>OX443561.1:141746701-146546701 GCA_949372485.1 Cheilosia soror | reverse complement strand
TTTTAAGTATCGTGGATGAAACTGAAACCTTGAAAATTCCACAAACAGTATCGAATCAGCAGCATAAGGCCAATAAACGCGGTTCGAGTACCATAAGACCGTTCTACCATCGTTAGATATTTTGATTTCAATTCTTGGCAAAAGCGAAACAACATTTAACGAAGGAAATTCTAAACTATATAAAAGATTTTTGGATTGGGATAGCTTCAAGGCTGAGTTTCTACTGTGGAACAACCAGAGGCACTGTGTTCAGAGAACGTCATAACAGTCTTAGGAGACTGCAGTAAAAAATTTTTTCCCAATATACATCGATTTTTAAAAATGTTGGCAGTATCGACATGTACACCAGAAAGAACGTTTTCGACGAAACGCTTAAAAACTTTTTTGAGAAACTCTACTGGTTTAGCCTTAATGTCAATTCATCGGGAGATAGAAATAAATACTGACGAAATACTTTACCCACAACAAGATATGTATCGAGCTACTTAGGTGACAACTTTTGAACCCCCCCTGCCGCAGATTAGCTCGGGTTTGCGAGACGTGCACCAGGTTAGTAGTTACGATTGGAGGACTCTGGCACAGGTTGCAGGTTGCAGTCACGTCATCGCTAGTACTGCTAACAGGGTGATTACCTATCCAAACAGAACGGCTACAATTCCAAACAGGGCTGTAGTGTACAGTTCTTAACAGGGCTATTGCTGATCTAAACAGGCTGTTGACCAGACCACCCTGTTAGAGAGCAAATTTTACAACGACATCTAGCGATGACGTGACTGCAACCTGCAACCTGTGCCAGAGTCCTCCAATCGTAACTACTCAGGTTGGCACGTAAGTTAAAAACCAGAGGTTTATCATAGATAAAACGCCCGATACGGATCGTCGTCGCAACTCACAATTACAGTATTTGCAGCAAAGAAGGCCAGCCGATTAAATTAAGTTTTATAAAATAATTCATCATTTGTTATAATTATAGTTAATAAAAAAAATTAAATTTGAAACTTAAGATTATTTTATTTTCCTCAATTAAAACCTTTAAAATAAAAAGTTATTTTTTATAAATCATATGTTTGTAACAACTATAAATATTGATAAGAATAATATATATATTTTCTTTCAACTATTCACTTAATTACTTAATTTTTCTATTCATTTAATTATTCAATTCAATTTCTACTTAATTACATAATTTTTCTATTCATTTAATTGTTCTATTCATATCATTTTCTATTCAAATCAATTCAATTCAATTAGTATCTAAGCATTTACTATCATTACTGTACTCAACCTTTTGTTATTACTGTACTAAAAGTATAAGTTTCCTACTATTACTGTACAAAAATATGTAAAGCTCATGAAAAAAGCTCTTTTAAAAACGTATAAAAAGGACGCTCGAATCCAGGAATGATCACTTCTCAGTCAACCGGGAGTTTGTCGAGTTACACACAGTACGGAGGTAATACCGCCTACTAAAAAAAAACTTGATACACTCTCTGCGCGCATACTATTTGGATTAGTCCCTACTTTAGCGGATACTGCGGTCCCTAGGACAGCATTTACCGCGGGTGGAAACTAAACCCAATAGTCGTCCCCAGAAATTGTGTATTTATTAAAATTTCATAAACAATATTTCATTTAATAAAATAATTTCTAGAACAAAAAAAAAGAACTGCGTCTTTGTCGTTATTTGGGAACCTTTTTAAACTCTACCGAAAATCGCTAGCTACATGTGGTCATTGTGCCCCGAACGGCGAAGTATAGATACCACTCTGCCATACAATCTGACATAGAATAGAAATAGTAATTGGAATTTACTTTATTGCCAAATTGATATAGCTATCGCTACAAGTTTTACATTTGTACATATGTTTGACAGTGTTGCATATACTTAGACTTATTTACTTTCTTGCTTAAGATGGCGCTTATAAGCCATGGTGGACAACGTCCATCCATAACAAAACAACCATCTTCAGCCAGCAGGGTCCTTAGCTAGCTGCCCTTACATACGCGATACGAATAGCATACGTAGTTAGTTAAGGTTGATTCCCAATTGTGCGCACCAACTGAGGTCTTCCTCTGCTTCAAAGCTTTTTGATCAGGCCGATGTCAATGTTGAATCATTTCCTACACACTCCATCGATACAAACTGGATCGACAAACTCCCGAAAACTTTTTCTTTAAAAGAGTCCCAAGAGGTTTTGATCCGGTTTCGACAAGGTCCATGCTTCTGCAACTATAAATCAGGACCGGAATGATTAAGGTCTTATATAATACCTCAATACCTCCTTGGTTCTAAGAGAGAGGTCTTAATTTTTTAGATTCTACGCTTGATCTCCATATAATTTTGCCTCCGTTTCACTATATGCAAACGTGGCACGTATGCTGCCTCCTGATAATCAGCTGATAATGTTTTATCATCATGCGATGGTAGATGGTACGGCACACGCAATTTCAATATTTTCCAATAAGTCAATTTGAAAAAAAAAAAAAATTTTTACGAAGTATTTTAGGCTAGGTGTGTGGGCTCATAGGTCATATACCATTGTGATCCTTAGGCTTTGATGAAGTTCTTTATCTTGTCTACTGGAAAGCTTTTCTAGGTCGTGGAAGATATGTCTCCCTATGGATTGATAGGGAGACACGTATTGAGACGTATGGGCAGTGACATAGGAAGTATGGCTTGTGTCCACAAGAGTTCCCTCATCACCACATCTACAAAGTTCTTCCTCCGTCAATCGCAATTTCTTTATGTGGTACCTCAGTGTACCCCGTTATAATTCCTACGAGGGTGGAAAGAGATTTTCTATTCTTCCGTATGATTCTCTTGATCCAGGCTTCATTTAAAGACGGCCATAGCATTCTGGACTACTGTGCGAGGGATCCCAGGTTCGATTACATATTACATCTTACGGTTTTTTCTACTGCGCCATCTCTCGCGAACGTCTGACAAACATCCGAGAGTATGACTGTCATGAAAAAGCTTCTCAATTCAGCCGTTCGGACTCGGCATAAAATTGTAGGTCCCTTCCACTCGTCCCAAAAATAGAAACTCACACAAACGTATGGTTCCGAGAAGCTAGGCCTAGGGTGTCTACCGCCTGTTGCGCCGCCTGTTTATTTAAAGCATTCTTTTCCATCCAGCGTTCGCCTCTTTTGAGGCTTTTTCTTCTGCAAGGCGGGATGCAGAAGAATTTTGTTCTGAAACAGTGCTGTTGAATATTGTCTTGCTAATTCGTCCACTTTCTTGATTTCCCGGAACCCAGCAGAGTGATACCCATAATTCTGCTGTTCTTCGTGACAGCACTTCACAACCTTCGACTTTATTTCTGATGCAGTTATGGCTTTTATTGGCGCCTGGCTGTCGTTGTCGATAAAGACACATTTATGTGCTACTGGCCTTACCACAGGCTCACGGGCTGGTCACTGCCAGAACTTCTGCTTGGAAGACACTACTATGATCGACGAGGGGTACCCATTTTCATATTCCGAGCAAATCGGAGAAGACGCCTTAACCCACTGCTGCATCCATTTTTGACAGAGTAAGTGCGGGTTTTGATAATATTTTATATGTCAAAGTCAAAGATCTTGTCGACTTCTTTATATCAAAAAATATATCTTCGAATAAAATAAGTGTAGAAGAAGGGCCAGACCTTCAATCAGATCATTCCTCTACCTCTATACTTCTTACACTTGGCGATAAAATAATAATAAAAGAACATAGCCCAAAACTAGTTAATAGGCTGACTGACTGGAACTATTTCAGACAGAAGTTGGAAGAAAGTATTCAACTATCAACAGCTATTCAAACAGAAGATCAACTAGAAAATGCAGTCCAAATATTAACATTAAATATACAAAAAGCTGCGTGGGCTGCAACTCCCACAACAACAAAAAAGATCAAACAAAACTCTTATCCTCGCGAAATGTGTGAAATAATTACAGAAAAGAGGAAAGCTAGAAAACACTGACAACAGACAAGGGCGCCACGCAGCAAGAGTACACTCAAAAACTTAAATAACAAGCTTAGAAAATCTATTAGAGCATTCAAAAACGAATCTTTAAAAACTTACCTTACCAGCCTTACAAATGATGCTAGTACTGACTACTCGCTCTGGAAGGCAACAAATAGGATGAACAGGCCAATAGCTCATATTCCCCCAGCAAAAACTAGAGAAGGTAAACTGGGCGAAAAACAACCAAGAAAAGGCAAACACTTTTGCAGAGTATTTTGAAGACGTAGGTACTTAAACCTTATGAAGATAAAAGTTATCAAGGACTCGAATTAAGGTGCGAAGAAGATAGACCTTTACAGTCGGTAACAGCTAAAGAACTTGCCAAATAAATTAAAGAATGCATAAATATAAAAAAAGCCCCAGGGTATGATTTGATTACAGGAGAAATTTTGAAACAATTTCCACGAAAATGTCTGAAAAAATTAGCGCAGATTATAAGCGCGGAGGTAATAATGATACCAAAACCAGGCAAGCCACCTAACGAGGTAGCCTCATATCGCCCAATATCTATACTACCAATGTTGTCAAAGTTATTCCAAAAAATGCTGGTTAAACGCCTGCAAAAAATAATTGACGAAAAATCTCTAGTCCCAAATCACAAATTTGGATTTAGAAATAATCACTCTACAATCGATCAGGTGCATAGAATCACAGATAAAATCATGTGTGCTCTACAATATTTCTTGATATAGCACAAGCTTTCGATAAAGTCTGGCACAAAGGTTTGATCTACAAACTACAAAGGCAACTGCCAAAACAATATTCGACAATTCTGTAGTCATATACATTTACATATCTCATCCGATACATTTGATAATCTCATCCGATATCGAACCTTAGTTTTATTATTTAGAATAATGGATTCATATCAACCTTGTTATCTCTTCAGTAGATTGCAAATGTCCTCATCAAGTAGATCGCAACAACTTACACAATTTCGATTCTCGAGCTTAACCTCTGAACGTCAGTTTTTTGTAAATGCCACTCGGTTATGGAACTGCCTACCGCGTCATATTAGGCGAATTGGGGACTTCGGGTGTTTTAAGAAACAACTGGCGGCACATTTATCCCAGAATTAAATTTCATTTCATTAAATTTCATTTGGTGGTTTTAACAAAAGCAAAATATATAAATATATAAAAATGTAGATGAATGTAATACAGTAAATGCAAATAATTGTAGAATAAAATTATTTATAGAGATGAAACGTAAATTTACAATGAAACAATATTAAAGAAGATTGAATTTAAAAATTATTTGATAAGCTAAATTATAATTTATTTAAATTTTTAATCTAAAGCAGCTTTTAATTGTTCTAATACTGAAGCTTGTATTAATTATAAGATATTGTATCTTAAAATACAAGCCTGCAAATAAATAAATAAATAAATAGATATCAGATCGATTCTTCAGAATTAAACAAGAGACAGAGTACTCAACATTAAGAGAAATTAAAGCTGGTGTACCACAAGCACAAACCAGAGAGAATAGACCACCAGCTTCGGCTAAAAATGAGAGTTTCATAGAGCCAGTTTCAAAAAGTTACTGCGTGGTTAAGTATGCGTGCAATGTTAAAGTAAACGGAGGGTGAATTTGGTCACGCATACACATAGTAACATTTACAGTTATTCGGTGGTAACTTTGAAAAAATTCAAATAATTCAAATAAATTGGCCGTTATCGGGACGTGTTAAGCAAATTGTGTGTTCGGTGTGGGGAAATTATTACCAACTTATATTCCATTAAAAAGCATACAAAAATATAAATGGGTAGTTACTGTAATAATGGAATTCCATTGACATTATTACGAAAGAAAATTATTAGTTTAAGCTGCAAAGCTAAAATGGATGATAAAAAAATCATCAAACATGATTTTTTAGTTTTGCTGATATTTGGACCTATATTTATAAGAAAATGTATTTAATCTTCTTTGATTGTTTGTTTTATTAAATTGTACGTACTGAGTTTTGGAATAAATAATTAAAAAAAAGGAATGAATGAATTTGTTTTGTCCGACTTAATATGTTTATTGTTTTATTTACATCTACAAGAAAAATGTGATGAATTTATTTTAACCAACAAATAAATTGGTCATCGAAATTTAAGAAAAAATACGTTTTGGGCACATATAAGTCCAAATCGTAAGTGTGCATTGTCATATCATATATCGGCTTATAACACAAGGAATCTGCATCAGGTGTAAATAAGAATTTATTAACATATAATTATTACGCTTTCGCTAGGGCAAATATGCGAATTTCAGGAAATATTTTGTAATGCAATTAAATTTTTTAAAACTGCCTGTATGTTTTCGTATTAGTTAATTCTCTAATCTTCCACTATATTTGAATGTCAAAACTACATAGAATCAAAATAGTAAAAACCGCGAATGTTGTTAGAAATTTATGGATTATTAAATTATGTTATAATTTCATTGTGAAAAACAAAAGAAACCTACACAAAAAGAAAAACTATAATAACATAACATAACAAATAAGATAATTACGTGTTTTAAATTAAAATATTACGTAACTACACTTTTCAGTACAGTTCACTTTTCGCTTTAGTTTACGCGTTACTATGGAAACTAACTCTTATTTTTCTGGAAAAATCAAAAATGCCACTTTTTCATTTAAATTTGACGTGTATACGCTACGCTGTGCATTCCGTATCGCCTATTCAGTTTTAAAACACGTTTTCTAGCAGGTTTTGTATAAAAATGACAAGCAGTCCATGTTTTAAGTGACAAAATGTTGATTTTTAATTTTTTTTGAACAGCCAATTCTTTATAATATCTAATTCAAAATAATTTATCATATTCTCCTTATAGAAAAATAAAACAATAAACATACCTATTAGGTATAGATGAACAAAATAGTTTTCGTTTAAGTTTTATAATTATTTATTCAAAAATATTAATAACACTTTAATAACAGACACACTCATCGAAAATAAATTAAATTTCTTTAAAATATAAGAAGAAAGAGCTCAAAATGTATGTCAACAAAATTGCAAAGAATCGCGTTTAGCTGATTACATCGTGCTTGCAATTAAGGCTGCAGTTATAGCTATCAGAAAAGTCCATCCGTAAAAACACGCAACAGAACAAAACTAAAACATTTAACCATAGCATATCATAGGAATTCTGTGGAATACTTCGTGAAACTGGTTGAGAAGTTGAACAGAAAAAGTTTTTCGTACGGAAAAATAAAGAAATTCTGTTTTTAGAAAATTTAAAGATCAATTGCTTAATTTTTTTTGACGAATTAGTTTTGTAATTCAAAAGCAACTATTTAAGATCAAGATTGAGTTCAACGATGAAGTTTAAGTGCTCCAAAAATGTGAAACAATTTTTGTACGGATGTATTTTACTGATAGCTATAACTGCAGCCTTAGGCTGTCATAGGAATCATATTACACATTAGATTTTTAATCACCCAAATAGTATATTACATTATTATGCTTTTTAATGAAAAATGTTGGTAATTAATTCACCACACCATACACACCATTTGCTTAACACGTCCCAATAGTGGTCAATTATTTAAATTATTTGAATTATTTCAAAGCCATCTCAGATTCAATTGTCTTATTTCATATTTTTTTGCTTATTCACACGTATTCACAGATAGAAGAGGCGGAGCTACTTATTTCAAAACTGGCTCTATGAAACTCTCATTTTTGGCCGAAGCTGGTGGTCTATTCTCTCTGGTTTGTGACCACAAGGCAGCGTGCTAGGTCCAGTTTTATACCTTCTATTCACTAGCGATTTTCCTGAAAGTGGGGAAACCACTATAGCTACTATTGCAGATGACACAACTGTCCTTGCTGTGGGATCAACTGTCGAAGTATCAACAAAAAAGCTTCAAAGGGCAATACACAATATTTCTGATTAAACAAAAAAATGGCAGATTAGATTAAATGACCTTAAGTCAGTCCATATTAATTTTACGTATAAAAACGTACCATATATTCCAGTATACATAAACAACAATGTAGTGGAATACTCAAATACAGCCAAATATCTAGTCATGACTCTAGATGCAAAACTGCGTTGGAAAGCGCATGTAAAGAAAAAAAGAGACGAGTTGAACATGCGATACAGTAAAATGTATTGGCTTATTGGGAGATATTCATCTCTGTCAAATTATAATAAGTTATTGCTATACAAGCAAGTTCTAAAACTAGTATGGACCTACGGGATCCAGTTGTGGGCATGTACATGCCAAACAAATTTGCTAAAAATTCAGGTTTTCCAAAATAAAGTACTAAGGAACATAGTCAATGCACCTTGGTACATACGCAACGCTGATCTACATAGAGATCTTAACATTGAAATGGTTGAGGAAGAAGTTAAAAAAGTTGCCCGAAGGCATAGAAGTAGACTTCTTAATCATGTTAACATAGAAATAACAGAACTTTTAATTACTGACAATGTAATCAGGAGATTAGCCTCTTGATCTTAGCTAAGACCAAGAAAGAAGGTAATATTTTCAGTTAAAAAAGTATAGAAATCTGGCAAAAGTCGGATTTATCCTCTAATTTTTTTAAAATGAATCAAAAATAAATTGCCGATTAGTCGAACGACTAGGTGCATTCAATTCGGGATGACGAAAGTCAGTCCCTTTGGGAGTTTTTTTTAGATCGGTTTAAAGTCCCTCACTATTACAGAAGCATCCCTCGCGTAATAGCTCTGCAATGTCTTTGGATGATTTTTCCTTCCAGCGAATTCCCATTACAAAACAAAAAAAATAAAATATTATGAATTTGACATATTGCACTTCAAACCGTTAAACCCGTCGGTAAAAAAATAAAAACTAACGCCTCCAATACGAAGGTTAACATTATTTAATTTACTGTTTGGTGCGACTCATAAATAACAATCGATAGATCATTTTAAGACATTCTAAAGGGCTCCTGCGGGTTCAGAATTTTTGCAATGAATTCCGCTTTAATTCACAATGTTCGGTTGTGTCCGAAGATGGACAAAGGTATGTATCCATATTGCATGAAAAAGGATTTTCAAATTATGAAAAATTCAAAAAAATACACAAATTCGGTGGAGATTTACACCCAACGAGACTAGAGCCCAATAAATGTTTTTACATTTCTTATGGTAGCCATATTAGGTATGCATTGAGCACAATACCTACTTGTCTAGAATTTCCTATCCCATTGTCCCATTCACTCAATTCCCATTAAATACCGATTTCGACAAGCCCGGACATTCTCCATTCAAATCATGGATCACTCAGACCAGACCTATCGTGTCCCTTCTAAATCATTTCACCAAAATTCGAAATCACTCAGAATCGCATTCCCTTTAACGACAATAATCTCGCTTTTACTGAGTTCATTTCAAAACACATCATCTTGACAGAACTGACGTGATGTGTAACTACATTTACTAGAGAGTTTTGTGCGAAATTGTTTGTTCGCTAGAATACCCAATTCAAAAATGGAATCCGGTTCATATGTCACACCATGTAGATTGTGGATACGGACAATTTTTCTTCTTCGCCTCTCCGCCGCCGCCGCCAGCCCCAATCCCATATGCCCGCCCTCCATGTTGCTCTTCGTAACCATCCACTCAATTAACTTGAGGTCTGATAAATCATACTCAGAGCGTCCATTGCGCTGACAGCTGGTTGAGTGTCTAATCTGGGGAGCATTCACATAGAGACAATGCTGGCGCTAGTGCTACAAGAAGAAGATACACCAAAGGAAGTACCACTGTCATTCTTCCATTTCCCCAGCCCCAACGGAAGATACTACAACATTGCATGGATTTCCTGCGACGACGACGAGTAGTTGTTTTGTGTCCTTTTGTTTTTCACCAACCTCCCACCCCCCCCTTTGCAAAAACCCAACATTATAGCGTATATTCATTACTCAAAGTGACGGTTTTACTTATTTATTGAAATAGACGCCATTTCAGCTATAAATTCGCTTCGTTTAGCACTGAAGCTGTGATACTAGCTAGAAGACTGCACAAGGGAAGGATGGAGGGAAGATATCCATCTACTCCTGTGGCAAGTAGCTCTGGTGCATGTACAAGTACAACTCTTCGGTTTCGGGGCTTCGGTTCATAAGACTATGCTCCTACTCGCTCCCATGTGCCAGTTGAAAGGGATAAATTCTCGGGAGGTAATTTATCTTTTCTATGATGAAGAATGGACTCTGGTTGTTGCGGAATATTGTTTTGTTTTGTTTCGTTTTTGTTTTTTTCTCCTATCCTGTACACACTCTTGGAGACACACTCTTGGTTACATGGAAAATATTTGTTATTGCTGTAGCTTTTCCACTCCCAGTTAGCTGGTAGCTCTTTGTGGTGATAATGAAATTTTATGTAATGGAGATGGTACTTTAGGTTTTTGCATGAAGTACTCTACTCGGGCACTTGATATGCGTGTTCTTGCTAAGTTTATATGGACTAAAAATGTTGTTATAAAGAGGTTGCGATAATAAAGTTTGTTTACATTTTAATCTTGAAACCTTGACCACAGTGTAGGATGAGCGAGATGGGGTAGTGTTTGATGGTGATCCATCATTTTAGTTTTTATGTTAGTTACTTCAGCACGTACAACCATAGTAAACTATAATTGTATGGTGGTAGTTGTAGGCGTTTCGAAGGATATAGGCGAAATTTAAAGTTGCATTCGCCGTCGCCGTCAACCGTTGACTGCTTAGTGAGTTCGCTTTTGAATTTCCTCCTCACAGCTTCATCAAGGCAAAAAAGACCCAAAATTATTTGAAGAATGTCAAAACTATAAACCACTTAGAATAGACCGTCAACCTGGCGCTCAACCAAATCGACCATGTGCTATAATCGATGCGAGGCACGCATCCAACATCCTCAACGTGCATACATTCCGAGGGGCAAACGTGGACTCTGATCATTTTCTTGTAGCGGCAAAATTCAGAGCTCGACTGTCCAACGAGAAGAAGCTGCGAACCGCCCAGAAGAAGAAATTGGACGTTGGACGCCTTAGCACACCTGGAGTAGCCAGAGCCTACAGCGAGCGCCTGAGTATGAAACTTTCCTCTGTGCACTCACCTACCACAGACGCCAACAATCAGTGGTGAAAGTATCGCGATATCGTCAAGGAGGTAGCCACCCCAAAGAAAGAGCCCGTGGTATGATGATGAATGCGTGTACAGGAAAAAGGTGACAGAAGATGCACACAAGAAAGCGCTGCAGCGCAAAACAAGGGCAGCGAGAGAAGAGTATCGAGCCAGGAGAACAGTCGAAAAGAAGAGGGCTTACGCAGCTTCCTAGCTCAAGGAGATCGAAGAGTCGCGCGATCGTAATAACATCCGGAGGTTTTATAAAAAAGCCAAGCAACTGGCTGCTGGCTACAAAACCGGAACGCAGGCTCTTCGAGACAGCGAAGGAAACTTAGTCACCGAAGCGCAGGGTATAGTAGATGTGTTTAAGCAGCATTTCCAGCTGCTGCTTATTGGGCATCATGTAGAGAGAGTGATAGGGCAAGAAGAGAACCCACGTCCAGTCAATGAAGAACTAGTTCCACCACCTAGTATAGAAGAAGTTGGCTTAGCTATAAAAAAGCTTAAGAACAACAAGGCCGCAGGCTCTGATGGTCTACCAGCGGAGCTCTTTAAATACGGTGGTGATGTTTTGGTAGGGAGCATGCACCGAATCATCAACCAAGTATGGGTGGAAGAAAACATGCCCGATGACTGGACTATCAGCTCCATATGCCCCATCTACAAAAAAGGCGATTCTATGTCTTGCAAGAACTATCGAGGCATATCCTTGCTAAATGTCGCATACAAGATCCTATCCAATGTACTGTGTGAACGTCGTGGCTTCCGGCCCGGCAGATCGACTATAGACCAAATTTTCACACTGAGGCAAATCTTGGAAAAGACCAACGAATTTCAAGTCTGAACTCACCACCAATTCATCGACTTCAAAGCCGCGAATGATAGCATACATCGTCAGGAGCTCTATATGGCGATGGCCGAATTCGGAATTCCGGCAAAATTGATTCAGCTGTGTCGCGTGACGCTGGAAAACACGCGCTGCATTTTTGGAAACAGCTCCTCCGATCTATTTCAAACTTGCACCGGATTTCGGAAGGAGACGCGCTACCATGCGACTTCTTCAATTTCGTACTGGAGCAGATAGTGCGCAGGACAGGTGTCAACACGGAAGGCACTATCTTCAACAGATCTGTCCAGCTGCTGGGCTACGCGGACGATATTAAGCACCGGTCTACCGCATAGGACAAAACGTCACTATTGATAGCAACAATTTCGAGGCAGTTAAGGAGTTCACCTACCTCGCAGTAAACGTAAACTCCACGAATGACACCCTAGTGGAGATCCGGCGAAGAATTACCCTAGGATTACCCAAACTAATTCGGTTTGACAAAACAACTGAGTTCAAAACTCCTGACTAACGACGAAATGTGTTCTCTACAAAACCCTTATCCTGCCAGTTGTGCTTAATGGCGCCGAGTGCTGGACGATAAGCAAGAAGGAAGAGCGGATACTGGGCTCCTTCGAAAGAAAAATACTTCATCGGATTTTTGGTCCTGTGTGTGAAGTGGGCGAATGGAGGAGAAGATACAACCTCGAACTCTATGAGCTGTACCATGATGTGGATGTAGTCCAAAAAGCCAAAACACGTCGACTACACATCGGCCAAATCGAGCGAATGGACAATAATTCTCCAGCTAAGAGGATCTTCGAATCCCAGCCCACAGGTTCAAGAAGACAAGGAAAATCGAACCTCCGTTTCAAAGACCAAGCCATCGCGGATGCCAGAGCGCGTGCATCCCAGTTAATGAAGAGCGATTGCCATCCGCATCTGCTCCCAATGCCCTCTTACAGGCATAGAGAGAATTCGGCATTTCTTTTCCAATATAACTTGGTGTCTAGAATATCCCTGCCCTTACAGATTGTAGGTATAAGAAATGCAGAGATAAACCCGACCCCAACCCCTACAGGCTACAGAGTTTGAAATTGTTCCAGCGAAAGTGAACTTACAAACCAACCTTTAAAGTAAAGGCTCCACTTCTCCCTTCCATTTATTGAACTTATTGCTATCCTTGTCAATCCAGGGGTGGGCTTTCAATCACTGATGCCTTCGGAAGGCAAATTACAGTTTGATAGATAAACGAGTCTAAATATGACTTATTTCGATCAGCACTAATCAGCCACCATAAAGGTACCATGCACATTTAAGTTTCTCGCAGCTTCCGCAATTTTGAACACTACTAACAAAATATAAAAGAAGATCCTTTAAATGATAGTAATCCATACAAATTTTTTCAATAACAGATCCAGTCGATCGGCGAACCGTAAAGGCTTTTGCAACTCCTTAACCGTACCTAAACTTCCAAAGCAATTGACAATGACAATCTCCTTCGAAATACCACACAGATGAATGAGTTTGCCAACAAAAATACACCCACGACAACACTTAGCAGTCCATCGCATCGAAATTATCGTGGTCACAAACCGAAAACTCTTTCTACCGTGTTGAAGTAATCTCTTGGCTCAACAACTACCTACCTATTATTAGTTAATGGACTTCGTAAATCTCACAATCCACCCGGTAGTATAGGTAGACCTCCACGCGCCCGCCACCGACCGGTAAGTACTTGTAATCTAATCTCGCAAGAAGGTAACTTGTTCCGCAAAAGATTTTCCAGTCCAGTCAGGCATAAGAATTACCTAATCGAGCGCATCCTCTTGGTCAAAGAATTGCAATTTAGGGATAACCGCACCCATTTGCCAATACAAGTGAAATAGGGCAGAAAAATGGTTTCGTAATAGCATCGCACACATTTATCTCGAACCGAGAAATCTAAATCGACATTTTTTTCTCATATTTGACATATTTGACATCTACTCTGCTGCTGCTGGTGATGGTATTTAAGTTGAATCCTTAATCCCGGACAAATCCCTACCATCTCTGTTGTTCGTAATAACTATACGATAGGGATGATAAATCGAATACACAAATACAGCGATGCCAGAGCCAGGTAATGGAAGTACACATCATAAACATAAAGTTCACAGGGCGAGAATAGATTTGGCGATAAAATTAAATTCACTCGTAAGGATGCGTCATAGAGAAGAAGCACCGTACGATCTGTAATTTCAATGAAAATTCTATTTTTGTGTAGACACAACAGCCTTCGTGTTTACTTGATATGAGAATAGGACTACGACCTGTCTATGACTGCCTTTGGGTTGAAGGTAACAGTTGTATAGGGTACCTACCTATTTTGGCCATGTAGAAGTAAACACGTGTCCTTGATACAAATTACCATTTAAAGAGATCTAATATCGGTTTTCATAGGCCAAGTGGCAGTAAATGTTTTCTCCGTTTGCCTTTATTACATTCATGATGATGATGAACAAAGGGATGCTCTTATTTGAAAACAGGGAACGAAAGAGGACCACAGATAAGATTATATACGTGTTGTTCTAAATGAGGGATATTTGATGTTGTCTTTAGGCTGATATGGGTTTTTCGTTTACCTGTTTAAGGGTACTGAGTGTAGAAGTAGACATCAATGTTGTAATCACGTGTAAGAAGGTACCATACATTTAAATTTAGATTTTGTAGCTTACGAGGTGATAACTTTGGAGCTTTGACTTTGAAAGGTATTATTAGGTTCATAGGTAGGTCTGTAGTTGTATGAAGGATCTGATTGAGTTTGGTTAACTCGCATTTGCAAAACTGAAAGGAAAACAACGTTTTTGTTATTTACTTTGAAGCTGTGAGCTTTAGACTATTTGCACTCCCAGTCTTTTTCATTTAATTCCTCTAATCTGACTATCTGTGTCTCAGCTAACTTACGTGAAAATGTCATTTCTTAGACTTACAAAATTTGTATTCATTCAGAATTCTTGCTCGTATCCTAGCTAATCGATGAGTCAGAGCAGGGGTTTCCAATAATTTCAAATTCTGACCTATGGCTCGGTTGTTCGGTGGGAGGATGTTAACACTAAATCCTATCTCAAGAATCTGAACAAGGTAAACAAAGAGTTGCTTCCATATGGATATAACCGGGTTCACTAAAATTAACAGCACTATACTAGGCCTAGAACCGTTGCTAAACCTACCTATCCATTGAGATATACACTAAGAACGTCGCAAAGGTGCTCTCAAACTGAGAGAGAACAAAATTTGAAAGCCCGAATCATTCGCCCATATTTCAGTATTTCACCACGTTTGCCAGATTGGGCGCTTTGTCGTATTTTGGGCTATCTTTTTGCTTAAAAAACGATAGAAATTTCTTCCATGAGCGCCCAACACAATTTTGGGCTATATATCGTTTTAAAAATGTTGTTTTAATTTTGTTTGATTTACTCTTTCATAAAACTAAAAAAATAAATATTTTGGACAAACCCTCACTTTTAAAACATGGCAGCACTCTTGCAGTCAAGTAACATCGAACAGTCGTTCAACTTGCACGCACTCTAATTTATTTTGCAGGCCTTCTTATTTGACACGAGCCAAAATCCCGAACATTTTTGGGCGTACGTGTTATCTAACGTAAGAAATGGATCGAATGAAGCAATTTTGAAGGAGTTAAGTTTATTTGAATGCCACCCAATTGCTAACACTTCCAGTGAGCAATGCTGTAGAACAGTAGTACCCAATCTTTTTTGGTCGCGGAGCACTTTTCTGAAAAGAAATTCCTCGCGGAGCACTTCACTGTCAGTATCCCAATTTTCGTATAGCTATAGAAAACATATTAACTATTTTTAGTTGTTTTCTTATTAATTTTATTAAATTGAAAAAAATAAGTAACGTGTTGTGACTTTTAGCATTTTATGAAATATTAAAGCTAGTAGATAATTAAAAACAAAAAAAAAAAAAAGAATTAAAAAACATTTTTAACTTATTTTCGAGTTGGCCATACAGAAAAACAAAGACTTGAAAATTCCAGTTTCCAGAAAAAAAAAAAAAATAAACATTACCAATATTTACTGGAATAGTCTTTATTTTTTTTAAAAGGGCAGTCAATCTTTTCTGAAGATGTTCCACTAAAATCCGACATATTTGGCGCAACAGGCCATATAGGCACCCTAGGCCAAGCTTCTCACATTTGTTTTTTTAAGTTTTTTTTTTTAGGGACGAATACAAGAGACTTTAAATTTTTAGGCCGAGTCAGAATGGCTGATTTAAAAAGCTTTTCAGGACAGTTTCAGGACATAGAGTCGCGAAAGGTGCCGCAGTGGAAAAAAACCTTAAGACGTAATTTGTGTTTTCCGGCGATTGAACCTGTGACCTCTCGCAAAGTAGTCGGATCCAAATAAATTAAACTTGGATTTGGTACTCCAAAGTACCTTTTTCCAAAATTGCAAATGTTTTTTTTAAGTGGAGTCTTTTGAAATTTCGGCTCTTGCTTAGGTTTTTGTTGACCATAATGTGTTTTTTGTGGAATATGCACCCACGAAGATTTTGTTCTATGACACAGTGCCCTAAGTTCTTGATGGAGTTTAAGTACAACAATCTCCTTAATTTTAATAGACATTAAAAATGGATTGGCTCTACTTGTCCGCCAAATCTTTCTTTGGAGTAGTTTTGCGTCCACTCTCATTTCTTTTGCGGTTCTTAAAACTTCCGGTCTTCTTAGGAACTTGTATTTCCTCGAAAACAAGCATCGTAGAAAAACAAATCTTTTCGCTATCAACGGCATTGATTCGTTTCCATTTTGATAGTTAGGAAGTTCTGGAGTATACGATTTATTTTTACCCATTTTTGTACTGTGTAATGGTAATCAATACACAAATTAAATTCTTGCGAACAAAATGACAAACTTACAGAAGCACAAAATTAGCTAGTCTGATGGAATTTTCATACTTTGCGCTCATCTTTCCGCGGAGCACTTGAATTTTTAGGGCGGAGCACCAAGTCCATACATGTGTACCTGTTTTATAATAAAATACAAGAACCGAATTATTTTCAACGATTTTTGGGCTTCTTTCTGGGCAACGATATTGGGCTACATTTCTTTAAGTTTTGGGCGCTTAAAGCAAACAAAATTCTGGCAACCCTGTATTTCACAACTTTGTTTAGAGCGGACTCATGGCACTCAGGGCCAAAGAGAAACCAAAGGTATGACTTTGGCAAGAAATTTAAAGTCTGAATACCGGACAGGCAGGACTGGGCTCTCTCCGATTAGTGTCATAAAAGGTATACCCGTCTTCACAGATCGCTCAAAAGCGGAGAACGGAACGGGGGCAGGAGTCTTCTCAGAAGAACTAAGTACTTCATGCCGATTGGCAAATCAGTTCAGCGTTTTCCAGGTAGAGATCTACGCGATTAAGAAAGCGGCTTAAACTGTCTTAGCGAGGGTACTATACCATCAGCAATGGAAATTACCTTTTTGTGGACAGCCAAGCACTTAAGACTTAAAGCGATTAACTCCAATTTGGTAAACTCTAAACCCGTAAGCCAGTGTCTCTTGGCATTGAGAGCAATAAACCATCATACAGTAACTGCTCTAGTGCTATGCTGGGTTTTTTGACAACTTGAAAGGAAACGAGGCTGCTGGTAAATTGGCCAGATGCTGCTCTGAAATGGACACACTATTAGTTGACATACAAGTACTACCAACTTTCGACGCAGTTAAGAGTATCATTGACAATGTCACATTAAACTTGGCTAAAGAACGATGAAACAAAATTTTTAGTTGTACCATAATTAACAGCTTGTGGCCCACAATTCACACTAAAAGGTCAAAGATCCTAACATTATCTTGATAGAAACCAAATCCGAGTGCAAGTCGGGGTTATAACCAGACGCTGCATCATTAGAAATATAGCCAAAAAGACTGGTTATCTTTACAAATCCCTTCTGCAGAAGATGCAATGTCGAAGAGGAAATTAAATCTGTAGAACATCTTCTGTGTCACTGCTGATACTCTTGTATGGGAGCACGGTTTTTGACGTGTTGGAAAATCTAGCTTTAAATTTGTCTTGTCATGTTTTAGTGCTTGGTTCGTTTTATTTTTAATTCATTCAAAAATATTGAGAAAATTGAAGCCGTTTAGCTTCGATTGCAATGTGGACTTGGCTTCGAGCTCGGTGGGGTGACATAATGTCCATAGAAATAATGTCCATGGACATTATGTTTTACTAACAACCAGACATAAAGTCCAATTATAAACGGTCACAAAGTCCATGGACATTATGACCGGATCAAAGTATAAATGGACCTTATGCCCGTTTCAGAAAGACACAATGTCCATTTGGAATTTGGACATTATGTCCGCATGGATAAGTCCCTAGAAAGACATAATGTCCAACATGCATAATATCAGTTATAATTATTTTGTTGTATTTAGAGTTTTATTAAAAAGTCAGCCCATAGTTACGTTATCTAGCTTGGAATTTGCAGCATTATTCTGACGTTACTACAGTTACAGTCGCGTGTTTATCATTGATTCGTGAAGATCAAGATGGAAAACAATAATTTAGTAGAAGAAGTAAGTTTCGAGTTTATTCCGGGTCTACGGAAAAACAGCGTTTTGCTGTACGTAGAAACTGAAAAGCAAATCTATAGACAAAAACATAAATACGCGGATCGGACGTGATATATTTGCTACGTTTCAAAGTGCAAAGAGAGTTTAATTTTATATCACCAAGCAAATAAATGGCCGCGTTCCATTGACCGCTAGATGACTAGCGGCATGTCAAACTCTATATAAAAAAAACTGGCATTTTACAATATGTGCTAGAGCTCTAGCGCAAATGATGAAATGTCAGTTTTTTTTATATGGAGTTTGGCATGCGCGCTAGTCATCTAGCGGTCAATGGAACGCGGGCAATGTGTTAAAATTAAAGAAGATGCAACTCACTGCAATGAAGCACCAGGAGGAGCTTTATAAATAAATGAAATTAAGCAATAAAATAAAAAGTAGTGCAGCAAAGTATCACTCAAAAGGAGTTCAACGAGGGAAATTTTCGATGAGAAGTGTATTCAAGATAGAGATGTTGCTGGTCTCGTTTTGTATGGCAAAATGGCAAGATCATGTAAGTATAGCTAGTCATATGTGAATGTGAATATTACTATCGGATATTGGTTTCTGGTTTTCTATCTTTGAAGTGTGGTAACCGCGGCGGGGGCGGCGCCGGTCGCGAATCGCTGCGTTGCGGCGCTTAGTACCGCATTTCGCACGCCTGCGGTCGTTATCGGCGCCAAAACAATAAATAATAATAGTAACATGAAGAGATTGTATAGAAAATGCATGGCATTACCCCTTTTAAAAGCACTGCATATTTACGAGGCTTTCGAGATTGTTAATAATCAAGGTCATGCTGAATTTATGATGTCTGCAAATTTTGCCGTGGTTTTCAAGCGGTTTTTAAACTATTTTGAAAAGCACTGGATATTGAAGGTATAAAACTTTAAAGTTTGAATGATTTTTCAAATATTGTAAAGGTAACATCTTTTTTTACAGGGGGGTCCTTCGTCATTTAGTGTCTATAAGGAAGTCGTCAGAACAACAAGTGCTGCCGAAGGCTACAACTCCATTTTGAGCTCAAAAATACCAAAACATGGTAATTTTTGCAAATTTTTGGACGCTATCCTTAATGAGGATTTAAAAAAAAAACCATTGAATTGATGAATTCGCTGGATGGTGCATTTTGATGTTTTTACCCGAAAAACTCAGACGCATAAAAAAAGATCGACGTTCATTGAGCGGTCAGTTGCGAAGTTGGATAGTGGGAGTATCATCAGCATAGATAATTTCCTCAATGAAATGACAAATTATAAAAACAATCTTATGAATACTTTTCCGCTAAACAATTTGGAGGAATTAAAAGAACAATTTGAAGAAGATGTGGCTTTTCCATATGATATTATTTTTTGATGGAATTTCTACAAGAAAGTTCCTTTTCCCTAAAATACGGTTAATTTTACCTCTAATCCACTTGATTTTTCCCGGAACGCTAAAATCTTTAACCATTACCGAATCCTGAATTATCAATTTTCTTTCCCTCTTTCCGATATAGTTTTTTCTTTGCTTTTCTTGCTTATTTTCGACATTATTCTGATCTTCAAAATTTAATTCCCTTTCTTTCATAAAAGGATTCAATAAGTCGAATCTTGTTCTCAAATTCCTATTGAAAATCAATTGGGCTGGTGAGAAACCAGTGGTACCGTGAATCGAATTCCTATAGTCCATTAAAAACGAGTCTAAACAATTATTTAGAGTGCGGCTTGGATTGTTCGGACTTAAGGCTCTTTTAAGACCTGCTTTTACTGTTTTTACGCTGTTTTCGGCTTGACCGTTTTTTGCTGGGTGACCTACAGGAGAAGTCAGGTGTATTATACCATTGTTGCGTAAGAACTGTTGAAGAACCCTCACGTCTGTTACCACAGGATCTAGCATTCTGCCAAATTTCACGATTCTAGGGTGACTGGAAGTGCTTCATAATTTTGATGATCGTCATCTAAGTGAGTGAGTGTGTGAGTGTGCGAGTGTGTGAGTGAGTGAGTGAGTCAGTCAGTCAGTTTCGGTTTTTACGATTTTTGACGTCCTGTATGTTGAAAACCACTAAGCTATAGAGATGAAATTTGCTGAGGTGGACCTTTTGAGCTTGGTAATCTTTTCAAGTTTGAAGTTTTTTGGGTTAATTGGTTGCGAAGTCAGAAGGAGGTCGAAAACAGCCCGAGTTTGTTCTTGTAAGAAGGGTAAGTGCCTTTACTAGAGAACTCGGATGGGGCACTAGCATTCCTTCAACGAGCAATGCGGCGCCTCCAATTTCAGAATCGGGGTCAGAGCGGTCGGAGAATGATTCAGAAGATTTTGGACTAGAACTTGCACTGCTTAATGAATTGATTTGTTATGTTATTGAATTGATTTTACGTTTAATGTTTTTTATCGTATGTTTTATTCGACTGAATTGTTATAGTTTTAAATATAGAATATTACCAGTACAATATCTTGTTTGTTTGTTATGTTTACCTTTGTTTTGAAGTTATTACTTTAAATGGCCCTTTTTTTTCTCGGTGGCCCTTTTTCTTGCGACTTTTCTAAATTGATCAACGGTAACGCTGTCGACAGTTGTCGATTAACGATCAACTATCGACACTCACAATAGGGGCCATAGTTCGAAATGTAGTTTATCCGTAGCCGTTTAACCCAATATCTCCATTTTGAGGCAATTACCATCTTACCGAAGAAGAAGCGCAGATTTGTGCCGCACTGAGCAGCGCGAGTGGCGGCCATTGACCGAACAATTGGGTCATGGGTGGCTCAAAGGGTGGTGTCGAAAGAGAAATTATCTGTTATCCCTTTTTTTTAAGTAAATATGAAAACGATTATCGGTCAAAATGACACCAATTGCATCGATACTTGTTTTCATATTTTAAATAAAATTTTGGCAAACTTCGGACAACATTTTCTTGTTTTTTCGACATTTTTAAGTTCCCTTAAAAAAAACTCGATGGGCGCCAGTAACATTTTCCCAAATATCTAGGTCGTCATCCTACATTTTAGATAAGAGAATTTTACTAGTAAACGTATAGTATAGAATAATTCATAAGCATATAGTACTTCCATGTAGCTTTATTGAATACTTGACCGCTCATTCACAGATACCTAATTTTCACCCAGCTTCCTACATTGTGTCTCGTACCTTTGTAAAGAGCGCATCTCTGTCATTCCTTCCCCACCACTTACAAGAGTCAGAATAAGGTCAATATTGCCCCCCTCTCCTACGCCACATCAAGGTACAGGTACCTTCAAAGCATAACCAATTCCTATTGTATTCATTCAGGATAAAAAAACAAAACAAAATGACTGACTGCAACATTTGACACAATGACAATTTCAATTTATTTGCAATCATTTTATCAACTTGCTAGGTGAATCAATGTGCAAAACATCTCCTGTGTGGAACGAGCCATGCAATCGCATGCGTTCATCTCCCCCCCTTCCACGCTGTAACCCATCATGACATCTTTGTATCAAAAGAACAGAACACAAGTAGCAAAAGAAATTCATTTCAAGTCAAACGAAAAGATATCCTTTAATGGCATCTATAACACAGAAATCATTGCTTGTATTTTGCTACACCCGCAACCCTTTGGCAATTTCTTCCCTCTACGCCGGTCGTACCACGTCCCTTCCGGGTGCACCCACGCAGGTTCCAAAGATGTATATACCTATACCTACATGTGTGTGCGCACTGACAAATTGATCACGTAACTCCTTCGATTGCAATCTGATCCACATTTTAAAACGGATTTGGCTGCAGCCTGCAGCACATCAGAAGGCGACATATGAATGTAAACTCTGTTGCCAGGATAATCCCTGCATCGCACATATACCCACTACTGCCAACACCTTACCGCCGGCCGCCCCACTTGCCTTTGGGATGTAAATATTTTCCCATTGACAAAATGAAAAGCAAGCTGAGAAGTTGCAATGCGATTTTATCGAAATTTATGTCGTCATCGTCGCGTATCGATTTTCGTGTCCCGAACTAGATGATGGATCATCAGGAGGACTACTATGCTGCTGGTAGCAAGCGAAGAGGTGAGAATGGTTCTTTGTATGAAGGAGCGTACACCAAGGATACACGAGTGAACGCGATTGATAATCTTGAATGGAATCGTATCTTCTCAATGGCAGCGTGTACATGGAACGATTTTCGCGTGACAATATGTTTTGCTTTTCTTGTGCCATCACTTGTCGTCGCTCCTTTTTATTTAAATTCAAATAGATTTTGCGTTCGTCTCCTGATGTGACAAAGGAAGTCGTTGTATGAGCAAATAAAAGTGCTATTACTGACGAATGGTGATGATGAATCGAGTACGGACTACTGCTCAAGTATAATATCGTTCAAACGGAATGAGGAAATGAAAATAAATATTAAGGGCTCTATGGGTGGGTGGGCCACCCCACCACCATACGTCATATATCCATGCTATCGATAGTGTACCTGTACATATCTTTAGTTTTGCAAATATTCAATATTAACAATGTAGTAAATTACATCAGTGTTAGTCGAGTTTTATAACCCCTTTCTAATTACTACGAAGTGTGACTATCTCTTTCAATCCTATGCTTTATAGTCACGAAGGCCCTGGCAAGAAATGCCTATACACAAGATCAACAAATCATCAATCAACGTCGCCTTCGAAAAGCCTTTTCAAAACTAAAAATATTGTGCGGCAGGCAGCGTTGTTATACGGTCGTAAATATCGTATTTGTGACGATTTTGGAAAGCAAATACGACGCTCCGATTTTTGCTTGATTTGGCCTGATTTCTACGATTTGCTGATTTTTAGTTCCGATATTTACGATTTTAGAAGCAGTCAAATACGACTTCTACAAAATTGCAAGTTACAAACCTTGTTTTAAGAACAACTACTTCCTACCAAATTTTGAAACTACACACAAACAAATCAAACAAGAAAAATTCGAAACAGGAAAGGGGAACAGAATCTGATGAAGTGATAAGCATTAGTTTTGCACTTAATATATAATGTTGACTACAACAGTCTTCTGGAAATATGTTTTCAGGATGCTAGTTACAAAGTTTGCTTGTTTTATGTTTTATGGTTTCAGGAGAAGTGCATTAGTTGTCTTATATGTTACAATGTCTCAAAATACATATGTCGCATGTCGAGGAATAACAAAGTTCCTCAGAATATATGCCTACAGAAAGTTTAAAGGCTTGAATTAGGTCCCAATGGTCCCTAATTTGGCCGGCTCCCGTGGTTTATTGCTAGATTATTATCTTAAAAAAATATTCCCTGCAAAAAAAAATGTATATTATATCTACCATTAATTGCTGAGTTATTTGTTATTATAGATAACTGTTATGAGAATGATTACATTTTTTAAAAGTTTTGTTCAATTTTCGTTGGCATTTTTCCCATTTTACCAACAAAAAAACTGGTTTCTGCTTTATAGGATAATGGAATGGAATTTGAGTGTTAGCGCTCCAGGAATTGGAACCCCTTTTTATTTATTTATTAATCAACTTACTGTTGCTATAAGGAATTGACTTTCGATATTGCTCATATTTTGTTTTGGTTTTCTGTATTTGTTTGGGTATGTCTTCTGTTTCCAAATTTAGACCAGTATCAAAATGTACATACATATAAACAACATACGTTGGACTACATTTTAAGCCCTCCGACTCTAAACGTCATAGTGTAGCGAAATTCTCTACTCATAATAAGAACTGCTTCAGGTTATTGATCGTTATGTTGCAAGTTGCTGCAATTTTTCTACTACTTTTTTCTACTTTTTTATCTTTTAGCTTTTTCACTACATTACACAATTTTATTCGAAAATTATATTCCGTAAGAAGACTCTATTCAAAGAGTATCTATATTTACCATTTTACGGAAACCAGTGCGTTATCCGTTATTTTTAATCGAAAAAAGCAGCATACCTATAACGCATTACCGATTAACCAATTTACAAGCGTTTTTCATGTTTATCACTATCAGGGTTATTAACCATAGTGCAGTGTTTGTATTTTGTATCGCAGATACGACTATAAAAGAAGAAAAAAAATCGCTTGAATTCCGCTTTCTTTCACCAGTAGTAGAACTAGTCATTACCGCTTCCAAGGCATTGAAAAAACGCAGTAGCAGTACGCACCCGTAGCGGTGGGGTATAGTTCTACTAATATTTTTAGTGTCCATGTTAGATTTTACGAACTCAAAATTGCGAAATTTCCAAATATCTTTAGAATTACAGAATATATAAGGTGAGAGTTTAAAATGATTATTATTAACCAAGTCCTGAAGTGTTGCATTGTTAAACATGCTCGTAGGCGCACTCTTGAAGAAGTTATTATTAAATTGTTCTAAAAATTCACAAAAAAAGATGCTTGCTGGACATAACCGCCTTGAATGGGGGAAGTGGGATTTACCCAGTTTTTAAATTGCGTCGAGTCCAAGAACGCTGATGACTTATTCGAATTCGATATCAAAAAATATTAATTTCGCAATTTGGGGACTAAGTTTGAACATTTAGGGCAAGTGTATAGTTGCCTCAGTACCACTACTGTAGTTGAAATTTATAAGAATACTGTATACTTTAAAAGGTTGCTTGCTCCTGGACTTCTGCGACTTCTGCAAAAGGGGAGGGTATACTCAGAGCCAGCCTTTGGACATACCTAGCAATTGCATGTGTCCGCTTATAATATTCATTAGAATTGTACATCTTTCTAAGTACCCTTATAAGTACCCTACCCTATAAACTCTTACACATTTTTACAAAATACGATAATTACGATTTTCACAACCTCAAAGACACGATTTTCAGAAAAAGTCCATAACAACACTGGCGGCAGGCGAAAACAGCAGTACCTAGATAAGATTATCATTTGTGATGCCAAAACAGGAAGAGACATCATCTTTGTCAAAACCGTCGAAATTCATAACCTATATACAGAGGGGTTTTTCCCAAATGCGCGCCGTATCGTATTGAAATGAAAGCGATAGGTACTTCGATTTCGACCGTCTTCGCTTTTGCTTATTCTTAAATGCGAACTGTGCTTTCCAGTTATGTAAATATTTCCAATAAGTCTTCCAATTTTTTCCAATTTTCCATTTATTTTCTCAAAAGTTTGACAGCTTTTTCCCGTCACAAAAATTTAGTTTATATTTTATCTGCAATAAATCCGCAAGCAAATCGTGACCTAAACCTAAATAGCTATCGCTTTTTAATGGATCAAATCGCCTTTTAAAATACAAAAATACCAATTCGCCATGAAAAGCGATCCGCTGCGCATTTTGGAATAAGCCCCCAGAACATCATATTCGAAAGCGGACAATTGGCGATTAGCAAACACATCTTTTCGATTTCCCGACATTAAGAAGAGAACGTGGCTGTTCCCTCATCAATACGCACAGAAATCGTTTGATAATCCAGTATTTAAAATGTGCAGACGGACTACTAGCTTAGCATCCAAGATAATGCTGGATAACTCGAATCGTCTAACAAAAAAGTGTTGACACAGCTCTCCATAGCACGGTGGGAAGAACACTTAACGGAATGCAGTCTTTGAGCTGTTCTGGACATTGAAGGAGTTGAAGGCTCGCTCCTGTCGAAACAGAGGCAGTTCAAAAAGTACTTAAACCTTAAAGTTGATACCACTATCATCACTATAAATCGATTCCGCCAGTGAGCAATGGAGGATTGAACCTTGCCTGGCCAGCTCGTTAGCCTGTTGGTTTCCATAAACGTTGCTGTGCCCTGGCACCCAGATCAGGGTAACCGTGCTTCTGCAAGCTCCTCTCGACATACTAATACTAATTTTGATGTTATAGTGACTGAGGCGATAGCCCTGATCGCAGCTTGTTGTCAGTAAATATGTCTTTTGGGTAGGAACAATGTTTGTGTGTATTTTGATTAGGCGACAGGCTTCACGGATAGCAAGTACTTCCGCCTGAAACACACTGGCTGTGTCCGGGAGTCTGAAGGATTTTGAGATCCTCAGAGACTCCGAAAATACACCTGCGCCTACTCCACAGTCCATCTTTGAACCGTCGTCCGTGTAGATTTTCAGGTTCGAGTCCCTATTCACCCGTCCTTCCTGCCAGTCTAATCTTGAAGGGAATTCTACGTGTTTGTTAAAAAGTAATCTGGGGATAGATTAGTCCGTTGAGGGTGGTACTAGCTCTCTTAAGAGAGAATGCAGAATATTGCTATGGCCGTAGGGTCTCTCATACCAGCACCTGAGCCGGCCACCAAACTACTCACCAGTAAGTGAGGATTGTTCGTATTACGGCTGTGTACATCCAAAGGGTCAGTTGTGGTTGCAGACCCCAAATTTTGCCAAACGTTCAGCTGCATGCATAGAAGAAAGCTAAACTATCTTTCTCAATCTAAACTATTGAGTACTTTGTTCATTACTATGAGCCATAGCAGTGGTGAAATGATACCTCCTTGGGGTTTCCCTCTGCTGGCTGGATAATAATCTAATCCTAAAATACAAATGTGGCTTTACAGAGCGGCTGTAATACCAATCATATGGTAGTCTATTCTGCAAGCGCTGTCCAAGCCACCAACCTTAGAACTTATGATACAGATTCAAATAATGGGCAAAATGGCCTGTATGGCCCTAGAAGCTATACTTCAGTTCCTAAACATTTTCGTCCAGGAAACAGTTACCCTTCGGTTAAGCCAAATATGCACAAACCCTAAACAAATACCGGGGCATACTAGTCTAGATTTCACAAGACAAGATGTTTCCCTAGTAGGGGCGGACGGTACGAAAATCAACCGATATCCTTTGGATCAATATTATTCATCTATACACTATACAGGCAATGCTATAGCTTTAGGAATGTAGCTACCCGTTCATCAATCCACCTCCATGTATTATCCTTAGGCCACGTGATATGCCTTCTCCATTATCTATCGACAATACATTCCATTCCCAATGTGAAGACATTGTTCACTTCACTCCAATAATGGTTTTTAATGAAGTAAGCTGATAGCACATAAGTAGTGCTACTTGGGTTTTTCAAAACCACAAGACTTACCTACCTACAGGCAACTTGATCCCTTCAAACTTCACACCAATCCCGTCAATTGGGCCGATTTTATACTAGAACACACCTATATGATTTGCCTTATTCTTCCTTTTTCTTCCCAAATGTGCACGTTTAAGGTCTAGATTTGAGGATCATACGGCTTTTACTACATACTTTAAAGAATTTGAAAATGTTCATACAGACCAAGAGCGACGATAGTACTACTCACTAAAACTTCGACCATTAGCTGCAAGACTTTGGTTTATATGGGGTATGGTCATGGGGGTCATACCGCGCAATGCTTTTCATACAAACGGAATAAGCTAAAGCTAAGCACACACGATTGTCAGATCTGTCAATCCTCTGACAATGACTGACAATGAGCCTACAATAGCCAACTATCTTACAATACAAAATTGTCCGTTCACATTCTGATAACGTTGTCAGGTTGAAAATTGTGTGTTCACCCGGTTGTCAGATATTTAAATATGCAAAATTGGTCTATCCGTTGTCAGACATTGTCAGACAAATTAAAATGTATGGTCCTTGGTTTTTGCAGTAGAAGACTGCGAGGATGATGAATTGACATAAAAACGACGTAGTGTTTGGACGAAGGAGTGCAGGTGGCCCGTTGTCAGCAGAAAGTATTCTACTCCAAATTCAAAGCTGAGGAGACGGAACTTTATCACAACTTTTTGCGAATGGAATCAACACAACTCGATGAAATTCCAGCTTTGGTGACTCCACAGTCCACACATCAAGATGAGCATCAAGGGTACTCATTCCATAAAATTTAAGACGACAGTCGTCCAAGCGATAGTAGTGCACGAGATCGTCTTTTATTTGCTTCACGTAACTCTACCACCATCGTTTATTTTGAACAAAGTTTGCGAACTTTCGGTACCTTTCGGGAGCTCACAAACAGTAGTTGAAAAAAGGACTAGACGTCATCGTTATTGTCATAAATGACACTTGACAGATAACAATGAGTTATTCATCCCTATTCCCGTTGGCGTTTGTCATATACGACTCTTTTGTCGTGACGTTATAAAAACGATATTCAGATTTTTTTCAAACTTTTGTTAACGATTTTGCTTCTTTTTCTATGTGTTCACTGTATTTTCAAATCGCTTGTCTCAAAAAAGTTACAAACTCTGACTTAAAACCGAAATGAAATATTAGGCGTTTACGACAAACGCCAACGGGAATAGGGGTGATTATGTAATTTAAATCGTAAAAAAATCTGAATTTAATTGCTCGCTTAAAAATTCCTGTAAAAAGCTTAAAATTGTCTGCAAAATAAACAAATCAATGCATGACGATACCTAATTTAATTAGCTATCGTGCAAACTCTATCGTCTGGACGATAGTGCTCTGTCGATTATTGAGCTACAAGAAGCAAATGTTGGATCGTAGAAACGATGTCGTGGAGACGATAGCAATTTTCAATGTTACGTGATGCAAGGCTATCGTCGAAACGGTATCGTCATGCGATTATTGACTTACTTATTATATCATTTACCTACATAAGTACTATACATCCGAAGATACCTACATATGAACTCTTATAATCTCAAAAAGAACCAAAATAATTGTTTTTTCGCAATTGCCAATTTCAAGCTCAAATATCCTCGCACAGTAGTAGAAACAAATTATGCGGTAGAATCATTAAATACTTGAAAGAAAATCAAACAATATTTCTTGCATTTACGGAGGCTGTTCGCGTTCAGATTTCACAAAAAAAAAATGTAGATAGCTTGAGTTTTGTAACCTTCAAGCAAGCGAGTCTGCAACAACCTCATAAACGGGCTCAAAAACGGATCCAAAACGGTTCCAATTCCAAGTCTAAAATATTTTCCATTATTTTCGATAAAACTACCGACATTTCTCATACCGAGCAAATGAGTCTCACTTTTCGATATTTTCATGAAGGAATAATCAGAAAGATTTCTTAACATTTTGCGACGAATCGGCATATATGAGAAGATTCAATGTGAAGACATGATGAAAGAACGGCGCGTCGGTTGACTGGTGTTGCATTATCACGGGTAGTAGAAAATCTTTGCTACGAGTTTGAGATTGATTTAGCATGGTGCGTAGGGACCAGGGATTGGTACTAACAGCTGTTAGTTCTATGATGGCTTCTGACACAAAGGGTGCATCCCATATATGAACTCTGCAAAAAAAAAACTACTCACGCTAAACGTTGTCCATGCAACAACCATGCTTTAAACAACTACTTGGTAAAGTCTTCAAAAATGACTTTTTTCAGCGACTATGAAAAAAGTTATAGCTTTTGCCAATGCTTCAGCAAAAAGACGCAAAGGCTTCGAGGAAGAGCTGGGAGGATGGGATATGTTTTTTCCGATATTTTTATTGAGCCTAGGTTCATTGTTATATAGATATGCATTATGTATATATTTTTGAAAATATTTTTTATTGCTTGGCTGGCCTCGGTCAACCTGACCATTCCCAAACAGAATTCCTGGATCCGCCCCTGATCAGCCTTACCCTATCCTTCAACTTATCTTATTTTTCTCGGTTATTTTTCGCACCCAAAATTTACTGTGCCTTCTTAGACTAAAATAAAGAGTGGATGCTTTTGATACTCGTAAACATTTATATCAGGCAATGCAATATATTTATCTTTAATCTCAACAAAAAATAGTTTTTTTAATTTTATTTTGTTTGCAAATTAAGCTTAAAGATAAAATACCTACAAAATGTAAATTTTTGTTCTTTTGGTGAAAATATTCAAAAAGCTTATGATGTATGTACTTTGTTATTCCTCTGTGATATTTACCTAAAACTTAACTATACAAGTTTACAGTTAGGTATTTTTTTAATGTAGGTAAATACATATTTATTTATTTATTTGCTAATTCGTAACTTATGATTTATGACATATTGTTTACTCTCTTTTTGTAAGGCAATTGAACACTATTATATGTATTTCGTTTATTCAAAAATATATAACTACTATTTTTTTAGTTTTTTTTTTTTTTTGTTATGAATATGATGTGTATATGTTTTGTTCTTTATTTGGTTTTCATTAATAAGAGAAGAAGATTTATTACAGAAGAAATATTGGACTTATTTATTTTGTAGCATAGATTTATATAAATATAGATGAAGAGGTAATTTGCTTATTTGCGCTGTGATTTCCCTTTCTGCAATGGGGAATCATGGGTTTCTATTTTTTTACAATTTGGTCTTACAGTTTATTTAACATTGCGCGATTTTGAAGAAATAAAAATAAAAATAAAAAATTAACAAAATTGGTATCGAACATAGGTTAGAAACGCCACTGTAGCGAGGAAAGCGAGCTACCCACTCCAAGCTGATGCTTTGGAAGGTACCAGTGATGTAGGTAATTTTTGTATATATTTTTTAATGAATACATTATAATGTAATTTGAGCATGAAGGAATGAATATTGAAGACTTTAGGGTTAGATTTGTAATACCCCAAAACGATCACAAACAACGATTTAAATAAAAATTTTAAATGGAATTGAAAAAATAATGGATTAAGGAAACGAGATTACCCCAAGGTTCCCCTCTTATCTTTTCGTATTTATTGGGGTTAATTTGTCACATCACTCGTGTGATCAAAATTAAACGCTGCTAAATCGAATGTACAAGGGTCGAGTATCCCGCCAAACTCACACCCATAAGATACAACTTATCAATGAGCCAACTAAACTTTAGATCACCTCATTTTTCGGACATTTCATTCGACATCATTTTTAGGTGGATGGCTTGCTTCGCTCGCGGCAAGGGCTTTTAAAGTTCCACTCTATACTGTAGTACATTGCTTTCGACTTCGTCCTGAATCGATTAGATTTTTTCCCTAAAATGTATTACATATACAGTGGTGGTCCAGTATAACGAATGATATAATGTCCAGGTGTATTTGTTAAATCGAAAAATTCATAATATCGAGCACACTTGACTTGTACGAAACGTCAAATAAAATGTACAAATATTGTATCTATTCATTCGTTTTATTTCATTAATTCCTAAAGTAAAAAAAAAAAACTTCAAAGTAAAAAGTAAAAAAGTCTCTGGATTCTATCATTAATTTTTTAAAAAGAAATCACAAATAAACGTTTGTTTTCGTGAAGTTTGAACGCAGCAATTTGCAGCTTTTTCCTGAAGACTTCTTAGGAAGGCGTTTGCGAGCTTAAGGCATTTTTACTAATTTTACAAAACTAATAGCACAAGAAAAGACCCCTACCTAACCCTACTTTTGAAAGACGCGCCAACTAAATGAATATACGTCACTCGTTCTTACTCGAAACAAAGATCCATAATGTGGAAACCAATTGCGCATGGGCCCCAGACAAAACAAACAAGAACAAAATTGCAAACCGAGATTGTGAGTGCAAATACATAGCAGTAATGCACAATAACAAGAAGGTTTACGTAGTAGCATTGTATATACACACTATAGTACTCTCATCCCATCGCATTGAATTACGCGTCTTCGACGATCCAGGTGGCGCTTCAGTTGATTTAGTTTGTACACTGCCAGCCAACTCCGAGCATTGGGGAAATGTGTATAGAGAAAACCAAAATAAACAAAACAAAGTCAAACTGGTATGCCTCTTCTCTTTCTTCATTCATATCGCCATTTCCATCCATCAGTAGGTATAAAATTATTTCTGATGTGATGTAACAGGGTAGGGTAGAGAACTGCAAGTGCAACTGGTTTGGTTCTTCTTAGTGATAGGAGAGGAGAATAGAGGAAAGGAGGTGAAATAGTATGAGCAAGAGCAAATATAATTCAACAGCAAGGTGGTGTTGGATAGGATGGTGGTGGTGGAGGATTTGTGTGTTTGGAGAGGGGTGCACGATGCAAGGGGTGATCAGTTGGGAAAGACAAATAGAATAAAAACTGAATTTGGCTTCCTTTCTGTCGTTGCAGAAGATTTGAGGATTGGGCATAAAATAATGTATGCTAGACTCTCACTATTTTGCTTATATTTTTGTCAAATATGCATCGATTTAAGGGATTCTTTTTTTAATTGATTCTAAAATATTATAGGCATGTGTCTACTTTATGAGGTTTATAATGTAGAAGCATTTTATGTCGGTAAAACGAGCAGCTAACTATTATAGGAGTCTACATCTCTCTAAATAAAAATCAATTGTTTGCAAAACTCGAGAAAGGATAGATGCTAGACCGATTTGGATGATTTTTTTTTTGTTCGTCTTGAATCAGGGTTTGGCAAAAAAAGAAAATTCGGAAACCCCCAAATGAAAAGCCGAAAAATTGCAAAAAATCTGAATTTCCATTTTGTATGAGAATATACCTAAGTACCTACACCACTAATGATCGCAAAACTCGAAAACCACGCAACCAAACCCAAAGGTAGGTATTTCTGTGAAGTGTGGAAAATTAGACAATAGGTACAAACAAAAAATGTTAAACGCTATTCCTCAACAGTTTTTAAAATTTGGAACATTGATACGCATTGTGCTGATGGACAAAAATAGCTAGGTATATCTGTGCAATAGATACCTACAATTCCTAGGCACGTGCAAAGCCGGTTACCTTTTATAGGTACCTATGAAATGTAGTGGAATTATTGTTCCTTTCCCATAACCACAAATACATAATCATTTTGATAAAACTAATATAGGGCATTAAATCTAAATAGTAGATACATGTAGGTACATAGGTACATATTCAGGGGATTTATGCGGAACTATTTAAATAAAAGTAGGTATGTTTTTCTAACAATGTAGGCACTACCTACTATGTATTTAGAAGAAGTTCTAAGTTTGATTATCATGCACAATAGAAAAATAAAAATATCAGTTTCAAATTCATTTAAATAAGTGATAAAGAGCTTTTATTGTAATGCTCCATGGTACACATTTTGGGGTTTTCCATGAATCATATTGCATAGATTCTTGTCTATCAGGACAATGCATATCAATGTTACAAATTTTACAAACTTTGGCTCCCGTGATTGTCGAAGAATAGCGTTACATCCCTTTGTCCAATTTTGACCAAACTTCACAGAATAGCCTTCGTACAAAGATTTTATTATTTTATCAAAATGTGAGTTCATATACCAATACCACGATTTTTAAATGGACGGTGCCACGCCCCTTTGTCCAATTCTTTTTACATACAAACCTGCTACAGAAGAATATACCTTTATAGAAAAAAAAAGAATCATCAAATTCGGTGTAGCCAAGCTCGAGTTATAAACGGAATATAAAAAATAGATTACTAGCAGTCCCGTGATGGTCTTGATTGTGTTAATTGGGGGTTACCCGCCTGATGCTGTCATTTCTGGTCTGGAGATAATTGTGAGCTATTCGCTCGTTACCATTAACAAATTCTCCTACATATTTTCATTCCTTTTTGATTTTCATTTTCCCTCACTTTTATGTGATCGTTGATTAATGGTTAGAAAACGGACTTAGATTATCCGTTTTTTAAAACAAACAATAGCTTACTTAATTTCATAGCAAGAATATAATCTGAACTGCAAGTTTCTAAATATGTACATATTCATCAATTTCCTATATACTACAATAATCCATATTTTAAAAATGTTTATAGGGATGATAGCTGCAATAGCATTCAGCGTAGCAATGCGACATGCGTATAGCTGCTCCTAAAATAATTGTATCTAAATACAGAAGGTTAATTTTGGGTTTAAAATTAAAATAAACAAACTAACGCGAACTGTCAGCCTACAAATCACATACCTACCTACTTATGCACAGTTTAAAACAAACTACCTACTAGAGGTACAAACGAATCCGTCCTGTCGTTAAGAATACAGCTACCTACCACCACGCAGACAAACAGAATTGCGAGACTCAGTTTTTGAGCTGTACCTACTATCATGTTAATATCATAATTAATTGATCTAAAAATTTGGACTTAAAACAATATCTTTCTCACACTACATACAATATGAGAAAATTGAAAATTTAGATCGATCTGGGTACGTGATTTTATTTGCTAAGATCCAACCAAACTTCCCCACTAGTGCACCTCACATGCTCACGCTCACCCACCCCATAATAATTTTCAAATCATCATAACCTACCCTTGACACCTAAGTTCAATTGCCACGATAATGAAACAAATGCTACCCATAAATCCAAGAAATACAAAATATGTATTGTTAAAAATCCGATCTATGATTTCATATTTCTCCTTTCCACATTGTTATCCTCTTAAATATCAATTCCAATCGTCATCATCAGCATCACACTCATCATCATGCTAAAAGTACTCTCCCCACACACCACCACTATATGCGAAAAGTAAAAATCGATCCGATCTTACATTTCATATTCCTTCTTTTCATATTGTTATTCTCATAAATGCTAAAAGTACACTTCGCCTAACCTACACACCACCACTACTAACTACCTACGAGTATAGCTATACATCGTATATGCGAAAAGTACCCGATCATTCATTTCTTTCCACTTCCACTCCTTACAATGCAATCGCTGGAGAATAAAAGACAACAAAAATACTAATTGTTCTTTCTCTTTCATCTGCATGTTGTCAATGAGACGAATAAGAAAAGAAGAAGGCATCTTTTAATTTCGTTTCAAATAATCCAATACAACTACCATGTACGATGTGAGTAGTTGGTCTCAGAGGTGGTTGGTGGCGCTAGTGCATAAATGCGAAGTGATAGTACTATAGTGTCTATATACAATGGTAGTAGCATTGACAACATGCAGATGAAAGAGAAAGAACAATTAGTATTTTTGTTGTCTTTTATTCTCCAGCGATTGCATTGTAAGGAGTGGAAGTGGAAAGAAATGAATGATCGGGTACTTTTCGCATATACGATGTATAGCTATACTCGTAGGTAGTTAGTAGTGGTGGTGTGTAGGTTAGGCGAAGTGTACTTTTAGCATTTATGAGAATAACAATATGAAAAGAAGGAATATGAAATGTAAGATCGGATCGATTTTTACTTTTCGCATATAGTGGTGGTGTGTGGGGAGAGTACTTTTAGCATGATGATGAGTGTGATGCTGATGATGACGATTGGAATTGATATTTAAGAGGATAACAATGTGGAAAGGAGAAATATGAAATCATAGATCGGATTTTTAACAATACATATTTTGTATTTCTTGGATTTATGGGTAGCATTTGTTTCATTATCGTGGCAATTGAACTTAGGTGTCAAGGGTAGGTTATGATGATTTGAAAATTATTATGGGGTGGGTGAGCGTGAGCATGTGAGGTGCACTAGTGGGGAAGTTTGGTTGGATCTTAGCAAATAAAATCACGTACCCAGATCGATCTAAATTTTCAATTTTCTCATATTGTATGTAGTGTGAGAAAGATATTGTTTTAAGTCCAAATTTTTAGATCAATTAATTATGATATTAACATGATAGTAGGTACAGCTCAAAAACTGAGTCTCGCAATTCTGTTTGTCTGCGTGGTGGTAGGTAGCTGTATTCTTAACGACAGGACGGATTCGTTTGTACCTCTAGTAGGTAGTTTGTTTTAAACTGTGCATAAGTAGGTAGGTATGTGATTTGTAGGCTGACAGTTCGCGTTAGTTTGTTTATTTTAATTTTAAACCCAAAATTAACCTTCTGTATTTAGATACAATTATTTTAGGAGCAGCTATACGCATGTCGCATTGCTACGCTGAATGCTATTGCAGCTATCATCCCTATAAACATTTTTAAAATATGGATTATTGTAGTATATAGGAAATTGATGAATATGTACATATTTAGAAACTTGCAGTTCAGATTATATTCTTGCTATGAAATTAAGTAAGCTATTGTTTGTTTTAAAAAACGGATAATCTAAGTCCGTTTTCTAACCATTAATCAACGATCACATAAAAGTGAGGGAAAATGAAAATCAAAAAGGAATAAAAATATGTAGGAGAATTTGTTAATGGTAACGAGCGAATAGCTCACAATTATCTCCAGACCAGAAATGACAGCATCAGGCGGGTAACCCCCAATTAACACAATCAAGACCATCACGGGACTGCTAGTAATCTATTTTTTATATTCCGTTTATAACTCGAGCTTGGCTACACCGAATTTGATGATTCTTTTTTTTTCTATAAAGGTATATTCTTCTGTAGCAGGTTTGTATGTAAAAAGAATTGGACAAAGGGGCGTGGCACCGTCCATTTAAAAATCGTGGTATTGGTATATGAACTCACATTTTGATAAAATAATAAAATCTTTGTACGAAGGCTATTCTGTGAAGTTTGGTCAAAATTGGACAAAGGGATGTAACGCTATTCTTCGACAATCACGGGAGCCAAAGTTTGTAAAATTTGTAACATTGATATGCATTGTCCTGATAGACAAGAATCTATGCAATATGATTCATGGAAAACCCCAAAATGTGTACCATGGAGCATTACAATAAAAGCTCTTTATCACTTATTTAAATGAATTTGAAACTGATATTTTTATTTTTCTATTGTGCATGATAATCAAACTTAGAACTTCTTCTAAATACATAGTAGGTAGTGCCTACATTGTTAGAAAAACATACCTACTTTTATTTAAATAGTTCCGCATAAATCCCCTGAATATGTACCTATGTACCTACATGTATCTACTATTTAGATTTAATGCCCTATATTAGTTTTATCAAAATGATTATGTATTTGTGGTTATGGGAAAGGAACAATAATTCCACTACATTTCATAGGTACCTATAAAAGGTAACCGGCTTTGCACGTGCCTAGGAATTGTAGGTATCTATTGCACAGATATACCTAGCTATTTTTGTCCATCAGCACAATGCGTATCAATGTTCCAAATTTTAAAAACTGTTGAGGAATAGCGTTTAACATTTTTTGTTTGTACCTATTGTCTAATTTTCCACACTTCACAGAAATACCTACCTTTGGGTTTGGTTGCGTGGTTTTCGAGTTTTGCGATCATTAGTGGTGTAGGTACTTAGGTATATTCTCATACAAAATGGAAATTCAGATTTTTTGCAATTTTTCGGCTTTTCATTTGGGGGTTTCCGAATTTTCTTTTTTTGCCAAACCCTGATTCAAGACGAACAAAAAAAAAATCATCCAAATCGGTCTAGCATCTATCCTTTCTCGAGTTTTGCAAACAATTGATTTTTATTTAGAGAGATGTAGACTCCTATAATAGTTAGCTGCTCGTTTTACCGACATAAAATGCTTCTACATTATAAACCTCATAAAGTAGACACATGCCTATAATATTTTAGAATCAATTAAAAAAAGAATCCCTTAAATCGATGCATATTTGACAAAAATATAAGCAAAATAGTGAGAGTCTAGCATACATTATTTTATGCCCAATCCTCAAATCTTCTGCAACGACAGAAAGGAAGCCAAATTCAGTTTTTATTCTATTTGTCTTTCCCAACTGATCACCCCTTGCATCGTGCACCCCTCTCCAAACACACAAATCCTCCACCACCACCATCCTATCCAACACCACCTTGCTGTTGAATTATATTTGCTCTTGCTCATACTATTTCACCTCCTTTCCTCTATTCTCCTCTCCTATCACTAAGAAGAACCAAACCAGTTGCACTTGCAGTTCTCTACCCTACCCTGTTACATCACATCAGAAATAATTTTATACCTACTGATGGATGGAAATGGCGATATGAATGAAGAAAGAGAAGAGGCATACCAGTTTGACTTTGTTTTGTTTATTTTGGTTTTCTCTATACACATTTCCCCAATGCTCGGAGTTGGCTGGCAGTGTACAAACTAAATCAACTGAAGCGCCACCTGGATCGTCGAAGACGCGTAATTCAATGCGATGGGATGAGAGTACTATAGTGTGTATATACAATGGTAGTAGCTAACAGCATTGTATATATAGTGTGTATATACAATGCTAACAGTCTTGCAACAGGCCCATACACATGCATACATACATTCAAAATCCAGAGAGTTGCTTTACACGTCCTGGCTACACATGTATGTACATATTTCTTCTCTAAAAATATTTATAACAGAAACATTCGTTATATCGAATGTCAACCCCTTTTTTCATACGTTATATAGAGACACCAATGAAATTGAAAAAAGTGTACGTTTATCGATCATTCGTTATATCGGCATTCGTTATACTGGACCGCCACTGGACCAGCTATAGCATTACTTCCCATATGCTATTCAAGGTAATGGAAAGGTCGAAAGAATCATTTATATTAACAACCGAATAACAAAAGAAACGCGGTAGGTATATGGATTTCGTTGATCTACTAAAGTGGAAATCTTTTGAGCTTTGTAACCTACAGTACCAGCTTCAAGAAAAACATATTTAGGCCCTTATTGTGATTGTCGATCAGTGATCGTCACGGCAATTGTCGATTGCGTCGATTGATTGTACCTATTCGTACGCACAAAATTTGCACTTCCAAGAGAAAGCATCGACCAGACATTTGTAATCGACTACAAGCGACTGTCGACAAATATCAATCAATCGCAATCGACAGTTGTCGCTCAACGATCAACTATCGTCACTCACAATAGGGGCCTTAGAGTGACACCAGTAGGCAAGTGTGAAAGTTCCCATAAGATTTATAGTACTTAGGGCCGTTTACTGATACGATTCATAAAGATTTAAGTTCCACTTAAACTCTTATGTGACAGTCTATGCCATACAAAAAGTACCCCATAAGAACTTAAATAGAACTTAAATCGTTATGAGTCGTATTAGCAAACGGGCCTTAAGGTGCCAGTACACGGCATGTAGCAAGCCACATATCTACGTATGTAGCTCTGACGTCAACAGAGAGTGCACAAAGAGGGCTTGTCGCCGTGTATGTGTATATGCAAATATGTACATCATATAGGTAGTCTGAAATTAGAGTTAATGTAAGAACAAGCTATGAAGATTGCTTCCACATAATGAAGTTGAGGCCCAAATTATTTACTTAACCGACAAGATAGCAAACACAGAATGCATAAATGTTTACAGGAACAAAATAATTCTCGAGACGCGACAAAAGAACTCTCAATCAATTCACAAAATGATGAATAGGTACTGTGTAGCTCAAAATAGCTTTAACTCCAATTGTAGGTTGACTGTGCCGCATTGCTTACAATCTGAATTAACTCAATGCATTTGAAGCCGCCCTTATGCGCAGATAGCTCTTCAGCTTGTGCTCCTGAAACATTTGCCGGTATCACTACCGTTTAATCAGGACCATCTAAAAAAAATTAGCTCAACATGGGATTCTAAAGGCGAAAACGTAACATTAAAAACGAATTTGTCGTCGACACGAAAGAAGCATTTATCCTTTTCTTTGATTACCTATTTTCAAACTACAATCACAACAAATTAGGTGTCAAAAGAAAAAGAGTTTTCGGGAGCCGATACTCCACTGCCTAACGAAATTTGTCGTCAATATGGCGGTGTATCTCATGACGACTTGCCGTCGAAGAACTCGATAGCTAAATCAAATCAAACTACACTGCTTCGATTCCCTCCAGACACTTAGTTACAGGAACAAAACCAGATTATAGTGGGTCCCCGGACATAAGGGAATTGAAGGTAACGAAAAAGCTGATGAACTAGCCAGAAAAGGCTCCGAAACCCCTTCCATTGGACCTGAACCAATGAATCTTGCCTAAATCTTCGTAGGCATATCAAAAACTTAGTAGGCTACCTAACGTATCGGGTCACCAGGGTCTGCATTTCAACTAAATAAAATGCATTTAGTCGACTCACCGGAGTGCAGACTATGTCTAGAAGAAGACGAAACAGCCGAACACATAATATGTGAATGGCCGACCCTTTACGGTATAAGAAGGAAATCATTTTTCAGGGAAGTAATAAGTACCAAGGAACTAAGGAAATCCTCTGCTGAATGTATTATCAGCTACATTAGGAAAGTAGAAGCGCTGCAACCTAAACATATATCTGACGCCAAGCACAATAGATCTTTTAGGTCGACGTACATCCTAATGCTCCCGCAAGTCAGACGTTTAAAAAAAATCAAATAAAAATAAAATATAGAGGGAAATGATAGGGCCAAAGAATTTGTATGATCAGAATCATCCGTGTTTGTGAATCATCTTCAGACGAAATCTGTCTCCCTCCAAGATACGTGGACGTGGAGAAAACTTTCTTGCTCTTTTGTCTCAAATGAACCGACTATGTGGACAACATTGACATACTATACATAAACTGCTAGTAGCCAATTTTTCGTTGAAGCAACCATAAGCACTAGCTTATTCTCCGCTCACGACACGGAGAGAAACAAAAACTCTCAAATGTCATTGCGTTATTTGTGCGATTTTGTTTGAGTACGCCATCTGTATAGAACGTTCAAAATAATTTGAATAAGTTGTTATTTTTGCAATGTTGCAATGCACAATGGCTCTGACGTCAGCGTATGGAGCCAATGGCTACATACCGAGTACTAGCCCTCTTTGTGCCACTCATATAAGGTACTTATACGTATGAGGCACGATATGAGGCACTTGTGTGTGGCTTTTCGGCATTCCGTGTACTACCTTAAGACATAGGACCTGTGCCAATACACTACATAATGTCGAGTGGTTACTTGCACGGTTCGTATGTATTTTTGAATGTTATTTCAGCATTTCAGTTTGTGTCAGTGTGTTTTGTACGAGCAGTGTGGTATTTAGTTTTTTGTGCGTCATAAAAGTAGCGAACGCGACGCGATAACTTAAATACACCCAAAGCAATAAAACAATTAGTACCTACAATTCTGGTGCAAGACTGCACACAGGGGAATAAAACTGCGGATAGCATCATCATAAACGAATAACCAACAGCCAACCGATATGTGCGCGCTGTGCTACACATAACTGTACTAGCACAATTTTATGTAGCCACTGCGCTACATACGAAAAACGAAATGTGTGCCATATGTGGAGACTATCTGGTGACGTCAGAGCCAAATATATATGCGGCGTGCTACATATCGTGTACTAGCAACTTTAAAATAAAGAGCCCCATTTTCGGAACACTTACAAAAGTCGGTCGGCTGACCGGGCATAAGTTAATTGCGGTCACTCGCCCCCGGTTTATGTCACCACTGGCTGCTTTGATTTCAGCCTTCTCTGAATTGTGTTGAAAAAATATTTCAACATACATTTTTAACTAAAGAAATGAACGAAAAATAAAAACAAATAAAAATTTTAGTATGTAGAGCATTTGACTTTCTTTTACATAAAAACAATTTGTAAACAAAATTTTCAATAATTCATTTCTATTAATATTAAAAGTTAAATTAATAACTTGTTGTTTGTAAAATAATCTTAGGCATTAATACTAATAGTTTAGCGTAGCTGCAATGTAATCCTATATATTTTTTCCACAATTTGTTTGTTTGTTTGCTTTGTTCTTAGGACTCATTTAGGGGAGTGCATGTTTGAAGTACGCATCTACTACTTTGTGTGCTGGGTTTCACGTGTATTTGTGTTGTATTACATAATTATGTTTAGTAAATTCTTTATAACAATAAACATAATCAATTCTGTTGCTTTTGTGTTTTTGCTAATAAATGGCCCCGCAGGTTGCCATTTCTTTTTAACTTTTAAACAAAAAGGACGTTATTTCAATGGAAAAAAAAACAACAAAAAACGTATGTAAACGCTAGTTAATTTTTCTTTCTTTAGACTATAAAAGCAAAACTTTAGACTTAATAAATAATCGGATTGGGATCACGTGGTTTACGCGAGTATTTTAATCCAACCGTATCGCTGATTTCATCGATGACTTGTAGAGCGTAGTCGAGTTGCTCTTGTGTGTGTGCGGCGGATAAGCAAAATCGGATACGACCCTCCATGATAGGGGTGGCAGGAAAACCGACTCCAACAACGGCTACATGGCGGGTGGTGAGAGTGCGAACAACGGCTCTGAAACGGAATGAAGAGTGTAACGGGGGAAAGATGCGGCTGGTAACTACATGAACTTACCCAATTTTGGAGAACAGATACACCAACATTGGTACTACAGGTGAATCTTCATGGCCGTAGGTGATGACACCCATTTGGGCCAATCGTCGACGGAAATACCTTGTGTTGCGGGCTAGCTGGTCAATTTTTCGGCGGCCAATGTCAGTGCCGTCCAAGCCCATAATTGTCTTCATTGAAGTGAGAATCTGCTGGACTACTGGTGGTGACATAGTGCTCGCATAGCAGTGGGCGTGACTGTTTACACGAAGGAAATCAATGAGGTGCTGCGGGAAGAGAATGATAGTGGATAATTGAAACTAGTAGCTAGAAAGGCAATAGGATAGGATAACTAGGCCAATCATACAGCGATGAGACATCCCTGATCAAAAATAAACTGCCCAATTAATTCCCACTCACCTTCGATCCAGCAATATAACCGCCAGCACTGCCGAAACTCTTTGTAAATGTCCCCATCAAGATGTCCACATCGTTTGCATCCACTCCATAGTAATCAATAACTCCACGTCCATTTGGTCCCATAGCGCCAATACTATGCGCCTCATCCAGATACAAATACGCTTTGTACTTCTTCTTCAGCGCAATAATTTCCGGCAATCGTACAATCGATCCCTCCATACTGAACACACCTTCAACAATGATCATAATCTTCTTCCATGGCTTGCCCGATTTTGGATCGCCATTAATCGTACTTTGGCGCAATACCTTCTCCAAGTCCTTCATATTGTTGTGCTTGAATACTTTAGTTGTGGCTCCCGACAGCCTGATACCAAGAATAATCGACGCATGATTCTTCTCATCACTCAAAACCAAGCAACCCGGTGACAGCAGAGTTGGTAGATTCAACGAATTTGTTGCGAATCCCATTCCAAAGACAATGGCATCTTCAACTTGAAGAAATTTCGCTGTCAATTCCTCTAACTCCACATGTAGCGGTGTTGTTCCCAACTCCCGGCGGACACTTGCCAAAGCCAAACCGTCGGTTTTACAACGTTCTTCCGACTCCTTAGCACATGGTCCATCAGCGGCGGCAAATCCCAAGTAGTTGTACGATCCCAGATTCAAACATTTCGTTTCTGTTCCAGTGAACTCAAATGTCCAACCATAATCCTTTGTGATGCGATCTTTTAGAGTGACCTCGGCGCCGGGTACACTGCAAATTGGCCGATTCCAACAATCTCGCACTCGCCGGTATACGTAGCGTGAATAGAAACTTTCAAACGCATCATAGAGCGTAACGTAACCCTGCGAAATAGACGAAACACAGTTAGCTTGTATATACTTCAACTGGGGACTGGCATCTTACACTCTACGCTTACCTCTCTGTTCTCCTCTTTGGCGACCTTTGGTGAAAATAGCAACTGATTAATGTAGCCCAAGATCATCAGCAGGTAAAAGCCAAGATATGTTAAGCAGGCCGTGTGCAAGGGTACCTCTTCGAATGAGGTTTTGCATCGATTCGGATCACTGTTGAATCCAGTAAGTTCTTGTTGTTGGCTGAATGCTCTATCGTTTGCAGCGGTAGGTATCGACGGCTTGCCACTTTTGATGAATCCATTTGGCGCAGTATAGATCTGAAATAATAGAAGGGGAAATACTTTCATATCAACTTACATATTTCTATGGCGTATAACAAAATAGAAGTGATTCGTTTTAGACTATTTTTAGCCAAAGAATTTGTATGTGACTCAGTCGAGTGTTATCAGAGAATTACTTTTCATGTGTACGAGCGTTGATTAATCTTTTCGTTACAAAATTTCTAGAAAACGAGTTGAATTGCTATCGCGGATGTGCTAAATTGAAGTGCAACTAGAGCAGACGTGGCTGCAAGTACACATGAGACTAATTCTTTCAAGTACACCCATCAACTAAGATTGTGCTATAAATAGTTCTACACGAGAGAAACGCCTGCAAAACGATTGCTGTCAGAGTTTTTTTTTTTAAACATGGAAACGCCTACGATAATCAACACTACGACAGGGCAATGCCAAGGTTAGCTGTGATAGACAGATAGAAGATGAAAATTTACTATCGAACTCAGTTATATTTGGGAGGCAAAGACAAGCCTCTTTCTTGACCTCGAGTTCAGACTACAATTTGCAATTATTATTAGTTATTAGTTGAACTTCATTCCGCACATTGTGTGGTATATTTGAAAGCAGGCTACTGCAATGGAAAGATGGGAAGAAGTTATGTTTGCCATAGGTTTCTTCTTTTATATTTCCGTGTACAAAAGTTGTCCGAAAATGAAATCCCTTTTACTGAAGGACGCATAGCGATTTAGGTACATTAAAGTCGAAGTTTATGGCTTAAGAAGAGCATAAGCATTTATGTTGAACTAAAATCGTTGAGTCGTATCAGCAAACTGCATTTACTTGGCAAATACGGCTCACACGGCCAAATGTGTACATTCATTAATCATTATGTCAACAAAGCACTTTATTGTCATGTGTTTAGCATTATCTAGATTTACATAGTACCTACAACATTATAAGCAGCATGCTGATCACAATTGATATTATAATACAGATAAGGTTCAGAGTCACTGATGTGTTGATAAGAACGCAACATTATTACGTATCAACAATATGTGGTCATATGGAAACGAGCTATTCCGGTTTATTAGCTCTCACAGTCCAATGAATAGAGTTTATCAAAATCCGAAGCAATATACTCACACAGTGTGCATATTTTGTAAATGTGCTGATTAACAAGGCAATTGCAAATATTTACTGCGATTCGCAATAAAAATAAATCCACTTTGGAACTTGCACAGTAGCAAAGGTACTTCATGATCCGAACAGAAATAAATCCGCTGGTCCGGACTGTCTCCGATGCTGCCTTAAACCATTGCGTGAGCTTTTTGTCAGTGCTAATTTTTTGGACTGTCTCGGCGGAGTAAAGCCTTTGTCCAGCTCCTCCTTAAGAAGGTAAGAAGACGAATGTTCTTCTCCCACCAAATGCAGACCCTATTCTATTTTTCGTAAGGTCAAGGGAACGCAGATAAATCGTTAGCTCATGAAATATATTCAATCATGGAAACTTCTTAATGATTGGCAGTACGGTACTGTGGCAAAAGATTCACTGGTGATTTGATCGATCAGAGAAAAGTGGAACTAATCTCTCCGTCACTCTAGTGAAACGAATAATGTTGCGCTCAAACGAAAAACATTTGACCGATTTTGTCATCAAGCTCTTTTGTCGAAAAAGTGTTTTTTTTTTTGAATAGATACGTCTGTTTTTCAATTGATTAGAAACAACCTTTAAAATCAATTAATAAACAATTTTTTTTATGGTTTCATGTCCTAATCCGACCCAAAATACGACCACATAAATGCCAGTATATATTCCTCTAGACTCCGTTTTGCCTTCGATTATCTTTCTAATTTTAATGAATGATCGCCTGTCTGTAACTTCTTATAGAATTCTATCCTTCGCCAAGGAGAGGACTATACGTCCCTACAGCTGACACAGCAACATAATGTTAAGCTCAATAAATTCCTACCTTGAGAGCACCACAGAATGGGAACAGCATTCCAATAGAATGCAATTTAAACCAGACCTAAATCTTCAGTTATTATCCGTGAATAGAGAAATTCTTGATAAAGGGTGGCTCATCTAGTGGTTTCTTTTTAAATCATAGATTATATTGACACTGACAGCTGTTTCCCGCTTGAAATCTTGACAGAAAGTCTGTACCATGCCTACGGGGACATGAGTCGCTTTACGCTTTAACAACGTTGGGAAATATTAAAAACTTATTTCCAAAGTGAGTGTTGTGTAGCCCAAACAGTGCGAAAAGTTTTGGCCGAAATGAAGCAGCCTGCTGTACGCAAGTTTGTGCAAAAAGTTCGTAAGACTGGCATGCTAGTGGACAACACTCATGGTCCCCGTCGTCGTACGGTGCGCCCAGACGAGAATGTGGCTGCTGTAGCCGAGAGTGTGATATTCATGATATTCACGAATCATTTTTCTTCGAAAATGAGGCTGGGAACAACGTTTCGGTGGGCGTTAAAGAGCCAGCTTTATTTTTACTGAAATTGAAGGCATGGATTTGGACGACCTCTGGTTCAAGCAGAATGGCGCGCCATGTCACACGGCCCACGCCACAATCGATCTTTTGCGCACCAAAATTTCCAAATCGTGTTATCAGCCGTCTTGGTGATGTCAATTGGCCGCCTCGGGGCTGGGATTTGACACCCCTTTGGACGTTTTTTTGTGAGGAACCGTGAAGGTCCGATGTTGTGCCAACAATCCGAAAACGATTCAAGCACTTAAGGCCAATATAATCCAAACAATCCGTGAGCTACAGCCCGAAACCATCAACAAGGTCTTGGAAAATTGAAGTGACAGAATGCGCTTCTGCGAAGCCAGCCGAGGCAGTCACTTGAACGACGTTGTGTTCCATAATTAATGGTAATGTTTGCTCTTACTAATAAAGCCATAATACATGTCCATTTTATTGCATTTTTAAAAAGAAACTTGTATTTGGCCCACAGTGTACTTTGGATTCGCTATAACCCTATACACAAAGTCGCCAAAAACGCTGCAAAACGTATAAATTTCCTTCACCGCTGAAAAAAGTACTTCAGCATTTCTGATCTAACTACAACAAGGCTTTTACCCGTCCCAAAGTTGATAGGATAGAAATTCAAAATCGAGCGTTGATCGCAGACACGAATATCGTGGACTCTATATAGACGCACAGGCGAGGTCTATCGTATTTTAGCCTTATCCCGGTAAGCGGCTCTACCGGGATTGACCACTTTTCCGCACTACTCGTGGGACCAAAATCCATATAAAAAAAATGAACAACAAAAAAGAATCAAAAATTTTAAATACGTCATCCGAAGATGACTTACTTGCCTCCAGTCAGGAGACAGTAGTGGGTAGCGCATGCCAAGAGAGGAGTTCCACTCAGGCAGATCTCCCAAAACCTTCAACATCCTCCAAATCTATCACGCAGGACACTCGCACTAGTGCCCAAACGCGTGAAAGCAGTCACAAATCAGCCAGCAACCGCAGAAAAAGCGCGTACAAGAGGGCTATTTTCATTCTTGGTAAGATTACCAAGAATGAGGAGGCCGGTACGGCTTCTCCGCGGGACCTAGCTGACAAAGAAAAATATCAGCGGATCGTTGATGAGTTCATCAACTTCCGCAAAGAACCACAACCGAAACCTCAACCACAACCACAAGCACGGAAGACGGAAGCCACAAAGCGCAACCGCTCCCTAGAGGTAGTCAAGACCGACTCTCAAAGGAGTAAAGTTGCCAGGCTGTCTGCCAACCGCCCAACATCATCAGCGCCTCAGTCGACACGAACCGTTAGCGAGGTTGTCAGAGACGACCTGCAACTCGCACTGGTGGATGAGTTATCTACTGGCGGCAAGACGGTGAGCGACGCATGGGGCGCCATAGAAAATAAATTATCCGAGATGGTAAACGACTATCTCCTGAACAACCAGGGCGGACCACTCCCTTGCTTCGACTCAGCCGAGGTCGTACGAGGGTACAGGGTCATAAAATGCGAGGATGCGTTCTCAAGGGAATTCTTAGTGGACAGCGTTCACAAGATACGTGACGCATGGGACAGCTTGAGACTCAAGTTGATCCCAGCCAGAGAGATCCCGAGAAGGCCAAGAATACGCATTTGGCTCCCGAATATGACCATTGACAGCGACAAACTAATTCAATGCCTAAAGCTCCACAACCCAAGCGTTCCCATGGATGACTGGAAAGTTATCAAAGCTGAGGAACCCCATAATAATACCCTATCGTTCCTGTTATTGATAACCGAAGGCAGCGCGGACCTGATCGAGAAGATCGGCTGCAAACTTCGCTTCGGTATCAGGCACGCAAAGGTAAAAATCTTCCGATCAGCGAGTCAGATCGACGACTTAGATGCAGTCGACGGCGCCAGCAAGTTGCTGGAGGACATGCTGATCGACACCATCCAACCTACAGCCCAAACAAATCCAACAACCGAAAACACCAATGCTGAAAGTCGTACAGATTAACCTGCATCACTCCAAGTGTGCTACGGCTAATCTGATGGTTTTTCTCAGTGAGGAAAACATCGACATCAGCATTGTGCAAGAACCCTGGGTAAAAGGCCACAAAATACAGGGCCTAGGAAACAAAGACTACAACCTTTTCTACAACCAAAAAGACAACAGTGGTAAGCCAAGAACCTGCATTTTAGCTAAAAAACATATTAAAGCTTTTCTATGTCCCAATTTTAGCTCGCCCGATTTGGCAGTCGTCAAATTGGAGAATGCGGGAGATACGGACCTGCAAATCGCGTCCGTATACATGGCACACGACCGAAGATCACCACCAGAAGAATTTAAGGAGCTTGTAACCAAAGCAAAGTCCGACCTGCTGATGGGCTGTGATGCCAATGCAAGACATACGCTATGGGGTAGCTCGGAAACTAACGAACGAGGTGAGTCTCTTTTTGATTACCTTATAGAAAACAACCTATCAATATACAATAGAGGTAACACTCCAACCTTTATCTTTCCTAGTACGGATAGTTTTAATGGTTGGGAGGAAGTTATAGATATAACACTCGGTAAGAACAACAACAATATGAAAGTAGGAAATTGGAGAGTATCCAACCTGAAATCTTTTTCAGACCACAACTGGATACTCTTCGATATAGATCTCGAGATCGAGAAACCAAAACCCTATAGAAACCCCAAAAAAGTTAACTGGCCAAAGTTTGGCCAAGTTATTAAAAACAAATTGCACAAATCTCCACCTCAAATAATAACCTCGACCTTAGAACTCGACACAACAGTACAGACTTTCGAAAAAGCTTTTAGCACAGCCTACAAAGTCTCGTGTCCGGTCAAATACAGCAAAAAGACCCTCCCTCCGTGGTGGAACAATGAACTCTGCAGGCTAAGAAAGCTGACCAGAGAGACCTTTAACATATGCCACAGTTGTAAATACTGGCAGCCTTATCGGGACTGTCTTAAAATATACAAGCAATCTATCAGAGTGGCCAAGCAACAGTCATGGATAGATTACTGCCAATCAATCGAAACCCTAAAAGACTCTGCAAGACTCAACAAAATACTGTCCAAAGAACACACCAACCCCTCTCTCCTGAGAAAGGCGGATGGAACATGGACCGAGTCAGCGGCAGAATCCCTAGAGCTCTTACTAAATACACACTTCCCAGGGTGCAAAGACAACGTTCCAGAGTGTAGCAACTCACAACGTCCGCAACCCTGCGCCCCGGAAAATATAACATCCATTATCACTGAGGAGAAAATCTCCTGGGCCATTAACAGTTTTGCTCCATACAAATCGCCGGGCCTTGACGGCATCCTGCCCATTATGCTACAGAGATGTCAAGACTTGACACTCCCATGGCTCATGTCGATTTTTAGAAGCTGTATACTCAATAACCATGTACCTCTCTCATGGAGACAAGTGAGAGTGATTTTCATACCAAAGGCTGGCAGACGCGGTCACGAAAGCGCGAAAGATTTCAGACCAATCAGCCTGACCTCCGTTGTTCTGAAGACCCTCGAACGTGTCCTAGACAACCATTTACGTAGCACAATAGAACCAACACTCTCAAAATCACAGCACGCATACCTCAAAGGAAGATCGACAGAGACGGCCCTCCATGAAGTAGTGCGAACAATCGAAAACTCATTACACTATAAAGAATACACCTTAGCGACCTTTCTAGATATAGAAGGGGCCTTCAACAACGTACATACTGAAGCGATTCTGGAGTCCTTAACGGAATTAGGAATAGAAAACCATCTTAGCCTTTGGATTGTTTCTATGCTTAACACCAGGATCATCCAGACAACACTAGGAAATAGCAACATAACCAAGTACGCCAGCAGGGGGACACCCCAAGGAGGTGTCATCTCACCACTGCTATGGCTCATAGTGGTGAACAAAATACTCAACAGTTTAGATAGAGAAAGAATCAAGGTAGTCGGATATGCGGACGATTTGGTGATACTGGTGTCAGGAAAGTTTCTCTCCGTAATTAGCGAAATTATGGAGAATGCTCTGTCGAAGGTTAGCACCTGGGCCAAGTTGCGCGGTCTCGGTGTAAACCCGAGCAAAACTGAAATGATGCTTTTCACCACTAAGACCAAAATACCCAGCTTTACACTTCCTCGCCTAGACGGCCAACCGCTCTCATTATCCTCCAGTGCTAGGTATCTGGGAGTGATCCTGGATCCCAAGCTAAACTGGAAACTGAACATTGAACAGCGGGTAAAGAAAGCGTGTATTGCCTTCTATGCCTGCAGCAGAATGTTTGGCAAAAGATGGGGCCTGCAACCAAAACTGACCCTCTGGATGTACACAGCCGTAGTACGACCAATCCTCACTTACGGGTCAGTAGTCTGGTGGCCGGCTCTTAGAAAAGCCTATAACATAACCAAGCTCAACAAGGTCCAAAGAACGGCATGCATAGGCACCACAGGCGCTCTCCGGTCGACGCCGTCAGACGCCCTCACAGTCCTTCTGCACCTATTACCCTTAGACCTTCATATCACAAACATCACAATACATAGCGCGATCAGACTCAGAGAGTCTGGGTGCTGGTATGCGAGACCCTACGGTCATAGCAACATCCTGCTTACTTTAGCAAGGGAGCTAATACCACCCTCTACGGATTACATTTCCCCAAGAATACTTTTTAAAAAACACTTTGAAGTAGAATTTCCCTCAAGATTAGACTGGCAGGACGGACGGGTGAACAGGGACTCGAATTTAACAATCTACACTGACGGTTCAAAAATGGACTGTGGAGTAGGTGCGGGTGTATTTTCGGAGTCTCTGAGCATCTCAAAATCCTTCAGGCTCCCGGACACAGCCAGTGTGTTTCAGGCGGAAATACTTGCTATCCGTGAAGCCTGTCGCCTAATCAAAATACACACGGACATAGTTCCGAGGCAAAAAATAGACATATTCATTGACAGCCAGGCTGCGATAAAGGCTATCGCCTCAGTCAACATAAACTCAAAATTAGTACTAGAATGCCGAGAGGAATTGGCCTCGCTTGATCAGTTCCGGATTACACTGATCTGGGTTCCAGGCCACAGCAACGTTTATGGAAACGAACAGGCCGACGAGCTTGCCAGGCGGGGTTCAAACCTCCACTGCGCACTTGCGGAATCGGTTCAAATTCCAATAGGAGCAGTCAAAGCAAAAATTTCCGAAGAATTCCTATCGAAAGCCAATCTCAGATGGAGGAGGCTAACAAATTGCGCCATATCCAGAAGTATGTGGCCAAATTATAGCAAGGAAAAAACAACCCACCTTCTGAATAAAACACGTAAAGATATAGCCAGGATAATCGCGATAACCACAGGCCACTGGCCTATAGGGGACCACGCATTCAGATTAGGCATCCCACATAATACCCACTGTCGTAGTTGTAACGAAGCAACCGAAAAAGAAACCATCATTCATTACCTCTGCTCCTGTCCGGCACTAGCTAGGACTAGACACCGAGCTCTGGGTAAACCCTTCTTCACATCCCTCGAGGAAGTTTCGAAGAATAACATCAAAGAACTTATAACCTTTTTGAACTCCACAGGTTGGATCTAAAATCTCCACTTCGACAAGCTTTAACAACCAGGTCAAATGAGTTGTGGTAACAAAACGGCACTTGGTGCTACTTGGGTTTTCATATAAACCGCCACACCTACCTACCTACCTACCTACCTATATGGCCTATCGATGTTTTTAACGAACAGTGAAACCATCAGCTGCATTACGCTCCTTCAAAATTTCAACCAGTAATGTAATCGCCACGATGTGAATCAATTAACCCTTCAGCCTATCTACAACCGTATTATAGAGTAGAAACTTTCTCTGACTTTATTTCTGAGTACAATTTTCAACATTTTAAACCAATTTGCATCGAAATCTCATATATTCTTTATCCCAATTACCTTAATGACTGGGCTCTGTAAATAACACTACAGTATAAGAAAAGATAAGATTATTAATTTTCCTTAGCGCGTGTCAATTGTAAAAACATATATGTTGGAGGCCAAATTTGCCTCGTTTTCCTATTTTACCGAACTCTTTTCTGTGTGTATATTGGAAGTATTTATTTATTTATTAACGCGTTGGTAAACTATTGTTCGTTAGCGTGAATTTGGCTAAAGTAGAGCGTTGAACATCTTATGACGGTGCAACTGATACAACAGCCCGCCGTCGCTCCTTTTGTTGTTTAGTTGCCCACCCCATAGCATTCACCAAAACTCAGCTTTTGTTCAACGCGATGCTTTACTTCTGATGCTTGATGTACGATGGTACCAACACGCGCCATCGACTTGACCAACTCAGTTGACTAACTCGAGCAACAAATAATCAGCTAAATGTTATACACGGCTCTCAGCGCGTTCTGCGAACTGCGTTGTTCAATGCGTGAAACTTTAGTGTGTGTGCAAGATACGAGTCTAATTTAAAATTCGGACAAACACTACACTATACTGGTATAAGACCTCCGAAGCAAGCTGATATAGGAAAGTGGAGAGACAACAATTTTATGGTAGCCGCATGAGTACAAAGGCTGTGTAATGCATATTGTAAATATTGTCGGAATGCCTAGGTTTAGGCTAATAAACCAAAAGACAGCCGATTTCGAGAATGCGAATATGGATAATTTGCAAAGCAGCACGCTGTGTATGTAGAGTAAAGGGCCCGCCATCTAACGTTTTTTTTTTCAACTAGTGCCTATTTCGCGAATGGTAACAACACTTAGCTCATGTCTGATTTGACAGATAATTAGTTTTATCCTTCCGCTAAACGAATATGGTTGTGTATACGCTTGAACAACGCTGGGAAATATTGCGACATTACTTTGAAAATCATGGTAATGTTGCAGAATGTGTGCGAAAATTGCGTACGTATTTTGGAAGAAGAGAAGCACCGTCAGCTCCGTATGTTCGTTATATTGTGAAAAAAGTGAAAGAAACTGGCATCCTCATTGATAAAACAAGGGTGAAAAGCCAAAAACAGTGCGTACACCCGAGAAAATTGCTGCTGTGGCAGAAAGTGTGCGTGAAGCGCCATCAACATCAATTCACCGTCGTTCTCAACAATTGAACATTTCGGAGACATCATTGAGACGAATTTTGCATAAAGACCTTGGTATGACGCCATACAAAGTCCAATTGGTTCAGGAGTTGAAGCCAACTGACCATCCAATGCGTTTTCGCTTCGCTAAGTGGGCCTGCGATCGACTTAGAGAAGATGCCGATTTTGCCAAAAAAAATCATCTTTTCAGATGAAGCCCATTTTGATCTTGGCGGGTATGTAAACAAGCAAAATTGTCGCATATGGGGCACAGAAAACCCGCACGCATACATTGAAAAGCCGATATACCCAAAACGAGTCACTGTTTGGTGCGGATTTTGGTCCAGAGGCATAATTGGGCCATTTTTCTTCGAAAATGAGCAAGGAGTGGCCGTTACAGTCAATGGCGATCGTTATCGGGCCATGTTGAACGAATTTTTGTTCACAAAAATTGAAGAGGAGGATATTGGCAACATTTGGTTTCAACAGGACGGCGCTACGTGCCACACAGCCGAAGCTATACTCGATGTTTTGCGCCCTGTTTTTGAAGATCGCATTATCAGCCGCAGAGCTGATGTCGTTTGGCCACCGCGGAGCTGCGATTTGACACCGTTGGACTATTATTTGTGGGGTGCCTGTTAAAAGATAAGTGTTACGCCGACATGCCGGACAATTGACGCTTTAAAGGACAATATTCGTGAAGCCATTGGTGAAATACAGCTGCACACAATCGATAATGTGCTTAAAAATTGGACCGATCGTGTAGGCTACTGCATGGCCAGCCGAGGCAGCCATTTGAATGAAATTATTTTCCATTATTAACCGGAAGGATTGTACTTTCAAATAAAAAAAGAAATTTGAGAAAATATTCAGTAGTTTTTTTTTATAGCATTTTCAAAAAAAAAAAGTTATTTGGCGGGCCCTTTATTATGGACATAATCGTGTTCCTTTTACGATCTCTGAATGTCACACCAGGATCAGGAATACAACAGAAGAATCTCATTTCGACAGCTTGTATCCCCGATCTTATTCTTACCATAGGTAAGACTTGGGACAAACACCAAATTAAAGACTCACAACTTAGCTTTGACACCAAGTTCAGTCAGTCAACAGAATGACCAAGCTATCTCCCTCAAACTCTTGCCCTACTACTTGCAAGTTTAAATTGCAAATGACTTTGCTTCAGGGTGTGATTCTAAGCGTTAAAAATATCATAACGCCTGAAATACGCTTCCAAATTGCACTTATTTCGAAAATCATGGTTCTGTTCGAAATACGTACCGCGCACTACGTCCATTTTACGGTCAACATAATCGTCTCCGTTTTGGTTGAATAAATACGTCAATAAACAAAACTGCCGTACTTAGAATGATTATAATCCTGAATTGTATGTTGAGACACGGTTACATCCACAAAACGGACTGTTTAATGTGATTTATGGGTTGGTGGAATAATTGGTCCGTACTTCTTTAAAAACGATGCTGGCCAGAACGTTACAGTCAATGGTGACCGTTATAGAGCCATGATTACTGACTTTTTCTTTCATCAATTGAAAAACCATGATGTGCTAGAGCTGTGGTTTCAACAAGACGGCGCAACATGTCATATAGCTCGTGACACAATTGATTTATTGAAGGAAACGTTTGGTAACCGAATAGTTTCCCGTTGCGCACCCGAGAATTTGCTTCCAAGATAGTGCGATTTAACGCCGCTTGACTATTTTCTGTGGGGATATTTCTGAAGCCAGCTAGTCTACGCCGATAAGCCCGAAACGATTGAAGACTTGGAGGACAACATGTCAAATGTTGAAAAAAGTCATCGAAAATTGGACCTCCAGATTAGACTACGTCCGAGCCAGCCGTGGTGGTCATATGTAAGAAATCATATTTAAATTATAATGCCAAAAGATTATTTTTCGAATAAAGTAAATTCCATGTCAATCTAAAAAAATCATCTTTGTTTTATTCCATTTCAAAGTTCTTTACGTTTAAAAAAAAACACTCTTTATTTTCTTTGCCAAACAACGAAGGGTTGCTTTTATTGGGCTGTTAAAAAATTGGCCAAGTGATTTACCTACAAGAATGTTCTACCCTCATCGCCTCTGTAAAGTGTATTTCATGAAAACTGTAAATAAATATCACAGTTCTGCAACGAAAGCCACAATAAATCGGATACACAATAATTGTAAAAGGCGACAGTCAGTGCATGAAAACCTGTTAAGGAAAAGATGGTAGAAAATCGGAACAGCAGCTAAATGTATGTCGCGTGAAGTTAATAAAACTAGTTACCATCAAACAAAGTGCATAAACAGAATTATTGGAAATGTTTTACAGTTTCTATGTCAACCATACGTAATGTGCTGCGTGCAAGTCGATGCTCACTGCATGCTTAGCATGTCTACTGTGTTTTTAGATAGCTCAGATACTCAATTTACATTGTTTAGAGAAATTATAGGAAAAGTATAATTGATAGATGTAATCACAAAGCTGGCAAATAATACTAACTACTGTCGTTTCCGGTGGCTTGTCAGTTAATCTAGGCACATGATACTTTAGTAATCCGCATTCACAATCTCATCAATCAAATAAAAGTAAATGCGCACACAAATTGTGAAGTAAACAAATTGGGTTTTGGAGTACATTGCCAACGGCACATTAAAAATAAATAAATTAATAGGTGGCGCAACAGGCGGGTAGACGCCCTAGGCCTAGCTTCTCGCCACCATTTGTTTGCGTGAGTTTTTTTATTTTTGGGATGAATGGAAAGGACATACAATTTTATGCCGAGTCCGAACAGCAGATGTTCGCGAGAGGTGGCGCAGTAGACAAAACCCTAAGATGCAATTTGTGTTCTTCCGGGGATCGAACCTGGGATCCCTCGCACAGTAGCCCAGTACACTAACCACTGCGCTATTGCGCCCAGCGACACATTATGGACAAGATATTTTTGAAATTTCCAGTTTGCATTGTGTTTTCACTCAGAAGCCAAGGTGCATTCTGATTACCCTTTTATAGTATAGAGTAGGACATGAAATTAAACAAAACCATTCGGATGTGGTAAGGATGTCATTGCTAGACTTCAGCTTTGCGAGAGAAGCGGTGCTCTTGGTTCATCCCTGTAGCTTCTGTTAGAAGATATTAATAAAGATGTCTTTTGAGCATGTTTTCAATGATGCGGTGTTGGTTATTGCTCGGTTTTTTGGTTTCTATCAAAATATGCTAGGATCAATCACCCTTTAGCATCAATTACAGGCAAGTCTATGGGTCATGGGACAGCCATAAGTATGATTCCCAAATTTAATGTGACATTATCAATGAAGCTTTTAGCTGTTTACAGATGGAAATACGAGTAGTAGGTATATATAAGTCAGAGCCACATCTGGCAAGCTTGTCTGCTGTCTCACCCTTTCCACACCAAAAACAAAAACCCAGCACAACAGTATGTACTGGCTGATGCTGGAAATCACTGACCTACTGTACACCCAAAAGGTAATTTCAATTAATAGTAGTTGCTAAGATGGTTTGTGCCGCTTTCTCAGCCGCCTAAAAAATGCCACAGTAATCTTCCAGTCCGTAAGAGTGGCTGACACCCGTTTGCTGATCCGATTCATAGAGATTAATATCCGCGTTTCAGATTCGTGTGAGACGATTTTAGCTCGATAGATTGAGGGTTAATTCATGTTTCTCGGACTAGTTTTGCTAGTAAATCCATTGATTTGTCTAATTTTTTTTAGGTTTAACAGCACGTGAGTGCTTAACTTTTATCAGAACAAGTGTGTAAAGAGCTTGTAAACATTATCTGGATGTTGCTCAAAAGTCTTAGCCTCTTTTCACATAACGCTCAACGTATAAAATATAGAATAACCGATTACTTGCATGATTACTCGTCGGTACATTTTTATGATCCACTGTGGGGTTTGGCCAACTTAGCCCCTACAAAAGCGGACGTAATCAAATTAACTGCCGCACATGGAATACATAAAAAGTATAGAATTACGTGAGTCTGAGTAGCGTTTCGAGTTTGTCTCTCCACACTATGTATGGGACCACCAATTAAGTAGAGAAAATGAATACGGAGCTAATAACCAGCAACATTTGCACAACAAAATCTTGACGAACCTGATCGACCTTTTCCATTGACTTTTTTCAATTACAATCACTTGAGGTGATAGAAGATCTTTTCATATTACTATCTATTTAATTTGTGAAGCATGCCTGGCTAGTATCGCGAGGTGAATGGTGAATGACGACGACACATAATTATATTCGAAAAAAAAAAACTGTGTGATAAGATAACAAATCACTCCCAGTGATAATAGTCGCCTAACCTTTGCATGCGATGACTAATTCCGGCGCAAATATTTCCCATATCCATCGCCTGATTCGACATTCATTGCTGTATTATCATTATTTACACTATCACTTGCATAATAGTCGAAAAAAAAAACATTTAAATACAAAAGAAAAGTAATAATTGATTGTTATGTTAGCCATTGCTTCGTTTAAATTTGCGCATGCTGTGATAAAAGTATGATAAAAAGGACTGGAACTGGAAAATGCCGCTTTCCCAAAATATTAACATATCGCTGTTGCAAAAAAGAGAAGACAATATAAATAACAACATACGAAATATTTTTTTTTTTACAAATTCACCATGAAAAAGAACGCGAACAAATCTATGAGGTGAGGCAGGCGTGACGTGACCTAGTTCATTAGAATTCCAGACATTGCCGAAAAGAACAATTTTTTTTTTTGCTCAGGCTCCCTCTACCGTTGACCATGAATATTTTTGGTGCAGAAAAAAAATTATCGCGAGCAAATTTCAAAGGGCTTTTCTTGGACTTACCTCTTGGGGAATTATTCCATTTGATTGTTTTAATCCGTTTAAGCGATGGCGAATTTCAGGTTGCTTGAATTCAGGCGATGCAGCATTGTAGTTTTCTGATGAAGAATTTAATTCGGCTTCACCGTCGATATTCTCGAGCTTACCCATTCTGTCAAACAATTAACACTGCCGAAATGAAGAAATATACGAATGAATTTATTGGAAGCGGTCATGTGTTGGTAAATTTTTCTAGCGTTCTATGGAATGAATTATTGAAAACGGTGAATCTATTTGGGGATAGATGGCTCTGCGCGTAGTTGGAACATGTTCGGTGATTAAATTATAATTTTCAAATAACAATTGTCTTAAGAATTGTATTTATTATCAAATAATGACATAAATAGGCATGTCATTTTCAGAATTTCGTTGTTTTTGCAGACAATCTAAAATTAAAACTGAAACTGAATGCAAATTTCGTTCTTTATATTAGGCTATAGGCGCAAACAAATATTTGCTCATTAATTTCATCTACAAATTTCTACAAAGGACAAGGGGAATATAATAAAATGCCAACAAAATCGATTGCTCTAAGTCTTGTAAAAACTAAAAAAAAAAGTAAGCGTTTTTCCGCATGGTCAAAATCTAAAAAAGGGGCGTGTCACCTGAAACATTTCAAACGATTTTTTGCTCAATTCAGACTGGAATTTAATTCGTACGTGCCTCTTAAGAACCATTCTGGACCATTTCCTTCACATGAGAGCGAGCGCAACTGCCTACGAACGAACGAATATTCGCAAGTTTTGACAGTCCGTTCACATGAACACTTTTCTAGGTGGCGCAGTTCGCGAATTTCACCATCAATTTCTACCCGCAGTGTCATATGAACGAATGTTTTATTCGCTAGTTTGTGGAAGGCGAATTAAATGATGTGGATTGCGAATAAACTTTGACAATTTGCGCCAAGGGTGTTTTCGTTCGCGGCAACAAGTTTTGAATTCGTAATTTCGTTATTTAAACTGTTTACAAACTTGTTTTCGTGATACATTTTGATGGGGCTATTAATTATCCTCCTCTTGGAGTAATAAAATGTGCAATTTTCTGATGATAAATGCATAAAAATTAATTTTTGGCATTCAGTCAATTCGTTCGTTCACGCTCATGTCAATGATCCTTTAATTCAAAGAAATCAAGTCAACAGAAGGAACTTAATATTAAGCAAATGCACCTTATATTCGAATTTAGGTCGGCATTCAGCATAGAGGTAAATGCATTTCTTATAAAGTGAAAAGTGCACGTAAATCAAAAGTTTTCAAGTTTTTCGATAGATAGCGCTGAGTGCAAAAATCTCAAAATTACCCTATATCTTGATGTTAAAAGCTTAGGAAACTTGGTAAATATACTTTTTGCATGTTAAAACCATTTAAAAAAATGTGTCCGGGATCGGACAAAGGGGATTGACATTCCCATGCAAAAATAAACAATTCGAACTCTACTAGCTAGTTATAATAGTGCCTTATAAGCTTAGATCTAACTCAAGATAGTTTAATTCGAAAATAAAATGTTCTTGATCAAATTTTCGGGTAAACCCTGCGATTCACATTAGGTTCATTCGCGTACGCGGTTTAAACCGAACGCAATCGATAGCAATCGATCGTAACCGCACGAAATCTATACACGTTCTCATCAAAAATTAGAGGAAGAGAGAAAATCAGCAAAATAATGAGTAACGAACATTTCCCCTCCTGGCTCGAAACAGCTCAGGGAATTTCTACGGGCATGTACTGATAAAATTGTCAAAATCAAAAATATGACAGATAGGCAAAATGAAAAAAAAATGTTTTGCCCAACGGTTGCTCGGTTATGAGTTGTACAGATATTGATAGAATACAAAATTATATCAATTTAATTTAAATTGTGAATTTTCGCTGCAGTTTGAAATAATTTTGTTTTGTTCAAATTATTATTAAGCTGGAAATGGCTCGAAGTAGCTCGCAGTATATAAACGTACTTTTGGGTACATTTTCCGCTCTCTGAGAGAATTGCGCTCAAATTTTCGAAATTGACAGATTTCTACTGCCTTGCTCGGAAAAGTACGCGAATAGACCTATTTTGTTCAAAGACTAAAAAGATTTCGTGTTTCCCCACTCAGCAATTAACAAACCATGGCCTGGGTATTAACCAACGAATTCTTCCCAATAATAGCCTCTCTACTCGTATGAATCTGTTGAAAATCTACAGCTTGCGAAAAAAAAAAAAAAGAGGAAGAGGCGAAGAAAACCGAGAGAATAAACAAAAACACCCCGTAGCAACAACACCGCACAGAGGTTGGTCTTCTCCTTCGTTCTAATACTCGTCGCTCAATTAGCGCAAGTGGTAGTCACTTGGTCAATTGAGAAAAATCGAAGTGCAAGTTCACTTTCTGACAGGGGAAAACAGAAATGTCTTCCCAAGTGGATACATATATACCGAATTGACTGTCAGAATTCAAAACTATTCAAACAATCACTTCAAAGGAGTCTGTTAGTTCGAAATAGCTATCATTCCTACCAAAGTGACTGTGTCTACGAGTTGTTGTTAATGTAATTCTCTCAAACAATAATTCAGAGACTGAAATTCGACATAATTTCCCAACAGAAATTGTCAGGGTCAATCCCAAACAAGCGAAAATCGTTGTTACTCCTCGCTTCCCCACTCAGATTTCGTGTTTATATTTCTTCTAATTCTAACAAGATTCAATCAAAAGAATGTAATTTGTCATCTTGTTCACGGGCAGGATAATTGTTTACCAGCTTAAAAAATCGTTTTCCACCGCTATCCTGTCGGAAAATTATTTGGTGATAAAGCCTAGTAGGTACGCTGATTTCGGAACGAAACATCCCATGCAAAAGTGACACAATGAAATCATGAACGAAAAATTTCGCTCTCCTTTTCGTTTAGCTGTAGCTGCTGCTGTGCTGCGAAATGATGGCGAAAAGTGGATAATTCTAGCAGATTGCTTGATACAATTCTCTACAATTTCGTTTCACAACAGCAGCGTACTAGGCTTAATTATTAAGCAGTCTTAATTTAAATTTCAGCTACCATTGAGAAAAGCTACTTGTGCGGTGAGATTTGCCCCATTCCATAAGTTGAAATTGCAACACTACGCCCCTGACTGCAAAATGTATTCAAAGGTTCACGATAAACTTTGAGAAAATTCTACACTCTACAGCTGATATAAAACAATTCATCGATTACAATCCACAATTATGCACTTCCTATTATCCCTTTTTAACAGCTGAATATGTGAAATGGTTTTCTCTTTCTTAAGGACAGTACTGCGCCACTACACTTCCACTATACCACTCCCTCGCTCATTCTACTTGCTTAAGCGGCAAAAATTCATTTAGTACAGAAATTAAAACTATTGTCTTCTCTGTCTCCAGGAAACAACCGGCGCATTGTGCAAATGGCAAATCGCGTTTTTCTTTCATTCCATCAACACTCACACAGTCTCACACTTCAAAAGTCAATTGGAATGAACTACTGTCGATAAAATATTTTTTTTTCTACACTGCCGTCCGCCGATGACTGAAAGTTCATTTCAGAATTTATTCCGTTCTTGTTCGTTGAATGCAAAAGAGTTTCGCTGTTCGTTGATATCATTCTGAGAGAAAATCCCAAAAAAGTGTTAAAACAAAAAATATAAGTGAGAAAACCAGAAATTGTTGAGAAAAACTTTGTAAAACAAATCAAGAAATAGAAAATCCAAGGCAGCACCTGGAAGCACAAGGCAAAAATTAATCAATCACCCCCGACCATGGACTTCAATTTTGCTGAATTGAAGCAGGATACCCACCACGCCATGAGCAACCCCCTCGATTTGAACTTGGGGGGTGAGAACAAGACAGGTATTGCACCAGAAGCCGTGCATAATCAACCTGACCACTCCCCGAAGGATTCGGATGGTAAGAAATCCACAGGCAGCTCCCTGGACGACGACTGGCTCGTGCACACTGTTGATGATTCCAAAATTACCGAACAGGCTGTGGACGACTTTGGTGAATTCCTCACCACATCCAAAGATAATTTGAAACAGGATTTCACCGAATTTGGCGAGAAGTTCGACAAGGCCGAAAAGAAGGGTAAAGAGTTTATCTCGGACATGACCAGGGATTTCATGAATGCCGAACGGGGATTTTTTGGATCTACTCCTCCAGCACCCGAAAAAAAAGAGGAAGTCAAACCTGAACCAGTGGTACCAGTTGTTGCCCCTGTAGTTCCACCACCAGTGAAACCAGTGGAAGCTGTTAAGCCAATCGAACCCAAACCAGTTGCACCATCAGCTCCGGTACAGGACTACGACGATTCGGATGAAGATGAAGATGACCTAGTAAAACACCGAGACGAACCAAAGAACGCCAAGTTCTACGACGATTTCGCTGATAATGAATCCCCATCGATCTCATATAATCCATCGCCAATCAAGAAGAACCCAGTCGCCGCAGCCCTCAAGGAGCAGGACAATGAGAAGTTCATCTCGTCTGAAGATCTTCTCGGTGATTTCAAAGAAGAACGAACTGCGACCCCTGAATCTGTGCAATCAGCCGCTAAGCCCACACAGAATCCAGCTTCTTCGGCACTTTCTGAAGAAGTCGGTGATTTATTGGGCGATTTCAAGAAGCCTGTTGAAGTTAAGAAACCAGAACCTGCACCAGTTCCAATTCCATTCGTCGAACCTATCCAACCATCAAAGGTCGAAGAAGTAAAAGACAAGGAGGTACCCGCACCGGCTGCACTACCAGCAAAACCGGCACCTTCGGTTCCAATTCAGATTCCAACTTCAGCACCTCCAGCTGTTCCAGCAAGGAAGGCACCTTCACCAGCAGCAACATCACCCACTGTGGACCCCGCCGCCGTTGTAGGACCAAAAATTGTCTCCGTCGAGGAAATCTTCTACAAATACGGTCTAGGTAAGTGCTGTGTGAGAAAAAAATTACGTCATTACTTATGGTGGAGACGGAGTATTCCAAGGTCAGCGAGACAGATAGGCTCGTCGTCTATACCTATGTGCGTCTGTCATTTTTAGTTGAAGCTCGAATGAGTCACTATTAAAAGCCGGCCACTTGGAATTGGAATACTCCCTCTAGTTCATGGTCCATTCATAATTATTTCAGTATTCTTTGTTTTTTTTAATGTTTTCCTCTAGCCTGCGGCACGGTTTTTAATTTAAATTTTGTTTCAGAAATATTCTGTCGTGATTCATTATCATTTGCAGCAGCGATTAACTTGAAAGTTGAAAGCTCTGCAGAGTAAACACGATTTGTTCATGCCTTGCGTTTCGATTTAATTTAGGAAATGCTCTCACAGAGTGTTTTTTTTTTTTGGTTTTGTTATGTGTGTGTGTTGTTTTACTTCCAAATTTGTTAGTCATGCATGGGTTTTGAAATTAATTTTTCATGTGATTTACGTTGGGCGATAGGTTTTCAATTTTCTTGGGATGGTTGTGACGTTTTTATGACGAATATGAAGACGAGGAGGAAAGATCGTTGCAGTTGGAGAGATATGCATATGACATTTGATTAGGAATATTTTCTTACTGGAAAATCGTAACTTTTAAGCAGAAAGAGATGACTGCTGAAAGTACTAATTGCACTTGTACGTGTACGTGTACCAAATACCGATCATTTTCAATTTCAATCCAATTAGAACTTGATGTGTCTCATTGGATGAGTAATCAAAGACAGAAGTGCACGTGATAAAATTTACGATCGGTTTTGTTTGTCGGTGTTTGAGGTGGGCTTTTATTTATTTAAATGAATTATTCAATTTGTGATGAACTCATATTTAGTTGAAATTGAATTTTTAAAATATTTACAAAAGTGCAATGTTGTTTTGCTCTCGTATATTGGTTCAAGCATGAGTGAAAAAGTATTGGGATGAACTGAAAATGATCATATTCCAGGACTGGCATACTTCAGGATCGATCTACAGAAGGTGTTTCTGGAATGCTGCGGATTTTGCAAAACCAAATTTTATCGTTGTTAGATGAAAGATGTTAGCCTGCCTGCCCCATAAGCTATTTGAATAATTAATTAGTTTCTCTTTGAATTTATAGATAGCTATCACTTAAGTTGTCGATTTTCCCTCTATTCGTGTTTAAAACACGTCTCGCACACACGAATGACTGCACAAAACGAGGGTCATCGACCATAATTGTATATTGCATGAGCCAATTGCGCCAAATATTTTTAGTTGCTAAAATTTAGAAAAGAAGCAAACACTATTTTGAAGTCAAGCTAAAAAATTCAAAACATTAGCATAAAACATTACAAAAGTTTTGCTTAACATGTGGATGTTCATAGGTGTGTTGTCTTTATACCTGGCAATTTTCTCAGAAAAATATTGTCGCTGTACATTTTTACATTTACAATTATTCGAATGCTTATTGCGTATTTCTCTTTCAAGAAAATTAGTTCAATGTTCGTCATTCTGCTACGCCGCAGCAGAATGACGAATAAGAACAATTGCTGGTGAAAATTGTATTGGATTTGATAGGTTAGGTTAGAGAAGGGTGTGTGGTACGCTGGCGGCCTTTCAGCTCGGAGGCTTTAAGGCCCATTGTGATTTCCTTCGTATACATACATAATGTAAATAAACCCAAAAACAATGAAGTGAAGCTTTATATAGGTCGTTCCTGAAGGGCGCAACATTGGCATAATAAAGTTGGATTGTCTTTTTCTTCCTTGTCCTCGCGGTTTCTTCAAAGACCGTTCTAGACTTAATCACCCCTATTCCCGTTGGCGTTTGTCGTATACGACTCATGTTTCGTGTCGTTGTAAAACGATGTGCAGATTTTTGTTTTAACTTTTGTTAACAGTTTTGTTTTGTTTTCTATGTGTTCACCATTATTTCAATTCATTTGTTAAAAAAATGTTACAAAATTCGACTAAAAAATGAAGTGAAATACGAGTCGTTTATGACAAACGCCAACGGGAATAGGGGTGAATTTGTGGAGCATGGTTTTGATTGGGCAGTGGCCTGTGATTGTACCTGTAAGCGGTTTACCGGAAATTCGCACCAGGTGCGAATTACTTTTTATCTTATATTGGAATCGGATATTCGGAAACAGATTATCACAGCAACAGCAACGGCAACTTTGACAGCAACGGCAACTTCAACAGCAAAAGTCGCATGGCATACATTGGAAACATCGACATCAACTTTGTCAAGGGAGGAAAAAAAAATATTCAGTTGATTGCAATGCAGCACAGCATTACCAGATTACCTTTTATATCTACCAAAATAAATGGTAAAAGCGAAAAAATTATATTAGGTATACACGACAACCTGTAAAATATTAGAGCAATCACAAAAATAATAATGCGCATAATAAGCCGTTTTTTATTATCAGCGTGATCTGATCCGGATCAGATCATGGAAATAAAACAAACTGGATCATTGAAAGATTTTATATTTAAGTTGTGGCAACAGTAGTTTTTCACATATCAAATCCAGTACCAATTATGACAAATTTTGTATTGACACCGCCATATTGCAGCCACACGGTACAATGTGACGTCGCAACGCGACGATTTCTCTATTGCACTTGCTCATATTTGAGTTTATATTTATATTTCTGTGTTATATAGCGAAACAAAACATCTAGAAAGTCGGAATAGTAACTTATTCGAATTTGAAAAAATGCTAATTGATTTTATGTGTTGTTAATTGTGTTTCATACTTTGGTCTGGCAACATTACTGTGTGGCTATAATTTACAGGGGCACCAACATTTAGCGAATGAAATAAAGAACGCCACGAAACAACAACGGGAAATAGTTGAATTAATTTTTAGATCATATTTCGTGATCTCGATGAAAAGCAGGATCACATGTTGTTGTTGTAAGTGCATGTAAATCGATGATCTATATGGATCATAGCTGATAATAAAAAACGGCTAATAGCCGTTTGTTATCAAATATTCATTTAATTCATGCGTGTTAACGTACTTAGGACCAGTAGGTACGTACAAGTATAGGTACTTAGTGGTAGGTAAAGTATAACATTCTAAAAACATATTTGATGTCATTTTCGACTGGGTTTTTCAGATTTTTGCTGCCCAATTAAACATCAAATCCAAATTTGTATGTGCTTTTATTTTAATTGCTGGTCAAACATTAATTTTAACACAACTCGCAACGATTGAATTAGATAACTCGTTTCCACATTGCAATAGTAAAACTTGAATTCAAAATCACTTCCCACCGACAGTAAATAATTTGACGCCTGCAGTATGTTATACACATTATCAGCATTTTTTTGCCAATAGAAAATGAAAAGCAATCTAAATCAAAAGAAAATGAAAATAGTATTTTCTAAATAATTTTTAAACTGCTGAAACTTATTTAAATATATCTGGGAATGCTGCTGCACCTTCAGTATGTCAGCATTCGAAAGTTGAGAGAAGTGAAAAATTCACCGTGGTGTTGGTGGCATTTGCACAGCAACATTGAATTTAGGACTTAGCTCTAATTCTAACGTCGATGTCGATGTCGATGTTGCTGTGGTAATGTAACTTCAGCCATTAAAAAGCAGGGGCTCTAAAAAGTGCGCTGTGGCTGTCAAAGTCGAAACAAATATGACTCGCATGCACAATAATTCACGATTAATAGAAGGAGCAATGCCGAGTTTTCCTGTAGGATTGGTCAGGCTGGGTCAATTTTGAGACAGCTTGGTCATTAGCAGGACTGAACAGAACTTGGTGTCAAAGCTAAGTTGCCAGTCTTGAATTCGGTGTTACCTATGACCATGAGGTTTGGGTAATGACCGAAAGAATAAGATCGCGGATACAAGCTGCCGAAATGAGATTTCTCCGTTGTATTGCTGGTGTAACCCGTGAGGAACTCTACTACTTCTCCGGATGGCCTTGGCAAAACGTACAGATGTCTTAAAAACAAGCTTAATCAAAACACAAACGCAGCTTATCGCATAATTGAGAGAATACGATCTCTATTTATATATTGGCAACTGACAATTGCAATAATGTATAAGATCACAAGCTTGTTATCGGTTCGCCTTGCTGTGCATTGTTCTTTTCTGCGCACTTTCCTTGCTCTCACTCATTATTAATCAATATCCCTGAAGAACTCTTTGCATTTTGAAACACTTCAAAATTGTACTGACATTCATGTGTACGGAATAAATAATTTATCGAGCATTTTCTTCTTGCTTCTTTTATGTTTAAATTTCCTATACACCCGCGCTATAGTGAATGTGAAAATTCAAAATTAAATTTGTTTGTTTTTCTCCTGCAGACACTCATTGAAAAAAGTTCGTATACCAGTGCCATACATATAAAACTAAACACTCTAATTGAAATACACGTGCACTTAGAACTTTTTTCATAATTTTATCGCACCCTCCGCTCCCATCAAACATTATCACACCTACAAAAAAAAAAAAAAAAAAAAGTAGATAACAATGAACACGCAATGGTGTTGATATGCATGAAAATGAAATATTGCAGATGACGACTAACCGAGTGAAAACGATGCGTATGCCAATTAATACAATAATCCTTTATAAATATTCAATGGAATCGACAATGGAACCCACGCGCCGCACTCTATTAGTATTAAATTAATCCGCATTCACTTGATAGCATAAATATACACTATACACTTAAGAACTTCCACGCACAAATTCGCGCACACGATTAAATTATAGCACTTGTGAGACTAATCCGAAAAGGTACGCATTGAGTTCAAAAACAGCAATTCAATTATAAAGCGTTTGCTAATAGGGCTTCCGGGATTGAGCCCTTTTTTATAAGTTTTGTCTACCCCGACGTGCGGTTGTTATCGAACTGAACGCGCTTTAATGATTTATTATTATCTGGACGGCACACTATTCAGAAAGGTAGTTGAGAATTCATATTGAGAATGAACTTAGTTTATACCTTAGAAACGGTACTTGTTGGATTTACTGAGTTGATTGTCCGATTTTGTGAAGAATTAATTTTTTTGTTTTTTTGTAATTTAAACTTATAACTCAGGTTATGATTTGCAATCAGCTTTTAATTAGAAGAATATTATAAGTGCGTCTAGTCAGATGTGTTGGTACGTCTACTGATAACACCACCCAACTCATAAGGGCGAAACGCATTTTTGGAGTAGAGGTCAATAAATATTTTTTTTAGTGATGACGCATGTATTCGTTGTATCTGCACCAAATTTATTTATTCCTTGAATTTTTCGTGATTTGAAAATACTTTTTAAATCAGTTTTTGATTTTTTTTTAATATTGCTCCGGGAAAAGGCGAATTTATAACGCTTCATCAGAGCCCCGAGATGCTTGCAGATGTATATTAGTTAAGTGTACTGTATTGGCATGAGCATTAGCAGCCTGCCTTGCGGTGTGCCCAAAAGTTGCATTTCGAGGGATAATGTCTTTGAGTTCCTCGGAACATCTACCATGGAAGTACCTATAGAACAAGCAAAGGTCAGCGACTTGCCTTCTGTGCACCAACGGTTGTAGATTCGATGTGAGTGAAGTGTCTCCAATAAGTCGAACTGCTCGTATGCTGTATGATTAACAATACAACACCTCACCCCACTTCTAGGCTGTCCGTCGTATGATTATTGTCTGCTATTATCATGGGGACTGGGGAGCATAATGTGACAAAAAATGGTCCTGATTCTGAGAGCTAGATAATAATCCTGTTGGTCATTTTTTCGACGTTTTGGTTTACTTAATATTTGTTATAGTTTCGGATAATGAAATTAAACAATATTTGTATTAATAATTGACAACAAAAAAATTTAAGAAATCTGTTACAATTTGGCGACAAAATTTGGCTGTCGTTGTTCAGTGTAGGTGTCGAGTTTCAGATCATTGGCGCCAGTTCTTGGGCGATTGTCTTGTTATGTCATAGGATAGATGAAGTAAATGTAGAGGTAATGTAGAACAAACAACATCAATACAATTTAAAGACCCACTTGAAGCGGAAAAATGGCAGTTAAATAAGTTTACAACATGATTGTCATTCTAGGCCTAAAAAATAAACAATTTCATGTTAACAGCATACTAAAAGTAAAAGTAGTATGTTCAGTTTTTAGAAGAAAACGGCTACAATAACTAGACGTGGCTGACAAAATTGCAAACGAGTTATACAAAAGGGCCATGTATATTTTGTTTGTCCAGCCATAATTCCTGCTTTCGTAGGCATTCGTTAAAGCAAGCGGTATATAAATCCAGTGCTTCCTTATACTCTGTCGATTTCTTTGACAGCACTTGGAAACCACTTTAATGTCAGCCAAAGTCCTATAAAGCAAATTGAAAACTGTAAAAGCCACATAGTAAGAAAAGCCTTGTATTTACATATTTTAATGTTGGGAAAAGTGAATAACCCAAATCGATGGTTCTAAAAAGTGTGTTGTAGTTGTAGCTGTCAATTTGCTGTTGTGTTATGGCATAAACAGCACAGCATTGGCGCAGGAAAAAAGTAAAAAAAAAGTAATTAAAACTAAAATGACCATACAAACGGCTTAGGCTTATGCCCCTATTGTGTAATGTCGATTTCCACTGGGCAAGAAAAAGCACTTTTTTTCAGATTCAGACCAGTTTTTCTGCTCTAGAAGTCAGCTGTCTGTCAAATTCATTTTCCATTGATAAAAAAGTTGCCTGTCAAAACGGTGGTTGTCTCTAAGTTGTTAGTTAGTTTGGGTTGTGTGAAAGTTGAATTGAATTGAAGACAACTCAACTCAACTAAGTTGAGTTGTATTCTACAATAGTGGCATTAGTTTATCACAATCATTCGTTAGTCAGTTTTTATTTTTATGTTTTTTTTTTGTCTATGTGTCAGCATTTTTAATTTGATAAATTTATCTGTGCATACCGGAAAAAATGCTCTGATCTATTTACACGTTACTCGTTATTTTACTTATTTTCTCTCTGTCTTATCAATTTTGATGCGATTTTAATGAGAAGCTTTCTCAGCGCAGTTATACACTCGAATGTTTGTCAGACGTTCGCAAGAGGTGAACAAAAAACCTTAAGGTGTAATTTACGTAATTTTCGGGGCATTATAAACTTGAGACCCAGTAGACCAACCCATCGAAACCTCACTCCTACCCCACGCCTAAATAGCCTATTTTATATTTCGTGTGATGTAAATATAGTGTTCAAACTTATACGGTTATGTCGGAAGCTACAATCAATATGTAGTCTTCTTAACGCATTAAAATCGATGAGCTCAAAGAAACTAAGAATATTCCAAATATCACAATTAAAGAAGTTTACGAAAAAAAAGTAGAAAACTTTGTCTGTCGTGTGTAACTTAAATTTCACTTTCGGTTCTCAACTTTCGTCATTTTTGAGAGTCTTGTTTATCTACTCTACATAAATTATAAACCATATACCGGGGGTTGTAAAAATATAGATTAGATATTGTTATGATGTCTTATAAATGCTAGATTTATTACACCCTTGTTGGGTGATAGTACTAAAATAAATCGTGTACTGATGCAAAGTGCGGTTGCACCCTAAATATTTACAACACATATCGCATTGTTAAATAATGGACTACATTTGCCGACTGCATGTCAACATTGTATAATAAAAAAATATTAAAAAACTGCAGCAACATTGAAATCGTACGTTCTAATTGACTTTGTTCCCTATGCCAATTTAATATTTAATTAAAGCAATAGTAGAGGTGTACGAGACTGGTATGTCAGTAGCTAGCATGTACTTTATCAACACCTCTGGGGGCACAATAAACGTCCACCAATTACCAAAGAAGTGTACTTCAGTGTGACGAAGGATACTTATAATCCGCTTCAAATGGTTGAAAGTTTAATCGTTGCAAATTCGAAAATTAATACTTTTTGTTTTTTATATTATTGCCAGCCCAACGTTTTCTTTTTTTTATTTACTGAGAAGTTACTTACAAAGTTAACTACAATTCTCTGTGGAAATTAATATCGAGGAAGAAAATACTTACAGTAAACCCTAACGAAAAGTGTTTTTGGTCCTTTTGTAGATTTCCAGTTAATTAAAATAATAAACTTTTAATTGAATAATTTTGAATAATTTTGAATAACTTCCGCGTAGCAGAAATGCAACGACAATAATTAAATAAAGTACATATTTTTAATACAGAATTTAAGCAATGGCTTATATTAATATCAAGGACACCTTTTTAAGATGACACGTAGTCTTTATGAGATATAAATTAGGGTTCAGGGGAGAGTGAGCGTAGTTTAGACACGATTGGCGGTCTGCCGGCAGTAGCTGATAGATTTATGCACTTGGTATTTTCTAAGGGAACATCTTCAAGTTTTGTGGCCAATTGCGTGGTAGTCGTCTAATCGACGTTGACGGCTTATCCGTGACATTTTTATACACCACAGCAGCAACATTTTCGTCGAAACAAGTACTACGAAACCTTTCTGCGCCTCATCGGGACAAGCGGCTAAACGCCTTAGGGTTTAACCAGTTAGCTGAAATGAATACACATTGGTGAAGTCATGAACGGCAAACTTTTGAGAACTTATAAGCCAGTATTCAGCGCGATATTGATGAGACACCCCCGATTGCTCGAAAAAGTTGATTTGCGTGTTATTAAAATTGAATAAAACCAGTTGTGAGTCAGCTATCAATAAATTTGTTGTTTTGTTTGAAAGGCCTAGAAACAACATTTATGTTCACCGTTTAAAAATTCGCCGCGGCTTTGTCAGAGAAGTCCAATTTTGATGGCTCTGGTGCATAGATGAATTTTGAATTTGAGTGGTGGCATGGATTGCGTTCACTTCGAGGGCACCGTTCATTTGCGTTTTATTGACATAGACCTACGATTTAAGGAACCCCGACGCGAAAAAGTCTAACGGGGTAAAATCGCACGAACTCGGTGGTCAGTTCAAGTCGCCTCTGTGTGAGACAACCATGATCCCAAAGTGCTCGTGCAGAATGTCTATTGTGGCACAAGCTGTATGGCAAGTCGCCCCACATGTCGTTCACATCCATATCATCCGATTGGGACCAAAAGATTTTGGTAATTTTGTCTGCGAAAGGCTTAGTTTTTCTGCGCAGCTCGGAATTGGCTACCTTGGGTTCTCCTGCACACTCTACTATCAGCGATGCTTTCGGCACAACTTGCCTTCCGTTGACATACGGATGTGGGTGATTGTTCACTGAACCAGTTGACTCGAATTTGGCCACCAACCATACGTTGAATAGTTGACTGGGAAGGACGATCATGTAAACCGTAAAATTGGAAGCAACGCCAAGAGAACATTAATTTTGATGATAATGTTACTCGACGCTGCCATGATGATGTAAAAAATGAAAAAAATAAAATAACTGCAAAAAAAAAAAAACATGGCCGCCATGAATTGCCAAATGTAGCCATCGTACTATTAGGGAATCCCTTCGTTTGACAGAACCTTTATAAGCCGTACAACAAGCATGTAGAATACGTTTACTCATGCGTTTTACTCTTCGATCCACAACGGATTAAAACAAATTTGCACAAGTAATTTTACACAATACCTTTGCCTTTTGTGTTGTGCATTAATAAAATAAATAGTTAACTCAACAGGCGTGTAGACACCGTAGGCCTAGCTTCTTCCAACAGTTTGTAGGAGTTTTTTATTTTTGGAACGAATGGAAGTAAAGGGATCTACAATTTTTTGCCGAGTCCGAACGGTTGAAATGAGAAGCTTTTTCAGGACAATTAAGGTGCCTGTCCATTTGAGAGTACTTTCGCTAGTAAACTCTCGAGAGTTACTCTCGGGTGGCTGTCCATTTGAAAGTAATAATTTAGAGATTTTAATCTCGCGAGTTCTTTGATAACATTTTGAGAGTAGATTCCCTGAGAGTAGGTACTTTCATAACCGTGTCCACTTGATATATTTCGTCTGCTAGGCTAGTTGCCACTTACCAGTTTAAATGTATTCTTACATGCAAAAGATTGCCGCTGCCTTAATAATATTGTTAGCACTGTTCTTAAAAAAGAAAGCAAAAAAGAAATGCTGGATTAAACCATCGGTAGATCGTCGTCGTCAACTCTGTGAAGGGTCTGCTCTTGCAAAAGAGCTTCAAATTGAAGATGCTCATCAGGATTTCAGGATTTTAACCGTTTGACACCAAGTAATAATATTTCAATATTAATTCAATCTGTTGGGCCAAATATTTTTAAAAAATATACCAAGTTAAGGGAAGCCCTGGTATTGCTTGTGAGTGTGTACTGGTAATACTATGAGTTGTTTTATTTCCTCCGATATCCATTGTTTTGCCATGTCGACTCTCGACAGCTGCACACAAAATACGAACCATGTTGGAATTTTGCGAGCTAATCTATCCGATAGTGATCAGAACATGTGTCGGTGTCCACTTGCGATTGACTTTCAAAAGGCTCGAATCTCGAGAGTAAAAATTTAACTCTCCGCGAACTATACTCTCAAGACTATGTCCACTTGCGAGTTTGCTTGCTCTCGCGAGTATCCACACTAACCACTGAGTCACTAGTCCCACTTCAGAAAATAACAAAAATCCGTTGAGCAGCGGTATATTAAAAAATGCTAGTCCTTATTTGACACTAGCTAAGTGACCCTTTATACACTTTCGGATGTCTACTAGATATTCACGAGGCATGGGGCAACTTTTCCGGACACCGAATGTCGGAACTCTTAGGCCCTAGTTATAGCTATCATTGAAATGCATCATTGGAACAAATCAGTGGAATGGTGGTTTAATTTTTTTGACAAGTCGGTTATAGCAATCATTAAAAAATTTCTGTCAGTGAAAGAACCTGTCAGTGACTTTTCAACGAAAGAGTCTAGGCTTTGAGGTTAGAGTTGATCATTGAAAGCAAAACTGACAGCTGAGAATAATAAGAGAATCGAACACATCAGTGAAACGATTGGGTTCCAAATTGGAGAAACTAGAATCAGCTGTTCATTGAAATCGATTTCGATCAATAAAATAATAAAATTGAATTTAAAGAAGAGTTATAGTCAGAATTAAGTAATTTCTTTCGTAAAAAAATTCCACAATTGATTACCTTTATTTTAATACCGACTAAAGCTAATATTGTTTGATTAATCGTCTTAAAATCGGAAAACAAAATTTTCAATGATGCATTTCAATGATAGCTATAACTAGGGCCTTACTCGGTAATCCAGATCATTATCTATAATTGTTAAAATTTATCGACCATTTAAAAAAAGTTTATCATTTTAATGACAACTTAGTTAACACTTAGTTAAACTCGAAGAAACCTTTCAATTAAACAATTGATAAATGTACACCCACAAAACCTCGAACAGAGTTTTGCTATAGAAATTGCTTTAAAGTAAAGTTTTATCGGAACAAAATTAAATTTTCAATGCTATTTGCTGTAGTTTGACGAAAATGTAGACTTGTACCGTTCGCTAAATTACAAAAAAAAAGGTATCTGTCCGATAAGTTTTACTTTGAACTTTGAATTTATTTTTACTCTCTTGAAACTTTTTCTATAGTTTATAGCAGACAATGGGCTTGTGGTTTGTGGGTCAATACTTCTGTTCTTTGGTAAGGATGTGATTCATGAATAACCCCTGATTGGTATACAACGCCTATTACATACTTATTCTCGTTTCAATTTGTCTAGTAGTGAATTTCTGTCTATATGTTTTGGTTTCAATAGAACTCATTTAAACTTCCTGAAAGACGCTGGATGAAATCGAATCGATATAATGGCACTGCACTAGTTGGACATGATCTAGGTTAAAATTATATTTTTAAAACTACTCCCAGCAGCGCTATTGAAACTGAAAAATATTACAAGACTGCAAACGTGGCTTCTTCCCACATTTTATTCGTCTCAGTATAGTATATTCCCAGTTGACAGGAGTTTTTATGATGAGCCGTTTTATTGCATTATAAATCTATTTGAAATTTTTTACAAATACCCACAAATGGAAGGGGCGATGCATTTTGTCCCCCACACACGCTCAGTCCTTGAGAGTATTTTGTTGGCAAATATTTACATCGCTTTTCAGAATGGAGTTGAAAAGTTCTAATTTATTAGTTGCAGCAGAGTCGCTTAAAGTAGCAATTTTCTAGTATTTATGTGAAATTAAAATGACTCATCGCATCGCATCGCAACTTTGTCCTGTGGAAGGAAAAGCAACAATTTTTCAACACTGATTCTGAACTGCGTCACTCGATGTGCCAACAAAAGGAAAAAAGGGGTGACAATCCACACCACTTGGGGGTGCAGAACACGTTTAATACTTGCCGCAATAAATTTCAGATTTTGCGTCCCAAAATTTCATGTTTCACAAATTATACTTGATGCACTCGAAAACGCAATCATTAGATTTGCGATGTAGCATGTGTACAGAGTGTACTTGATGATTTTCGGGGTTTCTCTCTGGAGAATGAATTCAATGCGCCAGATCCTTGTTGCTCTCATTGTGTCTCTCCTCAGGTTCTCTTCGTGTCCTAGAAATGGTTGTGTTACCAAACGGCATGGTATAATGAAATCCGTTTTTTTTTTCTCAGATTTTCCCGTATCATGGCGCATGTTCTGATTTTTAGATAGTTTCATGCATACAGCATACAAAAAAAAAACTGTTCAATACTCGAAATGCTGAGCCAGTGTGGTTTATTCATCTGTTATGAAGAAGGTGAGCAGGAGAGCACTTTAGATACAGTGTGTACTGCAAGCTGTATTTATTTATGGCTGCAATGCTTACATCAGAAATAATTTCGGCGGTGACATGCGATGACAATGTTACGGCATTTCCTTATCTGCAGATACGGTTGCGTAATCATTATATCACTAGAGTTGGTGAATAATTGCATTTTAGGACTTGATATGCCGCTGCAAAGGTATTATTGTGCTTAATACTTTTTAAATGCGGCGGTGATATCATATTTATTAAAAATGTTAATATTTTAAATGGAAAACACATTCTACAGCTATGTAGTCATGAAAATAGAGTCACCAAAGATATTAAGACCTGGTTTTAGTCGATGCGATAGTGAATTCCATGTGTAGATTATTTTGGGTATCCACACTTTTGATTTACCAGACAAGACATTTTATTTCAACATTTTCACTAGCACATCATTATTTTTTATCTTTGCGATAAATGAAGTGATGTTGTTGCAGTCAATTGAAAGGTTATTTTAAATTGATATATTTTCTTTATTTCTTCTGTCAATTCTTGCTATTAATTTATTAAATAATTTGTACAGAACGTTAAATGAAAACCTTAAGTGCCCTCTAGTTAGAGGGTCATCCATGGTCATCCTTTTGTCTTTGTCAGATGAGTGCCTACGTTCTAACTCGGATTGATGTCATTAAAAGTACTAAATGTAGAGAATAACTTGTCAATTTAATCATTCAAATCAAACGACTCTTACGGGCCCTTCATACAGCTCTTCTCTGTGACCGCTATAAAAGTTGTCCGCTAATATTGTCTTATCGAAAATTATTGTCGATTTTTAAGGGCCATCATTTTTGAACAAACACATTGGTTGGAATATGAGCTATTTTTCAAAAATTTCATAATCAAGAATTCTGGTAGTGAATTTATCGTAAAAATTATTTTTCGGAAAGCATTGTGTCCAAGCGCCAGCTATCTATCCATTTATAGAAAACAGTTCTGTAACTGACAGACAACTCAAACGCCAAACGATGGTAATAGTTGAGGTTTAGACGCGTCCACTAAGAAGGTTTTTTTTTGATTTGACCCCCCTCCCTGCCTATTAAGGGCGGATTTTATAACACACGAACCGCTAGTCGTATTAACTTGAACCTTTGTACGTTGCTAGTAAAAAATTAGTAAATGGGTGTGTTGTCGTTTTTCAAAATGCGATGGGATGATGTGAAGGTAGTGCAAACATTTTTAATTCAACTTTTTGAAAAAAATAAAGTTTACCCCTGTTATGTTATTTCTGTCGCGTATTTTTTACGACAAGATGTACAAAATATGGTTAAATGGAATTGTGCTCTCGAGCAAATGTCTGAAGGGTTTGGGAGCTGTTTCATAAAAATTGACAATAGCGGCAGATGACAGGTGACAATTTGTAAACTGGCAATTATTGCACAATTTAATTTGTCTAATTTATGTTGCATAAAAAATTTTACAATTTTGTAGTACATATTGTCGGAAAATAGATAACAATTTTCAAGTTTTGGTTTCATAAAAAAATTATTATCAGGAATTTTTCGAGAATTGTCATGAATTTTCTGACAAATTTTTACTGAACATTTTTTATGGAACAGATAAAATTTTACAATTTACAATTTTGTCCGTATGTAATTGACAATTCCGACAGGCTTTTGAGTTTTGGTCAAGTATTAATAGTGAAGTGACGAGTAGGTATGATTTATGACAAATTTGTCAAAATATGACAATGACAAAATAGTCATCATGATAAATTTGTCGTTTTATTTAACTGAGAATTATATGTCACCTGTTTGTATTGTATGAAATGAAAATTTGTCAAACAAGTGCGACAAATTTGCAGAATTATTGGCTGAGTTCCATTGACAGCTAGCATCTAGCACATAAATATCCCTGATGGAGGAATAGAGCTCTAGCGGCAGCGGCAAAGTGACATTAAAAACAATTTGAATTCGTATTATTTCATCTTCATGAGAGCGAAAAACGTATTTTGTGTCATCATGTCGCATATTTATTAATGCACTATAATTTAAATAAACAAATACAATGTATATTAATTAAATAGAGGCTTGAATTCCCATTTTACTCCAATTTGGAAATATTTGACTTCTGCACTTTCACTTTTGTTTTGACAGTTCGTTATTTTTTTTTCAATCTAGCAGTTCATTTTGTGCTGGATTGAAAAATTTCCCAGAAAAGGATATTTCACAAAATGTGCTAGAGCTCTAGCGCAAATGCTGAAATGTCAGTTTTTTTTATATGGAGTTTGGCATGCCGCTAGTCATCTAGCGGTCAATGGAACGCGGCCATTGTAACCTGTCAGTGTTTATGAAATAGGGCCCTGGTAAATGGGCAGATGACTATGAGTACAGGGTGTAGGTATTTCTGAAAAAAGTAAATTCATTCATTTATTCAATGGCCATTAAGTGGGTCGCGTGTGTAGGTTGCTCAAGTGGACCCTCCGTAGTTCTCGATTCTTCGCCAACGATTCCAAATCATCAAGGGCAACACCCATACGGGTACAGGAGAGATTATGGACTTCATCTAACCATCTCATCCTGAGTCTACCTAGAGGACGCCTGCCCGATGGTACGGATTCCATAGCACATCGTGGGATGCTGGTTTAACATGCCCAAACCATCGAAGCATGCATCGACACTGAGTTCCTTACGTATTTTAGTATTTATAATGCGATCTCTACGGGTCACACCAGCAATACTACGGAGGAATCTCATTTCGGTGGCTTGTATTCGCGATCTTATTCTTTCGGTCATTACCCAAACCTCATGACTATAGGTTAGAATTGGAACAAACACTGAATAAAAGGCTGACAGCTTAGCTTTGACACTAAGTTCAGTCCTCCTAATAATAGAATGACTGGAGAGTGCATTGGACAGGCGTTCTGGAGACGACCATCACTTCAGATTTGTTCACGTTTATTTTCATCTCAGCTTTAGCACAAACGGCTACAAACCGATTGAGTGCGCTCTGAAGTTCAGTCTGAGAGGAGACAAGACGCACCCCTGGCGAAGTCCAATGCCCACAATGAAAGGTATTGATTTAACGCCGTTTACCCGAACACAGCTTTTATAGTTTTTGTAAAGAGATTGAATGGCTCTCAAGAAAGAGAACCATCAATTTCATACTTCTGTAATACACTCCAGAGTTTACCTCGAGAGACTCGGCGTATGCTTTCTCCAAATCTACGAAGCATGCGTAAACAGGTGTAGCATATGTAGAAGCCTTCTCAAGTACCATTCTGAGAGTGAATAACTGGTCGGTGGTGCTCCTGCCGAGACGAAAACCGCACTGCTCATCTCCTAATCGTGACTCGACCACAGCTCTTCAATACGTTTCTAGCACCTTGGCAAAGACTTACATTCAAATTGAATTTAGTTCCGCGCAAAACGAAGTCGCGGGTAAAAGCTGGTCTATCTATTTAATGGTCTAAATATTTAATGCTACTTGTTGGTTTGGTACATAACCGCATTACTTCAGAACGGCTGGACCGATTTGGTTAATTTTTTGTTTTAATGTTGGTAACAGGGTTTTACGGAAAGAAAAGTTGCTCCGAAAATTGGATATTTTTGATGAAAATATGTAGCTTAATTGAATAATTTCGGTCAAATGCAAAGTCTGGAAAAATGCAGTCTAGTTTAAAAAAATGTTTTTACTTTTGTGTTGATTTGCGATATGTTCAATCGATGACGTACGTTCGCAAATCTTTGACATACATATACAGCTAGGTTCCAGAAATCGAGTGAATTCGTTTTCAGTATTCTGCATTTCGAGCGATTCGGAAACTCCGAAAATTTTTCGAAATCATAATTTCACTTTGTCTCAATTCAGAAAATTTTAAAATCGAAACCGAATACAGTGAAATGTAGAGCACAAAAATGCATTTCCGATTTCATTTCGAGTGAAAGTGAAATGTGGAACCTAGCAGATAAATCAATAATTCTCCAAATAATTTCCATTTTCTTATTTCCATCTGTCAAAAAGTGAACCTGCATTTCGATTTGCCGTCAGTTGTCTAAAGCTAAACAACTCATGGATAAAAAGGCGACTAAACCGATTTTAGGGGCACTACTGTGCGAGGGATCCCAGGTTCGATCCCCGGAAAAACACAAATTACATCCTGAAGTTTTTTCTACTGCGCCACCTCTCGCGAACGTCTGACAAACATCCGAGAGTATGGCTGTCATAAAAAAGTTTTTCAATTTAGCCGTTCGGACTCGGCGTAGAATTGTAGGTCCCTTCCATTCGTCCCATAAATAGAAACTCACACAAACCGAATGGTTGCGAGAAGCTAGGCCTAGGGTGTCTACCCGCCTGTTGCGCCACCTATTTATTTATTTTAAACCGATTTTAACGTCCCAAAAATTACGTTTGTAGCAGCTCAAAAATTGTTAACTTATCTTGGCATCAATAAAATGGGTTAAAGTAACACATATTTTGAAATTTATAAGTTTTTTCTGCAAAATACAACATTTCCGTTCACAATCCATACATTTACATGCGGTATTTCGCAAATTAGTGAATGACAGGAAATCGTCACAATTGCAACCAGAAACTTATATAGCTTAAGTTCCCGAATTGTTATATGTAGTTCTCCTTGCTGGTACATTGCCATTCTATTTAGATAATCCTAACAAATGGGGTAGACTATGAAAACTACACGAACACACCCAAATCAAACGAGAGCATATTATTGGCCCAAATCTTGTAAGCCACACTGTAGTATCCATTCATTCCCTTCTTCTCCAAATGACGAACAATCAATACTTGAAAATGCTATGTGTGATATAGGAAGGCAACAAAAAAGGAGAACTTAAATTATTCTTGTCACGTCGTTGCTTTGTTGTGTGTTAGCCCGGCTGCGTAGTTACGAACTGGATCCCAGAACGAGAGTACAAAATTGAGCAATAAACGAAACGTCGAGAGAACGAACCAATACCGAGAGCGTTAAGTTATAGTGTTTGAAAACTTTTTTCAAAGTAGAAAGGACGATACAGCATAGCATCAACTGACATTTGTGTGTATAGAACTAGTACCTAGTATTTCATCGTGTGTTCCGGGGTTTTTGGAGAGTGTTTTCCCAGATATAAATTAAAAAAAAAATTGAATACATTATACAACCTGTCAAAAATTGTATTCATTCGAAGCTAGTTTTTCTCATGTATTTTCAAAAACATCCTAACTGTGCATAATCCAAAAGAGTGACGTAAAAAGGACATTTGTATCGCGTGTGTGTTCGGTTGAATTGGTTTTTTTTACACGCAACTTGATTTTAGTGAATTAATTGATTTTTTTTTCGGAATAACAAATCAAAAACTTATCAAAAATGGTTACCGATAGTGGGGAACTAAATCAGAATGGCGTTTGCAAGACCCGGCCGTTACTTTGCTGCTTGTTAGATCCTAGTAAGTGTTTGATTTTGGTTATTCTTATGTTTTTTTTGTTGAGTTTACTGTTTTTTTTTTTTTTTGCTTTACTAATTTTCACCTTAAGCTAACAACCTTTGGTGCATGAGGAAACTCCCTTCTATTTAAGTGTGTCTCCTTTTCCTTCTCTTTCTATCTCCTTAATTTTTAATATTAATCTCTGTTCTCATCCTCTCATAAAATCGCAAATAACAAAAAAAAATAAAGAAACTTTAACAAAAATAGCAAAAAAAAATCAATGAATCCGTAATTTGTTCTTTCAGATGTTTGGTTTAAACCGGAACGCTTGCATCCAAGAGGTGAGTACTTGGGGGTTGTTTTGCGTGTCTAGAAATTACAGAGTGCGGTACGGAAACGGAAAGGTGTGTACTTGTAATGATGACTCAATGAGGTCATACCGCAGTTTGAGTGAAAAAAAAAGCACAAAGAAATCCGAAAATGTTGCAATAGCTGGTGGGTGGTCAATGAAATATAGACTAGTCAACCTTGATAGGTTCCCTCGGCCGGCGCGGTCGAAAATCTATTAGGCATGTAAGTAGAGAAGGAAAATATGAGCGTGCTTCAAATTGCACTCAATCGGGAGTAGATTAGGGTTGTTTTACGATATTACGATATGATGCTACCAAATACATACACGTACATACCTACCGGTATAATTTTGATGAACAAAAAATCAATTGTTTGCTGCATGACGGGTGGTGGGTGGGTGGTTGAGTAAGAACCGCTTAGGTCAAGTGCCTTTTAGTTAACCTAGTTATCGGATAAATTTATGAAGCTATGCAGCATTTTCTCTCGCTCGCTTAGTGGATAAGCGTGTAGGGTACGCTAATTTGTTACCAAGCGAACTGGTTCGATGAACGAATAACGAGAATTGCAGTTGCATACATTTTTTGGGTTGTAAAACAAGAGAACAGGAGATAACGAGGAATAATTTATTCATGTAACGTGGCTCAAGTGCAACACAGGTGCCGCATGTAATAAGAACGACTAACTGGGGTTGAGTGCAGTATGAATATGCAGATTGTAATGGTACGAATGGAACACGTGTCTGAGAAACACGAATGTTAAACTATGTACTTCCGATTTTGGAAACGTTTTTCAGCATATTGAAGAATGGGTCTGTTGCCTTTGCGTGTTCATAAAAGTTTCCTAATTGTATTCAACTAATAAGTTTCAATAAGTCTCTTTCCTGGGACAAAGTTTATTATTTAAGTTCTCTCGGGATTCCACAGCTACAGTGGGTAGTCGTAGCCATTTTGCTGGTATAATAACCGTTATCGTCATTCAAATCATCCACACCGTATGATCACACAGGTCACTGACGAAAGAAAGTCTTGGAATGCATACAGACCCACTTTTTCTGCTGGAGCAAAACCATTTTTTCTTTGTATAACTTTGAAGCACATGGTGAGGCCTTCAAATCACTAACCTACCCGCCTGTCTAAAATCTATTAATCAGGAATTTAGGAGTTCTCGACAAAAGAGTATCAAAATATCTGATTCCGGCTTATAAATTAGTTTGTCCTGACTGATTGGTGATTATTGATTAACGTCTGGCCCAAACGGTGAGAACTAGGAAGCTGATATTTTGAAACAAATTTCCTTTTATGGCCAAAGTGAGCACTTAGAAGAAAAGAGAATTCTAACTTCAAAAGAGGTCAAATAAGGGTCAAAATTTGTATGGAAAAATTCTTATTTTTCATCCGACCGGCTTCAAACTCCGTTTGTGTACTCTATATAAGAAATTGAGAAAACCTATTTCTCAACTTTTCGTAATTTTGCTTGGGGTCAGAGTTATTTGCGGCGGGAAAAGCGGGATTCAGTTTGTATTGAGAACATTTTTTTCATCGAGGGCGTAAAGAATTACACTAGGTACTTCTGTAACGGGAGCGAAGCGCTGGCCGGATATATGCTAGTCGTGAGGTGGATAATCGTAAAGGAACATTCTGCAACAGTGAGGGACTAAAGTCTGATCTGAAAAATAAAATACCTCCGGAGTACTAAGTCACATTTGTCTACAGGAAATTGCACATATCTACAACTGTCGTTGTGAAGCAATTATTCCTATAGTTTCAAATGATTTTGTATTGTCATACTTATAACAAACAAAATCACGAAATTGAATATCTTTGAACTGGAATGGATAATTGCTGGGAATTATTGGTATTCTTCTATAAACACTGGGCTACCCTTACCACAGCCATTCAAAATCGACAGCGGTTGTGATTTCTTTCTACTACAAAAAATTAAATTTTTGGTATTTTTCTTTCATTCGAAATAGATAGCAAATTCAAAATATAAGTGACAGTAGGTTGAAAATATTATTAGCTCATCATTTTATTCTCCAAACTAATAATAATGTTTTAATGGCTGCATTGCCTAGGAGAGGTCGCTATTACCGAAAAAAAAACCATCCATCAGTGTATAGTTATTAATATTACGACAGCTGAAATGGCAATCAATCGAACTCTACATGCAAACCTTGCTTGATTTTCAATTTCACTGATTGAATGATTTTATGTTTAATTTCAAATTTATCAGAGTAATGTAAATTATATGTACACATTTCTGTTACTAATCAGGGGCGGACTAAGAGGCAGTGGCACCCGGGGCGGTAAAGCAAGCTTACATCCCTTAAAAATTTATGAAAAAAAAAATTGACATAACATTAAAATCTATATTTTTTGTGAGCTCCTTTTCGATTGAAAGTATAGCCAGATTAGACAACCTATTTTGGCTCATTGTTGATCTTAAATAAGTCTTAATTAATTTTAAATTTAAAAAGCGAAAAACTACTGTAAACTTGGAAATTTAACATCTAAGAAAGAGTCAAGAAAGGCTACAGTATAGCTTTTGGTAATAAATAGGGTCTACAACCTCGAAAAACTCACTGGCTCTATATCTCAGTTATAAGACCGATACTTACCTATGGTAAAATTGCCTTGTGGACAGCCATGGAGAAAGCCATAAAAAGCGACTATCTAAGCAAGGTCTAGCGCACATGTGTATAAGGGGTGCACTACGCACAACTCCCTCTGCGGCACTGGACATATTGTTTCATCTATTACCCCTTGATATTTTTAGCAAGCAAGCGGCTTTTCGTGCAGTGCAGCCATTCGCCCTGAAGCTACCTCTTCGTGGTCAAAGAAAGACTTTGGCCATGCCTCTTTTATGAAGAACTTCGAAATCTCAACCAAAAACACTGAATACACCACCCCATCTCTAAATTTTGACAAGAACTTTCTCGTCACTATCCCTCCAGAGCAATCTGGAATGAGGATACTTTCGCAGAAGATGAATCAGTTCCTTACTACACTGACAGCTAAAAAACCAAAGACGGAGTTGATGGAGGTGTTTTCTCCGAAAGTCTTAATCTTAAGCTCCTTCCGTCTACCAAATTATTGTAGGTAGCGTGTTCCAGGCGGAATTAATGGCGATAAAAGAAGGCTTATCTTGGCTCAAGAAAAACGTGATACCCGCTAAAGATATCTGCATATTTTCGAAAAGCCAAGCAGCCATCAAATCCTTGGATTCGATCCTTATAACTTCTCTAGTAGCCCTCGACTGAGGATCATCTCTTACGGAGACGGTCGTACAGTTCAACATTCACCAAATTTGGGTGCCGGGGCATAGAGACATTCCAAGGAATTGTAAGGGCGACGAAATCACTAGAATAGGAGAAATTTAACCCATCCTGCCGGATAAAGGCACCCCAGGGATACCAATCGCTACTTGCAAACAAAGATTAAAGCTGGATGCTATCGAGAGTGCAAATCTTAGGTGGACAAGTAGCACCACTTATCTAGTGATAAAACAAATTTCGCCTGAGCTGGATTTTAAACGCTCTAAGAAATTGATAGATTACATATCGGCACTACAATAAGTGCCATTACTGGACACTGCCTGATAGGAAAACATGCCGCAAGGCTAGGCGTTTTCGCAAACTATTTTTGCAGACCTTTTTTGTTACTGCCCAGCTCCCCATTACCATTCGTTTGCAATGATTCCAACAAACCATCCATATTCTTTTACAGCCGTATTTATTAGATTTCCTTAGAATGCCTCTAAGAGGTTGTTTCGTTAAACATTGCGTAAGAACTTGCGTTACCCTTACGCTACTTTGCTGAAATTCGAAAATTGTGTATAAATGACGTTTTCCTATAAAAGGACATTTTAAGTGTGCGTAATGTTAAACAGGTCAGAATACCGCGAAACTGAAACCTATTCTCCTAAACATCTTTAAAATTAAATACGTTAGCTCAATTTAAAAAAAAAGAGACGTCACTAACGTACGTATTACTTATCTAAAACAGTCTTTAAGAACTCTATCTTGAAATTAATAAATACACCAAGCAAATGGTTATTGCGTATAAAACAAGTTAATACAAAAGTACGTGAGGACAAAAGAAATAAAGTAAATTCATCCACCCTTTGTGTTATGCTTATTCCCCATTTAGTTTTACTGATGCGGTAATGCGAAAAGGGTTCTTTGTATGATGTAATTTTCATTTCGCTGTAGGATTGTATCCACCACTTTTAGATTGCTTTCCATATTTCTAAGTAAGCGATAGAGAATCACCATCACCACCTACCCCAGACAATATTAAACAGAAAGATAAATAAATGACGTCAGTCAGAGACGGAGAAAATTATATACGCATCATCAAAGTTACACTGTCTAGATAGAAGATGTTCGCTTTTCTCAGACAAATTTTGTAATCATCGACAGAACAAGTAATTTAAATATTTAGCAGACAAACGGCCAGACTATTGTGTGTACTGATTGGCAGAATAATCATAGAAAACAAAGTTTAAAGAAAAACCTTTAAATTGCTAAATTATTGATTGCATTCTTTTATGAAATAATTAAAGTCCGTTTAACGTGCACATTGCACCAGCACATGTCAAAATTGCAGTAACTTAATATTAGAAGTGCCCTTGAAATAAAGAAAATTGCGTGTCAAGTAATTGTTACAGTGTGCGGCAAACAAACTGAATGACGTGAACTGAACTGGATTGCTCATTATAGTGCAATTTAAGCATTACTTTTTATTATATGAGACCAGGCCATTTCTGGCCAACAATGTCTCCTTAAATATAACGGTCAAAGAAGTCAAAAGTTGCATTCCCTTCTGTGTTGTCATTTGATGTCACAACATCAGCGAAATAGTAAAACATAGCTGAAGGTCATTGTGGACACTATTACATTAAAATGTTTGAGATAAAAGCTGTCTACAAATTTCTTATAGATTTCACTATCGCATCATGTGATGGGATCTGTATGACTAAGACCCCTTTGTTAGTTGTAACCGAATGTTTAATGTGGGAAATAAAAAACTAAAATCACATTATTGTGACAATTTCGCAGATTGTTTCGTAGAATACATCATGTCCTCACTAGAAAAATAGCAGTGGTTATAAATGAGACTTTGTTTCTCTACTTTTTGGTTCGTTCTTCGCATATGGTTTTAAAAGCCATTCTGGTTATAACATTAAAACTAAAATCCGTTCAATCACCTTTAATTGTGTTTTATCTTCCAACTTCCAATTACATATACATATTACTACGTGTAGAGTTGCCGCCAATTCGTAAGCATTTTCAATTTGGCCACCAAACTGGTATATGTATAGTATATTTACCAAAATCGCCGATAAAAATGGGCTCCCTGAAATTACCGCAAAAGAAATTACGCCAAAAAAATAAAATGGAAAAAAAGCCCAAAAACCTCCATACAAATTTGTGGCATTTTTTCCTAGGAAAAATCGCCCAAATATTTTGACACAAGTGCCGCTAATTTTGGCATTTTTTCCAAAACTCTTTTGGGCTTTTTTCCATTTAAGAAAATTGAGAAAACGCCAAAAAAAAATTTTTGGAAAAAACACCAAAAAACTTTTTGGTATTTTTTCCAAAATTGAAAAGGAAAAAACGCCCAAAAAGTTGTTGTTTTTTTTAATAGAAAAGAAAAAAGCGCCAAAAGGTTGCATTCTTTGACTCCCTCTATGTATGGTTGTTTTTTCGCAAAATAACATAACATTACATGCTTTTACCTAGTTTCAAGAGCATTTTTGAAGCACGTGTGATCACGCGTGATCAGTACAAAAGTGAAGATTTTTCGGATGATAATGACGATGACGAAGTAGGAAACCAGACGAAAAGCGCAGAGTTGGAAACCGTTGTTTTATGTGTACTTTGTCAAGTGCTACACCCAAACATTATAATGTTGCCATGCAAACATATAAAGGTATGTTCAGAGTGCAACATCAAATTACAAGCCCAGTCAGTGGCTGATGGAGAAGACAATTATAAATGTCCGTGCTGTCGGGAAATTGTCGCCGATACTCTTCAGGTGTACGTCTAATACAGTGATATGTACATATAAATTACATTCATGACTCTAAATAAAAAAAAGTTATTATAATTGGTTTGTTTTAAATGTGTTAGCTGGCTAAACTCTGAAATATAAATGAAATATAAATTGTCCAAAAAAGGGGCGCGACCGCGCGTTGCCCGCGACTACGCGTTGCCCGCGACCGCGCGTTGACCGCGCTAGCGCGCTGTCCGCGACCGCGCGCCGGCCGGTTGGCGGCTACGCGAGCGGCGCGACGGGCCGCGCGCGCTCCCCCCCCCCCCCCTCCTCCCGCATCATTAGTTTTATCTCTAAACAACTCTATCGGAGCGGGTAATTTATTCTACAACGAATTTTGGAGCTACTTTCCATATTAAATTTGGAAATTATCTAAGCCAAAAAAAAAAATTGTGTTTTGGTTTTATTTCCAAACTAAACTTGGAAATTATGCCAAAAAAAAAACTTTTTGTGGCGTAATTTCCATTTTACTTTTTGGCTATTTTTCCAAAAATATGGCGTAATTTCCTGGCATTCTGGTGAATTTTCGTTTTCATTTTTTTGCGTTTTTGCCAAAACCATTACGCCGCAATTATTTTGGTCTTTTTTCCAAAACACTTTTTGGCGTAATTTCTTTTGGCGTAATTTCAGGGAGCCTAAAAATGTGTGCCGACGCTTTGCTCCTCGTGCCCAGGAATTATATTTCCTAGATGTATTTTTGTCTATCAGGACAATGCATATCAAATTTTACAAACTTTAGCTCCCATGAGTGTCGAGAAATAGCATTTGAAATGTAGTTTTTTTTCTATGGGAAGTGCCAGCCCCTTTGTTTAATATTGAGCCATCTTTACAGGAACACTTGCCAAGATTGGATGAAAATTTGAGCTCAATTGGTTTGGTTGTTTTCGAGATATATAAGATATTCATTTTTTTTTGTATGGGAGACGCTACGTCCCTTTGTCTTTTTGACCAAACTTAACAGACTTAACCTTTGGGTTAATAACAAAGATTTTCTTCAAATTTGGGCTCAATCGATTCGGTGATTTTCGAGTTTTGCGATCATTGGGGGAGTATTCTCATAAAAAATGGAAATCTGATTTTTTTTGATTTTTAGACTTTTTCTTTAGAGGTTCCGAATTTTCTTTTTCGTAAACCTCTGTATAGAGGTGAGCCAAACAAAAAAAGAGTCATCCAAATCGGTAGAGCCGTTTTTAAGATATGCGATGACCAACGAATAGATTTTGATTTACATATATTCAATTCATATATGTACGTTTTTGATGGTTAATTGTGAATGTTATCTCGTGGATGAAGAAAGAACTGAAAATAATCCAGGAAACCATTTTAAGCTCAACCAATCGCGTCGGTGTGGTGTTTGAAACTCAGGGTATCTTAAACATAGTTCGTTTAACTTGCTCTGTTCGGAACAGTGTTAGCATGTCCATGGAATAGTTTTTGCTTTCGACAATTTTTCTCTCTTTTTTCATCCGCATATTGCTAAAATTTGCATAATCTTCCCACAACTTTATTTTTGAACAAGAAAAAATAACCTTCATTCTAGAAACAGCAATTTTGCTTAATCATTAACCCAGGAGTTCCCTAACTGTGCGTCGCGACGCCCTGGGGCGTGGTAGGGCTGTCCTAGAAGCGTCGTAAGACGATACGCACAGGTCGCCTGCACACGACGTTCCATCAGCTTGAGCTCGATTTGAAAAACATCGTTCGATGTTGTCCATTGTGTTTTGCCGTGCACACGAAGTATACGAATTTTGCAGACTTCAACTTGGCGAATTTTGCGGCGAGACTTAGGCCTATACCCGTTCAAGATCCAACTGACCCATCAGGCGCTCAAAGTTAATGATAATGTAATGACCATAGAAAAATCATATTTATAGCGTCACGGGCCGCATTTTTGGATGAATGGCCAAATTGCCATATATGGGATGACGCCAACCAACACGAGGTGGCAATGCATCCATAAAAAGCTGTTTGGTGCGCATTTGAGACTGGCGGTGGCGTCATTGCTCCGTACTTATTCATGACGTTGGTAAGGCCAACCATCAACGGCGAGTACTACAGAACGATGCTGCTAACATGTGGTTCCAGCAAGAGGTGGCTATGTGTCACTCAGCTGCAGGGTATGGCAGGGTATCCACCAAAATCGTGCGATTTAACTTCGCTAAATTTTTCTTGCGGCGTTGCCTGAAGTCGCAGCTCAATGCTCAAATTAAGCCGAATCTATGCAAACGATTGGACCACTCGGATCCATGACAACGTGAGAAGCTGCGGCGTTAATATCTTGCACACAGCTTGTTTTATTCCATTTGAATGTCGACCAATCCTCATTGAAAACCCCTTTAGGGAATCTTCAGTAAGCTCAGCTTATATTCACTATTCTGTGCTTTTTTGTGTGCTTTTAGAAGGGCGCCGCAAAAATATTATAACCTGTATAGTAAGTCGTAGTATGGAAAAGTTTGGGAACCCCTGCATTAACCCATTAAATCAAATGAGTTTCCTTACAGAAAATGATTTTTCGATTCTAAAAAAGAATCGATTTTCGAATCCAGTTTAAATAATAAAGAAACGTTTTGTTTGGTGTATGCCGCTACGTGTCCCTGTCCATGAGACCATTGACTTTTGTGGGCTATCATATTTCAGATAGACCGCAAATTATTCGGTGCTTGGATTGAAACGGAGCCTCAAATTCTCGTATGAATGACCCAAGATTGGACCTTTAGGATGCTAGTCAAAAACTTCTAAAAACGCTATATTCCTGCATTTGTACTTAAATCATGACCTTACTTCATTCTTGCCATAATAGTAAGTCATAAATCTAAATCAATACAGAACAAACTTGAAACCATTTTTAGGCAATACCTAAAGATGCCAGCGCTGCACTTACAAATTGATCATATAAATGTTTACTCGTTTTCTCCAACATATTTTTCATATATCCGTAATGCTCCGTATAGGTACTTTTTTTATATTTATAAATATAAAAGAGCAAACTAACTGACTATGAAAGAATCTCTGTGTACCAAATCCTGAAGGCTGTGCAAGCAAAGCCCCTGGCCAAAGCTATAGTACGCCTTAAAGCAAACAGATCAATATATTAAAGTCTGTTAGCTGAAAACAGTTTTAGTGGACTGACTCACTCTATTGGAAATTAAGTGTATACCTTAAAACTTATAATAGACAACCTTGTTATGGTTAAGCTACACGAATTCGCTTTCCTCCGCAACAAGTAATTATGAATATCTAATTACTTTGCATGCGCATATAATTATAAACCGACCATATATTGTAGGCGATAGACAATAGATGTAGATATTCGCTCATTAACGCCCCAAGAAGCGAATTTTCTTTGCCATGCAATGGAAAAGAAAACTTTCTTCTTTGGCCATATTTCCTTCCATATATAGCAGTGTACCCTCGTTTTATTTTTACAATGAGAATGCACCGCGATACCATTAAACCGACAACCTCATTGTCTCAACGAATTTCCATTCCTTTTTGATGACATGTTTAATTTTTATTTTTTATTTTTCAACTCAACAATGGTTGGTTTGGTTGCACCGTTCGTTTTGGTAGTCTATTGTTCTTCTGTCATATACATTCTTGGATACACCTAGGTTAAAGTTGCCACACCTAATGGCTTAGACAAAAACAATAAAATAAATAACCACAAGGTTTTATTTTTATAGGTCAATGGGTGGTTGGCAGGTAATGGAAGAAAAGCTAGCTAAAACTGAAACTATTCGTTTAATTGTTGACAGGTGTCATATTAGAATTATGAGCCTAGATAGAATTAAAGCGAAATGGGAATGGTTTAGGTGAAATTTTGGAGTCATTTTGAGAAGTTAACATTCAAACGCAATCAATTCTGACAATGGTCAATGAAAACTTATAATCTGTCGTTATATTGACACTTATAACCTACAAATTTATTGAACTAATTTAGCATTCCGTTACTAAAATTTGTAAAAACCTTCCAAACATTTTAATCAAAAATTTAATAACGATTGCAATTGTGATTGCAATTGAAATACGTCACAAAAACTTAAATTTGCGCGTCTCGGAAACTAAAATCGACCAGCTACCCGGGTACCCGACTGGCCTAAAGGACCATTTACATGAGCGCAACAAACGAATTGATGCGAAGAAACCACTTTTGATGCATTTATGAACAAAAAATTGCGCATTTTACTATTCCAAGATGAGGAATGAGGATAATTAATTTTCCCATCAATATGTATTAAGAAAACAAGTTTATAAACAGTTTAAATAACGAAATTTCGAATTCCAAACTTGTTGCCGCGAAGGAAAACACCTTTGGCGCGAATTGTCAAAGTTTATTCGCAATTCACATCAGTTAATTCGCGTTCCATCAACTAGCGAATAAAATTAAAACATTCGTTTGAACTTAACCTCAAATTAAAAATTGCTAGTAGAAATTGATGGCTGAAATTTGCGAACAGCCGCGACCAAAAAAGTGTTCACGTAAACGGACTGTCCAAAACCTGCGAATATTCGTTCATTTGTAGGTATTTGGTCGCTCTCATGTAAATGGTCCTTAAGTTTGAGGATTGTGGAACTCGTTACAATTTTGTGGATTTTGAATATAATCTTAATTACAGAATTTGTATTGTGCAAAGATAACAAGAGATTATACATTTGTATACAAAAAAGCTTGAAAGAATAAAAGTTTCTCTGAACTCGCTGAATGTTGCAAAAGGTGTGTCTGTTTCAACAACCCAACTATTGTTGGGAATAAGTGGCGTTTTTATTTAAAATAAAACGTTTTTGAAAACTGGAATATGTACCGAAGGTAAAACTTCTTGCGTTAGACAATAACGCCAAAAAAAAAAACTCTTGCAATTTATTGTTGCAAAATTTTTCGTCGTTTTGGGTGTTATTTGCTTTTCAGGGTTCGTTTTTTTGGCAGTAGTGCCCTAAATAGTAAGTGGAAATGCGCAGACAGTGGATTAAATATGGGGGGCATGCAACCCCCTGCTTGAGTTTTCTGTTGGATTTTGGAGTAGGTGGGAGTCTGCACTGCAAGAAAAACCTTCAATATATCCAATTTCACACATACTTCAAATCTGACAGAAACCCTAAGCAGGGGGGTTGCAGGGGGCAGCATGCCTCCCATACGTATTAAACTGCAAACTATTTTTGGGCTTTATTTCCATCTTGTTGTTTTTTGGGCGCTATTTCCAAATCGATTTGGGCGCTATTTCCTTGGGCGTTATTGCCTAACGCCAAAACTTCTGTTTTCGATTAAGGTTTCGAGTGTTTTCCCTAAAATCCGCGCAAGGTATAAGAAAAAAATATGAATGTTGGTCATACCTACATACAAAGAAGTTTGAAATTCGTTTGTTCATTTAATAATTTCTCCTAAACATATGCAAAGCTGTATCGTAGAATGTACATACTTTTGGGTGCAATAATCGATTCTTGTTATAATGATGATAATATCTATATACCAGTGTCATCAAAAAATAGGTGTCATTTTGAATCAATCAATAAGCGCATCATTTGTATGAAGAGTGGGAATATTTTTATTTTTAATCTAAAGGACAGGTTTCTGTATAATTACGGCTGTATTTTGGGAATAATGGCTCTGATATTTTTTGTATCGTTTGTAGAGCAGTATATGCATGTAGAATTGTATCTCTCCCATAGCCCCAAAGGAGAAGGTCGATTGCAGCCTTTATTTCGAAAAATTACACTTTCAGGGAACAAGTAATGGAGTCATTGTTTTACCAGCTCCGGAGCTCTGTACTGCTGAAAATAGTGGTCGAGTGTTCCATGTTCATAGCATCAATTGCAGGCAAAAAAAAGTTATTCAACATCGTTCGGTAACAGAATTCATTCAACGAAACGGTCGCAACCAATGACACCTCCAGCCTAAAAACCGCAACCAACTGTCACTCGTTGTGGGGGAGAGGTTGTTCCACTACTACTTGTTAACGTAGGTATATACCCAGACAAAATGGAATCAGCCTCATAACTCAGAACAATGTATCGATCTATTATTTTTTAGTCGCATCGCAATGATAGTGAGATATTATTGACAGTTCAACAATAGCGCACAAATTTCAGACACCCCTCTTGTTCGATGATTTTCTACACCCGAAACATTAATTCAAGCCCCATCTCTGATGTGTGATGCTGATATATTAACGAATATAACCAGCTATGGCAATTGTTCACTTGGCTAAGCCGAAATAAGGACACTCCCAAAATTAACATATTCACAGCTATAATCAGTGAATATTTTATAACAAATTTGTCATACATCAGACAAAACTCATCTAAATATTACACCAAACAGGAAATCATTCGTGTGACTCTTAACATACATTAAATGAGTCAACACACTGCCTTTGCGGTATCCGTGACAAATAGTCATAGCTACACCTCCACATTGTGGTCAAAAATAGATTCGTCCAAAAGAGGAATTTACCAGCAATATGACATCATTAGAGTTCAATTGCTTTGCACAATAATTTTATTATCCAGCGAAATGATTTTAAGTCTGCTCCTCTGGCCCGTTTCAATGTGGGTGCGCTGCTGTTGTTCGCATGCGTTCATCGACCTCAATCGTTTGCCAAGTAATTTATTATTACGAGTATTTCGCCCAAGCCATGAAAAGTGATTTTTTAATGATGCGCTTTAAAAATGCACACGTTAATTGAAGATGACTTTTACCAACAATCTGTGCAAAGGCGGCCCGGCGGCGGAGGAGTGTGAGATGGATGTAGTCTAAAAGAACAATTCCCATCCACAATTCATTTGATAACTAGAATCACTGCGGCGGAGTAGGTACAAATTCCGCACCAGCACGACAGCAATATGGCGGAGGAGGAAAGAGGAATTCCTGATAAAAGTCTCTTGAAACAGTATAGCTAGTCATCATGACCGTCTTCGGTTTGTGGGTCTCCACTAGATGAAAAGAATTTTCCATCGTACTTAGATTACATTAAAGAAAATATTCCATTGCGCCGTGTGTTTTGACGCAAATGAGGGTTTTTTTTTTTTCATTAAATTATTTCAAGCGGACAGATATACAATCGGATTTACACTTTGGGAGATTTTTTTTAGCCCGTTACATGATGAGCATATAGTCTGTGTGCTAAATGTTAGCTGGAGCTCAGCATGGAAGAATCAATTCAATTGAAGAGGGAGAAAGCTGTGTTTATGTAATCCAATTAAGATGTGGCATGGAACACCAACTGGTGCAACACAGAGTTGGGTACGATGGTGGAATGACGGGGCGATTATTGCTTTGAATGTGATAAACGAACAATGTACTCGAAAGTGCACAGTATGTGGTCAATTTCTAGCTGTATACACATATAGAATCACTGGGGACAAGAGGCGATGACTAAGCTGTGTGCTTGTGTATCCTCGAACTAGAACTTGATATGAAAGTGGAAGGGAAACCAATAAAGAATGAAAATGCAAAAGGAAATCGTTGTGGGCCAGGGGTGCAATAGTAAACAAAATTTCACTCAAAGGGGGAATACTTTTGGATGAGAAACTACAGAGAAAGATTAGGTGAATGCAAATAAGGTTTAAAGAATCGCAAAGGGCCTGCTAATGCTCCATTAAAAGTAACTTGTTTTTTTAGCCGAAGATTAGCACTTATTTAGGGCAGAGCGATCTGTTTCCCGGCTCTGGAGAAGAAAATTAACACAAATTGAAACATGCCTTGCCGTTGCCAGCGCAATTTGTCAAAGTTTATCCGCGTTCCACAAACTAGTCAATAAAACATCCGTTCGAACTTAAACTCAAATTAAAAACTGCGAATTGAAGCAGATGGCTGAAATTCGCGAACTGCCGCAGCCAGAAAAAGGGATCATCTGAACGGACTGTCAAATTTGTTGCTCTCATGTGAATGTCAATAGAATAGGTTCAGAAATAAAAGGCGTTTTCTATGTCAAGGGCTTTTCGAAAAGTTTTCTTTTTGCGATTCCTAAAAGTCCATTTGATTACACACATTTTTAACTTTCTCGTATACTTAGTAAGAGAAAGATATTGTTTTCGTACAGAAATTCGAACTCGAGATTTTGATCAATTCTGACATTACGATGATAGGGGAACTCAAAAAAGTGGGTCTCGCAATTCTGTCCGTATGTATGTCTGTCTGTCCCCCGAGGCGAATCTAAGCGCTTGGACGGGTTTGTTCAAACTTCGTATTTGAGTTTGTGGGCTTCCCGCTACTAGGAGGTGTTCTTTTTTTTATGGTAGCCCTAACATTAACGGTACTTCGCATATACAAATTTTACGAAATATTAAACAGTTTAGACTTTTTCGAAAACGGTTCCAACGATTTGAACCAAAATTGATAGTTGAGTTAATGTAGGCATGCTTAAAATGACTGCATACCCAGTTTTTCGCTAAAAATTTCAGCAATGGCACTTTTGATAATTTGCTTTTTCTCGAAAACGGTTTAATCAATTTTAACAAAAACTAATTTTTAAGATACTTTCATAATTTTTAACTTGATAGTAAGCTTAGTTTTTCTCTAAAAAGACTGCGTCCTTTGATATCCGCGCAAATCCCTAACCCTAATAATAGTACTTTAAAAAACTGTTCATATCTCAAAAACCCCATTTTCGATTATGATAAAAATATAACTAGCAAGTAATTCTTAAATCCATAGTAATAGCTTTTGCTCAGTTTTGAGTTTTAAGCCAGTTTTTAACCATGAATGCGTCCTTCGATTTCCACTCCAATCGCTAAAAATGGTACTTTAAAATCTCCTCATATCTCGAAAACGCCATTTTCGATTGGGATGAAAATGTAACTGCTAGGTAGTGTTTATATCCTGAAGAATACGTCGTACTCAGTTTCAGCTGAATAGTAAGAGTGCCTTTCGAATCCAAAGTTGTAACACTTGTCAGCATAATTTTACAAAAAAACGCTCTAACGATTTTGATCAAAATACATAATTTAAGACAACATAAACTCGAATATAACCGTTTTATGAATATTTCTCAAAAATGACTACCCAAATCCCGATCTGTATTCACACGGTATATTTTTGTAAAGGTCAAAACTTCAGTGGGAATATAATTCGAAATTTATCGCCTTCAAGTGTCAGCTCGGGGTGAAATTTAAAAGTGATAAAATGTTGAAGTTAATATGTATGTTTATGCAGCATGTATTTCGTTGTTAATTAACAAGGTTTCAGTTCAGTTACCTGAGAACATCTTGAGTGGGTATGACTTTAAACGTAAAATTTGCTGAAATGACTCTGAGATACTGCGAGATTCGCAATAAACGAAAAAGTTACGTGCGACCCAGTCGTGCAATTTTTTTTTAAATGTTGAGATACGTAATTAGCATTATAAACTATTATTACGAAGATTTAATAAAGTCCGCGAAAAGAAAATATTACCCCCTTCCAGGGGTTCCCCTAGTTCCAGGTTTCTATGCGACATTGCTCTCTAAAACGGGCTATTGGGCTCAAATAAAAATTATTTCCAATTGTGTATCACCAAGTTTGCACACCAATGTGATACATAATTGGTTTGGAGGTTATAGCCGTTATGTAAAGTAGATGTACCTTAAATATTTTATTCCTCAAAAAGCGCTTCATTTTGGAAAACGGCAATACACTCATTCAATAATTTGTTACTCTCTATCAACGGGCAAAGATTCAAGTAAATTCACCTAACTGTTCGTGAGTTATGAAAAAGCCTCCCTTTTCTGGATCAAGAGGGGTCATATCTACAGCATAGATACCTTCTTGGTGCGCGTGTACAGAGCTTGGAATACAACCTCAAAGATTTATAACTCTTCGATTAGGGGTTTAAAGAGTCTCCGTTACCAAACTGTTTAATATAGATTTAAAAGCAAAAACTCTTAACTTCTGCAAAATTTCCAAAAATACATTTAGTGGAAGGGATCATTAAATGAAATTTAAGCGAACGTCACGCAAAATTGAATTAAGTCTCATTTATTATTTAACAAAAAGGTGTTCCTAGTTTACACGAGGAAAACACAACATATATACCTAGTGCTTTCATATTTAACTCTACGATTGCATGCAGATAAAAAATTTGTAAATGACCTTTCTGCAAAAGATATTTCCGCAATTTCATAAATCTTTACTAAAGCGAAGTGAACAAAATTTCTCACATCCTCGTTTATTTTTTTTTTTCTGTGACATTTGTCACAATTCCAGAAAAGTTTCGCCATTCACCAACCTCTTCAAACAATGTAATTGAATTTGCGAAACTTTGGATCATATCCAAATAGAACACAGATTTCGTTCGTTATATCCCCACAGCTGACGTAGACAATATAGTATTACTTTTTTTTAATTTTTTCATGTCGTTTTGTATTTTTGGCAAACAAGAAAAATGTGTACATGTGCTGCAAAAATTTGGCAGTCAAAGAAAAAAATTAACACCCGACCAATGACCTTGTCATAAAGTGCTTAAAGTGAGAGAAAAATATTTGAAATGGATGATTAATCATTGTTGGCGGAGAAAATTACAGATTTAGGTTATTGAAAAATCGATTCTTTATCCTCGCAGTAAAAAATTTTATCCATGAATTGTTAAAGATGTATCTTTCTGTTTTTTTTTTTTTTTTTGCAAAACGCAGTTGTTTACACCCCAATATTTGAGCAAACCCCTTTTTTACTGGCTGTTCTGTTTATTATCGTTCTCGTAGCAACGCAGTGTGCTCATTTGTGTACATCTTGTTAATTATCTTAACTACATATACAGCGAATTCAGTGCACGGCACGTATGGCGTTCGTGTTCGTGAAGAACTATTTCACACTAAATAAATAAACGTATTACTCATTCGGTTTATTAAAGTGTTCTTATGACCAACTAGAGCTCTAGACCTAGACTGTAGCAATAAAACAGCACTGCCGTTTTAAATATTCGCTAACAGAGCAGGGGCTTTGTATTGCATTCCTTTATTAGTTGATGACTACGCAATACGCATGTAGAATGACTTAAGGATTATTTTAGTTTTTACTGGAGATGTGTCAGTTTCAGTTGTTTTCCAAAGTTGAACAGTTCAGAATACAAAGTGGTTCCTTGTTTTTTATTTTAAATAACTTACAATGAGTAAGAAATTAAAAAGTGCGTACGATTGGCATAACAGAAAAGTAGAAAAATATAAAATAAAATGTGTAGTTGGTCTGTTCTTCCCCAAAAACTAAGGGCGGGTGCACACTCGTCTCGTTTATACTAAACACAGTCTTTTGTATAAGTATTGTATTGCCCTGCTAAATGCACTTTCGGCTAAATTGAGATCAAACAAATTTAGGACACAAATTTTATTAAAAATCGTTGTTGTTGTTGTTTCCTGTATAATTTTTTGTGGCCTTATTTAATTTTTTTTTTCCATTTTTTCATTGGGTCCTTATTTCGCAGAGTCTATTAAAATGTGTGTGTTTTATTTTTTGCGACTAAGTAGTCGTGCGATTGAAATCGCATGTGCCCACCTAGCCTAAGGCCGGTCGTACCTACATTGCGTGTGCAAGTGATTTAAGCAACTGCGTCTAATAGTTTATTCAACTCTTAATTTTAATAAACAAGCGAAGCAATTCGACTAAAAAGCAAGCGTTTTTGACCACGCCTCTCAATTTGGTTGAACAAAAACAAATGAGAAATTGTTCACACAAAATATTTGAAAACCGGTACGAATTGATATTCGTTAGAAAATTACCACAAGCATATAAAGGGTGTTTTTAGAGGTATAAAACTTTGAAATGGAATAAAAAATGTGTTTTTTTTTTTTAAATTGGCGTGAAATTTACTTTATTTGAAAAATAATCTTCTGGCATTATAATTTATGATTTCTGGCATGACCGCCACGGTTGGCTCGGACGTAGTCTAATCTGGAGGTCCAATTTTCGATGACTTTTTCCAATATTTGTGGCCGTATATCGGCAATAACACGGCGAATTTTGTCCTTCAAGTGGTCAATCATTTTGGGCTGATCGGCGTAGACTAGCGACTTCACATATCCCCACAGAAAATAGTCAAGCGGCGTTAAATCGTACGATCTTGGACGCCAATTCACGGGTCCGCAACGTGAAACTATGCGGTTACCAAACGTTTCCTTCAATAAATCAATTGTGGCATGAGCTATGTGACATGTTGCGCCGTCTTGTTGAAACCACAGCTCCTGCACATCATGGTTGTTCAATTGATGAACGAAAAAGTCAGTAATCATGGCTCTATAGCGGTCACCATTGACTGTAACGTTCTGACCAGCATAATTTTTAAAAAAGCACGAACCAATTATTTCACCAACCCATAAAGCACACCAAACAGTAAGTTTTTGTGGATGTAACGGTGTCTCAACATACACTTGAGGATTAGCATCACTCCAAATACGGCAATTTTGTTTATTGACGTATCAATTCAACCAAAAGTGAGCTTCATCGCTAAACAAAATTCGCTTATGAAAATTGGGATCAACGCCAATACGCACTTCGAACAGAACCATGATTTTCAAAATAAATTTGCACAATTTTGAAGCGTTCTATTCTATTCATGTTGAAATGCCAAACTAAACTAAAAATAAATCACTTGACACTTTGACTTTTGACAGCTGACAAAATGGTCGCCATTTAAAATAGTGTTGCCAAATTAAAGTTCTATAGCTCTTAAAAAAAAAACACCCTTTACAATATCAGAAAAGTTTCGAATCAATTTTGAAGTGGTCTTACTGTATCGAACACCATTGGCATTTTTTTGTGTTAGCATTTTTGGAGCATTTGTACTATACTCACAGCTTAAGGAAATAAATATTAGAGAACATTTTTTTATTGACCAGAAAAGTGATCTAAAAATCACAGATGACATATTAGCTCGGATGGAATGGAGTCTAGGAATATGGACTATAAGTTGCTGGCCACTTATCCAAGCAACAATAAATGTGTATAGCTTTGAGAAAATTGGTATCTCAACTGTCAAAATGCATTACAAAACTTGGAAGTGGCTTATATTTCGGGTTTCTGTGAATTATTGTTTCTGATTTGTGTCATATCTTGTGTTAAAAAAGCTGTGGTTGACCAAAAAAGTGAAAAAAAAAAATTATGACGATTATTTAAAACTCGGTTGATTAGGTGAAAAAGCTACCCCCTAAACTACCGCCATGACGGTGTGACAACATTTATCAAAATCGGCCAACTTGATCTGAAGGTTTTTTTAGGCATTTTTTCCGACTTAGTTTAATTTTACTCTTTTACCCCCTTTTCAGGGGGGTCATTCAAAAAAATTAAAAATCGTGTTTAAGGTTTAAAATTCATTATCGGCCTATGGTCATGTAGACCTTATAATGAATGTATTAGATGGGGTCCGATTTATTTGAACATTTTTGAGCCCTTTAATTGTTTCAAATAAACGTGCTCTGGTTTCGTTATTGTTTATACAGTTTTAAAGCAATTGGTGATTTAAAAAATATATAATTTTTCAGTAGTAAGGTAGTTTTACCATATCTCTGTAAATTGTGCAATAGTATAGTGCGTATGTGATGAACAATGTATCTTTTCCGCTACAATAAAATGTTATGTTATGTTATGTCGGTAAATTCCTGTCATGTGCAAGCATCCCTGTGTAAACCTTTATTTGCATTTACCTTGGCTTATAGCATGCACAAAATATAACTCTCAATGTAAACAAGCTTATAATGTTGCTATTAATATTTAATCTGCTGCAAATTTGTATTTCTATGCTCGCCTACCTTTATCATACAATCGGTTCAAACATCTTCCAACCTCGGCAATGAAAACGAGAAAGCTCTTAAACCAATTAACCTTGAAAAGTGCACAGCAAAAGCAAAGCTTTTTTCTCGTATATAACTTTGCTTTTTTGTGTAAACCTTTTTTTTATTGTTTTATTTAAATTTTTTCCAGTCATGTGCTTTGTTTATTTTTTTTTCACTCATCTACCCCTAAGTTGCGCCAGCCAATTCAATGAGAAAAAAAAAGGTGACGCGCTAGAGAGTTGACATTTGCTTTGCGGCGCGGCGCTTTGCTCTGTGTGCTGTGATCTCTCCGCACCTCGTAGCTTGGCATCCGATGTGATTTTGTCTCAGCTATTTATAGTATCTAATGGCGGCTGCTGCCGCCTGCTTTCATTAATCCCCGGTACCGGGTATACACAATTATTTTACCTTATTCTCTACTTGACTGTATAGCAACAAATCGAAAAGCTTATTTTTTTTGTAGCAAATTTTCATGAACAAAATATTTTATCCCAACTCAAAACAGTAGGAGATGCTGACTCTCGATGAGTGACTGGGGCTTTCATCTGTCATGCTATAACCATTTTCAGTGAATCAAAACATACATCCAATGATATCTATACACATGTAAAATAATGAGCATGACCTGCCTCTAGTTTCTCAATTAAATCAATTAGCCATTTAGGCGATAATTGACTTTGAAGAGGCATATACAATGAACAAGCAGGGATGAGATAAGAGGGGCAATGAGCAGAGCTGAATGTAGTTTTTCTTTTTATCCAAAAATGGTTCGAAGGCTTACATCATCAACCCGACTATGGATTGTTCAGTGGATCGTGATATATTTTTTGATATCTACTACCTAATTGTTTGTTATTTTCTGTTAATAACAAATAAATTGCGCATTTCGTTATACTTGTCGATTTTTGGTGCTAACTGGTAAGAACATTCTTGGCATTGAAATTTGATCAATTAAATTGGTCTGCGAAATTAGTAAAATTACTTACTTACTACAGTCTGGGCTTGGGGTGAACCTGAGCATCAACCAGTACAGCTTTCCAGTATAAGATCGGTTTAAGGTTAACAGCCTTTAGGTGTGCGCACTTCAAGTTGGTTGAGGTTCCAATCCACATGTGCGCGCCACTTTAAGCGAGGTCTTCCTCTACTGTGTTGTTACTCTGTATTGGATTCGAAGACTCTTCGGGCCGGGCCCATTCGTTCTACATGTCGTAGCCATCTAATAGTACGTTTACACCGCACCTAAATTCTTCATTTCGGCCAAATGCAGCATTTCGTCATATTTTTCCAACATTTCAAAATGTTGCATTTTTAAGTTTGTCAAATCGAAAAAACCTCTTGACAAATTCCGTCATTTGATAAATTTTTCAGCCCGCTGACAAAAGAAGACGAAGCACTCACCAAATTTTCAAGTTATTAAAATTAGAAATATGGATCGTTAATGCTATAAAAGAAGATGGAAGTGGACAGAAACAGATGAAGAATTTTTTGTTGAACTTTGAGATAAGCAAATAAGTGAGTTCCATGGCAACCGTAAAATGATATGTCCCTTCAATTTGGGGAAAGGGGTGTTAATTTTCCCCAAATTTCATGTTTAGAATAATATAACTACAAAACAAACTCTTTAAGACCAACCACTTCTGATTTTAAAACATAAAAACAGATCAGCAATCATTTCTGACACTAGCTGTCATTTGAAATGGTAAAGTATCAGTGGGAACGCAAAATTGAAATTCGAAATTTTTTCTCGCTAATTTAGGTTTAAACTTTCTATAACGACTGATGGGGAATTTTTTGACTAGTTTAATGTTATTGTATCCGAGGTTTATAGCGGCAACGAGGTAGACAAAGTCTCTTACTACTTCAAAGTTATTCCTGTCATTCGTGACTCTTTGTCCGATTCATCGATTTTGGGTGTTAATGACATCATATACTTGGTATACAACTGTATCAACCTTATTAAACCGCAAGTCGGTTCATATTGAGTTCTGTTTACAATCCAAGACGATTTTTACAGGTGTTTTACAATGCAGCCAGAGAATAACTAAAGCGCCTCATCCACTGCCAAGCTTTGCATGATTTTATTTGTATCTCCGATTAAATAGTGGTAATGGTGATTTTGGTGTCAAAAGCGGAATGTTTTAGAAACATTTATTTCTACTCTACAGTTAATACTTTTTTCCTAAAATAATGAGGAACAGATTCATGTTAATGAAATAGCCACTGAATGAAAGAATACGAGTATCGTTCGACAAATTTAAACCTCAATTACCAAAGCAATTGCCTGTTGCTGCTGCCTACCCATTAGTGTTTTCAATGGCTTTTTTGATAATTTGAAGAGTGGTACTAACTACGCTGTTGTATAATTCAGCTAGTTTTGCTCATCGGCTTGTAATTCATCTAGTTTACTGTCGGTATCCATTGTGCTAAAAGGATAATGGAACAAGCCTTAGTGAACTTTAATTTGATTCGATAAATTGAGGTAAAAGCGTTTTTTCGGCACGTCGTAGGTCCCACAAAATTTGGGATCTTATTCATATGAACTAACTCCCACGATTTTCAGGAACTAAGACCCAACTCAATGAACTAAGTCCCAATATGAGAATTGAGTATATGCAAAGTTTCGCATTGATTTTAAGAAATTTTAAAAACTTGCACCTACTCCACATCCAACAGAGAGTGACCCTAATAGACTAAGAGCTAGCAACGTTTTTTCTCAAGTCATTTTAGCAATGCTGTAACTTTGTGAGCTTAGTTCGTGGTGACTACTGATACTTAACACGAAAATACATTTCTGGCAGCGCTGCGTTGGTTTATATTGCAATGCCATAACCTTAAAAGTGAAAGAAATTTACCTCATTTTAGCAAATTTAAGATTTTGGTATATTATGAAACCGGATGGTTTAGCTTTAAGGAATTAGTAGAGTGATAATATCTCTAACATAATATCAATAATTTGACTTTGCTATTATGACTTAAATTTTGCCTTTTTTGCACTCTAAAACCGGCAAACTGATATGGCAATTGCATTTTCGTCTACATTGGTCGTAAATTAACACATACCAAAATCTTAAGTTTGCTAAAATGAGGTACCCACATTTTTTGCCCTTTTGAGGTTATGGCATTAATATATAAACCAACGCAGCGCTGCCAGAAATATATTTTCGTGTTTAGTAGTCACCACGAACTAAGCTCACAAAGTTACAGCCTTGCTAAAATGACTTGAGAAAAAACGTTGCTAGCTCTTAGTCTATAAGCAGGGGGGTTGCAGGACGGCAGCAGGCCCCCATCCATACATATTTCACTGTTTATGCATTGTAAACTTACTTCGTTGGGAATAAGTTAATATTAATGAACTGCGTCTGTTGTGTGGGAGTTATTTAATTTTAAATAGTGGGAGTTAGTTCCATATGTGGGACTTAGTTCGTAGAGCTAAATTTAGGCTAGTTTTTTTATAGGAACTATACGGAGTAATTTGAGGTAAAAGAGATAATATTTTTACCTAAATATTTTGTAGGTCACAATATATAACTTTATATGGAAAGTATTGCTATTGTGAACTCCCTAAATTTAACTTGAACATTAAAATTGTTTGTAACTGTACCTAAATACCAAAATGATTTGTTGCATGACAATGTAGCCAGTCGTATAACTTTCTAGCTGCAAAGTCCATTTAGGAGAAGATGTATTGCTTAATGCGCTAAACGATTTTAAAAGGTGTGTTTGCTTCAACAACTTTACCTTTGCTATTAAGCGTTGAGGAGGTATCATTTTAAAGGACACTTTTCGTATTTGGTAAATTTGTTTTAGCTTCGAGTGTAAATAAATACAAATACAGAGAGTAAATATCGTGTTTGGTGTCCATATTAAGTTTTACAATTTCACAGTAGCGATTTTTTTCATATAAAATTATCTATTGTGACTTACTGGACTTAAAATGATTTTATCTGCAAGGCCCAGTGTAAATACGGTGTAAGCGTGTTCACAATAACTTTTTAATGATGATAAAATTATAAGTTACATAGAATGGGCCTTACTAATAATCATTTTTAACCTTCAGCTTAAGTTTTTGTAGGTCACAATAGATAATTTTATATTGTGAGATTGTATAGCTTATTATTGGTACCGTGCAATAAATATAAAATAAAATAACCGTAACACCATTAAAATATACTTCAGTAATAATTAAACCAGTAAACAATTAAATTGCTTATTGCAAATGTATTCTAGTGTATTAAAATCCTCCTGCTGATATTATTGACATAACGTGTCGTTTATTAGTTTTGTTTATTTCTGAAATAGGTACCCGTTTTCAAACAGTTGGCGTTTATATACATACATACACATAAGTAAAGGGATTTAGGGAAATACACGTGCATCTCAGGTAGTTTTATGTTTTAGGATCTCCTGTATTGTAGACGTGTTTCCATTTACCTAAGGTGTTCAACTTTTACATTTACATTTCATTTCATTGGCGATGCTATACTGCGTCTCAGTCTCAACTCAAAGAGCCGCTGTTGACTCATCGAAATCACAGCAATTTACTTGCATGTGTGCTTCTAATTGTGAACTAAAATATAATCGTCAGCCACCATAGATAGCAAAGCTGTGAGATAATCTCTGAATTGAAGTACAACAAAAAAGGAGTTCTTATGTATAGCAGCATTGGAACACATAACGCACCCAATGCACTTGTCAATTAGCCTGACTGCCATGGCATCCACAATCGGAACAGCACTATGTGTACGGCTTCACTAGGTACCTATGCGATCAGCCAGCAGCTGTCAGATCAACAACAATAATAATAATAATAAATAATAGCAGCAACAACAACAACAAAGAACGTGCACTTGCCCCTCAACGTACTGACTCGGGTGGTTCACGCTACTGTGCTGCGAATTTTAGTGTATAAACGGGCATTTGGACCGTTTGTCTGCCTGCCTATAGTGCGCACTGCTCCGGTCGTCGCCATATCGTTTCATTTGAAAATTTGTGACCTAGCCAAAAACTATACAAAACTAGAATTAAAGTGGCATACCTACTCATTACATATACTAACACATATTTATAGATCCGACGGGGCGGCTGGCAGAAGGTAGAAAACCTCTTCTCTCGCTTTGAAAATAGTTCTTCCTTCTTTCAGTCGGTTGGCTGTCGAAACGATCGGTCGTGTGTATATCGTTATTCGGTATTTTTTGTTTGTTCGTTCTTATTTAATTCGTTTCTCCTTAAATTTGGTGCGTCTATACAAAGGGCTTATCAGGGTTTCTATTCTATTGTTTACGTAGAGGATAACACTCGTCATCGTGATAGGAATAGCCCACTGATAAGTGCATTCTATACACTCATCGATTGATTGATAGCAGAACGTGATTATACTATTATTTCTTTTGGTCGAAATTTGTCAAAAACAGTTGTTATCTAGCCTTAGTCGCGGTACAAAGTTTCAATAGTGCTACGAGTGCGCGTGCGATCACAGCAACTTGCATTCGAAGTTATATTTAATTTCCAACATATTTTTGTGTTCGAAAATTTATTTTGCTCTAAGAATTCGCGTTAACTTGTGCTAAAGTGAGAAATTAAAACGAAATGGCAGCAGCCTTAACTTTGGACGATATTAAAACAGCCTTGCTTGAGCTAAAAGACACCCCTTGGAATAGACAAGAGTGTAAGTCCTTACAAAAAAAAAATCTCTCATTTCGCCCCGTGCGAGGTCTATTTATAGATTGGTCAATGGTCACGTTTATATTTTGCAAAATATCGGTCATATTTGTTACAAAATGAAATAGTACATAATTATCGTTGTGTAATAATTTATCTAATTTCGAAAAAAGGGAAGCATCCTTCCTTGCAGTGTGAGCGTGTTTTTTTTTTGGCACATGCCCACGTAGGCCGAATGCAATAAATTGCAATCAATTTTATAGCATTTTTCCCGTGTGTATACTTTTTCTATTAATAATTAATTTTGATTTGCATTGTTATTTCGCTTTTGAGAGCAGCTGTTCCGACTTTTACAATTAATCATACATGCAGATATAGAGTGCACCAAAAAGAGTGCATTTTCAATTAAGCTTGAGGTGTTTTGAAAAGACGGCATTTTGTAGGTGAAGCTCACATGGCAGTGAATGACATTTTCATTGCGATCTCGGGAGAGAGTGAACCGAAAGAGCTTTTGATTTTGATTATAATCGGCGGGCAGACATTTTTTTAACCGATTCGCTCTCAGACCTTAAGAGCGAGATGTATTTTGGTATATTTTTTTGCAAAGTGCATTAGCTTATTATACACGAGGCAAAACATTGGCTGAAACAGTTTTTTAATGTTTTGACATTTTTCAAATAGTTTACATATTAGATAAGGTTCGAAGAAACCAATCGGTATTGCTGTCAAATTTATGGGTAAGTACATAAATACGGCAATTATTGAGCAGTAGTATTTAATAGTGGAAAGGTTTAAGAGCCCCTCTGCCAAGGGACAGATAGATAGACTAGGGCTAGTACCTCTCGGTAAAAGTGGTTAGTGCCACTTTAGTTCCAATCACTTGTGGATCTCATTTGAAGTTTCGTCAGTTGAGACTTTAGGTCCGTTCTCGCAAAATCGTAAAATACCCGATTTGAAAGAGTGTAGCATGTGGAAAGGAAAAATTGCAAAAACGTACGGGAACGGTGGGCTCAGTGGCTTAGAGGTTAAGGTTTTTTTTTCTATTGCACCACCTCACGCGAGGAAAGGTTAAGGTAGGGGCCACAATGAGTGAAACCTCACTTAACCCATTGTGATACCACAAGATCGAAAGATCTCATAACTAACTACCCATTGACCCAAAAGGAGCTAATATTTCAAGAAGCATTGTCGAAGAAGCATTCTCCAAGACATAGTTTTCCCCGAGATGACAGGGCTGGCCATATGTGTATGTATAGTATAGGAGGCAAAGAATAGTCTCCTCCTCCTAGTCCATGCAGCGTCTTAAGAAATCGTTTGCATGTATACCCAACGTGGGTGCATGCCTTCCAATGATTTATAGCCAATTTCAGAGTGGCAGCTTAATCCTGGGTTTAGCTAATCGTAGGATTGAACATAAACTTCGCTTAAGTAATTTTCGTTTTCACGGTCCATATTTAAACTTGGTTTAGTTAAACCACTAATTGAGTGTCATTGTGAACCATTTATCATGAATATACAAACCTGGTGACTGTATGCGAATGTGTGTGCCATCGAAAACTACGAGTGTGCGTGGAAGCGAAGCAGTCGATGTTGTTGCATGTTCAATGCTAGAGAGTATTTCCGCCAATAACGAAGAGATAATTTGACATTTCTCTTGAACAGAACGGAACGGAAGTCGGTGGCTTAACTTATGGCACTATTTAAGTGAAGTTTATCGTTAAACCTGAACTGTGGAAACCAAATTTGTGTTAATCCTGAGTTTATCCTAGGATCGACACATAAGCTCGGAGTTTCACACTTCGGGTATGTGTTAGAAGATTGTTGAAGCGCCTGAGATCCAGCCTGGGTCAGATCTGTTTCGTAACAAGATCACGTGGTGCAATTTGACCACCTTACCAGAGTTTATCACATTTTGTTCGATAGCATTGAGATCCATTTAGAGATTCTCCTTCTCTGGTAAAATCGACATAGTTGTGGCATGCCCATAGCGATTTCGTCGGCCGTGCAATTACCTGTGCTGAGATGCATTTTTAATTGTACCGTAATCTCGTTGAAAGATAAACCGCCATTAAGGACAGTTTTCGACTCGAAGGTGACCGAATCCAGGAATTTAATAGCAGCTCGACTATGGATCGGTGATATTTCATTACACCGCAGTCACGGTCAGTCACGGAAATGATAATCGCCATCATTTCCGTCTGGACAATTATTAGAAAGGCGTAAGGACTCTTTATAGTTTAGATCTTGGATGAAAACACCTCTATTCCTGTTTCCGGTTTGGACCAGTCTGTGTAAACGCAGACCTATCCACTGCGAAACCCTACATCAATCTCCCAATCAAACCTGGAGGCTATGTATAGGTTTCAAAGTTATTGTTGACTTTTGACAAACATCCGAAAAAGTATTTTACTCTTCTGAAGAAGCTTTTCAATTCAGTCGTTCGACTATCCTCGGATAGGATGTTTCCTTACCAAAACTTCACACAAAGGAATGGTTGTGAGAAGCTAAGCCTTTTAGACGAGATTTTTTCATTTAAGGAACATTTTTCGATGTCTCGCTTCGTTTCTCTTCTAACAAAGTTTGCATACCTACAGGAACTGTGTTAACCAAAATGTACACGTCTATCACAGAATCCCTCGTAATAAAGTTACGAATTCCGATCTACGATACGAATACGAAAAAATGTAAAAAAAAAATGTATATCATAGAATCCGAATGGAACCGCAAAAAGCATTGCCGCACTTAACAATCATATTCGAAATTTCGAAATCAGCTGCTTAACGTCAAAGTAATGCGAGATTGAAGACATTTTTTTTTTTTGAAGCGTAATATATTGAGAAATGATGTAATCTGTTTGACCTCGACGATCAAGTCTGAGTAAGTAAATTAAAGTTTACAGATTTACACAAAATGTTCGCCTCAAAAAACGAGCATTCAAGTATGTATTGGAGGAACTAGAACAGAAACTTGGTCCTACTTTTTTTATACTCTTCAAACACTTTTTTAAGTCGGCTTCTAGCCGTATTAAGGTTTATGGGCGAAGGCGAATACCAGCGTTGGTAAAGACCACTCAGTTAGAATGGCACAGTCTCATTTTCAGGCACGTTAAAAATGCTGCTGAATATTTTTCTCTGGAACTGCAATTTATTTGTTGAAATTTTCAACCTTTAATGAACAAAAAATAATTATTTTTTTTATAATTCTGTAACAAACTTGCGTTTACCACTTTCTACGAATTTCGAAATTTGTATAGCAAAAATTTCCACAACGACGGATTCTGTGATAGTTCTTTCGGGGTTCGTAGCAAAATTCCGAGTAAGAAGAATTCTGTGATAGACATGGTAGGCTTACGGAAACAATTTATTATTCAAATACACATTATGTTAGTTATGTATATGCTATGCGCTAGGGATTTTTGGTGCTGGTGATCATGTTCTTCATCAAGCATTTTAATTCACAACATAAGTTTATGTCTGTTGTACACAAGGGATTTTAAGTAGCCCCATATAAAAAAAAAAACATGAGGCTAATGCTGCTAGTTAAGGTCCCCATCAACTATACGAGCCACCTGTGTAAGATTTATTTCAAAAAGTGTATTAACACCCTTGCTGTCTGGGCTGTGTTCCCATCTTGTTGTAGCTACAGATCCTCTAGTTCCAAAATTTCGAGAGCCGGCATAAACAAAGTCCTCGATCATGATCGTCAAATGGACTCACTCAATATTTTCATGGACCATTATCGCATAAATTTGATTGTTCCATATACGATCCCGGCAGAAGATCTTAACGATTGAAAGGAACTCAAATTGATTTGTGTGCTTACATGCGTTATCAAGACCCTCAAGGCCTTCAAAGGTACACACAATATATTCGCTATTAAAATATTAATACTTGATGCAAAAAGCTAAGCTTCTCACAATTATTGACAGCGAAACAAATTCAATTCCATTCCATTCCATAGAGAAATAGGCCGAATTTGCTCTTAACTTGTACTGATCTTCTTGTTCGGCTGACCCCTTTTCTGCCGTAGCCCAACTATTTGTGACCAAACCAAGCCAAGTACCTTTTGACAAATACTGCACGAAACTAAATAGGTACAAAAGTAATTGGAATTGTATTTTGAGATCTCTGCAGGGTCGTCTTTCTCATTTGAGGTTTTCTTATCTAGAAACACAGCTGAGCAGGGTGTGTCCAAAGAAAAATTATTTGCTTCGCGGAATTATTGTAAATGTCATAAACTTAGTTGTAATTTTTTCAGCTTGGTAATTTTCAAATAATTAATAAGTGAATTCTTATGAAATTCAAAAACACACCTTACACCTGTTTTCAATTCAACCACTTTACCTATAGGTACTAGTAAACATTCCACTGTAATATATACGCAATTCTGTCATTGTTCATGAGCAGGGCCCGGATTTTCATGCATTAAAACAACGGATTTTATGCGCATAACCATGCAGCGAAAAACCCCAAAATATGCACTAAAAATTAAAAAAAAATGCAATAAAAAAATAGTAAAGAGAAATTTGGATTTGTTTTAATTGATTTATTGCAGAATAATTAGGAACATAAAATGTGCTCGCTTCGTTGGGCGAATTATCACGGGCAATGACATTTGCGACATACCGTCCTATTACATCGATTGTTGCGTCAATCGATATCTATTTATTTTTGCTCTTTAACGCACATTTTATTCACTACGTACAACTTTTTAACGTAGTTTTTGCGAATTGTTCACTCGTCGGGCACTATTTCTTTAGTGTATTTCTTCAATAAGGCTTAAAGTTGTATACATTTTTAAATTTCCACAAAAGCATATCGGCGGAAACCATAGCCTTACACAATTCTTCGGGAAATGAATTTCTTTCCCCAATTGAATCCGTGAGAAAGGATTTATGTTTATGTCGAATACATTTTATATCTTATATATGTTGTTGCACTTGAAACTTCCTTTCAGAAGAAATCTATCTCTCGCAAAATTTGCAGACACCCCTATTCCCGTAGGCGTTTGTCGTATACGACTCATGTTTCGTGTCGTTGTAAAATGATGTTCAGTTTTTTTTAACAATTTTATTTCCTTTTCTATCTGTTCACCATCATTTCAATTCATTCGTCTCAAAAAAGTTAAAAACACCTACTAAAAAACGAAGTGAATTACGAGTCGTTTACGACAAACGCCAACGGGAATAGGGGTGAATACCATTAGTTTTGAAGCAAGTATTTTCTGAAACGTATTGTTTAAGGCAACTAATTTTACTCTGCTTCGCCTTTGGCATGCTCAAATAATATTTTATTTAAATATGCCTATGACATGATTCATTGGACACATTCAGTGATCTTATCGTCAAGTTTCAGTATCTAAAAGTTATGCTACAATCTCAAATTTAAATCTATTTTGTATGAAAAACTTGAGAAATATTCAAATATGCAAGCAAAAACTTAAAAATATGAAATATGCATTATATGCATTTATAACCTAAAATATGTATTTGCATGAGTTTTTATGCATTTGCATTAAAATCCGGGCCCTCCCTATTCATGAGAAATATCATCGTAGAAGAGTGGACTGGAAAATGTTTTCCCGATGCGCAGCGCATAGCAGTACCTATATTGTCATGGAAGAATCGTAATATCCAGAAACAATTCGAAAGACTTTCAAGATCCGCATACTCTGAAATGTTTATTTTTTGCATTTGTCAGATCACATCTCGAATACTGTAGTATAGTATGGAATCCATTTTACGAAGTACATTCTTTTAGAATTGAGAAGATCCAAAAGCGTCTGACTAGAGTAGCTGTTCGTAGACTACGATGGAATATTGAAATGCCATCTTACGAGACCAGATGCAAATTATTTGGTATCTTACCTCTTTTCAGACGGAGGCAATATTTCTCCATTATGTTTATTCGCGATTTGATAGATGGTCATATCGATTGCCCTTTTCTATTATCATTAGTTGGATTTTATGCTCCTGCGAGAGTTCTAAGAAATCGCTTTTTATTTCATATACCCTATCATAGGGTTAACTATGGTTACAATGAACCAATTTCTAGATGCCTTAGAGAATCGAATAAATATTGTGATGTTATTGATTTTCATTTTAGTAGAGATTCATTTAGGAATAAATTACTCCTGTTGTTAGGCTTTGGTGGTAATTTTTAAGTATAATTTTTGTATTAAGTATCTAATCTAGCGAGAACAGTAGATGTACTCATTTGATTGAAATAAATAAATAAATAAATAAATAAATAAACGCTAAAGAATGTTCGAATAAGAAAAGTCTTGTTATCTGTTGTCCCTTATTTTAACCAACGTTGACCAGTCCACCACCCACCCACCCACGTAAAAATAATTATTATCACATTCGAGTTGTTTATTTTTGAATTTCTTGCGAATGATATCATTTCATTGAAGCCGTTGCGTTTAAATTATTCAAATGGTATACTCAATCATGATGTCATTATGCGCACCGTTTGCCATTTGCGCGTTAGTGTGCTAATTCATTGAATTCTCTTCGCTATTTATCGCTGAAATGATGCAATCATTACAATTCAATTCGAAATCAAATTTATTTTCTTTTATAATTGGAAAGCCATTATGAGTAATCGATAAGTAAAATCAACCCATAAGAATTGTTGACATCCAGGCACATTGCAACTTCCAATGGACTCTCTGCTGTCGCTGTCAATTTAATTATCTCCGCAGTGTTGATGTAGCGAGCTCTATTTATCGCGAATGTCCATGACCACCAGACTGTGGTCACAACAAAAATAGCATTTCCTACCCGCAGCTTCTCCTCATTCTCGCTGCGAATGTAATCAAATAATAGCCCGAGGTACGTCTCAGATCCGCGAGTTTTCATTTCCTCCCGCTGGAACGCGTATACTCGTATTTTTTTTGGGTCACACCCTGTGCACAGCACAAACAGAATTGCGTGACTTTGCACTATATCTCGGCCATAAAATATAGTTTTTCAAATAGTATTGTAGAATCAATTCCTGGAGCTTACGAGGGCGTGTCATGCTCTAACCATGACGTCAAAGTATCTTTTCATTCACGTTAGTTTAACTAGTGTGAATTTGCACAAATTTGGCCTTATGGTTGGATGCAAACAAAACACTCTACATGAAGGAGTTTGCACCACATTGCCGTTACGAAACCGCTTTAGGGGCTATCGTTATTTCACAAATGTTGTAATTCAATCTGGCAGATACTTTTGTGTGACGTTGTGCTTTTGTTTTATTTCCTCTTGCTTTGATTGACTGACTCACTGACTGTCCCACTCTGTGTCTACAGCCGCCTGGTTTAGGTGTCGGTGGATCGTGATTTTTGCTTGCAACTTGTCTAAGGTTTCTCTCATGTGGTTTTCCGTTCCCCCTTTCCGGATAGAATCGCACACAGCTGATTTTCAGTTGAATTCCCTTAGCCAGTTACATATACATATTTAAATCGCAGTCGTTGGTTCTGTAGAATGCATGACGTGGGATTTGATGATACACTATCCCACCCACAATGGTAGTGAGGCGAAAATATTAATTTTTTTTACGTCAGAATGATATTCTAAGATGTGCAATTGAATAACTTCAGTTGTGCAACTGTGATTTTTGTAGTGGAGAACAGAATTGATTAGTTTAAAAATTTCTAGATTTATCATCAAGTATAGAAAACACATTTTAATAGAAGCTCTATGAAGCAATTACAATATTATTTTTCAATATCGCCGGTTGATTTTTCTTTCTTTATAATTTTCTAAATATTTATTATATAGAGTTTTGTCAAAGATGGCTAATATTAGTACATTCCACATACGATCCACATGACAAGCCTCGGTATAAACATGGTGTAGTGGCATATTGGCTTATTGTCTGAAACGTCACTTGTCTATTGTCTTCTATTTCACTTTGAAATAAACATCAAATTGCGGACTATTGTTGGCAGTAAGTAAAGGTTTGGTCAAATACAAGTTTCTTTGTGTATTTGGCGGCTTCAACTGGCTTCGCAGTAGCACATTTTGTCACTCCAATTTTCAAAGACCTTGTTGATGGTTTCGGGCTGTAGCTCGCTGATTGCTTGGATGATATTGGCCTTAAGTGCTTGAAACGTTTCAGGATTGTTGGCATAACATCGGTCATTCACGGTTCCCCACAAAAAAAAATCTGAAGGGGTCAAATCGCAGCTTCAATGCGGCCAATTGACATCGCCAAGACGGCTGATAACACGATTTGTAAATTTGGCGCGCAAAAGATCGATTGTGGCATGGGCTCTGTTGCATGGCGCGCCATCCTGCATGAACCAGAGATCGTCCAAATCTATGTCATCAATTTCAGTAAAAAAAAAAAGTCTGTTAACATGGCTCTGTAACGCCCACCGTTGACCGAAACGTTCTTCCCAGCCTCATTTTCGAAGTAAAATGGTTTAATGATGCCACCACTCCCCAACCCGCACCATACTGTCACTCTCTGCGGATGCTTCAATAACGTGCTGGTTTACCGAACCCCACGGCAATTTTGTTTGTTAACGTAGAGATGAAAATTTGCACAAACTTCGCGGTGTGTGCTTCATTTTGGCCAAAATTTATTTTCAACAAATGCAATGTTAGGGCTACACAGCACTCACTTTGGAAATAATTTTTCAATATTTCCAACGTTTTTCAAGCGTAAAGCGACTAATTTCCTTCCGCGAAGGTATGATACTGATTTTATGTCAACATTTCGAGCGGGACAAAGCTGTCAGTGTCAAAATAACCTATTTCCAATGTTGTTCAAGCGTAAAGCGACTAATTTCCTTCCGCGAAGGTATGATACTGATTTTATGTCAACATTTCGAGCGGGACAAAGCTGTCAGTGTCAAAATAACCTACACGATTTAAAAATAAACCACTAGATGGCCCACCCTATAGTCGGGCTTTTAACTACACACATATTTTAAAATACTATTACCCAAGTGAAGTGCTGACAAGTGTTATGGCAGCTTATGCCAAAATTTAATAACTTGTTACGATCCATAAATAGTCCACCGGCATTTTATGAAATCATAATAAAAAAAAATCACAACCAGGTAGCCACACTACATAGAAAATAGAACTACAAGCCATCCAATCCATGGACAGGACAGAATTGTTGCATAGGTCGTCTGAATGATGAAAATGATATTCTGTACTAGCAACTAGACTGTACACATACAGTATACAGCCTTGTCAGCAAGGCAAGGTATAGCAAAGCAAGCCAAAACGAAAATAATGCCCGATGAAATGCCTGCGGAATGGGTTGACCTGGAGCTCAGTTTTTTCGGAGATAAGTTGCGTAGCTATGACTTTAAAAATATCTAGCAGCCTTTACTCTAAAAAATACGTTTTGCTCCGATGATGTAATGGGTGGGCTCATCAGTAGACGAACCACCACAATTCACATCTGCCTCGACGCACTAGCTAGTGTCTAAACCAACTCTTTTAGTGTCGCAAACTATGTAAAAGAAAAGGAATTGTGCGACTTCTATCTTTAAAATCCACCTAAACGTCAGCTTAGGTAATCCTGCGTGCATCCAGTAAACAAATTCCAATGACGCAAGTCGGGTAGTTTATTCTACAATCGCAGTACTGACTGACTGACCCCTGCGATGCTAAATCAGAGATAATTTGAAACGTATTTAACCTTGACCGTAGCCTTGAGACTCATTTAAATTCATTGGTAGCAAATTCTTCAGTCTTAAGTATGTAGTTATTTCCAAAAATAAAACCATAAAACATCCCAAAACTAATTCGAAAGCATTCTTATCAAGTCCACTGTTTCGCCCCCAATCAAATCAAATTCACCTACTTCACTGCTGCTTATCTTGTGCACCATTTAACTCACACAGAGGGGACACTTCCATCAAAGATAACAAGGGGTTCTGTAACGAAAATCCACTTTATGTACAGCAAGCTATATTACAGTCCCATTTGTAGTACTCGTACTGTAGTGCAGCTTATCAACAATAGAACCACTTGAAAATATTTTGTGCACAGATTGACTAAAATTCCATCGTTACCATCGACGCGACGTCATCCACCACATCAAGACCGAACCGAGGCAACCCAACAACTCGCTCTTCCATTTCGCTCTTTCTTTATAGTCGTCCGCAAGATGGTGTTGGTTAGGAAACTCCAACTTAAGACCTGTTCTGCCATATGTGAATCAGGCCTTTCAATTCAATGTGGTGTGCCTAGTGCCTCCCTCATGCCCTTTGGAGACTTCTGTTCTGTGTGTCGGCGACAACGTTGACACGTTGTGTTTATCTGGCGGAGCAGTAAGCCTCCCGCTCCCTAGTACACTAACGCTGACGATGTCAGTTAAACTGGTACTGACCACCACACCCCGCACCACATATGGAAGCACAGAAGTTAAATAATTCACGCCGCACATTCGCTGGGCGTACGGTACGATGGTGGTATTGGTGTGCTGGCGGTTTGGTTTGGTAGTGTGGTGGACCCGTATGTAGCCGAGACACTCTCCTGCTGGAGTACTCTTTGACTGGTCTCAGTTTTAGTCTTTTCGCGTTCGTAACGAATCGTTGGCGGTCAGCAGTATCGCAGCGTAGTTTCGGAGTTTTTCTGTTTATTTTTTATTCCTGTCTTTTGTTCGTATTTCAATCTATCGTTACATGTGTGCCAAGGGATAACCCGCGGGATAATTTTGTGTGTAAAAAATCAATATATAGAAACCTTAAAAGCGCTGCATTAACACAAGCGACGAACGAAACGTGTCATTGTCCTTGTTCTTGTATTGTTCCTGTTCTCCTAATATCTAGTTACTATTGTTATAATGGCCGGAGGTAGAAAGTATTCCCGCAACAACTCCAATGGAAACGCTGTTCAATTACCTGAACGTGGACCAGGTAAAAGAATCTCAAAGATACTTAAACTCAATACATACTGCGTGCGTAGGCAAAAGTGGTTCCAAATTAATTTCTGATTACACGATGACGACAGTGATTCGGTGGCCAACGTGTCATGCGTGGATAATAATGTCGTCGAACTTGATTTCCAAAATTCAAATTCATTCCATCGAGTCATCACTTTAAGTTGTTTCTTTTGGGTGGTGATGCGCCACGCGTACATTTGAGGGGGGGACATACGTACATTAGCTCTAGACATAGCGCGCATGCCAAGCCAATGCTTTCAGTGCTGATAAGACTATAATATACCTCGTACTTGAACTGCAGTATCTGTGCGAATTGTGCTGAGGTGTTTCAATTAGATTTTGATTAGCGTACGATAATTGTATTTTTTTTTATAACAATCGATCTGTTGCTAGCTAGGTATATGTGGAGTTATATAATAAACAAGTCTTGCATCTTGTACTAATTATGTATTTTGGGCAGAAAGAGAGGGCCACAAATGGAACCAACTGGTTTTAGATGTCGAACTGATATTTTTCGAGGACGGGACTTTCTTTTTAACAATTACAATTGATGGCAATTTAGTAGTGTGATTGACAAAGTGTGCACCCAAATGCTGAATACTTTCTAATTGAAGAAGCAAATTTGAAAGGTTATTTTTGGCAAATGAAATCGTGCTGTTTTGTTACACATCATGTACATAGTCATAGTGCCACGTAAAACGTGAACCGAAGAGTCTATACGTAGAACTGCAACACGTGCATAAGCATAAGGCTGTTGTAGATAGTGAAAGGCACAGACATAAGTCTTCAGCTTGTTCATTCACTATGTTTCATAACTTTTGCCAATTCGCCACGAGACAGTCCGCTGATTAGATACTGACGATTATGATGATTTTATTATCATGAATTTAAAATGATGGCCGAGGCTATGTCTGTCATCTGAGTTTTGGAAATTATGTTGTGGATGGCGTTAACCCACCTAATTTGCATTTTTGTTCGTTGGCGAAGAGGCACAATTACCTGTTGATTGTGGGTATTTTGTAGACCTTTGCTTAACTCTACTTGAAGTTTATCACATAATCGATTTTAATGAATTTGAAGAAATAATCGAAGTCGTGTTAGAGGAATAACTTTGCAGATGGTGTCTGGTGAGAGAGTAACATCAAATGTTATTATTGAGTCATGATAATAATTTAGCATTTTTAGTGCTGTATTGGCTTTAATGGCGTCATGGTTATGATGGCCAATTTGTATTAAAGTATTAAGCTTACTTTCAGGTGGCGCCACTCAATCAGTATGCCTCTTTAGCTTTGTGTTTGGCTACCTACCTCCAGTTGCGCACTCCAAGTTGGTTGAAGTCCCCTTCCTACGATAAGATTTCTTTACAGAACGTCAAACATTTTACATTATAAACTGTGTGAAACATTTAACCGTCATATTTGTAAAAAAAATTTACATTTAGGTCTAAAAGCAAGCAAAATTTGATGTTTTGTTAAAATAGGCCAGTTTTAATGCAATTTTTCTCACAGTAGAATCTTTAGCACACAATTACAACAACTTCACTCTACTTGCCACTTGCGAGATTCAAACTAGGTACCTATTTATCCCAAGTAGAAGTGACTTGACAGCAGTAGTTCATGATGATGTGTTCCTTATACTGCTAGGAAACTGCACGTTCAGCGTTCACCTTCTAAAAAGTCGAGACAAAAATAAATAAAATAAATAGTTGCCGCAACAGGTCCGTATAGGCAAACTAGGCCTAGTTTCTCCTAACCATCCGTTTGTTTGAGTTTTTATTTTTGGGACGAATGGAATGGACCTACAATTTAAGGCCGAGTCCAAACGGCTGAATTGAGGAGCTTTTTCAAGACAGTTTTTTGTGTTTTCCGGGGATCGAAAAAGCCGAGACATACAACAATATATTTACTTGATGTTGTTGTTATTTAAAAAAAATAAATAAATAGGTGGCGCAACAGGCGGGTGACACCCAAGGCCTAGCTTCTCGCAACCATTCGTTTTGTGTGAGTTTCTATTTTTGGTACGAATGGAAGGGACATACAATTTTATGCCGAGTCCGAACGGCTGAATTGAGAAGCTTTTTCATGACAGTCATGGGTTTTTCCGGGGATCGAACCTGGGATCCCTCGCACAGTAGTCCAACACACTAACCACTGCGCTACTGCGTTGTTGTTATTTATTGAGTATTATTCTTCTACTCACTTTTCTGAAATAGGTGTGACATTTGATATTGAAAATGTTTATTCTTTTGAAAGTCTGCCACTCTAAGAAATGGTAAGGTACATTTTATTAAATATAAACAAATTGTTTATGTAAAACCGCGCTGAACTGTTATAATAGCCGTATTAGTGCTCCAACTTACACTCGCCATTTTTGACAAAAAAAAAACGCTTCCGGCCATCGCCATCGACTCCAAATCATCAATGGCAATCCCCATACGGGTAGAGGAGAGATTATGAACTTGATGTAACCATCTCATCCTGGGTTTAACTAGAGAACGTCGTGGGATCCTGTTCGGGGACATGCGTTTAACATGACCAAACCGCCGAAGCATGGACCGCTCCGTCCGGAGAACTAGCTGCTCGACATTAAGTTCCTCACGTATTCTTGTATGCTATCTCCACGGGTCACATCAGCAATACAACGGTGGAATCTCATTTCCGCGATCTTATTCTTTCGGTCATTACCCAAACCTCATGACCATAGGTAAGAGATAACAAACACTAGCTTTGACATCAAGTTCTGTCCTCCTGATAACACAATGACCAAGCTGTTTCAGAATTGACACAGCCTGACCAATCCTACAGGAAAACTCAGCATTACTTCTTCCATCACTTGTGAGTATGACCTCGAGATACTTTAACTTCTCCACCTGTTTCAATGGGACTCCACTAACATGCAGAGGGCATTGAACAGGCGTTCTGGAGATGACCATCACTTCAGATTTGTTCACGTTTATCTTCATCTCAGCTTAAACACAAACGGCTACAATTCGATCGAGTGCGCGTTGAATTTCAGTCTGAGACAATATTCTAATAATCTGGCAAGCTGTTCAGGTCCCTTTATCACGCATAGAATGCGTCACAGCCGTTCGTCGACGTTTTAATCTAACAGGTGGATACACAACACCCAATATTATCTAAGTTGAACTTCGATGAATAAAGTAGGTTTACTTTTATGATAGAAACTGACATGGCCGTTGAATGTTTGATATTGAGCAGATTCATTGAACAAAATTTGGGAACGTCAATAAGAGTTAAAGGAAATAAGAAAAAAAATAGTCTGTGCGATGAATTTTGTGGGACTGTTGTTGCTTTAAAACATGAACGCTAACATATTTGGGTAACGCATCGGATACGACGTATTCTTTGGGTTGGGCCCTTAAGTTTTCACTGTTTCATTGTTTTTACGGTAGGGGTAGCTTACATTTAGCCTTCATGCGACTAAATCACTTGCAATAAAAGGTTTTCTTTTCTCGTTCAGAGTAAACACTAAACAGAGAGCGATCTGAATTATTTTTATTTATGAAAAAATGAGCAGTATTTGTTGTATTTTTGAGTTTGTTACACTATTTGTCGACCTATTCCACAATCTTATTTCTTTTTCTGTACCAGCATTCGCATTTCTAATCGAGCATTCATATGGTTAGCTATAAAAAAAATATGATGTGCTCAGATTTATTACGCAGACCACTGAACTCAGTCAAAATATTATGAGCGTTGATTATGCTCTAAACTCGAGTTTCCCAAAGTGTGCTCCGCCATGAAAATCCAAGTGCTCTGCGGAAAGATGGAAAAAAATATGAAAATTCCATCAAACTAGCTAATTTTGTGCTTCTGAAAATTTGTCATTTTGTTCGCAGCAATGGAGTTTGTGTATTTATTACACAGTACAAAAATGCGTAAAAATAAATAAGAAATACAGGTTTCTAAGAAGACCGGAAGTTTTGAGAATCGCAAAATAAAGGAGATTGGACGCAGAACGACGCAAAGTAAGATTTGCCGGACAAGTAGAGCCAATCCATATTTGATGTCCATAAAAATTAGGATGTTTGTTGCCAAGGTTGTTAGGCGCTGTGTTCTCGTGGGTGCACATGCACATTTTACAAAAAAACATTACGTCAACAAAAACCAAATGAAGAGCCGGAATTTCGAAACACTCCATTGCAATTTTGGAAAAAAAGTTCTTTGAGTGCCAAATCCAAGTTTAATTATTTTGGATCCGATGGAAAAGTGTATGTAAGGCGTCGTCCAAACACATGCCAGTAACATAAGATTTCTAACATCACAACCATTCTTAGCACACACCGTGGAGAGTAAAGCAATAGCTTGAAGATAACTTAATTAATGTTTTGAATTGACCCGCGCATAGTCTGGACCTGAACCCAATTGAAAACTTGTGAGCAGAAATGCTGAAGAGCTTTTCGGAAACTTTAAGAATGTCTGGAACTGGAACTATATACCACCATATTAGAATGCCGGATGGGCGCAGTGGCGCACAGTGGTCAGTGTGTTGGACTATTGTGCGAGGGGTCCCAGGTTCGATCCCCGGAAAACACAAATTACATCTTAATACCCTATTCACACCAAGCCGAAAACCGAGTTTTCGTCAAAAAAGTTTAGAAAACTCGTAGATGCATTCACACCGAACACCAACTCGTTTTCGTTTGACGTTTCAATTAGCTGTGAAACTAGCTATGAAATGTTTGTGGCGACTAGACTTTAATTTTAGTTACTAAACTTCGCTCGTATTGACATAATATACAAACAAAATTATTTAAGCTACTTGATAATCGTTAACTTATTGTTAAATGCATAAAATAATTAACATAACCAACATTCAAAATCAAAACATCTAAAAATACCATTTAGTTGTGGTTGTGGCAGGTAGTTTGCTCTTTATGGTGCAAGCAAAAAAACTCTCACTCTCACTCTCACTCAGTCTCTCACATCCTGTCAGCAGTTTTGCTGAGCTCGCTGAATGTTGCAAAAGGTGTGTCTGCTTCAACAACCCAACGATTGTACTCGTTTTCGTGGAAACAACTCGTTTTGAAAACTGCAATATGTATGGAAAAACTTCTGTTTTCGAGGAAACACAGTTTTCGGCTTGGTGTGAATAGGGTATAAGGCTTTTTCCACTGCGCCACCTTTTGCGAACGTCTGACAAATATTTGAGACTCTAACTGCTCTGATAAAGCTTTTCAAATCAAATCAGCCGTTCGGACTCGGCATAAAATTGTAGGCCCCTCCGGGCGGATTTTTCAGAAAAGATTGACTGCCGTTTTAAAAAAAAAAGTAAAGGCTATTCCACTCAATATTGGTAATTTTTATAAGTTTCGGAAACTGGATTTTGAAAGTTTTTGTTATTCTGTGGCAAACTCAAAAAAGAATTAAAATTGTTTTTGAATTATTTTTTATTTTTAATATCTACTAGATTTAAATATTTTATAAAATGCTAAATTACTTACATGTTACTTATTTCTTCAACTCTCCATAACTACGAAAAATGGCAAAACGGACAATGAAGTGCTCCGCGAGTAATTTTTCTCCAGAAAAGTGCTCCGCGACCAAAAATAATTGGGAACCGCTGCTCTAAACGATAAAATTAGCAAACGTCCATATCCCTTTCTGTCGCCCGTAATTTTCAACCAATTTAGTTGATTTTTTTTAAATGTCGATAATTACGGTGATCAATTGATAGGCCAAAAAAAAAGGCCTGGCAAAGCCGGGGAGGGTTCAGCTAGTAATATATAATACTTACCCAAACATTTCAAATCGCGGAATTTACGAAACTAGCTACTAGCAAAGGCATAAAAAATGCCATATTCGTGTATGCCGCCGGCCTCGCAGTAGATATGTATGTATGTATGTATATAGTATACAAATCTACAATTACAATAAAACCCGCATATGGTACTCGTATGTATATTTTTATAAAGTCCATTGAACCCAACCCTTTGGTTGATCTGAGAATATTTCCTCTGAAAACATTTATAAAGAATTTGTAGCTTAATTATCATGTTATTGACAGCCTACTCGAAAATGTATGTACGTATGTAACGTTCTCTTTAATTTATATATATTACTAGAGATTGAAATCAATCATCACAAGACGAACATAAATGATATGAATAGAAATTTTTTTTTGAAAATCTCTCACAATCCTTCCAATCGACCAACTCGTTGAAATTAAAAGCTATTTTCGAATATATCGTAGAAACAAAGTCCAAATCATTCTCATTCAATGTCAATTGTACAATATTTCAGAAAACGACTGTCGAAAACACTTATGGCTTTCTCAACCCTTCAGTTTCAACACAAAATAAAACATATATTTGCCCATTCTTCTATTCCTGTAACACTCTTGTCAAATGTCAATATCTGTCCCGCCAAAGAATTTATTGCAATCGCAGCGTCAGTCTTACTTTCCGAAATGGAACTTCTCATTCGTCAGAAACCATTTGTTTAGTTGTATATCCAATCGATTAATTGTTAAGTTGAATCGATTCCACCGCCTCCTTCTTTTCCCGCCGCCTACAAATTGCTTTAGTTGCGGCGAACTTAAGTCTATTTTAGTCGTTAAGAAATTTTCCTCCGCATTCTGCGTTGAAACAATGCGCGGATAAGAGACTTTGCCAGATACTTGTGTTGTGATGCCTGCATCTTGTTGTTTCTTCTTTATGTTGAGATAAATTCCATTTGTGTCAGTTTTGGTTCGTTCTGTCTTACTTTCAGTTTTTTTTTTCTTTGCCCACTTTCTGTTGAAAATTTTATTTATTTTTGTAAATTTTTTTTTATGGGGTTTTTCTCGTTTGTTTTTTTTTTTTTTTAATATTTTCCAAGATGACGTGCTAATAGCAATTTTGCCTGTGTATATGTCGTTGTCATGTTGTGCTGATGAGAGAAGAATGAAAATAGCAATGTTATTTCCGATACGTGTGATCTGAACTTTAAGTTGTTGTTGTGGATATATTGATAAATTGCTAAGTAGCTCGAAGAATGCTAGTGGTTGATGGTTTTAAATATTTAAAAGTTACCAAAAATTGAGACTGTATGAATAAGAATAGACTTGCAAGTAAGAAAAATGTTTAGTTATAACCTTCTGACAAGGAGTAAATTACAAATACAAAGAATTGGAAAATTCAATGTATCTTGTAGGTCATTGACAAATTTACGTGCAAAGATTTTCTTTGACATTTCGCGCACTCATATTCTTTGCTACATGGAAAATTTGTACGCCCATATCACAACGCTAACCACATCATGCCATAGGCTCCGTGAAGTGGTCTTGACTACGTTTCGGAGTTTGGCAGATGCAACACGGATTGGACACAAAAGCCATGATGCAATTTCCTGAGATAAAGAATTCCAGAGGTAAACTGGTCTCCCATTCGGATCTCATGGGGCTCAACATTCAAATATTCACCCACAGGACTTGCAAGATGACAGACAAAAACTAACCCTAAGACAATAGCGACAAAACACGGACACTAACATTAAGAAAGCTAGCAACAGATTTCTGACAACCGCGAGGACGTCAATTTTCCAAAACTCCTTTTGTTACAGGACAAGCAAACTTTGTAACTCGCTTCCTGAGGATATATTTCCAGAAGACTACAGCAATTTAAGTGCAGAACTAACATACATCTGCAAGCATATCGGGACGCTGATGAAGAGTTATAGGATCGGCTTTCCCGGGAGAAGTATTTATAAAAAAAAATCTTACTAAATTTCCTTAACTTGTGTCTGAACATATGGAACTAAAATGGTTGCTGTTTTCTGTTGTTTTTTGCATGTGCGCAAATCGCGCACACTGCATCCATCCACTGGATTTCGTAAGTGCGCTCACCCCGTTATTCAGTTGCTGTGGAAGAAGCGTATCCTTAAAAAAAAACACGTTAAAAGTCGTCTGAGACAAGTCATACCATTTGGCGAACACTCGCTTGAGAATCATCTACATTTTGTATCGCACACTTCATGTGCGGGTTTCATTTGATTCTCGAGAACAGAAAAATACTGCTATATAACTGCAGAAAATCATATCTGTTTGTATGTTTTTTTTCCTTTATTGAAATGTGTGCGCAAATGAATAAATTATTCGTTTCTCCCATAACTAGTGTGCGCAGAGGAATAATTGACTCATGTGCGCACCCACTTCATCATTTTTGGAAACCATTCGCGAAGCTAAATTTAATGTGCGCTTTCATTCAAAATAGCAATACCAGTCTCCTTTGAGTAGTCACAGTTCTTATCTTGTGAACTGACCACACAACAAATACAAATTCCACTCCATCTTATTCTTAGAAGTTAATCCCTATTATAGTTCGCTCTCTCTCGCCCGCGCTTTTTCATTCAACAAATTATTTATTTTTATTTTATTTCCTCTCTCGAAAATATTCCCAAAATGACCGCCCGCAACCAAGACTAAGAACACAACACAGTAAATTGTCAAAAAAGAGATTCGCCTCTGAATCGTGTTTTTTTTCGTATCTTTCTGTGGAACTGTTCGCGGGATATAGACCACTCGGCTAGTGCATCAAGAGTTTTCTCACCAACGTGGATATGTCACCCGCAGTGTGACACAGTAAATAATTCTACTTAATTTCAAGAATATCGAAAGTCATTCACTTACATATATAGTTTTTTTTTTATTATAAACTCGAGCATTTAATTTAGTACAAAAATATTTCCGGTCGATTTAACGTTCAAACGTGTGCATTTTAAATTCTTGAAGAAATTTTATTCCCTCAAATACTATTCAAAATGTCAAAACGTAATTAAATTTAATTTTCTTAAATAAAAATAAAAATGTTATACATAAGTAGGAAAAAGTGAAGGAAAAGTAAATTTGTGGTGTGTACCCGGCACAAGTGGTTTCTTTTTTTTTTTAGTGGGTGGCAGCAAAAGTATGCTTCTGTTGCATAATACGAACATCAACCCCTGGTAGAGAAGGAAACCATTCGGCTTTAGAACATTACGACAAATGTGGTTTTAGAAAATAAAAAAAAAACTGTTCTAGTGGTATATTTTTATATTTCTCAAGTCAAAACTGTTTCTGGTTAAATGTTGATGACCATTTGTGGAATTATTTTGGTCATTATTTAAAATTCAGAAACAAAATTTTTTCTTGCGTTAGATTTATCACTTTTGGGATTCCCAAATCCTGAACAAACTTTTTCTGTAGATTTGCGAAAGAATCTATTTTTGTCAAATTGCGAAACTGAACGAATTGCTTCTATGCGGTGTATGTATTGTGGTTGCGCCTTTGTGTTATTTAAAAAAAAATACCACATAATGTGGAGTGAAATTTAATTTGAAAGAATTTGGATTTATAAATATAAATTTATATTAAAACTTGTATCTAACATATAAATAAAGATAAAGAGACCTGTCTGGTCTATTATCATGTTCCGCAATAAAAGTGGTCGCGATCTTAGCCGCTTAGTGCATTTTCTCAAATCGCAATATTCATTTCAGAAACAGAATTTGATATAAAATTATAAATTACAACTAAAATAAAAAAAACAGTTGAAATAGGTACACATTCGTAAAGCCTACGGCGATTTTTACAACTGCTGAAAAAGTGTTTCATATCTCCTCACTCCTCATGTCCAGTATAAATTCAGCAAGAGAGATATCTTCAATGGCGAACCATAATTTTATTCTTTGGGATGACGGCCGTGTCTCAGTTGTGCTTAAGCTAATTTTCTGACACTGTCGTGGTGGAAAACAGATTTTTCCCATGTCAAACAATTATCCTGAGTCTAATTTTTGACATTTTGTTTTGCTTGCTTTGCTATGTTGCTGAAGAGACATTAAAACACTGAATTTCATTCGATTAAATGCGTAAAATTGACTAAATATTTGTTATAAGATTTGAACTTTCTGGTGAACTTCTCTTTTCAACACTCACATACATAATGTGTCAAAAATTTGATACACACGGCCTAAGTTAGTGTCAAAGTCACTGCAAATGGTCTAAAGCTAGCTATATTCTCTAATTAAGTCTATTTAAGCAATTCTTAAATTACAATCCAAGTCACTTACTAACCGCAAAATTGTATTATTTATCTCTTTCTAGTGGAGTCCCTAATTTACTGGCGAGATGTGAAGAAATCTGGAATCGTTTTCGGTGCTGGCCTGATAACACTATTGGCTATATCATGCTTCTCAGTGATCAGTGTTTTCGCATATTTATCCTTACTCGCATTAGCCGGTACAATTGCGTTCCGTATCTACAAGACAGTGATGGCAGCCATCCAGAAGACATCAGAGGGACATCCCTTCAAGTAAGTTTCGCGAAATATAAAATCTAAAAGCCTAAAAATGTAAATTAATCCATTGTTGGCTTATTCTAGGGAATACCTCGAATTCGATTTGACCATCTCACAGGAGCGAGTACAACAGGTGACTAGTGTAGCTGTTGCTCATGTGAATGGATTCACTGCTGAACTGAGACGATTATTTTTGGTCGATGATTTGGTTGATTCACTGAAGTTCGCTGTTATTCTGTGGTTCATGACATACATTGGAGCTTGGTTCAATGGTATGACACTTGTCATGTTAGGTGAGTTCAAATTTGATTACATTTCATTTCATTTTTAACTAATGTTATAATTTTGTTTTGCAGCCTTTGTGTCACTCTTCACTTTGCCAAAGATCTACGAAAATAACAAACAATCAATTGACTCCTACTTGGATCTGGTACGAAGCAAGGTGACAGAAATTACCGATAAGTAAGTTAATGTTTTTTTGTTTTCTATTCAATTTAAAATGTGCATTAATGTACTCATATATTTGGTAATTACTCGGAGAAACATTTTCTTTTTAATTTAACGTTTTGGAATTTTGTTATGTTGTTGGTAATTGAGATTTTATTTTCTATGATACCAACAGGCAAACGACAAAGAATATATGTACTTAGAATCGTAAAAACAACTAAAACTCAAGCGTCGTCAGTCACAGTTCTTTTCATATATTGAACAGTAATTTCATTACACATTCTCGAAACTGACAACAAGAAATTCATTAATATTCCTACATATTGCGTCGTATTTTCTTCCAATGTTTATGGATCTAGAAATTATACTCGTTTATTTCTGTCTGCCATGATTCTCTTATATATTTTTATTTCTTTCTGTAGGATAGGTAAATGCAAAGAACTGGAATCTCGTACAAATATGCATTCTGACGAAATACTTACATTCGGTCGGTGAATTTTTGTGATTATTAGGACATCTGGCCACCGGCATGGCCATGGTCTTATTGATTATGTGCGTGCTATTATCCTCAAATGCATTAATCGTTATTGATTGGTTACCGTAAGCCAACGTCTTTATATCTCGCGACATCACCATGTACAAATTACTATTTAGTTGCGCTCGCCGTATGACACGTGGCGCCTTTTTCATAAGGAAGGCCGACGAGGAAACTGGGCATACTTGCTCTTGAAATATGTGTCCTTCAAAATTAACAATTATTTTGCTTTTGGCAAACATTCATACATTTATTAATGTATTATATTTGGCCTAAACTTACACAATAGAAGTTAGACCTGAGTCACCGCTGGTTAAATCAAATCTAATGCGCTCCCCAAGATTTATTTATTTTGGAAAGTGTCTGCTGGTAAAATCTTTCCAGATTTCAACTTCATACGAAGAATTAAAAACCTCCATCTTTTTATTACACATCTAAGTCCGTACTCTTCTTTGTTTCTGACAAACATAATGATGTAGAAATTCGATTGAAGCAAACAAGCTTCCTTCCTAGGTTGTGTTTAACACAACCATAGGCAGTTGCAATACCTAATAGCAAAATTAATAGTTTAGCCACAAGCTAAAAAAAACGCACCCCTATTCCCGTTGTCGTTTGTCGTAAACGCTTAATATTAAATTTTGATTTGAAGTCCGTGTTCCTCTCCTCTTCTTTTCCATCTCTGTTCGGTTTCGTCTCGACGTTGCCAGATTGCTAACACTTGTTTGCTTTTGCCCACATTAAAGAGCTTTATGGACCTATTCCACGAGTATTCCAGAAGGATAACGTGCCTATACACAATTCACGCCTTGTTAAAGATTGGATTGCCTGTGAAAATATTAAAATATTGTACTATCTAAATCGCCTGATTTGATTATTATTTATTTATAAATTTATTGAGGCAACAATCAGGGGCCAGATCACGTAAAACAAAAACGATCGAACGATATCGTTTTGAGCAAACTTGTCTCTATCATATCTGTGGCAATAGTCAGAGACTGCTATTGTCGAAACGATATCATTCGATCGTTTTCATTTTACGCGATCTGGCCCCAGTGGGGTCGTGGCGATTAAAGCTTCTTGAGGCAATATGCCCTTAAATTACCTTAAAAGTTCATGAGGCTCTTTCAAGAATAGAATTTTTGAGATTAATTCCAATGGCGAAGGCAGTACACATTAAAAAATTAACAGAAAATTGATTAAAATAAGTAGAAAATAAGAAATATCGCAAAAGAATTTGGTGTTTTTGGACTTGTTTGCAAGTGCGTAAAGTGCTGCAGCTAGAGCTCGAAAGTATCTCTCAACCTTTTTGAAGGTCTTAATATTACTCTCATTTGTTAAGAATTTTAAATATGATCACATAATCTGCTAGGTTCCACATTTCACTTTCACTCGAAATGAAATCGGAAATGAATTTTTGTGTTCTAAATTTCGCTTTATTCGATTTCGATTTCAAAATTTTCTGAATTGAGACAAAGTGAAATTGTGGTTTCAAAAAAATTTCAGAGTTTCCGAATCGCTCGAAATGCAGAACACTGAAAACGAATACACTCGATTTGCAATTTCGATTTCACTCGATTTCTGGAACCTAGCTGAATAACCAGTTTCTTAGCACAGTAATTTTTTTGGTTACGCTCAGAGAGAAACCTTTATTTTCTTTTTTTTACGGTTTCGGTCAACCACTGAGATATATCACTGACAGAAAAAAATAAATCTCATTTGTACATTTTTCACTAACTATTGACATTAGTCAGCAGCGCATGCGAAATTGCATTAAGATATGAGTACACGACATGCCAAACACGACATACGTATGCCACTCTGACGTCACGATTATTACTCGACATATTGTAGAATATGTCAGGTTTTATTATATTGTGGCATGTGCAAAAAGTATGCCGAGTACACGGCACGCACGTTTTGTCTCTCCCTAAAACCAAGCGAAAAAAAATCACTAACATTTTTAATAATTTAGGGCTTTCTGGTGACATTTCGAAATAAATGCAGTATATATCCCAAAATATGGTTCGTCTTCTTTCTATCAAGCCTTAAAGGAACAAATTCCATCAAAGGATGGCTACGATGTCAACGGATTAAAAAACGTCCAAGAAATCTTCAATTGAGTATATTTTTTGCCAGTCACCGTTGACATACAAATATGCCAACTCAATAATATGCCGAGTACACGACATGCATCCTTTTGTGACATATTCTGACGTCAAATTGACTGGCATGCGTATGTCGTGTTTGCCATGTCGTGTACTCATAGCTTTATTACCCATTCAGATGATGATCTTCCGTATAAAGCCATTTTCTTTATTCATAATATAGCTAATATAATTTTTGTTAAATACAAAAATAGGAACGACTACACTGAATTCAATACTATTACACAATTACAATTTTAACACAATACAATTTTGATCTTTTTAACTTACTTTCGAAGAATGAGGTCTTTGGTTGATCATTTCCATTTAATTTTTATGGAAAAAGTTAACTAAGGAGCGATATATCTAAAATTTTAAAATAACGATCAAGCAAAGAGCGAAAATGTAAGTGTATATAAATAAATCTCAGAGAAAGACCTTTATGTCGAAGCCGAATGTAATATCTCTCAGTGAGAAACCAATTGAAAATAAAGGTTGAGAGTTATTTTCGAGCTCTGGCTGCAGCTGCAGCAGGGCAGCAGACATACAATAATTTTATTAATTTTTGACAATTCACCAATTCGTGACCAGAGAGGTTTTTTTTGTTAATAATAATAAGTGAAACCAATGGAAAATCATATTATATTATTTGTAGTAATTCACAATAACTTCTTTATTTATTTGAAACTCCATTGTGACTTTGTAAAATTCAAAATGAACCTTAAATTTAAGGAGTTCACAATAAATATTTTATATTTTTTGTCACAGGAACTTATAATTTATTAACACGCTACGAGTATAAGTACCGCGCACAATTTACAACGAAAATCTTACTTCATTATTCTCATTCACATTCTTTCTCTTCTTTTTCAGAGTCAAAGTAGCCATCCCAATTGGCAAGAAGGCGCCAGTTGAGTCCGAAAAGGACAAATAAATTGTTTCTTTGCGAAGATGTAACACAAAACAATTTTAAATAAAAAAAAAAAACAAAAACACATTTTACTATAGGGGAAAAAACAACTTAAAAACATCCAACCAGCAGCAGCAGCAACAACAAATAAAATAAAAACAGAGAACAAGAAAATCTGTAATTTAAGATGATTACAATTAGTGCATCCATACTCATATAGATATGTGTTTTTCTTAACTTTCTTTGACGATTCTTCTTACATAAAATCAAATGAAACGAAAAATACTATAATAATACCAATAACAATCAAAACAAAATTATACTGTTGAAATTTAAAGAAATTTTCAAAAGAATGAGAAGTCATAAACAAACAAAAACAAAAAACTATAACATTGTTACTCATTTAACTTAAAAAATGTTATTCTTATTTCATTTAATTTGATCTTTACCTTGATTTTTGAACATTTTTCGCATGTAGAGAGAATTAATTGCTATTCTCTTCTGTCCAATTTATTAGAAATTTATTATTATTAATTTTTTTTTAAACAAAATTATGTAGTCTAAAGTAAAAACAAAAACAACAAGAACATTATATTTATATACTTTCTTTTCTTATCCTATTATTATTTTTTTATTTGTAATTAATTTTGTTTTATTATACATATACATATTAACATAATATGTGAAAAAAAAGAAGTGAAATAAAAGAAGAAAAAAAAATACACGAAGAAGAGTATTTCACATTGCATGATCGAACTTTATTTTGGGACAATTTTTATTAGACAAATGTTGATATTTTGTGCAAAATAAAACTGAGAAAAAAAAAACCGAATATGAAAGAAATCATGAAATATTTAATTGTCTTTTTATTTGCTTTCCTTTTGTTGATCTTTATTTGGTTTATGCTTTTGCTTTTTACAGCTAGATGTGGCTTTAAGTTGGTAGTAGGTGGGGTATCAAGCGGTGACGTTTTATTGATCTTCAGACAGGACTTTGTTGCTTAATTTCTTGTTGGCCTGATCAAATAGCTCATGGAATTACCTGTGGAATATTGCATAACATTGCGTGCTGAGGATTCTACTTTACTTAACTTTGCTGAGACAGATGCACAATAAAACACGATGATCAACCGACTTTTAGTTGCAAATATACAAAGTTCTCCTTGACTGAACTTGGTTTACTGATGCCAGAAACTGATTACATTTAGCCTAGTCTAGTAATGTCTGTCAAAAGTTGGGACGAAATCGTTTCATCCGTGAACGAGCAATACGTGACGAAATTTGCTTTTGTTTTATGTGTAAAATCGATACGTAATTCAATGAACGCATCTCATTCACGGATGTGGCGATTAAGTCCCCCGCTTATATTAGGCCTGTTTTATTGCACATCTTTCTCAGTGAAGTAAAGTAAAATCTTTAACATGCAATTCCAACTACACTGCTTAACACTTTCAAGACTTTATATAGTTGTTGTAATTGCGTGCTGAAGATTCTACTTTATTTTACTTCACTGAGATAGATATGCAATAAAAAAAGGCCTATTAAAGACGTTCGCGTGGTTTAAGTGGGCTTATTCCCAAATGCGCGGCGGATCGCTTTTCATGGCGGATTGGTATTTTTATATTTCCAAAAGCGCTTCGATCCATTCAAAAACGATAGCTATTGTGAGGATTGCTGGCAATAAATCCTCCAGAAATCCGTCACCTGAATAGCTATCGCTGTAAGGTTCTTCGTTTGAGTTATCCTGATCGTGGAGCAAAAAAAATTCCGTGATTCAACTCGTGGTTTGGTTATGTCTAATATCAACTCAATTGCCCGGTGAATAACATCAACTTATTGTCGCCGCTTTCTGACATCAGTCCACCTTAAATCCCATGAGTGGCTCTAATATAAAAAATCATTACAAGTGTCGGCATGTAACTCAAAGCTTGCCGCCTGACATTTAACCGAAGTTATAGTTGTCTTCGTACCATTTCCTTTTATTCTCACGCAGTATATTTTCTCAATTAAAACTTCCTTCGAACAATTAAAAGAGGTTCTCTAAAAAAAATCATTATCAATATTTAAAGAAAAACGCAAATAGCATTTATAAGGCTAAACAGAAATGAAAGCTGGAGAAAAATCTATAAGGGTGTACGACACAAAATAAGAAGAAACAAATCTTTCGTCCTGAAAACACAGAATTTTTATAATTATAATATATTATATATATATATATATCGCACATTTTGTTTCTTTTATTAATGAATGAAATATTTATAATAACCCAGCTTCTTCTTTGCGATCTGTTGTGTTTGATATTTGCATAAAAAAAATTTATATAATTCAAATATGTATATCAATTAAATAGATACTATAAGCTTAGCATACATTAAATATATTATAATTAAAACAAACACATTGATGTTCTTGCAAAATGCCTTTTTTAATAATATTTATTATTAAAAGTCCTTATTTTCTATTTATGAAAAAAAAAACGAAACAAATAAAGATTTTAGCAAAATATTGGATCAAGCGCATAGCATATTTACATTTAAATAAACAAAAAAATTATATTTATATATGTGTAGACGAGTTTGATTGACAAAACTTAGCTTTTTACTGATTTTTGTTGTTTTTTTTTTCTTCTTCAAATTGGTTTTTATGTTTAACTTTTTCTTGCCTCAAGAGAAAGTAATATTAAATTTTTTTAATAAGTAATTTGTTGTTGCTTAAGGATTTATTTTTAAATGTGTCAATAAAAAATAAAAAAAAGAAATCAAATAAAATAAAAAAAAACAAAATAATTTTAGTGGGTAAACAATTTTTTCTAAAACAAACAAAAACAAACAGAATTTTCTAGTAATCAGCAAACAAATAAATGTTTTAAGAAAAAATAAAAGGAAACAAAAAAGAAATATGCATAAAATGATATCAACATTGAAATAATAATTTCATTAAGTAAATCATACAAATGAACAGAAATTAAAATCATTCAACTGAGTGTTAGAAGGAGAACTCTTGTTTAATTTTGTTCAATTGTGTTGTTTTAATAAATAAACAGAATAAATGTTTTTAAAATCATCTCTAAATTAAATATAATTATAATGATAAATGAAACGAGAATAAAATAACAGAATTTAAATTAATTTTAAGAAAATTGTAGTTTCATTTTGTTCTGATTTCTAGAGAAACCGAAAAAGTAAAATGATTCCCTAATATCGAGTTATACAAAACGTGAAGCTTGTCTAAAACCGAATGAAGTCTGGCCTAAAACATCTGTTATACAAAACGTGAAGCTTGTCTAAAACCGAATGAAGTCTGGCCTAAAACATCTGGTCAATTCTTCCCAAAATTCTTACCCACAAAATCCTATTTTCTAATTAATCTGGACAAAAATAACCTGAGAATTCTCACGGGAATAATTAGTGACCATGGTCTCATGAAAAAACATCTGCCACGAATTGAAGTCTCATCGTCACTAGATTCTACACGTAGACTGTCTTGATAGATAGGAATACATACTCGTGGAATGTCCGGCTCTCGTTAGTCTCAGAAAGATTATCCTTGGAGAGGAAATCGTTACTTCAGCAAATATTGCTGACATATCCTCAGATAAGATCCTTGTCTTCCTGACTGTCTCCGGAGTAAAAAAGAAAGGCTCTAGAACCTCACCAGGAGGCTTATTCCCAAATGCGCGGCGGATCGCTTTTAATGGCGGATGTGTATTTTTGTATTTCCAAAAGCTGTCAAAAGCGATAGCTATTCAGGTGACGGACTGCTGGCGGATTTCTTGCCAGCAATACTCACAATTGCTATCGCTTTTGAACGGATCAGATCGCTTTTGGAAATATAAAAATACCAATCCGCCATGAAAAGCTATCCGCCGCGCATTTGGGAATAAGCCCCCAGGGAAGGCACAATAGGCTCCTTTTAAAAAGGCCATAGAGCCCCATTAAGGCTCTCGCCTATCATCGGACAGTCGACAGCTGTAATTTAGAGGTATAGAAAGGGACTTGGTGTCTTTTTCGGTTCTGCTATAAATACTGACAATAACATCTTAGCAGAAAGTAAGAGAAGGCTGAGAAGTTAACTTCTATAACCTATCCCGAACTTCAAATGAAATTCTATCTGCTAGGTTCCACATTTCACTTTCACTCGAAATGAAATCGGAAATGAATTTTTGTGTTCTACATTTCACTGTATTTGATTTCGATTTCAACATTTTTAGAATTGAGACAAAGTGAAATTGTGATTTCGAAAAAAATTCGTACTTTCCGAATCGCTCGAAATACATAACACTGAAAACGAATTCACTCGATTTTCAATTTCGATTTCACTCGATTTCTGGAACCTAGCTGTATATAAGGCTTTGATCATTACAGTCCTCTTAATGGTAAATGTTAAAGAGAAAGATTGTTTGAAAAATTATCGGTCCCGTTTGCGTTGACCATCAGTCGTCTAAGATGATGTAAAGCGAATGGTCACTAACGCTCCGGCCCGAAGAGTCGTCAATTCCAACGCAGTAGAGGAAGTCCTCGACATACGTGGCGCGTACAAGTGGAAGGGGACCTCAACAAACTTGGAGTGCAGTTAACTAAAGATCGAGCTAAATAGAGAGTCGTGTTGGTTGAGGCCCAGGTTTACCCATGATTTTAGAGCCACCTAAGTAAGTAAATGAACTCCTATGAGCTTCTAAAGATATCATTTGCAATTTGTTATTATTTTAATCCAATCTTTACAAAAAGAGTCGCAATACGATGCCGTGAAATAACGCCGAGCGAAAAAAGGCGGAATTTCTAAATTCGGATTTGAGATTCGGCTTTATTTCACTTTTGAATGCGAAATAAAGCCAAACACGCCGTCGCTGTCGAAACTTTTTGCATCAAAAAATTTTTTGTTTGAGACCGAGGAAGAAAGTTTTTTTCTGAAATTTTTTGTTTTATTTTAATTTATCTTGCTAGGTACAATATATAAGATGCAAAAAGAACAATTCATATAAATTATTAATAATTTACAATTATAATATAAATGATTAACATTACATAAAATTGAGAGTCCTTAATTGTTTATAATAATCGTATATTAACAGTAAATATTATTATAAACTAATTTATGAAGCGTTCTTCAAAATAAAGTACATTGTAAGACCCAGCAAAAATTAGGTTAAGACACTCTTTAGCTAAGCGTAAAAGCAAGAGCTAGTGGCGAGTGTTCGTCGATAATATTCAAAAAGAAATGGAATAAAGGCTTAAATCGTATTTTTCATTGGAAATGATCCGCTGGTGATAGAACTGCAGCGGGCGTTACTTCATCCGGATTATTGTGTGCTAAACGTCTACCGGTCAATGGAATTCCGCTATTGTTAACTAAATTAACAAAAATTGTTTGGATTTGACAAATTCGATCTCAGATTTCTTGCATCTAATCGGAGGTGTTCTTTTCTTACCAATAAAATAATGGCGTTTTCGATGGGACAGAAAAAAGGCCAAACAAGAGTGTCGGCGCCTACACAATACACGTATTTCAAACACAGGACTACCAACAATAAAGAGAAAACCTTGGGGAATACAAAAATTTAGCACCAAAGTAGGTACTTGAGTCTGATGACAATAACACCGCGTCTCCACGAGCAATATTTCATAGCTTGCCATATAGCATGCTATGAAAATTGCTCGTGGAGACCACAAATCAGCGTTGTTATACGGTCGTAAATATCGTATTTGTGACGATTTTGGAAAGCAAATACGACACTCCGATTTTTGCTTGATTTGGCCTGATTTCTACGATTTGCTGATTTTTAGTTCCGATATTTACGATTTTAGACGCAGTAAAATACGACTTCTACAAAATTACAAATTACAAACTTTGGTGTAAGAACAACTATAGGTATTTCCTACCGAATTTTGAAACTACGTACAAACAAATCACACAACTTTAAGACCAAATGAATCGAACAGCGAACAGAATCTGATAAGCATTTTAGTTTTGCACTTAATATGTCGTAAGTTGTAGCCTTCTGGAAATATGTTTTGATGATGCTAGTTACAAAGTTTGCTTGTTTTATGCTTTCCTCGCGATTGTCAAGGTTTCAGTAAATGTTACAATGTCTCAAAATACATATGTCGCATGTCGAGGAATAACTAAGTTCCTAAGAATATATGCCTACAGAAAGGTTAAAGGCTTGAATTATAGGTCCCAATGGTCCCTACTTTGGCCGGCTCAAGTGGTTTAGTGCTAGATTATCACCTTAAAAAAAATATTCCCTGCAAAAAATATGTATATTATATCTACCATTAATTGCTGAGTTATTTGTTATTATAGATAACTGTTATGAGAATGACTACATTTTTTTTAAGTTTTGTTCAATTTTCGTTGGCATTTCACCAACAAAAAAACTGGTTTCTGCTTTATAGGCTAATGGAATGGAATTTGAGTGTTAGCGCTCCAGGAATTGGAATCCTTTTTTAAATTAATTATTCTTAATCAACTTACTGTTGTTATAAGGAATTGATATTGCTCATATTGCTCATATTTTGTTTTGGTTTAGACCAGTATCAAAATGTACATATACACAACATACGTTGGACTACATTTTAAGCCCTCCGACTCTGAACGTCATGTCATAGTATAGTGAACTTCTCTACTCATAATAAGAACTGTTTCAGGTTATTGATCGTTATGTTGCAAGTTCCTGCAATTGGTGTTCTACTTCTTTATCTTTTAGCGTTTTAACTACATTACACAATTTTATTCGAAAATTCTATTCTGTAAGAAGACTATTCAAACAGTAGCTATATTTACCATTTTACGGAAACCAGTGCGTTATCCGTTATTTTTAATCGAAAGCAGCATACGCATACCTATAATACATTACCAATTGACCAATTTACAAACAATTTTCTTGTTTATCAGGGTTATTAACCATACTGCAGTGTTTGTATTTTGTGAGGCAGATACGATTATAAAAGATTCACTAGTACCTACTTGAACTATAGGCATTACCGCTTCCAAGGCATTGAAAAAACGCAGTACGCAGCCGTGTAGACACATCTTAAAGACGGATTGTGTTTTTTTAGTAGCGTAGCGGTGGGGTATAGTTCTAATAATATTTTTAGTGTCCATATTAGATTTTACGAACTCAAAATTGCGAAATTTCCAAAAATGATTAATATTAAGGCCCAAGTCCTGAAGTTTTTCATACTGTTAAACATGCTCGTAGGCGCACTCCGAAGAAGTTATTATTATTAAATTGTTCTAAAAATTCACAAAAAAAAAGATGCTTGCTGGACATAACCGCCTTGAATGGGGGAAGTGGGATTAATCCCAGCTCATGTGATCTTACGCGAAACACAAGCGTTGCCTGTTCCTTGCGTCAATAAGTGGTGGTTTTTTCTTAAGTTTCAGGTGACTTAAGTGTTCAGCGAGGCGAATTGTGCAGGTAACAGTGAATAAGCTGGCATTAACACTAGATTTCTCCCCAATTTTAGCTGCCGATAAAGCTGAATTTGGCGTTATTCTAAGGATACTTCGCGTTTCGCGAAGTTTTAACGTAGAAGAAGTGGTTCCTTTACAGTTTTTCGCGTAATACGAATAATTGCTGACACAATGATCACTTCGCTTTCTTTTTCAGGCTATAACACGGCATGAAAGACCTACAGAGCAATAAACATCTAATCTTGCCCTTTCCTCCACTGTTAAACATTTTTTCTTGCCCATTTTTATTAACACTCAATAAAGAATAAATACTTTATAAAATGTACTGTTTAAACCGAAAAAAAACTATTCACTTAAAAAAAACGTTGATTTGTTCACTGCTTCTAATCTAATTACCCGATTTATCTCCCCATATTCTTTACTCAATTTACAATTTGTCTTCAATGTTCCGTTAGCTAAATCTATCCTATACACAAATTTTATATTTTGTTGTTAACAAAATAGTCTCTCATTTACCATAGTCGTTTTTTTCTAATCCATCATGTCGGGAGAAATATCGATCTTAATTTTCAAAAATGCGTGACTCCTATGACTTGCAGTGTATACTTAAAAATTCCTCTTTTTGTTCAGAATTCAATTCAAATTTATTAACAAAAATAAAGAGGCAAGTGCCAAGATCGAAATAGTCATTTTTTTTCTAAAGTACTCCTTATTCTGCTGTATTTGTCTAAATAACGGGAATTAACATAATTCTTTCAAAACAACAACATGCTTTATAATCATAAGCGAAATAGAAAAGCGCGAAACTAAATGGGAAATAAAATTTGCGAAATGAATTTTGTCGAAAAGACCGGCATCCGTTTACACTGCTTGCTCCTGGACTTCTGCAAAAAGGGTAGGTATACTCAGAGCTGGCTCTGAGGTATGCTCTTTGGGCATACCTAGCAATTGCATGTGTCCGCTTATAATATTCATTAGAATTGTACATCTTTCTAAGTACCCTTAAAAGTACCCTACCCTATACTAACTTATACTCATTTTTACAAAATACGATAATTACGATTTTCACAACCCCAAAAACACGATTTTCAGAAAAAGTCCATAACAACACTGCCACAAATAGTATTCTATAAAAAATGGTATTCCATCTATTGCTCAGCTCATAGCTTGCTATCGATAGTATTCTATGGGGTGTACTTTTTTGTTGTGACGCATGTGTTTTCGTGTGATGGCTATGGAAATAGTAAGATATGAAATGCCCACCCTACATTTTATTGCATACTATCGTTATTTCTTTCTATGAGAAATGGCAGATGGCAAGCTATGAAATATTGCTCGTGGAGACGCGGTGTAATGTCCAAAAAGACATTAACTACAAAAAAAAAAAAAACAACAGACGGATATATAGTCGCTGAAAATCAACTCCGACGAAAAGTATTTCCTTCCTTAGACAAGGTCAGTGCTGATGGAATACAGCAAAGATTTTAACAGCTACGAAAATCGGCGACAAAGTTTGAGTTTCTAACCCCAGCCAAACTCTTAGATAAATACTATGAATGCAATTCAGATGTTGCACCTCATGAGGATGACATTGATAGGGATGACTAAGAGATCGAACGCGTACGGTTAAGAGCAATTATATCTTCTAGAGGCAAGAGAGGAGTTTCTCAAAATTTAAGCTTATTAAAAATTATTTAAGGTCCACATTAGCACTATAAAGCTATCTAATCTGGGTATCATGGGTATAAAGCAGAAAATCACAAAGACCATCGATACTGAAAGAATAACAAGAGATTTTGCCCTGATGAAAAGTAGAAAAATAAAATTTTCTGTAAAAAAATAATAAAGTTCCTTGTAAATAAAAACAAAATGAATTATATTATGTAGGTAGGCTATATAACTTTTCCCCTTTTACTTAAAACTAATTTATACGCTTTCATCCTTCCATTTAAAAAAAAAATTAACCAATTTTAGCTATGAAATTACTTATCTACAAAATTAATTTAATGTAGGTAATTAAATTTAAAAAATTTCAAAAGTTAAAAAATAAATAGCTAAATGGAAAATAAGTTACAAAAAATAACCAAATCCTGTTTTTCTAAAGAATTTTAATTTATATACCTAATTAAAGTTGAATGGGGATTACCGTTATTTATTTGATATCCTGAGCCAAGTAATTTTTATCCGCTTAGAGATTGGGAAATCGGAAAGTAACCAATAATGGAACATTTTAAATTTGCGGCTTCATTTTTGCTTCACTTCTAGCAAGTAGTACGAACAACAGTTGACAACATTTTGAAGAGAAATTTTACCAAGTTTATTGACATACATAATGTGTAGGTAAAACTAGTTGATATCGTAGACAAATGTATTTATTTTCATTGATGTGGAAAAATTACTAGGGGCGGCATGAATTGCGTCTGCCGCTGTCGGCCCCAATCCACGCTACTTCACTGCTCTGCAGTAAGCAATCTGCAAATATCACTCGAAATATGGATTTGCAGCTTTTAAACAACTTCCGTTGAATTGTTAAAATCACGTATTTGAAGTAGTTTTTAAGTTGTATCATAAATAAAAATTATTTACGGGAAAAGTTACTTTAAAACACCTTTAATGAAATCAGTTGGCTACAAAGTACTATAAATCCTGCGAATCGCAATTCTCTTAATAGTTAAGTAAAATAATAAATCAATAGTATAATATAAAGTCCAAAATAAAATGTAATTATATTTTTCAAATCGGATCTCAATTTTAAGAATATTTCTTAAATTAAACACAGCACTTCCCACCCTATCAAAAATGTCAGTACAATTCCAATACACGAACCACTGCACAGGTTTCTCTATTCACCACTAGATGCCACGCCTCTAAATTTCTAACAAGTTTTATGCATTTATCTACGCATGTTTGACCTTCCGCAAGGTGACCGATATACTTCTCAACACTCATACATTTGAAAATCATTTATTAACAGAGCAATAATTCTCTCCCCATTATCATCGCTATCATTGAAAATACTCTTGTCGTAGAAATTTCGGCGGCTAGTCCTCTTGCTGTACTGTTCGCAATCTCAAAGAGAAGTCTTCGTCAAGTTAACATTAACAAAGGGAATCGAATCAAGTCGAAAGCAGGCAAACGCAGAAGAACCATCAACTAATCACTCTCCATCTGTGTTTATTAAAACAGTTTATATCAATTAATTAATTTCTACTCCATCACAAGACAAAAAAAATAAATAAATAAATAAAAACAAATTCGACAGCATCAGCAGCACTACATGCTCTTGTGCTAGTTAAACGCATTCTCCTGCTTCTGCAACAATTCAAACTGGTAGTCGCTCTCCCTCTCAATGCCTGTGCTCTTCAACTGAGTGCTTCATATAAAAAAGAACAAAAAAAAAATACTACTTTTATACTTTTCGTTTTTTTTTTATTAATATCTCGCGCATATCAAGCAACGTTAGTCGCGATTCGTGCTGAGAAGTGCTCCAGAGTTCGGGAAGGCAGCACCACACATCCGTAGTACTGTCCAGAAAAGTTCTAAGAATTTCGTTTAGTGCCTCCCACGCACTTTTTTTTTTGTGACATTACGCAAAATTCAGTCACCTGTGTCCTTTAACAGTGAACTAATAATCCTTGTGTAACAAAGAAAAAACAACAAAAAAGTGAGCAAAATGTCCAAGCCCCAAACTGATGCCGATCGTCGGAAGCAGATCAGTGTCCGCGGTATCGTGGAAGTTGGCAATGTGACTGAAGTGAAGAAGAGCTTCAACCGTCATTTGCATTACACCCTAGTCAAGGATCGTAATGTGGCCACCTTGAGGGATTACTATTTCGCTTTGGCCAACACCGTCAAGGACAATATGGTATCTAGATGGATCCGTACCCAGCAGCACTACTATGAAAAGGATCCCAAGGTGAGTTGAAGTGCAAAGATGAAACAGAAAAAAAAAATGAAAAATAAAACCGTCATAGCGAGGGTAGCTATTTTCAATGTCACGGACAGCTATGTAGTGTGTGTATACAGCGAATGGGGTGTGTATCCTTTTTTTGAGGAAGTTGATTATTTTCTTCCGTTGGCAGGTGGCTGATACGACTCAAACTAATAGAAATTGGGGCAGATAACTGTGATCTGAATATATACTTGTTTTTATCGATTTTTTTTTTTGACTTAAAGAAGGACTTTCCCTTTTCACTACAGATTTCGTGTGTGCGTGTATTCATCCTCATTTCCATTTTCGAATGGAACAGCATTACATGGGTACATGCTTCGTTATCTATCGCACTTACGGTAGAGTTACCTATATCAGCTAATATATTTAATTCTCAGATAGGTACGCTACTTTTACCAAACGTTTTGCATTGATAACAAAGCACATTTAAAGTTGGTTGACAAAAAATGTGCTGCCTTTGTGATAGAAAATAGAACAGAGGAGTGGCCGGATCCCAAGGTTATGAAACATTAATATCGGAAACTTTTCGCACTAGGCATGTAACGACTATTCGAGTCATTTCGAAAATTGGTGTAGGTAAGGTATATTCTGTGTGTTATAATAGAACTCACAGAAGTTAAAAACTAAATTATTGACACCTTGAATAATAATGGCGCCCAACGCCGGGCTCCTCTGTTAGCATTTTTTTACTATTTCACGAATCACGTGAATGACGGAGGGATAGCCGAAAATCTAGACATGTATTGTTCAAGTTATTCAGTGTCATTGAGATCTGTCAAATATTTTTATTTAAAAAAAAGGTGTTTGCACCTGATTTGTATTTTTATTTTATTTTTTTTTAGTTTCATTTAATAGCTAGGTAGATAGATAGACAGATGTATCTAAATTACAATCGTGACCAATTAGTAAAAGCCTTCTAGAAAATGTAAACTCTAATGAAGTTAGTTAAATCGAAAGAAGATTATTTCTCACATAGCACCATTCAACGTGTTTGCAAAGACAGAGTTTTTTTAGTTCGGATTTTGCAATTAGGCCGTCGTTTTAGCTAATTTCCTCGTATGTATATGCAACAGCAACAACTATTTCAACTATCATCTTCATCCGCCTCATTTAACTGACTCAGTGTCAATTCTGTCGGACAGAAATTTCTGTTATTCCTTGCCGGGAAGTGAACCACTTGATGGCATTACCTGAGTGATAAAAACAAGGCTAAGAAATTCGAAAATATACAGTTGAGGTGAGATGAGGATGTCTTGTCCGCAGATGTATCGACTTTAGTAGACTTCTTCGGGATCACAAGCTTCAAGAAAAGTCCAGAATTACACATATTTAATTTGTTAAATTGTGCCGATCGACACAACGTGGATTATTAGACAAAGGTAATAATCCCCCTTTAGGATAGTCCTATATTTCATCAACATAGTGCCAAAACACTATCACTGCGTTGAATTAGAATTGGCCACTCCAACTCCAACAACACTTCAACTTGAGCAACCGACATGCCTCTAGTACCTATAGCTTCCCAATAGCTCATACACAAATATTTCCGCGAAATATTTGAAAAGTCTTCAGTTAAGTAGTTGTATCTTTTGCTTTACTTCGCAACTTGCGCGGTCATCGAAATTCATGTCTAGGGAGGTATTAAAAAATAACTTGTAGTGTCCAGTTCAAATTATGTGAACTCACAATGGCAACATCTTTTATATAAAATAGTTTCTTTTGAGACTGATTGGTGACCAACGCCCAGACCAAACGTAAGAGCTAGGAAACTGACATTTTCGAACAAAAACCTTTTTGAAGCACTTAGATGTTATTTAAGAAAATTCGAACTTCCAAAAGGGGAAGAAGAAGGGGTCAACATTTTTATGGAAAAATTCTTCTTTTTCGACTTCAAACTCGGTTTGTGTATCTAGAGAAAACTAATTTCTCCGATTTTGTTAGTTTTGCTTGGAGTCCGAGTCATTAGCTATAGCAAAGAAGACTAGGTACTTCTGTGGACGAGTGCGAAGCCGCGGATAAATGCTAGTTATGTAAGGTGACCAAAAAAATTTGTCCTAAAGGTTTAAAGTTATTATTGGCAAGCCTCACGGATTTTATTAGACAGTACCTACTACATTTGTTTCTTCATCAGAAAGATTCATAAAAATTCACCTAAAATTCAACCAAAATTGATAACCCGGTTCATGTTTATTTAATGCACTTTGATGTTAACAACAAGCAAACAATTCTGCTAAGAGCAGGCGCACATATGCAATTTTTGACGTACGACAAACTTTTACTTTTAACGTTTGCACATTAATGTCGTTTTCGGTTGGTCGTCCAGAACCGTCCGGAAGCAATCCGAACGCTTCTGAAAGCGTTCGATTTGCACTCAACTGACAGTTCTTCTACTGAAAAAAGAGAAATTTGCTTCTTGATTTGAATTCAGAATCACGGAGAGTTCTTCCGGAGAGATCTGGACGACCAACTGAAAACGACATAAGTAGCTGAGACAATAATCGTGTGTCAGTTTGTGTTGACAATAGAAGTTTTGCGCAATTGACACACGGGCTAAGAGTACGCATTTGTAAAAAATATTGGTATAAGGCCCATTTTTTTTTTGGTTGGATTTACTTCAAACTTAGTAATACCTAAGGCTACCTTCAATACTAATTTTGAAGTAGGTGCAGATACGGTATCTGAGATACCTAGGCCTCAGCATTTTCCAAAATTCTGCTTCTAAAGTGTTGCAACTTGCAAGATCACTCTTACCATTGTTAGGGTCCCCTTTTCATAGTTTTAAAATCCCGGAGAAACGTTTGTAGAGACAAAATGTGTCTGTCATGTCATGTTTACCCTACCCCTTTTAGGGTTATAGGGTGAGCGCACGGAAAGTGAAATTACAGCAAAATCTGCCGCGTGACAACAAACAAAGCGAACGAAGGCCACGGGCGATATCTTATAAAAGTGACAGTATATTTTATTCTGTTTTATAGCGTTATCAGGAACTACTAAGGAACCAAATCTACACGCCTATTCCAATAATGCAAAATTCATCAAAGCAAACTATAAACCATAATTTCCAAATATTTTAGGCTCAAATAATCTAACCTTGCCTATAATTTTTCAGTATACAGGTCAATGACAGATCATTCATTTTCAGTTATATTTTAGCGCATAATTGCGCTATTTAAATTTTGTCGTGGTAACCAAGTGAATGCTAGGCACTATCCAGTTCTATCGACTGGTAATTAGTATATACTCGTCGACTCAATGTCTGTCATTCTTTATAGCGATTTATTTTAAATGTATTGCTCTCCCAAAAATTTCCGTTGCCAATTAAACTCTGACGTGCCGCCCCACTGGCCATGTAATAACTTTTGGTTTTCTCGTTCTATTCAATTATAAAGAACAAACCGAAAAATAAATAATCTGGGAGCACTGCCAATAGCACACAAAGCGTCGAAGTTTACATTAAAAGCAACAAATTTTCCTCTTATTACGTATTAATGACCATTTGGTCATCAGCGTCGGAAAGGGAGAGCATAGGTATGCACAGCGAATGACAACCCCGACCCCAAAGAGGGTAGTAAGAGTTTAATTTTATTTATCTCAAGAGTAGAACAATGCACTGCAAAAAAATTAAAATCACATTAATTGGCATACAAACTATTAGCAAATGAACTCTGAAAACAATTTGTTTCTATGAGAAATACTTATTCCATGCAAATAACATATTTTTTTGGGGAAATTTATTCAAAATGTGTCACGTTTTTATCTTACACATTTGTCCTTCTTGAATGTCAATTTCGATTTAAAAGAAGAAATTTTCCGAGTCCAAAAATATATCTTCTTTTTTTTATAATAAACTACCTACCCCTTGTCATGGCTAGATACAAGAAAATGAATTTGTTAGCTGCATTCTAAGCAGAAATTTCATAAAATTAAAGGATATAATATATAAGAGGTAGTTTCTTTGTTTTATAATATTTATACTTTTAATTTATTCGTTTCTGATTTTTCAGTTGAGAATATTTTCAAGGTCATTAGAGGTCACTGATTTTGTTTTTATTTTTTCTTTGGGAGGGAGACAATATCCAAGCCAACGATGAGGGAAGCTTATGTGTACTATTTATTAGAAGACGACGCATGTCTTCCTTTTGGAGTCGTCGACATAATGGTGTGCGAGCGAAAGCATACTCGAATTAGATGATATCCCACGTGGTGGAACGCATTATAGATATAGTACTATGTACACTATAAAAGATATATAGGTAGAAAATGAGTGAGGATAGAATTAGAAATAAAAATTACACTCATGGTTGGCTCATAGAGAAGAAAATGTTTTTGTTTTCTTTGTCTAGGTGCATGAGAATGAAGCACATTTAAAATTAAAAAAAAACTTGCTGTGTTATACTTTTCGGATGAGTGACACTGACACCTGTCGCTTAACGGCTTGTTTCATCACATGAAGACCGATTTTTCAATTAGATAAATTTAGTAAGACGTATCTAGCTATAAAAAGGAGAGACACGTATATTGTGTATTGAATGTTTGACATTTGTTTGTTACGTTTGACATTTCGAAATATGTTTTTCAAATTGAGACAATTGCTAGTATGTACTTATGTAAAATTAGTGCAACAATTTGCATTTAGAACACAACCAATATTAAATTTTGAACGATGACGTTGTTAAAATACAAGTAGGATTCTGATAAACGGGCAAAGCGAGATTAAACGAGACTTTAAAAAGCGGGATTATAATAAATTGGGATTTTGAATAAGCGAGATTTTCAGAGGAAGTATAGAAACCGGGATTTTAGAAGACGGTGTTTTAAAACTTTTTTTAGCGGGATTTGTAAAAAATGGGATTTTAAAAAGCGGGATCCCGATACGCTCCCTATTTAGACACCAAATTTTTTTTTTAGGGATTATTGCAATTAGAAAAAAAATTATGTATTATGTAGTCGACCCTTTGGTTAGTGTCGTTATAGACTACTTTGCCCTACCCCTTTCAGGTTCTATCACCGGCAAAAGTATAAATTGCATGCACATTTTTTTCCACTGCACTACCTCTCGCGAATGTCTGACAAACATCTGTGAGTATAACTGTCTTTGAAAAGCTTTTCAATTCAATATGGTTCGGAATTCTAACTTGGCAAACAATTTTAGATCTTGCATTCCAAAAAAAATAACTCGCACAAACGAATGGTTGTGTGATGTTAGGTCTAAAAAAATATTGCAAACACTTTCTGACCCTCTGGAGCTAAAATTATAAAACTTCAAATTCTGATGGGGTGCATTTCCAAATAAAGCATTTTGAGAAAAGTGAATCGGGGCGTGACAATAACTATGCAACAAAGTTTTTTTTAAACACTATAAAATGACAGTTTTTGACTTGAAATTTGGTAAATGGACGTATATTGCCTGTTGGAAGCATTTTACAGAATGTGGGCAGATTTGGACAAAGCGTTGCGTTGTGGCACCCCCAATAAAAAAAACAAGAATTTTTCAAACGCTATTTCTCGACACTCATAGTAGATAAAATTGTAAGCTATGGAATATAGATGTGCCCTCTGATAAGGAGGGCAATAACATAAGCAATACAATTTTTGTGCACGAACAAGGTATAGCTAGTAAGATACAAAAGCAAAAAAATTGTTGGTATTAAATTCACACTTTCTTACGGCATCCTACACATATTCTCGCAAATGTGAAAAAAATTATAAATTTATGTAGACATGTATTTGTGTTGCATCTACCTTATTTCTCCACGATATATGTGCCTTCAAATCATTTCTCCAATATAATGACTATTTCCAGAAATTGAGTTATTTTCATTCAATTCCATTACCCCCATCCATTTATTTTCGTATCCTGTTAGAAGGCAATTTATTCCACCATTTACGAGGGTCTTGTCGTTCCTATATATGACATTGACATCTTCTTATTGTTGGAATAAAATGTTCTTTTCTACTTATGGATTGGATTACTTGCTTATTGGGGGATGTACAACAATATGGCATTTGGCTTATTATGCTTTTTTTATATCTTATACATGGCCCCTACCAAAGTGCCCTAAAATTGCTCTCAATATTTTTTCCTGAGCCTACAATTATATCTATTAGTAAAACGCAACAAAAAAAATTGTTTTGCTTTTTTGGAGCACTTAAACTTAATCGCTAAACTGAATTTTGCTCTTAGAATGTTGCTTTTGAATTATAAAGTTAGTTATTTATTGTCTAAATTTTCTAGGAACTGAATTTATAACGTAAAAACTTTTTCTGTTCAACTTCTCAGTCAATTTCACAACAGGTTTCACTGAATATTTTGTGATATGCTATGGTTAAATGTTTCAGTTTTGTTCTTTTTCGTGTTTTTACGGATGGACTTTACTGATAACTCTAACCGACGCACGCCTAAGCTGGCATCAGTGTCATATCCAAATGATTTTGTGAATACAGAATTATTCTGGCGTAACAACAAGAACTCTCCGGATATTTTTAATATCTCTTATAAATTTTTAGAATTTTAAGTAAGAGTTCAATTTCTCGTTGCTGAAATTCCCATTCGTAATTAGTTGTGTGAGAGTAGCCCAAAGATTTGCTAGAAATAATATTATTTGCCAGCGTATCAATTTTAGCAAATCCTTATTACAATGAAGTAAAAATACTCTTTCCTAAAAATAAATAAAAATGGATAGATATAGATAGTAAACTATTAACTGGACAAATTTCTGTGGATTTGGCAATATTTTGGAAAAAAAATATTTTAAAGGGCATATTCGTTTGACTTGTAAATTATAAAATACTAGCGTAGCCCGTGCACTGCACACTTCGTAGTGCAAAATAGTTAAATAGATAAACTGTTTTTATTGTAATGCTCTGTGGTACACAACATTTTTGTTTTTTCATGGTATTGCCTAGACAATATTATTGACTTTCATTATTTATATCAATGTTACAAATTTAAAAAACTTTGGCTTATTCCAATAACAAGACTGTCGAAGAAGTTGTACCCGCCCGACTTTGCCCGTGCACAGGAATTGTATTGCTTAGATCTTAGGTAATAATGTTCTTTCATAAAATGCGAGAAATGATAATAAATCGACTTGGTGGAATTTTCTTTCTGCCTAAACCTGAAATACAGCAATACGAACAAAACAAAAAAAGAATAATGAAAATCGGCCCAGCGGTTATCGAGATATAACGTCATCGAGTTTCACCCCATAGAAAATGTTTTTTTGTATAGGAGGTATAAGATTTTGAATATTTTTTTTTGTATGTAAAGTGCCACTCCCCTTTGACCAAATTTGACCAATATTTACAGGAGCACTCAAGGGCCAATAACTAAGATTATCTGTAAGTTTGAGCTCCTAAGGACATTTTCCATTGGATTTTCGATTCTAATCAAAAACTGGTGCAGATTGGATTGACATCTGGGTACTGAATGTTATATGTTCTTACAGTTTTTAATTTAAGGACTATACGAGAAAAAATCCGGAAATATTTGCGCTGACAATACTGAAATATGACATCGCAGTATCGTTAAATTTTGATCACATGCTCTTATACTCATCATAAATAAACAAATAAATTATATATTTCTTAATCTTCGAATTTATCCTGCTCTGGGAGCCAGATAAAATAACATCCTATGTGACAATTTTTGACATTTTTCTTAGCTTGAGTTTTGCTAGAATATTCAAGAGGAAATAAAACACTGAGTTTTAATAAATTAATACCGTGACATTCGATAAAGATTTGTTTTAGATTTGAGTTTGTGAACGTCTCTTTTCAACACTTAAGTGTCAGAAAATTAGCCTATGATAATTATTTAGCGCAGACTAATAAAGTGTAGAAATAGTAGGTAGTTTAAACAAATTTTAAGCATAATCCGTTTCATTCAGAATTAAAAATTGTCTCTTGAAAAATCCTTATTTCTAAATTCTGTTTCCAACTTTACAATTGATTGATAATTATTATTAAACAATTGTTTTGGATTTAAAAAAAACTATACACAGCCTACACTTTCACCTTTTAATTACATTAAACGAGTATTGATTTGAAAAATGCTACAAAGCTGTTGCCTAGCAAGTATCACTCCGCACTCTATCATCCGCCCCATGCATGAATATCTTCTGAAATGCTGTCTTATTGTCATCGCAAAATTCGCTTGCAAACATCTAATAAAAAGAATGGGGTGACGGAACTTTATTTTTTCTATTTGGTTTTATTAATGTCAATGAACACTTAAGGCAATTTTCGACCTCTTGTTGGTCTCCCCGAGACAGATGATGCTTCTGAGACTGTTGCATAATCTGAATTCTCGTAGAAAGTGTTTTGTAATTTTGCGGTTGGCAGGCCAGATAAAATGAAAAAAATTAACAATATACTTGCGGCTATAATAATAAATGATTATCACGAGACTCATTCATTCAACTGCCAAAGGTAGTGAGCCTTGAGTAAGGTCATCCTGATATTAAACCATCAGTTGTGTAACTTTTTCGAAACAAATTTTTCGAATTTACATTATTTTTTTGCAAGAAAAAAAACAACAACCCCACGCTTGAACACCCGATTCAATCATGACCCACTGCAGCCCTTGGAAAGTGCAATCGGTTATCGATGTTTGCTATAGTCATCACTTGAATTCAAATTACATGCATGCAGTTTCGAATTTCAATCTTATACGTTAATAAACGATAAAGGTAGCTCTGTTGGGTTACTAAGTTGGATTTCAGCTGAAGCCTGTTTTAGTTGCAGTCTATTTTTAAAACGGGTGAAGTGCAATTTATGTAATTGCACTAAGATTATTATTATGTTGATCGAATTACTAAATTGGCGGAAAATGTCTATTTTTACTGAAACGGTATTTACGATTAGATGGAAGCTGAGATAGTTTGTTTTGCGAAAATATTATGTTTGTTGTTAATTAACCTTGAACTTGAACTTGAACGTGAGGAGAAAATTATACCTCATTCGTTATAGTGTAGGGGTGTAGGTGTACCTATTTAAAGCATATATGCACATTTAGTTATGTTTTTACAATTTTGTTTACAATTATTGCTATCGTTGTACAATTTTTATGGATAGGTAGTACATCGATGTAGATCTATAAACATTTATTTGCCGTTAGAGATTTTTGTTGCTGGATCAATACTTACACTCCTTATCCACTTGATTTGAAAGTTTACACTAGAGGCTGATCAAACGTCACCTTATTTAAACAATTTGTTAGTAGCTTCTTCTCTCTCTCTCTTTCTTCAATATACCTCTATAAATAGCCTTGATATGGATTTATATTTATCAAGATAAAGATATTCAACAGCTTGATTCTGCCGGCTGCGATTATGACTCAAGTTTTGATAAGATTTAAAAAAAAAAAATAATACAAAAACATATGTTTGGTGATAGATACTAAAATGATTATTATAGTTATTTATTGATTCCAAAAAGCTTTAGTTGCTATACCTAGTTCTATTGATAGAATTTCTGATGTTTTTACGCAAGTAAAGGAGATTGGAGTAAACTTCTTGAAATCATTTCCTGGCTGACAATTAAATTTGCTCTTAGTTGCACAATATTCACTATCGGGCAGCCAGAGTAGGCTAATCATCAACTCGTTGACATTTCCCTGATACCGATGCTGTTATTATAACTTGCTTGCATGTTCATTACTTTATAAAGAGCGTCTCTCATTCAAAACAACCTGATAGTGGAGTTCAAAAGGGTTTCTTACTTTTCTAATTTACTGCTGTCGGTTGTCCAGGGATGGAATAATCTAGTGATGGCGCTTACACATTGACTAAAACAAAATAGCGAGATAAAATTGAAAATTAGTGATTTTGATTAATTTTGCTGTCATGTGGCAAATAAAAGTAGTTTAACTAGGACATTTTTACAAGAAATAAAATACGATTTACACCAGCTGACAATGGAGTTTCTAAATGTTTGGTTCGATTGAATTTAATATTTACGAACGTGAATTAGTTTTAAGAATTTCCAAATATAAATTTATTCAATAACAAACAAACATTGATTTGGTCATTGTATACATCCCTGTGTATAAGGGTTACCATACACTGTACAATTTATTTATCGATTTCGAATTGTAGTATATTCAGTACCTACAGCTACAGTTGTGAACGCGATTTCCAATGGCTTGGTTTTATATTTTTATTGTGAACGCATTCCATTCGCTCTATACATGTCCTAGCCATCTTAGTCGACTGATACGTACTTTTCTGACCAGGGTCGATGTCGCTGTACAGCTCGTAGAGTTCGCTGTTAAGTCTCCTCCTCCAAAGCCCGTCAACGCAAACGGGACCGAAAATCATTCGAAGAATTTTGCGTTTGCAGATCTTCATCCGCCTTTGATAACGTCCATGATTCTGCGCCATAAAGCAGGACCGGGATGATGAGGGTCTTATATAGAGTCTCCTTGGTGTTTCTCGACAAGGCCTTACTAATCAATTGCCTTCTTAGGCCAAGGTAACAGCTGTTGGCAAGTGTAATTCTTGGCTTGATTTCTGATGTGATGTCATTTTCAGAATTAATAGCGGAGCCGAGGTAGACAAAGTCCCGAACTACCCCAAAGTTATAGCTGTCTATCGTGACGTTCTGTCCGATTCGTCGATGTTATGTGCCCCTTCTCGTTGACAGCATATATTTTGTTTTGCCCTTGTACTTGCAAACGCACCAGTGACAGCTCGCTGTATTCTGGCAATGATGTCGATGTCGTCAGCGTATGCAAGTACAGACTTTTGGAAAATTGTGCCCCTGGTGTTGGCTTGCGAGTTTGGCACAATTTTCTCAAGAATGATGTAGAAAAAGTCACGTGACAGCGCATCATGTCTAAATCCTTTTTTGACATCAAAGGTCTCGACGAGATTGTTTCCGATCTTTACGGAGCAGCGAGCATTCTCCATCGTCATTCTGCACAATCTGACAAGTTTGGCAGTGATGCCAAAACTAGGCATGGCTCTGTATAGCTCATCTCTATAAATGCTGTCATATGCGGCTTTAAAATCGATAAATAGATGGTGAGTATCGATTTGGACTTCTTGAGTTCTCTCCAGGATCTGCATGACGTAGTGTGAATATTTGGTCGGTTGTGGACTTACTTCGTTGACAAATGGTTTCAGGCGTTCACACAATACGGCAGACAAGATCTTGTAAGCGATGTTAAGGAGACTGATGCTTCTATAGTTGGCGCAGTTTAGAGGTTCTCCTTTCTTATGGATCGGGCAAACAATGCTGAGGCTCCATTCATCCAGGCATACTTTCCTCTGACCAAATTTTAGAAACGTGTTGTTGTATGCTCTCTACCAAGTCATGTCCCCCTTAAAAAGCTCAGCCGATAAACCGTCCGATCCTTCAGCTTTGTTGGACTTCAGCTTGGATATTGCTATCCTTACCTCATTTTGGTCAGGTGGGCGGAAGTCTTGGTTTTCATCACCCAGGTTGAATGGTTCATTCTGCCTGACAGCGGAATTTGTGTCGTCTTCGCCCTTTAGCAGTCTGTAGAAATGGTTTTTCCATGTCCTCAGCACGGACTGTGACTCCATTACAAGGTCTCCTTGTTTGTCTCTATAGGTCTCTGTTCGTGTCTTGTTCCCGTGCGACACGTTCTTTTTACCTTTTGCTAAAACTTCCGAGCATTGTTCCTGGAGTTGCACCTCTGTATTTCCTCGATCGCGCGCTTCTCATGCTCTTTCTTTTTCCTCCGGAGAAGCCGGTGTTCTTCCCTCCTTTTTTGCTCGAAAGAAATCATGCGAAAGCGAAAATATGCTTCGTGTAAGTCCTTTCGTTTTTTTTATTTGTCTTCGCAAACATTTAAGAAGCACAGTGTAGTTGAAATTGCATAACCGCAAGTGGCATTTTACCGTGGAAATAATCAAAGCAAATGAAAAACATCAATGAAAATGCTGGCGTTGTTTTCCTTTAGTTATATGAAGCAAAACGTTCATGGAAGGGAAAACGATTGAATAAGTTTCGCAGAATTTTCTCAAGTATGATTTTGAAAGAGCTTCATGACAGCCGATATCCTTTTTTGACATCATAGTAGAAATGGCAAAACTATACATGACCTATGTTACCCAACTCGATAATCAGATGGTAGGTGTTGTCGCCCAAATTTACGATTAAGTAAAATGAATTGTATTATTATTTGTAGCTTGTAAGCCCACTTGAATTAATTAACGTAAGCCAAATCGAATATACATTTAATGTAAACCTAATGTAAACCTACATTAAATGAGAACGCACTGAACGCACTCTTTCGTTAACTTGTTCGTCCATTTGTAAAATGGAATGGGAAATACTCTCCATATTTCGTTAAGCGTTCATTCTCATTTAATGGAGCGTGCTTGTACAAGAAAGACACCCTTGTAAGTATTTTATAATTTTATATTAATTCTCATAAATAACAATGAAATGTAATTATTGTTTCAGAATATTAAACAATCAAAATCAAATTCGATTAGTTTAATATACCAAAATCTTCATAGCACGCAAAACATCTTTAATATTAAGGAGTAATTCGGTGTGTGGAAAATTTGTATTGATGCAAGGCGCCATTACAAGAAGCAAGTCAAAAAATTTGATATATTCCGACCGTACGATGCCGTCGCCTTCGCCATCACAATCGCCTTCATCATCGCCACCACCTTCGCCAACACCACAGCCTCCTCCTCAGCTATTGGGAAGAAATGGTGAACCCAGCCACGTGCTCACCATTGACAGACTCAATGCACAAATCGCCGAGTTGCAATTGTCGTTTGCTGCCTCTGAAAAGGAAAGAAGGAATTTGCAACAACTACTATCTACTTATGCCGTCGCCGCCGCCACCGCCAACACCTCTACGTCCACAGCCGTGACGTCTACAACTTCAACATGTGCCACCAATTCTACAGCCATCGTCTCCGCAGCACCAGCCGCCGCTGCATCAATTGTCGCCGAGCCAGCCGCCGCCGCATCATCATCTGCCCCAGCAGTCGCCGCTTCCAACCTCAATGCTTCATTGTCAGCCGGATCGTACTACGCACCACCGTGTAAGACCACATGTGCACCACCACAAGTAAGCACATATTTGCCAGGTATGTACAACCATAATTTGTCTACTACTACTGCCACCTACGCTTACGATCCATATTCATTCGCGCATTCTCTGCCCATACATTTACCACCTTTGCCAACTACCTCCAGCCAGTCTAGTCCACTTTACCAAACGCAACAAAAACCTATTCGCAAATGTCAGGATTTGCCAGAATTCTCCGGTCAGCCCGAGCAATGGCCAATGTTCATTGTCGCCTTCAAGGAAACTACAACCGCTCATGGCTACACAGATTTAGAAAATCTGTCACGTTTGCAAAAGGCCCTCAGAGGAGATGCCAAACGTATGGTTGAAGCACTCCTAATCCATCCAAATAGTGTCGGTGCTATAATCAGCACACTCGAATTTCATTATGGTCGTCCAGAAATTCTTATACGAAGCCAATTGGCTAAAGTAAGGACTTTTCCAACGATAAACGAATCCAAACTCAGCGAGATCGTTAATTATAGTGTTCTGGTCTCTAACCTGACAGTTTTTTTGGAGAATGTTTCGGCGTCGTCCCATTTATCAAATCCAACATTGCTTGACGAGCTAGTCAGTAAATTACCATTAAATAAAAGGGAAGAATGGGCACGACACACACTTTCAATTATGCCATTGTATCCTACGATTCGCGAGTTTAACAATTGGCTTCGACAAATAGCGACATATATTGCCATCGCAACTGAAATCACACCGAGTAGTACCACGCATGACAAAAGGTCCAAACACGTAAACGTCGTGTGTGCAGTCACAGATGAACAACACAAGAAACCGGTCTGCATAGTTTGCCAAGAGGATCACCAAATATATCAGTGCCCCAAGTTCAGACGTTCCGCTATAGACATACGATGGAAACTCGTCAAGGTGAACCGCATCTGCTTCTGTTGCTTACGCTCGGGTCATGTTATTGCCAAGTGTCCTTATCGTCGAGAGTGTGGTATATCCGCCTGCCGTAAGAATCACAATCGACTTCTTCACGATTCCAGTGAGAAGAACACCAATAATTCTGCTGCCACGACCGATATGAATACGGCGACAAATAATATGCCGTCAGGATCTAATTCTTCTGCAACACACACTGCCGTTGCAACTGTTAGTAGTATTAGTGTCACCGATCCTATGACAAAACATGAGCCTTTGCAAGAAGTAGGTAATACGGTAGTCAGTGCTATTGAAAATAAACATACAGACACAAACAAAAAAACTCTTTTCAAGTTTCTGCCCGTTAGGTTGACTGGGCCGACAGGATCGCAAGTAGTTATGGCATTTATTGATGAAGGGGCAAAAGTTTCATTAGTTGAGGAGAGGGTTGCTGATTCAATAGGGGTAAAGGGTGTATCCGATTTGTTGTCGCTTCGATGGATAAGTAACCAGACAACAAGTGAAATATCCCAAAGAGTTGATTTTGAAATTTCTGGATTGTATAATAATGCAATAAAATATCAAATGAGAAATGTCCGTACGACGAAAAATCTTTTATTACCAGCCCAAAGTTTAAATTTAATGGATTTTCAGAAACAGTGTGGGGAATTAGGAAAAATCCTTATTGAAGATTATGTGGATGCCACACCACAGCTATTAATTGGTATACCGCACACGAATCTGGTAAGGCCGATAAATGTATTGAATTTTGGTAGAGGTTTTGCCGCTCACAATACGAAGTTGGGTTGGACGCTCTTTGGTTCAAATATGGACAACAACTCAGATGCCGTTGTCTGCTGTGTAAGTCGTGACGAAAATCATTTGGATGAATTGCATAAGCAAGTAGCAGAGTATTTCGCGATGGACAGTTTTGAAATTAAGTCAGCTAAGCCAGTAGTTTCAGAAAATGACAGAAGGGCTGAAATTATTTTGAAGCAAACGACTAGGAAGATGAAGAACCAATACGAAACTGGACTTTTATGGAAATCTGATAATGTCGAGTTTACTGAAAGTTACGGAATGGCATTAAAGCGACTTGAAACAATTGAAAATAAAATGAACAAGAATATAGAATTTGCTGAGTGGTACAGGTCTAAAATCAAAGAGTATATAGATAAAAATTATGCCAAACAATTACTGCCACAAGATATCGATAATGAGGATCGTGTATGGTACCTTCCGCATTTTGCTGTCTGCAATATTAATAAAGGCAACAAGTTGCGATTAGTATTTGATGCTGCCGCAGAAGTGAACGGAATATCGCTAAACTCAATGCTTTTAAAAGGTCCGGACGCATACCAACCTAAGTCGCTGTTAGCAATATTATTTGGATTTCGACAGAGAATAATCGGCGTATGTGCAGATATTCGCGAAATGTTTCTTCGCGTCAATATAAGAAGGGAAGATCAGAATGCACAACGATTTCTATGGAGGGATGGAGATCAGTCTCGACAGCCAGATACGTACGTGATGAGTTCAATGATATTTGGATCTAAGAGCTCCCCATGTTCGGCCCAATATATAAAGAATTTAAATGCCAACGAATACAAAGATTTATATCCGCGAGCTGTTAAGGCCATTATAGACTGCCACTACGTTGACGACTACGTGGACAGCTTCGACACTGCCGAAGAAGCTATCGACGTGGCGAAAGCAGTGATAGAAATCCATAGTCATGCCGGATTCGAAATAAGAGATTTTGTGTCCAACTCAGTCGACTTTCTGCAGGCAATAAATAAAACCTCAGGTGAGACAGTAGATTTAACAAATATTTGGCAAAGCGACTCGAGAAGACAGAAGATTCTCGGAATGTTCTGGGATTCAAGGGACGATCATTTCTGCTTTGTTTTAAACTTCGGTAGGATTCCTCAAGGGGTATTGACTGGAACAGTAAGGCCGACTAAAAGTCAGGTATTGAGCATTGCCATGTCCATATTTGACCCATTTGGATTGTTAGCAAATATAACCATAACGTCTAAGCTCTTATTGCAAAGGTTATGGAAAGCAAGTGTTGGGTGGAACGAACAAATACCAATGGATATCTATGCTAAATGGTATAATTGGTATAAGCAGCTTGATGGTGTAAAGACGTTCAAAGTTCCAAGGTGTTACCACTCGCATTTGACTAATTTAATTGCAGACATCCAACTCCACATATTTGTAGATGCAAGCGAGATGGCCTACTCCGCTGTCGGTTATTGGCGTATTCGCTTCAACAACGACGTAAACGTAGTCTTCATTATGGGAAAAACAAGATGCAGTCCCTTGAAAGCCCTATCGATACCAAGGCTCGAACTCCAAGCAGCCGTATTGGGTGTGCGATTGAAAGAGCTTATAGTTAATAGCCATGAAGTCAAGCCAAGTCAGATATTTTTCTGGTCAGATTCCAAAACTGTAAATCACTGGATCAGATCCGATAGCAGGAGCTATAAACAGTTTGTCGCCCATAGGATTGCTGAGATATTAGATGGATCGGACGTCAGTAATTGGAAATGGGTACCAGGAAAACAAAACCCAGCTGACGAAGGAACAAGACCACATGTCGCATTGCCATCTACCGAGTCGATGTGGATTAAGGGCCCGTCGTTCTTGAAAGAAACCGAAGATAATTGGCCGAAGTTACCAAGTGATATTACTGGCCATGAACAAATAGGAGAAAGACGCCAACATTTTATTTTGTCGGTCGATAATGACGCATCGATTATCCCCTTTGAAAACTTTTCGAGTTATTACAAATTGCTGAAAGTTGTGTGTTGGTTCCAACGAGCAATAGACAAATTTAAAAACTCACTTAGAAAAAATAGAAAAACGGAATCAACTCAAGTAACATCATCGACTAAGAAGCTTTCAGTTAAGGAAATAAGGCTAGCCGAATTACTACTTTGTCGATTAGTCCAGCAAGCAGCATTTCGAGATGAAATGCATTCTCTTTTATCGAAAAGACCTGTTTCGAAGAAAAGTCCGATATTTAAATTGACGCCTATGCTTGATGAAAATAATCTTATGCGATTGGGTGGACGCATAGATAACGCACAATGCCTGCCATATTATGCGAAGAGACCTATAATTTTGCCAAGATATCATGCACTTACGAAACTGATAGTTCGCCAATATCATGAAATTTTCCAGCACCAGAATCAAGAGGCTATTGTCTGCGCTATACGTTCCAAGTTTTGGATACCAAGCCTTCGTCGACTTGTAAGATCTGCCAAAGGGATATGCCAGCTGTGTAAAAATCGTTCAGCAATTCCCGAGCCTCCGTTAATGGGCCAGTTACCTATTGATCGACTTACTCCGTACGTTCGACCATTTTCTTATACGGGAGTTGACTACTTCGGACCACTGCAAGTAACTATCGGACGACGACGGGAAAAGAGATGGGTTGCGATATTTACTTGTCTGTCAGTGCGGGCAATCCACATGGAGATTGCTAGAGATCTATCTAGCGATGCAGTAATTTTGTGTCTGCGCAATTTTATAAACCGTCGGGGTATTCCAGTTCGATTGAGGAGCGATTGTGGGACGAATTTCATCGGGGCAAGCAAGGTAGAGTGGATTGTCATGAGGAACTCTTTAGAAAACGAATGCACACGTCGTGGTATTGAGTGGTTGTTCAACTCCGCAGGAAACCCGTCAGCAGGAGGAGTATGGGAGCGACTCATACGGTGCGTTAAGACCGTCTTATCCTTTACTTTGAAAGAGAAGGCTCCACAAATAGACACTCTTCAAAGTTTGTTGATTGAAGCTGAGAACTTGGTAAATTCGCGTCCTCTTACTCATCTTCCGGTGGAAAGTAATGAAGCTGAACCGCTAACGCCAAATCATTTTTTACTTGGATGCCCTAACTACATACATACACCAGCAGTTGACGAAAATGTTTGCCTTCGTAAGCAGTGGCATGTCCTACAACAATTAAAGCAAATTTTTTGGAGAAGGTGGGTTTTGGAATATCTTCCTACACTAACCCGGCGTACAAAGTGGCATCAAAAGGTTGAGCCGATAAAGGTAGGGGACTACGTTATAGTATGCGATGACAATGAAAGTAGAGGTGAGTGGAAGCGTGGCAGGGTAGTCGAGGTTTCTCCGGCGCCCGATGGTCAAGTACGATCGGCGGTAGTCAAAACTACATCTGGCACTATAAGGCGGCCCGCGTCGAAACTAGCCAAATTAGATATTGTTGGTGAATCTTATACGTCGATTCACGGGGGGCGGGATGTTGTCGCCCAAATTTACGATTAAGTAAAATGAATTGTATTATTATTTGTAGCTTGTAAGCCCACTTGAATTAATTAACGTAAGCCAAATCGAATATACATTTAATGTAAACCTAATGTAAACCTACATTAAATGAGAACGCACTGAACGCACTCTTTCGTTAACTTGTTCGTCCATTTGTAAAATGGAATGGGAAATACTCTCCATATTTCGTTAAGCGTTCATTCTCATTTAATGGAGCGTGCTTGTACAAGAAAGACACCCTTGTAAGTATTTTATAATTTTATATTAATTCTCATAAATAACAATGAAATGTAATTATTGTTTCAGAATATTAAACAATCAAAATCAAATTCGATTAGTTTAATATACCAAAATCTTCATAGCACGCAAAACAGTAGGTGTTAATCGCTAGAATCTGCCGTAGTGTGAATATATGGATGGTTCTAGGCTTAAAATCTTACATGTTGAGGACAATTAGTTGACTGACAAATGGTTTCAGACGCTCACATAGGCAGATAGGAAACTTTACCTTACTCTAAATTAATTATTTTGTTATTATATTAAATCCATTTTGATTAGCATTGCCATTTAACCTCGGTCGACTTAACCGCAATTCTGTTTATTTTCCTAAAATCAGTGACCAAAGAGATTAGAATCTAATCTTTGACACAATTAGTTGTTATCATTGCCATTATAGCAAGACACTTGTTACGGCATATAAATAATAACTAATTACCTATATCAGGAACACAACAGAGACTCAATCCATCCACCGGCTACATGTTTTTGCTAACAATTGACGCATGACGTCTCTTGGTTTCTAGGTGAATAGTATTTTTACGACTTGTACTGCTGCACTCCAATTCTAATTTTAACTCTCATGATCGAAATAAAAAACAAAATAAAGTGTGCAATTGGCACAGTTCTTTCAAGATGCATTGCACTGGCTGTATGCCAATATAAAAAAATAACACATACAACGAAACTCACTGGTAATGTTTACTTCACTTTTTGTTCATATAAACAAAACTTATTGTTTGAGTAGTACATAATAGTAAAAGTTGCAAATAATTACTTAAAATGATCATTCATACTCAAATCGAATCATATGACCCATGAGAGGGTAAGACTAGACATTAGACAAGTCTCATTCTTCGATGTATGTATAAAAATGTAGTCGTAGTCTATATCAAGGAATTGTTGTTGACCTTGTTCTAGTTAGATTTTACTCAAGTGTATCTCTTATTCGGGTGTATTGATAGTATGCCTACTTGTAACTGGATTTGTGTGTTGATTTGGTGATGTTCTTGACTTCATCTCCGATTATACTCTGAACTGAACTTCAATTGTGATCTAAATAGGGAGTACTTAAATGAAAAATGAAATTGAACGTTTCTGCTCTCACAAATAATGTTTGAAATTCGATTTCTACTTAAAGGTTTAGATCGCTATAATGTATCTGCATTTCTTTACCTAAAAATATGGTAAGGAGAGTGGAAACTGTAGTATCGGCACTGTGCGATGCCAACACTTGACTATATAAAATGTAAAACAATGAAAATAAAGTCGCACTTATAAAATAGAAATACGGTAAATAGAAGTCAATTGATAGAAAAATATAAAGCAATCGACTATGAAATATTGGGTCTCTACAGAAACGTTTTTTTTTTTTATTTCATTGCGGTTACTGACTGCCAGTGGCTTAAACAGAAAATTAAGCTATAAAATGTTAGGTGGCTAGTTCCTATAGAAACATTTCGCCGATCTGTATGCAAATTTTGTCCCTAAGTGACTAGCTTAAGATAAAAACGTTCCATCGTTCCAACGTTTTGCTTCTAAAAACGAAAGACATTTTCGTTTCTTGCAAAAGTAAAATAACTTTAGCTTTTTTATTGACGTTTTTAATTTACTTTGATGATTTTAACATTAAAATTCCATTTACGACTATTTCTAACACTTATACCCTATTCACACCAAGACGAAAACTGGGTTTTCGCGAAAACAGTCGAAAACTTCATCGAAAACAGAAGTTTTCCCATACATATTGCAGTTTTCAAAACGAGTTGTTTGAGGTCGTTTTCCATGAAAACGCCACGAAAACGAGTACAATCGTTGGGTTGTTGAAGCAGACAAACCTTTTGCAACATTCAGCGAGCTCAGCAAAACTGCTGACAGGAGTGACAGGATGTGAGAGACTGAGTGAGAGTGAGAGTTTTTTTGTTATCTTTGCATTGCACCATACCAAGAGCGAACTAGGTACCTGCCACAACTAAATGGTATTTTCAGATGTTTTGATTTTGAATGTTGGCTTATGTTAATTATTTTATGCATTTAACCATATGTTAATGATTATCAAGTAGATTAAATAATTTTGTTTGTATATGATGTCAATACGAGCGAAGTTTAGTAACTAAAATAAAAGTCTAGTCGCCACAAACATTTCATAGCTAGTTTCACAGCTAATTGAAACGTCAAACGAAAACGAGTTGGTGTTCGGTGTGAATGCATCTACGAGTTTTCTAAACTTTTTTGACGAAAACTCGGTTTTCGGCTTGGTGTGAATAGGGTATTAAGGTGTCAAAAGAAATAATCGTTCTTGGGGCAGTACTGCATTAAAGCTATATGTATTCAATATGGCGACTTAATATAGAATGAAAAAGCAAAAGGGCTGAAAAACATTCTTTTAGATACAGCTGTTAAAACAAACAAAAAAATGGTCCTATAAGTATGCAATTTTACTTACACTGCTTCTAAAACGTTTGCGAAGATGAAGAACAAAACGAAATTAGTTGCATACATGAAGCCACTTTCGCATTATCTCTTTCGTTATTTTGAAAAGCGAAAGCGGTTTTCGTTTCGTTTTTTTTTTCAATTCCATTTCGAATTCCACTTTTAAATATAGTAGATGAATCGTTTAATTAAGAAGAATATGTCGCGAATATAATTATATGCCTATTTTGCCAGCGTTTTTCATTGAGACCAGCAGCAAAAAGGAAGACAACAAACGGCACCGAGGCAAGAAAGCCTTTAAAATGTTGCCGTGTTTAGAGAATCGATTGATTGATTGTGCCAATTTCTCGTCTGAAAAATTTGAAATTTGGTCTGAAAATCTGGGCACTCATCCCGTATGTCGATTATCGTCAGACGATAGCGTTTCGACGATAGCTTTGCTTTCCGTAACTTCAATAATCGTCTATCGTCCGGGCGATATCGTTTTGACGATTCTACATTTGCTTCGCGTAACTCAATAATCGACAGAGCACAATCGTCAAGACGATAGCGTTTGCACGATAGCTAAATAGGTATCGTCTTGCATTGATTTGTATATATTGCAGACAATTTTAACCTTTTCTTTTGCATAGAAAAAAATGACAGCATATCCAATTTTTTTACCAATTCTCACATTTATAGCAAATAATTGCATACTTTTACCAGAATCAGCACCTGAAAGATGTCGCAGATTTTAAGACTTTCTATAAAATAAACGATAGACGAGAGGATGGCGATAGATTTATGGAAAGCATATTGATGGCGAGATCGTCGACTACTATCGCGCGGACGATTATTGTTCTCAGAGTTACGGAATGAGTCCCCTGAATAAATCGTCAGCATTATTTTTGTCTGAAAAAAAAAAATATAATCTTGAACATTCCCTTTAACTCAAACTTATGATAATGTTTTCAATAGGTATCTATATTTTAAATTTTTCAGACGATTTTTATATTTTTCAAACGATTACTATTTGTTTTCAGACGTTTTAAAAATTGTTTCAGACGTTTCCAATATCTGATTTTCTGATGATTTCTATTTATTTTCACACGATTTCTATTAAATTTCAGACGTTTTTTCGATTTTTGCCGACGTTTCCAATTTTTTTTTCTGAAAAATAATATTTATTTGTAGACGAAAAAATTGTAGCCATTCATGAAAACTCTTTCAATAATATGTTGGTCTGTGAATCGACTCCTCTCATCAGAAACAACATCATTTGATGTGGAAACCAATCTTTCAAAATCTACAGAACTTCTGACAAGGGATAAATATTTTTGAGCAATAAATGACAATCCCACAAGTTTGACTCTGCTACCAAAAACAATGGCGAAAGTGAATGAGCAAATGTTAGCCGTTTTTTTTACCCGGTTATTGGACTTAAAAAAAACTGAGGAGAACCGAGCAAAAGCCGCCGAAACAAGTGTGGTTTACCGAAGCAAAAAAAACGCACTCGGCTAAATCCGTCCGGTATTTCTCATCCCTAGTTATGCCTTCGCGAGACGAGCTAACGAACCAGGAATGTAGCATAGTTACATGCGAATGACAACCGGTCAGACTGTTGTCTGAAAATTGCTCAAACGTATTTCGTTTTATCCAGATTCTCTGTTTGACTTTTCATTAGAAAAATATTGGTGTTGGCCGTTTGACTATCTTTAATAGAGGTTAAAAGGTATCTAATTTGGTAATTTTCTAAAGTTATCTGTTGTAGGTGGTAACCATATCACGTTTTTCCAAAATGGTCAAACTTTCTCACAAAATGTTTTAAATTGAAGATTCGGAGGCGTATACGTAACATTTTTGATATCAAAAACAAAATCACGAAATTTAGCTAGACCGTGCTTGCTTGAAAAATTATTTAATCAGAAATCGATAAAACTAATTTCCTGTTCATTCTCTGATTGGACATTCCTTCCTAATATGTGCGTATTTCCGATATAGGCCTAGGTAGGTACGCACCACTGAACCATCATATTTCATATACATATTCATTTAATATTCTGCAAAATGACTAATGGTTAACAGACTTTCACACACATTTATTTCTGACGGTGTTATTTTAGACAGCTAAAACCTCCAATCCTGAAAAACTCCTTTAGCAACATTAAATACCTGAAACTAAACTCAATTTTCGCTTTTGCTTTGCAGCGTGTCTACTATCTCTCTCTGGAGTACTACATGGGTCGCTCGCTACAAAACACCATGATCAACTTGGGCATTCAGAGCGAATGTGAAGAGGCCATGTATCAATTGGGTCTTGACATCGAAGGCCTTGAGGAGATGGAAGAGGATGCCGGTTTGGGTAATGGAGGTCTTGGCCGTTTGGCTGCATGTTTCCTCGATTCAATGGCTACCCTCGGCTTGGCTGCTTACGGTTATGGTATTCGCTATGAGTACGGTATTTTCGCCCAGAAGATTCGCAACGGTGAACAAGTAGAGGAGCCCGATGATTGGTTGCGTTATGGCAACCCATGGGAGAAGGCACGTCCAGAATTCATGTTGCCAATTAACTTCTATGGTCGTGTGATCGATGGAACTGATGGCAAGAAGTGGGTCGACACACAAGTCGTCTATGCCATGCCATACGATAACCCAATTCCTGGATATGGCAACAATGTAGTGAATACTTTGCGTTTATGGTCGGCTAAGAGTCCTATTGATTTCAACTTGAAATTCTGTAAGTATTTAAAACACTTCCGATAATTTTGAAGAATTCGTTATTAATTCCATTTCATTTTAGTTAACGATGGTGACTACATTCAAGCTGTCCTGGATCGTAACTTGGCTGAGAACATTTCTCGTGTACTCTATCCCAACGATAACTTCTTCGAGGGCAAGGAACTCCGTTTGAAGCAGGAATACTTTATGTGTGCCGCCACCCTTCAGGATATCATTCGTCGTTACAAATCGTCCAAGTTCGGTAGCCGCGAAGCCGTTCGCAATAACTTCGAACACTTCCCCGAAAAGGTAGCTATTCAGTTGAACGATACCCATCCATCGTTGGCCATCCCTGAGCTGATGCGTATCCTCATCGATGAGGAGAAACTCACCTGGGACAAGGCATGGGAAATCACAGTTAAGACTTGTGCCTACACCAACCACACTGTCTTGCCTGAAGCTCTGGAACGCTGGCCCGTGTCTCTTTTGGAATCAATTCTGCCACGCCACTTGCAGATCATCTACCACATTAACTTCCTGCACATGGAGAATGTTAAGAAGCATTTCAACGGTGATATGGATCGTATGCGTCGTATGTCCTGTGTCGAGGAAGATGGAGAGAAACGCATTAACATGGCTCATTTGTCTATTATTGGCTCACATGCTGTAAATGGTGTCGCTGCTATTCACTCTCAGATCCTGAAGGATGTGCTCTTCCACGACTTTTATGAAATGAATCCCGAGAAATTCCAAAACAAGACAAACGGTATCACCCCCCGCCGTTGGTTATTGCTATGCAACCCCGGTCTGTCAGATCTGATCTGCGAGAAGATTGGTGATGAGTGGCCAGTTCATTTGGAGCAGCTGGTTGCTCTCAAGAAATGGGCCAAGGATGCCAACTTCCAGAGGGACGTAGCCCGCGTTAAGCAAGAAAATAAGCTTCGTTTGGCTGAATATCTCGAGTCCGAGTATGGAGTCAAGGTCAACCCAGCATCCATGTTCGATATCCAAGTCAAGCGTATCCATGAGTACAAACGTCAACTTCTCAATTGCTTGCACATCATCACCTTGTACAATCGTATCAAGAAGGACCCATCCGCCAAGTTCACCCCACGTACCATTATGATCGGCGGTAAGGCTGCTCCAGGTTACTACATGGCCAAACAAATTATCAAGCTGATTTGTGCCGTCGGCCAAGTCGTCAACAACGATCCAATTGTTGGAGAGAAGTTGAAGGTTATCTACTTGGAGAACTACCGTGTTACTTTGGCTGAGCGTATTATGCCCGCCGCCGATTTATCTGAACAGATCTCTACCGCTGGTACTGAAGCTTCAGGAACAGGTAACATGAAATTCCAGTTGAACGGTGCTCTTACAATTGGTACCCTGGATGGTGCTAATGTTGAGATGGCTGAGGAAATGGGCAATGAAAACATCTTCATCTTCGGTATGACCGTCGACGAGGTAGAAGCCCTCAAGAAGAAGGGTTACAACGCGTACGATTACTACAACAGCAACCCCGAGATTAAGCAGTGCATTGATCAAATTCAAGGCGGTTTCTTCAGCCCCGGCAACCCCAATGAGTTCAAGAATATCGCCGACGTCCTGTTGAAATATGATAGCTACTTCTTGCTGGCTGATTTTGCGGCTTATATTAAGGCACAAGATTTAGTCTCAAAGACTTATCAGGTAAGTTACACAAAGTGGAACATATGTGGAATGTATTTGAATAATAATCAATTTGTTTGCTTTTTTTAGAATCAAGCCAAATGGTTAGAAATGTCAATTCACAACATCGCATCCAGCGGTAAATTCTCATCAGATCGTACCATCGCTGAATACGCCCGCGAAATCTGGGGTGTTGAACCATCATGGGAGAAGTTGCCAGCTCCAGCTGATGCCTAAATAGTAAACAACAAAGCAAATAAAACTCATTACTAACAATATTCATAAAATAAAATGAAACGTCCACCACAATATATCAGGAAGGGGAGCCAACACCTATTGAACCACTGCCAACAATACAGCAGGTTTCAGAAAAATACTATTCAGCCCACCAATGTACTATCCCCCAGAAAACGAATACTTTGTTTTAGGTACTATTTTTCAAGGAATTCAGCGAAGAAACGGGCGTTCTTCTCACTCCACCACTCGAAACAGAACATGACCTCAGGCAACAAAATAGTCCCTATTTTTATAAAACAAAAATAAATTAATTCAAATTTACATTATTCATAGGAAAAATGATTCTAAGAAAAACAAATTCTAGATTAAATGTTTTAAGCGAGACTAAACAAAAAGAATTAAATGCTTAAATGTTAAAGTTAAATAAAGAAAAAAAAAAGTTAAACCTACAACGTGTTTCTCTTTTCCAATAATTGTTGTTAGAAAAAACAAAACGTCTCTAAGCACACAGAACAAAAGATATAAGCACTCATTAGATTTATGGTTCATTTTTATTTAACTCACAATTGGCCAGCATACACATTTGAAACATTAATATTTTCGATACTGTGTTTTTGTTTTTTCCTTTGTTATTATAAAACTTTGTAAAACTTGTTATTAACAAAAAAAGAGAACATTTAAAACAATTAAATAAAATCGATATAGGTACGTTATCTTTTTAAATCTATTTACTAAAAATCTAGTTGTTATTGAGCCGACATTTAAAAACTGGAAATAAAGAAAAAAAAACAAGAAAAAATGGATAAAGTATTTTCTTTGTTTTTGTTGCTATGTACGTATTTACATGGAATTAGATTATGTAACCAATGAAAATGCAAATCATCTCATTTCTGTAGCCCTCAAATCTAGTCAAGAATTTCTTATCTGAGTCTCAGTGAAGTTGAAACTCAAAACTAAAAAATATTAGAGTAACGAGTATTTCACCTCTGGTCTCTGAAGTCATAAGTTGGCATACAAAAAGAAAAACGTATTTTTGAATTAATTATTCACCCCTATTGTCGTTTACGACTCTAAAAAAAAACGACACGACTGTTTGGTATTGGCGACTAAAAATAAACGACTTTTGTCCCGGCGACGATCGACAAATGGCGTCTGAAATGTCAAAAAATGTGGATTGTAGTTTTCTACGACGATCGGTATTGCGTAAGGCGTTTTGTGACGACATTTGTCGTGGAAATGATACATTTCTGTCGTCGACTATTTTGCGGATGACTGTGTGATAATGTGTTAAAAAAAAGTATGTGTACTTAATTTTTAATTAACTAAAAGACAGTTATAGTTATTTTGCAGAATGGAGATAACAAATAAAAGACAATTTCTACACTTAGTGAACAAAATGCAGAAAAATATACCTTTGGCAAAATCATTCACGAAGGCCTAGAAAAAGTGATGTTAATCGGCAAAGGGACGACATAGCCTTATCTCCGAATTGTCTTGGACCACCTTCGACTTCGATAGTCTTCCAAAACACATTTTAAATCTTAAAATAATTATTGCTATTAAAACAGTTTGCAATTTAAATTATTTTTACCACTCGCTTAACGTCGGGCAAATCCAATGCCTTGGATTTCGTTAGAATTTCCTTCCTTAACTTTACCAGCTCTTTTTTCTGGGTTTCTTCTTCGTCACTGCTTTCAAAAAAATATCTCAAGACTATTCATTTTTAATTCGTTTGATTAAATAATTCCCAAATGCTCGGCGGATCACTTTTCATGGCGGATTAGTATTTTTATATTTCCAAAAGCGATTCGATCCATTCAAAAGCTATAGCTATTGTGAGGATTGCTGGCAATAAATGCGCCAACAATCCGTCACCTGAATAGCTATCGCTTTTGACAGCTTTTGGAAATACAAAAATACCAATCCGCCATGAAAAGCGATCCGCCGCGCATTTTCCCCAGACCAAATATAAAATCGTCGACTGAAATGTCAAACCGCATGTGTTATAGTTTGTGGAATGTATTTGGAATGTGAGAGTTCAGAGAGTCGAGTCGTTTTAGTTACGCAATACCAAATTCCAAACGACTCGGCACTACAAATGTCGCCAGTCGTTTGCGACAGACGACGACGACAATAGGGGTGATTGTGATTATCATTCTCGGAGAGGAAGGACTCATTTTATTTTAGAGCAAGCTTTACAAAAAAATTAAGTTCTATGGACAATATTTAAATTAAGTTAGTATACTCCGTCCTGGAAATTCGAGTGCTGACGAATACAGAACATAGTTATATAGAGCCTTTACAACCAATACAAATTAAATTATTACATGTAGTCATGCGACACACATGAAGTTACAGTTTAATTGAATATTTAATTTATTTTATTATTTTTAATTTAAAATAGGCATAAGACAACAATTCGGAACTTTATGGTAATGTAAGTCTATCAGCGGTAGACATTTCAATGTTTTGAACAAAACCATAGAACGAGCTAAACGATATGTCCCACACACTATCAAGTTAAGTCATTAAATAGGTTTGCGCACAGTGAAATGGTAGACATCCTGATTTATATAATTAATTTAAATGGTTATTAGACTGACATGCCAAAATCATTATACTTTGATGAAGAAGAAATATTTACTTTATTACTAACTGTACCCGTTCGGCTTTGCTCGTGTCCAGGAATTATATTGCTTAAATTTTAAATATATTATTTTCTATCAGTTCAAAATTTAAAACTTTAGCTCCCATGAGTATAGAGTATCTTGCAGTTTTTTATTATTTTGTGTCCCTTTCCCCGATCTCACCCATATTTTATTACATGCTTTTTAAATGCAATATACGTCTATTTACCAAATTTCATGGCTAAAGCTGCCATAAATGACAAGATATAGTGTAATTTTGAGATTTGGGTATTCAGCGCCATCTATCGGAAAACTTAAAAACTTTTGATCAAGTTTATTCCCACAAGAATAGATCAGAATAAAGCCCTTAAAGCATGCATGATACAACAAGACAAGATATCGCATTGCACATGTCGTTTATTCTTGCTGTTCATTGGTATTCATCTGTCAACAAATTATGACGTAGATTGTGCCCATTTCATTTCATTTATTTCATTTAATTGCATTACACATTAAGATACAATCTCTCTACATATAAAACAAAGTGGAAAAAACTGTTTCCCTCAAGCAATTTTGTTGATTTTTTTTTAAATGTCGGTAATTACGGTGATCGGGCGATAGGCTAAACAAATTCTAAATCGGACAAAAGGGCGTGGCACCTCCAATACAAACAAATTAAAACATTGTCGCCCGAAAATAAATAAAATAATATAAAAAAAATTTTAAAAAAGCAACAAAAGGCTGGCTGGCAGTTCAGCTAGTTTCTTATAAAATATTTTCTTAGAAAATTAAGACTTCGTAGGCTGCATTTTGTGAAAGATGACTTCATAAATATTATTGAATAAGGAATGAATAGCTAAACTGGCATTATATACGCAGTTGCATTTATGATAAGTTATGCACTTTCTTTGGTAGGGTTTTGAGTCTGTAGCTTATGGGTAGTCTTTTAAAGCCATCTGAAGCTACGATGAGATATTCACAAAACTATATGAACCACTTAGTGGTTCGAAAAAGCACAAGAAAACGCAAATATAATAAATAATTAACTAAACTATGTACTTGTCTTTTAAACATTTTATTCTCATTCTTTAAATAGTACACAAGTTTTTTCATCATCACATCATCAGCCAGCTGTCAGACATTATGTAAGTCGAAGTTGACTATATTTGAAACGAGCACTCAATAAATATATGCATTTTGAAAAAAAAATTCTTTCAAAAATATTTCGCATTTAACACATTCAATTTTATGCCTCAATGTCAAGCCCCCAATTATGCAAAAAAGAGAAAATGTTTAAAATCGGTCGATCTAAATTCAAGATCCTCAAAAAGATGGATCTATATTACTTTCCCTGTTTTTATCAAATTAGCTTTTCATTTCATGTTTTGTTTGCATTGTTGAACTGTTCAATGCGAAGTCAATTCTTAAAACAAAAAAAAAAGTTTCAGATATAAATAGCCCTGAAATTACAAAAAACCTTGTAAAACCTCAAATCCAAATTTGTAGGTGTTGTTTTAAAAAAAAGTCCTTTATATTCGGTGTTGTTAAAAGTAAATTATAAATTCTGAAAGATAACTGAACTTTTTGTGTTCCCCGAATCAATAAAAATTGCTAAGTTGTTCATATCAGACAAACATTTTTCAGTCCATAGCAATCCTTTTGTATGTCTGTCTGTCTGCCTGTTTGTGTGTTTGCTTGTCTGTTTTTTTAACTGAGTACGTAGAAAAATATTGTTTTAATAGTTGTTATTCCAGAAAATTCTCAGAAGATTGTTTATTTATTTGAATCTTTTTATACTATTGAGGCTGATTCCCATTTGTAACGTTTTACTTAACAAATGAATACATTAGCACTGCACTAACCCAAGAGTGAGGTAACATTAGTAATGATTAATGAAAAACAAACCCTAGAGCTTTATGTTTTTCTGTGGAACAGAAACTTTATCCTAAACGTGTGACAGATAGTGTAATTTTATTTTAGGAAGTTCCATCACGACTTTTCTGTCTCTGAAATATAGTTAAAGCTAGAGTGAGTTCATAATTTAATTATAATGTTGCCCAAACCATGCATCAAATGTTCATCTCTATATAAAGGGTGGTTAAGTTTTAAGGTCCGATGTTGATTTTGAATAAAACACAAATTATTTAGGAAATTATTGTCATTTCTTTTTATTATTATAATATTGGTATGGTTCAATTATGTTAATGGTTCTATGCCATTAAAGTGCCTAATTATCTCATTCTTTAGCTCTTGAATTGTTGCTGACTTATCGACGTACACCTTTTCTTTCAAATAACCCCAAAGAAAGGAGTCCAACGGTGTCAAATCGCATAATCGTGGCGGCCAAATAACATCATAACATAACACGGCCATTAAATTTCTCCCGCAAAAGAGCCAGTGTGTGGCAAGTGGGACCGTCCTGTTGAAACCATATATCGTCCACATCCAAATCTTCCAATTCGGGCTATAAAAAGTTCGTTATCATCTCACGATGTTCGCTACCACGACGGGTTGAGGTGGACGGCTCTTCAGCCACACTCAATGTTGCCATATTCACAGTTTTAACTGTAAATTACAGTTTTTTAGACAAGCTTACAGTTTTTAAAATTACCTCCTAGTACAAATTACAGTTTTTTTAAATTTCAGATTTGAAAGAATAAATTAAAATGTTTTCGGTTTTTTTTTTAATTACAATAAAAGTTTAATTTTTTCCAGCTTTAAAAAAATCTCACGGTATCCCTGTAATTACATTGCAGTTGCTGCTTCGATACGGCAATTTACTTGTCATTTATGTTTAATAAAATTTAAAAAAAAAACGTAATTTAAAAAATTTTTTTTCGTTTTCGTAGGTTACAGTTTTTTGCTTGGAAATACAGTTTTTTCTTTGGGAATTCACAGTTTTTTGAAAAAAAAAATCTGGCAACATTGCCACACTATCGCGAACAGCAGCAATATTCGGCCCTAGCGAGGTATCCGTCGGAACGGAAAATTCTCCGATTTCATACGAATCGGAGGATTTTTGCTGCGAGGTATACTTCGGAACAGCTTTTCGGAACTATCTTCCGATAAATATGCAACGCACAAAGGCGTTTTGCGTTTAAGTGCGATCAAGTGCGTTTTAACTGATATTTTTGACAGCTTCATACGATTTTTCTTTTGATATGCTCCGACAGGAATTGGTTGCGGAATTTGTTTACGATTTGCAGTGAAGTGTTGATAAATTAAAGCAATAAAGAAAAAAACATTTTAGCATAGTCATTGGTTGTAGTTGTTGCTTAAATGTATGTTTCAAGGACAAACACAAATGGAAAAACAAGCACTAAATAAGAAAACCCCGATGTACCACGAAACAACATCATGTCAAATCGTCGCATTTTATTTATTCTTTCCGAAGGCGGATACCTCGAATGTAATTTTAGTCTCCGACAGGGTATGCGTTGCGGAGAATTCTCCGTTCCGACGGATACCTCGCTAGGGCCGATTTTCTGCAGTATGAGCTGTACGACGAGCATGCACTGGTGTTTTTACATCTCCTACAGACCCGGTTTGCTCAAATTTTTGCACGATTTTTTCGATTGTACGCACATTTGGACGATTAAATTGACCGAAAAAATCACGAAGTGTACGATATGCATTTTGATTTGAACGCCCATTTTCATAATAAGCCTGAATAACTTTAACGCGTTGCTCGATTGTGTATCTTTCCATGGTTCAAATTGAGTTAGTCTGAAATTGAGAAATGTCAAATGAAATGCAGAAAAAAACTTGACGTTTAGGTGTGGTTCACATTCAACATTGGCCCTTAAAATTTAACCACTCTTTATATTAATTTTTTCATTCACCCTTATTCTACGTGGCGTTTATATAAAACGACAATGGCGTTTTTGAAATCGGTATTACATGTGGCGTGTTTCTAGGCGTTTTATGTCGTTTAACGACATGTGGCGTTTAAGTAGTGTGGAACACAAGTTCTATGCAGTTTTTCGCATTCTGACTGTCGTTTTAGTTGCACAAAACGACTCATAAAACGCCGATTTATTGTCGATTACACATTCTTAAACGACTAGGATGCAAATTTAAGAAAAAAACATGTGAGTTTTGGTAATTGTTTATATTTATGCAGTGATTTCATAATTCTCTTACTATTAAGGGTGAAAATAACAAATCCCGATCAAATGAAATTCCAGCCTTTTGGAAAAACATCATTTTTGCACAATTCCCTTTTTCTGCCGTGTAATGCATGTTTATTCATTTTGGGCATATTCTTCGATAATGGTAGGCATTTCTATTAGGATTTTACTAAGGGTTGGTTGGGCAAAACCCAAATTAAAATCATTCCCCACACCGCAAGAAAACGCAATATCGAAGCCAGTTTTAAAATGACTAGCACTTTAAAATACAAAACATAAATACCTACAACAGTTTAGAAGACGAACACCTTATTAACCTCGTCTTCTCGATTTAAACTGTTTTAATATCGCGACCATTAGGACTGTTCAACAGTGTTTCGTTTGGTTTTGTTTGGATTTTAAATCCCGTGTGTTAAACAATTTACCAAAAAAAATCCCTCTTTTGCTGCCATAAATACCTACTTGTCGACTATCAGTTGTTGGTGTGGAACACTTTTACTTGTATTTATATTTTTTTTATATCTACTTTCACGGCTGTATTTTTAGCTGGATTTTTGTTTGAATTTCTTTGACTGGATTTTAGATTTTTGACTGTTTTTTTTTCAGTCAAATCTGACTGAATGGCGGATTTCAAAACTGCAACGCTACTAAAGGGTGTTTTTTTTAGAGGTATAGAACTTTGAAATGGAATAAAACAAAGATGATTTTTTTAAATTGACATGAAATTTACTTTATTTGAAAGATAATCTTCTGGCATTATAATTTAAATATGATTTCTGGCATATGACCGCCACGGCTGGCTCGGACGTAGTCTCATCTGGAGGTCCAATTTTCGATGACATTCTCCAACATTTGTGGCCGTATATTGTAGGTATAACGCGGCGAATGTTGTCCTCCAAGTGGTCAATCGTTTCGGGCTTATCGGCGTAGACTAGCGACTTCACATATCCCCACAGAAAATAGTCAAGATCGCACGATCTTGGAGGCCAATTCACGGGTCCCCAAAGTGAAACTATGCGGTTACCAAATTTTTCCTTCAATAAATCAATTGTAGCACGAGCTGTGCGACATGTTGCGCCGTCTTGTTAAAACCACAGCTCCTGCACATCATGGTTGTTCAATTGATGAACGAAAAAGTCAGTAATCATGGCTCTACAGCGGTCACCATTGACTGTAACGTTCTGGCCAGCACCGTTTTTAAAGAGGTACGGACCAATTATTCCACCAACCCATAAAGCATACCAAACAGTCAGTTTTTGTGGATGTAACGGGGTCTCAACATACACTTGAGGATTATCAGCACTCCAAATACGGCAGTTTTGGTAATTGACGTATTTATTCAACCAAAAGTGAGACGATTATGTTGACCGTAAAATGGACGTAGTGCGATACGTATTTCGAACAGAACCATGATTTTCAAATAATCACAATTTGGAAGCGTTGTTCAGGCGTCAGTCTATTCATGTTAAAATGCTGTTTAATTTTGTTTAATTTCACCGAATTGTCTCAGCACAGGGTGGCAATTTCTATTTGTATTCTTTAACTAAGTGCACAAGGTAATCCCCTGACGTTGTCGTCATCTACACATCTTAAAATTTAACTCCAATTTGTTCATTTATTTAATTTCTTATACAAACATTTCTTCTCACATAATAAGCTATATAAATATAAATAAAACTGTATAGAGATTGAGATTGATAAAACAAAATAAAACATTCATTCAATAAAATAAATAATAATTAATTTTAGGTGTTCTCGTTTTTTATGCTTTATTTCTTATTATTCTTATTTTTAACAAGAAAAAAAAAACAATTGTTAATTAAACAACAATTATTGGCAATTGATTTGACATTTTTTGTTAGTTAGCTAACGTGACAAAAATACATATGTTTTTTTGAATTTTTATTTTTGTTTATTGAACACATCATTGTTACACCATTCATTTATTTGTAAAAGCAAAATTTTAACAGATTACATCGTTATAAGAAAATATATACGTATATATTAAACATAAATATTATCGTTTATAAGGCACATTGTGCTAAATATTTTCGTTAATATACTGGTTTGTGTTTTGTTGTGGGGTGTTGTCATCATTCGTTTCGGAAATTGTCTGGATTTTATTTTAGAAAATACTGATGTGCTTCATTTGTTTATTTTAGTTCTCGTTGAATGTATTTTTCTTTAGAGAAAATTCGTTGGAATACAAATTTCGAAAATTTTATATTCTGTGTAGATTTTTAATTTTTTTTTTTGAGCGTGTATAGTACATTTTTATCGGAAATTGATTACTGAAGAGATTTTCCGGTTTTCCTTGATCGTCTTATTTAGGCGACATTGATTGGATTACCTCCATTGTAGTTGGCAAAGTACCGAGGATCCCCAAAGCGATCATACATCTGTAAAGAAAATAAAAATAGTTAAAGTAAAAATGAACGCAGTCTAATAGGTTAAATAAATATTGAAATTGATAAATTTTGTGAATTGGGAATCTCCCAAAATTCGATTTGTTTGTATAATGGCTTGTGATATTTACGTTTTTCATTGCGTAGACTATATGGTTGGTGTTAAATTTGTTCGCACCTTTAATATGTGGGTACACACATAATTTTGTTAATGTTCTAAATGAAACGTAGTTTACTATTGAATAAATTCTATCCTAATTATAATAATTTTCTATGAATAATTGTCGATATGCAAATATCAGTTGGTGTTTAATTGATGAACAGGTGTCTGTCTGATCGATAGGCTCTTTGTTTTTTTTTTTTTTTATTAAAGGTTTAAATCGCGTAACCAAACAAAAGGATTTGATGCATAGACAATTTTGTAAAAAAATATATACATAAATGCATACATATTGGGCTTCGACATAATAATAAATTTATAAGTGTTAATTTTTTTTTTTCGCTTCAGTGAAAGATCGATAGGAACTACAGCAATATCGCAATTTAGATCATATTGTCATTGATGAATTAGAAATTGACAGCCAAATTGATCGATGCGTGTCGAATAAACGATTTTCACTTTCTAAAGAAGTTAGTCTATATAAAATTGCATTACGGTTTGTCCAAAGAAATTAAAGTCAGAAAAGTACATACGTCACTTTTCCAAGGTGGCTAACTTTGAATAAACCTGAAGTCAATCTTGAAATGTGATTTTTTTCTTCTTTATTTGAACCTCCTTTGTATTTAAAACACCGCGCAATTGGCAAGTCATCCTTTGATTACCTCTGAGCAGTGGCGGACTAAGGGGGAGAGGGGGGTGGGGCGGTCCGCCCCGGGTGGCAGGCTAACAGTAACAGCAAAATATTTATTTTGCACATTACACAAAATAAAAACTCAAATAACACAATAGTTTTGAACTTATTTTCATTTTCAAAAGTGCAATAAAGTCCAAATCGAAGTGGAAATAAAATCCAAACAACAAATATATGGGGAGAATTAAAAGAAAAAGGGTGCAGTTTAAAACTTTACATACAAAACCTCGCACCCAATACAAATCCTACAGTGACCCCAAGGAAGGACGCAAGCTGCCCACTGCAACCCCCCTGCTCCCAAGTTTTCTTTATGAACATCGTGATGAAACCGTGAATAAGGCCATAATATACGCAAGAGAACAATGTACTGAGCTATAAATTTCAATTTAAAGTCGGGGATGAACAAAAAAGAAGAAAATTATGCTAAGCAAAAAGGCTCAAGATGCTGGTTTGACGTTGAAATAGGAAACACGAAGATCCATGTTAGACTGTCAGAATACATTTTACACTGTACTTCTTCATCGGTCTAAGGCCATGTAAAACATTGCGTCCGTTTTCTTAGCTTTTCAACCAAATATTTCTGTATGGAACGGAAGAAGAACTGAAACTGAGTGCTGTTGTTCCAATGCTTACCTCGACATTTACAGAACAGACAACAGTATCATATTGGAAATCGGGCGAATACGGCGTCACATAGGTTGGTTAGTTGGTTTATTACCAATAGCTTTTTTGCAAGAGAAGAGTGCTACTATAGCATTCTTGACTCTTTCGTGGATGTTAAGTTTTCAGCTAAGCTTCGTATCCAGGACAAGACCCAAATATTTTGCTTTGTCAGAGAAATTTAGACTGATGTGAGGGGGGTCGACTTTTGGAATTTTATATTCCCTGGTGAATAGCACTAGGTCAGTGTTGTGGGGGTTCATACCCAAACCACACCGACTCGCCCAGCTAGCTAGCTTGTTTAAAGCATTTTGTAGGAACTCTTTCAGAGTATTTAAGTGCTTTCCTGAGACAGTTATAGCAACATCATCTGCATAAGCGATCTTCTTGCGAACACCTCACCCAGCTTGGAGCTGATAATCCGGCCGTTAGATTCAACAGGGCTGCATTCCAGATTCGACTATTTTAACTAAATTAACAACGATTGTTTATTTAGTTACTTTTTGGAATCTGGGACAGCTATTGTTACTAATGACATGTAGTATGAACGAAATGAACCACACTTTTGCCTCTGGTTAATTTAGTTAACTTCCCCTCCTTCGAACTGTCACAGCTTGTCAACGCTGTAGTTAAAATAGTCAAACCTGGAATGCAGCCCAGATTAATCAATTCGAAAAGTGAGCTGTCAACATTCAAAACAGATAGCGAATTTGCTAACGCTGAACGGCGTCACATAGAAGCTGCAAACATAAATTAAAAAGGTGCAGAAATTTGGACAGCATTTGAATTTGTAAGCTTCATTGTTAATTGGGACTTTTCGGACTCGTTACCGAGTCTGTCATTGACGATGAGAATTTATTTAACAATTTGTGTCTCAGTGGCAGAGTGCGAACGAAGCTTTTCAAAATTAAAATTAATTAATCGTATCTAAGATCAACAATGAGCCAAAATAGGTTGACTAATCTGGCTATACTTTCAATCGAAAATGAGCTCACAAGAAATATATAGAAATAAATAAAATCTTTGTTCGTATTTTTTTTCTTAAATTTTTTTAGGGGTGTAAGCTTTCAGAAAAGTCCATCCGTAAAAACACGCAACAGAACAAAACTGAAACATTCAACCATAGCATATCATAGGAATTCAGTGGAATACTTCGTGAAACTGGTTGAGAAGTTGAACAGAAAAAGTTTTTCGTACGGAAAAATAAAGAAATTCTGTTTTTAGAAAATTTAAAGATCAATTGCTTAATTTTTTTTGACGAACTAGTTTTATAATTCAGAAGCAACTATTTAAGACCAAGATTAAGTTCAACGATAAAGTTTAAGTGCTCCAAAAAAGTAAAACAATTTTTTTACGGATGCATTTTACTGATAGCTATAACTGCAACCTAAGGCATTAAAATTGAAAAACATGCTTGCACGTAACCACAGGCTGGTTGTAAACTTCACTTACATTTTCTTAACTTTTGTCTACGGGTCCTGTTGTGACCGTAAACCAACCGCACAAACCAACCAACCAACTGCAGACTATTATATCAAATCGCCGTTATCCAATATTGACTAGGCAATCCAAATCTTATATCAAAGAAATCCTATGTATAAAAATAAAAGTACAATGATACATCATTTTTGTGTTGTCAAATAATGATGAATCCGAAATAACTTTGGAGTTGTCAAAATGCTCTGATAGTATCCTTATCGTTATTTTGTGAGAGGCGTTAAATAAAATGTTGGTGCGCAGTATAGAATCTTATTTTATTGAAAAAGAAACTAGCATGAAGAAATTTTAAAGTCCAAATCTTATGATTTGAACTTTTAGCCAATTAACACCTTTTTTTTATAAACTTTAACTACATGAGCCTACTGTGATGTACATGCAGACAAAATCATAATTTTTACTGCTCAAAAGGTTAACAAACTTGCAATTAGTATTCAAAATCTATAAAATTCATTGCATTTTGTAAACTGGCTTCAAATCCTTTTAGATGATTATAGTGTTTACGGTATAGATATCTACAAGATATTTAATGGATACGTACTCTCCTATTTCCTCAACCACCAGGGTTTTACAGATTACGCCAATTAATGATATGCGTTGGTGTGTTAAAAATAAATGATAAATTAGGACTCTAGTTCGTTTTCAGTTCAGGAAAATACTTTCTTACTTAATAATATGAACAAGTAAAAGTGTTATCATCGGCCTGGCCGATGCTTTGATATCCTCCACTATAATATTGGTTTTGTATGGGGTGCCAGAACTACTTTACCGACATATACAATTTTTAATACCAACTTGACAACGGTAAAAAAAAGTCCTCTTACAAAATTTCATTCACCTTAGTCGATTTGTTTGGACGGTAAGGTGTTTTCAACAGACAGAGGCATGGGTCGAATATTGGCTTTGTATGGGAGGTAACAAAACTACTTGACCGACATGGACAATTTTTAGTTCCAATCTGACGACCATACAAATAAGACGTTTCACAAAATTTCAGTCGCACAAGTCAATTCGTTTGGACGCTATCGTGATTTCAACAGACAGATCGACACATCAGTCTAATAGTAGTTTTGTATGGGAGGTACCAGAACTACTTGACCGACATAGCCCACTTTCAATACCAACCTGACGACGGTATAAAGAAGTCCTCTCACAAAATTTCATTCACCTAAGTCAATTCGTTTGGACGCTATTGTGATTTCAACAGACAGACAGACAGACACACGGACATGGCTAAATCGATCCAGAATGTGATCCTGATTCAGAATATATTTATATATACTTTATAATGGTCTCCGGTGAATCCTTCTTGGCGTTAAAAATGTAATGACAAAGTAAATATACCTTCCTGTGGAGGGTATAAAAATGCTTGTACTTTCCCATAGTACAATAGTAAAGGTCGCCTCAAATCGTAGTTATCCAATAATGACAATGCAAAACCAAGATATGCGATAAATATAATTAGAATAACAATGACACATTATTTGTGCGTTGTCAACTAGTGGTAAGCCGAAAATTGATGATTTTTTGAAATGATCAGATAGTAAAAAGAGCGCTGTCATTGTCATTATTTCATGTCATTCCCTTTGACAAAGTACATTGTCGCTCATATATGTACCTATTTCGACAAGCGGATCTTCTGTCAAATCTAATAAACTTATATAATATATATCTTATAAATGCAAAAGGTCTTGAGAATGAAAAATTATTTGCTTATCACGCTCAAAAAAGTGACAGCAAAACATTTATTATAATGTCCGCCATTCGAAACACTGGACGATTCATTTGCTCTTTAGAAGCCTTTCAGCATTCGTCCGCTGCTATTACGATCTACAGTATCCATCTATGTATGTAGTCGGAAATGGGTCTCATTATTCATTATCAGATCACTTTTTAATGAAAAATCGTCTACTTTGTTGTTGAGTTTCAAGATGGACTGAACGTAGATTAGACGCGATTCACTGCCAAAAATTATCAGTGCACTTTGTAAGAAAAAAAAAACAACTTCAAGTAGGTGGCACCAAAATGCGTCGCGGAGACACGTGTAGAATGGCCAATTGCGTGGTCTTGCTTACTCCTGACGAATTGTTCATCGAAATCATCCTGACGATTATTGCACGATCTTTCGAAGTATAACTTTCCGTTGATATGCAAATTCTAATTCTGTTTGCTTCACAAATGTCAAAACCGAATTGACATTCGACGGCATTTAAAAAAATCGACTGCCCTTTCCGATAGGGTCAAACATTATGGCCCACATTGTACTCGTACATTCGAATGTATGGAATGGTTCTGTTATACTTATGACGCACTTACCTAGTCTACTTGCTCATTTACCAGAAATCTGAAAACCATAGTTGCGGCCATCTTCAGTATAAGACAACGTAGGTACATTCTAAGTATACCAATAGTAGGTAAGTCCACAGAACGTGTCACAAAATGTCGCGTAATCGCGGCGAAAAACTCTTAAGAATGACAATGGAGTAGGCGTGAAGAAATGATTGTTTTCCAAAACTTATGAGACTCTAATCATCCCCTCATAACTAACGAAATAATCAAATTCCTTTTTATCAATCTTGTGACCACAATTCCAAGTAACAATTAAATTAAAGAGCAAAAGCAAACAAATGTAGGTGCTAGCATTATTGTGTTTTTTTGTGTTTTCTTTATAATACAAAGAACAAAAGAAACATACCCACGCTGCTCCGCCAACAACATCAGCCAATCCAACCAAAACCATCGGCTGAGTCTCTAAACAACGCATTTCCGATGAAATCAGGAAAAAACCAGGAATACTACGACACATATGAGCCAACGAGCGAACAACGACGTTGTTAGTAATAAATGCCAAACCATTTTTTTTCTACATCTTTATGTAAGTTTTTATTGATATTTTTTTATTTGTAAATTTGTCAGTCAGATTAAATAACAATTATAATAGTTTTATAACATTAATTATTATTTTTTTTCTCTAATTTAACTATACATATACATTCATTACTCACTTAAATACACTACATTGAAAAAAAAAAAACAAAGATACAGAAATACAAACTACAACAATAATAATTATTTTCTCTTATATAAGATTTTTCTCTATTACAAATAAGGAAGTTGGGTTTACCAGTAGACGACATTGAATAGACGACAATTTTGGTTGGCTTGACATGTGATGTGACATAAAAGTGACAGCGACAGAAACGTTTTCTATTGAAATAGTTATTTAAATATTATGTAGGTACTTAAAAACAAAACAAAATAATAATATTAAACAAAAAAAATTCTACTAAAACATAGAATTAAAACATAACTGAGCATTTCTTATTGCTTTTTTTTTTAGACACACAATAACACTAACATCTAATTTGTTTCTTTTGTTCTATTGGTATATTTAATTTAAAGGTTTCTGCTCTCTATTTTGTAAAATAAATAATTCCGTTATCTCTTTGTGGACAACAAAAAGAAAAACTAACGAAAAAATTTGGGATTCTAATTAACTGGTAAGCTCACCTGCGAATCGTCTAGATCTGTTTCAATGTCGCTACTTTCATAATCACTATCCGGAGGTGTTAGCGGCTCAGCACCGCGTTTCTCTAAATTATCTTGCATTGTGGAATTGTTAAGAACACATGCCACTTGATAGGCCGTTAAGCCGGCATATGTTGCAGTTTCTAAATTTAATTTTGAACATTCTTCTAGAAGGAAATTGGCTAAGATCTCATTGCAGCATTCAATGGCGATATGTAAAGGTGTACGTCCTGATTTGCCTTCCTATAGAACAAAACAAAAAAAAAAAAACATTAATTGTGGATCTTGGGGTAGAGGAAAGTTTGTCAATAACTTACTCTAGCATTGATATCGGCTCCAAACCACACCAAATGTCGGAGGATATCTATGTGACCACCTTGCGCCGCCAGATGTACACATCTCTCTCCTGCAAAGAAAAAAAAAAAAGATTCAAGTTAGAGCGCAATTGATCAGAAGCACAAATCTGATGTTTTGGAAACTAAAAATAAATTATTGGATAGTATTTCCCGTCGATAAAAGTCACTGGCTAATCAGTGAATTCGCTGAAACCGCACATTTTATAACACATGCAATGACAGCCAGTAAAACATTTGGCTGATAGATAAGTTAGCATATTTGTTTCGGGGAAAGATAACAGGTGAGTTGTGGTAATTTGTATCGATACTTGGTATCGAGACATGTATGCAGACTTTTGAAGAATTGATAAGGTCCCCTTGAACAGCGATAGCACCCAAGTCTCGAGGGTTTGCGTTGGGAAATACCAAAGCTGATTACAAACCTGGGGGGATCGTTGTGATATCTCACAAGTATATTGTACAGTTTCTGTGACCCAGAAGGAGCCTATAACTATTATAAAAACGTCTGTGGACCTTTTTTGTAAAAGTTACGTTCCACATAGGATCCACAAGCGATTATGTATGCAATTATTAAGCGATTTCCGATTTGTTCACCTCTAACACGGTCTTTTGCATATTTTCGTTTTACCAAAGCCCATTCGACACACCAGTCACAATAGTTATGACCTCAGTTTTACACATCATCTCCATGTATACGCGCATTTCATTCAGAAAAGCTCGCTGACCAGTTTAAGCCAACAAACTCTCACTCACTGGTTATGATTGCTGTGCGCGTAGAAACTGCTGAGCCAAAAACAAACAGCAACACATTCCACACACATAAATAACAAAAAGAGTTAAGCTTTTGGCATTTCTGCCATCCCAATGAAAGGTCTCTCACGCTGCTAAAGCAGCAGCAGCAGCAGCACAGCGTCGAGCCACAGAGCAAGCGGCACGTTGTTAAATTCAGAAAAACCCAAGAAATTCCCACAATAAAAACGTGGGACTGGTTGTGGTCGTTTTAAATATATACATATGGCTATCGTTGTTGTTATTAATGTCGGTTGCTTTTTTGCTGTGTTGTTTAACAAACTGTAAATGTGATATGGAGAAGATATACGCTAAACAGATACAAAAAAAAGCGAATAGGACGCAAATACAAAACAGCTTATTTACTTCAGCTGTCAATTGCGAAAAAAAGATGAACGAAAAAAAAATTTTAATTGCGTTGCATTGGAGAAAATTGAAAGGGTCAACACAGAGATACCCATACACTCATTTGAGTTGAATAATAATCTGTTTTTAACACACTGGATTGCATGGTGCTGTTTATGCTTAGATACAAATTGCTTGTGTACTACAAGTGGAATACGTTCTATAATAATGGCGAAGTTACCAAATTTACTTGTGATTGTGAGTGAAATGACACATGACATTGATTATTAAAAATTTAATTGTGTTGTTCTAGCGAATCTCAGTTTGCAATCGAATACTTGCTTGTCATTCGGTACTGCTACGTATAGATTGCATTCGTAAACAGGAATGCTGGATGATGCTGGTTATACGTCTATTGACTTCCGCTTTGATGTAATGATGGCACGTGTAAGTCATGATCGTATAATGATATTGATGAGATTACAATAATTATTGTATTCAGTTGTAGTATAGTTTGTAATAGCTCTGTACTATGATTGATAAAAGGTTATGAATGAAGTTAGATACGATTTGTTTGGAATTGCAACGACCCGCTGGAGATCGTTTTCTGTCTTAAGTATATCGGTATGTTGATGGCTTTCATAGAGGTAAATGGACCTACACTATTTTGCAACTACCTACCTCGGATGAAGATATGAGACAGTTAGATAAATCAATCAATTTGAAGATTTTGTTAAGAACCTATAAGAAATTATATGGTAAAAATTTTTAAAACGAGATTGTCCAGACGATCATCGTAATACGTGATTATTTGCTCCCAGATCTGGTAGGTAACCCATATTTTAGCATGCACATAGTATTTCTGTCGATTCTGGTACAATTTTCTTGTAGCAGCTAAATTTAGAGCTTGACTGTCCACAGTGAAAAAACTGACAACAACTTTGGAAAAAAGTTCAACCTTCTACACTTCACATCCAACATCAATAAATCCAAACAACATGGAAAAAGAGCCCAGTTTGCGCTTAAACAATCCTAGGATATATTTTAAAGTTTAAAAGAACCCAAAGAAGACCGCTGCCCAACAATCAATCAAGTTACTGTCAAAGGACCGGTGGCAATTTTGACGCACTCAAGCAAAAAAAAACATTTGGAACTATTAACGAAATAGAGTCAATCGCAATAGACAATGTACTGCACAATTGGGTGGACAAGATGAAATACCAATCTACCATTAACTATTAAATGTCTCATCTATCCATTATAAGTGTCGCGGATGTAGGATGAGCTATTATTGGAAAATATTAAACGGCATAGTTTTGATAGAATTTTCAAGTAGAGCCCAACAGATGGCCTCCTAAACCATATGTTGGTGTAGATAAATTTACCTTGTGATGTGTATTGATTGTATCAAGCGAACATTTTGTTATTCGAAATATTCGAAAGAATATTTAAAATTCGATGTCTTACATCATGCTGTACAAAGAAATCAATTACAAAACAATTACTGAACTTTCTCAACACCTTTGTCATGGTTGCAATTACAAAACATGTTAAGTCCCCGCGTTTACCTAAGTATGGGTAAAACCGCATACTAATTGCAAAAATTAATAAAAAAAAAAAACAAATTGCTGTTTACAAAAAAAAATCCCAATCACCGGACAGAATAGGTTATTCCAGAAACTCATCATTTATTTGTTCAAAAGACGATAACCTTTCATTCACTATGTATTGAGGCACTTCTTTTGATAAATGAAAGGTTTTGCAAAAGAACCAAATAATCTATCGTAACGCAAAATCCCCAAAGCACGCATCGACCCCAAAAAATAAAAAAATAAGTAATCTGTGAATTCCCTCGAACTCATCGTTCCCACATAAAAAACAGACGACATTTTCACTGGAATCGGCAACATCCTAACAAAAACCGAAAACCATTAAAGTTTTGGAATATCCATTCACCGCAAGTAGCAAACAAAAAAAAATTTCATCATGGGCCTGCACTTCTTGAGTCATTTCCGAACGTGCCCGCATGGATTTTTTCAAGCCACAAAAAAGAACGCAGAGTATACGGTGTGCAAAGGTTACTTTGTAGGCCATATTTGATCAAGTGCGGTGAGCATTTGGGAGTTTCCTGATCGAGTGGCGCCTTTGCAATTTCCGTAGGCTTCACGGTTATAACGATGATGATGATTCGAAACAGAGACGTAGAATTTCCCACAATGTCTATGCATCACACACAAGTGGATGCTAAGTCAATAATGTAGTGTATTTAATGATGCGGAAATGTTTGGTCTACGATTCTTACAACATCAGCACCTTTCTATTGCGATTTTTTTTAAAAACACTTGTACAATGCTATCATTTTGTACGCAGTTTGTTTTTTGCTATGGGAATTTTATAGCAATTTATAGCATCTACATTTATGGAATTTAATGTCGTGGTAGATAATAAATAACTGGCCCACATTTGGTTTGCTTCCTCGTGTCTATCCAAATCTCAGTCAATTGTGCGATTGGCATTTTAATTATATGTGGATCGATTTTCTTTTCCAAACTCGTGGTATTTATTAATATCTATGGTAGACATAGTGTCTATAGAATAATGAATTTGATTTATGCATATTTATGCAAACGAGTAGGTGGCTTATGAGTTATTTTAGTAGTTGCGTCCTTCTACGAGTAGAAATGATGCGATCCACATATTCATTCATCTTCACCACTCTAACCAATTTGCAGTAGTTTTAAATAAATTTGTATTTCGTCATGAATCTAAAGTCCATATCTTTACATATAATAAAACTGTAGGCATTTTCTTTGTCAGCTAAAAACTCGAAAACTACTGGACAGATTTCGATGAAACTTTTTTTAAATGTTCCTTAAGACTGTGAGACTGCTATAGGCTATGTCGTTTATAGCCACGTCCTTATTAACAGTTTTTAGCCAAAATGTATTTTTTGAAGTGAAAATATATACATACACATATACCTTGCTACGAATGGATGTTTATACTTTTGCGATCGTCAAACAAACACATTCGATAAGGGTTTATTTGTTTTCGCAGTGAGTGCTATGGTCAGTTGTATATTATGTAGGTATGTATATTATGATTTTATGTCCGATGAAGGATGGGGATGGGGTGAGTCGTGCGTGCTGCAGAATGGCATGGGGTATATTAATAATCTTCATAAGAGAAGAGACGTATAATACAAAACAGGTTTCATTTCAGAATTTCATTCGATATGTGGTATGGTAATTGTGTTGGGTTGGGGTAGGTAGTTGTTTGGATTCTTAAGGAAGAGGGAAGCAAAGGAAAGGAAAGGAAATGCAGTATATTAAACAAGTAGCAAGATCAATGAGAGGGAGGGCGATGCAGAGGGTGCACATTATATATCCAATGCATTACATCCATTATCGCATATCGCCACGCAACGCAGTAGGAATTTTATTCTGATATGACGTAACAGGGTAGGGTTGGGGTAGTTGTTTGGATTCCATAGTTCCACTTTGGGGTTGTTGTCGCACATCGAAAGCAATTTTTCTTGAACAGATAGGTACTGTGTATGAGTGACTTACTTCTGTCCAGCCAGTTTGTGAAATATACATATATTATCATAGTAAAGACGAAAGCCGATTGTTAGATACATACTTGAATTGTTATTGATTTTAGAAGTGAAATTGAATACATAGATACATATTGATTTCTGAATTTAAACTTCATCAGCAAGGTAAGTCCGAAAAAATTAAGCTCTGATTTAAAAAAAAAATTAGTTCAGACTATTCCTTCGCGAGATAAAAAACCGATTTTGCTGAAATTTTGTTGTGTTTGAGTGGGTCCCTGGATGGTTTAGATTCACAATTGGACCCGATAGGTGGCGCTGCAATTGGGTTCCAGGAAGTTTACTATTTTTTTTCATCTAAACGTTTGGACTGGTTTTGATTATATCGTTTGTGTGTGAACAAAACAAAACAAGTAAGACACATAAATGTACTATTCAAATCTGTATATTGTTATTAGTTTAGGTGACTGAATATATTTTGGTTGTTTTGCCGTATCAGGGTAGGGTTAGGGTAGTTGTTTGAATTCCATAGGAAAGAAAATGCAGTATTACAAACAAGTAGCAAGAGTACGGCGAGGGAGGGCGATGCAGAGGGTGCACATTATATATCCAATGCATTACATCCATTATCGCATATCGCCACGCAACGCAGTAGGAATTTTATTCTGATACTAGCTGGACCCGTGCTCGCCTTGCCCGCTCGCACAAAATTATATTTGGTTCATTTAAAATTACACTTTTGAGTGATTCATTGAAATCTGTCCAGTAGCGCTTTTAGGAGAAAAAGAAAATTCCTCCCTCTCCTAGATCTTGCTACTTATTTGTAATACTGAATTTCCTTTCGTTTGTTTCCCTCTTCCTATATGGAATCCAAACAACTACCTACCCCAACCCAACACAGTTACCATACCACATATCGAATGAAATTCTGAAATGAAACCTGTTTTGTATTATACGTCTCTTATCTTATAAAGATTATTAATATACCCCATGCGATTCTGCAGCACGCACGCCTCACCCCATCCCCATCCTTCATCGGACATACAATCATAATATACATACCTACATAATATACAACTGACCATAGCACTCACTGCGAAAACAAATCAACCCTTATCGAATGTGTAGTATACGTATGCTAGTCTTGTTTTGTTTTTGTTTGACGATCGCAAAAGTACAAACATCCATTCGTAGCAAGGTATATGTGTATGTATATATTTTCACTTCAAAAAATGCATACGTCATATCAGAATGAAATTCCTACTGCGTTGTGTGGCGATATCGATAATGGATGTAATGTATTGGATATATGCACCCTCTGCATCGCCCTCCCTCGCCGTACTCTTGCTACTTGTTTGTAATACTGCATTTTCTTTCCTATGGAATTCAAACAACTACCCTAACCCTACTCTGTTACGGCAAAACAACCAAAATAAATTCAGTCACCTAAACTAATAACAATATACATACATATTTGAATAGTACATTTATGTGTCTCACTTGTTTTGTTTTGTTCACACACAAACAATATAATCAAAATCAGTCCAAACGTTTAGATGAAAAAAAATAGTAAACTTCCTGGAACCCAATTGCAGCGCCACCTATCGGGTCCAATTGTGAATCTAAACCATCCAGGGACCCACTCAAACACAACAAAATTTCAGCAAAATCGGTTTTTTATCTCGCGAAGGAATAGTCTGAACTATTTTTTTTTTTTAAATCAGAGCTTAATTTTTTCGGACTTACCTTGCTGATGAAGTTTAAATTCAGAAATCAATAGGTATCTATGTATTCAATTTCACTTCTAAAATCAATATCAATTCAAGTATGTATCTAACAATCGGATTTCGTCTTTACTATGATAATATATGTATGTATATTTCACAAACTGGCTGGACAGAAGTAAGTCACTCATACACAGTACCTATCTGTTCAAGAAAAATTGCTTTCGATGTGCGACAACAACCCCAAAGTAGAACTATGGAATCCAAACAACTACCCCTACCCTACCCTGTTACGTCATATCAGAATAAAATTCCTACTGCGTTGCGTGGCGATATGCGATAATGGATGTAATGCATTGGATATATAATGTGCACCCTCTGCATCGCCCTCCCTCTCATTGATCTTGCTACTTGTTTAATATACTGCATTTCCTTTCCTTTGCTTCCCTCTTCCTATAGAATCCAAACAACTACCTACCCCAACCCAACACAGTTACCATACCACATATCAAATGAAATTCTGAAACAAGTAAAAGTGTTATCATCGGCCTGGCCGATGCTTTGATACCCTCCACTGCATAAAAGTCATGCAAAATGCTTGCCATGCGTGTTAGTATGTGTCTAATATTAGTTTTGTATGGTAGGTAGCAAAACTACTTTACCGACATGGACAATTTTCAATACCAACCTGACGACGGTTAAAAAAAGTCCTCTCACAAAATTTCATTCACCTAAGTTAAGTCGTTTGGACGCTATCGTGCTTTAACAGACAGAGAGAGACGTGTGTTCAATAGTGGTTTTGTATGGGAGGTAACAGAACTGCTTGACCGACATGGACCATTTTTAATACAAACTTGAAGGCCATAAATATAAGACCTCTCATAAAATTTCAGTTGCCTAAGTCGATTCGTTCGGACGCTATCGTGATTTCAACAGACAGAGAGAGACGTGGGTCTTATAGTGGTTTTGTATGGGAGGTACCAGAACTACTTGACCGACATAGCTCATTTTCAATACCAACCTGACGACGGTAAAAAGAAGTCGTCTCACAAAATTTCATTCGCCTAGGTCAATTGCTTTGGACGCTATCGTGCTTTCAACAGACAGACAGACAGACGGACAGACAGACAGACAGACAGACAGACAGACAGACAGACAGACAGACAGACAGACAGACAGACAGACGGACATGGCTAAATCGATTCAGAATGTGATCCTGATTCAGAATATATATACTTTATAGGGTCTCCGGTGAATCCTTCTTGGCGTTACAAACGTAATGGCAAAGTGAATATACCTTCCTGTGGAGGGTATAATGAAACCTGTTTTGTATTATACGTCTCTTCTCTTATGAAGATAATTAATATACCCCATGCCATTCTGCAGCACGCACGACTCACCCCATCCCCATCCTTCATCGGACATACAATCATAATATACATACCTACATAATTTACAACTGACCATAGCACTCACTGCGAAAACAAATCAACCCTTATCGAATGTGGTTGTTTGACGATCGCAAAAGTATAAACATCCATTCGTAGCAAGGTATATGTGTATGTATATATTTTCACTTCAAAAAATACATTTTGGCTAAAAACTGTTCCTAAGGACGTGGCTATAAACGACATAGCCTATAGCAGTCTCACAGTCTTAAGGAACATTTAAAAAAAGTTTCATCGAAATCTGTCCAGTAGTTTTCGAGTTTTTAGCTGACAAAGAAAATGCCTACAATTTTATTATATGTAAGGATGACGTAACAGGGTAGGGTTGGGGTAGTTGTTTGGATTCCATAGTTCCACTTTGGGGTTGTTGTCGCACATCGAAAGCAATTTTTCTTGAACAGATAGGTACTGTGTATGAGTGACTTACTTCTGTCCAGCCAGTTTGTGAAATTGATACATCTATACATATAATAAAACTGTAGCAATTTTCGTTGTCAGCTAAAAACTCGAAAACTACTGGACAGATTTCAATGAAACTTTTTTTAAAATGTTCCTTAACACCGTGAGACTGCTATAGGCTATGTCGTTTATAGCCACGTCCTAAGGAACAATTTTTAGCCAAAATGTATTTTTTGAAGTGAAAATATATACATACACATAACCAAATATAATTTTGTACGAGCGGGCAAGGCGAGCACGGGTCCAGCTAGTATTATAATATAGAACGCTTTAAACGGTTTGAATAAAAAAACTATTTAAATTTATTTTTTAGTAAAAACAACATCAACTCTAGGGTGAGGAGGCCTAAGGTTTCTTCATTTTTTGTTTTCTATTCAAAAAAAAAAAAAAAACTTGTTCCTTTTGGCACAAAATTCAATCAGAGTCTATTTTTAAATTTGTAAAACTTTGCAACAGCTGTTTGTAAGCGATATATCTGCTTTGCGACTTTACAATGGTATTCATTGGAACCTGTGTAGCAAGTTTTATTTTTTACGTGCCCTTCTCATTAGCAAATCCATACCTACTATTTAGAGGAATGGTATAAAAGTTGTGATGACTTGTGGTGGCCTAAAAATGCTTAGGTCCTTGTGCACTGGCTTAAAGAATAACATCCGTGTGTATAAATAATTTATAGATTTTATTGCGGCCGTTTTGATGTCTTGATTAAATATTAATTCAATGGATAAAATATTTATGTTAATGATATATAGACCATTGGATGTAGTATTAGTTGTAAATAATGTTTTGTTGTGAATCTTAAGCTTCAAGTCATTTAAGTTATATACTGGTATTAGATTAGATTGCATTTTCAATGGGTTTTTTTTATATTTTGTGAGTCCCCCAAAAAAAAACTTTTCATTCTCAGAGTTCAGTTATCTTTGTCGATAAGTAAAACCAGACATGTTGAGGCGTTTTCTCAGACAAGATAAAACTTCTGGATGGGTTTTGAAGAAGATGATGAATGAAACCCCAAGGACATTACAAATTTTGGGCTAAGGAGGTAAGTATTTTTGTAAAGCGTGAGCTCTGGAACTACTGAACCTATTCGAAGAATTTTTTTCAAATATAGAAAGCTATCCCGTAGCTAGTATAGAATTCAAGCAACAGTCAGTTTTAAATAAAAATGTTGGGTAAGATAAGTTCATTTAGTTCAGTGTAGTTCAAACCTTAATTTGATGTGTGTATATCGGGAAACAATGCACTTTTAAATCTAAATAAAATCGTCACGAACACAACTAGTTGGACCCGTTTTAGGCTATGTTTGGGACTGTTAAAAAAAAACTCCCGTCAAAGCGTAGCAAAATTAAATATTGAACTAAAACACTCTTTAGCTAATTCCTTTAGTTCACAAGTTAGCGTTGCCATCCGTTCGGGTTTTCCCGGACATGTACTCTTTTTCGCCTATGCGGGGAACGTCCGGGATAGTTTTTCTAGATTGTCCGAGTTTTTCATTTTTTCATCGTCGAGAAAAAAGGATTCGAAATTAAAAGAGCTTGAATTGAAAGTGCCAGTTTTATTCCCGCGTTTTGGGAGTGATTTTGAATCGTAATTTGTTGCTTCTGAATTCTGCAACATTATTATTGTAATACCAACTTTGGTAATCGACAAAAGAAAGAAAATGAAAATGAAAATGAATGAAAAATTCTAATGCGATCTTACCTATTGAAGTCGATGTAATCAGTTTAAAAATATTAAATATTTTGCTGAATTGCTCGGCAATGAATATAGAATACCAGTCAATTTTATACCATTCAAAAAGGAGATGGCTTTCTCTTCACCCGGCAGTGGAACGACTTTTGCTTATGTTTGAAACCCTAAAATAATATTTTAAATATGTCAAAAATACACCGAAAATATAAAATCTTGTTTGTGTTGTTTATGCGACAGGGTTTCTATCATTTTTTCCAATATTTTGAAAATCCGTGGATACCAGCCAAAATTCACGTAATTTAAAGACCAATCTTTTTTAGGAAATATATTTTGTCGCCAATAGTTAACTCGGGTCCCAAACTAAATTTCCAAATCCCAGAAATTTTAATTGATTTTTTTATCTCTTCGCTGGAAACTAAGGATATTTTCTAGATATTTTAAGATTTGTGTTTAGTGAACTTTTTTTTCAAAACTTTCATATGTGTCTGAAAATTAGCCGAGAATAATTATTCAGCGCGATAAGCACACGGCCCTAAAACAACCGCAATGAAAACAAGAAAGTTCAAATATTTTTGTAACAAATAGTACACGCATTTTTGTCCTAGTTTTGTACTCTTTTTTAGATCCTATTTTGTCCGGGAAAGTCCGGGATTTTCATGCCCGATAACTACTTTCTTCAAAAGATTTCTGGCAACCCTATTCACAGCCAATAATTTAAAGGGTGTATAATGAAGATATATGCATATTTAACGTTCACGATTGTTATGACCGGTCATATTTTAGTAAAACATTTATATATTAGTTATATGTAAAATGTTGCCAAATCTTTATTTGCGTTTTATGTAGCTCACGGGAACAAATTAAGTATCCCTTTGATGGACTGACATTAATTTAAAAGCAACCTTTTTGGTTCCGGAAAAAGATGTAAAACAAATTTTAAGCTGGGAACGATTTTGATTTAAAAAAAAAAGCTGTTTTATTTGTCGGCTAGAATGAACAAATGAACGCATTCAGTTCAGTCTCAAAAGGTATGTTCGATTCGAAAACTCAGTCCGGTATTTTAAATGACATTTTGTGACAATGACCGAAAATATATGAAGATAGGCGATACAAATATGCCTTGATACTCCGATAGGCTTTCAGCTGGATATTTCCGAAATTTTAACTGCACACATTGACTCTAAGTCCAAAGGTTGTCAGAGTCTAAAAATATAATCAAATTTGAGTTTTCCAGAAGTTATTTGTGAGTGTAAAAATTCTTTAGAAATGTATTTTCTTCTATTAAATTCAAGGCTTCGGTGGTCTATATTTGGGGTTGAATTACCCAGTAGTTCTCAAAGTGATTGGATATTATAGGTTATTTTGTAGCTCTAGCACTTCTAATCCTTTGCTATACCTAACCTAGAGTAGAACTCCAAAATTATTCATTCGAAGAGTCTACAAATCATATTTCTGAATAAATGAACTTGTCTAATATTTAAGTGAATACATACATTCCTTATCAAGTTCTGTGTAAACCCTAATTCAATGTTTGGAAACCAAAACTAAACACGATTTATGATTTTTCTATAAGCAAAAACCATTCAAAGCCAACATTGGCATTTCCTTTTAGAACAATCGTTCATCAACTCCCGTCAATTTGAATTTCAATCTTTTATTGTACCATACCATACCAGTTAATACCACTCTACATTAATCCACAATCTCCGGCATCTCTCGATAGATATATCACAGCAACTACAAAAACTCAACTCGTAGTGAACTAAGAACTAATACTCGACACACGACTCGAATATGTGTGTGGATCAAGAATTCATCAGTCATCTGGGATTTCCAGTGATGTATTATTTATTGAATTTGTTGTTGCTTTTTTTTTTTCTCCCCTTTTCCTGTTTCATTTTGTTTTTATTTAAAGAAAAACAGAACCGAAGCGATAGAGATAGGCAAAGTGAACGATTGCAATTTTCTAACGATCGGAAAGTACAAAGCTATATCTATGCTCTACCGGACGCGGACACTTTAAAGAAGGCCAGGATGGTGGCGAAGAGATAAAGTCATTCGGCCGGGGGGGTAACTTGTTTGGGGAGGCGCTAAACTGTTTGCAGATATTTCTATTAAATGTTAACTTTCACACAACGATCACGGATCACACTCTTGTTGGTAGCGCAAAAAAAAAAAGTGGTTATTTTATTATTCATGCGCGATATGCAAATTTTGGATAACATTCAGTATCTAATATATATATATTTTTTTTTGTCAGTCTCACAGATGTGATAATCAAGAGACAAAGAGACGAAGACACAAATTTGCCAACAAGTTTGTAGATTTTTGTTTTTTTTTTTTTTACTGAGTTGGTACCGCTTGTGCCACAATTTCTCAAATTATTGGTTTTTCCATAAAAAAAAAAATAAAAAAAAATTTAGAAACCAAAGAAAGGTGGACAGAGAAGTAATAAGCGTACGCGCAGCACTCAAGCATGACAGTTGGATCGTGTATCAAGTGTTTGGAAAGCGCGCAAAAATGGTTGTCACACTTTGAAATTCCCAATTAGCAACGTGCGCTATCGGTCGCATTGGTCGGTGTTAAAAGTCAATTTCCAAAGCCATAATGTAATACATCACACTTAACACGCATTGCAATGCATAAGTTGCTGGCTGTCACTGGGGTTTTTCGCCCGATACAAATCGATCCAAAATGGAAAATGAAAATAAAAAAAACCTTGAGGGACTACCTACCTGGATTATGTCATTGTGCGCCAAAACTTGTTTCGACGCTGATCGGAGCATGCTTATCAAGTTTAACCGATTTAGCAGCTTTTCGATTTTTTTTTAGTATCTGGAGAAATTTCGAGTAAACCACAAAATCTGGGGTCATGATACGAATGTGTTATTGCTCTTTGGGGCTTCTTTCTTTTGTGAGAAAGGAGGCATTTTTGTTTTTTTTTTTATGAATGCGATCCACAGTGAATTCTAGTGACCTTTTTTTTTAAAATATCTCAAGGGGATATAACAAAAACCCAAACACAATTAAAAAGAAGGTGAGAAATAAAAAAATAAAAATAATGATGCAGGCATCAGACGCTGCTGATGAGACACACAGCGAGTTTGTTTGATGTGCGGTTACACATTTGAAATGCGGGATTCCCCAGTATTTCACTTTACACGGCGAACAGCGGCAGTAGCAGCTCCAGCGAGCACGCAAAACCTCAAAGAAAACAATTAATGTGTTCGCGCAATTACATGGTGTTTTTGTGGGTTTGAAATTCCCACTATAGAGTGCAATCACTTATGAGATGGAAAAGGGCGGGACTAATGGAGTGGAGGCAGATGGAGATGACTGACGTGATGTAGAACAGGCACTTGTGAGTTCACACACTCCGTTGGAGATTACCTAAAGGATTTTGAGGCTGAATTTGGAACACATTATGATGAGTCTGGATCTGGACTAAGCAGAAAAGTGCTAGAGCACATTTCAAAATAGTATGGAGTGTGACGCATGGGTTTGAGAGAGATAGGCTGTGATAAATGTAAATCGGATTGAGAGGGAGTCACACTCTAGTAGTGGCTATATTTTATGTGTTTCGAAGAAAGCGCGCATAAATTCTCTGCAGTCGATGACGTTTGGCGCCGGTCGTTGATTGCAATGAAAAACTATTTCTGAACACACTCGTGATCCTTTTCTGTCACCTAGGAAACATACTGGTGTATACATATGCATAAACTTTCTTTCTGACTCAAAGTACATTTTAATAACAACTTGGAGAAGAATTGCGAAAAACACCGGACGTGTGTAATTGTTAACAAGTCAAAAATATCGTTCTGACAGTAACCACACTGTCGAGCTGTCAAACTTAAACGCATTTAACACCAACAGTGGGAGATGTTTAAGACTCAATAAAGAAATTGTAAAAAGACCAATAGTCGGAGCACATTCGTTAACAAATTTTTAGCATTTGATGCATATTTTGTGGAAAACCCCATCGTTTTGTTCGTATTTAATTTTGACAGCGCGACATGACACAGCGAAAGCGGCTCCCTTGTGGTTTTCCCTTAACATTGGGTAATAATTGCCGACAAAAAGCTTCATTAATGTTGTTAGAACAAAGCATTTTTCTCTGGAGTTGATAGCGTTCGCCTTAAATTTATTGTAGTTCACAATAGAAAATTATACGTCACAAAAGATAGCGTTGTATTACAATTTTCGCAATTGTGAGTTCGCAAAATTCAGTCCGATCACTAAAAATATTATCATTATATGTATATCGAGCAACTAGTATAGGTAACTAAGAGGAACGCAATGGGCAACCGGAAGCATAGGTAATAAGTGAGATAAGATTCCTAGAGCCACAATGGCTATAGAAGCACAAAGCTATATTTCCTGGTATAACTAAAAATACTGATTATGTACTCGTCACTGGCGCAAGGTTTCAGAAGATCAACTTCTTATAGGTTATAAGACAGTAGAAATGTTTGTAAAAACTACTCTGAAGTATATATGTACTGCATAATGCTTGTTCCATTAATCGAAATCGGCCTTTATTTTCTAGTGAAAGTAATATCAGTCACTTAAAACTTTCAGTGTATCGCATTATCAGCAAACACAAATATAATGATCACATATCCACTTTAAGCCCATATCAATGACGGAAGAATGACCAATAATAAAATTGAGAAAATCCCTCCATCACATGCCGATGATAAAATCTCATACACTCATCCGCTTTCTCAAGGAATTCTGATGAAAATCATCAAAAAGAAACACCCAACCAATTACATTATGCATATCGATGTATCGGAAATCCGTTCGATATCTTCGTTCTAACTTAAGAATCCACAAAAAGTAATCCAGAGATTTACGACTAAAGTTAGCCATTCATAATGTAAAACCAAAGTGTCGGGGATGCCCCTTTGCTTTTCTAATACCCAGCTAACGTCAGACTCTCCCAGCATCAATACCCCAAGGAACTTTCCAATCTACACAAAATGTGTGTTTTGTCAGCGTACATAGACAACTGATAACATTAATTTATTATTATTACCAAATTGGAAATTTTAATATCGCCAAGCTAATCTTTTGCGCTTCATTAGTTTAAATGAAATACCCACTTCATTGACGATGCATATTTTTTACAACACCCTTTCAATGCAAAAATGCCACTCATTTAGTAGTAGTAAATATTATGCATATATGTATGTATTTTTTTCCGGTCGTTACTACTACAATAATTCACCACATCAAAAGAATTTGCCGTGATTTGACAGTTTGCGCGCTGATGTCACAAACATTTTGAGTGCCAATTTAATATAGCAACTGTATAGAACAAGTTTTCTTAATAAATTTGATGATTATAGAAATAGAAATGTAAAGAAATTTCCAAAATACAAACCAACTTAAATAAAGTGACAGCACAATCAACGAAAACCATTGCGTCAGCTACAAACGTCAGAGATTTGTAATTTTTATTTGGGGTTTAGGTGTTTTGGTTTTTTTCATGGCGTTATGTTATGAATGCGTGAATATTGTGTTTTTTTTTTTTGTAGATAGTAAACCGTTTTACTATGCCATGGAGGTGTAGGTCTTATATAGAAAAACTGGGCTCTTACGCCTATCATGCGATGATATGATAGTGTACCGATTGGCCATCGGAACAAAGTTAAACAGCAATAATTTGATAAAGAAAACAAAAACACCAGATATATTTATTATGGGGGGAATTCCGTTAGAAGTCTGACATGTAGTGTATGTCAGTTATGCAAACAAATTAAACGAAGGTTGAACATGGGAATATTTAATAAAATTTTCTGATTTTCCATAGATATCGATGATAAGATTATAAAGCAAGAGAAAATGACGACAGAGTGTTACCATGTCAGATAGTTTGTTTTAGATTTGTATTCCCCCAGAGAGATAGTTGTGGCGAGTATAGATATTGGAGCATTTTCTACTTACGGCACACCTAATCAGACAAAAATAGTGATTTAATTCAGATTGTACTAAGATGTTCCTTACATGCTGATAACGAAAAAAAAACCAAGGTTATGGGAAACCCCAACTATAATCCGGTTGTAAATATTAAGTGACAAACATTCCACAGATGCAGCACAATAATTTCATGGGGTAAGCTAAATTTATTGTTGATAAATTTTAATTGGAAATATATTGTATTAGATAAATGTCAAAAAAAAATTCTTTCGAATTCTAGGTAGTTTAGGGAAATTTTCAAAGAATTCCAACAAATACTTTTGATTAATATATTCCACATGATTGACGCAAACGCAATTTAAACTGATCTTCACTGACACTCAACATATTCAGCGCATCATTTCTAAAGTGCAAGCAAAATAATGTGTGGATATTTTTATTTCTTCTCATTCTCAAGAGAGGATTTTATAAAAACCAAGAAGTTTTCAGAAGAGTTAAAGGAAAAATGTACCCTCATTCATAAAACTTTGAATGTTACTAATAATGACGACAATCGAACAGAACACATCATCTACTCACATTTCGCAAATTCAGCGTTCCATGTTCATGAGTGCTGACATAGCAAAAATATTGAGCCTAATTGCTTCTTTCGCGTGCCTGTCTATTTTAAAACGTTCAATAAAGTGAACTAAAAGTTAAAACGTGTAGGTATAATATTCAGTGAAATGTCCAAACCAAGCCCCTGACCAATTTCTGACAGTCAATTCTCCGTATATATGTATTCCTCTTTGGTAAGACATTTTACTCCATTCTACTGTCAGCAACTCATGTGAATGGTCCTTTAATCTATCTGTCGGTCGAGTAAAAAACGAATCAATCAATTGCCACAAAAGCTGATTGCGAAAAACCGAACTATGTTAAGTTTACCCTATATTTAAACTCAACTTCCACATACATTCCACACATTCAGCGCATCATTTCTCGAGTACTGACTTGGGAATAATTATTTGTTTCTGTCTAAATAAGTATTGCTACTACCTTGATTTGTACACATATTAAACATCCTTAAATTCAGTTTTAAGAATAAAAAATTATCGGAGATAGCAAACCAATAATAAGCTAAATGTGAAAGGAAACCGCTTGCAGAATACAGGGCTTAATTATGTGTGAAACATTATGTAGAAATAACGGACCAAGTAATCATACAGCAGAGATTTAAAAGAATGCAATTATTTTTGAAGGCTTTCTTGAATGAATACAATTGCATTCATTGCATGATTGCATTCATTGATTTTATGCATTCACGATTCTTTTATCATACAAAGAATTGCATTAATTGAATGCAACCATTTAAGAATCAATGCGTTCTTTGCATGCATTTGCATTTTTTACACTGATTATAAACGAGTTTAAATGACATTTGTTCATTTCAAAAAATGTTTATTGGTAATTGACCAAATTAGTATATGATTTTACAGAAACAAAATAATGCAAAGACACTATTAAATAAATGCATTCAATTAAATGTGATTCTTTAAAGATACAAGAATGATGATTGCATTAAAATGAACACAATTCTTTGCGATACTTTTCAACACAAACCTCAATTTGCTGCCACACAAATCGATATGTCTGCTGAATTTCAATAAATTTATTCCAGTGATTTAATTTATGAGTTAACAAAATATTTTCGTTCGCACAAATTATCCAAACTAGAAGGAATTTTTTCATTTATTTAGAAGAAATTTCAAAACTGAAAATCCCCCTCTGCTCCTTTTTTTGAAAAATTATTTCTCTTTTTCTAAAAATACGGTTTTGGCGAGTGCAAATGTAAACTACTCAACTACACAGTCTCGAGGTCTTACAATTTCGTCTATATGATGTCTACAAGAATTTCTCACGTTCTGCGCCTATAAATGGACACGGCCAGACAAGACACTAACAAGAACCAACAACGATGGGACATAGTTTGTAAAAAATTTATTTTTACATTTTCTTTTCATCTAATTCGGACACAATACATTTAGTCATCAAAGTGGGTAGAGTAAAAGAGAAATTCATAACGATCATGGGGGAGACCCAGAGATCATTGGTGCTGAGTGGATCATGGGATTTATTTTGAGCAAATAAAAAAAAATATTGTGAGAAATCACAAAACAAAGAAAAGGATTAAAATAGACCTATTATAAAAATTTTAACAAATCGGTGTTGCACTCAATGTCGACATCTCTCCTATAACCGATTTGTTTGATGATTATTTATAGAAATAGAGAACAAATGAGTTGATAATCACTTTGCTGCTAGTGCAAACGTTCTGTATTGTATGGTTAATAAATTTATCATGCAGTTAAATCAGTACTTGGCAACGGAGTAGGTAACAAATTAGGATGGTAGAGGACTTTACTCTTTTATCTTGTTTACAATCGTTTTTAAAACAAACAAATTGGAAAATTGGAACATATCAAAATCAATTTCTGAAAAGACAAGTCTGCCAGACTTCAAGTGATTGGAACCTATATATTATAGACTTGGTCACGTTTAATTTTTTAGGTATACCCTAAGTGGTCTTTTGATTATCTTCTGCGATAAGGGAGTTTCGATAAGTCGAATTGGGTAGTAAGGCTTATGTTTGTGCCATGTCTACAAGATGGGAGATTGCATGGGTTTCCCCAACAAAATGTTCACAGGTTAAAGATAGCTTTGAAAGATAACTATAAAAGAGCAAAGTATTATAAATAACCATAAACAATTTTGACAGAAAACTGTCCAAAAGTTTTTTGGGCATTAACCTGACAAATTTCAAATTTTCGACCGTATTTCAGCTGAAAGTCTACTATTTAACAGAACAATTCATTTATTCATCCAAAAGCGCTGATGATTTTTCAGAGAAACCCCAAACATACATGTGTTCAATATTTTGTACAGTCATTTTTTTCATTTGTGTACAAACTTTATTTTGGTCACCATTTAATCTCAAGAGTTTATGTTCGGTCTAGACTCTGGACTGCGTCGTCTTTCAAATAGGCTTAGTAATACACATTAGTCATACGAAAGAGGGCTTACTTTTGTACAGATTTTCCTTACTTCCGATAAATTGTAATCTGTGAAGCAGCCTCAGCTTTAAGTCAAAGCTAGTAATATTGAATGATTCATTTGTTAAAAACGTGGATCAAAAACTACCCTATGAAATTTCCGTTCAATTAATTGTATTACGCAAGTGAAAAATAAAATGAGAAAAAAATATCTGTCTCTTTAGCCTTGAATCAACCGACTCATTCATTCTTATCAACGCAGTTAAACAAAACGAAAGAAAAACAATCACCTATATATAATAGATGTAATGAAATGCGTTCTACAGCACAAGCCGCTACTGAGTATAACAGTTGAAATAAATAGTTCAAATTTCTTCTTTAAAATTCATCTACTAACGTCGACAATGAGTACTTTAAAATCAAAACAAGAAAACGTACTCTATAAGTAGTGACACACTTAGCAACTGGTTACCTAACTAACAAAGACTTGTTCAAAATTCTAAAACTGTTTGGAATTTCGAACTACAACTCTGATGCGCCATAAAAAATTATAATAGAAACGATATTTATTTAAATATCCATAAAACGAATTAAGCTTTGTTTGTTACGTGTACCGCAATACAAATTCCTTGCAATAACAAAAAAAAAAAAAACGTTTAAGCCAATCTGTGTAGCTCATGTTCCAAATAGTCTATGAATATACCAATTAAAAACCCCAACCCAGCCAATTATGGCAACCTCCAGAAATTCCCATTTTTAGCGGTTCAACAAACTCAATTATAATCTGAATGCGAATTGTTTTAACCAAATGTGTATTTAATCCACTTGGATTAGAGGAAATCAATTTAAATACAATACAACCCACGTCTGCTGTCATCTACAATAACATGCTTCAATGCGCTAACTATTTACTACAACAAGCCCAATAGGGTAAGATTCGGAGTATGAGTAGTACATGAATGGTAGACAATAATGAAAAAAAAAAAAAGTAAAAGTCAATGTTTTTGCACACGTAAGGTTGTTAAACTGTTGAGCTGACACAAAAGATACGAGACAAAAAAAAACTTAGGAAATACTCGATAGAAAAAGTAAGAGTGTTTTGACCAAATTTAGATATGCAATAAGACACGGAGACCTCTAACCACAATTCGATGTAAAATTGTTTAATCAATAGTTGAAGGTTTTTCTTTGGATTTTGTTTCCTTTTTTTGTTTCATATTTTTAGAACATTTTTATTGGCTGACATGACAATGCCAACTGCCGTTCGAACTTTATTTATCATTTACCATGCATGTTGTAAGTGTAACCACTGACGTGAGTTTTAGAAAACGCACAACAGAAACCCTAAAGTTTTGATCTGATCGTCTTCCTTCAGTCGACTAGATTCTAAATTTTCGTGAACTTAGTACTCAGTCGAGAAATTATTGACTCTGTTCACGTGATCATCAATCTAGGCCAATAAAAATTCAGGCATAGTTAACAGACTTAATAAACTACAGTTTTGAACATCCCGAATGTGCTTTTAGTTCACATTTTAGCTGTGTAAATGTTTGTCAATTCAACGAAGCCAGGACCCGGAAGGATAGAAAATCATGGACACAATCCTCTGCGTATACCGAGAGTATAAATAAATAGGTCTTAATTCCTAGGGAGGTACTTCTTCCAAGTTGAGCTTTCCAGTACAGCAGACAAGATAATGGACTTCATCAAATCCTCCAGGATGGCTTCTATTTCTATGTACAATGTATTTGATTACAGAATTTATAGACACGGTTATAATAGGTAAGGGACAACCTCTTCCCCACAAACGGGCAACGAAATTGGTCATTATTGACCTGAGAGTGACACGGAATACTCCTCGCCTGTCCACAAACCTCAAATAAGCTGCAACTAATCTATATCCATATCCATACTACTTATAAAATGCAACGTCCGTCTGTTCGTTTCTCCATAAGTCGAGAACCGTTCGTCCGATTTTCATGATTTTTTTTCTGATTTATAGATGTGTGGCCAACTTAGTCCGTAGGGTGGGTGAGAATTGCTCAGAAGTAAAGGGTTCGCGGGGAGTAAGGGGGGTCACAAGAACCGTTAGCCGTATGAACGTGAAAGTTTGTATGTTGAGAGATAAGTCAAAATTATTACATGCCTCATTCATCGTTTTTCAAAATTCGTCCTATAAGAGTTGAAAAACTTTTCAAACAAACTTTTCTATTTCGACCTTACTACTCTTAACTTGCCATTATACTGATAAATAGATTTATGTCAATTCAGGATATACTTTTAATTCTTAGGCAATATTTTACCGAGTATTTTGAGCTAACATTCGTTTTTCTGCCCCATCCAGAGGGTGAGATATAATAAATTGAAACTAGATCTTATTTGGCCAAGTACGCTTTATCGATCGCAGTTGTGCTTAGGAAGGGTAGTTTTGATTTGCGTTCTAAAAATAGAATGATTACTCGCACGACGGGCATTTAGAATGCATAATTGTAAATGCTCATGAAATGCGTAGTTGAATTTGATGTAGGCAATGGATATGCATTAAACAAACTAAATATGTATATACATATGTACGTCTACGTACATATAAGAGGTTTGTGGTGCGTAAGTGATAGATACATATCTACATATATGAATTTGAGATCTGCAGCTATGGAAAGTGTAACGATATGATCGAGTAGTATAAATAATTACATCATACCTGCGACGAGTTTTTATTTATGTGACATCTTATGTCTGTTGACTTAGAACTTTCGGATCAGTACAGGTCACGTAAGGACTAAGTTGGGGACGGAGGAAGGATGAAGGGGTGGTAGGGACTAACTCCGGAACTATTTGGTCGATTTTAAAAATTCTTTCAAGATTGTACCGGCTACATCCTCCGGATCTGTGTAGGTTAGTTAGGGTGTGGATGGGGTAAGGGGAAACGGGGGTATAGGGGCTATCTTCGAAACTACTCGGCCATTGCCAGAGTTGACCTCCGACAGCATCGTCTTTCACATGGACAGCTATATATTGAATGTTTACGTGTGAGCTGCAGGCGTAATTTGTTTATAGCTACTTGCGCCCATTAAATAAATAACATGTAGGTATAGTTTATGAAAAGACATAGCGATCAATTATTAAAAAGAAGACAAAATATAAACAAGTAAAAGTGTTACCATCGGCCTGGCCGATGCTTTGATACCCTCCACTGTATGTACTGGTACAGGTACACGCATGTGTCTAATATTGGTTTTGTATGGGAGGTACCAGAACTACTTGACCGACATAGACAATTTTTTAATACCAACTTGGCAACGGTAAAAACAAGTCCTCTCATAAAATTTTATTTTCCTAAGTCGATTCGTCTGGACGCTATCGTGCTTTCAACAGACAGACAGACAGACAGACGGACATGGCTAAATGGATTTAGAATGTGATCCTGATTCAGAATATATACATTTTGTAGGGTCTCTGGTGAATCCTTCTTAGCGTTACAAACGTAATGACAGAGTGAATATACCTTCCTGTGGAGGGTATAACAAACGTGCATTAATAGCTGAAATAAATTTGAATTTAATTTAATAGAAAAGAAACCAGCGGGCGGAGCCGCGGGCGTTGCTAGTACATATATAAAAATGAAGATTCCGACTGACAGATGATCAAAGCCCAGCCTAAACCATTTGCTCTAGAAAGCTGAAATTTTGCAAAGAGGTTTTTTTTATGATGTATCCAAGCACTTAGGAAGGACTTTTTGAATTTCGACCCCTAAAGGAGTAAAAGGGGGGGTTAAAGTTTGTATGGGAAGATATTTATATTTCATCCGTTTGACTTTAAACTCGGTTTATATACACTCTATGAGAAATAAAGAAAATAATTTCTTCGATTTTGGAAATTCTTCCCTTAAAGGGGTAAGAGGGGGGTCAAAGTTTATTTTTCATCCGATCGACTTCAAACTTAGTTTGTGGCCGTTTTCTTAACTCACAAACCGTTCGTCATATCAATTTGAAACTTTGTAATGCGTCCCAAAATCGTTCGCCGTTGAATATGATTATCGCTTCATCTAACTCCAGCTACTCCAAATATACTCAAGCGGAATTCTGTATGAATAGGTTCATATTGCTAGAAAGTGGTGCATCTTTCTGGTTGCAAGAGTGTAATAAGATCTGGGAGGTGTGGAATATATTGAAGGGGTAAAAGCTTCCCCTTTTCTAAAGATGGTGCGTATCATATCGCTGTATTTGCCAGCAAAGAAATTTGTTTTGTCCCATAGATTGTGACTCAATCTGCTATAGTATAATCTGTGTTGAGATGCCAGCGCTTCTCTAACAAAAATATTGATCATATAATCTTTGAACTGTTTTTTCCAATAGGGCATTTTTCAGAGATACTAACTTCTCCTTAGGTACTTTCTTAGGTGGGTTTTCTGCGCGATATATAAATGTAAAACAGGGAACTAACTGACTGTGAAGGAATATCTGTGTACCAAATCCTGAGGACTTCACGAGCGAAGCCGCGGGAAAAAGCTAGTGCTGAATAAAGCAGTAGATTTGTGTACATATAACTAAAAAAAAATACATAACTCTTTGGACAATAAAAAGGAAGAAAAGAGATAAGAAAATTTCGGCTGGGTATTGAATTGATCCTTGATAATTTAAATACAAAAATTGTGATTGGTAAAAATTGCTCCAAGAAGGGAAATTATAAGCACCCAGCGTGGGAATCTTTGTACTGCAGGGGAGGCTGGCAGTCTATTACAAAAAAAAAATAGCTCAGCTAATGAAAAAATGGTTTTGACTGCTTAGCAATGCAGTACATTGTGCAACGATCGCACATTGTCTAAAACGTGCCGCACAAAATGAGTCAAATTAATTAGGCAAGCAATGCATGACTTGGAAATACCCAACAAAAAAAATTTGGATTGAAGCAAAGATAAATAGAAGGACCATACCAATAAATTGTAAACATGTGCGCTAAGGACGTGATCGAAAATGTTGTCAAGATTTGGAGTCACACAAATAAAATATCGCATACCACAGCAAGACTATCTGACATTTTGTATAGTAGCTTCCATTATTCGGCGATGAGGGATTCCTTCATGTTTTTCATTTATTTTTTGTTAGTAATTACGGCCATTGACCTTACAATGTGCTAATTGGTGTAAGCGTGACTTTAACGAATTCCACACGACACTACGAATAGAATATATTCAAACATTTACTCGCCCTTAGACTCGTTTTAAAATAATTACACCCAAGGTTGAGCCGCAACCCCCCCACAAAGTACCTACATACATTTGCAGCGCCATATCAAAGAGAATTACGTCGTTTTTGCGTGACCTAGACTCAACAAAAAATAGAATTTTAAATTAATTAATGCATTTTTCAGTTCACGTATAAAATTCATTAAGTTCTAATGCTTAACACATGTAATCTCATCTTTATAGTCCATTTATGTATTTTTTCATGTTCCTGTTCAAAATTATATTCCACATTCAAATTTTTGTACAAATAAACATGTTAGCCGCTCGCTGTTGTCGTCGTCGTCGAATATTCTCATCCAAGAGCCAACTCTCATGACGATAATGTTAACGCTGACGTCTCTGAATCGGACAGGGGGGATACAAAATTTAAATACGAACAAAAAAAAAATCCTACATTTATATATTTTTTGGGTTTTTCCACAATTTCAAAGCCAACGAGAGAGCAACAGTAAAACGGAAAAAAAATACGCAAGCAAAAGAGAGATGTATCTATACAAACAACACAATCCACATACCTAGATATTATATTCAATGAAAATACAATCCACCACACCACCCAGCCCCAAGCACTGTTTATAACTTGAGTGCGAGTCTACCACCATTAACATCAACCAAGGGTTGGGGCGCGCGGGTGGGTCTGGGTGGTGGGGCCAGAGAAAAATCATTGCTGGTGTGTGGATGGGGTCGAGAGAAAAACGGTATTTTAGGAGCAAGAACAAGTATAGTAGGGTAGGGAATGAGGTGGAAGGACGGAAAAATTGGTTTTCCATAATTTTTGTATTTTTATGTCGAGTTGTGCGCGGTGTGTTGCGCGCGATTTATTTGCACGCGAACTCTGACGTTAGTAGTAACCTCTACACAAGACACTGACGTATGTATATTAAGATAGAGAAATTTTCAAATTTGAATTTATGCCAAAACATTAGCAAATATACATGCATCGGTACATAATAAAATAATGTCCGACGAATATTGAGTTTATTTTTACCAGAAAAGCTAAACATGAAAGGAGGATATTTTGTTTATAATAAGTTTTAATATGCCATAAGGTGCTGAATGGTATTTGTTGGCTAATTTTTTTTTTTTTTTTTTTTTTTGTTTCTGTTTTCGTCTGAAGGAAATTTTCTGGCGAGACATATTTTTAGACAGTTGGACGCACCAATTGTATGGGGGAATTTTATATTTTATTTGTCTATGAAGATTTTCACAGAAATATGCTGCTATAGAAAGATGCGACGTTTTCTGTGTGACATAATTATGGGAAGAGGGAGATTTTGTTTATAATTATAGCTCCCAGAACAGGATCAAATTCTGACAGCTGACTTATGGGATCATAATTCTGACAGTTAACTCACTAAACTGATCCTACGAATATGATCCTGCGATGTTGTTAGAAAATTAAATAAGGATAATGATGTAGGTAACTCATATGAGACATGACATAGAAGAAGATAATCGAATTCTGACAGATATTTAAACGTCAACTAACGCCAATTTAGCTATTAGCATGAAGCGAAATAACTGTACAGTAAAAGATGGTGGCCTTTGTTGTTTGTTAAGATAAAGAGTTAACAGAGTTCTAGTTTTACAAATTTGTGCGCAACGAAAAAAAAAAAACGAAGGTACCTGGCAGAAGTTCTCACTAAAAGTGACGCTTTTATTAAAATATAAACTTTTCATGCGAGAACGAATTGTGAACTGGAACTGCAAAATTTTGACATTTCATTTATATTAGATGAATGTTTTGGTCGAAGGTGTCACTTTATGTTATGTTCACTATAGGTAAGTTCACGCAATATATATTTGCGGCTTCGTGTGGTAACTTTTGAGCTATATTCAAAACAATTAAAAATCGATAATTAGGTACTTTTAGTTTCCGTAAAACATTACGTTTGATGCCGCATTTCTATAATAAAGAGAAAGCTGACAATTAATGAATAGAAAATGGTGGGTGCACTTAAAACAACTTAATTACAGTGGAATGAGGCCTTGAGGAAATCCCATACCATTTATGGTGGTATAGGTAGTGCTAATATGATCATATCAACAATAATTAAACATTCTCATATCTCAATTAATTAATTAATTGACAACCTGCGTCAATGCCTTGCCCGTAAATACTAGTAGGTATTCAGTAATTACGATGATCGATAGTGCGACAAACAGAGGACAACAAAAATAGAGATTACCATCGCAACGTTTAAAGAGACTTTGGCAGTGAACTGAAATGGTGATAGTCAATTCGCTTTCCGTTTCAATCAGTGATTAGCGCTATAATTTCATAAACTATAACGAGCATAGGTTAGGTATGTCTATGTCCTTGATAATTACATTTCGTATCAGGGCTGCTCATTATAGTATACACATGTATATTGTATGTTTCCTTTTGAAGGAATTTCCATTGCCATCAACAGCGCGCAGCAGCACCCACCACCTTTCAACCAGCCAGCCATTAGTTCGTTCTATTTTTAACAGGGAAATAAACAAACCATCGTGCGTGCACGAATTTTCCATATGGTTCAATGAAATCGCCTGCTGACTGGAAAAACCCAGGAAAACTTATCCTTGTATAGATACCAATATACCATATGTATCGATTCGTATGTATGTGCATACACAGTACACACCCGGCAGTACTACATCACCGCCACCCAATGTCTGTTTTAATTTGAGAAAGGAATTGCAATTGTGTAAACGAGACAGAGCTGAAGAGACGCGAATACTTCATGTGACCCGGTGGTATTTTTAGACCAAATTCTAAAGAAAAATTTGTGTGTACATGCGCGCAACAACGCTCAAAATAGTCGCCTGTTTCTGGCCAGCCACTAGTTCATTCTCTAGCGCTGTTGGTCGACTCTCTCTCTTTCGGTCTCCATTATATGTGATCAAAAAGAAAACACTCTATCAGGAAAGAATATTTTTGTAAGTCACGCAATAAATAGATTTTTTCTTTTTATTTAACGCGGGGAATTCCTCAAGTCTGGTTGTGGTGCAAAAATAGTCTACGAAAGGAATTCACCAATTGATGTGATGAATGCACAGCACACTTTATGGGTAAAAATATCATTCTATGCGGGACGGAAATAGGATCATTCTTAAAACTCTTGATTGATGATTGTAAAAAAACAAAAAAAAAAAAAACTCACCATCATAGTTGCGAAGCTCCAAGTCAGCTGGTAAATGGGCACAATCCAGGTAAGATGTTGTCTTGTCACTACTTAGGTGACCGTAACAACGATGGGCTTCATTTATTTCTGATGCACTGATTGGCATTGTGAGGGCTTTAACACACTGGGTATCACCGGACATGCAGGCTAGATGGAGAGGAGTGTTGCCATGGCGATCTCGTACTGTGGGCTGAAAGAAATAAAGAGATAAAGTTAGAAAGCGACATAAAGCCAGGCCTAGCTATCACCTTTTCTCATTGACAACCACACAAACTCTGTAAAAACAAATTTTTGTTCTTCATGCGTTGACATTGGAAATGAGAACCTGTATTGCTATGCTTTGACAGCAATAAATTTCTTATAAGGTGCTATCAAAACCTACTACCTATTGGGTTAAACCAGAAATTTGAAAAAAAAAAAAAAAAGATTGGCGCCCAACGTAAGGTCAACGATCGATTACTCAGTTCAACTATTGGAATTTGCGCTTTATAATTATTATTACATGATTAGTAAAACACAATGCCATTCGAGTCGCAATATATTCTCGAGACCTTATAAACTTCCGTAGACTTAAGACTGTACGCTCCAGCTCCGTAATCTTCAGCATAATACACGAGACTACATCTGAATTGTGTTGTAAACTTGACAACCAAAAAAATGTTCCGTTTTATAATGCGTCAACACATCGAATTGTGCTGTCCGTTCGTAGGGTGATTCCTTTTTGTCTACAATGCTATTTATCGAATTCAAGCGAACTTTACCAGTTCCGGCTCAGTTCCGAGAAATGAGCCATGTATTGCGTCAAAAATTCAAGATCATTTGTTTACATTTTAATCTTAATAACATTCTACTCAATTATCAACTGGGTCAAATAGTTAGTCCAGAGTTAAATCTATATCCGTCACAGAATGCGAACAATTCCAAGAAGAAGCTTTAGTTTTCACTGAAAACTTCCTAGTAAAAAACAACATCAGCAGGCACATACGAAACTTACTGTGAATGAAATCTGTCTGAAAGCGCGAGCCCCTTCAGTATGAGCTGTTACATTCTGATGAATTTCTTACGAAAGGGTTTTTCCAGTGATTTTGCATCACAGAAGAGTAAGGGCGTTACAAATAGGATAGATAACGCAAATATTTTGAACCACGCTGTACCAGGCGATTTTATTCGAAGTTATTTAGACTCCGAAAATGAATAAAAACCTGATAAGTAGGTAAAATGTACAAAAGAAAGCACTTGTCACCCCCTCCACAACTACATTCTATACTTATCAGTATCAGAGTTGATCGAATTTTTTTGCAATCAAGCGGATTACAGATTTACTGCTTGAAAACAAAGTATCCTAAAGTGCAGAGCCTCCTACTACAATGGTCTAAACGATCTAACAAACCTAGACATTCGTAGTCTCCTTTGCTTTATCAGAAGCTCAAACTGGTTCAACGAGTAGGACAAAATTTTTTAATAGATTCATGTGGTATCACATTGGTCTTCTAAGTGTGTATCTAACCTAATATAAAGTGCGCCTCACAAGAGCTGCCAACTGTTGACCAATTGTTGGATAAGTTGGATATATTTTAATGCTGGCTTGCATCTGCAATATCATTGCGCGATACTAATAAAATAATCATATTTAGTGTCGAGGTACAAGGAAAAATGTTCCATCCAAAAATATTTATTGTGACCTACAAAACCTAAAAAAACACAACCGAATGATTGTGAGAAGCTAGGCCTAGGGCGCCTATACCGACCTGTTGCGCCATTTATTTGACATACAAAATATTTCAGGAGATGTTTAAAAACTCACCATTTTAAAATGTTACCTTAATTATTTTTTAGGTCACAATTGATAATTTTGTAAACTATCCGCGGTACTAATTATCATTTTTAATGTCCAGGCTAACCTTTTCGAAGTCACAATGGTGAAAATTTCCATATAAAATGATCGATTGTGACCGTCAAAATATTATGAGTTGAAGATTAAAAATGATTATTGGTAAGGCCCTATGTTCATTTAATTTAGCCTGGACACTAAACACCATTATGGGCAACACGCTAATCGCTGCGATTAAATTTTACCAACTCACAAAAATGACGAAAATGTCAATACAAATGAACTCAATTTAAACCCCACAATTCGTGGACAATTCGTTGGGCATTACCTACCAATAATCATTTTTAACATTCGCCTTTAATGTATTAAAGGTCACAATGGATAATTTTACATACAAGAAAAAATTCACTACTGTTAGTAAACTAGGAACTAAAAATGATTATTTGTAGCGCGCTTTATAATTTCTTCTCCATAATTTGTTGCATAATTATATTTGACAAAATGTTGGCCAATGAATTTCCCTTGTAATTCACAAAAACTAGTTTATATCTACACAATAAGGAATAAAACTTACCTCAGCGCCTGCAATTAATAGCATTCGTAAAATTCTCGGCTGACCATAAAGTACCGCCAAATGGAGTCCAGTTTGTGCTTCATCATTTTGTATATTGAAGAGACATGGATTTGGTGCCATACGAATAAGGGCTGCTACAACTTCTACACAACCTGTTAGACAAGCTATGTGCAATTGTCTGCAAAGAGGAGAAAGAATAAAAAATGTAAATCAATACAATCCACAAGACAAGGACCATTATCTATGCATATATACAACAAAACAAAAGAGCAGAATTTGCACAAAGTGAAAAGGTATTTTTCTTGGAAAGAGGCACGGTCAAATAAGTACAATGGCAAAGGTTCAACAGGTGCATTTTCGTTGCACTTGTCGCGACGAACATCATTAGGATAACCGCAGGGCGTGCTCAACAGGTAGTTTTATTTAAAATTTGAGATAAATTTAATATTGGGTCGTAAAAGGCAGTACTTTAGGAGTGCAGCAGTCAATTAGGTGAAAAACGGCAGGCAGTAAATCCCTAACCTTTTACACAGTACCGTGTCTGTATTTACAAATGAAGCGTTTTAGTTTTGTGTGTGTTAAATGGTTGGTCGTGTTGCATAGTGACTGCAGCTGCCTGGCAATTGTAATTTTCTGTATGCAATTTTCGCAAAAATTCCAAATTAGAAACGATGAATGCAAACGTCCAGGAGGTTTTGTTGTTGAAAGATTGTATGCCTTTAGTCGATTTTGGGTTTAGGGGGTCTTTAACTAGTATTGGAAAAACAGCGTTTTAATACAAATGCAAGATAAGGGCTGGGTGATGAAAAACAGAATGATTTTCTGAGAGAAAGGCAACTTTTCTTAAGGTGCAAGTCAAAATTTTTTAGTTCACGTATATGTATTTTTAGGTTGGGTTTTGATAGAACGAACACTTAGAAACAAAGCTTCTGAAAATTATATTTAACTTGAACACCGAAATTGCCGAGAAATTTCTTTTGCGTTCCCTTTGTCGCAAGACGGTACGCACAAAACGTTCCATCAGCAGCTTTGAGCTCGATTTGAAAAGAAATTCGAGTCGGCCATTGTATTTTGGTGGCATCTGTCTAATCTGGGGGTTTACTGTTGAGTCACACTTATTATAAAGGAACGCCAGATCGGCAGAGAACATTGCCGCAGTCCGTGAACAGGAGAACGCGATGCAGTCAATTCCTTGCCGTGAACTATTTCTAGACTATTTCTTGTGGGGTTGCCTAAGGTCACAGCTGCACAATCGATCGATGCCCTTAATCCCAACATAACTAATGCCATGCCATCGCTCAAATTTCAGATAAAAAAAGGAATTCGTTAATAACTCGCAAACAGCTTGTTTTATTCCATTGCAAAGTCGACCCATCCTTATTGAGAAACCCTTTAGTTTATCTGCAGTAAACTCAACTTCTTTTCACGTATTTGTGGTTGTTCCGTTGTGTGCTTTTATGAAGGGCGTCGCAAAAATATTATAACCTGTATAGGGAGTTACTGTATAGAAAAGATTGGGAACCCCTGACTAGTCCATGGCGTAACGAGGGTGACTCGAAAATAAACATGTCTGAAATGGCCATGAATTCATAAAATTTCAATTATTGTCAGTAGTTTAGTTGCATCATACGTCAGTTGTATGAGATTGAAATAGTCATCATGAATTAAACCACAGAATAAACACATTTTAATGTTTTCGAGTTATAGCAAAGGATTTTAAATTGTTGATCAAATATTCGAAATACAAAATGGCACTCGTATTATTATCACTCCGAGGAAGACTTTCTATTTTGTTTTGTTTTGCAGTTTCCAATATTAAAACTCTGCTAGTTCAATGATCGAGGTACTTAAAATTGGCGTAAAATCACGGAGTTACAGGCTCTAGATATATGATGCTCGACGAATGAGTTTATGCAATGATAAGAGAAGAAAAAAAATGAATCAACTTAAAAATATAGCACGATTAAGCATATAAATGACGCCAGATATACCTAACATAGAGATAGAGAAAGTCGACAACAGATAAGCGCTACATGGTCGCATAGTCACAGCTAATGTTTCGTTATAATCATTTAAAACGGGGAAAAATATCGTTCTGGAAGACATGCAATAATGACGTCAATAACCACCACATAGATGATAGATAACAAATTGCAGCGAAAATAGGAGGAATTTTTAGCTGCAGGAAATTTAAAATGTTTAGATGAGGCATTTAATTGAATTGCAGTTCCCGGTACAAGAATCTTAAAAGTATGTACAAAGTTAGGTACAGAGAAGGACTAGATATTGCTATTCCTCACTATGGGTATTCATTCTTATTACCCGCGAGTTCCATTAGTTACTAGATACGTCAAACTCACGCCGAAATCCATATTGAAATCTAGAACAAATGTTTAGAGCTCTAGCGCAAATATTACATGCATAGCAGTCACATTTGCATTCACTCGACAAACCATTCCAATTGGAACGTTCCGATACAAAGTTAATGTAGTACGTCAAATAGAACATGTCAACTTGACTTGTCACTACGGTTGTTTTTGTAATTGTTCCCCAGTTATATTCGTCCAAACCTAACAATTTTTGTTTATTTAGTTAATAATGAGGACTTCGAACGGGTCTATTTAATATTCAAAATGTCAACTTTGTATTTAGGCAGGATTTTCTGGACTAGATTGGTCGGCTAAAACTCCGTAAACGTCAATTGAAGTATTGTGAAGGTAGCTGTGCGAGGTATATTATATTAGGACGAAATATTTGTAAATGTCAAAAAAAAAAAAAAATGGAAAACCGCATAAGATTAGATTTGTCTGGACTAGATTCGTCCGTAACGTCACTTAATACTTTTGCTACGTAAACTAATGTCGTTTTCGGATGGTAATCCAGATCGGTTGGTCGGAAGAACTCTCCGCGATTCTGAATTCAAATCCAGAAGCAAATTTCTCTTCTTTTCAGTAGAATAACTGTCAGTTGAGTGTCAATCGAACGCGTTCGGATTGCTTCCGGACGGTTCTGGACGACCAACCGAAAACGACATAACGTTTTGAAACGTCCCCATTCTTGACATTTGGCGAACGTTTTTTTTTTTTTGATGCTATGTATTTGATTAATTTTATGGACGTGAACAATTTGAAATAGTATTCCCTTTGTTCTTCGTTTTATTTTAATTCTATTTTTTGCAGGATCTGCCAAGGAATTTGGAAATGATTTTACTTATCAATAGTAAATAAGAGTACGTAAGCATCCAACTATCTATATATAGATCTACTGCGTATTCCCTCGAAACAGCATAGAAACGAAGAAAATCGATTTCAAAGTAATACCCTACCCCACGACCGAGTTGTTTAACGAAAACCATTTTTGACGTAAATATATTTGGAAGGTGAAATAAATTGGATCGATGGGGTGGAATTGTGAACTCTTTGTGTACATAAATCGCGTCACTGACTAAGGAACTCTATTGTTGCCAAGGGAGCACTAATATAAGTATATATACGTATTAACTGACGTAACAAAGTTCAACTAAACGACGTCTTAACACACAACCAACGTGAGAATAAAACGAATAAAAATTATATCACTATATACATAATATCCTCTGTATTGTCAAAATTATTGATGCATCCATAGGATTTTAGTGTCCTCATAATTAGTAGGCAACCGTAAGTATTCTGAGAACATTAAATTATTAAGAAAGCTGCAGGTATTCCGTAATGACTTGTGGGTAAATTTACTTCTCAGTCTAGAATATCTTAAAAACGGGGGCAGTTATAAGTTGTATGTACATCGAAAATCCAAAAATATAACCCCAAAGAAAGAAAAAAAAACAAAACCTCCCATTGCGGGAATATTTTGTGGCTGGGTTATTTTGTTATAGTTATGTGCTGTGGGATATTTTGTTTACCATTAAAAAAAATGTCGGGCCATACACATTTCGCGTGCACTTTGGAACTTGTCTGATTCATGTAAAAGTTTAAGCTTGGTTGAATGTTTACTAATACAAAAATATATTCTAATTCAAGAAGCAAAAGGATGAACCTTACAATTTTACCGTTTGATTGCGTCATATGAGTAGCTATGGCAAACCAATATAACAGTGGTGTGATCAGTTCTATTGGTTTGTGGTAAAACTATCTAAGTGACATTGAACTGATATCCCTGTCAGACTGCTCTGCCTTCATGGTGCATTTGGAACTCCTCATTGCTCATTGTCCTTACCTCAAACTTATTTGTGGATAACTTACGGTCTATACTTTATTTTCTCTTTCCGTTTATGGGAGATGTCAAATTGTGTCTACAACGACAACGCCTATAAGCTTGAGATTTGTAGCAGAAGTAAAACTTATTTGATAGAGTTTTGTGTCTCAGTTATAGTGGAGGACAGTGTACAAGAAAATGTACATTCGCAGGGGACGTTTAATATGTTGAATTTACATTCTGGGTGATCACAGTCCGTCGTATTCGGAATTTTGCTACGAACCCCGAAAGAACTATCACAGAATTCGTTGTAGTGGAAATTTTTGCAGCGATTGCTTCAATATAGACTCCAGCAATGGGACTGAGTGGTGCATAGTGTAAAAGGAAAAACAAAAATACATGTAACACATCATGGAACTGAGTAAATAGCACTAAAGTCGACCATACATGTATAATCGTACTCTATGGAGATTTCGCGAAAACACTGAGGCTTAAAAAACGACACCACACCGGTTCAACCTAGAGAATACATTATAATATACATATTTCCTTTTCCCAGTATGAAGCGTGTAAAACGCACGGCACTCACCCTAAATTAAAGAAAACAAATTGAACCAGTTTTTCTGGAAGGAACTAGAAATTCACCAATTGGAAGAGTTTTTCTTGCCCTCGCACAGAAACCATGTATAGCTAGGGGAGAAACTAAGCTGTAATTAAATAATATTGGAATAGCAATGTTTCAAGACAGTTTGTATCATCAATAACCTAAAGACGTTCTTATTTGAATTCTATGTTTTTTTTCTTTCGATTTTATTGCATTAATCTTTTTAAATAGCAATATGCAACAAATAGTGCAAAAAAACAAAAAGTACAATTGCATATTATAAAGTACAGTATTGGCCACTGCAGACCGGTTTCCAAGCTTCAAGGTTACCTGCGTGCACAAGCTAGGTATATAAAAAGTATGCAAATCGCAAATGAAAACAAATTGCTCATATTGCAGATAATAAACAAATAATACTGAACATTGAAACCAGCTAGAATAAGAGCCAAGAGAAATTTGTTTAAAAAAAGCAAAATTAACTCACGTATCTCCCTCATTGTTTTGTTGATAGAAGATCTCCCATGGTGATGTATCGTTCGTATCCCTATTGCTGGTGCTGTTGGTGGCACTTTGAGATTTATTTTGGCTAGCCGCACCCAAATTATTTAACGTTTGACTGGAATCCTTTAAACTGAGCTTACAGAACCACTCTGTAACGCCAGCATCGACGCCACTATCCAGAATCATTTGATCTTCTTCGTCAGCAATCGATTCGCTCTTTTGGTTTTGCGGTGATGCAGCAGTTGTTGTGATTGATGGTTGCTGTTTGTGTTGCTGCAACTGATGGTGTTCGACTTCTTCAACTAGATCCTCCTCAATGCAACCTGAATCTAGGTAATCGTCAGTAATTTGCTGTTCCTTGTTATGAAAAATGTTCAGTTGTACTGATGGGATTTGCCTACCCCCACGACCCCCTTCTTCGAGGTCGTCGTCGTAATCTTCAGTGAGTTGTGGACCCGATAAAAATCCAGAATCAACTCCCCCTCCTCCACCGCAGCTGATAGCACTGCTGTACGCGGCGGCGGAATCACTGGCAATACCACCACCACCACCGTAACTGCTACTGCTACTTTCACCTTCAAAATTTTTTGCTGTTGTCGTAGTATTCCCGTTGCCAGCAGCTATGTTGCTTGGCGGCTGACTCGCTAGGGCTAGTGCAAGACTTTTGTTATCAACAATATTCAATTGCTGTTTTGTTGTTTCTGGAATAGAAACATCCTCTGTTTTGTTGTTATCACTGTTTGGATTCCACATTATATAAAATTATTAAGTCGATTTTATTAGTATTTTTTTTTTCTGGTTTTCTACGATAAGAAAAGGATTTTTTGAGAATTTTATTTGGGGTTTTTTTTTCTTGAGGGAGGGGATAAACTACACCGCGATTTCAGTGAAATCTGCGAAAATAAACAAGAATCGCATTTGCTGTGCAAGTTGAACAATTTAAAATTTTGTTAGAGCGATCTTACGATCCACAGGCAAATAAAAACACGACGACGGGAATCGCTTATTCACCACACGTATTCACGTTTTACCACACGAAACTGGGAACTTTTTTCACTTGCTTGATTTTTCTATACGATTTTGCAATTTACGCGAAAGCCCGAGATTATAATTTTATTTTGGAATTAATAAAAAAAAATGCCCGAGTTTCCAATATGGCTACGGGTATTAATTGATTTTGCTTAGTTAATATTACTAGTTTGACACTTGTATTTAGTCCGGAAGTAGGTTGTGTTTTAATGATGCTTTTGCTTTTACTGATATTAATATACGCCTTGTTTAGACTGGTGGTTGGTTATGCAAATTAATTATTTATATGTATGAAGTTTTCTTTCTCCGTATGTGTATTTTACTTTTTAATGTAAATAAATTGGCGACAAGCGCTTATTTTACACGTCTCAAATCGTTCGCTGTCTCGAAAAAACTGATTTGCTCTGGTCGAGGTGGAAATCTGTTTTAGAAAACGATGGTCGAATGAAAGAAGGAACCGAACAACTTGTTTGCTGCGCTGTGAGAATGTGTGTGTGCTTCGAATCGTTTGTGATTGGTGAGTTGTGTGCGAGGAATTTTTATGACGTCACTTGTGTCGTGGGGTTGTTCATACGGAGATTATGGTACGTCGCCAAGAGATGTTTGTTTTGACATTATGATTTTCTACACAGAGTCTGTGTCAATTATTGAGATAAATTTTTATTCGCGTATATATTTAATTTTCTGACATTTACCTACATTGACATACTATACACTGCTTTCAGCCAATTTTTCGTTGAAGCAAACATAAGCACCAGCTCTTTTGGTTCACGGTGGAAAGAAACGAAAACACTCCAATGTCATCGAGCAATTCGTCCAATTTTGTTTGAGTGCTGAACGTTCGAAATATGCAATTTGATTAAGGCTGCAGTTATAGCTATCAATAAAATGCATCCGTAAAAAAATTGTTTCACTTTTTTGGAGCACTTAAACTTAATCGTTGAACTCAATCTTGGTCTTAAAATGTTGCTTTTGAAATTTAAAACTCATTCGTCAAAAAAAATTAAGCAATTGATCTTTAAATTTTCTAAAAAAAAGAATTTCTTTATTTTTCCGTACGAAAAACTTTTTCTGTTCAACTTCTCAACCAGTTTCACGAAGTATTCCACTGAATTCCTATGATATGTTATGGTTAAATGTTTCAGTTTTGTTCTGTTTCGTGTTTTTACGGATGCATTTTACTGATAGCTATAACTGCAGCCTAAGTCGTTATTTTGCGCAGTTGAAATGTTTCTAGAATGGATGGCACAGTGTTCTATGTAAATAAAAATAGCAATGACGCGCAGAGGTTTCATACTTTCGCCGCACTGAACCATCGGCAAGTCAAAATCGAAGCATTTGATAAGTTTTTATGAATGAAAACTGATTTAAGTCATCTTAAATTAATATTTTATTTCTGCAGCAAAACCAAAAAAAAAAATATAATGTGTTAATAAGTTCGCATGTATCTATTTTACCTCTTTGTGAAAGAGCAGTATAGGCAAAGAACGCTAATTTGTGGTGATGAGAAAAACGTTCAGCAATCGTATCGTTTCACACGTCGAAATGTCTATTACCTAACCTGATTAATATTGTTTTATACATAGTAAGTACGTCATATCGGCGCATCAACACTTTCGAATGTCAATTCTGCTATTCCCATTAAACGTTCGACATTCAGATGACAGATAGTCTCAAAACAGTCGTACAACAAATTTCCCGTCTTTATCCACTTCGTTCTTTCTTCTTTAATAACTTTTAACATTTACCTACATTCAATGATTTTCGTTGCCATATAGCATTCTATGAGAATTGCTCGTGGAGACCACAAATAGTATTCTATGAAAAATGGTATTCTATCTATTGCTCAGCTCATAGCTTGCTATCGATAGTATTCTATGGGGTGTACTTTTTTGCTGTGACGCATGTGTTTTCGTGGGATGGCTATGGAAATAGTAAGCTATGATGTAGTTGATGTAGTAGCGGAGAAACAGGCCCCTGGAGGGTCAGGACCTTAATTGACTCTAGGCCAGCATGCCGCTGACCAACCGCTTTTTATTATCAGCTATGATCCATAATATAGATCATCGATTTACATGCACTTACAACAACAACATGTGTGATCCTGCTTTTCATCGAAATGACGAATCATGATCTGATAATTAATTCAACTATTTCTCGTAGTTGTTTCGTGGCGTTGTTAAGTTCATTCACTAACATGATACAACAAGACAAGATATCGCATTGCGCATGTCGTTCATTCTTGCTGTTCATCGGTATTCATCTGTCAACAGATTATGACGTAGTAGCTGCGGAGATAATTGATATATTATTGGCGCGAAAGTACAAATTTGCGATTTTGTTAAATTATTATTGTTATTAATTGAATAAATAATAGTACATTTGTAAAAGGGATATTTGCTCTTTATTTGAGTGCAAATATAATTAATGAAAAACAAAAAGGATCATTAGAAACAGCTCCATAACTTTTCTAAGAAAAAAAAATTTTTAAGGCAAAGAATCTTTATCTTTAAACGATAAGACCCAATTAATAGAAAAATAAGGACTTTGTACTGCATTTTGTGAAAAATGACTTAATAAATATTATTCAACATGAAAAGGGTAGGCAAACTGGCATTATAAATGCAGTTGCATTTATGCTTAGACACGCACTTTTTTTTGGTAGGATTTAGAGTCTGCAGCATAGTTGGTCTTCCGAAGCCATCTGAAGCTATGATGAAAGACAATAGTGAGACTATATTAACCACTGAATTGATTTAACTGCAATATCCGTATCAAAAACACTCTTCTTCCGCTAGCGAATGCACTTTTGCATTCGCTTCCTTAGTTGACAAACAGTGGACGAAAAAACACAAGAAAACCAAAATAGAATAAATAATTGACAAAACTAGTTGTTTTTTTTAAACATTTTATTCACATTCGATTCAAACCACAAGTTTTTTCATCAATTTTGTTAATATGACGCGTCGAGCTGAGCAGAAAATAAGTAATTCTGCGACTTAATTGAAAGGAACAACAAAAAAAAGACACATGTTATGGCCGATAAATGTTTTTTCAAGCACATTCACAGAATTCCGAAACTATATCTTGTATATTTTCCTTTTTATTTAAACATTTAAAGAACCAACACAACTCGTTCCATATAAAACACACGTAAATACCAAGAGTCAAAATGTACACTCCGCAACTATGACGTACATGCGCAGAACAAATCAAAAATGAAAACTTCAATGCGCTATCTTGTCTTGTTGTATCATGGCTTCTGGGTGACTAGACACTCAGATTACGCGGTGCGCATGTCCGCCATATTGGATACTCTTATTTTAACAGGGCCGTGACGTCACGTGTGATGAGGTACACTCTATGTTACTATACGAAGTGAAGTAAATATTCAAGAGGACAATAACACAGAAACTGTCTCTAACAAGGCACATGCTGTTGCGTCAAGGATTTTAAATGTCCTAAGTGCAGCTTGAGGTAGGCTATAAATGTACTTGGTTTGCAAATATTAAACGTTTTCTTTCCGCTTTTAGTTTTGCACAGAAGAACAATCTCAGTGTGCATATCAAGCGCACTCATCACATCATGTGTGTTCACGAAATTGAACAGCGTCAATCGGCATAAAACCCTTATGCATCCCAAGGGAGATAACGCTGGCGAAAACGATGGATTCAAAGATGATGATGATGACAATGTGAAGGTTGCCAAAGTAATGCAGCAACTCCAGAGCTTCCAAGAGTCCACGAACATTATGGATATACAACCACCAGCGCTGGAGCCTTCGCTGATGAAACCACCATCGCCTGGACCATAAATACGCAATGTGACGGTGGTCGATACACTTAATCCGAAGAAGAAGAAGACCTTCAAAATTATGAAAGAAATTTCTTACAAGGGACAACGAACATTGGCCTGCGTGCAAGAGACAATTCGACTTGCTGAGTGAGTACTTCAGTTTTGAGGTTTATGCTGTTCTACAGGAACGCTGTTGGTCATTACCAACGTCCAACTTCAAACTTTTGCCATTCGCATTCAACTCGATTGATTGTTTCCTCATTCTTTCTTCTTTCAGACACCTACGCACTCACACCCAGAAGAGGGCATTTAAATGAGAATTTTGCGAAAAACCTTCACTACAAGTGCTGCTCTTAAGATCCAGCAAAAGTGTATGCCTGTACAGTAGCCGAATATGGATTTCCATTAATGCGTGAGCTGGACATGCACACTAGGTACGTTCCATTATCATCTCCACCACATTTATAGAATAACACAAGACCTGAGTTCCGTATCGTATATTTGTTCGCTGTGCTCAAAACAAAAGCGGTCTTCTCGGCACATAAGCACTATCCGCAAGATAAAGTTTGACATGGTTCGTCCGTTTCTAAAGGCGCCAGTGAAACTGGACTCAACTGACGCTGAAGAGCCAGGCAAAATCGAGGAATACTCAAAAAGAAGCCATCAATGCAGTGTATGTGGATTGAAAATGCGAGGCCACACACCGGCGAGAAAATTATTTTTAAGGTCAAGAATGTATTTTAAAATAAAAAAATTGAATAGAGAAATTACTGAAAATGCAATGAAAAGAAAAAGAAAATACAAAAAAAATACAAATAGAAACCACAATGTTTTATTTTTCATAATAAAGAAGAAACCGATAACATTTTCGTATATACGTACACATATTTAAATTTTTAATATTGAAAACAACACATTTTAATAATAAAAACAGAACCTAGAATCGCGCCCAAGATTCTTTAGCTAAAATAAACTGAGCTGTCAAGTTGTTCATCACACGTGATGTAGATGCGCAGAACAAACACAAATTGAAACCCGGACTGCGCAAACTGCTATTCTATCATTCTTGCTATACACTCACGTATTGGTGAAACGTCAAAAATTTGGCGTATTTTTTTGGGAAGTGAGTATAAAAAACCAAAAGTGAGTATAACAATTTTGCATATAAAACCAAAAGTGAGTAGGTATAACAAAACCAAAAGTGAGTTTAAAAGTTTTGCATGTAAAAGTAAAAGTGAGCTAGCTATAGGTTCTCAAAAAAAATACGCCTATTATTGAATGTCTACTTCCGGTTGGTAGATTTTTTTATGTGAAAAACAACTGTTGCTACAACTAAAATATAAAATCTTTGAATGATCCAGTTTGTTTTATTTTCATGATCTGATCGGGATCAGATCACGCTGATAATAAAAAACGGCTTTTGTTTCAGCATTGATAAAAATGGCTAATATGTCAGGTAGGTAAATTTTGATTGAAATATTTAAATAAAAATATACGAAGGTACACACCTATCAACATTCTTAGTCTATTAAAATACAATTAGTCTGGCAATGATTCTAACAATTACCACAATCTCCCCATGCTGCATAGAATTTCACCTCGCTGTCACTTGTCAACATTTTTTAGCCTAATTTTGTCGTAATAAATTTTTTCTTTTAAAAAGGCAACATGCTAAATTTTTTAAATAAAACAAAGTGTCTTTTCAATTCGGTACGATATGCGTCCACCACGGAGATTGTACAACCGCCTGCTCTTATTCTGCCAATAACCCAAAAGTCGAATATCCCTACAAATATTCGTGCACACCGCCAGGCATGGATCGAAAATACCGACACAGTTGAAGAAAAGAAACTTGGACTAATCGAGCTGCATGCGGAAGTGTTTGCCACTAACCCACGAGTGGATGTCATCCAGGAGAACATTGAGTGGCAACAAAAGTATCGTTATGTAAGTTTTGCTCATTCAAAATCGCGAGCCGAGGCACAAGGTGGTGGTCGCAAACCATGGCCTCAAAAGGGAGGTGGACGTGCTCGGCATGGCTCCATTCGTTCGCCACTCTTCAAAGGTGGTGGCATTGCCCATGGTCCACGTTCACCAACAACGCATTTCTACATGTTGCCATTCTACAAAAGGGTCATGGGACTGACTTCCACATTGTCGGTGAAGCTAGCTCAAGATGATCTGCATGTCGTCAGAGACTTGGAAATTCCTAGCCGTGATCCTAATTACATAAAAGATCTGATTAAGGAACGCAACTGGGGACCGGCAGTTTTAATTATTGATAAGTAAGTAGAAACAAAATTTGAACATTTAATTGAATACCTAACACCCTTCATCGTTCTAGCAACGACATTTTTCCTGAGAACATCTGCTACGCTACCGACCAGCTGGGCTATGTGAACCTAATGCCGGTTTACGGATTAAATACCTACTCGATGCTGAAATACGACACCCTTGTACTTACCGTAGGCGCTGTAAAGCAAATTGTCGATCGCATTCTCTACCAACTGAATCGACCCGATGCGGCTAGCCTAGGGGGCAAATTCAAACTCGATCAATAAAGAAACATGTATACACATTTATTCAAATTGAAACATAATTATCGGTTGTTTTTTTTCTGTTATTACATTTAAACATTATTTTAACTATTACTACTAGCATAATAAAAAAAAGGAGTGGAGATGGAACAGAGAGTACTCTGTCTTCTTTTGTCCATAATGTATGTATTTAGTTAAATTTTTGCTTATTTCTTTCCTTTTCATTTGTTGGAAAATGTGGCCTGCAGGTCGATCCTTATTCTCCAAGAAGCTTGTGTCGAATTTGCCAACGCAGTTCAGAGCGACTGTTTTCGCCGGGAAGGTTTGTTTTGAATCGTCTCCACTCATTCGAATAGTACTGATAGAGCTGTACTGGATCCATGTCCCTGTGATGCTGGTTGCTGCCACCGCTGGAGTGTGGAGTTTTGGAACGTGGACGAATCCCTATAGGAGAACAAATATAGCGTTATTTATTTTCAACAAAAATGGAACCTTAATATTATTATGCGATGAAATAAAGAGGTTTAGTTTTTCATCGATTTAGAGAACCCCTTTGACAGCATGAATGCAGATTTCATGTGGAAGGGATTGCTTAGAGCCTGGTTACATACAACTGTAGGTTGCAGAAGACTCGAAATTGGAAGCGGGATGTATGCTCTGATTTTTACTCGTGAATCAATTGCAAACGAAAACAGAGGATGACTTATGAAAATGTTAGACTACAATGTCCGTCTAATTTTCAGAACTATGGACTGACATCTTAGAAGGCAGATTAGAAAAAAAATGTTCATACTCAACTCTTGAGGAAGTCGACAACCAGGAACCTAGGATGTATGTCGATATGACCCTACACCGTACTTAAAGAAGGCGCCATTATGGGCACCCAATAATTCTGAGTCTTATTTAGCTTTAACCTAGGACCACTTTTGCTGTCAATATGTTACAAAAATTCTCGAATGTGTTCGTAATCACGATATTTGTTGTCCATATCGTTCTTAAGCACAGAATCTACGAGTATACTCGAATATGGGAGTCAACAACGAATACACATCATTTGGCAAAAAAAGTTACTGTAGCTACAAGCAACATTGCCCATAGCAGGGAAGGATGAGTGAAAGGGAAGCGAAACTGCGAAGAATCCCAATCAAAATAGTGCACATCCGATGTTATCATCATATCTCCCGATAGACAAGCACATTTGTTAAAAAATCGCAAAACTTAATTAACTACAATACAATTAGTTACAATAAATAAAAGACATACTCACACATAACGTTAGTTGACTTCTCGGTGGCGCGACTAGAGCGCGCCGTATGTGCTCCTGAAGCTGCTGCGGTTTCCCTCTTAGTCTTTGAATGACCAGCTACAGCTGCTGATGGTAGCGACTGATGCTGCTGCTGCTGCTTGTTACTTTCCTTCAAAACTCCTCCATCCTTTATACGGCGTCGTGCACCAGTATCAATTTCTCGTGCCGACGACTTCTTCTCCAGGTGTTCATTCCGTCTCGAATCTACATTCTCTGTATCCGTCTTTGTTCGTCTTTGATTAGCGCTCGTACTTGCTGATCCAACTGCATCGCTTCCCGTTGATTTCAGACCACTGTTTGCAGCCGCATCCACTTTCGCACGATAACTGGCCGTTGTCTTCCGATATAGACTATCGAAATAATCCTTTTGATGCACGTCGACGCCAAGTGATTCTTCGTATTTGATCAATTTGCGCAGATCTGCAAAGATTCGTTAAGTATTCTTTTGCTGACTATTTCGTTTATTTACATCCTGTCTCGCTCTCTTGGCGGCGGCGTTGCAATACCTAACTCTCTTCGCTTCCTCTTTGTTATCGTTCTTCTCTCAAGACACTCCTTCCTTTTCTTTAACATTTAAATTTAAATTAAACTTAGATATTTACTCGTAGTAGGCAGATTACATTACAGTTACACGTTTTTTTATTTCTCTTTTATTTTATTTTTTTTGATAATATTTTATGGTATACTCTATACTCGGTCGCTTATCAACTATCTTCGCTGGCGGAATCGCCTGAATGGTGTTCTCAACCTCTTGCAGGACACTTTGACCTCCTTTTTCATTATGCTCGTTATGGCCGTGGTTAGTTTGTTGAGCGGCGTTGTCGTTCGCGAAATGGAGTTCAATTTAGCTGCTGGCTCTGGGGTTGCGGGTGGGGCTGCGAGGGTTGATGATGTCGTACACTCATCATCAATGTCCTCCGTCTTAATTTGACTACTTACATCTAGATCTGTGTCCAAACCGTCTGAGGAGACGGTAAATATATCAGAGTTGTCGGCCTTTTCGCTCGGACTCATGTAGCCATTGTTGAGGATATCCCCTTTGCAGAGTATGGCACCATCGCCTGGAACTGGAGTGAGTGTGGCTACCTCCCTCCGTCTAAAGTCATATTTCTCGTCTACATCAGTGTCTGGCGGAGTCATTGACGCCGAGACCAGTCCTCTGCTGTCGATGAGCCGGTTTTTCTGTCGCGTCTGGTAGTCACAGAATAAACGAAAGCGTTCGGGCTTTTGTAGCAGGTGGCTCTGTCGCGTTGCGGCGACATTTCTCCGCTTCTTCGGCCAACCGGTCTTGTTGATTTTATTGTTTTTTCGACGCGGGTTATGCGCTGAGAAGAAGCTAAACACATTGCAACTGGCAGGTCTATGTACAGGCTGATCGATGGAGTTATCTTCTTCACCTTCCCCGCCCCCTTCTCCTCCACCGTCATAGCAATCGATGAGGTCTATCAGATTGACGTCGCTGGAAAAATCATCAATAAAGCCAGACGACTCGGTTGGCGGTGGACTGGGCGTTAATCGCAGGGATTTCACAGCTATTCGATTTAGATAGGTGTCGATCTCGTGCTCCAGTTGCACGGAAGTCTTGTGTTTCACGTCGAGGCTCTTTAGACGCTTCTCGTCTAGCTCGAACTCAAGCCCGGTTTTTGGTTTTCGCGGCTTCCTGACGCTGGCGGTATTTACTCCCTGAGAGGGTATAAAGTCATCGAACTTCCTCTGTCCCCGACGCAGCCGCTTGACATTCTCACTGATTTCTGAGACAAACTGCAGCGGCTCGGGCGTATCAATGCGTACAACTGGCGATGATGTTTTTCTCTTAGGCGCTATGGGTATCTTCTCGGGAGTCTTTTCCTTTTCCTTTGGCGTTGGTGATTGTCGGGGAAGCGTCTCATCAACCTCTGAGTTTTGTCGTTGCTTTATTAAGCAACTAAGGATGGCCAGTGTGGAGGCATGCTCCCGTGGTGACTTTCTCGGCATTAGATCGTAGCTTAGGAATGTTGCTTTGTTCAGGTGATTGTTTCGAATGCGTGGGTGGCTTTTACCCGCCTTTTCAGGGTCTGGCGTGCTGTTCTTGCTCTGCCTTCCCCCATCTGGCGTTTCTTTTTTTATTTTCTTTAACTTTCCAGATAGCTTTGTTGGTGCTGCTCCCGTTCTTGTGGCAGATGTCTTACCCTTTGGCTCCTGTTTCACCTCTACTGGGGGAACTGGAGTGCAAAGCTTACAGCAGGATGTAGCTCGAATTGGCATCGGTCCCATCTCGTACGGCAGTTTCCGGTATGATGTGCTCCCCCAGTATTCGAATAGTCGCTCGTGACATGCGTCTTGTCGATGAAATACTTCAAACCATAATTCCCGAATTGGTAGTCGCTCAAAGGAATACTTTTGTTTCCCTATCCTTCCTTGATTAATGTCTATGGCGGGCATGTCCACTTTCTTTTTTCCGATCGCCTTCGGGCTTTGTATGCTTTCTTTGCTATCGTCTGGATCTTCGTGCTTCAAATTGGTTCCTTGCCTCCGTTCTTCTTCGTCGTCTTCAATGTCTCTATCTGTTTCTTCATCCCCCATCCCATCCTCCGATGCACATCGTTGGCGTCGTCGCTGTCGTTGCCTTCGACTGCGGCTAGTTCCACACCGTTTACGTCCGCCTCCTGTGCTGCGCTGTCGTCGCTGCGTTGTTGGCTTCGGTGTAACACTGTTTCTGCTTCTATCACACACTTCTCTGGTGACTCGCGATGTTCGATCCGGCTGGATGGGGGCGTTTTGAAAGCTCTGGTAGCAGACAGAAGTCACCGTTGTTGTTGTGGTTGATTTTCGACTACTGCCTGCTACAATTCGGCGGCGTTTCGATGCCGCTGAGTCCACTCGCTCTACCCCTGTCGTCGTTGTTGCCGCCGTCGTCGCCGCCGCCGCCGCAACATGATGGTCATCTAGTGAGTGTGACTCACTTGATATACTACTGCTCGAGATGCGATTGCTATCTGTGCTGGTTTGACGATCGGAATCAGTGGCGCATTCGCTTGATGCCGGCCGCTTTGGGAACATGAAATTCTCGGCCTCCCCATTGAGGATTGACAGTTCAGTTTGACGAACCTTACGGAACTTTACGATTATCGATGGCGTCTGAGGGGTTGCCGGCTCCGTTCCTGACTTGCTGTCCTCGACAACCTTGTACAGAGTTGAATTGGGAAGCGGATGACGGATTGGAGGCGAATCTAGTTGCGCCGACGATTTTACCGGCTTCCGCATATTGTTTTGAGTCGGCGGTTTTTTATCGTGGCCGGAACCTTGACTCTCAACCTCCTTGAGCTTTGTTTTGATCTTCAGTGGCGGCGGAGGTGTTTGTATTCTCGATGACTGTCGCGTTTGTCGCGTCACTTCTTCGTCCAAATCCATTGGTTCGTCTGACTCCTGCTTGGGGTCGACTTTCTCGTTCTCATGTAGAAATTTATCCACACTCGCGCTGGACTTGATCAACGAGTCGAGGGCTAGATAATTGTTCTGATTCCGAGCAAAGAACTCGTGATCCTTCGTCTTCAGATGGATCGTCAGGGTGTCGTATTCAATTTTGCATATCTCACACACGCCACACTGCTTCTCCGAGGAGTTGTCCACGACTGCAGGTTTTTCCGCTTGTTTAGGTGCCTGCTTCGCCTTCAGGCGCATGTGGTTGTGATTGTGTTTTGACGATGAACGACTCTTGCGCGTCATGGCATTCGTTTTAGATGGCTTCTCTTTGGCAGATTTCAATTCGTCTTCCTTTGGTGTTAGCCGAAACGCACCGTCCTCCTTAAGTTGCACCTTCGGCCACTCGATATTGCGAAACACGGAGTAGTACGGTCGCGAGTTTTGGTTTATCGATTCGATTTTGATAAAGTGTCCCTTTAGTTGAGTTGGCTCCCACGCTCCCTTGTTGGGCTGTTGAGGTTTCTTAGCAAATTGCTTAAGGTCGGCTGTGACTTTTTTCAAAAACCTTATTGCGTAATCTAGATCCCAAATGGCATATGCACCTGGCTCTAAATGTGGTCGGTTATCTTCCTCTTCTGCTCTGCTGGTGGACGTTTGATTTGCTGACTGTGTCTGTTGTTGGCTTTGTAACGCTCTATGGAGCATCGCATCAGCGCGGGAGATTTTTTTCTTATGATTCGGGGTTGTTGCGACTCCGACGACGCCCCCTAATCGCGATTGACTGCTAGCAGCTCCATCTGTTGCTGAATCACCACCAGAATGTGTGTGGCTGGTGTATGGAGTTTGTGGTGTGGCCGGGGTCTGTGGCGACTGTATGTAAGGTGATTGTGTTACTGGATATCCTAAGCAACCGCCTCCACCTCCCACTCCGCCACCGCTTGCCCCACCCGCAGTTACTGGACTATTTGCACAATATCCGTTTCGATTTGTGCTGTTATTTTGCTGATTCTTCGGACGCCGATCTGGAGGAGATCTATCGGTTATAAAGTGTGTAACACTTTTGGTCAAAAAGAACTCTAGTGTGCCACCGAGTTCGGTGATTCGTTCTTCGACCTTTTTCGAGATCTGATGATCTTTTATATCGAGATAGAATTTAAAATTTATTAACGGCTTTTTGCCTTTGACTAACTTGCAGATACTTGGAGACTTGAGGTTTAGATTTTTATTGTTGGCTGTTGTCTTTGGATTCGGAGTGACACAGTTTCTTGTTGAGGCTGTTGATGGTTTTGTTGTTGTTGATGGAACTTCCGACTGTGGTTGCATACCTTTAATAGCAAAATAGCTGCACGCGATAAAGAGAACAAAAGAGAGTCAGAGAGAGCATAAACAAAAGAGAAAACGAAGAGTGAGATATTTTCTGGCTGTTTCTTTGGTTTAAATGATTGCGAGTTTAAATTTTGTTATTGGTAGTAGTTAACAAAAATAAATGAAAAACATTCAAGACCTGCTCAACAAAAAAAAATTAATAAATAAAAATTTAGTGTGTTATGCAATAAGTGAAGAAAACAAAAGTGTTATAAGAAACCGTTTAGAAACAAAAACATTTAAGGTGCAAGTAGACAAATTAAAAGGACACAGTTAGCTCATTTGACCGATGAAGGAAAGCTCCTTATCAACGACCGATCAGATGGACCAAATCTTCTAAACATTACCGAAAATGTTGCAATATGATAGCCTACCTATTGGAGAAATAATCGTGGTGATGGGAGTTTTAACTACCAAGGTGGGAAGCGTTGGCATATTATCGGAAAAATACAGAAGAATACAATAAAAGGTATATGCAGACATAACCTTCAACGAATACAAGGATCCCTCGGTACGCCAACGTTTAATAGACCATTCAAAACCATTCGTGTGCTGCGAGAGATGGGAAGGAGCGAGCACGGGAGTCGGATTCTGTAAAATACGAAACAAAAACCGCTTTCGTTTTCACTAAACCTGTCTCTACGTCGAAACGATATCGTCCATCGTTTTCTTTTTACGTCTCCCAGGTGTTGCTAGAGCGAAAAAATCATCGAACTAACTTGTCAGCTTTAGTTTTCAATTATGGACAAACAGTAGAGAGTTCTGTATCTATGGCGAAGCAATGCAAATACGTTGAGCCTGTGGCGCTCAGAATGTAGCCCAGGAAAATTGTCCCTACTATCACGATAAGACGCAAACATTTATTGCCTCCGTTGATACATCTTAAGGAATTTCTGCTACAATATTTACGAAAGCACGAGATAGAAAGCACAATGAAAGTGACAGTGAATTGGTCATAATGTATTAACTCTAGAGCGGTTCGACGGAAATAGTCATTGAAGATGAATTAATGCTCCAATCATGTAACTTTTTATGCGATGTCGTGATAGACCTCCAAAACTAGCAACAGTGCCAACCTGTGGTCACTAAAAAGTCTCTGAATGATATGGAGACAACTGAGGCGTATTTACACGTCGTGTTTTAATTAACGAGATAGCTGGACAGTACAACCTCAACCTCTGCTGGGTTATTGGTCACTGTGACACCCCAGGGAACTGTGCAGCAGACGAACTAGCAAGACGAGGCTCCTCTGGCGTAGATAGTATACGTCTACACAACGTGTATGCACCACACCACTCTCCTACGCTAAACAAATAATTCACGCGGACGCAGCAATCAGAGCAGGGTTCAGATGGACATATCTAGGATACTGCGATACTGCTAAGCTCATCTGGCCAGCTCTGGACACAAAGCGCTCCAAGGAGCTTCTTCGACTCAAATGATCCAGCATCTGGAAAGTCGTTAGTGTCATCTCCGAGTACTGCATCTTAGGCAGACACGCGCAATGGCTCGGTCTGCCTTACAATGACTTCTGCAGAAGCTGTAGAGACGAAGAGGAGGACGAGTCCGTCACTCACTTTGCCTTGGCCAATCTAAGAAAGGCCCACTTAGGAAACTATGGTTTACATGAATAGCTAGAAAAAAAACAGCTCCCCAAATCCCAGTGGTATGCACAATGGGCCGAACATAGGCCTAAGTGTTTTTCTCATCTAGATCGACTTTACCTAAACTAAACTAATGACCAGGTGGTTATTTTGCTCTATAAACACAATAAACTGAGTCTTTCCGAACAAGATGCCTTGTTCTTGCTCCGCATTTGCGAATTACATTGCTAACAAATAAGAGTTTCCTTCCAAAATGCTTTTTCGAAACTAGGATCTTTCCATCACTGCCTAGGACACACTTTAAATTTATTTTGTGTTGTAGCCTTCTTGAAGAGGAACTTCTTAAGTATGTATGTACAAAATAAGTTGCTTGATAATACGTTTCTAAAATAACATTTTTTATTTAACTAACATTGAAACGAACACATTTTCAAATGCAAATGCGATTTAATTTCTTTTCTTTCCTGTTTTTGTCTGCTGTCAATTAGTTGTCATTCGTTGTGGGGCGTGTTATAAATGAATGTGGAAAGTGGAAGTTAACGAATCCCATTTGATTTCAGACCAAACAATTCTTTCCAAGTTCTTTTGTTCTTTACTTAAATGTGAGAAGAAAACTGTGACAACGACAACATCCAGTCTGAGTGGGCCGCCCAAGTTTACAAGATTTCAAAAACAATAGCGCGCATGAGTTAAACGAATACTAAGGGAAGAGACAGGCAACAAACTCTGAATGCGGTTAAAGGTCCGCCTTCGAGCAATAATTTAGGTTCCAACGATGCTATGCTAATATAGAAACATTTTCTAAATAATTGCCGCTTATGTAAGTAACTGGTGCAAAGTCTGCGACTATAACTCAGCTTTATATAAGACAGTCCTTCGTTCCTCCATTGGCACGGCAGCATAGTCTTCGTTACGAACAATACGATTCAATACCGAATGGCATGCAACACAAGCAGAATCTGATTAATTTTTGTGGATCAAAAAGAATCCCTCGAAGTAAACTCAAGAGTATACTACTAGAATATGGAATTGACGATTCTCTCCTAACAACCATTCTAGTTGTCTGTCTTTACACAAAATGTTGAAGCAGTGTTTGGGTTGTATTTTGTCAGCTATCCTTCTCTAACTAACTAACTAACTACTGAATGTTAGTAGCATTGACAATATAAACGTTTTCAATTGGGAACCAAATATAAGTGCACTTCGTTGAGGACCTGTTGGTCATCCATAGATCCTCCTATACTGATTTGCAGGGCGCACTTGATAGCTGCCGTCTTTTTTGAGCTGGGATGTACGTAGACGTGAACAAAGCTGAAGTAATTCTGATGGTTGTCTCTAGAACGCCTCGGCATTGTAATAAATAAATAAATAAGTGGCGCAACAGGCGGGTAGACACCCAAGGCCTAGCTTCTCGCAACCATTCGTTTGTGTGAGTTTCTATTTTGGGGACGAGTGGAAGGGACCTATAATTTTATGCCGATTCCAAACGGCTGAATTGAGAAGCTTTTTCAGGACAGTCATACTCTCGGATGTTTGTCAGACGTTTGCGAGAGGTGGCGCAGTAGAAAAAACATTAAGATGTAATTTGTGTTTTTCCGGGGATCGAACCTGGGATCCCACAGTACAGTAATCCAGCACACTAACCAATGCGCTACTGCGCCCACCTCGGCATTGTAATAGAGCCCCATTAAAACATGTGGAGGAGTTTATGAATCTCAGTCTTATTCAGAGTACAATGGAATAGAAGGAGCAGTGTTGAGTTTTCCTGTAGGATTAAGGAGTACCGACCTTGGTCTCAAAGCAATTATTTGTTAGGTATTTGCTTCAGCTCTTACCTATGGTAATGAAATGAGATTTGGACCAAAGAATAAAATTGCTGGTACAAGCTGCCGAAATGCAATTTTTGCCTTGTATTAGTTTCCTCGCAGATAACGTAAAGGGTGTTTTTTTAGAGGTATAGAACTTTAACTTGGCCAACACTATTTTAACTGGCGGCCATTTTGTCAGCTGTCAAGTGATTTATTTTTATGTCGTTTTCGGTTGGTCGTCTGAAGCGCTTTCAAAAGCGTTCGATTGGAACTCAACTGACAATCCTTCTTCTAAAAAGAAGAGAAATTTGCTTTAAGATTGGAATTCCGAATCGTGGAGAGTTCTTCCGGACGGTTCTGGACGACCAACCGAAAACGACATTAGTTTGGTTTTGCATTTCAACACGAATAGACTGAATATTCGAGTGCTGATAATCCTCATGACTGTTTGGTGTGCTCTTTATGGATTGGTGGAATACAGAACGTTACAGTCAATGGTGACCGCTATAGAGCCATGGTTACTGACTTTTTCGTTCATCAATTGAACAACCATGATGTACAGGAGCTGTGGTTTTAACAAGACGGCGCAACGTATCACATAGCTCGTGACACAATTTATTATTTATGGAAGGAAACGTTTGGTAACCGCATAGTTTCACGTTGCGGACCCGTGAATTGGCCTCCAAGATTGTGCGATTTAACGCCGCTTGACTATTTTTTGTGGGGATATGTGAAGTCTCTAATATATGCCGATAAGCCCGAAACGATTGACCACTTGGAGGACAGCATTCGCCGCGTTATTGCCGATATACGGCCACAAATGTTGGAAAAAGTCATCGAAAATTGGACCTCCAGATGAGACTCCGTCCGAGCCAGCCGTGGCGGTCATATGCCAGAAATCATATTTACATATATTATAATGCCAGAAGATTATCTTTCGAATAAAGTTAATTTCATGTCAATTTAAAAAAAATCATCTTTGTTTTATTCCATTTCAAAGTTCTATACCTCTAAAAAAATACACCCAAGGAGCGGATGCTCTCTTGGTTTGTTCACTTTAAACTTATTCCCTTAGTCGGATTCCAAGACGTGTTAGGGGTCCTCCAAGTAGGCCAAGGATGAGATGGTTAGATAAAGTTCGACATTCCTCCACAAAACCTATAAGGATTGCCTCGAGACCTGTGAAGAGTCGACTTGAGCATCGTACAGACGAGACCAATGTAATGGATGAATGGGACTTTTGAAAACGCGCTGAAAAGGTTCAGAATGCTGCACTGCACAGCGTAGCATTATTGGTTTTAGCTGGCGCACACTTCTTTTTTTTTTTTTTTTGTCCCCTGCCTGGTTTTACCAAAAGTTAGAAGTTTGGAAACTCCTTTGTTTCAAAAGACCGCGACGTTGCTTGAAGTTTGATTCGTGTAACTTTTAATCGTAAACGGGATAATATTAGGCCTGTTTTAGTGTTCAACTTTTTTTCAACAATTCTCTAATTTGTTCGTTTCAAAGACTAGTTATTTAAGTGTTTTGTATTCTATAAATGACATTAGTTGTAAGTATACCTGCGCACAATGGAATACGGTATCGTATAGCAGACATTTGCGATTTTCGCAGTTCGTTAGTCTGTACAACTCCTGTTTCTAATCACTATCGAATGAGTCTCCAACTTAAAGTAAATACCAACGTCTATGCACATACCTATGTAAAAGTGCAATGCCCAACCTAATTCTCAAAATAGATAACATTTTCCTCCCTCCTCGCCATGTGCGATTTTTTACTTTAAACACTGGCGCACGTAAGTGCTAGTTTAAGGATTGAACTTTAGCAATCGACCAACTGTTCTTTTATAATGTAATGTGTTGGTGTATATCTTAAAAGCAACTTTCTTCTGGTCGTACACTCGTACCTACAGACATTCCTTTCTTTATTCCTAACCTAACACCTAATGATTTTTGGCGCCATTTTTTCAACCGAGCAATTTCTTTTTAAAATATTGAGAATTGTGCAATTTAAAAATATTTTACAGTCAGCAACAATGAAGGTAAGCGCAGTTGGCAGCTTAGAAACCAAGGGCAAAGTACCTACACAGCACATTCACAAAATAAAATGTATAACAAATTGTTTACAACCGACTACATCGACGGCCATATCACAGCATACCTACATTCGTATTGGCCCCTTCTATTGACAAGACAACGCCATGCAGAGCACCCCTACCCGCTGACCCCCTTGGTTTTAGAAGACAAGCGTGTCCATGGTTGTTTTGTTTACACCAACAACACAACGAACGAAATGAATGAAAGGCGCAAAGAAGAAGAGGGAACAAAAAACACAAAATGAAAAGATGTAAAGGCATATAAAGGAAAAAACGAGAAAAAGAATAGCGCGCGCATAGTACACACAAAATAATAATAACAAAACTCGATTCGGCAAAGTCCCCCGACCGTTGACTGTTCTGTTGCAGCTTTCAGGAGACTTGGGTATATTTTTCGAACTGAAAATAATTTCTCGTTCGTTTTCTGACTGTTTTTATTTCATGTTACTGCCAACTGTACACACAGCACAGAAGATAAAACAACAAAATAATTAAATAAACTCGAGCAGAGAATGATCGGTTGGAGTAAAAATAAATGAAAGCGCGCCGCACTATACGAAGGCGATTGGAATGGAAAAACTTGAAAAAAATAAATTGCCACAACACTGAACGAACGACGAGCTCTGCTCTGAGTTCTTGGCGTTTCAGCAGATCCATTGTTTTGCCTGCATTTTTGCACTTTATTCACATAAACCCCCAACGTTAATGTGAACGAAACACTTTTATATATTCACATTTGATTGTCGAAAGGAGGCCCACAACAGAACAGCGACGAGGGGGAAAATAAAAATCGAAATAGATACAAAAAATAAAAAAAAAAACGAACATCGCAACAGCCACAGAAGCAGCAGTCAGCACCATCATCTAAACCGAATAGAATTTTGCTGTTCATTCTTATGAATCTTTTTTACAGAGGAAAACGCGAACCGAATGAATTAACCATCCCACTGCATGTGGCACATAAATACAGAAAAAATACGAAAAAACTTTCCACGAAATGGCGATCCAAGTGGAAAATTGAATTTTTTCCAACGCCAGCACAACCTCCCATTAGATAATGGACGAAGCGCAGCAGTCGGCAGCGAGTGCGAGATGTAGGGAGAAAATTTCGATTCGATTTTTATTTTTTCTTTGTGGAATTTCGCAACGAAATAAAAATAATTATGAATAAAATATTACACGTATTTGAGAGAGGTTACATACCTTTTAGAAATTCCTTTAGTTGTGCAGCGGTGATATTCCGATAACCCAATTCATTTAGATATTCCAAAATTGTTCGGGCGTCCAATGGCAGGTGAGACATTTTTCGGGGCGTCTAAGGCCGCGTATAGGTTTTAATATTTAGCTTCGCTTTGTTTAATTATAAATTTATTGGCGATGGGATAGTTCGTCGTGGGGTTATTTGATTAATTGTTGCAATGGGCGAAATTTAAACACCATTTTTTCCACAATATATCACGGCTTCACGCTCTGAACAGGGGTTTTCTTCTTCTCTTTGCTATTCTCTGCGTTTTGACGTTTGTGTTTTGTGTGGTTGTGCGATGACAGCTTTGATTTATTGGAAAAATATGGTTGTGAAGAGGAAAAACGGTGTAGAATGGAGTGTGGTGGCTAAAATTGGGAAATAAAAATGGCCGAACGATGGAGTGGGAAAGTGGATGCGAAAACGTTATGGCGAGTGTGTTCAGCACAGCATTTGTGGCAATGCTGCTAGCATATCGATAAGGAGCAGTTCGTGAAATAGGAAAATGTTCAATTGAATAGGCACCAGAAATTAATGCCCAAAATTCACGTGATATCGTGTATATTTAAAAACCAAATTTTTGTTGTGACATAATTGTGGTGAGGTCTGTCATACAATACCCAAACGTCATGCTTTTGCTTACAGCCGTTGTTGTGTTTTGGGGAATTTTGATTTGAATATAAAATTCTTCAATGAAAAATTGCTGCTATCTGCTTTCCAATCGTATTGGAATTTATTTGTTTCTGTGAAAAGGAAAACAAGAAAGCACATATGGACTAACGAATTCTATTAATTTTTCCAACATTTAGTCAGTCAGCCGGTGTTATTTTTAAGCAAAGCATTTGAAATAAACGTCAACGCACAATGATGCACAAGTTTAGTAAACTTTTTTTTTTTTTGTGCTGTGGTGGCATTGCCTGTTGCAGTGGATTTAGAAATAGAGGCAACTTGCAGTATTGCGACGCATGCTGAATTTACATGTGTTCTCTCCCATTTAAACGTATGTATTCTATTTCCACTGCATGAAAAATTTTGCACATGTGTTTTAGTAAGTGAGTGTAACGTCGTTTTCAGATTGTCAAAAATGGACAACATTTTTAATTTATAGTACCTAGCTTATGCCATTAAACCGGAACTATATTGAAATTGACAATTGACGTATTTTTTGCCAATTAGAATGGCAAGTGGAAATAACGAAAAATTGCTTGTCATTAAGTTGACTAACAGCGCTCCTTGTCAATAACTGATAACAATTCACGGCTGAATTGTCAAACAAAATGCCACTTTGTCTTTAATAAATTGTCAGTGAAAATAATTTGGCATCACGTTTGCCAATGAATAGGCAGGCACATTTTGATATACAATATTTTTACAGATCCCAACCCTATTCTTATGAATGTGCTATTTTTTATGAATGATGGTTTGCAAAATAAATTCGAAATCGGTTATATTCATCATCATCATGATGGTGATGATTCAATGGTCTGCTTGTCCATTAAGTGGGTCGCGGGTGTAGGTTGCTCATAGTGGGCCCTCCATAGCTCTCGATTCTCCGCCATCGACTCCAAATCATCAAGGGCAATCCCCATACGCGTATAGGAGAGATTATGGACTTGATCTAACCATCTAATCCTTGGTCTACCTAGAGGACGAATATCTGATGGTACGGATTCCATAGCGCGTCGTGGAATCCTGGTCGGGGACATGTGTTTAACATGACCAAACCACCGAAGCATGGATCGCTCTGTTCAGAGAAGTAGCTGTTCGACATTGAGTTCCTTACGTATCTACGGATCACACCAGCAATACTACGGAGAAATCTCATTTCGGCAGCTTGTATTCATTTCATACGCATTTAGAATATTTTACAAATGTTCGGCTTTCTTCGTCTTTTGCCTGCAACTTCAACTCAGATTCGACAAACAGACAAACAAAACACAAAAATCGACAGCAGTTCATTTCATTTTTTAAAATTGTTCGTTCAGATTGCCAACTGGAGCTGTCAAACCTTGTCAATCAAACGAAATGTTATGGCGTGTGTTCTTTTGGGATTCTCAGATTCGTGTGTCAGATTTCGTCCGTCTCGAACAAAAAAAGTATACTGATCTGTTCTTTATTGGTGTTGATGGTGTAGCTGCCAAAATTTGATTACTACCTTTTTTTGTTATGAAGATTTGTTTTTCTTAAAGTAGTTGCAACTTACAAGTTAGTGTTGCATACATTTTCAAATAATTATAAAAGAAATCTCATAATAAATATCCCGAGTGTTCACCACGTCTTCCACAAAATTGCAAACGCAGTGCTTTTCTCATTTACAAATAATAATAAATACTGCAACTGGAGAAAATGCTCGTATAAAGACGAGCCCAGTATTATCCGAAGAGGGCATGCATGAGGATGGGACATCATAATTTGTTCCATATTTATCCAAAATTTGATTTAAATTATTTATTTTAATATGGGTTTTCACTCGTTTTAGTTTTCTCCTCCAAAGACTCTCCGTACAGCGTAAACAAATAAATGCCAAATGTCATATGTAAGTGTGTTGTAAATGCTAGATTCGCTAAAAGTGTTCTCCAATCCAAAAAAGATTGCTTTTTTGTTTTAATTGACAAATGTACAAGTTGGCCTGCGGTATCTGGTGGTGAAGAAAAGGACCTAATTAGACATAAAGGAATCTGTCATCGGTAAGCGGTACGTACATTTTTGTACAGGTAATAAATGAAAAACTATTTTAATCGATTAATCAAACTACTTTCAATCATAAACATATTTATGAATGAATAACTTTGGAGTGTAGGTACGATCGTCATCACAATTAGTGTTGGCCTCGACTCCAGTAATGCGTTTCGCCCCGATATGGTGGGTGGGCTCATCAGTAGACGACCACCACATCTGATCTAGACGCACTGTTTGCTCGATTTTCACCGAGACTATATGATTTTTCAATCAACAAGTGACTGTGAATCATACCTATTTTAATCGATGTAAATGCTTTGTCAGTCTTAAATTTACGTATTGTTGCTGTCAATGCGGGGAAAAATACGAGAGTGCAATACAGACAACAAATAATTCCCGTCTCTCTTTTTCTCATATGCATCAATGGCCGCGTTCCATTGACCGCTAGATCTCTAGCGCCAGCGTTCCTCCATCAGGGTCCAGGGATATTTATGTGATAGATGCTAGCGGTCAATGGCCGTGTTCCATTGACCGCTAGATGACTAGCGCGCATGCCAAACTCCATATAAAAAAACTGACATTTCATCATTTGCGCTAGAGCTCTAGCACATATTGTGAAATTTCCCAATAGTTAGGAATTTATTTTTATGTTTTCACTTAACAAATGTATTGTTTTTTTTACGATATTTAATTATTTAATGTCGCTTAGCTTACTTTTCCGTACATTTTCTGCTGATCTGTCAAATTTGTATATCTAGTAGGGTTCAAATTGTCACCGCTAGGGTACACCCTCCATTTCTTAATAGAACGAGAAAAGTGATCTGCGGCAAGACAACTGCCTCTTTTTTTACAACAGTACTGGACATTAGGAACCGGCGTGTTTTTGCTGATCAATTTCAATTTCAAACCAACAAATTTAACTGCAGCCAACTTCGCTATGAACTTGCCATAAAAAGCAATTCCCCTAAAAATAGGTAACTTTTTCACCACAGAATAGGTAGAGAAAAGAACTCAACAAAAACTCAACAACAAACGAAGTACAGGAAAATCAACAACGTATTCGTACGTACCCTTTTTGTCTACCGCAGTTCTCGACAACTATCACTCTCACTCGTGCACTCACTTGCCCCAGCAGCAGAGCCCACGTCCCAGTCCCAGTCCATCACAGTCACAGACAAGGTGATAAAAACACGAAAGTCGCGTTTCAGTTTTGTCGTACCGCTACTCTGTTCTCGTTTCTCCTGGTGCCGTGCTAGCTAGTTGTTTGTTCCCTCTCACTTCACTCACAATTTCACATTCAAGCATTCAACAAATTGCATGTTTAATTGTTTGCCTTGAAGTGCGTCTACCACGAAGAGTACCATCGTTTTTCTGTTACCCTTTATATTTTCAACATTCTCATTGAAAAGAAAATGTTTAAAATTACTGTGCTTTTGGTAACTTTGTTCATTGGTGAGTATCCTTATTCCGCATAAAAATATCCCTGTGTACTTATAAGAACGTATTTGTGATAGCCTTCCACACATCGGAATGTGGAGTATATGGTCGCGATGGAAGTCGATCCAGTTATGTAGGCCGACGGAATAATTACTTGGGCAGCGTTCCACAAGCACCGCCACAGCCCACATTGCCTCCAACCCCCAAGGAGTACTTGGATTCGAAATCAGGATTCTCCACCTTTGGCATCATTTCTTTGATATTCGCTGTGATAGTGATTGCTCTTGTATTTTACTACACCATCATGTGTTATCCATTCTTGTGTGCGCCCGAGAAGAAATACCATTTCATGGATTCGTCTACAATCACTGCGGCTACCTCTAGGTCGATACAATCCATTGAAAATTTCGCTGTGGATCAAAAGCATTAAACATGCACAGAAAAAAATCTAGAAAAAGGAATTTGTAGCGGAGCTGTTAGACGAGGAGACATGGATGAAAGAGAAAGAAATGACGAAATAACAGGTTTTACACCGAGCAACAGAGATTTTGTATCGCCCCGCATTATCAGTCACATCAAAAACACACTCAGCCCGATTCGGAGAAGAGGTATACATATTTCATTTGTTTATTTAGAGATTCTACTCGATTCCGAAAAAAAGCATATTTTTTAAAAGTTAGTCATCCGTTCATACGCCCAAATTTTATGTATTTAGTTACCATTCAGTGTTCAAAAGACTGAAATCCTGCCATTTGTGTTAGCCACTTAGCCATAGCTTTTAGAGACGAAATGTTATTAACTAACTAATAAGATCAATTGCTTTGCAACCGTGACATACTCAATTCAATTCAATTCCATGACTCAATTATCCAATATAGGTTAATTATACTGCAACCCGTTGTTTGACCAACGCAACGCATCAAAACAATCAATGAATCTGTTTGAAAGATGAGGTCTCTGCTCTGTAGTTGAATCGTTGTTTTCTTTCTCTTAATGGAGAGAGATACCTACATCATAGAATTATTTTGCAATTTTAGTTTATTTTTTATTTGTGTGAGCCCGTTTATACACTTGTTATATCATTTGGCATGTTTATTAACCAACAAACAAAACAAAGACTTAAACTAACCCCATATGGCTACGAAATCGTTTGTATAGTCATGTAATTAGGAACGTATTGCACAATCACTACTAATTAAGATAATAATTCGTATTAAATAGAATTGAGGAGAGTTTTGTGAACTTATTAAGGTGTAACGGATTTAACGTAGCATAATGGAAGTTCTAATGTTCACATAACATTTTGTACATAAATTGTTGTAATTTTTAAACCATTTTTTAGATTAGATTTAGGTCTTCCCTACATATCTATTGTTTCTAAATCGTGAGAAAATCGAAGGTATGTAAGGAGTTTGTAGGTTTGAATCAAGGTATATGAATAGAGTTTGAATGGTATGTAGTAGACACAAAGAGATCAAACGATCTTTTTTAAAATTTATATAACTTTTTTTTTGAATCTCGTGCAATTTTAAAACCACACCGAAATCCTTGTATCGGGTAGACCTTTTTTTTATATAAAAAATTTTGAAAATTTTCATGTGCTATATTCGCATTTACGGGCTTCTGTCAATACAAGCTAAAGGCCCCTATTGTGAGTGTCGATAGTTTGATCGACTACTGTCGATCGATCGACGACTATGATTGTCGATTGCGATTGATATTTGACAGTCGCTTGTAGTCGATTACAAATGTCTGGTCGATGCTTTCTCTTGGAAGTAAAAAAATATTGTGCGTACGCTAAAGGCAATCGACGCAATCGACAATTGTAACGATCGCTGATCGACAATCACAATAAGGGCCAAAGTTTTACGGTCAAACGTAGGTATCGTTTCGATTTCAAACAGACAAGTTCCAACAATAAATAAAACAATGCGGGTGTGTTACGTTCTATTGGAAATCTGATATTGAATCTGAGAATCCCAATCGATGACAGCATTCATTTTATTACATAAATAAGTACCTTAGGGGGCTTCAATTTGAGAGTTGCCGTCCTTTTTTAGGGCTCTTTGCTGATAACGATGATGACGAGTTCTACTTAAATCCTTATGGGGTATTTTTTGTATGGCAAAAACTGTCACAAACGAGTTTATGTGGAACTTAAATCTTTATGCGTCGTATCAGCAAACGAAACTTAATCTTGCAAATCGAAACGACAAAGTCGCTTAGATTCGGTAATTCCGAGCCGAATTGCCGGTACCCGTGAACGAGGTGAACGGTGGAAAATTTGATATAAATAAAAACGAATTCTCGATGAGGCATTTTGGCTCTTTCGATTCATACAACTTTTTCTTAGCCATATCATGGAATGTCCATCTTAAATGATTTTTTTTCTGAAAACTTCTTTTCACAATACTAATATGTTTTTATTGTTAACCGTAACTACAACATGGTTGTATATACTGAAAAATAATTGGGGTCGAATAACCGCATCCGTGAGCGACAAATATGTCACTGAACTCTGGTGATTTTACATGCCAAACAATTACAAATCTTGTCACGTAGGACTCGATGCGGTGATTCGGGCCCTAATTTTAATCTGTTAATATCATGGCCCTTGCCGTAGTTATATTGTCTCGAATTTCCTGATTGTGGCGATGTGGTGACTATTATCCACTGGTAAATGAAACAAATGCCAGCACTCTTATCGACAATCGTCTGACGATGTTGTTAGGTATATGATTGGTTTGCTTCGTGTATACATGACACTTTTGGACGATGCCATTCAAATGATATTTAACTCTTGCATCACATAACTTGTTGAACTACACTCGTCGTATATAACTGCGCGTCATCAGGTTAGCACACCTATTCGCGTAAGTGATTCCAGCCAAAATAAAAGAGCTACCATTTTCAAATAATGTTTGATTATGACCCATACAATAATTCTCAGTTAAAAAAAATAAAAAAGTATTGTTTTTCCATTTTTTACTATTTTTTTTTAAGTTTTTCTTTCAAAAAATAACAACAAACAGCAATTCAATATAATGTAGGTCATCAGGTTAGCATATATAATTTTTTTTCATTTTTGTTAAGCTTTTAAGCCATGTACTTATTTCTAAACTTATCCATTTATTAAATTAATCATTTTTCAATAAATTCAATAATGTGTCAATCCTCCCTTGTTAAGAATGGCCTTATACATTCGAATGGGAAGCGACTCGTACAATTTTCCAATATAGTCGAGAGAAATGGCTGACCAAGCCCTCTTGATGCCTTCAATTAGTTCCATTTTGTTGGAATATTGTTTTCCAGACTCGTAAACTTTACGAACCAGCCATCCCCACACGTTTTCTATTATATTGATGTCGGGTGAGTGGGGCGGCCCCTGCATTAAACTTACATTTTGGCCTTCAATCCATGTCTTAACCACCCGGGCTGTTTGGATCGGATCATTGTCTTGTTGAAAATGCCATGGAAAGTCATCAAACAAATTTTTAAAATGGGGAAAAGTGTTTGTAAGTGTTTGAATTCATGTTTGCTGTCAAAAACTGTAATTCGCACGTACCATAGTAGGAAATGGTTCCACACCATCCTCCATCCCACCCGACCATTCCTCCTTGCGAAGATCGTGGAAGTAATAATTGTATCCGTCTGGACCTTCCAAATTAAATTAAAGACAGTGTAGCATGCAGGGTTGCCAGAATTTTGTTTGCTTTAGCGCCCGAAACTTGAAGAAATGTAGCCCAATATCGTTGCCCAGAAAGAAGCCCAAAAATCGTTGAAAATAATTCGGTTCTTGTATTTTATTATAAAACAGGTACACATGTATGCGTATGCGCATCAAAGCATATAGTGAGATTCCGTTGACAATCGTTTTCGCGGTTTGGTCTTAATTAAATTCATAAATGAAAACGCTCGTTCTTCTACAGCCGAGTAAAGATTCAAGTGCTCCGCGGAAGCGGAGCGCAAAATATGAAATTCCATCAGACTAGCTAATTTTGTGCTTTTAGAACTTTGTCATTTTGTTCGCAACAATGTACCTAATTTGGTATTGATTACACAGTACAAAAATGGGTATAAATAAATCGTGTACTCCAGAACTTCCTAACTATCAAAATGGAAACGAATCAATATCGTTGATAGCGAAAAGATTTGTTTTTCTACGAAGCTTGTTTTCGGGGAAATACAAGTTTCTAAATACAAGCTTTGAGAACCGCAAAAGAAATGAGATTGGACGCAAAACAACTCCAAAGACAAGTAGAGCCAATCCATTTTTAATGTCCATTAAAATTAATGAGATTGTTGCACCTAAACTCCATTGAGAACTCAGGGCGCTGTGTAGTAGAACGCATGTCAACAAAAACCTAAGCATGGGCCGGAATTTCGACAGACTCCACTAAAAAAAGACATTTGCAATTTTGGACAAAAGTTCTTTGGGACTTTGGAGTGCCAAATCCAAGTTTAATTTATTTGGATCCGACTACTGTGCGAGAGGTCACAGGTTCTATCCCCGAAAAAACACAAATTACGTCTTAAGGTTTTTTTCCACTGCGGCACTTCTCGCGAACGTCCGACAAACATCCGAGATTCTATGTCCTGAAAAGCTTTTTAAATCAGCCATTCGGACTCGGACTAAAAATTGAAAGTCCCTTGCATTCGTCCCTAAAAAAACTTAAAAAAACAAGTTTCTCTCCAGCAAAGTGCTCCGCGACCAAAAAATATTGGGAACCGCTGTTCTACAGCATTGCCCACTGCAAGTGTTAGCAATTGGGTTGCATGCAAATAAACTTAACTAATTCCAAATTGCTTCATTCGATCTATTTGGCTCGTGTCAAATAAAAAGGCCCGCAAAATAAATTAGAGAGCGTACAAGTTGAACGATTGTTCGATGTTACTTGACTGCAAGAGTGCTGCCATGTTTTAAAAGTGAGGGTTTGTCCAAAATATTTATTTTTTTAGTTTTATGAAAGAGTAAAACAAACAAAATTAAAACAAAATTTGTAAAACGATATATAGCCCAAAATTGTGTTGGGCGCTCATGGAAGAAATTTCTATCGTTTTTTAAGCAAAAAGATATCCCAAAATACGACAAAGCGCCCAATCTGGCAACCGTGGTAGCATGTCGCATTTCCTTTCGGGCCACGTGTTTTTTCTTTAATTTTAGTCTTTTAATATGTGGACCATTCCTTATCACTCTTTGAATGGTAGATAAACTCGCTTTAACGCCAACATTTGTCCTGTTATTTGCGGCCGAGTTGTGAGAGTTCGATGCTTCTTTCAAAATAGTTTTTTTTATCAGCTATACTCTATTATTTCCGCGTTTATTATTCTTACCATATCCCGACTTGTTGCGCAGGAATGCGGATATAACTTTACGACTTCTCCCATTTTTTTTTGAAATTTCGCATAAAATTTCATTCACCTAAGTCGATTCGTTTGGACGCTATCGTGCTTTCAACAGACAGACAGACAGACAGACGGACATGGCTAAATCGATTTAGAATGTGATCTTGATTCAGAATGTACTTCATAGGGTCTCCGGTGAATCCTTCTTGGCGTTACAAACGTAATGACAAAGTGAATATACACCTTCCTGTGGAGGGTATAAAAAGTAGCAGCATTTTAACACCAACGACAAGAAGAGCATTTATATTAAGCTTATGGGGGGTGTGCTAACCTGATGACGCGCAGTGAGCAATCGCCTAACGTCAATTATAATTTTGTTATCCGTTTTGATTTCGAAAACAACTCAATCTCAAGTCTTAGTAAGTGGTTAGGATACATCGCTACTACAAACGAATTCGCAGTCATTTTCCTGGTTTATTTCCAAATTTAAAAATTTATTTATAAAAATACATATAAATATATACATATATTTACAAAAAGAGATGATAAATATATATTTAAAAATTATAATTCGCCAATAGTATTTAAGGAAATAACATATAAGTTTTTTTTACTATCGTAAACATTAATGTGATTTATTCGAAAAGACGATAAGATAAAGTTAAATGGATGAAAAACGAAAAAAAACTCGTATTAAAAGACCATCGCCCAAGGGTGTGAAATATTATAACAAACTCTATTTAAATACAAAGACAACACATATATACACTATTATACATATTTTTCTTCGAATTGTATTTTTTTATTAATTAGAATAAAAATAAGGAAATAATCAATGCGACAAAAAATGAAATTTATAATTTAGATAATAAGAAATCGAATATTTTGTTTACATTTTCATATAATACATATATATAAAAACATTCTTTTGATAAATCGAAAATAAAGAACAAATTTTTTAAACATTTTCTAAGCTAATGTTTGTTTTGATTTTCTAATTGGCTGAATTTCACACCGTTAGTCATTTTAAAAGTAGATGAGGAGTTGTATTGTGAAAAGCTTTCAGAGAACTAAACTCTGTGATAGAGGGTCTCTTTGATAAGGCCGTGGTTTTACAGAAAACATCAATTGTACAATGGAGTTACTATAGATATTATCCATGGGCCACACACGTGGTAAAGTATCTTAATTATTGATTCCAAACTCATTTTATGGAACTACATTAGTTGCTAGAGTCACTACGTCACTTAAGTGGACTCGTAAATATGGAGGCTCAAGAGAAAGTAAATGAATGTTGTCCCTGTACGGATGCCACAGATGGTCACCTAGACAGTGGAAGTAAAGGAAGCAGATGCCAACAGTACGTCCAATAGCGTTACTTTCAATGCTCTCAAAATCAATGGAAAAGGCAATAAATGTCGAAATAATCAAATATGTATCTAGAAGGCCATCGATTAATAAGCGACAGGCAATACAGATTTCGGAGCCGTGGTTCTACTGGAGACCTGTTAAGCTACGTAACGAACTTATGGACACAAGGAATTGAACAACACGGTGAATCCAGAGCCGTAGCCTTGGACATATCAAAGGCATTTGACCGAGTCTGGTATAGAGCCCTATTAGGCAAGTTGGCGTCTTATGGATTACCACAACAACTCTGCGGATGGATGTAAAATTTTCTTCTGGGAAGATCGATCCAAGTTGTGGTAGATGGTGTATCATCTAATTCGTTGCAGGAGTGCCACATGGATCTATTCTTTCCCGAACTCTTTCTTCTCCACATTAACAATTTCCTTGGATCGACAAATAATAATATTTACAGCTTTGCTGATGACAGCACTCCCATATCCTCCATCTCGAACAGTGGGCTTGTGAATGCGACTACATCACACAATCAGAGATGTGAACAAATTAGTTCTCTAAATGATGATCTGGACCAAAGTGCAGAACTAACATACATCTGCAAGCATTTCGGGGCGCTGATGAAGCGTTATAGGTTTGTCTTTCCCGAGAGAAGTATTTAAAAAAAAAATCTTGAAGTGGGGAAAAGACAAATTGGTTGTATTTAATTCAAATAAGACACAGCTCACAACATTTTCGAGGAAAAATGCATCACCAGTTCCTCAGATCCAAATGGATGACCATCCAATCCATCCCAAGGACTCAATGCACCTTCTACGAGTCCCAGTCAATTCATGAATCACATGGCAGGACCACATATCCTATATCGCAAGATTGGCGTCCGCTAAGTTGAGCTACATATTTAGATCAAAGAGGTACTTCAGCCCCAAGCAACTTCTCCTTCTCTACAAGGCACAGGTTAGATCAGGCCTGGAATATTGTTCCCATATATGGAGCTTGGCCACAAAACATTCACTCAACATTCTTGACAGGATATAGAGACGAGCAGTTCGACTTATTGGAGACCCTACACTCAAATCGAATCTACAACCGTTGGTGCACAGAATACAAGTCGCTGATAACCTTTGCTTGTTCTATAGGTACTTCCATGGTGGATGTTCCGAGGAACTCAAATACATTATCCCTCGAAATGCAACTTTTGGCGCCCCACAAGACAGGCAGCTAATGCTCATGTCATGACCATACAGTACGCTTGATTTTTATTTTTTTTTTTGATTTTTTATTTTTTTAAAATTTATTAGTGCTCAAGGGGTTTTTGTTCCCTTAAAATGCAAATGCACAGCACGAGTACACTTGATAACCGCGAGGACAACATTTTTCCAGTACTCCTTCTGTTACAGGACAAGCAAACTTTGGAACTCGCTTCCTGGGGATTATTTCCAGAAGACTACAATTTGCAGCAATTTAAGTGCAGAACTAACACTTGATTAGGTAGCTAAATCTACCTGTAACCATGATTTAATTCAAATAAAAGGATACTTTAAGTATTAGGGAGCTTAGTTTAAGTAATAACTTCATACAATCAACAACTATGGGTAAAGGAAAGACATTAACCAAGGAGGAAATTGGCCAAATTCGAGCTTACCGGGAACAAGGACAATCCATCCGTTTCATAGCCAGAAAGATTGGAAGAGGTTTCACTGTTGTACATAGATTTATTAAGGATCCGGAGAGGTATGGAAAAAACCGCAAAGGAAGAGTCAGCAAAGCAACAACATGTCAGGAAAGGCGGGCGATACTGAGAGCTGCTTCAAATTCAAGGCTCTCCGTAAGTAAAATTAAGGCAGAAACTGGAGTTACAGCTAGCAGATCGACTGTTTATCGTGTGATAAAGCAGGTCAGCCATATTCGCCATAAAAAAATGAAGAGGAAACCACCATTGAATGCGGCACGTAAGATCCAGCGGCTTGATTTTGCAACAAGTCACATCAGGTGGAATCGAGAGTGGCATACCGTCGTCTTTTCTGATGAAAAAAAATTTAATTTGGACGGACCTGATGGATACAGCTGTTATTTCCATGATTTAAGAAAAGAAGAAATACATATTCAAAGGCGGCACAGCAAAGGAGGTGGTGTAATGGTATGGGGAGCAATAAGCTATTACGAAACTGTGGAGCTTCAAAATGACGGCAATCACCTACCTAATCGATACTGGAATGAGCTTTTCCGCAGTTTTCGGAGATATTTGGTGGACAGAGATGGACTTTCCAACAAGACAATGCACCGATACATACGGCTCGGACAACAAAAGCCTGGATTCAGAGCCAAAATGTAAGCCTACTTCCATGGCCGCCATATTCACCCGACCTTAACATCATGGAAAACGTGTGGGGTTGGCTTTCAAGAAAAGTCTACGAAGGAAGACGGCAATATGAAGAAACGGAAGTGATTATTGAAGCCATAAAACGAGCCTGGTCCGAAATTTCGCTCGATTATTTGACAGCACTCTATGAATCTCTACACAGCAGGCTACTTGAAGTGATTCAGCGATCAGGAGGTAGTACCCATTACTAAAAACTATTGCCACTTTTTCAATAAAACCAACATTTATTTATACAAACAAATTTTGTATTGTTTTTTTACTTTTTAAGCTTCTAACAGGTAGATTTAGCTACTGTTCCTAATCAAGTGACACGAAAAAAACAGGTCAATTTTATGACCCCTTTGGGAAAAGTGTCATAAAAGTTGCATTTATCAACTTAATCCCATTTTTCTTTTTACAATATAAACATAATATATCCCTCATTCCTTCTGCAATCGGTTTTTCCCAGAATAGCAAAGGGTTTGAAAAATATCGTAAAATTAAAACAAAAAACTGCCTGTTTCTAATCAACTGGCACGGAGTGTACTTAAAAACGGCCACGAAGTAATACGCATAGTGGTCTGTTGAAGAAAACCAAACGAAGAGTCAGTAGACCCAATTCGCTTGACGTAAATGAGCATAACGCATTCTTTGCAAACCCTACAGAAAAAATAATCATAAATTGAACCCAACCAATCGACAGTTTGATGAGATCAGAATGGTTAACGAAACCATGTTCTTTTTAGGCAGAACTACAATTCGGAGTGAACGAGGGCCTCACCAGTTACCTCCAAGTTGGTTGAGCTCATTTTATACTTGTGGGTGTCACATTATGCGAGGTCTTACTCTACTGCGTTGACCGTTCTTCATGTTAGACTCCAAAATTATACGCTCCGAACTCAAAGCGCAGTTCTTCTTTGTTTGACTAGATCGATGTCAAATAGTCAGATGCTCATTTAGTCCGTCTATCGTATACCCTAAAACCTGTCAACGTAAATGGAATGGGACCGAATTTTCCCTTGAAATGGCAAGGAAAATCTGTATACTTTTGGCATGGCTCTCTATAGCCCGACTCGGTCAACGGATCAATCCCGCGATCCTAAAATATCTTGATACGCAATTGGCGAAGATTTTGCCTGTATAGCATCGATGGTAATGATATTGACGGATTGTTGATCCAGCGACAGCTATATTCCTTGTAAATATTGATATTTGGTAACCTTGGCTTGCTATATTTACATTTCTCAGTTTGTCTTCGGGAAGACGGAGGCTGACCGAAATAGTCCCCCCCGCCTGTCGTGAGATGACTAAGCAAAGCAAAATATTATAGAGTCATGCCTTAACTCAGACCCGTCACTTTGTTGACGACCATATGCATCAAATACACGTAATCTTTTAAAGCGTGTCGCGCTCCAAATTTTATTTAAGAAAACATTCACAAAGTATTAACTTAAATTACCAAATTAGATCTACAGGAATTTGTTTCACACTAGCATCAACAGAATGGTTTCCTTTACCCAAATGCAGCGGTAATCTAATACTCGTAGATACAAATAGAACTTACAAACAATAGTTAGATATAGTATAGGTAGTATCTCTATGAAAATTATAAGCTAAACTGATAGAATCCACGTCAGCATTCGTTGGTGTATGTTGTTTGGTTACTTTTCAGTAGAGGCGATGGTGGCAGTCTTTGATACAAATCATATCCCTCCCCTCTCCAGTTTATAGTTCATCCTTGGCCTCTTTCTCATCTTCGAAATCGACATCGGACAAATCGTAATCCTCTTCCTGTGGCAACTGGCCGTCCTTACCGTCCCATGGGTCTACACTGTTAATCTCTGGTTTCTTGGCACCGCGAACTGGTGCAGTTCGGCCGCGACCATAGGAGATGTCACGAAGGAATTCATCGATACCGTCCTTTGAGAAAGAGCCTTTAAGTACAGAGAACTTCATTTTTTTGAAGTTAACCACAGCCATTGCTGGATAGCCGAAACCGCCAATCTCCAAGGAATCCTCCAGAGCGAGTTGAGCTCCACCCTCAGACCAGGCCCATCCCCAAAGCTTCTTTTTGTACTTGTCGGCCATCTCTTTGAGTGTCTTAATGAAGGCATTACGGCATTTAGCATCGCAATCGAGAATGTGGGGCAAAACTGACACTATGCACAAGGGTTTTCCTTCACATGCCTTGTCGAAAGTGGATTCGTTGATAACTTCGATAAGTTCTGGAGCGGGAACACTATCGCTATGTTTTTCCGAAGCCCACGTCACAATATCAGATGCAGTGCGACCACCGTCGTAATCTTCCACATCACTGGAAGATTTCTTGCCGCCTGGGAAGAACTTTATCGTTGGATAGCCACGTACTCCGTATTCCTATTGAAAATGGGGATGATTATCTGATAAATGGCAGTTGTCACTACGAAACCTTACCTGAGCCTTTGATTGATGGACGGTGGCATCGAGAGCGCCAAGTTTCACTTTACCCTTGAGTTCTTTAGCTGCTTTAGCCCATTGTGGTGCCAAATTCTTGCAATGACCACACCATGGAGCAAAGAATTCAACCAGCCAAATATCTTCGCTTTGTAAAACCAATTTATCAAAGTTATCATCAGTGAGCTCGATGACATCATCGGTAGAACTGCTACCGCCACCGCTACTGCTTCCGCCCCCAAATGCAGCTTGAACCTTCTTCTTGGCCTCGGCCAATGCAGACTCAGCTATAGCCTTGGCTGTCCTTTGTCCATTAAAGTCGACGGGTGATCGCTTGTTCGCACCGAATATCTTAATCGTTGGGAATCCTTTTACACCGTATTGTCCACCAAGAGAACCATGCTCATCGGCGTTCACTGAACCAACTTTGATTACTCCCTTGACAGCTTTAGCTAATTTCTTATATTCTGGTACCAAGCTCTGGCAATGTCCGCACCATGGAGCGAAAAATTCAACAACCCACACGGAATCATCGTTAATCACCAGCTTGTCGAAGTTGGACGCTGTCAATTCAACAACATCATCAGAGGGGGAGTAGAATCCCCATGATACTTGGGCGCATAGCGTCAGTAAAGCAACTATAGATGGTTGGAATTTAGTTTATTTGTATTTTAAAATGTAAATGTGCAACTTACAAAAATATAATCGCATTTTGCGTATGTTGGGTGTTCAAGAATTGCGGCCGGCCTTGTCTACGTTGACAGTTTCACACAATATGTGATATGTTTTGTGATATTCCGAGGTAAAGTTGGATAAAATACTCCGCCCATGCACTATATTTATCAGTATTTTATGGAAGACTTGATAAGAAAGGATATGCCGCAATTATTTTTATGATTTTCTGTTAAAATACCCAAATAAAACCAAGTGCAAGTACTTGTTCTGATTCCTGGCGGGTTGAATGTCAAATTGCAATAAATAGCCGTTCAACTAGTGAGATGCGAGAACAAATATGGATGCGCAAGTTTTCGTGGAGGATTCTGATTGGTGAACGTGGCCTTTGTATCGGGTAGGGCGATATCTAGTGGAGAATAGAAATAACTATAAATTTGTTGGCGGTTATTATTTGAATTTTGTTTATAAATATCAAAGTAATGGAGGGACAAAATAAAATAATTGTAAAGGATTTTTTTTTCCATAAGGACGGGTCGATGTTAAAATGGAATAAAACAAGCTGTGTGTGAAATTATTATTTCATTTCATTCATTTTCAATGGTCCGCTTGTCCATTAAGTGGGTCGCGGGTGTAGGTTGCTCAAGTGGACCCTCCACAGCTCTCGATCCTCCGCCATCGACTCTAAATCATCAAGGGCAATCCCCATACGGGTAGAGGAGAGATTATGAATTTGATCTAACCATCTCATCCTGGGTCTACCTAGGGGACGCCTGCCCGATGGTATGGATTCCATAGCACGTCGTGGAATCCTGGTCGGGGACATGCGTTTAACATGACCAAACCACCGAAGCATGGATCGCTCCGTCCGGAGAAGTAGCTGCTCGACATTGAGTTCCTCACGTATTCTGGTATTTCTGATGCGATCTCTACGGGTCACACCAGCAATACTACGGAGAAATCTCATTTCGGCAGCTTGTATTCGCGATCTTATTCTTTCGGTCATTACCCAAACCTCATGACCATAGGTAAGAGTTGGAACAAACACCGAATTAAAGACTGACAACTTAGCTTTGACACCAAGTTCAGTCCTCCTGATAACAGAATGACCAAGCTGTCTCAAAATCGATCCAGCCTGACCAATCCTACAGGAAAACTCGGCATTGCTCCTTCCATCACTCGTGAATAAGACCCCGAGATACTTAAACTTCTCCACCTGTTTCAATGGGACTCCACTAACATGCAGAGTGCATTGAACAGGCGTTCTGGAGACGACCATCACTTCAGATTTGTTCACATTTACCTTCATCTCAGCTTCAACACAAACGGCTACAAACCGATCGAGTGCGCGCTGAAGTTCAGTCTGAGAGGACCCAAGGATGACCAAGTCATCAGCGAAGAGCAAATGACTTATCCTCAGATCTCCCAATTCGAAACGTTCTTCGCCAAGACTGCGCTGTAGCATCCAGTCCATATAAGTAATGAAAAGGAGAGGCGACAAGACGCACCCCTGGCGAAGTCCAACGCCCACGGTGAAAGGTATTGATTTAACGCCGTTTACCCGAACACAGCTTTTACAGTTTGTGTAAAGAGATTGAATGGCTCTCAAGAGAGAACCATCAATTCCATACTGCTGTAATACACAAAATTATTATTTTTTATTTGTAAAATGCTTCTGTTTTTTGAATTCTTGATTTCGCTTTGGAATTTATGTCGTTTTCGGTTGGTCGTCCAGAACCGTCCGAAAGCAATCAGAACGCTTCTGAAACCGTTCGATTGGCTGGCACTCAACTGACAGTTCTTCTACTGAAAAGAAGAGAAATTTGCTTCTGGATTTGAATTTAGAATCGCGGAGAGTACTTCTGGACGGTTCTGGACGAGCAACCGAAAACGACATTAGACTTCAGAATTGATGGGGATGATTGATGCTTCCGTCCGGAAGCAATCAGAACGCTTCTGAAACCGTTCGATTGGCACTCAACTGATAGTTCTTCTACTGGAAAGAAGAGAAATTTGCTTCTGGATTTGAATTTAGAATCGCGGAGAGTTCTTCCGGACAGTTCTGGACGACCAACCGAAAACGGCATTAGACTTCAGAATTAATGGGGATGGAGGTTTATTCTGGACGGTGCTTAAGTGTAAGCCACGTTTGTAGTTATATGTATTGTTACATTCGGCTGGGATTCGAAGAGATAAAACACTTCTGTTTACGTTTTCTTTAACAAATCAATTTTATTTACACAGTATCACTTAAAATCAACTTTTTCACTTATTAGAATCTTTCCACTTATTTTATATATATACCGGTAGTATTTCGATCTTTACTTCACACGGTTTAAAAATAAACTGCAGTCTCGTCCGATTTCGCAACCCCATTCCCAACTAAAGCTTCGCGAACGTTCCAACCGGAACAATCGAGAATGTTCTGCTTCGTTCTATTCACCATTCGATGAGTTTCGAAGTTTTCGAAGTTCCGTTTAATAAGTTTATCCACTCTTCATTAGATGGCGCTGCGATGAATTAGTAGTACTTTTCAATCCACAATACAAATATCGCCCTCTTAAACTTGTTCGTCCCGTACAAATGCGTCAACATTTTCCCCAATGTAACGATGAAGATGATCCACATGGACAACTTTGAGTTTGCCTCTTCCTCGTTGGATTCGATAGACCACGTCGTTGGTGCGCTTTACTATTCTATAGGGCCCCTCCCAATCTTGTTGCAACCTACTTCTTCGATGCACGTCCCTGATGATATCTCTGAGATCGGTCACATAATCGTCCCAATTCTTAGGTTCCTCAGCTAGAGATCCGAACATCAATTCACTGGGTAGCCGGACTGGTCGACCAAGCAGGATTTCAGATGGTGTATGTGGTATGTCCCGTATAGTGTTATGCCCAGCATTGTGATAGGCTAGTAGAAACATTGGAATCTGTTTATCCCAATCCCTATGGTCTTCGCCTACAACCTTAGATAGGTTTTCATTCAAGGTTCTGTTGAAGCGTTCTACCATCCCATCTGATTGTGGATGGAGCGGCGTTGTTCTCGTCTTTTTAATCCCAAGTAACTGGCATACTCATTTGAGTATGAGTAAACTCGAATTTTTAGTTTAAGGAGCCATAACTTTTTTATAGCTGCGCAGATGTAACCGAAGTGCTTAAGACTTGTATGCGCTATTAAATGCTATTGAATAGATCCCCCTACCACACATTTTTTTGTTCGGCGGAACTTCAAAAATATTTCCTTAAAGGATTTAACTGGGATACCCTGTATAATACGATTGACAATGAAAACATAAAGAAGCTGAAGATAAAATCACAATTGCAAAAAGACAAAACAATGCGAAAAATTAAATCTTATAATGCTGTCATATTTATTGCTGTCATATTTGTTTAAGCTACATTATGACAGCACGCGCTCTTCTTTCATGAACAAATTCGAACAATTTGCGAATGCCAATACTACTCGTTCGAATATCTTTACTAATAAGAATAACCACAACCGTTTCGAACTCTTTGATTAGGATTGGTCGGTGAATACCGGCCTCAAAAGCCAATAATAAGTAGACCTATAAGCTATCGTTTATGATTATTTTGGTTTATTGATAGGCTTTTTTTTTTTTGCGCGAGCGATTAAATTGATGTTTTTTTATATTATTTAAGTAATATCTCTTTTAAAATTGAACGATTTGGAATTCGTCTTCAGTGAGTGGTTGAACCTTTAACGTTAACGATCTGCCATATTTCAAGAATAAGTTAATAATTTATAGAAGTGCATAGCTTCTGCGTCTAGGTTTGGTTTCTCTTTTTGTACCTGGAGCATGTATTGTTTTAAAAAATATTGGATTTTGGGATAAATAAATCTAGAGAAGTGCAAACAGAATCAGAATTTCGACTCAATTATTATTTTTGACAGTTTAAACGGCATTAATTACGGATCTGTTTGTAATTTTTGTAAATCGGTCTTTATACACTTTTGTTGTCTAAAAGAATATATTGTGGTTATAAAAAAAAAATTTTGTATACGTATACATATATCGAAGTTGGGCAATTTCGCACAAAAAAATACTTTCTATAAAGAAACTATAGAAAATGGCAAAAGAGCATAACTTTTGATACGGGATCTATTATCATGGCAACAACATGGCCTTCATGGAAAGGCCTGTCGTGTGTCCATGCAATGTGAATATAACCTCCGCGCCACTTGAATAGCACACCCCCTAAGGTTGGTTTTCTATCGTCCACTGGTCCCAAACCAAGCATGCTACAGACCTAATTTTTTTTAAATTAAAGTTCATTTAATTACTATGATTTGACCAGAAGGAAGATTTAAAACTAAACCTTAAAGTATTAACAAAAAATTATGAACTTAAAAGCGGCAAAATGTGGGGCCCCAATTTTGCGCCACTTGAATAGAACACTTAAATTCTGCTTCTTTTTAACAGAAACATTGTTTAATTTGAAAATAATTGGAGTATTTTAAATTTAAAAACAAGTTTTCAATTGTGTTTTGAGCCACCTTTTTGCTTCAAAATTCACACATCCAGTTTGGAAGGGATGCATTTATTCAAATTGGCATAGTTTAGATATGGTTAAAATATTTTCGTCTGAAAACAAATAGTAATCGTCTGAAAAATATAAAATTCGTCTGGAAACATTTATTTTAAAGAATTAAAGGCCGCAACGCCGATTCTCAAAATTCATCTATGTTTTTTTTGTTTTTTTGTTTTATGGATTTATTCTTTCCTTCTACTCCATTGTTGGTAGAAGGAACACCTTTTTCAGACGTTTCCAATATCTGATTTTTTGATGCTTTCTATTTTTTTTTCAGACAGACAGATTTCTATTAAATTTTAAAGGTTTTTTTCGATTATGCCGACTGTTCCAATTTTTTTCTGACAAATACTATTTATTTGTAGACGAAAAAATTGTAGCCGTTTAGATATAGTCGAATGTTGTTATTCCGATCCATAAATTTGACTTGCCAACGCATCCTCAAACATTTTCGATGATATTCAAATTCGGTGAGTAGGGCTGCCATGCAGTGCTGCCAGGTCGCTTTAACCACTCGGAGATAAAAAAATTCACAAAAAGCGCTAAATTGAGCTAGATTTTAGGAATAGGAACATAATATACTTTTTAATTTCAAAAACACAACAAAACTTGGATTTCAAAAATCAGATTGATACATTTTTTTAGACATATCTCTATTTTCACACATAGAGGCCGAAAGGTACATTGAACTTTTAGCAATTTTAAATTCTAGGTATAGTTGTCTTTGTACGAGTGCATGTGATTCGGTAGATTGTACTTTTCTCTTAAAATTTTATGAGCTCCTGCTCAATAACAGAAGCATTGGCTGTGCCAATTCCAATAAGATTTATAAAATTTGTAGTGTTGCTTAAACTTTTTTCTGTGATGTCACTTCCATATCTAATAAAAACAATCTTTGAATCAATTTAATTCGAAACTGATGCGTAGATAATAGTTACTGTCACTGAGCAGATGCAGTAGTAATAAATAAGAAAGTGATTGAAAAAAAGGGGAATTCACATGAACTGTAGGGCGAAGTCATGTTAAAGTTTAGTACGTACTAATATTTCCGAGTGGACTTCCATATAAAAGTTATTTAAACAAAAGCGCTAAAAATTCCGCCAAGGGCTAAAACCTTTTAATGCGCGCTAAATACATTAAAAAAGCGCCAGATCCAGCGCCGAAAGCGCTAAACTGACAGCACTGCTGTCATGTCAGCTTAATAGCTCCACGTTTTGGCTCTCTGTGTAGGTTTTAAAAAGCCGCGCTGTATGTATTATCGCGTTATCATGTTGATATGTAATGTAAGTCCAAGGCAGAGATCTATTAAGTTTATGAAAGTATGGAAAGGCCTCCTTCAATACACCATTGTAAGGCAACGCATTCATTGTGTTTGACAGAAACTGTAATTTGTAGGTGCCATAGAACAAAACAGCCAGCCACACCATCACACCTTCAACTTTGCTATGCAGCTGGTCCAAGTTTCTTTGCGGAGGCTATGAAAATAGTAGCTATAGCAGTCAGGGCCTTCCAAATTAAATTTTGTTCGTCTGAGAAAACGGAGGCATTGCGCTTTTCGAACCGGGTTAAAAGGTGACTTATTCTTGATTTTTAGTCTTTTTATATGGGCATTCGAAATAATACGACGAATATTTGTGAGACTTCCTTTGATATACCACATTTTTTTCTGATTTTTGGAAAAGAGTCGTGAGAATTTGACGCCTTTTTTAATAAGTTTTTGTCTATAGTTAGACTCACTAGGTAGGTACTTAAAAATATGGATATAACGTTTTTTTTTAACTAATTTGGCAATAAATAGACGAGTGTCCTTTAAACTCTGAAAATGTTGCTAAAATTTGAGCTAAAATAACGTGAAAAAAATATATATGACGGCACTTTTCCAGAACTTGTATATTTGTCTCAGAGAAAGAAGAAGAGCTACCCACAACCACCGTTAAAAATAACATTGTTTTATCATTCCGCTTTGGAGATATAAGAAATTGTAAAGAGAGTTTACAGAGTGTGCTATTCAAGTGGCGCGGAGTGTACATATTGGCTGATATGTATTGGCAAGACAATCATTCGCATTATCGTATCGTAATAATACACCCAAAAGCAAGGGTCATTGGAATGAATGGCAGATAGGGGAATAAAGTATTCGAAAAGACAAATACCATTTGAAGATACCTTCATACGAATAATTTTTGAAAGTGATAAAGATCCAGCAAGTTGATATTTTTATTTCAAGTTCATTCTTATGCCTTTATTAGCATTGACAACAGAACAAGTATCTAATGCTGATAGCGAAAAATTGCTTGTCAATGAATTGACTAACAGCGTTTGCCAATAATTGACAAAGAAACCACTGGACAAGTGGAAATAGCTGAATTGTCAAACAAAATGTCACTTTGTCTATAATTGACAGAGAAAATTTAATTGGCATCGAGTTCATAAGTTGGTCAATCAACTGACAAACGATTTTTTGCCAATAATTGGCATAAGTGGAAATGAATTGACGTTGGTGTCGTTCAATGACATTAACGAAAGGGCTGTCAAACTTTGTCAATCAACCGACATGTGGAAACCCACCTTAATATCTATTCTTCTAATCGCCTACCAATGCGGATAAAACCTGAAAAGCTTCATTCACTTTCACTGACAATTCATTGTTTAAAACCACGTAAATTCTGTATAGGCGCATTATCCTGCTGGAATATGACCAAAAAGCTCTTTTATTGTACCTCAAAAACAAAAACTTGGTAAGAAACTCACTCCAATCACTTTGTTACAAACGATTGAAAATAAAAAGCGCCATCAATGAAATTGGATCCTGTTGTGAGCCAGGGTCGAGCCACAGGGGCAGCTTCGGCACAGGTGAGGAGGGCGCGGCATGCTTGCGGTTGCTCGGCTAGAGCTCGTCGGACGGGGGTGTTCTTGCCCCCTCACCATATGCCACCTGCTCAACAAACATTTATCTCATGCCATTGATCAAACAAAAGAGAACAAAAAGAAGAAAGCTACTCTACTTTGACATCGGACAGACTAAAAGGACCTTTAAATTGAAAAGGAGAAAGAAGAAGAAAATGCCCAAGGACTTTTGCCAATACCTTGGAGAAAGTACGGGAGAGACATCGCGAAGCTAACCTATCTAACCTAAACTATAACTAAACTAAACTAAAAGTAAAAACTATGCCCTGAACCATACCTACTATAACTTAAAACTAACCTATCTACACTTATCCTAACCGCAACTTGTTCTCCCATTTTCTCTCCAAGATAGAGGTTCGCCACAAACTCGAAACATGCCTGGTGTTAGTGGCAAGGGATGGCCAACCCACCCTTCATGTCCTTAGACATATCCAATAGCTATCTCTCTGGCCGATACTATGAGAGATAGCCCCTTAGAGAGCCCTCCAGTCACAACTCGAGCGGAACGAAAAGTTTGTTCGTCACATGAAGTCGTCAGTCAGTTTACGTTCGTATCGTCATAGTCCATCTATCAAAAGGACGGCCTTCCCACACATCCACACACCGCAAGCGAAATAAACCTAGCCGCTCATCGTGATCGACGTTAAACACACTCGAAAATTGGTATTAAACCACGTTACAAACGTGCCACGTTTATTAATAAAAAAAAATCAAAATTAAACTATGGTAATTCAAAATTCAAAATTAAAAATAAACTAAATCAATAAAAAAAAAGGAAGAAAATGAAACTAAACTAAAATGGTAGGTATCTGAAGGATACAACCGAAAGAAAATCAATTAAAACTAAATAAAATCCAAAAATCTCTGCTCTTAATACTATATGAAATTACTATACTACTAAATTAAAATTCAAAACAATGTAAAAAAACTAAAACTACTTACGATTTTTTTTCGTCCCCCGTTGTTCTGGCGCCAGCACAAGAAGTTTCGTTGATCTATATAAATTTTGTTGGTCTAAAACTACCTTTTTTTAACACTAATCGCGCACAAAATTTAGATTAAAAGCAGATTTTTAAAAAAAAAAAAAGGAGTAAACTACGTTAATAAAACTATAAAAAAAAGAAATTAAAACTATTCTATGCGTGGCACTCAAAAAAAAAAATTCACAAAATTCTGGTTCTCGCTGGACTCGTTCCAATTTTTGTTGGCCACACTGTAGTGGCGATGGCAGGCACACTAATGTTCGGGTTGCCTTTATGGTGGCGGAGCACCCCGGTGTTCAACTGCCTTTGGTGTTGCAGGGTCAGGGAGGGAAGATGTTCGCGGCTGTTTCACCTCGACCTATAATGTATAATCCCTATGCTGGGAAGGCGTATACTCGGGCCAGTAGAGCCGTTTGTGTCACCTCTGTGGGTTTGGGACCCGTTAGCGTTCTTTGGGACCGTTGGCTGGCGGTTTAATTTTCAGACCGCTAGCAGTCCAAACGGCAGAATTGTCGCTTTTACGGCCCACAGAATTATTGGCGACAACAGCTATCGTTGGGCTTTTACAGGAGCCCGAGTCACCTCTAGCGCCGTAACGAATAACCTCTGCAACGTCAGTCAGACCTCCCAGATTCCACTCTCGATTGCTATCGATTTTCCTTCACGCGATATTTCACCCAGAAAATTCACTTTGGCGATTTTTCTTTTTGATCGTCACTGTAGGACGTAATTTTACTTTTAAAACTGTCTTCGCAAGGGCATCGACCGCTCTCTATCAAATTTTGATAATTGTGAGGGCCCGTCGGCAAACCAATTTTGCATTTGCGGTGCATTTGTTTACCCCTCCCTTTGTTCTTGCAAGTCTCCGCTCACCCTGTCTTTGTTTTTCTAATTGTTTTTACTAATCCGTCTCCCTTCTATTCTTATTTTCTAACTTTCCTTTTCCTTTTCTGTTTCATTTAATTTACGTACTTATTCTCCTCTATTCACTGGAATGAGAGCGAGGGGTCTCCTAATTTCCAAATTTCCTTTCGTCGTCAAGTGTCATTTTATTTGGTATATAACATACACAGAAAACGTAACAATACCTAACATAGAGAAAATAACATAAATTACAAAAAAAATATAAATCAACACACCTTCACGATCACCCATTGCACTGGAACACACTGAAATGGAACGAAGAAAAACTGAACGAAGGGGAAACGAGTGCAAGACAAAACGTCAAACGCACATCAACATCGCAGCAGATGGACACAAATTGGTAAGTACATTTTTAATTTTCATGTTTGCAAATCATTTATATTGTTTTTCTTCTTTTCAGATCAATGTAATTAATTGCACAGGTGAGTATTATTCTCGGCTATTGGAGTTTGTCTGCTAAAACGCGTATTACACAGGATTTAGCAGGCAAATCTCCAATGCAAATATTTTGTTTACTTTTCTAATTGTTGTTGTTTTCTATTCTTTCTACCGGTCATGTATACATAGGCTGGACAAGTTAATGATTTGGTAAGTAAATTACTTTGCATTAGAAAATGTGAACTTAAACAAATAACCAATCTTTTTTTTTTCTTTTACAGGTAGATATGGCCCCGTAACAGGCTCGACGACGTTCGCCGAGTGGTCGGGAGGCTAACGGCCTCGTAAAATTCGTGGCCATCATCCGTATTTGGATACCGGGTCGATTGTCATCAAAGGCCGTTTGGGATTATTTGGCTCGACCTTTATGATTTCGCCTAATCGTGTGGCAAGGGCCCATGCCCTGAGATATCACTTGAAGTGTCTAGCCGGGCAAGTGTTAAGACAGTGCAGTGCTTTTGATAATCAATAAATTGAATGCATTGGATCAATTTGATCATGTAATTTGTGTTTACTTTTTGTGTTGTTTTTGTGTGTGCATAGGTGTGTATTTTTGCTTACAGGTGGTGATCATGACGTGGCAAAGGGATTATCGAATTAAATGGATTAATACTTATTCTAATATCACAGATACCTAACTATAAATAAATAAATAAATAAATAAAATCTCTATAATTAATAAATAAATAAACTCTGTGTGTAAATAAATAAACTCTATATATAAATAATCTCTATAAATATAAATAAATAAACTATGTGAATAAATATATGGGCTCTAAGACGGACGAATAAATAAATAAATAAATAACATAAATATCACAGATAATCAAGCAACGGCAAGCAAGAGTGCGTCATATTAGATAAAGCTAGGTATGGAGATCTTTGGCGTGGTAAACACCAACCTTTTCTCCCCTCAGGTTTCCAATTTCATATAGTGAATTACCCACGGCTTTTAGCACTATACATTTTATAAATTTAGGGCCTAACTTGGCATTGTATCTGTCAAGTAGGTTGCTCTGTTTGAAATTTCTTCTGTAAACTATTTGTCCTGCGTTATACTTAATGTCCCTACTTCGCGTGTTATACGCTTTTGCTGCTTTTTGATGTGCTAGCCCTAGATTGTCAAGTATTTTAGTCCTAATTAGCTCTAGTTTGTCGTTCTTTATAATAACGTCAGTGTTCATATCTTTGATCGTGTCAAGTCGTCGGAGAATCTCATATGCACTTGCGTGTTGGATCATGTGAGAGCCAAATACTGCGTAATAGGGTTCAAACATGGTCGACTCGTGAACCACACTCCTCAGGGAAAACGCAGCGTCAGAGACATGTTGGTCCCAGTTCCTTTGGTCGTCCTTAAGGTAAGACCTTATTTTGGCTAGGACCGAACGGTTCACTCTTTCTGAGGCGTTCGCCTGAGGAGAGTAGAATGCGGTTCGAACATGTTTGACCCCATATTTCGCTAAGAAGCTGGCAAACAGTTCTGAGATGAACTGCTTACCATTGTCAGAGTGGATATACTCCGGGACACCAAAGACATGAAACACAGATTCTTCTAAATACTTAACTACCTCTGCTGCCGTTGCCTTCCTAATGGGTTTTAAGAAAACATATTTGCTAAAGTGATCTAGGACAATAAATATATGCGTATTTCCGTTTTTTGTTCTTGTGTAAGGTCCTAGAAAATCTATATAGAGTCGTTGGAAAGGTCGCTCCGTAATAGTTTGTTGTCCCATCGGCGGTCGAGAGATCATGTTGGTTGGCTTAGCACACTTGCAGATGTCACATGATTTGACAAAGTTCTGCACGTCGGTGGCCATGCCGGGCCAGTAGTATAGCTGTCTTAATCTGGACAGCGTTTTGTGTATGCCGCCATGTCCTGCCGATGGTGAGTTGTGAGCGGATTCCACCAGGTTCCCACGCAACTCCTCCGGAATCCAGAGCTTCCAGGCCCTGTCTTCTTGTATTATGTCCCCTGTGCGTACGTCAGTTCGTTTGTAAACAAATCCGTCTGAAACGCAAATGTCGGGAAGTTGGTCCTGTCGTTCGTTCACGGTCTTCCTCAACTCATCATACTCTTCTGAAGAAAAGAATGGTGAGTTGAGGTCGACCTGGAGTATGTCTGTGTCAGGGATGAGCTCGTCCATATGAACGCGAGAGAGAGTATCAGGGACTACGTTTTGGACTCCTTTCCGATGCTCTATGTCGAAGTGGAACCCTTGAAGCTTCAGGCTCCATCTGGCCAATCGACCAGACAGATCCTTCTGCGTCATGAGCCACTTCAAACTAGCATGGTCCGTTATGATCGTAAACGGTAGTCCTTCGACGTAGGCCCTGAACTTCTTTACGGACAGAACGGCCGCATAGCACTCAAGTTCCGTCACGCTGTAATTTCGCTGTGCGGAATTCAGCTTCTGGGACATGAATGCTATGGGTCGTTCGCAATTCTCTGCATCCATCTGGAAGAGCACACTCCCTACTCCTGTCGTCGAGGCGTCACATTGAATGTAGAAGCGTTTCGTAAAGTCCGGATTTGTAAGTATGGGTGCGGACACCAAAGTCGCCTTAAGTTTGTGGAACGCGTTAAGCGCTTCGTCGGTCATTGCGAAGGTCAGTCCTTTCTTAAGGCAGTCAGTCATTGGAGCGGATAATCCAGAAAAGTTCGGAATGAACCGCCTGTACCATCCGGTCATCCCCAGAAACCGCCGGAGTTGCTTGGGAGTCTTGGGAACCGGAAACTCGTCGACCGCCGATACCTTGTCCGGGTCAGTCCGTAGGCATCCATCGCCGACGATATACCCCAAATACTTTATCTCGCGGTAACAAAACTTGCTTTTTTCGACGTTTATCGTAAGCCCTGCTTCCCGAAGACATCTCGCTACTTCTTCCAGCGTTCTGACATGTGACTCGAAGTCTGGAGAGCAAACCAAGAGGTCATCGAGGTAGACAAAGACACACTCTCTCAACCGAGCGGGTATGGCTTTGTCCATGAGCCGACACATTCTCTGGGCGGCATTGCACAGCCCGAACGGCATCACCGTGAACTGGTACAATGGTCGTCCAGGGACTGTGAAGGCCGTCTTCTCTCTTGATTTGGGCTCCAGAGGAATCTGCCAGAACGCGTCCTTCAGGTCAATGCCTGAGATAAATCTTGTGTCCTGGAGTCTACTCAGGAGTCCCTCTATGTGTGGAAGCGGGTACGCGTCTTTCTTTGTTACCGCGTTGACTTTTCTGGAGTCCAGGCACAATCTGTTTTTGCCTGGCTTTCTCACCAGTACAACCGGAGAGCTCCACGCGCTGTTGCTCTCTTCGATGACCCCCAAGGAGATCATTCGATCCAACTCGTCATACAAGAGCTTTTGGATAGCGGGTGAGATTGGGTAGTGCCGCTGTTTTATGGGGATCTTGTCGTCTTCCACCTCGATAATGTGTTGTTCGAGGCCGGTCTTACCCAACCCCAACACCGCGAAAGAGGGGAACAACTGCTTGACTCTCTCCAGCTGTAAGGATTGTTCTAGTGAGAGTGCCTGGACTGGTGTTCGCTCCTGCGTCGGCGATGGAACGTCGAGTTCGTCGATAATGTTTGGAGCGACCTTAAATGTCCTCCAAAAATCAACACCCAAATAGAGCTTTTGCTGGAGACATGGCACTACAAAGACTTCGAGGGTATGAGACTTGCCACCCCATGAGACCGTTGTTGTAAATCGTCCATGTATCTGTTGGTGGTTTCCGTCCGCTGTCCTAATGTCTGTTTTCATTTTAGTCACTTGTATTTTATGTTTGTCTATAAATTCTAGGGCCCCTTTACCGAGGCAGCTAATAGATGCTCCGCTATCCAATAGGCCCAGGAGCTCCTCTCCTTCAATCCTAACTTTCGCGTAGGGCCTATTGTCGTCAGTAATCGATATCACAGATGCTATAATGTTTCTCTTCCGTCGTCTGTTAATTGCACATAATTCCCTAAGCCTACTAATCTTCTTATAATTTCTACTTTTCTTGACCGACGATGCCACTTCCTCACCGAAGATCCTTTTTCTCGTCTCCTGGTAGAATTGGAGTCTTTCATGGAGACTCTTTCGTTGAGGGATCTCCTTCCTCGTGGAGGTGAATTCCTTTGCGGCGTCGCGTTTTAAAATTTGGAATTGTCCGGGTGGACCTGACTCTCCGGGAGAGTTGAATTCATCGGCTGGTGACTCCCGGGCACACCGCCGACTTTCAAGTTTTCCTGGCATTTCGCGCAGTGAAAGCTTATGTTTCCCTGACCGCAGCTAAAGCAAGTCAGGGAATGGAAATTGGAAGGGCACGTCGGTTGTGTCCCTTCGCTGTTTATAGCCGGTTCGGCTTGGTTCGAGCTATGTTGCTCGACCCTACGTGGCCTATCAGTTCTACCGAACCCTGATGGTCTATTTGACCGATGGTGCTGTAGAGCAGCTATATTAATGTTCTCGTTATCGTCGTCAAATTCTACTTCTTGTTGCTCCTCAATTTCTGTCACCTGACGTCTAAATTTTAATTCTCTCGTCGCTAAGTATTTTTCGGCTCGCCTACACTCTTCTCTTAAGTTGTTGATGCTCCTAATAGAACATCCAAAAATTAGTGTGGCAACCTTGTCTTTTATATTTTGACGAAGAATGTCTACCAAATCAGGTTCGTATGGTCTGTTTGTCATCTGTAACGTCAGTGAGCGAATGTCGCTATAAAAGTCGTCGAATGACTCATGGGGCAGCTGTCTCCTATCCATAATTGCCCGAAGTATTTCATGGTCCCGCCTATTGTTGCTAAACTGGTTTACCAACTCCTTTTTGAGGTCGCAGTACCTGAGGCCCCCACAATCATCATTTTCTTGCAGGAACTGCCAATACCACTTTTCAGCTGGACCTGTCATAAGGTGGTGAAATTGTGCTACCACGTGCTTACTTGGTAGACCACTTTGACGTTGCAGAGTCTCTACCCTAAATAGAAAACTTTCTACCGACATTGTTTTCGAGGTGCCGTCAAACTTCAAACCCCATTTGTGTACAGGCATCACAAATCTTCCCCCTGACTCCTGTGGGTAGAACGGCTCAGATCCTCGTCTCTCATTGTCAATGTCGAGTAGATGTTGTGTTTGGTGATGGTTGTTTTGCGTCATGGTGGGTTGTGCTTGTCTTCTGTAAGTTTCGTCTGGTCGTTGGGTAAATGTATCTGTTGTATGTGTATCCATTGGTCCTCTCTGTGCTGCAACGGAAAGTTCCAGGCTGGAGACCTTGTCATTGATGGCCTTCATGCTGCTTTCGAAAGTCAGCATCATTGACTTCATCGTCTGAGCCAGCGCTGACAAGACCTCCGCCTGGTTCCCTCCCATAGCAACAGAGATTTCCTCAGGTAAGTCTTGTGAGTTCGGTCCGTTCTCTTCCACCATATGACGTCTTACGTTGTAGTCCTCTTCATTGAGAGTATGTCGCTGTATGTTGGTTTGTTCTCCTCCTGCTACGGCCCCTGTTCCAAGTTCGTTCGTTGCCAGGGTTGTTTGTCTTTGCTGTACCGCAAGTTGGCGGTGAATTGGCAGCCGTTTCTGTGTCGAGGTCCGTTCGTATAAATCGTCCTGTTCGTAGAACTCGTCTCGTCCTGTTTGAAGGGCTTGCTGCTCTTGTTGAGCTACCTTCTTGTTTGTCGTCGCGTCTGTTGACAAGTTTCGCCTTGGGTCGTCTGGGCTAAACTGTAAGAAGTCCATCGAGTATGTTGACAAGTCAGTAAAGTCAACTCTATTAGTCCCCGCAGCAGGAGGCTTAAGAGACGAGGACTGTGGCTGACATGGTCCTGACCTGGCGTTCCCCATGGTAAAATACCCTTGAGAGGGATTAGTATTTGAGGGTTCTTGGAACGAAGTCCTCTTCGGGACAGTCCCAAGGTCCTTATGACCCTTATCCATTCTCGCAACTGTCTGGATTTCGCTTAACTACTGATTTTTTTTTTTTTTGTGGATCTTGCTCGGTTAAAATTCAGGTTAAAATTCAGTTTAAAATTTTCGTTTACCAAGTGTACGATTTTAATTCAAATAAAAGTTCAAAAAAATGTGTGTGAATTATATGTTCTACAAAAAAAATGTTCGTAAATGTGTTTAAATTCGGGTTTATATTAATTTAGAGATGGGTTTAACTTTATAAAATATCGCATTGGTGTGTGAATATCGGGAAGGGGTTTTCCGCAAAACCGTTTTGTAGATGTGAGTAAGTAAGTAAGTAAGTATGTATGTATTTCGTTAGTTAATGTCCGTCCTAAACTCCTAAGTGTCGTTTGGTTGTGACTGATGCCTCGAATCTATGACGAGTGTTTGAGCATAAGCCTTCTTCCCTGCCACAACTTGCTATCTGGCAAGACCAAACACAAGGATAGCAGAGCTTCCAGCCTATACTCAAACACGATCAAGGTACCCAGGCTTCCGCCCACGCCTCACATAGGGATCGGAATAGAATCCTTGATCCTATGGATAGCAGTTAGCATTGGCCTAGTTACCTCGACCCAGCTCTTGGTTCTATAACAGATCTCCGACTACCTCACCCATCCCTGTAGCTACACGCTTGAGGATTGGAAAGCCGCCAGCTATCTGTCATAGAACCAAAAGTTGCTTTCAATCCTTCTTCAGACTTCAGGCTACCTCACGAAATCTCCTGGCTCTTCGCCTAGAGATTGGAAAGCCGCCTTCAGTCTGCTTCAAGACCAAAAGATCTAACAGTCCTTGAACAAAAGATTGGATAGAAAAGTAAAAGTATTAAAAGATCAAAAAAAAATCGCGAAGGCTATTGCAAGTCCAAGGCGATGACCTTCATAACAGAAAATCATCCCCTTGGAGTCGCAATCGGCCTAGCCGGTAAAAACGTTGGGCGCCATTGTTGTGAGCCAGGGTCGAGCCACAGGGGCAGCTTCGGCACAGGTGAGGAGGGCGCGGCATGCTTGCGGTTGCTCGGCTAGAGCTCGTCGGACGGGGGTGTTCTTGCCCCCTCACCATATGCCACCTGCTCAACAAACATTTATCTCATGCCATTGATCAAACAAAAGAGAACAAAAAGAAGAAAGCTACTCTACTTTGACATCGGACAGACTAAAAGGACCTTTAAATTGAAAAGGAGAAAGAAGAAGAAAATGCCCAAGGACTTTTGCCAATACCTTGGAGAAAGTACGGGAGAGACATCGCGAAGCTAACCTATCTAACCTAAACTATAACTAAACTAAACTAAAAGTAAAAACTATGCCCTGAACCATACCTACTATAACTTAAAACTAACCTATCTACACTTATCCTAACCGCAACTTGTTCTCCCATTTTCTCTCCAAGATAGAGGTTCGCCACAAACTCGAAACATGCCTGGTGTTAGTGGCAAGGGATGGCCAACCCACCCTTCATGTCCTTAGACATATCCAATAGCTATCTCTCTGGCCGATACTATGAGAGATAGCCCCTTAGAGAGCCCTCCAGTCACAACTCGAGCGGAACGAAAAGTTTGTTCGTCACATGAAGTCGTCAGTCAGTTTACGTTCGTATCGTCATAGTCCATCTATCAAAAGGACGGCCTTCCCACACATCCACACACCGCAAGCGAAATAAACCTAGCCGCTCATCGTGATCGACGTTAAACACACTCGAAAATTGGTATTAAACCACGTTACAAACGTGCCACGTTTATTAATAAAAAAAAATCAAAATTAAACTATGGTAATTCAAAATTCAAAATTAAAAATAAACTAAATCAATAAAAAAAAAGGAAGAAAATGAAACTAAACTAAAATGGTAGGTATCTGAAGGATACAACCGAAAGAAAATCAATTAAAACTAAATAAAATCCAAAAATCTCTGCTCTTAATACTATATGAAATTACTATACTACTAAATTAAAATTCAAAACAATGTAAAAAAACTAAAACTACTTACGATTTTTTTTCGTCCCCCGTTGTTCTGGCGCCAGCACAAGAAGTTTCGTTGATCTATATAAATTTTGTTGGTCTAAAACTACCTTTTTTTAACACTAATCGCGCACAAAATTTAGATTAAAAGCAGATTTAAAAAAAAAAAAAAGGAGTAAACTACGTTAATAAAACTATAAAAAAAAGAAATTAAAACTATTCTATGCGTGGCACTCAAAAAAAAAAATTCACAAAATTCTGGTTCTCGCTGGACTCGTTCCAATTTTTGTTGGCCACACTGTAGTGGCGATGGCAGGCACACTAATGTTCGGGTTGCCTTTATGGTGGCGGAGCACCCCGGTGTTCAACTGCCTTTGGTGTTGCAGGGTCAGGGAGGGAAGATGTTCGCGGCTGTTTCACCTCGACCTATAATGTATAATCCCTATGCTGGGAAGGCGTATACTCGGGCCAGTAGAGCCGTTTGTGTCACCTCTGTGGGTTTGGGACCCGTTAGCGTTCTTTGGGACCGTTGGCTGGCGGTTTAATTTTCAGACCGCTAGCAGTCCAAACGGCAGAATTGTCGCTTTTACGGCCCACAGAATTATTGGCGACAACAGCTATCGTTGGGCTTTTACAGGAGCCCGAGTCACCTCTAGCGCCGTAACGAATAACCTCTGCAACGTCAGTCAGACCTCCCAGATTCCACTCTCGATTGCTATCGATTTTCCTTCACGCGATATTTCACCCAGAAAATTCACTTTGGCGATTTTTCTTTTTGATCGTCACTGTAGGACGTAATTTTACTTTTAAAACTGTCTTCGCAAGGGCATCGACCGCTCTCTATCAAATTTTGATAATTGTGAGGGCCCGTCGGCAAACCAATTTTGCATTTGCGGTGCATTTGTTTACCCCTCCCTTTGTTCTTGCAAGTCTCCGCTCACCCTGTCTTTGTTTTTCTAATTGTTTTTACTAATCCGTCTCCCTTCTATTCTTATTTTCTAACTTTCCTTTTCCTTTTCTGTTTCATTTAATTTACGTACTTATTCTCCTCTATTCACTGGAATGAGAGCGAGGGGTCTCCTAATTTCCAAATTTCCTTTCGTCGTCAAGTGTCATTTTATTTGGTATATAACATACACAGAAAACGTAACAATACCTAACATAGAGAAAATAACATAAATTACAAAAAAAATATAAATCAACACACCTTCACGATCACCCATTGCACTGGAACACACTGAAATGGAACGAAGAAAAACTGAACGAAGGGGAAACGAGTGCAAGACAAAACGTCAAACGCACATCAACATCGCAGCAGATGGACACAAATTGGTAAGTACATTTTTAATTTTCATGTTTGCAAATCATTTATATTGTTTTTCTTCTTTTCAGATCAATGTAATTAATTGCACAGGTGAGTATTATTCTCGGCTATTGGAGTTTGTCTGCTAAAACGCGTATTACACAGGATTTAGCAGGCAAATCTCCAATGCAAATATTTTGTTTACTTTTCTAATTGTTGTTGTTTTCTATTCTTTCTACCGGTCATGTATACATAGGCTGGACAAGTTAATGATTTGGTAAGTAAATTACTTTGCATTAGAAAATGTGAACTTAAACAAATAACCAATCTTTTTTTTTTCTTTTACAGGTAGATATGGCCCCGTAACAATCCATACTATGACTGTTCATTTTCCGCTTGTTTTATGAGGCTATAAAACGTTTTCGATCCCTCCGCTGTGAGTCCTACTTCCGTAATGGAGTGTGTGCACAGTCCTCCACAAAATACCTGCTATACCTACCTGATCTTTGACTATTACGGGTCAAACGATTTATATGTTATACAAACGAATTGTTATGAGAATCTTCTCTAGTGTCGGAGAAATTTGTTTCTCTTTTCAGGCAATGCGGTAGAGTATCTGGAGCTTACATCGCTCGAGTCATAACCATAAGTAAACACTCTACGAGTCTACGCAATTGCAACCTAGGATCTTAGTCCTACCTTCTTGCAATCACTCGTCTTGCTTAGTCAATATATTTGCGCAATTGAAGGGGATCTTTCTCCTCACAATTACTCGCTGATATTTAATAGATGTTTCCTAAAGATGGGACTTTGTTTCCAACTATAATGTTTAATCTACTAAATCATTGCTTTCCTTAATTTTATTTGTCAGTCTCCAAAAGTAATACGCAATATTCTCCATTGCATAGCATGTCCTATTGTAAATAAATTTCCTAAGGATTATAATTGCACCAAATTGAAAACAAAAAGTCGCCAGGATTATAGATGGCGTCAGTTTTAAAGAAATTTATTAAAATTTATTTCTCCATTTATTCAAACACCCGTTTTATTGCATTTTCATTGGAAAAACACCTGAAATGTCGGGGAACAGGAACACACATCTATTTCTATACTTTTCAAATAGACAGAAACTTGAAAGACATCACGTTTTCAACATTTTACACTTTTGCGTCTATTTTTGGTCAAAAATAGCTTCTCGTTCAATACCATTATGCCGCCTAAGTGGTCGATCATGCATTTTGAGAAATTTCCACCGCCTTCCAAAAAAAAAAAAAACTTTGAAGCTTCCCCACAATGGAGTGCATTGACCCATCTTCGTTGATGTTGAAAACAAATCTTTTTTTGGAAGCATAAACTTGGTAATAATGTTGTAATGGATGGTGGTGGCGGGGCTAAGCACACAAGTCTTCCAAAAGTAAGGTAGGTCGATGAACTTCCGCTCTTGTAAGTTTTCATTGTTTGACAGAAACTTTTTTGGACGCATTTGAATGTGATTTCCATTTCATTAAAAAAATACATTTATCAATGGGTTGAACTATACTTAACAGTTACCTTTTATCTTAAAGTTCAAGTGCGCAGTTGGAAATTCGCGAATAAATGACGTGTTTACAAAGTCACTGTTAGACTATTAGACAGATTATGAGCACATAGGTAGGTTGTGCCCTATGATCAATATCATGTATTTCCTTTCCATTTACATTCAAAGCAGTTTGTAGTTAAGTTTGAAGGTTTTTTGCATTTTGCGAACACAAATATCTACACTTTTTAATAGAACAATAGGGAATAACCATATTGGGATAGAAATAGCTGATTTATTTCCAGCATAGATCAGTACAGAAATGTACCTATCCATTCACAAGTAGCTAATTGTGAATGAATTCATTTAAAACTGAGAGTTCTTTTGATATATAAAAATATGACAAATTATGACTATAGATTTATGCAATATTTTCATAGATTGCAGCATCCTAGTTGGAAAACTGACTCAACTACCTTTTTTTAATTGTCCCTGCTCAATTGGCTGTCACTGGCTGTCACTGGCAACCTATAAAATTCGATTGTATAGAGAGGTAGACGGTAGAGTAAGTCTAAGAGACGGTTGACCTCCCTAGTGAAGCCCAAAATATCCTTAGTAGCGGAGTTCCTAAGCTCTCCTGGCAAACGTGTACGTATAGAGGTATAGATACATACGTTTTTTTTAAGCAATGAAGTGCCAAGCAATGGCCGCGTTCAATGTGCTTAGGCACCTAAATATTTAGGTGACAGTTTATCATTGAACGGAAAATTGCCCACTACCTAAGCTAAATGTCAAATGCCTTACATGTGTTAAGAATAATTGACCATTCACTTGCTGTTTTGACATCATCTATCAACACATTGGCTACCTACTAAAGAAAAATATAAAATGATTGATGTGTGAAATGAATGATTCTAATGATTCTTTTCTAAAAGCAGCTTTACAAATTGTCGGGTAAAAACCCCATCTAAAAGACACATTTTATTTAATTATTATCACACTTGTGAACGTGTTGATTTTATTATCCGTAGTCAGTTTGTCGTAAGTTTCCTGGGTATCATCGATGTCATTCAAAACACCGTCAATTGTAACTTGAAATTTCATTTTTATTTTTTTTCCAAATACTTATAATAATAAAACCACATACAAATCTCAGCAAAGTTCAACAATGGAGTGAAAAATTCTTCGATTTCAATCAGCTGTTTATGACATTTCTCAAATCCACTAAGAACTCAGGCAAAAATTCTTGCCTAACTTTCCAATCACCACAGCTGACCGACCTCACGAAATTTGCCTAGATTTGCTGTCAAATCGACCAATCGGAGGCTATTGACTAGCTAGGCAAAAGCGCATTGAACGCGGCCAATTACAGAGAATGTGCTCGGAGGATCCCTTAATATAAAAAAAAACTTCATTCGACCTGTCTCCGGACACAAATTCATTTTGTCAAGGGGATAGATATCTCAAGCCACAGTGGTCTGTGAAAAAGCCCACTGGCTTTCTAATACCCTCCTTTAGGATTTGAGTAAGGCTTAATTAATCTTTTGGATTGTCTTCAGCCCGAAACATTTTTCCAGTGGTTTGGACGGGGTTGTTGTTCCCAATTGTCAATTAGTCCTAATGCAGTAACCCAATTGACTCTAGAATAATGTTCTGGTCCAAAGAACGCGGGTTCTCATGCAGTCCTAGTTAGTTGGTCCGCCGATTCATTGACTGCTGTAATACTTTGATGGCCAGATTCCCTTCCAAGTTTGACCTTGTTGTCTTTGGATAGGGTTGCAGGGCATCATAGCAGCAGTTTAATATTTTTGAGCCCAATGTATTGAACGATAGGGCTTGTAAAGCCGCTTGACTAACCGAGGAGCGAGAAGATTTGTATTTTGGCGCTGGGTCCAATTCAACCGCCTTACTGAATATAAATAATTTTAGCCCAATTTACACGAATGCGTTTCCTTTTTATCTGACTCATGTCTTCTCAAATGAAAACATTCAACACGCAATTCCATCAACTAGACAGAGTCTTGAAAATGTCAAGCAGGGTGTAGTTGTTCTAATTGCGTGCTGAATATTGTAATTTAGATAGAGTTCGATAAAACACGCCTAGTGTTGAGGACAATAACTGAAGTAGGATAGCAGAATGTTGTAGAATCTCACGTATTTTACATTTTCTATTATTTAAAAATTTGAAAGTTGTGTTGTCTACAGAAAATTGTTCTTATTAAAGAAGGGCTGTATAAATGGGGAACTTTTATATTTCTATATATTTTTAGGGACTGGTTATTTTGCTACAGTGGGTGTAGTGACGCAGACCTCTCTAGTTACGAATTACACTTCGGTGCATCTTGCGACATTCTGACAAGCATCCGAGGGTATAACGTCCGTCCTGAGAAAGATTCGTAATTCAGCCGTTTGGACTTGGCATACACAAATCTTAAGTTAATTTCAAAAATAAAAACTCATGGATGTGAGAAGCTAGGTCATGGAGTCCTATATAAACCTTTGCGTCAACTGTTTTGTAAGCTTCTGTAAAACCTCCAAAATTAGGTTTACCAACATATACTTAAAACAATGATAGCTAAATGTTGAAGATTTTTTTGAAAGCAATACATTCTCCGTATTAGTAGAATCAAAAATTTAAAATAATACTGACAGCTCATTAGATCTCATCTGTCGTTAAAGCTAAGCCAGCGAAGGCAGTATAAGTAGTCAGTTTTGCTTGAATTGCCATCTGAAACATGAATTCATCGCCAGCTTTATATAAGCTCGCAAATAAAGGACAGCGACGAGATGCTAAAGAAATAATCGACGAGTTTTGCGAAGTGCTGCAATTATGTTCGAATGGCAGGGATTCACTTATTGATATCGGTTGTGGAACAGGAGATGTTCTAATGGATTTTATCTACCCGTCTCTATCGGATACATGCACAAAAATCATTGGAGTAGATATTTCACCCCAGATGATAGAGTATTGTAAAAATGCTTACGCTGATTATGACAAACTGGATTTCAAAGTTCTCAACGTCGAAACGGAAACGATGCCATCAGAGTATTGGGGAAAGTTCGATCATGTAACTTCTTTCTTTTGTCTACACTGGGTTCAGAATCAGAGGTAATTAGACTGTTAATTTCTTAGCAATATAATATCTGTTGAATATATGTATTTTGCACGGGTTAATGATGAAATCTCCTTTTCCAAAATCTTTTTTCTGAAATCCCCTTTCCAAAATCCCCTGTACAGAAATCCTTTACTTCCAAAGACCATAAGAGAAATTCTCCCATTTTTAGATTTGGTGTTTTATTTCTGTCGCCGCGACCCCTAAAAATGGTGTCAAAAAGTAAGAACCGTATGGGGGGTATGATGCCCCCCTGCAAACCACCTGCTTGGGATTACTGTAGGATTTGGAGTAGGTGCAATGGTTGGGTATATGCAAGGTTTAGTTTGCTTGTGGGAGATTTTGGCATAGGGGATTTCGTCCCGGCAGATTTTGGAAAAAGAGAAGAAACAAAATGAGAGATTATGTCCAATAAGGGATTTTGGAAAAGGGGATAACGTAAGGATCCCATTTAATCATAATGAATGAAATATTCAGTGTCAACCATAATAGGATTGTATTGGCTGAATCCAGTGTCAAATAAAGGGCTACAATATACAATTTCAATGTAACCGAGTATTGGCTTAAGCTGGATTAAACATTAAAGATAATATTTTTCTTTTTCAATCTAACCTTTGATAATTTTCAGATTAGCACTGAAGAACATTTACAATATGTTACTCAATGAAGGTGACTGCCTTTTAGTCTTTGTCGTCTCGAGCCCTGTCTTTGATATTTATAAGGCTCTAGCGGCTGAACCCAAATGGAGAAACTATATGATAGATTTGGATAGATTTCTGCCCCCCTACCAAAAGAATGCAACACATCGGATAGATTATGCAAAACTTATGAAGGAGATTGGATTCGTACACCTGAAGGTGGATGTTCGAGAGAAAACGTTTACCTACGAAACAGAAGACAGCTTTAAAGGTTAGGTTAGGTAGAGTTTTGTTTTTAAATTGTTTTAAATGTTTTTGAAATATTTTCAGAATTTTTGACCTCAGTAAATCCATTCATTGGACGAATGCCGCTCTATGAACAAGAGGAGTACATGGAAGAATTCTTCGAACATTGTAAGAAACATTTTGTTTTCACAAAAATAGACCATCAAGATGACTATAGGTGTACATTGTCATATAAAGCAGTTGTTGCTTATGCAAAGAAATAATATTCAATTTTAAATTAATGGCAGTTATTGTATATTTATTTTGAGTTTTTAAGTAACGGGTTTTTCAACAGGGACGCTACAAAAGTAGAGCAACAGGAACAGCAAACGACTCCGAATTTCTTGCCGCTCTTTTGACATTTCTCTTCACTAAGGTTTGCCATTTCATGATGGAAAGATATACGAGCCAACAACGAGTCGAAATTATTAAAATTTTCTACCGAAATTCGGAGTCAGTGGCCTCAACGTTAAGAGCGCTACGTCCAATTTATGGTCGTCATAATCGTCCTAGCAGATCAACAATTCAGCTCATAGTGGAAAAATTTGAATCCACAGGCACAGTACAAAATGTTCCCGTGCCAGTGTGACAAAGAAGTGCCCGTAGTGTCGAGAATATTGCTGCCGCTGAGGCTTCAGTTGAAGAAAGCCCAAATGTGTCTCTCACACGTCGTTCTCAAGCGTTCTCTGTGACATCGTTGTGGCGAATTTTGCGAAAAGATCTTAGCCTACATCCTTACAAGATTAAATTGACGCAAGAACTGAAGCCGCTTGACCACCAGAAGCGTTGTATGTTCGTGAATTGGGCTGAGCGACAACTTGAAAATGATTCGGATTTTCATCGAAAAATCATCTTCAGCGATGAGGCTCATTTCTGGCTGAATGGCTTCCACAATAAACAAAATATGCGGTATTGGTCAGGCAGCAATCCACACGTACTCCATGAGTCATCATTGCATCCCGAAAAAATTACGGTTTGGTGTGGTTTATGGGCCGTCAGCGTCATTGGGCCGTACTTCTTCCGTGATGATCAAGACCGGCACGTTACTGTGAATGGGAATCGCTACCGTTCAATGATAGCCGAATATTTTTGGCCCCAATTGGATGATATGGACTTGGAGGACATGTGGTTCCAACAGGACGGCGCCACAAGCCACACAGCGAATGTCACAATCAATTTATTGGAAACCAAGTTTGGAGAACGTATGTTATCTCACGAAATGGTCCAGTCGCTTGGCCGCCTCGGTCGTGCGATTTGACGCCGTTAGACTATTTCCTGTGGGGCTACGTCAAGTCTATGGTCTATGCCAACAAGCCAGCGACGATTGATGAACTTCGTATACGAATATCGAACGTGAAATTGCAGCAGTATCGGCCGATTTATGCTTGAAAACCGTCGAAAATTGGGTTCAGCGCCTGGACTTCTGCAAGCGTGCCCGTGGTGGCCATGCAAAAGAAATCGAGTTCCATACATAATGGCGTCGAATGTACTTACTTTCACAGGAATAAAGAATTTCATTGATATCCAAATCCGTTTTTGTTTTATTTAAAAAAAACTTTTGTAGCGCTCTTATTGAAAAACCCTGTAGATAATGCCGAATTTGATTAATGCGTAAAAAAGTAGTAACTAAATCCCTAATTACTGAACGGATGGGGTTGTTTTGCTTAGCACACTTTGGGTGGTAATCAGTGTTGCCATGAAAATATTTTGAGAAATCTGCAATTATGAAGAAAAAAAAATCTGCAGTGCAGATTTCTATAGAAAAAAATCTGCATTCATATTGCGATATCAACAAATTTTATTTGGACAGGTGCGAGAGCTAGACAGATTAAGTATAGTTTCATAAGAACAGGGCTCTATTTCATAAACATTGACAGGTGACAATTCTACAAATTTGTCGCACTTGTCTGACAAATTTTCATTTCATAAAATATAGACAGGTGACATAATTGTCAGTTAAATACCACGACATGACACAGCATTAACTGTGTTTTTTTTATTCCATATGATTGATCTGTATTGGATAACAATCAAACGTATATTATATAACAATAACAATAATTTTTGACCTCAATTTAAATCCGTTAACATATGCAGCTATTACTGAGTGTACACATTTGAACACATATTAACGCAACAAAATCATTATTTATACCTACTTTCTTTAAAATGTCGATTGCGTACTAAAAGAAATTGCATTAGATTCTTCATCACCTTCATTTCAAGAAAAAATATTACCTAAGTATTTTAAATCGTACTTGTCACTTCACTCTCAATTCTTGACCGAGACTCAAACGCCTGTCGGAATTGTCAATTACATACTGACAAAAATGTCAATTGTATGGTTTTATCTGTCCCATACAAAAATTATCACGACAAATTTGTCAGAGAATTCATGGACAATTCTCGAAAAATTCTTGACAATTCATTGTATTTTTTTTATGAAACCAAAACTTGACAATTGTCGGCTATTTTGCGACAATTCTACAAAATTGTCTAATTTTTTATGAAACAGAAATTTGACAATTGTCGGATTGCAGTTTACAAATTGTCACCACTGTCACCTGTCGCATTGTCAATTTTTATGAAACAGGGCCCACAGGTGCGACAGTTTTAAACAGAATTTCTACTTATAAAGCGCAAAAACCTCCACTTTCTTGTTCTCTTCCGTTTAGCTCAGAATTACTAAACAAACCAAATAAATGCAGATAAAATCTGTCACGCAGATTTTGGGATTTTAAAAGTCTGCAACTGCGCTGAAAATCTGGAAAATGCAGACAAATCTGCACTTATGGCAACGCTGGTGGTAATAAAAATCGAGTTTAAACTCCGAGTAGGTACGTAGGTACTCCTGAGCTCTGATCATGAGCATGAAGTGATAGTTTGTTCTCCAATATAGGTACACTAGTCGGCATAAGTATTTCGTGACAAAACTAAATTTAGTTCTACTCATTATTTGAACTTACTTAATGTAAATTTTGACTTTTTTTCTCGGTCTCAAACAAAAAAATGTTTTGATGCAAGAAGTTTCTCCAAATTCTAATAGTGACTGCAAAAAATTGTTTTGAAAAATATTTTCGCTAATATTTTGTTGAATGGGATGATTTCAGAAAAATGTTGTATAAAAAGGAGGAAAAAATGTCATTTTTAGCAATTTTCAAAAAATCATAAAAAAATAGCAGCAAAGAGATCCTGAAATTCACGATTGCGCTGCATTCGAACTAGCCGGTCGCGCATACGCCCGAAAGCATTTTTAAACAGTAATGGCATAATTATTTATGAAATAAAGCTAATATCATAGACATAGACATTAACATTAGCTTCAATTGTTTTATTTCATATTGAATTTGTATACTTACCTCTAAAAAAAATACAAGATCCACTGTCCACATTTTTCTATTAACTTAACATCAACTTCCGTCACAAACTTCTGACACAGAAGTTTGGTGAACACCAATACTTTCCTTATTTTCTACTCCTATTTGAAAAGCCCGGGTCACTCACATATCTCAAAAAAAAAACTTCCTTTTATCAAAGCTACATATAAAACTACCTGTTCTTTCTCCAGATTCTTCACCCAAAAAGTGATTGGATATCCACTTGACATTCTTAGGTATATCGATACAATCCTTTAAAGTCCGATCACACGTTCTTCTTCTAGGTTTGTAATATTTCTGGGAAGACAAATTAAGGATGAACTCAGCTATTGTTCAAATTGAAGTCTACTGCCTATCAGACTCCAAATTTATTGAGTAGATTCTCACCTAGAAGAGCATGAACAATTGTTTCGTCAGAACAGAAGTCTGTCGTCATATCATAGGGTCTCCGGTGACTCCTTCATATCAAAAGTGAGAAATAATTATACTCACAAAAGATTGTAAATAAGAGAACATACTCTAGCTGAGTATCTGCTTCTGGTTTTTATTCATATTACATGGAGAATTTGCTCCAAATTATTGAGTATATAAAACAACAACAAAAAAAACAAAACAAAAAACAAGTAAAAGTATATTCATCGGCTTGGCCGATGCTTTGATACCCCCCACTCCATAAAAGTCATGCAAAATGTTTGCAATGCCATGTACTCTACACGAATGTGTCTAATATTGGTTTTGTATGGATGGTATCAGAACTACTTAACCGACATAGACAATTTTCAATACAAACCTGACGACGCGACGGTAAAAAGAAGTCCTCTCACTAAATGTAATTTGCTTAGGTCGATTCGTTTGGACGCTATCGCGTTTTCAGATTATATTTATACTTTATAGGGTCTCCGGTGGGGTGGGTGACTCCTTCTAGGCGTTACAAATGTAATGATGTAGTGAATATACCTTCCTGTGGAGGGTATAAAAAGAAGAGCTAGCTACTTTAAATTGACTTCGGACGGACCATTAACAAAATAGCAAAGTGTGAAAGAGGAGAGAGAAAAAAGTGAAAAGGAAATGCCCAAGAACTTTTTGTCTTTGGCCTCAAGAAGGACTAACCTAAACCAATCTAACTCTAACTATAACCTAAACTAGCTACATGTACCCAAAACCAAAACTATAGACCTAACTAACTTAAACTATCCTAAACTAACTATACCCTAACCGCTGCTTCCCTTCGTGCCGTCTCTTAAAGGCAAAGTGTCGCCAAGACACCGAAACATACCTGTTGTTGATGCCAAAGGTTGACCAGCCCACCCTTTCGGGGGACACTATCGAATGGTATCACTCTGGCCGATATTGCGAGTGGTAGCCCCAACAATGGCGCCCAGGCTCGACCCTGGCTCACAACATAAGTGACTCCAGGTCTGCACAAAACTTTACGCATAGTGGACTCTTATAGCTGGGTTTTATATTTCAAAATAGTATTGCAAAGTGAAATTATTTATGCTAATTCTGAGATTTGATCGAATCGAGTAAATTCCTCGAATTCAAAACATTCAACGTTTCGAGGGAAAGAAGTTGATTAGCAAATGGTTTAATTTGATGAATTTTCTTCTCAAAATTAAGCTGTCACATTGTCAAAAATGTTTCTGGTTTAATTTGACTAAAGAGGTTGTTATTATATTCTTGCATTGAGCAATGTCGTTGCATTTGAAAATTTTGTTTTCCTAAGACGAACAAATGTAGCTCTCTTTTTGAGTTCTATAAACTCGATGCCACCTCTCACGCAGTGGCTGTGAAACATCCGAGAGTATAACTATCCTGAAAAAGCGCCTCATTTCAGACGTTCGGTTCGGACTCGTCATAAAATTGTAGGTCACTTCCCTTCGTCCCAAAAATAAAAATTCACACAAATGAATGGTTGTGAGTAGCTAGGTCTAGTGAGTGGTTAAACTATCAACGTTATATACATTATTTTCTGTCATTTTTCAACAATTAGTTGTTAATTTATTGTAGTGCATAGTTTTTGCGTCTTGATTGGTTTCACTATTTATATACCTGGAGCATGTATTGTTTTTATAAAAATGCTCGAGCTTGAGATTCGTAAAAAAATTTCGCGGAATCCAAATAATTCCAATCAAGTTTAACCAACGACCCCGTATAGAAGGATAAATAGGAAGGTCTGGTGTAGGTAGATACTATCATAGAATGATTGTAAAACTTCTCGCCAAATAATATTCAATCCGTTCGCATATTCGTGTAGCCATAAATAGTAAATCGTTCGGATATTGAAACATAATATTACATAAGGACTACTAAATTGCTTTAATTTTTTTTGACAGTCTCAAAAAGCAACAAGCAATGCAGAATAATACAATATCCAATTTAATCCATCCACATCCCTTTACCTACATTTTTGATTAATGCCATTAACTCTCTCATAATGCCCGGCAATTTAAATAAATTTCCTAAGGATTATAATTGCACCAAATTGAAAACAAAAAGTCGCCAGGATTATAGATGGCGTCCGTTTTAAAGACATTTACTAAAATTGATTACTTCATTTATTCAAACACCCATTTTATTGCATTTTCATTCGAAAAACACCTGAAATGTCGGGGAACAGGAGCACACATCTATTTCTATACTTTTCAAATAGATAGAAACTTGAAAGACATCACGTTTTCAACATATTACACTTTTGCGTCTATTTTTGGTCAAAAATAGCTTCTCGTTCAATCCCATTATGCCGCCTAAGTGGTCGATCATGCATTTTGAGAAATTTCCACCGCCTTCCAAAAAAAAAAAACTTTGAAGCTTCCCCACAATGGAGTGCATTGACCCATCTTCGTTGATGTTGAAAACAAATCTTTTTTTGGAAGCATAAACTTGGTAATAATGTTGTAATGGATGGTGGTGGCGGGGCTAAGCACACAAGTCTTCCAAAAGTAAGGTAGGTCGATGAACTTCCGCTCTTGTAAGTTTTCATTGTTTGACAGAAACTTTTTTGGACGCATTTGAATGTGATTTCCATTTCATTAAAAAAAATATATTTATCAATGGGTTGAACTTAAAAGTTATCTTTTATCTAAAAGTTCCAGTGCGCAGTTGGAAATTCGCGAATAAATTTGTTTACAAAGTCACTGTTAGACTATTAGGCAGACTAAGAGCATATAGCTAGGTTGTGCCCTATGATCAATATCACATTTCCTTGTAGTTAAGTTTGAAGGTTTTTTGCATTTTGCGAACACAAATATCTATATTGTTTAATAGAACAATAGGGAATAACCATATTGGGATAGAAATAGCTGATTTATTTCCAGCATAGATCAGTACAGAAATGTACCTATCCATTCACAAGTGATTGTTCCTTTGATATTATAAAGGGTGGTTAAATTTTAAGGGCCGATATTGAATGTGCACCACACCTAAACGTCATATTTTTTTCTGCATTTCATTTGACATTTCTCAATTTCAGACTAACTCAATTTGAACCATGGAAAGATACACAATCGAGCAACGCGTTAAAGTTATTTAGGCTTATTATGACAATGGGCGTTCAAATCAAAATGCATATCGGGTACTTCTTGATTTTTTCGGTTAATTTAATCGTCCAAATGTGCGTACAATCGGAAAAATCGTGCAAAAATTTGAGCAAACCGGGTCTGTAGGAGATGTGAAAACACCAGTGCATGCTCGTACAGCTCGTACTGCAGAAAATATTGCTGCTAGTCGCGATAGTGTGGCTAAAGAGCCGTCCACCTGAACTCGTCGTGGTGATCGCTATCGTGAGATGATAACGAACTTTTTATGGCCCGAATTGGAAGATATGGATGTGGACGATATGTGATTTCAACAGGACGGTTCCACTTGCCACACAGCTAACGAAACGACTGGCTCTTTTGCGGAAGAAATTCAATGGCCGTGTTATCTCACATCGTGGCGATGTTAATTGGCCGCTACGATCATGCGATTTGACACCGTTGGACTTCTTTCTTTGGGGTTATTTGAAAGGAAAGGTGTACGTCGATAAGTCAGCAACAATTCAAGAGCTAAAGAATGAGATAATTCGGCACATTAAAGGCATAGAACCTCAATTATGCCTCAGCGTCATCGAAAATTTGGACCATCGGATGGAGGTGTGCCGCCGAGGTCGCGGCGGCCATTTGGCCGATATTTTGTTCCATACAAATTTGAACCATACCAATATTATTATAATAAAAAGAAATGACAATAATTTCCTAAATAATTTGTGTTTTATTAAAATCAACATCGGCCCTTAAAACTTAACCACCCTTTAAAAGGAGATTGAAAAATTATGACTATTGAGACCCAGTAAACGCATATTCATAGAAAGTAGGTAAATTTTTTTGACGTTATTCACTTCTAATGTCAAAAAAGTTTTAAATTGTTAACCTGGCGAGCTTTCAACATTTTAGGAAAGTAGGCTTCTAAAAAAAGATCCAAAATTCGACTTTAGTTGCACAACAGTAGCGGTAGAGTCCTTTAGAAGGTAAGATTTTTTGACCAATACTTTCCTAAAGTTTAGCCCAAAGCACGCAATTACAACAACTAGGTTAGCATGAGTAGGGGGTGTGTTCTTTACATTGGATTACATCGCCATCCCTGGGGAACCTTAACGGTAAAAAAAAACCTAAACCACTTCGCCCAAACAATTAATTTCCCTACCAAGCCTGAGAATTGTTTCAATTTTGTTTGCGAGGCCAACCTCCTCCAAATTGTCGAAGAAGGTATTTCCTCCTATACCGAGCAATAGCTTGACATTCACAGAGGAGATGAGTTATATATCCTCTGCGACATGTAAGTCTTTGCAGTACCTGCCCTGCATGTGTCCGTATCTGCTAAACCTAATCTCTTAGCGTGCTTCCTTAGAAGACAGTGATCAGAGAGTATCCCTATTGCTGTTCGTAGCTTTGATCTGCTGAGCTTTAGTAATTCTACAGATTTTCTCCGATCTATAGCTTAGGCCACAGAGCCTTTGATACCCTGTGTCCTACTATATCCAACCATATCTGATCTGCCGTATTTTTAATGTTCTCGAGAATGATTCTCTTGGTCACAGCTATTGGTGGTCTTATGCCCTCAATACTTTCATTAAGTGGAAGCTCTCCTCCGGTTTTGGCCAGAGCATCAGCCCTTTCGCTACCCTCAATATCACAGTATTCGGGTACGCAACAGCTCTGAGCGTAGTCCGATTTGATGTTGAAGGGTTCTAGCGCCTTTAGCGCAGCCTGACTATCAATGTAGACAGCGATATTCTTGTTGGATATTGATCCCAATTACAGCAACTAAATATATAGAGTCTCAAAAGTGTCAAGCAGAGAGTGTGGTCTTTTTAGTTGTGTATAGGTACTGGAGATACTACTTTTCTGAGATAGATAAGGAGATTGAAATTGTACTAGATATAGTACGAAATTGTACTAATTAAGAAAGTGTCGTATAAGTGGGGAACTTTTGTAGGTCTATACATTTTTAGGAACAAGTGGTTTTGCTTTATGGCTCAGTGGTCGCAGGTTAAGAGCTCAGAAAATACACTGCGCCACCACACGATAGTCGAGCCTTTCGCTTTGACACGCATTCGAAATGCGTCTTCAGAAAGATTCTTAATTCAGCATGCAAAATTGTTGGTCCCTCTCATATAAACTTAAGGTTGTGAGAATCTATACGCCTGAAGCTATATGGTTTTTAAAATCTAGACATGGATCCCTGTTGTGTTAAGCTTCTGTAAAACCGCCAATTAATAAATTAGGTATCCAAAAGACAACAAACGTCTACAAGTGAATGCAATACATTCATTATGAGTAAAATTATTAAATGAAAATAGGAATGATAGTTCATTGGATCTCATCTGTCGTTGGTGCAGAGCCATCAAAGGTGTATATATAGTCAGTTTTACTTAATTTATTAGTAGAAACATGAATTCACCGTCAGCTTTATATATATAAAACCACAAATGCATTGCAACGCCAATGTGCAAACGAAATAATCGACGAGTTTTCTGAAGTACTTCAATTACGTACGAACGCGAGGGATTCGCTTATTGAAATCGGTTGTGGAACAGGAGATGTTCTAATGGATTTTATCTACCCGTCTCTATTGGAGACTTACACGCAAGTCATTGGAGTAGATATTTCACCCCAGATGATAGAGTATTCAAAAAGTGCTTACGCAGATTATGACAAAGTGGACTTCAAAGTTCTCGACATTGAAACGGAAACGATGCCATCAGAGTTTTGGGGTAAGTTCGATATGTAACTTCTTTCTTTTGTCTACAATGGGTTCCGAATCAGAGGTAAATATGTAGACGGTTATTATTTTTTTTGCAAAATGACATCTGTTGAAATTTTGCACATCACTGAGTGAATGAATGAAATATTCAACGTCAACCGTAATAGGATTGTGTTGACTGAAGCTAGTGTCAAATATAAACAAATATTCGCTTACGTTCTATCAAGAGCATACATCGAGGTCCATCGACACTCAATTTCAATGTAACATCATATTGGCTTTAACTGGATTACGTACGCCCATCCAATGCCTTTAACACAACACCCAAAAGATTTCGAATTGTTGTTGCTGATATTAGAATTCGTGCGATTGTGTTGTGACGTAATAATTTTTTCCATATACCGAAGGAAAAGTGAATGCCCAAGTGGCATAATCTTTAATATAATATACGACATGCAACATTTAATAGGTATAATAGCTTAACGACTACAATAATTGGCACCCCTAGGAAATTTTAACTTTGATCAACTACAACATTTTCATTATAGAGTGATTTGAATCTTTTGTATACCAAAGTATAAATTAGGAAATTCCTCGTTGATCAAGTTTTATAATTAAGAGTTTAGTTATTAAGAATATTTTTAAATGACAATTTATTAAAAGCTTACAAAAAACCTCAATTATTGGCACCCTGACATAATTATTGGCACTCTTTAAAACAGGAAAACATCATGTTTTAAATATTATTTTATTTACATATAATGTTTTCGAAATGTGTTATTTAAAATTTTAAAATAAAAGATAAATATAAATTGAAACATATGTATCTTAATGTTTTTCAAAGGCAAATATTAATTTAAATAATTAAATAAATACGTAGTTTTTTTTTAAGGAAACAAAAAAAATTAGTTTTTAATATTATTTAAATTATTGTAAAATTTAATAAATCCAAGGAAGTAAAAGAGATATGTATTTTTTAAAAAAGGAAACCTAAATTTACCGTTAAGCTATATGCATGAGCATTGAATATCATATAAGGTGTTAGATATTTTTGCTCTGAACAAGACTGGAAGATAAGGGTAACTAAGTGCTTTTAAACACTTATGCCCAGTTGTACAGTCAGAGTTTAAACTCTCGTTTTGGTTTAAACCTTCGTTCAACAAATTTTCGGTTTTACTGTGTTCGTTTAAACCCAAAGTGGAGTTCAACTCTCGGTTTAATTTAAACGCCTGCATTCTGCCGTTTAAACTTTCGTTTCGCATTTTGAGGTTTATTTTGACAGCTGCTATTTCATACAGAGAGATAGAGAGAGAGAACAGAAATGAGAAATTGTTTGGGTGCTGCACTTCTTGATTTTATTTATTTATTTATTTACAAAATGTAATTCACAAAATAAATTTGAAAAAATTACAAAAAAAGAAAGCATCTGGGCAACCAGGGCCATCTGATGCCGTTTTTTATAAGATGGGATGTAAAAAAAAAAAAAAAAACAATTTCTTATTTTCTTATAAATACACATTTTTAAATATCATCTAATTTATTATGGGCAGATGCTGCAATTTTAACGCATTGAACTGATTGAATAGCTGAGGGGTTAAGTGCCTTTGTTAATTGTTGGTCAACATCTATCGAACTTTGTTGAACTTGGCTAGATAGGGGGCATTCAACCATTATATGCCGGATGGAGAGCGGAACTTCACAATTGCGGCATTCTTCTGGAGGTTGGCGGTCGTAGAAGTGTTTACTGGAAAAGAGGGTCTTACCTAGTCTAAAGCGTAATAGTATTTTCCCAGGAAGTAGAGAGTTTGGCCTCTTCTGGCTCAAGGAATATGCGTTTCATGAAATTTAGTGAAACCGGCATTTCGGCTACTAAAGGATAATTTGTAGCTTCCTTTGCGGATAAGTCTGCAGCTTCGTTCCCCTTGATACCAACATGGCCAGGTACCCAAGCCAAGGAGATGTTATTATGGCAATTAAGGACATTTCTGATCATTTCTAAGGAGCAGCACTTATTGTTCCCGTTTTTTAGTCCAGCCAGGATACTCACTTATATGAGTGAAAAGATTAGAACACGTCCACTCAAAGTTAATGAATGTGATATGGCTCTGTGGATTGCAGTCAGTTCTGCAATCTTCATCTTTTTCATGATGAAGAGCTTGAAATTGTATATTAGGCGTTCCGTCTTTTCGGTATTTGGCAAGGCTGATGTTTATATGCAATAAATGTCGTTTCCAAGGCGGGGGAGGATTAAAGGCAAAGGGAGTAGTAACCTCAGGAACGGAGAAAGATGAGTTAGTTAGACGTAGTACCATATTGTTAAGGGCAGAGATACAAGTTTTGCGTTTAATTTTGATTTCCCGAAATTGTTCGCGTATTTCTTTGTGAAATGGATGGGTGCAATTTACTAACGCCTTACTGATTAAATTGATTCCTCTTTTTATACCCAAATGTTCAACCGTTGTATATCCAGCTTCGACTCTAAGCGCTTCAATTGGCGTAGATTTAAGAGCACCCGTAGCAGTTCTAAAACAATCGTTGATAGCTGTATTAATATAATTTAGATTTTTTTTCGTTGTCCACATATAAGAGGTTAAGCCATGTTGTAGAGTCCCGTAAACCAAGACGTGAGCTATCCGCAGGGCAGTTTCCATGTGAGGTCCTTTTTTTTTTTTTGGAACATATCATTTTTAAAAGATTGTTTCGCATTTTTAGCTAGTTAACTATGTGCTTAGCATGTTGGTCCCATTTTAAGTTTTTACTAAAGATGACCCCTAGTATTTTTAATTCTCTTAGTAATGGGATTGTAGATCCACGGAGTGTGAGAGGAAGTGGAGTGCAATTTCTTTTTCGACAGAGATGGAGGGCTTGAACTTTGGAAGCTGGGATAATGGCACCTATCTCTTGAGCCCAGTTGTAAATTGTTAAGTCAGCTGCTTCTAAAGTTTTCTTGACTTGTATCGGATCGCCAGATGCTACAGTATATATATTATCGGCGTAGATTCCTAAAATTCTTGATTTTATATGAGTGAAAAGTATAGAGCTATGATTAGTTCCAGCATTACTGCGGTAAACCCACTGTCATCAGAAAATTTTAATAGATTTTTAACCAATATAATGTACTTTTCAATGAAAACGCCTTTTTTCAAGTGAACATCAGGTAGATCTTAGCCCAAACATAAAGTAGACAAGCGTAAATTGTATTGAGGTTTTTTCAATACAAATTATTTCTTTTCGTGTGTGGAAATGACGATTATTTTTTTGTAATGTACTAGTGATTTCTTTAGATTCTTCGCGAACAAAATATATTTCTATACATACTCAAATCTTTCACATTTTGTTTTGGCTGAAACAAGACACTTCCCACTCTATTCTTTTTACAATGCAATTTGTTTGTCCGATTTTGAACACACTTCTCAGGACAATGCCTGTTCAGTTCAAAGGTTTCGGAGTTCATACCATTTTTGTATACAGATCTGGATTACCTACATTTTTTGTTTAAAAAAAAAGTAAAACCAGAACAAGATAGCGCAGATTTTCGTAGAAACACCAGCAAAAAACTTTGCGCCTACCTATTACCAGACAATGACCCTAATTGGAGGCTCATAAAATCCTTTCAATATTTTACTGGCGACGGGTGATTGGATGTGGTAAAAACCCAGCGAGTTACAAAGAAGCAGTACCTGTGATCGCATCCGTCTGAATGCCACATACATTTCAACAACTAGATATGTATTATTATTGAAAAAAAAAAGAAATAATAATTACTGCAATAATTAATTGGTGAAAGTAGATGACAGTTCAAACATGTGTCGAAAATAAATCAATTCACTTCGTTAATACCAAAATACACAATGTAATAATATTGCACACATTTTCTTTTATTTACAAATGGTAAAATAGATAAAGTAGAGAAAAGCAATAACCATTTACTTGGTCAAAAGTGCGCTGGTAGAAAAATATCCCCTTAGGGGAAATTGTTCTGCGCTTCCACAACTGCGTTTAGTTAACTGGCAGATTATTTTGTACTGTGAAACTGAACGAGTTAAACCAAAAGTTTAAACTCTCGGTCAGGCTTAGTTAAACTTCAGTTTAAACTCTGACTGTACAACTGGGCATTAATATAATATTCTCTTCGGAAGCCTGAGCATTTTATACCGCACATATCGGATCCAACTAGTTTTTGCATGAACTAACTAACCTTTGATAATTTTCAGGATAGTACTAAAGAACATCTACAATATGTTACTCAATGAAGGCGACTGCCTTTAAGTCTATGTCGCTGTAGGTTCGCAGATACATATTCCAGACCTGACTGGTCGCTTTTTGTAAATTTTTCACTTAGAGCCTGCTTTCGTTAAGGGCCATTGTGTTGAGGTGGAGGTCTCACAGATGTTCTCAGAATATAAAATATTCTTAGGGCTCTTTTCATTTTCTTCGTTGACTTCGTTTTTTCGACTGAATGTGCTTTCTTTTTCGTTTTTTTGCAATGTTCGAAATAATTCTTCCGTCAACTTGAAATCATTGGCAAATTTCACATCCCGACTTATAAACGAATTTTTGAGTAGGGAACTGTCAGTAGTCTTCGAAAGCCGCATTCTTTCAAAGAGGTGTCAAATTGATGATTTTAGTATATTCGAGTCCATTGTCCAGTCTAACAGTCTAAAGGTATGTACTTGCTTTTCTTTCTCAGTGTGCGTGTTTCTTTAAATTCTTAATCTTGATTTACATCAAAAAAACTGGCATAACACTTTGCCCCTCCGATAGTTAAAGTGCTTATTGGCCAGGCCCACAAATATAACTAAGGAAATCGGTTGTTCAATATCCATCACTGAGTGACTCAGCATGCGCGCCTCAGAAGTAAATTCACTTTTCTTACCTTTGATTTTAAATTTTACATTTTCGGCATACTTATTCTCAATAGACAACCAATAGCCTAGTTTTTGATGCCATTTTTAAAATTAAGTTAGGCTCCTTTCCCCTTTTTACAGATCACAATGCCTCGCAGCCACCAAAACAACTTTTCCATCAGGCGCTACCATCATCTTCACCCTCCTTTTAACCAAATTTTACAGCAGAGCCTTAGTCTACTATTCTAGTGCCCGACTTCGGATCTGAAATGAACATAACTTCATGGAGCAATTAAGTTTACTAAGGTACCACCATATCTGACACCAGAGATACGTAGCGAACATACTACACACTGAATTGACGTTTTCCTTCCGTTTGCCAAGATCAATTGCTTACATAAATCTAAGCGGATCGAAACTAGATTTAGATAGCTGAATTAAAGTGGTTAAAACTTTAAGGTAGACTGTAGGAGCATACCTAAATTGATTAAAGATTGTTGGTAACTGAAAAGGCTATTGTTGGGCAAGCAAACAATTTGTCAACTTCATCGAAAATGTTTAATCCCTCTACCTCTACCATTTTGTGAAAGATTAAATTTGTAAACAAACTTCAATTAGCTTCTTCCATACTTCATTATATACAGACAGTCCTTGATGTCCGATATTCTTTTACCATAGGCACATCCTGGTTTAAAGATCACTTTCTGTGGGCGCAGTAGCGCAGTGGTTAGTGTGCTGGACTACTGTGCGAGGGATCCCAGGTTCGATCCCCGGAAAAACCCAAATTACATCTTAAAGTTTTTTCTACTGCGCCACCTCTCGCGAACGTCTGACAAACATCCGAGAGTATTAACGTCCTGAAAAGCTTCTCAATTCAGCCGTTCGGACTCGGCATAAAACTGTAGGTCCCTCCCATTCGTCCCAAAAATTGAAACTCACACAAACGAATGGTTGCGAGAAGCTAGGCCTTGGGTGTCACCCGCCTGTTGCGCCACCTATTTATTTTTTTTTTTTTATTTTTCTGAGTTCAAGTTTCCTACCTCTAAATTTGGAATTGATTTCTTTTCCATTCGGGGCCAACCACTACAACCAGGAACCCCGTCATTAACGAGCTCATGGTGAGCTAATTACTGATATAGTGACAACTGAGAAATAGAGGTCAATTAACTGAGTAAGGCAGTTAAGCGGGGAACACTTCTCCGTACAAATGTACTTACTATATTAATATCTACAATCTATTTATCTGAATAAATGAATCTTGCAGTTTTAGATACGTGAGTGGGGTATGATTCATTTATACAGGTTTTTACGTAGCTTATTAATGGCTGTGAGAAAACTCAGATATGATCTTTCTTACTAATCTGCTGCGGTCTTAGGGTTACCGGTGTCTGACGCCTGTGCGACTTATTGATCCAACTATTTATTATTTATTATTTTTAAAAAGAAAAGACGTCTTTGAACTTGACTCTTTCTTCTTCGCATTTGAATATAGAATAGAGTGTCACTGTTGTGCGATTGTTATTACATCCTTGTCAGATTTATAAGGTAAGATTTTTACCAGGGTACGCGTACGAGTGCCGCCTCATTATATTATTTTTTCAGTAGAAAAACTGCATTTCCAACAAAGTAAAAAGGAAATTCTGTATTCCAATTCGGCAATGGTTTAGATTTCGGAATGTTGATCATCTCTCTTAAAATAGAATTTCTGTAACCGCTTTACTACACTTCCATCGCTTGGACTTTTATGTCAACTATGACTATAATGTCAACGGCAATGAACATGCCACTTTGACAGCTTGTCCTGTATTCCGGGCTGTACCCAAATCTTATTACCAAATTAAAGACCAACAAGTTTGTTTGCCCTCCAGAATGACCTCTATCTCAGAAAAACTCAGTATCGCTCCTTAATAAGACCCCGATGGACGTGCATTGAACTGGCGCGGGTGTCCTGGAGACGACCATTTATTCAAGTTTAAACGTTGAGAAACCTATTGAGAATGAACTGGAGTTCAGTCTAGTCTGAGAGTAGCAAAGAGCTACCAGCTTATTTAAGTACAAAGCGATACATTGATTCCATACAAATAATGAAAAGACACTACCACCTTTTACCTCATTGTAGCTACGCCAGTAAATCACCGAATGAAACGACAGCTACTGAGCTGAGAGCTCTCAGATTCATTACAACTTAAGGTTGTCTACCCACCGTCACCTCTCTATAAAGTCTAAAGAATATAATGTGGAGCATAAATCCGTTCTGAGAAAGTTCCTTAGTTATATAGGCATACAAAATTGCAGGACCATTCCAATAGAGACTCACAAAAAAAGCTTGTGCGAAACTAGCCATGGAGCCCTATATAAATTTGTTGCACCACCTATTACATATTTTATTAAAGCTTTTACAAAACCGGCTAACTAATAAAATGTACGACAACTGATGTGATTAACAATTTATTGTGGGGAAAGGTAAACAAACCCTATACAAACGTGAATCACATTGGCAAGTGTATCAACGTGCAATTATCATTTGCCTTTATGGGCCCAGTTAGTTCTATATAAATATGATTGGCAGCTCTTTAGAACTCACAATGTCGTTGATGCTAAGACTGGAAGAGCTAATCAGTTTTACTTGAATTGCAATCTTAAATATGAATTCATCGCCAGCTTTGTATAAGATCGCAAATGAATTGCAACGCCGATCTGCTAGTGAAATAATCGACGAGTTTTCGGAAGTGCTGAAATTTCGTACGAATGGCAGGGATTCCCTAATTGATGTCGGTTGTGGAACAGGAGATGTCCTAATGGATTTTATCTACCCGTCTCTATCGGAGACTTACACGCAAGTCATTGGAGTAGATATTTCACCCAAGATGATCCAGTATTCAAAAAATGCTTACGCAGATTATGACAAAGTGGATTTTAAAGTTCTAGACATTGAAACGGAAATGATGCCATCGGAGTATTGCGGAAAGTTCCATTATGTAACTTCTTTCTATTGTCTACACTGGGTCCAGAATCTGAGGTAAGTAAATTGTAGTGATGGTAATTTGTGTGGTATATAACATTTATGCTGAACATTTTTTGACAAACGTGTCTGTTAATTGCGAGAGTTTTCGCAAATTCTCTGCTGGACTTCGGGTTCTCTTAGATTACTTGTCGTCTCGCTTGCTGGTCGAGTAAATTCGATTATTGTACTTCACCGAATAATATTAAAATAAAACAACGAAAGTTTCTAAAACGTTATAAAGATTTTTATTTAACTTTAATCAGAACTGCGTCTGCAACTTTCAACGATTTCAACTAGAATGTTCAAATTAAGCGGCATTCTCGTTTTACATTACAGTAATTATCTCTTATACTTATAATCTATATCTTTCCCTTTCTTTGGGTTGTATTAAACTTAGCCTTTAGCTACTTAATTTGTAATGCAAAATAGTTAAAATAATCCTAATACTAATTTTAATACAAATACAAAATTCAAAATTCAAATTTAAATTCAATTATCTTATCGTGCATCAACAGTGTCAACTACAAACAATAATTTGTGAGATTTATCCGATTTGTGTTTTTAAAAATGACTTCAAGAACTAGACAGATCTCGGATTTTCTTTAAAGTGACCACTATAACCTCTCTTTTTTCTTTTCCGTTCCTTTAAGAACGCGAGTGCTGCCAAGTTTGACAACAATAGCGATTTTTCGCATAAAAATAAAAAAACAAACACTAATAAAATAATGATTACGACATGGATACAGTGTATGTATGTATTCTCATATTGACTTAAGCTGGATTAATTCCATGCAATGCTACATACTACACGCGTATCGTTCCTAAGTTTTGTTGCGCGAATACGATTTCAAACGATTGTGCTGTGACGTGACATTTCATAGCGGATTGCCAATCGTGATTTATAGTACATATTTTTTTTAATCATGGTTCTTCTCGTAACTGACTTACAATAAACAATAGGGATGATACTATAAAGAGCAGTGACATTTTTTGCTAGAAACTAACTACATATTTTCAGACTAGGACTGAAGAACATCTACAATATGTTACTTAACGATGGAGACTGCCTTTTAGTCTTTGTCGCTTCGGCTCCTACCTTTGATATTTATAAGGCGCTAGCGGCTAAATCTAAATGGAGTAAATATATGATGGATTTGGATAGATTTATGCCTCCCTGCCATAGGAATGCAAAACATCGGATAGATTATACAAAGCTTTTGAAGGACATTGGCTTCGTACAGCAAAAGGTCGAGGTTCGAGATAAAACGTTTATCTTTGAAGGAGGAGACAGCTTTAAAAGTGAGATGCGAGAGATTTCGATTTCTATTATTTTTTAATCGTTTTTCTATGTTTTTGAAATATTTTCAGAATTTTTGACCTCAGTGAATCCATTTATTGGTCGAATGCCGATCTATAAAAAGAAGGAATACATGAACGAATTGTTCGAACTTTGTAAGGAACATTTTGTTTTCACAAAAATGGAACATAAAGATGACTACACATGGACATATACACACAAAGTAGTTGTAGCTTATGCAAAGAAATAATAGTGAATTTTAAACCAATAACTTTTTTATGCTTTTGTATTTTAATTTTTTTAAGTGCTAAACCGTTTTAGATTTAATGCGCTGGACGGTAGTAGGAGCAACTGGAAAGATCGAAAAGGCAGCAGGAGAGCTTCCTGTTTGATCTTAAATATAGCTACATACACTGTCAATCACTAGGATGAGCCGATGAGGCCATACATAATTGCAATCGATTTTCACTCTTTATACCTGTTAACATGCAAACCAGGTATAGCTTCATTGAGCAGGAAATCCCTCCTGCTCAAAGGTGTTATAGTCAGCGTGACCGTTGTGCGACTAAAGTTGCAATTTGGCACTTTTTTTACCACCTTGGCACAATGATACCACTTTTCTAAAATTTAATGATTTTGGCCCTTTTTCACAATTTGGAACAACAAAAATATTAAATTGTCAAACTTTTAAGAAAATTCAATGCGCTGAAGTGGCTCAATTGATACACATCACACCAAAAACATAAATGTATAAAAACACCCAAAGAGTGTAACTAGTCAGCCACGAAAAGTAATGAGATCTAAATGTACGCCAAGTTCTTAGTTTAAGAGGTTAAATGTAAAAAAAATGGAATCTAGCAGGATCTAGCATTCTGCCAAATTTCACGTTACTAGGGTGTCTGGAAGAGCTTCATAATTTTGATGATCATCATCTAAGTGAGTGAGTTAGCCTGTGAGTGAGTGAGTCAGTCAGTTACGGTTTTTGCGATTTTTGACGTCCTGTATGTTGAAAACCACTAATGCTATAGAGATGAAATTTGGTGAGGTGGATCTTTTTATTGAGCTTGGTATTTCAAGTTTGAAGTTTTTTTGTTAATTGGTTCCGAAGTCAGAGGGAGGTCGAAAACAGCCTGAGTTTGTTCCTGTAAGAAGGGTAAGTGCCTTTACTAGAGAACTTGGAAGGGGCACTACCGTGACTTTTGATCTGTCGAAGTTGATTCCTTTAACGAGCAATGCGCCGCCTTCAATTTCAGAATCGGGGCCAGAGCGGTTGGAGAATGATTCAGAAGATTTTGGATTAGAACCTGCACCGCTTAATGAATTGATTTGTTATGTTATTGAATTGATTTTACGTTTAATGTTTTCTTTATGGTATGTTTTATTCGACAGAATTGTTATAGTTTTAAAAATAGAATATTACCAGTACAATATCTTGTTTGTTTGTTATGTTTACTTTTGTTTTGAAGTTATTACTTTAAATGGCACTTTTTTTTCTCCGTGGCTCTTTTTCTTGCGACTTTTCTAAATTTATCAACGGTAACGCTGGTTATAGTAGTAGTGTAGATCTGCACATTGCAGCTCGTCAAGTGAGTCAGGCGTATTGAGTTAAGATCACAGTTCCTATCTGATTGCAAGGGCGCTTGGCGAGTTCGCAGTGCACATTAAATCGGGTTCATATACCTGTTGAAAATGTTTTACCCGGAAACTTTTGCCACCTTTGAACAGGTACATATTTTTCCAATAGTAATTCCTAAAATTAAGGGGTAAATAAACAATTAAAAGTGTGGATCCTTTAATACCCTCGACTTAATAAATATCATGCAAAATGTTTGCCCTGCGGGTTAGGATGTAATGTGCACGCATGTGTCTAATATTGGTTTTGTATGGAAGGTATCAGAAAAGAACTACTTAACCGACAGAGACAATTTTCAATGACGACGGTAAAAAGAAGTCCTCTCACAAAATTTCATTTGCCTATAGGTGGATTCGTTTGGACGCTATCGTGATTTCAACAGACAGAGAGACATATGTGTCTAATACTAATAGTGGTTTTGTATGGGGGTACCAGAACTACTTGACCGACATAGCCCGTTTTCAATACCACCCTGACGATAGTCAAAAGAAGATTTTTTTTAAAGTTTTGTTAAGAACATTTAAAAAAGCGTTGAAAAGAACTGTTTTTATTTAGTTAAAAAAATGGGTTCCGGAAAGACTTTGACAGCGACAAAAAGAAGAAAAATAGACGCTTTCAAGGAGTTAGGACTCTCATGTCGAGAAATTGCAGGGAGGCTAAATAGAAGTAAGACTGTTGTAAACAGTTATCTTGCGGATCCACAACACTATGGAAAAAATAAAAAAGGACGCGCGGCAGTAGAAAATACATTCCGAGAAAAGCGGTTAATTCGACGGCTTGCCTCAAATTTTACTCTACCAGCGACTTAAATAAGGGCCAACAGTGGAGTATCAGCCAGCATAGCAATGGTCCGAAGCATAATACGAAAAAGTGGTACTATACAGAGAAGACAACTTAAAAAGAAACCTGGAGCATCGAATGAATTTTGCAAGAATGTCTCTTGGAGCAATAAATGGAAACGCGTTGTCGTATCGGATGAAAAAAAGCTTAACCTTGACGGCCCTGATGGTTACAACTTTTATTTCCATGATCTTAGAAAGAAGGAGCTTATTTTGGCAAGACATCGCAGTAAGAATAGACCGCCGACTCCTTCCACATAACGGACTTTGTCTACAAGCGCCGGCGGACCCAGGATTTTTCATATATTGGTGCTGTACAAAATCAAAGGAGCGCCATTAACGCACGCATACTTGAAAAATCCTAGGCCCGTGGTATAGCATGGAAAATCATTGCCGCAATTAATTTAGACATTTACACGTATTCACAGACAGGGTAATTTTTTCCGGGGAGAATCGGGTATGTGCACGGGAAGTCGGCGGTCTAGTTCTTACTGGTTTGTGCACAATATTGAAACCATGAACATAAAGTTTCATAAAACTAACAGCAATGACGCAGCTTTGCTAAAATCTAAAAGTTTCGAGTCTGCAAGTCCATCGCAAATTCATTGCTCCGTAATCCGTATACTTTGCCTTTCTGAAAAAAATTGAGCTAAAGATCTCATCGTGCAGAATGAAGTAAAATTCTTAAGCTACTATTACACCATGTCAAAAATTGTTTTAATTTTTTGTCTACACACACCGTAAGAACAAAATCTGACGCCATATTGGGGTTAGCGTGTCAGAAAAATGTCACGATTTGTGACATGATTGTGTAATAGTAGCTTTATTCCCGATTTCACAGTGGCAGCTTAAATATACTGTTAAACATGCACTGCGAAAACCAAATTTGTGTTTAACGTTTTATCAACACGGCCCCGCCACACTGCGACGAATCTGAGCGATATGGGTGGCCATTTATTTAACGACGTCGCTGAGCGATTAGTTGGGAAAATGCCATCGTCAAGTACGGTTTGTCGTAGCCTTCAGCCTTATAATGGACTATCATTATCACCGTAATCTCCTCTATTTTATTCGCATTGTACATTTTATTGAATTTGGACATTAAATAAAAACTACTATTTTTTTTAAAAATTAAATAAATAAAAGGTTACCAGAACAAATACAAATTTGTCCAACTTCTTTCCACTCTTTATCGGTGACATTTTTATTTTTATAGTCTTTATGGGTGTCCTGCCATAGCATTGGACCACTGGACGGCTTTGGACAGCTGAAATTAAACGTTCTGTGTTTATTTTGTCCAGCGATCGACTGAAAAAATGTCGCACGAAACTTTCTCGTTTATTGCGAATCTCGCAGAATCTCAGAAACATTTCAACAAATTTTACGTTTAAAATGATTTCCACTCACATACGTACCTACATCTTACGTAGCTTTAGTAACTGAACCTTTGTTAACTAAAAACGTAATACATACTACATAGACATTATGTACGTATTAACTACAACACTTTATTACTTACTTTCAAATTATACCCCAACTGACATTTGAAGGAGGCAAGGAGGCGATGAATTTCGAATTCTCATTTTTGATTATTATTTAAAAAAAAAGTGGTCTCAATGGTCGGGATTTGGGTAGTAATTTTTGAGAAATATTCATAAAACGGCAATATTCGAGTTTTCTGAGAAAAACTAAGTACGTGATCATGTGTTGTCTTAAATATGTATTTTGATCAAAATCGTTAGAGCGGTTTTTTGTAAAATTATGCTGACAAATGTTACAATTTGGATTCGAAAAGCACTGTTATTAAACTGTTTACCTGAAAACTGAGTACGACATATTCTTCAGGATATAAACATTACCTAGCAGATATATTTTCCTCCAAATCGAAAATGGCGTTTTCGAGATATGAGCAGTTTTTAAAGTACCGGTTTTAGCGATTGGGAAGGACGCATTCATGGTTCAAAAAACACTGTTTTCAATTGTTTAGCTCAAAACTGAGCCAGTGGTATTACTATGGATTTAAGCATTACCTAAAAGTAACATTTTTATCATAATCGAAAATGGCGTTTTTGAGATATGAGCATAGTTTTTTTAAGTACTTTTATTAGGGATTTGGGTGGATATCAAAGGACGCAGTCTTTTTAAGGAAAAACTGAGTTTGCTATTAAGTTAAGAATGACAATAGTACCTCACAAATATTTTTTTTTTTTTTTTTAATTTTTTACCGTTTTCGAGAAAAAGCCAATTTTCAAAACTGGGTATGCAGTCATGTAAAGAATGCTTACATTGACTCAACTATCATTTTTTGTTCAAATCGTTAGAGCCGTTTTCGAAAAAATCTAAATTTAGGCATATTTCGTCATATTTCGTAAAATTTTTATATGAGAGGTACCGTTAATATTAGGGCTAGCATAAAAAAAAAAAAACGTCCCGAGCGGGAAGCCTACAAACTCTAAATACGAAGTTTGAAGCAAATCCGTCCAAGCGTTTAGATTCCCCAGGGGTGGGACAGACAGACATACGGACGGTCAGAATTGCGAGACCCACTTTTTTGAGTTCCCCTATCATCGTAATATCAGAATTGATCAAAATCTCTAGTACGAAATTTTGTACGAAAACAATACATATCTTTCTCTTACTACGTATACGAGAAAGTTAAAAATAAAACAGATTTGATTGCAAAGCGATTTCGCTCTGTCGCTTAAAAAATCGCTTAGTCGCTCAGGGTTTATGTGGCCACCTCCATACGATCATGTGTTTTAATTTGTTTGCGTCCCTCAGCCACTCGTCGCTCATTGCTGGCCGTAGCCTTAACCTCGCACTGTGAAATCCGGTATCAGACTGTATTTTATGGAACAAAATGTTAAGTTTTTGTGTCGGCCTAATGGGTTACCAAACCTAATATCATAACGTAATTGCATAACGTGGTTATTGTCACTCTCGTCAGCCGCAACAGAAGTGAAAGTTTCGAGATAAAGGAATAGGACATTTTCCATCTATAGTATTTTTAACGATAAATCGTTTGCCTAAGAGTAAAAACGTAACATTTATTGAAACGCGCTACAGTTTATTATTCTTACACTGTTAAGTTATTGTGTGCATTCAGGGGCGTAGCGAGGGTTCGAGCCGTGGGGGGTGACTTTCATTGAAATGCCGACTTATTTCAGGAACTTGCCGACTGTATCGGGCCAGCGGTTATCGAGTTATAACGTCATCGAGTTTCACCCCATAGAAGATGTTTTTTGTATGGGAGGTGCCACGCCCCTTTGTCCAATTTTGACCAATTTTCACAGGAACAATACCTAAAATTGCCTCAAAATTTGAGACCAATCAGTTCAGTGGTTTTCGAGATATAGGATTTTGAATGTTTTTTTTTTGTATGGGAGGCGCCACGCCTCTTTGTCCAATTTTGATCAATCTTAACACGAATACTCTTGGGCCAATACCTAATACTACCTGTAAATTGGAGCTCAATCGATTTGGTGGTCTTCGAAATATCTAATGTGGGGCTACAGCGCCACCTGTTGGGAATTTTCCGACTTTTTTTTTCCTAAACCTTCGCGTAGCAATTACGAACAAACCAGCAGAAGGAAGATTCCAATTTGGTCAAGTCGTTTTCAAGTTTTACGCATCCGAACACAAACCACGATCCATTTTCATTAAAGACGATATGAGACATTTTTATTACAGTGGTGCATTTCTATATAATAATTTATAACAATGAAATAAATAAATTAATGTTAATATTGCAGCAATTTATCCAAACGATGCCGACAGTCTTTTTTTAAATCGAATAGAAACTCGCTAAATTTTAAGGATTTCAGTCGGCAAATTCACCGATGCCGACAATCTTTTTTAAAATGGAATCGAAACTCGCTAAATTGTAATGTGTTCAGTCGGCAAATTCAGCGATGCCGACAATCTTTTTTAAAATCGAATCGAAACTCGCTAAATTTTATTATGTTCAGTCGGCAAATTCAGCGATGCCGACAATCTTTTTTAAAACCGAGTCGAAAATCGATAAATTTTAATGTGTTCAGTCGGCAAATTCACCCATGCTGACCGTCATTTTTAAAATCGAAACTCGGAAAAGGTACATACAGTCAAAAAAATATAAATTCGCATTTCTGAAAGGTGGAACCTTTGAAAATGCCGTCTTGTATACATTTACGAGTTTGAAAACATATACCTAATGAAAATCCAAACTCAGTTCTTATTTTTTAACATTTTGTTCCGAGTCAAATTTTAAAATTTTTTTAATTTTTTTTGAAATTTTTATAATTTTTTTTTTTAGCTGCTCAAGTTAAAATGTTACTTCCTTGATTTGCCGACTCTTAAAAACAGTGGGGGGGTGTCGCACCCCTCCACACCCCCCCCTCGCTACGCCCCTGTGTGCATTCAATAGCGTTTATCTTTTCCTTGGTCTTCTGAATGGTGATTTTTTTGCTTTTTGGTTTTTCAGCCTGATTTTTTTTGACAGTTCACTGGTGATTCGTTAAACGTGTCAGGTGTCAAAGTAAACAAGTAAAAGTGTTATCATCGATGATGCTTTGATACCCTCCACTGCATAAAAGTCATTCAAAATGTGGAAGAACTACTTGACCGACCTAGCCCGTTTTCAATACCAACTTTCGGACATTTTTTTTTGCCCAAAATAGAAAAGTTAGGTTTGGTCGACATGTGGCTTCAACAGAACGGGGCGACATGCTATACAGCACGCGAATCCATGGGAATACTGCGAGTGCGAGGCGAATTTGGTGAGCATTCATCTCACGTTTTTTACCTGTGAATTGGCCTACTAGATCGTTTGATTTAACGCCGCTGAACTATTTTTTGTGGGTATATCTCGTCTATACGGAAAAGCCATCAACTATTGCCGACTATGGAAAGATAAGTATGTCAAAACTAAATGGCAAGATCTATCGACCCTTATTACGATTTCACTTAATTTTGCAAATGTTCGTTATTTTTTTTTATTTTAAAAACCAAACGCTCGATATCCACCATCTTTTCTTTTCATCGATTTTAAGGCCGCCTATGACAGCATTTATAGAGACAAGCTATACAGAGCAATGTCTAGTTTTGGCATCGCTGCCAAGCTCGTCCGTTTGTGCAGGATGACAATGGAGAATGCACGCTGCTCCATTCAGGTCAAAAAAGGATTTAGACAAGGCGATGCGCTGTCATGTGACTTCTTCAACATCGTTCTTGAAAGAATAGTGCAAAACTCAAACGCTAACACCAGAGGCATTATCTTTTAAAAGCCCGTCCTATACCTACTAGCCTACGCCGACGACATCGCAGAACGCAGCGTGATGTAACTGGCGCGTTCGTGAGGCATTGAGACGGAAGCGGCGAAGATGAGTTTGGCGGTCAATGAGGGCAAAACAAAATATATGCTGTCATCAAGAAAGGACAACCAACACCAACGTCTTGGACAGGATGTCACTATAGGCAGATATAATTTTGAGGTGGTTAAGGACTTTGTCTACCTAGGCTCAGCTATGAACTCAGACAATGACATCAGCGCTGAGATTAAGCGAAAAATAACTCTTGCCAATCGCTTTTTCTTTGGGCTAAGAAAGCAATTGAGTAGCAAAGCTCTCTCTCGAATAACTAAAGTGACCCTTTATAAGACCTTAATCATCCCAGTCCTACTTTATGGTGCAGAGGCATGGACTCTATCAAAAGCGGATGAGGTTACTCTTGGTTGCTTCGAGAGGAAAATACTTCGAGTAATTTTCGGTCCCCTCTGCATAGACGGTGAATGGAGGAGGAGATACAACGACGAACTATACGAGCTATATAAAGACATCGGCCGAGCCAGAATAGTGAAGGTCGAATGACTACGGTAGCTGGGAATGCTCCGGCCCGGAAGATCTTCGATTCCACACCCGAGGGACGGCGCAGTAGAGGAAGACCGCGACTCAGATGACGCACGCAAGTGGAAGGGGACCTTAACCAACTTAGCGTGCGAAACTGGAGACAGCTGGCCAAAGATCGTGCTAACTGGAGACGCTTGTTGGTTGAGGCCCAGGTCCACCCATGACTGTAGCGCCACCAGGAAGTAAACGCTTTAAATATCACCCATTATATCCCAACATGCCAACTGTCGCATCGCAGGATAAGAAGTTTTTCTCGCATGAGAAATATTGCAACAAACTTAATTCACTCAACTCTTGGGATGTCGAGTGAGGAGTGGGGATATCCAATCGCGTTTCACTTTGCCTAACACTTCCATTTCCCAAAATGACAACTCGTAACAATTAGTGCAGCTAGTTGAACTCGCTCCATTGAGTTGCTTCGTAAAAAGTAACACAATCAATTCCGTTTCATTTTTCGTTACGCATATATTTTTTCTCAAATGCCAATGAACAATTTTCATTTCGAAAAAGCGATTTTTTGCAATAAACGTCTGTACTTATTTTATTGACGCAACATAGACTCGTAACATTTTCTCGGGTGTGGTAAGAAGATATTGGGCATTACTAATAAAATCAGTTCTAACCTTAACCTTAAGTACTTTGTACATTTTATATGAAAAATTTCGCCACTGTGGACACTAAAAGTTGGATTTGCATGCGTTACTGTGTGGAAGACAATCAGACATTTTTCTTTTCATTTAGCGACATGAAATCTTTGGCCCTTATTGTGATTGTCGATCAGCAATCGTCACGATAATTGTCGATTGCAGCGATTGATTTTAGCTATATTCGTATGCATACAATTTTTTCACTTCCAAGAGAAAGCATCGATCAACCATTTGTAATCGACAAATATCGATCGCAATCGACAATCACAGTTCTTGATCGATCGACAGTTCTCGATCAACGATTAACTATTGACACTCACAATAGGGGCCTTTACTTGACATTAAGAAAAGAGAAATGCACTAAATTTTTGATTCGATAAAGTACTCTTGACAGTCATCTCATATACCTTTATTGATATTCCTCTTGGAAAGACTGCTCGCGGTACTAATACAATCGGTCTTAAGATAAGTACACACGATTGTCAGATCTTACAATATTGTTAAATCTGTCAGTGAAAAATGTGTCCCAAATGTCTTACAACCGTCTGAACTTATAATAACTCCAAATAACTCCACATAACTCCAATTTGGGAAGTGATAGGACCTTCAAAGGGGAAACTTTTGATTTTGCAGCTACAAGCGTCACTGAAATGGTTTTGTCTGGATTTACGCTGCGACAATAGACGACTGCTGCTTATGCATCCAACGATGCATCACAAAAGCCATGCCATTCCCAATTGCTATTATTGTAGAGCACACCAAAAACATAATTGTAAAAATAGAGCCAAGTTCTCTTATATAGAACAAGAAAAATTAAATGCGTAACTAGTCGACCACGAAAAGTAATGAGATCTAAATGTACGCCAAGGTCTTAGTTTAAGAAGGTTAAATGTTAAAAAAAATTTGGCGATTTTTGAAGTCCTGTATGTTGACAACCACTAATGCTATAGAAGAGATCAAATTTGGTAGGGTGGACCTTTTTAATAGTCATGGATGGTAAATGCTTCAAGTTTGAAGTTTCTGGCTTAATTGGTTCCGAAGTTAGAGGGGGGTCGAAAACAGCCTGAGTTTGTTCCTGTAAAAGGGTAAGTGCCTTTACTAGGGAAATTGGCTGGGGCACTACCGTGCCCTTTGATTCGAGGGATCGGAAATGTTTCCACAAGATGCAACTCATTTAGAATTGTGGTCCACTGATGAGACAGGCCTTCTGGAAGTTCGTCATCCTATTTGAGTTGTTTTCTGTTTTCTCCACAGCTCTTGAAGTAAGATTTTGATGCCTATTACAATAGGAGCAAGGAATCTTAACGGATCGAAAATGCGCGATGCATCTGACAGTATACGACGTTTTGTACAGCAGGACCCCGAAGGACTTAACCTGACCCTGTATGTAAAACAATCTTTCGAAGGACACCATTGCAAGCCAAGAGTCTTAATTGAATTGGACTCTTCAAAATCAACTGGTGACAGTTCTTTTGATGGACTGGTAATTAGGTTAAGTATGACCAGCAGTTGGTGGAGCATTTACGTAGATTAAATCAAATCAACCAGCTCTATGCGAAGGGTGATGAGATCTTCAATAGTGTTATGACATCATCTACGTAAAAGTCGTTGTGTATAGAGTTGCAGATACATGGGAATGTGTAAATGCTGAATTCATGGCCAGTTGTTTTAAAGTTCTAACTGCTAAAAATGGGGCGGCTCATGTACGTATTGATTATCGTACGTATATGTTCGATAATCAATCAGAGGTTCATCTAGGTTTTCACGCCAAACAATCCGCTGATAGTCAGTATGGTTTCGGGCAACATAGATCTGGCGATACATTTTCTCAATATCTCCATATACTCATAAGATAAATGTGGTGACGGGATCTTAAGCAAATGGAGAAAATGTCGCGCTGGATAGTTGGACCGACTACGTGTTGCAAATTCCTCGTTCTTTCCCAAGTCCGTTAATTCTTGTCAAATAATAGTTACACCTATATACATAGGCTACTTTAAATCCACCATTTAACACCTTAAAAAAATGTACACTCTGCAATTTCAAAACCATTTGACTTGAAACTATCATATCTCTTGGTGCATCCATAAAAGTAAGCAATACACTTTCCTCCAATTTTTCTAGAGGACTCTTGTTCATAGCAAAATAAAAACACAAAACTCTGTTCAAATTAAACGACAGACGAGTCTAATTGTTATTCAAAAAAATATCTCTGGTGCACACACTTGTCTTGTTGTCGTGGCCAAGTCTACAGACAAACTGACCCTACATCAATATTCGACAACACATACGAAGTCATACCTTTGTCAACAATCAGCTAAGGTGAGATCTGTCACCTTTTTCACGATCACGCACATACTTACCCCTCCCTCCTGGCATTCTATTCTAATTTTACAGATGCGACTAGGTGGTAGAAGATGAGAGACACAACCACGGAAGCTGCATTCATTGTCATTGTCAGATCTCGTTTCATTCTCCATTCGTCAAATAGGTGTTTGTTCCAAATTTGGAACAGAACCGACGAAAAAGAATGCTTCCTTAGATTTTGGTCGAGGGATAGGGATGGGGATGGGTGCGACGATCTTTCAGTCGTGTGGAATAGAAAATGAAAAACTTTCTCGCTATGGATGTGCTGTGCGTTGTATAAAAGCCCGGAACTTTGGTGTTTCACAAATCAGAAGTTCTCCAGTTCCTAAACAGAATTCCACATCCATTCAATTGTGAGCAATGAACCAAGCAAAACTTTACGAACGAGCCAACATTGTACAGCGCCACGATGCACAGCAGATCATCAAAGAGTTCTCGAGTGTGATTCAATGGCGTGCGGATGGCAAGGACTCGTTGCTCGACATTGGCTGTGGCAGTGGTGATGTTCTTATGGAATTTGTATATCCTCTGGTACCGAAACAATTTCACAAAATTTTCGGTACAGATATTTCCTCCAAGATGGTGCGTCACGCCAAAAAGTCCTATTCCCAGATGGATCGCGTCGACTTTAAAGTGCTCGACATTGGAACAGAAACATTGCCAAATGAGTTTATATCAGAATTTGATCATGTCACGTCGTTCTACTGTCTCCATTGGGTTCAGAATCATCGGTAGGATTTTTATATATTAATTGTGAGTGAATTTTGAAAAATCTTTTCCTACTCCCAGACAAGCAGTGGAGAATATCTACAAGATGCTGCACAACGATGGCGATTGTTTATTGGTCTTTCTGGCAACGAACCCAATTTTTGATGTATACCGGATTGTTTCGTTGAACTCGAAATGGGCTCCATACATGAAGGATGTTGAGAGATTTATTTCTCCCTTGCAGTACAGCAAAGATCCCGAAACGGAGTTCGGTCAGATTCTGGAGGATTTGGCATTTTCCGAGTACAGTGTTGAAATACGGGATAAAATCTTCATCTACGAAGGACTGGACACTTTGAAGAGTGAGTATTAAGTGCTTGAATTATGCTTTCTAAGTGGTGCATGGTTTTTGCAGAAAATGTGCGAGCAGTTAATCCTTTCCTTGAACGAATTCCAACCTGGATGCATGAGGAGTACTTAGATGAAGTCATCAAAATCATAATCGGTCTGAATTTGAGTGAGTCTACAGTGAATAACGACGACTATCGATTTATAACACCGTACAAGCTTGTTGTGGCCTATGCAAGGAAGTGAATACGAGTTTGTGTAGTTAATTGTAGTAGATTATTGGTTATAATTGGTATAGATATTTCTTTTGTAAATAAATTTTAATGTGTTTTTATTTTTTGGTGTTTGATTTTTTTAAGTTGAGTGTCACCAGATTATCAAGGAAGCACTTTAAAGTTGGTACCTACTCTTAATAAGCGACAGTGTTGGTAGTTGTTGTCAAGTTGAATGTGCGCCCTTTAAAATGTCAACAATTTTTTGGAAACTAAAAACTCTCGCTAATATAGTCTCCACAAAGTGCTGAATCCGTAATTATAAATATCAAAGGATTTATGATCGATAGCCATAGTAAATCCTTAAAGTAAACTATTAACCACCACACTGTCGCCCATCTGTATAGGTACTTTATGCTGTCAGCAAAAAGTACTTCCCAACAAACTTCTTCGTCGGTCGCTAACTGCAGAGCAAGCTTTTAACTTTCCAACAAATTTTCCATTTATCTCTTTTCATCTCCTTCTGAATTCTAGGACCTTCGATGGCGAAAACGCCGAAAATTTATCCACAAAACACGCAGCCATACAAATGAATGGAAAAACTTTTCCACAAATAAATAAAAATTATGCATCCTTCGAAGTCCTGTCGAGTGAAACGCATTGAGTTTTGGGATCCAATTGCAACTCAGTGATGCGTGAAGCCTTGTGATTTTATTTTGTCTTCATAAATCTATATTATGTAATTAAAGTGAATATGGAAACAGTTTTTAATCGAAATTAGTGTTCGGAATGTTGTTACTCGGAGAGGCGCTTTGAAAAGCAATTTATATGCAAATGCAGGTTGCGAGACCGAACATACATACTTTTGTAATTACATCGTGTTACTTTTTATCAATATGCATGTACCAGATTTGTCGAGTCCTATATCTGCAATATTGTAACAGAATTTTAATGTCAAAGGGTTTTCATTGAACCAAACTTTCCTTCTGCGTTGCAGTACGTCCATGATTGGTGTATAGAAGTTTTCATCCCTTTCCGCCGAAGCAGCTCTCTAATCATCATACAAAGTGGTTTTTGGATATAAATCCTTTTGATCTTTTTGAATATAATGATAATAATTTCAGCTCAGTATTGAGCGAAATTTACATTTCAAATGGGTTTTTGGATTTTTTCGATTATGTGTCTGCAAGTATCTATGAATCAAAAGTGGTTTCGATTTCGTAGAGGGTTGAAAAGTCCTTGCCAACTGCCGTTTAAAAGCTTTCTCATTTATTGAAATACAATATTTTGCTTCATTTTACCGAAATTTATAGAAAAACTAATTCACAAAAATTGTATATTCTTGATAAAAGAAAACAAGAAATTCGCAGAAAAATTCACAAAATCTCATCAGAGATTTGTGTGTGCGCTTCTCTATGAATACTCGTATTGTTGCCGCCCCCATCTGCTTGTGGCGGGTAAAATTAATTAAAATTAAATGAGTAGGTAATGAGCCCTAAGCAGATTTGAGTCAGTGCAAGAAAAGAACCATAAACACAAAAGGATATTCTTTTTTTTTTTTTTTGTTCGCTCTTCAAAAAGGACGCACGAAAATTTAATTCAAAATGAAACAAAAACGAATTAACGCAAAGTAATTATTAATTTTCGCCATTTTTTCTAGGCTAATACAGCAAAAAAAAAGGGAAACATCCAGGACTCTCTGTGAAGAGGAAAATCCATCCCTATTGTGTGTGTAGGTACAGCTGATTTTTACTCCGCCTCTTTTAAAATAATCGCTGGTTCTGTTGATTTTCGTTCGAGTGTTATTAAACAGACACAGACTATTAATAGATGAGGATGTATTTTTGGGCTAAGGGTGTTTTTCCTGACAAATGTCATATATATAGCTACATTTAAAAGAAGGTAGATACTATCTCGACAGTAAAACCACGAACATAATTCTAATGACGTTAAAGGTAAAGGTAAACTTCAAAAAAACTTCATTATATGAAAATATTAATCATCACTCATCAGAAACACCATCAAATTGGGTGCATCATTTGGCAGTTGCTGAAAAGTCTGATCATTTAGTTAGGTTATGTTTAGATCATCGGGATCTGAATTCGAGTATCTAAAGACATGTGCATGAGATTTCTTGATTGGATTACTTCACTAGTAAATTGCATTACAAGTTTTTTTTTTATTATACTAGACTTAGAGGATGGTTTTATCAAGTAGATACCTACCAGTAGATCAGGAAAGCTGGAATTTAGCACGCCTTTCGGTATATTCGTCGTGCACTCAGACGCAACTGGTCCATTGTATTACGAGAAAGCAAATCCAGTAGATACATATTACCCATTTGACTATGATATCTTCGACTTTCGGAGCCGAGAATGCACTTCAGCGATAAGGAGCTTATAGTATCAGCACGCACCACATCAGCGTCAAAAATCTGATCCGAGCAAAGGCAGGACAATAACAGAGGAAATGATCCGAAGTATCGTCGCCCTCTCCGCAAGCGTCGCAAACAGTGGTGTTACTCAAGCCCAGCACACTAAGGACCGTTTGCTGATACGACTCATAAAGATTTAAGTTCCATATAAACTCTTATGTGACAGTTTATGCCATACAAAAATTACCTCATAAGAATTTAAGTAGAACTTAAATCGTTATGAGTCGTTTTCTGCAGTCATTTCTACAGAGAGACAGCAGGAATGCCGCAGACTTCCTACTGACTTTCGGGAGAATGCGTTTAGTCTGTCCGCTTCCTGTAGAGCCTTGCCATACACAATTGTGTTCGTTTGAGATCCAATCGTCAATGGAGGTATCAAACTATTTTGGAACGGATTACAGGGTTGAGCAAGGCTTTAAGCAAAGCTTGGCTGTCGCTACAGATGCAGATGCTCCGACCTCGCCACATATTCTTAACACTTATTCTTAACTATTCGGCAGCCATCAGAATAGCATAGATCTCCGCTTAAAAAACAGAGGCATGCTGGCCTAACAAGTAGTGAAGTCTAATGTTGTCGATTTCCACGAAGACATTAGCACCGGACCCTTGACTAGTTTTGGAACCATCCGTAAAAATACGACTACATCCCAAATCCCGATTTTGAACAAAAGCCGAAGTTCCGGTTTCATTGCATCAGACGGCATAACCATGGCAGTAGGGTCGTAGGGTAAGTGTCGTGCAACGTCATCGAAACTCCACTGTAGATTATACCAAAACCGGCCTGAGACGGTAGATTGCTTTAATAATAACACCCATGTTACAGGTATCAAGGGGAGGTAAATCAAGCAGAGCATCTAGAGCAGAGCCCGGTGTACTCGGGAAAGCACCCGTGCAGCTGAGACAAACCGTTCTTTGGAGTTTTGTGCAGTAGCATATTTTCGCGACAGCCCTCTCCATCAAACAACAATAAGAAAAGGCCTTATCATAGCCGTATAGATCCAAAGGACCTTTTTGGGAGATATGTCCCACGTCTTACCGAAAGCACCCTTACACTGCCAGAAAACTGAGAGCGCCTTGGATGTCTTCGACTTGACATGCTTTGCCTCCCAGATATTTCGCTTCATCGGAGATCTGGATAGTGAGGCCTTTTAGAATTGGCTTTAGCATTTCGGTACTTAAGTCTTTCTTTGCGGGATAAACGAAATAATAATAATGAAGCTTGAAACAAGGTCGGATGAAAATATATCTTGGTCGTTTGGAGCGCAAAATTGTTCGAGTAATTTTCGGTGCCATTTGCGTTGAAGGGCTTTGGAGGAGGAAATTTTACAGCGAACTCTACGAGCTATGTAGAGTGAATAGACAACAACGTTCTGGCCCAAAGAGTCTTCGAATCCAACCCGGAGGGACAATGCAGTGCGGAGTGCAATGTGGCCTGGCCCTCAGGGCTCTAATGAACCTATCTATCTATCTGTCATCCCCAAGAGTGATTATGATATCTAAGTACATGCGCACTCGTTAACCTTTCGTAACCAATCCTTCTATATTCATTTTCATTCATTTTCAATGGTCCGCTTGTCCATTAAGTGGGTCGCGGGTGTAGGTTGCTCAAGTGGACCCTCCATAGCTCTCGATCCTCCGCTATCGACTCTAAATCATCAAGGGCAATCCCCATACGGGTAGAGGAAAGATTATGAATTTGATCTAACCATCTCATCCTGGGTCTACCTAGGGGACGCCTGCCCGATGGTACGGATTCCATAGCACGTCGTGGAATCCTGGTCGGGGACATGCGTTTAACATGACCAAACCACCGAAGCATGGATCGCTCCGTCCGGAGATGTAGCTGCTCGACATTGAGTTCCTCACGTATTCTGGTATTTCTGATGCGATCTCTACGGGTCACACCAGCAATACTACGGAGAAATCTCATTTCGGCAGCTTGTATTCGCGATCTTATTCTTTCGGTCATTACCCAAACCTCATGACCATAGGTAAGAGTTGGAACAAACACCGAATTAAAGACTGACAACTTAGCTTTGACACCAAGTTCAGTCCTCCTGATAACAGAATGACCAAGCTGTCTCAAAATCGATCCAGCCTGACCAATCCTACAGGAAAACTCGGCATTGCTCCTTCCATCACTCGTGAATAAGACCCCGAGATACTTAAACTTCTCCACCTGTTTCAATGGGACTCCGCTAACATGCAGAGTGCATTGAACAGGCGTTCTGGAGACGACCATCACTTCAGATTTGTTCACATTTACCCTCATCTCAGCTTCAACACAAACGGCTACAAACCGATCGAGTGCGCGCTGAAGTTCAGTCTGAGAGGACCCAAGGATGACCAAGTCATCAGCGAAGAGCAAATGACTTATCCTCAGATCTCCCAATTCGAAACGTTCTTCGCCAAGACTGCGCTGTAACATCCAGTCCATATAAGTAATGAAAAGGAGAGGCGACAAGACGCACCCCTGGCGAAGTCCAACGCCCACGGTGAAAGGTATTGATTTAACGCCGTTTACCCGAACACAGCTTTTACAGTTTGTGTAAAGAGATTGAATGGCTCTCAAGAGAGAACCATCAATGCCATACTCCTGTAATACACTCCAGAGTTTCCCTCGAGGGACTCGGTCATATGCTTTCTCCAAATCTACGAAGCAAGCGTAAACAGCTGTAGCATACTCCCAAGCCTTCTCAAGTACCATTCTGAGAGTGAATAACTGGTCGGTTGTGCTTCTGCCGGGACGAAAGCCGCACTGCTCATCTCCTAATCGTGCCTCGACCACAGCTCTGCAACGCGTTTCCAGCACCTTGGCAAAGACTTTTCCGGGGAGACTTAAAAGTGATATACCCCTGTAATTGGAGCAATCCCTTGTATCCCCTTTCTTGAAAAGGGGCACAATCACCCCAATCTGCCAATCGCTGGGAGTTTCGCCGCATTCCCAGGCCACTTTAATGACACGAGAGAGCCATTTGACTCCCTCTTCACCTAAGGCCTTTAGCATTTCTGGCCGGATTTCATCCACTCCGGCAGATTTGCCAGCTTTTAGCGATTTGATCGCAAAAGTGACTTCCTCTACCGTGGGACTATTTTCCGCCCTGCTTAAGGCGATGGATGTGTCATCCTCAATGCCCTGGATTGGATTGAGCAATTCGGAAAAGTGCTCGCTCCATCTGCGCAAGATGTCCTCCTCATTAGAAAGAAGTGTACCATCTTTGGATTTGACTCCTTCGATAATGTTCCACTTCCTTCCTCTAAGACGGCGGATGGTCTGCCAGAACACCTTGCTTGCAGATCCGTGATCGCGGTCCAATTTTTCGCCGAACTCCTTCCAAGACTGTTCTTTGGCTACTTTAACAGCCAATTTGCAAGTTCTTCGCGCCTCAATGTACCGGTTTCGAGAAGGAGAGTCCCCCAAGTGAATCCACACCTTGAAAGCCTTCTTCTTCTCTCTGATAGCTTCTTGAACTCCGGGCGTTTTAAACCACGCAGTTCTTTTCTCACCACCAGCCGCCACACCGAGCCGCTTCACTCCGCAAACATGTCCTGCAGAGGCAATAACTGCTGTTGAAAACAACTGCCATTCTTCCTCTACATTCAATGGAACATTTGGAATTTGTTCAAACCTTTCAGATACCTGCCGTGCAAATTCCTCCCGTATCTCATCATTCTGTAGCCCCTCCCACCGTATGCGCGTAACCATTCTTGGTTTCCGCTTTGGCAGGATAGGTATTTGATCGTTGAGATACAATTTGCACAACACCAGGTGGTGATCAGTTGACAGTTCAGCACCTCTCAACACACGAACATCACAAACCATCCTTTTAATACACGATGGTACCACAAAGAAATCTATCAGCGATTTCTGCTGAAGACTTCGACGGTACCATGTGTATTTATGGATATCTTTGTGTGGAAAGAAAGTGTTCATAATGGACATTCCATTTGAACAACAAAAGTCCAACAACTTCTCTCCGTTCGCGTTTTGATCGGGGTCACCGTGTTTCCCAATCGCGCTGCCCCTTCTATATTGAATTATAAACTTAATAAAGTAATTGAATTAATAGTAATTCGGAGGAAAGTGCCGAAACCAAATTTATTTTAAATGGAAACTATGGAATTTTTCGATATTGCTATACTGGCATGGACACCAAACCCCAAAAAGTTCAGGTGCAGGTAGCACCATTTATGTCCGCAATTGGATACTCTGATGCTCTGCAAATAAACAACTCCCGCTAACAACCGACCACAGAAAGGACACTCGTCGAGGAAAAGAATCTTTTTCAGGATTATTTCACTCCAAAAATTAACACCACCTTTGAGAGATACCAATTTAATAAAATAGCTCAAAATGACGGCAAAACTATAGACGAACTCATGTCCAGACTACGATTACAAGCTCAAAACTGTGCCTTCGAAGGACTCAACCATTGTCACGAAGACTACGAATATGACATCGACCTAATAGAGAACCCATTATTCGTAATAACGCTTCCTCGACGAATATCGGAAAAAATTCGCGACAAAGTTAAGCAAGAATTCGAAAGAATGGAAATTCTATTCATTAAATTTAGTTAAACTGCGTCTTATTGAACTGAAGTTAAGATTACATTGTGAAACTTTGTTGAACTTTAAATTTAAACTCAAGTTCAGGTTCAGTTGAAGCTGGGGTAAGTAAGTAAATGTTCATGGTTGACACTTTTGCTAGTCAATTTTGACAAACGAATTTGACAGTTTTTCCTAAATCTTAATATGACACCCTCTGTTCTTATTTCAAAGCCGAAACAATCTTTAAAGATGACATTGAAATACAAATGAGCTCACCAAAATCTTGAGTTAGTTTTTTCTTCTTGAAATAAGCCGAAACAATGATTACATTGAAACTTGTTCATGATTGAAACAAGCGCTACAAAACTTAAAGTGCATGCATGCATGCATTTTGATTTTGTCTAACATCTAAGTCTTAGATCCTGAATACCCAAAATAAATTTGTTTCAGGCATAATGTAAGAATCACATTTTTAAAATAATTGCGAAACAGGATTGAAGTAAGATTTTTAAGCTTACTAAAAATCTGAAAAGAAGATTTTTTGGTTTTGTTTTAAGACTTTTCGAGCTTAATTTAAGTTGATAATGGTCCAAACGTAGCCTTTGTGTTTTTAAAATAAGAACGAACATTCTTAAAATAATCCCGAAACAGATTTAAAGTAAGATTTTTAAGATTTTCAGATTTTTAAATCTGGAAATAGTTTGCTTATTTTTAAAACTGACTATGGTAAATGTAATTCAATCTGATATTCACATACTGGGCTATAGGTATATGAATAAACATGGTAGGTATAACATTGAACATCACCGTATCCCACCTCATATTCACACATTAATACGTAACGTGTGTCAAACTATTTTGATATTTCAGCGCAATTCCAGCAACAAATTACTCTAATTTTGGACCATTATTGTGCAATAATTCGGGGGCTATAGTAATAGTGTCAAGAAATAAAAACAAAATAAGTAAAAGTGTTATCATCGGCCGGGCCGATGCTTTGATACCCTCCACTGTATGTAGGTACTGTATAGGTACACGCATGACTGTGTTTAATATTGGTTTTGTATGGGATGTACCAGAACTACATGACCGACATAGACAATTTTTAATACCAACTTGACAACTGTAAAAACAATTCCTCTCACAAAATTGTATTCATCTAAGTCGATTCGTTTGGACGCTATCGTGCTTTCAACAAACAGAGAGATATGCGTCAAATATTGGCTTTGTATGGGAGGTAACAAAACTACTTGACCGACATGGACCATTAATAGAAACCTGAAGGCCATAAATATAAAACCTCTCATAAAATTTCAGTTGCCTAAGTCGATGCGTTCGGACGCTATCGTGATTTCAACATCAGAGAGACACATGGGTCTAATAGTGGTTTTGTATTTTGTTTAATAGTTTAAAAAGTAAAAAGCCTGTAAAATATATTTCTTCATCTGAGATAACTAAAGTTAATTTCAAATTATTAAATATTGAGCTACGCTCTGAAACTTGGGAAGAAATATTTGTAGAAGGCAATGCCTCTAAAGCTTACGATCTGTTTTTATCGTTTCTTCAAAATTATATAAACAATTTCACGTATAATATTATCCGTAAGAAATCTGAGGTGAGGCTAAAACCATGGATAAGCTTTTCGATTTTGAAGAAGATTAAACTTAAAAATAAATTATGGAAAAAATGCTTTAAGCATCCACTTAATATTGCACTTAAAACCCGCTTTCAACTTATTAGCAAACGAGTTAATAAAGATATTAAGTTGGTTCGGGATAGATATTATTTCTCTAAAGTCCAAAGTGCTCTTGGCAACCCAAGAAAGGAATGGAAAACGGTAAATAGTATTATTGGTGGCAACCATTCTAATTCTTCCAATTCGATAGTATTGTGTAATAATGGTGTTACTATTGATGATCCTACAGCAATAGCTAATATTTTTAATGAGTTCTTTTCTACAGTGGGTCAGAGATCTCTTCCTAATGAGTCTGCTACACACTGTAACCATTGCTTCAGTTCTCATTTAGTCGGCGATACTGCTAGAAATAGCAGCTTCTTTTTTATAGAAATCACAGGTTTAGAGCTATACAAGATTATCAATGCATTAAGCAACTCTAGTTCTTGTGGAAATGATGGTATTTCAAATTATACTCTTAAAAATATAGTGGACATTCTTGCTTACATTTTTAATTTAAGTATTTGTTCAGGAACTTTTCCTGAAAAACTAAAATATGCCAATGTTATACCTCTGTATAAAAAGGGAAGCAAAAGTGATAAAAATAATTATAGGCCTATCTCTTTATTGTCCTCAATTTCAAAAGTTTTTGAAAAGGCTGTTAGACTACTGGACTATTTTGCAAAAATAAATTTTCTTCACCCTTCTCAGTTTGGATTTAGAGAAATGCTTTCTACAGAAGATGCCCTCTTAGAGTTTTCCTCATTTATATATAAATCAATTGATTATAAGAAATGTTGCGCTGGTCTCTTCGTAGATATCACCAAAGCGTTTGACATGGTTAACCACAATGTACTCCTTCACAAGTTATATTGTGCAGGATTTCGTGGATTTATGTATGATTGGTTTGAGTCTTATTTGAAGGACAGAATTCAAAAAGTTAAAATAGGTAACTTTGTGAGTAGCTCGAAAATAATTAACTTAGGTGTACCGCAGGGTTCTGTTCTTGGTCCAATACTGTTCTTAGTGTATATTAATTCCCTATTTAGTCAACCGTTCGTTGGGAAAGTAAAAGCCTTTGCTGTTGATCTAGGCATTGCTTATCAGTCAGATAACCATTTAAGCTTAGAGGCCGATATAAATCAGGATGTTAACATTCTGAGGATATGGTTTTCAGCTCAAGTATGCAAGTGTCCCCTGACTATGAAATACATTTTCATGAGCAAAATTGTACTAGATCTGTCATGTCTAATTGCGTTTGTGTATCTACAAGGACATTGCTGAATGACCAAATATGATGTGGGATAAATTGTTTCAAAATTGAACAAGTCAATCTGTTTAAATACTTGGGTGTTACTTTTGACCAAAATATGAGCTGGTCTGAACATATTTCTAATTTGAAGAATTATTTTCGTTCTACTGTCCGAAGCTTTTATCGTCTGAAAAAATACTGTAGTCATAGTACTTTAAAAACAGTTTATTTTGGACTATTTCAATCAAAATTGCAGTATGGAAAAAGTTGCTGGGGAGGTGCCTATCAAACGAAACTGCAGCCATTGGTTGTTTTACAAAAGTGCGCTATCAGGATAGTTTGTGGGGCACATCGCTTGGCTCGTTCTATGATTTTATTCAGAACATTGAAAATTCTACCGCTTAAACATTTGTATTACTTCAAAGTTTTAAAAATTTTTTTTATAAGAGGTGGCTATATGCAGGATCCAATTTCTAACACCCGTGCTTTGCGTATTAATTCAAGTAACTATGTCGTTTAACCTACTTTTCGCACCGCTTTGTTCAAAAACTTCTACTGTGTTGTATCCCGTAAACTATTTAATAGCCTTCCTTCGAATATTCGTGTAATTAGATCTCTGCCCGATTTTACATCTAAAGTCAAATTTTGGCTTCTTGGCTTCGATCATGAAGAAATCAAAGTTTTGTTGCGCTATGTTATTTGATTTATTTTATTTTTCTTCAGCTTTTATTTACCCTCTCTCTCTCTTTACGTATTTTGTTTTTTTTTTCTTTTACTTTCTTTATATTATGTATAATGTATATGTGCAGTATATTTCAATTTAATACTGTTCACCCCACTTCTAAATTATATTTTTCAAGATGTGACATTATCACTATTTTCATTTTCAAATAAAAATGTCACTACCTATATTTTTTAATTAAACTTTGTTAGAATAAGTATTTATATAACAATTGTTAAATTAAGAAATAATGAAAATAAATAATAATAATAATAATAATAATTGGAGATACCAGAACTACTTGACCGACATAGCTCATTTTCAATACCAAACCTGACGACGGTAAAAAGAAGTCCTTTCAGAAAATTGTATTCGCCTATGTCGATTCGTTTGGACGCTATCGTGTTTTCAACAGACAGATAGACGGACATGGCTAAATCGATTCAGAATGTGATCCTGATTCAGAATATACTTTAAAGGGTCTCCGGTGAATCCTTCTTGGCGTTACAAATGTAATGGCAAAGATAATATACCTTTCTGTGGAGGGTATAATAAAGTTCTCGGGCGTGATATAGTACCTACATTGCTTTCAGTTTTCAAAGGAATAACGTTCTTAAAGTGTGTTTACCATAATGAAATGTATGCGTTTCTTTGACTTCACCCCCGGCCAATATGCTAAAATTGTCGAAAGAATGAGATGGAGAATACAAACTGCCGAAATAATGTTTCTTCGTTGTATTTCTGTTGTAGCTCTCAGAGATTGTGCAAGAAATACCAGAATACGGGTCCTCCTACTGGCAGCTGGCAGCTGGAGCGTTTCAAATTTCCATCTCCATGCCAACAATAGAATTCCACTTGTTGTTAAATTAAATCCCAAATATCTTTTCCACCCGTATGAAGATTGTCCCTTATGATTTGGAGACGGTGGCGGCTGGCGGAAGATCAAGACTTGTGGGAGGCTTATTAAAAACGCCAACATATCGGCGAAGCTTGTACGTGTTTTTAAAATGCAATTTCTCACCCGATCGAAACCTAAACTTTGTGAATATATTTTGTAGTTATCTTTTATCAAAGATATAATCACCCAATCACATTTTATTTAATTGATTAATTATATATTTCAGAAACTAACATACGAATTTGAACTAAATTTGTACTGCAGTACAGTAACGGCTCGGAAAAGTTAAGACGCGATAAAGTTAAGTATACGGAAAAGTTAAGTAGCTTCAGACTCCACGGCGGTCTTTAAAAAGTTAAGTTTTGTCTTAACTTTTTCAAGTCAGTTTTATTTTTAACTTATTTTTCCATTATCGCTATATATTATGTAAAGTTGGACGTATGTATAAACACATCAAAACATTAATTTTTGTATTTTACGTACATATATAATGCATTAATGTATATTTTTGAAATTGATTCAGTGTCTTGAAAAAGTTAAGAATTCGCAAAAGTTAAGCACCCAAAAAACAAACTACTTAACTTTTTCGAGTCACTATTGTATCAAAATTGTGCCACACAAAATTTGTCTCCGGTACGCTAAAACCCGTTGTCAAATGTCAATAATATCTGCATCAACTGACTGAAAAAACTGATATTTTCTTGTAATACATTTGATACATTTTACAGACAGAAATTTTGATACTTTTGATACAGTTTTCAAAAACAAAAGATACGTTTTTCTAAAAATCGACTGCAACGCTGTCTACAACAAAGTCGAATATGACTAAAAAGCAGACACACAGTGTCTTAAATTCTTGCACCTAATAAAAACTATTCGAAACTTTTCTTCTGCGAATTTTGGCCAAACTGTTTTCAGTCTGAAACACTCAATACTTCTCCCTACATGGATGATTCCAAATTCCAATATATTAACTTTTATTTCAATGTTACCAAAAGAGAGAGAGAAAAAAAAACTCGCCACCGTTTTTTCGTTGCTCCTTTATGGTATGGCTCGATAATGCACGGAATGTGTAAAGTGAGTTAATAAAAAGTAATATTCGTATAACACTTGTGTATTTTTGTAAACACTGTTTGTCGTTCTCTCTAAAATCCAAATCGTGTTTCTTCGAAGTCATTTCGTCACTTTCCGTACCCCCATCGCCTTCGGTAATCGTATATCGAATGTGTGCAGTAAAAACCGACATCCCCTAAGGATGTCGCAGGCAAAAGTAACTTTTCACTACCAATCATCCAGAGATATCACTCGCACTTGGTATATGATATGGCAACCGTCGCGAAACGAACTTATGACGCGAGTAGTTACTGCCGAGTGCCGATGCCGACGACAATGACTATGACACGTCAAAAACGTGGACGGTTATTTACCCTTTATCCTGTTCTTATTTTTTTTTCGCTTCTCTGCATTTGGGTTTTATATTCCGTTCGATTGAATTGTAAAGGGAGTTGATTTTATCAGTTTGTATCTGTATAAGCGGGTGTGGGAGAACGAGTGATGAGATAATATCCGTCGAGTCAAAAGGATATGAAAGAATATTTCTTTTCGTGCAACAGTATACAATATGGAAGTCAATACTTTAATGGGGGCTATTTTTCGGGACATTGACTGCAGAGTATTGGATTTGGATTTCCATTACTAGGGGAAAGGCAAACTTGATGCCTTATTGTTGCAAAATTCAATGAAAGGGATGAGAAATTCTTAAATGGATTTTGTTTGCTAGAGAATACGGCCCAGGGGGAAAGTTTTTCGTAGTTTTTGTTGTTCTAAGTTATAAAATGCAACATTTGAGATAAAAATCAAAATTTCTCACCTTTCCAGCCAAAGGAAGGCTCACTCCTCACAGCCCAAATGCGGAAAGACAAAAGCACAACAGTATAAAGCGAACATTTCACACCCATGATTATCTGGGAAAACAATCTCCGAAATCATTACAACGCACATCCTTAAAATTAAATAAACATTTCCCGAAAACCCAAGGAAACGTCCTCCTAGATGAAACTAGAACAAACAAAACCCATCGTTTTCTGTGCCCTGTGCGTCTCCGTCGTCTTCGTCGTCGTCGCTCCCAATCCCGTCAGATTAACGAGCGTGAACCATTTAATGCTCCAATTCATATTCAGATTTCATTCGCATAAACAAAAGCGACGAATTGTCCTTTCGCCGTGCTGCGAGATGGGTGCGTGTATGTATAGTGGAAGGTGCCATTACCATGTGCCCTTTCCATAAGGTAATTCCATTAACATTTCATTGGGTTTGTTTTGATGGAATAGCAGAGTTGTGTTAAGGTCGAGACCCAGAAATGTGGAACAACAAAACAAAAGATGGTATCCTTTTGGATTTGATTTGATTACACGCACGCTACACATATACACACGGCTTTCACGTTCCGCCATCCCATTTGCCGCACCCTTCAAAAGGAATTAAAATTTAAATAAAGTTTAACGGCACAGCTACTCTGTATAGATCCTGTTGCGTTTGGTTTGGCGTACACACATCCCAGGGATTAGACACAAAGATGTGAGTACGCACAAAAAACTTTCTATCGAAGGATGAAACAATAAGAAGATTGTATCCTTAATTGGAAAATCGCCTGGTAATTTTCATTTCCGCAAAAGGCGGATGGACGGTCGGTGGTGGCGACCAACTTGAAGAAAAAACAAAAAAGTTCCCATTCAAGCATCCTTGGGAATTGTTGCAAAACAACAAATGCGGCCAAAGTATGACGAGAGGATGTTTTATAGAGCGTTAATGTTGCGGGAGGATGTCGAAGAAGGGGTGTTAAGCTATTTAACAATTCCGCATTTTGGCCAAACGAACAAGAATATACTCTAGTAATACTAAAAAGGGCCAGAACGTGCGCCGATTGTGCGGGGGTAGAGCGAGAGTCAAAAGGATAAGAGTTGGTCCTTTTGCGCCTTCTGATTCTTCATTAAATTTAAATTAAAATCAAATGAGATCTGAGTTGTGGAAAAAGGACTTTGTTTGCTTTATGTAGCTACTTACTGTGTGCGCGGGGGCATAGACAATAAGAAGCTCATAAAGAAGGCCCAAAGACGATGAAACCCTTTTCTTGTCAATTTTGAGAAGATATTCTCTCGGCATCGGCAGTCAGTGCATTCGGAGGGCAGCTTTTATTATGTGTATGTGTTGGATTAATAATCCGTTAATAATATTATCTGATGGAATAAATGCGGAAGATATGGAAATGAAGGGTTCGAGGCCATTATAAAACAGACGACTACTTTTGTGTGATGCTTTGCCCAAAAAGGGTTGTTTATGTTGGAAAATGTTTCAGTTGAATTGTAGGTGATGGAAGTTGATGAAAGTAAATATACATGAAAGGCGGTTTTTATATTAGGCGTGTTTTTTTTTCTTCGCCAAAAAAAAATTGCAGGCAGTACCTACCTAAATTAGTTTGTAAAATTATAAATGACGAGAACAAGTAGCTATAGGTACCTATATAAAAATAGTTCACAAATGAGAAGAAATACATTTAGTTTCAGATGGTTTATTTATTGTTGGTAAGATCTGCAGCAACAGCAAGTTCCAGCCGTAACAGCGATTTACAGGATGTACTGGATGTGCTGGCACTTTTATCGGATGATTCAAGTTCCAGCAGCGAATTAGTGGCAGTGCACAAACTCCTAACGTATAATGTAGCATTTCAGCAGTCCCAGTCTGGTCCCAATATCTCTTACTAAGTCCAAATTTTGAGTTGCAATTGCAATCTTATTGTCAATATTTTGATTGTTAATGTTTGCTTTTTTTTAGGGGAGACTGGGGCACCTTGGACAACTTTTTGCTTTGAGGTCTCAAAAAACCTATATGGGTTTAAATTATTGGCCTGTAAAGTATTCTCACTTTTTTTTTTTTTTTATAATTAACACGCGGTAAAGAGGTTATGACTACTCTTAAGTGTAATGTGATTTACACAGCGCGGGCATTAAGGAAATTGGGATAGAGAAGATAAGAGATTCCGATGCACATTGGTTTTAAATGTCTGTAAATTGTACTGAGGAGGGAAGATAGAGCTGGGCAAGGCATTCCACATTCGTGTGAAAGAGTCTCTGTATTTCATAGTACGTCCGAAGATAGGCTGAAGGGGTGGAATGCAGCTGGCAATAGCACTGTTTGTTGAAAAAGCGATAAAACGCAACGTTTCTACGATGTTCAAGCGAATGAATAGAATTCGCAATATTTGTGTCCCCGATTAGTTTTAACGCACGATTTTGGATCCTATCCAGTAAGTGCAATATAGTTTTTGGTGCACCAGACCAGATGTGGGAATTGTACTCAAGTTTAGGTCGAATGAACGCCTTATATATTGTAGCCAGATCAGAAGGGGTAAAATATATCTTGCACCGTTTGAGAAAACCTAGACATTTCGCAGCATTCTTGGCGACTCCGTGCATATGGTCATTCCAACGAAGGTTGTTATGGACGCACATACCGAGAATGGAAAGTCTTTCGGTTTCGGTGATGCAAGTGCCATTCATGGATAATGGCTGTTTTGGGTTTCGCTTTAGAGACAGCAGACAGCAGTGTTTTTGAAGCATTAAATTCCACTCTATTGGCTGAACCCCATTTAAAAATGCTGTCAAGGTCGGAATTTAATGTGCTTAACATATTATACGTCGCCGTTCCAGTTCTACGGCCGAAGAGCAGGGACGTGAGTCTTGGAAATAATATGAGAAGCTAAGAGTGCTGTCATCAGCCAAGGAATGAATTGGATTAGAAGTTGCAAATAAGAGATCCTTTATAAAAATGAGAAAGAGAGTCGAAAACAGAACGGAGCCTTGGGTAAATTTCAGACTTGATACTGTCCAAAACAACTTGAATTGCACGGCCAAAAAGGTAGTTTCTAATCCATTGAATAAGAGACGCATCGATCCCATAAGCACTCATTTTCGACAAAAGAGCTTGGTGCCAAACTCTGTCAAATGCCTTTGAAATATCAAGCGCAACAATCTTCGATTCACCGAAGTGATGGAGAGATTTGTTCCACTTCTCGGTGAGATAAGTCATCAAATCACCAGTGGACCTGTTGCCACGAAAACCGTACTGTCGGTCATTGAGGAGTTTCCGTGATTCAAGATATTTCATAAGCTGACGGTTTATCAGCGTTTCCATGACCTTAGAAAGAATGGACGGGTTGGACAAATGCTGTTTTCCACCTACTCGGAAAGAGTCCAGAAGAATAGGCCAGATGAAAAAGCTTACGCAGTGGTTTTGCCAGCGTGGAAGAACACCTCTTCAGAACCATGGGGGAGATATAGTCTGGGCCAGCGGATTTATTTATGTTGAGATCATAAAGTACTCTTGCGACTGTACGAGTGCGAAAAGGGATTGGTCCCATGGTAAATTCGACGCACTCGAGTACAGGTGCAGACAAAGCGCAATCTGGGAGCATCGAGCTAGCTGCGAAATGTGCAGCGAGCAGATTAGCTTTGTCTAAAGAGCTGACAGCTGGAGTGTCATTGTAAATAAGCGTTGGGATCGCTGGTGAGGCCGAATTCTTAATATTTTTTACAAACCTTTTTACTACCCTTGGGACATTGTAGTATTTTTTGCCTCAGCTTTTGGTCAAAGGAGAATTTGACACGCTTTATGAGGGCATTGTAGTCATTTCTGGCTCGTTTAAACTTCTTCCCTTAATCTAATAGCCTCTTTACAGCTCAAGTCGTACCACGCGTTTTCTTTTGGTTTGATAATATTTATCCTGTTAGGGATAAAGGATTTCATACCTAAGGTGATTATATTTGTTACCATATCAGCGGCGGCATCCACGTCGTTATCGAGGAAGCATAACGACCAGTTAAAACTCCTAAAGAAGCTGTTAAGTCCGCTCCAGTTGGCTTTCTCGTATTGCCACGGTTCTTTTCGGAGTTTTTTCTTTAACTTTGTGGTCGGAGTACGAGAAATTAGCTGATATGGTACAGTGGTCTGACGAGCCTAGAGGCGATAATATTTCATTGCAATATTTATTAAGGTGGGAGGTGAGAAACAAGTCCAGTGTGTTGGCATTTTGACCGTTAATGTCTGGTACACGTGTTGGCGCATTTACAAGCTGGGTTAATTGGTTTACCTCAGCAAAGATCTGAACATAAATTCCTTCGGGTGTTGTCTGTCCAGAATGTCGAAGCCAGTCAGAATTGTGAATATTTGAGAAATGCAAATACCTAAACTTTGGTTTGGCTCACGTTCAAAGGTGTCCCATTCTGCCTTATTAAATTTGTTGTCAAATTAATGTATGATACAATCGATAGCACTTTCGATAACATTTAAAGCAATATTAGATTGGTAGCACAGTTTTTATCTGGGCTAAAGGCATAAGCCTTTATTATTATCCGGGCTAACGAATCCTATGTGTAGGATGGCGTATTTGTATGGAAAACTTGCTAAGCCCATATGGATTGCAAAAAAAAACCCGCCTATTATTTTATTCACTTCAACGGTGAAATCAGTCACAATTTAGGAATGTAGATAGAAGCACTACATGCGACCATAGAATTCATATTGTCTTGAACACACCTACCTATGGCCTCCAGCTAAATCTCTGACTAGAAAGCTCAGGATCTTTCTTTGAATTACTCCTCATCTTTAATGGACAATGGCTTTAGATGATCTAAAAGTACTCATCATAGTCAAAAAAGAGCTATTTCAGTAGTATAATTGTCAGACTAAAAATTGGAACTATGACAGGAGTTATAAGCATTTGTGACTTAGCTAGGGTCATATGGGCGCAGAAATTAATCGCTTCCAAAGGATCAATATGACAGTCAGAATTCAAAATTATTCAACAAAAATCACATAAAATGATTCTGATGATGAATTATTAGTGGTGTAGCTCGAAATAGCTATCATTCCTGCCAAAGTGACTGTGTCTACGAGTTGTTGTCAAAGTTATTCTCTCAAACAATAATTCATTGACTAAAATTCGACGAAATTTCCTAACAGAAATTGTCAGGATCCCAACCACGGCCTTCAGGGTTAGAACCAGTCTCTGGTTGTAGATTTGCAACTCCAGAGCTTGAGAAAATAAAAAAATATCCCAACAAGACCCTATACTATACCTATACGGGCTCTATTGAGTGGAATTGACAGTTTCCTAAATATGAGGTCTGTTCTTTTACTTTAAAATCTTACGAATTTTTACGCATTTTAACACAATGTCGTTCCTTAACTTGATAAATTTGTAAAAGACATCGGCTTCAAGAGAGCAAGATATTACCCCTTCACTCAGAATCTTACTAGTTTTTACTCAACACTTTTTTTTTGAGTAAGCATTAAAACAACGGTGAGTTGCCTGAAAATTGACAGATCATTTTTCATAGTTACTATAAAAGCGTTCCCTAACGTTTTCGTAAGTTTTTCTCTTTGAGAGAGAAACTTCATCCCCACCACTGTCATTTTGACAGTATTTTCCATTTTTACTACAAAATACTACAATTTCAATAATGTATACGCTCATTGGCTTAAGCTGGATTACCCGCATTTAATCCTATATTTTTATTCTTCCATTCGACTACTAAGCAAGAGATTTAAGTTTCAATTGAGTCATGTTTTTGTAAGTTCTTTGAATGCGCCTTTTTTAAGTTATTCGTCTTTTTTCTGACGTGTTAATTTTTCGACTTTTTTGACGGTTCTAATTAGGCATTTAGGAGCGTGAGGTTTGGGCTTTTTATTGTGATCTTGGACGTGTTTTTCTCTCTTTTACTTATAGTGCTTCTATCTAAGGTGTTTTTTGCCGATTTTTGAAAGCTGTATCTGACAAAATTTTATTCTTTTGCTGTCGTTTTTGTCGGGGGTGTTTTTTTATGAGGTTTTTAAAATTGGTGTTTTCTCCATAAGGCGTCGGGACACTGTTTTAATCGTTTTCATATATAGTTGAAAATGTTCTTTCAACATTAGCTGTGGTCACTGGAAGCGTGGCCATAACCATAAGCTTGAAGTTTATAGCTCTAAAGCAAGTTTTGTCACATATATCAAGCAATTTCAAAATTTCGGTAGAAGGATCACTCGACGCATACCAAAGAATGTACTCAGCTTTCACAGCTGACAACGAAATTGCATTATCAAAGTAACATGTTAGGTTTTTTATTTCGTTCACTCACTCAACTGCAGCAAAACCTGGGAGAAGAGCTTGAGTCTTCTTTGACTATTAATCTGTCCGTAGCATTTTGTATTAACGAATCTATGCAAGGAATCAGTATAGACACTTTAAAATAGGCTTCAGTAGAAGAAGTTTCTGGATTGGAACGCGTTGTTTGTTTCAATGAAGTTCTTGGAGATCTTAATACAACTTCAAATAAGTCCTCGGCAAGTTGGGCTTGAGATGCGGATTGAACAGCCTCTCTGAAAAGGTCTTCGGCATTCTCTCTGATGTCGTTAAGAGAATTCAGAAGTTCTTTTGTGCGGTTGATTGCAGATAGAAATCTAAGGATTTGTTCATTCATTCATTTCATTCATTTTCAATGGTCCGCTTGTCCATTAAGTGGGTCGCGGGTGTAGGTTGCTCAAGTGGACCCTCCACAGCTCTCGATCCTCCGCCATCGACTCTAAATCATCAAGGGCAATCCCCATACGGGTAGAGGAGAGATTATGAATTTGATCTAACCATCTCATCCTGGGTCTACCTAGGGGACGCCTGCCCGATGGTACGGATTCCATAGCACGTCGTGGAATCCTTGTCGGGGACATGCGTTTAACATGCCCAAACCACCGAAGCATGGATCGCTCCGTCCGGAGAAGTAGCTGCTCGACATTGAGTTCCTCACGTATTCTAGTATTTCTGATGCGATCTCTACGGGTCACACCAGCAATACAACGGAGAAATCTCATTTCGGCAGCTTGTATTCGCGATCTTATTCTTTCGGTCATTACCCAAACCTCATGACCATAGGTAAGAGTTGGAACAAACACCGAATTAAAGACTGACAACTTAGCTTTGACACCAAGTTCAGTCCTCCTGATAACAGAATGACCAAGCTGTCTCAAAATCGATCCAGCCTGACCAATCCTACAGGAAAACTCGGCATTGCTCCTTCCATCACTCGTGAATAAGACCCCGAGATACTTAAACTTCTTCACCTGTTTCAATGGGACTCCACTAACATGCAGAGTGCATTGAACAGGCGTTCTAGAGACGACCATCACTTCAGATTTGTTCACATTTACCTTCATCTCAGCTTCAACACAAACGGCTACAAACCGATCGAGTGCGCGCTGAAGTTCAGTCTGAGAGGACCCAAGGATGACCAAGTCATCAGCGAAGAGCAAATGACTTATCCTCAGATCTCCCAATTCGAAACGTTCTTCGCCAAGACTGCGCTGTAACATCCAGTCCATATAAGTAATGAAAAGGAGAGGAGACAAGACGCACCCCTGGCGAAGTCCAACGCCCACGGTGAAAGGTATTGATTTAACGCCGTTTACCCGAACACAGCTTTTACAGTTTGTGTAAAGAGATTGAATGGCTCTCAAGAGAGAACCATCAATTCCATACTCCTGTAATACACTCCAGAGTTTCCCTCGAGGGACTCGGTCATATGCTTTCTCCAAATCTACGAAGCAAGCGTAAACAGGTGTAGCATACTCCCAAGCCTTCTCAAGTACCATTCTGAGAGTGAATAACTGGTCGGTTGTGCTTCTGCCGGGACGAAAGCCGCACTGCTCATCTCCTAATCGTGCCTCGACCACAGCTCTGCAACGCGTTTCCAGCACCTTGGCAAAGACTTTTCCGGGGAGACTTAAAAGTGATATACCCCTGTAATTGGAGCAATCCCTTGTATCCCCTTTCTTGAAAAGGGGCACAATCACCCCAATCTGCCAATCGCTGGGAGTTTCGCCGCATTCCCAGGCCACTTTAATGACACGAGAGAGCCATTTGACTCCCTCTTCACCTAAGGCCTTTAGCATTTCTGGCCGGATTTCATCCACTCCGGCAGATTTGCCAGCTTTTAGCGATTTGATCGCAAAAGTGACTTCCTCTACCGTGGGACTATTTTCCGCCCTGCTTAAGGCGATGGATGTGTCGTCCTCAATGCCCTGGATTGGATTGAGCAATTCGGAAAAGTGCTCGCTCCATCTGCGCAAGATGTCCTCCTCATTAGAAAGAAGTGTACCATCTTTGGATTTGACTCCTTCGATAATGTTCCACTTCCTTCCTCTAAGACGGCGGATGGTCTGCCAGAACACCTTGCTTGCAGATCCGTGATCGCGGTCCAATTTTTCGCCGAACTCCTTCCAAGACTGTTCTTTGGCTACTTTAACAGCCAATTTGCAAGTTCTTCGCGCCTCAATGTACCGGTTTCGAGAAGGAGAGTCCCCCAAGTGAATCCACACCTTGAAAGCCTTCTTCTTCTCTCTGATAGCTTCTTGAACTCCGGGCGTTTTAAACCACGCAGTTCTTTTCTCACCACCAGCCGCCACACCGAGCCGCTTCACTCCGCAAACATGTCCTGCAGAGGCAATAACTGCTGTTGAAAACAACTGCCATTCTTCCTCTACATTCAATGGAACATTTGGAATTTGTTCAAACCTTGCAGATACCTGCCGTGCAAATTCCTCCCGTATCTCATCGTTCTGCAGCCCCTCCCACCGTATGCGCGTAACCATCCTTGGTTTACGCTTTGGCAGGATAGGTATTTGATCATTGAGATACAATTTGCACAGCACCAGGTGGTGATCAGTTGACAGTTCAGCCCCTCTCAAAACACGAACATCACAAACCATCCTTTTAATACACGACGGTACCACAAAGAAATCTATCAGCGATTTCTGCTGAAGACTTCGACGGTACCATGTGTATTTATGGATATCTTTGTGTGGAAAGAAAGTGTTCATAATGGACATTCCATTTGAACAACAAAAGTCCAACAACTTCTCTCCGTTCGCGTTCTGATCGGGGTCACCGTGTTTTCCAATCGCGCTGCCCCATGTCGAGAAATCCGCACCCACGTGAGCATTGAAATCACCCATCAGGATATAAGAATCCATATCTGCAACCTTTTCAAGGGCTGCATCAACTTCATCTAAGAAAGCTGCGTACCCTGACTCCAGATTCGGTGCATACACCTGCACTAGAGCCAGAGTTGATCTTTCAAGCTTAAGCTTTAAGATCGCAACTCTCCCTCCTAATGGTATCCACTCCAATACTCTGCCTGCCAGCCTGGGACTTGTGAGTATCCCCACTCCCGCCTGAGCAGACATTGAAGGTGCTACTCCCGACATGAAGAGTTTCCACCCATCTGCAAGGTCCACAGTTCTAGAACCCCTTTGCTTTGTTGAGGAAACACCAACTATATCTAGTCGATATTTAACAGCCTCCCCAACAAGCTCCAGGTCTTTTCCCGTGAGCGAAGAGATGTTCCACGTGCCTATCCTAAGTCGATGCCGTTGTCGAGTTGTCGAAAGTCCACTTATGCCCCTATTGGTGCATAGCGCATCCACCCTCTGACCCCCATAATGGTTTGCGAGACCATTGATAGGAAGCTCGTAGCCGTTTCGGGTTAAACCCGGCCGACTGCCGAGCGTGACAAGCCGACCACCAGACGCTCGCAAACTGCCACCCTCCAGGCCTGGCTCCAAAGGGCGCCCTATTATGACAGGCTTGGCAATATCCGAGGCTCTTCTAGTTCTTCTTGTCATCGTTGGGTGTGTGCTTCGTCAGCCATGTCTAGGTAAACCTAGACATGTTGCCCGCCCCCCACCACGGGGAGGTCAGCTACATGAGGGGGCTGGATTTGTTCTGTAGGAAAACTGATAAGGGTAGCGTTAAAGTGAACAGTTTTTCGTATACAATAAGGCTTACTAGGAAATCACTTTTTTGGACCGCTGCCAAGTGTTGATGCTTTCGAAGACATTGCCTTCCTTCTGCGATGTTTCACAAAGGCGTAGAAGAGTTTTTCGGCTCTCTGGTGCTTGTTTTTTTTAAAGACGATAAGTTATATCTGCATTTGAATGGTTATGGAAGAAATTCGCCATTAAGGGGTTTAGCCCCTCAAGCTCGCCCCCCCCCCTTCCTAACTGCCAGGGTTGGTTTTTGTATGGCATATGTATTTGGTGCGGTTTTAACTCGATTCGCAATACATTTTTGAAGCTTTGTCGGCAAGTTTTCTATATTGTAATTTTTTTTATCGCGTTTTCTAACTGGTTTTGTACGTGTTGTTTTGTTTATGGCATCTTATGTGATTCTTTACATTTCGTTTTTCGATGGATTTCAAGTTCGCAATCCTCTAAAAGGTAAGTCTGTTATTTATATGCCATGTTGCCATTTTGAATAGAGGTTTCGGTTAAAATAGTGCACCACATGCAGGATGGTTTGTGAAGAAAGTTGGTGAGACTGGTTTGCTTATTGACAACCGAACTTATTCCCCTGTTTGCCCTGTGCGTTCAAGCCAATGCATTTTGAGCGTGTGACTGTTTTGACTAATTTTTTTTCCAAGGCGACAAACGTTAATGTCATTGGAGATTGGCATGATATCCGATTGTGTGAGTGTGGCATAGCAAGTTCAATAATCTTGTAGGCATTCGTTTTGGTTAGGTTATGTTTATGTTGCTTCGACGCCACGAAACTGATATTTGATGCCGTTGGACTTTTGTTTGGGGGTTCCATTAAAAATCAATGCTATGCAAATAATCCGGAGGCAATGCGGGTATTCGTGAAATAGGCGACTGAAACCATCAAAAATGTATTTAAAAATTTGGTTGACAGGATTGTCTACTGCCCACCAGCCATTTGAATGAAATAAAATTTTATTTTTGTCTATTCCGACTTAAATATCAACTGATCGAATTTCTACAAATACCATTTTGGTATTTTCATCATTTGCGTATTAGAAATTAGAAACATTAAATTGCATTCTATTTCAGGAGTACCTACATACATTAAAAAACACAAAAAGTTGATTGTTGCTAACCCTAAAAACCGACCATACTTTTACCATAAGCATCGCATATACCCCCGCGCCCAAGAGCACACACCAATTTTGATGCAACACTCTCATTCATACACTCTCGCTCATACACTCCCGCTCAACTGAATAGGTTCAAAAATTTTTTAAAATGTAAAATAACCGTATTTTTTTTAACCAAGTTGCCGATTTTAATGAAAACAATTTCTTTATTTAAATAGAATAATCAATTGTTTAATCAAAACACGAAAGTGGTCTATTATATTATTTATACGCATTTATATTTTTATGATTATGTTTCCAAAACCATATTTAAGTACTACAGTAAAACCTCGTTAATTCGGAATGGTTGGGGGGAAGGTCTGTCCGAATAAACGAATTTTCCGAATTAATGAGAGATTTTTTTTATGCACCCAAACGCGTTCCTATTGATGGAAATGCAAGAACATTAAACCAAAAATTATTTTAATAACACAAAAGATTGGAAATAATACATAAAATTTATTATAAATAATTTTTGTAGCTATGTTAATGCTACTGGTGTTTTCTTTAGCAACATTTAAATGTGGATTACCGGGACTCCCCCAATATCTTTATTTTATGGTTTTTTCCGACTTCTAAATAAATGGTTACTCCCCCAATAGACATTTGGATGATTTGTTCCGACTTCTACATATTTCAGATCCATTTGCTACGTTCAATCATTGCGTTATTTAATTTTTTCTAGTTTAATTTAATTTTTACATAAAAAAATTGAAAACCAACTCTCATTTATTCGGAAAAATCTCTTTAATTCGGAAAAGATTTTTTTTCCGAATAAACGAGTTTTCCGAATTAAAGAATTCCGAATTAAAGGGGTTTTACTGTATTTATTTTGGCTCAACTGAATCTTAAAAAACTTAAAATTAAAAAAAAAATAGTTATGTGAAGGTGAAGCAAACATAATTTAGTATTTGAAGAACTATCTTCTTTGTTCAATATACCTAACTTCATAGATACGATTTGGAAAATACCTACTTATAATATTCATCAATAATTCCAAGTGAAATTGTTGACATTGATTTTTTAATGACGCCAATTAGACTTGCAGAATCATCGAAATGTCTCCTGCTTTTATATACGCTTTTGGACAATAGTCCTCAAACGTTCTCAATAATAGTTGAGTTGAGTTGTCTTCAATTCAACCCAACTTTTACACAACCCAAACTAACTAACAACTTATAGACAACCACCGCCATATTTGTTGTGTTTTGATAGACAACTTTTCTATCAAGGTTTTGTATAACAACACGTGTTAAATCCAAGAAAAAATATACGCCAATTTCCGAATTTTGTGCACTTTATTTGATGCTAAAATTTCCTAAAAATACATAAATTCAATATCTATTGTTTTTTATACGTTAATTCTTACGTTTAGTTTGGCCTTTGGATTAAACAATGTTATTTTAGAAATTTAGCAGGAATTATACACTTAAAATATAAAAAGGTTAACTTTATGACCTTGCGCTTTCGCTGCTTTTAATAGAAAAGGAAATCATTTTTTGACATTTCAATGAAGTGGATCAATTGCGCCATCTACTGCTCAATAGCGCCAATGTCGCCGATGTTGCCGTGATTCTGAACAATACGGACAATATCGAATTTTGAATGACATAAAACCAAGAGACAACTCAACTGTAGTTGTAGTTGTCTTACACTTACATAATAGGGGTATAGGTAGGTAGGTAGGTAGTAGTGGCGGTTTTGGTAAAAAAACCCATAGTGGCACAGAGTGCCGTTTTGTTACCACATACTCATTTGACCTGGTTGTTGTAGGTATGTCGAAGGGTAGATTAGATCCAGCCTGTGGAATTCAAAAGGGTTATGAGTTCTTTGATGCTATATTCTTCGCGACTTCCTCGAGGGATGTGAAGAAGGGTTTACCCAGAGCTCGTTGTCTAGTCCTAGCTAGTGCCGGACAAGTGTATAGGTAGTGACTGAGAGTTTCTTTTTCGGTTGCGTCGTTACAACTGCGACAGTGTGTATTATGTGGGATGCCTAATCTCCGCATGGTCCGCTATAGGCCAGTGGCCCGTGGTAATCGCTGTTATTCTGGCTATATCTTTACGTGTTTTACTCAAGAGGTGGGATGTTTTGTCCCTGCTGTAATTTGGCCACATACTTCTGGATATGGCGCAATTTGTTAGCCTCCTCCATCTGAGATTGGCTTTCGATAGGTATTCTTCGGAAATGTTTGCCTTGACTGCTCCTATTGGAATTTGGATCGATTCCGCAAGTGAGCCGTGAAGGCTTGAACCTCGCCTGGCCAGCTCGTCAGCCTGTTCGTTTCCATAAACGTTGGTGTGGCCTGGAACCCAGATCAGGATAATCCGGAACTGATCAAGCGAGGCCAACTCCTCTCGGCATTCTAATACTAATTTTGAGTTTATATTGGCTGAGGCGATGGCCTTAATTGAATAGGGGCATAAGTTCCGGGAAGTATGGCAGCCACTCGAGCAATTTTACATTTTGGACGTTTATCCACTGTTTAACGACCCTGGCAGTATGTATGACTATGATGAGTGTGGCCGTTATACTGGTATGTATTTCCATGGAATCCGTTAAAAAAATATTCGAAAAATTTGGTAAAGCCTTTTGAAGTACAGTTTTGTAATACATTCGCGTTCATTTTCGATGTAACAAACTGCAGCTCACAAGTCCCATAATACGATATGTGCGGAACACCGTAATGCCCCCTGATGCACGGATGTGGTGGCTATCTAAAACACATTGATCCTTTCGTAGGCCGTGAATGTAATAGTTTTAGCCATCCGGTTCATCCAGGTTGAACTTCTTTTCATCGGAAAACACGACAGTCTGCCACTCTTGTTCCACTTCATATGCTCTCGAGCAAACTGAAGTCGTGCAGGTGCAGCATTCCGCACATCATTGAGATGTGTTTTTATACGTTCAGTTTCCTCAAACGCTTTGCACTCCGAATAATACGTTTTCCAGATGCCAGACTTTCATTAGCAGCACATTCTTCCCTGATTTTAGCAGCAGGACGTTGGGAATTTAAATCAGTTCTGATGATAAGTCTTCTGGCTGCCGGTGGTGTCGCATGTTGAGCCTCCCCTTTCATATTGTTATTATAGCTTAATTAATTTCGAATAAAATTACCAACTACATTTTGACTTCGGCCAATCTTCTAAGCGATTTGGCCCTGCTTTAAACCAAATTTGAATTATCCCTATATTTGGCCTTTTTCAAAGTCATTCAATTGCTTTCCGCCACCAGTTTTACAAAAAAACGGAGGTAATTACTTTCAATTTAAAAAAGCAAAAGAATTGACGTCGTTACATAACCGCTGTAGGTCACAAACTAAAGTCATTGCCCTTGAACCTATTCTGATGAACCAAAATAAATGGAAATTTTTTGATATGTTTAAAAAAAAAAAAAAAATAATAATAATAAATCCTACGTGTTTTAGAGACCGCAAACTTTTGTGTTTCATTAACAATTGATTATTCTATATAAAAAAATTGATTTCATTAAAATCGGCAATTTGGTTAAAGAGATATTGCCCTTTTACTTTTTTTAAAAATGTTGAACCTATTTTGTTGAGCGTGAGTGTACCAACTCCTACCATTTACGATGTTTACGATCTTGCAATATCCACTCCTAATTTGAAAAGCAAAACTTATAATATTCCACAAACCCTGCTAACTTTCGTCCTTAATCACCGCTTTTGCAGCAAACTATTCTCTACACCTGCTACACCTACTCATGCGCCAGGTAAACGACGTTCTTATGCTAATACCTGACACTATAGCCAGCCGTAAATATGTGCTGGATAGTTCCAAGTTTACTCCTTTCGAATTTTACATTACTTTCAATTAACGTGATGTACAATTAAATTTGTTTTCCCTAAACGGATCAAGGACTTTTGGACCGCAGTCTGTATAGTTCCCACCCTAAAATAACCGCCATCAATTATTTGGGAAAAATCGGAAAATAAATAAATAAATACCAAAAAGGCCACCCTCCCACCTTCGGCTCGGCATTATCTTTGTCCTTACAGGACCCGTGCAGAACGAACTCACATAAATTCAGAACAAAAATGAGGACACCGAAAAGCAATAGCCCTATCGATGTGAGAAGTGTTAAACCTCGTAGTTGTTAAGATCCTGCCAACAAGCTGGACACTAAGAGTTGGTAAGGATTCCTTTTTTTCACTCGTCGGTAATCGCACATCTACCGCAAAATAAAAATTATTGCGTGCGATCTGGGGTTTTGGTGGACGCAATAAATAACATTTCGACAATGGGGATGGTATAGATGGGGAAAAAACCCGAATTCCTCCTAGTAGTCCATAAGGACGAACAATTTTTCGGAGAGGCGATAGCTCACGGCGTGGAAAGGCGTCGTCGGTTGTAGATAAATTATGTAGTCAATTAAGCATGATATGGTTTTTGGTGCATGTTCTCGGAGATTCGTTTTCTTGTTATGTACATATATGGACATGGACACTCACATACTACATAAGCCGCCGCGCCGCAGTGAGATTTATGATTCGATTTTATTAGGTCCTTTGAGGGATATTTTCAATTATTATTTGAATTGAATTTATATACGCATCTTGTGCAAGGTGAAAGGGGTTTAGTTTGGACTTCGTACTGGGTGTTGGAAATTGGAATACATGCGAATCCAGCGGCTGGTAATGGAAATTTATGTGGCAGCGATATTACTTAGCTAAATTGTTGCATTAATGAGAGTAAAGGTGACAGGTGTCACGTAAACAGTTGCAGGTACTGATTTTTGTGATCAACAAATAAGAAAATGTTAAATTGCCATCAGTGACTATATGTATGTGAAAAACTGTGCAGGACTTTGACAGCAAATTAAAAAAGTCAATATTCTTCTGAAAGACGTTCATTAGAAGTCGACTTCAATTGAAAGCCCGCACCACCGCACTCTGGTTTCTTAAGGAAATTTCTCAAAATTAGAGTCTATCCTTTCCAGTGGCTAAACAAATCCCATTGACTGTACTGTCTCCCCATGGAAGACATTAAAATATTGAATATTCAATAAGCAAATCCACTAGGGATCACACATCCTCTTCCCCTAATCCACACATGATAGACTAAGACAATCGCCGTAAATCCTTTCACCCCTTCACCAGTCGCCCGCCTGTTGTAGTTAACGATGTTCTAGCATGTATCCTTTTGGTGATTTCCAAGGATTCTTTCATTTTGCCATCTTCCGATACGAAACTTTAATTGAAAGGAAAATTATTTTTCGGTTAACGTCAGCAGTACAAGAATACCCGTAACCCAAACCCATTCTGTCAACTCTGGATAGGTAGAACGAGTTTTCGTGTGTAAAATCCCAGCAAAACAATAGACAACTCGAGTACACATCCCTCCCTGATGGCCATGTATAGATATATACAGTTTTCAAGAAACTACAACATTGTGTTCTCGGAAGAGACGAACGCAGCATTAGCAGCACAAGCGTATCTTATTCTGAGTCATTATCAATAAAGTTTCTTCGAGAAATACTACAGATATACCATGGGGGAGGAAGATATGTTTGCAAAACAGAAATATATATTGTTTATTATAGATTCTTGAGGGGGTACTGGGTAGTAGTCCTGGTCCCGTTCATTGGCTATTTTGCGTCGAAATTTGATTATGTATGATCACGTACACTGTAGACTTTCGCCCGTTTCCCGACGACGATGCGATGCAAAGAACTTAGACTTTTGTATCGTCTTGAGGTTTGTCCAGAAGATACGACACGACAGGATGTGAAGCGTGTTCGTGTGTGAGTGTAATTACAAACAGTTCCCATTAAATGGCCATTAGTCAAAAGTTTTGCCATTGAATGGGGAGAAAACGTATACTCACATTATATACGAAAGGATATAGTTTGCGGATAGTTATTGTTTGTGTTATCTTCCATGAGGCAGATATGATTTGCATTTTATTATTTTAAGATTGCAAATTGTTTATTGTACTCAACTGTTGTATATGTATGAATTTTGATGGCGAGTGATATTTTCTAGACAGCAGACAGACTAAACAAAGCTTTTAGTTTTCAGGAAAGTTATAAACTTCTATAAGAAAGTCAATTTGAAGCTGGGAAGACCTGGGGGCTCCGTGAACGAGCAAAGCCGTTTTTGTGTTTTATGTAATTCGGACTCGGCATAAAATTGTAGGTTCCTTAAAATTCGTCTAAAAAAAAATTAACACAAACGAATGATTGTGAAAGGCTAGGCCTAGGGTTCCTTTAATGCGCCGACTTATTTATTAATTTCAATTCAAAGTATCCATTATTCGACTTGTACTCATGTATGGCGTCATCGTCTGGTGGACTGGGCTTGAAAAGGCTATTCACTGCAAGCACCTTAGTCATGTGCAAAGAATGGTATGTGTTTGCATCGGTGGAGCACTTAGAACCACTCCAACAGAGGTGATGGAAATATTGTTCCACCTGCTAACGAGATGGCGGAACAATTCAAGATTCACTTTAATGGGTGCCGGGCCACTGGGACATTCCAGGGAATTGCAAGGCTTACGAACTCGCTAGGCATGGTACAACTTTATCGATTCTACTGGAAAAGAAGAATCTCTATAAGCGTCTCGCTACGTGTAACTTATTTACTTACTTATCGGGCTCCCGGCCCATGAAGAGCCTCTGCCTGAGACACTGCAGCCTTCCATCCTCTACGATCCCGGGCACGCTGCTTCCAATTATCCAGACCAAGCGCTCTGGCATCCACGATGGCTTGGTCTCGAACATGGGGGCTGGGATTGGAAGATACTCTTAGCTGGAGCAATATTGTCCATTCGCTCGATGCGGCCGAGCCAATGTAGTCGACGTGTTTTGGTTTTTTGGACTACATCCATATCTTGGTACAGCTCATAAAGTTTGCAGTTGTATCTTCTCCTCCATTCGCCCACCGCGTACGCACAGGACCAAAAATCCGCCGAAGTATTTTTCTTTCGAAGGAGCCCAGTATCAGCTCTCCCTTCGTCCAGCAGTCGGCGCCATAAAGCAGAACTGGCAGGATAAGGGTTTGGTAGAGCACACATTTCGTCCTTCGAGTTAGAAGTTTTGAACCCAGTTGTTTTGCTAAACCGATGTAGCAACGGTTTCCTAGGGTAATCCTTCGCCGGATCTCCACTAGGGTGTCATTTGTGGAGTTTATGTTTACTCCGAGCTAGGGAAGACCTTAACTACCTCGAAATTGTTGCTATCAATAGTAAAGTTTTATCCTAGGCGGTGGACAGTGGCCTGCTTGTTTTTTGATAGCATGTACTTAGTCTTGTGCTCATTTACTTCAAGGCCAACTGATTTCGCCTGTTCTTCAATCGGCGTGAACGCTTCTATCACGGCACGCTGGGAGCGACCGATGATGTCAATATCGTCCGCATAGCCAAGCAGCCGGACGGACTTGTTAAAGATAGTGCCTTCCGTGTTGACACCTGCCCTGCGCAATATCTGCTCCAATATACGAGATTGAAGAAGTCGCATGATATAGCGTCTCCTTGCCGAAATCCGGTGCATGTTTGAAATAGTTCAGAAAAGCTGCTTCCAAGCGTGTTTTCCAGCGTCAGGCGATACAGCTGAATCAGTTTTGCCGGAATTCCGAATTCGGCCATCGCCATATAGAGCTCCTGACGATGTATGCTATCATACGCGGCTTTGAAGACGATGAATAGGCGGTGAATTTTGACCTGAAATTCGTTGATCTTTTCCATGATTTGCCTCAGTGCGAAAATTTGGTCTATAATCGATCTGCCGGGTCGGAGGCCACACTCGTAAGTGCCGATCTTGTATGCGACATTAAGCAGGGATATGCGCCGATAGTAGTTCTTGCAAGACATATAGGATCGCCTGTTTTCGTGATGGGGCATATGGAGCTGATAGTCCAGTCATCGGGCATGTTTTCTTCCACCCATACTTGGTTGATGATTCCGTGCATGCTCCCTACCAAAACATCACCACCGTATTTAAAGAGCTCCGCTGGTAGTCCATCAGAGCCTGCGGCCTTGTTGTTCTTAAGCTTTTTTTATAGCTAAACCAACTTCTTCTATACTAGGTGGTGGAACTAGTTCTTCATTGACTGGACGTGGGTTCTCTTCTTGCCCTATCACTCTCTCTACATGATGCCCATTAAGCAGCTGCTCATTAAGCAGCTGCTTAAACACATGTACTTTTCCCTGCGCTTTGGTGACTAGGTTTCATTCGCTGTCTCGATGAGCCTGCGTTCCGGTTTTGTAGCCAGCAGCCAGTTGCTTGGCTTTTTTTATAAAAACTCGCTACGTATAAACTTTAAATTAAACAAATTGCGATAAGTGCCACTAATTGAAGGTGGTCCCACAGCACCACGTTCTCCATCAAACAGAAACAGATCTCGCCCATGCTGGATCTTAAGTGCTCCAACAAACTTGTAACACTAAAAAGATCCAATATTAGAACATTAGTAGGTATCATCACGGGACACTGTATTATTGGGGGAGATGCTGTCAGGCTGGGTCTCCCTTCCAACGATTCCTAAGCTGCATGGACGAGGGAGAGGAAGATACTATTCTTCACCTCGTGCACGTGCCCAGCCCTCTCAGGTCGTAGAAAGCTATACTAAACGAACTCGCTTATATGCAAGCATAAGTTGCCTCCAACATTTCTCAGCTCCTGATGCTTGGTGGTTTAACGGGTAGTTGTGAGATTGAGATTATTACATCCTGTGGTATCACATTGGGCCTCCTCTGGCCTAACTGAGGCTGCACTTGTTGCGGCCTGTCACCCTAACCTAACCTAACCTACCTCAAATCTAAAGGTGTTATGTTAAATCTTTCTGCCAGATTAGTCAAAGTTGTGTGTTCCTTATTCTTGTTGAGTCAAGTATATTTTTATTTGATTATATACCCTCGTTCACTACTAGTCGCATTTTTAAAGCTTCTGTTCCAATATTTGCAAATGCGTCAGTGACAGCTCGCAGAGTTCTGACAATAGCTATAGCCAATGCCTTCCGCGTATGCAAGTAATTATACAGACTTGCAAAAAATTGTGCCTATATTGCTGACGATTCCGCAGATAAGCCATAAGGCTTCGCGGATTAATGTAAATTAATGTAGAACTTTTGATATGAATAAACTTTGAATTGAAATTGAATTAGCTTTAGGCAGTCACGAAGATATAATTGCAGATAAAATCTCACATGCGATGTTTAGGAAACTTATGTCTCAGAAGTTCCCGCAGATAAGGATTTCCTTTATTATATTGTGTATTTGAATGAATGCATGATCTCTGCCAAATCACATCCTCCAGTTTTGAAAAGATCATGGAAAAGCTTCCACAGCTTTCTTTGAATCAAGTTCAGGTAAGTTTACCCGCTAGTTTGTCAAAGTTGACGTAATTCTTGATGTACATATATCATCGCATTCTTTAATTGCCTCAAGCAGCGTGTTACCCGGAACTGGAATCTATAATCCGGTTCGGGTTTTGTCGACATTTCTTTTTCGAGTCAAACGCACGCTTCTCGTATTCCCCGTTTTGACTTGGAAGAAGTTTGTGGTTTTCTTTCTTCCTCTGCTTAAAATTGTATGAAGCATTTTTGTCTCAGTTCTGGCCCTTGCTTGCGAGATAGGGCTCTTTCTTGGCCGCATGAGCTCGTCGGCACATTGTCGAACCGTAACTTTCGACAACGCTGTCACTGGTCTCGTGTAAATCTGGCGTCAAGAGACTTCATAAAAGATTGAGGGAAACGCGTTTGGCATAGGCTCTGTCAGCCTTTCAAATTCGAACTTTCTAACACTGTATTTTCTCGTTGCTGAATTGTTCGAGAAATGCACAAGAGTATACCTTGGCGCAGTTCATGTGGGTTGACTGAAAAAATGTCCATGCACAGAAAATGTTTCCCATTGGCAACTAATATCAGTTCCAGAGTGATCTCATGTATGAAGATTAAAAGCTGTAAAAAAATAACTCGCAAAAGCATCACCTCAAAAGCTGCTCTGACAGAAGTAAATTTGATTTGTTAGACTGGTTCAAAGGCATAGCTGGTAACAATCAATCTTGATGTTGCTTTAACATCGGACTGTATGTTGACGAGAGTGAGCTTAAAATCTGTTCAATGAATGCAAGTCAAATCCATTAAAGAAATTAATTAACTTAAAGTGAATCAATTTGTTTTGAACCCGCACTGGCCTCCTCTTTATGCTCCTCGCACGCAGTCAACTACATATATACACTGATTGCAAATGTTAACAAACTCAAAGCATTCACATTTCCCTTTGGCCATAGTAGTACTCGCCTGCCCCTGCTCTTCCAACCAACTAGCACAGAATCATTTTTCATTTCCAACTTTGACAAAGAATTCGACTGTTGTTTCTATGTTACGCTTAAAATTAAATCGTCCTGAAAATGGCAACTGCTCACAGGCACACAAACCGAACAACGACGAAAACAAAGTTTGTTACTCTCCTCCGCCTTAAAGAATGTTTGCTTAGCCAATTACACTTATCCTTGGAGTGAGCCCTCAGCCCATACCACCCGCGCCGTTCAGTTATCCTTGGAAATCAACGATAAAACAAGCAAATTAGCAAATAAATCAAATTTCCATTCCATTCCATTGGGATGAGATGAATCTCGAAATTTTCAGTTTGATCTCTCATCGTCTTCAGTCTTTATCACTCCATCGCGCATCTCGAATCATTTATCTAAATTAATTCCTGTCGTTTACATTGGAAAAACAAATCAAAGATTAAGACAAACACATTTCAGCTTTGGGCGGGTGATGGTGGAACACGAAGGGCACAACAGGCAGGCGAATTAAACTCCACGACGATGTGGTGGGTGGAGAAACAGAGAATCAATTTACTATTAAGGCAAAGGATCATCCCAACAGCATATTTACGCAGAAGGGGTGTCCGCGTTTATTGTTTGGCAAAGACACGAAACTCATCGGCACATAATGAAAAACGATTAAAAGTCGCCTTTCGAAAGAGGACTCGACGTGTGTATGTGCCTGGGCAGGTTGTCAAGTCGGGAGGATAACAAAATGAGCAGCAGGAAGTGACTATGCAATCCACCAGGTGCCTGCAAATGGTAGCAGTGTTTGCTGTTCGTTGTTTGCTCGTGAGTATTAATTATTAGTTGTGTCAAAATCAGTAATAATTCATCAAAATTTCATCAAAAGTACATCCACGACAACGAAATGACGACGACGGTGACGACGCGACGCGACGCTCATTCACCCCTTTTGGAATATTCATTGAAGTATAGAGCGTACGATACGAGTAGTAGCGGCAACTGAAAGTGGAGTGGAATGATGCTCGCGGATTGAATATTCCCAAAAAATTGAAATCAAGCGACGACGATTAAGTTTTTAATCGAAAATGTTGTTTCTGACAGAAATTCAATTATATGTGTTGGAGAAATGTTATTATTTCGGTACATCCAGGCAGTTTGGGGAAAGGGGATGGGGATACATATACGTTTCTGTATATATGAGTTCTAAAATGTTCAAGGAAATTCTATTTATTTTGAGTTGCCATAAGTGATGGTAAGGATGATTGGTATTTGAAGTGGGTACCTACAAATTGACTCCTGCTATAGAGTTATGAGTGTTTTTTAATCCTATTGTTGGTAGATGTGAGTCTGAAGCTGTATGTTTCAAGAATATTTTATGAGATATACCTTATCCCACTTTACACGATAAATAGAAGTGAGGTGACTTTTCATATGATTTATTAAATTCATTGACAGATCATATTTATAACGACATCAATTTCCCATTTTATTTGAAAACCTTTGTAAGAGAAACACCGTGTCAGTGAAATAGACACGCATTGCCCAATTGCCCATACGACTGCTAAGTGCTAACTGCTTAAATAGAATAGCCGCTAGTGTTAAGAAAACACAAAATAAGAAAACATCCAAGTTTTAGCAAGTTTCCTGGAAATTAAAAAAAAACAAAGCAAATTTTAGCAAATAGATAGATTTAAGGCCGAAAGGAAATTATAAGAATATAAAAAGTTAAGTTTAGAGTGCTCGGTAAGAGCCAGTAAGCTAGAATAAGACAAATGTTAGTTTTAATTTAGATTTAGTCATTTTTGCGAGTATGTATGTTAAATAATAAATGAATAAAAATTAATTTAAAAGTAAAAAAATAGAATAGCCGCTTTTCTCTTTTAGAAAAAAAGGGGATTCCAAATTCTGGAGCACTCAGACGAATCTCGGTCTAAGCAGAAACCCTTTTTTAAAGGCTTTTACTTAACTTCGTGAAAAGTTTGTTGTGTCAAAATCTTGCAAGTCAAATTTGAACCACTTTCTCTAAACTTAGAACTTTGAAATTTTCCATGCTGGTTGGGTTGTGAAGACAATGCAATATTTAGAAAGAATTTTTGGATTTTGACTTCCCCTGTCCCTTTGAGGGAGGCTTTTTCATAACGCATAATCCATTAGCCGTATTAACTTGAAACTTTATATGTCAATAGATAAGTCAAAACTGTTACATACCTAATTGATACTTTGTACCGATTCGTCCTATAAGGGTTGGAAAAAGGGGTTGCAAACTTTTCTATTTCGACCTTAGAACGCTCAACTTGCCATTATACTCATAAATATATGTAGGTCAACTTAAAAAATCCTTTTAATTGTTAGGCAATACTTTACCGAGTATTTTGAGCTAACATTCATTTTTCTAATCCATCCAGAGGGCAAGATATAATAAATTGAAAATAGATCTTATTCGGCCAAATGCGAAAAAAATTGTTTTCTTGATTGCAGTTGTGCTTAGGAAGGGTAGTATTATTTGCGTTCTAAAAATAGAATTGTCACTGCGGCGGGCATTCACAATGTATGCTCATACATATGTGTGGCGCAGTTGAATTTGATGTAGGGAATGGATTTGGATAAAACAAACTATGTACATATGTACGTATATAGGAGTTTGTGATGCGTAAATATGTAGGTATGCACATGCACAATCGTACATACTTATATTTGAGATCTGCACCTATGGATAGTGTATAGGTAGGTACGCGTAGTAATATCAATCAAACCATACCTGCCGCGAATTTTCATTTATGTGAAATACATACCTATTATGTCCATTGACTTGGGACTTTGAAATTGAACATGCTGATGTTTCAGTTTTGATAACAATACAATAAACTAATAGTACATAAAAAGCTTTTGTAAGCATGTAGGTAGATATTAAACTGCACTAAAAAGCAAAAAATAAAATAATAGTTTAAAAAAACTAAAAAAACGCTTTTATAAGTATAGGTACTGCACTAAAAGCAAAAAAATAAAAATTAACCAATCTATTTTTAAGGTTTATACTGGAAGGTGCTTAGTGTAAGCCATGTTTGTAGTTCTGTATTGTATTATTTGAGTGTAAACTACACAAACATGGCTTACACTAAGCACCTTCCAGTATAAACCTTAAAAATAGATTGGTTAATTTTTATTTTTTTGCTTTTAGTGCAGTACCTATACTTATAAAAGCGTTTTTTTAGTTTTTTAAACTATTATTTTATTTTTGGTGTAGTGGTGGAGAAACTCTGATATTATTCGTTTCTCTTATGGTCGGTGGCAGATTATTGCTGGAATTAAAAAAAAAATTATTTTAAACTAGTGTACACTTTATTTAAGTTCAAATAGTTTCTAATTTAATTTTTATTTAAGCATGTAGAATATTTTTTTTTAATTTTACAGTATTCTCGCCTGGAAGTTGTTTAAAATCCACTTTGCAGTATGTTTCGTCATTCATCAAAATGCACTCAAAATATTGCAAACAATGCTGGTATAATTTTCATGCTCTCGTTTTTGCTACCCTCTCTTGTTTTTCAAACCTCTTCGCAACATTCTGGGCTACAAATGTCTTCAGCCCTGCATTAGCTTTTAGCTTCCGGAATTTCGTTTTTTTTGTCTCTTTATTTTGGCGATCATTGCGGGGGGGACCGCATCCAACTGTATGTAGTAAATTTTTTTTTCTTGTGGAACTCGGTGTGCAGTGCAATTGTGCAAGAATGACTGTACAACTTATGATCAAAATCTCAATATCCAATAGAGTCTGTAACAAATAACGTGCTTCCCATTCCTGCGTCATTACAAATGCAAGCACGCTACTGGGCCTTATTACCGGAAGCATGAAGTCTGCCTTTGTTTACACAAACGAAAACCGGTTTCGCTTTAAAAACAGAAAAACGGTCTCGTCCTTAGATACACAACTACTTCATTTACCGCATAAACTTGCTGTTCAAGAAGTAGGATAGGTTGTTGGAATCAAAAAAAAAAAAACTAATCTAACCCCCAGCGATTTCCGACAGTAAAGTAAGGCTTTGATCTAAATTCAGTACTTTGTTCAAAGACAATAAAAGACCTGCTTCTGGATTGTGCTTGATCTGCAGAAAGTGAGTCTTTGAAAGTGTCGGGTAAAATATCTAGCAGCTACTTGTATCTTAGTTTCGTATCTCCCACTCAGTGAAGCTATTCTGACAACTGATCACGGCACCAAAGCAGATTCCTATGTCAATGATCCTGGATAACCTGCGCATATTGTTTGTTGGCAAAATAATGGTTTAAAAATAATTAACTTTGAATTCCTCAAATTAACAACGACAAAAAAATATACCTATAACTAAAATATGTAGATAACCAATTTAAATAATTTAATCCAAATACTCGTCTGAAAATCTGCATCGAATCTTGCTTAGAATGAATAATTGCGTACACGTCATAACTGTCAAAAGATGTATACCTACCTACAAAGACGGGGTGTTCTCTCTCAACCTGAATTAGATACTTCAAAACCGCCATTAATAATCCCTTCAACGCGAGGACGAAAAAAAAAATAACCCAAAATGTCACTTCAGTACTCACAGTGTGAATGTGAAATCGATAAAGTTTTTCGCAACATCTTTTACAGACCAACAATCCTAAAGTCTCGGTAGTCTGACAAGAATAGAAAAAAAAACCCAACTCACTTCCTTTCCCCTGGCGTATGATTAATGGTCCATTTTATGACATTGCCATGGCGGCAAAAAAAAAAAATTGAATTTTATTTCCGCATTTCATATGATCCCAAAAAATGTGACAAAAAAAAAAGTCATCCTTATCTGGGCTAAGGTGGGGCAAGTACTCCACGCCATCCATTACGACTGTCATCAAAACGATTGTCATTCCCAAAAGTCGGATAATTAACTTTTCCACTTCTGTAGTACTATAGATGCATCCAGTTCCTAATGGTATTTCTATATCTTGTTCCATCACAAGACACTTGAGAAAGAATTCGCAACAGATTTTCGATACGATTTGTGGGGTTGCAACTGTCATTTGTCATATCGACGTGTAACGAGTATTAAACCATCCCGTTGCGAGAACATTAACTAAATGTCAAAACAATTTCATCTGTCATCAGAGGGGATGATGTTAAATGGAGGTGTTTCACATGTCATCGTGTGGGTGTGTTCAACACATGATTTGTGATTCAGAATCAATGTCATTTCCCCAGAGAGCCAGAAAGCATTTTAAAACAATTTCAACCTTTAAATTACCTCCATGAAGAGAGGTGCACTTGTATGCCGTTAGTCATGTCATTTCTGTCAAAAAGAAAAATGTTATCTTTCCTATTAACCCCCCCTGAAGTTAAGGAGCAGAATGCTCTTACAAGGGTGGATGTGTCAATAATAATAACAATCAGTTGGAACATCCCACACGGTATTTGGGTGTACATGTACATACATCATCAGCAGCAGCAGTGACAGTCGCGTTGAAATGAAACATGATGTTGGTTGGATATTGTAAACATGTAGTTTATCTTGTCTTACAAAGCGAATGGGCTTAGAATATCTAAAGCGATATTTTGGCGTGAGGTAAATGGTCTATTGAGTTTCAAATAATAGCAATTTCAAGGATTCATTTTCATGGTGTGTTGGAATCACTACTACTTGAAGTGACAGTCAGACTCTAAGCAACCGAAAATCAATCAAAAATAGTCCCCGTTCATTGGTGGCGCCTAGGCTTACAGGTCAGACATTCTATGCATTTAAGGGGCAAATGGGAAGTAACTCCATGCAAATTAACACAACCGCGTCGAAAGATGCAGCTGCAAAAATCCAACAGCTATAATCATAATGGCTCCATAAAATTAGTCCACAATTATACACGCAAAAACATTGTCCTTAACCGAGTGCGATTTTTGCTCTGCTAAAAATAAATCGGTTAAAATTAACCAAATCTCGGTTAAAAATAAATGAGTACTCGTTGCTAAAAACAACCAAGTTAATACTGTTAAATGAATACGGTTAAAAATAGCACACTAAACGGTTGTCATTACTAAATAGTTCGGTTAAAATTAACCGAACTACTTAGTTTTCATGTTTGTTAAATTGTAATGAGTATCTAGGTTAAAATCAACCAACTTATTTCGTGTTTTTAACACACTGATTGGTTATTTTTAACCGTTTTACTCATGAAAATTCAAACGAATCTATGTTTGCTGAAAACTCACATTCACTCTGTTATAAACAAACGATGAGTGTTGGCTAAATACAACCAATAGCTCGGTTGTTTTTAATCAAATCACTCGGTTAATTTTATCAAAATATATTACTGAGCTTATTCATTGATTTTAACCGAGTAACTCGTTTGATTTCTACCAAGTAAAATAAAAACATTCGTTTATCTACGAACGAATAGCTCGGTTGATTTTAACCAAATCACTCGGTTAATTATCAAAATATGCTATCGAGCTTATTCATTGATTTTAACCGAGTAACTCGTTTGATTTCTACCAAGTAAAAAAAAACATTCGTTTATCTACGAACGAATAGCTCGGTTGATTTTAACCAAATCACACGGTTAATTATCAAAATAGGTTACTGAGCTTATTCATTGATTTTAACCGAGTAACTCGTTTGATTTCTACCAAGTAAAATAAAAACATTCGTTTATCTACGAACGAATAGCTCGGTTGATTTTAACCAAATCACTCGGTTAATTATCAAAATATGCTATCGAGCTTATTCATTGATTTTAACCGAGTAACTCGTTTGATTTCTACCAAGTAAAAAAAAAACATTCGTTTATCTACGAACGAATAGCTCGGTTGATTTTAACCAAATCACTCGGTTAATTATCAAAATATGCTACTGAGCTTATTCATTGATTTTAACCGAGTAACTCGTTTGATTTCTACCAAGTAAAAAAAAAACATTCGTTTATCTACGAACGAATAGCTCGGTTGATTTTAACCAAATCACTCGGTTAATTATCAAAATATGCTACTGAGCTTATTCATTGATTTTAACCGAGTAACTCGTTTGATTTCTACCAAGTAAAATAAAAACATTCGTTTATCTACGAACGAATAGCTCGGTTGATTTTAACCAAATCACTCGGTTAATTATCAAAATATGCTATCGAGCTTATTCATTGATTTTAACCGAGTAACTCGTTTGATTTCTACCAAGTAAAAAAAAAACATTCGTTTATCTACGAACGAATAGCTCGGTTGATTTTAACCAAATCACTCGGTTAATTATCAAAATATGCTATCGAGCTTATTCATTGATTTTAACCGAGTAACTCGTTTGATTTCTACCAAGTAAAAAAAAACATTCGTTTATCTACGAACGAATAGCTCGGTTGATTTTAACCAAATCACACGGTTAATTATCAAAATAGGTTACTGAGCTTATTCATTGATTTTAACCGAGTAACTCGTTTGATTTCTACCAAGTAAAATAAAAACATTCGTTTATCTACGAACGAATAGCTCGGTTGATTTTAACCAAATCACTCGGTTAATTATCAAAATATGCTATCGAGCTTATTCATTGATTTTAACCGAGTAACTCGTTTGATTTCTACCAAGTAAAAAAAAAACATTCGTTTATCTACGAACGAATAGCTCGGTTGATTTTAACCAAATCACTCGGTTAATTATCAAAATATGCTACTGAGCTTATTCATTGATTTTAACCGAGTAACTCGTTTGATTTCTACCAAGTAAAAAAAAACATTCGTTTATCTACGAACGAATAGCTCGGTTGATTTTAACCAAATCACTCGGTTAATTATCAAAATATGCTATCGAGCTTATTCATTGATTTTAACCGAGTAACTCGTTTGAATTCTACCATGTAAAAAAAACATTCGTTTATCTACCCGTGGTGCGTCATTTTCGTATCGTGCCTGCATTATATTTTTTCGTTACTCATCGCACAGATGAGACGAAAAATATAAAAACCAATAAGTACCTATAGCACACACCGACAGCCGACACCACACACCATGGCAGCATTTTGCCCCAGAGAAAAAACACAATACCAAACAGATGAACACATCTCTTACAAGTTTTCAGAACATTTTGTAACTACATACATATAAGGTACAGTCGTACAGTCTCGTCATTAACTGTCTGCGCATTTGCTTGAGTTGAAAGAAACTCGTTTATTTCTTACTGAATACTTGGTTGAATTTAACCAACTCGTTGCAATGCACTGCATCAGTGCTGTCGTTTGAAATTTGTAAGAGTGCTGTGAAATCTTTTTTTTGGAATATTGTTTTTTATATTTTTGTGGAAATAATTATAGAGGGCTATAATCATTCGCCTGGAAACTGAAACGTAATCTGGAATGATGCAACAATACAAAAAAAAGCATGGCGAATAATTTACTGCTAAAGTATTGCCCGAACCGATGTACGTTTTAACATATCACCAAGTAGGTATGCAATTGCAATATATTTATTCACTTTCTCCATATCTTTTTCCTTTTTCAGACTTAACACTGAACAAGGTCTTTGTATTGGTTCTCACATTTCAACACGCACATCATATGAATAATCTTCCTTTATGCATTGCCTGCTTTTTACACAATCCAAAATTGATTTGTTTTTCGTTTGTAAGAAAATAACGATAGTATGAGATAAACGCTGTTTTAATATTTTCAACTGATTTACAAGTTTTTTTTTTCTCATTTTCTTTTAATTTCCACTGATTTTTGATATAAAAATCAATTATATTTAGATACTAAAATCAAGCCGACGTAAAATGTTGCGATGACGTTGGTAAAGTTCACTAAAACGTAAACATACTCTGCGAGCTGTTAAACTCAAATGCATTTGCATTGGTAAATGTCGAGCAACTCTGAAAATAAATCGAGTTTCGGAAAAGTAATCTAGATTCCAAAAATATGGCTTTTTTGTGCCAATAAAAAGTGATCTAGATCAAGAAAAAGTGTGCTTGCCTGCCCAATCGAGTACCACATCATATTACTCAAAATGAAAACCGCATGAAGAAACAAAACCACTTCAATATTTTTGCGTTCATTCCAGTGGGCAATATGGCATTACGCACCGAGCAAAAGTATTGCAAACGTTCGACAGCACTGTAGTATCCACTACGCAGTATCTTGATGCAGTATGTATGCTGCTGCTGCTTGATTTGACCAGGGTTACCGTGTTGGTGACATTGTCATTAGGTATATCTAGCGGAAATATCGCGCATAGACTGACAATCATTTATTGTAGAAATTCTGGTAGTTGGCTTAATTATCTTGTACTAGTGATACTTTTTTTCAATTAAAATAATTTTTAAAAACTAAATTTTTTAACTAAAAATTAGATTCTGCCAGAGCGATTGACTTACACCTTTCAAATAAAAAACAAGTAAAAGTGTTGTCATCGGCCTGGCCGATGCTTTGATACCCTCCACTGCAGAAAAGTCATGCAAAATGTTTGTTATACCAGTTAGTATCTATGTACTGTACACCTACACGCATGTGTCTAATATACAGGTTTTGTATGGGAGGTACCAGAACTACTTTACCGAAATAGACAATTTTCAATACCAACCTGACGACGATAAAAATAATACCTCTCACAAAATTTCATTCGCCTAAGTCGATTCGTTTGTACGCTATCGTGTTTTCAACAGACAGATGGGTCAAATAGTGGTTTTGTATGGGAAGTACCAGAACTACTTGACCGACATAGCCCATTTTCAATACCAATCTTACGACGGTAAAAATAAGTCCTCTCACAAAATTTCATTCGCCTAAGTCGATTCGTTTGGACGCTATCGTGTTTTCAACAGACAGACAGACGGACAGACAGACAGACGGACATGGCTAAATTGATTCAGAATGTGATCCTGATTCAGAATATATATACTTTAAAGGGCTCCGGTGAATCCTTCTTGGCGTTACAAATGTAATGATAAAGTGAATATACCTTCCTGTGGAGGGTATACAAAAATTCGTTTGAATTGAAGATTTCTTGGACGTTTTTTAATCCATTGACATCGTAGCCATCCTTTGATGGAATTTGTTACTTTATGGCTTGATAAAAAGAAGACGTACCATATTTTGGGATATATACTATATTTATTTCGAAATGTCACCAGAAAGCCCTAAAATCTTAATTTTTCCAAGTGAAAAAAATCACTCAAATTTTTAATATTTTGGGGCTATATCCCAAAATATGGTTCGTCTTCTTTTTATCAAGCCATAAAGTAACAAATTCCATCAAAGGATGGCTACGATGTCAATGGATTAAAAAACGTCAAAGAAATCTTCAATTGAGGCGATTTTTTGTTTGATCTCCGAAATAGCCAATACGGATGGAAGTGCGTGACATTTACTGACGATTTGATATCAGTTAAATAATATTTTTGTTCAACACCTTTGCGGATATTACTAATTTTAGCTAATATTAGTAATATCGTAATGAATACTAATATATCAGTCACATCCCTACAATTATGTATACTTATCAGAACAAAAATGTGTTTCAAAATCTTCCACTAATGTGTAAATTTATAAATCGATTATGATAATAATATTATATGTTAGAATTATTAATGTATAATATTTTGGATACTCGGTTAGTGACTCTTATTTTAACCTAGCGGCAACACTGGATTTTACTCGTTCTTCTGTACGATGCGCACTGAATACAGAACAGAATACCTAGTACAGTCAGTTTGTTTCTGGTGGTTGTATTCTTCGGTTGTGCTTTACCCTTCGGTTGTGTCTAGTGTTTTTAATTTTTTTGCAATAAAAGTTTTTGCTGTGTTAAAAGTGAATCGAAAGCGAATCAACTTTATAAAAACTATACCTACATAGGTAATTAAAGGATTTCAATCGTTTGCCCTACAGTGGTAATTCAAAGATTTCATCTGGTAAAGTGGTAATTTATTCCATCGTTTACCCTACAGTTCAAGGATTTCATCGTTTACCCAAGGTAACTATAATTTATTGCATATAATTCAATAATATTACGTAGATACTAATATTTTTCTGGTAGTTGCAATATGCAATTTGTGTTTTTTTTTTATTACGTGACAAATTATTCGTGTTTGAACTCGTTTTTCTTTCAACCCAGCCGTGGCTGATTTTAACCGAGATCTCGGTTGTTTCTTACCGAGTAGAATTACACTCGGTTATTTTTTACAGTTCACTCATTTAAATTTAACAAAGCCAAGTTGACTGATTTTAACCGAGATCTCGGTTGTTTCTTACCGAGTAGAATTACACTCGGTTATTTTTTACAGTTCACTCATTTAAATTTAACAAAGCCAAGTTGACTGATTTTAACCGAGATCTCGGTTGTTTCTTACCGAGTAGAATTACACTCGGTTATTATTACACTTTAAATTTAACAAAGCCAAGTTGACTGATTTTAATGCGAATCAAATTTACAAAAATTATACTTTCAGTATTAATTCAAAGTCGTTTACCCTACAGTGGTAATTCAAGGATTTCATCTTGTACCATACAGTGGTATTTTATTCCATCGTTTACCCTACACTGGTAATTCAAGGATTTCATCTTGTACCCTACAGTGGTATTTTATTCCATCGTTTACCCTACAGTTCAAGGATTTCATCGTTTACCCAAGGTTACTATAATTTATTGCATATAATTCAATAATATTACGTAGATACTAATATTTTTCTGGTAGTTGCAATATGCAATTTGTGTTTTTTTTTTATTACGTGACAAATTATTCGTGTTTGAACTCGTTTTTCTTTCAACCCAGCCGTGGCTGATTTTAACCGAGATCTCGGTTGTTTCTTACCGAGTAGAATTACACTCGGTTATTTTTTACAGTTCACTCATTTAAATTTAACAAAGCCAAGTTGACTGATTTTAACCGAGATCTCGGTTGTTTCTTACCGAGTAGAATTACACTCGGTTATTTTTTACAGTTCACTCATTTAAATTTAACAAAGCCAAGTTGACTGATTTTAACCGAGATCTCGGTTGTTTCTTACCGAGTAGAATTACACTCGGTTATTATTACACTTTAAATTTAACAAAGCCAAGTTGACTGATTTTAATGCGAATCAACTTTTCAAAAATTATACTTTCAGTATTAATTCAAAGTCGTTTACCCTACACTGGTAATTCAAGGATTTCATCTTGTACCCTACAGTGGTATTTTATTCCATCGTTTACCCTACAGTTCAAGGATTTCATCGTTTACCCAAGGTTACTATAATTTATTGCATATAATTCAATAATATTACGTAGATACTAATATTTTTCTGGTAGTTGCAATATGCAATTTGTGTTTTTTTTTTATTACGTGACAAATTATTCGTGTTTGAACTCGTTTTTCTTTCAACCCAGCCGTGGCTGATTTTAACCGAGATCTCGGTTGTTTCTTACCGAGTAGAATTACACTCGGTTATTTTTTACAGTTCACTCATTTAAATTTAACAAAGCCAAGTTGACTGATTTTAACCGAGATCTCGGTTGTTTCTTACCGAGTAGAATTACACTCGGTTATTTTTTACAGTTCACTCATTTAAATTTAACAAAGCCAAGTTGACTGATTTTAACCGAGATCTCGGTTGTTTCTTACCGAGTAGAATTACACTCGGTTATTATTACACTTTAAATTTAACAAAGCCAAGTTGACTGATTTTAATGCGAATCAACTTTACAAAAATTATACTTTCAGTATTAATTCAAAGTCGTTTACCCTACAGTGGTAATTCAAGGATTTCATCTTGTACCATACAGTGGTATTTTATTCCATCGTTTACCCTACAGTGGTAATTCAAGGATTTCATCTTGTACCCTACAGTGGTATTTTATTCCATCGTTTACCCTACAGTTCAAGGATTTCATCGTTTACCCAAGGTAACTATAATTTATTACATATAATTCAATAATATTACGTAGATACTAATATTTTTGTGGTAGTTGCAATATGCAATTTGTGTTTTTTTTCATTCCGTTACAAATTATTCGTGTTTGATTACGCATCGGATTTTAACTGCGCAATTACTGGTATTTGACTTTTTCTTCTTCTCCTGGGGTCAGATCACGTAAAATAAAAACGACTGAACGATATAGTTTTTATGCATATCAGTCGCAATAAACAGAGACTGCTATTGTCGAAATGATGTCCTTCGATCCTTTTCATATTACGTGATCTGACCCCTGGAGAATAACCCTTTAATGCAAGATTTGTTCGTGCTTTCTGAAATAGTTAAGAATTATTGTCTGTTTTATAGACATAAAGCTATGGACGACGACGTCTGCAATTTATTGCGAGAGTGGGGCTTGGAAAATTATATTGACGTTTTCAAGGGTATGTTTATAATATATTCATTTATATATACGAAGGAGTATCTTTTATCATTCTATTACTATAAGGGTATTCACTTTAACGCGTAAAAGCCTCATAAACTGCATAAATTTACCACCTCGTAAATCAACTGTCAGATTTTGTATGGAGAATAGTTTAATAGTTTACGCAGACCTCATAATTTTCCGCGACGATTTAGGCTGGGAAATCAACCGCGGAAAGTTGTGCAAATCACAAATGTCAAACTTTGACAGACAGTCGTATGAATTGTTTGTTTGATTCCAGATTTACAGTCAATTTACGCTATTTAAGCAATGACATTTCCGAGCGGTGTTCACTTAAAGCACCGCAGAAATTTATACATTTACGAGCTGCATACATTTATCAGATTAAGTGAATACCCTTTATATTATTTTGGTTACACGGTACGCAAAAACCAAATTCAGTTTTCATGAAACTTCACTAAAATCTACTTGTTCAAATCGTTTGATTCTTTCTTTTATAACTCTGATAAAAGATACAAAAATGTTAAATAAGAACTAAACTAGAATTGTTTTCAATATGACAGAAAATGCCATAACGTCAATATCTTTGGCGCTACTAGGCCATGCCGAGATAAGGGAGATGTTCCCAATCATAGGACATCGTGTACTTTTTATGCGAAATTTTGAGGAATGGCGAAAGGCAATGCATCCAAATGCTGCTAACACTTCGGTTAGTTGTTATTACAGAATCATTAATATTTACATCTACTGATGGTAGCAATTACTGTTGTTCATATACAGGTCTATGAAATTCAAGAAACAAATTTTACCAGTTCCCAAGACCAAAGCACAAATGTAAGTTTTTTGCTGAACGACATGCTACCTTCTTTTGAAGTTAGTGATAAATTTGAATCCACAAGTTCAAATTTATTGATAGATGCCATTGTTACACCTACTACTTCCGAGAAATCTCTATATGGAACAGAAGAAGTTGTAAGTATACAAGTTGAAAAACATACTGTAATAAATAACAAATAAAATCTGAGATTAGCCTACGCCTGTGGCTCCGGTGCAAGCAAATAACCCAATTTTACTGACGCGAATACGCAAAGCTCATTCAAAAATACGCATTTCCTTTGTTGTGGTTCATTTGTATAAAATTTATTCGTTCGAATTATGTAAGCGAATGAAAGCGAGTGAAATTTCCCAAAGCACGACACTTCTGCCTGCCCCTATTGTGTAAGACAACGAAACAGTTGAGTTGTCTCCTGGTTTTATGTAATTCAAAATTCGGTATTGTCCGTATTGTCATAAACAACCTTGATAGAAAAGTTGTCTGTCAGTTGTCTATAAGTTGTTAGTTAGTTTGGGTTGTGTGAAAGTTGAGTTGAATTGAAGACAACTCAACTCAACTAAGTTGAGTTGTGTTCTCCAATAGGGGCATTCAAAACGCGATAACTTAGTAGGTACTACTTAGTGTCCATAAATATTTCGTTTTCACTACATACATAAATAGTTCGCGAGGGTAGAATTCACTTGCACCGGAACCGCGGCCATATTGATTCCGTTTTGGAAGGTGGGCAGCAAAGGTTAACATAGCGTTAGTTCATTACTGAAGATCATAATGTGCTATGAAGTTTTTGTAGTCCTCATGTAACTACAATGTACCTAAACAATTTGTTAAATGGTTACCACAATTAAAAAAAAAAAAAAAAAAAAAAAACAGTGTCTAGGAACAGATTTTCCTAATTCGTAGTACTATATTGTCTTTCTAGAACCTTCAAAAACTTCTCGAAAATTCCCTAGAGGGAAGAGGTATCTTAGCAATAGACAAGACCAAGCCACTTGAAAATGTCGCACGGCTTCGATTGGTGCGGATTATATGCACACATATACTAAAAAACAGCCCCGAGCGAAACATCACGGCCAAAATTTATGGCATGTGGACAAATGAAATAGCTCATTTGTTCCCTTCTGAACACAGGTCTGTGTATTTTCACAATAAAATCGTGGATTCGGGTCGTGGGATCGTTAACCGATTGGCTGGAAAGTTGCCAGACCATATCAACAATTTGAAGCGAAAATACCGTGAAACGGGTATAATATCTAAACGGAAACGTTCTTTGTCATCGTCACCTTGCTCGAGTCGAAGATCATCTCCCACTCCATCACAAAATCGTCTACTATCTACTACTATCCAAATAGTAGAAGACGGAGAATCGTCAGATGAAGATCTGAAGTGGCTAAGGAATTCCAGCAATCCCTGGAACACTACAGAGGAGAAATGGGGAAAAACCACTCGTGCTCGCCTTGAACTTTTGAAGGAGATGACAATATCAAACTATTTTGACGAATTTCCGGCTCTAAAAAACGTGCTCGGGTATAAACTGGTAATAATATTCGATTCAACTTACACACTAAATACAAAATGCATTCTGATTCTGTTGTTAATGTTGTAGAAATGGCAGTGCCAGAACAATTTGGGACTTCCTCCAAACTATTTACTTATTATTCGTAAAAATTTGTTGTATAATTTCACCAAATATATTTTCAATTTAATTTTTAACAGCTGGAAAAGGATTTCAACACCCTACACAGCGATCATTCTACAGGATTGATGCAAAACTTTCCATCTTTAAAAACAAACATATACAGAACTGCTACAAAAAAAGCAAATGCGAAGGATATCTACTTGCAAAACCTTCTATCGCTGGAGAATTGTGAGTGCTTACTTTCATTTTTTCTTAATTTTCGTAAACTAGCGTACCCGTGCTAGAACTCTCGCATGTGGATGTTGTATGTCCGGGTTTTTAATTTTTTTTCATTTCAACATATTATTGTAATATTTATATATGTACAATAGTAATACCAACTTTAGTATAATCGACAAAATAAAGGTTCGAAAACTCTGAATAAAAAAATTACTAGTTTAGTGACACAGTACTCAAAATCGAATGCAATCTTACTTTAAAAATATAAAATAGGTTCTTTTCTGAAATGCTCGATAATGAATATAGAATACCAGTCACATTAATACCATTTAAAAAGGAGATGGCTTTCTCTTCACCTTCTACCGCTTTTAATGCGGCAGTGTTTCTTTCACCGAGAAAAACTTTTTCCAATATTTTGAAAATTCGTGAATGCCAAAATTCACGTAATTTATAACACAATCTTTTTGTTTGTAAAATAAAAAGTATATTGTGTCGCCATTCGCCAATACTCGGGTCCCAAGCCAAATTTCCAAAATCCCAGAAATTGAAATTGATTTTCTTTATCTCTTCCCCCTTTCCCCAATTGGAAGTTTCAAAATAGGGAGTATCTAACTAAGGAAATATCTATATTTTAAGATTTGAGTTTATTGAACTTCTTTTTCCAACACTTTCATATGTGCCAGAAAATCACCCGACAATAATTGAATTGATGAGTAGAAGAATAGTACATGTACAACATATCACTTTTGAGAAAAACAGAAAAAACTGTTTCACGGAAAAACTATTTATTTTCCTGTCTAATAATGTATGAGGGATTTGAAGTATCCCTGTTCCCTAATAATATGTTCATGAATGAATAACTCACAAAATTCTATACTGACAGGAAATATTTAGACAAGAAGTCCTTGTACTTGTACTGTTCTTCCACTCAATTACAAAAAAATACACATTTAGATTCACGATTCGGTGTATGATACACCGAATCTTGAATACCCCTATTATTTTATTATTTTATTATAATAAGGGTATTCAAGATTCGGTGTATCAGGTCTAGTATCATTGTGTCCGGGATTTTCATGCACGATAACTACTTTCTTCAAATTATTTCTGACAACCCTAATGTAGTAGTAAAATTCAACTTGTTTTTCTTAAATTTCAGTGTCTGAAGATATAAGTAACCTAGGTGCGTTTCTGCTGATTCCATCGCTTTTGGCAACATCAACTATACGCCTAAAGGGGACCAACAAGAAGGTTTGGCGGCCATCAAAATCGGAAGCCCGCGACGGATTCATCACTCATGTTTCCAGCGATGCGGAGATCAATGAAGCGATCTCTATAAGGCGTAAAAAACTTTCGGAATTCGGACTGACTCTTCAACCGTTCATCCTCATAAATGGTGCGTCTTTAGATAAAATAAGTAGTTATTTTGTTGTAGTTAACGATACAAAATATATACTACCGACTATCTTAGAGGCGGTCGATATTTGTTTTAAAATTATATTTATGTTGAACGCAAAATATCCTGTGGAATCTAAATCTGCATGGGTGTTTATTCAAAGAGCATTTTATAAAATAATAACTGACTTTGACAAAGAATCCACTGCATCTAATAGTTTGCTAGGGGAATTAGGGATTGAAGAGTGTTAATTTACATTTTTTTCCATTTGGGCGCAAAGCATTTAGATATTTTAAAATGGTTGTTTGTTTTTTATGCAGATCCGACTTTAAGGATCCAAAATGTCTAAGACAGCACTTTGAATTTGATCATCACGGCCACGAGTTTATACACTACAAATGCTCGGAAGGAAATTGTAGACGATCATTTTCTATTTTCAATTCATTCAGAAGACACATTAATAAAGAACACGCTTCTGAAAGTCTAAATCAACCTTCAAGCTCTTATGTTAATGAAATTGAACCAAATGAAATTGTATTTCCTTCACATAAGAGTTTAGAACAAGTCAAAAAGTCTGAAATAACAGAAGCACCACCGGTTAATGAATCATTATCGATTTTGATTGCATCTCTTTATGCGAATGTACTTTTGCCTAGAAATGTAGTACAAAAAATAGTTGATGGCTTAAGCGATTTTTTAGGTTCATTGAGTTCAGCTATTGAAAACTGCGTTGATGAAGTTAGTCTTGAAAGCTCCCTATCCAATGATGTTTCAAGATCATTAGTCGAAGCACTCGTGCCTTTAATCATTTCCCCCTTAAAATGTTTACAAACAGAACGAAAAAGGATTACTTATTTTACTAAACGAGGATCGTATATTGAACCCCAAGGAATTTTAATTGGCCAGAGATTCGACAATATAAAAAGAAATGGGTTAATACGTATGGAACCTGTGGAATGCAAAGAACATTTTATTCCTCTTAGACATGTAATGCAATCTTTTTTTTCGTTAAAAAACGTACTCTCCGAAACTTTGGAATACATGGACAGTCTTCAATACAAAGATGATATGGAAAATTTTATTCAAGGCACTTATTGGAAACACAGAGTAACGCATCATTCGAATCGAATAGTTTTACCTTTATTTATGTATTTCGATGATTACGAGATTGGAAACGTTCTTGGAAGTCATTCTGGTATTCATAAATTAGGGGCAGTTTACGTCTCAATTCCGTGTCTTCCGCCTTGGCGATCATCAGTTCTTTCGAACATATTTCTTGTTTTGCTATTTCATTCATCTGATAGAGTATCTTTCGGCAATAATGTTATATTTAAACCAGTTATTGATGAATTTAATTTCTTAAGCGAAGAAGGTATACAAATAGATATTCCAACTTTCAAGGGAACTTTATTTTTTGAGCTTGCTCTAATCCTTGGCGACAATTTAGGATTACATTCTATGATTGGGTTCGTAGAGAGTTTCTCTGCAAATTTTTCCTGCAGAGTGTGCAAAGTTTCAAAGCGAATATTAAAAGAGCAACTGTATGAGGATACATCACTTCTTCGGGCAATTGATAGCTATGAAGCTGATCTTGCTTTAAATGATGTTTCTTTAACCGGTATTAAGGAAAAATGTGTTTTTCTGGACATTAAGAACTTCGACTTGTTTCAGCAGGTTGGTGCTGATATTATGCACGATGTGCTAGAGGGTGTTGCAAAATACATTTTAAATTTCATACTTTTGGAGTACACTGAAACTAATAAACTTTTTTCCTTATCTCTTTTTAATGACAAATTATTAGCATTTGCATATGGGCCTGATAGTAAAAATAAACCTTGCAGTATCGAAAAAGAACATTTGAAGAGGGGGAATATGCGCTTATCTTCTGGAGAAACGCTTACTCTTTTACGATTTCTTGGATTACTTGTAGGCGATTTTGTACCAAGAGACAATGCTATTTGGAATATATACATAACATTAAGAAAAATTCTTGACATACTTCTTAGCGTGAGAATTTCAGTTGGAACAGAAGATTTATTGCAAGTGTTAGTTGCCGAACTTAATGAACAATATATTAAAATAACCAAAGACTCTCTTAAACCAAAGTTTCATAACCTGCTTCACTATCACACCGCTTTAAAAAAATACGGTCCATTATCATCACTGTGGTCAATGAGGTTCGAAGCTAAGCACAGACATTCTAAAATGTCAGCTAGATCGTCATGTAATCGAAGAAATGTCACTTTAACTTTAGCAATTAAGCATCAACTTCAACTAAATGAAATCTTCCTAAGGGGGAAACTTTCGAACATACTTGACGTAGGCCCCATAAAATCTCCCTTGTCACCCGAACTTAATTTTTTGCATTCCCAGCTACCACTGGACCCTGAAAAGACTTTGACTAGAGTGAATTGGGCGACGATGTCTTCTATACATTATAAAAAAGGATCAGTCTTAGTAAAAAGTTTAAGTTCAGATTGCTATCTTTATGATTTTTTCGTATTGGACAAATTATATTTGTATGAGTCCGATCGCCTAATCTTAGCTGGAACTTTAGTGGACACTTTATGTTTTGATGAACATTATTATGCATATCAGGTAGAAGCTCCATCAATAGAAAAACGGATTTGCCTGTTTCTTGAATCATTTATTTCACCAATTCCAAACACGATAAATATTTTACCAAATGGAAGGCAGTACGTAGTCTTACGAAGCCCATTATAAAGTAATAAACATAAACTTTCTTAAAAAAATAAAATTTCACAATGATGCAGTAGAAAAATATTCATATGTTAATATTACATTTTTAAAGATGTAAATTGTAAATTGTGCGATAACACATTAAGAACGGAATAAATATATATATATTATGGACTAATAATCACCGATTGGTTATATTTTTATCACGGTTTCAATACCAAATTTTGTAAATTATTCTTAAAAAATAAATATGTAAGTTAACATCAACACGAGCAACGGAAATGCTGACAAAGCGTCTGCCTCGATACAGCGAATTTCCACAGAAATTCATGTTGCAATTCAATTCAATACCTTAGGAATGCAAAGTACCGAGGTAAAATCGAATATAAAATTATTGATTGTAGTTAGTTAAGAAGTAAACTCAATAAAGGTCAGAGCAAACTGCTCTAGAAAAGATTTTTTTTATTAATTATTTCGGTGTAGTGATTAACTGGCGCCCATTGTGTGGCTTTCGAACTTACACGTTCAACATTAATTCGCAACTTCAGGAAAAGAGTTCCATCAGTAGTCCAATAACCAAGGATAAAAAGGAACAGAAAAGAGGTCCCCCAGTAGCCCGATAACCAAGGACAAAAAGGAGCAACTATAAAGCTGCAGCCGCCTGAATAGGAATAGAAGAACCACCAAAACAAAAAATATCGTTAATCAACACATGGAGCAACACTTCATACTATTATTGTAAGTCTAGCTCTAAGAAGTGAATCAATTTTTGAAATAATAAGAGAAATAATAAGAGTAAACAAGTGAAGTTAAATCCTAAAAGCACAACTTAAAAACCGTGTAAAGAAACCTATTGATTAATTAATTGATTTTATTTAACAAAACATTATTCAAACAAGTTTATTACATTAGAACTAAGATAACATCTGAAAAAATCGTTCCTCTTTCTTTGCCGTTATCTATTTCCATCCGTGCTCTTGCTTTTATTTCAAATTAGATACTTTGAAACGTTTCAGCCAATATGGCAAATCAAAATAACCTTATTAGGCCAGCACGCCTGGAACACGTCGCAGATCCACCTATCCCTGGCCCTGCTCCCCAACCTGCCCCCCAACTTGCTCAAGGTATTAATCCTAACGATTTAGTTCAACTAATCACCAGATTAGTAGCAGAAACGCTACAAATACAAGGAAGACAAATATTTAATTCGATAATGAATCCCGCGGCCGACATCAATAACGAAGTCGACCAACCCATCAACTTAGTTGATAATAATTTAGCCGACCTTGACAAAATACCAGACGTAGTTAAAAGTCTACGAGAATTCTCTGGGCAAGCTCATGAATTCAATTCATGGAAGAAGAGTGTTGAGAGAATAATCCAAATTTATGATCACGTTAGGGGTACTCCCAAGTACTATGGCATTTTGTCTGTAATTCGCAACAAAATCGTAGGACATGCCGACGTCGTGCTAGAGTCGTACAACACGCCTCTTAACTGGGAGAAAATCTCGAAATGCCTTACTCTTCACTATGCGGATAAAAGGGATTTAGGAACCCTTGAATATCAAATGACAACGCTAGTGCAAGGCAATAGCACGATTTCTGAATTCTATCAGATCGTCTATCACCACTTGTCATTAATCCTAAACAAACTGGGATCAATGGAAATGAGTCAAGATGCTATGAACAACATGACTCAATGCTACCGTGACAAGGCCCTCGATACCTTCGTCAGGGGTTTGAAAGGAGATCTGCCTCGCCTGCTTAGCATACGTGAACCAGCAGACCTTCCACAGGCCCTGCATTTGTGTTTGAAACTACAAAACGTAGACTTTCGCGCCCAGTACGCAAACAATTCCCACAGTTCTCCCAGATCGTCTCAACAAGCACCTCCAGTTCCCGCTAAAAGGAACAGTCCTCCAGGACCTGCACCAGCCCCAGCTCCTAGACACAATTTCTATCCCCACTTACTGCACAACCCTCGTGCTCCACAACAACCTCAACTCTATAGAGATGTCCAATACCAACCTAGGTACCAACAACAAAGAATACCACCAAATCAACGACCTCTCCCACCGAAACCAATGTCCATTGACTACTCCCTGAGGACTCAGAAAGTAGACTATCAAAATAGACCAAGGAATCAACAATTCATACAAAAACGACAACATTCGCAGCAAATACACCAACCACAAAAGATGCAGCGAATCCATCACACAGCTCAACTCGGTGACGAAGAAAAATCCATGGAAGACTACGAGACAGAAATTGCAGAGGAAGACCAAAATTATGACGAATCACTAGAAGAATACACTGAACAGAGTGGAGGAGAAAACTTTGACCAACACGAAGAACTGGATGACATCTATTTTTTAGACTAACGCCCTCTTCACTTCCTTATTTCGAACACATTTCTAGAAGTGGAGAGACCCTGAAGTTTCTTGTTGACACAGGTTCCAACAAGAATTACGTTCAACCACGTCACATAAAGAATCCCCTACTAAATGCTAAACCCTTCTACGCTCACTCCGTGGGGGGAAATATTAAAATAACCCATCATGCACTTATTCAACTTTTTGGCCCCCAAACTGACAAAATTACATTTTTTATTCTCCCTAGTCTTATTTCATTTGATGGTATCATAGGACATGACACACTAAAACATTTGAATGCTATCATTAACACAAGTAGAAACCATATGTCTATTCACCCTGGTTTCTCTCATCCAAGAATTTCCATTCCGCTCAAACAACATCAATCACAATTTGTCAATAACATAAATATTAGAACCGACCACATGACTAAAGAACAACATTCCGAACTTATTAAAATTATTCATAAATGCCCCAATCTCTTTTCGGAACCAAACGAAAAGTTAACCTATACCACCATGGTCAAAGGAGAAATTCGAACCACAACTCGAGACCCCGTGTACTCGAAATCATATCCTTACCCCATGGCACTTAAAAATGAAGTCGAAAAAGAAATACGGAAACTATTAGAAGACGGTATCATAAGACCATCAAGATCTCCCTACAATTCTCCTGTTTGGGTTGTCCCCAAAAAAATGGATGCTTCAGGAGAAAAGAAGTTTCGAATGGTAATTGATTACCGTAAGCTAAACGCTATAACTATCGCCGACAAGTATCCAATCCCTGAAATATACGAAATCCTTGCAAACCTTAGTAAAAATCAATGGTTTTCCATAGTGGACCTAAAAAGTGGTTTCCATCAGATCCCACTTAAGGATTCTGATATAGAAAAAACTGCCTTTTCGGTAAATAATGGCAAGTTCGAATTTACTCGTCTTCCATTTGGGCTAAAGAACGCCCCCTCCATTTTCCAGAGAACGCTAGATGACATTCTAAGAGACCTCATTGGAAAATGTTGCTATGTTTACATTGATGACATTGTCATCTTTGGGAAAGACGAAACCGAACATTTCTCAAATCTGGAAAAAGTATTTCACACCTTAGAAAAAGCAAATATGAAAATTCAGCTCGATAAATGCGAATTTTTCCAGAAAGAAGTAGAATTTTTAGGGTTTATTATTGGAAGATTCGGAATAAAAACCAATCCAAAAAAGGTACAAGCTATAGTTGATCGACCTATTCCTGAAAACCTAAAAGAACTTCGATCCTTTCTCGGAATGTCAGGGTATTACCGCCGCTTTATACGAGATTACTCAAAGTTGGCAAAACCACTGACATCCCTTTTAAGAGGGGAAGATGGACATGTGTCCGCAAATATGTCAAAGAAAAAACTTATTCAGTTGAATCAAGATGCCATCGAAGCATTCCACAAATTAAAAAACTCTCTCGCCTCCGAAGAAGTTATTCTTCAATATCCAGACTTTGACAAAAGCTTTCAATTAACAACTGACGCTTCCGACTACGCCATTGGAGCAGTCCTCTCACAGGATGATAAGCCAATCACATTTCTCTCCAGAACCTTAAGCAAAACAGAAGAAGGTTATGCCACGAACGAAAAAGAAATGCTGGCGATTATTTGGTCCCTCAATTCTTTGAGAAACTTCCTTTACGGATCCCGGAAAGTCAACATTTTCACAGACCACCAACCACTTACCTATGCTCTAAGTAACAAAAATACAAACTCCAAAATGAAAAGGTGGAAAGCCATATTGGAGGAGTATAATTATGAGCTAAAATATAAACCAGGTAAGGAAAATGTGGTTGCTGACTCTCTCTCGAGACCCCCAAAAACTGAAATACACTCAATGACCCCTACAGAACACAGTGCTGACAGTTCAGCGCAAAACCTAATTCCATCTGTAGAAATCCCTATAAACGTTTTTCGAAATCAACTTTTACTCAAGATAGGAAATGAAAATAGCTATCAAATCCAGAACCCCTTTGACAACTATACAAGACATATTCTGATACGCCAAGACTACTCAACAAACGACATCATTAACATTTTCAAGAGATACCTTAATCCAAATACTATTAACGGACTTCTAACAGACGAAATGACGATGGGACGAGTACAAGAAATTTATCCGTTACATTTTAAAGATTATCGTATTCGATTCACCCAAAAATTTGTTGAAGACATAACCGGCCAAATAGAGCAAGAAGAAAAAATTCTGAAGATACATCGAAGAGCACATCGTAACGCCGAAGAAAACAGGATTCAACTGTTGGAAAACTATTACTTCCCTAAAATGTCCTCAAAAATTAGAACACTAGTTAACCGATGCGTAACATGCAAGGAGAATAAATATGACAGGCATCCTAACAAACCACATTTGAATCACACACCGATCCCTAGCTATCCTGGTAACATCCTCCATATAGACATATTTTCTACGGAAAAATACCTCGTGTTGACCGCCGTCGATAAGTTCACGAAATTCGCACAGGCTAAAATAATATCATCCCGTTCAATCGAAGATATCAAGGAACCTTTACGTGATATCTTGTTCTACTTTTGTGTCCCCGAAGTCGTTGTTATAGACAACGAAAAGGCTCTTAACTCAGCCTCGATAACCTCAATGTTAGAAGATGACCTCCAAATCAAAATTTTCAAAACACCACCATACAAAAGTGAAGTGAACGGCCAAGTCGAACGCTTTCACTCCACCCTATCTGAGATTATGAGATGTCTCAAATCGGAAGGACCTTCACGGTCTTTCAAAGAACTGTTACAGCGAGCCGTTAACGAGTACAATTTTACTATCCATTCAACTACAGGTAAAAAGCCCATAGAACTTTACTATGGGCGAATACCCAGACTAAACCCGGAACAATTTGAAAAGACACGTTTAATTAACATCGAGAAAATTAAAGCAAAACAGGAAAAAGATATTAAATATCATAATAAAAAAAGAAAACCGCAGAAGGACTATCAGATAGGACAGGTCATTTATGTAAAAAACAACAAACGGTTAGGTTCAAAATTAACAAATAGGTATAGACAAGAAATCATTAAGGAAAATAGAAACTCTACAATAGTAACAGAATCCGGAAAAATAGTCCATAAAAGTAATATAAGAAACTAATTCTCTTTCAGATGCACCATCTATTTTGGTCGAGCGGAGATCCAGATCATGGATTTCTCAAACTCCCAAATTGTCTCCCTACATACAGGGCAAACAAAAATTCAAGATGGACATTTCAAGTTAATACATAGCATTAATCTTAAACAATATGAGCAATTCCTTTCCGACATATCACCAGTCCTTAATCTCGAAACACCCCAAAGTCAAATCCTTTTTCCCTTAATATCACATGAAATTCAACAAATCCGTAATCTTTTACATAACTTACAACCCAGAATAGCGAAACGTTCTCTAGACTTTATAGGCAAAGGTTGGAAATGGATTGCTGGCAACCCAGACCACGATGACTTTGTTACAATAAAAGAAAAAATTACAGATGTTCTAAAAAACAACAATAAACAGGTTATTATTAATGAATTGTATAACGAACGAATAAACAATATTACGAGAATCCAGAATGAAATCCAAAACTTACTTAAAAATAATAATAAAATAAATTATGAAATTATATCAAATCTCAAATATAAAATCAAAATTGTAAAAGAAGAACTAGAGAATATTAACTATGCCATTCATTGGGCTAAACTAGGTACAATAAACTCTTTTATATTGTCAAAAAATGAAATAGAATTAGCCACCAAAGTATTTAATGAACAAAAATTACCCTACACAACAATAGAAGAAGCCCTAGACTTTGCAGATATAAAAGTTTTAAGCAATAGTACGTCAATCCTCTACATAATAAACATTCCCTTAACAACGAATGAAATTTACGAAAATTTGTTAATAAAGCCAATTAAAAAGAAAAACATTGTAACAGAAACATTGTACGAGGTAATTTTAAGAAATAATGAAAAATTATATGGAACAACAAACAAATGTAAAACTTTTAACAATCTATCCATTTGTAACTCAAAAAATATTGTCAATATTACAAACGATACTTGCATTCCTAATTTATTAAAAAGTCTACCAGCTACTTGCAACAAAATAAATAATCATCATATTCCGACCATAGATGAAATATCAACGGGCATAATGCTATTGAACCAATTCATCGGCACCCTTGAATTTGATAACACAACACACAACCTAAATGGAACATTCTTGGTAAAATTCCATAACATGACCATCACTTTGAACGGAATCCAATACATCTCCAAAGAAGCCTCAATGATTAAACCACTTCCGGCAATATTGCAAACCAGTCCCAAGGAAAACGAATACCGTGAATTACTCTCACTAGAAATGATGAAGGATCTCCATATTAACAATACCAATAAGATCCACCTTCTACAAACAGAAAACGATAATCAACGAGTAACAACATATTCCCTCATCTCCGTACTAGGACTACTTATTACAATAGCGATCATATGCAAAATCTTGCCAAGAAGAAACAACACAGAAATCATAATTGAACAACCGACAACAAAGACGAATGGACCAGTAACAATCATCGATAGACTTTCCGTTCCTGAGGTCAACTATCTCCAATATCCAAGCAGCCCAAAGTTCAACAACCTACCATACTTCTGACGACCGATGACGATCGTTTTTTAGAGGGGAAGAGTTAACATCAACACGAGCAACGGAAATGCTGACAAAGCGTCTGCCTCGATACAGCGAATTTCCACAGAAATTCATGTTGCAATTCAATTCAATACCTTAGGAATGCAAAGTACCGAGGTAAAATCGAATATAAAATTATTGATTGTAGTTAGTTAAGAAGTAAACTCAATAAAGGTCAGAGCAAACTGCTCTAGAAAAGATTTTTTTTATTAATTATTTCGGTGTAGTGATTAACTTGTACCAAACGTACAAATCATTTCACAATGATTATGTTAGATAAATATTATATAATACGATAAAAATATAGAAAAATATTTATATGTTAATATTACATTTTAAAAGATGTAAATTGTGCGATAACACATTATAAATTAAGAACGATTGGTTATATTTTTATCACGTTTTTAATACCAAATCTTGTAATTAATTCTTAAAAAATAAATATGTACGAAACGTTTTACTTCAAAGTGTTTAATTGCATAGTTTAGATTGTTTCTCTCTTAAAAATTATTAAGTTTTCAGGTGCATGGACGTTTCAAAAGGATGCTGTCGACGGCTGGAAAAAAGGTTTCCTTGGCTAAGTTTAACCAAGTAAGTTGGATAAATTCAACCGAGTAGGTTGGATAAATTCAACCGAGTAGGTTGGCTAAATTCAACCGAGTAGGTTGGATAAATTCAACCGAGTAGGTTGGCTAAATTCAACCGAGTATGTTTGCTGAATTTAACCGAGTAGGTTGGCAAAATTCAACCAAGTAGGTTGGTTAAATTCAACCGAGTATATTTGCTGAATTTAACCGAGTAGGTTGGCTAAATTCAACCGAGTATGTTTGCTGAATTTAACCGAGTAGGTTGGCTAAATTCAACCGAGTATGTTTGCTGAATTTAACCGAGTAGGTTGGCTAAATTCAACCGAGTATGTTTGCTGAATTTAACCGAGTAGGTTGGCTAAATTCAACCGAGTATGTTTGCTGAATTTAACCGAGTAGGTTGGCTAAATTCAACCGAGTATGTTTGCTGAATTCAACCGAGTAGGTTGGCAAAATTCAACCAAGTAGGTTGGTTAAATTCAACCGAGTATATTTGCTGAATTTAACCGAGTAGGTTGGCTAAATTCAACCGAGTATGTTTGCTGAATTTAACCGAGTAGGTCGGCTAAATTCAACCGAGTAGGTTGGCAAAATTCAACCAAGTAGGTTGGTTAAATTCAACCGAGTATGTTTGCTGAATTTAACCGAGTAGGTTGGCTAAATTCAACCGAGTATGTTTGCTGAATTTAACCGAGTAGGTTGGCTAAATTCAACCGAGTATGTTTGCTGAATTTAACCGAGTAGGTTGGCAAAATTCAACCAAGTAGGTTGGTTAAATTCAAACGAGTATATTTGCTGAATTTAACCGAGTAGGTTGGCTAAATTCAACCGAGTATGTTTGCTGAATTTAACCGAGTAGGTCGGCTAAATTCAACCGAGTAGGTTGGCAAAATTCAACCAAGTAGGTTGGTTAAATTCAACCGAGTATGTTTGCTGAATTTAACCGAGTAGGTTGGCTAAATTCAACCGAGTATGTTTGCTGAATTTAACCGAGTAGGTTGGCTTCGAACACCGAGTAGGTTGGCTTACGAACACAATTTAACCGAGTAGGTTGGTTAAATTCAACTGAGTAGTTTGGCGAAATTCAACCGAGTAGGTTGGTTAAATTCAACCAAGTAGGTTCGCTAAATTCAACCGAGTATGTTTGCTAAATTTAACCAAGTAGTACTAGGTTACTTATAACCGAGTAGATCTGGGTGGGGAAGTGGGCAACTCGGTTATTTTTAACCAATTTACAATAAACGAATTGTCTTGGTTAATTTTAAACGAGTAATACTGTAGGAGCTATATTAACAGCATCACTCGGTTATTTTTAACTACATTTCGGTTGTTTTTAACCGTCACGTTTTTTGAGTGTAAAAGGCCCAACAAAAATAAATGAAAAAAGGCTTAAAAAATGATGTAGTAAGCAAGCAAACAACAACGTTTTGTAGTAGGATTGGGACAATTTTTCATTATAAATAAATTTTTCACATAAAATGATTTTTAATTTTTTTGGGGCCTAATTTCATGGAGCCAATCACTACAACGATAAGCCCTGGATATGGATGATCCAAATTTCGACGACTCTAGCAAAGCAAACGAAATAAGGAAAAAGGGGTTCCGATCTGCACGTTGATGTCCGGACCGCGTAAGCCGAGCCACTAGTAGAACTAGTAGAGACCCTGGACAGTAAAAAAGCCGATGTTTTAGTCATGCAGAAAGTATAAGTAATGGGATGTGTCGATAGCACCAGAAAAGTGAAAAACATTGTAATGCTTGCTGCATGGAGCAAAGTATGCGTCTTTTCGGATGCGGATTGTAACCAGCTGAGGGAAAAATTCAAAAGCATTCAGCGGATCTATTCCCACCCACCCAAAGAGGAGAATAATGAGGCAGTCAAGGAAGGCTTTTACTATCTGCTCGAAAAGACGTACAATGCGAAGTCAATATTGTTCTTGGTGACTTTAACACCATCAGTATCGGAAATAAAAGCATCCTTGGCTCTATAGACGGAAACCACGCCTTCGGAAATGGACTCAAGCTAATCGACTTTCCTGATGCGGGACGGAACATCACCATTACCCGGCATATAATTCCCACTCCTCAATATAGAAGAACTTGCGAATTGGCTGTTAAAGCAGCCAAATAACAATCATGGAAGGAGTTCGGCGAGAAATTAGACCGTGACCACAGATCTGCACCATCCGCCGTCTTAGAGGAAGGAAGTGGAACATTATTGAAGGAGTCAAATCCAAAGATGGTACACTTCTTTCTAATGAGGAGGACATCTTGCGCAGATGGAGCGAGCACTTTTCTGAATTGCTCAATCAAATCCAGGACATTAAGGATGACAGATTTATTGCCTGGAGTAGGGCGGAAAATAGTCCCACTGTAGAAGAAGTCACTTTTGCGATCAAATCGCTAAAAGCTGGCAAATCTGCCGGAGTGGATGAAATCCGGCCAGAAATGCTAAAGGCCTTAGGTGAAGAGGGAAATGGCTCTGTCGTGTCATTAAAGTGGCCTCCAATTGCTCCAATTACAGGGCTATATCACTTTTAAGTCTCCCCGAAAAAGTTGTTGCCAAGGTGCTGGAAACGCGTTGCAGAGCTGTGGTCAAGGCACGATTAGGAGAGAAGCAGAGCGGCTTTCGTCCTGGCAGAAGCACAACCGACCAGTTATTCACTCTCAGAATGTTACTTGAGAAGGCTTGGGAGTATGCTACACCTGTTTACGCATGCTTCGTAGATTTGGAGAAAGCATATGACCGAGTCCGAGTCACTCGAGGTTAACTCTGGAGTGTATTACAGGAGTATGGAATTGACGGTTCTTTCTTAAGATCAATTCAATCTCTCTACAAAAAACTGTAAAAGCTGTGTTCGGGTAAACGGCGTTAAATCAATACCTTTCACCTTGGGCGTTGGACTTCGCCAGGGGTGCGTCTTGTCTCCTCTCCTTTTCATTACTTATATGGACTGGATATGGATATTACAGCGCAGTCTTGGCGAGAAACGTTTCGAATTGGAAGATCTGAGGATAAGTCATTTGCTCTTCTCTGATGACTTGGTCATCCTTGGATCCTCTTAGACTAAACTTCAGCGCGCAGTCGATCGGTTTGTAGCCGTTTGCGTTGAAGCTGAGATGAAAGTAAACGTGAACAAATCTGAAGTGATGGTCGTCTTTAGAACGCCTGTTCAATGCACTCGGCATGTTAGTGGAGTCCCATTGAAACAGGTGGAGAAGTTTAAGTATCTCGGGGTCTTATTCACGAGTGATGGAAGGAGCAATGCCGAGTTTTCCTGCAGGATTGGTCAGGCTGGATCGATTTTGAGACAGCTTGGTCATTCTGTTATCAGGAGGACTGAACTTGGTGTCAAAGCTAAGTTGTCTGTCTTTAATTCGGTGTTTGTTCCAACTCTCACCTATGGTCATGAGGTTTGGGTAATGACCGAAAGAATAAGATCGCGGATACAAGCTGCCGAAATGAGATTTCTCCGTTGTATTGTTGGTGTGACCCGTAGAGATCGCATCAGAAATACCAGAATACGTGAGGAACTCAATTTCGAACAGCTACTTCTCCGGACGGAGCGGTCCATGCTCGGTGGTTTGGTCATGTTAAACGCATGTCCCCGACCAGGATTCCACGACGTGCTATGGAATCCGTACCATCGGGCAGGCGTCCTCTAGGTAGACCAAGGATGAGATGGTTAGATCAAGTCCATAATCTCTCCTCTACCCGTATGGGGATTGCTCTTGATGATTTGGAGTCGATGGCGGAGGATCGAGAGCTATGGAGGGTCCACTTGAGCAACCTACACCCGCGACCCACTTAATGGACAAGCGGACCATTGAATATGATGATGATGATGATGATGATGAATATACATACGCGATATGAATTTTCGGTCTCTATAGGTCAAGTAATGCGTGATCAATCGAATTGATCATGTTACTAAAGACGCCCGGCATTCCTCCAGTGTCTTGATGGATGCTCGTAGGCATGGTATAGTAGCCAAAGTACGGTTGCGGATTTCCACTAGGCAACAACACCCAAATGAGGCTATTAAACGAAATTTAAAGTCGGAAGGCTACTATCGCAAGGAATAACCAAGACTTTTGCCAAGTAGGTACAACATCACCAGCATCAAGCGCAGAGGAACAGTTGCAACACTGCCACAGTGCTGGGCTTTAGTAGACGATGATAACGAAATCACTATTTCGAGGTTGCATCTATTGAGGGGCAATCTATGCAGGGGCAATGTCCGAAAGTTCTACTATACTATTACCTTGATAGATCTTTCCAAACTTACAGAAATGAGGAAGGAAGACGGTGGTAGATTCACATTCGGTGAGAAGTGCGAGGATAGTGATACATATCTGATATCTAAACTTAAGCCAAACAAGGCTGCTGAAGCGGATGATCTATACCGGCCGAGCACTTAATTCAAGCAGCGTTAGTTGACTTGGGAACTCGGAGACTCGGAGTGAAAATCAGTTAACCTGATGAATTAACCTTAATAAGGAAAACCTTTAATTCATTACTACTTTGACTGACCTATTTCGGTGGTTTGTAATTTATAAGAACAGTATTTCTATTTCTTCAAAAATATATACAACAACAACGAATAGTAAAAATGTTTCTAGATGACAAAGAAGGGTATTCCAGTCTGAAAGCCCTTCACTTCAATGAGCAATGCCATTGAGCTCTTAAACGATTTCAATCAAATAAAACATCTCATTCCATTCCATTTGAATTCGCATGTGATATGCGCTCGAACCGTTTGGCAAATATTTAAACAATAATTTGCCATTTCAAAACCTCTCACCTTCCCATCACACCCATCAGTCTCATCAACCGTGGTCACCCTTTTTGTAAACTCATCACAATCCCCACCCTACTCCTCATGCTGCTGCCATAACCTTTGTCAAACAAAACAAAATTAATTCAATTTGAATGGTAACTCAATACTCTCGACGCGACGACGTGCCGTTTCAATAAGCAAAAGCAGTTCCTTCGACAGGACCTCTTCTTCTCATCCACGCTTACTGTTTACATTTTCCATTATTATTTACACAAACAGAAAATGATGAAATGAAACATTTCCATCATTTGAATCAGCGCAGCGCGCGGACGTAGCACATATCCAGATCCACCCACCCATTCTGATGACGAATTGAATTTCCATTTCAAATTTGATTTGTATGTATGTGTATGTGGCTGCCTGTAGTGAAATTAAAAATAATATTTGACGCACCCAGGCGGACTAAATATTCGAATGGCTTTAGGGCGCGATGCCAACTGAGTTGTTATGTAACCGATCCGCAAAACGACTTGGAACATTGGTGGTGGGTGCCCAAGGCACCTCTCTCCTTATACCCCAATTGAGAGATACGCGCCATCCATCCATCGTTTGAGTAAATAGAATTCCTCGGGATACCGAATACAGAAAGCACGTGTCAAAGAATAATAATTTCATTATTCAACCCTTCCTGGGCCGTGCGCTAGTCATCCTTTCTCACCGCGAAAATGAGCGAAATATCATGCGATTGGAAATTAAATTCACATATATAGAATTTTGGAATTCCTTATACAAAGTCCGGGGGCTGGGGGCAGCAACAACAACAACAACACAGCAACAAAAAAAAAAAAAGGATATTTCGCGCTCGAGTAATTTAATTAAATTTAGAAAAAATAACCGAAACACAGATTTCTTGTGAAGGATATTCCCGATTTACACAACCATGGCCCTCGGTTAAAAGAAGTCAACAAAGCGAAAAGAAATTTCCAAGTGAACATCCTTGCCTTGGTAATCCATATCCATTTAGCCGCATCCACATCCACGTCCGTATCTCCGCTGAAAATGAAGAATCATTGCTTGAGGGAATGAACCTTCATCCCCGAGAAGGCAGTTCAGTAACAGTAGGTAACTTATAAACTTCTTCTCTTCCACGCATCCTTAACAAACAGGAAAATAATTATTTTCCTGATTTTTGTTGTGTATCCTATATATGAAATATGTAACAAACAACCCAGGACTTCGTCTCATCTTACAAGTTGTGCTGCTTCGACTTAGCACTCAGACTCAACCCTTTCACTGGTCGTTTCTGGGGAACTCTCGAATGTGAGTGCATTTCACGATGCGTGCAACCCCTAGCTAGAACACGCGAATATTTATGAGCACACTCTCACATATCCTGGGTAACTTGTAATGAAATACCAAATATTTCATAAGACGAAGGATTTTGCTTCCTTCTTGCCAGAAACGTTGAGATATTCCACATATTTAATCGTATCCTTCCTTGGTGCATGGAATCCTTTTAATTTGTTGTTGTTCTTGTTTTTGTTTTTTTCATGTTTATTCATCGGTTACTGAGTTGCGTTTCGGGGAACTATACACAGCTACATAACAACGTGAGATAGCCTCTTTTGGGCTTCCTTCGGTATAGGTAAAGTTTAATTTTCAGCTAACGCTATGGCACACTAAGTCAAAATGATGGTGTTCGGTGGTGAGAAGTGAACATATTTCTATGGATGTTCGGCTTCCCATGAAGGATATAAAGAAAATTATGAAATCTTAGAAGGAAACCCTAAGAAATAAATAACAAAATTTATTTTACGAATATACATAAGGATGTGTCTAGATACTTTGGGAAACATGCACAAACGATGTATAGTTCGATGGTGGGGATGGAGGTGCAATCTGCGGTGTCTATGAGGCGTGTTTTTATAACACAAAATCCCACTCTGGGGGTTAGGTTGATGAGTAACAACCATTCATATAGCTTATTTCGGGATAATCTAAAAAAAACATCGTTATACAGCGGGCACTAGATGCAACCTCCATCTGTTTAAGACTCACGAGCATTCGACGCACGTTAGAAACGCAGTAGTTGGTGCTCTGGGTCTGGACTACTGAGCGAGATGTTTCAAGTTCGATCCCTGGAAAAATACAAGTAACATCTTATGATTTTTTTTCGAGCATGTACTCAGAGAGTATATAACTTTAATCGAAAAGATTCTCAATTCAGCCATTTGGACTCGGCATTAAATTTTAGGTCACTTCCATTCGTCCTGAAAATAAGAAAAAAAAAAACTTCATGCAAACGAATGGTTCTATGAAGCTAAACCTAGAGTGCCTATGCGGACTTAAATATTTTTTAGCCATTGAGTCCATGTTTTTCAGAGCTTCTAAGTATCTAAACGATTTAGACCGGCCAAACAGCGGCCCTTTCAGATGACAACCGAATGCATAATTATAGTACTCTGATCAGACCAATTGTGAAAAGTCTGCCATCAAAAGGGTCGCTTCAAAATGACTTATCGCTCGCAATGAGTGGTATACGGTACGAGTGCGATATCATTAAGCTGTGGAAAAAATCTTTTGCTTTTCTGAAAGTCATCCCGAAGGTTATACACTGAAAAAAAGCCTAACAAGGCCTTTATAGAAAATCCGTACAAATAAAGAAAAATTCTTTATATATCTTTCAGATATCAAGTGCTTATTTTGCTTATACAGTCGAATAAGCTACAATACCTTTTTATTCCTGCTGCTGAATGTTTTTAAGAAACCTTGGGACCATCACCCAAAATGTAACTCAGTATGTAGACGGCTATGCTTAGACCTATACTCAACTTACGCAGTCTCGTATGGTGACGGACAACTAATAAGGCCACTTACCTAAAGGTCATTACGAAAGTTCCATGTACTTATCACGGACTACATCGCGCTAAATTTAGGGTCTACGAGACCTTTTTCTAGCGCCTCCTCCTGTGAATTGCTGTCGCGAAGAGCTCAAGGTTCATAGTATACATCAGCAGGTATATCTATTTCAGAATAAGCTGATCCCTCTGTGAATATCCCGCCTTGTATACTCAAGTTTGAAGCAAGAAAAAAGCCACAAGAGAGGCGAACCCTGGACCGCCCTTGAAACCAACTGTACTACAAGAATGCTATGGCCGTCCTTAAATGAAGCCTGGATCGAGATATTCATACGGAAGGATAGAAAATCCCTTTTCACCTTCGTAGGAATTGTATGCCCCTATTGTGTAAGACAACTCCACTTAGTTGAGTTGAGTTGACTTAAATTCAGCTCAACTTTCACACAAACCAATCTAACTAACAACTTATATACAACTACAGACTGTCATCTTTGTTGTGATTTGGCAGACAACTTTTATATCCAGGTTGTGCATGACAATACGGAGAATACCGAATTTTGAATTACATAAAACCAAGAGACAACTCAACTCAACTCAACTGTAGTTACACAATAGGGGCAGTAATGTGGCACAATACTTTGCGGTATGACGAAAATGCGTGACGGAGGAAAAATGTTGTAGATCTTGAGGCTACAAGGAATAACCTCTGTCACAGGTTTTCAGTTCAGCACACTAGATATTAATTCCTAGAGAGGCATTTCTTCAAAGACCTAGGTAAGCTTTCCAGTACCTCATGTCTATTGACAATGAACTTCATCAAGTCCACAGGATGGTTTGTAACAGCACAGTAAGTAATAACTTTATCAGGTTATAACTTTATCAGGGTTATAATGGGTAAGGGACAACCTCTTCCCGACGGGCGTCACAATGGATCAGTATCGAGAAATAGCTTTGGTAGTGTTTTCTTTTGTATGGATACTAGAGGCCCCGGCGAACTTCGTCCCACCAAAAAATACAACGAAACTATTGCAAGCCAATGCAATTCTAACAATCCCACTTCAACTTTCATAATCCAGCAGATGGCGTTTCGAACTAAATATGGCGGCATTGTACTATTAAACTAAACCAAAAAATGTGCATTCCATTAAACAAAACATTAAATAAATTAATGGCAATTTTCCACTAAGGCAACACAATCCAGGTGTTTCTCCTGGAAATTTCAATGCGTTGCAATGTGGACATACTACAACCATTGATCCAATTTGGACGGCAGGAAGAGATCGATAATCGAATGCACAATCATATCGGAATGCTATACTCGAAGCAAATTGACATTTCCAGCACGTCTTTGTTGTCTATTTTTAGTATTTATTCGTTGACTTTGAATCGATAAATTTCCACATCGATTCCTACTCGACGACTTTGTTGTGCCAAGCCAATCTACGCGAATCGATTATCGACTGCTGTTGTTCTTCTGTTTGTTACCCACGAATTTGGATGTGGTTTGCATTTTTTCGTTGTTGCGCAATCTCTCTAACTTCTTGACTCATATTCGCACGATGAGTCGACACTGCTCGTGCACCAGCTGAACGTCGGCTTAAATTAGACCTTTTCGTTGGTGTCATTATGAAGAACAACTGCAATACAATGAAATCCCGAATAGAAAATTTGAAAACAATGAAACACCAATAGAAACGTACCACTTCTTACAGACAAATAGCAATAGCCAACCAACAATGCAACACAGCACAAATTCGCAAAATGCCTCAATCGCTCAATCGCCACTGTTCAAATGAAATAAAAATAGTCCAATGTGAATACACTCATTTCTATTCTACATAAGAAATCCGAATCTGTAATGCGCAATGGCCGGCAAACGTATTAAGATCGAACAAAACACGAATTCGCAAAGTGCAATATGGACGCTGAAACAGCAACGAATGAAAAAACTGCGCAACTGAATCAAATGGCACAGTCAACGTGGACAGCGCCATCACACATGAAAAAAAATTGGCTTCTCCATTGATCGATAATAGATGGCGTTACGTTGCGTGTCTATCTGACAGTTCAATTGTGATACGTGATACGATATGTTACATTCAAATTTGATTCTTTTTTTTGGTTGTTGCCAAAATAAATACCTACATACATAAATACAAAATAAAAAATGTGCACGACTTGGTCGCACGAAACTTTCTCGTTTGTTGCAAATCTCGTAGAATCTCAGAGTCATTTCAACAAATTTTTCGTTTAAAATTATTTCCACTTACGTACATCTTACGTAGGTTTAGTAACTGAAGCCTTGTTAACTAAACACGTATCTAATACATACTACATAGACATTATGTACGTATTAACTACAATACTTTATTACCTACTTACTTTCAAATTTCACCCCAACTGACATTTGAAGGAGACAAGGAGGCGATAAATTTCGAATTCTCATTTTTGATTATTATTTAAAAAAAAAATGTTCTCTTTCAATGGTCGGGACGGGATTTGGGTAGTAATTTTTGAGAAATATTCATAAAACGGCAATATTCGAGTTTTCTGAGAAAAACTAAGTACGTGATCATGTTTTGAATGCTTATGTTGTCTTAAATATGTATTTTGCTCAAAATTGTCAGAGCGGTTTTTTGTAAAATTATGCTGAAAAATGTTGCAATTTGGATTCGAAAAGCACTGTTATTAAACTGTTTAGCTGAAAACTGAGTACGACATATTCTTCAGGATATAAACATTACCTAGCAAATATATTTTCATCCAAATCGAAAATGGCGTTTTCGAGATGTGAGCAGTTTTTAAAGTATCGGTTTTAACGATTGGGAAGGACGCATTCATGGTTCAAAAAACACTGTTTTACAACTGTTTAGCTCAAAACTGAGCCAGTGAAATTACTATGGATTTAAGCATTACCTGAAAGTAACATTTTTATTATAATCGAAAATGCCGTTTTGAGATATGAGCAGTTTTTTAAAGTAGGTACTTTTATTAGGGATTTGGGTGGATATCAAAGGACCTAGTCTTTTTAGGAAAAAACTGAGTTTGCTATTAAGTTAAGAATGACAATAGTATCTTAAAAATGTTTTTTTTTAAAAATCTTTTTTTACCGTTTTCGAGAAAAAGCCAATTTTCAAAACTGCCGTTGCTGGACTTTTTAGCGAAAAACTGGGTATGCAGTCATGTTAAGCATGCCTACACTAACTCAACGATCAATTTCAGTTCAAATCGTTAGAGCCGTTTTCGAAAAAATCTTAATTGTTTAATATTTCGTAAAATGTTTATAAACACTGTTTTGCAACTGTTTAGCTCAAAACTGAGCCAGTGGTATTACTATGGATTTAAGCATTACCTGAAAGTAACATTTTTATTATAATCGAAAATGGCGTTTTTGAGATATGAGCCGTTTAAATTTAGGCATATTTCGTCATATTTCGTAAAATTTTTATATGGGAGGTACCGTTAATATTAGGGCTAGCTTAAAAAAAAAAAAAAAAAAACGTCCCGAGCGGGAAGCCTACAAACTCTAAATACGAAATTTGAAGCAAATCCGTCCAAGGGTTTAGATTCCCCAGGGGTGGGACAGACAGACATACGGATGGACAGAGACCCACTTTTTTGAGTTCCCCTATCATCGTAATATCAGAATTGATCAAAATCTCGAGTTCGAAATTTTGTACGAAAACAATATGTATCTTAAATCTTTCTCTTATATACTACGTATACGAGAAAGTTAAAAATGCGATCTTAAGGGCCAAGTAGTAATAATATCACTCGATAACCCTTCCACCGGCGGCGGACTAAACACAAGTTTTTTTGGGGCAGAGGCAGATACCTGCTGTCTTTAAAAGATGGGTACAACCCAGTCAAGCCACCTGCATTTCTCCCGACTGAGTCTGTCATCTTTTAGGTATTTACAGATGATTATACGAAGTGTATAATTTTGAAATACTTACACTTGAGAATTTTTCTACTTAACAGAAGTAATTAAAAAACGTACCGATTCGTTATAAATTCTTCGATTTATTGAGGTTAGAAATTGCCGCCAAAAGTTGGTTTTCATAATTGACATTTGTATGACTAAGCAAAAATGACAATGACAGAATAATTAATACAATGCTGCCAAAATGTATTTACAAATAGATTTGTTTGGAAACTAGACCAATTATTTGAACAAAATTAATAAATAAATTTTCTGAATACATAAATTCAATCTTCAACACGAAGTATCATAAATTCATAGAGGATGGCCTTATTTATCGCCCTTCTACCAAGGTGCCAATTTTTTTTAAGTCCGACGAGAAATAGTTGTGTGCAGTACAAAACTTCCTCAGAAGGTAGATATGCTACCACTTTCTATGGCATTTCTGAAATGCCCTGGGTTAGGGTAAAATAAGCCCGATATAAGTAGGTTCTTAACGATCGAGCGAAATAATTCCTCACAAGATTCAGGATGACTGTGTCTATTCTAGAAACACTTGAATTGGAACAATGTTATGAGAGCCGAATATGAACTTCTATTTTTCAGCTGTAAAAATCGGGATATTATTTTTAGCCCCCAAAATGGATTACATTTACATTCGTTGTTGGAAAAGTTGATCAGCTAGCAGCGATCGCTTTTTTTTAAGTCTAAAGATTGTTGTCATTAAAATCGACAAACTGCACAAGTCAAGCACTTTGCCTGACAGACAACCATCTTAAGCCCACGTTTTCGTTCCAAGGGAACTTACACTCAACAGGGGTTGTGTAAGATTATTGCCTCCATACTTACACTCTATTTCTCCCCTAACTTGTCTAACAATGTCGCAGTCCTCTGTATATAAATACTAATCGTAGGTAACTCTTCACATTGTTATCATTTTCCACTAAAACATTAAAATGTAATTTCCACACACATGTTACCTGGTTGGGAAGTTCACAACACAAACCAAAATCATTAACCAGCCATCCATGGCTAATTCTCTTTCTTCCAGTCGCAACAACAAAGTGCAGACAGCTCAATACTCTGCATACGCATACACATGGGGGTGGGCAGGACGTTCGCCAAATGAACAACAAAGCGCAGAGCAACCATCAAAATAATCATCGATTGAATTATTAATAAATTTTTGGAAAAGTTTTCTAGTTTGCTCATACCCTGTGTCATAAAACTGAGACTCACCCTACCATATACCAACGAGCAAATGAGACTCTCCCATCAAAGTACCTATTGTGATTATTATTTGAAGTAGTACACCGCACCGCACCTTGCCCCCCTCTTGTCATGACGTCTACACAAAGTGACTTTGAACAAATGTTTAACTGAGCAATTTCACGGTGTGAATATTTAATGGAATCTCTTCCGTTTCCTTGTAGTCCTTTTTCTGGGACCAAAAACCAAATATGTATGCAGAAAAAAAATTGAGGAACCGAATTATTCGACAACCGTAGCTCATATAGTTTTGAATTTCGATTTACGAGCTCATATGATTAAGTGAGCAGATATCCCCAAGGACATCGTATATTTTTGTGTATTTTCCCGTTTTCTTTCATAGTAATCAAATCACAGAACCCTTTTGTTGTGCAGCGCATTTCAATAAATATATCAAGTAAACGGATACACACATGTCCCAAAAGGGAGTATCCTGATATGGTTATTAGAGGAAATGGTACGACGACACGCACACGGCACAAGGACATCTTTTCATCATCCGACACGATGGCATATAATTGCGTTTGTGTTGAAACATATCAAAAAGAACAATAAATTAATTACAACATTCCATTTGTTCGTCACACATTCTGGTCTTGCGTCTAGATGACAACGGCATAGGAGGTTGAGTTGGACCCAGTATTTAAAGGCTGGATAGATGATGTATGAAGTATGAAGAACGCGGGCAATGTGAATATGACTAATGAATGGAATTCACAAGGAAACAACCCTTTTGGATTTTTTTCTTCTGTCCTCTGTGGGCTTATGCTCATATATTGCTGGCTTTGAGTGTCTCGCACTTTGTAATTTACGGCGAACTTTGATGAAAGGTGGAAAGCAAAAGTTGTCATTTGAAGGGTACTTATGTGGCTGCTGAACTTTCAAATGGCCGGGTGGTATCTATTGTTGGTTTTGGAACAGAGTAAAAATCTGAAGAACTGGTAATCTTCATTGGACGTATCAAAGTCGCGAATGTCAATACTGATCTATCGCATAACACCTCCATAAGTATCTAAAGTTTTTTTTTAAAGCTAGGCTTATTTACGGGGTCAGTTTGAGCTGGGCTCCATAGGCAATCTATCCATTTCCATCTTCTATGTGATATACCTACCTATACCATGTATCGAATGGCTGTTAGAAGCTCGGCGTAGAGTAGGTAGTAGATCGATGTGGTATCCAACAGTGTCCCAGCGTATGGTCCTATATGGATTCTGTTCAGTGTTGTTATGGACTTTTTCTGAAAATCGTGTTTTTGGGGTTGTGAAAATCGTAATTATCGTATTGTGTAAAAATGTGTATAAGTTAGTATAGGGTAGGGTACTTATAAGGGTACTTAGAAAGATGGACAATTCTAATGAATATTATAAGCGGACACGTGCAATTGCTAGGTATGCCCAAAGGCTGGCTCTGAGTATACCTACCCTTTTTGCAGAAGTCGCAGAAGTCCAGGAGCAATCAGTGTAAACTGGTGCCGATCTTTTCGACAAAATTCATTTCGCAAATTTTATTTCGAATTTATCGACTCGCATTTAGTGTCTCACAAATTCCTATTCCGTATTTCAATTATTTTGCAACGTGTTTTTTTCGCAATGTTTTTCCCACGCTTTTCTTATCATTTGCGAGATGAAAAATGCGAAATGATGTTTTTGCGATGCGATTACAAAGTGAAATGAAAGATTGCCTAACAATAATTTCGATTTGATGAAATGCGAAATAAATTAAAAGCAAGACGACAAATTGCGAAATGATTATGGCAAAATGATAAATTGCCAAAAATAATCCGCGAGATGACCCCTACCCAGTGTAAAAACCCATACTTTTCAATGGCAGCACAAGGACCTAATTCTTGTTTAAGTCCACCTCGTCGAGGACCACCTAAAACCAACCATAGCTTTTATACCTACCTAAAAACTTGTTTCCAACTACACTACAAACTTAGTCCCAAAATTGCGAAATTGATTTACTGATATCGAATTCGAATAATTCATCAGCGTTCTTGGCCTCAATACGCAAAAATAACTTCTTCAAGAGTGCGTCTACGAGCATGTTAAACAATATGCAAAACTTCAGGACTTGGGCCTTAAGAATAATCATTTTAAACTCTCACCTTATATTATATTCTGTAATTCTCAAGATATTTGGAAATTTCGCAATTTTGAGTTCGTAAAATCTAATATGGACACTAAAAATATTATTAGAACTATACCCCACCGCTACGACTGCGTACTGAGTTTTTTCAATGCCTTGGAAGCGGTAATGACTAGTTCTAATACTAGTGAAAGAAAGCGGAATTCAAGCGATTTTTTTTCTTCTTTTATAGTGGTATCTGCGATACAAAATACAAACACTGCACGATGGTTAATAACCCTGATAATGATAAACATGAAAAGCGCTTGTAAATTGGTCAATCGGTAATGCATTTTTTCTGCTGCTTTTTTCCATTAAAAATAACGGATAATGCACTAGTTTCCGTAAAATGGTAAATATAGCTACTCTTCGAATAGTCTTCTTACAGAATAGAATTTTCGAATAAAATTGTGTAATGTAGTGAAAAAGCTAAAAGATAAAAGAACAATAATTGCAGCAACTTGCAACATAACGATCAATAACCTGAAGCAGTTCTTATTATCAGTAGAGAATTTCGCTACACTATGACGTTTTGAGTCGGAGGGCTTAAAATGTAGTCCAACGTATGTTGTATATATGTATGTACATTTTGATACTGGTCTAAATTTGGAAACAGAAGACATACCCAAACAAATACAGAAAACTAAAACAAAATATGAGCAATATCGAAAGTCAATTCCTTATAGCGACATTAAGTTGATTAATAAGTGAATGAAAAGGGGTTCCAATTCCTGGAGCGCTAACACTCAAATTCCATTTCATTATCATATAAAGCAGAAAACAGTTTTTTTGTTGGTAAAATGGTAAAAATGCCAACGAAAATTGAACAAAACTTTTAAAAATGTAATCATTCTCATAACAGTTATCTATAATCACAAATAACATATTTTTTTGCAGGGAATATTTTTTAATATAATAATCTAGCACTAAACCACGGGAGCCGGCCAAAGTAGGGCCATTGGGACCTAATTTAAGCCTTTAACCTTTCTGTAGGCATATATTCTGAGGAACTTAGTTATTCCTCGACATGCTTCTCCTGAAAATATAAAACATAAAACATAAAACAAGCAAACTTTGTAACTAGCATCCTGAAAACATATTTCCAGAAGACTGTTGTAGTCAACATAATGTATTAAGTGCAAAACTAATGCTTATCACTTTTTCAGATTCTGTTCCCCTTTCCTGTTTCGAATTTTTCTTGTTTGATTTGTTTGTACCTACGTAGTTTCAAAATTTGGTAGGAAGTAGTTGTTCTTACACCAAGGTTTGTAATTTGTAATTTTGTAGAAGTCGTATTTAACTGCTTCTAAAATCGTAAATATCGGAACTAAAAATCAGCAAATCGTAGAAATCAGGCAAAATCAAGCGAAAATCGGAGCGTCGTATTTGCTTTCCAAAATCGTCACAAATACGATATTTACGACCGTATAACAACGCTGATTCTGTTACCCCAATACATTTGAACTGGTTTTTGAAGTTTGTTGAAGAGAGCATTTTAAATCCAGCCTGTGGAATTTAAAAAGGTTATCAGTTCTTTAATGCTACTTTTCGAGAGCTTCTCAAGGGAGTCGAAGACGTGTTTTCCCTTCATCTGAGATTGGCCTTTGATTGGAATTCCAATGAGATGATTGCTTCGACTGCTCCAAGCGAAATATGAAACGTTTGATTTGACAGCAGGCTTAGCGGATAGGTATTTTAATCGTATCAGGGAGCCTAAAGGTTTTTGAGACGTTAAGATACTCAGAAAATACAACCTCACCTACTCCTTAGTATATTTTTGAACCGCAAGTATAGATTGTTAAATTGGAGTCTCTCTTCACCCGTCCGTCTTGCCAATCTGATTTTGAAGGAAATGTTTTGTGAAAAGTATTTTGTAAATAATGTAATTCGTTGAGGGTGGTCGTGCTTCTCTTGAAAGAGAAAACAGTAATGTTTATAATGTGAAGGTCTAAAGGTAAAAGATGCAGAAGGACTGTAAGGGCGTCTAATTGGGTTGACCGTAGAGCGCATGTGTTGCCTTTGCATACCGTTCTTTAGACTTTGTTGAGTTTGGTTATGTTATAAGCTTTTCTTAGAACCGGACTATCGACCCATAGATATATGCTTACTTACTTTACTTTAGTTGGCGCTACAGCGCATTGTGCTCCTGATGGGCCTCACGTAATAGATTTCGCCAGCTTACTCGATCTTTAGCTTGCTGTCTCCAGTTTCGAATACCAAGATGGCGTGCATCGGCCTCAGCTTGATCACTCCACCGGAGATGAGGTCTGCCTCTGCTTCTGGTTCCCTCAGGCTTAGAGTAGAATACCTTACGGGCTGGAGCTTCGATGTTCATTCACTCAACATGCTAATAACCATTGAACACGCAGTTTTTTGACCGGTGGCAAGTCGCTGTACAGCTCGTATAGTTCGTGGTTGTATCGTCTCCGCCAGATGTTACTTTGCCTGTCGACACAAACCGGTCCAAAGATCGTACGTAGAACCTTCCTCTCGAACATATCCAGAGATTCTTTATCCGCCTGGGAAAGGGTCCATGCTTTTGCACCGTACAGCAAGACTGGGATGATTAGGGTTTTGTACAGTGTCTCCTCGGTCCTTTGGATAGGGCCTTATTCCTCAGCGATTAGCAAGAGTTATTTTACGTTTGATTTCAGCGGTGATGTCATTTGCAGAGTTAACATCAGTACCCAGATAGATAAATTCATTTACCACCTCGAAGTTATGCCTATCAATTGTCACGTATTGACCAAGTCTCTATAGTGGGAATCGACTCTATTCGATTACAGTTAATACTTCGTTTTGTCCTCGTTAAAGGCAAGACCCATTTTGTTCGCCTCAGCCTTGATACTGGAAAAGGTACCCGTCACTGGCTCGTTTAGTTCTTTCCATAATGTCGAAGACATCTGCATATCCAAGATATTGTGTGGATTTCTGAAAGATGGTGCCATTCGTATTGGCGTTGGTGTTGCGCACCACTCTCTCAAGAGCAATATTGAAGCAGCTACTATATGACAGCGCATCGCCTTGTCGAAGTCCTCTGGTGGTTTCAAAGGTTTCGTGTGAGTCTTTTCCAATTTTGACGCAGCATCAGCGAGCATTCTTCAACGTCATCCTAATAAGTCGTATCAGTTTGGCAGGGATGCCAAAACTCGACATGGCCGGTATAGTTATTTCCTGTTTACGCTGTCATAGGCTGCTTTGAAATCAATGAAAAGATGGGGTGTATCGATGTTGTATTCTTGGGGCTTATGCACTATCTTATGAACAAATACAAACTAAAAGAGATTCTGTTTCATTTCCTTTGTATATGTCCATCACTAGTAAGACCAGATATCGCGCAATATAAGAAACCCATATTTGAGCATCTCTTATCCAATAGAGTGACATAATTAAATTGCTTCAAGTAAAGGTGGGTTTCCACATGTCGGTTGATTGACAAAGTTTGACAGCTCTTGTGTTTATGCTATTGATCGAAACCACCGGCAGTTCATTTCCACTTATGCCAATTATTGGCAAAAAATCATTTGTCAGTTGATTGACCAACTTATGAACTCGATACCAATTAATTTTCTCTGTCAATTTTAGACAAAGTGACATTTCGTTTGACAATTCAGCTTTTCCACTTGTCCAGTGGTTTCTTTGTCAGTTATTGACAATAGCTGTTAGTCAATTCATTGACAAACACTTTTCGCTATTTCCACTTGCCAATTGTTTAATCGGCATAAAAATACGTCAATTGTCAATTTCAAATCGACAAGTGGAAACCCAGCATAAGCCAAACAAAGCGCTCTGGCATCCATGATGGCTTGGTATTTGAAACGGAAGTAAGGTCGTCCTTGTCATTTCGAGCGTAGTGGTTTGGATTCAAAGATCCATTTGGTTGAAGCGCTATTGTCCACTTGCTCAATGTACCCACCGAGACTTACTTACTTACTTAAGGTGGCGCTACAGTCCGGGGTGGACCTGGGCCTCAACCAACAAGCGTCTCCAACCAGCACGATCTTTGGCCAGCTGCCTCCAGTTTCGCACGCTAAGTTGGTTCCACTTGCGTGCGCCACCTGAGTCGCGGTCTTCCTCTACTGCGCCGTCCCTCGGGTGTGGATTCGAAGATCTTCCGGGCCGGAGCATTCACGTCCATTCGCTCTACATGACCCAGCCACCGCAGTCGTTGGACCTTCACTCTTCTGGCTAGGTCAATGTCGCTGTACAGCCCGTACAGTTCGTCGTTGTATCTCCTCCTCCATTCACCGTCTATTCAGACGGGACCGAAAATTACTCGAAGAATTTTCCTCTCGAAGCAACCAAGAGTAAGCTCATCCGCTTTTGATAGAGTCCATGCCTCTGCACCATAAAGTAGGACTGGGATGATTAAGGTCTTATAAAGGGTCACTTTAGTTGTTCGAGAGAGGGCTTTGCTACTCAATTGCTTTCTTAGCCCAAAGAAACAGCGATTGGCAAGAGTTATTCTTCGCTTAATCTCAGCGCTGGTGTCATTGTCTGAGTTCATAGCGGAGCCTAGGTAGACAAAGTCCTTTACCACCTCAAAGTTATATCTGTCTATAGTGACATTCTGTACAAGACGTTGGTGTTGGGTGTCCTTTCTGGATGACAGCACATACTTTGTCTTGCCCTCACTGACCGCCAAACCCATCTTCGCCGCCTCCGTCTCAATGATTACGAACGCGCCAGTGACATCACGCTGCGTTCTCCCGATTATGTCGATATCGTCGGCGTAGGCGAGTAAATGCACGGACTTTTGAAAGATAGTGCCTCTGGTGTTAGCGTTTGAGTTTTGCACTATTCTTTCAAGAACGATGTTAAAGAAGTCACATGACAGCGCATCGCCTTGTCTAAATCCTTTTTTGACATCGAAGGTCTCGGTAAGTTCTTTACCGACCTTAATGGAGCAGCGTGCATTCTCCATAGGCGGCCTTAAAATCGATGAAAATTTGGTGGGTATCGATTTGAACTTCCTGGGTTTTCTCCAAGATCTGCCGCAATGTGAATATTTGGTCGACGGTAGACTTTCCTGGCCTGAAGCCACACTGATAGGGACCAATCAGGTTGTTGACGAAAGGCTTCAGGCGTTCACACAACACGGCAGATAAAATCTTGTAGGCGATGTTAAGAAGACTAATAACTCTGTAGTTGGCGCAGTTCAGAGGGTCTCCTTTCTTGAGGATCGGGCAAACAATGCTGAGGTTCCATTCATCGGGCATACTTTCCTCCGACCAGATTTTACAGATGAGTTGGTACATGCTCCTAACCAAGTCATCGCCTGCCGCTTTGAATAGCTCGGCGGTTAGGCCATCTGCCCCAGCGGCTTTGTTGGACTTAAGCTTAGATATCGCTATCTTCACTTCGTCCAGGTCGGGTGGGCGGAATTGTTGGTCTTCATCGTCCAGGTTGAATGGTTCATTCTGCCTGACAGCGGGATTTAGTTCGTCATCGCCGTTAAACAGTCTGCAGAAGTAGTTCTTCTATCCTCAGCATCGACTGCGATTCTACTAAGATGTTCCCTTGTTCGTCCTTGCAGGCTTCGGTTCGGGCTCTGTAGCCTTGGCAGGTTCTTTTTACCCTTTGGTAAAACTTCCGAATCTCATTCCTGCTGTAGCATCTCTCTATTTCCTCGATCGTAGAGCTCACGAGCAGCTCTAGTCCTTCTTTGCAGGGCCGCTTTGTATGCCTCTTATTTCGCTGCATGTGCTTGCCGGCACTCGCCGTCGAACTAGGGGTTTCGTTGTGGTGGTCGAGTGAAACCAAGCACATCAGAGGCGGCCTCTCTGATGGCTTTTTGGCAATGTTGCCACTGGTCTTCAATGCTTGATGCTTGCTGCATAGAACCTCTTGAGATATTGAGAGAGACTCGATCGGAGAAGGATCTGGTGATCTCTTGCGATTTTAGCCGTCCGACGTCAAACTTTCCCACAGTATTTACTTGTCTTGGCGGTGTTCGGGATATCCGAAAGCGTGCCTTGGCTACAACAAGGTAGTGGTCCGAGTCAATGTTGGCCCCTCGTCGTGCCTTGCGTCGATCGCAATGTGCTCAATCTGGTTGACGGTTGATTGATCGTGAGATCTCCAAGTGCCTTTATGAATATCGAGATGCGGGAACAGCGTACTTGCTATGACAACATTTCGGCCCGCCGCGAAGTCGATCGACATAAATCCGTTATCGGAGGTTGTGTTGTGTAGGCTGTACCTTCCGACAGTACTACCAAAGATGCCCTCTCTTCCTACCTTTGCATTAAAATCGTCGTCTTTCTCCTCCGTGGGGGCATGGGCGCATATTAGGCTAATGTTGGCGAATTTAGCCTTGATGCGGATTGTCGTGAGGCGCTCGTTCACACAGCTGAAACTTAAGACTTCTTCTTGCCCGGTTCATCCCATCGCACTTTTTGAATGGCGGTTAGGTCTGCTTTATATCAGTTCAGGGCCTCCGCTAGCTGTTCGGCTGCACGTGCAGATCCGAAATTCGTTGTCCTTTATTCGTTTGCCAGGTTCGTCAACAGTAAAATCATCCGTATCCGAGGCTTGTTGTTGTTTCGGAACTATTGTTGTTTTCCGCAGTCGGGCAGTTAGTGAAGGGCCAGGCCCTTTGTTGGACCCCTTGGACGAAAGGGGCCGGATTCCTCCGGTGTCAGTAACCCACTTCGGGGATGTGAGAGCTGCCGTTGGCCCATAAAGGGTTCTTCCGCCACCATCTCTGTTTCAGGACCCTGACTAGTCCTGAAAAATCCTCACTGACCTCAGCTCCAAATACGTTAAAGTAGCTCAAGTAAGGTAACTGTCATCTTGACTGTTGACGACACCGTTGATTCAGTCTAGAAAATTCATCCGCCGTACGTCCTCTTTCTGAGGAGCTCATGTAAAACTTCTGAGACTCGTTCAGTCAGTCTTTCCGACAGAGCATTATAGTGTTGCTATTTTCTTCGTGTTCAACACTCGCGCTTATAAGTTCAGCAAGTCACACCCGGGTGGGCAGACCAGTACCCGGTGGTTACCACGAGGAGGTAAAATAAGCACAATTGATGTGTACGAAAAGTTACAACAGCTGGGCACCGCCAGGTTGATGCCGATCAGCGCCTACCCGATTCATACACACCCAACAACTTATATGCTATTTCCCCAATATTTTGGATAGCTGTAATTGGGCTAGGTCGCATCAACTATATGCTGCGAAAGGTAAGTGTGACTTTTGTCACAACCTCAACACTGCAGTTGAAGAAACCTCAACACTTATAATGAGGCTCTCGAATGGTAAGTAACTATCTAAACGCATCAGACCCACTGTTTGTAGTTGAATTATATCTTTATTCGGGTACTTGGGCATAGCAATCTGCCAAGCTGAGCTAGGAATACAAGCCAAAATGGTGAAACAAAAAGGTATTGAAAAACCCTATAAAAATAAATTGGTTGAACCGCCCATGATAGGCACGAGCAAAACCGTAAATCGCTGGTTTTGTGAATACATAGATATAAACTGTTTAAGGAGTGCATATAGGAACTACGATCCCGGTAGCCCCCACAGCCACAGTGAATGTAAATGTTGCTCTAAGTGCCACTTATCGAAGACCGTTAATCCAATATCTTTTTAGATGATGTTGCAGCTTTTTGTCCTTCGTCTGTTTTTTTCAAATGAATTTTTCTCATTTTCCTTGCGAGCATTACCAACTATACACAACTAATTGATCTGCTAAAGATTGTCATAAGACCTCTACCTATAACTCAATTATACTGACTTTCTTCTGCTAAGTAAAACTCTCAAGTAAATTACCTTTCCTTTTCTAAGCCGTCGCAATTTTTTTGTTGTCTGCCCATGGAATCCCATTCCCCCACTCTCAAAACGAAGCAACCGCACATCTCGTTTATCTGGTTCTGTGCCGCTGTGCGTCAGCATCTCATTCTCGCTGTTCATTCGCACTTAATGTAAAAGGATGCACACATAATTAATAAGGAGACAAATGAAAGGATAATTTCATTGAGCCCGCCCACTAGCCATCCTCCGAAGTAATTATATTCCACATTACCTAGAGTCGCGGCGGCGGCGGTAGGTTGACTTAAGTACACCCGGCCAACAAGTGTGCCAATTTGTTTTGCAATTTTTTTTTTGTTCTCGTATTAAATTCCCCACACAATTCAAGGACTCTGTCGCTGCGTCATAAGAAACAAAGCCACCTCGTTAATAAATTTAACATTTTCATTTATATCCTATTAGACTGGAGCCTAATTGTATATGACTGCGTGTTCGAGGCTTCGTATAGGTTGCTGCCACATTTGTCAAGAAGTCAAGTACTATCATTTGTGGTGGTAACAAATTAACAGTTACAATGGAATCCTTCAGAAGACCACAAAATTATACTCCAACTCCGGCAGCAGAGTGACAGACATGTGTGTGCCAAGTGACGCAGAGAGACCGCAAAAATTTCCGAAAACAACAATTACATAGCCTGGCCATAATATAAACAGCGGTTTAGTTGGATAACTAGGAATAATTGTCCTTGTTTACAGCTGTGGAAGTATACGCATCCCCATTGAATGAATTTTAAAAATTCAAATATTACCTTACCCGGGTTGTTGTTATTTATTTATACAAAACCCAGCTAATTAAGGGAGAATTAAATCCTTTTGCAGTCCTTTTCTTACTTGTTACATGATACCGCTTTGTTTTTTTGGAGAACATCAACAACCCCCTCGCAACATTTTTAATTTCATTTTATTACGATGAGATTCCTGGGACTAGGAATTACGACTGCATTTACAGAAAGGCTTTCGTTTCAAAATAACGACAAGGAGAATCCTTTTTCTATTCCTCCTCCTATTACTTACTGATTTAAGTGCGGAGTTTGAGATGCTGTAATAGGATAAGAAGTAGCACTTTCCCCTTATCAAGAGGAAAGCAACGTGTCTAGACAGAAGGTCCGTTGGAATACTTAAACAGTCCTTAAAAGGATCTCCTTTGGCAACAGCAACAAACATATGTTGCCAGAATGACTTTCGCCCGAAGGACATGTTTTAATAAATCGATTTAAATTTCTGATCGCATGTCCTGTGAAATTTTATCACAACAATAAAGCACCAACACGAATCTATCCCTGAAACTATTTTTCTGAGCCAACCCCCCTCCGATACGGCACCATGGGCCAATGGTCTTAAAATAGTTTCAGTTTCGGCAGCAGATCTTCTCCGGCAGTTAAATGAACTTGTTGCCTTTTGTCTTGGAGTCCTCTCAGTAAGGGTGTTGGTTGTTCCAGGCAGCACCATCATCACACCATCAAACCATCGCACCGCATCAATGCAGAGGAATGTCATAATTAATGCAAAGCTTCGAACGAATGCAACACCTGTGGTTAGTTTTGAAACGACCTCAGAACATAATAACTAACTTTGTTTCCTTAATTACCGGTTGGATGGTGGGTGCATGGGTATTGGGGTGCCGTCTGCACAGGAGGAAGGTGGTGTTGTGGCTTAATAGCCACTTAAAATTTTCTCTGGCGTTCCTTCCATTTAGAGTTGTAAAATGGATTTTCTCCTGGCATTTCTGGAAGATTTAAATGGCTTTAGAGGGATGGACGATCGAAAAGTTCTCGAGGAATGGGAAGTTTTACCAATTCTAAGCAGGTGGCGATGTGTTATTAGCTTTCGTGCTGAGTCTGAGTGAAAAAGGTTTTTTTTTTGTTCAAAAAAAGTGTTCTGACTTGCAAGGAGAGCCGGAAAACAAACTTAAAGAGGCTTAAGTAATAGAAAAGTGCTAAAAAGCGGATTTTGTTTGAAGGTTGTCGTTGGACTTAGTGTTGCAACCAATATAGGGAAATCAACTATTGATATAAAATTGTATGCTACCTAAGTGCTAATATTCAACAATGGACCTTGACAAGCGTAGAAAAATCAGAACGTGCTAAAATGTTACTGACAATGTGAACAACTTTTCTAAAGCAGGCTTGGGATCGTGACAAATGATAAGTATAGCCCCGTGACAGATAAATCTCTGGTAAGGCTCCCACTAGACCGTGACAAATAGCGCTGGCAAACTAAAAAACTTGACAAACATTCAGAATGTGACAAGCTGAGTTTTGAAAGACGTCATACTGCCACAAAAAGGCACAGCGTTAGTAAACGTCAACCCATGGCCATGACTATTGCAATCTGCAATATTAAATATAGGCTAAATTTTGAAAATTTCGGAAACAGTTCTAACAGATTGGAGCTACTTCCTCTCAATTTAGACAAGAGGACAATAGAACCGCTGTGAAAGCTCGTGAATCTGCCGATGACTTAAGATTTGTGAAGACTAATGAAGACTCTTGTCTAAAATAGGTTGAGAAACAAATGGATTAAGCACTTAACAAAAAATCTCAAAATATGACCAAATTTTAGCTTGGTTCAAACACTTCTAGCAGACTTGCCTGTATTACGCTATAACAGAGTTAATATTTTTCGGAAACTTTTTACATCCAGAGACAGGAAAACTGGCCTGTAAAGCTGTAAAATAAATAATTAAATTTACCTACTTTCTTTACTTTTGTTGGCGTAGTCCAAAGCGGTCCTAGACTTTCATCGGTCCAGCGCCAGCGGTCCATGTCGCGTCATATTGGTTGAGTTCTTCCTCCAATATGACCATATTATAGACAGGCCTATTTCTACTGCATTGTCCCCCTGGAGTAGAACTAAACATTAGCCGGGCCAGAGCATTAACTTCCCTACACCCTATAGGTATACAGATATGTTCCATCAGGATACTTTCTTGGTGCTTGGTAGATACTTTCTTGTACTATAATAATTTTTCCAACTTTTGAAGAAATCTCAGTTAACACTTTAAGAATATTGAGTCGAGGTGTTCAACATAACCCGCATCAATTCCTATGGCCTGGGCCCAATAACGAGAAAAGGTAGCTGTCATCGGCCATCATTATCGCCAACACTGGCGTAGATATTTGCTTCATAGAAATCAAATACATGTGTGGTTCTGGTGGGCTAGATATATGAGAAAGAAAACTTCTTTCAAACTTTTCCAAGCACCGTCAAATGAGAGATCCCTTGTTTTTAATTTTTTATGTCGTGATGTCACCTAACCCCTACCAGAGTAAGTTAATTCAGCCTTTTTTTGCCAATAAAATACCAGCTAGTTGGCTACTAGAGGTTGTAATAAGACCAGTGTTGGAGCAGAAAATAGAATACGCATTAGATACTACATAATTGTAAATTCAAATCTCGCGCCTAAAAATGTATACTTATGGCCATAGTATAATTATTTCAAAAAGCTGTAAATAAATATATAAATAGCTTGCCAAACAATAAACATTAACAGCCGTATTAATAATAGCTGCGGAACTTCGTGTTATCCCTAACTAATGACTAACCCATTGGTTAAATCCAAATTCTTATTTATAAACATTTTTAGAAGATAACTAAGCTTTCGTAACTTTTGCATAACTAACTCACGGTGATAGGTGTGTTAGCGATTTGTTAGCTTTGCAAAACATGTTTCCCGCGCAAAATGACAAATGGTGTTTCGCGTTTAATTTCGTTTGATTGCTATGAATGTGGTTAAAGGGTGATAAATAATTGAATAAGTCTGCACAAATTGTGGAGCAAAATGGCTCACCCTTTTTGAATAATTTGAATATGCTAGACGAAAAAAAAAAAAAACGAAAAAATTCTATGAAAATATTTATATATAAAACATTCAAAAATAATTAATAGCATTAGTAAGAGTAAGAAAATTCTAATTGCATTAGAAGAAGAAGATGGCAGCTGAAAAGAAGGACGCATTCCTGTCAGTTTTCAATACAATTTGGAGAAGCGTTGCCATCACAAACCTACGATAATAGTAAACACGTTAATTAGTTAATGCATGGGTTATTTTTCTTTATAAATAAGAAAATTTAGTCAGTGAGTTAAATTTTTAACTACCAGTTACACAAGTGAGTTAGAGAATGGTTTGAGATCTATTATTAATACGGCTGTAAATCATTTTGTATAAATCGAACCCATCTGTGGTAACTATTTTCGTTTTTATCTCGTCGCACGCTTTGATCTCGTCGTTCTACTCGGTGGCAGTGCAACAGCCACAACTTTCGTCGTCGTCATCAAACTGCAAGTGCAGCGCGGTCAATAACCCCTTGCGGTTAACCCAATAGAACTTTTGCCGTTCAAATTGCTAGCGTTTGGCATTCGGTCAAACGCATCAACTAGATTCCCTCTGTCCAATATCATTTGAGAAAACAAGGAATCTCGGTTGACGTTCGGAATCTAATCCGTCCGTCCAACCAGAGTTTCTCAAACATTGATTCATTTATTTGTAGGAGTCTACATTCAACCAAACGTTATTTAAAATTTAAAATTTAAAATCCAAATAAAATAATACCAACTTCATAGATCGACCGAAAGAGTGCGACTCTAATGCAACCTACCATTTTGCATAATTTCTCTCATCACCACATTCATGATGGCATTCGCGTTTTAACCTTCAGCTCATCGAGATCGACCTGTCATTTGCATTACCTACGCATTTTATTTAAACTAAAATTTCGCTATTCGACAACATTAATTTATAATAAAATTTCCTAATAAATATTGTAAAATACAATTTGTAAACTTTTATTCGACTACACGCGCCCAAATATTTATTTTGAATGGTCTGCTTATAAAAGAGATACGGTGAGCCCTCCGATCTTTCGTCACCGATATTGAATCATCAGAGTCAATCCCCATACAGCTAGAGGAGAGATTTCGGACGTGAACTCATCATTTCAACCTGGCCTTACCTAAATAACGCCTGTCTGTGGCACAGATTCCATAAAAAGTCTTGGAATTCTAGTGGAATACATACGTTAAGCCTGACTAACCTGCCGACGCATGAACCCGCTCTCAAGCTATTCAACATTGAGTGCCTTATACGTCTGGCGTTCTTTATGTGATCTATTCGAGTCACATCAGCAATACAACGGAGAAGTCTCAATTCGGTATTACCCAAATCATATAACCATAGGTACGAGTTGGAACAACATTAAAAAACAGACAAACTTGGCTTTAATAACAAGTTCAGTCCTCCTGATAATGGAATGACCTAGCTGCTTCAAAATTTACCCCAGCCCGACAAAGGCTACGAGCTAGTATGTACATACAGTGCACTTTAGATTTTTTCACTTTTTCACATCCCAGCTTCAATATACAAACGGCTAGAAACCCTTCGAAAGCAGACTGTAGTTCAGCCTGAGAGGACCAAAGGATAGCGAAGAGCAAATGACTTATCCTTAGGTCTTCCAATTCAAAACGTTCTTTGCCAAGGCTGCGCTGTAACATCCTAAGTTATGAAAAGGTTCGAAGACAAAAGGAATTAAGGCGAATAATGTCTAGACACCTCGAGAAAATCATTAGCCGGTTAAAATAAGACTACAGTTATCCCCAGGCTTAAGCCCTGCCAGAAACCAGTCCCTAACAATAAAATATGAATTGATCTACTTTATGTAAAAAACACTCTTGCAATGAATCGACTTATGGTGGCAATCGGATAAGAGGCATGGAAAATGGCATAAGTGATCAAGGAAAATACATCACCTCTGATTTTGGGTATTGCCACCGAGTTTTCTATACAATTTTCTTGCCAAAATGAGGTTAGAAATTTAAGCTTCATAATAGCAGGATTAGTTTACGCACGTTTGTGCTGACAGGGGTAGGCTAAAGGCTTTTATCACCGCTCAATTTACTATTTGGTTTGGAAAAGCCATAGGGTGCGTATCAGACTCGACTGTTTTTTAGATACCTACGACCAGTCTGGTCTGCTTCCGAATGATATCTTGAGTCAAAATTTAAATTGTGTAAACCTCATAAGACACGTTCATTAAGAATTTCGCCAGCAAGGTCAGAAGGACGATAATCTACGACAACATTCGACTGGAAAATCTACCAATAAGTTTCAAAAATTATAGCCCCTGTAGGAACGGACAAAATTAGAAAAAAAAACTCCATTCAGTTCCAACATCAAATCATCGACAAAATATTCGTTTTAATATTTTTCTTCCATTCTACTCACATTGAGCGACCACCCCTAAACAAATGTATCCCCTGCGGCGGCGGAGCTATAGTAGCTAGCTAAATAAAATTTGGTTACCATTCCGCTCCTTTATCGTCCGTTTAAAAACGAAATCGAAAACGCCCGTGTGTATAAGTAAATGATTTCGAAAAAAAAGAGGAATTTCCATCCCATTGATTCACATATTCAAAATCTCACCCTTGGCTAAGGGTGAAGATCTGTAAATCTAGGACGAATGGGAAAAAAAAAAGTGAGCATTAGTACAGACATCGTCGATGGCAGACTGGGAGCTATGGATAAGCCTCCGAAAAAGGATACCCACCTAGCTAAAGGAATGTAATGTGCTATATGCTCTTGAGGGATGGATTCTATGGGCGCTTCATCTTTTGAACTTCACCCAGCGATTATACTTTGTGCGGGTGAGCGAGGGGAGGGTGGGTATGGGTATATTATTTTTTTCCTCGGCAATGAAATCGGATAAATGTTTATTGAAAAAGCATAAAACCATTCTACCAGAATAAAAATATGCTTTGATACAGTTCTGGATTTTTTTTTTTAAATTTGTTTTGAATGGTATTAGGGGAGATGAGAGGTGGAAGCCAGTGTTGTTTGCTTATAATAATTCCTGCGATGGAGTGGAAAAATAAATGGAATAACTTCGTTATTAGCATATCGATATCCGGCAGAAAATAAATCGACAGATTGAACGATTGTCTGTGTGGGTTTGGCTGCCAATGAGATAAGGCTTACATTTTTTAATTTTTGTTTGATTGCGTTTCGGCTAGTGATTCTTTTTGGTTGAATGAAATATTTGCTTACATAATTTTGAAAATATTTTTTTAGAAATCAATGCAAACATGGTAGATATGTGCGTACGATTTAATTAAATATTATTGGTAATTGCCAAGTTTAGTTGGCTCTGCAAACAATAAAGACATTGAGGCTTTTGGGTGCATTGTAAGGGTATTATGTGGGAGTCTCGGTTGCCTTCAATTTTATACTGAGCAATCACATTCAGCCAGAGTCCTTTAGAAAACCAGTGATGGGATTCTATAAGATGAACAAATTCAATTCTTTTCGCTTGTACGGACGTTTTTCTTCACTTATAAAACTAAAAAAATAGTTCGTTTGCATGAAAGTAAAAAAAAAAAACGAAAGCAATTTCATTGACGTTTTCGTTTTTTTTCTTGCTTCATGTAACTCTAAAACGAAAGACATTTCGTTCGTTATTTGCGATAGGAAAATAGCGACAGCTTTTTATTAACAGTTAAGTCCCATATGCGAATACATACATATTTCTAACAATTAAGGTGTCAAAAGAAAGGAGAATTTCTGAAGAAAATCAAGATTGCTATATGTGAATACTACAAAATAAATTATTCTTCAAATTAAGTGACATGTCAATACAGAATCAAAAAATGGCAAACATAATCGTACTGCCGTCAAAAACAAAAGTTTCTTGGACCGAGGAAAACGACCCTAAAAGTAGATAAGCAATTTCAACAACGCTGCTTCTTAAACTTTTGCGAAAAGGAAAAAAAAAAACATAATTATGTACCTACCTACTTACACAGTGGCGTAACTATAGGGTGGCAGGGCTGGCAAAATGCCAAGGGCCCCCGACGCGAGAGGGCCTCGGCCCAAGAAGCCGAGAGCTCAGAAATAACCTAACATTTTTATAAAAACTTTGTACCTAAGTGTTCAAAAAAAATATAAACTCTAAAGCACTTCAGTCTAAAGCCACCGATCTTTCAAATGCATTAACCTTAAAGGGTTTGAAAATGTGTTTAGGCAAATTGGAAAGGTATAGACAAGAATTTGTAAATTTAAAAATGAAAGCAAATAGTGTAGCAGAAAAATGATCCATCAACCCCAAATTTTCTAAAACTGGTCAGAGGAAGGTAAAACGCCATTCTGACGAACTTTGCGAAGATGAGCTTTGCAACCTTTCACTTTTTAAAAACAGCTGTAGAATTTGTTTATATATACAAAAAGACATATCTGAATCATTTTCCGGGGAAATTCTCAGTTTTTGCCCCACTTTCAGAGACGAAATAGAGAAGTCTTCGTGTATTAGAGACTAAAGAATTATTTAATGTCGTGCAGCTTTCCTGAAGGTGGCGCTACTTACTTAAGGTGGCGCTACAGTCCGGGGTAGACCTGGGCCTCAACCAACAACAACAAACGTCTCCAGCCAGCTGTCTCCAGTTTCGCACGCTAAGTTGGTTAAGGTCCCCTTCCACTTGCGTGCGCCACCTGATTCGCGGTCTTCCTCTACTGCGCCGTCCCTTGGGTGTGGATTCGAAGATCTTCCGGGCCGGAGCATTCACGTCCATTCGCTCTACATGACACAGCCAACGCAGCCGTTGGAACTTCACTCTTCTGGCTAGGTCGATGTCGCTGTACAGCCCGTACAGTTCGTCGTTGTATCTCTTCCTCCATTCACCCTCTATGCAGACGGGACCGAAAATTACTCGAAGAATTTTCCTCTCGAAGCAACCAAGAGTAATCTCATCCGCTTTTGATGGAGTCCATGCCTCTGCACCACAGAGTAGGATTGGGATGATTAAGGTCTTATAAAGGGTCACTTTAGTTGTTCGAGAAAGGGCTTTGCTTCTCAATTGCTTTGTTAGCCCAAAGAAACAGCTTCGTTTAATCTCAGCATTGGTGTCATTGTCTGAGTTCATCGGAGCCTAAGTAGACAAAGTCCTTAACCACCTCAAAGTTATATCTGTCTATAGTGACACTATGTCCAAGACGTTGGTGTTGGGTGTCCTTTCTTGATGACAGCATATACTTTGTCTTGCCCTCACTCAGTATGTACTGTATTAATGTTATTTATTACAATTCCTGTGCTGAACGATCATTTTCAAAACTAAAATTAATAAAAACCTATTTAAGAAACTCTATGGGACAAGGCAGGCTACAAATTACAAATTCATTACAAATGTATAAACATATGCTCTTGAAAATAAAATTTATTAGATAGAAATTTTACTAAAATGCACACAATACCTATTATTAATAGTGTAGGTAACTACTTAAGGGATTTATTAAAACTAAATTACAACGTGCCGATTTTTACTGGGAGGGCCCTATCCAAAGAATTTGCCACGGGCCTCAGATGGTATAGTTACGCCACTGTACCTACTTACACGAAGTAAATTTTCGTTTTCGCATGATTTCTTTCGTTTTTGAAAAGCGAAAGTAGTTTTCTTTTCATTTTTTACAGAATCCCATTCCAGTTATCTTATGTAATTTAGTTTTAAATGATTTAAAACCTCAAAGCCAAGTCCAGTTTAATTTAAATGCGAACTTAAAACTGTTTTTTTTATCGTATGCTAGATCAGACCAATAAAAGTGGTGATTAATCTCCGAACCAACAAAGCCTTGTGCTAGTAGAACGTAGGGGCTAAAGTGGTGGTAAAACTTCAAACTCGACCATACGATCATATGGTTTAACTTCAGGTCAGGAACTCCACGGAGGGCCTACTCTATAATCGGATGGATAACAGATAGATTTTACAATGCTAAATACCAGAAGGATATGGACAAAATAACACAAGACTCGAGAAGATACTCCGGGGCTGTTTTTTTTAGGTAATCCGCTACAGAGTTGCAGTGTGAATTCTACCTGACGCATTACAATTTACACAATTTATTCTTGAATGGCTGGGTTAAAAGTTTGGCACGTTCATCGCGGTTGTCATTTGGTTTTCATAATGTGAGCTCAATTTACAACCCGTTACCATGTTCCTGATATCGTGACCATTTGTTTTTTGGCAAAAGGTACGAAAGGTATTCTTGTGCTCTTGTCCAGATTGCGAATCTTGTTGGTTATGATAAACTCTTTATATTTGGTGATTTTAATCTTACCTATACAAATTGGTTTAAGGATTCAGAATCTCCTTCCTGTTATAATCCATCAGAACTCGGACCTTTGCATGGCAAGCTATTTTTAGAAAATGTATTCAGTGTGGGCCTCTACCAAATTAATGGATTATATAATGAACACAAACGCTTCCTTGATCTTATATTTACGGACTGTCCTGATATATGTAGTGTTGTTCCCGCTGACGAATGGCTACTTCCGAAAGTACCTCACCATAGTGCAATATGTTGTACAATAATTCTTGACCTTAAAATGACTGCAACTAAATCTAATTTAACAACAAAATATATTCCGGATTTTAAGAGAATTGACAAGAATAAGATGGAAAACTTTTTTAATTCATATTCATGGACTAATACATTTAATGGATCTGAACCTGATGAATGTGTAAACAAATTTTATCATATTTTATATAATTGTATTCGTTACTCCGTGCCGTTGAAAAAAAATCATTGCTTGTCACAAGGGACAGCTTTATGGATAAACAAAGATGTTCGCCGTCTTAAGAACTTAAAAAATAAATTTTTCAAAAAATGGAAACGAACTAATTGCTACTGTGATTATCTCGTATTTGCTGACTACAGACAACTACTTAAGGCTGCTTTAAAACGTTCTTACGATACTTATCTACTTAAAACTAAACAAAATATTAAAAATAATCCAAAGATGTTCTGGAACTATATTAATTCAAAGCGGAATTCTTCAAATTTTCCTAAGAATATGGAATACAACATTTGTGTGTCTAAAGTGATGACAATGAAATATGTAATATGTTTGCTGACTTCTTTCAGACCACTTACTCAATGCCTGATTCGTTGACTCCGAGTTATTCCGGTTGTATTATAAAAACAAACTGTGATATTCCGAGCATAAGACTGACTGAAAATGAAATCGTGCAATATATAAAGACTTTAGATGATAACTGTGTTCCTGGTCCTGATGGTGTTCTGAGTTTATTTGTCAAATCGTCTGTAAATTTCATCTGTAAGCCGTTAACATATTTATTCAACTTGTCGCTGTCCAGTGGAGTATTTCCGATTATGTGGAAATCGTCATTTATCAGTCCTCTGCATAAAAATGGTAACAAACATCATATTGAAAATTATAGAGGAATCGCAAAACTGTCTTGTATACCTAAACTCTTTGAGAAAATTATTTGCAACTACGTGCAATTTCACTGCTCTAAAATGTTTGCTGATGAGCAGCATGGATTTTGTCCCAAAAAATCAACTGTAACTAATTTATTAGAATTTACTTCCCATGTCAATGAAAGCATGGTGAATGGGTAACAAACAGATGTTTTTTATGCTGATTTTAGTAAAGCATTCGACAAAGTTAATCATGTTATCCTGTTAAGAAAACTTGAATTGTATGGATTCCCGCAATGGATCTTGAAATGGATTTGCTCATATCTATCTGATCGTACGCAAAATGTGAAATTGAATTACTAAAAATATTGTCGTCTATTCTGGTGTCCCTCAAGGCAGCCACTTTGGTCCACTCCTTTTCCTGTTATTTATCAACGCTCTATGTCCTCTTATTACATACTCAAAGATTTTACTATTTGCGGATGACTGTAAGCTGATCTATTCATACAGTAGCCTGCAAGGTTATATATTTTTACAGCATGACATTGACACTATGCAAGAATGGTGTAAAAGGAACTATATGCAGCTTAATCTTAAGAAGTGTAAAAGCAGGACCTTCACGAGACGCCAGAATTCAACTGCGTCAATTTATTTTATTAATGAGGAAGCTGTTGAAAGTGTTGATTGCTTTAATGATCTTGGTGTGGTCTTTGACAAAAATTGGGACTTGGGATTGGGACTTATAAAACGTTTCTCAAAGGAATTTAAGGATCTCTATGTAACCAAAATTCTATACTGTTTTTTCGTCCGACCTGTTTTGGAATACTGTAGTCCTGTTTGGTGTCCGTCCTACGAATCTGGAATCTCAAGAACAGAAAGTATTCAAAAGCAGTTTCTTCTTTTCGCATTACGTGATTTACCTTGGGACCCCGAAAGTCGCCTTCCTCCCTACATAAGTCGATTAAAGCTGCTCAATCTGCGGACTTTGGAAAAACGAAGAGAGATATCAAATGTTATATTCCTGTTTTGCGTTCTGACTAGTAGCGTTAACTCCACATATGTTCTCAATTTCGTAAACATCAATAACAGACCGAGGACAACAAGGAACCCAATTTTTTTATACCAAAGGACGTCTCGATGTAACTATGAGAGTAATGGCCCTATCAATAACCTGACGAGGGATTTCAATAAGTACAATTATGTGATTGATTTCAATATCTCAAAATTTAATTTAAAACAAAATATTGAAAGAATTGTAAAACAGCATACTCTATTTTCAAAACTGATTAACTGTGACATTTATGTATAGTAGTTAAATAAATAAATAAATAAATCAAAATAAATAAATCCCCTCGTTGTCTAATCGGGCTCTTGCGTTTTCCATTTCCCATGACGGTTATTCTACCGATTGTTAGGAAATAGCCCGTGTGACACTTTTCAAGCCGCTTCATTATATAATACACTGAGTTCTGGATCTGGGAATTAAAAGGGAGTATCGGAGAAGGCCACAGTAAACAACTAAAACCACTGAAGTACAAAATATTAGTACCGACGTTATGCTTGTGATTTTGTTTCCCCCCAGCCATACAGCAGTCCTTATCTTTGCACTATCATTCCTCTAACCTAATACTCATTCAACTACAAATATACCATCCGCTCTCGTCTGGCCAATTTAACTTAACCAATTGCGGTGAACATCATCATTATGCTCATTCACAAGTATAGACACCTACTCCATCTAAGTCCTTTCATTGCCCGATCTAACGTCCAAGCATCAAATGCTTCGACAAAATACTCGTAATCAGCAATAAGCACGACCATAGATCGCCATCACGAGGACTTACTTTCCAAACAACATAAATACACAAGTCCATCTACGTAATGGGACATGCAATCAAACGTAATGTCCTTTCATTAGCACTGAGATAGAAGTCATCCCGACACTTGCTCTATGCGAATATTAGTTTATTTGATGAAGCGGACATTTGATCTCTTCCGTCACTCGTATACAACTACTGAGCTCTGAAAGTTATGATTATTATGATTGTGTGACAGGATGTCGAGTGCCGTTTTTACGATTGAGCGCATAAAAGTGACTGCAACCCTCGACTGACGGCCGGCACAATAAAAGGGGAATAAAATCGCTCGTCCTTGCCGGTCAATAAATATACGAATTGCAGTCGTCCCGTTTTGATGATTGCACATTTACTTTAGCTCTTCCAGCTAAATCATCAAAAATAATTTATTGATGTGCCATAGAAGGATTCGTTTTCGTTTTCGGTTCGACCCAAAGTTAAAGGAACTCAAAGGGCGTGTTATTCCTGTGCCGGTCGAATAAATCATCGTAAGGATAATTCCAAGGCGGTGCGGAACTCCAAAGTAACATTTCAATTTGAGTATACGAAAGCACTACATACAAGGACTTGCCTCGTTCATGTCCAGGGAATAGCCCCCCCACCCCCCGCTTTTCATGCAAGGATTGTGTTTTAAACTTTAACTAAGTACGGATTACCTACTCCCAGTGCTCTGTGATTAGGGATCGTTCATCATTGTTGTAAGTCGAAGCCATCCGCCTCCCTCCAATCGAGAAATGGGGCGGCTATAAGGATAAATGAACGGGTTACACGCATCGCACAAGGAAACTTCTTCCAGAAGGAGTATATGGTAGAAGATTTGGTTGCCCGTAAGGAAGGTTTCTTGGTCTACCGGAAATCTGTAAAATTTTCGGATTTCTTAACTCGGTTGGCTGTTGAAACAAATTTGCTTCTCATTCTGCCTGGCGATACACATCATATATATATGTATGCGGGGAATGTGGCTTCCGTGCGCTTTTCTTGTATAGCCGAGCCAACCTAAGTCTGGGATTTCGTGAATTTGTGCTCACAAATGGATGGCGGTGGTGGCTCTTTGCGGTCGATGATGACGATAATGGGTTGTGAATTTGACTTTTACTCACTGCGGGCTGTTGGTATGGGTTACTTTGCGAACTTTGGCTTGGATTGCGCGGCGGTGGGGGGGTCTCGGAGCTCAGCGGCAGGCACAATTGGGGCGGGCGAATGCTATATAGTTGCTTGATGGAAGTGATTGAAGTGAACATCATTTCTTATTAATTGAAGACGACGAAAATACAATTTCTGTGATTTAATTACGAAATAACTTGTCAGGAGAACGGGAGGAAATACTTGGAATTCTTTATCCTGGCAAAGGGTTGAGCTGGTAGTTGTCACCCTAATTTCGTAGGCAAATCGAAATTGATTTATTATTTTTTGTACTTGGCAATGGTGGGGGGAGGGGGCTTGTTGAATAATTGTTCTCGTGGAAGTTAATTCTCGAAGTTAATTGTAAAAGGAACGAAGGGGTTCATCAAAAGTTCCATGTAGAGGCTTCGGTTTAATTTATGATTCTTACATAGTTTCGACGAGGCAAAATGAAATTGATGAGCAAGCAGATTGCTCAGCAATTTTTCATTCAGTGCGTTTCAATTTCTATAATCAGAGAACGTCTGTTCTATTGAAACCAACGTTTGACACTTGTGTAGTCGGTTTGATTTCCTTAACGGTGGTCTGCGCGATTTCTATCGGTAAGGTATATGATTATGTTATGTCCCAGAGCAGTCTTACATAGGACGGAGCATTGTTTCTCAAAGCTAGATGTGTGCGGAGAAAATCGTAAGAAAGTAAGGGAATTGCAATAGTATCTAGACCAAATTTGAGAGCTCTATTTCCTGTATCTGAAATATGATTTCCTAAACACAATTTTTTTTTTTAACCAAATGGTATTGATATTATTTTCACCAAATGTACCAAGAGCGCCTGTAACACAATCCGACAACTTTTTCCAAGCGTCTGTTGCATTTGTCTACAAGTGATGGTAAGATCAACGTTTAAATTGTAGCTTGTAGAAATAGTGATATAGTTTTCTTAGCGAGCTATAAGCATTTAAAAGTCTATATCAGGGGTTCCCAAACTTCTCCATACTGCGACTCCCTATACAGGTTATAATATTATTGCGACGCCCTTCTAAAAGCACATAACGGAACAAAGCACAGATATGTGAATATAAGCTGAGTTTACTGAAGATTCACTAAAGGGGTTTTTAATGTGGATTGGTCAACATTGGAATGGAATAAAACAAAGCTGTGTGCAAGGTATTAACGAATCGCATGTATGCCATTATTGTATGGAATATATAACAGCAGGCCCAAATGTCCGCCGCAGCATCTCACGTCCGCTTGTCCATTAAGTGGGTCGCGGGTGTAGGTTGCTCAAGTGGACCCTCCATAGCTCTCGATCCTCCGCCATCGACTCTAAATCATCAAGGGCAATCCCCATACGGGTAGAGGAGAGATTATGAATTTGATCTAACCATCTCATCCTGGGTCTACCTAGGGGACGCCTGCCCGATGGTACGGATTCCATAGCACGTCGTGGAATCCTGGTCGGGGACATGCGCTTAACATGACCAAACCACCGAAGCATGGATCGCTCCGTCTGGAGAGGTAGCTGCTCGACATTGAGTTCCTCACGTATTCTGGTATTTCTGATGCGATCTCTACGGGTCACACCAGCAATACTACGGAGAAATCTCATTTCGGCAGCTTGTATTCGCGATCTTATTCTTTCGGTCATTACCCAAACCTCATGACCATAGGTAAGAGTTGGAACAAACACCGAATTAAAGACTGACAACTTAGCTTTGACACCAAGTTCAGTCCTCCTGATAACAGAATGACCAAGCTGTCTCAAAATCGATCCAGCCTGACCAATCCTACAGGAAAACTCGGCATTGCTCCTTCCATCACTCGTGAATAAGACCCCGAGATACTTAAACTTCTCCACCTGTTTCAATGGGACTCCACTAACATGCAGAGTGCATTGAACAGGCGTTCTGGAGACGACCATCACTTCAGATTTGTTCACATTTACCCTCATCTCAGCTTCAACACAAACGGCTACAAACCGATCGAGTGCGCGCTGAAGTTCAGTCTGAGAGGACCCAAGGATGACCAAGTCATCAGCGCAGAGCAAATGACTTATCCTCAGATCTCCCAATTCGAAACGTTCTTCGCCAAGACTGCGCTGTAACATCCAGTCCATATAAGTAATGAAAAGGAGAGGAGACAAGACGCACCCCTGACGAAGTCCAACGCCCACGGTGAAAGGTATTGATTTAATGCCGTTTACCTGAACACAGCTTTTACAGTTTGTGTATAGAGATTGAATGGCTCTCAAGAGAGAACCATCAATTCCATACTGCTGTAATACACTCCAGAGTTTCCCTCGAGGGACTCGGTCGTATGCTTTCTCCAAATCTACGAAGCAAGCGTAAACAGGTGTAGCATACTCCCAAGCCTTCTCAAGTACCATTCTGAGAGTGAATAACTGGTCGGTTGTGCTTCTGCCGGGACGAAAGCCGCACTGCTCATCTCCTAATATTTCCTTCATTGAAAATGAATGAAAATGAATGAAAAGCATCTCACGTTGTCACGGATCGGAGTGGTCCAATCTGCCGCATAGATTCGGCTTAATTTGAGCGATGGCATTGGTTATGTTGGGTTTAAGGACATCGATCGATTACGGTTTATTTGCATTGAGCTGCGTCTTCAGGTAACGCCACAAGAAAAATGTAGCGAGGTTAAATCGCACGATCTTGGTGGCCAATTCACGTCACCTCTGATAGAGATCAGATAACCATACCCTGCAGCTGAGTGACACATAGCCACCTCTTGCTGGAATCACATGTTAGCAGCATCGTTCTGTAGTACTCGCCGTTGATGGTATTGGCCTTACCAATACGTCATGGAAAAGTACGGAGCAATGACGCCACCACCAGTCTAAAATGCGCAAAAAGCAGCTTTTTATGGATGCATTGCCACCTCGTGTTGGTTGGCGTCATCCCATATATGGCAATTTGGCCATTCATCCAAAAATGCGGCCCGTCGCTATAAAGATGATTTTTATACGGTCATTACATTATCATTAACTTTGAGCTCTTGGGTCAGTTGAATCTTGAACGGGTATAGGACCAAGTCTCGACGCAAAATTCGCCAAGTTAAAGTCTGCCCCAGGGCGTCGCGAGGCACAGTTAGGGAACTCCTGGTCTATATCATTTTCAGGCTGAGAAAGATCACATTTAAAATGGCACATATGTTAGAGTTTTTTCCAGGAATGCCTTATTAACAAATTTTATTGAAGCGCTTTTAGAGTTGTTTGCAAGAGATGACTGCTCCATTCAACAACCAAGCTTAATTATTTAAATTTTTTCGAGATCGCCAAAATATCCGACATCACTATAGAGGAGCCCAATTCATCGGTGTAGGCTTGAGAGGGGAAAAATAAAGTTCGCATCAGGCTTTGTAGTTTCTGCTGACTTAAAAAGCATTGTTCGTTCTTTCAAATAGTTTTAAAAATCCTTATAAAACAAACCTCAGCCACCACTGTCATTGTGATGGAGATATGAAAGAAACCGTTGACGAGAGATCGCGGCGGGGCGTTAGAATGAGTGTAGGAACATGTTATCAGATGCATAGCGTTATAACATGGAAACAGACGAATTGAAATCGACCTCGCATTCATTAGGAGATATCCCACTTAAGATATCTTCTCTAAAATTCTGCTGAAACAAGTGAATTTGTGAGTTCAGTTAACCTTTTTGAGCCTTCTGAATGGAATTATTTTTTATATCTTACTGTGTATAGGTATCTCAAAATAAATGAAATGAAATGAAATTAAATTAGCCCCAGTGACCAGATTATAAAAATACATAATATATCTTCCCGTACCATCTGAACTGCTAAAGGGTATCTTATTTGCTTGTCAGCTAACTTGTTTCGCGTTTGAGTTGCAAGATTAAAAGCAGAAGCTCTTTCAAAGGTTACCGTTTCTAACTTATACATACTGATCGGCTTCATCTTATACTTTCATTTCAGTAGACCGGCTGATAATATGAGTCTGCCTGATGACCTGTATTTGCCGAAACACTTTTTCCATGTCAGTTGTTAGAGTAACTCTGTATCCTCTTTATTTCAAAATGTAATTATTTATGTTTGGTTGTGCTTATAACCATGATATGATCATTTAAGGACGTTCCATTGGTAGTCTTAAAGGGAGCGTTAAAGACCACACAAAGTGTTGTACTGGATTCCTTAAACGTCGCATAGTGATGCACAACATAATGATGGGTAAGGTGATTTGCGTTTGTCTTCCAGGCAGAGATTTTCGCTATGTGCTATGTTGTGCCAAATAGGTGGAGGGCCAGAAGCAAATGCGTTTGCAGTGATACCAAAGTCAAGAATAAAATAAATTAAAATGAATAAAGTTTGTGGAGTAAGCATTAAATATTATGAAACATTTAAGTGGCCTCGATGTGGTGGGTGGCCTCATCAGTAGAAGAACCACCACATTGCCTAGATGCACTATTAACTCGATGTTTACCGAGACTATATGGAATCACAATCAAAAAGTTGGTTCGTTTTCTGATGAGCCCACCCACCACATCGGGGCGAAACGCATTTGGATTTTAGGCCACTTAAATGTTTAATAATGTTTGCAGTGATAGCCAAACTGCACTAAAAGCGCTGCTTAACACTCTTACCTCGTCCAAGTTAGTGCTCGAACTCAAGCTTTCTCTGAACTTTGTCGGAGAGCTAAACACAGTTAAACTCTTTTGGGTTCCAGGTCACATTGGTATCCAGGGAAATGAGATCGCTGATGAGCTTGCTAGGATGGGCTCAGAAGAAGCTCTCTCAGGACCTGAACCTGCTTTGGATCTGCCTGCATCTGTGGTTAGGTCATCCATTGATACTTGGGTTTCTAGTTAACACGAGTGTCGGTGGGGTGACTGTGCTGACCAAATGACAGCGTCCGGTCATCTGCAAAAAGTCCACGTCTTTCCTTCTGTCTCTCAGGAGAATCGACTGCAGACTGCTTGTGGGCATCCTTTCGGGCCACCAAGCTTTTGTCAAGCACTTATATGTATTGGGCTTGAGCGACACCACCAGCTGCCCTGCTTGTGAAGAGGACGACGATACAGCGTTACTCTTCCTCTGTAGTTGTCCTGCCTTTGCTCGCATCAGGTGGGGGATCTTTGGGGCTGATGTGGTGAGTGGAACATTTAAGCTCTTCATCACTTAAGCTCATTCGCATCTTTCTTCGAAAACTAAGTACAGAAAAGTAAGGTGTCTGTTTGGCAGTACAAATGGACCAGTAGTTTGAGTCTGAGTGCTCCATCGGATAGGAGCAACCTCCGACAAAAAAAAAAGTGATTTGAGAACTTTATCCCGACTAAATCATCTGGCATTGTAAGTTCCTACTCTGCAACGAGTTGTTTTTACTGATTATGTATGATTATGTTGGATTATTGTCAAATCTCTATTTCATCGTTTAAGGTCCGCGATACCTTGAGCCGTCCTCCTGGTAAATGTTTGGTATGAATACGAAAATTCCTTAAACAGATCTTCCTCCATTTCCAAACATGTCCTTAATTTTGTATGGTATCGATGTCTAAACGTCGTGGCGTTAAAAAACAACTGACTTGACTAGTTCCGTTTCGAGTGTGGGTCTATTTAAATTTATCTACCTAACCAAATTGCGAATTCTGAGGAATTGTTGCAATGTATTGATCTTCTCTAATTTATATCTGGTAGGAAAACAACGAAATAGATTTCATTGCGTAGAAGAAAGTCAACACTGTCAGGCTTGTGATATTTGAAACTTTGGATCCACTAGGTTAGTCCGGACTACTTTCTTATTTGGTAAAAGTTCCGTCAGCGTACAGGGTCTTTAACCTTAGGATATCAACCAGGGGTTATACAGCACCCCGACGAAACAAAAAGCTCTCCATTTCACTCTCTTCTTTTCTCTATTCTCAAATTGACATTTAAACTTACAGTTCCGTTCCAAGTCACAGTTGGCTGCAGTAGATCGTGCGAGCGTTGCCACTTTGCTGCAATTGCAGTAGATCTACTGCATTTTTTTCAAAATTTAAATCTACTGCCACCAAATTAAATCCACTGCATGAGGAGCTTAAATGAGGAAGCCAAATCCAAAAAAGTAGATAAAATACAAACACAAATACAAGCCATTTTGGGAAACTGAGTTTTCCTGGCTTAAATTGTCGAAGCAAACACTGTTTCAGCAAAATGTGTCTTTGAACAACAACATGTCAAATTTAGACGTCGATTCTGAACAAATATTTTCTGGCTTGATGGGGTTTTTTGTGCTGCGATTTTATATCGAGGCTTGTGAACAGATAAAAAATCGTTTAAATTTTAATGATGAAAGACTGAAGACAAAGTTAGTACCTAGTGGAAGGCAGTTACCCTCGATATTGCCTATTTTAAACTTGTTTCCTTTTCATGATGATGACAAAGAAAAACTTTATAGCCAATGAAGATGAACAATATTCCATGTTCATTAATATTAATGCATTTTTCTTTTTTGTTTAAATACTCGTCTTTATTAATTTTGTATTGTTTATGTTATATTTTGTAATTTACCTTGGTTTTGTTTGAAAAAAAAATCGACTGCAAAAATATTCAATCTACTGCATTTTTTTAAAGAATCTACTGCGAAAAAATATTCCAACAGTGGCAACGCTGCCAGTTGCTATTCATGTTACTATTTTTTTTGTAGGTTGTGTATTGAACTTCATAATTTTGGAGCTCAAAATAGCTTTTCGATCGATCAGAATTAAGATGTGCCATGTCCAAGAAACCGCGACAGAAAAATTAATACAGTTTGCGCAAAATGAGGGTTGCCAAAGTCTCTAGAGCACCGCAGTGAAAATTTCATAAGCTGTTTTTAATTTTAACAAAATAGTACTTTTTCGTAAATTTTTCCAAAAATCCTACTTAAATTAATTTTTCTTATGAATTCAATAAAATCTTTTCAAAAATAAAAGTTAAATTTTGAGTTAATTTCTTATTATTTATTTTAGTTAAATACATTGGGGTGACAGGTCACCCCTGTTGCTATTCGAGTATGGAAAAATTGTGTTGCTATTCTAAGGTTAATACAAATGCTAATTGTAGTGCGATGTTTCTTGAGCCCAACAATTTTTGCAACTCTTTTAAAAAATGTCAAATTCATGGTTGCAAAAGTGGAAGTCTATTAAGACATTGGATTTCATCTAAAAATGTATTACTGTAACTGTAATGCACGCTACGCTTTGCTTCTGTAGTCACCTTTATTGTGCCCAAAAGTTTGCTTTCTTCACAATTTTTAAATTAATAAATTTTCCAGAATCCCAGCAATTCCAACTGATGACCTCTCTTCCACATTAAACGGTCACTTTACGAAACAGACGTATTCAATCATCCAATTCCTACCGTCTCGTCTGAAAAAATTCAATTTCATTTCAATATCAATTTGCAATTGCCGTTTCCATATTTCCATTACTACTGGCATCTATAGGTACATTCAAGTCCCACCAAGACCCATCAACAGACAACCCCCTTAAGCAAGAATCCAGCTATTTCTCTGTATAGGTATAGGTAGAGGTACATATGTGGTTAATGTGGCCAACAGTCAATTGTTATTTCAATTTCTCGGATGCCTTCAGCCTTGCCATGTGTCCATTTGTCGGTTAAACATTTCAATTACGCTGCCCGGACAACCGGAAAAGGCGAATGTAATTCTCTGTCAATACAACCGATTACTGTTGAGTGATAGTCATGGGGGCTAAAAACTTCTAAAAAAAATAAAGACACGGTTTTCTATGCACAATTCCCTTCGTCCTGCGTGTGCCTTCAAGACACACCCTTAAGGAATGTCACTGTTTGTTCTAAATATTTGTTTTTACCGTCGTCTGTGTAATTGTCCTGTTAGTGCCTGGTTAGGTGAGTCGGTAATTAGGGTCGAAACCGCAATGATGACTTGAAGTTTTATATTTTTTTTTCCCGCTTTCGAGGTTAAATTGAATGTAGCCCGGGCCTATGGTATAGTTTCACCTCCCTAGTCCTATATAAAGTAATTACGGTGAGAACGATGTTTCTTTGTTTTAAACCAAGGACATGGGTGTGGCTTTATGACTTTTTTATAAACTAATTCGTAGAAGTTTGCAAGGAAAACCGGAAAAAAAGGATCTTTGTCAATTTAAATAAATGAAATGTTAACCATATGTGTGGGGGGCAGAACGATCAATTATTGTGCATGCAAGTGGACAATTGGAAAATTGATACTGTTTCATTTTTTAATTTGACAAATTAGTGTGGTTAGTTTTGAACGTTTTTTTTTTGTTCTTGCAGAAGCAGAGACAAAGCACTTACAAATTTATGATGTCTCCATGCAAATTGTTATGAACATATGACCTGGGTGCAGATAGAGTCATTTGCAATGCGTATCCTATATTTAGCTTGCTGTGTTCCAAGGGACGGCCACGGCATCTGAATTCAGAATGATAAAGCAGGTCGTAAACGTCGGTTCGTGTTCATGACTAACTGTCGCTTATGGAGCATTCTATAAATGGGTAGAACTTTGTTAACATTTGTAAAGTGATATTTTTTATATTCCTGGTCCTCGGTATCTATCTACCCTCTAGTCTTAGGCTAGACAAATAGAAGTCGAATTGTCTCCCTCTCAATAGAAAATTGTTTAAAAAAATGAGAAACTTAGAAATTAAGTATTGACCCATTTGGAAGAAAAACCCATCCCAATGCAATGGTGGTGAAAGTACTTCGCAGAGATGAGGCGGATACTAAGCTATGCATGGTTGAAATGGTAACAAGGGTCAGAAACACCCAGAAAGGCTACATACGTGTTACAGAGTAAATATCAGTGATATTATCAAATCACAGTTCCAATTCAAAAAGAAGTGATCTCCAAGCGGTGTAACGCATAAGTAGCGACAATTATAGGTTGTTTCTATACAGCGTAAAGATAACGCTCAAACAAGGCAGGTTGGAAAAATTGACGCGTCCACCGAAATTTGGACATTTAGGTGTTACTACCAATTACCAAATGTTCAATATTTAAGAACCAAATCATGTTAGAAGTCCTTAATTCCTAGCTACTGACCTGTGGAAATCACTCGGCAAAAATTCGATGATATGGCGGTTTACATGGCATGCTTCGTAGATTTGGAGAAAGTATATACGACCGAGTCCCTCGAGGCAAGATTTTGAGTTTATTACAGAGGCATGGAAATGAGAGCCATTCAAGCTCTTTACACAAACTGTAAAAGCTGTGTTTGGGTAAACGGCGTTAAATCAATACCTATCATCGTGGGCGTTGGACTTCGCCAGGGGTGCGTCTTGTCTTCTTTCCTATTCATAACTTATATATGGACTGGATGTTACAGCGCAGTCTTGGCGAAGAACGTTTCGATTTGGGAGAACAGAGGATAAAGCTAAGATTACACGGCCATTTTTTCGAGTCATTTAAATGGCGCTCTGACTTAAAAATCCCGTCACAAAGCAGTCATTTAAATGTCGCTCTGTGTGATCGCCATTTTTGGCCGCGTCATTTAAATGACTAGAAAAATAGCGCACCAAATGACATGAATTAAGAGCCATTTAAATGGCGGAAAAAAATTTCCCTGTGATCTTTTTGGCTGTTGCGTCATTTAAATGACTCGCAGTGTCCGTCATTTCATTTTGGGCCACAAATGACGATGATAGTCATTTCGTGTGATCGCCATTTTTTTCAAATCGTAGCTTAAATGTCGCTTTAATGCGACATTTTTGCCTGACGTCAAAGCGCCATTTAAATGACTCAAAAAATGGCCATCTAATCGTAGCTTAAGTCATTTGCTCTTTGCTGATGACTTGGTCATCCTTGGATCCTCTCAGACTGAACTTCAGCGATCGATTTGTAGCCGTTTTTGTTGAAGCTGAGATGAAAGTAAACGTGAAAAAATCTGAAGTGATGGTCGTCTCCAGAACGCCTGTTCAATGCACTCTGCATGTTTGTGGAGTCCCATTGAAACAGCTGGATAAGCTTAAGTAAATCGCGGTCTTATTCACAAGTGATGGCAGAAGCAATGCTGAGTTTTCCTGTAAGATTGGTCAATTTTGAGACAGCTTGGTCATTCTGTTATCAGGAGGACTAAACAGGGTCAGGTATACGCCCTAGTGAGATAGACCTACATTACATGTGCCATTAAGACTTCGGGACACATGCAGCGTGTTCTAGGTAGAGGTTCTGGCCGTGCTTAAAGCTGTGGATCTACTTGAAATGTGATTAATATACAACAAGAATATCGCTATCTACATTGATAGTCAGGCTCAGAATATTAAACTAGAAGTAGGAAATAGACCAAAGATGGTCTGATGTAGACGGTAACAGGGTCTTAAAGGCTCTGTGGCCTAAGTTAGATCGGAAAAAATCTGTAGAATTATTAAATTAAGAATTATCAGCAGATCAAAGTTACAAATGGCAATAGGGATACCGGATACTCTCTGGGCACTGCCTGCTTAGCAAGCACGCTAGCAGATTAGGATTAACTAATAAGGACACGTGCAGGTATTGTGGGGACCTAGATGCTGCAGAGGATATTACTTATCTTCTCTGCGAATGTCAAGCTATTATGCTCGGAATAGTATGAAACACCTTGGAAGGTACTTCTTCGACAATTTTGGACGAACAAAACAAAATTTAAACCATTTTTAGGTTCTGTAGGGAAATTAAGTGTTTGGGCGAAATGGTTTAGGTTTTCATCGTCATTAACAGTCATTCCAACTTTCGAAGTTTGTACACTGCCTTCTGCAAAATTGAGCGGCATATCTTTTGCCTAAGAACAATTTTATGTCGAGTCCGAACGGCTGAATTGAGAAGCTTTTTCAGGACAGTTATACTCTCGGATGATTGTCAGACGTTCGCGAGAGATGGTGCAGTGGAAAAAACCTTGAGATGTAATTTGTGTGTTTTCCGGGATCGAACCTGGGACCTGGGACCCCTGCTGTATAGGAATATGACTATGTTATGTTGGTAAATATGCACCCAACATTTTTTGTATTGTAAATAAGTATTTAAAGAAATAAAGCTTACACTAAGCAGAGAAACTATTTTTGTTAATATTAGGTACTCATGATTTATCTTCAAGATTTTCCTGTATATAGTTACATATCTCGAAAATAAAGAGCGAAAAATATAAAAATTTCGTAGCTTTTTTAAAAATAAAAAATAAAAATAGGGGCAGTGCAATCGACGAAATGGTATTTCAGCATTTTCCAAAATCGTGCAATAGTCCAAAGCATTAACTAAAGGGCCACTAAATTTTTGACAATGATCTTAATGCATAGTAAAACGCTATAATTTCTTCAAGATGACATAACTCAACACAAATGTGCTTCTGACTCAATTCAATTGGTCTGTATAATTGGATCGATCACAGGTTCATCGAATTCAAAATTAGGAAAATGCTCCAGTTCGTTGCCATTTTCGATGCCATATTTCTGAGCAACACGATTCAGTTCGCTTTGCATTTCTTCCAATATTTCTGGAGACGGTTCGAACATTTTTCCTCCCCTGTTTATAGAAAAGTCTAATTAATTATTATTAAAAAAGAATTTAGTGAAATAAATTCGTGCCTGCTCTTTTTATGGTACTCTTGAAGTTTTTCTTCATAAAGCTGTTCAAGAGGATCTCTTCTGGAACTCCAGCGTGGTGCATCAATTGAAAAGCGTCTCTTGCAGAGATACGCATATTTTTGTAGAGCTCTAAATAAACTTTTCGACATGTTTATCTGTAGACCGAAATGGGATTGAATTGTACAGAGTTTCATAAACCAAAGTCTAAGTTCAAAATTGATGAGCAAATTTGACAGTATTTTATAAGAAACTTTGACACCTCTAAATGTCAACTGAGTAATCTAGGTAGCAAGTTGTGATTTCTAATTTAGTAAGTCTGACTATGTTTTTCGGAACTTCAGACTCCCCCACACGCTTTGACCAATAATATTTGCCATTTGCATTTGTCCCATTTGTCTTAAAATAAAACCAGTTCGAATTTTCACTGTGAAAGCATTGAACTATGTGAAAACCTCAGCTGTGAAAAAAACTGCTGAAGTGATCAATCTTTTAAAGTTTCAAAAGAATGATGGATTCTTTCAAGTTTCTTTTAGACTTAGTAAACCAGAGTAACTTAGCCTATCTCGATGAACACTTGCGGTTACTAGACTTTTAAAAAATTCAAAAGTGATTCTCACTAGATGGGGCTATAGTCCCATAAAAGTGCATTTGGTCTTGATTAATGAATCGTAATTTTGCACCGTTTGGCAGACAAAATAAAATCAAATTCAAATTTTATTCACTTCCTTGTGAACACTTGTAAAATTTTCAAAATATTTCGATCTGCCACCAAAGGGTCGTATTTTACATAACCTAAAAAGGCTCGATGAAATTATTATACTACTGCCAATAGTGTGAATAAATTTATCGTGATACAAAATATTAAAAAAATATTTATGCACACACTTTAAATACAGAAAACCACCAATTAACTGTTACACACAGTTATTAAATTTATTTATTTAAAGTTTTCATTCGGTTGAGTGCACTTTGCGCCTTTTTAATCGCACGGACACAATGCGGTGCTGCCATATGATTCAATAATTCAATCGGGCACATCGGGTGCGCATTGTTTATTTATCCCTGTGAACTGTAAAAGTGGAAAATAATAATTAATTTGTTGGTGGCCATTTTATAATTAACTTTTAAAAAACAGTTCACTACACTATATACATATATTGCTTTGTTGAAATGATGATGATGGCATTAAAGTATACTTTACGTGAGGTGTGTGTGGTTGCTGATGTAGATTGTAGAGGATAGTGGTATCCTGATGTGTTATAAGGAGTAAGTACTTAAAAATTGTTAAACTCTTAAATGAGTAAAGCATAAGAGCAACCAACTTGTTAGATGTGCCTTTAGTAGAAGGTGTAATTTGGTTTGTCCTTTTAGACAGATCTGATAGACGTGTAACCTACATGTGGAAGACAAACAGTGGACATATCAACATTACCAAATGCCATTAGCACAACAAAATGCTAGAAAAATGCGCCCTACCAGAAATTCGACAAATTATAAAAATCCAATACAATCTGTACTACAAAACGATAAAAAAAAAAAACCAAGTGCCTTAAAGCTTAAAGTAATGCGATATGAAACGCAAATCAAAACAAAAGAACGCTATCAAGCGCTACAAAGTAAAAAGTATGCCAGAAAATGCAGAGAAGTGCTGTAAAGTGTAAATGAAATCTGTTTAAAAATGCCACTAACTGCGAAAATGTGAGGTTAGGTAAGTGGGTTGAATTGAGGAAGCCCGTACCCGGCTACCTAAGATCAATATAGATCTATTGTGATGTTCCAAAAAATGTCTTTCAAGGATTCTAATTCTGATGTGCATGTGGCAGAGTGGGGTAGGGTGGTGCTGATTCAACACTTTTTTCGGCAGACTTCAATTATTTTTTTTCCAAAATATATATTTGAATAATAAAACTACAAAAATCCATAATTTCTTAAAAGTTAACTTTGTTGAAATAAACATCTTGATATGGCAACACTGAGATGAGTTCTTCTTGAACGCAGCCATTACTTACTTCGTTTTGAACATTCTCTCTGCGAACAACCTTTTTAACTTTTTCCATTTTTACTGCGAATTAAACTGTTTTTCTTTTCAATAAAACTAACTACTTTTTATACTTATCACCATTATAATACTCGCGTCTTATTTAATACATCAACAGGTTATGGGCCCAGACCCTGAGAAAATGGAGGAAGATAAGTATAAAGTAAATTTGTTCGATGGCAGCAATTTTAATAATTGGAAATTTCGCCTAATGGCGTTGCTGGAAGAACATGGGCTAGAGGACTCTAGAAGACATTTTACTAAAGGAAACAACTGAATCCAAACATGGTGCGATCATCAAAAGGGAAAAGAAATGCAAGTCTCAAATTATTCATCGGATAGCGGATAGCCACTTGGAATATGTCAAGGACAAATTAAGTGCAAAGGAAATTTTCGACTGTCTCGTACAAACGTTTGAAAGAAAAAGTATTGCATCACAATTGTTTCTTCGCAAAAAGCTTCTGACTTTGAAGTGCATTGAGGGAGGTAACATGGAACAACATCTTCTCACGTTCGATAAAATAGTGTGTGAATTGCGGTCGACTGGAGCTACTCTGGAAAAAGTCGATGTGATTTGCCACTTGCTATTGACGATGCCACCTTCTTTCGAATCTTTGATTACTGCGTTGGAAACAATGGATGTTGACAAATTAAATATTGAGTTCGTGAAAAGCAGACTACTGGATGAGGCGAACAAACGTGCAAATGCAAACTCATGCGCTGAAGGAAGCAACGATACGGTCGCGATGTACACAAATCGCAAATTCAAGAGATCGGAGATCGGAGTGCCGGAATGGTAGAAGACAAAGTTTTGACAAAAAGACATCTGATGCTCATGTAAGTACTATCGATAAGGAAACTAAATTTGGATTTGTTGCACATTCAGAGATTGTATGTAAAGCTTAAGCGGAAAATTGCCTTAAATTTTATTTGGACTCTGGAGCAACAGAACACATGGTTAACAGCGAAAATTATTAAACGGGGTGCAGGACATTAAAGAGTCCAATTAAAATTTCCGTCGCAAAAAGTGGTATCAGCTTGTTTGCAACAAAGGTAGGAACCATTAAGTGTGGTTTGTTGGTCAAAGGACGTAGATCGACAGGAACGATTGACGATGTTTTGTTCGTAAAGGATTTGTCATGTAATCTTATGTCTATTCGTAAATTGGAGAGCAAGGGTATGAAAGCAATTTTTGAAAGTGGGAAGGCGCAGATTTGGAAAAATAAGGAACTTTTAGCAGAAGGTATCTGTAATGGAAAGCTGTATGAACTTCGTGTGGAACCTCATGAAAGTGATCAATCAGGATTTGCTGGTATTAGCGCTGGAAACAATCTTGAATTGTGGCATAAACGGTTTGGTCACCTACATGTCGCTGACGTTCTCAAATTAAAGCGATGTGGAATGGTCGAGGGCATGGATGTTCTGGAATGCAGAGGCACAGATTACTTTTGCGAGTCATGTGTCGAAGGTAAGCAAAGTCGCAAATCGTTCAAAAACATTGCGAAAAAATTAGATCGTCAAGACCTTTGGAACTTATACACAGTGACGTAATGGGACCGATTACACCTATCAGTTATGACAATAAACGATATGTGGTATCCTTTATAGATGATTACACGCACTTCGCCGTGGTATACTTGTTGGAAGGAAAGCATGAAATACTTGACAAGTTTAAGGAATATTGTGCGAGGGCAGCTGCTCATTTCGAAAGAAAAATTTCTCGTTTGCGTGTGGATAATGGTGGTGAATACTCATCAAATAACTTCAAGAGTTTTTGTTCAAAGAAGGGAATCCGGATAGAGTATACCGTACCATATACGCCAGAATAGAATGGTGTATCTGAACGATTTAACCGTGTAGTAATGGAAAGAGCAAGAACTACGATCATAGACTCGAAGCTGGATAAATCGCTTTGGGGGGAAGCTGTTATGATGTGTGTGTATTTGGCAAATCGCAGCCCAACGCGTGCGTTCGAAAGAAGGAAGGAGAAAAATGTCACTCCAGCGGAGCTTTGGTATGGAAGGCGGCCAAATGTATCTATACTTCGAATCTTCGGGAGTCCAGCTTATGCACACATTCCAGATCAGTTACGAACAAAGTTAGATTCTAAAACAATCAAATGCATCATTGTGGGGTACGCGGAAAATGGCTATCGATTATGGAATCCGGTCTTGCGAAAGATTGTGATTGGGATGTTGTAGTTGTATTCAATAAAAATTCTGAGAAGAAGGTACAGGAAACTTTGGAACGATCTCCTGAATTTGATCAAAAGTGTGACGAAGACGATGAAGCGGAAACGAATGAACCTCAAATATCACAGGAATCCAAGGAGGACGAAGACTCAGACTACGCAGACGCAAATTCGGATAATCTGGAAATCAATGCTGATGATGACACTACACGTCGTGGTAAAAGACCTATTAAACTACCACTAAGATTCAATGAATACGACATGTCAAGCAATATTGCGTATGCATTGAGTGCGGAAAACTACGTGAATGATATACCAAACAGTCTAGAGGATGCCAAGGCAAGTAAAAATTGGAGTGATTGGAAATGTGCCATTGAGGAGGAGTTAAGTTTCTTGGAAGAAGCGAAGACTTGGACATTGACGAGACTTCCGGAAAACAAGAAAGTCATTGGGAGTAAATGGGTCTTCAAAAATTAAAAGGGATGAACATGGTGAAATTCAAAAATTGAAGGCACGTGTGGTAGCAAAAGGATTTTCCCAACGCAAGGATTTCGACTATACAGAGACTTATGCTCCTGTAGCGAAGATAACAACACTTCGAGTTTTACTGGCTGTGGCAAATAGATATGATCTGATTGTTCATCAAATAGATGTGAAATCGACGTTTTTAAACGGAAACTTGAACGAGGAAGTGTACATGAAGCAGCCGGAAGGTTATGGAAAAGGAGATCTGGTGTGCAAGCTGCACAAATCTATCTATGGTCTAAAACAAGCTGGGGTAGGGTGGTGCAGATTCAACACTTTTTTCGGAAGACTTCAATTATTTTTTTTCCAAAATATAATATTTAAATAATTTTTTTTTATTAAAAGCTATGATTATTTTACTACAAAAATCCATAATTTCTTAAAAGTTAACTTCACCCAAATAATTTTAAAAGTAGAAAATTTAAAACTACCCTAAAAAGACGACTCTGTCCCATGGTGGGGTACAATCGTCATTCGGATGGGGCACTTTTGACATTAATTTAACTGCTGGGTAGTGGTGAGGAAGGTGTTGATTTTCTTCATGCATCTCCTTGCCACCGAATCCTCCCCACAGGCCATCCGTGCTTTTTTGGTACCTATGGTTATTTAGCATATTGTGTCCGGTGGCGGTGACAATGTCCATAAGAGAGGACAACGATTTTTTGTTAATTTGTCGGATTCTCTTAGTTTTTCTGTTTGTGCTATAGAGTGGTTACAATTTCCTGGTTACGACGCATAGACATCAAGCTTACTTAATATTTTTTGTCACTCCTATAGTATTTCGTTCCCAGCAGTGGCGTAACGTGGGCCGCTCGGGGCGGACCCAATTCATGCCACCCCTAGTAGTTTTTTCACATCACAAAAAAGAAACATTTGTCTACGATTTCAACCAGTTATACCTACACATGTGTATGCCAATAAAATTGGTAAAATTTCTCTTCAAAATTGTGTCAACTATTGTTCCTACTATGTACTTTCTAGCAAGTGAAGCAAAAATGAAGCCACAAATTTAAAATGTTCCCATATTGGTTAGATTCCGATTTCCCAATCTCTAAGCGGATACAAATTACTTAGCTCGATTATTTTTTGTAATTTATTTTTCATTTAGCTATTTATTTTTTGGCTTTTAATTAAATTTAATTAAAAAATAAATAAATAAATGGCGCAACATGCGCGTAGGCGCACCCTAGGCCTAGCTTCTCGCAACCATTCGTTTGTGTGAGTTTCTATTTTTGGGACGAATGGAAGGGACCTACAATTTTATGCCGGGTCCGAAGCCGAACTGCTGAATTGAGAAGCTTTTTCAGGACAGTCATACTCTCGGATGTTTGTCAGACGTTCGCGAGAGGTGGCGCAGAGAAAAAAACCTTAAGATGTAATTTGTGTTTTTCCAGGGATTGAACCTGGGATCCCTCGCACAGTAGTCCAGCACACTAACCACTGCGCTACTGCGCCCACAAGCTTGTAGCGTAGGTGAATTATATCCAGTTGATGATAGTGTTATTCACCTTAATGACTAAAGTAACTCTTTAAACTTTATCTATTTTGACATTGTTAAAGGCTATTCCTTAACTTATAAATGCAACAAAACGCTTAAAAGCGTAACAAGTTTCGAAGTCTACGAAACGACAACACTCGCTTTAAATTGTAATAATCTTAAAAAAGGAAAGAGCAATTAATAGATAGAACCCAGGTGCTATAAGGAACACGAAAGTGCTACCAGACTTTATGAAGAGCAGGAAAAACGCTACGAAACCCTAAACTCATTGTCGCATCAATAAGCCGCAGAGCTGCAACTCCACAGCAATTAGAGGGATACTCTAATCTGCTAGATAAACGTACTGTAAAACTATAAAAGGCTAGGTACCAAGCGTTACAAATACTCATACAAAACGGCATTAAAAGCCACGAAGCGGTACAAGTTAGGAACTGTTGAGAACTATGTTAAACGTTAAAAAATGAAACGGTAACGCTATAAAATGTTCCCAAGATGCTCCCTAGTGTTAACAGAACAGTACAGTGCTTCTAAACGCTTCAACATGTTCCAAACACAAAGAAACACAATCCTACAAACCACAAAAACTCAAAATCCAGAAAAAAACACGACGGAATGAATGAAAGAAAGAATTGAGCCCTTGTCCTTAAGTTATGATATTTAGAACCATCCTTTCAGATGTCTCTATCTCCATCTCCTTGCTTCTCTGCGTAGATCCTTGTTAGCTTAAATTTCGCCAAGTCTCTATAAGAGCCCTTTAAAATTTCAAAATTACTGAACCCAACATTTCTTCCGCAAATCAGCCCCTCCGCGGCCTCCCCACTCATAGAACACGCAGTTGGATGCAGACACTCATATCGTAAGTCAAACGAACAACGCCACTTTTCTGTTGTGTCCTTGTTTCGGTTTACATTTCCAATACCCCAAAGCCCGGAGCCAACTGCTGCATCGAAAGTGCATCGAGCACAATATTAACGTCTTGCCCAACCCCAAAAACACAGAAAACCGTTGCAATTCATAAAGTACGCAGTTCTTTTCTTTTTCGGAGGCTAAACATTGTTGGCATCAGTTCCGCATGCACAATCTGACCCCTATCCTGGGACGCCCATTTTTCAAAGAGTCGCAATAACACACTTGCCAACACCACGCTCAGCATGCTATACTCGCAAGCTGTGCGAAAATACTCGTATTATCAATAATAATAATAATATTGTTAAACATTCGACAACGAGTGCAGAATGCATCTCTCCGAGATGCAAAGGATGCATTCGACCCTTTTCCATGGTGGTGGACGGTCCCCACCCCTGGGTACACCTTTTATGCTGAAATAATGAAAATATTGCAATTGCATTTTGTTTATCCAACAACCGAGACCGATGCATGTTGTTCTGCCACTGCTGTTGCTGTTCCATAGGCTGCATACAGTCGGCCCACTCCCTCACGCAAATTGATGCAATTTGTATCGCCACTGTGGTGTCCTGGCACATCAGGTAGCTTTTTAGGGTTCCTCTCCGAAACACCATTCCGCACCCACTCCCACTCAACCTTCAGATGACGACGACAACGATGATTATTATGTTGATGATGATAGCTTGTGAAATTGCACTCGAACAAGGATGCAAGGACCTTTTTCCTATTTTTTTTATTTTTCCACTACGCATACAAACATACACCTCACTCTCTGAGTCGGAGCACATATTTGATTGCATGAACTGCAGTTGTGTGTACATATATTAATTTTATTGAACAATTAATTAAATGCTTTTTGCATGGTGTCCTGCATGTCGGCACATCTCCGGCTCGGAGGACAAACCGAGTGAAGGCTGTGTGGAGTACTCCGACACGAGTGCCCAACGACATTGTTATTATTTTTCGGGTTATGACTTTGTTTTGCTGCCTCTGCTACTGCTGCATGTGATCCTCTGCTCTTTCATCAGCAAACACTGCGTAGCTGCCAGCTGGGTTGGGGATGCAGTTGCATTTGCAACGGCATCAGTTCGGCCATTATATAGATAAAGCCGGGGGCGAGTAAATTGCATAATGGTCAGTTTTAGATTTGCGGATTTGCGGGCAATTGTCGGCCGTAAAAAAAGTGAAAATTAATTGAGCAATTCTAATGGACACTCGACACAAATGTGCGGAGTTAATGATCCAGTTCGGAAGCAGCCAGTTAATTGGAGTCGTTTTGAGAAAATTGACGATTGGAGAGAGTTGGCAGGGAAATTATAGAGGGAATTTGTCGAGTGCCTTGCTAAACGGGTAATGGTGGGTATAGGTACTCTTTTAGATTGCCTCTTAAAATGATTGGCCTTACTAATCACTGTGTTTCAAATCGGCAGGAAACTTTCGCCATTGTGAGTACATCAGAGGAGCCAATACAGGCAATACTTTGTCTTACTTACTTATTTACTTAGATGGCGCTACAGTCCGGGGTGGACCTGGGCCTCAACCAACACGCCTCTCCAGTTAGCACGATCTTTGCCTAACTGCCTCCAGTTGTGCACTCCAAGTTGTTTGAGGTCCCCTTCCACTTGTACGCGCCACCTAAGGCGAGGACTTCTTCTACTGCGTTTTACCTCCGGGTTGGAATCGAAGACTCTTCGGGCCGGAACGTTGGTGTCCATTCGCTCTACATGTCCTAGCCATCTTAGTCGACTGATACGTACTTTTCTGACCAAGTCGATGTCGCTGTACAGCTCGTAGAGTTCGCTGTTAAATCTCCTCCTCCAAAGCCCGTCAACGCAAACGGGACCGAAAATCACTCGAAGAATTTTGCGTTCGAAGCGCCCAAGGAGATCTTCATCCGCTTTTGACAACGTCCATGATTCTGCGCCATAAAGCAGGACTGGGATGATGAGGGTCTTATATAGAGTCTCCTTGGTGTTTCTCGACAAGGCCTTACTAATCAATTGCCTTCTTAGGCCAAAGTAACAGCGGTTGGCAAGTGTGATTCTTCGCTTGATTTCTGATGTGATGTCATTTTCAGAATTAATAGCGGAGCCGAGGTAGACAAAGTCCCGAACTACCTCAAAGTTATAGCTGTCTATCGTGACGTTCTGTCCGATTCGTCGATGTTGTGTGTCCCTTCTTGTTGACAGCATATATTTCGTTTTGCCCTCATTCACCACTAAACCCATTTTTGCCGCCTCTGTACTGATACTTGCAAACGCACCTGTGACAGCTCGCTGTGCTCTGCCAATGATGTCGATGTCGTCAGCGTATGCAAGTAGTTGCACAGACTTTTGGAAAATTGTGCCCCTGGTGTTGGCTTACGAGTTTCGCACAATTTTCTCAAGAATGATGTTGAAAAAGTCACATGACAGCGCATCACCTTGTCTAAATCCTTTTTTGACATCAAAGGTCTCGGTGAGATTGTTTCCGACCTTTACGGAGCGGCGAGCGTTCTCCATCGTCATTCTGCACAATCTGACAAGTTTGGCAGGAATGCCAACATGGCGCTGTATAGCTCGTCTCTATAAATACTGTCATATGCGGCTTTAATATCGATAAATAGACGGTGATAAGTGAGTATCGATTTGGACTTCTAGGGTTTTCTCCAGGATCTTGCTTTGTGTGAATATTTGGTCGGTTGTGGACTTACCGGCCTAAAACCGCACTGATTGGGTCCGATCAGTTCGTTGACAAATGGTTTCTGGCGTTCACATAGTACGTTCACATCTTGTAAGCGATGTTAAGGATACTGATGCCTCTATAGTTAGACCGCAGTTTAGAGGGTCTCCTTTCTTATGAATGGGTCAAACAATGCTGAGAGTCCATTCATCAGGCATAATTTCCTCTGACCAAATTTTAGAAACGAGCTGGTGTATGCTCCCTACCAAGTCATCTCCCGCTGCCTTAAAAAGCTCGGCCGATAAACCGTCCGGTCCTGCAGCTTTGTTGGACTTCAGCTTGGATATTGCTATCCTTACCTCATTTTCTTCAGGTGGGCGGAAGTCTTGACTTTCATCGCCCAGGTTGAATGGTTCATTCTGCCTGACAGCGGAATTCGTGTAGTCTTCGCCTTTTAGCAGTCTGCAGAAATGGTTTTTCCATGTCCTCAACACGGACTGTGACCCCACAACAAGGTTTCCTTGTTCGTCTCTACAGGTCAATGTTCGGGTCTTGTTCCCGTGACACGTTCTTTTTACCTTTTGGTAAAACTTCCGAACATTGTTCCTCTCTATTTCCTCGATTGCGCGATTCTCATGCTCTTTCTTTTTCCTCCGGAGAAGCCGGTGCTCCTCCCTCCTTCTTTGGTTGTAGAGCTGCTTTGTAGGCCAGTTGCTTTGCTGCATGTGCTTGCCGCAACTCTTCATCAAACCAGGGGTTTTGTGGTGGTGGTCGGTTGAAACCTAGCACATCAATACTTTGTCTACTTGGGCAATATAGCTCAGGTAGACAGAGTCTTTATCTACTTCGAAGTTGCGTCCTTTCTCGACGACCTTTTGTTTTGTCTTCATTAATAGCCAGTGCCATATTCGTAGTTTTTTGATTCAAGACTTAAAAACGTGCTACTATAGCTAGCCGGGTTTTTATGCCCACATGGACATCATCATCTTACTTTGAGCGGACTTTTGAAATATTGTACCTCAGATGCTGCACCCTTTGCCCGTAGTCTGGATATCACTATTCTCACCCCCTGCTGATCGTGTGGACGGAACTTTAGAGCTACTTTCCGAAAAGTGTTTGCAGTGTCAGAATCAGTTTCTTTATTTCCAATGGATGAGTTGGCCTAAAGTTTAGCTGCTTCATAGATGTATGGGTATGGTATGGCCATGGATGGATTGAAAAAAATGTACCATATTTATAATAGAATTCTCGCCAAACAAAGATAAGCAAAATATCGGAATGACGATACATATTTCGCAAACAAGGTTATGTCCTTCATCGAAATAAAACAAATACACATTCGATCCATCACAGCAACGCAAACTGAATCCGCAATAGCATATATGTCACTATAATGAAACCTGAGAATGCCATTAGTCTGCCACTATATGAATCCACAGACAGAATGTGTACCTACCTATCATGTCAAATCTATTGTTTACCCACTAACAGACAGGGGGATCTGCAAACAAATATCGCAACAATAACACTACATAAATGCTTTGTATTATTATTTCAAAATCGCACAACAATAGAGGACGCAGCCACCCCAAATATATTATAACAAAATCGCACCCAACGATTTGTTGATTCACAAACACACGACTCCATTTGGAGTGTGCAAGTGTAAGTGTATCTGCGTGCATGCATGTTTGGCTTTGGCTTTTGTTTTCACACAACCCCCTCTCTAAACTATACCTACCAACAGTCACAGTCATCCCCAATATGCGCCTTAAAGCATGCAACGCTTTTTGTGTATTTTTTTATTCCGAAAGTAATTCGATACTATCCGAAATTATACTTCCACCTCCACGCTCCACCACTTTGAAAAGCTTTTAATTTGTATTCCGTTCCCCCATCCCCCTCCCCCTTCACACATTATTATAAACCTGACAACTAAATGGAACTGGCAATAGAATCAGAACGGAAATCACCGTGTAAACGTATTGTATTTATGGTTATTATTTCTGGCTAGTCAACGTCCACCATCAGCCTCCAGTTACAACAGCTGTCACCACTGACAGGTGGCAAACAATGCAGAACACACGTGTGCCAGGACAGACGACGACGGACGTTAGCCGATATGGAATTGCATTTTTCGATGCAATTTGATTGCTAGTCCCCTCCAGGGTATCTGCAGACCATTGTTATCGCGTCACCCCCAATATCTATAAAAAGCACCCTTTGGGGCGAAATGGGAAATGTTAATAATTTTATGGTGACGATTGGATACCATGTTAACGACACATCATTCCCATTGTGGAATGGGCGCAGTACAATATGTGGAATGCATTTTGCGGCGGACACTAACGAACGCATGCGGGGGGGACGACGACTCGACGCAATGGCTTTTAGAGGGTTTTGTGGTTAGAAGTGGACTTTTTATCGCCATCCGATGGATTTTGTTAAACAATTTCGATTAGAATCCCCTCCATTGTGGTGTTATGAGTGAGTGCGGATTGCGATTGAGTTAGTTAGTTCTTTTTGTGGTAGGGAGTGACCGTTTCGCTGTTCCTAAGTGGTACTTCAATCGATTTTATGCAGTTTATTTTTTATTTTTTTTTTTGTGTATCTACACTTTAGCATTTTAGTAGTTAGTTTGAATGTTTTCTAAATAGTAGGGTTTATGCCTTTATGGCGAGCTAAACTCGATTTACTTATATGAGACTGTGTTTGCGCTGCAGGGCTATGATAAGACGCTATAGTTCAAAGAAGAAATGTGTTCACTATGTCTGGCTGCTGAGGGATTAGATTAGATTAGATGGGATGAGGGAGGAGACAGCTTGTGACCATATTACTGCGGATACAAATAGGCCTATTGTAAAATAAGTATCATGAGCGAATTAGAACTCGCTCATGATACTTATGATACCATAACCGATACTCATGACGTGGTTTTCAACTTGACAATGTCCATAGGGTAATCCTGTGGCTATGCGAATCTGACTTGTAGCTAGGTCTATAAGTTATTTCGTTCTTTTATGATAGATGTTTAGCACATTCTGGCTTTTCTGTTACCTTAAGGTAAAAAAACTTTGTTATCCGTGTGTAGACGATAAAGACAAAATCCTTTTAGTCCAATCTACCCTACACGACGCGACGCGACGTTAAACGGAATTGAAAAAGGATCACGCAACAAAAACAAAGTCCATAAACTTCTATATTTGTATAAATTTCGTGGTGCTGGTGCTGCAACAATACAAATTTTTGGTACAAATATGTTATACTTGTATCATTGTTTCTTTAAAAATGTATTCTTGAGATTTAAACAAAAATTGTTACGTTGTCAACATCCAGTTCTTGGCACTACAACTATTTATTGACACAACAATTTATTCTAAAATTCATAAAAAAAGTAACGGTAAATCGTTCCCTTAGTACAAAAAGTAATGCAAATCATCATTGTCTTATGAATTGCGATCGCGTTAAGAACATTTTATATTAAAAAGTGCAAAAAAGTGAATTTAAAACGGAAAAGTTGGAAATTTGAAAATATTAAACATTTTTTTGGATTCGGAAAATAACCGTTTTTTGATATAGAACAAAATATAAGTTGCTTTTATATAAAAAATGTTATTCATTTGTCAACATTTGTACAAAGTGTTGCTTTAATCAGCTCTGAAGAAGTTGTTCGATTTTAGTTATTTTTTTGTAAAAAAAATATATGTACGTTAATTTTAGGAAAATAATTATGAAATTATGAAAAAAATAAATGTTTGATTATATTACCTACCTCCCTGGGGAGTGCCTCTAGTAACCAATTTTCTTATTGAACTGTGTCCGAGAGTGGAATTGCAATTGATATTTCTGACAAGCATCGTGCAAATCCAATTGGTGATGCTATTATCTACATTTATCTTTTCCAGAGCGCGTTCGATTGCCTCTGCTCTAACGTTATTGAAAGCCCCTTCAATGTCTAAGAAGGCAGCTAAAGCAAGTTCCTTGTGGTGTAAGCTGTGTTCTATTTTACCTACCACTTCATGTAGAGCTGTTTCTACCAATTTACCTTTTAAGTATGCGTGCTGAGCATTGCATATATTTCCATTGCAACACTTGCTTCTTATATGGATATCGAGAAGCCTTTCGAGTGTCTTGAGGAGAAATGACGGAAGACTATTGGGTCTATAGTCCTTCGCAGAGGTATGGCTTGGTTTACCTGCTTTGGATATGAAAACCACTCGTACCTCTCTTCATGCGGTGGGTATGTAGCCAAGTTTAAGGCAATGTATATAAATTTCCCTGATTCTACCTGTAACCATAGCCGGGGCCTTTTGCAGCATAGTTGGCAGAATGCCGTCAGGGCCCGGCGCTTTGTATTGAGAGAAGGGCATTATAGCCCAACGCACTTTTTTCCAAGTGAGAAGGTGTTCAATTTCCGCTTCGTCAGTGTACTCATAACACCCATTCGGGTTCGAAGCCGTTGGAGTGCTACTTCCTGGAAAGTGAGCTTCAACTAAAGCTTCTAGAACTTCCTCACTGCTTTCAGCCCATGCACCATTAGATTTCCTAATAAAGCTGGGTACTACCGCATCTTTAGCAATAATCTTGCGAAGTCTGGATGCTTCGCTGGTATCTGCAATCGATTCACAGAAAAGCTTCCAGGAACTCTCTCTTGCTCTCTACATATTCATCCCATATGTAATATCATCCCCTACCACTTTAGCTCTGTTCTAAAAGTGTCTGACCTGTTTTCTTTTGGAGCTTAGCTCCTTGCTTCACCACTGAGGTTGAGACCTCTTAGCCGTTTTCCTGAGTGGACCAGTAGTTGTATTCCTTAAATATGTTTTTTTCTATAAGGACAATACACATCAGTGTTCCAAATTTAGCTCCCAAACAAGCGAGTGTCGATAAATAACGTTTGCATTTTTGGGAAGTGCCACACCCATTTGGAAAATCAACGCGCATTTTGCACATCATATAATCGACCAAAGTGTCGAGAAAAAGAGTTTGCAAGGTTTCTTTCCTTTTTGTATGAGAAGTGTCACGCCCCTTGGTCCCATTTTAAACAAAGTTGCCAGAAACACCTTTAACCTAATCACAAAGCTTGACTGAGAGCTTAAGCTGAATCGGATCGGTAGGTTCCGAGTTTTGGGAGCACAAACATACGCAGACTGAATTCGTATTTATAAAGAAGATGGAATGGTGCGGGTGGGCCTTCTTGCACAAGCTAGTCTGTGCAATTTTTTAGCCTGCCTTGTGCGGACTTTTCTGGAATAATTGGTTCGTACTTCTTTAAAAACGATGCTGGCCAAAACGTTTCAGTCAATGTTGACCGCTTAGAGCTATGATTACTGACTTTTTCGTTCTTCAATTGAACAACCATGGTGTGCAGGAGCTGTGGTTTTAACAAAACGGCGCAACATGTCACACAGCTCGGGCCACAATTGATTTATTGAAGTTAACGTTTGGTAACCGCATAGTTTCACGTTGCGGACCCATGAATTGGCATCCAAGATCGTGCGATTTAACGCCGCTTGACTATTTTCTGTGGGGATATGTGAAGTCGCTAGACTACGCCGATAAGCCCTAAACGATTGACCACTTGGAGGACAACATTCGCCGCGTTATTGCCGATATACGGCCACAAATGTTGGAAAAAGTATTCGAAAATTGGACCTCTAGATGAGACTACGTCCAAGCCAGCCGTGGCGGTCGTATGCCAGAAATAATATTTAAATTATAATGTCAGAAGATTATCTTTCGAATAAAGTAAATTTCATGTCAATTTAAAAAAATCATCTTTGTTTTATTCCATTTCAAAGTTCTATACCTCTAAAAAAACACCCTTTATAAGGACTGAATTTAAATTGGTTAGAAATCGTATCCAAAATGCGAGTTTATACTTTTCTACATCAGTGCCTAAAGCTACGATTACATGGCCATTTTTTTGAGTCATTTAAATGGCGCTCTGACGTAAAAATCCCGTCACAAAGCAGTCATTTAAATGTCGCTCTATGTGATTGCCATTTTTGGCAGCGTCATTTAAATGACTAGGAAAATGGCGCACCAAACGACATGAATTAAGTGCCATTTAAATGGTGGAAAAAAATGGCCGTGTAATCGCTCTTCAATGACGCCTAGGACAAATGACTAACGGAAAATTCTAAATGACTCGCAGTGTCCGTCATTTGATTTTGGGACGCATATGACGATGATAGTCATTTCGTGTGATCGCCATTTTTTCAATGACGAATCGTAGCTCAAATGTCGCTCTAATGCGACATTTTTCCCTGACGTCACAGCGCCATTTAAATAACTCAAAATAATGGCCGTGTAATCGTAGCTTAAGACTTGTTTAAAAAAAAAGGTTGGCAACTGCTTTTTTCACTTCAGTAATCAATGATACATTACAATAAAAAGACTTCTTAGGACTATAAGGACTAACTACTCCTTTTTTAAAAATACTCCCCCCTTAATAACCCTTTGGAAATATGTCTTCAACAGTGGGTGTTCCAAAATTTACAAATTTCTCTTCATGCAAGCGGGTTTTGTCCTCGTGGGATTTATGGAGGCACGTTAGGCTTAATTTAACTATAACAAGGAGAAAAACAGAGCGAAAGCAGTCACTGCCACTGCCACAGTGCAAACTGTCTAGAGAGGCTTTCTTCCCATTGCTGAGTAAGTTTTGAAAATGTTTAGATTAGATTTGCCAGTTTAATAAATACATTCCGATTTTCCAAACCTCATCACCGACGGGTCCTTATTTTCCTTGAACTCCAATGATGGTCAGCTCCTCCCTCTTTTGAGCGTACTATCTCTAATCAACTTTTTTAATGGCAAATGGCAAACTAATTATCATTTAGATTAACCTTTCCGATTCGCCACTATCCACACTCAATAAAACCGACCTTCATTGCAAAATGTAAATGATGACGGTGTTACAACTATACCACTTGCCTTTCTACCATTCCAATATCATTTCTCAATTTGCATATCGGCCATATCAAAGTGGGACCCACCCGTCCATCCGTCCATAACCCAAGACCCAGCACTCTATACATGTCCAGTCACACACGCAATCTGCAGTCAAAGTCCTGTCATAGCAAATGGTCATTTAGTCGAAAGTTGAAAACACTCACCGCCTGCTCCGGACTGGACTGACTGACTCGCCCACTAAATATTTGGTATTTACCTTTCGCATGGACTCTGCCCAAGCACACGGTGTTCATATGAACCCGTAGTATGTCCTGGACATCGTTTAATAATACGACGGGTGTTTATTTATATTTGCCTTTCTCTGCCGGAGCCAACATTTGAGCACACACATGACCATTTAATGCCAGCAAAGTACCCCACACCCCCCGGCAGAAGTGCAAGACTGCAGGAGTGATTTGTGTTGATTTTATCCATTCTGATGCCATCAGCGACGCCGCGTCCTACCGCGACCAGGAACTCCACAAAAGTTCAAAGGATTCATATAGTGTGTGCTGTGTAAGCCTATTCGCGCCCATACCACTCTACCCGCTGAAGGCAAACAAGGGAAGGACTCGCTTTCTCTGTTCGATTAGTTATTTGCATTTAGGACTGACTCCTCGTTCGCGTTCCAGTGGCATAATCACGAAGGATAAGCGTCCACCTTCCTCCACAGACACACACACGCACACAGACGGTCTGAAATTTATTTCTTTTTGTCGAATTCCGCGCCGCCGTTTATTTTATTTAAAAATTCATACATACGAGTACATTCTCGATCCGTTCCGTGATTCGCATAATGTCCTGTTTCACTCTTCCTCACTCTCCGACAGAATTCGTTCCTTTGAATCAAATAATTCGAAGAATGCAAATAGATTAAACGATACCCTTGTAATCCGGAATATCATACAAAGGATGCGGCGGTTGCGATTCATAATAACAATAATAATCATAAAAAAGAAAAAAATGAATAAAAAGGACCACACCAACAACAAAACCGAAGGACTTACAAGAAAATTAATTTTTCAGTAACACACACCAGGAAAAGCATGTATGTACGATGAAAATCGATTTACCTACTGTGATCGGTACGATTGATGTTCCTTTTTATGCAGGACGATATGATAATGAAGTACGCGCATCAGGATAAAGTGGAAAGGGTTTCTATAAGTAGTACGGATGCAATTTAATCGAAAGAGGATTTCGCAAAACTTTCCTACCTCCACAGAGTCAGAGAGATGGGTAAGGAGTATGCATTTTACAGGCTTTCTCCGAAGGATATACAGATTGGAGATTGAAACCATAATCCGTTAGAATTTTTTTCTTTTTTTCTCGGAAATTTTCCTCTTGATGGGAAATTTATTATTTGTTTGGATTGGAGACTTGAGATTCTATGAGCAAATAATGGAAGCGAGAGATGTTAGTCAGGTTTTGGGTTGTCCTTTAAGGAATTGCTGGATTTTTAAATAAAGTGGCATTAGCACGGGAGTTATGTGGAAACGTAGATTAGATAAATTCATGCATTTTATTGAAATTAAGAAAATGAAAGAGCATAATGATTTATACGAAGAACAAAAGACTTTTTCGCGTTGGATTTTGGAAGCGAAATATTATAACTTCGCTTCCATGTGGTGCTCGTTGCATGAATCTTTTTCTCACAGGTAGTTTTAGGTTAGGTTTGTGGGCTGGCGAGGATTTCTCCGTGCCACACTCAGGTCAATACTGACCCATTCTAATTCCCATAGGGGGAAAGAGGTTACCCATTATAACCCTGTATTCAAATTACTTACTGTGCTGCTAAATACAAACCATCTTGTTGATTTGACGAAGCTCATTATCTTGTCTATTGATGTGCTGGAAAGCTCGTCTAGGTCGTTGAAGAAGTGACTCATTAGGAATTTGTTCCTAGTGTGTTGGAGACTTGGGCAGTGACATAGGAAGTGGGTTGTATCCTCAAGAGCTTCCTCATCGCCGCAGCCTCTGCAAAGTTCTTCTTCCGTTAAGCCGATGTTCTTCCTATGGTACCGCAGGGTGTTGTGTCCTGTTATGATACCTACGAGGGTGGACAGGGATTTCCTATCCTTCCGCATTATCTTCTCGGTTTTGGATTCGTTGAAGGACGGCCATAGCATTCTTGTGGTGTTACAAGTGTTTAAGGTGGCCCATCTTGCGTTCGCATCTCTTGTGGCTTTCCTCCCTTCTTCAAGCTTTAGTGTGCAAGGCGGGATGTCCACAGAGGGATCAGCTTGTTCTGAAACAGCCGTCGAACCTTGTCTTGCTAATTCGTCTGCTTTCTCATTGCCTGAAATGCCTTCATGTCCCGGAAGCCGGAACCCAGCAGAGTGATACCTTGTGCTGTGTACCAAGAGCATTGAGTACTTCGCGACAGCACTTCACAAGCTTCGATTTATTTCTGGTGCAGTTATGGCTTTTATTGCTGCCTGGCTGTCGATAAAGAAGGAATACCTTCAGGTGGTATTGCCCTTACCACAGACTCACGGGCTGCTGTTGTCACTGCCAGGACCTCTGCTTGGAAAACGCTGCTATGGTCGGGGAGGCGTATCGATTTTGATATACCCAGCGATTCAGAAAAGACACCTGACCCTACCCCAGTTTCCATTTTCGATCCGTCTGTGAATACGGTTATGGTTGATGTGCTAGGTACGAGTCCTTCTCTCCATTCTTCCGTGCTGGGAATGGTCTTATAAACTCAAGGTAAGGCGTAATGTAGTCCGTGACAGGTACATGGCCGAAATATTTCTGTAGGATCGTAGAATGACCCGTTTCGTTCAAATTTCAATTTTCCGATTGGCTGATTCTCATTGCACTAATTGCGGCCGATAGTTGTATATGAATGTCTAGCGGACACAGGTTGAGGATAGCTTCAAGTCCTGCGGTTGGAGTTGTCCTCATCGCACTGGTGGTGCCGATGCACGCTTGTCTTTGAACCTTCGTTAACGCTTTTAGGTAGGTAGGTCAGTATGTGTCTTATACTATAGCCGTGTACATACAGAGCTTAATTTTCGGAGATGGTCCCCAGGTTTTCCCAAAGATTCTGCTGCAGGAATAAAAGGCTATTGTGGCTTTTTTGATTCTTTCATTGGTGTTCAATTTCCAGTTCAGTTTTTTGTCTAGTATAAGTCCCAGGTACTTTGCGCTATCAGAGATTCTGAGCAGAGTATATCCATTATAATGAGTAGGGACACTCTCGACAATTTCCTTATCAGCAAGTATTACTGTGTCACACAGACATGAGAAATAGACGGATATATAAAGTGGGTAGTGAGAGGGAGAGAAAAGAGGAGGAATATTTTTTCGGAAAATGGCACAGGGTGCTCCGTTAAAAAAAAGGGAAATTTTTAACTTGTCATACATTTTTATTAAATACAAAATTATAATTACATGTGTGTTACGCTAAGATATTTATACTTGTTGTTGTTTTTTTTTGATTATTCTATTACATTTTTTGATAAAGTCATGCTCTCAAACACGTGCCTACATATCATTTTATAAGAAATTATTTGTTTTGATTTTTACAGCCAGTAATCAATCACATTTATTCCTTTATATGTAGGTAATACATTTTCATTTAAAAACATTTTTTTAAATGAAAACCCGTGACCCACTTAATGGACAAGCGGACCATTGAAAATGAATGAATGAATTTTTTTATTTTGCTATAAACTTTCTACTGCATCTAAAAATTCTTTAGGCGAACGTGTTAAATGCGCACTTCAAATGCGCTAAAAAATCTGTAAATATGGAGGAAACACTATGTTGCTGACTTAGTTCCAACTCACACTTGCGTTTTTGACGTTTTTTTTTATATAGCATGCAAAATAATTTCTCTACCGAAATCAGCAGTTTTATACCTAATCAGATTCTGTTTTGAAAGCGTTTATTTCAACGCTGGAAAGCTCTAAATTTGCAGTTGGCTCGCAACTATTTTCTCCATATAGCTACTTTGCTGAAAAAGACCTTTTAAATTCACAAATGTATTGAAATGGAGTCAGCAACTTATTATTTCTTCCTCGGTTGCATTAAAATGGTAATTAAGTCAATTGAAATACCAATAAGACTATTTATATTCTGCTGCCATTCTTTTAGTTATATTGGCAGACTTATCGAAAAAAGCAATACTTAAAAAATGCATTTCATAAGAAATTTATTTGCTCTTTATTTTCCAAAAATGGTCTTCTGAATTTGTTGGGGCCTTTAAATTTATATGAATTAAAGATTAATATAACTTAGGACACATTTCGAGCACAAGCAATACTATTCATTTTAAAGCCAAAAGGCGTAGATATGTATTTTAAATGTGTTCAAGCAAAATAAACAGCGTAAAAAAATTTTAATGGAAAATTACACCTCCATAAAAGGAGTCAGAAAAGGGATAGTTTCAGGAGTTATCACTAAAAAACCAATAAAGTTAAACTTTTAATCCCCTCCATTATCGGCACATAAAAATATTTTACACCTGCATTTTCTTTTTGTTCCCGACCGTGCAGGCTAAACACTTCAAAATATGTTTTCCCATTTCCTATTTAAATTTCTATTTAATCCAAAAACAATTGCACTGTAGTTTGTTCTCACCGAAAACTATCACGGGTCACCCTGTATTGTGTTTATTTCCCTTCTTTCGCACAACTGATAAGCATTCGAGTTTACCGCCTTTAAAAATGCATTATGAAAAAACCCACAATCGTTCGTCGTACGCAGCACGCCGTTTGTAGTGGTACAGGTAAAATGTGTTGTTTACCCTTTTCTTCTCAGGCATTCGTCGTATTCAGGAAAAAAGTATTCTTTCGACCTGCTTCCACTTATTGCACGATTTTTTCTGCGTTTTGCTTTGTGGTAGTATGAAATGCATATGTAGAGAGAGTGTCCCTACTCATTAATGGATATACTCTGATTCTGAGGGTGTAGCAAACTGTGGTATTTTCCTTTTATTTGTGAAAAGCACCAGATCAGTTTTCTGGGGATTGACTGTTAGGTCGGAGTTCCTGGTCCAGGTGTCGAGGGTTCTTAGGGCGCTTTGTTCCCAAAGTGTTGGAAGGAATTTTCCCGTTGCCAACAGTACGACGTCATCCGCATAAGCCGTTATTCTGATGCCATTGTTCTTAAGTTTTGTGAGTGCTTCATTAAGAACAATGACCCACAACTCTGCCCACATTCTGTAGAACCTTGCCATAAACAATTGTGTTTGTTTGAGACCCAATTGTCAATGAAAGCCCTGACCGAGGACACAGGTTTCGTAGCCATCCGGGAAAATACGGCTGAAGCCAGTCCTGAACGCAAGGAAAGTTGACTCTAAATTTACACAACAGCCGAAGTTCCGGTGTCATTGCATCAGGAGACACGACACTTATCCTAGTGCCGTAGGATAAGTGTCATTGAAACTTCAGCGTTTTGTAGGTATACCAAAAACCACCCCGCCTGACACGGTAGATTGCTTTCATAGTTGTATCCCTGATAAAGATATCAAGGAGAGGTACATCAAGCAGAGCATGTAGATCAGAGCCCGGCGTAGAGAAAGCACCCGTGCAGCCTAGCGAAGTTCTAAGGACAATTTGTCTTCCGGGCGTAATAGTCTTAGTTGATTGGACGCTAGTAAAAGTTTCCGTAAGAACTAGAACTAGAGTAAGCACTAGACCGTCGACTTCCCGTGCACCTACCCGATTCTCCTTGGAAAAAATTACCCTGTCTGTGAATACGTGTATATGTCAAGATTAATGGCGTCAATGATTTTCCATGCTATCATGGGCCTAGGATTTTTCAAGTATGCGTGCTATAATGGCGCTCCTTTGATTTTGTCCAGCACCAATACATGAAAAATCCTGGGCCCGCCGGCAGCTTGTATGCAAAGTCCGTTATGTGGGAGGAGTCGACGGTCTTGTGGCTGTAAGGTTGTGTTCAACATTTTCAGTTACCTTCTTTCTGCGAACGGAATGGGATCCTCAGGTATAAATCAGAGGGTTGGGTACGAAAACTCCAAAATTAAAATCCCCAAACTGAAATTTTGGGGGTTTGGGGATTTAGCACTTGGGTATTGTGTAGGTATCCCTAAATCAGATCAAGATTCCAAAATATTAGCAAGTTCTAGAGAAAAGTTGCACACCCTGTCACAACTATCCATTCATTATCCCTTTAAACAAAAATGCAAAATATGAAACTTTCAAATGAAAAATACATTTCTAGGACCCTATCTTCCCACAACTATTCGTTTGTATGTCTTATTTTTGTATATGAACAACCGCTTGGGTTGTCGAATGCCATCAGGAAGGCTACCATTTTTGTACTAGATTTTTAGTGTTTTTACCAAGTTGACATAAGTAAGTTTTTCTTTTACAAAGGCGTTTGCATGTTCACATAGTAAAACTCGACTTGAGTAGGGACGAATGACGAATTGAGTATAAGCCATATAGTTAGTTTGTGATCAAATGTTAGATAGTTTTTGTTTAATTTTGTATAGATCCATATTATTTGCAACTATAACGGAGAAAGTTCTAAAATACTTTGAGAATCCAAAAATACTGTCAGCATTATAATTACACAACCTACAAGGATTTGTATACAATTTTAAGCAAATCATCCCTGTTACTATCAGAGTACCGCTATACTTGATGATGAAGATGATTTATTCATAAACGAAAATGTTATGCTTATTTGAGCATTCAAATGCTTCGACATGGTTTCGACTACGATGTGAATATTATTCCCGGGGATGTATGTGAGAATTATAGATGAAGGTGCGTGTCCACCCTGTGAGGCATACAATCAACCGGAAAAAGTAGGCATATGTGTATTTTAGTTTCTGGGCAAGAAAAAGGGTTCAAGGGAGTGCACGTGTTTCCCTCCCCTTGAGGTGTACCATCCCATAGGTATATAATACGAATGCGAAATTATGCTTTAATTATACTTTTTGCTGCAGTTTAGGTAAATTTTGTGGACCGGTTTTAGAATAATAATTATAATGATTCAGTTTATTATTACTAGGTATAACAATGAAAGGATAATTTAAGACAGTGTAAGCCCAAATAGAAATTTTTCCCCTGGAGAATTATGTAAAACGGGAACGGAGTAACTTATACCTGATTTAATTTTGGTCAAAATTGAACTAAGTTTTAGTTTAGTTGACGAACTTTTTGTTAAAATAAGATTGCTTAAATGCAAATGAATTTAATCTTGGTGTACCGGGACTATTTCTGACGAAGTGTACGGGCAAATTTTGGACATCAAGTTTTAGGTCAAGATATCTCCTCGAATAAAGGTAAGCTGTAACAAAGTCTACATGGAATAACAGGCACTCCCCATCAGAGCAAAGACAAATACCCGCAGAATTTTGAATACAAAAGAAAAAGCGTTTTAAAGATGGACGCAAGTGATTCGAATCGATTGTACAACTTGGAAACAAAATTTGATACATATTTTAAAATCCAAAGAGTCAGCAATTGTCCCGAGAGCTTAAAGCTACACTTAAGGACTATTCACATGAGAGCGACCATCTTCCTACGAACGAACGAATGTTCCCAAGTTTTGCCAGTCCATTCACATGAACAATTTTCTTGGTCGCCGTCCGCTAGCTTCCAAGTCTTACGAAACAGAAAACTATTCCAATTCATTGATTCCTATTAGTCAAATTTTTTCAAAGCAGAAGACGTCTTGATTTTTTTTTTGATATGAGATCAATCACTTTATCTGGATCCACAATAATCGGCCCTAGCGAGGTATCCGTCGGAACGGAGATTTCTCCGCAACGCATACTCCGTCGGAGACTCAAATTACATTCGAGCTCGAGGTATCCGCCTTCGGAAAGTATGATTAAAATGCGACGACGCATTGATTTGACATGATGTTGTTTCGTGGGACATCGCGGTTTTCCTATTTAGTGATTGTTTTTTCCTTTGTTTTTGCTGTGAAAACACAAATTTAAGCAACAAATACAACCAATTACTTTGTTAAATTTTGTTTTCTTTATTGCTTTCATTTATCAACACTTCACTGCAAATCGTAAACAAATTCCTGTCGGAGCATATCGGAAGAAAATTCGTATGAAGCTGTCAAAAGTATCAGTAAAAACGCCCTTGATCGCACTGAAACGCAAAACGCCAGTGTGCGTTGCATATTTGTCGGAAATAAGTTCCGAAAAGGTCTTCCGAAGTATACCTCGAAGCAAAAATCCTCCGATTCGTTCCGACGGATACCTCGCTAGGGCCGAATATCCGAATGAACAGATATCATAGCAAGTGAACTTAACCTTGAATTCTCCATAACACTTCGGGACATTGTTTTAATCTTTTTAGCTGAAAGGGTTCTTTCAACAATAGCTGTGGTCACTGGAAGCGTTGCTAAAACCGTATATAAGAAATTTATAAGTCTAAAGTAAGTCTTGTCACATATATCAAGCAATTTCAAAACTTCGGTAGAAGGATCACTTGACGATTTTTTTTCGCACCAAAGAATTTACTCACAGCTGACAACAAAATTGCATTATCAAAGTAACGTGTTAGATTTTTCCATTTCGTTCATTCACTGAACTGCAGCAAAACCTGTGAGAAGAGCTTGAAACGATACGATGGTAGAACGTAACGATCTATGCAAGATATCAGTATCGACATCGACACTCTAAAATAGGCTTCAGTCGGAGAGGTTTCTGGACTCGAACGCGTTGTTTGTTTCAATGAAGTTTTTCAAACAAGTCCTCGGCAAGTGAGGATTCGGATTGAAAAGCCTCTCCGAAAAAATCTTCGGCATTTTCTCTGATGTCCTTAAGAGAATTCAGAACTTCTTTTGTGCGGTCGATTGCAGAAACGAGATCTAAGGATTTGTTCTGTAGGAAAACTGATAAGGGCAGCGTTAAACTGAATAGTGTTTCGCATACAATGAGGCTTACTAGGAAATTATTTTTTTGGGCCGCTGCCAAAAGTATTGATACTTTCAAAGAAATCGCGCACGTTCTGCTCGTTATTTCTTCAGGACTTACTGAGATGCACTTGCCTTTGAAGAGTTCTACAAAGGAAATAATGCCTTTCAATGAATCTTGTTTCACAAAGGCGTAGAAGTCGAGTTTTTCGGCTCTCTGGTTCGTGTTTTTTAATGACATTTTTTGAAAGCTATGCATTTGAATGGTTTCGAAAGAAATTAGCTATTTCACTGACTACACCAAGGCAATTGCGAATTGCAGGAGTTGACATGGCAGAGCAAGGTTAAAGCTATGGCTTGCACAGTGTATACATACCTAGCGTTTCAATACTGTATACCTACCGGGATAGTCTCCTTATTTTTATAGATTTGATTTATATTAAGCCCCATTACGGTCATTTCAGTTTCAGTTGCAAACAAGGCACAGTTCACAACATTTTCTAGGAAAAAATGCTTCAACAGTTCACATATCCTTTATCGCACGATCGGCGTCAGCTAAGTTGAGCTACCTATTTAGAGCAAAGAGGTACGCCCACAACTTCTCCTACTGTACAAAGCACAGGTTAGACCAGGCCTGGAATATTGCTCCCATATATGAAGCTCGGCCCCAAAACATTCACTTAACCTACTTGACAGCATACAGAGACGAGCAGTTCGACTTATTGGAAACCCATCACTCACATCGAATCTACAACCGTTGGTGCACAGAAGACAAGTCGCTGACCTCTGCTTGTTCTATAGGTAGAGGTACTTCCTTGGTAGATGTTCCGAGGAACTCAAAGACATTGTCCCTCGAAATGCAACTTTTGGGCGCCCCACAGACAGGCTGCTAATGATCATGACTATACAGTACACTTGAAAACCGCGAGGACATCAACTTTCCAAAACTCCTTCTGTTACAGGACAAGCATAATTTGGAACTCGCTTCGAAGACTACAATTTGAAGCAATTAAAGTGCAAAACTAACAGACATCTGCAAGCATCTCGGAGCTCTGTTGAAGCGTTATAGGTTCGCCTTTCCCGGGAGAAGTATTTAAAAAAAAAAAAGTTGAGCTATCAGTTAGAAAATTTTAGTTTTTGTCTTTTGTTTAAGACCTGGCTACGTGTCATTCGCGAGCACCAACGCTGTTGATCAGACAGTGCCAATAGTGCGGTTATGGGCATGTCAATCAGCCCTAAAATGACGTGCTATGACAAAGCTGAATGACAGTGGAAATGACAGTTATTCATCCAAAAATATTATATTTTTGGAACGCAATATAAAATTACCCCTAAGCACAACTGCAATCGAGAAAACATTTCTTTCTATCTATAAGATCTATTTTCAATTTATTATATCTCAGCCTCTGGATGGAACAGAAAGATGAATTTTAGCTCAAAATATTCGGTGAAGTTGGCTAACAAATAAAAGCATTTCTTGAAATGACATACATAGATTTATGAGTATAATAGCAAGTTGAGCGTAGTAAGGTCGAAATAGAAAATTGGGGTGCAAACGTTTTCCAACCCTTATAAGAAGAATTTTGAAAAACAATGAATGAGGCATGTAACAATTTTGACTTATCTATCAACGTAGGTACAAACTTTTAAGCTCATACGGCTGACGGTTCGTGTGAGCCCCCTAACTTCCCGCGACCCCTTTACTCCTCAACAAATCTCACCCACGCTATGGCCTAATTTGGCCACACATCTATAAATCAGAAAAAAAATCATGAAAATCGGACGAGTGGTTCTCGAGTTATGGAGGGACGAACAGACGGACGTTGCCTTTTATAAAGTAGTATGGAATGATGGATATCACATACGGACTGGAGCAGACATTGTGTGCACATCTAGCGGAAACATTTAAACCGTTCAATGGTCAAGCCCTTAGTGATGATGGGTGCAACAAAAAATCTGAAAATAATGTTATGGTCACTGTCACCGATCTCAGGCTTTGGGATATAAGCTTGTTGTGAAATTGTTACCTTGGAAGAGATTGACTATAAGATTCGTCATGTAATATAACATTTTGGGTTAATAGAAGAAAAAACGTCTTATAACCGAAGAGTATATAGTTCGGGTTTAGAAGCAAACATTAGACGATCGATCGACTGTATCGGAAGTAATAATTGATGATACGGATGACGTAATTGAGAAAACTCTTGAAGGAAATTGGACTTTTTATAAGCATTTGATAAGGTTTGGAATCAAGGCTTTAAGTGCGAATAAAAAAAGGTACCTCCAGAACAGCTATGGAAAACTTTAGAATAGTAGGTAGGGCAAAATTCTGGCGGATTACTTTTAACGAAAAGTACAATGCAAAGTCGAAATAGAAATAGCACTCGAAAAAGAAATAGGTACTTGTTAGAACTGGTTACTCGTAAAGTATTCCAAGTTTCGAGAACAAGCTTTTATTATATGTATAAGCAAGTGTTCAAGCCTGTGTGGACTTAGATATGGCTTTAAAAGTCAAAAGAGTCTAAATGAGATTTTAAAGGTAGTGTTTTAGCGTCTACTTATGACATCTTGCCAGGTGATGATAGATATTAAGAAGACGTCAGTATGATAGCTAGTTTGACAATCAACCCTTGAGAGAACCTAAGCGAACAAAAAATAACAATAAGCCCAATATTCACAAAAAAGGAATAATTTGTTTGGACTTAAAGATATTTATTTACCGGGAACTGGGCTAAATATGGAGTACCTAACATTTTCTAAAACATTTTCTAAAAGGTGGATATCCATAGATTGAAATATTCCAAACTTTCGAGGCACGTTTCATTCTAACAATCACACTCCTTCCAAAACTTTTCATTCGCAATACTTTCCCTGACAACTACAATGAATATCTCTAATCCCTAGCACTCGTAAACTGCTCTACAGATAAAAGAAACTCCTTGGAACCAACTGTGCCCAGCATTCAAGATACAACCCCCGCAATCCTGGTACTATGGGTAATTTAAGACCCAGCGCAAAGTAACAGTGAATAATAATAATAATTTTCGCCTCTTAAGTCCTCTAATTACACAATCGAACTTATGGTCCTGGCGTATTTTGTTTGCGTCTGGCTTCGCAGGACCATTTACGAAGAAATCCGCCCTAGCACCCCATGGATTCGGGGTGGAAATAAAATATTCGCTTATTGGACTCATATTTACTCTCAAGTTACCAAGAAAACATCGAAACGGAGATTTCTTGAAATTCCAAACTTGGACGCGTGCGGGGTGGTTTGTTCAGTTGTTTCAAGTTTTCGGATGAACAACAGACTCATTCAACCCAGAAACGAAATATAATTACGTTCACAAAACTGACATAATTATGAATGTTTTAGATGTGAAAGTGGAATGCGGGAAGAGATATATAGATTAAGAGGAAGAAAATATGATTTACCTTGGTGGAGGGTGGTGGTGCGTAATATATTTTTTGGTAAATCCTTTCGCTGTGATGGTCCCATTAGAAAAGGGTGTAATTATTGTACCCTAATGCTTGGGTTGGTATACCAAAAATCAATAACAACTTTAAAAGTGCGCAAATGTATTTAAATCTTAAAAGGAAGACATCAATTTCAGGCGACTATTTGAAGGAGATTTATGTTATTGTGCTGACCTCACTTGAATTTGATATTTTGATTTCATCCCCTCAAAGTTTCAAAATGGACAAAAATTCTATCTGGCGATGTCCATTCGCTGTGTAATTTATGACTGTTCTAAAACAGACTGAAAAAGGCACAAATATTCGCTGAATAAACATTTTTATTTTTTTGTCCACAAGCACTCCCCCAATGTTTCAACTATGCAAATGTGAAATCGCTTTAAAATTCCATACGTCGTTATTTCGAATTCGATTATAGGTACTAGCTTTACAATGGGGTACCGGTTATTCAAAAAACATAGCAGCTTTTCGCTGAGTATACCTATGCCAAGTGGTGCTATAATTTGGCTCCGTCGACATACATACCTACATATATACATTTTTTTTTGAAGTTGGTTGTATTTTAGCATATTTCTGAGATTTGCTGACCTTTCAAAATGATTGAAAAAATTATTTAAGGAGTCTAAAGAATTCCTAAACATGTGTAGCTTAGGCTGAAGCTGCAACAGTGTACTGCTTCTATTAAACACAATGACAATGCTGTGCTTGTCAACTCTGAAACTGTGCGACATTTGTGTATGCAAAAAGGAAATAATGTAAGGCTCTCTCCTGCCGCAGTCTTCCTCCTGATCTGTACCAGCCATATCCTCCTTACTAACGGACTGTCAGAAGCGATGAAGGGGGGTGTTAGACTGTTTCGGTCACCCCTCGTCGCTCTCTCACGCGCGCCGCAGTCTTCCTGTTTGATCTGTACCAGCCACACCCTCACTAACGGACTGTCAGAAGGGATAGGCGGGGGTTAGACTGTTTCGGTCAACCTCTGTCTGTCTTCTGAAGACAAACCGCCAACAGGTGGGGCTGAACACGTGAGTTATTTTCACCTTCAAACGTAGAACTTTCAGATTCCGTCAGAAGGGATGGGTGGGCGGTTAGACTGTTACGGTCACTCTCCGTTGCTCTCTCCTGCCGTAGTCTTTCTCATCTGATCTGTATCAGCCATCCTCCTCACCAACGGACTGTCAGAAGTTACCAGCGGGGGTTAGACTGCTTCAGTCACCCTCCACCTTGACCCGAAGACTAAATAGAAGAATTAAGTAGCTACCACCAAAAACCTCTCTTCGAGATAATCTACCCAATTTTCGCAAATAGCAACGGTACTCCTACTGAAATGCCCGGCACATAGAATCTTTCTGACCGCTTCCCCCCCCCCCCCCTTGGGTATCACAACGGACCAATCAAATTTGGTCTAAGTGTGTCCCCGTTTCTTTCTAGGACATCCACCTTACCTAACCTAACCTAAGGCAGGTTAGGTTAGGTTACAAAACAAAACCATTGGGATCTGTTGATGAATCTTTTTAAATCTGATAGAGTTATCGTTGCTAGATCTTCCAAGCCTTCGAAGAACCGTGTTCCCATGAGTCGCGGCGTTCTTCGAGGGCTGGGCAGTGACACAGGTGATTTTCCACAGATTCTATTTCCTCTTCATCTCTGCAACTTCCGTAGAAGTCATTTGTGAAGATACTTAGTCTTTTGGCCATGTTCCCAATTATGCAGTGTCCGGTTATTACCCCGACGAGCACTCGGATTTGGTTTCTATCAAAAGATGTTAGGATATTTGACATTTTAGTGTCAATTGCGGGCCACAAGCTATGAGTTATAGTAAAACCGGGAGTTTTGTTCTATCGTTCCTTAGCCAAGTTTAATGTGACACATTGTCAATGAAGCCCTTAGCTGCGTTGAAAGCTGGTAATACTTCTCTGTCAGCTAATAGTAAGTCAATTTCATAGCCGCATCTGGCCAATTGTTTTAGAATTTCGTCGGCAATTTAATAGAACCTGTTACCGGCTGGAATAGGACTATCTTCCGCGATACCCTTTATCTTCATAAGGTTTCAATGTGCCTTCAATACATGTAGATACTCTGCAAAAGTTTTACCTGTCTCTGGATTTTACTTCATTTTCTTCGCAGCCTTCCAGGTAGTATTAGGTATGTAATTGTATGTACTACCATCATTTGTAAGACTGAGATTCAGAAACTCATTATTAAATTTTCTTAAAGATTTTCTGAGCTTATTATTTAAATTTCTCATCGGGTTTTGTCGCATTTCACATATTTTGCGAGAAGTAGGTATGACAAACTGTAACGATGCAAAAGAAGCATTCTTCTTAGATACGGATTTGTCAGACGATCGATTGTATTTACAAGCATCCATTGCACACCATTCTGCTGACTTCATCATATCACATCTCCTCAACTTCTATTGCTCCTTTTACTTCCATTTGTATATAGCCCAAACAAAAGTTTTCTTTACAAAAGTCTCATTGAAATTCATTTCAATTGAATTTCCTGAAAACACTTGTGAACCATACGCAGCAACAAGTGCTGAGCGCAACAAACCCTATTCAAATGAGAAAAAAAGGACATTTACAAGGGTTGTTGAAGGGCTTCTGTTAAACCGCACAATCGGATTGAAATGGAGCAAATAAAATGGCAATAAATTGCCCCAAAAATACACCACAGGATGTATGCGGATTGGGGCGGCGAACCCCTTCTGCCTTGTCTGTGAGACAAGGATTAAAGGTTCCCTCCGATCCGTGTTCAACTTTAATAGAGATTTATTCATCCGTGCGTGTTTGTAGTGTGAAATAAAATTGGCATCACAAATTACGTCGTTTAAATAAGTTGGCATGGAGTGGGACTGATACAGGGGGATGAATCATATTTGCATTTTCCATTTCGCGACTTCGCATCGAGCGTCTTGAACAAACGCACCCTTGGTGACAATAAAATCAAAGAATACTGCAGAAAGACAACATCCCCTTAGGCTCCACTGTGCCGCGACATTTCCATGGCTAACAAACAACACAAAAAGCCATTAGAACAAGATTTGATTATGGGCAACACAAAAAGATTCTCCTCCTGAGTGTTTCAATTTTTTTTTTCTTTGTTTTTTAATCTTTCTCCGCTGAAAGGACCCAAAGAAACGATTCCATTTCAACGAAACATAACCCCCCCTGGAATGCGGTATTGTCAACCACCTCCAGCCTCTGCAGATTACAATTGCCAACCTGAAGGGATGAAGCGTTTAGTGAGAAGTCGTGTTTCACAATTTTTGTATTTTTTTTTTCGCAATCTCTCTCCAAGGGGTGACATTTCGTGTTTGTGTTTTGTTTTACTTGCTGATTGCTCTGTGATGCGTTTTTCGCCTTAAGGCCGATGGCAGGGTTTGAGGGGGTGGCGGCAGCGGTGAATGGTTGACACCGTGCGCCTTAACAGATTGGATTGGCTTTTAATGTTTCCTGGGAGATATCTTAAGAATAATTGTTTCGCTTTGTTTCTTGGCGGATGAACTGCGAGTAGGGCGAGAGTTCAACGGTTTTATTTTTAACTGCTTAGCGATTATAATTCCATTTTTATCGCGCCTGGCGCTATGGGGTGGGCAATTTCTGTATAGACCCGACACTTGATAGGAAGAAATGAATTTGTGTTTTTTTTTGTACCTATGTCCTAAGAGGACCGCCGCGCCGGTGTGACACATTTCACCTCTGCTATGGGCTATGAAATTTTTATTTAATTTGGGATATTGCGGTGGGGTTTCTCCAGATAGGATAGCGCGCGGACGGCGCTTAATGAGATTTAAGTGATTTCGTGAAGCGATTCCAGAAGATGAGGCTTATGGTGGTTGTGTTTGTTTCTGTTAACTTTCTGTTGTGGAACCTATATTGTTTAACTGTTGGGGAGACTCAATGAGAAAGGGTACACTGCTATTGAGTTCGCTTTGGATTAATGTACTCCCGTCGGAGTAGTTAAATTATTGACCTTCTGGGGCCAGTTACAATCTGCCCTTTGTATTGTGTGAACATAGTGTGATGAGTTCAATACCCCCGTTTGACTGATTTGTTGTTGGACGTCAACTTTCATAAAGAGATCTCGAAACTCAAGAAAATCGAAGATCATCACAATCCTGACAGGGCGGACCAATATTGAGCAGATCATTCGAGCTAAAACGTTAATCACCGGTCTTTTGGTGCTAAAAAACAGCAGAGCTATGCAACAAGTCAGTCAGACGATGATGTAGGCAGTTGTATACGTTATCGTATGATATCTAAACCTACCAAAGGTTAGGGACCTTCAGCTTAAATCAACGATGTTAAGCTAGAAGAAAATTAGCGAAACAAAAGAGCCTGTTAAAGGAGCTGGAATCACTCTTTGAATATAAGAAGGGTATACAAATACACTAATGAAGACGAAGACTTCTCCATCATACAGCTTCTAACCTTGTATAATGAAACGTCGCCGTTCGTCACACTTTTATGTGACATAAGAGATTTTCATTCGTCACTTATAAGTCACACTGACTTAGTGGAGGAAATTGCATGAGTACCAGAATGAAATTGCGATTCAAGTGGACTTGTATACTTGTTGTTTGTACCAATCTAGTGTACCAGATAAGACTCCCTCATAGAAATTGACTTCGGTCAGTCTTCTGAATTTTTGGTGGCTAAGTTAAAGTTTCCATTGTGAAGCTGGCCTTAAATCAGCAGTGTCAGCATCTTTGGCTGTCCTCCTTAAGATCGGAGCCGCACTTGTCGCTGGGCCGGATATCGCAGCCACGCTGGTGGTATATCCAGACCTCACCAGGAGGATCTTAAACCCGTAAACCTCAGTGGAGGTATACAAACTTCACCAGTCACCAGGAGGAACTTGAACCCGTAAAACCTCAGTGGAGGTATCCAGACCTCACCATTCATTGGTCAAGGTATGTGTATACTGAAAGAATTTGTGTGCCGTTTTTGCGTAAGATACAAAAATTATACAAATTATAAGTTATGATATTACCGAGTGTAAATTTCTTAAAATTCAACCACCTCTTCAAGATGGACATCGATGAAAAAGAAGGTATTTTCAGCGGAACCCTACATCTGCGAGAATCATTTAGTATCAGCAGAGGTACATGCTATAACCCAACCTGTGAGGGACTTCAAGAGACGTTACTACAAATATCCTTTTATGGCTTTTATAAAAACTTCTCTATCATCATCCCGCCAAAGGAAGAATGGGAAAAATACAAACCCAGTCCATCGCGACTTGACCTAGTCTGGCACAGAGACGGTTCCAAGATGGCTTCAGGGACTGGATCTGGCATTTTTGGAGAATCGCCTCAAGCGAACTTTTCAGTCAGCCTAGGCAAGTACTCGTCCATATTCCAGGCTGAAGTCCTTGCCATCAACCACTGCGCTATAATAAATTTAAGTTCTAATAAAAGTGGTAAAAAAAATTAATAATAAATAAATACGTGGCGCAACAGGCGGGTGACACTGAAGGCCTAGCCTCTCGCAACCATTCGTTTTGTGTGAGTTTCTATTTTTGGGACGAATGGAACGGACCTATAATTTTATGCCGAGTCCGAACGGCTGAATTGAGAATCTTTCTCATGACAGTCATACTCTCGGATGTTTGTCAGACGTTCGCGAGAGGTGGCGCAGTAGAAAAAAACTTTAAGATGTAATTTGTGTTTTTCCGGGGATCGAACCTGGGATCCCTCGCACAGTAGTCCAGCACACTAACCACTGCGCTACTGGGACCACGAGTGATAAAACCATATTTATATTTTTAGACAGTCAAGCTGCTCTTAAAGCTCTGGACTCATCTGTTATAAAAACGAAGCTATGGTCCTTGAAACTTACATGGCCATCTACGAACTATAGAAAAACCTATAGTCATCCTACACTGGATTCTAGCCCACAGGGGCTTTGCTGGAAACGAAATGGCTGAATCACTGGCCAAAGTCGGCGCGACAACGCCACTCGTCGGACCTGAACCCTTCTGCAGTGTCAATAAGGGATGATTCAGGGAAGACATTAGGAGCTTAGCTCAAATCTCGAATCTAATGAACTCTGGCTTAACACACCTGGGCAGAACTGCACCAAACAGCTCTTCCCAAAATTCTCCCCCAGAAAATCATATTTTCTTACTAATCTGCACAAAAACAGTTTAAGAATCCTGACAGGTATTATTACTGGCCATGGTCTTATGAAAAAGCATTTTCACCGAATTGGAATCTCACCGGACCCTACATGCAGACTATGCCTGGAGAGTGATGAATCCTTTCTTCACATTCTCATGAAATGTCCGTCTTAGAAAGAAAGTTCTTGGCAAAGAAATCGTTTCTACAGCAAAACTTGCTGACTGACCCCCAGAGAAGATTCGTATCTTCCTGACTGTCTCCGGAGTCAAAAGATGGCTCTAGGATCTCACCAGGGAAGGCACAATAGGCTCTTTTAGAGTGGCCGCGGTGCCAGGGCCGGTGAATGCTGTCCCGACCTATCATCTATCTATCTTCCCTCCAAAGTAGCTATGAGCAGCATTACCATGTAGAGGATATACAGCTTTAATGCAGTGCTAACCATTACTGCTTCAGAAATATAAAAATAGCGACAAATGCGATTTAATTGTTTTAATAAAAAAAAGAAAGAAAAACGTTAATGGAAAAACTGTAGTTTTTTTCCCTTTAAACGAAACGAAAATGTCTTTCGTTCTAAGAGTTACATGAAACAAAACGGTGGAAAATGTTCATCTGTTAGAATTCCATAGCAAATTTCTGTACTTTAATGATCAGCGGTTTAGGGTTGTCCTGCTCACCGAGTTCTGTTGTTGTTTTGGATTGTGTCGGCCATAATTTTAAAATTTATCAATCCGTTTATTCGTATTGGAGAAACTATCCGAAAATGGGCCTCCCAGGTTAACCGTAGGATGAGAAATGCGTCTCTGCGTAACCGTAGTCTCACGCAAAGTTTGCATATTTTAATTATAAATCTACTTCACTCCACTCACCTTAACTTGACAAATCGAAAATCTAATCCTATTGCAAATAGAAACTAAACGAAACCAACCTCCGGCTATTGTCTAATCCAATTGTCATTTAACACTCAGCTACTCACTGTGCAACCCTCTGTCAAAACACTTCAAACAAACAGTGGTGTCGATTGCTAAGTGCAAGCAAAGAGCAAAAGCAACCAAAAAAGGATCAAAAAAGGGGACAAACCATTCAGAAGGTCATACGTATACCCAAATGCCACTTGAAAATCGCTCCAACAAACTCTCCACCCAGTGGCAATGGCAATATTTCCCCAGAAGACGACGAGAAAAAAAAAGCCACAACCTGTTCCGAGTCCTTTTTGCTCGGCTGAACGACAGCGCAATCCCATCAAAAGGATGACTTCCTGTGAATTCATCTCGAGTGGAATTCACTGTTCACAAAAGAAGCTCAAGCAGCACCAAGTTATAACTGAAATTTAAATTTATCATTACGCCAAAGGAGTGCTGAGATAGGGCCCAACTTTCCATGTGTACACATGGAGCAGGGTACAACCCCTCAAGGCACAGCACTCATCTTCTAACATTTATTGCTCTCTTCATGTGAAATTGAAAAGTTCAAATTGAATTCGAATTCAATTTCAGTCACGAAGAGATGACTTCAAATTAAATTTCACAACGTTTTCAGGATGTTAGGTGGTGTGGCGGGTGTGAGTCGAAACGGATTTGGCCTACTGCTGCAGAGCTGGGAAAATCAACAGACATGTCCGCGCGAGAGGTTTCTCTCTCTTTCTCTCTCTCTCGAGTGTAATCGCAATCTGGACGTTTACATTGCCGACTCATTATTATGATTAATCACAGAAAGCCAGGACATGACCATACGTTGATAATGATGATGATGTCCTGGTCGGACAGGAATACTGCTAAACAAACATTTCCAAAGGAAACATGAACCAAGTGGACATATAAATCGCAATACCCACCGTCCAGTGCCCACGTCATTTGTCAGAGTTCGGAAACGTGTGCATTACCTGTCAATAGATATGATGACGACGACGACGCACGATGAGGACAACAGGCGCACCGATGATGTCTCCATGATGATTGTGTGCATCCAGCGGACGACGCACGTATCGAATTCCCATAACACGAGGACACATACGCACGCTGACAACGTCCAGCACACACCACGGCGATAGCCAGAGCGATGGCAAGGACTCTTTGTTGACGATCGACCCCCATACAGCACCGTGGGCACTTTCCGCAAAATCGAAATTCAAAATTAAACAAGCGGTTGTTGCTGTGAAGAGGAATGGTGTCACAGATCCATCCTCCCTTCCTGCAGGCGATAGAAATGTGATTGCGGTGATTGCGGACATACGACTCACTTTTGACTTTATCCGAGGAGGACTGTTCTCCCGTCAAATGTAGGCCCAGTTGGGTATGGGGAAGTACTTGTCGACGGGAACTCGTATACCAGGTGAGATGCAAGCCAGGAACACATTTTCGGCAAAATTCCACTGATTGATTGGATATTATGTGGCGACACGTACGTGTGCACACTTTGCAGATGCGGTGTCCTGGAATGTGCGGAATTTCCATGTCAGATGGTTGTCATTGCCGGTCCGGTTGTTGAGGGCAGGTTATATTGTTTAAACATTGCGAACTCGGTTGTTGTCGGTGAGGCTCTCTTACGGAGATTAATTTTGATGATTTTTAAGCTCGCAAATTAGATAGTCTTGACTCTGGAATTATATCCACTCGCAGTGGTTAATAAATTGCGTCAATAGCGAGTTTCTTGTTCTATCAACTTGGGTAAACGCTTCATGCTAAAAGTATGCACTAATTGTTGCGAATTAGTATTAAAAAATAAATAAATAGGTGGCGCAACAGGCGGGTGATACCCAAGGCCTAGCTTCTCGCAACCATTCGTTTTGTGTGAGTTTCTATTTTTGGGACGAATGGAAGGGACCTACAATTTTATGCCGAGTCCGAACGGCTCAATTGAGAAGCTTTTTCATGACAGTCATACTCTCGGATGTTTGTCAGACGTTCGCGAGAGGTGGCGCAGTAGAAAAAACTTTAAGATGTAATTTGGGTTTTTCCGGGGATCGAACCTGGGATCCCTCGCACAGTATTCCAACACACTAACCACTGCGCTACTGCGCGAATTAGTATTAGGTACGAGAAAAAAAGCTGAATCTGTAAAGGCTTTCAATAAAGGTGCGGGAGGAGAAGAACGAATGTTATGTGTTCCTCATAACAATCCCAATTTGTACTGTCAAAATATGCTCCGAAGTCAATAAGCTAAAAGACACGGGTTGCTTGGATGATATTGTCCTTAAGTGCTTGAATCGTTTCCGGATTGTTGGCATAAAATCGGTCCTTCACGGTTCCTCACAAAAAAAATTGTCCAAAAGGGTCAAATTGCAGCTCCGAGGCGGTCAATTGACATCGCCAAGACGGCTAATAACAGGATTTGGGACTTTTGGTGTGCAAAAGACGGATTGTGGCATGGGCTGTTTGGCATGGCGCGCCATCCTGCAAGAACCAGAGGTCGTCCAAATCCATGTCTTCAATTTCAGTAAAAAAAAAAGTCGGTTAACATAGCTCTGTAACGCCCACCATTGACCGAAGCGCTGTTCCCAGCCTCATTTTCGAAGAAAAATGGTCCAGTGATGCCACCTCTCCACAATCCGCACCAAACTGTCGCTCTCTGTGGATGCATTGGCTTCTCGACAATAACGTGCGGGTTTTGCGAGCCCCAGATGCTGGAATTCTGTTTGTTAACGTATCTGCTGAGATGAAAATGCGCCTCGTCAGAAAAGATGATCTTTCGCCCAAAATCGTTGTCCAATTCAAGCTGCTTTAGAGCCCAAACTACGAAGCGGATGGTCGTGCACTTTCAATTGCTCAATTGGACCTCGTTAGTGAATAATCCGAGATCTCTGTGCAGAATTCTCCTAAGGCTAGTGCGGGGAAATGCTGAGCTGTTGAGATCGTTGGCGAGTTGATGTTCGTGAATTGAGTCTCACACTCTCGCAGCAGCTACAGTGTGAGACTCATGGACCATGAGCGTTGTTAACTATTATAGCATACCATCAGTCTCACGAACTTTTTTTGCACAAACTTGGGTACAGCAAAAAACGCTTTGTCACACTTTCTGTCAAGATTTCGAGCGGGAAACAGCTGTCAGTGTCAAAATAACCTATGATTTAAAAAGATACCACTAGATGGCCCACCCTGTATATAAAAAGATTTTATGCTGACGAAATGGGATTTATGTTTTATTATAGTTAAATATAGAGCGTTGGTGTTCACTGATGTTCACTCACTTTTGAGGCTCATTTAAATTGACAGACCTATTGAGAAGAAATACGAATTTAAAATTTTCTAAAGATGAAGACCGAATATATCTCCAAATGCTGTTCTGCTTTTGGGGTGGTACTGGTGGCACGTCGAAATATATTTGTGTCCAATTGCAGTATTAATAATTTCATTCCATATTTTCTCTTCTCTTTTACCTTTCAGCAAGTTTTTGAGTACACAATCAGATGAATAGCAGAGCCTTGATTTTTGATAAATATTTATGTAAATGCAGCTATTTTTGTCTTTTGTCGAAATGAAATCATTTCACTTCAAAAGTGCCTACTCCAAAGGATAAAATAAAAAACCAACACACAGGTGTAACACATATCCGGGGAAAAATTTAATAATTTCCAAGTAACGATGGAGAAAGATCTCATTAAAAATTCAAGTGATGAAATTGTCCTTGTTCTCTGCCATCATATACGAATATACAAAAATAGGATAATTCCTTGTGGCACAGTGCACACATATCCGTTTAACTATAGGTACACAACTAAACATCATTGTGTGCTCGAAAACATAATCACAATGAGATTTCATTCTGCATTAGACTTCAAATAAACGAGCAACCTAGCTGAGCAATACATAATACAGACATACCTAGCTCGGGCGGCGGGGGGTTAAAAAAAGGATCAAAACACATTTCCTTGGCGCTCATACCGATTTTTGCATAATTTATTCGATGATTATTATGACAAGCTCGCTTGGTTCTCTTTTATTACAAATAATATCCTTACCGCGCTCATGCAGTGTATAAGTAGCAGAGTAGACTTGCAAAAAAGCAAGGATATTGAAACGTTTTCGGGTTCTTGTCAGGAATTGTATCACAAGACCCCACGAGTCGACAAGTCCCATCGACTCGTTGTGACTTTTGTCAGAGTGGCCCTCACACTCCCAGGAGGCACTTAACAATGCCGGCATATCACACAGTTGTTACACTCGTTGTAGTCCTCTATAGAACGTCGTCAACGTTGTTGACGTCTTCGTCCTTTTTTATGATTATTATTAGACGCACTTAAACGCGAGTGGAGTGTAGTACTGTAGAGCTCAGCAACGGCAACAATCACCACACGACATATTCCTGTATAACCCGACAAAGTAATCACCGAGTAAATATATTGTAACGGTGTTCAGTGTTCATCTAATCTTATGTCATCGTGGCAATTCCGCAACTTTTGACATAATTTATGTGCGGAATGAAATTTCTTCAATTACATTAATAATTTTTTTTTATTCACATTGACGATTCGGCTCAACGGTGGTGACTCGGAGAGTTGTTAATAAAATTTACTCCTTATTGTCCCGTGGGGAGGATGTCAAGTTTGTGCACCTGCTTCTCGTATAAGAAAATGACTAGGCTTGAATAACTTTTGGACTACAAGTGTAATCAATATGGCGGCGGGTGGACGGGGGTGAAGTGTTTTTTATTGGACGTTACATTTCCATTGAATCAATCAGGGATCAATCATAATTTATCATCGTAAAGGGACTAGAAAAGAGGAGTGAAATTAAATAATGAAAGGGGAGAGGAAATTCCTTCCAAGAATCAGTAATGGTCATACAAAGGAGCCGGATATAGATGAATGAGTGCGAGAGTATCCTTTTTTTATTATTTATTTATATTTTTTTTTTATTCCCCTTTGTCTGTGTGACCATTTTTGATTAAGAAAACAGACGACCAATTGTGCAATGCACATCAATCAATCCTGACAGTCGTACGAAAGGATATGGAATTTAATAAAATTTTATCGTAAATTTTATAAATATAGGTTGACCTTTCGGTGGGTGGGGGTAACTTTAGATAGGAAGCTATTTCTCCTGCTATACTATTCTGAGTACAACATTTTGATACCAGTCACATTTTTACTTCAGAGTTAGCTGTCATTTTGCTAAGCAGTCAGCATAAATAAGCCGAATCTAAGCTTGCACGATAAAAGGAAGAACGTAAGACGACAGTGCCAAAGAATGCTTTTATGAGTTGCTAGAGAGGGCAAATGAGAAGTGTCCTGCACGACCTTAAAGTCTTATTTGACGGTTTAAATACAAGAATAGGAAAAGTGAGCAACTTATTCTCTGTTGTATGCAAAGCCCATAATAATACTAGCGGACCTGGCGAACTTCGTCTCGCCCCAATTTAAAGCCTTCAGATAAACTTTAGAGTGAAAAAAAAATACAGACAGGTTAAATTTCAATGTGATTTAGGCTTCAGTTATAGCTATCAGTAAAATGCATCCGTAAAAACACGAAACAGAACAAAATTGAAACATTTAACCATAGCACATCATAGGAATTCTGTGGAATACTTTGTGAAACTGGTTGAGAAGTTGAACAGAAAAAGTTTTTCGTACGGAAAAATAAAGAAATTCTTTTTTTAGAAAATTTAAACATCAATTGCTTAATTTTTTTTGACGAATTAGTTTTATAATTCAAAAGCAACTATTTAAGACCAAGATTGAGTTTAACGATTAAGTTTAAGTGCTCCAAAAAAGTGAAATAACTTTTTTACGGATGCATTTTACTGATAGCTATAACTGCAGCTCAGTAGAGAGCGATGTGATAACCAATGTTTTTCGATTTGTTTTCGCAAAAACGAACAACGAAGACGGTTTGAAACGCGAACAGGCAACGTACAGCTGACCGTGAGAAAAACAGGGAAATTCGAGATTAATCCCACAGACTTCCAACGATTTGCCTTTCAATTTATTGATTGTCATTGCTAAAGCCAATCGAATGGGGAACTGAACCCGTTTGAATTGGAATGGAAGATCAGTTGGAAAAATCGGAATTCGTAGGATAAGGACGTCCTCCCCTTTGAATTTGGCCTTGATGATCGTCGATTGAATCACATTGGTCATCACTTTCTTGACGTACAACCGCGTACCGTTGCACAATTGCGGATGATTTAGATTCCGTAACATGATTATGATAGATCCCGCACCTTTAGCTGTAAATTATACGGTGCAACCCAATTGGATAACCTCACTTTTTACACGCAAACTTATATTCTGAAAAAATGATTGAATTGATAATTACAGTACCAACTATCTCAATAATGTGAACTGATTAAAACATGGGCAGTTCACATTTCTGGATACGAACAAATTCGTGCATTTCATGCTTTTTGGAATGATGTCTGGCTTGATTTTTGAAAAATAAAAGAAAAGAAACGAAAATAAATATAGTAATTTAACTTTAAAAAAACTTAGCTGTATGATTTTTCAGTACAGTTAAACAGTAAATTATAAAATAAAAATTCACATATTCGAGTATCAGGAATTGGTTTTGAGTTCAAATTTTAGAGTGTACAATGCTAACTTTTTCCGGTTTTCCGGTTCACATTATCGACGTAGTAGTTGGGTACCTACTGTATCGCATTGAATTTCAATTGATCGTATAACGCTTCTACCGTTTGCGTATGTGATGCGCGATATACGATTATCCGGAATCAGTGTAATAATTGCAATTGCAGCAAGGAAAATAGCACATTTGCTCAAGAGAAAAAATGACAATGCTAAAAGGACACCTGGCGCCATCTATTATTTACGTCGTAAACTTCTTCACCAAAAATGCACGCAAAACGTCGTATATCATAATAAATTTCACAATTATACGAAATTTTCCAAGCTTTTTGCGTTTTTCCGGAACATTCCGGAACAATTGCACACAAAAAATCAATTTTCGATTTTTCAAATTTCCCGACATTTTCGGAGGGTTTTTCCAAAAATTTTCTTTCGCAAAAACCTTCTCCTGGCAACTATGAACAAATGAAAAAGATTTGATTCTTTCAAAAGAACTTTCTCCTGACAATTACGAACAACTGAAAAACAAAATTTGAGCCAAATCGGTCCAGCCGTTCTCAGTTGATGAATTACTATAGGTACATTTTTTACACCATTTTTATAAACTTACTAGCGAAAATCAGTTTCAAATTCATTTAAATCACTGATAAACAGTTTTTTTGTAATGCTCCGTGGTACATATTTTTGTTTTTTTTTCAGGAATCGTATTGCGTAGAAAGTATTCTTGTCTATCAGGACAATGCATAGCTATCAATGCTACAAATTTTACTTTGACTCCCATGACTGACGAAAAATAGCGCCACACCCCCTTATAAACTTAAGATTATCTGTCAATTTGAGCTCAATCGATTCGGTGGTTTTCGAAATATACGATTTTGAATGTTTTTTTGTACGAAAAGTGCCACGCCCCTTTGTCCAATTTTGACCAATCTTCGCAGGAATATTCCTGGGCTGATACCAAAGAATGTGTGTATGTAAATTGGAACTTAATCGATTCGGTGGTGTTCGAGACATAATATTTTGAATGTACTTTTTGTATGGGAGGTGCCACGCCCGTTTGTGCGATTTTGATCAATCTTTACAGGAATACTCCTGGGCCAATACCTAAGATTGTACTCAAATTTGAACTAAATCTATTCGGTGTTTTCGAAATATATAATTTTTAATGTTTTTTTTGTATGAGTGGTGCCACGCCCCTATAACTCATGAACCAATACACCTACAAAGACCGTATATACTTACAAACCATGGTATTGACGTCACCTTTCATGGGAAATTTCCAGAATCAAAATTTTTATATATATAAACTTATATAGATTACGCCACATTCGGGAACGGACAAAGGCTAATTGACTAGTTTTTGCGACCATGCGTTTCACTCATCCCGACATCCATGAGCAAGCGTGACTGTACCCTGATCAGATCGTTGGTAGAATATTTTAGATGTCCGCTCCGCACATTTAGACAATTTCGACTCTGACCGACATGTGCAGGAGTGTTGCGGTGCATAAGGAGACCATTTTTACAGCCTAAACCTAATTTAAGACTCAAATTTCTCTTGGAACTAAGTCAAAGTAGAAAGATAGGACAGAGGACCATGTGTCCAGGTACCAGACATAGCCTCTTGTCACAGATAAGAACGCATTCAATGCATACTGTGTGAATGTCTGAAACTGTTCTACAAGATACTAAACGCCATGTACGACGGTGTTTTTTTACCCGCCAAATCCACTGTAGACCACAATTTAACACTAAGGTAAATCCTTAAAAAGACCTACAAAATTTTAAGTCGAGACAAGACTCACAACTTTTTGCCTATATGTAGTTATGTATTTCGAACTATATCTTCCGAATTATCATGCGTCTCCTTTAAACTGGTTCTTGAACCAATTGTGTGCATATAGGTGTCCTATGGAAGGCTCTATTTTCAAAGTCTCCAAATGCGACTTTAATAGAGGCTTTCACTTCAATTGAAGAACTGGTGAAACGAGGATATGCTATCAACAAGCAAACATTTGTCCACCGCCTAGGATAGAATGTTCTATATTTGACAGTAGCAACTTTGGGGTAGAAGGAGGAAATATCAACTCTATACGAATGAGTCCATAGTGAAGGTCCAGCAACGAAATAGACTTTGAAACTGCAGCAAAAACTATTCAAACAATCACTTAAAGGAGTCTGATGATGAATTAGTGGTGTAGTTCGAAATAGCTATCATTCCTATCAAAGTGACTGTGTCTACGAGTTGTTGTTAATGTAATTCTCTCAAACAATAATTCAGAGACTGAAATTCGACAAAATTTCCCAACAGGGAATTGTCAGGGTCAATCCCAAACAAGCGAGAATCGTTGTTACTCCTCGCTTCCCCACTCAGCAATACTTCGAATAGGCAAATAGGGTTCATCGAAGGAAACTCATTCATCAATTCTGCTTCATAGAGCCGAGTGCTGGACGTTAAGCAGAAATTTGATAGCAAATACTAGTGGGCACCTTCGAAAGAGAAATTCGTCGAACAATTTTTGGAATGAACCAGAAGATACAAAAATGTGGATAGTCCAAAAACTTAGAACACATCCACTATACACTGTGGTTTGACTACACGGAGCGAATGTGTAAGTATGCTCCAGCCATATACGAGGTCTTTGAATGCCCGTCAAGAAAAGTCAAGAAAGACCTATCTAAAGCTTCAAAGATCCACGCATAGGTGCAGAATCCCCACTATAACTGTGGTGGCGTACTCGTATACCATGAGGAAAATGTCGACACATAAAAATGCAATTCATGATAAATAGAATGTTGGTCCAGGCATAAGACACTCACCTAGACAGACAGAGACTTGTTGTCGGTATTCTTTTTGGAGAACATCACGCTGCGAAAGTTTTTGAATAGCCAAAAATTTAAGGTACTGCGTGAACGAATCCGGGATTGGCCAGTATAAGTCCAGTTGTTAACTTCACTATTTAAGACTAAGCGATGTGGCAGAACTAGAAAAAGAATGTCCCATGTCGAAAAAGATGGTACCTACTCCCGTGACTAAATCTCCTAATAGTAAGATAAGAAAAGGCCGCCTAAGTGGACGACGTTCCTTCTTGTTTTCTCCAATCTCCTTAACTTAAATAAATATCGAATAATCAGGAATACCTACGATCTTGTAGTCACTCTGCGAGACCATGTCTTGACGGTTTATTTGGACTTGGCAGTTGAGTTACATGGAAATACATATGAGCTGTTGGTACCAACTTTTAAAACGTGTTACAAATATAATTAGTGGGAGTTGGAACCATACTTGCCCCTCTTGGACTACCAAATACTAAAGACAGCAACATTAGACCTAAGAATATTTTTCTGCTAAAAACATTTAAAAACCCTCCTTCTCTTCTTCCCCCTTTTTGCCAACCCAATTGGTCATTTAAATCAGTGCTTAATATCGATTTACATTTCACGTGCTCATTTCCATACCGATAAATCATTTCTTCCGCTGTTGGTCAATTAATCCTTCACCCAACGGATGGATTCTGTTAATTTGCAATTCCGATTTCAATTTCACAGCGTTAGCGACACGTATGGCAGCCCTTTGGCTGCCTGCGTCACCCTTTGATTGAACTCGAAAGTGAAACTAGGGGGAGTGATATTGGACTCATCGTATCGTCCACCCGCACCCACTCCACATGACCACAATCGACACCGACACGACAGTCGTATCATTCGCAAATCCTTCCGCACACATATCATTCCTCCTCGTCCTCGTGCACATTCTCTTGCAAAACGTAAACGTCCATCTCCATCTGTTAGCCTCTTCGCATGCAAATTTCAATCTGTTTTCCCGGATAATTTTCCAATTGCACGCCAAGAGTAGGAGAGAGAGAATTTTAAATCCGGATCCGGATATTCCCAATCTGACATTGGATTTGATCAATTAATATGGCAATGCCGGTCATTTATCACGTCTGCTGTTGTATCTATACGCTTTCACTACACTACCCTTGAAGAGGGTGCGGCGGTGGAAAAAAAAAGAACTCTCTGCCGGAGTTCATGATAAAGCACCGGAAAGGGTTGTAGGTGGGTGGGTGGTGGTTGTAGGTTTTTGGAAATTGACTCCGTCGGTCGTCTGTTGTAATCCCGGTTCGCATAAATGTGGCATTAAATTGTTTAAGCGCCTTTTAAATGGTAGACTACATCGTTGTCTCCCTTAGATTTTGTAATCCATCTCGCCGAGAGTTGGGGGGTTAATGCAGGAGAAAAAATTAAAAAAAAAAGAAATCCTCTCACCCCTGTTCCCCGCTAAACAAACATCAGCAACAAATGGAACATCTTGGCAAGACGATGTCAATGAATCTTCTCGTTTCGTGTTGTAACATCCTTGCAGCCATTTGTGTCATCATATCGCTTCCATTGTTCACCGTTACACAAGGATAATGATAATAAATTGTATTCAAAAGTAATGATGGAATTTTTTTTCATTTCCTTTCGTTGTTCGTCCTGTTCCGCCTGCGAGTTCAAATGGCCTTTACCGAGCAAGGAGCTCAATAAGAAATTCTTTTCTTGTTGCGCACTGGGTGCGGGTGCTTCGCATTGGCATGGCATGGTGATGGGGGTGCTTGTGCTGATGCTTTGGGGTGTGTTCGGAGCACATCTGTTGTTTGCATTTTAAAAGTAATTTTTTACCGCACTTTCGTGCAAGCGGTTAATACTTTTTGATGTTTCATCTTTTTTTATTTATCATGTAATTTGTTTTTCTGCTGTAGATATATTTTCATTTTTTTTTATCCTGGCTTGTGTTCATCATTTGTTTTGTTTTTTTCTTGTTTTCTTTTGTTGGAGACGATTTGGGGAGAAAAATTATACAAAGAATGATTCTGGGAAGTGTTTTTTTTGGATCGAATATGAAAGTCAGTCATTGGATGAAAATATGAGATAGCGTTCCTCAGTGTTCTATGCCTGTAGCAAAGCCTGTGGAAATAAGTAGAGACTTAAACCATCAGAGATTACCACAGCTGTAGTGCATCCAATTGTCACCTATGGATTACTAGTATATGCTGCCCCGCGGTGGGAAAAACTCTAAAACCTTTCAAACTGAAAAGACTGCAAAGAACAGCCAGTATAGGCGCACTAAAGGTGCATTGAAGTCAGTCCCAATGTATGCCCTTACGACCTAAACACAAAGGATACCGACGGATCTAAGATTCTGGTGGCTACTCGGAAACACCGAAAATATCAGGATCACACAGATCTGGGTTCCAGGTTCCAGGGCATATGCAGATGAGCTGGCCAGCGATGGCTCAGGTTTGCAAGAAGCATGACTCACTAGCGGCAAATCCACTCACACTTCCTGCGCTAAAAGAAACTCATACTACGTCATCAAGGAAGATATCTCCTATATACGATCACAATAGAACAAAGGACCAGTGCCTGTCCAGATAGTACCAGAATCACTGCGAGAATCACGTGCATTGGCCAATTAAAGGCTATGTGGCCAATCTTCCGCAGTTACAAAGAAACTCTCCATTTCCTCTGCAAATGTTTAACACAACACTAGCAAGAGCCAGATTGCGTGTACTAAACCATCCATTCTTCGAGGATCTTAGTGACATCTATGGTAAAAGGATGTACTAGAACTTGTCAGATTTCTCAACTCTAGAGCTTGGATATATTTACACTCACCGTCATCACAAATCATGTCACACGATTCTTTGGAACAATGCGTGAGAGGAATTTGGTACTCAATTCCGTTATAAGCCTTCAGCGTTTGTCAAGAGTCATCGGTCGCTTGGTCTCAGAACCACTATATAACTTTTGTGTAAGACTTTTATGACTATGTCAAGACAGCCATTGATCTACCCTAACCTAACCTAACCCAAATACGTTAGGCTGCCTTTGACCCATATGACTAGTCCTTTCTATCCGTTGGGAGGGAGGTTTATTACAACCAGTTGGCGGTGGGTATCTGGAGGGCTTCGTTAGGAACGCTGTACTATTTTCACATCCCCAGCACTATTTAGACATCTCTACGAGTCGCTTAACAAGGTGATATGATTTTAGTCGCCTTCTACCAAAGGCTTGCCTTACCAAGGAAATATATAGTATTTCTAATGCGATCTCTACGGGCAATACACCAGCAATACAACGGAGAAATCTCATTTCGGCAGCTTGTATTCGCGATCGTATTCTTTCGGTCATTACCCAAACCTCATAACCATAGGTGAGAGTTGGAACAAACACCGAATTAAAGACAGACAACTGAGCTTTGACACCAAGTTCAGTCCTCCTGATAACAGAATGACCAAGCTGTCTCAAAATCGATCCAGCCTGACCAATCCTACAGGAAAACTCGGCATTGCTCCTTCCATCACTCGTGAATAAGACCCCGAGGTACTTAAACTTCTCCACCTGTTTCAATGGGACTCCACTAACATGCAGAGTGCATTGAACAGGCGTTCTAGAGACGACCATCACTTCAGATTTGTTCACATTTACCTTCATCTCAGCTTCAACACAAACGGCTACAAACCGATCGAGTGCGCGCTGAAGTTCAGTCTGAGAGGACCCAAGGATGACCAAGTCATCAGCGAAGAGCAAATGACTTATCCTCAGATCTCCCAATTCGAAACGTTCTTCGCCAAGACTGCGCTGTAATATCCAGTCCATATAAGTAATGAAAAGGAGAGGAGACAAGACGCACCCCTGGCGAAGTCCAACGCCCACGGTGAAAGGTATTGATTTAACGCCGTTTACCCGAACACAGCTTTTACAGTTTGTGTAAAGAGATTGAATGGCTCTCAAGAGAGAACCATCAATTCCATACTGCTGTAATACACTCCAGAGTTTCCCTCGAGGGACTCGGTCATATGCATTCTCCAAATCTACGAAGCAAGCGTAAACAGGTGTGGCATACTCCCAAGCCTTCTCAAGTACCATTCTGAGAGTGAATAACTGGTCGGTTGTGCTTCTGCCGGGACGAAAGCCGCACTTCTCATCTCCTAATCGTGCCTCGACCACAGCTCTGCAACGCGTTTCCAGCACCTTAGCAAAGACTTTTCCGGGGAGACTTAAAAGTGATATACCCCTGTAATTGGAGCAATCCCTTGTATCCCCTTTCTTGAAAAGGGGCACAATCACCCCAATATGCCAATCACTGGGAGTTTCGCCGCATTCCCAGGCCACTTTAATGACACGAGAGAGCCATTTGACTCCCTCTTCACCTAAGGCCTTGAGCATTTCTGGCCGGATTTCATCCACTCCGGCAGATTTGCCAGCTTTTAGCGATTCGGAAAAGTGCTCGCTCCATCTGCGCAAGATGTCCTCCTCATTAGAAAGAAGTGTACCATCTTTGGATTTGACTCCTTCGATAATGTTCCACTTCCTTCCTCTAAGACGGCGGATGGTCTGCCAGAACACCTTGCTTGCAGATCTGTGATCCCGGTCCAATTTTTCGCCGAACTCCTTGCAAGACTGTTCTTTGGCTGCTTTAACAGCCAATTTGCAAGTTCTTCGCGCCTAAATGTACCGGTTTCGAGAAGGAGAGTCCCCCAAGTGAATCCACACCTTGAAAGCCTTTTTCCTATAATACCCAACCTCTACGTATCACCACACTTCACATAGAGCACATTATGTGTTCCCTTGCCCGACTCCCACTCTATACAGATGAAACCATCTCCCAAATGACAATTATTAAAAATTCATTATGAAATTCCTGCAAAAAAAAAAGTGTTATCCTTTTTGTCGAACCGCACTCGTCTACACCTGTGCTATGGGGTGTTGCCACAACTTCACAACTTCATCGCGGAATAAAATATATTCCATTCAGTTGACAACACATCTCTTCCAAGCCTTTGAAATGCCGTGTTAACGACCTAACCAGGATAGAGCCCGCAAAAAAAAAGGATTCATTTGAGGCCACCTTTTTATTACATTTCTGTCTCAACCGGCAGAGGACATAATAAAATAAAAAAAACGAGACCCTAGCCCGTCTTAGTTAATTAATTAAAAAAGTTTCCAAATTCTCCGCATTCATTTTTGGAATTATGAACATTTTACAGGTACACGGACCCGGCTTTTCCTTTCTCAAATAAACTCCCCAATTGTGGCAGCAAAAAAAAAAAAAAACGTGTGATTTAATTTTTCTAACTTCTTATTCTTAAATGCAGAATGCGCTATCGTTTTCATTTGCTGTAAATATTTCATGATATTTGTAATGAAATTGTTGAAAGGGGTTTTGAGGGTCTCTTTGTAGATTTAATTAGTCCGATGGGGGTGAGTGCATTTGGCGTATTTTTTTATTTTGTATACATCTCTTAAGACGACCCTTACATTCTTACAGATTCCTCGAAGGACTCGGGTATGCAAAATTTTGGGCAAATTTAATGATGGCATGTCACGTATGTGATTGACGAGAATTTATTGTTATTTTCGTCTGATTTCGACAGGCTGTGGTTATTTTTATTTAAATTTTCAGTTGGGTCACGTGAATTATTCTCGAACAGCATATAACCGTGAAATTGAAGCAAATTTCAGCATGCGGTTGGGTATTGAAAAGTCATTTGTTAAGCCGAAAATAGGCGGTGATTTGTTATGCGTCGTCTGACAGATCGAACGGGATAGGGTAAGTAGTTATAAGGGAGCTTTTTATGTATTTAAAAAATCGGGTTCTACCGTCGATGGCACAAAGGAGATATTATGTACTGAACTGAACATGAAGCAATACTGGAGAAAAGATGGCGATGGAGGACTCATAAAAATGGCGTGGTAGTGAGGCTCGATGCAAAATAATGGTCATGGGCTGGGAGATTTCTGCCTAGAATCGAAGTGCGCCATATTACCTACTGAATACAGTTACCTAAACAAACTACTTCATCAAGAGGAAGTTGAGGTATTAGACTATCGATGGCGTTAAGTACTTCAACCTTACCGCGGTATAATACATCAAGGCTCGATTCGTGGACCTCTCCTGTGAAACAATAATATGACGGAATTTTGCGCCTAGTGCTGCTATAATGAGTTAAGGTGACGATATTACTCTGGATAACCAATTTCACGATTCAAAATTCAAAATTTAGCTGGAGTCTGCCGGCTTGGAACTATCTGACCACAATATCGAAACTGTCTCAATATAACCAACCGAAAGGCTGTGGAATATGCAAATTTGTTGGTTGCTGAACATTAACATATACACTGCTGGACAAAATAATAGGTGTGGGAACATATTTAAAAAAAAAAAACTTAATTTTTTCATATTTTTTCAATTTGTTTTTTGTTTTTACAATCATATTAATAAAATTTACATTATTTAAGATATATGGAAAATATTTATCTGTTTATTTTTCGAATAATTAAAAAAATATATCAAAAATTTTGGAATTCTGTTTTTCTGCTTGGACAAAAAAATAAATTATAGATTTTATTAATATTTTTTTGGGTTTTTTAACTTACTCTAGTAACCTGAGTATCCTCCATTATTTTTCAAAACTTTTCGGAGTCGACGTGGCATTGATCCTACCAATTTCTGGCACGTTTCGGGAGGAATGGAATGTCATTCCTTTTTTATTCCTTCCCACTCCTCAGTTGATTCCCATTTGTGAAGAACTGACCCCATAATTTTCTTTTCAGTTCATCCCACAAGTTCGCAATGGGATTGAGATCTGGAGATTGACTTGGCCATGCAACTACAGAGAAGTTTTGATACCGAAACCAATCTTTCACAATACCGGCCGTATGTTTTGGATCTTTGTCCTGTTGGAAATGCCATCGGAGGGGCATGTTTTCCTCGGAAAATGGAAGCATGCAATTTTCCAAGATGTCCCTATATCCATATTTTGTCATGATGTTATTGACACGAAATATAGGACCGTCACCATACCAGGAAAAACAACCCCATACCATTATATTTCCTCCACCATGTTTAACAGTCCTCAGTGTAGAGCAAGGATGGTATTCTTTTCCTTTTGGTCGCCTTACGTTACGCCCACAATCCGAGGAGAACAAATTTATTTTTGTTTCGTTACTCCACAGAATATTCTGCCATTTTTTCACTCCTTCAGGTCCGTTTCAACTTCTATGGCTTAAAGCAAATTCTTTTCGGGACCTTACGTTCCTAGCTCTTAGGAGTGGAATTTTTCTGGCTACTCTTCCTGGGAGATTGAAGTTCTGTAGTCTCCTGCGGATAGAGTGACCATAATTATTTTCTTAAATCTGCTAGAATCTAGCATTTAGCAGATTTTTTTTCGAACCAAATCCTGCTAGAAAAAGTGCTTAACATTTTTTGGCTTTTGGATTCTGCTATAATGCCTGCTAAATTAAAAAAAGATTCTAAAACTAAATAAAATATTGATCGGAATTAATTTTATTTAATTTTTCACCATAGTAAAATGCGAAATCATTAAGAACTTCTTCAAGCGTAGGCATCACTTTCACCATTATTTTCACAATACAATTGTTTTCGTTAAATCTGTTGTAGTCCCACTTGTCTTAGAGTAGACGTATTTTATTGAACGTCTTTCTCAGCAAAGTAAAGTAAAGTGGATCCTTTAGCTTGCTATAACAACAACTATACTCTACTTGGCACATACGAGACTATTTATGTGGTTGTTGTAATTGCATGCTGAAGATTCTACTTTACTTTACTTTGCTGAGAATTGAGATAGATGTTTGACAAAACACGCCTAATATAAGAAGGAGTTTGTTCTGTTTCTGTTATTTTTTTTATGGAAAATGAGCGTTTCGGTAGGTATTCAAATTGAGTTATTCAGAATCACTGCACAGACGATTTGGATTTGAATAGGTATTACAGAAAAAGGTGGGATGGGAAAGGATTTTTTGTTATTAGGTTCGTTCGCCGTGGTTAGCCCTAGGGCGCACTCAGTGAGCATGAGAAGTGTCAGTGAACTTTCGTGGCTGACAAAAAACTCAAGGAAACCCCAGAAATTTAGTTTTATGTCGAACTCGAAATGTAACTTGGCCCTGCAAATTTTTTGTAATATAGAGATATAGATTTAACACCAGCAATAATATAACATTTGTTTAATTAATGCTTTTAATGTTGAAAAACTAATTTCATTTAACATTTAGTATTGCAGCACAAGTCAATTATTCACAAAAATGTATGATTTCACCCAAAAGACAGCTACGATTGACAGAAAAATCCAGCACTGAACTCTCGTCTGACTGATTTACTAGGGTCAGCACAGTGCTCAACTAGGGCGCTCCAGTGCTCACCTCGAACACAGGTCTTTATTATCAGTGCGAACTCAGTACTATATCGAACGCGACAGGGCTATCCCAGTGCGCAGTAGTGCGCCATCCCTTAGGGTCCACGTTGAACAAACCTATTGTTCATTGTGTTCTTTCCAGCTTCGTTTGCTTAGTGGATGAGTTCAGCTCTATTTTAAAAATAATTTAGTTTGTGTTTGTTCGATGTGAAAGAGTTAATGATAGCATGCGAATTTAAAAAAAAAATTTAAGAATTCAGCTAGATTTCCTGCCAGATCAGAAAATTCTGCTAGAAATTATGCCGGCAGATTTTTATTTTTTTTCCAGCTAAAAAATATTTTTTCCTGCTAGATCTGGCAGGAAAAATGCCAAATTGGTCACTCTGCCTGCGGATTATGCGTGCACTGATTCCATCCCCAATTTGCACCGCCTTCAGTCCGTGACGAAACAAACGGATTTAACTTCGCTAGAAGTGAAATGCGGCGGTCAGTAGTAACTGCGGTTTTTTTCGTCCTTTAACATTCTCTATCTCTAATGTTGGTTTAAGAGCATTGGTTACGAAGTTCTGTGAACTTTCTAGGGCATCTGGTTTTACCCTCACCCCTTAACCGCTGAACTAGTTGCCTTTCTTCCGCAGAGCAGTGGACTTTTCGACCTAACTTAAAATATGATTTAACAAAAATCTTAAACAAAAATTGTGATAAAGTGATTAAAAAACAAACTCACATTTGAATTTAATCACTTTTTAATAACACTTTTGAAACAAATCCACAGATTTAAACAATTTAATTAAGCACGCCTATTTTTATGTTCAACTTTTAAAACGTACAAAATGGTATTGCAACGAAAATTAATAAAATACTTACAATTACAATTAGCAAATGCAATAACCTTGACGTCATACTAACCGAACTAAGCATTTATTAATAAAAATATATTTTGTTGCAAGTCTTGTTGGCAAAACAACAGTTATTTAGCAGCAAGAACAAATTAACTAGCAACAAAGCTCCTCTCACCTATTTTTTTGACCAGCAGTCTATGTACCTACAATTTGGTCTGAAAACGGTTTAAGCTTGAAAACGCGTGTAGATACACTGATACTGTACCAGCAAGAATGCGTCAGACAAACAGCTCTTTCTCAGATACTGCCAATCGTAGGTGGCCCTGGACATGCTAGGAGGATTATGCAATCCAAAGTGGGCCGTTCAATAAGCTTCTCACGCTGCACTGGTCTGGGGCGAGATACTTTTAACAAAGAAGAAGGATCTTTTCCATCATATACCTAAGTACACGCTCTCCGTAAAAAAGAAAACAAACAGAATTTGAACAATTTCGGATGAAGCTGCTTACTGTTATAGCGTTATAGATGCAAAGGATATACCTTAGATGAGCATTAACAGCCACCTGGCTCTGGCAAGAGTTCATCGTTACCAAAAGGGTAAAAGAAGAAAAATGGACAGCATCTATAACACTGTAGTAAGCCAGGCATATAATACAGAAAAGGCAGATGGACCCACTGTCCAGCTACAGATGTCTATCGAAAGTATCTCCATAAATTTGGCCAAAATTGCTTGCCTCTCCACCATGAATGCCCCGATAAAGATGAAAATACAGAGCACGCAAGGTTCCACTGTAGGCGCTTTGCAGAAGAAAAGAACGATCCCAACAAGCCCGCGTCTTCCAATAAGCCATAAGTTGAAGTCAGAAGACGAATGGTGAGAAATATGTTCCTTTATAATAAGCGCGCAAAACGATCTGAGAAGAGTCAAAAGACTAAGAAGAACGAAGTGCTAGACGCATCAGGTGACTCTGAGTTGTTAATTATAGACTCGCGAAGTAATAGTGCGAAGTAGTAAGCCAATTGAGTACTAAGATCTTGTCAAGAAACGCTAAAGAATGTCTTTATAAGACCTTTATCTTCCCAGTACTGCTTATGACACAGTAGCATGTATTAGCGAAGGCGGCTAAAGATCGCTTTAGTCGTTTTGAACACAAAATTCTTTCAATGGATTTCGGTCTCGGCGGTTATTATTTCAAGAGATTTGGAGAAGGAGATCTTATACAGCGAACTGTACTAACTATACAGCGACGACATCGACTCAGGCAAAAAAGTGTAGTACAAAAGGACAGTAGCGCTTCGGCCCGAAGAGTCTTCGACTCCAACCCATAGGGACAGCGCAGTCGAGAGAGGAACATCTCGCCTCAGTTGCCGAGCACAAGTGGAAGGATACCTTAACCAACTTAAAGCTATCAACTGGAGGTAGCTGGTCAAAGTTCAAGCTAACGTTCACGTAGCCAAACTTAGGGAACAATCGAACGCACTAAATTTAACACCATATTTGACGAAATGAAGGGTGCTTGCTCTGTTCTAATATTTCTTAAGTTATAGGCTGAAAAGAAATGAAGTTCCATCGGGGCGTCGAAAGGATATAGTTATAGGAAAAGTGACTTTAAAGTTTGTAATCTTCCTCAAGCTAGCTGGAAGTTCATTGAATAACCTTGGAAAACAGCCTTTTAAATGTAAATGTCATGTGTTGTCGAATCTTGCAATTTGCAACATTCCTTGGGAGGGTCTTCTAATTTTCGTAGTACTCTTTAGCAACACCGTCATCTTAAATATGTTAATGACTTTGTGTTAAGTAGTATCCTAGATGTGTTAACAGCTCTTCTTAGGTCCGGCCGTAAGTTGTCGATGTTTATCCCATATGATACGCCCACTTAAAATTTTCAACGACTTCACTTCAATATATGTTTACCAGAAGATGAGCGCTATTAAAATAGGACCTTAGGCTCACTCACTATTCTCGCAGACGACTGACAAATATCATAGAGAATGACTGTCATCGAAAAGCTTTTCAAAACCCAAAATGTTTGGTCACAACTCAAACGAACTGACCAAACTGTTCCTCTTAAGGCAGAGACATTCCATTGAATGTCCTAAACTTCTGTGTTTCTTGCGTGATGCGCACACCAAACGTATATGTACGCAGACAGATCGTTCAGATTTATTGAATTCAAAATGTATTTCCTTCACAAAACCATCTTCAATATCGTTGACTCATTCAAATGTTGCGTGTCCATATAATACCCTCCTGCTCCCCTAGCGCCAAATAAATCATCATTCCGACCGAAACGGCGCGCATGCGTGCACTTGATGTTAATTTAATTTCCCTGACTATAGTGTTACTGCCAGATTTATAATTTTTAATAATTCCAATATTTTGTCATCGACACAGTAAATACACTCGCATGGGAGTAGGTATATGTAAGCGAGAGGTGCCCTTTTGCGATGTAACAAGTCGCGGCGGCGCATCTCTCACCTGATGCTGCTACAGTTGTTCTCGAAGTGATGTGCTGAGGTGATTGCGTGCCAGGATTCCTTTTCTGCTGATCTGCAATCCGAGAACGTGCAAAAACTGCAATCCTCGCCGAAGGCACTTGGAATTCGGTTCGTTTGGTAATTTGCGGCCGCAGATTGAATGGCTACACGATTTTATCGTGTTGGCCGGCCATTAATTGTGCCGCCAATTTATGAATATCTGCGAATTAATTTTCCAATAATTCACGAGCGGATGATGCGGCATGCGGATGACTGCATGAACCCGAACCGCTAGCGTGAGTAGTTCTTCAGAATTCCTCGATCTCATGGGGGCACAGATTTATTGAAACAAGCACCCACGGTTGACACCAATCACGGCGATGACGTTCCCTGTCATCGAGTCATCATAGATACATGTTGAATCGATGAAACTTAGCATGGGAATTGCCAACAGAGGTACGCGGCATCGGCACGTCACCTTTGATGTGTGCTGGAGCTGAACTACGACAAAGTTTACCTATACACATCGCTTGACGATAGAAAAAGGAGTCATTCACTCGGTGAGATGGTAGATTTTTATTTGATCGTTAATTTGATTTAATACAGCGTTTTGCTGGCCCTCTTCCTTAGCAGAGCAACAAACCGCATTCGGAAAGAGTTCGGGATGAGACCGCAACAATTTGCCACTTGTATACCTACCTACTCGTCGTTGGGGTCGCCATTCAAAGCAAAGCCGGCTTGGCCCGCAAAAGTGTGCATATCTCTTCCAGCTTATGGTTAGCCATAAAGTTGGTTACTTTTTAGCTACTGTGTGTCATGATGGTGTAACATTGTACCTTGATGTGACGATTATCTTTCGGACAATGACAGATTTGATTGATGTTCGGCTGTCGAATGGCTGCGGTTGTGGGCAAATTAAATTTGCGGTGGAAAAGGTTTCGCTGTGGGTCCGTGACGATGTAAATGTTGGCATCTCTGATTGATTTCCTTCGAGAACGAAGATGCGATTCAAATTTTTTGGTCAGTATGCAATGGAAGTTCATATTTACTGCTTCTTAAGAAAAGGCCGTTAAAAGTTAGCATTGGGTTAGGCTTTCTATTTCAAATCTGACAAAAGTGTATGCAGTCTGGTGTTGGGTTTCAATGAGAGTTTGAAAAAGGCTATCAATTTGATTTAGAGAGACGTGTAAAGGTCGCCAAGAGAGCGGAAACCAATTTACTGTGGTGAAAAGGTCAACTGATACTTGATCTGAGATTGTGTACGAGCGAGTCTCAATGGCTTTAATTAATTTTTGAGAGGTCACTATTATACTCATTTGAAATGGTTGAGAATCATAAATTGGCTGACATTTAAACGGATCACTAACGAGGAGTTTGAATGACATTTTTCAGTTCAGTTCACTAGGATTTGCTTGCCTTTCGGAGGAGCATTGTAAAGTGGCAGTCCTGTTGGATTTCTAAAGACCTTACCACTGAAGTAGGGGCGATATCTGACCGTCACTAAATAACATGTGGGCAGACAAAGGGGTAGATTTCCTATTCTATCAGTTTGACGGGTCCATTGAACTCCATACCTTCAGCTTAAAATAAACAGGCGGTGTTGCGACGGATCTGGCAACGTCAGCAGTAAAAGCCCTGAATGCACCCTAAAGTGCAATGACAAGCTGTCAAACCGAAAACTATAGGCATGCGTTTTTTTGTGTTGCACTTATTTGGGGTTAGGAAACTGGCGGACTTGGGATTAAATCTGAGAACGAGAAAACTAAAGTAAATTATCATTGATTTATTATTATATTAAGCTTATTATAAATTTTGTTACAGGAAATTTTTAACGGAATAAATTGATATAAAATTGTTCAATTCATTTATCTAACTTCGTTGTGGAAATTTCGAAATCTTCTCTCAACATATTAAAAATTTCTTTATGGCGCCAAAGAACCCTAAACCCCAAGCTTCTGGAACCAAGCGTAGGAGCTACAATTGCCTTGCGTGCAACAACAAGGATAACGAGTGGATGGTGTGCTGTGATAATTGCGATGGCTGGTATCATTATCTATGCGTTGGAGTGACGGATGCTGTTGCGAACGAGGATTGGCGATGCAAGTCATGTTCCGATCTATTGACAATCGCAATCACAGGATCCCAACACACCCTAGGAGCAAGTGATACCCACACAGTCAACCGCGGGGACAGTAATATGGAGATAAATGGTGGTGAAAGGTCAACAGATCGTCGTAGATCTCTTACTGGTGAAGAAATTAACGGACGCTCTGCTGCCAACGGATGCAGTTTACAGAGTCCCTCCTTACGATCTTTGCCTAAGGTAGGTGACTCACTTGCAGTTTTTAGTGCTCCTGCATCCACTACCATTCGCAGCATCACTTTAGCAGGCAAACAAACTGCCAGAGGTGCCGCTAAATCAACCTGCTCCAAGACTTCCAAGGGCTCGAACATTAGTATTCGTCGATTGCAGGCTGAAATGCAGCTTGTGCAGGAAGAAAAATCCATTTTGCAGCAAAAAGAGACTCTAGTTCGACAAAGGGAGACTCTGTTACGCCGGCAAAGAGACCTAGTAGTGCAGTTGGAGGAAGAAGAAGAGAAATGTTCAGAATCTAAAGACGAGGAAGAAAGCAGTACTCATGTCGAAACCTGGTTGAAGGAAACGTGCGGAGCAAACTCATTACCGACTGGAGCACCGGGAGCAGAAAGTACAACTGCAGCGCAAACAAATATTCAACCAAGAGTAAGGGATGACGGGCGACCGAGCAGCGCGCCAACAGTACAGCAGCAGGATCCGCTTTTGCGTCAAGTTCTCGAGAAGCTTATTGCGCTGGAAATGAGGTGTGTGGAAAATACAAGAAACAATTCATCCGAATGGCTGCCTGGTGTAGTCCCATCTAATATGACTAGCGCTGCACCAGTAAATAACGCTACCACCGTCCCGCAAACCTACCAAAATTATACCCGTCGTATTAATGCTGACCAGTTAGCTGCACGCAACGGTCTCTCCAAAGATCTGCCAAAGTTTATGGGAAAACCTGAAGAATGGCCACTATTTATCGCCAGCTATGAACAAACCACTGATATTTGTGGATTTTCTGATCACGAAAATTTGATTCGTCTCCGTCAGGCTTTAGATGGTTCCGCTAGGAGTGCGGTTAAGAATTTGTTGCTTCATGCCTCTTGTGTACCGCAAATAATATCTACCCTGCGTATGAAGTTTGGAAGGCCTGAACTCATCATAGACACCTTATTGTCGCAGATAAGAGAAATGCCACCACCTAAAGAAAACCGCCCGGAGACTCTCGTCGATTTTGCTATTGAAGTGCAGAACATATGCGCCACTATGAAAGCATCTGGCTTGCTTAATCATCTAAATAATCCGGAGCTGGAACAAGAATTAGTCACCAAACTTCCCGGCCTTTTAGGCCCATTTTGGGGGATGCACAAACTGACGTTATCAACAACTACGCTAGAGGACTTTAGCAACTGGTTGTTTCAATTAGCACAAGGCGCGAACAGCATAATAATCCCTAGTACGTCATCAAAGGTTCGTCGGAGAGGAATGCTAAATACCCACACTGAATTGTCCGAAGATGTCAACACCAAGGTATGTGTCATTTGCAAGGGTAATTGTTTAAACGTCGAGACCTGTAACGTTTTCTCAAAATTAAGTAGACCTGAGAAGTGGAAAGCTGTAAGGACCAACCAACTTTGTCGAAGATGCCTCAACCCACACTATCCGCGTGCATGCCTTTTCTCTGATACATGCGGTGTTGATGGGTGCCGCTTTTTCCACCATCCTAGCCTGCACAAAAGGACAACTTCGGCTACTACTTCGATATCCACTCATATGAGTTGTAACGCTCATCGTCAAGACCATGATCCAATTCTATTTCGAGTGCTTCCCGTCACCCTTTACGGAACTGCGGTGCAATTATCAACATTCGCCTTTTTTGATGAAGGATCGTCTCTCACGTTAATCGATGAAGACTTGATGGCAGCACTACACCTTAAAGGCACTACTCAGCCACTACATTTACAATGGACTTCAAACACACACCGCTACGAAGACGATTCGAAGCTTGTAAATCTAGAAATATCCGGGGTAGATAGAGCAGTGCGATTTCCACTCAAGGACGTCCACACAGTGAAGAACTTAAGTCTTCCACAGCAAACTTTGGATGCGGAAAAACTTAAGGATCGGTATAAGCATTTAATTGGACTGCCTCTAAAATCATACACTAATGCCGTACCGAAGCTTCTTATTGGTCTGAACAACTGTCGTCTTGGCGTAAGCTTAAAATCTAAAGAGGGAGCCTCCTTCGAGCCAGTGGCGGAAAAAACCCGATTAGGCTGGACGATAAAGGGCCAATTAACTGAATGTGAATCACGCTACTTTGGGAAGACGAATCACTTCTGCGGTCTACACATCTGCGATTGTGACACATCTGTAACCGTAAAATTGCTCGAGACTGTCAAAAACTATATCTGCCTCGACAACTTGGGAACCGAAGGTAAAAGTGGTGCGGCCTTGTCCAAAGATGACCAATGTGCCTATGAGCAGTTGCAGAAATTCACTCGAAGAGTTGGAGACCATTTTGAAACCAGCTTGCTATGGAACGGGTGCAATACTTCACTTCCTGACAGTCTCCCCATGGCTAAAAGGAGAGCCAGATGTATGTTAATGAAAATGCAAAAAGATCCGTCCCTCGCCCACGCCCTACAACGCAAGATGGACGATTACCTAGCGAAAGGATATGCTCGCAAGTTACGGCCAGATGAAATCAACGAAACAAATTGCTGGTATCTTCCAATGTTTCCAGTAAGCAATCCCAACAAACCGGGAAAACTTCGTCTCGTTTGGGACGCTGCGGCTAAAGTCGATGGTGTATCTTTGAACACCATGCTTTTAAAGGGACCGGACCAGTTAACGTCACTGGTGTCAGCACTTCGCAAATTTCGACAGAGGCGTGTAGCTATTGGAGGAGATATCGCCGAGATGTATCATCAGGTAAAGGTTCGAAAGGTAGATCAGAACTATCAGCGCTTTTTATGGATCGAACCAGGGTTTCAAACTCCGACCGCATATGTCATGATGGTGATGACGTTTGGCGCTGCGTGCTCTCCGAGCTCTGCTGAGTTCGTTAAAAACAGGAACGCAGAGGATTTTCGCGAACAATATCCCCGGGCTGTCCAATGTATTCTGGAGAACCACTATGTCGATGACATGTTAGACAGCGTGGACACTGAAGAAGAGGCGATAAGGCTGGCAAGGGAAGTTCATTTAGTGCACTCCAAAGGTGGATTTCAGATGCGCAACTGGGTATCAAATTCGAAAACCGTTCTAAATGCTCTGAATGTCCAAACCACTGAAGCATTGGATCTGAATGGGAATCACGAACTGACTACGGAGAAGGTGTTGGGCATGTGGTGGTCCACTGAGGATGATTGCTTCACATTCAAGATGTCAAAACGCTATAGAAACGACGATATCCTACTGGGGAACCGACGACCTACGAAGAGAGAAGTGCTTAGTCTGGTTATGACCATATTCGATCCACTTGGTCTCCTTGGATTCTATGTTATGTATGCAAAAATAATTCTTCAAGAGACATGGCGGTCAGGTTGCACATGGGATCAACCAATTCATGATGAGCAGTATTCGAAATGGAAGACGTGGCTTCGTTTATTGCCTGAGGTGGCGGCTATGAAGATACCCAGGTGCTACCTTAATTCGGAATTTTGCCTTCTCCCCAGTATGGAGCTCCACACATTCGTTGATGCCAGCGAGAATGGCTATGCTGCTGTTAGTTACTTGAGGTGCTCTGATGGGTATGTCGTCGACTGCGTTTTGCTGGGGTCCAAAACAAGAGTGGCGCCTTTGAAAATGATGTCAGTGCCACGGTTGGAACTTCAGGCTGCTGTGCTCGGGGCACGACTGGCGAGGACTCTCATCGCAACTCACTCCATCAAGATATCAAAGGTTACATTCTGGTCAGATTCTCTAACAGTATTATCTTGGCTTCGTTCTGATCATCGACGCTACAGTCAGTTCGTGGCCTTTCGTGTTAGCGAAATCTTGGAGCTAACGGACTTATCTAACTGGCGATGGTTACCTACTGCTGAAAATGTGGCGGATGAAGCCACAAAATGGCAAAAAATCCCTGATTTTTCCAATAACAGTCGGTGGCTTAATGGACCGGCTTTCCTTAAAGAAGATCCGAGCGCTTGGCCACAGGAAAATGGAAAAGGTTGTACACCCACGGACCAAGAACTTCGTGCCCAGTATGTTGGAGTCCACGTGACTGAGGAAGTCTTTGACAAATCAAACCCATTAATTCAACCTGAGCGATTTTCTACATGGAAAAGGCTACTTAAGATTACTGCTGCGGTTATTCATATTGCTCGCTTCTGGAGAGAAAAGGTTCACGGGAATCCAGTAAAGATTAACTCACCATCCCAAGACGAAATACTGTTGGCTGAAACCATATTGTACAAAGAAGTTCAAGCTAATAGTTACTCGGAGGAGATTACGCTGCTTTCAAAAGGAAATTCAATTAAGAAAGCGAGCCCTCTCTACAAACTCTCGGCCTACCTAGACACCGATGGCGTTCTTCGCCTGGGGGGAAGGGTGACTTTGGAAAACAAAAGAGACCCCATAATATTGCCCAGGAGTGAGTATGTAACCACCTTAATTGTTCTTGATCGCCATTGCAGATACCACCACGTCAACCATGAAACTGTGGTCAACGAGATTCGACAGGAATTTTGGATTTCGAGACTAAGAGCCACTCTAAGCAAAGTGCGGCGGAATTGTCAGGATTGTAAAAATCATCATGCGCGTCCGTTACCACCAAAAATGGCCCTACTGCCACCAGCGCGTGTAGCAGCATTCTGTCGACCATTCACCTATGTTGGAGTGGACTATTTTGGGCCTATGTTCGTATCTGTGCGTCGAAGCAGCGAAAAGAGGTATGGCGTATTACTGACTTGCTTGACAACAAGAGCGATCCATCTAGAAGTGGCCCAATCCTTGTCAACAGATTCCTGTATCATAGCGATTCGGAATTTTATGGCCCGACGTGGTTCTCCGGTAGAGTTGTGGAGCGATAACGGAACGAACTTCAAGGGTGCGGAACGACAACTGAAGGAAGCATTTGCCACAATGAATCAAAATGAAATGATAAAGGCTTTCACCAGTTCTTCTATGACATGGCGATTCATACCTCCCGCATCACCCCACATGGGAGGCGTTTGGGAGCGTCTTGTAAGGTCAGTCAAGGACGTTTTGCATAAAGTCCTACCATCGCGTAACCCTACCGAGGAATTACTGCGTGGTGCTCTAATGGAGGTTGAGATGATCGTGAACTCCCGACCATTAACGTACATACCCATCAGTCATGAGGAGGAGGAAGCTCTGACTCCAAACCATTTTCTTCTAGGCAGCTCCACTGGCATAAAACCTCTTGCAGAACCAGTAAGTGATGGAATACAACTTCGGAGAAATTGGCAAACATCGCAACAGCTCGCTAACGCCTTCTGGAAAAGGTGGGTGCGAGAATACCTGCCTGTGATAACTCGGCGCTGTAAATGGTTCGACGAAGTGAAACATATCGAGGTTGATGACATCGTGTATATAGTTGATCCCGATAGCCCAAGAAACTGCTGGCCCAAGGGAAGAGTCGTTGAAGTTAAAAAGAGTCCAGATGGCCGAGTAAGAAGCGCCCTAGTAAAAACTGCTGCTGGATTGTACACGAGGCCGGCAACGAAACTTGCCGTACTTGATATCCGTCGATTGAACGATGTGGTAAGTCCTCAGAAGGACGTACCGGGGGGGAGTGTTGCGACGGATCTGGCAACGTCAGCAGTAAAAGCCCTGAATGCACCCTAAAGTGCAATGACAAGCTGTCAAACCGAAAACTATAGGCATGCGTTTTTTTGTGTTGCACTTATTTGGGGTTAGGAAACTGGCGGACTTGGGATTAAATCTGAGAACGAGAAAACTAAAGTAAATTATCATTGATTTATTATTATATTAAGCTTATTATAAATTTTGTTACAGGAAATTTTTAACGGAATAAATTGATATAAAATTGTTCAATTCATTTATCTAACTTCGTTGTGGAAATTTCGAAATCTTCTCTCAACAGGCGGGTAGACACCCTATAGGCCTAGCTTCTCGCAACCATACGTTTGTGTGAGTTTCTATTTTTGGGACGACTGTAAGGACATATAACGAAATTGAGAAGCTTTTTAAGGACAGACATACTCTCTGTTTGTCAGACTTTCGCGAGAGGTGGCGCAGTAGAAAAAACTTTAAGATGTAATTTGTGCTTTTCCGGGGATCGAACCTGGGATCCCTCGCACAGTAGTGCAGCACACTAACCACTGCTCGCAAACCTTTGCAAACCTTCAGCTTAAAAAATAATACAATAGTGCAACCACCCTTCAAAGCCTTTTTTTTGTGTACAGCGTGTAGAGAAGACAATTCGTCGGATATTGTTTTTTCGTTGTTGTTGACAAATTTGCGGTCTCTAAGTTTGAGTATACATTAAAGTTAGCTGGGTCTTAGGCCAACTGCCTTCAGTTGCTTGCTTCAAGTTGGTTGAGTTCCCCTTCCACTTGATGTGCGCGCCCGTCTTCCTCTTCCGGTGCGTTCCTCTGGGTTGGACCTTCGCTCCGAAGCGCTAGTATATTCATATGTACATTCGTTGTACATGCCCCAGCCATCTTATGTGGAAAATTCTAACTTTTCTCACCGAGTCGATCTCACTGTACGGCTCGTAGAGTTCAATATTAATCAACTCCTCCAAATTCAGTTAATGCAAACAGGACCGAAAATCATTCGAAGAATTTCCCGTTCTAAATGACCAAGAACGCCTTCGCTAATGTCCCTGCTTCTGCGCCATATAGTAATACTGTGATGATTAGGGTAGAGTGTCCTTAGTGTTTCTTGACAATCCCTTACAACTCAATTGCCGTTTTATAGGCCAAGAAAACCGCGATTGGCAAGGATAATTCTTCTTAATATACCTAGGGTGTCTTTTTAGGACGTTGTCTTTTCAATATGGAAACATTCAGACTCCTGATCGGTAGTTAACCTGTTTGTTGTTTGGCAAATCATTATCATCTGCAGCATCTGAGTGATTCGGCCCTTCAACATTTGAAAGTTTCTATACTTTTTCACCTTCAAATTGGAATGATGAGGCTCTTTCCATTCTCAATGGCTTTGCTAAGAAACAAAATCATACCATTTAGAGTGAGGGAAACGCAATGGCGATTTATCACCTACCAATGGATACCAACAAATATACGCGTCAAATACGTCCAAATACGTTTCTTTTTAAAAATGCAATAAAAAGAACTAAATTAAATTTTAGGGCTTATTAAGAACGAACATTCCCATTAATTATAGAACACAACCTCGTTCAAGTGGCTGCCTCGACTGGCTTCAGAGTAGCGCATTCTTTTACTCCAATTTTCCTAGACCTTGTTGATGATTTCGGGCTGTAGCTGGCTTATTACTTGGATGATATTGGCCTTAAGTGCTTAAGTACTTAAATCCTTAAATCCGAATTGTTGGCATAACATCGGTCCTTCATGGTTCCTCACAAAATCTATCGTCCAATCTGTAAAATTTCTTCTATCCCTAAGCTCTAGGGATAAAAACTAGTTTGTGACAAACTTACACCTCTCTTAAAAAGATTTATCTCTCCGTCTCAGCATGGCTTCGTTACAGGCAGATCCACTACTACAAATCTCTCAATTTTTTGTAATACTGCCTTGAATTACCTTGAGAATGGCATGCAATGTGATGTAATTTATACAGATTTTGCAAAGGCATTCGATCGCGTCAATCACAGTACACTAATTTCCAAACTGACTACCTTAGGATTTCACTCCAATATCCTAAAGTGGATTAATTCCTACTTAACCGATCGTATCCAGTATGTTCGCATAAACGAAATGCTCTCGTCACCAATTTATGTTACGTCTGGAGTACCTCAAGGTAGTCATCTGGGCCCTCTGCTCTTCCTTTTGTTTATTAATGACATTCCTGACTTGTTTTTGAGTTCCCAGTGTCTTATGTTTGCTGACGATTTGAAGATATTCCGAGCAATACGTTCAGTTCAAGATTGTCTTCTTCTACAAGAAGACCTTAAACGTCTTTCTGTGTGGTGTAATAACAATGACCTTCATCTCAATGTCTCTAAATGTCAAAGCCTTTCTTTTTATCGTCACCTCTCTCCAATTCCCTTTACGTATGTAATCGATAATACCCCATTGTCCACTATCTGCTCCAAAAAAGATCTTGGAGTTATTTTTGACATTAAACTTAGCTTTTGCAAGCACATTGAGTTTGTGGTTGCCAAAGGTAATCAGATGCTAGGTTTCTTATTGAGGAATTCGAAAGACTTTCAAGATCCGCATACTCTGAAATGTTTATTTTTTGCATTTGTCAGATCACATCTCGAATACTGTAGTATAGTATGGAATCCATTTTACGAAGTACATTCTTTTAGAATTGAGAAGATCCAAAAGCGTCTGACTAGAGTAGCTGTTCGTAGACTACGATGGAATATTGAAATGTCATCTTACGAGACCAGATGCAAATTATTTGGTATCTTACCTCTTTTCAGACGGAGGCAATATTTCTCCATTATGTTTATTCGCGATTTGATAGATGGTCATATCGATTGCCCTTTTCTATTATCATTGGTTGGATTTTATGCTCCTGCGAGAGTTCTAAGAAATCGCTTTTTATTTCATATACCCTATCATAGGGTTAACTATGGTTACAATGAACCAATTTCTAGATGCCTTAGAGAATCGAATAAATATTGTGATGTTATTGATTTTCATTTTAGTAGAGATTCATTTAGGAATAAATTACTCCTGTTGTTAGGCTTTGGTGGTAATTTTTAAGTATAATTTTTGTATTAAGTATCTATCTAATCTAATAAATAAATAAAAAAAAAGCCCAAGGCAAAGCCCGAAAAAATGCACAAGCTCCAAGGCGGCCAATTGACATCGTCATTGCACATCGGATGATAACACGATTTGAGATTTTGGTGCGCAAAAGATCGATTGTGGCATGGGCTGTCTGGCACGGCGCGCCATCCTGCATAAACCAGCAATCGTCCAAACCCATGTGTTTCAGTAAAAAAAAGTCGGTTAACATGGCTCTTTAACGCCCACCGTTGACCGAAACGTTGTTCCCAGCCTTATTTTCGAAAAAAAAAATGGTCCAATGACCACTCCACAATCCGCACCAAGCTGTCACTCTCTGTGGATGCATTGGCTTCTCGACAATAACGTGTTCTAGACAATAATAGCGTTGTCAACTAGTCTTATGAACTTTTTGCACAAACTTGCGTACAGCAATCAGAAGAAAAGGAAAATCCAGTAGTTACATTAAGAGCTCAAGCAGAAAAGTTTGGTTTTAGCGGTGGATGCTTCATTTCGGCCAATACTTCTTTTCAAAAAGCGCACTGTTTGATGGGCTACACAGCACTCATTTTGAAAATAAGTTTTCAATATTTCCCAACGTTGTTCAAGCGTAAAGCGTTCGTTCTGCGAAGGTATGATCCTGACTTTCTATCAAGATTTCGACCGGGAAACAGCTGTCAGTGTCAAAAAAACCTGCGATTTAAAAAGAAATCCACCCTATACGTCGGACCGTACTTCTTTAAAAATTAAGAAAATCAAAATGTCACCCCCAATGGCGGAACACATTTTTTTGTTTCCAAAAGTGCGAACAGAGAATTTTGTTTAAACAGGATAGTGCCCTAAGAAATCATCGAATATGAAAGATGACAACTATCCCCAGAAATGGGCATATGGCTTGGCCGTGGCCAGCGTTCCCTCCCTTTTGGTTGGGCAGAGTTCTCATCTCGGTAGGAAATAGTACTCAAATGGCTCCGAAGGTAGTACGTCTCATAATGAATCTAAAACGACTTTATCATTTTTTCCAAGTATCTAGATTGAACATAAATTCTTTTATTCAATAAATTATTATCACAAAGGTAAAAAAAGTTATTTTAATTTAACATAAATTTGTTTAGTTTTCACAGATAAATAATAAAATATGTAGGTACTAGGTATCACAATTCAAAATAAATTGTAGGTTAGTTCAATATACATTACAATATTAAACGAAAAAGAAAAAGTCTATACTCCAAAGTTATTTTAGTTTAGTTTAAAAGAAAAAGAAAAGGTGAATATTCCGAAGTTATTTCACTATATAACTGAATATAAATTGTTTGAATTTACAAAAGAAGAAAGTAAAATGGAAAATTAAAAGTTCATTATGTACCTATAGGGTTGCTAAAAATATTTTGAAGAAAGTAGTTATCGAGCATGATTTAAAAAAGAGTACAAAACTAGGACAAACATTCGCGTACTATTTATTAAAAAAATATTTAAACTTTCTCGTTTTCATTGCGATACATATTTTAAGGCCGTGTGTCAATCGGGCTGAATAATTATTCTCGGCTGATTTTCTGACACATATGAAAGTTTTGAAAAAAGAAGTTCACTAACTCAAATCTTAAAATATCTGTAGACATGTCCTTAGTTTCCGGGGAAGAGGTAAAGAAATCAATTTAAATTTCTGGAATTTTGGAAATTTTGCTTGGGACCCGAGTTATTGGCGACAAAATATATTTTGTATTTTACAAACCAAAAGATTGTGCTTTAAATTACGTGAATTTTGGCTGGCATTCACGTATTTTCAAAATATTGTAAAAAGTTTTTCTCAGTGAAAGAAAGCCATTTTCTTTTTGAATGGTATAAAATGGACTGGTATTCATTGCCGAGCAATTCAGCAAAATATTTTTAAACTGATCGCATTAGGATTTTTTATTCAGTGTTTTCGAACCTTTCTTTTGTCGATTACCAAAGTTGGTATTACAATAATATGTTGCAGAATTCAGAAGCAATAAGTTACGATTCAAAATCACTACCAAAAAGCGCGAACAAAGTTTGCACTTTCAAGCTCTTTAATTTCGAATCATTTTCTCTCGACGATGAAAAAATGAAAAATCCGGACAATCTAGAAAAACTATCCCGGACGTTCCCGTTCCCCGCATAGGCGAAAACGAGTACACGTCCGGGAAAATGTTGCAATAGCACCACTAAAATATTACACAATCGGCTTACACTTTACGTTTAACAATTTTATCTATTTTATAATTTTTTTTACACAAAACAAACTTTATTTGTTGATAAATAATAACCCAACGCCAACCAGAATCGGAATGACAATAAAAGCGAAGTTGGTTGTCGTTGTCGGTTGTTTAATTAATGATAAAGGTATGTTCACACTATTGCTATAATTGAGGAGGAATAATGAATTATGGGAACTCTGGGAATTATAGGAACTCATCGGATACAGTTCATTCATTCATTCATTCATTTTCAATGGTCCGCTTGTCCATTAAGTGGGTCGCGGGTGTAGGTTGCTCAAGTGGACCCTCCATAGCTCTCGATCCTCCGCCATCGACTCTAAATCATCAAGGGCAATCCCCATACGGGTAGAGGAGAGATTATGAATTTGATCTAACCATCTCATCCTGGGTCTACCTAGGGGACGCCTGCCCGATGGTACGGATTCCATAGCACGTCGTGGAATCCTGGTCGGGGACATGCGTTTAACATGACCAAACCACCGAAGCATGGATCGCTCCGTCCGGAGAAGTAGCTGCTCGACATTGAGTTCCTCACGTATTCTAGTATTTCTAATGCGATCTCTACGGGTCACACCAGCAATACAACGGAGAAATCTCATTTCGGCAGCTTGTATTCGCGATCTTATTCTTTCGGTCATTACCCAAACCTCATGACCATAGGTAAGAGTTGGAACAAACACCGAATTAAAGACTGACAACTTAGCTTTGACACCAAGTTCAGTCCTCCTGATAACAGAATGACCAAGCTGTCTCAAAATCGATCCAGCCTGACCAATCCTACAGGAAAACTCGGCATTGCTCCTTCCATCACTCGTGAATAAGACCCCGAGATACTTAAACTTCTCCACCTGTTTCAATGGGACTCCACTAACATGCAGAGTGCATTGAACAGGCGTTCTAGAGACGACCATCACTTCAGATTTGTTCACATTTACCTTCATCTCAGCTTCAACACAAACGGCTACAAACCGATCGAGTGCGCGCTGAAGTTCAGTCTGAGAGGACCCAAGGATGACCAAGTCATCAGCGAAAAGCAAATGACTTATCCTCAGATCTCCCAATTCGAAACGTTCTTCGCCAAGACTGCGCTGTAACATCCAGTCCATATAAGTAATGAAAAGGAGAGGAGACAAGACGCACCCCTGGCGAAGTCCAACGCCCACGGTGAAAGGTATTGATTTAACGCCGTTTACCCGAACACAGCTTTTACAGTTTGTGTAAAGAGATTGAATGGCTCTCAAGAGAGAACCATCAATTCCATACTCCTGTAATACACTCCAGAGTTTCCCTCGAGGAACTCGGTCGTATGCTTTCTCCAAATCTACGAAGCAAGCGTAAACAGGTGTAGCATACTCCCAAGCCTTCTCCAGTACCATTCTGAGAGTGAATAACTGGTCGGTTGTGCTTCTGCCGGGACGAAAGCCGCACTGCTCATCTCCTAATCGTGCCTCGACCACAGCTCTGCAACGCGTTTCCAGTACCTTGGCAAAGACTTTTCCGGGGAGACTTAAAAGTGATATACCCCTGTAATTGGAGCAATCCCTTTTATCCCTTTTCTTGAAAAGGGGCACAATCACCCCAATCTGCCAATCGCTGGGAGTTTCGCCGCATTCCCAGGCCACTTTAATGACACGAGCGAGCCATTTGACTCCCTCTTCACCTAAGGCCTTTAGCATTTCTGGCCGGATTTCATCCACTCCGGCAGATTTGCCAGCTTTTAGCGATTTGATCGCAAAAGTGACTTCCTCTACCGTGGGACTATTTTCCGCCCTGCTTAAGGCGATAGATGTGTCATCCTCGATGCCCTGGATTGGATTGAGCAATTCGGAAAAGTGCTCGCTCCATCTGCGCAAGATGTCCTCCTCATTAGAAAGAAGTGTACCATCTTTGGATTTGACTCCTTCGATGATGTTCCACTTCCTTCCTCTAAGACGGCGGATGGTCTGCCAGAACACCTTGCTTGCAGATCTGTGATCACGGTCCAATTTTTCGCCGAACTCCTTCCAAGACTGTTCTTTGGCTGCTTTAACAGCCAATTTGCAAGTTCTTCGCGCCTCAATGTACCGGTTTCGAGAAGGAGAGTCCCCCAAGTGAATCCACACCTTGAAAGCCTTCTTCTTCTCTCTGATAGCTTCTTGAACTCCGGGCGTTTTAAACCACGCAGTTCTTTTCTCACCACCAGCCGCCACACCGAGCCGCTTCACTCCGCAAACATGTCCTGCAGAGGCAATAACTGCTGTTGAAAACAGCTGCCATTCTTCCTCTACATTCAATGGAACATTTGGAATTTGTTCAAACCTTGCAGATACCTGCCGTGCAAATTCCTCCCGTATCTCATCGTTCTGTAGTCCCTCCCACCGTATGCGCGTAACCATTCTTGGTTTACGCTTTGGCAGGATAGGTATTTGATCGTTGAGATACAATTTGCACAACACCAGGTGGTGATCAGTTGACAGTTCAGCCCCTCTCAACACACGAACATCACAAACCATCCTTTTAATACACGATGGTACCACAAAGAAATCTATCAGCGATTTCTGCTGAAGACTTCGACGGTACCATGTGTATTTATGGATATCTTTGTGTGGAAAGAAAGTGTTCATAATGGACATTCCATTTGAACAACAAAAGTCCAACAACTTCTCTCCGTTCGCGTTCTGATCAAATTCGGATACAGTTTATTCAAGAATTCAATTTGAAAGTAAATATTAAAATATCTTGTGTTTTGTATGTCTTGTGTTTAGAAAAAGAAAATATGATACAAAAATCAGAAAGGATTTTTTGGTATTTATGGAAAGTAGTACCTACGCGGCGGCTTTAAAGTAGTACCGTACTTAGTAATGTACTGAAAAACTACAATTGTAGTACGGGAGGGAACGCTGGCCGTGGCCCTCCAAAATCATCTGATTTGACGCCATTCCTACTTTACAATTGCCTTGTCAGTATTTGAAACAGGTCTATGCGAACAAGATTTTCACCCAACATCGTGAAATAGAGCATCCAATGCTCGAAACGTGGTCGAAAATTGCAGTTACAAACTGTAGCTCCTGACACGCTTCCTTGGGGACCATGCACCCGAAGTAATTTTTCACCATTTCATTTCAACTTTTGTATTTTTATTTCGATTACAAATTGAAACTTCTCTGCAATAAGGGTGCAGTGCTTCTACTCAGCGTTACCGTTGATAAATTTAGAAAAGTGGCAAGAAAAAGGGCACGGAAAAAAAAGGACCATTTAAAGTAATAACTTCAAAACAAAAGTAAACATAATAAATAAACAAGATATTGTACTGGTAATATTCTATTTTTAAAACTAGAAGAATTAAGTCGAATAAAACATACCATAAAAAAAACATTAAACGTAAAATCAATTTAATAACATAACAAATCAATTCATTAAGCAGCGCAGGTTCTATTCCAAAATCTTTTGAATCATTCTCCGACCGCTCTGACCCCGATTCTGAAATTGGAGGCGCCGCATTGCTCGTTGAAGGAAATTCACTCTAGCAAATTCACTTACACTTCTTACAAGAACAAACTCAGGCTGTTTTCGACCTCCCTCTGACTTCTTAAACAATTAATCCAAAAACTTCAAACTTGAAATATTTACCAAGCTCATTAAAAAGGTCCACCTCACCAAATTGCATCTCTATATAGTGGTTCTCAACATACAGGACGTCAAAAATCGCAAAAACCGTACCTGACTGAATGACTCACTCACTCACTCACTCACTTAGATGATGATCATCAAAATTATGAAGCACTTCCAGCCATCCTAGAATCGTAAAATTTAGCAGAATGCTAGATCATGTGGTGCATACACTGGGAAAAGTCCAAAAGTTGAGATTTTCCCTTTATTCTATTTTTGTACATTAACCTCTTAAACTAAGAACTTGGCGTACATTTAGATCTCATTACTTTTCGTGGCTGACTAGTTACACACTTTTTTGTATACAACAGAGCTTGGCTGTTTTTTTACATTTATGTTTTTGAATTGAACCACTTCAGCGCAATGAAAAAAAGTTTGGAAATTTAATATTTTTGTTGTTCCAAATTCTGAAAAAGGGCCAAAAGTGGTATCATTTTGCCAAGGTGGTAAAAAAAGTGCCAAATTGCAACTTTAGTCTCACAACGGTCACGCTGCTTCTACTTATGAAAGCTCCTCAAATTTGATTGAACCGAATTATTCAAAACAACAATTTTGAAAAAAATCCAAAACACAGCAGACAAGTCATCCGCCATCATAATAATCGTAATCATGAGGAACGACGATCGACATCACCAATCTGAACTCGCCGCATAATTTCGAGTTATTAGATACATTCGCGCTTATTCCCGCGTCTGTTCGTCTTGTTCATCGATTGCAGCGAGATATATCTCCGGGCCATAAAGTTGTTATTTTTCTTGTTGCTCTTGCTTTTGTTATATAATTTCGTTTTACACACATATATTTTTGTGCAACTTTGCGACGACTGGCACGATGATCCTGGGATGCTGTGCTGAACTCATCCCAACTGCTTCTGCTGCTCTGTCTGCGTGTAGTAGGTGCAGTCAACTTTTATTCATCATCTCTCCTGGTGTTGCTTGTCGTTATAACTTCTGCTGCGCTTTACTCTCTGCCCGAGCTAAATCAATAAATTACGTGACAGGAATATGAAAACCGCTAAGAGATTGATTTCTGTATATTCTCCCAATCAATCTGTCCATATACAGAGATGGACATAGGTGGGGAGATGGAATTAGTTGCTGTGCCAGAGGAAAAACGGCCAACACAAAATAACTCTCGTATATCTTGAAGGCGACCAATCGTAATTCAAGTCTTGCAGCACACAAAGATGGAGGCACCAGGTATACAGGTACCACTATAATAATTCCGGATTTTAATTAAATTCCATTTTCCTGTTCCACCACTGCAATTGGGCATCATGGGCGTGATTGGCGATGTATTTACTTTGGAATGAAGGTGATCTTACTAAATCAAATTAAATAAAAAAAAAATAATGTTGATTTTAAAAATTCACCCCAAAGGACTGTATCGCTTCCCCTCCACTACCACCATACAATATACCTCCACCAAATGGCATTTCGCCTGTCACCACAATGATTAATGATTTTCAATTGAATTTCGTTTTCTTTTTTATCTCTTATTATGATTAACTTCTTAAATTTCTATGTAAGAAAAAAAAAATCACATTCAACGTCTAAAAGTACCACACCAGGTCTTATCTCCGTAAAAGGACACCTTTCTGAGCCGCCTGTTTCTTTCTCGTAAAATTATGTATCCAAATTCAGTTCGTTCTCGTGGTTGTGGATATTTTTTTTTCTGTCTTCCTCTACCTTATTAGGGAACACAAAAATTGAGCAAACAAAAAAATGTAAATTAGAAAAAAACGTCCAAAGAAGAACAGAACAAGAGACAAAAAGAGAAAAAAACGCGTAATGAAAATTAAAAAGTAAATATAGGTAGGATATATATTAGCAGGATATTCATTAATTTTGCATGTTGTCCTTGCGAGAAGGACTTTTGTGTTGGTTTCATCATTCAATTAGATTTTTTTTCCTTTTCCTGGTTTTTTACTTAGTTGGTCATGAAGTGATAAGGGTGATGGAGAGAATGTCATTTGAGACAGTGAATTCAAATGATGGACTATAGACGCACGTCATAAAGAAGAATAAGCTTTCTCGTCATGAAATTTAATGAGAATCCCCAGGAGATTGCAGTACGGTTGGGGTTTCTTAATCTGGTTTTCTTTTTCGATTTTTTTTTTGTTTTGTTTTATATTTTTGTCGATAAATTTTGTCAAAAGGAAATATTTTTTATGCACATATATCGAACGAAAGAAGTTGTTCGAGAGACGATTGCGATTATTGCGGTTGCCTTTGATGGAATGAAGCCAAACGCTCAGACGTAGTCATTGTTTTCAAAATTAATTTAAATTTATTTTTATTTAAACATTTCAATGTAGTTTTTGTACAAAATGGTAGACAGGTCGTTGCAAAGACGTTGACGCCAGACTTCAACAAAAAGTTCTTGAAAATAGAAATAGATGGTGGTATATTTTGCGCAAAGAAGGGTAAGCGTCCTCTAGGTATACCAAGGATGAGATGGTTAGATCAAGTCCATAATCTCTCCTATACCCGTATGGGGATTGCGCTTGATGATTTAAAGTCGATGGCGGATAATCGAGAGCTATGGAGGGTCCACTTGAGCAACCTACACCCGCGACCCACTTAATGGACAAGCGGACCATTGAAAATGATGATGATGATGGTGAGAATACCATCACGTAAGCCAAAAAAAAGCTTGACAAGTAAGTATTAGGGGGTTCTTCGGCATCGATTAGAAGCATTTACAAACCACTGGTTTTTTGAAGTGACACCGAACGTTTTGGTCACCCAATTGAGGTTGACACACCAACAGAAATGGTCGATAAAATCCACGTTATGATATTGGACGATCGGCGAATGAAGGTGCGCGAAGTTGAAGGGCCTATAGCCTATATCTATAACCACATGGATCACTGATTTCAGTATTGTAAAAATTTTGAATATGAAAAAGCTACGCTACGTCGTTTGACAACAAAATTGACAACAATCGTAATCTTTTGACAACTTCTAATGAGTATTTGACAGATGTGATGTTTCATCATAGTCCTAGCCAGATCTTCCTAAAGGTGGACAAAACATGAATCATAACAATACACTAGAGACCAAGAGACAGTCGCGAAAGTGGACTTCTCCTGGTGAGTTAAAGCCGTGGGGGTTTGTCGGCCAACAAAGACAGTTGGTCAGTTTTTTAGGAAGCACGCGGGGTCAATCAAATTGATAAAATTGAAAACGATTACTGACGGCTATTATGCAGAGCTGTTGGATCGATTTGACGTCAGTTTTAACCAAAAATGAGAGTATTTGGTGAGGAAAAAACATCTCTGCCACCCAGGGGCGGATCCAGGAATTCTGTTTGGGTATGGTCACGTTGGCCGAGGCCAGCTCAGAAATAAAAAATATTTTTAAAAATAGATGTACCCACGTGAAACTCGCATATCTATAAGCAATGAACCTTATGCCTAATCTAAAAAAAAAAATCGGTAAAAAACATATCCCATCGAATTTCACAAATTCTTTGTACAGATGCTTCTCCCAGCTCTTCCTCGACGAAGCCTTTGTGTCTTTTTGCTGAAGCATTGGCAAAAGCATTCATAGTCGTTGATTCATTCCGACAAAACGCCACTTTTCAAGACTTTGCCAATGAGTTGTTTAAAACATGGTTGCTGCATGGTGCATGGACAACGTTTAGCGTAAATAACTTTTTTGCAAAGTTCATATGGACTGCACCTGCACCCTATACCTGTTATGTCAGAAGCCATCACTGAACAGCTGTCAGCACCAATCACTTCGCACCATGCTAAATCAATGTCGAACTCGTGGCAAAAATCTTCTACTATCCGTGACAATAGAACATCAGTTAACCTACGAGACGTTCTTTCATCATGTCTTCACACTGAATCGTCTCGGGTTGGTAATGAAATCTCCTTTTCGAAAATCCCCTGTGCTGAAAATTTTCTTACTCCAAAAGACAGAAAATCCGCAAGGACAAAATCCCCCCTTTTTAGATTTGGTGTTATTAATTCTGTCACCGGGACAAATGCTGCCCCCTGCAACCCCCCTGCTTGTGGTCACAGTAGGATTTGGAGTAGGTGCAATGTTGGGTAGGGTATATACAAAGTTTAGTTTGCTTGTGTGGGAGATTTTGGCATAGGGCATTTCGTCCCGGGAGATTTTGAAAAAAAAAAGAAAAAAAATGAGAGATTATGTTCAATAAGGGATTTTGGAAAAGGGGATAACGTAGGGACCCAAATCGTCTCATATACGTCGCAAATGTTAAGAAATCCTCTCTGATTATTCCCTCATGAAAATATCGAAGAGAGATACTCAACTGATGCTCGGTATGGGAAATGTTGGTAGTTTCATCGAAAATAATGGGAAATATTTTAGATTTGGAACCGTTTTTGGGTCAGTTAATTAGATTGTTGCAGACTCGCTTGCTTGAAGGGTACCCACGAAACTCATGCTTTCAAAGGGTTACCCCTTACCCACAGATTTTAATATATGTGCAAGTGAAGCAACTTTGTTTGACAGCTTCCGTAAATGCAAGAAATGTAGTTTGGTTTTCTTTTAAGTATTTACTACTGTGCGAGGAATATTTTAAATGATTTGTAGATAAAAACATAACAACAAAAAAATAAACACAAATGCAAAATAAATTAGTTTTCGTTGGTAAACTAGAACTGACAGCAAAATTTATTAACTCACAGCTGTAGTTCTTTTTAGTTATTTAATCTTTTTTTCATTTTTCCTTTTTTTCTTTGGAGTTTTGGGTATGGTCATGACCCCCATGACCATCCGCCACTGCTGCCACCAAGACCGTGGAACTTATTGATCCTTATTGTAATTGTTAGTTGCAATTTTGTTAATTGCCAAGAAAAAGAAAATTGTTCAATAAATTAACAATGAGATATTTATTCTTCGCTTCGATGATGTGTTCCTCTCCGTGGTCAGCAGCAAAATAGGCAGAGCCACGTATACATTTTACAAAAGAGTCAAATTTAGTGGACTGTATTTAACATTGCAAGTGAGATTTCGAGAGAGCATCATATCCATAATTATAATAGGTAACGTATTCTATATTAGACTATGTTGTAATGTATAGAGCAAAAGAGAAGATAACAAGATAACAATAGAAATTGTAGGATGCATTAACATATATACACATAGGTACATAAAAAGAAATTAACTTAAGAGAAAAATGAAGTGAAATTACATATTAGAGAACAAGTTAGAGATTATATAAATCAAGCAGTAAATTTTAAACGATGAGATCAGCTGGCAATAAAATAGCGTAATATATGTGATGTTTGTTCGCTTATGTTACAGAACATTCAGCCCCCCCTGAAAGACTCCGGTCTTTCAGATATAGACAGTGGTACAATCTTCACTATGGGCCGAACATATTCCTTAAATTTGGTTTTGACAGTAACAACACGAATTTTATTGTCCTTTCCCCGATGCGTTTTCACCACACGACCAAGGATCCACTTTGAGGGCGGCAAATTGGGTTCCTTTAGGAGCACGATATCGTCTACATTGATGTTTGGCTGAACACCTTGCCACTTCGGTCGCTGTTGCAGTGATGTAAGATATTCTTGATGCCATCTCTTCCAGAAACCCTGCATAAGAATCTGTAAAAGATGCCAATTAGTTTTTGGTGAATTTGTGAATTCTATTTCTGGCTGGGGAACCGCAGTATAGGGTTCACCAATCATAAAATGCGAAGGTGTTAAAGCAGTGGGTTCACTGTCGGATGTTGGCCACATGGGGCGCGAGTTCAGTAATGCCTCGATTTTCGTCAATAACGTGTATAAGTCCTCATAAGTGAGTGTGCGATCGCCAATCACTCTTTTCAGATGGGTCTTGACGGATTTAACACCTGCCTCCCACAACCCACCAAAGTGAGGTGCAGAAGGAGGTATAAATTTCCAAGAGATGTTGTCTCCGGAAAGGTGATCGGCAACAATGGTTTGGTGTTGTTGACTGAGAAGGCAAGTATGCATTTCATCAAGCGATCTCTTGGCTCCATGGAAGTTGGTGCCATTATCGCTCCAAATTTCTATTGGCTTACCACGACGAGCTACGAAACGGTCTAGGGCTGACAAGAATGCGTTAGTAGAAAGATCACCGACAAGTTCTAAATGTATGCCTTTTGTTACAAAACATACAAACAAAGCAATATAACATTTGGCGTATTTGGGGTTTCTTCCTCGAGATAACCGTAGAGTTAATGGGCCGGCATAATCACAACCGACTCTACTGAATGGTCGCGAAAATCGAATACGTTCTTTTGGCAAGTTCCCCATTAGTTGAGTTGATGAGTGATTTCGATGACGTAGGCAAATTACACATTTGTGTACTAGGCTGCGAAGTAGATTTCTACATCCTAGTATAAAAAATTCTTGTTTTATTAATCCGAACAGCTGAGAGACACCAGCGTGCAGATATTTTTTATGGAGATATTCAGCAATGAGTCGTGATATTGGATGGGATTTATGTAGAATAAGGGGATGTTTAACACTGTATGGCAAATTTGATTCATTTAAACGACCGGCGACGCGAAGCACTCCATTTGAGTCAAGGAAAGGGGCAAGAGATTTTAATTTATTTTTCTTAGACAATGGATTATGGTTTTCGAGAGCACTGATTTCAGAGGGGAATAACGATTTTTGAGCACATTTTATGAGTTTGAATTTAGCGTTAGAAAGTTCTTCTGTTGATAAGGAATTGTATTTCCGACCGACCTTGTTGCGAACATTTGAAATAAAACGTAAGACAAATGCCACTATGCGAACAGATTTCAACCAATTTGATGAATTAAGTATAATGTCTTCAAGAATATTCTGTGTATTAAAGTTCGTTAATAATACCTGCGTACTTCGTGTACTTCTCTCTTCTAGTTCTGGACCAGAAACATCCTTCATGCATAGGTCAGCTATTGGCCATTGAGATCTTTCTTCCCGTAGCCAAGCAGGACCCTTCCACCACATCTCATTTACCTGTAAAAGAGATGGTGGAACTCCACGAGTTGCGATGTCGGCTGGATTGTTGGCTGATCGGACATGGTTCCAATCGGAGCGAGGAATTGACATCAGAATCTCGGAAGTCCGGTTTGCTACAAACACTGACCACTTTTTGGGCAGTGCAGAAAGCCAATGTAGTACGATCAACGAGTCAGTCCATGCATAAACTTTAATGTCTTTCACCTGTAAAGATAACTTAAGTTTATTGATGAGGCGAACTAAAAGAATAGCTCCACAGAGCTCGAGCCGAGGCAGGGATAGCACTTTTATAGGAGCAACCCTCGTTTTGGCTGCTACTAACGAAACGTTAACCAATCCGTCCATGGTTACACTGCGGCAATATACCACAGCAGAATATGCATCCAGTGATGCGTCGCAAAACGCATGTAGTTCAATGCTGAGTTTATTGTTCCACAATATCCTAGGAATCCTTATAGATTCTAGCAAATGAAGTTCGCTGCGAATTGATCTCCATCGATCGGCAATATCCTTAGGCACATCTTCATCCCACTTTATACCTTTCCTCCATAAGTCCTGGAAAAGAATCTTAATACCAACAATAACTGGAGCTAGAAATCCCATGGGATCAAAAATCCGCGAAGACTCTGATAGTATGCGACGTTTGGTGTAGACAATAGAACTGTTTAAATTCACCTTGAAGAAAAAGCAGTCCTTAGATGGACACCATTGCATGCCAAGTAGTTTAACGGTGGAGGATTCTTCGAACTCTATAGGAGAAAGTTCACGTTGTTCTACCGGCAATGATATAAGTAAAGGCCAGCAATTGGTCGTCCATTTCCGTAAATTGAAACCGGCCGATTTGAGTAGACTTACGAGTTCTGACCGGAGCGAAGTGACTTCTTCAATGGAATCAGCGCCCGTCATGACATCGTCCATATAAAAGTCATTTAGCAGCACATCCGAAGCGCGGGGGTAGGTTTGCTGTAGGTCAATAGCTAATTGGTACAACGTTCGAACAGCCAAAAATGGAGCGCAAGTTGTGCCATATGTCACGGTCAAGAGACGGTAATGTTTTACCACTTGGTCAGTTGACTTTCTCCAAAGGATTCTTCGGAAATTGGTGTGTTTATCCGATACTCGTATCTGGCGAAACATTTTTTCTATGTCCCCAGATATGGTATAGAGGTGACGACGAAATCGGATACAAATCGAAAATAGGTCTCGTTGGTAGCTTTGGCCTGCGAGAAGAGATTCATTTAGAGATTGATTATTCGAAGACTTGGCCGAGCCATCAAAGACTACCCGCACCTTGGTAGTACTGCTGTCTTCTTTCACTACAGCGTGGTGGGGTAGATAATAGCACTGGCTTGATGATACAGTCAATTCACTGGAAGGTATCTCTTCCATGTGACCTAAGTTTAAATATTCTTCCATGAAGCGTACGTATTCATCCCTCAAACGCGGATTCGAAGCTATTCTACGCTCAGTGGAGTGAAGACGACTTAACGCTGTACAGCAACTATTCCCAAAATCAGTTTTTTCGTCTGTTTTGAAGGGCAAATTAACCGCATACCTGCCGTCAGGTAGACGCGAATGGGTTTTTACGAAAATGTCTTCTGCACGTTGATCGTCAATTGATAGATTTGGTCTTTGATCAAGTTCTTCAATTCGCCAAAAACGCTCCAAATCGAAAGTATTTTCAGTATCCAATTGAGTACAGTACGAATCGGCACTGAAACAATTGGAAGAGATTATGCTGTCCATATTGCCACAGACAACCCAGCCGAATATTGTGGGTATGAGATCAGGGACGCCTTCTTTACTCTGAACTGCTGAGCCATTAAATATGCTAAACGCCTTGTCAGCACCGACTAGGATGTCAATATGGCCAGGCATATTAAAATTAGGATCTGCTAGTCTGAACGTAGAAAATGTTGTTATGTCGGAGATCTTATGAACAGACGCAGGCACTAAAGATGTAATTTTGGAGACAATGTAGCAATGTACCTGTACGAACTCCTGAGTATAGCGGGAAAATAATTTCAGCGTTACAAATCCATTTGTGACACCAGCGGATGTCGACCCAACCCCTAATACAGGAATACGTGCTGGCGTCCGAGTAAGACCCAAGCGCTGGACAGTGTTTTCAGTTATGAAAGACACTTGTGAACCTGAGTCTAGCAACAACCGAACGGTTTGAAAATGTCCCTGCTTATCGTGAGCATGAGCAATAGCTGTAGGCAATAGCGTTTGGGTAAAGCAAGAAGAATTAAACGAATTGCCGTTAGCTGGTATAGATGAGCAAAGCGAGAGTGATGGTTGTGTTGTTGGCAAAGGATTGTTTGGTGGCGAGCTGGTGGACGGCGAACTGGTGGATGGGGTAGACGACGATTCGGGAGCAATATAATTCGAGGGATTTGACGGCGAAGAATGAGGGTGAACGAGCGATTGGGGGTGAACAAGCGAGTGATGTCGCGAGTTGCAAGCTCGGCAACGGAAATTAGACCTGCATTTATTTGCAGAATGTCCAGGTCGTAAACAATTAAAGCAAAGAGAGTGTTCCTTTACGAATTCGCGACGAGTTTTGATATCAAACGACAAAAATTGAGTGCACTTGCTTAAAGCATGGTCTGATTTGCATTTAGGACAATTTGGTTTAGATTCCGTATAATGCGATTGTATAATTTTATGATTTTTGACACGAGGGGAATTACAATGAGAGAGAGTCTGACACGATTCTAAAGCATCGCAACGAAGCTCCAAAAATGACAATAGTTCATCGATGGTGGCGTCGTCTTTTGATCCGATTTCTTCTGCCCATGCTTGTCGCGTATCCTGATCAAGTTTTTGGAGCAGAATATAAATTATCCAAGGGTCGCGTTTGGTGGATCCTAAGGCATTCAAGCCCCGAATAGTTTCATCAGTAGAATCGGTTATTTTGCGGAGATTAAGAACGCTACTGGTGGTCATGCTGGGCATCGAAAGGAACGACTGAATATGCGACTGAATTATTAAATTGGATCGATCGTATCGCTTTTCAAGTCGATCCCATGCATCCAAATAGTTGGCTTCCGAAACGCTAATATCGCGAATTAGATCAGCTGCCTTACCGCGTAAATAGGATTTTAGGTAACGGAACTTTTCTGCGGTAGATAACTTTGAATTAGTGTCAATAGTGCCCTGAAATATGTCTCGAAAACATGGCCACTCTTTATATTCACCGGAAAATGGATGAATATCGATTTTAGGGAGAGAAATTGAAGCACATTGGTTAGAGTTCAGATTTTCGAGTAAAGAGGCTTGCTGACTAGCCAACTTATCGACAACCGATTGAGTAACCGGTTGGGTAACAGAGGGTTTTTCAGATTTTTTCCTATCACGAATTACTTTGGTAAGGGTAGATTGAGCCAAAAAATACTTGGTCTCGTACTCAGCAAACTCGGATTCTGGATTCACGAAATCCTCTTCATCCGCGTGCTCTAAAAGCTGTTTTTGCAGAGAACCGAATTCTTTCCAATCTTCTTCCAATTTTTGCAACCGTATTTCGAGAAGCTCTAAAGACACGCGTTCGTCTACGCTTTCTGCAAATGACACCGCGCGAGTCAGACAGCCTTTTACGTGTCCGCGTTTTGTCTTTATGACGTTCATTTTTATGAGAAATCAAGGTCAATGTCTTATTAAATCGATAGATATATCTAGCCACGCGCGATTAGTCAGGTTTTTTGTAATTTATATAGTTATTGTGCAGGGCGATATTCTATAAGAGATTTTATCAAGGGGAATATTCACCACGTGTCTCAGATCAATTCACACAAAAAAAAAAATGTTCATTAAAAAAAACCATACCATAAGTCCATTACTCATACCAAGTGTATGGGTTAGTAAATCAATTGATTATTAATTCAATTTATCCGCGATCAGAAGGACCAAAAAATGTTAGTTGCAATTTTGTTAATTGCCAAGAAAAAGAAAATTGTTCAATAAATTAACAATGAGATATTTATTCTTCGCTTCGATGATGTGTTCCTCTCCGTGGTCAGCAGCAAAATAGGCAGAGCCACGTATACATTTTACAAAAGAGTCAAATTTAGTGGACTGTATTTAACATTGCAAGTGAGATTTCGAGAGAGCATCATATCCATAATTATAATAGGTAACGTATTCTATATTAGACTATGTTGTAATGTATAGAGCAAAAGAGAAGATAACAAGATAACAATAGAAATTGTAGGATGCATTAACATATATACACATAGGTACATAAAAAGAAATTAACTTAAGAGAAAAATGAAGTGAAATTACATATTAGAGAACAAGTTAGAGATTATATAAATCAAGCAGTAAATTTTAAACGATGAGATCAGCTGGCAATAAAATAGCGTAATATATGTGATGTTTGTTCGCTTATGTTACAGAACAGTAATTTATTTTCAATTCAATTAATTTTTTTGGAACAAGCGAGTTTTCGTTTCTTACTTATCGCTGGTAACGAGTTTAAAGAGAATAAAGGTCTTAAGCATCGTTTAAAAAGGAGTAAATAAAATTTGGATTTGGTCAAGCGATAAAGGCAAAATCTATTTGCAAAGTAGACATTATCTTAAGAATTCCGCTAGACATCTTTATACTGAAATCCGCGGTCATTTTTGAAATATGGTGAGTTTCAGGCTTAGAACAACTTCAATGGAACAGCCAGAAGGTTACTTCTAATTCGTTGACACTTTAACCCCATAGGCACGCATTTTCGACAAAAGAGCTTGATGCGAAACTTCATCAAGTAGATACCTACCTTTAAACTATCAAGCGCACCTATTTTTTATTTATCTATTAGGATTTTCATAAACTGATAGTTTATCAGCCATTCTATAAATCTATGCACTTTTAGAATGAGTGTGGCTTTTGGTCGGGAATTGGTGAAGACAAATCGCCGTTTTTAGGGATCAGGTTCAGTGTGACGCACTTATTAATTTTTTTTTTTTGCATTTACAAGAGACCTCACTACCTCAACCAACTTGGATGGAGGTAGTTATACAAATATCGAGCCACTTTAACTGGAGTCAGTTAGCCAAATATCCAGCTAACTAGAAAGGTATATTGCTTAAAGCCCAAGTCCGCTGTAAGTAAGAAGTCGCCTAAGTAAATAAGACACCTCTTTACACAGGAGGATGTATATGACAGAGTCACATGAGGTAAACTCTACTGAGGGCCAATTAATCTTATAAATTACCAGCTGTATCCGATACCCGCCCGGCACAGAAATTGTATTTCTTAGGTCTTAGATTATAATGTTCTTTCGTAAAATGCGAAAAATGAGAATAAATCGACTGGAATTTTCTTTCTGCCTAAACCTGAAATACCAGCAATACGAATAAACCGAAAAAGTATCATGAAAATTGGCCCAGCGGTTATCGAAATATAACGTCATCGAGTTTCACCCCATAGAATATGTTTTTTCTGTAGGAGGTAAAAGAGTTTGAATGTTTTTTATTTGCATGTGAGATGCCAGGCCCCCTTGTCCAATTTTGATCAATCTTCACAGGACCACTCCACGGCCAATACCTAAAGCGGCCCATAGACACTACACTTGTGTCTGCACCGGTGTCGGTGTACGGAAATGTGTGCTGTGTGTGGGCTGGTGCGCACACCGATTTTGGTGTCAGACACGGAGCGAGTAAAATCAAAAGTTTTTGGTTTTTGGTGTCGGTGTCTCGATCGGTGTGATGTGTATACCGGAATGCCACACCGGTGTAATAACACCGGTGCAGACACAAGTGTAGTGTCTATGGGCCGCTTTAGACTATCTGTAAGTTTGAGCGATTTGGTTGTTTTCGAGATATACGATTTTGAATGTCTGTTTGTATGAACAGTGCCACGCCCCTTTATCCAATTTTAACCAATCGTCACAGAAGAACTACAGGGCCAATAACTAAGGCTTTCTGTAAGCTTGAGCCCAATCGTTTTGATGGTTTTCGAGGTATACGAGCATTTTTTTTTTGGTATGGGCGGTTCCACGCCCCTTTGTCCAATTTTGTTTACATACGAACCTGCTACAGAAGAATACCTTTCCAGAAAAAAAAGAATCATCAAATTCGGTGTAGCCAGACTCGAGTTATAAACGGACAAACATATTTTTAACTCATTTTTATGTAGACATAGAGGATGTTCGGGGAATAACGTTCAATCGATACCTTTCACTTATTAATGCATCTAACGTGATCGTCGTCCCCAGAAATGCCTGTTCAAGGCACTCTGCATATTTTGGAGTGAAAAGATCAATGGTACAGTAGAATTTCTGCAGGATTGGTCGAACGTCGAATACGTAGAACATTCTGTTATTATCAGAAGAACCGGACTTGGTATGGTAAAGTTAAGTTGTCGGTCTTTAATTCAGTGTTTTTCAAACTCTCACCTATGGTCATGTGATTTAGGTAATAATCGAAAGAGACTTGCAGATGTCCTATAAGGAGCGCAGGAGTATACGCAAGGATGTTTTTTTTTTGTAATGTCGAGCAGCTACTAGTTACCAAACTTATAAACGCATGTTCCCAAAGGTCGTAAAGAACTCTCGAAGCTCATTTAAGAACTTTAACAACCACAATATCAAGTTCTCCTGGGTTCCTGGACATAGTAAGACGGCCGAGCAGGCAATGTTGGAGTAAGAGATGACCGCTTACGAAGCATATACCTCTATACCGCCACCGATTAGAACACTGAATGGGATTTTAAACGATACAACTGAAAAGAAGACCAACCCACCTGATATTCACCAAAAAATAGAGACGACAACACTGCCCGAGCTAGGACTGAACGAAAAAGGAGCAAAAAAATCGTATAACTCTGGACAAACAATAATTAATTCACAGGCATAATCACAGGTTTCTGGGCAATCAAAACGATGATCCGCAAACGCAATCTAGGAATCAACAATCTATTCAGAAGCTGTAAGGGCGAGGAGGAAACAGAGCCGATCGAGCATTCTGTATGCAAATTGTCTCGCGCTTCACGAAGGATGACTCCGATCTCTTGAGTCCATGTTCTTGTAAGAAAACTTTTCGAAACTAGCCGAAGAAGAAATGTCGACTCGAGTTATGCTTAAATTTGCCAAGACCAGCAGCAATCAGATGGATGATGTCTTCTCGATGTTTTTGGGCTTGTTTCCAAATACATACGAGTGGATAGGGTGCTAGCGCACCGTAAGTTCTTCTCCTTCTCTACCCTAACCTAACCCAAGTCGGATTTTAAGTCGAATTCCAAGATGTGTTACATTTTTCTCAGCCAGCTCCTAAAGGCTGTTTAAGAGCAAATTTGTTGGGACCTTGGTTGTATTTTTTTATAAGCGCGGCATAAAGTAATTTATTTGACATAAAAAACGTGTAAATTGACATAAAAGGAACTCGCTCATCATTTGCACAACAGTTCTCCGAATGCCTATTATTGATGTAGTGACTGACTGTAACACCAACGATTGTCACGATTGTCACGATTTTCAGCAAATACCTCTGCCATATCTCAAGAGAAGCCAAAAGATAAATCCATAAAAATTGCCACTTAAAAACGACTAATCCGCAAAAATTCACCACGTATCACGTCACGGTGCGGCCCGCAGTCGATAAAAAAAAACTGCTATCCCTCGAATTCTGTAACCACAATGGGGACATAGAAAAACGTCTCAAATCACACAGACACTTTGTCATTTTATTAACTGAAAACCTTATTTGCTTTTGTTCATCTGTAAAATTCGATTACCTCCGCTAATTCCAAATGGCGGCGTCAGGCCAACACACACACCCTAAATCTCGTCCTTCACGCTCGTTACTGTGTGACGCGAAATCGACATAACGACGACAACGCCGCCAATTTGCATACGAAATTTTTATTTTTTGAATCAAAAATATGCTTGCGCCTTACTAACTTAAGCACACCCCATCCCCACCCCAGCCTATGGTGGCTGTGCCCAAGGATAATGTGACAAGACATCAGTAACAGTAGAGCAACCACCGCACCGATAGAAACAAAATGCATTTAAAAATCGAATTTCGTCCTCCGCCTTTTGTTATTCTTTTTATAATTTTGTATTTCGCCGTCTTCGGGAATATACACACAATTATTTTGATTGTGTGTGTCCTGACGCATAATCAATATGATATTTTTGCGCGCCAAGTGTTTGGTTCCATTTGAAGGGGTGCCCGGTCCGTGTCATATCGAATCGTATTTACATACTGGCTGGTTTAATTTTACGCCTATTGGTTTCGGCAATAGCCTGAGCAAATACTAGAGGCCCGATAAGGAAAGCAGCGACGTGGGTTGAAAAGACACAATGCTCCCTTTCGGAAGGATATGTATTTCGCAAGCGAGTAAATCGAAAAAAGATAAAGACCGAGTGATCGGTTGGAGGTCCTTTATTTGCATTATGTTGACGATTTCTTTAGACGCACAAATTCACAAAGTTCAATTGGGAGAATAACAGATGGAACAATGATGTGGATATGAATATCCTTTGAGAGCGTGCATTTTTTTTTGGGGCCGTAGAGCAGTTGTGAGTTTTTTTTCCATATCGAAATTGGATTCTATAAGATAAGAGAAAACGTGTTGTGTCATGTGTGTGGATTTGGTGATGAAGGGATTTGTCAAGTGGAGCGGATGAAGTGATTTTCGGCAGAATTTTATTTAGGGCTGTCGGCTGCAACTAAAGGTAAAGTTGGCCATTTCTTAAAATGATTACGTTGTAGGCATGCGAAGCCTCTAACTTCTCCTAACCAACATCACTTGTTAAAAGTTAGATCAGCTATTAGAAATACATATACATATTCGAATTAGTTTTGATTGTCCTCTCAGCTCTAGAGAGTGGCAACGAAGTTGAGGCGACGTCATTGCAGCTGACTTCAGTAATGCCTTCGATAAGGGACGTGGCACCTCCCATAAAATAAAAAAAAACATTCAAAATCTTTATGTATCTCGAAAACCACCGAACCGATTGAGCTCAAATTTTCAGACAAATTTTTAGGTATTGGCCCGGGAGTTTTCTTATAAAGATTCGTCAAAATTGGATAAAGGAAAACTCTACTCTCGACTCTGTCGAGGGCTATTCTTCGACAGTCATGAGATATAAAGTTTGTAAAATTTGGAACATTGATGATATGCAGTTCTGATAAACAAGAATGTTATTCAATTCCCTTTCACGACCAAAGCTGGGTAAATGTAGTCCTATGCTCTTGAGAAGGTCATAAAACACTCCTATCTCTATACGCTGACGGTATTAAATTCTACAAAATCATCTCTTCATTTCAAAACTCCTGGGGTCTCATCGCGTAACTTTTCAGACGATCATCGTCTCGACGATTAACCAAAACGACGTCGTTTTATGTTTGCTTCATGTAACATCACAATCGCGTCGTTCAATCGAATCGTTCATCTTTTTCATTTTGAACAGTTTGACCAGGGCTGTAAGCAAACTTTGATAACACACGAAGCAGCAGCATCGCCAAGACAACGTCGTTCGATCGTTTTCGCCTTATGCGATGAGACACCATTACATATTATTAATCATTTAAGCAGGCACGTAGCCAGGGGCTGAAGTCTTTGGATCTGAGAAAGCATTTTTCCTAGGAAATGTTGTGAGCTGTGTCTTGGTTGCAACTGAAACTGAAATGACCGTAATGGGGCTTAATATAAATTAAAATCTATAAAAAATGGGAGACTATCCCGGTAGGTATACAGTATTCAAACGATAGGTATGTACACTGTGCAAGCCATAGCTTGAACCTGGCTCTGCCATGTCAACTCTTGCAATTCGCAATTACCTTAGTGTAGTTAGTGAAATAGTTTATTTCTTCCGCAACCTTTCAAATGCATATTATGTAACTTTCAAAACTGTCATCAAAAAACACGCACCAGAGCCGAAAAACTTGACTTCTGCGCCTTGACAAAATTCATTGAAAGGCATGACAGTATTAATTCCTTTGTAGAGATCTTCAAATGCATTTCAATAAGTATTGAAAAAATAACTAGCAGAACGTGGGTGATGTCTTCGAAAGTATCAACACTTTTGCCAGTGTTCCAAAAATGCGATTGCCTATAGTAAGCCTCATGGTATACGAAAAACTTTTCAGTTTAGCGCTGCCCTTATCAGTCCCTACAGAACAAATCCTTACATTTCGTTTCTGCAATCGACCGCACAAAAGAAGTTCTGAATTCTCTTAAGGACATGAGGAAAATGCCGAAGATTTTTTCAGAGAGGCTTTTCAATCCGCATCCTAACTTGCCGAGGACTTACTTGAAGAACTTCATTGAAACAAACAATGCGTTCCAATCCAGAAACCTCTCCTTCTGAAGCCTATTTTAGAGTGCCGATACTGATTTCTTGCATAGATTCGTTAATACAAAATCTTACGGACAGATTCATGGTCAACGAAGACGTCCTACCATCGATCGTTTCAAGCTCTTCTCCCAGGTTTTGCTGCAGTTTAGCTTGAGCGAAAAGTTGGAAAAGTTAACACTTTACTTTGATAATGCAATTTCGTTATTAGCTGTGAAAGCTGAGTACATTCTTTGGTGCGAAAAAAAAAATCTTCGAGTGACCCTTCTACCGAAGTTTTGAAATTGCTTGATTATGTGACAAGCCTTAGGTACTTTAGACTTATAAATTTCTGGCTTACGGTTTTAGCAATGCTTCCAGTGACCACAGCTAGTTTTGAAAGAACCCTTTCAGCTATGAAGCTAGGCCTACGGTGTCTACCGCCTGTAGCGCCACCTATTTATTTTTTATTAGCTATGAAAAAGATTGAAACAATGTCCCGAAGCGTTAGGTTAGGTTAGGTAAGGTGGCTGTCCCGAAGGGGACACACTTAGACCACAATTTTGGTCCATTGTGATACCACGAGAGGGGGAGGGGGGAGGAAGTGGCAAGGGTTTTCGTCCAAGAATTTAAGGACTTCTCCGGCAAGGAACGCTTTGAGGGTCAGCCAATTCTCCCCGCTCATTTTGCCCTCTTCGTGACTAGTGTCACAGATGCCATAGAGCATGTGGTCCTTGACGACCTCATTGAAGGGTCTGAGCGCCGCATCAGCATTCTTCGCCTTCTTTGAGGTCATCGAAGTTTCTTCCATCGAAGATGGCCTCGATCTTTTGGACGTAAAGTCCTTCTTGGCAGCAGCCGCAGAGGGTCCTCCCGAAACAGTAGGGCTCCTCTGTTTGCTGCGAACGTTAGTGTGTGCTCCTGTATCAGGTGCACCAGTCGTCGTTTTGGTCCTGTGTAGCGGAGGTCGTTGTCTTATTGTTTTGGGCCCTGTGACCGAACTTTTCGACGGTTGGTTGCAGCCACTGGATGAGGGGAGTCCTCGCGCATCAGGTTGACCGTCCTCCTCATTCAGTATCGCACCCGCCCATCTAATGGTTGTAACGAAGCATTCGTAACACGCCGAAGACACCCCCCGCACTGATCTAGTACCAGCCACAGTACTCTCGAAGTCATCCGAAAATAATAAACAAATAAACCACCAAACATACCTCCCCCCCCTACCGCACTGGTACAATATCGCCAACAGCGATCAGACACCAGTAACCAACGTAATGCACCGAGAGAGAGAGAGAGAATTACGCTCCACACACCGAACACAAATCATGTGATGTAAACAAATAAATAATTTTTCTCAGCCATATAAGTCACACTCGCTTTCTGGACAAAATTACATGAGAGGAGAAGAAAATTCCGAAACGATCGAGCAACATTCAGCAGTGGCAAAGTACCAATCAGGTGTACAGCTGAAAGTGTTCCCGAAATAGCTATATTAGCTGTTGGTAATTTTTGGTACTAAGAACCTGAGGGTACTTAGTGTAAATTCCAAGGCTACTTCCCCGTAGACTTGTGTACCGCCAGGACTGTCGCAAGACTGACCTGTGAACCGCCAGGACTGTCGCAAGACGGACCTGTGTACCGCCAGGACTGTCGCAAGACGGACCTGTGAACCGCCAGGACTGTCGCAAGACGGACCTGTGTCCCGCCAGGACTGTCGCAAGACGGACCTGTGAACCGCCAGGACTGTCGCAAGACGGACCTGTGTCCCGCCAGGACTGTCGCAAGACGGACCTGTGAACCGCCAGGACTGTCGCAAGACGGACCTGTGTCCCGCCAGGACTGTCGCAAGACGGACCTGTGAACCGCCAGGACTGTCGCAAGACGGACCTGTGTACCGCCAGGACTGTCGCAAGACGGACCTGTGAACCGCCAGGACTGTCGCAAGACGGACCTGTGTACCGCCAGGACTGTCGCAAGACGGACCTGTGAACCGCCAGGACTGTCGCAAGACGGACCTGTGTACCGCCAGGACTGTCGCAAGACGGACCTGTGAACCGCCAGGACTGTCGCAAGACGGACCTGTGAACCGCCAGGACTGTCGCAAGACGGACCTGTGTCCCGCCAGGACTGTCGCAAGACGGACCTGTGAACCGCCAGGACTGTCGCAAGACGGACCTGTGAACCGCCAGGACTGTCGCAAGACGGACCTGTGAACCGCCAGGACTGTCGCAAGACGGACCTGTGTCCCGCCAGGACTGTCGCAAGACGGACCTGTGTACCGCCAGGACTGTCGCAAGACGGACCTGTGTCCCGCCAGGGTTGTCGCAAGACGAACCTGTGTACCTATACGAACTGCCGCAGGGCATCATAAAATACCCGTCCGAAAGTCAAGCCGCCTCAGTAAGTCGAGACACCGACTCCAGAAGATCGAACACCGAGGATACCGAGAGGAAAAATCACCGCCGCCGAAATTATTATTGAGAATATTATAACATAATATTGTAAACTAGATAGTAAGCCAAATAAAGAAATCCTATGTATATATGATAACCTAATAAGGTAGACTATAAGAAAAGTAATAAAACGGAAACTTCAAAACCCAAAGTTAGTGTTTCTTTGGGAAGAATCTTGGCGATCCGGCGAGCTAACCCCAGCCTCGACAAAAAGCACCTCACATGGTCTCCTTGTCCTTTTGATCCCAGGAACTATCTGGTTTCGCAAGGACTAAGGCCAGCAGCTAGGCACTGCGCGTTGCTGCTTACATTTTATGGCACTGGGGGTGAACTTTTTTCCCCGCCTAGCAGCTTTGGCTTTAGTTCCAAATTCCGCGTCCGAAGCAGACGTGTCAATGGATTTGGAATCCGAATCCGATGGGAGTAGTGATTCGGTGTCGTCGCTGTTTGTTGTCCTGTAGTTCGTCGTGTCAGTCGGTGTCCCGAAGCGTTATGCAAGGTTAATTTCACTTGCTATGATATCTGTTCATTCTGATATTATTGTGAATCCAGATAAGGTGATTGATCTCCTGTCAAAAAAAAATTAAGACGTTTTCTGCTTCGAAAAAATTTGACTAATAGAAATCAGTGAATTGGAATAGTTTTTTGTTTCGTAAGACTTGGAAGCAAGCTCCCCCCGAACCAAAATCCTGGCTACGGCCCTGCATTTAAGTAACCTCTACTCCAAATACGTTTCACCCCGGTGTGGTGGGTGGGCTCATCAGTACCTAACATGCATACCTTGAAGAATGCATTGACGCTGCAGAAGAATATATCTGCAATCATTTATCGTCTACTTTTAGGCTCTGTCTCTTTACAACTATATTTTCTTTAACACAAACCCAAACCCCCGTAATTTACGTTGTCCTAATTTTTTTTACCCACTGACCCATCGTGCCTCATATGGTTTCATCGAGGACGTCAAAGCCCATGGAATACGACCTCCGAAATCGAATTAAGTCTCATCAGCTTTGGTGGCGTTAAGTCAAGATACGGACAACACCACATTCACAAGACCGGAACTTGATAAAACTTCATTCTTTAAAATAAGTGCGAATGATGTTTGAAAGTTCAAATTTCGGAACCATTATCTAGTTGCACCAAACGGAGGAATACGAATTTTCGGTAATGTTACAAGAACGATGAGTTGAGTTCTCCTAAAACTTGCAACAAGTCTTCCATATTAACAACAGCAGTCGTGGAAGACACAGTAGGACCGTAGAAGCACTGACAGCAAGCTTTTTAAAATAGTCCCACTGAGTTTCTCGGTTATAATATAACCAAATTGTGATAGGTCGCCTAAGAAGGCTCGATCTGATGCCAAGTTTGGCTCTAACTATTGATTTAACTTGTAGTTTACCTCCCCTGGAAGATACTGCGAACGAATTTAGAAGATGGTAAGATTTGAAGATATTCAGTTCTGTTGAGTAGACATGTACGATCCTACCCAGCGTTCCATTTCCATATCGGAACCGCCGCTAAAGATCGATAGTTCAGTGGAAGGTTCTGTCGTGGACTTGAAGTAAACTTGGTTTTAGTTATATAGAATTTGTCAGTTACATGTGCAGTTATAGCCGCAGGCAGCTTGTTAAAAACATACCGACGACGCTGAGCCCAGATTCTTGGAATCGAACTTCGCTACATGCAATTGTGATGATGATGCAATTTATTTAATAGTAGCTGAGCGGGACAGCTTTGGCCGTGCCCAGGAATTACTCCCATAATTGTCAATAAAAAGATTTTAAAATTTGTTCATTGGCAAAAACTTTTCTCATCACTCTTTCCTCGTAAATATTTAGTATAAAAAATCACCTAGATGTCCGTGACAGTTCTATGGATGGACGTGTGGTTACTTAACTTATCCCTGGAAGATTAAAGGCCGATGTTCTGCACTCAGTTCGGTTTTGTTTCAAAAATCTTGTTTATAGGCATCAGACGAAACTGACATGATCGGTGGAGTGGAACGAAACTGTAAAAGCTGGTTGGACGATTAGAAGGCCATTCTTCTCTGTATACTTATCCGGCTCTCTCCCAAAAACGAAAACTCCACCTGGTAGCCTTCTATTACAAATATTTAAATTATCTACTCGTATTAAAAACAGACATTCGTAGATTAGAATCTCAAACTGGTTCAAGTGTAGCCCTTTGTCGATAGGAACTTCAACCTAACCTGACTTAACCTATGCCCTTCCGTCATAAGATTGAGATTGTGAGCTATAAACAAGGTCCCTTTGATATGCACCAACATAGTAAGTCGGCCTCAGTTTGCCCCACGTATACAACTATAAAAGAACTCTTCTCGTTCCCCATCTCTCTACAACTAACCACACCACGATCGTACCTAATCAAATGATTTTCAGTCTGCCGCATGTCCTTCCAATGCACCAAAGAGGACCATCGCCAAATCCCACAATTTGATTCATTTCAATTGAGTTGGCACGATTAAATCGCAATCGCTCTCCGCAGACAAACATTGACAGTCAAATGCCAAAACAACGCATCCGCACTCTCCAAGTCGTATATTTCAATTTTCACAAAACCAACACATTCTCTGGCCAATTCCCATCGTAAATTACACATCCAGCTATACGAGCCTCTATCGTCTCTGCAGTAAAATTGAAATCCTCACTCATTTAGCAATGCCATTTGGAATTCATTTGGCAAAGCATTTAGTCAAGCTGACTGACTAAATGACTACCAAAACCTATACATATCCCCAGTGCACAGTTGTTATCCTTGTACATCCCGGCTGTATGCATATGCCTGGTCTGGGCGACAAAATTAATTTGCGCCCTAATTGACTTCGCACATCTCTGTCGTAGAATGTGCTCTGCTTCTGCCGTTTCCTGTGTGACTGTGCGCCTGTGGGATACCAATGATTGAGAGATTTATGTGACTCCCAATCGGAATGGAAACTGGGATTCGACGCTGGAAGAAATTGATGATTGCAATTTAATTGCACAGGATATTGTCGGATGGGTGTTTGCCCCCCCTACTGGTACATTCGCAAAATTAATTTCGGAAGCAACGAATTAATTAAAGACTGGAATCAAACGAGAGTCCTTGAGTGGGTGTCTGATTAATAGCGAGAAGAAGGAACGATTTTTATTTCAAAGGACTCTATATTGTAATCCTTTTTGCCAGGTATTCACAGAATGTATAGGAATGGACAGCGTCCGGTAGTGATATTCCGTAACAAAAGGACACAAGCACACAAAACTATCTGTAACGCAATACTGCTGGCAAATCCTGGCTAAAATACCACCAGCTAAGTTTAAAACAAACATGTAACACAATACGGTGCAGCGTAAATAGTTTCGGGTCGCTTGGACGGGTGGGATGTGTGTAATTATTTTCAACACCACCCTACCCCCGGCGACTGCGATGATATCCTTGAAACTATACGGGAAGCGCATCCCTTTTTGCTGGGGCCGAAAAATGTAATTATTGAAAAATGCTTAATGGGAAATTTATCGTGGAAGAAAATATTGACAGAGACAAATTTGTCGCATCTGGGGACGATTGGGTGGAGATGGCGTTTCTCCCCCTGGCTGGGACTCAGCCCCTGTCAGAGAGAGAGAGAGAGAGAGAGGGAGCGAGAAAAACCTTATTAAAAGAAGATTAGTTTATCATTTAATTATGAACGAACGAAAATTCGAAAATTCATTTGGGCATATATAACGTGATAGTGTTAAACTAATCAAGTTTTCATTTAGTAGTGTGGGTGGGCCGGGGTTGGGGTTACAGATTTGCATAGTGACACTTTCCGGGATGGTGGTGGGTGGTGGGGGTTCCGGTTGATGTCGTTGATGATGTGTGGAAGTTATTCTATTTGTTGTTAGTTGTTAGGTGTTGATTTTGTTTTAGATTCGGTTTAAGGATAACGTTGGGAGAAGTTATTGCTTCAGGACAAGCAGTGCGGGAGTGTGTATATGTATACGGTAGGGGTTTAATTTCATTGGAGAGACGATATTTCCCCGGGGAGACAAGACTTATGCATGAGGTATTGCAGTAGAGCTGTTAGATAGATTTACTCGAAGGAAATACATATTTGAGATGTTTTCATGACAATCGGTGCTATTATAAAAATAACAACGCTCTTGTTTGATAAAATTGCACATCTCCACGTTTCTAACATTTTTCATAGTTTCCAACTTCGGTTTCGTAAGTAATTGATTTTACCCGATCCAGCAATCACAGCTTACCGCCGTCTCTTAAGGCTGTCATAGACCCCAGCAGAACAGTAGGATGTCCACTTATGGATGGGCAAATGAAGGTGTTTATTAAGTTACGATTGATCTGTTTTAGGAAACGTCAAATATCTATCATTTTTATTCGTTTACGATATCAAACACTCTTATCGTCGTATTTTCTTTCCGAAAGATTTGACAGCAGACTGTGACTGTTTTGACATCTCATGTGATTGCATACAAAATTTGAAGTTCTGTCAAGCATATGATTTGATTCGGCGGATTTTTTCTTATCTATACATATAACAAAACTGTAGGAATTTTCTTTGGCCTTTAAAAACTCCAAAACTACTTGATAGATTTCAATGAAACTTTTTTTAAAATGTTCCTTAGGACTGTGAGACTGCTATAGGCCATTCATAGAGACGTCCTTATGAACAGATTTTAGCCAACATATATTTTTTGAAGTGAAAATATATACATACACACATAACTTGCTATAAATGGGAGTATGAAACACTCAAAGTGTAATTTTAAATGAACCAAATATAATTTTGTTCGAGCGGGCAAGGCGAGCACGGGTCCAGCTAGTTCTTAATAAAACTTTGAAAAAGATTGCACCTGCAACGAAATATTCGCAATGGCCTCAACCTAGTTGCGCATCTTCTTATACGCTTTTCAAGTAGTTCATTGTTTGATATTGTAGTAAAAGTTTCTGGGTACAAAATGTCCAACAGGTATAAAGAGTGAAAATCGAAATGGCCTCATCCTAGTTATCGGAAATGTATATGTACTATGTAGTAATGCTGTTTAGTGTCATTGGTGTGTCTCCCGGCCAGTCACACTTGGCAGCTCTTCTTTCGTTTTTCTAAAAGTCACGCCAAATCTAGTCACGAATATAGACCAGCCAAATCAAGTCAACTGAAGACGACTAAAGCTACGATTACACGGCCATTTTTTTGAGCCATTTAAATGGCGCTGTGACGTCAGGAAAAAATGTCGCAATAGAGCGACATTTAAGCTACGATTCTTCATTGGAAAAATGGCGATCACACGAAATGACTATCATCGTCACTTGTGTCCCAAGATCAAATGACGGACACTGCGAGTCATTTAGAATTTTCCATTGGAATGCCATTTAAATGACGCAACAGCCAAACAGTTTAGTCGTTTGTACAAGGCGTCATTGAAGAGCGATCACACGGCCATTTAAATGGCACTGAATAGATGTCATTTGGTCCGACATTTTTCTAGTCATTTAAATGACGCCGAAAATGTTATCCCAAAAATGGCGATCACACAGAACGACATTTAAATGACTGCTTTGTGACGCGATTTTTACGTCAGAGCGCCATTTAAATGATGCGAAAAAATGGCCGTGTAATCGTAGCTTAAGACTTCGAATGTGCCAATCTTTTTGGCTAGATTTATATGTAACTCCTTCGTGAACCTAAAAAAAATTGGATGCATGATCTACGCCAACCACAAAAGGGACAAGTGCTGTTACCTGTCAGTGTCAGACTTCTCTCAGACTTAGGGCCACTTGCACCAAATCATTGGATATCTAGGTAAACTTCTGAATAGCTAACCAAAGATAAACCAATAAATAGTTACTTCCTGTCTTCGTGTTGCACCATTGCAAAATTATGCCTAGATAAGTAACCTTCGATTATTTTAAATTTGACAGTACTACCAATACTAAAAACGCAAAAAATACATTGAACTGTCGAATAAATGGCAAATAAAAGCTACTGACGTAGGTAAATAAACTTGTGCAGTGGATGAAATTAATGTCAGATAATTCCAATAGCCCTATAGGGCTCCAAATTTTAGGAATCTAGGTAATCGTGCCACGCAATAGAAATTTGTTGCATCTTTATCTATTGTTCTGCTTTTGTTTCTGAAAATATAAAGTAGGTACTTTGGGCTGAGTTGAGCTATCGCATGCGAGTATGGATTATACGACATGCTGTCGATTCGATTCATGCACTCCTATCATATCGCCGCATTTTATTCGCTGACGCTGACATCGAAATGTTTTTTTTTCTATCGAATATTCCACGGTTATAAAAGTAGCTACATATTTATAAGACCACAATTGTCGGAAATTAAACTAATATCCATTCTTTGCGTTGATTTTATTTTTCACACTATACCAAGTACTTGACACTTTCTTTTACTATTTGACGTTTGGGCACGACTATCCAGCCTTTCGAGACTGGATAAATATTTTATGAATTTATCCAAGGATAGATAAATAAGTGTACATGTGCAACACAATTTTTACCTAATCAGCGGAATAGAGCTAAACAGTGAATAAAAGAATAAATACTGCTGTCAAATGAGTTTGGTGCAAGTGGCCCTTAGTGAACTACAAATCTGAGGAATAATTTTGAAAACATAATAATCGATAGTCTGTACAAAGGATATATGCGACGAATTTTATAGGACTATTATGCTACCTTAAATACGTGAAAAGTTACGGATTCTTTGAACTTGGTTGGGGCTTAAGTTGGCATGGATACGGACGACGGACATAACGGTCCTAACATCAACATCGTTGACTCTCGCTAAAATCTGCAAAGAGAAGGTGACACCATGTTAAATGTTAAATTAATGAAACGATTTTCTTTTTTTTTTTAAATAAAGTCATACAGAGGTTGAAAGAATATGAAACGCTCATCTTTTTGGCTTACATTTTGTATTGATTCACAGAGTACTTTATAGAGATTTGGGTTATGTTATAATGTGACCATTTCACCCGCTTTTGGCGGGTTTTACCCTCTTTTTACCTAAAACCCCTTCACTCGCCACCACAGCCATTTTCCCGCTATTTGATAAAAAGTCGGAAATTAATTCTCTTAAGAATTTTTTTTAGTCCTTTTTTTCACTACGTTTGAAGATTTTTTTAATTAAAAAAACGTATAAGAACACTGATGGCAGAACTCAGCTGCCGTATACAACTATAGTTGGCATAAGTGCGCGAAAATTGCAAATGTCATGTGTCAAAGAAACAACCAATGTTATTCATTGACATTCCCTGTAAATAGGACGGTAAAATTTAGAAAGATAAAGAGAGACACGCCAACTCCGAGATGTCGAAAAATCCAAAAATTAAAAAAATATGTAGCGCTTACGCCAGAAGCAGTTTTTGTGTATATTAAAAAAACTGATGACGTTTATTTTTAAAGAATTATATTAGACTAGCTGGACCCGTGCTCGCCTTGCCCGCTCGCACAAAATTATATTTGGTTATGTGTATGTATATATTTTCACTTAAAAAAATACATTTTGGCTAAAAATTGTTCCTTAGGACGTGGCTATAAACGACATAACCTATAGCAGTCTCACGGTGTTAAGGAACATTTTGAAAAAAGTTTCATTGAAATCTGTCCAGTAGTTTTCGAGTTTTTAGCTGACAACGAAAATTGCTACAGTTTTATTATATGTAAGGATTTAACGTGACAATACGTGAAATAAACTGTTTTCTACTATTTTGCACGAAATTTTTCAGGTCAGAATGTACTTTTGGGAAACCCGCCAAACCCGCCGAAACACGCCCGCTTTTAGCTTAAAAAAACCCGCCTTTTTTGCCAAAAAATAAATGGTCGCACGTTACTTATGTATGGTAAATAGCACATCGGATAAATGACCGGCACGCCTTTGCTGGCAAGCACGTACCTACTCTTTTATTGAACTTTTCTATGACCGTTTCGCATAAATGTGGCTGAATTTCTTTAATGCATCTCCCAATTTTCTCTTTTAAGGCACTGGTTGTCGTGGACTTGTTTGCATAGACCTTTGACTTCAAAACACCCCAAAGAAAAAAATCCAATGGCTTTAAATCGCTGGATCTGAATGGTCAATTCTGATCGCAAAAACGGTCGATTACACGATTATACGAAATGGCTCATGTAGTAATTAAATTGTTTCTCTGGCTGTATGGCATGTGGCAGCGTCTTGTTGAAACCATACATTTGTCACATCCATATCTTGTAATGTAGGCACTACAAACTGGGTTATCATGTCATGATAACGAAAACCATTAATTGTTACTGCCTGACCAGCCGCATTTTCGAAGAAGAATGTTGCGATAATGCCTCCAGCCCAAAATCCGCACCAACAGTCACTCGTTGCGGATGCATTTGTTTCTCAACAATTACGAGTTTTTTGAACCCCAAATGCGACAATTTTGCAATTAACGAAGACATCCATCCAGATGAAAATGAGCTTCATCACTGAAGATGATTTTGTTCGAAAGTTGCGGACTGCAACTGACAAACCTTCATTATTTTTAAAATATTGCTTAACAATGAATGAAAATGCGTTGTTCTTTTGTATAGCGCTTCATTTTTACTACCTCCGAACCGTCAGCTGTCATATTTGTTATCTTTTTTCCGTTGGACACCCTTTATAAATCTCTGTCGCTCAAATTTTCTTACTAGGAGTTTCTTGAAATGCTGTAAGAAATGTTTCTCCACTACCGCATCCTTATGTATACTTACGTGACGTGACGCTACAGTCTAGGTTTGACCTGGGTCTCAACCAGTAGGATACTCCATCTACCGTCTCTGATAAGCATTAGGCGAAAACAGAGCTGCTTAATCAAATCTCTGGGCACTGAAGACGTGAAGACTTCGGGTTTACTAAACAACGACTTTTGTAGAAGCTGAATATAGGAAACGTGTTCTGTCCTTGCTAATCCCGCAAGAAGGCCTCTCTAGTCTCTAGTGACCTTGTTCCCGCCTATGTTCTTAGCTGTACTGACAAATAGTTAGCATGAGTATCAAATATACATAAACAACTTAGACCCAACACAGTTCCTTGTTGAAAGTTAGTACTTGTACTAGGTCCTTAGATGTCTCTTCAAAGTACACATTGAAATTAAGGCTGCTTTCCAGGTGATGGAACCTTTACTATTTGTCGCCTTATAGGATTACCACTGTATGTCGTTTAAAATATCAAGATCAACCACAAGAATACTTGTACAAAATCAAAAGGGTCCACTAGCTAACCTCCAGCATATTCTGTGAGTGTCCTTGAATACGTTGAAACATCGAAAGCTTCATATTTCTTCAAATAACAAAAATCATAAATTCATTCCCACACCAAGCCAAGCGTCACAATATCGAATTCTTTTTCCATGAATATAATTTCAATTTTTACTGTTATTAGAAGGACATTACTGTGAACATAATGTCGCACTATATATTCAAATGTCTTCCAATTCGCCGACTAAATGACCCAAAACATCACCTCATTCATTTTCATTTCGATGTCTGCACTTTGTCTGTCGTTGGTTATGTTTCAAAGAGTCCTTTGGCATCCAGATCCCACCATCATAGGAAACAACTCATTCTTCGACTGAACGAATAATTGCGCGCGCGATTTTTATGTTTATTAATCCAATGATTCCCTCTCTAATGGCCAGGGAGCTATGGGCTGGTCCTTTTGGGTGGCCCATCGCACACGAATCTAATGATCCTTAACATCATAAAATTAAGAGAAAAAGCTAAGGGAAGGCTTCGCAAAAAAATACACGACCCCGAACAGGGGTGCGAATGAGAAATTAAAACATTAGGGTCGAAATGTTATTTAGCGCAGCAGTGAGTTTGGTTATTTTTTTTGTTCATATACTCTTCTTCCATTATCCTCGCTGAGTCCTGACAAAGTAAGTTCTTTATCACGGGCAACCACTACCACTGTGAGACAGGAATGGAATGTCAGGAATCTTTTATTCTTATTAAATTGGAAGTAATTATGAGAGTGAGGATGGTCTGGCTCTGGAGTCTGGCTCTGGAGACCAAACCAAACGTTGTTTCTTCATTTCGAGTTAATTTCGATGTAAATGAACAGATAAAATGTTTGATAATGATTCAATTACGGGAATTTAATTTCATTCATCTAGTTGGTGTATACTTCTTTGGTGGCAGTCTCAGAATGAATCCTGACAAGAGTTGTTGCCCTGGTGACATACTGGCGAGTCGGTGGCTTTTGTCGCACCAAGGGGGGTATAAAGATCTTTTAAAAGGAAACTTTTTGTTTTCTGTTGAGATAATTATTTTAGTAATTTGAGAAATTCGTAATTGAAATGCTGTCGGTATGGGGGCAGCGTGCACGCCGTGGTGGGGATGGTGGATTTTTTCTTTGAAATGAAACTTGTTTGAGGAATTCATATTCCACCAGCGCAATGCTATTCAAGAATTTGAAATAAATGTTTTCGCGTCACTTAAGATAGAAATTGAGTTTTTTTTCAATTGAGTATAGTATTTTGATGATAATTTCTGACGGATGTGTGTCATTATGTTCTGTTCATGTCTTCTGGGGGTGAAAGAACGAACCAAAGGCTATAAAAGTCCATATTGCAGAATCAATTGCACCAGAATCACATTGAAAACATTTGAAATTGGTTATGATATAGTATCAGAAATGTTGTGAGGATTAAGTCGAAATATACACTCAAACGTCTTGAGCTTTGGTTGCATATTATATTCTATGGATGTGGAGGCCAATAGTAGCTATCGATGCCAAGAGACCATCAGAGCCGCCGCATCTGATGTGCTTGGTCCCACATGACAACCCCACCAAAACATAAACTCACCTACAAAGCGTGTCCGTGTAGAGAAAAACGAGGTTGACTGCCGATCTATTTAAGACGAAAGGATCCTTACAATCTTTTATCAGGTCCACAAGAAAGATACCATCTTAACTGTGTGCCAATTATAGTGGAATCAGTTTTATGGATTCAGGATCTTGTGTGCTGTACTCTGGTGGAGGCCTGAAACCATCTATCAACTAATTGACCCCTACCCAGTGCAGTTTTAAACCCGGTAAGTACACAACCGACCATATTCACTATATGGCAAATCTAGGACAAACCGCAAGAAGTGCGGATCGATAGCCACAATCTGCTTATCGATTTCAAGGCCGCTTATAACAGCATTTATAGAGACGAGCTATATAGAGCCCTTTCTGGTTTTGACAACGCCGCCAAGCTCGTCACGATGTGCAGAAAGACGGTTTAGAAGACTCGCAGTACCATTATGGTCGAAAACAATATCACCGAGACCGTTGATTTCAAAAAAGGATTTAGACAAGGCGTTGCCCTGTCATGTACCTTCTTTACCATGATACTTTAATAAGTTGTGCGAAAGCCGCAAGCCACAACCAGAGGCACAATTTTTCACAATTACTTTCATATGCGGCTGTACTTTGACAGAACTTAGGGAGCTGTCATAGGCCAGTTTGCAAATATTAGGATAGAAGCAGCAAAATGGGATTAGTTGTGAACGAGGGTAAAACCAAGTACATGCTGTCAACGCACAACATCGATGAATCGAGGTAAATGTTATAACAGGCTTCTATAACTTTAAAGTAGCTATACATATACAGAGTTAGGAAAATATCCCTACCTAAGCTCCGCTATAAACTCCAAAAATGACATCATCTCAGAAATCAATCGAAAAATTGCGCTTACCAATCATTGTTTCTTTTCTTTGGCCTAAAAATGCCATGGAGTATAGTAAGGCCTTGTCAAGAAACTCTATATAAGACCCCCTTCGTCCCAGTCCTGCTAGATGAAGATATCATTGGTGGCTTTGAACTGAAATTCTTCGAGTTCTTTTGGACGGAATTCGGGGGTGTAGAGAGGCCGCAGTTAGCCAAAAGATCGAGCTAATGTACAGAAGAGTGGTATTAGTAGAGATTGACTCCCAGGTGCAACCCGGTCTGCAGCGCCACCTAAGTAAATAAGACAATCGAGTGATTATAGGACCTACTGGGGGACTTTACTATATAGTTCACTGAGCTCTAAGCAATATTGGACTAACTGCACTAAAAAAAAAAAACTTCAATTCAAAGATTTGAACTAGACAGCCCTATCTAACCGCGGATTGGGGCTTCGTGGGTGCTTCTGACAACGTTGATTTTACCTATACCAGATCTTCTCCGTGAGTTTTTAACGGTTTTGGCAAGTTCCTTAAAAACCTTTTGTTGTTCGAAAAAATAACGCACTTAAAAGGTTCATTTGTAGTAACCTTAAAAATACATTCACCTCCTAATATAGGTACATAAAAGGTAGTTCAAGGGTTAGTAGACATGTGTTGGACTACCTAAAGAGCGAGCGGTCTTAGGCTAAACCTTTGAAAGTATAAATTCCACCTAATCACATTATCTTTCCAATTCTTGAGAATGTTCTGGGAAAGCTTACCAATTTAACCTTTCGGAACCGTCATAAAATTGTGGTCACTTCCATTTGTCCCAAAACTCAAAATCTCTGAAGAAAGAATGGTTGTAAGAGGACGATAGGCTCATATGCAATGAACCGGTTGCGCCAATTAACGAAATCAACCAATTTCCCATTTTTGGACCTTGAAACCATTTCACCAGAAAGCCTGAGTTCACTCACATCTCTCGAAATTCATATATTTACCAACTAATTCGTGGATCCCTTCGCCAAAAGATATACGCTCTCTTTCGCTGCAATCATTCATAACCCAGAAATTAGCATAAATCACACTGAGCATCAGTATAGAGCTCTCGAATCAAAAATGGCAGATGGACAAAGCGACAGACGAGCAAAAACAAAACCACAAGATCCTCGACGAAACGCTTCCATTTTGAATTAAAAATCAGCAGCATCCGAACAATAGAACACTCGCGGGGTTCTTTTGCACGGACCATCCACTGCACCACGATCTGTCGGTCGGTCAGGGTACCTAATTCTGAAACCGCCTCTTTATGGTAGCACACCGCACTTCGAGGATCCATCAATCCCCCGTTCAGATCAGACCGCGGAGTCCGCATGTACTTATGGGTTCGCGATTAGTATTCAAATCAAGATCCTCCCGCAGTTGTTATATAGAGAGTGGCTGCTTCTGCATGCATCATCTCTGCATCTCTGTGTGGAGGGATAATTTGTAGGTATATCCCCAACATATATACGCATGCAAAGCGGTTTGTTCTTTATTTTACTCGTCGTCGTTCGGCACATCACATGCCCAAAAGGCACATAAACGTGCAACAGTAGATCGCGTTCCGCACTCTCCTCACCCATCCGATATGGGTGGGGGTTCTACTTTGCATCCTAAGAAGCTACCACAACCATTTCTGTGTTTATGACTGCTGATAGCGATGTACAGCAGCAGCAGCAATTGGACTGCGCGCACTTGCATCTCTCGGATCTTGTAGGTGCGCGCATATCGGAGACGAAATCTTGGAAACCGAGTCCGTAGTAGTTTATGGTAGCCAGATAGTGACCATGATAATCGTGGGTTTTTATTGCCCATGTACATCGGGCACTGGGCGATTTAGCGCGGGTTTAGCTGAAGTTTGCTGGTAGTAACTACTTTTTTTTTATGTGCTGCTGATCTAGGCGAACGGAATTTCGAAGATCTTTTAACCAATCGGCGCAGTGTGGAGCTGATTATGGCATAGGTATTAGGTACTCCCAGGTAGGAGGTAAGTGCTGGGTACCGCTCGGAGTAAGTATCTATTTATCTATTTTTTTTTTTTTTTCGGTCCACAAGTGGCAATTTGAAAGTAGTTGGATAATGATGGGTATTTGAGCAGCTGGTAAGTGTTTAGATAATATTTTTATTAGCTTTGGCGAAATGACCATAGAGAAGTTTGAAGTCGAAGTGCTTCGCTGTGAGGAAGCTTTAAAATGTGAGACAAAAAATTATGTTCGCGAAGGCATATTACTATGGGGAAATTAAGAGGCCAAGGTGTGAAAATAGTCACTCAATTAAATGTAACTGCGGTGATTTACAGCGACACGGCGTTAGTTACATCAAAGACTAAACAAATAGCACACAACGGCGATGAATATGTGTGAGTGATGTTCATGAAGAGTGTAGTTTGCACAGGCAGCTTCTAAGTTGTAAGCCCGTCTGAGTTAGATTCCAATTCGGTGCATATACATCTTTTAGTAGGGGTGATTTTTTTGATTACACTGAGCTTGACGCTTCCCCACCATTTAGAAATTATTCAACAAAATGTTTGAGGTTCGAGCTATTTAAGCTATCGGGTGCGTCAATCTTAGCAAAGCCATTGTCAGTTTTTGATCGACATGTTGTTCATATCTCACAGCCTGCAGAGTGATTCTTAAGTTAGTGTGGAGACATTATACCTTTCGAAGTTGAAGGCATTTTAGCTTTCAGAATGTAAATAAATGCGATAAGATATACGGTCCATATACGGTCCACCAAGTTCATAAAACTGAATCGTATCCAATTCACTCGAGTGGGCAAATAAAAATAACTAAATAGTTGGCTAAACAAGTCTGTAAAGGGTCTATGACGAATAGACGAATGGAAGGGTCCTACAATTTGATGAAGAGTCTGATCGGCCGAATTATGAGGTTTTTTCTGATGTTCGCTATAGCTGATACAGTGAAAAGAACCTTGAGTGTTCTTTAGGTTTTTTCGGACATCGAGTCTAAGAAAGACCCCTTGCTCAGTAGTCCAGCACACCAACCAAGCCACTGCGAACATTTAGTTCCTCATGTCAAACGGAAAAAATTCCACGTGCGATTGACACGGCTTAAATCTCACTACCAAATGGCTGATTTGAATAATTGTGTGATCAGATCATCTTACCAATGCTATATAAATGGCCAACTTTTTGTGACAGCATGTCAGAGATTGACAAGGTCCACGAGTGACACTCATCACTAGATCTGCTCTCCTTCTTCTCTATTTGTTTTTCGAATTAATTTTTGTCAAGGCTTAGGCTACGGACGCAGTGCATGCGAAAAGCTAAGCGAAAGCTAAGGCTAAGGTTTGACAGGTCAAAGCAATAAACTGCGCTCATACATTTCAATTGCACTGGCCATATAGTAGTTTCGATGCTAAGATACATGCTAAGCGAAACTTGGCGCTAAAAGCGAATAAACTCTTCTGCTCAGTTTTTTAGCAAGAAATTCAAGCAAAAACGAAGCTGTCAATAGATTTGGGTACATAATCGAATACTAATGATATTCAAAAGTATTCAGCAATTTTTTTCGGGATGTTTTTGGATGTCTTCGTAAATCTTTGTAAAAATGATAAAATAATTTTTAGAACGGACTGTCCTTTTCCAAAAATGAATGGCTGAAAAATAAATTATTTAATGCAAAGTCCTCTTCTTCTGACGAATCTATTTCCATTATTCAAGGATGCCTTTTATTTTTATGCAATTCCGAAGCGTTAATGTTCGCGTTCATTATGGACACCATTCGCTTTGCGTATAGCTTAGAATCTTAAGCTTTAGCTTTCGCTTAGCTTTTCGCGTTCACTTTGTCTGTAGCCTTAGAGTCCCGCCCGCTGCTTTGACCATTCCCAGCAATTGCAATGCTTAAATATAATATGGTAAAGGACTTTGTCTACCTAGGCTCCTCTATGAACTCAGACAATTACACCAGCGCTGAGATTAAGCGAAGAGTAACTCTTGCCAATCGCTGTTTCTTTGGGCTAAGAAAGCAATTGAGTAGCAAAGCCCTCTCTCGAACAACTAAAGTGACCCTTTATAAGACCTTAATCATCCCAGTCCTACTTTATGGTGCAGAGGCATGGACTCTATCAAAAGCGGATGAGCTTACTCTTGGTTGCTTCGAGAGGAAAATTCTTCGAGTAATTTTCGGTCCCGTCTGCATAGACGGTGAATGGAGGAGGACATTGACATTGAATGAAGGTCCAACGACTGCGGTGGCTGGATCATGTAGAGCGAATGGACGTGAATGCTCCGGCCCGGAAGATCTTCGAATCCACACCCGAGGGACGGCGCAGTAGAGGAAGACCGCGACTCCGGTGGCGCACGCAAGTGGAAGGGGACATTAACGAACTTAGCGTGCGAAACTGGAGACTGCTGGCCAAAGATCGTGCTAGCTGGAGACGCTTGTTGGTTGAGGCCCAGGTCCACCCCGGACTGTAGCGGCACCTTAAGTAAGTAAGTAAATTTAATCTTTATCTCTCAGGATAATGCACATCAATGTTCTAAATTTTACAAGTTTAGCTCTCATGAGTGTCAAGAAATAAAAACCCTAAAACCATACAAAACACGCTAAAAAGGCGCTAACAAGACTACCAAAAGACTCGATCAAAATACTCCAAAACACGCATAAAGAACGACAAGTCGCGGGTGCGCCAAAGCGCTTGGTCTGGATAACTGGAAGCATCAAAAGAAGTCAACCTTGAGACTACTTTTAATTCCAATATATGTATACCAAAGACTAAGACTAGAAATAGGAGCGAGAGCACATCACACAAATTCTACTACAAATGCCCCAAATGAAACTAACCCCCATTAGCCAAAATTAACTAAATATATATAAAAATGAAGTATCCGACTGACAGATGATCAAACTCGGTTTATGTACACTCTATGAGATATAAAGAAAACTGATTTCTCAGATTTTGGAAATTCAACCCCTAATGGGGTAAAAGGGGGGGGTCAAAGTTTGTATGGGACATTTTAATTTTACATCCGATTGACTTCAAACTCGGTTTGTATATTCTCAATGAGAAATTAAGAAAATGTTTTCTTCGATTTTGGAAATTCTACCCTTAAAGGGTTAAGAGGGGGGTCAAAGTTTATTTTTCATCCGTACCACTTCAAAGTTAGTTTGTGTACACTATTAGAAGGAAAAGAGGTAATTAATTTTTCCGATTTTGAAAACTTTGCTTGGGGCCCAAGTTATTAGCGATGACCTCTTTTAAGGAGGCCCTCTTAAGTCACGAACCGTTCGTTGTATCAATTTTAAACTTTGTAATGCGTCCCAAAATCTTTCGCCGTTGAATATGCTTATCGCTTCATCTAACTCCAGCGTACGTACTCCAAAGATATTCAAGCGGAATTCTGTATGAATGGGGTCATACTGCTAGAAAGTGGTGCTTCTTTCTGGTTGCAAGAGTGTTATAAGATCTGGGAGGTGTTGAATATAATGAAGCTCCCCCTATTCTAAAGATGGTGCTTATCATATAGCTGTATTTGCCAGCAAAGAAATATGTTTTGTCCCATAGATTGTGACTCAATCTGCTATAGTATGATCTGTGTTGAGATGCCAGCGCTTCACTAACAAAAATATTGATCATAATAATTTTTGAACTGTTTTCCCCAATAGGGCATTAAACACATTTTTCAGAGAAACAAACTTCTCCTTAGGTACTTTCTTAGGTAGGTTTCCAGCGCGATATCCATCCATCCATACTACTTATAAAATGCAACGTCCGTCTGTTCGTTTCTCCATAACTCGAGAACCATTCGTCAGATTTTCAAGATTTTTTTTGTGAATTATAGATTTGTGGCCAACTTAGTCCGTAGGGTGGGTGGGAATTGTTCAGGAGTAAAGGGTTCGCGGGGAGTAAGGGGGGTCTCAAGAACCGTTAGCCGTATGAACGTGAAAGTTTGTATTTTGATAGACAAGTCAAAATTATTACATGCCTCATTCATTGTTTTTCAAAATCCGTACTACAAGGGTTGAAAAAGATTTCAAACAGACTTTTCTATTTCGACCTCACTACCTTAACTTGCCATTATATTCATGAATCTATGTATGGCAATTCTAGATATGCTTTTAATTGTTAGGCAATACTTTACCGAGTATTTTAAGCTAACATTCATCTTTCTGGTCCATGCAGAGGGTGATATACAACCAATTGAAAATATATCTTAATTGGCCAAGTGCGAAAAAAATTGCTTCATCGATTGCAGTTCTGCTTAGGGGTACTTTTGTATTGCGTTCCAAAAATAGAATATTATTACTCGCACGACGGGCATTCAAAATGCCCATTGTACGTACATACTCATGTATGGCGTAGTTGAATTTGATGTAGGTGTATCGAATCACTCATACATGGGTTATTATTGTACTTGTGTATGAGTCTTTTACTTTAAATATGACATATGAGCCAGCTGGCGACTCTCATCTCCAAACAAGAGGTCGTCAGGCGGTCTCAGTCACAATCTGACAGTACAGTAGTACAGGCCGTATAGTCGTAAAGTCCAGTAAAGTAGAGACTAATAATCGTATAGTTAATAGTACAGTACAGAATAAAGAATTAACAATAGTCGGGTTTTTATATATTTTCCCGACTTTAAACAAAAGTCGCCGTGTTTTATTTCCGCCTTATACATTGGTCCACGTCGAGCCGGATCTTAGAATCAGTGCAATAAAAATATATATATCCTATTAAAAAGTGTAAAAAGAAATAAAACCTGCAATTCTGTGTTCGTGTACAGTGTTAGTAAAGGTTATAAAAAAGTGGTACAGAAAATAGTGCAAAGTACAGGCTCCCATCAGTAAAAAACCATAAATTATACATATATATGTGTATTCCCTTTTGAACAATAAAATGTCCAAAAGACGACGAACACGAGTGCAAAGTGCGACGTTGCCGATATTTTTGTGCGAGTTGGAGCAGGCCGCAAGTTGACACATCAGCAAAAACAACACACAAAATAACGAAAGAAAACAGTACAGGCAGTGAGTGAATCTATTTTTAGCCTCACACACAAAAAAGAAGAGTGAAGAAAAGAAAAAGGCATCGTATAGGTTTACTTGCAAAAACAAAAAAAAAAGGTACAGTACAGAAGGTATACGAAAAGTTTCCACTGGTCGCCGCGTCGACGGCAGCCAGGTGGCGAAAGAGAATACGAAAAGGAACAAAAAAAAAAACAAGCAAAAAGTACAGGGTAAGTGATATGACATCATCGTATAGGCAAGGCATTATTAGTTGTGAACTCAACGTGAGCGGTGTTAAAACAAATATCAATATCAAAATTAATTAATTTAGCTAGAAAATATCTTTTGTGCAAACAACTGGTAAGTACAGAATGTACAGAGTGTTTCATTAAATGAATTGTATAGATTGTACAGGAAATAGTTCTAGAAAGTGGTGCAAATTGTTTTAGTATAGAGTCAAAATAAAAACATGTTGTTCAAGTGAAAATACAAGAACACATCTTTTAGTGAAAATGCAAGAACATATTGTTCAGTGCAGTCAGTGAGCGTCGATGACGTTTAATGTCAATTACGTGCACAACTGCTGAGGCAGTGTGACACAGAAAATTATTGGCATGTATAGATAAAGTGTACAGTGAATTCATAGAATTTGTATAGGAATATGTGTACAGTGAGCTCAAAGAATTTGTATAGGCACATAGAAGAAATATAGTGATCACTATGAGGTAGTAGAGGAGTGTACAGTGTATAGTGTAGTGTACAGTGAAAGTTATAGGTTTGTAGAGGAATTAAAAAGCATGCTTGTCAGGTAGTCATTAAATTAAAGTGGCTAGTATAGGATGTTAGAATTCCACGCTCAATAAAGCTAGCACAAGATGCAAAAATGCTGAGTGATAGGAATAGGGTACAGGATATGACATGTCAGTATAGTTATAAGTATAGGTGTACAGGCAAAACAAACGCACAGAGTCAGAGCAAGGAATATATTCACATTGCAGTACAGGTTAAAGAATTGTGTAGACTGCACATGCGGGCTCAATCAAGATGTCCACAGCAAGTCGAAATTCGCAAGTGTACAGAAAATAATTGTAAAGAGTAAAACAATAATTTGCATCCACTAGAACGAATCAGATATTAAAGTACAGATCGTACAGTACACGCTCCAATGAGGGGTGTTCTCTCATACAAGTACAGGTTATAATGGAATTATCTTTTCTTTCTTCCCAAGCTATTTCGACGAATCGAGATGGAAGCTATTCAAGCCAAAGCGACGGCCCATACCATCAGCATGGCGCGCAAGTTTGCGGAGGAGGAAGCAGCCGCAATTTCCTATAAAAATGCGGAACTGCGCCTCAAGACGGTACAGGATGACTGGCAGAGCTTTTGCAAGCTACATGAAGTTCTGCTAGCCGAAGCGAAAGGTGATGCTGTGATCACATGCGTCGACTTCAAAGAGTCAGTAAAGGAGGACTATTTGTGGGCGTGCGCAGCGTTAGAGGACAGAATGGAGGAGCTGCGTCCTAAGGTACAGGACAACGTACAGGGTACAGGAGTACAGGAGGTACAGAGTACAGGAATAAGAGTACAGGTGGACATGCCATTCCAACAGCATGATCTAAAGAACACTTGGGGTGAGTTCGATGGGACTTACACCAAGTGGTTAGGATTCCACGATAAGTTTACTGCGGCCATTCACGACAACGACAAGGTCGCACCAGCCTATAAATTCGCGTACCTCCAGAAGTCGCTCACTGGAAGCGCCGCCAGGACCATGGGGGAGTGGCGGCTGACTGCCAATAACTACAACGAGGCTTGGGAGAGGCTCAATGAGATCTACGATCAGAAATATCTGATCGGGCGCGACCATCTGCGCCAGTTGCTACATCTTCCTAAGCTCAGTGGTCTGCCGTCAGCCAGTGACCTCCGAAGGATGGCAAATACGACGCACGAGGCTATGCGTCAGTTGAAGGCATTAGGACTGCCAGTAGAGAACTGGGACTTCTTCGTTGTACACATTTTGTGTGAGAAGCTGGACCAGGAGATGGCTCGTCAATGGGAGCTCCAGCGCGACTCCGACCAGCCAAAGTTGTCAACGATGCTGCGGTTCATTGACAAACAGGCAGCTGCGTTGACCAACGTGACAGACGCTCGTAAAGGAAGTACAGGCCGTACAGACGTAGAGGAGGCTGCTAGACAAGCTGCAGCCAGAGCAGGTCCAGCACCCAGAGGCAAAGTACAGGACAGGGCGACCACCTCCAAAGGTGCTTCTAGGAGCTCCGGTCGTCCTCCATGTGAGGTATGTGGAGAGAACCACCAGATCTGGGACTGTCCGGACTTTGCCGCTCTCTCGTTCAAAGGCAGAAAGGACTTCGTAGAGAGGCGAGCAATTTGCCCAAATTGCCTAAAACATGGGCATAAAGATAACAATTGCTTCCAGAGAGGTTGTGCCCGCTGTCCAGGGGCTCCAAAGCACAACATCTATTTGTGCCCATCAAGGGAAGTCAACAAACATGTGCTACCAGCCATACGAGTACAGGCAAAGGAAGAGGGCGAAAACCAGTACAGGGCTCCGGCACCAGCTCCAGCACCGGCTCCAGCTCAGGCTCCTACCAGGGGTAGGGCAAGGCGAGCAACCAACAGGTTGAAACAGGATTGACTAGACAGGCAACAGTATAGGCACGTACAGAGGAGCAGTTATATGGACGTACAGACAGACGATAAAGATGAAGAGGCAGCCGAGATTTTGTTTGCAGCCAAGCTGCAGACGCTGAACAGCAAAATTGGCGAGCTGAAAGTAGAGGAAGCAACGTTAAACCAGCAGTTGCAGAAATTATCAAGGAAAAGAAATGTACAGGAAGGTATAGGAGAAAGAGTCCAAAATGTAGTGCCAAGAAAATTGCGTAAAATAAATAATAAAGCATATGTACAGTCTATTGATTTCTCGAAGCAGGAGGGTTCCTTGATCCCAACTGCTATGGTAAAGGTTGCATTTGATGGCCTGATGCATGGGCCCTTTCGTGCAATGTTAGATACAGGGTCCCATCTAAACCTGATGGTGGACAAGCTGAGAAAGGAGCTAAGGATTCCTACTAAGAATGCAACTGGGAAACTAGTTGGCATTGATGGCGCTCCCTTTGCAATTACACGCAAGGCCATGGTCAAGGTCTTTCCATGGTTTGCTTCAAGCGCTACGGAACCGCATGCAATAGTACCCGTTTGGTTCATGCCAGAAGAGAGCCAATGGCAACCAATCCTGCCAACCGGCACAGTACAGATAAATAGAAACACTAAGACTTCTCTGGTCAGATATGCCGATCCGGAATATTACAAGCCGGGTCCGGTGAGCCTCTTGTTGGGGGTAGATTTCTTTGCGAAATCAGTTATAGCAGTATCACCAAGAGAGTCAGATGGTATTGCTCTGCTGGAGACATCTCTCGGTACAGTCGTTCTAGGTGCCAATAATGAAAGTTGCGACAACAAAGCCAATGCTTGCGCAGCTATCAGTTTAGCAAATGATGAGCAGTTGGACCAACTGCTGAAGAGGTTATGGCAGATGGATCAGGTGGATACGTGTTCCAGTCGTACAGAGGAAGAAGAGCTTGTAGAGCAACATTTTGTACAGACACATCATCGTGGTGAAGATGGTGTATTTGTGGTGAAGATGCCACTGAAAGAAGGGTTCGAGAAGATGGGTAGTTCAAGAGAAATCGCATTGCGCAGATTTATGTACCTGGAAAACAAGTTAGAGAAGTGCGTACAGTTGAAGGAAAACTACATCAAGAAAATGCGTGAGAGCATTCAATTAGGTCATGTACAGGTTGTGAACAGAAAAGCAAACACAGGCGCTGTGGTATATCATATACCCCACCACTGTATAGAAAAGAAGTTTCGTATAGTCTATGACGCAAGTTGTCGTACAGATAAAGGCATATCATTAAACAATGTACAGATGTTAGGTGAAAAGCTGCAGAGAGATCTGCATGAGATAATAATGCGTTTTAGAAGGCATCGCATTGCAATATGCGGGGACATAAAGAAAATGTTTAATCAAGTTAGGCTCAGTACAGATCAATGGGACCTGCAACGCATCTTTTGGAGAGAGAGCAGGCAGGATCCATTACGAGAATATTGGTTGACCGTCGTCACATTTGGTTTGACGTCGTCAGCGCATCTAGCAGTCAGATCATTGGTACAGGCGGCAAGAGAGGCACAGTCAGAATTTCCAGAAGCAGCCAATGCAATCGAAAATGACTATTACATGGACGATTGCACCACAGGCGAGTCAGACGAGACTAAGGCAATAAAATTAGCCAAAGAAATGTACAGGATATTAGAAGGTGCCGGTTTCGAATTATGCAAATGGAAGTCAAACTCCTCTAGATTCATGGAAGAGATGAATGCTGGCACTGGTGAGGCGTCAATGGTGTTTTCGGGGGAGGAGAAATCATCCATTCTAGGACTAAAATGGCTAATTAGTTCGGATCAATTCACGTATGAAGTGAAAACACCAAAGTTAGACGGCATTCTCACCAAGAGAAAGATTGTTAGCTGCATAGCTCAGCTTTACGATCCTAATGGGTATATATCCCCAGTCACGATCATAGGCAAGATCATGATCCAAGACATTTGGAGATTGAGTACAGGATGGGATGATCGCGTACCCATAGAAATAGAGTACAGGTGGAAAGAGTTATGGGAAGAGATAACTCTTTTAGAAAAATTCCGTATAGACAGATGGTTAGGTACTTCAAGAGAGTCAGACGTACAGATACATGGTTTTTGTGATGCTTCAAGCACAGCTTATGGAGCAGCCATTTACATTCGTACAGTGCATACAGATGGTACAGTTACATGCAAATTATTAGTGTCAAAGACACGTGTGGCGCCGTTGAAGACAGTATCCATTCCGAGGTTGGAATTGGCGGCTGCGGAGCTGCTGTCCAGACTACTAGTACAGGTGAGAGAATCAATGGGGTTGCAAGATGCATCCTACTTTCTATGGACCGATTCCATGGTCGTATGGTATTGGTTAAGGAGACTCCCATGTGATTTAAAAACATACGTAGCGAATCGGGTCTCGTCGATTCAGTCAAACACAGAGGTGAGATGCTGGCACTATGTCAACACGAAAGAGAATCCAGCCGATTTGCTGAGTAGAGGTGTAAAGCCGTCAGCGCTAATAAACAATAGATTATGGTTGGAAGGCCCAACATGGCTTCGATCACCACAGGCGGAGTGGCCAATAAGAAACGTAGTAAAGGGCACGTCAGTAGAGGTGCAGAGTGAGATGAAAGTGTTTGCAGTTATGACAGTTCAACCGCCGTTGTGTATAGGTGCAAGGCATTCAACCAATAGAGTATCGTTGTTCGAGTACACAAATAAATTGGAAAAGCTAGTAAACATAGTCAGCTATATGGTCCGGTTTATAAACAACTGGGCAGTCAGGCCGACCTTTAAGATAAGGGCGAGTAGAGGAGGGACAGGTGTAAAGGAGCCAACATTAGAGGAAAAGGCGTATGCAATGACATACATCCTGCGTAAATCACAGGAAGAGGTGTACAGTAGAGAGATAGCAGCATTAAAGAACAGTACAGATCTACCCGAGAGAAGCAAGCTGGAACCACTTAAACCATTGTTAGATGTTAGAGGCTTGCTGAGAGTAGGTGGAAGGCTGGACAGAAGCAACAATTCGTATGAAATGAAGCATCCAGCCATAGTTCCAGATGGATCCAGATTAGCATGGCTGATCATAGATCATGCACACCGCACAACAAAGCATGGTGCAGTACAGGTTATGATGCAGTTCGTGAGGCAGAAGTATTGGATTCCAAAACTTCGTAGCGAGGCAAGGAAATATTTGCACAAATGCGTCATTTGCGCCAGATATAACTACAAGTTAGAATATCAGCTGATGTCAGAGTTGCCAGCTGACAGAGTACAGACAGGGAAGCCGTTTCTACACTGCGGTGTTGATTATGCAGGCCCGTTAGAGATGAAAGTCATCAACAGGCAAGGAGATCAAGTCGCTAAGTCCAAATGCTGGGTCGCAATCTTCGTGTGCCTGAAGACTAGAGCAGTGCACATCGACCTAGTGACAGATTTGACATCGTTAGCTTTCATAGCTTGCTATGAACGCTTTATAGCACGTAGAGGCAGATGCGAACGCATGTATAGTGATAACGGGACTTCGTTTGTCGGAGCATACAAGGAGTTAAAGAGAGCTATAGAAAAATGGTCGGACAAGAGAGCAATGGCTCATCTTGGCAGTAAAGGTACAGAATGGCGCTTCATGATTCCAGCAGCACCCCATCAAGGAGGAATCTATGAAGCCGCAGTAAAGTCGATGAAATATCATCTAAAAAGGATAGTAGGGTTAAAGGTGCTACCATATGAGCAGCTCTTAACACTACTGGTACAGGTAGAAGCGATACTGAACTCGAGGCCAATCCATCCCTTGAGTGATGATCCAGATGACGTACAGGCACTTACCCCTGGGCATTTCCTAGTGGGCGAACCGATGATTCTTCCAATTCCGTTCGATACCAGTCAGCAACCAAGTACAGTCGGCGTGAGGCTTTGGAAAGACCGTCAGAAAATGTTAGGCCACTTTTGGGAAAGGTGGAGTACAGACTATTTGACCACTCTTCAGCAAAGGAAGAAGTGGCGTAGAGACAAGGAGCCGTTGAAGGTTGGCCAGCTGGTCACATTGGCTAACGAAGGTTTCCCACCAGCGCACTGGGCGCTTGGTAGAGTATGTGAGCTCATCACCAGCAAGGATGGGCTGGTACGATCCGTAGTTGTACAGACCGAGACAGGAAGGCTGAAACGTCCAGTACAGAAGATCTGCATAGTTCCGGTGGAAAGCTGCAGTAATCAGTAGAATGTGTAGTATAGTAATTCGAGTTTACTTATGTAAAAAATTGTAAAGAAAATTATGAATTTTGCTGGCACTGTATCGAATCACTCATACATGGGTTATTATTGTACTTGTGTATGAGTCTTTTACTTTAAATATGACATATGAGCCAGCTGGCGACTCTCATCTCCAAACAAGAGGTCGTCAGGCGGTCTCAGTCACAATCTGACAGTACAGTAGTACAGGCCGTATAGTCGTAAAGTCCAGTAAAGTAGAGACTAATAATCGTATAGTTAATAGTACAGTACAGAATAAAGAATTAACAATAGTCGGGTTTTTATATATTTTCCCGACTTTAAACAAAAGTCGCCGTGTTTTATTTCCGCCTTATACAGTAGGCAATGGATATGCATAAAACAAACTAAATATGTATATATGTATGTCTACGTACATATAAGAGGTTTGTGGTGTGTAAGCAATAGATACCTATCTACATATATGGAAAGTTTAACGATATGATCGCATAGTATGTATAAATAATTAGATCATACCTGTGACGAGTTTTTATTTATTAAAGGCTTTTACTTAACTTCGTGAAAAATTTGTTGTGTCAAAATCTTGCAAGTCAAATTTGAACCACTTTCTCTAAACTTAGAACTTTGAAATTTTCCGTGCTGGTTGGGTTGTGAAGACAATGCAATATTTAGAAAGAATTTTTGGATTTTGACTTCCCTTGCCCCTTTAAGGGGGGGTTTTTCATAACACATGATCCATTAGCCGTATTAACTTGAAACTTTATATGTCAATAGATAAGTCAAAACTATTACATGTCTAATTAATACTTTGTACCGTTTCGTCCTATAAGGGCTGAAGAAAGGGGGTGCAAACTTTTCTATTATTACCTTACTACGATCAACTTGCCATTATACTCATAAATATGTGTAGGTCAACTCAAAAAATCCTTTTAATTGTTAGGCAATTCTTCACCGAGTATTTTGAGCTAACATTCATCTTTCTAGTCCATCGAGAGGGCAAGATATAATAAATTGAAAATAGATCTTATTCGGCCAAATGCGAAAAAAATTGCTATCTCGATTGCAGTTGTGCTTAGGAAGGGTAGTTTAAGTTTTATTTGCGTTCTAAAAATAGAATTGTCACTGTGGCGGGCATTCAGAATGTATGCTCATTATCATGTATGGCGTAGTTGAATTTGATGTATGGAATATGGATATGGATAAAACTAACTATGTACATAATGTACGTATATAGGAGTTTGTGATGCGTAAATATGTAGGTATGCACATGCACAACCGTACATACTTATATGTGAGATATGCAGCTATGGAAAGTGTATAGGTAAGGTAGGTACGCGTAGTAATATCAATCAAACCATACCTGTCGCGAATTTTCATTTATGTGAAATGCATACCTATTATGTCCATTGACTCAGGACTTTGAAATTTTGCATGCTGAGCTGATGTTTCAGTTTAGATGAAAATACAATAAACTAATAGTAAAACAAAGCTTTTGTAAGCATGTAGGTAGATATTATACTGCACTAAAAAGCAAAAAATAAAATAATAGTTTAAAAAACTAAAAAACGCTTTTATATGTAGGTACTGCACTAAAAGCAAAAAAATAAAAATTAACCAATCTATTTTTAAGGTTTATACTGGAAGGTGCTTAGTGAAAGCCATGTTTGTAGTTCTGTATTGTATTATTTGAGTGTAAACTACACAAACATGGCTTACAATAAGCCCCTTCCAGGATAAACCTTAAAAATAGATTGGTAAATTTTTATTTTTTTGCTTTTAGTGCAGTACCTACATATAAAAGCGTTTTTTAGTTTTTTAAACTATTATTTTATGTGAAATCTTATGTCCATTGAAATTAGGACTTTCGGATCAGTACAGGTTACGTAAGGACTAAGCTGGAGACGGGGGAGGGGTAAAGGGGTGGTAGGGACTAACTCCGGAACTATTTGGCTGATTTTAAAAATTCTTTCAAGATTGTACCGGCGACATCCTCCGGATCAGTATAGGTTAGTTAGGGTGTGGATGGGGGAAGGGGAAACTGGGGTATAGGGGCTATCTTCGGAACTACTCGGCCATTGCCAGAGTTGACCTCCGTCAACCACGTCTTTCACATGGACAGCTATATATTGAATGTTCACGTATGAGCTGTAGGCGTAATTTGTTTATAGCTACTTGCGCCCATTAAATAAATAACATGTAGGTATAGTTTATGAAAAGGCAAAGCGATCAAATATTTTGTGAGCTTAAAAAGAAGACAAAATATAAACAAGTAAAAGTGTTACCATCGGCCTGGCCGATGCTTTGATACCCTCCACTGTATGTACTGGTACAGGTACACGCATGTGTCTAATATTGGATTTGTATGGGAGGTACCAGAACAAACGTAATGACAAAGTGAATATACCTTCCTGTGAAGGGTATAACAAACGTGCATTTATATGATAGCTGAAATAAATTTGAATTTAATTTAATAGAAAAGAAACCAGCGGGCGGAGCCGCGGGCGTTGCTAGTATAAATATAAAAGAGGGAACTAACCGACTGTGAAGGAATATCTGTGTACCAAATCCTGAGGACTGCGCGAGCGAAGCCGCGGGCAAAAGCTAGTATCTTATATTAGCACTTAGAGTTCAGTTTTAGTTCCAAAAAATCATTAGTTTTAGTGGATGATACGTAGAAACTTGACAATTTTCAGTTATTTTCCGACAGTTAACATACATTTTTGTGAAATAGGGTCCTGGTGGGAATGGTTATCGATTTATTTAAAATCGAATGAACTTTTCATATGCAGCCTCAATCTCTTTAAATCTCTACTTTTGATCTATTTACTAGTTTAGAAGTTGCTTTTCAAATGCACTATTGCGATTTATAAATCATGTTGCTTTTTTTGCGAATCTGTTAAGTGTATTGCATTGTTTTGGTATGTTTGTTGTCGCTCACTCGTTCCTTAGTAATATGTGAAGTTCCTTTGCCCACACTTCCTAATTTTTAAATAATAATAATAACCAACAGTAACACCAAAAACTGTGTCAAATTTCGCACCCACCCAACTTACATTCTCATAAGCGACACTAAGCGTTTCATTAAAAAAACAAAACACTCTCATAAAACACTCTCAGGTCCCAGTAAGGTCATTTGAATTCCCCGTTCAACCATTCATTCGCTTTCCCGCCTAACATATATCGAACATCGGAAACCTCCTCCGTCCATTTGCTGAATGCGCACATATTTACTAAGATACGCGTTGCATGATAAAAGGATATCAGGAGCCACTCACGACCCCGTCGGCTATCAAAACCTCGCTCATTTCGCTCCATCGCGAGCTATAAACTTCACAAAGCGAATCAAATGAATTCACAAGTGAATTGAATTCGCATGATAAAATATCTTTTTGCGATATTGCCACCCTTATGCACCTTCCCCCCACCCTGCCGCATATTGTTTGGCTTTCGATTATTTATTAATAAAAAAATATAAAGTTGCCTTAAAAAATGGTCGGCAAAAAAAATCACAAGGCAGAAAAAAAATCCCTTAACTCCCCAGAGTCCCATAAAAATCATATCCAGTGATTTCTTCGTTCGTTTATCCGTTTATATGCGTGAAGATACATTTTGTGCAAAAAAAAAAAAAAAAGAAAAGTGGAAAGGAACAACATCCACCCCTCAGTCAGTCAGGCTTCTTAGCAAATCGGCCGAGATAAGCAAAAGAATTTTATGGTATTATTGTTTTTATGGGCGACGAAAGTCGTTCCGGGGCTTCGTGTCGACTTGAGGGAATCACCCTCACAGACGAATGAGAGAAAGGAAAACTCTATAGAGCAGCCATTTGAAGGACTCTGTGGAAGAAGAGATTTGAAATGTCAGAAGTGATTTTCTCGGATAGATATTTGAATCAACTTTTCGAATGTGTCTGTCTGCAGGCGAAGGCAGAGGCAGACACAAATCTATCATAATCGGGTTTCGAAGATAAGTCTATCGCAACGGATCGGATTGTCTGAATATTTCATGAATATCGATGAAAATTAGTTGGAATGGAAGTGGACTGCGAATAGCTTTGGTCAATTAATTTCGTTTTAGGAGGGTGCCGGTGGTCATGTGCATGAGATAAATATTCAAAGTTGGACACTGGGCAAGACAAATGGTGGCTGATGCGAGGGGTTGGGCAGTAAGTGAAAAATTGTAAAATTCGTCTTGCCTATTTGTCAGACAGACGAAAATTTGATTTAAAGCCTCGGATCGTATAACGCTTTCAGACACCAAATGTTGGCTGAATTTGAAGTGTTAAGGATGTTTCATTTTTATACCCTCCACAGGAAGGTATATTCACTTTGCCATTGCATTTGTAACGGCACGAAGGTGTTACCGGAGACACCATAAAGTATATAATATTCTGAATCACTTTTGTAAGGGGAATCGTCGTTAAAGGCACAAGTTCTTAGATGTCCTTTCTCAAATTAAAAAAAAAAAAGAATTAAAAACTGATTTTGACAAACGAGAGCGAGTAGGTACAGTCGATAATAAAATCGCTACGATCAGTTACTTTTTATAATACTACCTAATAGCTGACGAATAAGAGTCTTTGGTTATCATAGCGAACTTAAAAATATTCCACATTTTTCAGAGGTATGCAATACTGAGTACTGTACTGACAGCTTATAGCCCTTCCAGGCCCGGCCCCAGCCAAACTAGCGCCCTGTGCAAGATTTACAGAAAGCGCCCTTTTTTCATATTTGCACACATGCATGTCTTTTTCACATCACCCAGGGAGTAGACTTTCAATGTTATTTTTTATTGAGGTATCTAATATTGGCTTTGTATAGGAGTGGGAGGTAACCAAACTACTTTACCGATATTAAGCATTTTCAATACCAACCTGACAACCGTAAAAAGAAGTCGTCTCACAAAATTTCATTCGCCTTATGTCGATTCGTTTGGTCGCCATCGTGTTTTCAACAGTAAAAGAGACAGACGGACATGACTGAATTTTTTCGGAATTTGATCCTGATCAAATCCGGTGACTCCTTCCTGACGTTACAAATGCAATGAAATGACAAAGTGAATATACCTTCCTATGGAAGGTATACAAAATGTATTACATAACTCATAAATGAACTTTGCATATAGTAATCTCTCTGAGTCTTCTCATCATTTGCATCTACTCTTAATATTAGTACCCAACTTAGTTGAACCAAACATCTTTGTAAGTTAGAAAAGGCAAGTACTTGCGTAAATGCAAACGCATAAATTGTTTCATTTTAGGTATTTTAAGCTCAGAGTAAAAAAATTCAATTCAAGCAATATTTGGTCTTCTTTTTATTTTTTTCTATTGCCACTTTTAATTTAAAAATGTACTTACTTACTTAGATGGCGCTACAGTCCGGGGTGGACCTGGGCCTCAACCAACACGCCTCTCCAGTTAGCACGATCTTTGGCTAACTGCCTCCAGTTGCGCACTCCAAGTTGGTTGAGGTCCCCTTCCACTTGTGCGCGCCACCTAAGGCGAGGTCTTCCTCTACTGCGTTGTCCCTCCGGGTTGGAATCGAAGACTCTTCGGGCCGGAGCGTTGGTGTCCATTCGCTCTACATGTCCTAGCCATCTTAGTCGACTGATACGTACTTTTCTGACCAGGTCGATGTCGCTGTACAGCTCGTAGAGTTCGGTGTTAAATCTCCTCCTCCAAAGCCCGTCAACGCAAACGGGACCGAAAATCACTCGAAGAATTTTGCGTTCGAAGCGCCCAAGGAGATCTTCATCCGCTTTTGACAACGTCCATGATTCTGCGCCATAAAGCAGGACTGGGATGATGAGGGTCTTATATAGAGTCTCCTTGGTGTTTCTCGACAAGGCCTTACTAATCAATTGCCTTCTTAGGCCAAAGTAACAGCGGTTGGCAAGTGTAATTCTTCGCTTGATTTCTGATGTGATGTCATTTTCAGAATTAATAGCGGAGCCGAGGTAGACAAAGTCCCGAACTACCTCAAAGTTATAGCTGTCTATCGTGACGTTCTGTCGATGTTGTGTGTCCCTTCTTGTTGACAGCATATATTTCGTTTTGCCCTCATTCACCACTAAACCCATTTTTGCCGCCTCTGTACTGATACTTGCAAACGCACCAGTGACAGCTCGCTGTGTTCTGCCAATGATGTCGATGTCGTCAGCGTATGCAAGTAGTTGCACAGACTTTTGGAAAATTGTGCCCCTGGTGTTGGCTTGCGAGTTTCGCACAATTTTCTCAAGAATGATGTTGAAAAAGTCACATGACAGCGCATCACCTTGTCTAAATCCTTTTTTGACATCAAAGGTCTCGGTGAGATTGTTTCCGACCTTTACGGAGCAGCGAGCGTTCTCCATCGTCATTCTGCACAACCTGACAAGTTTGGCAGGGATGCCAAAACTAGACATGGCTCTGTATAGCTCGTCTCTATAAATGCTGTCATATGCGGCTTTAAAATCGATAAATAGGTGATGAGTATCGATTTGGACTTCTTGGGTTTTCTCCAGGATCTGCCGTAGTGTGAATATTTGGTCGGTTGTGGACTTACCGGGCCTAAAACCGCACTGATAGGGTCCAATCAGTTCGTTGACAAATGGTTTCAGGCGTTCACACAGTACGGAAGACAGGATTTTGTAAGCGATGTTAAGGAGACTGATGCCTCTATAGTTGGCGCAGTTTAGAGGGTCTCCTTTCTTATGGATCGGGCAAACAATGCTGAGGCTCCATTCTTCAGGCATACTTTCCTCTGACCAAATTTTAGAAACGAGTTGGTGTATGCTCTCTACCAAGTCATCCCCCGCTGCCTTAAAAAGCTCGGCCGATAAACCGTCCGGTCCTGCAGCTTTGTTGGACTTCAGCTTGGATATTGCTATCCTTACCTCATTTTGGTCAGGTGGACGGAAGTCTTGGCTTTCATCGCCCAGGTTGAATGGTTCATTCTGCCTGACAGCGGAATTTGTGTCGTCTTCGCCGTTTAGCAGTCTGCAGAAATGGTTTTTCCATGTCCTCAGCACCGACTGTGACTCTACTACAAGGTTTCCTTGTTCGTCTCTACAGGTCTCTGTTCGGGCCTTGTTCCCGTGACACGTTCTTTTTACCTTTTGGTAAAACTTCCGAACATTGTTCCTGGAGTAACACCTCTCTATTTCCTCGATCGCGCGCTTCTCATGCTCTTTCTTTTTCCTCCGGAGAAGCCGGTGTTCTTCCCTCCGTTTTTGCTCGTAGAGCTCACGAGCTGCTCTCGTCCTTCTCTGCAGCGCCGCTTTGTAGGCCAGTTGCTTTGCTGCATGTGCTTGCCGGCACTCTTCGTCAAACCAGGGGTTTCGCGGTGGTGGTCGGGTGAAACCTAGCACATCAGTTGCGGCTTTTCTGACGGCTTCTTGGCATCGATGCCACTGGTCTTCAGCACTTGATGCTGGCTGCACAGGACTTCTCGAGAGGTTGAGGGAGACGCGATCGGCAAAAGTTCTGGCGGTTTGTTGCGTTTGTAGCCGTTCAACGTTGAATCTTCTGACAGTATTTCCTCGTTGTTGTGGTGTCTGGGATATCCGCATACGTACCTTGGCTACAACAAGGTAGTGATCCGAGTCTATGTTGGCCGCTCGGAAAGTTCGGACATCTAGAATACTGGAGGAGTGCCTTGCGTCGATCGCAACATGGTCAATTTGATTGACCGTTTGATGGTCTGGTGACCGCCATGTTCCTTTGTGAATGTTGAGGTGTGGAAACCGTGTGCTTGCTATAGTAGCATTACGTCCCGCAGCAAAGTCAATTAACGTGGTGTCGTGTAGGCTGTGCTTTCCGATTGTGCTACCAAAGAGGTCCTCCTTTCCTATTTTGGCGTTAAAATCACCTAAGACAATTTTAACGTCGTATTTAGGACATTGCTCATATGTTTTGTCGAGGAGCTCATAGAAACATTCTTTGGTAGCGTCGTCTTTATCTTCTGTGGGGGCGTGAGCGCATATCAGGCTGATGTTGGCGAATTTAGCCTTGATGCGGATAGTTGTAAGGCGCTCACTTACGTGTCGAAAGCTCAAGACTTCTTGCCTAAGTCTGCCGCTTACAACGAATCCGCATCCAAATAGACGCTGCTTCTGCTCTCTGTAGCAATCACCGTAGTAGATGTCACAGGTTTTCATCCTTCTTTTGCCTGGCCCATCCCACCGCACCTCCTGAATGGCGGTGATATCTGCCTTGTAGCAGTCTAGGGCCTCCGCTAATTGTTCGGCTGCACGCGGTCTGTTCAGGGTTCGAACATTCCACGTGCAGACCCGAACGTCATTGTCCTTTTTTCGTTTTGCAGGGTCGTCAACAGTGAATCCATCCGTATCCGAGGCTCTTGGTTGCTTCGTAACCATTAATTTTTCCGTGGTTGGGTAGTTAGCCCCACGCACAACCCCCAACCTGGAGGACCAGGCCCTAAGATAACCCTAGGACAGCGGGTCGGATACTCCGTTGTCAGTAACCCACTTCGGGGATATGAGTGCTGCCGTTGGCCCATAAAGGGTTCATCCGCCACCATCTCTATTTCAGCACCCTGACTAGTGCTGAAAATCCTTACAGACCTTTGCTCCAAATATGTCAGAGAAGCTCACGCAAGGTATCTGCCATCTCGACTGTTGACAACACCGTTGATTCAATCTTGTGTATTCATCCGCTGTATGTCCTCTTTCTGAGGGGCTCATGTAAGACCTCTGAGACTCGTTCAGTCAGTCATTCCGACAGAGCATTATAGTGTTGCTATTTTCTTCGTGTTCAACACTCGCGCTTATAAGTTTAGCAAGCCAAGCCCGGTTGAGCGAGACCAGTACCCGGTGGTTACCACGCGGAGGTAAAATAAGCACAATTGATGTGTATGAAAAAGTTACAACAGCTGGGCACCGCCAAGTTGATGCCAATCAGTGCCTACCCGATTCATACACACCCAACCACCTTAAAAATGTATACTTATAGAAAATAAATTACACGAAACATTTAAAAACAGTCAAACAAAATTCGTATCTAGCTAAAAAAAAAACAGCTGGCTGGATTTAAAAAAATGTTCCAGCTAAACGCATTTTAATCCAGTCAGATCTGACTGGAAAGCAGTCAAAATGGCAACGCTGCTGAGAGTCTGAAGTTGAAGAGAAGAGATAAGAGAATACTATATTTTCATATACAAATACAATTACAATATACAAATACAAAGCTACCTACTTGTTCTCTTTAGAGTAATTTGTTACTCTTTTTCGTAAATGAGAAATCCCATTCATACGTGCAGAATCAAAAACCGGCACGTTCTACACAAACAATTCCGTAGAATGAATTTTTTTGTTGAACATATTTTCCTATGAAGATTTTGCGAGTGACTGTGCAAGAAATAAAACCTGCACATACGGGGTGGAACTACCTATTTTTGTTTTGAGATTTTTGAACTAGGTTTTTTTTGTAAAATGTAAGGGGATGTGCAAGAAATATACTTACACGAACAGGGTGGAATATCTTGAGATACGGTAGGTAAGAAATGAACTTGCATAGGTTTAGTGTGATTTTTTATTTTGCGATATTTTGAGTTAGATTTTCTCCCTGAAGTTGCAACATTGCAAGTAATGTGAGTTAATGTGCAAGAAATTATTGAGCACAGGTGTGGTGGATGTTGTTATTTTGGAATTTTTTGAACAAGACTTTTTTAAAATGCAAATGGCAATATTAGTTCTCGCAAGATAAAATTAAGTTAAAGTTCTGGGGGCGCATTGCTAGGAGTAAGGCCTATTAATTGTCCACATAGCTGCGCTTCATTTCGTAGTCGCACATGCGACTTTGCCGCTCCGTGGACAGAGCTTCGTTTGTTTATATGCAAGCTGCAAGGAAACTGCAAGCAAGCATACAAAAAGCTGCAAATGACGAAAGCGTGCGTATGAAGCGCAGCTACGTGTGCAGTTAAGGCCTTACTCCTAGCAATGCGCCCCCAGAACTTGGCGCCCTGTGCATTTGCACATCTTGCACATATGGTTGGTCCGGCCCTGAGCCCTTCTCCCGCGAAGACACCTACACAGTGATTTATATTTGGGCTAAATGTTAATATTTCTGAAATGAAACTTGTTAAGTCGCCGTGAGCCTGAGCAGTAGCTAATTCTGACTGAACTCGGTTGAAACGACAAAGCGAAAGGTTGAAGAGAAACTTCTTATACCGTAACTACTCAGATGAAACGCAAAAGCGACAGTTTGAAGTGAAACTTCTTAGAGCTCGCTTTCTATTCTGAACTCAGATGAAACACAAAAGCGACAGGTTGAAGGGAAACTTTTTATGGCATAGCTAGAATAAATTCCAAATTCCGGATGATACGGGAAAACTAACCTGTCGTTAGAGAAAATCTGTAGAAAATCGTCTTTGCTTGTCTGATGGTACCTACTGACATTATCCCAATACCTAGGCACACAGTTCGAGTGGATTACTACATACTCCCTAGCTAAGAGTTTCAGAAATACAAGTCTGCCTTCGAGATTCATATGCGTCGGTTTGCATTAAGACTATTCTTCAAAATCTAGGAAAGAATATGTCATGGGCAACTCTGAGCTAACGCAGCTTAGAAATGGCCGATAATGGTGCACTAGAAATGGGCTTCCGGTCAATCCTTTGAAAACTCAGGTTGTGCCCTTCACGAGACAGATGATTGTAGCCGGTCGTCGCAGTCAGTGCTAAAAGGCATCACTTGTCAAAATATCTGAGAGTGATCCTAGGTAAAGAGACTTCTTTGGCGAAGTATGTCAACCCGAGGACAGAGGAAGTATAGCTATACCTATATTGCTACCGCTACTACTACTACTACTGCTACTGCTACTGCTACTGCTACTGTTACTGCTACTGCTACTGCTCCGCTTTATTGCTATTCCCAGATCCGAAATCAGTACATATACATATGTCGAGGAAAGTAGTTTGCAATGTTTTTTGTTTTTGTATGGGATGAGTCGCCGTATACTCTATAGAACTAATCCTGAATACTGCGTGGACTGCTATACTGCAGGACAGTATTTAAATATGCCATTTAAAATGTCACATTAAAAGTCATCTTCCAAGTCACTTGGAACAAGCGATTCAAATATCACTAACACTTTCCACAAGGAAATTGTTCGACAACTATTTTGGACGCCTTTGTTCTTAGTATCAATTTCAACGCATCCCCATTTCTATTAAATGTTCATTTATTCTTTTCAAATTTGAATACACTTTCAGAATATGTATATCCTGGCAGTAGCACAAAGCACAAAGCGATTGACCTCAATCCACCATGCCCCTACTCCGGACCATTTGAATATTTCAAAGAGCATCCTTTTCAGAGTTCGAGCTTCCTTTTGAATAATTTTCTCTTTTTCCAGATTGAGATGGAGAAACGTTCGTACATCAGCAACACTACACAACAAGTGTACAACAGCAGTGAAAATTTGCACAAGTTTAGGTCACCTACCCCATCGCTGGGCTGATGCAGAACGTCATATTTACCCAACGCGAACAGCCAGCAACAATTTCCAGCAACTCAGCAAACTTATCCGTGTACATCTCTGTTCATCTTTGAATGAATATTCATGCATTTTTCTCGCCTGCAATTTGCATCCTTTTCCTACCCCAATTCGTATGTTTTTTCTTCTATTGCATCCTGCTCCTGAGGTGGAATAAAATTGTTTGCACTGAATCTAAAATGCATTGCGTTTTTGCAAGTTGCAGCCATTGACTCTTGGTGTCCTGGTGGTCCTTTTTCTTTCCTATTTGCCAGGATAAATAAAAAGAAGAAAACCCAGAGTAAACAAAAATCATTCGCCCAGATGATGGACCGCCCGCAGGTAGCCTCATTCTTATCACTTTATGCATCTGTATGTTAGATTTGCACAGTGAAGAACTGTGAAAAGGATATGTGTGTTGGATTTAGCACACCGCAGCTATACTATAGGTGCGAGGTGTCCTCAAATGCAATGCTGCACAGAAGGAATAAATGAACAAATAGACACGCTGAGTCAAGAGAGTATGGAGTCGTTGTGAAGGCCGACAACCTCTGGAAGAAGAGGCGCACTCCGAACACCGAACACTCGTTGGGGATGCCAATGCCATTCAACTGGCAGTCGAGAAATGGGCTTTTCACAAAGCCAAGTAAGCCTATACACAGAGCAGACCATAAGTTGGTCTGAATTGCGACTGGCGACGTAATGATGTTTGTCGAGTGTTTGCACTGTTTGCTCAGCTAAAAATTCATTGAGACAGCAAAAAAAAAAAAACCTCAGACTGGTGACTGCTGAGGTTGGCAATCAGCACAAAGTGCCAAAAGGATATGCACTGTGGTGGAGTATGGTATGTGCCTTGGAATATATTAATTCAAGCCCGAGTGTTCATTTCATTCGTTATTTCAGAGAATTTCACAGTTGCAATGGAACTGCTGACAAGTACAGTATACAGAACTTACTCAAAGGGGACACCTATTGCCATCCCTCTACATTACGGCGGCGACCCTTAGGGAATCAGTCGTAATCTTTGGTGAGTGGTATGAGTTTCTGTGATGAGATGAAACAGACTCCTTTTAAACATCGCGGACGGGCATCGACTAGGGAAAAAGGTTTGCTCCCTATTTCGACCAAACCATTTTAGTGGAGGACTTTCTGTTATACAATCGATGGATGGGACCAGATGTTGGGCTGGCATTCATAAAATACTCTCTAAGCAGCACACTAACACAATTCTATAGGTTTAATGAAAAAACCTGATGGCACATAACTACACCGAAAACGACCTATAGACGATTTCAGCTCTAAGCCGAAACACATTTTCCAGACTCCACAACAATTCCAGAATCCCAAGAAATCCCCATCAGAGAAGGACAAATAGACCGCTAAGAGAGAATTGGAATTTTTCATTAAGGCAAAATAGTTTGGGCAATCAACTCAAATCAATCAATCAATTGATTGAAAAATCATATAGTCTCGGTGAAAATCGAGCAAACAGTGCGTCTAGATCAGATGTGGTGGTCGTCTACTGATGAGCTCACCCACCACATCATCGGGGCGAAACGCATTACTGGAGTCGAGGCAAACACAAATTGTGATCAAATTAACTCATTTGAACTCTTCAAAAGCCCCTGGAGAAGATGCAATATTTTCAGCTTCACTACAAAGGAGATCACGCAACTGCTATCTTTTTTAATTAAGCTATTGAAGTCATTGTCATAATACGAATACGAGTACACCAAACGTAGGACGCAGAGCGTTTGAATTACCAAAGTCATACAGGCCAATTCAGCCTCACTTCCTTTTTCCTCAAAACTAGGAAAAAAATCGTCGACAGACATATCAAAGAATTGAAAACAAATTTCAGAGACTGAGCTGTAGCTGTAGCGCATTCTGTCACTCTAATTTTCCAATACATTTTCGAGCTGTTGCTCAGATTCGTTGGATCTGGATGATATTGGCCTTAAGTGCTTGAATCGTTCCCGGATTGTTGGCGAAACATCGGTCCTTCACGGTTCCCCACCAAAAAATGCCCAAAGGGGTCAAATCGCAGCTGCAAGGCGGCCTAATTGACATCGTCAAGACGGCTGATAACACGATTTGAGAATTTGGTGCGTAAAAGATCGGTGGTAACATGGGCTGTGTGTCATGGCGCTCCATCCTGTCCAAATCCATGTCTTCAAATTTCAGTAAAAAAAAGTCGGTTAAAATGGCTCTGTAACACCCACCGTTGACCGAAACGTTGCTCTCGAAACTCTCACTCTCTGTGGATGCATTGGCTTCTCGACAATAACGTGCGGGTTTCCCGAGAACCAGATGCTGCAATTTTGTTTGTTAATATAGCCGCCGAGATGAAAATGCGCCTCGTCAGAAAAGATGATTTTTCGGTGTTAAAGTGCTTGACCAATTTGATGTTTATAATAATGTTTGGAAGATTTTTTCGTCGGCTTTTTTGGTCATAAGTAGACCAAAATCGACCAAAATCGTTGTCCAATCCAAGCTGCTTTAAGGCCCAAACTGCGAAGCGATAACAAAGCGGAGGGTCGTGCGCTTTCAATTACTAAGTCAATTGGACTTTGTAAGTGAATAATCCGATATCTTTGTGCAGAATTATCCTCAGGCTAGTGGCGGGAAATATTGAGCGAGTTGATGTGTGTGAATTGAGTCTCACACTCTCGGCTACAGCAGGAGCAGCTACATTCTCGTCCGTGCTCATCGTACGACGACGATGAGTGTTGTTCACTAGCATACCAGTCTCACGGACTTTTTGCACAAACTTGCATACAGCAGGTGGGTGCTTTATTTCGGCAAAAACTTCTTTTCAAAAAACGCACTGTTTGGTCTACACTACACAGCACTCACTTTGGAAATAAGTTTTCAATGTTGTTCATTTCGTTCTGCGGAGGTATGAAACTGACTTTCTGTCAAGACTTCGACCGGGAAACAGCTGTCAGTGTCAAAATAGCCTATGATTTAAAACGAAACCACTAGATGGCCCATCCTTTACTCAGAGCAATTTAATTTGTTTTTCTAACTCGCCAAGTTCTACATCACCCCCAGTGAAATAAAAACATGGCTTCAACCTTTACCCGTGTCGCCTGTATATTCGAAAGTAAATTAATTTTGGAAAAATGTTCGTTCTGAACGTTTGTCTGTGATCCATTGCAGATGCTACTTGGGGCTACCTACCTACTATCGTACTAGAAAGTGTAATCAACACATCTCCCGAGTGTACGTTTGCCATAGCGAAGCGTGTCATTTCCACTGCTTGCTCAGTTACACTCCCGCTGGGCGCCGCATAACAAACAGAAACAAACAAAATTTACGTTTCAATATTTCGAGGCTCCCGTGGATATCTGTATCCCGGACGGTTTGCTGTTGATTTATTTTCTTAGACGTTTGCAAGATGCCACAGAAAACTTGCAATTATTCGCCATGCATATACCCATCTCCTTAGGAACTGCGGTACTCGCAGTCTGAAACAATATTTTGTCAGAGAGTTCAATTATCAGGCAGTTGACATCATAATCGGTTCCAAAAACAAGGGTGCCCCTGCACTATGCCAATTGTCCTGCACTTCATGTACAACTTGATGATAGCCAGGAGGTAGAGGAGGCGCATGCTACTTTCCCTGCATAAATAGGTACCTTGTGGTCAACCGTAATCATTGGTTGCATATGCAACGCAATTTGGCGAATCATTCAAATGCGACATGTTATTGCCAGTTGATGCAGCAGAGGCTTCTGTTATTCATTAATTAATTTGAATTTAATGACAGATTGGGGTTTCGAGTTCGGCTGCCAACAGTGCAAGGAGCGCGTGCATTATTTTGAAATGTTTGTATTGAGTTTAAGGACTGAAATTGCACGTGTGTAGTACTCCAATCAGTAAAAGGGTATATTTGGGGACTCGCTCTGATGATACAATTATTATATTTGTTTGGATTTAATTAGTGTAATTAATTCAATTTGTTTGATTTAACTGTTTTAATTTGAATCATCAGGGGATCAAAGTGTACAGATCATTTTTATGTGCTAGGACTTTGGAAGGGTAGAGCTGCTGGAGTGCTGGCAGCTTTAGATACATTTTGCTTACATTAGGCCATAAGTACGAAATAAAAATAATTCTATTTTTATTGTAATTTCTTTCTACTCGACAAAAATATTATTCATTTGAGTAGGGCGATTACAGAGCCCTCTGCAAAGGACATTTTTGTAGGTACTCAACTCATATTTCCCGTGTTGCTAGAGACTTTAAATTTAGATGTGGAGGTAGGCAGGGTGGGTAGAACCACCTCATGGCACAAATGCCCTTGTAAACGCATTGTGATGCTGCTCGAAGGGGGCATCAGTTCCTGTACTGGGCTTTTTGACACCATCTGCTGAAACCCGGAATGAGATCTTAAAATGAGACATCATGACTAGTCGTGGAAGTACTAGCTTCCCAGTGTTCTGTTTCTGTTTCTTAGCAGTGACATAGTGATGTGTGTCTTCATGAGCCTCCTTCCCTGCATATGTTGTCATCGTTGAGTTTGAGTTTTAATGTGTGGTTCCTAAGAAAATTTGGACTATTGAGTGCACAAATCAACAATGACACCGCTTTCCTTTCATTTTGTAGAAGTTTATTGATCCAGGTTTCATCGTATCATGGTAAGAGCTTCCTTTTTATAAGACAGGTGCAAGCAATTTCCAGTTTTCCTCCTATCCCCAGCTGTCATTAGGATCTTGCGTTCATTAGGATCGAATTCGATTCTTTTCCTAAAGTTAGAGGCTGGTGGATTTGGATTGTTCCAATGGAGTGATTGGTTTGGTTTTTGTCCACGCTATATTATTCCCAGTTATGTCCTCAAAAATATTAATATTATGTGATCCAAGAACCTTAAATTATTCGTGACAGCGTCGGATCTGATTACTCTAGATTTCTCTAAATTACCTTACCTAGCATTCTAGCAATTATGTTAATGACTGCCTGACGGTCAACAAAAATTATTAATTAATCTCGTGGTATTGCGCCATCATTGATACCATATTAGCTCGCCTTTGTTACTGCCAAGATTTCCGCATTGAAGACACTATCTATAGTCATGAAGTCTGAGTGAACATTTCATTTCATTTCATTTCAGTTTATTAGTTAGCAAAAGCCTTGAGATAAAATCTCATTTATGGCTTTAAAAATATACATTTAGAATTAAGAGATATAATGATGAAAGAAAAAATCGAATTCTTAAGAAACATAATAATACAAAGCACAGGTTAGACCAGGCCTGGAATGTTGCTCCCATATATGGAGCTCGGCCCCAATACATTCACTTAACCTACTTGAAGAACAGAGACGAGCAGTTCGACTTATTGGAGACCCTACACTCACATCGAATCTGCAACCGTTGGTGCACAGAAGACAAGTCGCTGACCTATGCTTGTTCTATAGGTACTTCCATTGTAGATGTTCCGAGGAACTCAAGGCCATTATCCCTCGAACTGCAACTTTTGGGCGCACCACAAGACAGGCTGCTAATGTTCATGACCATACAGTACACTTGACAACCGCGAGGACATCATCTTTCCAAAACTCCTTCTGTTACAGGACAAGCAAACTTTGGAACTCGCTTCCTGGGGATATATTTCCAGAAGACTACAATTTGCAGCAATTTAAGTGCAGAACTAACATACATCTGCAAGCATCTCGGGGCGCTGATGAAGCGTTATAGGTTTGCCATTCCCGGGAGAAGTATTAAAAAAAAAAAACATTAAGAAAATTATATACATTATTGTAATAAAAATAAATATAAATTATAAAAAAACAAAAGTGAAGTGAATTATTGAATAAATAAAGTGTGAAAAAGCAAGCTTACGTCTGGGTTCTGGAGATGATCTGTAATCGAGCGGATAAAAATATTTATATTGTTTGTAGATTTAAATCTAGCAGTTTACCTGATTCTGTCACCTATCACGAAGAAAGATCTGCGTGTCTGCATGTTGAGCTTCTTGGAATATTGATGTTTGCTGTAAGCGTCAAAGTTTAAAATTCAAGTTTACCGTATAAATATGCGGGCGTTTGAAAATGTATCAATTCAAACAAGAATTTACAAATTTCAATAACAAAATGGGACATCAATGGTACACCGAAAATGCAATTGGTCAAATGCGATACATGGTCAAACTTTCTTAAAGAATATACTAAACGAACACAGGAGTTAAAACTTTGTTTGCTTATTGAGTCCATCCCACAATATAAAGGAGAACCATATGTTATAATAGGAGCCAATAAAGTTTTAACCAGCATTAATCTGGTTGCCTGCGGAACGAGGAACGAAACTCTCCACAATCGCCTTAGTCCTCCATAGATGCTATACCTATTACTTTTTTAGCATGATCGTTTCAAGAAAGAGTTTTGTTGAAAATTAAGCCTAAATTATTTACAGTGTACGAGATAACGTGGCCATTTAAAACTAATTCAGGAAAGTAGGATTCATCCAAACTATTTTTGTAAATAATTATATTTTGCGACTTAGCGGGATTGAAACTAAATCATTTAAAACTGTCCACTCATATATGCTGTTTAAATCTTCATTTATGTTACAGACTGCATTTTTCATCAGTCCCAATGGAAAATAGAAATATATTTGCAAATCATCAGCATAAAGATGGAAGCATGAATAATTAATAGCAGTAACGACATCATTAATGAACATGCTAAAAAGTAGGGGCCCTAACAATGACCCTTGAGGGATACCCATTTTAAGGTCCGCGAAGTCAGAGACCAAAGACCCAATGGAAACAGCTTGTCTTCGGTTAGTCAACAAACTTTTAATCAGTTTGAAAGCGCAAGAGGAAAAATCAAATTGATGCTTCAATTTATGCAGCAATATTGAGTGGTTCACGGAACCAAAAGCAGTAGAAAAATCAAGCAGACTTAAAATCAATACTTTGTCCGCATTCATTGCAATCCGAATGTCATCCTGTACCTTTAAAATAGCAGAGACGCAGCTGTGTTTTTTTCGAAAGCCAGATTGCAGAGGTTATAGAAGATTTTGCGACTCAACGAATTCAGAAAGCTGATTAAACATCAGTTTTTCCAATAGAAAGAAATGGCAAAATACTAATCGGTCGATAATTCGATACATCATTACATCCCGCCTTCTTTTGAAGAGGAATTACTTTTGCAATTTTCCAAGAGCTCGGAAAAATCGATTTTGTCAAGCAGTCGTTGTAAATATTGGCAATGCTGGGAAGGATTGCAGGCAACAACAATTGTACTTATTTTATGTTCCACGGAGAATATACCGGCTCCCATTCCTATATTCATCTTTGACCCATCTGTGTAGATGGTTATAGATTTTCTTTTGTTGGTTTCACATTTTTCTCTACTCTACTCTCTAAAAGTGCAAAAGAATCATTTAGAAAAGGCAAGGTATGGATCCCGAAAATTGTCTTGTGGTTGGTCCTTACCTTCCTCCAAAAGATTTGATTGCAAGTATAGAACGCGATCGCTACCTTTTTAAGTGCTTCATTGAAATTAAGCTTCCAGTTAAGTTTCCTGTCTAGTAGGTCTAATAGCAATATAGGGGCCCTAAGGTACCTTGAACTATTAGATATATGTTTACGGCTACTCCCTCAATAGCTGGTAGGTTAGGTTAGGTTAGGTGGAAACTTTCCATTAATACGGAGTAATTCACTTAGACCAGATAAGGTCCATTGTGATACCGCATAAAAAGAGTCGGTTATTTCCGCTATTCTTGGAAACATTTCAAATTTTGGAGAAATCTCCGTATTTTGCTGATATCCGTTTCAGCAATATCAGCAAGCTCCCCGAAAAAGTACTCTCCTAGAGTTTCCTTTCTAATCGAGGATAGCGCCGGGCAGTTATACATCATAGTAGGTTGAACGGAATTTCCTCCTCCTCTTCCTCCTCATCCATGCAACATGCGTTAACTCCAAGCCTTGCGGCAATAGCTGATAGTAGTTTGAATTTAGTAGTGCGAATAGCACCAACTTTTCTTTAATGAATTTTCTAACAGTTTGCTGATATAGTGGGTACGAAGCTTTGCTCTTGTCAGAAGCACTACCTGCATCGTCTGCCCCTGATTTCCAATTTTAAAATTACTTCTCCGATCTGATCACTAAAACTTACAGCAAGGGAGAGACAAGTCCTTCTTGTGGCGTGCATTTGGAGACAATGCCCTTTAAAAGCTGTCAAGGCTACGGAGATAGTATCACAAGGCCAGCTGGTGCGATCAAATTGATCACTTGGCTATCAACCGACGTTTTAGAAGTTGTCTCATAAATATAAATTGTTCAGCAACAGCAATAGATGAGGCCTTAGTCTTTGAAAACTGCATCAGATTATATGACAACAATTCTCCGGATTAGAGCAAAAACATCGTAGGTGACCTATAGGCGCGGTGGCTCAGTGGGTGTAGTTGCCTGGACTGCCGAGTGAGGTATCGTAGGTTCATCACCCGAAAAATCACATAGGTATTTCATAGTTTTTTTTTTTTTTTGACAGCCTCACCTCTGACAAACTAACATCCAAGGGTATCTTTCCCCTAAGAGGCTTAAGTTATTCAGCTATACCTACGGAACACACATTTTGGCTCCTGCTATTCGTTCCAAAAATAAAATTCACACAAACAATCTCATCCAATCTAATATAGTGCGTAACTGTAGGCACTTAAATCAAGACCCCGCTAGCTTCACAAGTGCTTAGGTCAAGGCTATAGCCATAAGTATAATTGAATGGAAATATTCCCTAAAGTCGCATGTGTGTACTTATTGCACCAACTTTAGACTGGTTTATAGGCTAAGACAGGCAGAATACTTAGTTTGAGTGTACCTAGTTTGTGGATTTTGATTTGCTAATAGTGTCCTCTAATATAGACCACATTAACAGGCCATCGCTGAACAGGATATGTACTACCACCTGCTGTTCGTGTTAACTGAATTTTAAAACACTGTCCGAGGGTAATTTTTGTATGGGGTACCACAAGACTGCATTCTTACGCCTATACTATTTCTGTTAACGACTGCTTATGGACTTCCATTGAAAATGTAACAATTCACTAGCCTTAAGCATATAAGTCGCAATCACAGTTTGAGGAAGCGACGTTTTCCTCGAAAATCTTCCATCCCAAAAAGTACCAAGGAATCCGTGCTATTAGGCAGGTTTCATAGGAGCAGGACGAGATGGTTCGTTCGAGTCCGACATTTTTCATTTTCCTGTATTTTGATTGTCCTGGCCCTGATGATGGAATATTGACAGCTATATGCAGGGTCCACTTATGAGCACCCTACCCGTGATCCTTTGCAAGGACGAGGGTGCTCATTCAAAATGACGGTGAAATCTTCGTTTCAACATATTCCAGTGATTTTCTTTCTCAAACCGCTTCCTACGCCAGACCATTATCTCTACACCATCCCAAGGCAGTTGTCAATATATGGACTGCCTTTGGCATAATCTCCTCGTCCTCGCATTTGAATACGTTCGTCGTTGTGCTCATTTCCAAACGAAAATCAATCTCACTAAGCTGCACAACAATACCAAACCGCACTGCATGGCAAACAATAATTCATTTGATAACAATTGAACTGAAAACCTGTGCAGCTCCCTCATTTCCGATGATAACACAACATACAATCCACATGCCATACACATGTACGTTCGAAAGAAAGAAACGTCTCTCAACTCATGCGTGCCGATACTCCGCAAGAAGAACGGAAATAGACTTAAAAGCTGTTCGTACCTAGTATAATTGAATCTGCAAATCGATTGATCTCCAATCTACTTCACTCATTCGTTTGGCAGGGTGTCGATGAGGGGAGGGCAGACAGCAGCGTATATTCGTATACCACCTACTGGCACTCGAATGATGAAATAATTCAATTATAAGTCTAACGGCAGCTCCCCAAACTGCCGCACCCGCACCCGCTCTAATCCTTTCTCCATTTATATGCACTGAACAAAGGACTCACTCAGTTTGCCGTTGTGGGGGTGGCGGCAGCGGGCGGCGGACGGCGGCCATGAGATGATGAACATTCAGTGAGTATGTTAACGCACATGTGAGTGCGTAACGTATACGGATACCTACGCCCAGTTCATAGGAATTTTCTTAAAGCATCAGTGAGAAAATTTAATTTTCCTCATTTAGCATGGCAAATGTTTCTCTAAATGAATTTTCCGACAAAATTGTGTAGCATAAAGGAAGAAAATGAAAACGAAAAGGTAGCAGGGGGCGACGACTGACGAGTGAGGTCAAATTTGTCATCTTGCTCTATGCGATTATTTCTAATATAGTTACGTGACAGCTATCTACATACTAGGTCTTGGGAAAGTGTTAAGAAAATTGTATTTTCGCAGGACCCCGCACACCGCACCCCGCACCATGCACCCAGATCTCCTTAAGTGGTTTCATTCTGAGGCTGATGGTGGCCTCAGATTGGCAAACGGACATCAACAATTAAACGCTTTACGCCTGCCAACAATGGTACACGTACATATATTACACCCAACCACACGGCTGGCAGGAGTTTAGGGGGTCTTCTGGTACGAATAAGATAAGATTTTGATTTCCAAAGTGAAAAGCAATTATCCTTGGGGTAAGTATAGAGAGAATGCCTTTATGACCTATCATGCTGGTTGTGTGTGAGCTGGTTCTGCCTTGTGCCTCCTTGCCGACCGACTTATTGGATGTGTGCGGCTTTCTTATGGGGTCGTCGTGCATGGGGTGGAATTCTCTTGGTAGACCACCATGTACATCATTTAATTAAGTTTGTCGCACATCGACATATAAATGCCTTAATTAAATATGTTTTATGTGCAATTAAATGTTCGACTGCGATTGGGCAATGTCATCTGAAAAAGGATGTGGCTGATGGTAGGTAAAAAGTTTCATGCGGCGAATGGATCTCCTTTCGCGTTGGAGGTGAAATATTAAAAGAACGAACGTGCGTGCGTCTGTCAATGGAGTAAATTAAGTGACGAATTAAATAGCGAACGGAAAAGTCGGTTTTTATGAAGCAATCCTGAGGACCATTAAACCTGAGGAATAAGGCGAATGAAGTAATAAGTCGAGTGGGAAGTGCGATGGAACACCGAGTTGATGCGTCTATACGTGTAGTGATTTGTGACTGGGAACATGCGGTGTTACCTGTCTTGACTGTAACGACCGTTACATCATCTTCCTGCATCTGGTAGAGCCTTAGGGGCTTATTTCCAAATGCGCGGCGCATCGCTTTTCATGGCAGATTGATATTTTTGTATTTCCAAAAGCTGTCAAAAGCGATAGCTATTCAGGTGATGGATAGCTATCGCTTTTGGAAATATAAAAATACCAATCCGCCATGAAAATCGATCCGCTGCGCATTTGGGAATAAGCCCCGCCTACTCTCAAGGTGAGTAATCTCTCAAAAACTTAGGGAGCTCATTGGACCAATCACACTGAGACCCTTTAAGAAACAATTTCGTAGTTGTCCATTAGCTGGCATGCATTTGTAACACTGTAGAGGAAGCTCTTATTATTCCGTCTTGAGGTTAGTGGTTGGTACTCTTGAAACGAATTAGCGAATGAACTAAGTGAACTACAAAAGCAATAATTATGTTTTAGTTCACTAAATTCAGTAGTTGGGTTCGTAAACTTACTTTTACTTAACGGACTTCCGACCTGTGAAGACGAAGACACTGGCAGCCTTTCATCATCTGCGATCCTGGGCACGCTACTTCTAAATTGGCCTTTTGAGTTACCTACCCTACATCCACTTCTTGGTATACAGCTCAGCTCACACATAGGACCATAAATCCGTCGAAGAATTTGTCTTTCCAAGGAACCCATGTAACAGCTCTCCCTTCTTGCTTATCGTCCAGCACTCGGCACTATACAGCAGAACTGGCAAAATAAGGATTTTGTAAAGCATACTTTTCGTAATTCGAGGAGTTTTAAACTCAATTGCTTTACCAGATCAAATTAATGTAGCGGTTTTTATTGTAATTTTTCGTCATATCTGCATTGGGGTATCATGGAGTTCACATTTACACTGAGGTATAGGTAAACTCCTGAACTATCTCGGAATTGTTTTGTGAAATTATTTGATGTAGAAATACTGGACCGCACGAAATGGGCAAATGGTGTTCCGACACTGGATCCTAAAAGTTTGGTCTGGTTCACTGACGGATCGAAAATGGAACCTGGAGTTGGTGATGGTGTCTTTGGACCCAATACCAAAGTCCCGATTCCCATGGGAATGTTACCCATTGTTTTTCAGGCTGAAGTCCATGCCATTGAGATCTGCACGGTTCTAAACTCCAATAAGGGAATTAAAGGCGTCAAAATACAAATCCTCTCAGTTAGTCAAGCGGCCTTACAAGCTCTAACGTCCAACACGATGGACTCAAAAACAGTTAAGAGCTGCTACGATGCCTTGCAAGTCCTATTTAAACACAACAAGGTCAAACTTGGTTGGGTACCTGGCCATCAAGGTATTGCAGGCAACGAATCGGCGGAGCAACTAGCTAGGACCGGATCTGAATCTGTGCACCGGAACGTTATGGCAGAGTCAATTGGACTACTGCTTTAGGTCTAATTAACACTGGGAAAATGTTCCGGGTTTAAGACAATCCAAAATTAAACCTTACTGCTACAAGGAAATCTTCAATCTAAATAAGGATAGTATCAGAAGGCTGGTGGGCTTTCTAACAGACCATTGTGGCTTGAGATATCAACTTAACAAAATGAATTTTTGCCCAGAGATAGAATGTAGGTTCTGTCTTGAGGATGAAGAGTCCCCCGAACACATTCTCTGTGATTGCCCGGCACTTCATTGGTTGAGAAAACGTGTCTTTAAAAAGGACATACTTTTACCAGTAGAGCTCAGGAACTCCGCTACTAAGGATATAATAGTGGCCTTCACTAGGGAAGTCACACGTCTCTTAGAGTAACCTTATATCCTTTCGATACAATAGATCTTGCGAGGTCGCATTGTCAGCCAAATGGGTAGGGAATTTATAAAAAAAAATATCAGAATTGTTGCTATCAATAGATAGTGACGTGTTATCCTAGGCGGTGGACAGGTGCTGGTTTGTTTGTTTATAGCATGTCCTGTCCTCGTTTTCTTCAAGGCTCAAAGACCCTTCGGAATGTAGTCTTGGTATTTATCTGCTATACATGACCCACCACTTTAAGCGGTAGATGCACACAACAACTCAGTCCGTGCCCCCTCGAACTGTGTTCGATTGATTTCCTCGAAAATATAGCCTCACCTTAATGCAGGTAGAACCGCAGATCCCGCTTCACGTCGTATTTTTGAAAATTCCTATAAGCCAGTTTATTCACAAGCTGTGCTTAACTAAAAAAAAACTATAGGTACGTTCGATATGAACTGAATTTAATTGACTAAAAATAAAATAAAATAAATAAATCATGTCATTATAGAGCACTACAGTCGATCAAGTCTGTCATCTCAGAGAACGAGTGAAGAACAAGATTCGTATCAAAACCAACAACAGGTATAAAGAACTAACGACCTGTGAAGAATAACGGAAGCTTTGGCCAGAATATGACAAACACCGGACCTTCTATAGTTTGAAAGATCATCGCTCTCCCAACCTGGTATGGTCATAACTTCCTATAAGAAACCATACTATCTCAAAGATGATTATGCATGTAGATGCTGCGTAGAAGAAGGGGTCCATAAGGACACAGCTCACTTCGTCTGTCACTGTTCGAGTCTCTGTCCGTTGAGGAACAGAACACTTTTACTTTCATGATTTACAAGAACTTTCTGATGGCTCACTTTCCGATCTGCACAGGTTTTTGCAGTTTACAGTTTACAGTTTACCCCAAAAAAGGCCATCACGATGAGTCCACAAGGACCTAAGTGTGCCACTTCAGAGTTAACTGAACTATGCTGCACTGCATTAACTAAGAAGAACTGCATCTACATTAACTATAACTTCAAATTAGCGCATGCTATTGGAGTGGAGCTGGAGCGTCGCTACTATTTGTGATGGTGATAATGGGAAGCATGACGAAACGAAAGGACTGATAATGTACGAACTTCTTCAACTGCGTGTTCGTTTAGGGATGATACGATTCTGAATACTAGTTGCGCTAAAGAAAACTGTCACAGATTTTACTAGTCCACCAGTAGGAAGGATATGGTTACTGTGTAGCATTGAATAAAATGAAGCTGGAGCTGGAGGTACCGCAGGCCAACTTTCAAAGTATCTTGATGTCATGCCATGGGGCTTCCTTTTGCAGGTCATGGAAATAAAATTGCATTTCTTAGCAGCTGGCAATATACAATTTGTCTCGTGGCATACGATATACGATACCAACCCCAAGTTCGGCGAATCTACGGCCCGCATAAAATAGCCTCGGCATAGGTAGGTGTATAGGTATACAACTGAAACCAGCACCTGTCAGCGTTCACACGTCATTTAATTTCGATTAGTAAATGTTTTTCCAATAATAATAACTTCTCTCGTTCGTTGTCGATTGTGACCTGAAATATTGCCAAATGCTTGCGTTCGCCGCACTTGAACACCAAATACGCTGGTACTTACACCCTGGCACTCCTTCATGGCCCAAGTGCCTGAGCTGAGTAGTGTACGCGTATTTCAGGTACAAAACGCATAATTGGCAGTATTTTGCATCGAGAGTGGCTCCGGTAATTACTGGTTATAGTTGGCCCAAAAGGAGAGCAGGCCAGCACACACCACTTTGAATTACCCACACTTGCGCTCGCCAGAGGGGGCCATCGAACTTAGTCACTGGGCCGGTCGTCGCCGCACGCCAGGCGCACTCTGCCACTCTGCTTCGATGAAAGTATATTTCGCCATCAAATACACCATCCTCGGCATGTCCACTGTGTCTATGGTTTACTTATGATTTACACCTTTCGATTCGCACATAAAAACGAATATGTATCTCGACCGTCCGTTCGTCAGACTGTCCATAGTCCGTGTCTGTCTGTCTGTCTGCCTGGCCCGGAGACCAAGCGAAATTTATTTATACCATTTGCGATTAATTGCGATTGCGAGGTGTCTGTTAGGACCGACCGAACGACACGACGAAGTCGTCCTTGTTGTTGCTGTCAATTTGATGATGGAATGGAATTTGCATTCAGATGGTAGATTGATATCGCGATACTCAACCGACCGACCGTCAGGCAAAACATCGTTTTGCTGATGACCAGTGACCATGCCGGGTGGCGGCGGCGGCGTCGCGAGGTGAAGATTTTCTACTCAGTTTCCTTGGGTGTCATTGCGATTAATGTTTTCGTCGGGGTTTTGGTCTTCTTTTTCACTGTTGGATTGCTGCAAAACGGTGTGTAATTACAAGTGGATTATACACAAATTATATGCTCAGTTTGTGCGAAAGGAAAAATTGCGGATGCAGATACTTTAGATATACAAAAATATTTAATGCATTTGCAGATAAGATCGATTGCCCGTAATTGATGAACGTTACAACCTGTTCGTTTATATCATTCGGTGTCTTTGTTTTTTGTTTATTTTGTTTTTTGTTTTTTGTGATGTTTAGCGCTGGAAAGTGAAGCTTAAGCCAATATTTGTTTTTTAATGTGGATTCTTCTTGTAATAGAAAAAAATTAGAAAGAAAAGCAGTTAAAAAACCGGTAAAAGAACGCACTGAAAATCAATCCAAAGAACTCCTCAAAAATAACCCGCCGAAAGACGAACAAATTTTAGCCATTTCGGGGCGATTTTGGCAAACTTTCGGTCCCTTTACGGGTATATACCTATTGGATTTTTTTTGACATTTTTCCGAGCGTTTTTTAGTGAGTTCTTTAGAGCGTTCTTAACGTGATTTTCGGGGCATTTTTTGACTCATTTTTCGATGCGTCATTGGGTAATTTTTGGTTCTTTTATTTCAGACGTTTTTGTGACGCTCGAATACGTTTTTGGTCGTTTTTCATGGCCATATTTGAGCCGTTTTTCGAAGAGTTTTTTGTGCGTTCTTTGGGGCATTTTTGATGCGTTTTTATGGCGTTCTTCGGCCAGAATTTTTGCCATGACCTTAGTTTGCTGCTCTAATTCCATGTTTATGTTGGCTGAATTTGAGTTTGTAAAGGTTCCTGTCTTCTATGTTTCTACTCGCTTTTGTCCTGATAAAAAGTTTCCTAATCTTAATTCTAAGTTAACAAAGCTCTTTGGGGGATATGAGATGAACTATGTATTAAACGATTCATTCAGAGTATCTACTTCATTTTTTACTGTCTTCTCGATATTAATCGTGTTTCAAGTGGCTGTGGTGCTTCATCGCGAATAGGTTTGAGCGTTAGCATTTTGCGGGTTTCTAGGGTTTGGGCATAATTTTCATTTAAGTTAAGGGTGAAACGAATTCGGTTATAATCCGAAAAGGAGTAGGCATTTGCGACTGTCTATTCCTCAAAAAGATTGGTGTTAGAATGTGTTACTTGATTCAGATCGATAACTTCTATCCCGAACGCGATTACGAAACGTTGTTGGTTTGGAGTGTTGATGTCCAAACTACAACTACCCCATTGGATGTGCATGCCCATTGTCGTCACATCCATTTTCCAGATTCGACGGCTATCAGGACAGTTAAATCTGCACCACTGCACTGTGCACTGTCGCTTTGAATTCCTTGATGCTGTTCCTAATTTTTCTTAAATATTCAAGGCACGTTTGGTCAATAACCAGATGGTCCTTTCCGAACCTCTTTACTTGTAGCCCAGTAAACGATATTGTTATTCTTTATGACCAGGGAAGGAGTCCATTTTAAGATTAGCTGACAAAAAGTTATCGTGTAGGCAAGGCCATAAGAAAATCTAGTGATTTCTTGCTGTAGCAGACCACATTTAGCACAGTTTTGCCACTTAGCTCTGTCGAAGTCGATCTTATCGTCTCCAACCTACTTCGGTGTCATCATCGCCTGTAGAATTTGAGTTACTTTTTCTGAGGCCAAGGTTTTGCTCGACGGATGCAGGATTTGCCCAAAGAAACACCAAACCTTGGTTAAGAGGAACTCTTTATTGCAGTAACCAACTTATCAACTAATGTCTTATGATTAATTTAACAATGATTAAACTCCTAATATGGGGGCTTGGGGCTAACGTTGAGTATACGCTATAGCTATACAGTATGATTACTAAGAAGCGTGGCTCGACACGACAAGCGTGGCTCGGTATTACAGGATGCGACCCAGCGACAAACGTGCCGCCGTATTCGGCCAGCGACAAGCGTGATTCGGATCTGCGGCCCAATGACAAGCGTGGCTCCGTATGCCGCCCAGCGATAAGCGTGGTTCCGATCTGCAGCCCAACGACAAGCGTGGCTACGATCTGAAGCAGGTGCAGGACAGACAAAGATGCTGGCACTGCTGATTTTAAGGCCAGCTAGATTGGTACAAACAACAAGTAGACAAGTCTCCCCGAATGGCAATTTTATTCGGGTACTCATGCAATTTCCTTCACTTAGTCAGTGTGACTTATAAGTGATGAATGAAAATGTCTTATGTCACATAAAAGTGTGACGAACGGGGACGTATCGTTACAAATTTTTGTTTGACTTTCAGCTACTTATCGTTTGTTATCTTTCTGTAACGGTCAGAACTGTCGATAATGACATCAGCTTCATGGGTGAGTTAAAGCTTTTTTTTTTTAGATAGAAAGGGCTTTAGTTTTGGAATTCCTTTCCAAACCTCATCTTTTTAACGATCTGCTAACTACCGGAAGCAGATTGTTGACAGGGTGGGCGCATGTGGCTTTGTTTGAAGGCATTTGCTTCTTTCCTTTTTCTGTCCGTTCGACAATATTAATTTGGCAATGGTTTTGTTTTGTCATTAATTCGGACCTTCGGTAGTTACTTCTCGGTTTTTCCTCTTCTGTCCTCTCGCTCTTATCTCTCCTTTTGCATTAATTGGTCAATCGCGAGTCTTGCGATATCATAGCTCTCGGGTTATGTTTTTGATGGCATTGTTCTGGTTTCTTTGGGGCTTCGGGGTCTTCAGTGCTTTTTGGAGGCGTTGTCGGTATGATTTCAGGTTCATTTCAGAAACCATTTTCCCCAAGGATGGATTTGCGTTTTATTTACACTATAATACAACTTTCAACTCTATTAAAAAATTATAATGTAAACTAAAATGCACACGTTTCCAATCGAATGAAGCGGATGTTCATTTCGTGTTACGTCATGGACATCTCTGTGAAGTGGCTTATAAGAAAATTCAAAAAATCGTTCTTGCTTCTCGTATCCTTACAGATTTCCATACAATACACAAAAACCATCGAATCCTCTATCCCCATATCGGAAAGTTTCTATATAATAAAATTGAAAATGTCTCCCACCCGACCTCAAGGAATGCCCATTAAAAAGCAATCAAAGAAAATTATTTATCCATTATAATATTGTTGCAAACAAAAATATGCTAATTTTCAATTTTAATGAAATATTTTAATTTTTCCCTCCCCCCACCCACCATCCAAAAGCAGAGAATACATTGAACACTACTTATGTGCGTGTATCCTCAACTAGGATTCTTATGCAGGACCACAAAAATCCTTAAATTGTTCTTTGATATGTGTATGTTGGCAAATTGAAAACATTTTTGTTTCAAATAAAAGGATATAAGGACTGCCACAGAATAGAATTCTTAAAATGTTCCCCCCCATCCCCAAGGAGAAAGTTTTCCTCATATTTTTACATTTTTACATTCACAATTTAACTTCACATATGTGTATTTGCCTTGCGAATGTCCCAAACGGGCATTATTTGGGGTGAATTTAGAATTTAGAAGCGACTCATCTTCCTTTGAAGTTTGTGTGGGGGTTGTATACAAAACTGAGAGTGAGTATGATGACGAAATATTTTGAATTTACAGGAAAAGAACCTGTTCAGTTTTTGTTTATATTTATTTAGGGTTGCTATTGGAAATTGCTTCCACCGAAGTAGGTTCCTTTTCTTCGACTGAGTCGTGATGTAGAACTTCCCCATTGACCCCATTGCTATCGCACGCTCGGCAATTCTATTGTCGTCTGTCGGTTCATTAGGAAATCTCAATAATAAAAGTAATAATGCAGTAAAAGCAATAAAGAGCATTAAAAAAGAACCAGCGAATCCATAAAACGTCAATTTACATAATTTCCCATCTTTCTACCCCTATCGCGCACGGTGTGTAGGTTGAGTGTGTTTGTGCGGTCGCTGTCTTTCTATTCATGGATTTCTTTTGAATTTTTTCTTCGGTCTTAACATTCTTTTCCTTGCGGCTAATTGCAATAATCCATTTAAAACGTCCCATTTCCTGTCGTAAAAGCCCCGCGCTATTAGACAAAAACACTGAAAAAAAAACATCCAAAACGGGGGAAAAAAAAGAAAAGAAAAAACAAAGCTGTACCCACCCCGCCGCATGCACACAACCTACACAAAGTTGACTTGTCTCGCGGATCATGTTGAATCTCATTACAACCCCTGCGCGCATTTTTATTTGTATACTTTCTTAGAGCTCCTTTTTTGCCTCCTTATGTGTATGTAACTGCATCAAATTGAGGATTTCCTAGAAGATATAGGCGGCCACTATCGCGCGACATGACTTCCATTTCCATGTCCTGCCAGAGGTCGCTGGCTCCGCCATCCAATATGGGCAATTTTTTCTCCATTACCTACTGGGGTGGTGGCGGCAAATAAAAGAAAACACGATGCTAATGGAGAATCCTTGGAAAAACATGAAAAAGAAATCTAACCGGTGGAAGAACATTTTTTTTTTATTCTAGTTCAAGGGGTGGCGGCGGCGGCGTTCGTTTAGTGAAGCGTCCGCTAACTTCACGGAGTGTTATGACTTTTTTATGCTAAAAAGGACACTCATCCCGCAGTTTGTTCTTTGTGTGGAACAAATGAAGAAATGAAGAAATAAGACTTTTAATTTTGTACCACACAGAATTTTTATTTACATTTTTTTTTTCTATCTGTGCAAGGATACAACTGTAATGTAATAAGATCTCATTATATTTCCGGGGGAGATACAGAATCTGTGGAAGGATTTACACTCCTTGCAGCAGTTCATTACCTTGAATTTTCAGCTTTTCACCGGTTGGGTAAGGATAATTTGTGTGGCTGCGTTGTCAGCTAATGCGTCCAGCACACGCTCAGGGATCACTGGGCTATGGCATTGCACGGTATCAGACAAGGCGAGGTCCTTGTGTCTTATTAGCAAGAGAATTACCGTCGCAATGACTTTTAGCGCGCGACCAGATGCGTTTAATATTTAAAATTTAATTTTTATTAAAAAAGTGGTTTTCGTCCTTTTTGTGATATGAAATTTGATAGCCGCTCGGGGGGTGAGTATATGGCGATGGCTGATGATTTAAGAGCAATATGATACCGGTGGGAGTTTTTATTAGGTATTTGCGTTGGGAAAGTTTTTCAATTTTCGATTGGAAATTAGTCAGACAACGGTGACTCTTAATTAAGACACATCACTGGTGGATGTATGGACACAACATGCTGTGGTGGCATGCAAATTGTTATCTCCAATATCTCATTGTGCCTTGTTTATTGTGGTAACTTCCTGAGACGTACTTAAACTCATTGGCGGTTTTGTTTAACATTTTTTTTTTTTTTGTAAGTTTTTGAATACCATACCTCGGGCATGGTAGGTACAGGTATAGGTATCTGTGAATCGTGATCTTTGTAATCTGTGGACCATAAAAGCTGCGGCAGGACAAAATAAGAAAGAAACAGAAGAGAAAAACGACTGCACTTGGCGCATGGTGAGGGACAGACAGACGACGGCGAACATTTAAGAATCTAATTTGGCGGATAATTAAGCCGTGTGCATGAGACGCCACCGCACTGCATGATATGGTGCAGAGTTGTGCGACTGTTGCTGGGAATGCGATCGTGCTCTGTGTGTGTGTTGTTTGGGAATGTGAATTGGAATTTATTTTGTGAAAATATGGCCAAGATGATTATCAACAGTTGCAAGTGAATTAATGATTATTAACATGGGAATGGGCTAGAATCATATACTAGTGATGCTGATAGCAGAATTTCACTACACACTTTTACACGCACAGTTTCATGAAATAATTGTTCAATTCTGCCGAGAAGGGGAGTGTCAGTCTGTGCTAGGACGACTTGTATTGACTGTCGGTGGTCTGACTGTAATTGATCAAAATGAAAGCGAGATTTTAATATCTTGTCTTTAATCCAATGCCAAACTGAATAGCGATAGCTTCTACTCTGAGCTTTTTCTAGTTGCAGCTGATGAATTGAGCGAGACAGATGATTGAGTGGACATCCTTGAGCTGCGCCAACTGCAAGAAAGCATGCTTCTCCTCAACACCGCAATTGTCTGTTAATGCCGATCTAAAGGGCGGTTAAGTTTTAAGGGCCGATGATTTTGAATAAAACACAAATTATTTAGGAATTTATTGTCATTTCTTTTTATTATGATAATATTGGTATGGTTTAATTATGTATGGAACAAAATATCGGCCAAATGGCCGCCGCGACCTCGGCGGCACACCTCCATCCAATGGTCCAAATTTTCGATGACGCTGAGGCATAATTGAGGTTCTATGCCGTTAATGTGCCGAATTATCTCATTCTTTAGCTCTTGAATTGTTGCAGGCTTATCGACGTACACCTTTTCTTTCGAATAACCCCAAAGAAAGAAGTCCAACGGTGTCAACTCGCATGATCATGGCGGCCAATTAATATCGCTACGACCGACGTGATATAGCACTTCCATTGAATTTCTCCCGCAAAAGAGCCATTGTTTCATTAGCTGTGTGGCAAGTGGCACCGTCTTGTTGAAACCACATATCGTCCACATCCATATCTTCCAATTCGGGCCATAAAAAGTTCGTTATCATCTCACGATAGCGAACACCACGACGAGTTGAGGTGGACGGCTCTTCAGCCACTCTCTAGCGAACAGCAGCAATATTTTCTGCAGTACGACCTGTACGATCATGCACTGGTGTTTTCACATCTCCTACAGCCCCGGTTTGCTCAAATTTTTGCAAGAAATGCAGAAAAAAACTTGACGTTTAGGTGTGGTTCACATTCAACAGCGGCCCTTAAAATTTAACCACCCTTTATATGTCTCGGTTATATAGGCGGCATCTGTGATACAAAACTTATTAAATATTCACATACAGCAAAAGTTTTGGATTAAGTTAGGTTTAAAGGAATGTACCAGATGTACATAAAAAATGTACCTTATGTCCTGATGGCCTTTACCTTACCTTACCTCGATCCTGTTTGTCTATTGAAACCAATATATTGTTTTTAAGAACCTGATTGTGTCCGACAGTGATACGTGCTCTATGTCTTCTAGAAAGTCTAAAAAGTCAGCTACTCATCAGGTAGAAGAATCGACTAATTTAGAGGCTTGATGCTTTCCATACATCTTTTATATCTTGACAGCTCCTTGATGTACCTTTCAAAACAAACAATGATAGCCAAACTAACGTGATCAAAACGAACTAAGGATAGCAATTTCCATAAGCTATAGACCAACAAAGCTGCTGATGGGCCTTAGGGATTACCTACTCAAATTTCAAAAGCACCTGGTGTCGGGACATAACTTGGTAGAGAGCATGCACCAACTTAGCATCCTTGCCCGGTCTGCAATAGAAAATAACACTTCAGATGCACAGAGGTAACAGTCTCCTTAACCTTGCATACAAGATCCTATCTGTCATATTATATGAACGCCTAAGACCCTTCGTAAGTAACCTGATTGGCACCTATATCAGTGCTTTTTTTTGGACAGGAAAGTCTGCCGTTGACGCAGATCATAAAAAACCCAAATGAAGTCCCGTGTGTAGATTTCAAAGCCGCCTATGAAAGCATCTATAGAGACGATTTACAAAAATCCATGCCTGGTTTTTGAATCGTTACAAAGCTCCGTAGTCAGTGTAGAGTGCGACGATGGGTATAGCTCGCTGCAGCATCAAGGTCTAACTTACCGAACTTTGATGTCAAAAGGTGATTTAAACAAGCCTATGTGCAGTAGTGCGACTTCTTCAACATCTCACTTCAAAGAATTGTGCAAAAATCACACGTCAACACACAAGGCTCGATCGTTGGGCAGGAAAGATAATTGAGCAGTAAAGTCCTATTTCGAACAACTAAGGAGATTCTGTGTAAGATCCTGATGATCGCAGTAGTTTTTCATGTCCATCAATGTCACTATTTCGAGGAACCCAACAGTGAGGGAATGTCTTTCGGCTATTTTGTTCTGGGGCTTTCTGGTGTTGTCCCTGACTGTCTTTAATTTAATAGTGAGTCTAGTGCTTCGATCGCCTTAAAATGGACAACAATCAAGATTCTTCGCGAATATGAATTTGTTTGGCTTGTCGATGATTATTCCGACTTTAAGACGCGGCGTTCATTTGGGAGTTTGTATTCGAGTCGTTTATGCATGACGACTCGTAGAATACTCCGGCGTTTCTGATCTGCCTTTGCGTAATAGAAGCAGAACCATTTTTTACGAAGCTGTCATGTAGTCCGTTTCTCCGGCCGGTCAATTCTCAGGCTTTCGTGAATAATTATATGGAAGTGTTTATAGGATCCATGAGATGGATGACTCCTTTAACTGCCATGCTACGAATGTATTCTACTACATTATGTCTGGTATATTTTAGAATCACCTTGAGGTGATTGCTCGCTTATGAAAATCTCTGTAAAAAACCTACAATTGAGGGGTTATTGAGATAGTAATCATTGTGAACATGCCCCAAAGGTACACAATAGTAATTTTGAGTAATGTAAATTTTGAATTCACTGTGGTGGCTATGGATACAAAGCTTCTAAGGAAAGTTCTAGACGTTTTCTGTTTAACTTAGGCATATTGAATTTCTTGATCTTTCTTTTCCTTGACAGTTTCGATTTTAATTAGATTGAATTCAAGGCTCCAAGACTCCGCTTGCATCATCAAGAGAAGAGTTCAGAAACAATCTGCTCCAAAGATACCTCATGAGTTCGCTAATAGTTAAGGGACTTACCACTTATTAGGATTACAGTATTGCCTGCGTATATGCTACTATTTTTGTCCTTTTGAACTTTATATTCATAAAGATCTTATTGACCACGGGGCCACAGGCGAGGAGATATAACGCCGCCTTGAAAAGAGGTACTCCGTAATAAATTCGGTTTGTTACATTTTGTTTCACTCCTTAGTCCTAAGTCTTCAACTCTTCAAGCTCTTATTTATTTGCCGTTTTTTTTAACATTTTTAAAAGCTCATTGGGGAAGCGAGGAGTAACAACGATTCTCGCTTGTTTGGGATTGACCCTGACAATTTCTGTTGGGAAATTTTGTCGAATTTCAGTCTCTGAATTATTGTTTGAGAGAATTACATTAACAAGAACTCGTAGACACAGTCACTTTGGTAGGAATGATAGCTATTTCGAACTACACCACTAATTCCTCATCAGACTCCTTTTAAGTGATAGTTTTTGAATAATTTTTGAATTCTGACAGTCAATTCTCCGTATATATCCACTTGGGAAGACATTTCTGTGTTCCCCTGTCAGGAAGTGAACTTGTACCTAGATTTTTCTCAATTGACCAAGTGACTACCACTTGCGCTAATTGAGCGACGAATACAAGCCCGCCAACTGGTGATTAGATTAGAACGGAGGACAAGACCAACCTCTGTGCGTTGTTGTTGCTACGAGGTGTTTTTGTTTATTGTCGTTCTCTCGGTTTTCTTAAAAGCTCCTTCAATGTCCAAAAATGCTGCCATAAATTGAATTATTTTTCGGTGCCATGAAATAAAGTCTTATGCAAAAAGGTCCAAAACGTAATTTTGGACTTTATTGCACTTTTGAAATTGCAATAAAATTCAAAACGAGTTTTGGACTTTATTCCATTTTTGAAAGTGCAATAAAGTCATTGGACATTATTGCACTCAGCTATTTAAAAGAAAGACGAGCAGGGGGGTTGCAGGGGGGCAGCATGCCCCCCATACATATTCTACTGTTTATGCATTGTGGATCTTATTTCCACATCGATTTTGACTTTATTGCACTTTTGAAAATGAAATAAAGTTCTAAAAATCGTTTTAGACTTTAGGTATTGCATAATTTCAGAAGTGCAATAAAGTCCAAAATTACGTTTTGGACCTTTTTGCATAAGACTTTATTTCATGGCATCTTATTTTTCAATGATTGACACAATTTCGTGTAGTGCTGTTTCCACAGGCTTTCCTTTGAGGTCGTCATGTTGAATTCTGTATACATCTTCCATTTATGTCTATTATTCTCTCTTGCGTTTCTAGGACGAACGAGAAGAGAGCTTTCGGCTTAAAATCGTTTGCGCTGCAGTGAGCGTATGCTTTCCCGCTTTGAAAATAAATATCACTTGGACTTCATTCCACTTTCAGAGGCATGGCATGTATTGTATCATTGCTGGGAATACATTGTCCGGTCCCGCTGATTTTAAGATGTCGCCACTCCCAACCAATTTATCGACTCCGAAATTAACATTTGGAAGCATAATAAAGTTCGACATACAGGTAAAGATAGTGAAACGGCATTAACCCTCTCAGCCCCAGACAACCATCAGTGTGGCAGAGGCCCTATAGTAAAAAGACCTCAACCAACTTGGGTTGCGAACCTCTAAAGCGAGCCATTAAAATCCAATTAAAATATTGGCATTACACAACTTTTTGGCAATTCGAATATCTCAGTACAGTTTTTTTTTTAATTTGCTACATCGGGCTAGGACTATAGTCTTTTAAAGGGCCACAAACATCAATTCAATTAAACTAGTGAAGGCCACCCACAACTGTTGTCAAGTGGCCGTTTATTCAAATACAAGTACATATCTTTTGTCTAAACCTACAATCAGCAGCCCACTCTCACATTACAGTTAAACAAAAAAAACAATTCATCAGCCGCACTTAACATCGACAATTGAATTCACAATCATATCGCACACACAAACTAAGCCATAATAAGCCATAATAAATGCGCGATAATTTCAGAAACAAAATTAGTTTGACTATACGTATACGACCCGACCAAGTCCTGCCGTCTATGCAAATGTATCTAGATACCTGTTATCGTATGGCACTTAATCAACCCCGTACCTATATGCAGACAATGTAATAGATTTGTGTTATCATCGGTTAAACAAGCACAATTCTCTGGGCAATAAAAATGTAAATGCGGCCAGGACTTGTGTAATTGTTGTGTTCGATTGAATGCCCTGCCACTCGAGATTTGTACTGATTGATTCGTTGATTGTGGGTGCGGACTATAGGGTTGTTAGATACTTTTCCTATCTTATCTGGCAAAATGAAATTGGAAATAAATTTCGAGTACTTAATGCGAACTGCACGTTCAAATTGAATGAGTGGAACTTTATTGGGACCGGGAATGGTATTTGGTTATGGTAAACGAGTATGTAGGCTAAAATGATAACGTTCCCGGGATATCGGTGCGATGTTGTCTATTTCGAACACATGTTCGATTTATGTGGGTTACGAGTTGGGAATAATGATTTTGTTGGAGCTTTGTAATTCGAACATATGGATTTGTTTTGACGTTGGTTTGGTTTGGTATCTGTTAAATTTTATTGATTGACGTAGAAATATTTGTCGATAAATGATGGGCCTATAGGGTTTGGAGGGAATAATGGCAGGAGCGTTGTTCCCCATTTTATCGTCAATATTGCAATTGGATGTAAACAATGCAAATGTATCCAACTTTTGTCTACTAACACTCAGAAAATTGCAAAGGTACCTACTATAGATCCCTATTCAAGGCTCTTTCTAGCTCTTTCTAATGCCTGTGTGGAAGAATCGCTAAAATCATAGCGCTAATACCCTGTTGCGACTTCTCAAATAAACCGGGAATTTCCTTGTATGGATCTGCACTTGACATGCTTGCATACGCGCGGCTAGGAACGTCGGATAGGAGTGGATCTTGATCCTCAAAGAAACCCGACACAACAAAAGAAAAATAAATATTTCATGCCAAGATTTTACAATTTAACGCGGACGGACACTACTATCTACATACGCACGAATATAGTTCGTGGGCAACCAGGTGATATGTTGCCAGAGTACATTTGACCCACCCCTTTGCACTGAAGGTGCACCATGACAGCTTCGGTACTCATGATCGGAAACTGCCCCTATTTCGAACGATTTGACTTCACTTACTTTTCGTTGATACCTTTAAATTCCCCACACATTACCCCAAGAAATTTCTACTCACAGCATATTTATGTGCTTACTCATGTTTATTGCCAAAATGATTCCTTAGTTAGTAGATTCATTGTTTTGATTTTTAAATTATATTTTAGACATTAATAAAAGCAAATTCAATAGATATTAATACGCAAAAAAGTAGTATTGTTTGGCAATAATACATAAGGTTTCTTGGCAGAAAATTCAAAAAAACTACCCCCTTTTTAAAATAATCAAAAATAACTTACCCTCATCCGCCTGGAGATTGTGCACAATTCCCACGCTGTATATTATCCTTGTTGGTATTCGTTTTCACCGTATGACCTTAATATTATGTATAATTTAACTTTATGTACTATTTCCTAGCCAAACTCACTATTACAATTTTTAAGCTTAAGTAATTTTAGACTTTAAGTAGGTAGCAAATTTTTAATTTTAATTTTAAGATAATTAATAATCAAAATTTTAGGAAATTTTAGATCTATGTAGGCACTATGAGTTTTAAGCAAATTATGAGTTTTTAACTTAAGTAAATTTTTTTTTCATTTGTTATTCTATAATTTTTTTTCTTTTACTTCACTTCGAGACACATTATAAATATTTTTTTTTCTATTATGGCGTAGCGGGCCAATATTCACTTTGGTATTACCTCTCTGAAACCGTATACCGATGTTTTTCGCGAGCCGCGCTGCCTCCGACACTGACCGCAATACCCAACTCACCTATGACCGCCGATTACCATAATATGTGTTGCGCTCTCCGATCGATGGATGACTGCGCCAATAATGGTATAAAGTAGATAAAGATTTGGTCTATGCGTGGGAGTATGGGTGCGGTGGGAAGTCTCCAAAGGGTGTCGAGGAGCGATTCTGATGCCCTTCGGTTGATATTCGGTGCAGTGGTAGCGGGTTTCATGTAATTTTGGAATGAATTCCGTGTTGCGGTGATCTAATGCCGGACCTTGTCGTATATCACCGCGATTGGGACAGGGGGGGCGGATGGAATAAAAAATGCGCGTGCCACCTCGATCGTGATTACGATGTGTAATGCCTGGTTAAATTAAACACTCCTGATAAAATTTAGTCAGATTTCAGTTAAAAAAAAAACAATAATTACCTTTTTTTTTTTTTTTGGGGGGGGGGGGGGGGGGGGAAAGGCACTAATCGAAAATGAGGTCTCGATAGCGAGGTACCTTTGCCGATATTTTCCCGGGGATTTTAGTAGCTAGTAATTTTGGCTAATATCTTTTCAAAAAAAAACGAGGATGTTAAAAATCTCAAAGGGTTTTGGCTACAAAGAAAAAATATTCTTTTAGTATATTTGTCCTTGAAGACATATGTATAAGGCGGAATTACTATATTCGGTACGTTAAATGTCTTGCAGCGAGATGTAGTTCGTGTAATGGTCACCCAGGAAAAGAACAAGGTAACGAGAGAGGAAAACCAGGAAGTATAGAATAGATCTCTGCACCCACTCATATACACTCACAGAGGAAAATACTGGTTCCGTTTATCAAAATGCCCGAACGTTTTCGAAATTAGCCAATTCGAATTCCGGATGGTTACAGGGTGTTATAAAATGTATGCGCTTTTTAGTTTTTTTGAACATTCGTAACAACCCAAGCACAAATACTCTGCCTGTAGTGCAATATTGTACTAGAATTATGGTCAGCTATTGTTGCCCCTTGCAAATCTGCAGTAGGTACTCTCCTATGTAGGTACAGAGCTCTTGGAAGCTCTTCAGATACCTTGATAGCTCTCATAGCAGATACACAGTTGTTAGAACCTTCTTAGAAGTCTATAAGAAGCTCTTACTAGCTTAAAGAAGATCTTCATGTATCTTATGCTGGACAAAATGGCAGGTAGAGAAGCCTGTTCTTTGAAAAACGAATTCTTGGACAAGCATCAGGTAAATGGTCATGACTCAAATTATTGTTTTAAGAGACAAGCCAAGTAGCCTATGTCTTCAAAAAGAGGCGATAACAGTTGATATCTTCGTATCCCTCCTCCAAAACTGAAACTGAACTGAAACTAAAGTCTTAAGGATTATAAATGAAGCCCATACAGACAAGCGAGGCTTAACTTCGCACCAGATGCCATAAATTAGCGCGTGTTCCCTTTGCCCAAAAACGAAAGCTGCGATGGGGAGCACTGCAAAGGATTGATCTTCACAGATGAACAAATTCAGTGATGCGGTCCTCGTTCATGAATGCGGTAAATCGGCAGCATAGTTTCAACATTTTTTTTCTCATTGGCTCTTAAGTCAAACGTATAGTAGGTCTAGGTACCTACCCGCCCGACATTGTCGTGCGTAGGAAACAGAAATTGTATTGCCATCAAAGTTCTAAATAAGTACAACTTAGTTCGAGAAAATTAGAAAATTGTTAATCCTATTCAGTCAATTCCCGTTAGGGTATTTTACGTATAGTCAGACTCTGATGTTCTGTACAAACCGAATTAGCTCCTGGGACTGCTTCTCAAACACTCAAATGTAAGGCGGTACATTGAACCATTTAGTAGAACCATAAAGAACAGGTCATATGGCCTTCAGTCTGGAATCAAGTTGACTGCTGCGCAAACGCCTACTTGTCAGTACGTTAGCCTTTTATGTCAGGCATGCCAGTCTAGGCAGAAGCCAATATATCCGATTGCACTTCTCATCGCTAGTCCAGTGTACATCTTATCTAGGCCCTAGCCAATTTAACAGTTCTGAACAGAATCAGACTGATTGTCTGAAAAATTGTATTTTCATCATCTCAGAGCTCTATTAACCATATCCTCGGGTACCTTTCTTTGGTCACCTCAACCAACTTGAAGTGCGAGAGTCTGAGTCTGACAAGCGTAAAGTTTTGACTGTTCTTAAAGAGCTCTTCAATTAACCCCGCAATCAACATGAGATGGATGGTTGACTATAACATCTACATAATGGGTCTAGACCTATAGAGCATATAAAAATAGATGGCCTTTCTGCTGATAAAACGGCAAAATAAAAGTTTTTATAACTGGCGCCCAATGTCAGACCAAGTTTTTTTTTCAGACTTTTGCTCACTTTGTTCAACATCATTCCTAGACAACTCTCATATCTATAAGTATCTTACACTCGATAGGCGAACGAGGCCCTTTTGACAAAGTCCGCCTAGTTATAAAAATGTAAAGCAGGTTATCATATAGTAACCTTTAGACCGTGATGTACTAAAGCTGACAAATTGCCAAAAAATTTTCTAAAATTTGCTCCCTGATGATATCGTTGACCCGAAAGTCTCATTCGAAATAAAACAATTCCGGTTCCATAACTCACATTAACGGGTTCCTCAATCTGCCGCCAGATCTTTTTCTCCATCCATCTGCGAATATGTTGGCCGCGCCACCTCCACAGCCAAATCGAACAAATGTAATCCAACAAATTTCACTCAACCGTACAACAGACAACACACATCACAGAGACAGCCGGACGGACAACAGAGCTTATCTACGAACCAATCCATTAAAATTGCACATCGTTTACACCGAAAATCAATTGGCCAAGGCATTCCCTCTTCTTCGTCTTTGGCTTCACCAAATCTGACGAAAAAAAAAATCGAATACAACAACAAGACGGCCAACATGAGATGCCGGTCGACTATACCTACGTACAGAATAGGCCGCAACCGAAACTGAAATCGAAGCGAAACGCAAAGCAGGACTCGCTTCCCATATCAACACAAGTTGCACTCACGCTTTCTCTCTCTCTATTTGAGCTGGATGGCAATAAATTCGTCCGGCACAATCGAATTCGTTTGGCAGATAAATCCAGCACCAAATCCACCAGAAACGTCCGACTGCAGCAGCGGCTGGCGGAACTCCCGAACCGAATGTTTTACAAAAGATACCAAGTACCCTTTTATGTCCGAATGTGAGCATTTAAATCCTTGGTCCGAGATTACGCGAGATTGAGTTATGTGGTGCATTAATGGTTGCGAAACGGATTCACGATGCGCGCTGAAGTGCTGCGGCGAGGGAGACCGACCACCATCCTCCGTCCACCGCAAAGTGGGCTGTGTGCGCAAAGTGGGCGCTCGGGCTAGATAGGAGCTATATATACGGTTGCTCCTGGACTCCCAACAGAAGTGGGAATGCAATTTAAATGGGATCGCATCTCGGATCGTCATCGTTGAGTAAAGTGCACACCAGACTCAATTGAAGTTGTCGACGAGAGTTAAAAAAGAAGTCCATGTCCAGTCCATGTGGAATGAGGAACCCTTGCGCCGGCCGGCCGCTGCTGCTGCTGCTGCTGCTGCTGCGGATTGGAAGTCATTGAATTAGCTGCAGCAGGAGCAATGCGACTGAAGATGCATTTTGCTTCAGTGTTGCCCCCACGAGGCGAACCACCGATAGTCGTGAATTAACGCTGACGTGATAAGCGAAACAAGTTGCTTGTTCGTTCGTTCGTTGCTGGTGGTGGTGGTGGTGATGCTGGTTTGTTTTGAATCTTAACTATGGGACAGGGCTTTGGATTTCTTTCGGTGGGGCGCGAGTTCAATTGAATTCACAGATGACTGCGGTTATTTATTGGCGAACACAAATTAGGAGGATTGCAATCTCTGTGTTTGTGTTGTTGAGTGTTCGTTAACTTTATCGCTCGAGAAGAATTGACTTAGGAGATGCTTCAAGAAACTTGGACTTGGGACTTTGTTCTATGCCATCATCGATCTTGGTATTAGTTTTGCCGGAGACGAATGTGCCAATTTTAACCAATAAATGTTTACATACCTATAGGTAAAGGGTGTTTTTTTCAGAGGTATAGAACTTTGAAATGGAATAAAGGAAAGATGGTTTTTTTTAAATTGACATAAAATTTACTTTATTCGAAAGACAATTTTCTGGCATTATACCCTAAATATGATTTCTGGCATATGACCGCCACAGCTGGCTCGGACGTAGTCTAATCTGGAGGTCCAATTTTCGATGACTTTTTCCAGCATTTGTGCCCGTATATCATCAATAACGCGGCGAATGTTGTCCTCCAAGTGGTGAATCTTTTCGGGCTTATCGGCGTAGACTAGCGACTTCACACATCACCACAGAAAATAGTCAAGCGGCGTTCAAATCGCACGATCTTGAAGGCCAATTCACGTGCCCGCAACGTGAAACTATGCGGTTACCAAAAGTTTCCTTCAATAAATCAATTCTGGAACGAGCTGTGTGACATGTTGTGCCGTCTGGTTGAAACCACAGCTCCTGTACATCATGGTTGTTCAATTGACGAACGAAAAGGTCAGTAATCATGGCTCTATAGCGGTCACCATTGACTGTAACGTTCTGGCCAGCATCGTTTTTAAAGAAGTACGGACCAATTATTCCACCAACAAATAAAGCACACCAAACAGTCAGTTTTTGTGGATGTAACGGTGTCTCAACATACACTTGAGGATTATCATCACTTCAAAAACGGCAGTTTTGTTTATTGACGTATCCATTCAACCAAAAGTGAGACGATTATGTTGGCCGTAAAATGGACGTAGTGCGCGATACGTATTTTGGACAGAACCATGACTTTCAAAATAACTTTGCACAATTTGGAAGCGTTGTTCAGGCATCATTCTATTCATGTTGATATTCCAAACCAAACTAAAAATAAATCAAAACTAACAAAATGGCCTCAGTTAAAATAGTGTTGCCAACTTAAAGTTCTATACCTCTAACAAAAAACCGCCTTTACACAGCACCCCTGAACACCTTAGACACCTGAGACATTTTATGCCTAGCTTAGATTTTAATAGTCTTTCATTAATTTGTTGGGTGATTGAAAGTAATATACAGTTCTTCAAAGTTAGCTGCAATGCAATCTATTAACTGAATTTGCCGCTTTGTCCCGCCTCATCTAATTGCCACCCACGTCGATCTATAGTTCATATGTTTTAGTTGCGCTGTTCCCCGCACTATTCATGTTAACAATCCCTTGAAGGAAATTTCATTTTGATTTACACTTTCTTGTTTCACGGAATAGTTTGCTACATATGAAAAATCGATAGCATTCCTTAGAGCGGCAATGCCATTTAGTTCTAAGATCCTGTATATTACTATACCATGTGCTGGTCAGATCAACTGACTGTCCAGCTTAAGATTTAGAGTCACTGATGAGATGGCATATTATTGACGCGGGTATGGATAGGGTAATAATTTGTCGAACAGGATCAGTAGTTCTCAGTGCGTGTTGTTTTTATTCAGAGTATATAACCTTAAGGGTGCAACCTATGATTATGGAGAAAAAGGTTCATCAGTGCATTGTCAGAGCAGCGCAAGGATTTCTATTAAATTGCGATACGAAGCTGAAGTTAGCTTTGCCCTTTGTAAAAAGTAAAACTCCACCAGACAACCGATGAGGAGAGGGAACTTACCCTTGTCCCTTGTCAGTGATCAGTTCCGAAAAGTTGAGTCAATACATTTTAGACGTCTTGGGTCCACATATTGTTTCCTCGCTCATGTTGTCAGAACTTGGGTCTGATTGGTGTTTTTATAAGGCGAATGGAAAATACATAACATTTCATGGTGTCTCAGCCAAAAGTGGCGCCTATAAGTACGTATCTGCTGGTACATTCCGATCGTCCATTAAAAGAACAACCCAATAGTAACTCTTATTCGTATGATCAAAATTTTTTCCAGTACCCAATTCTCATACATTTTTTTTTTTTTGTAAGGGTATTAACCATTTTAATTAGGTACCTACCTATTGTTTGTTCTATTCTAGACGGTAGAATACACTACACCTAACTCAATCCACTGCCCCACGGGAGTACCGTCCATTATTACTTTTTCGGACTGACTTTTCGTTACGGGCGCTTTTGTCTTCGTCGGATCGCAGCTTGGTTTGTATGAGCGATATAACCGCCGACGTCACCCGACAGGAATTGCGTCAATTGGTAATCGCATTCTCCGTGACATTTGCTTATTTATGGATCTACAGGGCTTTCTAAGGGATGGGAAAATTTTTGCACTTCATGGCGGTCATGTCGCTTAATCTTTTGTTAATCTTCCTGGTTTCTATTACAAATTACCGCGTGGCAATGTTACAGCGTCGGACAGCACTAACTAAAGCTAATGATAAAACTTTAAACTTTATCAAAAAATAATTTTCAGCAACAAAATTCATTGTCGTATATGAACGGATACGTATACAACAAGCCAAATTTCCCAATTTGAACCCAATAGGCAATTCACACCAGCTCCACCAAGTGCCAATGCATTCGCAGAAAGCCTCTGCTTGGTATAGTGTGTACTCTGTGGGCCGGCGGCATTACCTATTACCTACGTCCGTAATTCGATGTTTCGTCGGGTTTTTCTGTGTCGAATTCGTTTAGCACAATAAATTCTCGTCCCTATCATGGTATCCGTTCAAAGAGTCATTTTGTCCGCAACGCAAATCCAGTCGGATACTGAATTTACGTTCATAGTATCCATTTTCCGAACATGTATCAACGCCTTTTGTTCACTAAAATCTTTCCGCGATGAACAGATGTCGGAGACTATCGGAGGGAAGTTTATGTGTGTCTGTCAAAACCAGGTGCAAAAAACGCAACCCATCGCAATGAAACGTAAACTGCCGGTGTGCGTTACGTATTGTCGGAGAAATTTTCCGAACAGCTTATCGGAACGATTACCATGAAGCGAAATTCTCCGATTCGTAAAAAATCGGAGAATTTTTCTTTCGGAACGGATACCATAATACGGCCGTCTAAGTAAGCGAAGAATAACTCTTGCCAATCGCTGTTTCTTTGAGCTAAGAAGGCAATTGAGTAGCAAAGCCCTCTCTCGAACAAATAAAGTGACCCTAATCATCCCAGTCCTACTTTATGGTGCAGAGGCATGGACTCTATCAAAAGCGGATGACCTTACTCTTGGTTGCTTCGAGAGAAAAATTCTTCGAGTAATTTTCGGTCCCGTCTGCAGAGACGGTGAATGGAGGAGGAGATATAACGACGAACTGTACGGGCTGTACAGCGACATTGACCTAGCCAGAAGAGTGAAGGTCCAACGAATGGACGTGAATGCTCCGACCCGGAAGATCTTTGAATCTACACCCGAGGGCCGGCGCAGTAGAGGAAGACCGCGACTCAGGTGGCGCACGCAAGTGGAAGGGGACCTTAACCAACTTAGCGTGCGAAACTGGAGACAGCTGGCCAAAGATTGTGCTGGCTGGAGACGCTTGATGGTTGAGGCCCAGGTCCACTCCGGACTGTAGCGCCACCTTAAGTAAGTAAGTAAGTAATTAAATGTTCATATTGACAATCGCCGTTGTTGAATTGATGAACGCCAGTAGTCAAATTGGAGGAATTGATTTTCATAATGAAAGTCCTAATTGTTAAAGTGAAGAGCTCGATATTTATAATGAAAATCGGAATAGTGAATCTGAACATCGCAGTAGTTAAATTTTAGGAATTGATTTTCATCGGGCTCATTAGTCACTTTGAACCATAAACCTAAACGTGTTTTCTTGAGTATTCATATTGACAACTGCAATTGTTAATCTTACAACTTTTTTCATAATGTTTGGTACTACATATAAGAATTGACAACATAGTTCTTCAATATCCGGTTGTTAAATGTATTTGATATTTTAAAAAAATGTTCATCATATCGACAATTTTGTTCGTCAATTTGACAATTTCCAGTTAACAACTACCGATTGTCAATATGACAACCAATATTTTTTTTCTGTGATTCCATGTGACTTCCAAATTTCAGTCTTTCATCTATAGATAATTAATTACGCCGAGGAATTCGATACACCTAGTTCTAGTTTCTAGTTACACAGCTACTGCCAGATGCAATGGTCGCGTTTGCAGGAGAAATAGATTTTTAGTCGACTCGACACCAACATCGCTCCACCTCCAGTGAATCCTATGATCGTTGTGTGGAGTAGGTATAGGTGCATATGTGGAGGCTTTACCAGGGGGCTTATTCCCAAATGCGCGGCGGATCGCGGGTGGTGACTTTTTGGCCGGTACTACTACGACAAAATTGAATTTTGTGGACTTGTTTTTTTTTTTTTATAAAAAATCTAAATTTATTAAATTTATATTTATGGTCGACTAAATGATTTTGGATTCTGAAAGCAAATGACAATTAATTGAAATTATGATGGCTGGTATTTGTTCTATTGTCATTTTGTTTCTCTAAGTTAATAATTAAATGATGACAAGTCAGCAGTGTTAACTTTTCTCAAAGCTGACAACAGCTGTCTCATATCTGGTTGCTATAGAACCGTCTATATTTTATCAAAACCCAGGCGAATCGCTGCATGCACCCAATTTTTTTTCGCGATGGTGCTCCGGAAAGGTCTTCGCTTTATTTGTTTCCTTGAAGTTACCATCGGGTTCTAATGGCTAAACCTTTTAAGGTCATTGACAAGCCTATGCCATTGAAGAAATACTTTTAAGGCCTCTTTAGATGTTCTGAATATGTTGGAATTTTAATTTTTTAGACCCTTTTGAACGATTTTTAAATATCGTAGTCCCCTTCCAAGTTTGCACAATTTGCACATGATCGAGTTCATCGTGACTTGAAATGGTGCTTTTTTTATTTAGGTAGGTACTATAGTATTCTGCGTGTAAATTTTGAACCATACCTAGCCATTTTTAAAATTGATTTACATATATAATTTCTGAAGCCCACAAACTTATACAAACTAAATGTTCGCCTAGACTTTGAGTTTGTTGAACCTAACTTCAATAAATCGCAACGTCAGCCGCAAGAATGACGCATTTACAAGTCGCCAGTCTGCTCGCCCTTCGCCCCGGAACGCATGGTATGATGAAAACCAATAAGAATCCCAACACAATCTATCTCTCGGGGCATAGAGAGTCTGTAAAACAATTACAAATTAACCGAATCACTAAATCGACACAATGTCTGGCTCCGACATCGGACGTCAGCTCAATAGCCCACCTCATGCCCACCTCACCGAGCACAGCTCATTCTGCCGCCAACTACACTCTCTATGCACAGCGGCATTCGAGGCCTTTGATCAGGGGCCGTGCGTCGGTCGCCGCCAGGATCGGTAGGACGACGACGTGCCGAGTGTATATGTCAGAGCGAATAATGGAAAATTGTTTATTGAACAAAACCAAAAAATCATCAATCAAATTTCTCTGACTTAAATGAGTCTTAAGTACGTCCTAATGTGCGTGTAGTATCTGTTGTTCGAGTGTAGATCTCAGATTGGGATTCAGATACTTTTACCATCTTTTGTCGAGTACCTACAAATTATGTTGCGATTGTGAGTGCGAATTTGTAGAAATTGATTCTTCTCCGGCTGTGGAATGCTTTTCGCTCTCGCTCTAACAATGGAGAGCGTCGTTGGTCAAGCCTTTGGTCGGTTGGCATTTCTAATCCGATTAGAATCTGTTACACCTGAGAAAACAAAAAATTCCAGCAGCCTAATTACGTGTCATACCAGTCATCCATTCAGGGGCAGCGAACGGCATGCTGGTGATCATCAATAACACGCTTTTGATGTGTGGCGCCACAGGTCCACCAAGTGCGCCCGAGTCTTTTGTATATCCTCACGGGGAGATGAAGATTCTTGTTGGCCTTCTTTAGCGGTATGAAAACACTGATATGCGGCAACCATACCTCTCACAGTGAATGACGTTTGCGATATTTGACTAGTCATGGTGCGTTTACACTCAAGTCTTTTGTGGCATCTGTCCGACCTCTGGGGAATGGGGGGATGATGGCTTGAATGGAATTGAAATTGAAAACGTCGGTTTATGCTGCTGCAGAGGTGTACATGAAAGGCGGACAATTGGTAGATATGAGATTTGGATATCCGATTGAATCATTTTTCTTTAACATGTCAATGTGAGACGATGATGGGAATTGAGTGAGGATCTCGGAATCATTTGTTCTGCGGCAGTCGGCGGCATATGGAGATCAATTGTTGCCGATTATTGGAGATGTTTTATCTGGGAGCAAGATTTTATCGTTAATGGGTTTCCAAAAGTCCGTATATCTATATCGATCTGAGGTTGTGCTTTGTTTGAGATGCATTTAGATTTGTGCTCATTTGTTGTAGGTATTTAATTACTTTGGCGATGAGTATGCCAGGAGGAATGGGTCTGTGAGAATTACTATGCAACAGTGGTGGGTATTCCATCATTTTTGTGGTGTGTCTTTAGCATAGGAAGAGGAGCGTTTTCTGTACTGAGGGGTGTTATGTTAGCCACAATTCGACTCGGATTTGCAAATGTCGTAAAATTACCTACAAATTCTTCGAGAACTGAATTTAATCAAATTTGCAAAGCAGTTTACTATATATGGAAGGTCAAGTTGTACAGTCTAAAATGGGTCACGCTACCAAATTTAAATCAATATTAAAATCTTGCTCAAAAATTAAAAAAAATATATCTTCAACTTCAATAAAATGTTAAGGAATAACTTTTTTTATTTTTCGTTTGTAGAAACAATTTTTTGGCTTCGTTGACAAAAATAGGTTTCTGCGCTATCTTTAATTTTAAATAGGTATGTATATTCTTACTTTTACTTCACTTTTGATGGCGCTACAGTCCGGACCTGGGCCTCAACCAACATGCCTCTCCAGCCAGCTCGATCCAACGCTCCAGTTGCGCACGCCATGTTGGTTGAGGTCCCCTACCAACTGTGCGTGCCACCTTAGGTAAGGTCGTCCTCTACCTCGTTGTCCCTCTGGAATAGACTTGAAGATTCTCCGGGCCGGAGCATTGATGTCCATACGCTCTATATGTCCCAGCCATCTTAGTCGATTAATTCTAATCCGCTTGACTAGGTCTATATCGCTGTACAGCCCGTACAGTTCTTCATTGTACCTTCTCCTCCAGACTCCTGAGATACAAACTGGACCAAAGATCACACGGAGAACTTTTCGCTCGAAGCAGCTAAGTGTGTTTTCATCCGCCCTTGATAGAGTCCATACTTCTGCGCCATATAGCAGGATGATAAGGGTCTTATACAACGTCTGCTTAGTTGCTGGGGAGAGGGCTTTGCTACTCAATTGACTTCTAAGCCAGTAGAAACAGCGATTGGCAAGAGTAATTCTTCGCTTGATCTCAGCGCTGATGTCATTGCTGGAGTTGACCGCAGAGCATAGGTAGACAAAGTCTTTCACTACCTCAAAATTATAGCTGTCCATTGTCACGTTCTGTCCAAGGCGCCGATGTTAAATGTCCTTTCTTGTGGACAGCATTATATTTCGTTTTGCTTTCATTCACCGCTCGTCCCATTTTTGCCGCTTCTGACTCAATACTCTCAAATGCACCACTGACACTGACAGCTCGCCGAGTTCTACCGATTATGTCAATGTCATCGGCGTATGCGAGTAATTGCACAGACTTTTGAAAGATTGTACCTCCGGGGTTGGCTTGTGAGTTTCGTACAATTCTTTCAAGTATGATGAGAAAGAAATCACTCATGACAGAGCGTCACCATACCGAAGACCTTTTCAGTACCTACAAAAAGTCGCATTTGTCCTTTCTACAGGTCACAGACTAACTTTTTGTCAAATAGCATTACATACCTACTATTGGGCAGCGTTTTAGTCGTGAAAAGGTAACTTTAGAATTTTTTGTAATATTAAAATCGAGTGCTAATCTTAAGTAGAAAATCAGATTTTTATGTCAGATCCATGTCTGTTTTTCCGGCTTGTACGCACTCATCCGTTAGGTAATATTGTTAAAAAAAAAGCTTTGAAGAATTTGCGTTTGGTATTTCTTAAGTCCAATTTATTGTAAACCTGTATTTAATGGGAAATGTTGCTTGTTTCTCTCTCCAAACCAGTAGTTAGGTCAAACCTATAATTTGGGATTTGTGAACTGACAAGACGAATCGCTTATTTGTTTGCAAAATTTGTTGGTCAGAAATCTAGGTATAGACTCTCTTCATTAGTAAACTATTAACTTCTTTCATAGAGGAATGGTACATATATCCCTAATGTAAAGAGATTTGATTCCACATTTTTGAGTGACTACTATTTATACGTTATGGCCAAATTTTAACCGAAAATAAAGCCATAAATTAGACTTATATTCGCTAATACTCTCACCAAGAAAAAAGCAATTCAAACAACCCGATCGAAAATTCGGATAAAAATAGTGAAAAGCGGGACCAGAAACTTTCTTAAAAATCTTTTAAACCTATTTTTAAAATTGCACAGAAACGGTGAAAGTGCAACAAATGATGTACCCCTACACCTACTCACTAAAAAATTATCATAAAGAGTGCGTCAAAAAGTCGCCGCTTTAAAGCACTCGAAAAGCATGTCTAAAATCAAGGCTGCACCTCAAATTCTGTTGAAAACGCGGCAAAAAAATAATCCGAAGAAGAAGTATACGGATAGGGTGAGGCAATTTGGAGTGGCAAGCAGTCTAATCCGATTTGGCCCCTTGCGATTATTTTGTGACCTGAAGACCAACATCGGTGCAGAAATTCTCAATATACTCGCTGCTATCATGCTGCTAAGTGTTACAAATGCCAGAAATCGGCATAGCAACAGCACTAAAACTCACTTACAATGTCTCAGAAAAAATACGAGACAAATGCATTAAATCTAGTCAAAATCGCGTACGAAGTGACGAATAAATCTGCTTCATTAATGTATTGAAAACGGACCAAAAACTAGCTGAATGAGGAAACCTAAGATCAGGCCTAAAAGGCCAATGAAATGCGTTAAAAAACGCAAAAAAACCACTTGAAAAAACCTTTTATGCACATTTGGCCTAAAATACTATCTAAAAGATCGCCCTAAATCCCAAATGCTGTTCCAAAATTGAACTTTGGGGGTAAATCCCTATCATTTTTGCGAAAAATATAACGCACAGAATACGAGTGGCTACCAGAACTTTGACCTTCTCTAAGCGATTTTTCATTTTGCTTTTGGGTCTTTTTATGCAGTTTGGCCCAAAATTATTGGCAATATTTTAATTTTTGGGCTTAGGGTGATTTCGGCAATAGTTTAAAGTCAATCAGAAGAGAGAAGATTAAAGTGCCTTAAAAAACTATAAAACCCAAAAACGAACGTAAGACCAAACCTATATAATCGATCCTAAGTAGGCACCTAAACCTGCATTTGGACGCGAAGATTTAACCTGACATTCAATTGCCTATGTACCGTCGCGCCATGGGATCCGAAGAGGGGGATGACGAAGGCAACGCGTCTACCGTTAATCATGCAAATGTATTGGCCATTTTGTTGCCAGACAACTCAAAGAACAAATGTGCTTCACACTTTTCACTATTAAGCCTGTTTTATTGCATCTATCTCAAAGAAGCAAAGTAGGTACTATGTAGTCAGCGCCGGATTTACATTTTTTGTTTGCATTGCCCATTTTGAATATACAGGGTGTTTCGAAGTTAAGTCTCAATACTTTGGGAAATGATTCGTGGGTATAAGAAGTATAAGTAAGAAAAACAGTTCTACAGTTCAATGTGAATATAATTTGCTAAACATTTAAGAAAAGGCTTACTTTGGTGTAGGCACCTTGACCTTGTATGGTATTTTTGGGGTACAGTGATAGATTTAAAAAAATATATTCAGAAATTGTGGCAAGAGTTACGCACATAGACGCATAGTCGCATAATTTATGTCTATTTATAAAAAAACCAAACCAAACGAAAACTGCAAAAATGTATAGGTATTATTATGAATGCCTAAGACATTAATCTGTATTTAAATATTTAGAAGAAGTTAGTGAAGTTTTGTTTTAACCCTTCTGTCAATTATAGCTTTTTATACCTTTCCGTCAACCACAAGGTCTGGCCAGACCTACACAGGCACACATTTTGCATAAAAATAAAAGTGACAAAACAGAAAATATAAAAGAACTTATTTCCTTTTTAAAACCATCGATTTTTATAACCCACGGATTCTTCATTCGCTCTCCTATCTGCAGTGTTACCAACAACATGACTGACACAAAAGAATGAGAAAAAAAATGCATGCATCTAATAAAATCATAAAAAAATAAAATAAAATCATAAAACATGCATAATTTGAATTATTTGTGTGGAAGGTGCATGAATTGACAAACTCTACTCTTTATCTAAGGGTTTACGGTATACCTACGGATTACCAAACCACAGAACAATACATGTTGACTCTATCATGGAATTTCACGAAGCTTTGGCCATTGTTTCTTAGAAAAAATTGGTTCAAAAGTCGGAAAGGTCTGGCCAGACCTTATAGTTTACGGAAGGGGTATAATCATAATCTGAAAAACGCTTCTGTCTATAAAACGAGTACATTAAAAAAAAAACATCACGGCAAATATTTTCGTTGACCCTGTCCTGAACTTTCAAGAAGCTATTGGCATTATGTTTTAAAGAAAACTCCCATCAAAAGTCAGAAAGGTCTGGCTAGACCTCATAGTTCACAGAAGGTTTAAGTGATGAAATTTGGCTCAATAAAACAGTTCAGAGTGACATTGGTGACTAACTGATATACAGTACTTTTGTTGTTTGTCTGAACTTTTGGTTGATTCAGTGTTCCTTAACTGCCCGCTCTCCTATTAAATGGCGCTGAAAGCAGTTCACTATAGCAGTATCTACCATAAACACACCCGCACCAGAAAGGTGTCAACATGAACTGTAAATGTGAAGTCACTTTAACTTGGGATAAATATCCAATGTGAATCTCGAAAGTGTCAAGTATAGGGTGTATTTGTTTTAACTGCTTATTTTTGATTTAATAAAATAATTGTCCATTAAAAAACTGGTGATCAGTTTGAAAAATGCTACCGACAACTAAGTATTGGTTGGTATAGGTAAGCCGGTGAAAATGTTTCCCGCACTTCATATTCGCATCGTTGTCCTTGCACACAGAATATAACCGACAGCAGTACCTACTTTCGAATCCACCCCTGAGGGACAACGCATCAGAAGAAGACCCCGCCTTAGATGTCGCGCACAATTGGACAACGACCTCAACCAACTTGGTGTACGTAACTGGACGCAGCTAGCGATTGACCGAGCTGGCTGGAGGGACTTCTTGGTTGAAGCCGTGGTCCACCCCGGACTGTAAGCGCCACCAAAAGTAATGTAAAGTAGTTAAGTCCCTACTTTGCTTCAGAGACTTTTTTGTACGACAAATAATCTAGCTCCTAGCTAAACCTTAACCACTTTTAAATTGTCTCTACTTTTAAACTATACACCCTTCTCTATAGTCACACTCTACTTAAACCAATTAACTAAATGATAAACTGCGCGATTCAATGCGGTTGCGGGATAAACGTATCTAGATTTTTTATTGAACTAAAATGACCATAATGTATGGACACCTTCACCCACCCCTCCACCGTTCAATATAGGGAAACGCATGAAAGCGTAAACACATATGTAACCCAAATTGAATTCCATTCAACCCCAGTCCTATTTCTTATAGTATCCCAATCGATAGATGAGTTTCACACCTTCTTTCCATTAATTAGTCAAAAGGACATCGCATACCTATCCCGAGATAACATTCGTTTTTATTCTAAGATCTCCTTTCCTTAACTCATTCGATAGGCAAATACCTTTCACATCATTGTCATCAATAGAAACAAGGACTTCATAGTATCATTCAAAAAAAATACAAGTCAATATCCTTTTCGTCCTATTTAGACAAAAATAGGCCCAAAAAGCCTTTAAGCTTGATTAAATTTTCACACACTCACAATGACCATCAGGGTGTCGGCAAATGAATGAGCAACGATGTCTACGATGGTGGCGCTTAATCAGGACGAAACTCATAATGAAGGGTTGATAATGAAATTCGCTTCGAATTTTCAATTCAGATGCCTGGTGGTGTGCCGTGCGGCCGATGATGCCTTGTTGGCTGCGATGATGAATTTATTGGGTCAGTTGCGATGTGATGCCACCTGCCGAAAAATGCTTCGAATTCCTTTTGAAGTTTGTGGGCAAGTTTATAGGTAGAGGTGTGGGTGGATGGGCAAAGGATAATCATGATATTCTGTTAATGATAGCTTGATGGAGTGTGAGTTGTTGTCGGTATTAAACGTAGCATCTCCATTCACCCCATATAAGCGCCGAAGTGTGAACATTTCACACATCGCCGTTGACCAATTATCGGCAAAGATATTGATGGTATTTGCTGATGTACGAGGTGAATAGAACGTGAAAGGATTTCTGGGAATTTTCGTACGTTGCCTATAATTATGCTGAGGTCAATAGGAATTCCCATACATTTTTGTTATCTTCATGTTTTCTAAATGTTCCCACACGCCGCTGATTACCCAACACCTTCAGCTTCATTGTGTATTGCTCGGCATCTCTGACAGCAATCAGCTCGCCAACGGAAACACTTAGACTACGTCGCATAAAGCGAGCACTGATTATTGTCACTAACTCGTGCACTCACGCATCCTAGATCTACCTTTCCTGCCAACCTCTCTGTGTCGTCCTATACACACTCGATCAAGTTGAATGCGTCCGGCAGATTGAAATTGACATCAAGAAAAGTGCCGCTGTCGCACTATGCCTCAACCACCGCATGTCCTCACTCGTCAACTCCATACAAACAGCAACAAAAACAAAACGCAATGTGCAAAGTTGCAATTACCGCCCAGTGATTATGACGATAAAAATGTTGCCCTAGCAAAATGCACTGCGGCAAATGGAATAGCAAGATGTATCTGCGTATCTACGACGACTGTTCTGTTGGATACGCTCGTATACCTAATGGCAATCTACGCTTCAGCAGTCACAAGCACAACTCACAAGACCAACCAAATGAGAATTGATGCGTTGTGGGATGGGGGCAATTTTGCAATCCTGTTCCTGTACACAGCAAATGGGTATACCGACAGAAGAAGAACTAGCAAAAAGCCGGCCGGCTACCATTGCCGGCTTGAGAAGAAGCCACGCTGTTGGTCGGAATATCGAAGGTCCTCAACATCGTCATCACCGGCGATGCGATGTCGGTCGTTGTTCGACGACGTCGTCATCATCATCATCATCGTCGTCGTTGTTGTCGTCGTCGTCGTCATCGCTGGTGTGGGATGTAATTGGAGTGTACGACTGCAGTTGGAGAGTACCTATAGTTACTAAATCTAACAAAACAAAGTGTAATAGCACAACACACACGGAGACAGAGCCAGAGACGACGGAATTGTGCACACAGAACAATAAATTATTGCTCCGGCAATTGTTGATGATTGCAAAAGAGCACTATATGCATGGAGCCTGCGATAATAATTATTGGGGTGTTGACAGCAGAGTGTATTGGTGATGGGCCCGGTTACCTATAGACGTATGACAACTGAGAAACAGTTAACTGAGTATTGATGTCAGAAAGTTGAACGTAGCCATCTATAGCTCACATTTTTATATAGAAGGTCATCCACATTGTGGGCATTTTTAACCGCCACTATTGGTATGATTGTATGAGTCAAGAAGTGACCGTTGAAACGTCCACAATTAGACAAATGCAATTGGGAATTCAATTAGCGGATAGGTATAGGCAACGACACGGTAAGCTACCTGGCAATATATGGCAGTACATATAATGCAGAGTTCAGTTCCGCATGTTAGCTTGCAAGCAGCGTGGTTCGAATACCGTCGGAAAATAGAAGTAGATGCAGCAACTATAGATAGACAGCCTCCAACTCCATAAGGAGAAACGGTTAATGGCGCAGGGCTAATGAATCGGACCGGGATTTGAGTGGGACATCGATGCATCAGCATTATATGTATTTACTTACGTCATAAGTCTATAGAGTGGACCTGGGCCTCTTCAGTTAGCGTGATTTCGCCGTTAAATCTCATTCTCCAAATTCCGTCAACGCAAATGGGACCGAAATTCACTGGAAGAACTTTCCGTACTAAATGATCTTCCGCCTTCGTTATTTCTAGTTTCTGCGCAGTACAGCCTGACTGGCATGACGAGGCTTATATTTGGAACTCCTTCGCTGAATTCTACTAATGAATTTTGTGAAGTACAATGTTGAAGAAGTTCCACCACAGCGCATCACCTAGTCTAATCCGCATTTCGACGTCAAAGATCTCGGTGAGAAGTTTCTGACCTTAATGGAGTACGAGTGCTCTCCATCGTCATTCTGCATAACCTGCATAACCTAGCCTCAAAACCATAGACCACACACGTAGATAAGACTTGGGTCTTCTCCAAGATTAGAGAATATTTGTTCCAATCTAGACTTATACCGGGCCTAAAGCCAATCAAATAATTTGCTGAACTCATTAGATCATTTCGACAGTTTGCCTAACTCACTTCGACCTGCCGTTGGGCGATAAGGTTTAGCTCAACTATACTATGTATCTCGTTTCCAATACTTCGACTATACTTAAGATGGCGCGTATAATATAGGTGAGACTTAGTGCCTATTGCGGTCCCCAAGGTACCCCTGAAGGATGATTCAGTTCTCACTTGTTTTCGCTTTAGCATTGGCAAATCTCAATAAGACTTGTACGTACTTGTATATGACTAGTGTAGCTGTGTGTCGAAATATCTCTTATACGGCAAGTAGGTAATTTAAGCATATTGAAACCGTATACCTATAACCTATACCAATATTCACTGAGGGAATCCGCCATTATCGTCTGGAATAAGAAAGCGATTGATGTAATCGACACGCTACGGATGGGGTTTTTGTCATATGAGCCTTCATCGGTTTCGGGTAGTTAAAAATGGGTTCTCAGATTCAGATATTGCTAAGACACCCGCAGTTATCGGTGGTTTTGCTAGATATTTCATGGCTAAAAACTTAAAAAGAAAAGAAAAAACATTTGGAACGTCATTTCAAAAGAACCCTTTTAGGTATAGGATAGCTATATACGATTCTTCTTTCTGTCTTATGGGTATAATAAGTATAAATAGTTAGCGCAACAGGTCCGTCTAGGCAAAATTTCTCACGACAGTCATTCATTTGTGTAATTCTTTTTTTAGTAGGCAAGTATTCGGAAGAGGGCGAACATTTTCTGCCGAGACCGAATGCCTAGTTTGGGAAGCTTTTTAGTTATGTTTGGCAGACGCTATAGAGGTGACCTTAAAATATATTTTGTGTGTTTTCCGCGGATGGAACATGTTACGTCTTGTCGATATCTATATATATCTAGTCCAGCATACTAACCGTAACCGCACTGATTGAGTGCTCTTGTTGGAAGTGTTTGACGTGATTTTTTTGTAAGTGTTTTGGTAGGGTGCGGCAACTTTCCCTTAACCCAGGGAGAGATGCCGCACTTTTGTTGAGATAAGATTCCGCATTTTGAACTTATGGGAATTATACACTACAACTACACAATATCACGCAAATACGCTTTTAAACTTTAGAAGAAGCAAGAAAAAGTGTGGAGGGTGTGAGAAGGGTGAATGTCATAAGAAAAGCTGAGAAAATGTATGGTAGTGTTTCAGCTAGAACGCTTACAATACTCTTATACTGAACGCTTTTAAATCCTGAATGAAATTTAGCTCAAGCCCGGTCAGCATTGAACAGCAACAAACTTGTAATCACGACGGAAATAAGACACATTCCAGACTTAATACTTCACGAAGCCCACGCCAAAAAAAAAACTACTTCCAGAAATTTCACTATTACCGAAAACTTCGGTGCCTATTTATATACCCTTTACCACGAGGAGATAGCAATTTGCAGAGGTTTTAACATCAGTTGAAACTATAAAAAAAAAAAAAGCATGAAGACACCGAAGTAGATTATATACCTACATTTTTATGTTTATTTATTTATTAATTTCTTTAAAGCAAAGAATAAAAGTGCGGCATCTCTTCCGCAATTACATACCCTATCCACATTGGCGAGTAAACATTGTCGCTATTATACCTACCTACGCCAATGATCTATGTATCTGCAAATACATAGGTATATCTAAAAATTATAAGCTTTTAGGACTACCGCCTTTTACAGCTGGATCTTAGATAATTCTATTTCGGACTGGGGCAAGGCTTGCCATTAAAAGTACAAATAATATGATATCTTCTTCAAGATTGGTTTAAAATTTCGCAGTTTGGTTTCTTCGTAGGGTTGACGAAATCAAAGATTTATACATACATTTTAAGGACCTCAATGCCTTCTTATCTTTATACATAAGTATCTACATCTCTTTGGTAAGATCGCTTTTTGAGTACCTATGCCCGTATGTTGTTAAGAACCCTGTTTTTGATATACAGTACTACCTCGATAATGTGAACTAATTAAAAGATGGGCAGTTCACATTTTTGAGGGTTCACATTTTGGATACGAACAAATTCGTTGAATTTCATGCTTTTTGGAATGATCTCTGACTTGATTTTTGAAAAATAAAAGAAAATATACAAAAATAGAGTAATTTAACTTAAAAAAAATAAACTGAATGATTTTTCAGACGGGAAGTACAGTTAAACCAAAATAGGGGTAGGGAAATTATTAAATAAAATTTCACATATTTAAGTATGTATCAGGAATTGGTTTTGAGTTCACATTTTAGAGTATGTAATGCAAACTTTTTCCGGTTCATATTTTTGAATAATTCACATTTTCGAGGTTCACATTATCGAGATAGCAGTGTACCTTTACTTAATCCGATCGCATCGCATCAAAAGAGCACAGCGGCTGCGGCTTTTCACTAGATTATTATTTTTTTTTTTGTCAAAAATGCGACGGAACTTCTTTCCAGAGTAAATATTTTGCTAGTTGCCAATTGCTTAGAAATAAATCCTTTAAATGGAGGCAATCCATTTCTGATCTAAAGTTTTTAGGAATGTAGGAGACCTACTTGGCTAATAGAATTAAATGACCTTCCCTTCAAATCCAATGAAGGTAGGTACCTATATCGTAGATGGGTACCTTTGTATCTACCATTTTTCAATATCTACAATATCTAAATAAAATTTAAAAAAAAATAATAATTAAGATTGATTCGGCTTCGAAGCATTTCTAATTTTTCACGTTCTCATATAGGTAACGATGCAATTAGATATAGAGTAACGACTGCAATTATTGGCACCCCCAATTTTTGACCCACCTATTGGCACCCCATCATTCAACAGTGATTTTCTCAATAACCATTTGTTCGAATAAGTGAATTTATTTTTATACCCTCCACAGGAAGGTATATTCACTTTGCCATTACGTTTGTAACGCCAAGAAGGATTCACCGGAGACCCTATAAAGTATATATATTCTGAATCAGGATCACATTCTGAATCGATTTAGCCATGTCCGTCTGTCTGTCTGTCTGTCTGTCTGTCTGTCTGTCTGTCTGTCTGTCTGTCTGTCTGTCTGTCTGTCTGTCTGTCTGTCTGTCTGTCTGTCTGTCTGTCTGTCTGTCTGTCTGTCTGTCTGTCTGTCTGTCTGTCTGTCTGTCTGTCTGTCTGTCTGTCTGTCTGTCTGTCTGTCTGTCTGTCTGTCCGTCTGTCTGTCTGTCTGTTGAAAGCACGATAGCGTCCAAACGAATTGACCTGGGCGATTGAAATTTGGTGAGAGGACTTCTTTTTACCGTCGTCAGGTTGGTATTGAAAATGGGCTATGTCGGTCAAGTAGTTCTGGTACCTCCCATACAAAACCATTAGTAGACCCATGTGTCTCTCCGCCTGTTGAAATCACGATAGCGTCCAAACGAATCGACGTAGGCGACTGAAATTGAATGACAGGTCTTATTTTTACGGTTGTCAGGTTGGTATTAAAAATGATCCATGTCGGTCAAGTAGTTCTGCTACCTCCCATACAAAGCCAATATTCGACTCACGTCCCTCTCTGTCTGTTGAAATCACGATAGCGTCCGAACGAATCGACTTAGGCAACTGAAATTTTATGAGAGGTCTTATATTTATGGTCTTCAAGTTTGTGTTAAAACTTACAAACATACAAAGCCAATATTTGACCCATATATCTCTGTCTGTTGAAAGCACGATAGCTAGCGTCCAAACGAATCGACTTAGGTGAATGAAATTTTGTGAGAGGACTTTTTTTAACCGTCGTCAGGTTGGTATTGAAAATTGTTTATGTCGGTAAAGTAGTTCTGCTACCTACCATACAAAACTAATATTAGACACTAACTAACTCGCATGGCAAACATTTTGCATGACTTTTATGCAGTGGAGGGTATCAAAGCATCGGCCAGGCCGATGATAACACTTTTACTTGTTTATTTTAAATTTGTATATTTTTCTCATATTTCTTTGTCTTTAGTTTGGAGACATTCTCATCCATTTCTGTTATATAAGTGAAAGTAAAAACACGTGCGACAAAAAAAATAAATCTTCAAAATTTTCAATATTTTGGTTAAGGACCTATAATTTTGGAAGTTTTTTTTTCACTACTTCCTTTTATACTTTTTCATGTGAACTTTTTTTATTTACTACATTATAAGAATGCACTAAATAAGTCGCTTGTAAATATATTTTGTTAAAAACATTATTGTTTTATTGATAAAAGGGGTGTCAATGGCCGCGTTCAATGTGCTTAGGCACCTATAAGTAGCTGACCTATGCTTGTTCTATAGGTATTTCCATGGTATATGTTCCGAGGAACTCAAGGGCATTATCCCTCGAAATGCAACTTTTGGGCGCCCCACAAGACAGGTTGCTAATGCTCATGACATGACCATACAGTACACTTGACAACCGCGAGGACATCATCTTTCCAAAACTCCTTCTGTTACAGGACAAGCAAACTTTGAAACTCGCTTCCTGGGGATATATTTCCAGAAGACTACAATTTGCAGCAATTTAAGTGCAGAACTAACATACATCTGCAAGCATCTCGGGGCGCTGATGAAGCGTTATAGGTTTGCCTTTCCCGGGAGACGTATTTAAAAAAAAAAACTAATCGACCAATCACAGGCTGTTGACTAGCTAGGCAAACGCGTATTAAACGCGGTCAATAATTGAGTCCAACAAAAACTGGGGTTCACTCTTGTAAGGTTTGTTCAGAGCAAAAAGATCTAACATCTTAAAGGATATTCATACACATTGCTTAAATATAAATTTAGGTTTTCTTTTCTAAAAAAAAATACATAGGTATCTCTTTTACTTTTTTGATTTTTTTAAATTTTGCAATGATTTAAATAGGTATTAAAAACAATTTTTTTATTGTTTCCAATAACTAAAACATTATTTATAAAACTTAATCAACGAGGAATTTAATAATTTATACTTTGGTATGGTTGGTTGAAAGTGGCCGTCGGCTAAAAACGCCAACACACTTAGACCAGTATAGGTCCATTGTGATGCCACGAATAAGGATCTAAGATATTCCCACTAGTTGAACCATTTTGAGCTCTTTATAAAGCGTAAGAGGCTTCTGATGTCTATGCTTGTCAGATCACCCAAGTCGTTGTAATGGAAGGCCCCTAAGTGAAGCTTCCTTCTGCGGGAGAGAGCTGGGCAGGAACAAAGAAGGTGAGGGATAGTTTCCTCTTCTTCCTCATCCATGCAGCTTCTACAAAAGTCGTTAGAGAAAAGACCCAGCCTTGCGGCATGTTTGCCTATCAGGCAGTGTCCAGTAATGACACCTATTGTGGTGCCGATATGCAATCTGTTGAGAGAGATCAATTTCTTAGAGCGTTTCAAATCCAGTTTAGGCCAAATTTGTTTTGTCGCTAGACAAGTGGTTAAACTTGTCCACCTAAGATTTGTACTCTCGATAGCATTCATCTTCAATTTTTGTTTACGAGTAGCGATTGGTATCCCTAGGGTGCCTTTATCAGACAGAATGGGTTGAGTTGTTCCTATTCTAGCGAGTTCATCGGCCTTACAATTCCCTGGAATGTCTCTATGCCCAGGCACCCAGATTAGGTGAATGTTGAACTGTTCGGCCATCTCCGTAAGAGACGATCGGCAGTCGAGGGCTACTAGAGAAGTTGTAGAGATCGAGTCCAAGGATTTGATGGCTGCTTGGCTGTCCGAAAATATGTAGATATCCTTAGCAGATATGACGTTTTTCTTGAGCCAAGATAAGACTTCTTTAATCGCCATAATTTCCGCCTGGAACACGCTACAGTAATTTGGTAGACGGAAGGAGAGCTTGAGATTAAGACTTTCGGAGAAAACACCCCCACCAACTCCATCTTTGGTTTTTGAGCCGTCAGTATAGAAGTGAATTGATTCATCTTCCGGGAAGGTATCTTCATCCCAGGTTGCTCTGGATGGGATTGTGACGAGAAAGTTCTTGTCAAAGTATAGAGATGGGGTGGTGTAGTCAGTGTTTTCTGTTGAGATCTCGAATTTTTTCAAAATAGAGGCGTGGCCAAAGTCTTTGTTTGACCATTGTGAGATGGCTTTAAGGCGAATGGCTGCACTCGATGCCATTTGCTTGCTGAATATGTCGAGGGGTAATAGATGGAACAATATGTCTAGTGCCGCAGAGGGTGTTGTGCGTAATGCACCGCTTATGCACATACAAGCTGTGCGTTGGACCTTGCTTATATGGTCGCGGTATGTGGCCTTCTCCAATGCTGTCCACCAGACAATTATCCCATAGGTGAGTATCGGTCTTATAACTGAGATATAGAGCCAATGGGTTACTCGAGGTTGTAGACCCCATTTATTCCCAATAGCTTTTTTGCAAGAGAAGAGTGCTACTGTAGCCTTCTTGACTCTTTCTTGGATATTAAGTTTCCAACTAAGCTTCTTATCCAGGATAAGCCCCAAATATTTCGCTTTGTCAGAGAAAGTTAGGTTGGTACCATTGAGTGAGGGAGGGTCGACTGTCGGAATCTTGTATTTCCTGGTGAAGAGCACCAAATCAGTTTTGTGGGGGTTCACACCTAAGCCACAACGACCCGCCCAACTGGTTTGTATACTTTGGTATACAACAGATTCAAATCACTCTATCTATAAAAATGAAAATGTTATAGTGGATCAAAGTTTAAATTTCCTTACGTTACGCTAGATTAGGTAGATACCTACTTGCGAGAGGTGCATTCTGTGACATCCTACCTAGAAAATGTTCCAATGGCTCTTTTAGAATTTGCAAACAAATCCAATTCCATATTTGTTATGTCAACATCTTTAGCTTCTTTTTGCGAAAGTAATTAGATAAAGTAAAAAATAATTTGTGAATCTGATTCGAGCTGTCTTTATGAAAAGCCAAACTCCCGTCGATAAATGACAACAAAATTGCCGTCGGCATTGAATGCCCATCGTTGATTCAATCTTCTAATCGAATTCATCTCACAAATTAGTCCAACTAGCCCAACAAATTACAAAAAAAAAAAAAAAAAAAACGGTTGCCCAAAGATAATTTCATCAGTTACGGCTAATTAACAGAGCCCCATCAGATTGGCTGCGTTTTCGTTCATTTTTATGTCATTAATGTCAGATTGCACTTGCACAGTGAATTCACAAATCACAAGTAATAGGCATTCTCTCGTGTCCCATACTCAGTTAGTACATTTTTCTTCCCAATTAGTGCGTCCATTTGCATATATGAGGCTGTTGTTGCCTGCTGCGTGATATTTAATGATTTATTAGCATGAAATTATCATATTTTCATCGCTTGCACTTGCACACAAATTAAATGATTCCACCAAGCGTACAGTGTGAAATGAAACGAATTTGTTAATAATAATAACATAGTAGGTACTGTACAAGTGTACACTCAAAATGTTCCAAATAATTAGGTACAGTACACCTTAACGAGAAAAGGCAACAATATGAGTATGAGTACACACAACCACTCAACTGATTCGCATACCTATTTAACTGGATCTAGATAAATCGCTGCTCATATCCTAATTAATAAGTTTGAATATGCAAAGCTGTAGGAAAAACAATAAGTTAACATGTCTAGCCGCCATTAGGCCGCTAAACACCTTGAATCACAAAATTTCATCTGTCACACCAGCGGCACATCGCTTAGCTGGAGCTGTCAGCCTGTCACCACACTCATGCATACGGTTCGCTCGCGTGACATATCATCTTCAACTTGAATTTATTTAAACAAATTTGTTGTGTGTGCCCACTCAATTATGAAGAACAAAACAGAAAAGCGCGCCCTCATTGTCTGACAGAATAGTGTGTGGAAAAAATGTCATTCGATGGCGGGGCGACGACAGATTGCGATTGTGATCTTTTCACTCATTGCGCCGCGCGCAAAATGACGTTTTGTTTAACAAATCATTTAAAATGGAACAACAACAATTAAATCACATTACACCCTCCTCCCACTTCTGACACAAACACACATACACGCAATGTTTAAACAATTCCATATTTAACTGTCAGCTGTCACTACACACAGTCACGAAAACGAAAACCACTCCTTGTAGGCAGGATGTTGTCTCTTTCTAAATGCACAAATGAAACGAAACACAAATAGAAATGAAAACAGAACGAATTCACATCACACACCCAGACGCAATTGGAAATGGAATAGTTTTTGTGTTTTTTTTTATGGAGAGAACGAGCAAGAATGGCAGAGTTGAAGTTGGACGGGAAGGTTTCGGTGACGTTTCCATTTGACAAGGGCAATTCAAATTAAATGCACAGATAGAGAAAGATGGGGAAAGCGAACCGTATGCATGTATTGCAAGCAGCGTGGCGGTCGATGGACTGATGAATAGATAGGCAAACTTAACGAACGAAAGGTGCAAGGAACAGCGGGCATGGAACTTGGTGGGAAGAGTTTTTCGAAGGAAATGGGAACAGTTTGTGTGGAGAAAAAGGGATTTAATTCTTCGGAGAGAAAATTAAGCTCCGCCCTTGCTTTTGAATTTTCAATTTCATTTTAATCATCTTCATCTTTGTGAAGCAGATGGTGTTTCTCTTTCACGTTGTTCTATCAAAAAGAAGATTTTCTCTCTTTAACAAGGATTTTAGTGTTAAAATGATAAGCACAGTAAGAGTAGGTACCAGCGTTCCCACTTCAAATTTACGAAAGCGTAGTGCCGAGGTGAAGAAAACGTAGTGTTTGGAGCTAAATCGTAGTGAAATATGAAAAATAATTACAATCTCCATAATGCTTTAGTTTTAAGACAAGTACGACTATACGACGCAATACACTCAACTAGGGGTCGATTCTCGTTGTATTATAATACTGTGAAGTGAAAAGCGTTTTCACAAGTTCGCGCTAAATTCGATTCTCGGTCTATAAAAAATGAAAACAAATGTCAAATGTTTTCATTTGATCATTTTTATTTTTATCACAAGAATAAGCGCAGACAAAGGGATTCAGAAACCCGAAATATGTATTTAATTGTAATGAAAAGTATACTCTACCTTAAAAACCTCAAAAATTGAAAATTAAACGAAATTATTTATCACTTCGCAGTCACAGAACGGAAATCGACCCCTTGTAACCATCATCATTGCGCTGAAAAGTTATGTTCAATTAATCGCCTTGTTGTGAATGCGTTAAAACAACTTTTTGAATGGAAAACATTTTAGAAATCAATATTATTACATACTGAAGGCATTTTATACAACAAATATATGGATACGAAGTTGAACGGAAAATCGTAGTGTTTCCAAATTTTTCGTAGTGACGTAATGATTTTGTTGACCTAAGGCAAAATCGTAGTGAAATATTACGATCGTAGTGAAAGTGGGAACGCTGGTAGGTACCATACTAACACATGGAGAGAGACATCTAGTTTAAAAAGTCGTTTGGTAAATTCGGATTTAGAAATTCGAAACAAACTAGCCCCGACTACAAAAATATCTGTAAGCATTATGAGTTATCCCGATTTTGATCCATTTTTAAACGGTAATCAGAGCAAGACGTTCTTAGACTTGGGGCGAGGGTAGGTTAAGGTTAGGTAGACAGGAAGTTAGGTAATTCAAATGATTTTGTTTAAATAGGTACTTTGTTCAAGTATAGACACCTATTATGCGTAGGCATAAAAGTCAATACAATACCTAAGCATAGGTGTGTACCTAATGAGTAATTTAGATAGGTTCCTGCCACGTAGCACCCCCCCCCCCCTTTGAAATCTATACATATAAAAATGAAGATTTCGATTGACTGATCATCAACCATTTGCTCTAGAAAGCTAAAATTTTGCACAGATGTTTTCTTTATGATGTATAAGTACAAGCACTAAGGAAGGATTTTTTTTTCAAATTCAACCCCAAAAAGTAAAGGGGGGGGGGATCAAAGTTTGTATGGGGAAATTTTTATTTTTCATCCGATTGATTTTAAACTCGGTTTATGTATCTACTCTCTTCTCATAACATTTTTTCTTCGATTTTGGAAATTCTACCTTTAAAGGGGTAAAAGGGGGTCAAAGTTTATTTTTCACCCGATCGACTTCAAACTTAGTTTGTGTACCTACTCTAGTAGAAGAAAAATAGTTAATTAATTTTTCCGATATTGAAACTATTGCTTGGGGCCCAAGTTATTGGCGATGACCACTTTTAAGGGGCCTTTTTCTTAACTCACGAACCGATTGCCGTAACAATTTTAAACTTTGTAAATGCGTCCCAAAGTAAGGGTAAAAGAAGGGGTAAAAGTTCCCCCTATTCTAAAGATGGTGCTTATCATATCGCTGTATTTGCCAGAAAAGAAATCTGTTTTGTCCCATATGGATTGTGACTCAATCTGCTAGATATAGTACGATCTGTGTTGAGATGCCAGCGCTTCACTAACAAAAATATTGATCATAATAATCTTTGAACTGTTTTCCCCAATAGGGCATTAAACACATTATTCAGAGAAACAAACTTCTCCTTTCTTAGGTAGGTTTCCAGCGCGATATATAAATATAAAAGAGGGAACTAACCGACTGTGAAGGAATATCTGTGTACCAAATCCTGAGGACTGCGCGAGCGAAGCCGCGAGCAAAAGCTAGTCATGTATATAAACAAACAACTAAAAACAAAAACTTTCTAATATAAATTCAAATCTCTAAAAATAAGGAGAGATTACAGTATCCAAACACTAGGTATGTACACTCTGCAAGCCATCGCTTGAACCTGGCTCTGTCTAATGCCATGCCAACTCCTGCAATTGCCTTGATGTACCTACTTAGTTAATGAAATAAAAAATGTCATTAAAAACACGCACCATCAGAGAGCCGAAAAACTCGACATCTACGCCTTTGTGAAACAAGTGACACTGAAAGGTATGACAGTATTGTTTCCTTTGTAGAGCTCTTCAAATGCATCTCAATAACTAACAAACAAACTAACATATACTACTAGTTAAACCATTTTAAGCTCTTTATAAAGCCAAAGAGGCTTCTTATGTCTGTGTTTGTCTGATCGCCGAAGTCGCTGTAATGGAAGGCTCCTAGGTGAAGCTTCTTCCTACGGGAGAGAGCTGGGCAGGAACTAAGAAGGTGAAGGATAGTTTCCTCCACTTCCTTATCCATGCAGCTTCTGCAAAAGTCGTTTGCTGCATGTTTACCTATCAGGCATCAGTGTCCAATAATGGCACCTATTGTAGTGCCGATATATGCAATCTGTTGAGAGAGATCAATTTCTTAGAGCGTTTCAAATCCAGCTTAGGTCAAATTTGCTTTGTCACTAGACAAGTAGTGCCACAAGTTGTGCATACAAGCTGTGCGCTGGACGTTATCTAGATGGTCGCGGTTTATGGCCTTCTCCAAGGCTGTCCACCAGCCCATTATCCCATTGGTGAGTATCGGTCTTATAACTGAGATATAGAGCCAGTGGGTTATTCGAGGTTGTAGGCCCCGTTTATAACAAATAGCATTTTTGCAAGAGAAATGTGCTACAGTAGCGTTTTTGACTCTTTCGTGGGTGTTAAGTTTCCAACTAAGCTTTCTATCCAGGAAAAGGTCCAAATATTTTGCTTTGTCAGAGAAAGTTAGGATGATACCATTGAGTGAGGGAGGGTCTACTGTCGGAATTGTATATTTCCTGGTGAAAACACAAGATTAGTTTTGTGTGTGAGGGTTTACACATAAACGGGTGCTTGTCAATTTGCGGTTTTCATTTCGCAAACTATTATCTTGAGATGTTTTTAATATTTTTCAATTATTTCGCAGAAATCATGTGACAAATTGCCATTTTGTTTTGCATTCATTTCGCTGTAAGGTTAACTCGCATTTTTTCTTTAGCATTGCTATGTTTTGCTATTCTTTCAACTAGCTTTTGTAGTTTTTGCTTTTGCTTATTTTGTAAAAGGTTATTTTGCGCCATGCTATTTAGCCGCTTGTTAATATCAGCATGCATTTTTTGTCACTTTCAAGAGGAAATTGTTTGTTTTATTTATGTAAAATGGCCCCTTACTTGGGGTTTTTGTAAAGAAAAATTATAAAAAGTTAAAAATTGAAAATCTTAAAAGGTTTTGCTACTATTTTATTTGGCAAAAGCGAAGAAACGCGAAGTAAAACAATGCGAAAGTAAGTTATAGCGAAATAGTAAATGCAAAATATCTTATGCTAAAATAATTACAATGCTAAATGAAATTTTGCAAAATAAAAACTGCGAAATAACAAAATGCGAGTTGTTGATATGCGAAATAATAAAATGCGAAATGCGAAATGCGGAAAATGCAAGAAAAAAAACCGCGAGTTATACCATACCCGTTAGGCAGTACCATTGGATATTAAGTCTCAAAAATTCTAAACTTCAAAGAGTAATATGAACTTTTAAGGTAATTTAAGGATTATATTCCCTCAAGGAGCTTTAAGCGCCGCAATCAGCTTTTGATTTTGTTCATACTGATTGTTGCCTCAATAAATTTTACGGGGCAACATTTTCGATAGTAGCTAAATCAGGCGAATGTGGCGGACAGTGCAATATCTTAATATTTTCACTGGCAATTTTTTATTTTTTTTTTAAATGTGTAAATTGTGTATAATGCACGTTATCCTTCTGGAATAACCATGGAATAGGTCCACAAAGATCCTTTATGTCGGAAAAAGCAGATTCCAAAAAAATGTTGGAAGAAATACTCGGAAAAAAGTTGAAGACCTATTAAAACTCAGCAGATATAGGAATACTCTTTGGACACTGTAAGAATACTTAGCACAATAGCACAGTTTAACAAATGCGGACATGTGCAGGTATAACGAGAACCTACATGCTACATGCCGCAGAGCTTATTATACTAATCTTTTTTGTGAGTGTCAAGCTATTGCTCGGAAAACAAGGAATCATCTTTGAATGTAGGTACTTCGACAATTTAGAGGAGGTTTTTTTTTGTCAATAAAATTTGAGACCATTTGTAAGTTCAGTTGTGAGAGATTGAAATAAGTTGTTCGTCCAAAGTTAGATTTAGAGATTTAGGTACCTATTTGACTTCTTTTGAAATTGCTTTATCGACCAGAGTTTTTCTCGATTCTGCTTTTTTGTAAACGCAACAATGGTGCTCTTTTTGCGGTTGACGTTTAGACGTTTGAAAAATAAGTAAAAATAGAATTGTTTCCATCCATTGAAATTATTTTAAATTCTTATCAATAAACAGTTCATATCGTTTGAGCAACTGGTTGAGTTGAGATTGAGTTTTGGAATCTTTTGAAAGTGAGTGCACTGATACCTTTTTGTCTTAGAATTTTGGTCGACGTTCAATCTATATACCTATACTACAAAAAACTTAGGTTGCTACTGGTTGTTATTATTTAAAATGGACGGTCTTTGAACTGATGCTATAAGTAGTATAGATAAATGGACATTATTGTATTGCCATAAACTGTGACTTTTCTAGTTCGGGGCAAACTTTAAAAACGTTGATTTTATCATAATACTAAACGTATTTAGTCTGAAAATCTAGTCGACATGATCGTACCACTAGTGATCCATATGATTCGGTACCTAAGTCAGCGTTAGAAATGACTAAAAAAAAACAGCTAAGTTGGGTCAAAAATCTTGAAATGGGCCATTTATCCTATTATGGTTAGGACATACTACCACAGTCTAATGTAATCGCACATTTTTGCAGTCCTACTATGCTTCTCCCTTAAGACAATAGATTAAGCACTTCACAGTATGATCCCTATAATGCATTCTTCCACTGCAAATAGCAATGCTCTTCAGTCCGATGTGCACTCATTATGTCATTTGAGATCGTATAGATACTCATAGTGCTCATAGTCCAAGATACCACCTTGGCAGGGAGGGAATTATCGCTACAACGCACAATGCGTAGCACACTTCATGCAAACGATGACAATGACATTGTTAATGATATTTAATTGTTTCAGTTTGTTTACACAACAATTAGCCGCACCAAATGATATATTACATCTCCTGCATCAAGTGGAACCTACACACATACTTACATACCTACATTGCGAGTAAATTACTATTTGTATAGTATAACAGATACGCATATACGCACCTAATGCCCGAAGCTGTTGTTGGGTGTTTCAGTTTCTGTATGCTAATTAGCAATACCTATGCGGAAATAATTATGTTGCGCAACTGTCGTCACACCACAAGTGTCATTGAAATCGTTGACGTTGATGATTGAAATGCAACCAAGTATGCCCGCAGAATGACACATTAGTCCAACAGCTACCTGTCGATGCCAAACAAAGGATAATTAATTTAATTACATTCACCGTGAAACTAAAAAGCAAACAACTAAATCATTAAAATTGTCAATTTGTTTCATCAAAATGGCCAAAAGTCACGTTAGCTATTGTCAAAGTTATTGCCTGCTATATAGGTACCTGTATCAGTTGAGAAAGCCAACCCAATTAGTTTTGTTTTTCTTGTATAGAGATATTTTCTTGAGCGATAAGAATTCACAAAAGGGATGGGAACTTTAATTTCAAGGAAAGTAATAAGTACGAACAAAGTATCTACTCGTATACGAGTATGTTACGCAACAGCACATAGTTTGGCTGTTCCATTTGTCGCACCACTACTGTCACAGGTCACACTGACTGTGCGAGTGTTCTATTATTTTGTTTTCTAATTCTTCAAATTTGAAGAAAAATCTCATAAATTCGCCAAAGCTGACGAAAAACAAGTAAAAAGTAAAATGCAAGGATTAATAATTTTAAATTAAACTTACACACAGACAAAGACAGAATGAAACGACGACGACCGACGATGCGATGGTGGCTCCGGCAGAGATCGTAGCTAACGAACTGTGCGGTACACGCTCTCCATCATCATCAAATCCTATAATTTAGGGAAAAAGATTATTTTGAAATTATTACACAAGGCTGCAAGGAGCTGGGATGGTGTGAGATTGGGGAAAGGAGCGAGTTCACAATGCCAGGGATTTTAGTGTTTTATGTGAGCGCCTGGTGTATCTTTGCAAAGCCAAGCAAGGATTTACTGCAACAACTTTAGCATTCTAGCTGTGTATATACAGCTGAAGAAGATCCTTAAAAATCAGACACAGAGGAACGGAGATAGTTGGTACGACGGAAAGGAAAATAATTATTTTTTTGTAGATATGTACATGCATATACGGCGGATATACTATTTTCGTTTTGCAGGAACTTTTTAGAACAAAAAAGAGAACTTTACCTAACCCATAGAGGGAGCAGGGGAGGTCACGACCAGGTACACATCGGCTCCTCCGGTGTGTGACGATAAGACATAAGTGGAGGCTGGACTATGGGGAAGATATACATTATAAATGAAGAAATTCATGAAAGGATTCAATTTAAACTGTAGATGGTATGGAGATGAATCGATAATAAATTTATTTGTTTCACAGGACCCGATTGCGATTTGAGTAGCTTCCATTCGAAGTCTAACACTATAACTGACAGCCAAACGACCTCAAGGTACTAGCACCTCCCAAATTTAACCTGAAACTCAGTTGCGTTTTTGGTAAGGTATACTGCGACGTTTGGTAAAGTATAGTCCTATTCCTCGTAACTGCTTTGTCTTTCTATATAAGAGTCGAAGTCTTTAGCACTTAGCTTCAAAAAATTAAATGGAGAACATGAAGGTAGGCTATTAGCAATTGGCAGCCAACCTTATTTATAGCATGGAAAAGAGGACTGGGCGACTGGTTAATGGAGAGTCGTCAAATACGCTAGCTAGTGCATTTTAAGTTAAAAAGTATACATAGGTACTTGAGGGATTTATGGAAATAGGTATACAAAAGCCTTTGTCGGAACAGACATATAGCTGCCATATTCAGCCCCTTTTATGTTGAATTCAGTATTTCAGTCTTACAACGTGCTAGCCTTCCTATGGCTCTATGTTCAGAACCTGTATTGAGGATGCTTTGCAAATCGTTATTGAAAAATGGCGCCTTCAATGCTCACAACACAAATTGGCTACAACATGGCCCATAGCGCAGAAGCAGATGCTCACCACCGGAACTTAACGAGATTCTTTCTCGGAATGCGATATATGAGCGGCCTACAACAAGACAGACAACAGTACACTTATCAATGGCGCGAACTGAACATCTCTTTTTTAAAACTCTTTCGGATACAGGACAAGTAAACTTTGGAACTCACTTCCTGCGGTAATTGTTCCAAAAGACTGCAAGCTTTCGGAAGCAACTCAGGCTTCAGGGTGCTGTGAAAACCTTATAGGTTCGCCATTAATAATAAAAATGTTGTATACAGTGGAGAGAAAGATAGAGAGACATTCTCAAATGCGATGAATGATATAGACATTTTTGGAAAAGGTTTCAAATTGTAGAAACGTCTCCTGAAACACGAAATCAGGGTCGAACGCAACCATTGGACAGCTCTTCCTCTGTTTTATAACTTTTTGGACACCCTGGTATCGACACGATCCACGACGATCGTAAATCGTGTCATTGCGTGACATACTGACGTCCGAATTTGTAATATATGTATTTCTGTATAATGGTCATTCTGAGTGATCGCCATAGCGTGTCATAGCGTCTGTCACATCACATACTAACTGTCATGCGCTGGTCACTCAAGTCTGTCATTCAGTTCTATAAGAACATGGTAGAGCGAGCATGTCATTGATTTTGGAACACGCTCATGACCACAAGATTAATAATGTGTGATCGGTGCCAATTGTCGGTGTAATAGACAAAAATGACAAATACATGACGAACAAATGAATTTTTGTGCGATGTCAGAATATCAAGAATTTACACATTTTGTAATGTAATCGTAGTTTGAGGGGACTCAATTTTTTGGGGCAGTGCTGCAGAAATTTCAGAAAATAGCTTACGACTCGACTAAACGTAATTCTGGTTCAACTTAAAGGCCCAACCAATTGCAATGCTGGGTAAAATTTTAGCCATTACTATGACTAAGCCTATACTTCTGTTGTAATGGGTTGAGTCTTTGATTGAGACCATGAACAGGAACGAAAAGTGTCCAAATTTATTCACCACAATACCAAAAAAAAGGCATTCTGTTTGGTAGAGCAATGGAACAGAAATCTCCCAAATGTTGACACCGTCACTGTCTACCTAAGGCATGCTTCCAATCCAATCTGTATTTTTCAGAGGTATATAACTTTAAGTTGGCAACAGTATTTTAACTGGCGGCCATTTTGTCAGCTGTCAAGTGATTTATTTTTAGTTTAGTTTCGCATTTCAACGTGAATAGACTGACGCCTGAACAACTCTTCAAAATGTGCAAATTTATTTTTAAAATCATGGTTCTGTTTGAAATACGTATCGCGCACTACGTCCATTTTATGGTCAACATAATCGTCTCACTTTTGGTTTGATGGATATGTCAATAAACAAAACTGCCGTATTTGGAGTGATGATAGTCCTCAAGTGTATGTTGAGACACCGTTACATCCACAAAAACTGACTGTTTGGTGTGTTTTATATGGGTTGGTGGAATATGTCCGTACTTCTTTAAAAACGATGCCGGCCAGAACGTTACAGTCAATGGTGATTGCTATAGAGCTATGATTACTGACTTTTTCGTTCGTCAATTGAACAACCATGATGTGCAGAAGCTGTGGTTTCAACAAGACGGCCGGCGCAACGTGTCACACAGCTCGTGCCACAATTGATTAATTGAAGGAAACGTTTGGTAACCGCAATAGTTTCACGTTGCGGACCCGTGAATTGACCTCCAAGATGGTGCGATTTAACGCCGCTTGACTATTTTCTGTGGGGATATGTGAAGTCGCTAGACTACGCCGATAAGCCCGAAACGATTGACCACTTGGAGGACAACACTCGCCGCGTTATTGCCGATATACGGTCACAAATGTTGGAAAAAGTCATCGAAAGTTGGACCTCCTGATTAGACTACGCCCGAGCCAGCCGTGACGGTCATATGTCAGAAATCATATTTAAAGTATAATGCCAGAAGAATATTTTTCTAGTAAAGTAAATTGAATGTCAATTTATAAAAACATCTTTGTTTTATTCCATTTCAAATTTCTATACCTCTAAAAAAAACACCCTTTATATGTTGTCCTGACTTACAGTCGGGTGTGGACCTTCGAACAGTAGATCGATAGAGCCCCACTTTAAACAAGACCTGCATCCACTGTATTGTGCCATTGGTATATCGAAGACATCTTCTAACCATTTTAGTCGACTGATTCTTTGACTCACAAGTGACAACGCCAGCAGCGAAGCGATATACATTTACAATAATGTTTCCGAGTCGCATAGGCTCGTAGGTGAAGTATCCTTGACGTGTGACTTTTACTCTCAAGATCGCAATTATTCAGCTGTAAATTTTTTTTTTAATTAAATGTGTACCTACCTAACCTACCTAACCTACAACCTATGATATACCTGTTCAGAAAGAGCATGCGATTCTAATGTTTAAAGAAAGCCCATTTGACGACATAAGTTTTAGCAAGCAGCTATCTCTTAAATGCGTTCTCCAAACCTTAAAATATAAGTGTAGGGTATTTATACCTACTCCCAAAATTGTATCGTGCGCCGCACCCACCCAAAGGCGAATACCATGTCACCTCTCAAAATAACAACACGTCGACACGTATAATTATTCAAATGAATTCAGTTCTCCTCCAATTCGTCGTTCTACCGTCATATCGTCTTTTTGTTGCCAAATCTGATTCGTCCTTGTGCAAACAGAGAACGCCCACGCGACCCAAAGCGAATGACAAAAATTCAATTTTTATTTACCCACAAATTCTACAGACGATTGTTGTACAATTGCCATCATCCAGAGTGCCACACAATCACCAATTTGCTCAGTCTGATGTATTTGATGCTGTAAAGACGCTACTACTCGTATACCTATATCACACCAGGATATACCTACCTATATATACACAGAATTCCCAAAATACGTATAAGAAGACGAAAAATTGAGAAAGAGACGACGGCAAATAGAAATGAGTAAAACTTTCAACTTTACCTCCTACATCCGTATCCGGTTCCGGAATACATTTAAAACACAGACATTCACCACCCACAAGGATAAACTAAAGGAAAAATCCTTCAAAAAAAAAGAAAAAAGAAAAAAAGAAAAGGAGCACGAATAAAGAACGAGATAAAATAAAACCGAAGAAAACGTCATTCTGCTTCTGCAATAAGACTAAAGCTGGAGGGAAAACGGAAAAGGAAATCGACTCGTTTCATTCGAAGGATGTGTATTTGTGTTTCTGGATGCCTCTGCTCGAGCTTTGTAGGGAAGATGGAATGGATATAACATATACTCGTTCGTAACTACCTCAATAATGTCGTCATCCTACCAGTGCGGGGTGAGGTTTTGCAAGTCGTTGGGGCGTTTCAAAATCCAAGTCACACCTTTTGGATGCTGAACGTTTCCAAATCGAATTTATTTTAAGGATTTTAGACCTTTTTTTCGTTTCCTTTGTTTCTCTCTTTCACTTGTGGAATTATTTTTATTGGAAATAGGAAATTTTTTTGGCCATTACTGAAGAGTCAGCCAGGGAAAGACATATTCGTAGATACATATCCAAGGACGTGGATACAGTGGAAGAGGAATTTTAATTTAAAACTGGGAGCGAAACCGGCAGGTATAAATCTTCTCTATTGATATTAAGGCTCTTTGTAATTGATAAGTCTATATACTAACAACATTGTCTTCTGTCTTGTCCTTGTGTAGGTATGTTGTATTATTATGTACGCTAATAGGAAATGGAAAGGAGTAGAAAATTATGACAAATAAATATTCGGTCGAGTGCTGATGTCAAAATCGTGGTAGGCTTGGGTTACTTTCTTACCTAAGAGAGGAACTCGCAACAAATTCAAACAATTTGCTTGAAAGATTAATGTTTGGACTATAATGACTGACACTCCTTTTATTTCAAACTTGTTTTTTTTTTCAGTTAAAAAATTATGAATACCTATGTACCTACACTACACATACCTATCTAAGTATAGATATAAATACACGCAACCAGAAGCGATACCCACTTTTAATGCAATCCAAATTATTTTGATGAAATTTTCGTTGCGCTGCGCTGCGGTGTTGAGAAAGGATAAGATTGAACACCATATCCATATGCATAAGTACCTATGGTATAGAAGCAAAATTCCAAAAATACGCCATCCAAAGAATTTTATTATAATGTTAAAGAAGATTGCCCCTTTTATCACTCAATGGGAAAACCTAGGTACCTACTGGTCACAGTTAAGCCAAACATCTTATCGATTTCTAGCTAAACAAGGTTGCGCTAAAGTCATCAACTCATCACCCTATTCAGCCTTGGATTTACCCTTAGGCCAAATAGGCCTAGGTCTAGGGCATCACGACAGATGGGTAACCACGAAAACTGCAAAACAAACGCAACAATTGAAATTGAATTTGCATGACGATCCTTCTTCATCACTTAAACCGTCTGTCAACTATGAGGTCTAGCCAGACCTTTCCGACTTTTAATGGGAGTTTTCTTTAAAACTTAATGCCAATAGCTTCTTGAAAGTTCAAGATAGGGTCAACGAAAATATTTTCTGTGATTTCATCATATTTTTAATGTACTCGTTGGCTGGCCAGACCTTTCCGACTTTTGAACCGAGTTTTCTCTAAGAAACAATGGCCACAGCTTCTTGAAATTCCATGATAGTCAACACGAATGTGCTGTGGTTTGGTAATCCGTAGGTCATGTCGTTGGTAACACTGCAGATAGGGAGCGAATGAAGAATCCGTGGGTTATAAAAATCGAGGGTTTTAAAAAGGAAATAAGTTCTCTCATATTTTCTGTTTTGTCACTTTTATTTTTATGCAAAATGTGTGCAGGTCTGGCCAGACCTTATGGTTGACAGGAAGGTATAAAAAGCTATAATTGACAGAAGGGTTAAACAAAACTTCACCAAATTCTTCTAAATATTTGAATACAGATTAATGTCTTATAGTCATTCATAATAATACCTATACATTTTTACGAAGTTTGCTGTTCCTTACTTGCAGTTTTCGTTTGGTTTTTTTTTTGATAAATAGACATAAACTATGCGACTATGCGCCTATGTGTGTAACTTCTGCCGCAATGTGCTGGATCTACCGCAATTTCTGAATATATTTTTTAATATCTATTACTGTACCCCAAAAATGCTACAGTTCGCATTTCGTTCGCTTCGAATTTCCCGGAAGAAGATTGTGTTCATCTGAGAATCGTAAGCGACACCTCACATATATGTACATATCGTGGAATCGTCAGGGAATAAAATACGAAGAAAATGCGAACATCTATAGAAAGTTTATGTGAATTCGAAAACGGCACTAGGCCTTTTGATTCAGTGCGGCGAAAGTAGGAAAAAAAGGTTTGAACCTCTGCTCGAAATTGGTATTTTTTAAATAGAACATAGTGCCATTCATTGTAGAAACTGCGCAAAAATAACGATTTAATCAAATTATTTCAAACGTTCTATAACAGATGGCACACTCAACACTCAAACAAAATCACACGAATTGCTCGATGACGTTTGAGTGTTTTCGTTTCTCATACCGTGAACCAAAAGAGCTAGGCATTCACAATGGTGAATATTTTCATTTAAAATGATCTATTGTGGCCGTCAAAATATTTAAGTTGATGCGATTAAAACTGATTATTCGTAAGGTCCATTGTCAATAGACAATATTTACCAGATAATAAATAAAAGGAAATATAAAATAGGGCACCATTTGTTGTAGGGTCTAGGGCCCAAAAAAATGTAAATCCGGCGCTAACCCTATTGGAGGATGCTATTATTTTTTGCAAATGGCGGTGAATGACAGTTCTACTTTGACATTTGTGCAGTAAACATAAACAAAATACACGTCAACAGACGTGAATCGCAATCGAAAGATTGCGGAATACCTAAGTGTTTTACATTTTTTGAAGAATTATTCGTCGGTGGTGATGGCACAGCGTGAATTTCGGCGTAACTGTGACTAAATATGTCACAGATCAACAGGCAGTTTCGACCAGACGACGTGCCACGTGCATTGGCATCAATCGGCGGTCTTTAGAGAGAATTCTGATGGAAGACTGTAGATAAGATATTCTCTTACAAAGTGCAGACAGTGCATCAGCTATTAGCTGTTGAACTGCAAGAGCGTTTAACGTATATTTAGTCAGATTACTCCTCAATAATTCTTACACTACTTGACGATAAAATAGTAACTCCCAGTTTCACAGTGACCACTTAAAGAATCGATTCTCCCTCAAATTCTACTCAAGGATCAATTTATATTTCATAGTGCCAATATTGAGCACTAAAGTGTTACCTACTCGCATATTTGTCAATTGACAAGCTGTCAAGGATTAGAATTCATTTGGATATTTGTTTGTATCTTACGAGTGAGTGTTGTGACTTGACTGCGCGTGAAATGAAAAATATATGCGATTGACATTGGGACTACTTCAGACGGAAGTTGGAAGAAGTATCCAAATACTATCAGCTTTTAAAACAGAAGACTAGGAGCAGAAGTGCTAATATTTACACTCAATATACAAAAAGCTGCTAAAAAGAAAAAACATTTGAACAGAAAAATTTAGGTATACAATATTTCTTGATATAACACAAGCTTTTGATAGAGTCTGGCAAAAAGGACTGAACCAAAAATTTGGACAATTCTGTCAAATCGATTCTTCAGAATCAAACAGGGAACACAATACTCAACATTTAGACAAAATAAAGCTGGTGTACCACAAGGTAGTGTGCTAGGTCGAGTGCTACAGATACCTATACTTTATTTACTACCGTTCTGCGTTTGCGACTTTTGCAAATGACATAGTGCTTTACTTGCCGTAAGAATAACTGAAGTGGCAGCAATAAAGTTTTAAATGACTATAAACAGTATCTCAGAATGGACAAAAAAAAAGCCAGATTAGATTAAATGAGCTAAAGTCATATTATTTTATAAACGTAAATACCGCAAATTCCACTAGGCTATAGGTATACAATAAATAGACAACAACGTAAACGTAGTCGAATCAATGTCCAACTATAATTAATAAGTAATTGCTATGCGAGCATATTCTGAAACTGGTATTTATGAACCTTCGGACTCCAGCTCCCGTCCAGTTGGGGGCATGACCAGACCATGCCAAACAAATTTACAGAAAACCAAAGTCTTCCAAAATAAAGAACCTTAGTTCTAGGTTAGCTTAGATCCGCTAAGCCCATCTTCTTCATATGGTACCGCAGAGTGTTGTGTCCTGTTATGATACCTATGAGGGTAGACAGGGATTTCCTATCCTTCCGCATTATCTTCTCAGTTTTGGATTCGTTGAAGGACAGCCATAGCATTCGTGTGGTATTACAAGTGTTTAAGGTGGCCCATCTTGGGTTCGCCTCTCTTGTGGCTTTACTCCCTGCTACGAGCTTGAATGTGCAAGGCGGGATGTCCACAGAGGGACCAGCTTGTTCTGAAACAGCTGTCGAACATTGTCTTGCTAATTCGTCTGCTTTCTCATTGCCTGAAATGACTTCATGCCCCGGAACCCAGCATAGTGACACCTTGTTCTGTGTACCAAGAGCATTGAGTTCTTCGCGACTGTACTTCACAAACTTCGATTTTATTCCTGGTGCAGTTATGGCTTTCATTGCTGCCTGGCTGTCGATAAAGACAATACCTTCAGGTGGTATTGCTATTGTCCTTACCACAGACTCACGGGCTGCTGTTGTCATGTCACTGCTAGAACCTCAGCTTGGAAAACGCTGCTATGGTCTGGGAGGCGTATTGATTTTGATATATCTAGCGATTCAGAGAAGACACCTGACCCTACCCCAGTGTCCATTTTTGATCCGTCTGTGAATACGGCTATGGTTGGTGGTACGAGTCCGTTTCTCCATTCTTCCCTGCTGGGATAAGCGCTAGAGAAGGGTCTTGTAAACTCTAGGTAAGGCGTGTAGTCCGTGTCAGGTACATGGCCGAAATATTTCTGTAGGATCGTAGAATGACCCGTTTCGTTCAAGTTCCATTTTACCTTAGTACTAAGAAGCATAATGAACACGTTGATCTACATGGAAATATAAATATTGAAATGGTTAAAGATGAAGTTAAAAAATATGCTCAAAAGCACAGAAATATGGACTTCCCAATTCGCATTTCTCTAGGTGTTGGCGATTTTCCCCTTTTTTTGTTCGATTCGCTAACAATTCTTACATATATTCGCGCCGTGATTCTTAAATAAACTTACCGGCGAAAAAAATCTTCAGCGGGGAACTTGAAGCGAACGAATTGCGAGCTCCTTGTTGCTGGGATGTGAAACCGAGGAATGAAAATGTTAATGATGCCACTAATGATAAAATAATCTATTCTAATTGTACTTCGATTTAATTTTCTCGTTGAGATGTGTAATTTTAGAGAACAATACTACCTACCTATTTTCTTAGTCGAATTTTTGGTGCACAGTGGTAGATGTGATGGTAGGATGAATTAAATGGGTTGGGGTTGAAATACTGTATGGTCAAAATTCTGTTTTCAAAATACTGTATTTCAAAATTCTGTATGAACAAAATTCTGTGTGAACAAAACTCTGTATTTCAAAATTCTGTATGAACAAAACTCTGTATTTCAAAATTCTGTATATCAAAATTCTGTATTTAAAAAAAATGGTTTTGATAATGTAAAAAAGTGCGCACTTTTTTACATTATCAAAACCATTTTTTTTAAATACAGAATTCTAACATACCACTTCTATTATTTTTATATTTTACTGTCTCCTTGCATATCTACATAGATTTATAAAAACAAAGTGCGAAGAATACCTGAAGAATTTTGCTACTGCAATATAACCTTCTCTTCAGGTCCGTATGATCAAGAGTATGGCTTTTGTTTCTGCCGAGGAGGTCAATCAATACTACGCTTCTTTGCGTAGTACATTTGAAGATGATGATATTTTGAAATTGGCATCCTGGTTTGAGAAAAACTATATACTGGGAAGACATAAACCGATGTTTTGGTCTGTTTTTGAAAGTTCAAAAACAAGAACAGAAGTGTTTCCGAGGACCCAAAACAGCGTTGAGGCATGGCATCGCCGATTAAAAGTCTTGGTTGGGAGGAAAAAGCCGGGCCTGTATAAACTTATCAGCGACCTGAAAAAGGAGCTAATTTTTACTAAAGCACAGGTGGAAAGGGTTAGGAATGGGGAGCACATTAAAAAAAACAAAAAAACAATACTTAACAACAAGAGAATTCGACGTATTATGCGAAAGAGGCCCGATTTAAGCAACGTTGCTTATTTAAGCGAATAGCAAAAAGTTTGCTTTTGTTTTAAATAATTCTGTTATGCTAATTTGTTATTTTTATGTTTATTGTTTATTAAATTTCTTTGAAGTATTAAGTTTACTGTTATGTTTTTGTTAAATTATGTTCCTAAATGATTTCCAATTTTTGTTTTTTTTTCCAATAAATTTAAAAAGTTATATTACAGCTTGCTTTTTCTTATGCAAACACTTTTTCAAAAAATAGAATTGGGTATAAGCAGCTATTCGGAAAACAGAATTTTGCACATACAGTATTTTGAATATACAGCATTTTGGATACACAGCATTTTGGATATACAGCATTTTGAAATACAGAATTCTGAAATACAGAATTTTGTTCATACAGTATTTTCAAAAAAAAAAATACAGAATTTTGTCGATACAGTATTTTGAAATCCAGAATTATGGCCCATTCCCGAATTAAATTTAAAAAACCTCCTTCTGGTAACAACACAGCTCTACTTATATTGAAATGTCAAATTAAACTGTGAACAAATCAGTTGGCAGCTGTTAAATTAGTTGCTGCTGGAAAAGTATTGCCAATTCGAAAAACCAACCTCTAAAAAAACACTTCTTTTATGCGTTTTCTGGCCTGGTACCTATAATTAGATATCTACCTATATATTTTATTCCATCATAATATGTGCATTATTAATAACTAATTGACTGAAGTTAAATTGCAAATTTTGGAATGTGTTATTAAAATTTTAGTAAATTTGTGGAAGCCACGAACAGAGGCTGTGAATCCTTTTCTCTATATTGGAGCGTATCTTGTGTCGCCCATTGATCCACTTAATCCCTTAAAACAAGTTGGTGCTCTTCACCAAGTCATTTCCCGCTGCTTTAAAGAGCTCAGCGGATAAACCTTCATTCCCAGTAGCTTTGTTGGTCATTAACTTGGATATTTCTAACCTCGTTTAATTTTGGTCGAGTGGATAGCTTCATCGTTGGTTAGATCTGCCTTAATTCTATGAAGACTTATTAATTCTGAGATGCTACTGTTTTAGTACGACCTCATATTTGTGGAGGCTCTCCATTGTTTTGGTACAAAATTAACGGACTCAAAATGAAACAGACATAGGTTAGGTACCTATCTACTAGGCACCCAAATTAAATAAAAATAGGGTGCAATCCAACTTAGTGACGTTATGTAAGAATGTATTCATCTCCATTTCCACCTATACCACAGGTAGGTATACGGATACGACCCAACCCTTTCTATTGCACACATCTCTTAAAAGTAAATGAAAATTAAACTAAAAAGGACACCGAGTGGATAACTGCAATAATTACATTACACACAAACACCACTAACTTGCATTTTATCTGCGCACCACTTACCTATAAGACCCCACACCTCTTGCGCTTTTATACACATACAGAGAGAGGAATAATCCCGAGGAAGATGAATCCACTGCAATAAAAAAAGAAACAACAACACACCAACAGCTTTACGATGAGAGATCCTTGTTCTTATTAAACTCCCACTATAGTTGCTCCCCTTTCGGTGTGTAGTTTTCCAATTGACAACATCTGCAGTTGTACGCTATCCTGATATGGTGGAGGGCACTGTAGGGACGATAGAGCCACGCCTTAATAAAATACCGAGACATTTGGAGAAAGAAAATAAAAACCATCCCCCAATCCACCTTCATTCTGCGACTATATATATGTCCTTTTGGTTCAACAACGCGAGGTGTATAAAACTCACACAACTCTGGTGTACCCGGCTCGAAGGACCTCCATTGAAATGGAGGTAACTTTCGGGGTAATTCCTATAAAACTATAAAATATTCCTTCGAATGAGAAAGGATCCTCTCTGCGCTTCCATACTCCATGATACTGTATATATGTTATCCTGGATGTCGTCTAGAATTTGAAGTTTTTCTCTTATTCGTCTATTTTTCCTTCAGAGTTTGCGGGGTGAAATTTCTCAGCGCACATAAAATTGTTATAATCTGCACAAAATTATGGGGGGATCCTTGCTCTTTGGACTGGTGACGGTGAGTGGTGTGGTATATGGTGTGATGACTGGCGACTGCGGGTGGGGGGTAAGAGTATGGATAGAAAATATGTTTTTAATGGTTTTTCAAGGATTTTCCCTCAATGTGGATCCTTTGTGAAAGTGTTTTCCTACGTTTTTCGTGGTCTCGTCCGCCCATGTCTCCTATGTGTATGTGTGTGTGGTGGGGGGTTTTGATATGTGTTATGCTGCCGCTGCTGCTGCCTGCTTGCGGTTGTAGTTTTCGTGAATAGTTTTATAATTTAAAATGTTCAGTCCTTTTTGTTCCCTATGCTGTGTGTCGTTCTTGTCGTCTCCAACTTGGTCTCTTGTAAGTGTGTGTTGTGCTTTTTTGTCAATTATGTGATTTTTTTCGCCTTTCGTCCTTTTTGGTTGGCATTTTATGTTCGCTTTAGAATGTCACTGTGTTTTTCAGTATAGGGCGGCTGGCAAAAGGCTGCAGCTGATGGCGGTTTCCTTTTTTGTTGGCTGTTGCTCTTTTTTCGTTTTTGCGTCTTCGGTTTTTTTTTTAAAGAAAAATAAACTTTGTCCGGTTTGGGGTCCTTGTGGCTGTCAATGGTTGGGTGGTGGTAGATTTCGATGCATTTCTTGAGAGATTACTGCGCTGGAGGAATGTGTTTAATGGCAGATACTCCGTACTCGTGCGAGAGTTAAGCCTCCACTCACTACCCCGACCCCATCCCTCTCGAAGGTAATTTATTCGAACAGGAATTTTGTAGCAAATATTTAATTTTTTTTTGCAATTTTTCTTTGTTCTGTTTTGAATGTAGTGTGAAGGATGAGGGAAGCGAATGGAGTATGGGCTGGAGATGGAATCTGAATGGAAAAGTTTTTCGTTTATGTAAAAGTTTTCCTGAATTTTTGCTGCAAACAAGGACAATGAATGCAATTGTGTTGGAATTGGGTGTATTGTATGTAGGTATATGAGAGATTTTCAACGGAGATATGTTTCAAAAATAAATTGAAATGTTTGGTCTTAATTTATACCTATATAGCAGATCAATTTATGGAGTAGAGCTAGTCAGGCAAACATTTTTAAACTTTCGAATAATGAACGTTAAAATTGTGGAGTACAGTTCTACTCGTACGTATGTATATGTATCTAGTTTTAGGATGTAAGTTTGCGAATAAATAGTTAGCTTAAAACAGAAGATAGGTAACTTACTTGTTTTGGATAAAACTGATTTAAATCTGATTAAAAATCTTAGTTCCAATGAATGGTCAAAAGGACGTACGGATACCACACAACTATGGTAAGTGAAACAAGTTGTACCTACCTATTTGGGGTAAAGGGGTTATTTTTGAATCAACTCAAAGGGCATTTAATACCTACCATTATGTTTCAAAGTGTATATCCCATAGGGCTTTACTTGACGGCGGTCATCGAAGAGGTCGAACTTTGGATTACTAGAGCATAAAAGTTGCCTACAATCTCTGTTCGGCCAAAAATGCGAATCGTTCTTGAAGGTTATTTTTAGAATTTCGATGTTAAAATGGACAGAGCACAATTTGACAGCAGAATGACCACAAAACAGTTTTATACGTGACTGTTGGCTTTCAAAGTTCTTATTGTTCTTACATAATTTCACATCTATATAAATATTATAGTAGGTACCTACTTTCTACCAATATTTTCATTTAGGACATTAATGGACAACTCATCTACATGTCGTTTCAACTACAAACAGTACATTTGATGGAGATTTTTGCGCGGTTTTCTGTTTATTTCGTAATTGTCTTATTTAAAAAAAATCTGTTATAGGTAAGAAAGTTACTTCCTTCATTGAACCATTGAACCTTCATTGAACCTACCACCCCACCCAATAATCGAAAGGCGTGGTACAATAGATACATAGTCAAGTCCACAATTATTTAAAGAGTTGATAGTCTTGGTGAGGACAGTGGCACCAGGTATCAGTTAAGTACTTCGTATCAGTATCAGTTAAGCAACGAAGAGGTGACCATATAATGGGTCGTCAAAAAATACCACCCAACATCCAACATCAGTAAATACACATAAGAACGAACACAGCAACATTAAAGAATATACTCATCCTCATTATAGTACCTTATCTATAGACAGAGGAAAAAATCTCATGAAAATAATGACAACCCAGCTATACCATTTAATTTTTCTAGATAACCATTGATTCAGTGGACTAGTCGTGAAAAGTCCTCCCGATGGTTGCGTTCAGATAGTGAGTAAAAGAAATTCGAACATGACTTTTCGGTCACCCTTTAGCGCGTTTATTCTAAAGCTTGAATACGGCGGTATACGCAGTAATAACATCAATATTTTCAGTTCGAGACAGTATCTACCATACACAACTATTCCTATATGAGCAAAATAAAAAACTAAAGTCAGCGGAAGCGACTCTTATGAAAACAGTTCTGGGAATTATAAACACCCGCAAAATACAATAACGTTTCATGTTCCCTATAGAAATTACTACGCCACAAGCGATGAAAGAAATGTAGATGAAGTACGACTGTGTGGTTTATTGTGCTCTATTATTGGGCATAGTGTCTCAGGTTCAATCTCCTGAAGAACACACAAAATTACATTTAGAGATTTTCCCACTTCGTCATCTCTTGCGAACGTCTGACAAACATCGAGAGTACCGATACCTACATAAATGAAACTATTCTAAACAATTTTCTCCATTCACCAATTCAGATTTGGCATGAAATTGAGGGTCCCTTTCATTTCTGCAAAAAAAAATCTTACTCAATCGAATGGTTGTGCGTTACCGTTACTTATTTATTATTATTTTTTTTTATAAAAGTCGGAATAATCCAACTTAAGCCAGTTGTTCTCGTATACACTTTTAAAGAGAATGTTGGGAATGTTGTTTCGGCATTTTGACAGAACTTAAAAGGATTTTCATCCATTGAGCCTCGAAACTACACGTACGTATAAGTACAACTTTTTTGTTTAATTAATTTTTTTTTATTCATTCTTTTTTAACTCATACTAGACGAAAATGATTAAATCTAAATTCAAACTAACATTTATCTTAATTTAGCTTACTGGCTCTTAATGAGCACTCTGAACTTAACTATATCCTTATAAAACTATTGCCTTTCGGCTTTAAATCTATCAATTTTTGAATTAAGCGATGTTTTTTCATTCCCAAGAAACTTTGCTATAAACTTGGACTCTTTATTATTCGTGTTTCCTTAAAACTACCTAAAACTACTTAAAACTACCTAAGCTACTTAACCTAAATTACCTATAATCAGGGTGATGAGCAAGCTCTCGATTGGTCACCATCAAGTCTCGGTAGCACATATTCATGTTGACGAGCCCGGCCCCTCTCAAAGATCCTTTAAAATACACCTAACTAACTTAAAAACTAGCTTAAAACTAGGGAGGATGTTACATAGGTAACGCACCGACCCGGGAGAGCGTGTCTGCCCTCACCTCTTCCTCAAGCCACCAAAATTCGGTGAACTGGTGTAAGGTATCAACCGTGTCGCTATCCGCAATTGCGGTATTAAAACGGAGGAGCTCCTGAGCATTGGCGGCGTACCCGTCGTGGATGAGTCGCTTATCCCTCGCGCCACGGCACACCATCTTTATTCTGGACTAACCCTTTCATGTCTGCATAAAGAAATGCCTCACGCGAGACAAGGCCAGACCGGAGCGTACTCTCGTGGTACATTAAATTCGGGTAATAACCACCCGAGATCTGATTGTTAGCGTTGGCCATCGCCCTTGCAACGTGCCTTCGAATCACCTTAATTAGGAAATTGTCAATCCTATTCAATCGAGCCCATCGTATAGGGTCTTGTTGGGATAATATTTTATGTACTCAGAGTTCTAAACAACCCTAGGCAGGTCCTGAGACACTGTCTCTCAAACACCCAAATCTTTTCCATAAGAAGGCGCTATATTGAACCAAATACGACAGCCATAAGCGATGATTGGCCTTATAAGGGTCACGTAGCATATCACCTTTACTCTGGAATAAAGTTGACTGCTGCGAAACAGTCTCCTTGTCAGAGCATAAGCCCTCTTGGCCCCAGCAAGACAAGCATCTATATGTTTGTCAAAATATATATACTGGTCGAGCCAGATGCCAAGATACCTGACCACGCTTCGCACCACCAATGGTTGTCCATTTTGTCCAATAATATGGCTAATTTATAAGTACATATAAGCACGACTAACTCGCACCTAGTGTGCGGTGTGCGCTCTCCTATAGGTAGTACTTGGAAACTCGTCCAATATGCGGCTGGCCTATACTACCCACAGTCGCGTACTCCATGCTCGGCGGTGGATGTGGTCTCCTTCTACTACTTATAGGTCACCATCTAAGCTGAAGTCTTTTCTATACTGCGTTGCCCCCTTCCGGGTGGAAACATACACTTTTCGGGGCGAACTGATGATGATCATTCGTTTCTAGGAGGACTGATTTCGCCGTCAATGCAAGTCGGACCGTAAAGCGCCTTCGCAGATATCCAATATCCATGGTTCTGCCCATAGAACAGGCTACTTCTAAATATGTTACTATACTCAGCTGAGGCCAAAGATGGAACGATTGGCATGTAACTCTGATGTGAGGGCGTTATTACATGGATAAAGTTGATAATGTATCTATCTTACCTATTCGTCGAAGTTGTAGCTGTCAAACTACAATTACATGTTGCCAATGCACTGCCAGAAGTGCGCAAGTTCGCAGTTCATTAAAATTTCTTCATAAATTACAATGCAATCAATTAAAAAAAAAATCATAATGTAGGTACATTCCCACGAAGTAAGGACCTTCGGTTTCACATTACACATTTACACCCCATGACGTGCCCTATTTTATAAAAATTTTATTGTAAACTAAGACGAAACCAAAATGAAAAGCATTTGAATTTTTCAAATGACAAAAATTCCCTCCTTCACCCTGTTAGCAGTGATGACAGTCGTCGTGTCTACCATACTCGTATCCTGATTAAAATTATAAAATTAATTGCGAAGTGCTTTCGTTCCGCCTTGTGCAATTAATTTTATTTTCGGGAGGTACTACTGCTAAATGGGACATGTCGCCCCGACCGAGTTATAATTTCATTCCGTTCTGCGTTTGCCACAGAGACAGAGGTATGCGCCAATGTTATGCTCTCTAGAGGCTTAATTAAAAGAGTCCTCACCGGGTAACTGCGGTAACTGGAGTACGTTTGCCATGAGCTATGTGATGTCTCTTAATTTCAGCACGAGGGCACAGCACCGCAATAACATATTATACCACACAACGTGCCGACAATAGAAACAAAATCCTTATAGTGACGTTGATATTAAGTGATAACATGATACTTTGTTGTAGAAAGTTGGCAATAACAACGGCCCCCACCTCTATACAGGACGATGAGTTGTTTGTTAATTTCGAAAATGTCGCATAAATTAGAAAATGTGTTGTGTTTGTGTATGCCTTCGCGGGAGTGCGATAAAGGATGCCAAATGACGTCCGCTGTCACAAGGAAATAGTGTATCTACTCCCCACCCATTTGATCTGGCAAGTCCATAAAAGTGCGTCTAACGCAGAAAAAGAAGGATGCATAGAGGTAAGGAGGCTTTTTGCACAAAAAAAAAAACTCTCCATTCTGTTTAAGAGTGCCATTACGTGACAAAGCGCCTTTTGACAAGCACACCCCCGCGCATATAACTGCACTGAGAGGAAAACATCAAAAAGGGTTTTTATTAGCCTACTCCTTCGCATAAGTGGACATTTATTACTCGGAACCAATGCTCTTACGAAATTACCTTCCGACCGATGCAAAATTGTACGCACACCGTCTATACACCTTGTCACTCAATAGCTATCCTTTCAGCGTTTGATTTGATTCTTTGAGTATGACATTAGCCACCGCAAAAAAAAAAAAAAGACAACGAACCAAGGATATGATCGACCTTTCAGGCGACCACACAATGAAACACATCCACCCTCTATCGCACATACGTCATAATAAATGTCCTGGGACACATCATAACCATCATCATTGTCGTCGTCGTCGTTGTGCGATGTCCTTTATCTAGCTAGCACTGATTTCGTTTGGCTTTTCTTTTGCGAAAATGTGCAATAAAAAAATTGTATATATGCGTCCCAGGTCCCGGTCCTGCAATATATATCCCTTTGTGACTGCAAAATTTATTTCCACCATCGATTTTCCTTTTTGCGTATATATCCTCCTCAAAGATATACACGTCTATATAGAAGTGGAAGTGGAATGCGGTTCTTATCTGTGATTATGACTTTTGAGATGTGCGAACGGCGGACGATTTAAAAACGGAAATGGGCACATAACGTATGTAACCTCATCCCACACATGCGACCTACTTTACCGGAGAGTGAGAGCTTCTTTGCGCCTGTGAATCACTTTTATTGCGGGATTAAGGGATACGGGTTTCCAAATTTCTGTGCGAAATTTTAAAATCATAAAAAGATACATCTTTGCGCGTATCTAGAGATGTTGCAAGTGGGTAATAATGTCATATATACTACCCGCACATGAGTGCGGGGCGAAGATTCAATGAGTTGGCTATAATGCGTTCATAGACAAAATAACACACTAGGGGTGGGGTGCGCGTAAGAGACTTTGTAAGAGGGCTGTCGGTTTAATTGAAAAGTGGAAAACATTTCGAAAAGGATGGTCTAATACCGGGAAGTCACGCCGAAGGTATGAGGGAGTTTTTATGTCCTTTAGTGCACATTTGTATTTTTATGATGAAAAGTACGTCGGCTATTTGGTATCGAAAGGGGGTACAGATTGATTGAATTCACGTGTCGTATCCTTGAGTTAACGGGGGTAATTTTTTTTTGACACTGATTTGTGTGGTTTGGTTTATGAACTGTACTGTGAGTGACACTCAGTCAAAGCATTTTAACTAATTTAATTTAAACCGCATGCTACAGGGACTATACATTTAGAAAACTTTCGAAAGAGTCGTTTGACTTACTTACTTTAAAGTAACGCTCAGAAATATGATAGCCTAAAAGAGTACCTAATGACAGATGGTAAGGAAGCAAAACAAAAATATGTAAATAAAAAAATCCATCAGGCGCACGAAGAGATGAAGCTCAAAGACGGTGTGCTGCTCCAACATCTAATAAGCTTTTCTAAGAAAAATGCATCGACAAGAAATCTATGTGCAACCTTTATAGATTACAGACTTCCAAAGAACACCCATTCCAAGCTAAAAGCTGCTTTCCATTTCACAATCATCGTAGTCAAGAGAAGCAATGCGGAGGGTTCTATATGGACCTGTCACTACGTACTTATTTCATTATTATAAACAGAAAAAAACGGAGTCTATTACGTTTCTAACTTTAACCTGGTCGGATGTCATCGAAACGATCCACTTTCAAAGTACCAACTCAGCTGAGAAACTATGACATGACAATCGACCAGAATCTATGAAGAAGTTAGGACAGGAAAATATCAAATAGCTTTTTGTGTCTGTTCTAACATGTGCCTGGTGTAAAATAGACAAGTTAGAGAACGTGTTTATGTTGCTAGCTGAATAAACGAAGGCTTAAAATGCCCGTAATAATGCCCTGTCGTCTACAAAAAGTCGTTCGCCCGACGGAATTCTTCGTAGACGCTATGGTTGGGGGTATCTACTTCCAAATTACCTGCAGCTGCGGTAATCTCAAGTAATTTGAACGCGTAAGCTAAGGAATGGAGTGTAACGGGACTATACGGATACAAATGCGTATTCTAAAGGGTTTTCCTATAAGAGGTGTTATTTTGGTATTCAAAGAAAAATTCAATTTTTTGAGATAAATGATCGGATGTTTATTTCATAATAAGGAGGAAGGTATGCCGTTAATAATGAAAAACAACATCAGCCAAATGGCCACCACGAGCACGCTTACAAGACTATATCCTTTTCATGAAATTTTCCATAACCAAATTGCAAAGTGGCTGCCCTATGTTATGTATGTCCTCGATAGCCTCATTTCATCATTTTCATGCATTTCAAGGACCCAATCAGCAAAGACACGACATTGTTGATGATCGGCCGGCTTGAGTTCTTGTGTTAACTGAACTTTATAATGCCTTAAGACCCAAGTCTTTATGCAAAATACGGTGTAATGAAGTTTGTGGAATGCCCAATTCCAAAGAACGACGAGGAATGGACAAATCTGGGTTTTCTTCAACACTTTGGGCTACAGCAGCAATATTCTCAGTTATTCTTGAGCGATGTGCACGGGTTTTTTAACTTGTCCCAACAGCTAGAATTTTTCCACCAATTTCTGTATTGCGGTCCGACAAGGTGCTTCACGACGACCAAAAAATGCTTTAGTTTTGCGAAGATTTTCACCATTTTTGTAGTGGATTTTAATAATTGCAATGCGTTGTTGAAGCGTGTATCGTTCCATTTTTAGTAATGGCGTAGTTTTTACTTGTCAAATGTCAAAGAATAAAAGCTTCAAAAGCGACAGCTACCGAAATAGCGAGCCATTCACAATAACACCTCTCATTGGAAAACCCTTCACTTATAACATTAGCATTACTAAAAATTTGTGGTTAGGAATTGTACAAAAAAAACTGATTCCGCGAAGCAAGAAGGGGTCCATCATCACCACAAATTGTTTGAGTTATTCGCTACTGCATTTAAACGAAATGGTGGGAGAGAAAGAAAATATGTGTAGTACCTAGCGGGACCACAAGGTAATTATAGGTATTTTATATTGACAAACAAAGATGTTCAATAAAAATGTTTTTTTGGACACATTTTCCGTGGCTATAGTCACGCGGACAGATACTGCTAGCCACTGTCGCATTCCCCGATAGATTTTTAATGCATCCAGCATCCTTGAATGATAGAAACTCAGCATTATTTGCCCGGTCTACAAGAAAGGAGACCCATTCAGCTGCGTATAGGGATATCAGTCTACTTAACATCACATACAAGATCATCTTCCGTATTGTTTCAACGCATAAGACCCTTCGTATAGCCTTATTTGATTATAGCAGTGTGTTTCTATTCCAGAAAAATCCACCTTCAAACAAATGTTCACACGTAAACAGTTCCTTTATGGCGCCGAGTTCTGGACGATAAGCAAGAAGGGAGAGCTGATACTGGGCTCCTTCTAAAGGAAAATACTTCGGCGGATTTTTAGTCCTGTGTGCGAGGAGGGCGAATGGAGGAGAAGATACAACCGCGAACTCTATGAGCTGTACCAAGATGTGGATGTAGTTCAAAAAGCCAAAACACGTCGACTACATTGGCTCGGCCACGTCGAGCGAATGGACAATAATGCTCCAGCTAAGAGGGTCTTCGAATCCCAGCCCCTAGGTTCGAGAAGACAAGGAAGACCGAACCTCCGTTTCAAAGACCAAGCCATCGCGGATGCCAGAGCGCTCGGTCTGGACAATTGGAAGCAGCGTGCCCGGGATCGTAGAGGATGAAAGGCTGCAGTGTCTCAGGCAGAGACTCTTCACGGGTCGGGAGCCCGATAAGTAAACAGTTCCTGGATAACCCAAATCGATACTCACCATCTTTTTATTGATTTCAAAGCCACCTATGACAGCATCTATAGAGACGAGCTCTAAAAGTCATGCTTAGTTTTGGGATCCTGCTGATGCATCAATAAGGTGACTATAGTGTCTTCTAACGGTTCTCAGCATAACTTTATGTATCTAACCTAACCCAAGCTTTACTGTCGCAATTTTCAAATTAGGTTATCCAATTGGATGTTGCAGTACAGGACAGGCCCGACTGACCTTCAAGCTTATCTGAGTTGAGTGCGTTAAAGGCCAGGAGCAATTCTAGATACTTTTTACGTGTATCATTTCGACGATCGGATGTCCTTCTTCCAGTACATGTCGCAATGTTTCGTCGCTTCGTTCAATATTTTACTCATATAGACACTACTGACTACCACTACATTACATGGGTATTGTTATTTGTTCGATCGTCAGAAAAACACAAGAACTATACCTTAAGGTGTTTTCCACTGCGTCTCTCTCGCGAATGTCTGACAAACATCCGAGAGCATAACTGTTGTGCAAAAATTTTCTGAATTCAGCCGTCCGGAGTAAATATTTGACCACAGTAGATATAGTTTGGAGCTCGGAATACAATTGTAGGTCCTTTCCATTCGATCCAACAAAATTAAAACTCACAAAAGAAAATAAGAAGAATGATTTAATTTTCAATTATACTCACAGAAGTTATAGTTTGGAACTCGAATTGGCTCTAGACCCTCCTTACTCCTTTAATCCCTGAAAATGTATATATAAAGTTTGAGTGGCACAGCTAAAAATGTTGAAAGCTCATTGAAGACTACGTGACGTGGGTAACGCATCAATTACGAATTCAACTCTTAACAACGTGAGCTTGTGCACTTTTGATTGAGCTTAAAATTTAGTTTGTTCTACTAAAAAGTTGAATAGCTAAAGTGTTTAAATTGGGTGAAGGTTTCTGCATATTGTGGACAAACGTTTTCGGATCGTGTATGCGATCTTTACCATGGGATTCCATTCGACAACCTTCTGCCAGACCGCGATCCCAGATAGCCTTCCTTTGGAAACTTAAAAGTAATACCACATCGTACGTGCGTGTACGCCAGATGTCATTCTCTGCATTAGTCAGGTTCGATTGAAATACCTCTGAGGAAAACCTAATCCACGTCTAACAAGCAGTTGGGTTTGATCTTTGATATTCTACAATAAAGAGTTATCCCGCTTAGATTCAAGTGCGACTTCGTTTATATGGTAATGTTGTACAAGTACCTACGTCATCTTTTTGCGTCACTTGTTCCTGCTGCATTTCCGCATTCTCCGTATCCATTATTGACCTCTTTTAATGTGTCACCTGTTTCTGCACTGACTTATGTGCAACCTGTATGGCAGCTCAAATTATTTCCGATGATATCAATTTCAGTACCTGGATCTGCTTCGTGTGTGATCTGCGTCGATATAATTTTGGATACATAAACTCTTTCGATACCTTGGCCTATGTCTAGTGCCAGCAGCTTGTGAGTTTACCAAGGTGTGACCCTTTGTCGCCAAGACATTTGGGTCACTTTCGGTCAGAAGGTACATCTACCTTCACCTATCCGTTAGCCTGTTAATCAGTAATTTGAAAATCTTCGAATCCTACTCAGATACATATTCAATATTCACCCCAAAATTCATTCAGTCAACAAAAAATAGAAATAATAAAAATTCTAATGAACAACAAAATTTTTTTATCAAAGAAAAGTTAAACAAAAAAATAAAAATTACCTCCAAGTGCGGCGTTTTCTTTTCTCCATCTTTTAGTATTTTAATTAAAAAATACTCCACACGGGTCAAGTTAACAAAACAAAAAAAAAAAAAAAAAAAAAAGCCCGATTCGAGCTCTTTCCAAAAACACAAAGCTCCAGCAAATGAAGGAGTTGATTGTTTTTATTTCCCGCACTATAACCTTTTAGTAAAATAAAAAATCGCTTAAGTTGGTGCGCGCGAGTAGCGAAAAAAAGAAACACCAAACAAACCTTGGAGCGTATTTTTGTTCATTCGATTTTAATTAATTTTTCTTCCATAAAACGGGAAAATAGGGAACGGAAAAAAAATACCAACGAGAGTGCAAATGAGGAGCGTTTTTCTTAGCGGAAGAAAAATATTTATCCTTTAATCCTTTCTGGCGAAGGAAAATGTTTCAAACTAAAAAAGATGCCGGCTACTATACATAACAGTGATGAGTCTTTGAAGTGTCCTCCGCGAGATGATGGATCACTGGAACTTGGTCCTCTTCCGTGCAGCGAATTAGTTTCCCATTAAATGTGCAATCAGACGGAGAAGAAGAACGCAACCCCTAATCGTTTTGCAACCCTGCTTGGGTGTGTTTTTTGAATTTATTTTTTTTTCAGCGCGTCTTCTTATAGTCTATGTCATATGTGAAGAATGACAGGCGAACCACTGTGAAAAGGGTTTTCCAAGAACTGCTGTTGGGTTTTATCGCTCTGTCTGTGGCCCACTTTTTGTCGTCGTCATCATCGGTTCTCCCTAAGGACACACAACTGATGGCTGGAGCTGGAACGAAGAAAACGGTCTGCCATCCTAAACGAATTGTTTAAACTTAATTAGCATAATATGCCATCGATCATGCGGCTGTCAGAAACTTGTGAGACAATAAATTCGATTAGTTGGAAAAACTATTTGCCGAATCAACATACATATACATACACATACTGTTGATAGAAGTATGCCGGGGTGGGGCATGGAACTGAACTGAAGCTGGTACTTCTATATTGTGACGGATTATGGCTCTCTGAGGGGTGGTAGAATGTATATACTTTGAATGGAATCAAACTCCGAAAGGGGACTTCCATGAATAAAGTCTTACGAAAGTCTTTGCGTTGAGGAATTCCAGCGAAAAGGATTTTCTTTGTGCCAGCTTAATGGACTATTAGACAGGGAAGTAGTCTAGTTCGTTTGAAAGCTAATTCGAAATTCCTCTCTGCCTTGATGGGTGGCAAAGGCAACGTGATAGGGTTATGCACTCAGAGAGTTTTATTTCGCGGAAGTTCTGTATTTTGCATAACTAATGGATTGTTAAGAAAACACTCAATTGAAGGAGAGGCAAATTGAAACATAGTCAATGTGAGGTTAAATTGATTTTTTTTTAAATAACTGCGCGGGAATCCAAATTATCTAGTACAAAGATTCGGATTTGGGTTCATTCATTATACTACTTCATTGCTCTCCCTCTAACGCCCGCCAGAATGAGTTTGATAATATTTTCAGTGATGAACAATATTCAGAGTTTTGACCAAGGTGCTTCATATACCAAAATTTCTTCAAGTCCATCTGGTAACGTTCCGAAACGCAAACAAAAACGTGGCAACCATAGATAAAAAACGTGGAACCAGCGCCGAGACTAGTAATTTATCTTTGACAACAAGTTTGGTGCCCCTGTTAAAAGATTTCACCCTAGAAGTCTCAAAATTGACTATGAGCTACAATTTGTCAAAATTCCTTACCTTTACCCTGTTAACCTTTATTACAGCTTCACCTTAAACATCGGGGTAGTATACTTTAAAGCCCTACTAATCACCATTTGATCGGCTGTGCATCTTTCTTTGCATCGGGGGAAAACCGCTCATTCTCTGACCTTGACTTGCCTATGCATCCTTGGAACGCGTTTTTTAAGAAGATTTTCCCGGCGACGCTTAAACGCTCTTAAATGCTAAAATTAGTGCAATTATTCTTATTCCCTTTCGTGAATCAGTTATAGCCAAATGCCAGGTGCTTCGCCGCATTCGCAGGTTCTTAATGCTTACCCAACAGAGCCATGCACTTCGTCTGCACTTAGCATTTCTGATAGAATTTGATCATCTTGGGTAGATAAGCCAACTTGAAGGAATTTAATTGTCAGAGTGACTGCATCTTACTGGGGGACATTTCCGTCCTGTATTGGTCTATGATCCTCCATCCTCAGTAGACTGTTCTGTATTTAGCAACTGAGACAAGAGCTTTCTTGTAAGTTGACCCCCGCATTTGTATTGGACCTCTTGAAATTATATTCTCCTTTCCTCTTACACGGCGGATTGTCTGCTTGAACACTTTGTTTAAGACTGCAAGACCATTCCTTTTGGATAATACATTTAAGCATTCTAGTAAGTTCTTCACGCCTCCGCGTAGCGACTTTTGCAAAAAACTATACAAGCGTCAGTGTCATTATGAATAGATACCTGCCCTTGTTTGGAAAAAAGATGTTCAAAGTTGGTATGCCATTTGCACAGCAAAAGATCAACAAAAGCCCGTGCCTAACAAGTCACAACCACGCAGATTCATATAGTTGCCTCCAAGCCTGCTGAATCGACTTCATCTAAGGAAACTGCGTAACACGATTTAAGACTTTCACTCAAGAACTGGCGCTAAAGCCTTATATTAGCAAGGATCTCTTTCTCCACTCGCAATATTTTGCTTGTCAACAGCGAACTTACGAGAACGCCACTTCAGCCTGACCGGTCATCAAAGGATATGCAAATATGTATTCCACTTATCCACAAAATCCACAGATCCTCTGCTTTGTTGTCAAGACACCATCTTCTCGGTGGGTAGTAAACTCAATCCTTTCCCGAGGAGATGATGCATGAATCTACTTACTTAAGGTGGCGCTACAGTCCGGGGTGGACCTGGGCCTCAACCAACAAGCGTCTCCAGCCAGCACGATCTTTGGCCAGCTGCCTCCAGTGAATCTACATTTCTAATTAAATAAAACTTAAAACAAACAGTTTAAAGATCGGAGCCTTTTCGGTTTAAAATGACCCGCAAAGCAAGAAAGCCTACTACCACAACCAGACGCAAGAAAATTGACACATTTCAGGTTTGACTCCAATGGCTTTGACCGAAAGCCTTATAGGACAGTATAAATAGTTGTAGCAACATGTTCGTGTTGGTATACTAGGCCTAGTTCCTCGCAACCATTGATTTCTGTGATTTTTTTATTCTGTTTGTGTTGAATGAAAGGGAAATATAATTGTATGTCGAGCTCAAACGGTTGAATTGAGAAGCTTTTCCAGGACAGTCACACCAGTGATGCCAACCATAATTTTCAAAAGTCTTTAGATGAAAGATAGAAAATCTGTAGTATTCTGTATTTGTGCTTGACGAAATTCTGTAGAAATCCAGACGTTTTTTTAAACATACTAAAAGTATTTAAAATGTGAATTTTGGGTACCATAAAACATAGATTTTCAATTGTATTAAATTTGTATGTAAAATTCACATGATCATCATTTACTATGACTATGTACTCTTCCTCTTGGTATCAAATTTGAGTGAGTATTTAAAAAGTAGTGACCTACAAAGCTAACACCAAAACAGGCGCTCTACATTTGCACTGTTATGTGGCCAAATTTTGAGACTAATGGAGAGCTAGTTCGATCACCTTTTCTAATAATTGAATATAGAAATATTTGAAAAAATTTACCACTTGTACATTGTCCATTCTCTATCAAAATTGAGAAGAGTGAAATCGATGAGCAGTTTTTATATTTGTCTTCAGTTTTCCAAGATTGGGCATATTTTGTCTGTCTTCCAATTTTTGATTGTTTTTGGGAGTGGTTTGTTTGGCACAATCTTTAGTAAAATCATCTTATTTTTAGTTATAATTTACAGTAATTTTTCGCTAATCCGAATTACCTTTAGGTAATCCGAATATCGCGCTTATCCGAACATTCAATAAAAATTCTCAGATTTTTGTAATCCGGATTATAAATAAAGAATATACATACATTGAACATTGCATTGATTTTCACTATCATGTTGGCTTTTATTATCATTTTTTGAACGATTGAAGCATAAGTCATCAACATAGATACTAGGGTAAGGGCGGGGCTAGTTGGGCCATTTTTCGGTTGAAGCCCTGTTTTAAGCAGATTATTCATACTATACCTTCAAGAGTGGTATCAAAAGATAGAATGGAGTTCCTACTTCTTAATGTTTTTGAAAAAAATTTAAAATATTCATCCGCAAGGGAATAACATTGTCCTAAATGCACTAAGACCAAGTGGCCCAACTTGCCTCACCAACGGGGTAAGTTGGGCCAGTGAGTGGGGTAAGTTGGACCACGGCTCAAAAAGTGGAAGAATGTGGACAAAATAGCCAGAATTTATAATAGTATCTTATTCAAAACATATCAAATAAATAGAATTCTAAACAAAAAATTCTTCATGACTTATATAACAGGTGAACACTTGTATGAGCCCACTTTTGACAAGTATGGCACTGTATCCTTTACTCGCCAGCTCTCTCAGTTTTTCGCTTGTACGTAAGCATTCTAACAAATAATAATGGACATACAGGTAACACCATGCATTTATTTATTTAGCAGGTCAAGTTTTTCCACCTGGCCCAACATGCCCCACACCTAGTTTGATGAACATATTGTGTCAGAAAAACAAAACTACTCCAAACTGTCCAATTTCGTATACTGAATATTAAAATATATTAACATATCTCATGACAAAACCTTACCTTAATGTATATCTTGCAACTTATCACCATTAAAATAATAAAAGAAAGACCGGCATTTTTTTTAGTTTTTCATGCTAAAACTGAAAATTTGATGTGCTTCTCCTCCTGCCGATAGGATGCAGCTGGGACCGAGTTTCTGTCAAGTAGATATTGTATTATTTGCACTTTTTTACTGGAATCTGAAATTTCTGTATATTTTCGTTTGATTTCTGTATTTCTGTAGGCAACGTAAAAATTCTGTAGATATACAGACAATTCTGTAGGGTTGGCATCCCTGAGTCACACTATCCCATATTTGTCAGAGAGAAGTTTTGGAAAACTTCTTAAAATGTAGACTCCTATTTCACTACGGCATGCAATGGTATTGACATTTTCAGAAGCTACTTTTCTCCGTCTTGTCATCTGTACCTATAGGTACCTAAAATGTTTCTCAAACGAAAATTGAACACACAAGGTGTCTTCCAGTCAAACATGCAACGAGTACGAGTGCGAAAGTTTTGTGCGACCCAGTCGTGAATTTATTAATTTTTGCTTTGCAATCTACTTGTAGAATTGGAGCAGAGCTACAAGAAACATTGCTTCGAGGTGAAATTTTGAAGTACAGCCCTGACATTTCCTTGTTAGGTTTTCAATGGTTGTGCTATTTTCGAGAGAACAGCAATTGAGCCTGCACTTTGATCCGTCGTCAACTGAACGGTAAGCAGAGAACTAGGCTACCAATTCTGAATACAGCTATGACACTTGCTTCTACGCAAGAAGGTAATAGATTCCTAAATGTTGGGATCAGGTTTTATAGCGCCTGATACTCGCTACCGTTGAATAAAGTTGAATGATGATTGATGATTATAGCTGTGTGTTGGTTGTTGCATTAGGTGGGTCGCTGGAAGGTAGTAGTCGGAGTTTGGTAATAGGGCGCTTGATTGTTTTTCCATTGGAGCTTATAGATACAACTCTACAGATATCATCTGAAGCAGTATGTAGATCAACCACTCTTCCCAGTGGCCATTTCGCTGGAGGCTATCTTGCATCCACGATGATAACCAAGTCATTGATCTTCAAGTTTTCTTAATTGTCTGTGTGTCCACTTAGGACGTTCTTGGAGACGAGACAGAAACTCCTTCCGCCACCTCTCCCAGAAATGTTGGAACATCTGTTGAATGTGCTGCCATCTCTATAATCTGCTGGTGTTGACATCTAATAGTGATGGTTCCGGAACTATGTTTGTTGGCTCTCCTATGCGAGCAAATGTGCAGGAGTCAACACACTTAGGTCCGTCGGATCATCGCTCAGTGGGCATAGGGGTCTGGAATTCAAAGATGACTCTATTTGAACAAGGAGGGTATACCTTTCTTCAAAGGTTAATATTCTATTTAAAAGAATTCTTTTGAGGTGGTATGTACTTAACTGATTTTACCCCTGCTTCCCATAAACCACCAAAGTGAGGTGAAGCAGGGGGAATGAAGTGCCAAGTAGTTCCTTCGGTTGATATTCGCTCTCTAACATCCTCTGGCAGCAGTTAGTCTGAATCCATGGTGCATCTGTGCTAATTCCTTATTAGCGCCAACGAATTTGGTACCGCAGTCACTATATAGATCGCTACAGCTACCTCTTCGTCCCGTGAAGCGGCGAAATGCCGCGATAAAACCTTCCGAAGTCATGTCAGATACAATCTCTATGTGTATCGCCTTATAGTTACTAAGCAGATAAACAGACACATGAAACCCTTGTAGGTCTTGTGGGATCTGCCCCTTGAAAGTCGAATATCGAAGTGACCAGCGTAGTCAACACCACTATGGCGGAAAGGTCTGGTTTCATTTACCCTTACCTTCGGAAGAGAACCCATAAGCTGTGCAGAACGCTTGTTCTATATCTTATATTGGTAGCATTTGTGATCAAGTTCAAGTAGTCTCGTTCCAGTGACAACTGATTTTCTTCTCGTTTTTTACTGGATCTTGTGCTATTTTTACTGTACTGTATTTGCTGTACAATTTGCATGGCTCCTGTATCAGATCAGACACATTTTAAAAATGGGCATACGATGAATCTACCATTATACATCGCTCTTTAAACGATTCATTATACTCTAAGAACCTTCGACACCCTTATGTAAAAAGAAATCGAACACAATACCCAAAACAACAGATCAACAACAGAAGAACCCTCCCCACCCAAACCGCAACAATAAATTTGCGTGTTTCCCTTCCTTGAAAAAAAGGAAAAAAAAAGAAAGAAAAGAAAACAACACGAAATGGAAGTCGGCCATTAGTGTCACAGGGGTGAATGCCGTCCCGGACTCCCACCCCACGCCATATACACTGACTAAGTCAGCCAGTGTGTCACCCTCACTTAAGGCAATCAACAGCTCAGCAAGCTGAACATATTTTTTCTTCCTTCCTTCCGTGGCTTCTGCCAAAGAATGATGTGGTTATGTAGTCTTGCAAGTCAAGTGGAAGATCGCAAAAAAAAAAAAAAGACCTGTCACAGGGGAGATTATTTTCGCATGAAATTGACTTCTTCCGCACCCTGCCCTGCCCAACCACCCAGATTGAAGGGTAGTTGCGATTTTTAAGCTGGTGTGATGCAGCGTGCCAAAGCTCTTCACCCTCACAATCACCATCAGCTGGTGTTTTTAAGACTTTCTTGCGTCAACAAGTGAGAGAATTGAAAAAAAAAATAGAGAATCCAATCCACCCCCATGTATAAAAGGTAAAAAGACCGACGACACTTATGCGTCCTCACACATACTCCCATTCTTCGTGCGAGATTCAATTTCACTTTAAGGACTTATGTACACTTCTAATTCAAAGCCGAATGAAACTCGTGTGACACACTTTTCAAACAGTAGCTGCACATCCAATTGTCACGCCATTAATCCGATTTTCCGCAGTTTCGTATATGCAGATTCCCTTATCCATGCTCGGTGCGAATGGTATATCCTTGCAGCTTTGTTTGTTTTATAATTAGTCCCTGATCAATCATAATTCATCATCGCAGCCATTGTTCTGGCAGAGCTGCTGACGTGATGCATTTGGATATTTGAAATGAGACCGCTCATTGTTTAGATATTTTATTAGATACTTTTGCTTTGCATATAGCGTTTGCTGTTTAATCAGGGGTGATGCGAGACTTTGGTGTCGCAATTGTTATGGTCCTCTGAACGAATGTAGGTCTTAATAAAATTCAAATATGAAATATGAATAAGGAACATCAATCATTTCAAAGGAAGGCAAGTAAGGTGGTTGGAATCAAAACCGTTTGTGGGTTATTTGAAGTTTTTCTCCATACAATGTGGTGACCTGTACTCTCAGAGAAAGAACTATTAACTCAAACGGTAGCATAAGCATCTGTACCTATCTATAGAACAACTTTTGCATTTCTGCAGTCAGGCGATTCTGAGATTTGGATCAGGTACATTTTTGCTGTCGACTATGGCGTTATTAGAAAATCACTTTAAAATGTACTCATACCTATCACAATTTCAACTGACACTTTCGACACTGGCTATGGCCGGCTAAAAAAATCTATTAGGTATCATAACGTGATGTATGAGTATACAAATTTGGACCCAATTTATACCTACAAACGATTAATGAGCTTTAAAAATTACAGCTTGGCAAAAATGTCCCTGTGGGCGTGCAGTGCAGAGCACGATGCTTAGGAGGCAATTGCCTTTATGGCGTCTCATTGTAAGGGGCGCCAGCGTTACAGATGATTTTTTTTGAATTGGTCGTCAAATTTCCGAAAAATTGTTGTCTTCGAGTCGTAGCAAATAAATATGCCTATCGATCGTGCAGTACTTTTGAAATATGAACGAAAAGAAAACAAGATTATTTTGAAACGGGCGTCGAATTTTATGAGATGCGTCCAATTATGGGGACACCTTAATCGAACGTCATTTGTCAATCAAAATCTGGCTCGAATTAAGTAAACGTTTGAAAACCAACAAGACAGTATTGATAGAGGACAAAACAAATGCATTTCTAACCTAAAAACAAAATCGACTTAAAGATTATTCGTGGGAAAGGATATGACAATGGTACGGTGCTTATATGGACATGCAGAGTACGACTGGCAAGACGAGCTCTATTCGATCCGTGCTCTTGTCATAAATTAAATATCGCTACATTGGCCGACATCAAAGCGTAACATAGTTTGAATTGATACAGAAATAAATTGTATTTCTCTCAGAACGCTGATGGAGCCTCCTTAAACATTTTCTGAGGTTGTTTAAAAGCAAATTGGACTCAAGCTGAATTTCATGGTGATTCAACTACTTATGATGGCAAGCGCAAGGTAGGTAATTCATTAGGCCGCGCCGCTGTGATTTTAAATGGAATTTTTGAATAAATATGACAAGCATATATTTAGAATTGTTCGTCTACATTGCTTGCTAAGGATGTTGCTTTCTCGAGGTTTAGACAGTACAAACGGACCTCGTGAATATGCGCGAATAATTTTTAACATTTTCGATGCATTTTCTTTGCGATCTAACTTTCTCTTTTCTACTCGCTTAAAATTTACATATCTTTAGGGAGAGGACATGTTCTTTGGTACCCCCGCCCATTGAATTGAACTGAATTCGGCCATATTTAAGAATCTAGTCATCTTCGAATTAAGTCGAAGTAGATCTAGGCAAAGCTAGCTAGCCAAATCTAGATCCCAAGCGTTTTAAGAATTTGATCTCTCTTGACAGGAGGCATATTGGTGCCACAATAGGTATGTCATTACGGAACGCTGCCTTATAGGTAGGCATGCAACAAGGCTTGGCGTACTCTCAAATGATTTTTGTAGAAGTTGCTTGAACGAAGAGAAGGAGCACTTTCTTTGCACTTGTCCGACACTCTCCCGAAAACGGAAACTCCACTTGGAAGCCTCCTACTACAATGATCTAAACGATCTAACAAACCTAGACATTCGTACTCTATTTTGCTTCATCAGAAGCTCAAACTGGTTCAACGAGTAGGTCGAAATTTTTAATAGACTCATGTGGTATCACAAGGGACATAAATGGTGTGCCTTTGGCCGGCAGCCACTTCAACCTAACCTAACCTAAGTCGAATTGAATTGTCGAGAATCGGTTTACTCAACCTAGATTGTACGGGACCGTATAGTAACTTTTTCTACGTAACTACCTATTTAGGTGAGAAATTTTTGACTAGATTCGTCGGCTATTTTTACCCCTTCATAAACGTCAACTAGGAATATTGTTCACGTGATCAATTGAGCCCAATAATCACTCAGACACATCAAGTCAGTGTTAGACAGTGACTGATGTGCTTGTTCTCAAATTCATTCAGCGCGCACGACAATTTCTCTAGTTTCGACTGTTAATTACTGAAAGCTGTCGATGCAAACGCATTCAAGGGACACAAAAGTAACAAAGAAACATACCTAATTTATCTGAGGTCCATTCGTCCCAAAAATAAAAGTTGCGAACGTACCACGATCGTTTTTTTATTTCAGAATTTTTATTGTGAAATTTTGTGTTTTATTTTTGGCCACGAAAAGTTTACAGTAATAATCGCGTAGGTATACAATTACATATATCCACTTATTGTCCTTCTAGCGTTTTTAGGGCCTTTTTTTTATTGCTTTTCATTACGATATATGGCGATTTGTTCACAGAATACTAGTACCGGTATTAGACCAATAGTCTAGTACCTATGGTTGATGAATTTAGCTGCGGTACAATAGTGATGTGAAAAAAAATACACATATAAGAACTTATTTATTTTAGGTACCGAATATCAGGGCCCGTACTTGTGCCCTATTTTACTAACTTACAAATTTTCCACAAAATTCATAAAAAAATTCAAAATTTTGTTCCAGCTTAAATTTTATTAAACCCAATTTGACACTTTTTCTACAAAAATTGTGAAAAAATATTTGTAAGAACAAAGATACTACATATAAGGTCGTCTACGTAGCTACATGTCCTAGCCATCTTAAACTACTGATGGACAATTATTTTTTGACATGGACAATGTCATTGCATAGCTTGTATAATTTGACATAGAATCTGCTCCTCAAAAGCCGGTCCACGCAAATGGATGGGATGGAACGTTTTGCAAAGGATCTTTATCTCGAACCTACCGAGGATTTGTTTATTCGTTTTAGCTAAAGCCCAAGCTTTAGCGCTATAAACTGGGACTTTTGCATCATGTCTTTAGTTCTTATGGGGATAGGGCTATACTACACACTCAATTACCTTTTTGGCCTAAATAAACTACGGTATGCAAGAGTCGTTTTTCGTTTAATTTTTTCGGAGATGTAATTATCAGAGCCGCGAAGTTGAGAAAGTGCCTTACTATACCTCAAAGAACGATTCGTCGATGTTATGGATGTCCCTGATGCTTGTTTACAGAATATTCTTGGTTTTGCCGTCGTTGAAGAGTCCGAACGGATGAGTTGAAAAGCTTTTCCATGATATTTATACTCTCGGGTGTTTTTTAGACGAGTTAGGTGTCGCAGTGAAAAAAAAAACTTTTAAAACCTGCACACCAGGCACGAAGGGTGACTTTTTGGGAAGCGGAAGCACTCAAATTTAAACTTTAAATTAAAAGACCTTTATTCGAAAAGATATCGCTTTATTAAAATTATTCAATTATTCAATATAATGGTATATAAAAAATACTTTTAAAATTCATTAAAAAAAAAACAAAAAAAAAACAGTAAGACAATTATCTTCGACTATGCCGAAGCTCAAATACCCGGTACTGTATTTTTGTAAAAATAAAAAATAATATTTTAGTACTAAAAATATATATATTTGTATGGGAGGTATGGGTAGTTTTTATTCAACCAAGCTCATTTTTTGTCAAAAAATTTTAAATATTATTAAAACAATATGTGCAAAGTTTAAACTTGCTATCTTTATTGTAGCTATTTAAATTTAATTTTTAACATCAAAAAGCTATATAAATCCGATATTTTTGTATGGGAGGTAGTAGTAGTTTTCATCCGATCTTACTCATCTTCGAACTTAGCCTCAGTTTGGTGGATAAAAGCTTACGTACCAAATTTCAAGTCGATAGCTCTTAAATTACGGCCGTAATCGTGCGGACGGACAGACGGACAGACTAAGAAAGTGATGCTGATCAATAATATGTATAGTTTGTCATACCTACAACGCCTCCTTATGTGCGTTACAAATGGAATGCCAAAGTGAATATACCCTCGCCACAATGTGGTACCGGGTATAAAAAAACAATATAATATACATATTAAGTCTTGTATATTAAATAGATACAACATTTTTTTAAGCAAATTTATCTATGATCTAGTCATAATAATCCTTTGGCTTGAGATAATTTAAAAGGTTATTATGTCTTATGCTTTAAATTAATTCTTCTGGTTTTTCAATCGAAATAAGGGCTAAATTTGACAATCTTTCCTGTCCACATTTATTTCGTAATTAATTTTTTATCTTTTAAGACACGAAGAGATGTTTTTTTTTTTTGTCAATGGGAAAATCAACAATAGTTTCCAAAGTTTAAAGCATTCAGTAAAACGTTTATCCAAATCAGTATACGGATTACAAATTTTAATACATATTTCTTTACGATTAGTTTTTGATGTAAAATTCTCGTCATCGAAAATCAACTTTAGTTCTGTTTTCAATACTGGAATGTCAAAATATCCCGGGTACGAGCTCTGTGAATTATTGAGCAAGTTAATAGGAAAACTGCTTTTAAAATATTTATACAATGCCGTGTCCGAAAGTTTCAAAAACTCAAAACATGATAGGGAACTAAGCCGAATATCGATTTCGTTGATGACTTGGTCGACAATTGTTGTTAAAACAAAATATTTAAATTGTTCCTTTGTTGAAAGATTGATTTCAGAACTCCTATTGCTATTGAAATTGGCCAAATTCTCGTTTTCATTCAATTTTGTCCAAAAAGAATCGAAATTGGTTGATTCGAGTATATTAGAAATACTGTTTTTGAATTTATTAAATTGATTTAGAAAATCATGAATATAATTGGACTTTGATTGAAGAATTTTAAATAAAATGTCACTTTCTGGAGAAAATTCATTGAAAAAATAGAGAAGAACAATATATTTCTTATCAGTAAAACAATAAATATATCAGACCTTTCGATAAAACTACAGGTTCAGTGCCCCAAACTTCTTCATTTTCAATAACGCTTTCGAGTATGCTAAGGGTATGTTTAGGGGAGAAAAGTGTTTTATTTACCTATATCAGGAGTTCCCTAACTGTGCGTAGCGACGCCCTGGGGCGTCGTGGGGCTATCCTAGGGGCGTCGCAAGACTATACGCACAGGTCGCCTGCACACGACGTTCCATCATCTTGAGCTCGATTAAAAAAAAAACAAAAAAAAAATGTCGGGTCGGGTTCGTTCGATGTTGGCCATTGGCTTGTGTTTTGCCGTGCACAAGAAGTATAAGAATTTTGCAGACTTCAACTTGGCGAAATTTCGCATCGAGACTTTGGCCTATACCCGTTCAAGTTCTAACTGAACCAGGAGCTCAAAGTTAATGGTAATGTAATGACCATAGACAAATCATCTTTAGCGACGGGCCGCATTTTTTGATGAATTGCCAAATTTGGTGCGCATTTTAGACCGGCGCGGGGTGGCGTACTTTTTCATGACGTTTGTAATGCCAATACCTTCAAGGGCGAATACTACAGAACGATACTGCTAACATGTGGTTCCAGCAAGAGGTGGCTATGTGTCACTCAGCTGCAGGGTATGGTTATCTGATCTCTATCAGAGGTGCCGTGAATTGGCCACTAAGATCGTGTGATTTAACCTCGCTAAATTTTTCTTCTGTCTTTGCCTGAAGTCGCAGCTCAATGCGAATAAATCGCAATCGGATCTATGCGCACTCGGATCCGTGACAACATGAGAAGCTGCGGCGGACATTTGGGCATTGTGTTATATTCCAAACAATAATGGCATACATGGGATTCGTTAATGCCTTGCATACAGCTTGTTTTATTCCATTTCAATGTCGACCAATCCTCATTAAAAATCCCTTAAGTGAATCTTTAGTAAGCTCAGCTTATATTCACATATCTGTGATATTTTCCGTTGTGTGAAGGGCGTCGCAAAAATGTTAGAACCTGTATAGGGAGTCGCAGTATGGAAAAGTTTGGGAACCCCTGACCTATATGATTTATTAAAACTTTTTTTTTGTAATTTTAAATAAATAAATTCTTTGTTATTTTGAAAGTCTTACGGAAGCACTGCTTCCCTTCACTATATGGACGCTTCGTGCCTGATGCACACTAAGCACTGAGCAGCTGCGCCCACAGCTCGTCGACTTGTCTAAATCACGTCAAAGGTTTTACTAAGGTTATCACCGCAACATTTTTGTAGCAGTGAGCTTTCTCCATCGCCATCCTACAAAGACGACCGAGTTTTACAGAATTGCCAAAACTAGGAATGAATCTGTATAGCTCGTTTTGAAATCGATAGAAAGATGGCGAATGTCAGTTTGAACTTTTTATGGGTTTTTGCTAATGCTATAGGAACTGCCTACGTCTGAAAATGTAATCAACGAAGAACTTTCCTGTTAATCGCAGTAATAGGGCCCAATAAGGCTATTTACAAAGAGTTTTAGGCACTCATACAATATGACAGATTGGATGTGGTATGCGATGTAAAGGTGCTAGTACACGATATGTAGCACGCCTCATATATATGTAGCACTGTCGTCATTTTGACGTCAGCGATTCAGCGAATGGTCCCAATGGGTACATGCCGTATACAAGCTCTCTTTGTGCACTCTCTGTTGACGTCAGAGCCACATATATATGTGGCGTGCAACATATCGTGTACTGGCACCTTAAGGAAACTGATACCTTTGTAGTTGGTGAAGCTGATTATGCCAAACGATGCAAATAATCTTCTGGACTTTTTTATAAGTGCAAGTATTTCTGTTCGAAAATGTATCTATAGATGCCGTGTTTTTAAAGCTGCTTTGCCACTGTTGACCCCCTCGAAAAACCCCACGGACATTTGAAATTTCCTCGAAATAATGTGACAAGGACAACCGTCAATGAGTTATTGTGCAGTTGCTCACATACATCTTCCACTTTTATCAATATCTTAACCGGCACGCGATACCAATAACAATGATTCGAACTGAAAACTCATCTGCCTTGCCATCATGTTACATTGATGGCAATGACAATGACAATGTTGATGAGATGATGATATCGAGGCAAACACTTTCTCCCAAACACATAGTTGTATGAAACTTAAACGCAAAAATGTTTTTATCATCGGCGTCACACATCATTGTCATTCCGAGCATATGGGGTTATCCCGACTTCTCCACTCCGCACTTCGACCAATTCAATAATTCAATATTTCGAGAACGTATGTTGTTCGATGTATTTCCATAAAGATAACATGACAAACCATTGAAAGTTCACACATTGTCACATGGCCCACGAGGGGTGGGCTGATCGAATTGTATACGCACGTACGACCTAAGGGTTGGTTGATACCATCTCTTAGCCGACGCAAAAAAAAAAAAAAATTCCATATTTTTGGAAAACAAACTCAAACCGCAGTAAACAATGGAAAAGTTAAAAAAAAAAAACAACAAATTTCACTTCAAGGGGTGACATTTTTGTTTCCTACCTAAGAGCACCCCATAGATGTATCGCAGGGTTACTTCGTTCGATTTTTTTTATCCTTCCACACATTTGGCCTGTTTAATGGATTGACACTGAATGACTGTGGCTTTCTGTCACTTTTGTTTGTTGTCTTTCAATTGGAAACATTGCCATTGGCAGTAGGGTTGGGTATATGTGTTGGAAAATCGAAAAATATTTTTTAATTAAAATCTCCTCTCAATGCCATTTATCATGACGCCCATCCCCGCACCAATTAAACAATAAAATAAATTCTAAACACAAAACTGAATAATTAAAAATGTTTGCTCCACTGCAGCAAACCAGACTCGGAAATAGATGCAGAGATACAGGGATACAATTAAAATTTTCTTTTGAGAAACAATTCGCGTAAATCAACCTTTCGGTGGTTGGGAAAATGTTCCTCTAGAAGCAAGTCACACACACACACATGCACGTGTAATAACAATAATTTTCACCTCTTAAGTCGTTGTCATTACCCGACATTTTTGAGCCAACAAGAAAAAACACACCATCTTAGGGTTCCTTTGGGGTAGGTAATAATTTTGTGAAATTCTTTGCCACAGCAAGGGGAAGGGGGTGTTGTAAGACAACCCACGACAACTTCTTCATGTTCCACACACAAAAAGTAATTAAATTCAAAAAACCTGCTCTCGTAAGAACATTTTGAAAATTCCATAATTATACGCCATGCCACCCCATCCCCCGCCGCATGGCAACTTAATGTCGGCGACTAAATCCTTTTTCCATTATTATTTCGTATTTTTGTTGCGCGCACGGGAATTGTTCTTAATAATTTTTCTCAGATTACTTTGGAGTTTGGCAGTCGTTTTTATTGGCGGGGGTGCCGCCTCGTATATATGAGTTCAACCGAAGCAACGACCCTTCTGATGTGAAATGGCGGGGTTGAGGTGGAAAATATGAGACGCATTATGCCAGATATGAATGTTGTTCTTCGCAGATTTTCTACTCAAATGGTAAGAGGTGGCTTGTGGGGGAGGTTATATTATTATCATCCATAATGTGGCAGCATTATGGGAATAGCTCAGTTGGGCAATAAGACGCTAAGTCTTAAATCAGATTTTATTGTTTTAATTATTTTTCGGGTGTTAAAACGGAGAAGAATCTACTTCGTTCGGCTCGTAATTGAATTGAATATCCTTTGAAGTTATTTGAATTAAAAACTACTTCTTATGTGGACTCCAGCCCCTTTTGAAACCACACGCAGATCACATTTGTCTCCATCCGCCTTAAATCTAAAAACAACTCACTCCATAAGGATGTAGTGGTGTATCTGTATAACGCCTTTAGGATCAATAGCGATTTTTCTGTTTTATTTTTATATATATTTTTTTTAATTCAAGTCTCACAGGCGAACATTTAAATCATCCGGACGTGACAGGAATTCATCATGAGAAACCTGAAACGATCAAGATCATCAGCATATAAATTGATTCACTCCGGCGCAACTGATACTGCGGATTGATGACTGCTCTGAGGAGTGTAGTTGAGCGAGCATGCTGCATCCGTTGCCGATCGTATAGTACTAAATTAAAATGCTGGCATCAGAAATACTTGTGTATAGCTAGTTGGACCAACTATTTGCGCCTGAAAATGATTTACGAGATTAATTTGTTTGCAAGGATGACAGCAGAGTTATTGCGTTTAATTTCGTTTTAAATGACGATGAAGACTTTCCCCGGAAAACGCTGTCTGCGCTGTGTATTGGGTTGGTGCTTGGTACATCTTCATTAGGATTTAAATGACATTTTTTGCTGTTTTAATTAAAAGTAAGACGCACCGAGCTCATTTTTAATGTTTAGACTTCATTTTCTTTTCAACTTTTTGATGGAGTTAAAATTTGAGGAGTTTCAGTCGCACGCAGGTAAGATAACATTACGCGGAGCAATAGAGAAGTCCTTGAAAGTTTCGGAAGCAATCGAGAGAAAACAAAAACCGATTGGAAACGACCCTAACTTTGAATCTTTTACAAGAACTCTATACAGAACATGCCTATGGGAGGGACTTGTCCTCATACTTAAAGGGAGGCACATTGAGAAAAGTGCACGAAAAGTTCATACTCAATGAGCATAGAGCGTTACACCGAAGGAGTCGCGGGAAGTGGCTCTGTTATCGACTGTTCGGATTCAGGAATATACGTTCCGTGTTAAAAATATGTTGAACTCAGACAATTGGAGTTGCACAAGTAAGAGTGCTGAAAAATATGTAAAGGATGTTCTTTTTAAAAGAGCTGAACTTTAGAATGAAATTAAATACATATATAGAAGTCATAGTAATGAATGACAATATTTTTAACTTGGTTGGGAAGATAATTCTTACTAATCTTCATTACTATCTATAGCTTCGGGCATAAAGGTGCCGAAATTGGGGCGAATTTCGTGTGTCAATACTAAAATGATAAACATAAGTTTTGTCATGGAAAAACGGCAAATCAGCCACCCCTAACAGCCTCAATAAACACAGGGTTTTGGAATACTTGAAACTTCGAGGACTATAACCTACCAGTTAGATACCGATATACTGAGGACTTAAGAGATACCTGGACCTACCTGTCCTGGGACCAGTAATGCTGAGAACGCAGATGTCGAGCGGAGTGTTTTTGGACTTTTATAAATTCGTTTTAATTGCTTCATTCTTTAACTTATAAACTAGACACAACTGATTAAATCTAAATTCAAACTAACATTTATCTTATTCTAGCTTACTGGCTCTTAACGAGCAATCTTAACTTAACTATAATCTTATAAATATTGCCTTTCGGCCTTAAATCTATACATTTTATATGTATTTCATTGTTTTTTGATTTCCAAGAAACTTTCAAAACGTGGACGCTTTACCTATTTATGGTGTTTTCTTAACACTACCTAAAACTACTTAAGACTACATAGCTACTTAACCTAAATTACCTATAGGTACCTAATCAGGGTGATGAGCAATCTCTCGATTGGTCACCATCCCGATTGCGTCAATGGGCGCCTGGCAGTCGCGAACATGGTGCATACACGCGCCGCCGCCGGGAGCCGAACGAGGTCATAAGTGTTGGTCAAGTCTCGGTAGCACTCATTCATATATATAACCTATACCTAACTGACTTACAAACTATAGCAAGCCACCAAAATTCGGTGAACTGCTTTAAAGTATCGACCGTGTCCTTATTCGCAATTGCGGTATTGAAACGGAAGAGCTCCTGAGCATTGGCGGCGTACCCGTCGTGGATGAGCCGCTTATCCCTCGCGCCGCGGTCGCTGTGGTACAATACCGGCAGACCATCTTCATCTTGGACTAACATAGAACATGTATAAACGGATTCTTAGTTCAAAGTACCCATAACGACATGGAAGCGGATAATTCTGCGGAAGAACTTTTTTTTTTAAATACTTCTCCCGAGAAAGGCGAACCTATAACGCTTCATCAACACCCCGAGATGCTTGCAGATGTATGTTAGTTCTGCGCTTAAATTGTTGCAAATTGTAGTCTTCTGGAAATATATCCACAGGAAGCGAGTTCCAAAATTTTCCTTGTCCTGTAACAGAAGGAGTTTTGGAAAATTAATGTCCTCGCGGTTGTCAAATGTACTGTATGGTCATGAGCATTAGCTGCCTGTCTTGTGGGGCGCCCAAAAGTTGCATTTCGAGGGATAATGTCTTTGAGTTCCTCGGAACATCTACCATGGAAGTACCGCTATAGAACAAGCAAAGGTCAGCGACTTGTCTTCTGTGCACCAACGGTTGTAGATTCGATGTGAGTGTAGGGTCTCCAATAAGACGATCTGTTCGTCTCTGTATGCTGTCAAGTAGGTTAAGTGAATGTTTTGGGGCCGAGCTCCATTATATTAAACCTACTGTGGGAAGAATAGACATTGAAGATGAAGCACAATGGCAACATAGGACACTACAATTAGTCCCTAGTATTTATGAGCGCATCAGGAGAATAAACTATGAAGTGAATGAAGTAGGTTAGTTTAGGTTAGATTATGAAAAAAAGGTCTCATGCGGCACTAGGCACCTAGGAGCCATGAACCAGCAACAGAAATAGCGGGCTTTGAGGTTGGGTCCTCTTGGAATAACTTACGTCGGTCGTTCCACCACTTTCTAACACCCTGACATATACAGAACCTGAACGCTATGTCGTTTGGCCCTTTCAGAACTACTTTTGTCTATCGGCCGCTTTCTGACATCTGTCACAGTGTCACAGGAACAATGCTTTGTCGCTACCTCTCGGATGTATCTATAACGAATTTTTCAAAATCATTGGAACTCGCCAAAGGTATCTAAGATTCATTTATTTTGGTTCTAACTTTTGTTGCACAGTTTGGTAAACTTGTTTGTGGAGCTATGAGCCGCAGTTTTCAGTTAACACGGTCTCCCGGATAAAGTGGTTATCTAATAGCTCATCATCATGAAGGTGCTGTTCCCAGAATTGCACACATTTACCTATCGAAGACAAGCTTCACACCCTCGGCAATATAGGATGTTCCCAGTGACTGCTAACAGAGTTCAACCCTACTACTTCATCTCGCAGTGCAGCCCTTGATTTGCTTGTCCATCTGCGTAAGTTATTACGGCTTTCTCAAGAATTGCATGCCTATTCGCTTCAAGTGATCAATTTAATTAAATAATTATCTCCCCAATGCTCCGCAACACCACCGCATCAGAGGGTGACATCGCACGTTTGAAAATATGTAGGTATAAGTCGACTTCTCCCCCGGCTCGCGTGCACCCAGCACCATACAACTTTCCAACTTTCAGGTCTTAAATGGAGCAACCCCTTCCATCTGGGGGCGTGCATACTAAGGATGATTAATTTAAATGGTAATTATTTCACGTTAACCAACCCCAACAACAAGTATAGTGCGTCCCTTCAGATGCATTTCATGTACATAGCCACCACCCATCCATCATCGTCTTCATCCCCGGCAACAGTCGGAGGCAGCCTAAAGGTACATAGCAGCAGCGCCAATATCGCATGTCCCGAGAAAATTAAGTTGTTCGCAAAGTTTGTTGCGCTAATCTAGCGATGAAATGCTAGCTGCTGCGCTGCAGATGTCCCTCTCCTCCCGCTCATTGTTTGGCTTAAAAATAACTTTGCATATATTTTTTGCCCGATGCATTTATTTATATCTAGATGGACTGTAATGCGTTTGCCTTTGTTGCATGGAAGTCACAACAATACGATAACAAAATATTTGCTTGCGATAATTAGCAGTAAAATTGCAGCATGCAGCGGAGTAATAAATCTCAAAATTGTGACACAAGGTTTCATGTTGGGGTCTATCACCGTTTGGGGATCTGCTTGATTTAGACGCAACTCTTTGCCCACCCCTTTGTGCAAGGTCACTCATGTGTTCGCGCTTGTATTGGAGAATAACGCGCGCGTTCACGGTTTGCTACACGACAAAATAAGAGAAATCCTAGAAAATTCGCAAAGTTTGCCAATTTTTTCCCAGTTTTTTTTTTTTGCACCTTTTTGCACATCTGAGCTCGTATTTCATGCCAGCCGGACATTTGGAATCAATTACGTCGGCGATTTGCATTCGCTCAGCTCTGTAGGATGCAATTACCTGCGAGATGTGTCATGAGAGATGCCAATAAAAATTTCGCAGTCTGCTGGTGCAGTGAGACGTGTACCGCGTGTACGTTTTGTACGCTGGCGGAGTTGGAACGTCGGAACAAGTGTGTAGGTAGGCATCTTCATAGCCAATTACACTAATCAGTGGTAGTGTTAACAGTAATTAGTGTTGTACCCGAGTATAGTGGCAGTGGGAAAAGATTCCGCTGTCGATATGTGTTTAACCCATTTGGCCACCGAGGTGGGCAGATTGGCAGCTGCTGGTTCCGATATTTGTCTTGACGCAGCAAAGGTGTCTATAACATGACAGGAACAGCGGCTGACTGTCATCTTTGAGGTCAAACAGTAGGTCAGGGCTTTCGAAGGTAGGGTGGGTAAGCATCAGCATACTCATCATCATCAGAGGCAATCGAAAATATCAATGGAAGTGAGTCGAAATGTGGGTCTCGCTCTTCACAAATGTGGTATTACTTAAGCCTAGCACATTAAGATGCTTAACAAATGAAGAGTGTCCCGTAAGAACGACAATAAGTTCACAGCGTAGTCTTTTCTGCTATAAGAGACAACAAAAATGCCGTAGATTTTTCACAGACGTTCGGGAGCACATCCCATATCCTGGATAGCTATGTCAGACCCCATTAGTCAATGGAGGTCCTGACCGAGGACGCATTAAGACTCAACAAATACAATTAATTTTTTTTTAATTTAAATTATTGGGTTGCGAAACTAGTTTAAGATATTATGCTAAAATTGTTCGGCTATTATTTTGGTCCTATAGACAGCTGCTTTCTTGCAATATTCGAAGAGCCAATTCCAGCCTTCATCTCCATTAAGGATGCTGAATGTTCTTTCTCCTTGAATTCTTCGCTAAGCTTGATGTCCAAATTTCGTAAGAAATCGTATAAAATCATTCTCCAACTATTTACATTGTCCAGCGTTACAATTAGCTCCAAGTTGTACTTTCTTGCGAAATCGGTCCACTTTTTAAAGAAAGGAGTTTTTGGCGAAACAACATGCTCTACACATCATGCTGTTCACATCCCCAAATTTGCGCTGCATAAAACATCACAGATCTCGATGTCGCTTCAAACAATTTAAACTTAGCACTTGAGCTGAGAGTTTTTGTGCTCATGCAAGTCCTCCATGTTGAATTTAGAGCAGTCTTGGCTACTTCTTGTTAGTTGCTTGGCCAAATGACTCTTTCAGGTTGAGGTTTGTAGCTATTTTCATGCCTAGGTAGTCGTATTCCTTTACAATTTTGATTTCCTGTCCAGCGACCACTTCCCTTCCTAAATATCATAACCTTAGACTTACATAAATTAACAGTCAAATTAATATCATTTTTTCCTTTTCTTGAGGGGAGTCCGAAATTATGACTATATCATCAGCATTCATAAGAACTCTGATTCGGCGACCACACCAGAAAATACGTCCAGAAAGCTCATCATGTAATCATTAAAAAACAAGATGAATAAAAGTGTACTCAAAATACAGTCTTGCTTTACACCAATTTTTGTTGGAAACTAATCAGAAAGGTAGTCGCCATTCCATACTGCGGATTCTGTGTCCATATATAATTGTCTTAGAATATTCAATATCTTTGATGATATCCCCATAGCGGAAAGTTTGTAAAATAGCGATCTTCTGTCGACGGAGTCAAAGGCAGCTCTGAAATCCACAAAGAACGCATATAAGCACCATGACCAATATTATTTATTAGAACAAATATCTGGTCAATAGTTGAATGATTTTTTCTAAATCCTGCTTGAAATTAAAATTCATTTAGCAGGTTAGAGCTTTCAACCCAAGTTATAATTCGGTCGTACAGAATCGCGGAAAATATTTTTAAAGAGCAGTTCATGAAGGATAAACCTCTATAGTTCTCAGTTACATTTATGTCTCCGTTTTTGTGTATAGGAAAGAGAATATTGATTTGCGAAAGCATTGAGGTATATTGTGACTTGTGAGAGTAAAAAATTGTATTGAACGCATTAGTCAGTATTTCGGGATGCAATGATGACTCATGGAGTACGTGTGGATTGCTGCCTGACCGATACCGCATATTTTGTTTATTGACGAAGCCATTCAGCCAGAAATGAACCTCATCGCTGAAGATGATTTTTCGATGAAAATCCGAATCATTTTCAAGTTGTTGCTCAGCCCAATTCACGAACATACGACGCTTCTGGTGGTCAAGCGGCTTCAGTTCTTGCGTCAATTTAATCTTGTAAGGATGTAGGCCAAGATCTTTTCGCAAAATTCGCCACAACGACGTCACAGAGATGCCCAACCCTTGAGAACGACGTGTGAGAGACACATTTGGGATTTCTTCAACTGAAGCCTCAGCGGCAGCAATATTCTCAACACTAGGGGCACTTCTTTGTCTCACTGGTACGGGAACATTTTGTACTGTGCCTGTGGATTAAAATTTTTCCACTAGAAGCTCTATTGTTGATCTGCTAGGACGATTATGACGACCATAAATTGGACGTAGCGCTCTTAACGTTGAGGCCACTGACTCCGAATTTCGGTAGTAAATTTTAATAATTTCAACTCGTTGTTGGCTCGTATATCTTTCCATCATGAAATGGCAATGGCAAACCTTACTGAAGAGAAATGTCAAAAGAGCGGCAAGAAATTCGGCGTCGTTTGCTGTCCCTGTCGCTCTACTTTTGTAGCGTCCCTGTTGAAAAACCCTAGTTTTCCAAAAACTTTTAGGATTTCAGCTTTCGGGATTTCAGCAAAATATATATTTTTATTGCGCAGGCAGATACTTTTAATTTTTTTGTTAGCTTCTATAATTGCCTGAAGATATCGGCATCGGATTTACGGGCCAGTTTTAAAAGTTTGAAAGTTGTTTTCCTAGCTTTTTCGCATTCTTTTTTATACCACTAATTTTTAGGTGCAGATCTATGGTCGAAACTTTTTTTGGAGCTGCCTTAACAATGATTTGATCCAAATCTTCTGCATTTAAATCACTTTCCATATCTTGTCGCACCAGATTCATTACTTTGGTTAAATTTTGCTGCAATGTGTTTATTTGGCGTTCTTTCAAAATTAATTTTGGCAGTATCTTTACTTCTGTTTCATTAGCATTCAAACATGAATATCAAAATCACTTCGACTGGGCATATGATCCGAATAAGTTTGCGATTCAACCTTAAAATCCTCTAGAGTCACCAATACATCACTTGCAATTAAGTCGTCCGTCGAAGAGCCTTGTTCTGCCATGAATGTCTTTTCTCCATTTATGTCGCTTCTACTTCTTTCATAAATTATTGTAAGGTGAAAAGACTTACAGGCTTCAATTAACTTTTTGCCCTTTGAATAAAAAACGTTATCTTTCGAATCATTGTTTGAAGATATAGAAGATAATAATTCATTACAATTTACAACACTGATCCGCCTACAATGATAAAGCTGTCTTTTTTAAAATAGTTGAGTGGTGTCTTGGAATTGTTCAAAATCAGTAAGCCATTGAGTACAATTAAGATTTGTAGGTAAATTAAAATCACACCTTCCCTTGCTTTCAATTTTTAAGACGCAAACTTCATGCGTTTTTGCAACTATTTCAGAAAGTTTTACGGGGCTGTGTCAGGTTTAGGACAGCTTATATCTCGACTTCAGAAACAGAAGTACATATAATGTTTCCTTAATGAGTAGTGAAGTGTACTATGGTTTCCACGACACCAGCAACGGGTCCCTTTGACAAGTTTCGAAGTCGTCCATAAAGATTCGATTACTCTGCCTGAAGCCAGTCCTAAACGCAAGGAAAGTCGACTCTGAATGTGCGGAGCAGCTGAAGTTCCGGTGTCATTGCACTAGACGGCATATAAGTCGTAGGAAAGGCGTTGAAACTCAAATGAGGGTTATATTACCCAAAGCCATCGAGCTAAAGACGTTAGATTGCTTTGACAGTAGAGCACATATGATGAAAGTATCAATAAGGGAAAGTTAATACCTAAAGCAGAGCCAGGTGTACCCCTGTTAAGCCGAAACCATCTATACCCATGACCTTATCATCAACGTATAAATTCGGGATTGCCAGGATTTTTACTAAGCGTCAACTACATCTGCGACAAAAGATGGCTTATGATCTCATAAGACACCATCATAATGCTATTTTCAACCAAAGTTCACTATCTTTTACTTCCGTGCAAGCTTTTCTAATGAATTGTCAAACTACACCCTCACGGTCGCGACACTTTGTATCAGCTCAACAAACCGTAAAATCTCGATTCATCTCATAAAGTTGGCGGCGGCGAGGAAAAAAAATCAAATTTAATTACTTTCCATGCAATTACGTGGCCAAACATCTCCTGGGTAGATCCCAATTAACGGTCATCCATTTAAATATCACGCAACGATACAAAGGACACAATATACCTGCCTGCCCCGGCAAATGGAACCGAAATGCGCGCCAACAAAAATCGAAATAAAACCATTTGACAAGCGCACAAAGTCGGCCGAGGGAGGGTGAACGGATGGCCCATCACCCCCACTTTGTTGGGTAACCAACCGTCCGAACTAATTGTAAGCGGAGATTTATTTGTGTGTGACAAAAGCATAAATAATTTTAATTAAATACCCTTGGGTCATTACTGGGTGAGTTGAGTCCAGTTGAGTTGAGTTCCTCTCCCCGTTTGGTTATTTTTTTTCTGGCCATCGCACCCAGGGTTGGGTAAAAAAACACTTTGTCCACACACCGATGGGTGGTCGTCATCCAGAGAGCGTACTCACTTTCACACCCCCAATCAGTGGAGGGTTTCTTTTGTTCTTCCCCGTGTGTTACCTTTTCGAACACTCTTGGAGTTAACATCGTTTTGTTGTGCAGCATATATGTAGTTGTTTTTGCGACTTTTTGTGCGGATGGCGCATTTAAAGGATTAAAGGATTTCGCACAAAGACAGTGTCCAGAACACATAAACCATTTGACATCGGCGTGTGGGAGGGCGTCCATATAGTGGATATGTGTCACCACAGGTGTGAACGACAAAGTGGGGGTCGTTTCTTTGAGTTGTCAGTCGGTGTTGAAGGCCGTTCGCAAAAAAGTGTTAAAAATCAGTTTTCTTGCCGAACTGTGACCATTTAGAAGGGACATTTGAATGGAGCACTTTGGGCGGGGGGAATAATGCTGCAGACAGGCGTTGAGGCTTGAAAGGATTCGCATATGAGTTTGTTTTGTTGAATTTTTTTTTATTCCTGTCAAAGCAAATATGAAAAAGTCTGGCAGGAAAGTATATTTAATGACGGCAAGGAGTTGCGACTGTTCAAGGGAAGGGTTAATAGCTCGGTTAATCATGGGAGTGGCGCGTGTGCTCTGTGATGATAGGTTTTTGTAATTGCTTCTTTCTGAATGCTTTTGAAGTTCTATTGACTTCGTTTTACAACTTGTCTGGGTTCGAAGGTTTGAACTGTTATACACCGCGGTTGAAACTGGAGGAGAATCATGGAACCCTAATTTGATACTAAATGTTTTTGACTGTCTTGAGAGGTTCACTTGTGTTCGTTGCATCATAATGTAAAAGACCTTAGCCGCAGCATCACTCATCGGATAACTCAGCTTAATTCGACAACGGTACAGAGCAGGGAGTGATGAGTCTTATTTGTGGCGCACCATTTCGACAATGCATCTAAACACCATGGAGCAGATGGGCGACATTGGTACATGTTGTGAATCAGACCAATGCTGATGAATAGAACTTGATGCGGACTATGGCCCCCATGTTAGAGCAGGGTTTAACAGAGACTGCACACAAAGTTGCGCTCTGTCTCCACTGTTATGGTGCATTATGGTAGTTGACTCTCTGCTGCATACTTTTCTATAGTTTAAACTATATATGTTTAAACTATATGCCTTCGCTTAGGTATATCTACGTGCGGATGAAGTTGCCATACTCTTTGTCGGACTTGTTTATGTTAAATGTCGATGGCCAGCGCACTGTGCACTAGGAATGAAATTTCGGGCACTCCTATAAAAACTGATGTTCTTCTATATCATCACGAGACGAAGGACTATGACAGAGCTGACTCAGAGCAGAGCTGACTCAGAAAGTGCGAAACTATCTAAAGCTCCGATGGAATGATTGAGAGTGATCCTAGATAGGAAACTTCTTTGGACATCAGAGTATGCCAGAGTATCCAATGTGCTCTCACTTTTCTGATAGTGTAAGTATGCCTTTGGTAAGACTCGGGGCTTATCTCCGAAATAGGATCTTTGATATACTTCGACTTGTGGTGGCGTGAATATAAATTTACCTGTTGTTGTGCAGGGCACAGCTGATATAGAATATTATCGTCATCCTCTGTAGAGATAATTCCACATATAAAGCACGCACTGTCGCAAATTCCGGCGGATTTTCAATGCGGCCAGAGTCGGGTTATTTCCGGGGAAATGTTATGTGGTGACAGAGATTCCTTCTGTAGACCTTTATCATCATTATTGCAACTGTAAAGTTAGGAAAAACTCATTCCCAGGAATAATATATGCCGGCTCACTAGAAACATTTTTTTTAATTAATTAACAAAATCCTTTGTCCACTTTCTTTCCTTTTGAATATTCAGTACAGAAGCAGCCTATATGTCCTTTTTCCCAAACTATCTCCTTGCCAAATTATACATTACGATTATTTCAGAGGTTTAGTCGTTAGAAGGTAACAAACAGACAGACAGACGGATAAATCTACATATAAAAGTTTTTGTGAGTAGAGAAACCTCCCTAAAAAAATGTTAAATTGCAAGATCTCTGCGGAAGAAAAACTACAGAAACTGTGATATAGCAGTGATGTCAGATAGTCAAGCTGCCATTAAGCCACTTGGAGCCTATGTAATAAAATCCAAACTTGTATGGGAATGCCTGCACATCCTTAATGAATTAGGCAAGAACAACATAGTAACCATCTGCTGGATACCTGGTTATGCAGGCATCATGGGGAACGAAGCTGATGCGGACTTTCTGGCAAGACAGGGAGAAGCGAAGCTCTTCATAGGACCGGAACCGTTCTGCGGCATGGGGAACATACCCTACCTGAAGAGTTCAGGAGGATCGAAAAAGAAAAAAGGACCGCGTCTTTTAAAAACCTTCGGGGCCTAAGGCAAGCTAAGAAACTTCTAGGGAACTATAACCTAAAAAGATTCAAGGCGTGTATTGGTCTAAGCAACCTAACAACCTAAGAATCCTCACCGGTCTCCTAACGGGACACTGTAGACTGAGGGAACATCTGAGGAAAATGGGTTTATCGGAAGAAGGTGTATGCAGATTCTGTGATGAGAACGCAGAAACCCCAGATCACATTCTAGAATCCTGTGGGGCACTGATCCACAGGAGGATCAAACATCTGGGACAGTACCAGATAACAGATAAGGATATACAAACCATGGACCCACTACTCATTCTCAGATTCATAAAAGAAACTGGACTGGATGAAGTGCTCTAAAGTTTATATTCTTGCCAAGGCTAAAGACAGAGCAAAAACCATCAAACACGGTTCCTAACGGAACTGTAATGCGATGGGGCTCTGGAAAAGGGCATGAACCTTTCCAAGGTATAAGCACGGGGCACAATAGACCACAAAGTCGCAGTGCACTAAACCCTCTTCTTTATTATTATTATTAAGATCTCTGCGGCCAATTCACATCGACTCCGCGTTAGATAACTATGATTGAAAATCTCCCTTGTACAATCTCCATTGTGGCATGGGCTGTGTGACAATTAGCGCCGGCCGTCCTGTTAAAATAACATGTCTTCAGTGTCCATCATCCAATTGAGCGCAAAAAAATTGGTTGTCCTCGAATGATAGCGCTCGTCGTTGACGGTGATGGCTTGGCAAACGTCGTTTTCAAAGAAGGACGGGCCAATGGTGCCGCCAGTCTAAAATACACACCAAACAGTGACTTTCTCTGGATGCATTACCTACAATTTGGTGGATCTATTGTGGATTGTTATCGTCCCTAATTCGATAATTTTGCTTGTTGACGAACCCATATTCATCCAGAAATGGACCCCGTCGCTGAATATGACTTTTCGACCGAAATTGGGGCAACTTCCAACTGATCGAGGTCCCAGTCAGCAAAAAAAAACGGTGTCGTTTGCGGTCATTAACTATGAGCTCCTGGGCCAGTTGAGTATTTTACGGATAAAGCCCCAAGTCATGACGCAAAATTCGCCTAGTTGTGGACTGCGGAGGTCTGAAATCTTGTGGCGGCGCGGAATTGACTGCTGCACACTCTCACGCCACGGACAGCGGAAATATTTTCGGCAGATCTTGCGTTTCGTTGACATACGGATGTTGGCAGATTGTTCACTAAACCGGTCCACTCGAATTTATACACCACGTTGCGAATAGTCCTCGCGGAAGCACGATTAGGTCTGCTCACAGTAAATGGGCGAAGAGCGCAAATTGTTGCTGGAACAGAAGACCCACTTTCCTAAAACAATTTAATCATTTCTACATGTTGTTGAGAGCTATAACTCTCCATGTCGATTTGGCAAGCCCTGGGGTTCCGTGGAACAGTTTTCAGGGTTCCGCGACTTTCTTGAATTAAAAATAATAAAGCACAAAAAGATTTTTTGTAAGTATGCAATTACAAACATTTTTGCGCAAAACGTTTTTGACGCTTATATTTTCATTTTATTGAAGTGTTAGCTTTCCATATTTAAAAACAATAAGGTTCCGTTTTGTCCCTGTGGGAACGGAACCTTAAAAAAGAAAACGAAAATGGTACAGCAACATCCACTTTCCAAAGAAAATTTTTTAAACCCGACAATTTAAACCAATCTCCAACACATTAAACCAGCTGGATTAAAAATGAATTGAAAACAGTTTAAACCGATTTTTAATTAGATTTTTACCCGTTTTAAACTTACGTATTGTCAAATTTAACATACAATGACATTTGGTTTTTGTTGTTTGTAACTAATTGGAAATTAATTTGATTAAATTGTTGTAATGAGTGGACTCCTGTACCATAATATTAATACATTTATTTTTTAATAGAACAAAAGAGACATTTTAGATACTATAAAGTTAGTTCCAAAATTTATATGTGGTGCCATAACCGTTGCCAAAACTAATAAAATGCATTTTTCTTATCTTCTTGCTTTTTAATACTTGCGAGCGAAGAAATGTCAAAAATGTGACATAAAAAAAACAGTCAATAATATGAAATTGACTTTTAACCCGGGCTAAAGTACTTAAACTGGTATACGAAGTGCAGTTTAAATTATTCATTCGGATTAAACGCTGACAAGGTTTAAGAAACGGGTTTATTATAATATATTATATATTATTATAACTTTAATCCGGATTAAAGTGATTGAATAATATCGCCATGAGTCTCTTATAGATCTGCAGAGTTCATCTTCATCAACATGAATTTGATTCAGTATCATTGAACAAATTTTGGGTTGGTATTGGGAGTGAATATCTACTCCGAACGTTTGTCAGACGTTAGCGAGTGGTGGCGCAGTGGAAAAAAAAACATTAAGGTGTAATTTGCGTTTTTCAGGGATCGAACCTGGCAGGCCCCCCTCGCACAGTAGTCCAGCACACTACCCACTGCGAACACATTTGACAAAAAATGTAGCTTCAACAATATAGACACATAACTTTTGAATCGAATTCTCAGTACTTTAAAGAAACCGAATAAAAAATGAAATAAATCAGTGGATGGTGTATCTTAAACTTAAAGTCTCGGTGCAACTTAATTGCAACTACTTTTAAAGCAAACCCGTCAAGAAAATTTAAAAGAAATCGAAAATATGTATACAACGACAATGACGGCACAAATTTGATTTTAGAATTCCAATATTCCAGTTCGCATATAAGCAAAAATGAGCTTTTCTATATTTATATTGTGCCCATTTGCCAACTGAATTGCTGCCCCAGAAGTGGTTAGAAGACGATGACTTGTTCTGCGACAAAACTCAGCTCCTGATGAAGAATTCATTCTGCACACACAACTATAACCAGAAAGCTCATAAAAGGTATACCTTACCTACACCTACATAGTTCTTCACTTTTCTTTAGATGCCCTCTGATGTCTTCCATTTGCATATATACTTGACTCAATGGCCATCATCCATCTACATTCTGTGCTACCTGCCACATTCATAATAAATTCCACTTCAGCACCTCGCCTCACCTCGAAGGACCCCAGCTCGACGCAATAAATGTGCAAGTGGAAGTCATCAGCTGCAGGGCATAAAGGTTACATTGACTGCTCGCTGCTGCTGCTGCTGTTGCAGCTCTGCCATTTGGGACCATTCTTAACACACACACTGAGTCTCAGGTTGAAACGGAACACAGTGAACTTAGGTGCAGAACTTTTGCATAAATCAATTGTAATTCTGTGCCATGTTTTATTATTAACATTTTGGGGCTTCAACTTTGGCCCCAAGCCCGTGCTATGCACCAAGGACTCGACTCTGTGTGAGTGTATGCTGCTGCATATATGCATAACTTGGAAGAGCTATACAAAAGTCTCTCCTGAAGATCCCCGAAAACGAACGGGCGAACAACAATAATTATTCAGAGATTCTTCTGCAACATAAACACACACAAATAACAATCCTTTGCCGCAATATAGCTCCGAGCCTACAAGGATTATAAATAAACGTATACTACTCGTGTCGTCGTCTTCGGTCGTATGTGAAATAAGAAAAAGGAGTGCGTCCCGCTGCCAAACATACGCATGCGGTGGGATGTACTACATCCTACCTGTATAATAATTCATGCAAATTATGTTAACATATCAGTTGCGAGGAAAATTCCTTCTCGCTAAAGGATCTTCTCTTTCTCGCTCTTGGCCAGGTAGAAGAAAATTGCTGAATGGAATTTAGAATTTCGTATCACATCGAGGAATCAAAAGTTTGTTAGCCAAGTATAAACTACGAGTATATACTGCATGCGCCGCCACTCCTCGTATAGTGGTAGCTGGTATGCGAAATGCGAGTCGCGGTTTGACGCGCTCGGCTGGAGATGTATCATAGCGCAAATCCTCATAACATAGAGAACTTTGGTTGATTGTTATTCACCGTGCGAGTTGTGCAATTTGGCTTCCCATTTTCATTTTCATTTTTGGCCGTGTCGTCGAGGGTATTGCCTAGGTTTTTCAACTTGCGTCTTTGCCTTCGTCTTGAGCTGTTTTTGTGTCGTCGTTATAGTGTTTGTTGGAGCAAGATTTTCATCTGGGACTTCTGAATTTTTCAAATGGCTCTCGGCGCTTGTGTTACGCCTGAGATGTGGAGATCCAGCTGCAGGTATAGGAAATTATGTTCCGTGTATGTAGTGGCGAAATAAGGATGAGGCGTTTGCCTGACGAAGGAAAAGTTTTGCCAACATACGAGTGCACATGGTACCAGCGAGTGAAATGAGCTCTCTTTTGAAAATACAGCTGTGTGAGGTTTTATATTTATTTGAAGGTCTAGATATAGCTACGATTATCTACACATGTCAGAAACCGTGTCATTCCGTGTCCTATTGACGTCAATATGAAGTCCGAATTTGTCCTAAAGTGGTCATTCTGTGTGATCGCACGTTATGCGGCGCTTCATATTGTGTGTCACTCCGTTTGACAAATTTAATGCCAAGACCAAAAGACAGATTTCAATGACTGTCTGATCGCCTTATCGATGCTGTTGGCACTGAAAAAGTTCATTGACCCTAATCCCAAAATTGTATGTTCAAACCTCCGTGGCTCATGGAGTAGGGCCAGAAGAATACGCTCCTTCGCCGCCCGTGAAGAGCAGCAGGCCATCCATCGGTGTCAGCCTGTGAGTGCTCATTAATTTGCAACCGAGGCAGATCTCAGATTGAAATTTAAAAATTGAAAATTGAACTCTAAAGCCAATATCGCCTCGATTCTCCCGCGACCTTGAGCAAACAGCATTCCATGTAAAACATACGTAGGTATGCGAGGCCTAAGACAGGTGTCGCCTATGGGCTGGCACTGTGAACGATTTCCCCGAGGCTCAATTAGTAAATTAAGAGACTCTCTTAAACGATGTTGGCCTATATTCTAAGCCAGTTATCGGTCGACAGCTTCTCATCGGTTCATAGGGAGAGATATCATGAATCTTGACTTCTATTTCTTATCCGCATTACCCGTCTTACTTACTTACTTATCGAGCTCCCGACGCGTGAAGAGTCTCTGCCTGAGACACTGAAGCCTTCCATCCTCTACGATCTACGGCATGCTACTTCCCACTTGTCCAGACCAAGCGCTGTGGCATCCGCGATGGCTTGGTCCTTGAAACGGAGATTCGGTCTTCCTTTTCTTCTCGAACCTGGAGGGGATTCGAAGATCTTCTTAGCTGGAGTATTATTGTCCATTCGCTCGATGTGGCCGAGCCAATGTAGTCGACGTGTTTTGGCTTTTAGGATTACATCCACATCTTGGTACAGCTCATAGAGTTCGCGGTAGTATCTTCTCCTCCATTCGCCCTCCTTGCACATACGACCAAAAACCCGCCGAAGTATTTTTCTTTCGAAGGAGCCCAGTATTAGCTCTCCCTTCTTTGCTTATTATACAGCACTCGGCGCCATAAAGCAGAACTGGCAGGATAAGGGTTTTGTAGAGCACACATTTCGTCCTTCGAGTTAGGAGTTTTGAAGCCAGTTGCTTTGCCAAACCGAAGTAGCAACGGTTTCCTAAGGTAATTGTTCGCCGGATCTCCACTAGAGTGTCATTCGTGTAGTTCATGTGTACTCCGAGGTAGGTGAACTCCTTAACTACCTCGAAATTGTTGCTATCAAAAGTGACGTTTTGTCCTAGGGGGTGGACAGATGCTTGTTTGTTTGTTGATAGCATGTCAGTCTTAGTCTTGTGCTCATTTACTTCAAGGCCAACGGACTTCGCCTGTTCTTCAATCGCCGTGAACGCTTCTATCACTGCTCGCGGGGAGCGACCGATGATGTCAATATCGTCCGCATAGCCTAGCAGCTGGACGGACCTGTTGAAGATAGTGCCTTCCGTGTTGACACCTGCCCTGCGCACTATCTGCTCCAGTACGAGATTGAAGAAGTCGCATAATAGCGCTTCTCCTTGCCGAAATCCGGGTGCATGTTTGAAATAGTTCGGATAAGATACTTCCAAAACTGCACGTTGCAGCGCGTGTTTTCCAGCGTCACGCGACATATCTGAATCAGTTTTTCCGGTATTCCGAATTCGGCCAACGCCATATAGAGCTCCTGACGATTAAGCTATCACACGCGGCTTTGAAGTCGATGAATACCTAGGTGGTGAGTTTCGACTTCAAATTAGTTGGTCTTTTCCAGGATTTGCTTCAGTGTGAAAATTTGGTCTATAGTCGATCTGCCGGGCCGGAACCGGAAGCCACACTGGTATGTGCCAATTAGTGTGTTGCAGAACGGTTTTAGACATTCACACAGTACGTTGGATATGCCTCGATAGTTCATAGGATCGCCTTTTTTGTAGATGGGGCATAATGGAGCTGATAGTCCAGTCATCGGTCATGTTTTCTTCCACCCACACTTGGTTGACGATTCGGTGCGTGCTTCCTACCAAAACATCACCACCGTATTTAAAAGAGCTCCGCTGGTAAATATTACCCTTCAGCTGAGCGATTTCTTTTGGGAGCTGGCAATTTGTTCTCTAGGGTTAGTGGCTCGTTTTATTTGTGGTAATACTTCGAAAGGCGACGCCTTGGATGTCGAGGGGGTTGTGTTTGTCTTCGTAGTTGGCAGCAGCTTGGCCTACTCTACATTTTTGGCTCCCACCTAATAGCTACTCGATGAGTCCATAGACCTAACCAGTCATTGGTATAAGTTGTATCATATTGCCAGGTCGTTTCTCGTACTGCTTTACTTCTTGACTTTTTCGAAATGTCATCTCTTGAAAGCACTAGCCCTTTTCCTTATAGCTATCATTTGCTGACTTCATGTGAGGTGTGAGGTGTCTTTCCTTTTTTAACCATCAGGTATGGTAGGCCATATACCGTCTTTTCTGGTTTTCTATGGTATACATTGGTAAATTTGGTATACCTGCAAATTTTGGTTCACAAACTAAATTGGACACGCGATAGATAAATCGGGCTCTGTTTAAAATTGTTCTGGAACTAAAGTGTTTACAATTTCAACCAAATTGACGTCCATAAAAACTCCAAGATTCCATACTTTATCTGCTCTCATTAGTGACCTTTTGACGTTATTTTCCTAAAGCCGTTTTAATGGTTTCAAGCATCCCGTGTATGTATTTTCTTTTAGACTATTGTTACCGCCGTAATAATGAAATTTTTTACCTTGAAATTTATTAATGGCATTTCTTCTTTAATTTTTAATTTATCAATATTAACTGAACTAAACCAAAAGAAAAATATATAATCACCCTGTATCATTTAACGTTGCTAGCAAATGCCGCTTTATAACATTGTCAATGTATATAACGTACCTAACTTGAATTCTTTAATATATACTTATGTAAATAGTTTTCTTTCCAATGAATTCGATGTTAATTAGGCAGTCGAGAAAAAGACGAGCGTGTTAGCAGACAAATTATTTTAAAGCGTACTTAGAATTGAATTATAAGAAATATACAGTCGCTATTAAAAATTGTGTGCCTTTTTTTCCTTTTGACAAGTTTCGACTCCAACAAATCTTTAAAATAATTTTACTTTTTAAACCGGTAAAGTCTATTAACTTCAACTGAAATCGCGCTCGGGAGAAATGTCTCCAAAACCGAATAATGACGTGCATGCTACAATTTGCATATTATGTACTGAGGGCGAAAGTGATCGCATGGTACAATGTGATGCTTGCGACAAGTGGTACCACTACGACTGCGTCGGAGTTAACAGCGGCATAGCTGATGTCAGCTGGAGCTGCAATATGTGCAATAATCCACGATCAGCTACAACCACTACGAGCGCCACAGCTCCTCCGAACGATGCGTACAACATTGGACTAACGTCGGGATTCGCCACTCATCCACGAGCCTCATCGTCTCCATCATGCGCATCATCAAATGTGCCAGAAACCAACAGCCAGCCAGCTATGGCCACGACCAATGTAATGCAGAGGAACCAGCAATATGCAACAGAAAGTTCTAAATCTTCGTCTGTGCAAAACGCTTATATTCCATTTGCGGCAATTCGCTCAGCTCCCATGGTCACAACGGTAAATACCTTGTTTCCAGTACATCACGAAAGAACACCGTACATGGTAAATGGTATTAATTCGCTATGTACTAACGTACCGCCAAATCTTGCATGCCATGTACCATATACTAGCAGTTATACACACACACCAACCATGATTACATGGTCAATGAATCGTGACAATATCCCCGAAACATTTCCAAATGCATTTCCAAAAACATCGCAAAATCACTATCAACAAAATGTGCCGTCAACATTGCATGCCAACCAACCAGCAACATTATTTCCACAACATGACATTTCGCGAATGACAGTTATTCCAGCAACATCTATACAGCATGTATATTCGCAAGCGACCGCTAACCAAGCTACGTCGCCACACTACTTTGACGTTTCACACCGACAAAAAGAATTGCAAATGGAAATGTTGGAGGAAGAGAAAAAGCTTCAACAACGCTATTTGGAAAGGAAATATCAAATATTGTCTAATCCCGAAGTCGCAGCACAAAACAATTTCCACCTTCCCGAGATCGGCACAGCATTTATCTCTGGACCGTCACCGGCGCAATTGGCAGCAAGGCAAGTGCTTCCAAAAGAATTACCGAACTTTCACGGTGACCCAGATGAGTGGCCACTTTTCTTAAGCAGCTTCGAAAACAGCACAGCGTTAGCAGGATACACCGATGCAGAAAACTTAATTCGGCTGCAAGCAAGCTTAAAAGGTAAGGCACGTGAAATGGTTCGAAACAAACTTCTTCTGCCCAGATTAGTTCCAGAGATAATGCAAACGCTGAAGATGTGCTTCGGACGACCAGAACATATTATCGAGTGCATGATCGACAAAGCAAGAAGAATGCCACCACCCAAGGACAAATTGGAAAATATAATCGAATTTGCATTATGTGTGTCCAATATTTGCTCCACAATGGAAGCATGTCAGATGTCAGCGCACCTAAATAACCCGATGCTAGTTAAGGAGTTTGTAGATAAATTACCAGGTCAATACAAGCTAAGTTGGGCCATGCAACACAAAGATGAGGGAGTGCCAGTAATTAAATCATTCAGTGTTTGGCTACATCAGATCGCCGAGGCCGCCAGTCAAGTCGTGTCACCCTTTTCGTTTAAGAAGAGCGGTGTCATTAATACCCACACTCAAATCCGAGATCCAGCCAGCAGAACAACCGCAGCGTGCATAGTTTGCCAGAGTCCTGATCACAAAGTTTCTCAATGTGCAACGTTTCAAAAATTGCCATACGAAAAGAAATGGGAGATCGTAAAAGCAAATAAGTTGTGTCATAGATGTCTCAAATTGCACCGCCGCAGATGTTATATCAACAAGGAATGCGAAGTTGGAGACTGTAAGGCAAAACATCACCCACTTCTCCACAAACCAGCCGCTTCTGTAAGTCAAGAAAGGAACCAAGTAAGTGCAAATGAAATATCTGTGAATTCGAATGACTATGTGGACGTAAATACTCATAATGATTTTGACGACGACGGGGAGAAACCATATTTTCGTATCATTCCGATTCGCATTCATTCTAAGAATATTTTTATAGACACATTTGCCTTTCTAGATGAGGGTTCATCGGTGACCTTAATGGAAAGAGAAGTCTACGATTCCCTAGGTTTAGCGGGTGTAAGCGATCCCCTATGCTTACGTTGGACTGGTGAAACGACACGCATGGAAGAGTCCTCGCAGAAGACCTCATTTGAAATCTCAAACCGAGATGACAAAGCTAGATACACCTTGCATGGAGTTCACACTGTAGAAAATCTTTCACTACCAAGGCAGTCATTGGACATGGACGAACTCACACAGGGATACCCTTATTTGGCCGGCATTCCAATTCAGTCATATAAGAATGCACGACCAACAATTCTCATTGGAGCAGATAACTGGAAGCTTGCAGTACCACTTAAAATCCGAGAAGGGTCATGGCAACAGCCAATTGCTACAAAAACGCGACTGGGGTGGGCTTTGCAGGGGTGTGTACCCAATCGTCAGCAGGCCTCTCGCCTCAATGTTCACGTGTGCGACTGCACACGACGCTTCGAAGATCTCCATGAAATTGTCAAGGCTTTCTTCGCGTTGGAATCATCATCAACCCTTTTACGCTCAAAAGAAGACGAAAGAGCTTTGCAGATTTTGAAGTCTACGTGTAAGCCGCTGACCGGACGATATGAAATTGGATTGCTGTGGCGAAGTGATTATCAGAAGATGCCCGACAGCTACAATACCGCGCTTAAACGATTAGAATGTCTACACAAAAAGTTCAACCGGGACCCAGCGCTTAAGGAAAAAATGCAAGCCGAAATCGACAATCTATTAGTTAAAGGCTATGCGCAAAAAATGACAAAGGAGGAAATTGCACTCACCGGGAATAGAGTTTGGTATCTGCCCATCTTCGTCACAGTAAACCCCAACAAGCCAAATCGAATTCGCCTCGTTTGGGACGCTGCGGCAAAATCCAATGGGCTTTCGTTGAACGATTTTATGCTGTGTGGACCGGATCTCCTAACGTCACTCGTGGAAGTCTTGCTTGCATTCAGAATTGGCCAGGTAGCGATCTGCGGCGACATCGCTGAGATGTTCCACCAAATAATGGTTAGAGAGGAGGACATGCATGTGCAGCGGTTCTTATGGTGCGACAAGGATGACCCAGCTCACCGCCCCAGTACGTATGTCATGAGTGCTTTAACCTTTGGGATCAATTGCGCACCATGCATTGCACACTATATACGTAACATGAACGCTGAGCAGTTTGAAGAACGTTATCCTCGAGCCACGGAAGCCATTAAGAGATATCACTATGTGGACGACTTTATCGACAGCATGGACAGCGAAGAAGACGCTCTTCGCTTGGCAAATGAGGTGAAACTAATACATGCATCCGCTGGATTTAATATGCGCAACTGGGCTTCAAATTCCACTTACGTCCTTGAACAATTAAACAATGGTGGATCGGTCGTGCAAGCAAACAAGGCATTGGGATCATCTGAAAAAGTATTGGGTATGTATTGGGACCCCAATAACGATGTCTTCAAATATTTTTTCAGATTCGCAAGATTAAAACGTGATGTGTTGGACGATCGAGTCAGGCCAACGAAGCGAGAGACCCTTCAGGTGTTGATGTCAATTTTCGATCCGCTTGGGTTCATTTCTTGCTTTACGATCGGTTTGAAAATACTTCTGCAAGAAATATGGCGCTGTGACATCGATTGGGATGATGAACTACCCGATAATCTTTGCTCCAAATGGCTGCAATGGAAATCCGCGATACCGCTCATAAAATCGATAGAGATTCCTCGCTGCTACAGCCGTCTTCTGAAAAATGCAGAGCAAATTCAAATCCATACGTTTGTTGATGCTGGGGAGCACGCCTATGCTGCAGTGTGCTATCTGCGTATACAATGCGGAGATCAAGTCTCCGTAACCCTGGTAGCCTCAAAATCCAAAGTTGCGCCGCTCAAGCCAGTTTCAATTCCGAGACTTGAACTTCAGGCAGCTGTACTGGGTCTGCGACTGTCGATAAACGTACAGGCTGTTCGTCGCATACCTATTAGTTCTCGATTTTATTGGACGGACTCAAAAACAAATCTGAAGTGGATGCGTATGGACCCAAAAAAGTTTCAACAATTCGTTATGTTTCGCGTCGGCGAAATATTGGAGCACTCAAACATAGCGGAATGGAATTGGGTTCCCTCGAAACAAAATACTGCTGATCTCGCCACGAAAGTCTCGTCGCAGTTAGACTTCGAGTCATGGTGATTGGCGAGCCGAGTGAGTGGCCTTCCTGTAGTGACCTTGGACCTGTCGACGAAACGGAAATAAGGCATCATCTCCTCCAAATCCAAGAAGTCAAGGGCATGCACAACGCCATAAATGTGCAATACTTCTCTGAATGGAGGCGTCTCTACCGTGCCTTTGCTACGTTCCTGTTGTACATAAAAAAACTGAAGGCTGTGGTCAGAAGAGAAGCAAGCCCAAAGGAGTTATCCTTCGAAATGCTCCAACAAGCTAAGATGTTACTTTATAACCTTGCGCAGATGAGCGAATACGACCAAGAAATCACAAGGCTGAAACGGGGTAAGAGTATTGAAAAGAACTCAAAACTAATATCCTTAAATATTTATCTAGACGACTGTGGCATTCTAAGAGCACGAAGCAGAGCTAATCACCTTAATAACAATGAGGACGTAATAATCCTCCCAAAAAAGCATCACGTGACGTTTCTTGTCGTACGTTTCTATCACGAGAATCACCACCACGTATCTCACGAAACAACAATAAATAGAATCAAAGGCATGTTCTATATTCCGAAGCTGCGTGTATTATACAAGACAGTGCGTAAGATGTGTCAACGATGCAAAAACTACAACGCGGCACCCAAAGTACCACAAATGGCATCATTACCTGCAGCAAGGTTAGCAGTATTCGAGCGCCCATTCACATTCGTCGGCATAGATTTCTTTGGCCCTATTTCTACAATAGTTGGACGAAGGCGCGAGAAAAGATGGGGTGTAATATTCACTTGCCTCACTGTACGCGCCGTGCACATCGAGGTGGCACATAGCTTGGACGCAAGTTCGTGCATCATGGCAATACGAAATTTTACATCGCGCCGAGGAATGCCCAGAGAGATATATACCGACAACGGCACAAACTTCAAGGCAACGGAAAGGATTTTGCGCGAAGAGTGCTTGAACATCAATTATTCAATCGTCGCTTCGAAATTCGATGAATTAAAGTGGAAATTTAATCCACCGGCAGCGCCGCATATGGGAGGGGCCTGGGAAAGGCTTGTGCGGTCCATTAAACACACTCTATATAGCATGACTCCAATAAACTTCAACGATGAAACCCTGAGATGTTCGTTATGGGAAGTGGAATTCATCATAAACTCTCGTCCGCTTACTTTCGTCTCACTCGAATCCTGCGACGACGAGGCCATCACACCAAACCACTTGCTATTGGGATCATCGAGTGGATATAAGCCCATCTGCAACGACAAATTTGATCTTCGACAACGTTGGCGTCAAACGCAGTTATTTGCTGATCAATTTTGGCACAGGTGGATCAAAGAATACCAACCTATTTTGGCACGCCGAGGTAAGTGGTTTGCTAAACAGCCTCCATTAGTTGCAGGGGACGTCGTAATAGTTGTGGACGAAAATTCACCGCGAAACAGCTGGCCCAAGGGTATCATCGAGAGCACAGTGACAGCGAAAGATGGTCAAGTTCGCAGAGCGACTGTGAGAACGCAGACTGGAATATTGGAGCGGCCCGCAAGCAAAATCGCTCTCCTAGACGTCGGTAAAGTGTAAGGATGTAAGTTCGATGTAACACAACTTGCTTACAAGGGGGAGAATGTTACCGCCGTAATAATGAAATTTTTTACCTTGAAATTTATTAATGGCATTTCTTCTTTAATTTTTAATTTATCAATATTAACTGAACTAAACCAAAAGAAAAATATATAATCACCCTGTATCATTTAACGTTGCTAGCAAATGCCGCTTTATAACATTGTCAATGTATATAACGTAACTTGAATTCTTTAATATATACTTATGTAAATAGTTTTCTTTCCAATGAATTCGATGTTAATTAGGCAGTCGAGAAAAAGACGAGCGTGTTAGCAGACAAATTATTTTAAAGCGTACTTAGAATTGAATTATAAGAAATATACAGTCGCTATTAAAAATTGTGTGCCTTTTTTTCCTTTTGACAAGTTTCGACTCCAACAACTATAATTCAACGGCAATCGGTCAAGCTTCCGATTTTACTTAAAAACTTTAAACGGTTCACCGCCATTTCCGTCAGATGCCCACACCAAATCTCTGGTCTAAAACTGCAATAGCACCAAAAGTTTAGAAAAATCACCTCACCATGCAATTGAATTCCACTGCAGGATTACTACACCAGACATCGACTATACAGAGTATACCTGATGTCCTACACGTACACGTATCTCCAATCCCTAGCAGGATACGCCAATTTCACTGACGCAAAGTAAATCGATAGAAATTGATCGAAAGGAGTTATGTGCTGATTGCCCAAACAGAACAACTAGACGAATTTGGTGGTCACCACAGCGCAGCGGCCAATTTAGCCGTACTGTCAATGGCAGTGTCAGTGTTCCATGTTTTGTTGTATTAAAAGGATTTTTCCGAAACAAAGGCAACCCCACTCAATGTTTTAGATTTCGTTCGAGGGACATTTGTTTAGATCAAAGTGCAAATATCGAATGACATCCAACTATGGACAGAGATTTATTGCCCTTTACAAAGAGGACGACACTTTTTGTTTTTTTTTTGTTTTTTGTTTAGTGCGCCCTGTTCACTGTCTGCTGGTCACTTCTTTTTGAAACTGAAACACATACATTCGTTTGGATGGGTGCAGTCAGTTAGATGAAATTTTGTCCTGTTTTCGAATTGGCTCCAGAGTTGTGCTCCGTTTTTTTGTCCTTCTTCTCTTGGCAGATAGAATTTCATCAACCAAACTGAGTAAATAATTGAAATGTGTGAAGATTCTGTGGTGTTTATTAAAATTCGATATCCTTCAGTTGGGAGATGCCTTGAAATCCTTGCGGTTTTTCATACTCGAGTCCTTTTTGGGATAGAAAAGCAAAACTATCCCATGGTCAGTTGCAATATATAGTTGGGTACATCTTTTGATATTTGATGCCAGTTTGTGGTTTCTGCTCTCTTTGAAGAAGAATAGTCCTTCGAGCTGGGCTATCTGAATTTCAACCCCTAAACAGTGTTTCTATTTGGCTAAGGCAACCTCTCGTTAGAGCATGTTATTTCCTCTATCTAATCACACTGCCATGGTAAGAGACAGTTACTCCCCCTTCTAAAGGACATCACTCGCTCCCCAATTACACATACAGATACACACCCACCCTCGTGCAGTTCAAATAGAAAAAGATTGATCTAGTGGAAAATCTGGCAAAAAGTCGGCGAAAATGCTTTTATTGTTGGACTGCCTCGCTCCACCCGGACACAAGTGTAAACCTCCCCATAAATCCGACTCACTCGGCGGCTCACTCACTCGACAAAATTCCCATAGCTCTTGGCCTAATAGACGGAAGGCATTTAAGAGTCAATAAAACTTGTTAACGGAGTAATTGCTGGCAATTTATTTATCTTTGTTGGTGGGTGTCCTTTTTTTTTGCGCCACAAATTCGGAAGGGGCTGCTGGGTGGCTCGCTAAAGATAAACGGCGATGCAGCAGTGCTTTGGACCACATTCGGGTGTAGGTGGACAGAGGAAAAATTGTGATTTTTATTTACATTTAAAGGACTCATCGGTGTAAGTGTGAAAATATAGAGCCGAACAGTGGCATCTACACGAGCCATATTTTCAACCACTCGGAGCGTAATGATAAAAATATTATACCACAATCAAGGAGCTGTATTGATTTAGCGTTCCTCTGAAGGGATGCTGACCTGGCGGACGGCTCTTGGAGATTACCGCCGCCGGTGAAGAAGAGTGCTACAGTAGAGCGGCTGTCTCTTTAAATTGTTACGGAACAAACTGATTGTGCAGCTTCATATATCCATAAGTCCAAAAATTCAGAATCAAAATTCAAGTGTTGCCTGCTTAGCTCTTGATGTTAAATATTACTAAGTTAAAATCTATTTAAAAATCGTTCTGCAAGGCATTTTATTTAATCAGATGAATCCATTGAAGCCATAAAATGTGAGGGGCTTTCCACCAGGATGCTTAATTTTCTTTAAACTGTTGGGCTTGGTTTTATCAAATTGAGTTTCTGTATTTGAATTGAGAGTTCACGAAGGATTTTGTTCTCCCATTTGTCCTTGTGTCAGAACGCAGAACAGACTAATTCGCTGATGAACCTTTCAAAGCTTCTGCCTGTGTTTAAAGGGTCCTTGTATCAAGATAGGTTGTTGTGCAGTAGTTTTGGAAATTGAATTCACAATTTTCAGAATTGAGCAACCTACACCCGCGACCCACTTAATGGACAAGCGGACCATTGAAAATGATGATGATGATGATGATGATTTTCAGAATTGTTGAGTCCAATTTGGTGGTATAGAAATGGGGACGGAGGGTCTAAGTTTGTTAAAAGTTCACATAGGACTTGAATACTTGTCCTTTAGTCGTCCAACAGAAAATACCTTAAGTCAGATAAAATTGTCCAGCAGTTAAAACTCACAAGTAGTGTTATTGCATACGAGACTAATGGAAGGGTTGTGTGTGATGTGAATTAACTTAGAGCCAGCCAGCTATAGCAGTATCCGGTGGGAATATTTGTGAGTCTATGCACAAAGCGGGTCGGGAATTAAAATCGCCAACCATCAGTTACAAATTATGTGTAGTTTCAGCAAAAGGCGGGTAAAAGATCAGGATTGCGTTTTATGTTGGAACCTGAAGCCGCTAATTGGTTGGGGGACTGCAACGCACGTCCCTATAGCTTCGAAGGTTTTAAAGCCTTCGTACTTAATTTCTGATTAGAACATCAGCAGTACCGGTCCCTCATAATGCATTCTTGTCTCTTCCAAAAAGACAGCACTTGCCGAATTTGGGTAGCATTTTCGTTTTCGAAAGAAATACAACATCTGTTCTGTCGTCTTTTAAGGCTGTAAATATGGGCTGATGTTGGTGTTTGGGTTTGGGTATGGAACTTAGGGAAGATGTTTGGTTATATCAGATAATTACTTGCCGGTTATAAGTGTAACTTAACTATTGTCTGGATGACTGCAGTGTTGGCAACCATCTCGGGCTTTTTTCTTTCTGTGGGCAGTTAGTACACCTTCTTGTAGGTAGGGCAATGTCGGTAGTTGGCACACTTATTCTGTCTTGCAGAGTAAACAATAAGGCTTATCTTTCTTCCCGTCTGTGCGTTTACAATATCCTGGTCCATGTTCACTTCTCATCCTTACATTTTACGTACCTGATGGGCTTCATGTTGCTGTGTCTCTGAAGTTATGTGAAAAGTCATTCCCAGACAAATAGTCGATAAACGAAGGCCGTAATTTAAGAAATTTAAGAGCTATCGACTTGAAATTTGGTACGTAAGCGTTTATCCCCCAAACTGAGGCTAAGTTCGAAGACGAGCAAGTTTGGATGAAAACTACTACTACCTCCCATACAAAATATATAGCTATTTTATGTTAAAAATTAAATTTAAATAGCTACAGTAAAGATAGCAAGTTTAAACAATAATGTTTTAATTTTTTTAACAATATTTAAAATTTTTTCACAAAAAATGAGCTTGGTCAAATAAAAACTACCCATACCTCCCATACAAATATATATATCTAATATTTTAATACTAAAATATTTTTTTTATTTTTACAATAATATAGTACCGGGTGTTTGAGCTTCGGCATAGTCGAAGATAATTGTCTTACTGGTTTACTTTCATTTTGTTGTACACAATGTGAGGAGAGCCTGGACTGACTATGCCTAAGCATAGTGATGGTGATTCCTTAGGTTCGGCAGCTGGTTGGCACGCTGGCTATCACTCGACTTAGCTCGCCGTATTGGGCGGGGAACTTGCTGCACACATCTATCGCACAAAACAAATTTTAATATCAAATCGTGCCAAATATACGAAAACAAAAAAAAATTATTGAGGTTTAACAAAGCCGCACAAGAAATATAATATGAATTATTGTATGCCCCCATATTTCAATGCTTAGTTACTAAATGCGCTAGATGGCCTCGCACACAATGTGGATAAACACATAAGTACAATTATTATCTTTTACCTAAGCTCAACTAAACTACATCCTATCTTTGTGATGGCGCTGATGTTGTGACCACCACTTCGGGATACCCTCCACATATGACAGCTTCAATCGCATCGCACCATGTCATCAACTTCCCGTATCAATAATTAATTGTTGATGACCCTTGCTCCAATCCACATATCACCCAGTCTTATGTCATACCGATCTCACCTCTATCTTGTTCACCTAACACATCTTCCCAGATCCAATAAACTAAAATAAAATGCAGTAACTGATTGAATTCATTTCGATACACGCAATATCATTTAATTGTGTTCATTCATATAAATAATTCTAAACTACCTTCATTTGTTTCGCAAATAGTATTCCCTTTCACTTACTCACTAACAAATTTTATCAAACTTTTCTAATCTCCTTGAGGTTGATGTGCACATTAACTTCCTAGGCTCACAATAAGAAATAAATTAATGTCTTTATATTAAGTAGGGAGATACTAAAGATTCTTTTTGTTTTAATTTAATTCTATTTTAATTCTTAATCTTAGGTAGGTTAGATTCATTACGTATTATGTAGTTTAGTATAGGTTTTAGGAATTCAAATATGCTTTAGTTTTTATATGTTGTTGATTTCTTTTACTTTAGTTTAGCTCTAGGTTGTATCTTAATTTTAAGATTTCTTTGAATTTCACTTATTTTTTTTTTATAGATATGTAGGTACTTATTCTTTACGAAAATATTGTTATCACTTCTCACTGATTCTGTCGTGATTATCCCACACAATAGTGGCAAATGGGTAAACAAAAAAAGACTAATTTGATACATACATACTGTGTCGTGGTTTGGTCAAGCAGGTAGACTGGATGATCTGCGAGCGGGTGCAATTATTGTTGTTGCCAAATGTTGATAGTGGCTGGCGGGATGGGGTTTTGTCTCTCTGTGAAGAGCCAGGCTGAGATAAGCAGTGACGTTGATTGTTGCTGTCACAACGCTGCACTGAAGATGGTGATGGATGTGGACGATGTTTCTTGTAGGCTACTGCTCCCGGGGCTGCGCAGGGAATGAGTTTCATATGTAGGTAGAGAGAAATTGGCGTGGGTTTTGCGTACTGCTCACTGATATAATTAGCTCTAGTACTCGCTTGGTGGATTGACACGTTTTCAGCGGGGCAATGGGGGTGGCTAATGATTTCTGATCATAAATAGGTAATGAGATCAAACATTTTGATTGTCATAAGCCGTGTATTGCCGCTGCTCGTGAAGTCGATCTAGTATCTGTAATATGCACATGATCAGTCAAGATCAATCACACGTGTATAAATTCGGATGCCAAAATTACCTGTAGTTTATAATTCTTTCGCTTAAGAATCAGTTAAGTTAGGCTTAAATACCAACGAAATTCAAAGGATATCGCGAGTGTCTAGTGATAATTAATAAAATATTAATTATAAAATGCGAATAAGTCTGAGTGCGAGGATGTATTTTAGCTTTACCTTATAGGGACGTCACACTCGTTCGAAGTTTGGATAATTAAAGGGCGGAAGTTAACGCTGAAGTGGCTTATATGGGAGAGTGTGCGAGTGCGATGACGAATCATTTTAGCGACCTCTTGTCAGTGTATACGACATTACTTCAAATATTGACGAAACTCTGTTCAATGACTTCACACTCTAAGGTGGAATTACAATGTGGTATTTTAGCTCAGTTGAAACCAGCTGCATGTTACAAATATACTAGTTTCCTGACACAGGTATATAGGCTTTTTATGTTTTGGGACAACTTCTTTCTTCACTTGATTCAAAATTATCCTCGCTGAATTTTCTTTTTCATTGATGGCCTTTTCTTTACAGAGGCTTTTTAAAAAAATTCTCTACGTGGTAACTGAAGGTCGTGGCAAACTCTTGCAAAGCTGATGGTAATGGTGATGATGACTTCAGTAAGACTTTAGAGTTGAGAAAAAGCTTGAAACACCATCACCAATACCCTAAGACTATAGCTGACAAGACAAAAACTGATTTCAGGATAGGTATATATAAAGTATAAAGCCGGGGTACTGTTGAGTTTAGATTTAGAAAATCTTATTCAATATCGTCAGTATCGAGTAAAATATCTTATACACTGTATGAATGCCCAATACCTTGCGTGAACAGTTCGAATGGCCCTTAAACATGTCTACATAAATATTCTGCAGAGAGACCATCAAGAAATCCAAATCGATACTACACCGCGCAAAGCTTCATTGAATTCAAAATTTACACGGGCTATACTCAGTCCTGTCTGCTGCCAAGCTTCTGTGTATATCGTATAGGTATGTATCGACACAATTAGTAGAAATCGGAGTTTGTAAGTACCAGGAACAGGGGGCTAAAACAGTGTAACGGTTTATAATGAACAAGTTCGCTACAGTTTTCATTATAGTTCACTATATCGAGCGCCTACTGTACATATTTACAAAACAAATTTGAAGGCGGCTGAAGATATCATCGATAGTTGCCGGAGGAAAACTGACAGATAGACAGATTTTCGGCCGCCGCTTTTGCATTAATACGGCTTGAAAGGAGCTGCGTATTGGTCATCGCAGTTGGATATTCCATGTGACCAGATATTCCATGCGTTGGATCACAACGCTCCGTTCCGTATATTTGAATACCTATAGCATGGAGGACCGGGCTAACTGAATAGACTTGTTGGTTCCGTCCCAGATTGATTTACAATTACCTATTGTATCGTCCATTAATGAAACGTGTAATTTTGTGTTCATTCCTTAAGTATACGCCTGCTAACCATCTGATGATGAATTATGGACTATTATAGCTATTTATAGGTGGATGTTCGTTCTCGTTCGGCAGCCTTCCTTATACTGTAATTTCTTAAAATTTCAATCGTCACCCATAACCCAATATGATCACTGTTTCATTGAACTGTTAAACTTTGACATTTATGCTCCTTTAGTATATATACCTAGCATGGATATCCAGGTCATGAAATCGATTGCAGCTTATATCACCACCCTGCGTTCTGCCCCCTTCCCCAAGAAGATTGATATTAAGAAAAGGTTGCATTCAAAACAATTTCACAACACCCCTTCCGTCAGTCCAATGCTTAAAAATCAGCATATTGAAGCTGGGAAGGGTCATCTGTGACCTTTATATATGTAGGTAGGTACTTCCAACCTGTAACGCATACTAACATCCTAGACCGGCTTCAAATGACACACAATTATCAGTGCTATGTTTGAATATGTGACCTTTAAGTCTATATCCCCCCCAATGTACCTAAGAAATCTAAGTTTAATATTATCTCCGTACCCTACCGATAAACAATGCTGCCTTGCCTATTCACCTTTACATCTGCCAGCTCCATCAGCTCACCACAATGATTGTCCACTTTGTTATCATAAGTCCGTTTGAACATATTTCCCCCCCAATTAATTAATACTCCGTTAAATGTATTAACGCAGGATTCATTCTTGTGGGTATATACTTCATCAGCATCAGCATATAGGAGTGACCCTTAAAATAGCTCCCGCGACTGTCCATGGTCATCCCCATTATCATCATCATCATCAGCAACATCCTCATTGCCACTCTATAAATAATTCAGGACATGGACACTCACGGATTGTGGCGTTGGCGGTTTTACATGTGTATCCGCTGTTTTCATTCCGTTCGTACGATTTTTCCACTTGCCAACTTGGTGGAGAAAAAAAAAAAAAACAAAACCTCCTCGAGTGGAAAAATCGCTTTTAATTGTATGCTCGTCCTTTATACAATTTTGTTTTTTTGCTGTTTTCACTCGCTTATTATTGACGACGACTCCGATGCGAGTGGGTTATTTTCAAGCGTTAAATGTTTACACGGGTGAGCACACGTCAAATGAAATATTTATTTCGTAAAATTAACTGTACAAAAAATTACACAAACAAAAAGTGCGAGACAAAGTGTCTCATCGTACCGCAAAAAAAAAAAAAAAAAACACGTTGGAGATGTTGAACCAAAAATAAACAACAAACAAAAAATGACGATGAAAATTATATTCACTGCGTGTCCTTTATTTGCGTTCGCTTGTTTATTTTTAAAAGCATGAAATGTCCTTTTGTCCTTTTTGAAATTAATCAGCCATCAATAATTCGTGGTGATGTTTGTTTAGCCGTTCTGACTCATATTTCGTGGAGTCCTTGGAGGGATATTATTATATGTATACGAATTGGAGACGTGACATTTCTAGGCACTTGTCACATCCTTCCAAGAGCGTTTGAATATTAAATGTTAACCCTCGATATACCCTTAACCCTATCTTTCAAAAGATTTATTGCTTACAAAACTGAAACCTAGATATTGTGGTTACATTGCAAGTGGCCAAGGTGTAGTAGTTAGTCGTATTTGATTGTGATCCGAATGGCCTTTAGTGTTTAGATACTCAAAATAAAATTCAGAGTTTCATTTAATTATGATTCTTATCTGCAAGTAGTAATTTTGATTGTAAAGAAATCAGAGAAACTGCATGCACTGATGGCAGTGTTACCGATGGGCGACATAAGTCGCAAATGGCGACTTCGCTAGGGACGTTTTTGTTTTGTTTTATTGTAGCCCTAATATTAACGGTACTTCCAGTTGAGTTAATTTAGACATGCTTAACATGTCTGCATACCCAGTTTTTCGTTAAAAAGTTTAGCAACGGTATTTTTGAAAATTGGCTTTTTATCGAAAACGGTAAAAACGATTTTAACAAAAATTTAGTTTTAGGATACCATCGTCATTCTTAACTTGATATCAAACTCAGTTTTTCTCTAAAAAGACTGCGTCCTTTGATATCCAACCAAATCCCTATTAATAGTACTTTAAAAAACTGCTCATATCTCAAAAACACAATTTTCGATTATGAGAAATGTAACTGGCAGGTAATGCTTAAGTCCATAGTAATATCTTTTGCTCAGTTGTGAGCTAAACAATTGCAAAACAGTGTGTTTTGAACCATGAATGCGTCCTTTGATTTCCACATCAATCGCTAAAAATGGTACTTTGAAAACTGCTCATATCTCGAAAACGCCATTTTCGGTTTGGATGAACATTTGACTGCTAGGTAATATTTATATTCTAAAGAATACGTCATACTCAGAATCCAAATTTGTGACATTTGTCAGCATAATTTTACAAAAAACCGATCTAACGATTTTGATAAAAATACATATTCAAAACAACATAAGCATTCCAAACATGGTCACGTACTTAGTTTTTCTGAGAAAACTCGAATATAGCCGCTTTATGAATATTTCTCAAAAATGACTACCCAAATCCCGATCTTTATTCACACACGGTATATTTTTGCAAAGCCCAAAACTTATGTAGTATGTATTACGTTGTTAATTAACAAGTGCTTAGTTATCTGAGTACATCTTGAGTGCGTATGATTTTAAACGTAAAATTTGCTGAAATGACTCTGAGATTCTGCGAGATTCGCAATAAACGAGAAAGTTAGGTGCGACCCAGTCGTGCACATTTTTTTGTATGGGAGGTGCTACGTCCTTTTATCCAATTTTTATCAAATCTCGCCGAAACACCTTCGGGCCAATAGTAAAGATTTTCTCAATATGTGAGCTCAATCTACTCTGTGGTTTTTTAGATTTACGATGTCGAAAGTTTTTCTTAAAAATTGTGTTCGATCTGTTCTGTGGTTTTCGAGATATAAGATTTTTTTAAGAATTTTTTGTACGTCCAATTTTGACCAAACTTCACAGAAACTCCTTTAAGTCAATAACAAAGAGTCTCCCAAAACTTGAGTTCATGGTTCATGGTGGTTTTCGAGTTTTGCGATTATTGGTGGTGTATGTATGTAAAAGATTAATTTCAAATTTAAAAAAAACAAGAGCAATCCATTTTATTTCAGTATTATTTACAAAGAATATTTAAAGGCGAGAAAAATAGTGATACCTAGGTATTGGTATAGCTTTCGATAGTCGTCTGCATCGTTCCACGGGCAAACAAGCACTGAAGCACTCATGCCATGCTCTGCCTGCCAAAATGTCAAATACCACCACATGTATATTCCTATACAAAATGGAAATTTAAATTTTTTATTCTTTGGGACGCATGTTTGGGGCAAACATTTTCAAATTGTCCATCGGTAACGCTGACTGATGGTGCATCAAGCATCAGCATCCAACACCATCCACAAGTAGTGAAGAACCAGCTCCTGCGAGATGTGCCCCTGCCCTGGAATAAATATGGCGGATCTAGACTAAATTCGGACTAAATAATTTTCAAAAAAACTGTTTGGCATGAGGGCAAAAAATACATTTTTGACTCTCACTCTACTCTGTCTCCAGATTAGAGCATTATATCTGGAAAATAATAAATTCCCAGGTCCGGAAACTTTTTACCAACAAGAATAAATAAAAAAAAAAATTAAATATGTTAATTTTACCGTGGCTTAGAAATATACCATTCCTCTCGGCCCAATCAGATATCCTCTGTAAATCAATTTGAATCGTATTAGAACAGCCTCATATCCGTATGACAACTTCGTTATAATAAATCAACAAAATGGCATCTCGTTAAGGGTAACCAAAATAAAAGACAACGAATAGCACATTGTGGAACCAGACGATTGGTGAAACAGTTATAGAAACTGTTTGATTTCTTAGCCTAAGGCTAAGGATATTAATATAAATGAAGCCACTGATGGTAAAAAGCCAACAACGTAGAGAGCCTTCTGCATAAAGTAAATTGATCGACAGTGGCAAAGGCCCTAGAAATATGCAAACATTTTAAAAAGTTCCCTTTGTCCTCGTCCAGACTCCATCTAATTTCCTCACCTACGTTATTGACCACAGTTTATAAAGCCAGATTGCACTGAGGAGAGCAAAGCTGTTTAAGTGAATTAATTGATTGACTTAAGCCTTTTACACTTAGGCAATAAATTATAAGCAACTGGCAATAGGAAACACGCAATATTATCGCTCACAATTATTTTAGTTTGAGAGGTCTCGCATCAAGACAACCCATGTTGAAAAATGTTGCTGATTGCGGCAATATTTTATCGCAGCGTATTTTGAAAATCAAACAGATATTGCTACATAGTAGGTTTAGCAATATTTGCAAACGTTTGCGTATACTACGTTTTATCAATTTTTTTAAGAACATATCGGGACAATTCAGGTAAAACTGTTGTTTCAATGTAAGAATAGGGTAAAATAAAGTTGCGTATTGCTTATTGCCTCAATGTGCGAGAGCTGACTTAAGGAATTACAATGTATGGTCAGAAAAAGGAAGAGTTGCAAAGCTTCTGTTGATGAGGTTTAAATCTAAATTAGGATTATTTTTACCTTTCAACGAGTGATTCGGTTTGGTTTTATAAGAAGTATGCCCAGCTAGCAGTAATTTTTATACTGTCTAACCGTCTGCTGTGCGAAGGATCCCAGGTTGTATGTGTATCCCCGGAAGAACACAAATTACATCTTAAAGTTTTTTTCTACTGCGCCACCTCTCGCGAACGTCTGACAAACATCCGAGATTATGACTGTCATGAAAAAGCTTATCAATTCAGCAGTTCGGACTCGGCATAAAATTGTAGGTCCCTTCCATTCGCCCCAAAAAAGAAACTCACACAAACGAATGGTTACTAGAAGCTAGGCCTAGGGTGCCTACCGCCTGTTGCGCCACCTATTTAATTTTTTTTTAACTGTCTGCGCCAATTACGCGTACAGGCAGAGATTAAAGTTTTATCTGTACCCACTTCTACTCGTTATAAGTCTGATTTCATAAGTCCATAAGATTCAGTATCTCGTTAGTAAGCCAATGACATTGTCAATTTTTAGTCGGCTTCTCTTTTCTAGGAACCTATGCGAATTAAATAACGTTTAAAGATCATTAAGGACCTCAAGTTAGGTAGGTAGTTCTCAGAAAACCTCATGATGATAATATATTGTGTAGACTCATGGGGGAATATAGAAAATACTGGATAGGCTAACGAAAAGGTATTATTTGCCAAAAAAAGATGTCCGACATCGCTCAATATGTTCGTAGAGGTTTGTCAGACGGTAAAAACTGACTTACTGAAGCCTGCTGGCTTTTAGGTCCCTTGCGAAGGTCTACCAGTAGCTTTTGTTATATGTAGATACTTACTTATCGTAATGGTAGTTGACCATTTTTCCGAAATCTTTGCACACCATTCTAAAAGACCAAGACTAGGTCTTTTTAGTAGTTGGGAAATGTCGGAACTTCAACCCAATTATTATATGAATTCCTCTTATCACCGCAAGCCAATCCCTCGGAAATATACAAAAAAGCTCTTAAATCTAAACTTCGCGCGAATATCCCTGATAATCATTGAACGTGGAGATCTTCTCCTTCCAATTGTGATTTAAGCCATTTAAGTTACGACTCACGAGACCTTATTTCGTGCTTTTAGGAAAGTCGTCAAAGGCGTCAAAGGCGACTATTTCCCCTTTTTTTTTCCGAATAGCGAAGCAGTACTATTCTCTTTTTATACACTCCACAGGAAGGTAGGTATAAGCATTCACTTTTTTGAGGCGGTGGCCATGGTGTAGTGGTTAGAGTCATTGCTTGTGACCCGAGCGGCGTTGGTTCGAGCCCTGGCGGGGGACAGCAATACTCTGCCACCGACCATAAGAGAAACGAATAATATCAGAGTTTCTCCACCACTACACCAAAAAAGGGGTTTCTGCTTGGTAGTACAATGGACCGAGATTCGTCTGCTCCAGGATTTGGAATCCCCTTTTTTTTTAGAAAAAAAAAAAAAAAAAAATCACTTTTGCATTTTGGAATTACATTTCTAACACCGAGAAGGAGTCACCGGAGACCCCATAAGGTATATATTATATTCCGAATCAGGATCAAATTCTGAATCGATTTAGCTATGTCCGTCTGTCTGTCTGTCTGTTTGAAAACACGATAGCGTCCAAACGAATCGGTCTAGGCGAATGAAATTTTGTGAGAGGACTTATTTTGGTTGGTATTAAAAATGGTAGTTCTGGTACCTCCCATACAAGCCAATATTAGACCCATACGTACTATCTCACATGCCTAAAATTTTGCATGACTTGTATGCAGTGGAGGGTATCAAAGCATCAGCTAGGCCGTTGTTAACACTTTTACTAGTTTTCTTTTTATTTAGGGAGATATTGAAATATTTTCTTTGGTCCTTCGAGCGGGATTCGTAGGTTTTTACAATTCAAAAGAAGCAAATTCTGATTTTCTTTTTAACTAGACTTCGTTCGTTGGTCTCGTTGTTTTTTTCTAAAAATAAAAAAAACCAAACTGAGTAAGGGCCTTACACAAAATACAACTTGTCACCAATACCTTCTAAAATGGCGTCTATTTCCTCCGTCATTGGCCAATCTGCTGCCATCGCATGTTGTCAACTCCTGTCGAATGGTGTTATTAACTAATTTGTTCAACTCGAAAAACCTTTCTTACAAATTGACCATCCACACGGCTATTGGCCGCCTATCGGGCAATCTGGGAAATTCTCTTTGCTATACTTTCAATCCGAAAAGTGTTACAAAATGGCAGCTAGCACTAAAGTGTCAATTAGAGAGCCATTAGCAGAGAGAGACACAAAACTACTTGATAAAATATGGAATTTAATTAAATTCCAAATGGTCAAGAAAAACGCATACCACACCAACTATAGTGGAGGGAGAGGCCAACGCCAGAATTGACCAACGGGGATTTCTGTCGTCCATATAATAAATGGAAATGGAATTCTGGATGTGCGCGCCACTGTATGTGCTGTGCATATCCGCCAAGTGTTTCGCCATGTTTTGCTCGTCGAAATTACTCGAAAAATAAAAGAAAATTCAACCATAATCCCTTGTGTCGCCCTCGGGCAGCGACACAACTAAAACTCAGGACACACCAATCCGACTCCTGGCCAACTATGTTATGCATCCTGTCCTGCTGGTATATGTATAGTATACTGACTCGTACCTTTGGTCGTCATCATGGCCGAACCGCATGCAGCCTGTAATTATGCCGTATAGTAAAGCAAAATAATTTAGATCGCAATGATATTATTTAAATTAGCTGAGCCGCGCACGTTTTATTCCTCCAACGATGCGGCGGGGCCGCCATGACGACAGTAGTGTGGTAGTGGTCAGTTGCCATTTTTTTTTTTTTTTCTGTTGTAATAATAATTTCTTTAGAAGCGTTTTTCTGTTCGTGCGCTTCCACAGTTGTGTTTGCCAACTGCTTGGTGGTGATGTATAGTTGGGTCCTCTTGGGCATTGATAGTGACTCTAACCAACCAGAGCGTATACGGCTCAAGCGATTAGCCAAACCCAGCCCCCGGCCGAAAGTAGAGCTCTTCAGATGGGGCGCGCTACCGCCATTCATTGGGACGAAAAATGCAAATTCAACGGAGTGTGTATCCATACACTGGGCAGAGTGTGCAGTGCACTCTAATTGAGGAGAGGTACATAGCAGGACGACATGTATATAGTGGATTGGCTCGATTGCCACTGAAAGTGCGAATTTTGAATGGGCCCGCTTAATGGGTAATCTGGATAAGAGAGCCAAATGATTGTAATTAAGTTTGCGAGAGTCACTGTACGTTGATCCTGTACCGGACGGAATTGCCAAAAATTGTTGTTGTTGCTTGGGGTAGAATGCGAAATGAACACCAAATTCGTCTAAGCCATGTATGCCGATGCCGACCTTCAATCAAGGATTATCGAAAGACAAAAGATAATAATCGAAGCGATGTGCGGTTGCCGTCAGGGGGTTTCTTCATTGTTGTGGTATTTAATCCTTCCTGCAGGCTTGGTATTGATGCTTGGGCTAATCACAGTACAATGGGGCGTAGGAATGGTATTATTTCGAAAACGATTCATCATTCAACAAGTTAACGAGGTGCATATACGATTGTGTTCGTTTTGTAGAGAAATTCCTGCAGGACAATGGTGCTGTTGAGAGGGTGAAAAGTCAACCTGTGGGCGAAGTGGCCAATTATTGTTCTCCCGAACCGGAAGGTTGACTTTTTAGAGTATATTGTTTAAATCAGTTCGGTTACGTAATCTGATTCAATGGCAGTAAATAGATCAGTGCAACTGGGAATTAAGGACTTAAATTTACAAATTTTGTGTGCGGAATCAGATGCTGATGAAAATCTATCTTATTCCCATTCCGCATGGTGGTGCACCTGATGCGGGTTATTTAGACCTAGATACGAGTGTGAAACTCAAGGGATTATTATCCTCTAGATAAAATATTGAGCGGAGTTATGTACTTCTCCACTTCGAAATTGATATCAATGTGTAGCTTGATTCTTTCAGCAAACCAAACTGTTGATGTAGGCATTTCAAGGTTCTTATATAGGCCCTTTACTTTTTGTAGGAATTTTTGCAGATATATTTACTTATCTTCACTTTTTGTGAATCCATATGCTGAGGCTGTCTTCATAACAGGAGAGTCTATCTTAGAGAACCTTAAAATTATAGCTAATTGTTGTTGTTGCGCTCTAACGTATTTTTTAGGCACTTTAAAGCGAGTTGTTCTTTCGATTTAAATGAAAAACTATTTTTTTTAAATGGGTGCTGACGGAAGTCGATCCTGATGTTCACACAATTCCGCATTAAATTATCCATGTTTTGAGGCCAGGCTCCATAGATGTGATCAACATTCAAGTCGTGGTCTAATATGAGCTCTATATTGAGGAAGATTTGATTCGTGCGCTAAAGCACTTTCTTTTCTAGATATACTTAAAGCACGCTTATCTTGCGACATTTGAATATGTGCGGTGTCATTACACTCTCAAAGTTACTGTCAATCCAAGCAGGTTCATGGATTAGATTGGTTGGTCGTCCATATTTATTTGTGACACAGTCGAAGCAGTATTCTTACAAAAGATGTTGACTTCTTTGCGTTATAACCAGGTTTTCGTCTTTCCACTTTAAGTTTTTTGTCCAGATCTTTATTTGGAGAAGTGGTATAGTAGCAGCTGGTACCTGGTACCTCTGTGTGCTGTATTATGCATCCACAGACAGATATTTGTACGTTCTGTCATCAGCAAAGCTGTATAAGTTGTTCTTACTTATACAAGCTGAATGAACAATACTTTAACTTGATAGAACAAAGTGGAGGTGCGTTTTAAAAAACAAAAATATTTTTTGGTCCTTCGAGCCGGATTATTTCATTGATATGAAGAAGAATTAGAGTTGGAGAGAGCATAGACCCTTGGGCCACTCATGAATTCATATAGCAAGGAATCCAATTACACAACAACTATTGTAACTGGGATCCATCTGTCATAGAAGTAAGTTTTGTATCTATGCGCATAAGAGGCTTATTCGGCAAAATCCTTTGAAAATACGTTCAAGGAAACGGATGTTACATACCTCAACTAATCTTCAATAGTACAACGTCTGGAAAATCCATACGTGCCTGATGTCATTTATTATTCGGTCTTTACTTCTTTTCCATTACCTTAGACCCTATGGAAAGTGAATCTGGACGGGAGTTTTGTGGCAAGAACTTACTTCCATTTTCTTGAGAATCAGTTGATCACTAGTGGTCTTTCATCTAGCTGCGCAAGATGTGAGATTAGTTCTTATGACTTTTGAACTACTTAGTGCTTAAATAGAATAGGTGAACGTGAGTGAGTGATATTAGGCCGCTCGAATTTTTCTTTTTGGAGGGAATATGCTTTCTTACAGTACCTAAGTAAAACGACAAAAGAAAAATTTGTTTTTGCTCAAACAAAGTCTTGTTAAAGGCAAACATAACCAAACTTAACGCGTACTGAATCAAATCTATAAGAAAAGGTCGTCTGCAAGTCAAAAACCGTTTACCTACTCAATGAACCAAAGCCAGAAACGATATTAGGAACATGTTTGAAAGGACTTGTGTAGGTGTTCGTATGTAGGAAAAGGGTATAGATAACGGGTTTTTCAACAGGGACGCTACAAAAGTAGAGCGACAGGGACAGCAAACGACGTCGAATTTCTTGCCGCTCTTTTGACAATCCGCCTACGCTCTATTTCATCTAAGCAGTAGATGCCCACCAGAAGTTCTTCGGCAGTGCTACTTCGGCCTGGTGGAGTCGCACTTGAGATATGGCATTATGGCTTGGGGAAATGCGCCGCAGCTCCAAAAACTCAATATGCTGCACAGGAGCATTCAGAAGATGATGATGAGAACGCAACGACAGCAAGGTGACAGCATTAAAACGTATCTATCAATCAACCAACTGCATAAACTGGAGATATTCTCAACATTCAAAGATGACAGCACATATAAAACACAAACCCAACAAACAGTAAATACAAGACGACGACAACAAAACAAATATATGGTCCCGATGTATTGGAACGAGTATGGACGTAGACGCTACGCAGTAACTGTCCCAGCTACATTCAATGAATTGCCAACACACTTTCTTGATCTACCTAAATCAGTATTTTTGAAAAAAATTAAAAAAATGTATCTTAATGTCAATGCCTTGTAATTTATATAAATTTTTCAATACTTTTAGTTTTAATTTTTGTTAATTTAATATTTTTTTCTTTAATTTAATGAAGTAAAATTAATAAATGCAAATAGAACTCAAACAACAAAATATCCAATCTTCTGCAGACAAGCCACTTAGGCTTTGCAGAAAAAATATTGTTAATTGTAAAAACAGTTGTAAAAAATAAAACATTCAATTCAATTCAATTCAATTCAATTGAAATTTGTATGAATGTATAAAAAAAAAAAAAAACATTTCTCTTCAGTAAGGTTTGCCATTGCCATTTCATGATGGAAAGATATACGAGCCAACAACGAGTCGAAATTATTAAAATTTACTACCGAAATTCGGAGTCAGTGACCTCAACGTTAAGAGCGTTACGTCCAATTTATGGTCGTCATAATCGTCCTAGCAGATCAACAATTGAGCGTCTAGTGGAAAAATTTGAATCCACAGGCACAGTACAAAATGTTCCCGTGCCAGTGAGACAAAGAAGTGCCCTTAGTGTCGAGAATATTGCTGCCGCTGAGGCTTCAGTTGAAGAAAGCCCAAATGTGTCTCTCACACGTCGTTCTCAAGCGTTGGGCATCTCTGTGACGTCGTTGTGGCGAATTTTGCGAAAAGATCTTGGCCTACATCCTTACAAGATTACAAGTTTGGAGAACGTGTTATCTTATCTCACGAAATGGTCCAGTCGCTTGTCGTGCGATTTGACGCCGTTAGACTATTTCCTGTGGGGTTGACGTAGCCCCTATGGTCTATGCGAACAAGCAAGCGACGATTGATGAACTTCGTACGAATATCGAACGTGAAATTGCAGCAGTATCGGCCGATTTATGCTTGAAAACCGTCGAAAATTGAGTTCAGCGTCTGGACTTCTGCAAGCGTGCCCGTGGTGGCCATGCAAAAGAAATCGAGTTCCATACATAATGGTATCGAACGTACTTTCACAGGAATAAAGAATTTCATTGATATCCAAAACTGTTTTTGTTTTATTTAAAAAAAACTTTTGTAGCGCTCTTATTGAAAAACCCTTTACATTCAAATTCATTATCAATTATTCAAAAAATAGAATAAGTGGTACTTTTTGTAAGTACTTCGCTTTTGTGACTTCGTAAAAGATCGCCTGGCAGCGGCGGGTTCACACATTTGCCGCCAGTAGGTTATTAAAATCCGTAGGGGCCTTCAAAGAAAAACTTGCGATCCAATCCACGAAAGACTTTAAAAAATTACTGTATACAACCAGAAAAATGTTCCAAGGAAATTCAGATTCATTTGTAGAATTTTCTTTGTTGCCACATGTTCCTGGGTATGACAGAGATTGAACGAGCTTTCATCTATTTTAATGGCATTGAGAAACCCCTGAGGTTGCAGGGAAAGTCGTTACCATAGTATCAGCCTAGCTAAGATCGCAAAGAAAGACCATTTCTTAATGATTTCTCGAAACACCTTTGGTTCGGGAACCCAGCAGAGTCTTACGTGGTGCTAAACGCCGTAGCTCTCGTTGACAGTGTCTGTCAAAAATTGATTTTATCTCTATACGGCAGATATACCTAGCTTTTATTGCAAGTTGGCTATCAAATGTGTAATATCTGCGTGAGGTATAAAGCCATCATTGCAACTTTTTGTAACTGCCAGTACCTCAGTACTTTTCAGAAAGACTTAGATATTGGAGGTAAATCCGAAGCCTATGTCGAGGCCGACGTACATACATCTTCTATCCTTCTCGGTATAGATGGGTTGATGCAATGGATATCGGCCATTCATTACGTACTGTGGATACAAGTTTAAAAAATGCAGTCTTACAAAATCTATATAGACGGACAGTTGTTCAGTCTGCGCATTCACTATTTTCCATGTACCTACCTACATATTTATTTCGGATTGTCAGGCTGTATTGGCAGCTTCTAGTCGGGCTTAACCGAATGGAAGTTTTTTTTTAGTAGATTCCTCTACGAAAGGTGCAAGGGTTACGGATTGGAATTATCCTACCGCGTCACAATGGGATTGGTTTCCATTGCCCCAGTGCTGCCGATACAGGCAATTTTTTTGAATATTTGTCAACAGCTTTAGTCCACTGGATCCTCACTTGAATTGTAGACTGAAAACCCACGTAGATTTATGAACTTATTACCCGTTTTGGAAGTGGCATTCATTTTTGAATTGTTAAATAAAAATGTTATGCATAGGTACCTCATTCCTTCTCATTTGAAAAGCTTACAGATAATACGCATTCTTAAGTACGCATCTGTCCCAACCTTCCAAAAGTAAGTTGCACACATACCTAAACCCTTCTGGTAAGCTTATAACTTTCAAGATCAAACGATAAACCCAATGGGCCAAAAAGTAGCCCATACTTCCAAATTCCTTTGAAAAAATGATTGCGAATCTTCAATTCCATTTTAAATTTGCTCAAAATGGCCGCAGGTTAAACTGGGAACACCATCTCATTTCATTTTCTGTACGTGCTCGCCATTAATGCACTTAAATCACATCGTCCAACTAATTTTCATTCAAGTTGCATACAGCATGGCATACATGCGATATGCCGCCTCCTCCCTCCTGTCGCACATCGCACATCGCATACATTCGGGCAATCAAAGCCGCGGGATTGACGCTTAATGCTCATGATGATGAATATGGAAGGCAGCTTGGAAGATTCGCGAATACATCGATGCAGCACCGCCTTCAAAAAAGAAACGCGCAAAGGGATGTGCATTTGCAATGCGAACCAAATAATCGAATCTTGGCCAGGCCATGTATTTATTCGCTGAATTAGTTGGTCTTCCTCTGCAGCTCACCTCAATGGCGATGCCGGTGTGCGTATCGATTGGAATCCAATTCCCTGGTAAGGTACGAATGGCCACTTACGGACCAACAGCAACTTGCTGCCGCTCAGGACTTGTAGATCAACTGGTGCGAGGACGAGGTCCGAGGGGAGAGATCAAAATTAGTAAATCGCTGGAAAATGATTTGTGATGGCGCGATAACCCATCGCTCCTTTTGATTGACTCTTGTGATTCCCGCGATATCGATGTTGATGTGGCTGCCGATGATGACGACGGTTATGCGAAGACGTCCATGATGACGATTTGTTGGCTGTTGCACATCGGATCCGATCCGAGTTGCTGCCCCAACCGGTTGTGGTTGCCATTCGCGCATCCATCACCATCATCGTCGTCGTCGTCGTGGCCGTGTCGGTCGTCGTGGTGCGCGCACTGGTCCTTTGTCTGGGACGTTTTGTGAATTTGTAATTGGAAATTATTATTTCCACTGTTTGTCTGTCTGACTTTGAGACTCTGAATCTGATGTTGGCAAAAGGGAAGAAGGGGGTGGTACCCCAGAGTACGTGTAGGTTCTTGCAAATGGCAACAGAATGCGCAGCCATCACTTGGAGCGAGTCGGATCTATGGAATTGGCAATAATCACGCATAATCATAATTTGGTGGAACGGAATTGGCTCTGAGAGTGCATGTACTGATTTTGAGGGAATTGCCTGGTTTTGATTTGCGGATTATTTGGGTGGCTCAAATGGCGAGTATAGGTATACCTATGAGGGAGTTTCGTTCGAGCGCTGGTTTGATGATCATGAAAATCAAAGTCGTTGGAATTGGTTGCACATCTTGGGAAGTTGCTGCTAGAATAGGTCGCTGCTGGAGCATTTCTCTTAATCTCTTAAGCTAGCTTCTCACCATTAGGCAAGCAGCAAAAAATAACCAGAAGAAGCTCATGCTGCCAAGCAAGAGGAATATCTTGCCACGCTGCAGGCATGGACCAGAAATGACAGAATAGATGCTTATGACACCTATAGGTAGAGGAAAATATGTATAAGAGCGCAAACTTTTCCGAAGAATAGGAAGAAGATATACGAGAAGCGCGCGATGTCACCCCAATGAGTTGCGAAAGATTTATCGATGAGTATGATGTCGTTTAGGTCCAAGTCGAAGACTGCAAAAACGAACAAGGGAACACATTGTAGTAGTCAGCGCTGGCCATAAGTCTCCTCAACATTACATGCAAGATTCTGTCTGCAAATAATTTGTGAATGCCTAAAGCCGATGGCCAACAACCTGATAGAGCTCATTATCAGTGCGGTTTTAGGCTGAAAAAGTCCACCATCGCCCAAATGTTTACACTACAGAAAAACTTGAAAAAGATCCACCTCTTTATCCATTTTAAGGTTGCCTTAGGTATCATGCATAGAGATGAGTTTTCTAATTTTGGCATACCCGCTAAACAAGGTGAACCGCCTGTTGATGCGGTTTTTGTTAACATCATCCGGAGGTACAATCTCTTAGAAGTCTGTGGAACTACTCGCACTTCTCTGTTGGTTGAGGCTCAGGTCTGGTCCGTACACCATCAAAATTGGCCAAAGTATAGAGGAAGTAAGAGGAGAGTCCAAACTCAATTTGAACGCAGGACCAGGCGGTCGGTCAGCCGAACTATTTCAGACAGCGGATAATGGAAAGCATAAACCAACTCATCTTAAATATTTGGTCGGAATAAGAAGTACGCTTGATAAGTGGAACCTCAGCATTATTTGCCCGATTTCTGAGACAGAAGACCCTCTAAACCGGAATCAATCACCTCTACATAGCATTCGAGATCCTGTTTGTCGTACTGCCTACAATTTCTCAATGAACTGATCTTACCACCCGGCAAGTTCCCGTCTCTGACTTTACGACAGATCCTGAACAAAACCCAAAAAGTTCTAATGGATTCCAGTTCTTCGTAATCCTGACAATTTTTTCAGGTTGTTCAGAATGACGATGGAGAGCACAAAGTCTGCAGAATTCCTTGCAAACGCTAATTACATTGACATCAGAGTCAGAACGTATAGTGAGCTGTCAGTTGCAGGCTTCCAAATGATACCAAGTAGGATTGAATATTGTTATAGGCCAACTGTAACTTTTACTTAGAGACTTTTCCTATCTCGGCTGCCCTATAAACTTTGAAAATTATACCTCATCAGAAATCAAGCAAGAAGCTAAACTAGGCAATCACTCAATCTTTGGGATAAAATAAGAGTTCCATAATCCCAGTCTTGCACTATGGTGCCAAACCTGGGACGTTCGTCAACGCAGAGGAAGGTATCCTCTATCGCTTTAAAGACAAAGTTCTTCAGCCTGTTTGCGTTAAGGGGATTTGGAGGTGGAGTTTTAATAGCAAACTTTACAAGCTATGGTACAGCGACATTGTCGTGAAGGATGTCTAGGACATATGTATGTACATAGCATGGGCTGGACACTAAAGCTTCCGCTCGAATGTAGCACTCAGCGGTTTGAACAAACTTTTAATTTTTCTAAACGAAGGTATACCTACTTCCACAAACTGAACCATTTTAACCAACTGAAAAATTTAAAAACCATTTCGCGATTGTAACAAATAGTTTCTTCAACTGATTGATTCCATAGCTACATCCACTTGAGTGCATCGACTCCAGATAAACATTCAACCTCAGCACTGAAAAGTAGAAAACAGCTCACATTGTACCGTTGGCCCCTTCAGGCTAAGCGCGCACTCATAACTCATTGAAACATTTCTCAAAACCAAAACGCGAGCACTAACTTTTTAATGCACGTTTAATTTTTTAATGGCGAAATGCTTTTAGCGCTCATCAACAACCACCCCCAACCTCATTGGTATACCACCGTCGGCGACCGCCGCCGCCGTCGTCGTCAAAAAACGTCTAGGGGAGAACTCCAAAGCAAATAACACGCCAAAGCAGAAGAGAACAAAAAAAAAATATGTATTTCTAAAAATAACATTTGAACTGAAGTTTTGGAAAGTTTCACTCCACCAAAAGCAACAGTACCCGCACAGAGAAGGTGCAATAAATTACACAACCACCGTGTATTGTTGGGATATCCTGTTTCCATTCCACCCCTATAGCCAAAAAGCAAACACCTCCCGCAGCAAATATTAGGAAAATAAATTTAATTTGAATTTCCCGCCTCAAAAAAACGACAAAAATAAACCAGCAACAATGTAAAACACAAGAACAAGACAGTAATTAAATTTTCATAGGACGCTAAATTACACACCGACCAGGACCCAGCGAGAGGTTGAGATGTCCTTGTGCTGCAGGATCGTATGTGGACTCAAAATGAAATATGTCAGCAATAGGTACGCCATCTACATCCCAGATCGTATTTTCGAAAAAAAAATCAGACTTTGCGTCTCCCTCCCGCCTTGGACTGTCAGCGGGCACATTGTCGCCGTTGGGACATTAAATAAACGTATACCTTCGCATGCATAATTCACCCGTTTAACCAGGTGAGGACAATTCCATTGCCCCATGCACATCAAGCCATTTGGCATTGGCATGGAAATGAAGATGGGGATGCGCGCTAAGGTTGCACTCATCGTTTGCGGAGGCTGTGCGCCACCGGAGTCGGTCGTACTCTCCACTTGGTGTGCCAGGAATTTGCACATTTTAATTAACGATTTAAATTACTGTCGTCTTTATTACATGCGATGTGCCTCCTCTCTCGGAGGTTGTATGCGGGTCGGTGGCCCAGTTGGGCGGCACCGGCGCTAGCCACATACCGTCGTCGCGGTATCTAATGAGAATTCCGCATGTGTGTACAGTGTACATACTTGGATGTAATTTCCAAGTCAAGCCAAAAGGGAAATTTGCTCTTGAATATACTATTCCAAAAGTTAACTGCTGTCTGGTCGGCCATGAGAAAGGAGTTCCTGTATAACTTGGCGTGATTGCGAGTGATTCATTAGGAGGAACTAAGTTTATTTGATTTTCGGTGGGAAGCGATTGTCTTTGAAAGTTAAACCGCCATACGTTTGCTGATGATAGTGTAGGAAAGTGGCTGCCGGAAAACGATGTGGGAGCCAACAGGCGACCGCCAACACTTTCATTAGTGAAGACCTATTTGTTGAATCACTGGAACAGCAGACAAAAATGGTCGCAAGTCGCTCTGAATCCATATACATAATCGGGGCGTAACGAAGAAGCTTGCTTTGAGATTGATTAATCAGTGGCTTAAGGTGAGACAACAAATTGAGGGCGTAGCTCTTTCAGTTTTAAGGCACTTCTCTCAGGAATGGCGGACCTGAGACCTTTAATTGCTCCGAGATGACAACAGAGGCTTCAACCCAATACAGCCCTACCTAATGAGGCCGATACTTCTTTACGACACGTTGTGTGGTGCCAAAAGCTCCAATCTACAGGATTTAGAGAAGACAGAAGACAGAGTAGCAAGGCTAGATTCCTTTACCTTTGGCCGTGTAAACCTCAGCAATGCGTTTGCACCACTATCCTACTTTAAACAAATCCTTCGTGTGGACGGAGCAGGCAAAGTAAGTCACATATATGGACATGGACATGAAGGACACTGCGATAATAAAGGGTTTTCCAATGAGAGGTGTTATTGTGAATAGCCCGCTATTTCGGTAGCTGTCACTTTTGAAGCTTTTATTCTTTGACATTTGACAAGTAGAAACTATACGCCATTACTAAAAATGGAACGATACACTCTTCAACAACGCATTGAAATGATTAAAATTCACGACAAAAGTGGTGAAAATCTTGCAGTCACAGTTCGCAAAACTAAAGCATTTTTTGGTCGTCGGATCGCAATACAGAAATTGGTGAACAAATTCGAGCTGTTGGAACAAGTTAGTGATGTGAAGAATAAAACTCGTGCACGTCGCTCAAGAACAACTGAGAATATTGCTGCTGTAGCCCAGGCCAAAGTGTTGAAGAAAACCCAAGTTTTGTCCATTCCTCGTCGTTCTTTGGAATTGGGCATTCCACAAACGTCATTACACCGTATTTTGCATAAAGACTTGGGTCTTAAGTCCTTCAGTTAATACAAGAAACTCAAGCCGGCCGATCATCAACAACGTCGTATCTTTGCTGATTGGGTCTTTGAAATGCTTGAAAATGATCCGGGATTCCATCGAAAAATCATCTTGACTCAAAGATAAAATTCGTGAGGCTATCGAGGACATAGGGCAGCCACTTTGCGATTTGGTTATGGAAAATTTCATGAAAAGGATATGGTTCTGTAAGCGTACTCGTGGTGGGCATACCTTCCTCTTTATTATGAAATAAACATCCGATCATTTATCTCAAATAATGACATTTTTTCTTTGAATACCAAAATAACACCTCTTATTGGAAAACCCTTTACTATAGGCTCATCTGATGCCCAACTCTGGATACAAGAAAATAAAACTATAGCTCCTGCTACTTAAAAGATTAAGCAACTCGAAAGTTGTACATTAAAATTCCGGAACTTTTGATATGAATAAACTTTGAATTGAATTGAAAAATTTAAAAATTGAATTGACTAGATCTTAGGCAGACACACGCAAGTACTTGGACTCCCATTCAATGGCTTCTGTGTTGTAGCTGCAAGGGTGAAGAGGAGGATAAGTCCATCACCCACTTTCTTTGCACCAGCGCTGCCCTAACCATTTTATTAAGACCCAAGGGTTTACGATCATTGTCTAAATAACAGTGGGATATCCACGACTCAACATCAACATGCGTTAAAGCAGCAAAGGAGTGGAAAATGACATGAGGTCTTGAGACCTATAGATATGTCACCAAATGTCAAAGAATATACACAACCGCATTTCTCTACATTAAAGGGGCATGAAGCAATGGCTGTGCTGTTAGACTTCTTAAACTGAAGAATCTTCCAATAACGTGGTTGATTATCTGCTCAATGAACTAGACTAACTGGCTTAACAGGCACGGCACACAAAATGACACCTACAGTTGGAGTGATTGTGATTCTTAATTTTCTACCTTTAGACCTACATGCAACAATCTGCTGCCAGAAGTGTTTAAAGGATCACCCAAATAAATAGCCAATGGGTTATAAAAAGAGTTACTGGGACTGAACACATGCATAAAGTTGGCTACAAGATGGCTAGGTCATGATAAGGTACTTCAGTCAATCAAAGCTTTACAAGATTTGCATGAAAGCCAACCTAAAAAGGGCGTTGCCAGAACATTTTTTAAACAATACATTTTCTGGACACGGACAAAGCTGGCCGGGTACAGCGCTGGGCTTCAAAAGGCTTTGTCGAGAAGAACCCATCTGCTCACCACTGGAAAGTTCAGAAAGTCATAATGTTTTCAATTATGGTTTTTTTTTTTTTTTTTTTGATTTTCCCTGCCCAGTTGGCTGACACTGCGACCTAAAAAGATCTATTGTATCAAAGAGGGATGTATTTATTCTCAGAGACGAATGACCTCCCTAGTGAAGGCCAATATATCCTTAGTAGCGAGGTTCCTAAGCTCTGCTGGTGAACGCGTCTCTCTGCCAAAGACACGTTTTCTTAATCAATGAAGTGCCGGGCAATCACGGAGAACGTGCTCGGAGGATTCCTCATCCTTAAGGCAGAACCTGCATTCTGTCTCCGGACACAAATTCATTTTGTTAAGGTGATATCGCAGTAGCGCAGTGGTTAGTGTGCTGGACTACTGTGTGAGGGACCCCAGGTTCGATCCCCGGAAAAATACAAATTACATCTTAAAGTTTTTTCTACTGCGCCACCTCTCGCGAACGTCTGACAAACATCCAAGAGTATGACTGTCATGAAAAAGCTTCTTAATTCAGCCGTTCGGACTCGGCATAAAATTGTAGGTCCCTTCCATTCGTCCCAAAAATAGAAACTCATACAAAACGAATGGTTGCGAGAAGTTAGGCCTAGGGTGTCTACCCGCCTGTGGCGCCACCTATTTATTTATTTATTTTTAAGGTGATATCGCAAGCCACAATGGCCTGTGAGAAAGCCCACCAGCTTATGCTTTCCTTATTTAGGTTTAGGATTACCTTGTAGGAGTAAGGTTTAATTAATCTTTTGGCTTGTCTGAAACCGGGAACATTTTTCCAGTGGTTTAGACGAAGTTGTTGTTCACAATCGTTAATTATACCTAAAGCAGTAGCTCAATTGACTCTGGAGTAAGGTTCTGGTCCATAGAAAGCGGATTCAGATCCAGCCCTAGCTAGTTGGTCCGCCGATTCGTTGCCCGCAATACCTTGATGGCCAGGTACCCATCCAAGTCTTACTTTGTTATGTTTGGATAGGGCTTGCAGAGCATCGTAGCAGCATTTTACTATTTTTGAGTCCATCGTTTTGGACGACAAAGCTTGTAAGGCCACTTGACTGTCAGAGAAGATTTGTATAGTGGCGCCTTTGATACCTTTTTTGGAGTTTAAAACGGCGCAGATCTCAATGGCATGGATATCTACTTGAAAAACTGTGGGACACGATCCCATAGGTATCGAGACTTTGGTGTTGCGTCCAAAGACATCAGCACCAACTCCAGACTCCATTTTCGATCCGTCGGTATACCAAACCGAACTTTTTGGGTTCAGTGTCGGAACACCATTTGCCCATTTGGTGCAGTCCAGTATTTCTACCTCAAATAATTTCCCAAAACTGTATTCCCTAACCATAATGTCGGGGATGGAAGAGAACATGTCCATGTTTGGGATTGAGTTAAGTACTTTCAGGTGACCCGCATGGCTGGTTTGAACTTATATTCTAGCTGTAGCTTAATAGCACATCTAGCTGCCACCTTCCTAATAAATATATGTAGAGGTGAAAGCCCTATAGTCGCTTCTAATGCTAATACGCTGTAGCTTTTGTAGCTTTTGTAGCCTATTTGCCGTTGTCCGTTCAAGAACTTTAGGCCACCAGACAATTGCCGTACTAGAAGCTTTATGCCTTAATAAGAACATTACAGGAGCAATCAAATCAACATGATAAATAAAAACGTTGCGAAAAGGCGCTCTGGAAAAATAAGGAGCCATGCGGATACCTTAAACTAAGCCTCTAAAACTGCAGTGTTCAACAAACACAACAATAAGCTATCATGCTTAGCTTCTATCTGGGTTTTTTGACTACCATATTAATTTTTATAAGTTCCTATACTAAGATATGTAAGTAGGGCACCTGAATTAGCCTCAATCTACGAAAAAAATTCAAGTTGAGGGTGCTAAGCTTGCTGAAATATGACTATAGCAAACAAGGGATGGGTTTTGGTACCTATGCGCATATTTTCAAAACTAGTTTTCTCAGTGAAGCCATATAGACATCACTCTGTCGCAAAATGTCCATGATCCTAGCGCTCTGGGGAACTTCTTCCGGCAAATCGAAATGGTTCCTATCGCTCAGGAAAAGTGTCGATGTCATTATTATGCAGATAAAGCTCCTCCAAAGCATCGCTACATATATCCAAACGAATGAGCCATTTTTTTTATTTTGAAACAAATGCGTTTCTTTCTCCTTAAAACTTAGATGTTGAGTGTGATTCTACACTTTAAAATTTTTCAAGAGTTTCTAAATGTGGTCTACAACCGCGATCTACTATTTCTAGTTTAACTCCAATAAGACCCAAAGAGAAAATGTAAAAGAGAGGATTATGCTGTGAAACAATCCTTTGGCTAGGCTCATTTTCTTAAAAAGAAATAGAAAGCCACACCGACTCCTACACCATTTAACGTCTCTTATTCCCCAATTGCCCTCGAGCGAAGGACGTTTTTAATTTCACGAATTCTTCATGGCCAATTTGAAACAAAATATCTCCTTAAGTCTTTATGCTAATATTTGACAACGTCTTCCAAAATGGACAAGAAAAAAAAAACTAGAACCCGAACAATATACAATGAACAGGAATTGAATTATAACCTGCTAATTCCATTTTTGTTCCATCATCCCTTTCACCAGGCAACAGGGAAAACTGCACAAAACGAATCCCCCAAGATAACGAAACGAACAAAAAAAACACCAACGCACCCACAAAACAACCCCCAAATGAGTCTCTACAACAAGCAACAAAAAGGATATTTATTACAGTACCAATTCCATTCATCTATTCATATATTTCATTTGCCAACGCGTCTCAAATTCCAACCACCCTCACTCCCAGTTATTAGGAAAATTTTCTTATTCTTGTATCGTCGTCGTCGTCCTTCCTCCAAAACAAGGCAAGCTACACACGAGTAGAATAAAAAAAAAAAACTGTTCTGTCTTCCATTGTTCGCCAAATAAAAGCCAGCGAAATATGATTTTTCATCGCCATCCCAAAAGAGTCCTTATTCAAAAAAAAAAATACAAAAAAAAAAAATCAATATGCGTAAAATTAGACACTCGCCACAGTTGATAGACCCACTTTTCCGAGCACTTTTCAGTGGTAGGTACTCAAATCGCACAGAAGACGACGAAAGGTAAACGTCAAAAATTATAAATAAATTTAGGGTAAGACACAGTTCATACTTTGTCTGGGTGTAGTCCTGATTTTTGCATGAACACGAATACAAAAAAAAATGAATAACAACCGCAAATGCGTTTAAAATGCAAATTGCTTTGACTTTTCACCATTTTCGCTGTCAAATTAGGTAAATAATAAAAAATTGAGGACATGTTCCCATCTAAGGGTTACTAAGCAAATACAATTTTTCCCGAAATCGTCTTTTATCCGCTGACTGTTGACGTTTGTCGTTCGTCCTTTTCGTGCTTTATTTTTTTTCGTTTTGAGTAAATAGAATTTTCAAAATGAAAATACACTCGCGCCAAAGTAAATATGCACACGCGAGTGGGTGGTGTGGGTTTTTTTGGGTAAATATTTGAACCGCACATACATAGTTATCGCCATCATCATTTGGATATTCATCTGCGGTGGTCGAGTCAGTTGGGTCAAACAGTATTTGGGGGCGCGCTGGAGGGTTTTTAATAATAATCCTCTCGGATGCAGAAATCGCTGAAATGAAGCCCCGCCGGCCGGCCGTCGGTCAGAGCTAACACCGCAAATTAAAGAGCAAACATTGCGGTGCACCGATGTGTGATATTAGGATATCACCCGCCCGCCCCCAAGGTGAGAAGGGTTGGCGCTTTTCGGTTAGTCTCATATGATGCGTGGTGGCGGGTCTGGCTGAGGTTATCCTGGAAAAAGTAGATCACAAAACAAAACGAACACAAATTCTGTCTGAAAAGTATTAAACTGCTGATCTTATCAGAATTGACTGATGAAAGTGATTTTTCTGTCAGCAGTTAGTCGTTGAGTTAAAGGGCACGACGCGATGTTACATACGTTACATTTTACTGTAGTGGCTTAGACTGACGAATGTGTGGCAGAATGAATAGCGTTTTGAATTAATTAGACGAATGCATGTCAGTCATTAAGCATAACCTGCATGACACAAACCAGTAAGAATAGACCGCCGACTTCCCGTACACCTATCCTATTCCCCCCGGAAAGAATTTCCCTGTCTGTGAATACGTGTAAATGTCAAAATTAATGGCGGCAATGTTTTTCTATGCAATACCATGCGACCAGGATTTTTCAAGTATGCGTGCGTTAATGGCGCCCCTTTGATTTTATACAGCACCAATACATGAAAAATCCTGGTCTCGCCGGCAGCTTGTAGGCAAAGTCCGTTATGTGGGAGGAGTCGACGGTCTATTTTTACTGGTTTGTGCTGCATGAGTTATGTAAATCCTTTTAGAGACGAAATTCTTTTGTTACATTTTTGCTATAGAACCAGTTTCGAAAAATCGTCATCATTTTTAAAATGTCCCGCCGTGCGTATTTTTTTTTTTTTTTTTTTTTTTTAAGAAAAGGGGATTCCAAATCCTGGAGCACTCAGACGAATCACGGTCCATTGTACTACCAAGCAGAAACCCCTTTTTTGGTGTAATGGTGGAGAAACTCTGATATTATTCGTTTCTCTTTGTGGTCGGTGGCAGAGTATTGCTGTCCCCCGCCGGGGCTCGAACCAACGCCGCTCGGATCACAAGCAATGACTCTAACCACTACACCATGGCCACCGCCGTGCGTATTGCTCTCACATCAAAGGAACTCCAATTTTATGCGTCTTGGTTTTAAACATTTCCCAGACTACTCGGTTCTCTGTCGGTTTGATGTCGCATCATTCGTCTCAGTGCAAATATTTTCAGGAACACGTGTTGAATATTTACTATGCAGTTCGTGTATTGTTCCCATATATATTTATTTATATCTCCCGCTACATTTCGACATCTTCTTTCGATGCTAAGGCGGTATCTGCATCTATCTTCTGAAGAGGTATGTATTCCAAAGTATGTACTCAGCGATTATGCTGGGTTACTGAGCAAAAGGTCTCCGGTTCGATCCCCAGAAAAGAACATCTTACACGAAGAACTGGCTAAGCAGTGAGCAGCAAGACCTAGGGTCATGGACCTCTTAGGCACATTTTTTATTTTATTGAGAAGCAAGACCAAGTGCAAATTTCTAATGCCAGTTTTCGCCATCTGAATTTTCTTGGTCACATAGTGCGTCCCTAGATAAACACTAAAAAAAACGAATTGTTCTTAGAGCGCATTATTCGATACACTTCGTCAATGATTTTTTTTTTTGCATTTAACCCTTGTAGCCCCACCCCAGCCCAGTTTGATGATTTAAGTAGGACTATAGATGAAGCTAAAGCTGTGTATGTACCTTCAACCTCTGCAATGTATACCTATAAAGCATGTCACTTGCAACGACGGCGTTGGTATTTGCGGCATTACTTATGCAGCTGCGCGGAGATGATCCTTGAAAGATAGCCGCACGCATCTATCAAAACTACATTTCCAAGGTACAGTATGTCTGATATTTACATTTCTGGGTGTGGGCAGTGTCGATATGTCAATGGGATATTATTTTCTCTCGACGTATTGTTAAAATTCACACAATTTTGCCACGAAGTTATTTTTCAACAAAAAACAAGAAAATTACAACAATGACAACGGTATATCTCCGAATGATCCAATTCGACACCGATATCTTCCTAACGCAAGTTTATTTCCACTTTTGGGGCTATTTAAGGTCATGTTACAGAATTCAGGGCTTCGGGGCCAATTTTCATAGTGTTATTGATGTAATAGGTGGGCGCAGTGGCTCAGTGGTTAGTGTTCTGGACTACTGGGCGAGGGGTCCAACTCCCAACTCGAACGTCTGACAAACATTCGATTGAATTGAGGGTCACTTCTATTCGTCCCAAAAATACAAATTCACACAAAAGAATGGTTGTGAGAAAGCTGGGCCTAGGGCCTGTTGCTCCAACTATTTATTTATATTTTTATTGATGTAATTGAATCGAAAACTCTCCAATGAAAGACCCAAATTAAACCGACAGGATGCGCTTAGTCAAAAGTCTCCGAGAAGTTAATATTTGAAAAACTAATTGAGGATTCATTTGTCATAATGAATTTAGATTATCGATTCAAGCTCAATTTCCGTCGTTATTGTTTAAAACAAGAATTCTATAGACCTAATTACAAAACGAAGGTATCACTATTGCTAGCTCCACAATCGTCAAAATAATATGCAGACAGTTAATCATTTTCTGTTTATTGCTTTTATGGGAGTCATTTCACAAAGACTGGACATTTTCGCATTCATTCATTTATTTTCAATGGCCCGCTTATCCAAGTGGGTCGGTCGCGGGTGTAGGTTGTGCAAGTGGACCCTCCATAGCTCTCGATCTTCCTCCATCGACTCCAAATCATCATTTTCGCATATTTTGCAAAAGCATCATCATCAACAGCTTAGGATCTAGAGTTGAAATATTGATGAAATAATATTGATGAAATTTCTCACAGAATTGCATTGAAGGACTAATGTTTCCCCTCTTTCTTTGTGACGTTTTCTATCCAGCATAGGAAGTATATTCAATAAGGATAAAATTCTGAATCGATTTAGTCATGTCCGTCTATCTGTCTACCTTTCTGTCTGTTAAAAACGCGATAACGTCGAAACGAATCGACCTAAGCGAATAAAATTTGTCAGCGGACTTCTTAATAGCGTCGTCAGGTTGGTATTGACAATAGAGTACATTTTTTGGTCATAATTAGCTCTGCTACCTCCCATGCAAAACCAATATTAGACCCATGTGTAAATTTTTTCTAATTGCATAACATTTTCCATGACTTCTATGCAGTGGAGGCGCATCAGGCAGGGCGATGATAACTTATTTTACTATCGAATTTCCCAGAATAAAGGTAAATTTCCCACGACTTACCATCACTTTGAGTGGGCATCAGTCTTGCTTCGATTGAACAAAAAAAAAAGGCAGAAGATGATAAAATTAAGACAGACTGAAAGAGATTTTTAACCCTAGAAAGTTAATCATATTTTTAAAATTATTTTTTACATTAAAGGTAATCATTCGTCGAATCGACGAAGTAATATTGGACTCCAATAATTTTTACGAAAAGTGTGCACGAAATGCTTGTTAATTTTAATAGTTAACATTAACAGACCATTTGTTTTTTAAGCAAAAAATTAAAAAAACATTTTTTGTAAAACTTCTGCCTTTATATTAAAAAATGTGTTGGAACCTCTGTTTTTTTACATCGGTTCATACTTTTTTTTATAAAAAATAGAAATAATAGAAAATTTAACATAAAATCATAAGAACTTAAAAGTTAACTGATTTAAAAACAAAAATAAAATATATCGCAAAAAAAACAATTCATTTTGAGCATTTGTTACAAAGCTCATCTACGTTGTCCTCTCTTATTTGTTCGTTAATTTTGGTGGATTTTTTTTTAAATATTAGGTCGAATTGAACTAAAAAGTTACGTAGAAGGTAATCTTCGTCGTTTCGACGAAAATTGGCGCCATAAAAACTAGAGCAAGACTTACCCAAAGAGTTTTTTCGATGAAATTCCACAAACTAAAAGAACTTAGAGATGGCTGGTGTGACACGGAGAGAATATGCAATCGGAATAAAGATCGAAGAGAAAATCGAAAAAAATCGAATCGACGAAGCCAAGCTCTCTAGTAAAGGCATTTACCCTCTTTACAGGAAGAAACTCAGGCTAGTCTCGACCCCCTCTAACTTCGGATTCAATTAAGGCAAAAACTCCAAACCTGAAACATTTGCCATGCTCATTAAAAAGGTCCAACTCACCAAATTGCATCTCTATAGCATTAGTGCTTCTCAATGTACAAGACTTCAAAAATCGCAAAAACCGTAACTGACTCACTCACTCACTCACTAAGATGATAATCATCAAAATTATGAAGCACTTTCATACTGAGAAAAGTCCAAAACAGATTTAGCATTCAGGAGGCGTGGTATACGCCCACTTTGGAAAATTGGTTATTATTTATTTGGGCGACTTTCCATCACCGTAGAATGTTGAAATTCGGTAGAACGGTAGGACTTGTAGTGTACAGAAAGAAAAAATTTAAAATTTTATATTCTCTATTCAGGAGCCGTGGTAAAAATCAAACATTTTATATCCTCTATTCAGGGGGCGCAGTAGCGTAGTGGTTAGTGTGCTGGACTACAGTGCGAGGGATTCGAGGTTCGATCCCCGGAAAAACACAAATTACATCTTAAGGTTTTTTCTACTGCACCACCTCTCGCGAACGTCTGACAAACATCCGAGAGTATGACTGTCATGAATAAGCTTCTCAATTTAGCCGTTCGGACTCGGCATAAAATTGTAGGTCCCTTCCATTCGCCCCAAAAATAAAACTCACACAAACGAATGGTTGCGAGAAGCTAGACCAGGATATCTACCGCCTGTTGCGCCACCTATTTATTTTTTTTTACGCCGGAATGTACTAAATGTACGCCAAGTTCTTAGTTCAAGAAGGTTCAATGTTGAAAAAAATTGGTAGGTTTACTTGGCAAGTTTTTCGTCTATAACATCATTATACAATTTATAAGACTTTGAAAACTTGACCAGTGAACCTACCAATTTTTTTTAACATTGAACCTTCTCATTACATTTGGTGACTAAGTAGTTATACACTTATTTTTGTTTTCTGTATAAAAGAACTTGGCTATTTTTTTACATTTATGTTTTTGGTGTGATGATGATGAATATATAATGGTAAGTTGAATGAAGTACAGTTAGGAGAAAGATGTGGAAAAGAACAATTATCTTAGGTAGGTAGGTAGGAGTGGCGGTGTTGGTAAAAAAAAAAAAAAAAAACCAAGTGGCACAGGATGCCGTTTTGTTACCACATACTCATTTGACCTGGTTGTTGTAGGTATGTCGAAGGGTAGATTAGATCCAGCCTGTGGAATTCAAAAAGGTTATGAGTTCTTTGATGCTATTCTTCGCGACTTCCTCGAGGGATGTGAAGAAGGGTTTACCCAGAGCTCGTTGTCTAGTCCTAGCTAGTGCCGGACAAGTGCATAGGTAGTGAATGAGGGTTTCTTTATCGCTTGCGTCGTTACAACTGCGACAGTGTGTATTATGTGGGATGCCTAATCTGACCGCATGGTCCCCTATAGCCCAGTGGCCCGTGGTAATCGCTGTTATTCTGGCTATATCTTTACGTGTTTTACTCAAGAGGTGGGATGTTTTGTCCCTGCTGTAATTTGGCCACATACTTCTGGATATGGCGCAATTTGTTAGCCTCCTCCATCTGAGATTGGCTTTCGATAAGTATTCTTCGGAAATTTTTGCCTTGACTGCTCCTATTGGAATTTGGATCGATTCCGCAAGTGAGCCGTGAAGGCTTGAACCTCGCCTGGCCAGCTCGTCAGCCTGTTCGTTTCCATAAACGTTGGTGTGGCCTGGAACCCAGATCAGGGTAATCCGGAACTGATCAAGCGAGGCCAACTCCTCTCGGCATTCTAATACTAATTTTGAGTTTATATTGGCTGAGGCGATGGCCTTGATCGCAGCTTGACTGTTAATGAATATGTCTATCTTTTGCCTCGGAACTATGCCCGTGTGTATTTCGATTAGGCGACAGGCTTCACGGATAGCAAGTATTTCCGCCTGAAACACACTGGCTGTGTCCGGGAGCCTGAAGGATTTTGTGATGCTCAGGGACTCCGAAAATACACCCGCACCTACCCCACAGTCCATCTTTGAACCGTCAGTGTAGATTGTTAAATTCGAGTCCCTGTTCACCCGTTCGTCCTGAGAGTCTAGTCTTGAGGGAAATTCTACTTCAAAGTGTTTTTTAAAAAGTATTCGGGGGGTAATGTAATCTGTTGAGGGTGGTACTAGCTCTCTTGATAAAGAAGGCAGAATATTGCTATGACCATAGGGTCTCGCATACCAGCACCCAGACTCACAATTATCTTAGTGAATTATAAAAAAAGATATAAAATACAGTAATATTAGCATACTGCACGCAGAGCAACTCAACAAACATTTAAGGCTGGGTATACGAGGGTATATGATTTTTCGCCCCGATGGGGCTTGCAGGGCTTAAGAGATAATTGATTGCAGTAAACGGCTTTCGACAGTAAATAAATAGACGCTGTTAGTGACCGTCTTAGAATTTTGATTTTTTGACTTTTATGTACCATAAACTTCCAAAAACGTAATTTTTTGGGTGTTTTTTTTTTCGCCCCGGTGGGGCAATATCTAAATGGAACTTTTTTATTTTTTTTATGATTTTATTTTATAGTTAATGGGTTAAATTAGTTAGTGACCGTCTTCGAATTTTGATTTTTTGAGTTTAACTATTATAATCTGCAAATTAAGGTGACCAAAAGGAAACAGTGTTTGTAGAGCAACCAGAACTTATTTTTGTCAGCTTTTCAAAACAGAATAACATTCAAACATTTATGTATCCGTTCATTGAATACAAATTAAAGATTTGGTTCATAAAATAGTTAAAATTGCATTTTGAAAAGTTAACAATTTAACAGCAGTTTCATTTTTGTTTCAGAACTCACGCTCACATATGCAATGTAGTTCACAAAATATCCGACACAGCGCTAATCGTTTTCTCTATAATTTTGCTCTCTCGCGAGAGTCTGTAATTTGCAGATTGTTGTTTGCCGCATTCGTTGTCGTGTCGTTGCTACTGGGATACGGAGAAAACAAGTTTGGATCCTTTTTTTGGCTTTCTGATAGATACATACTAATGACTTAATAATATTATTGTTGTTGTTGTTTGAAGTCAATCGAGCATTGTGATTGTGAGGCACAGAGGCAGATTGGATAAAAATATCTTCGTAGACTATGAATATGATAGGGAAATCAAATCGAAATGAAATATTATATTGAGAGCGGAATATTTTTAAGGGATGATGAATGATGATTGATATGGATTGAGGGCTTGAGAAGATTTGAGAATATGTATGGGAGTGGGAGCTGGGAGGTGAATGATGATTTTTTTATTCTCATGAGTTGAGTTCAAATCAAACTACCTAAATGCAATTTTGGGTCATCGTAACAACCAACCCCTTTCCTACTGTCTGAGGAAAGGGGTTGGTTGCTTTGCTGTTCCCTATTTTCGGCCGAACTTTTCAAAATAGATTAGTGGTTGTATGTTTTAATATTTTGAAAATTATTGTGTGTAGTACATATAAGTATATATACACAACATCCGCTTTTATTGGTGATATTGAAATGGTAATCTATTCATAAATCATAATGATTGGTCAATGTTTTGCATGACCAGTCTGGAGAAGAATTGCTAATTTGTGTTGAGGTTAAAAATTCTAAAGACAACAATAAAATGTGTTCCTGTGGGCAAACTCATTGTTTGTTATTACAAAATTTGAAGGCAAATTAGTACATATCTAGAACTGGGTAATGTTTTGTTGCACTTTAAACGTTGTCCAGGTAACTCATTCACGATATAAAAATAGTGTTCTACAGGATGCTATTTTTGTATTTCATGCCGCATGTGGTTGGTTTGTAAGGCGGCCCTAGATTAGGTGCAGCTTTGAAGCTCCTCTAAAAAATATTTTTAGGGATTACCCAACCTTTTCAATGCCTACCGACTTCACAGTGTTTAAAATACTTAAAATGATAGTACATAGGTACTCAATATCTATCTACGTACTAGCATGGCATTCACACCCGGCTTGTTCATGTTATTTTTTTTTTGCATGATGCTGCTGTATATCTACAAAATTGATCTCATTATATCCATATCTCTGTAGAGTGAAGATAATTACATAAGTAATTTTTCTCTCCTAAAGTGAGCAGAGGGATAATTTAAAAAAAAATACCAAAAAAGCCAAAAACTATTATTAATTTTTTTAAACAATATTTGGGAGTAGTATCTACAATATATGTAGGTACATATAGGACATACATGTATATACATCCATCAATCGGATATATAAACTATGATGAAACTTTGAGTTTTCTGGCTCTTACCATTTGGGCTAGGCGTCCCCAATCAGTCAGGACAAACTTTTTATTAAATTAGATAATACCTACATCCGTAAATGGTGCGAGCAGGGCTGCAACCGTTTGTTTTTAGATAGGATTTATGTCCTATATAAATTAAATATATAACATAATAAAAAGGAACCCAAACCCACAAAACAAAGCAATAATAACAAACTAGCCCTAACAGGTTTTTATAAACAGCCAGCATAGAATATCAACAAATAAAAGCCAAAAAAGAAGAATGAAAATTTGTATAATATGGATTTTGGATATTCATATTATTTTTATGTACCTATTTCGATTTGTGCTTACGAATGCGATTGTACGACGCTATGACGAAAGCCATATTCAGAAGTGTGCGTTAGGAAATTCTATATCACACACACTTTTGGTTTCAGTGTATTAGATAAACAACGTTTGCAGCAACAGGAGCAACAGCAACAGCAAGCACAGCTTGTCCCTTTCCCTTCCCTTTGGTTGTTTTGATTTATTTTGTTGTGCAGACAATTTTGTATTATTTTTTATTAATTGAGCTGAGCGAGTCTGCACTCTGCAGTCACAATTGTGATCTTGATAAGGGAGGGTGTGCTCGTCTATTTTAAATTCTGTGCACTAATACATGGAAACACGTTTACTTGAGCACGGAGTTCGTAGCTGAGGGAGACCCACCCTTAAGTGAAGGCTTCGTCAAAATCCATTCAGTAGTTTCCGAGATTACTGCGAACATAATATTATTAGTATATAAGTCTTGAGGCGTAAATTTTAAATCTTGATAAAGGCTCTTATGACCTAAACTATTGCGCTGACTGACTAAATCGGCCACGAATTCTTAGAAATATATTGACTGTGCCCCTGACAGTATAGTCGAGATGTCAAAGATGTTCGTATGTGGTATGTGGGCGTTGGACTGCAACGCTGGAGTTTAACCTGCATACCTCTCGGGTTCTAAGCCAAATACTCCAATCCTTGATTTGTTGCGATCAAATTGTATAGACGAATTATAATCATGTGCAATGCCGACGGTTTGGTGGAATGAATGAGCTAAGACCATAGGGTAGCCTGGCTCCATGTTATACAATGGAGGTAAGAACCTCGTGGTCAAATAAGACAATACATAATTGATTTTGTTGAATAAATTTGAAGCATGATGAAGCAAATTGATGTTTCTCAGACATTAAAGACTAGAATTCAATTGACTTTTTGATACGTCCAAAGCTTCTAAACTACTCTCGTCTTGGTTGTTAAAATTGCCTGATTCTTTTTACTTATAGACACTAGACAGCTAAGAAAAAAAACCATTGATTGATGCATCAAAAATACAATTCTTATTACTTGCTAAAACTACAAAAATTTACAATCAACGGCATCCATCGACCTTCTTTCTGTCCCCAATTCGACGCTGCACCATAATCCAAATCCAAATCCAAATCCAAATCACATGCAAATGAACACAGACAGAGTTAAACAAAGCGTTACATCTCAAAGTGTGTTCGGTGCAGTGGCAGGCGCATAGATAGGTAGAGGACGTCCTGACGCAGTCAATAAAATCGCATCTTTGTCTTCCTATATATAAATCCAACCCTACCTCAACTGGTCCGCCCTACACCACTCGTACTCGTACATCCGTATATTCCATTGTGAAAAGTCAACTCCATTGTGTGGCCAAATGATGCATTGCATCCACCGAAAGCCTGTTCTGTTGTGTTACTCCTCTTCAACAAAATTTCGATTGATTATGATGTTCTGTGGGATGCGCTGCAATATTGCATGCGATAAGGCAGCAAAAACATGATTAAATTGGTTTTTGGAGCGACATACAGGACTCTATGAAGGACATCCCCCCGAAAATGCAATGCATCTGCAAAGACTTCACTCATTCATCCTGCATATGGTGTGGTGCGGATGCCTTGTTTGTGTATACATATATTCGCATCCCAATTCGATTATCGATATTTATGGATTGAGTTCGAATGTGGCTTTGTTTTCCTTCTGATTCCCTCCACACAAAGGACAACTACATCAACGTGCTGCTGTGGAGCTGATGCTGGATGCACTGTGTATTCTATAATTAGGTGATTTTATCAAATTTTATTTATGCTTCGGTTTGGTAGAGTTTTGTAATGGAAACAAAGGGGCTCTGTTGAACGGGCGAGAGAAGGACCAACAAAAGGAGCCATCGAGTCCACAGACGACATTCGATTATTGTTGAGAATTGAATGCAACTATACAGAGTCCATTGCTCGGCATGGTCAACTGGGGTGATGAATTGTCGGCTATGCATGGGATTGGGATGCGTTTCTATGTGAAGATGTTTTCATTGGAGAATCTAATCGCAAGTACACAGTGTACACAAGTGTGTCCTGGGGATATTGCTTTGTCGAATGTCATCGACAATATAGACTAACCAGCAATGCGGTAGACCAATTGAAGGATGTTTCTTGATAGTGTCTTAGAATTGCTGCAGCAATTTGGTTTCCGAAAGGCATACATCTGTATCTACTCGTTGAAGATGTTTGATCTCTTGGGCATAATAAATCCAAGTGAGTTCTATATACACATAGAGATCACAAGAACAATCAATAAGGAAATTTTCTGTATTATGGGATTGGGATACGTTTTAGATATTAAATTGGTTTGTGCAGTATCTATACCTTAGTATAAGTATTTTTAATTTGAAGAAAGGCGTTCCAAGGCAACTCATTTAGGTATATTGGTCCGTCGGTCGCTTGAATTATTTTAAAGACAATAGTTTATAAATTGGAGAGCGAGGTCCTATACCAATGTTTAAGTTAAAGCCCAAAACTCACTCTTTTTGCGATGTGACATTGATTTTGGGCGTAATGAAGACAGTGACTCCATGCAAGGGGCTTGCGGGGGACAGAATCCCCCCTAACGTATTTAACTGCACATGATTTTTGGGTTTTATTTTCGTCTTGTTTTTAATTTTTTGGTCGTTGTGCATTTGTTCATAATCAATTTGGGCGTTATTTATTATACCTACCACCGATTGAGTCGCTGAGACCCTTAAAGAATAGACTTCAACAAAAGACACGTGAAATATCTCTGTTATGACATGATTTTATTATAGCCCACTAAAACCAATTTTCAAATGGAAGATTAATAAATTTGTCACTGTCCATATTAAATTCTGATGATGACGAACGCTTCAAAAATATGTAACCGGTTTTACAAGAACCTATTACCGTAGGAAAAGTAGGCGGTGGGTATTTGAATAAATATTTAATTTTTCTCATTATTCAAATACCTACTTTTTATAGACATACTAGCTTTTGCCCGCGGCTTCGCTCGCGCAGTCCTCAGGATTTGGTACACAGGGGTGCCTATTGTTTTGTTTTTTTTTACTTCGCATTTTGTTGTTTCGCTTTTCTTACAATTATTTCTGTTTACTTCGTAATATCGTAGTTTGTTTTTGTTTTACTTTGTTTTTCAATCACTTCGCCGTACAATAATTTGGCATTTCTTTCTTTCGCTTTTTACTCGTTTTGCATTTTTGTTAAAAGTGCAATGAGTTATTTAGGTCAATGTTATCTCACTAATGGTTTATTTCGCATTTTATTTTTATTAGAATCTATTGTTTTGGCGTGTGGATTTCTTTTCGAAATTCGTTTTCGTAGTTTTTGGCGGTAAAATTAGCAAACAACATAATATAAACTTTGCATATACCCAACCTTGCACCTACTCCAAATCCTACAGTGACCACAAGCAGGGGGGTTGCAGCATCGCATCTTACTGTTTACGCGCGAATTTGAATGCCCTTAGGCTCTTTACATCAAAAAAAAAAACGAAACAAATGATGGCGAAATAATTGAAATCGAAATAAACAAAAACCGAAATAATCGAAAAACTAAACAATTAAAGGCGAAATGAGCTTAAAACGAACTAAGTAAAAAACTGAATTATTTTTTTTCGAAACAAATATAAACCAGATACCTAATTGAAAAACATATTAATAAAAATGCTGAAGCAACAAAATGCGAAACGACTAAAACGAAACAACTAAAAAACGAGATAAAAATGACGAAACAAACCATACCCGGTACACAGATATTCCTTGTCCTTCACAGTCACTCTTTTATATTTATATATCGCGCAGAAAACCTACCTAAGAAAGTACCTAAGGAGAAGTTAGTATCTCTGAAAAATGTGTTTAATGCCCTATTGGAGAAAACAGTTCAAAGATTATAATGATCAATGTTTTTGTTAGTGAAGCGCTGGCATCTCAACATAGATTATACTATAGCAGATTGAGTCACAATCTATGGGACAAAACATATTTCTTTGCTGGCAAATACAGCGATATGATAAGCACCGTCTTTAGAATAGGGGGAGCTTTTACCCCTTCATTATATTCCACACTTCCGAGATCTTATTACACTCTTGCAACCACAAAGATGCACCACTTTCTAGCAGTATGACCCCATTCATACAAAATTCCGCTTGAATATCTTTGGAGTACGTACGCTTGTTAGATGAAGCGATAAGCATATTCAACGGCGAAAGATTTTGAGACGCATTACAAAGTTTAAAATTGATACGACGAACAGTCCGTGACTTAAGAAAAGGGCCATAAACTAAGTTTGAAGTCGATCGGATGAAAAATAAACTTTGACCCTCCTCTTACTCCTTTAAGGGTAGAATTTCCAAGCTCGAAGAAAACATTTTCTTTATTTCTCATAGAGAATATACAAACCGAGTTTGAAGTCAATCGGAAGAAAAATTAAAATTTCCCGTACAAAGTTTGACTCCCTCTTTTACCCCTTTAGTGGTTGAATTTCCAAAATCAGAGAAAGCAGTTTTCTTTGTTTTTCATAGAGAGAACACAAGCCGAGTTTGAAGACAATCGGATTAAAAATAAAAATGTTCCCATACAAACTTCGACCCCCCCCCCCCCCCCCTTTTACGCCTTTAGGGGTTGAGTTTCCAAAATTAGAGAAATAAGTTTTCTTTATTTCTCGTAGAGAGTACACAAACCGAGTTTAAAGTCAATCGGATGAAATGTAAAATTTCTCCATACAAACTTTGACCCCCCTTTTACCCCTTTAAAGGTTCAATTTCCAAAATTTTAGAAAGGAGTTTTCTTTATTTCTCTTAGAGTATACTTAAACCGAGTTTGAAGTCAATCGGATGAAAAATGAAAAATTTCCCATACAAACTTCGACCCCCCCTTTTACACCTTTAGGGGTCGAATTTCAAAAAATTATTTTTTAGTGCTTGTATACATCATAAAAAAAACCTGTGTGCAAAATTTCAGCTTTATAAAGCAAATGGTTTAGGCTGGGCGTTGATCATCTCTCAGTCGGAATCTTCATTTTTATAATATACAGATAAGGATCAGGATCGATATCTGTCTGTCTGGACTTCTTTTTACCATCTTTAGGTTGGTATTGAAAATGGACTACCTATATCGGTTGAGTATATTTCTGGTACCTCCCATACAAAACCAATATTTGCCCATCTGTTGCGTATCTACGTAGATACTAAATTACATGCTTAACATTTTGCATGACTTTCCAGCAGTGGAGGGTATAAGTTAACATCAACACGAGCAACGGAAATGCTGACAAAGCGTCTGCCTCGATACAGCGAATTTCCACAGAAATTCATGTTGCAATTCAATTCAATACCTTAGGAATGCAAAGTACCGAGGTAAAATCGAATATAAAATTATTGATTGTAGTTAGTTAAGAAGTAAACTCAATAAAGGTCAGAGCAAACTGCTCTAGAAAAGATTTTTTTTATTAATTATTTCGGTGTAGTGATTAACTGGCGCCCATTGTGTGGCTTTCGAACTTACACGTTCAACATTAATTCGCAACTTCAGGAAAAGAGTTCCATCAGTAGTCCAATAACCAAGGATAAAAAGGAACAGAAAAGAGGTCCCCCAGTAGCCCGATAACCAAGGACAAAAAGGAGCAACTATAAAGCTGCAGCCGCCTGAATAGGAATAGAAGAACCACCAAAACAAAAAATATCGTTAATCAACACATGGAGCAACACTTCATACTATTATTGTAAGTCTAGCTCTAAGAAGTGAATCAATTTTTGAAATAATAAGAGAAATAATAAGAGTAAACAAGTGAAGTTAAATCCTAAAAGCACAACTTAAAAACCGTGTAAAGAAACCTATTGATTAATTAATTGATTTTATTTAACAAAACATTATTCAAACAAGTTTATTACATTAGAACTAAGATAACATCTGAAAAAATCGTTCCTCTTTCTTTGCCGTTATCTATTTCCATCCGTGCTCTTGCTTTTATTTCAAATTAGATACTTTGAAACGTTTCAGCCAATATGGCAAATCAAAATAACCTTATTAGGCCAGCACGCCTGGAACACGTCGCAGATCCACCTATCCCTGGCCCTGCTCCCCAACCTGCCCCCCAACTTGCTCAAGGTATTAATCCTAACGATTTAGTTCAACTAATCACCAGATTAGTAGCAGAAACGCTACAAATACAAGGAAGACAAATATTTAATTCGATAATGAATCCCGCGGCCGACATCAATAACGAAGTCGACCAACCCATCAACTTAGTTGATAATAATTTAGCCGACCTTGACAAAATACCAGACGTAGTTAAAAGTCTACGAGAATTCTCTGGGCAAGCTCATGAATTCAATTCATGGAAGAAGAGTGTTGAGAGAATAATCCAAATTTATGATCACGTTAGGGGTACTCCCAAGTACTATGGCATTTTGTCTGTAATTCGCAACAAAATCGTAGGACATGCCGACGTCGTGCTAGAGTCGTACAACACGCCTCTTAACTGGGAGAAAATCTCGAAATGCCTTACTCTTCACTATGCGGATAAAAGGGACTTAGGAACCCTTGAATATCAAATGACAACGCTAGTGCAAGGCAATAGCACGATTTCTGAATTCTATCAGATCGTCTATCACCACTTGTCATTAATCCTAAACAAACTGGGATCAATGGAAATGAGTCAAGATGCTATGAACAACATGACTCAATGCTACCGTGACAAGGCCCTCGATACCTTCGTCAGGGGTTTGAAAGGAGATCTGCCTCGCCTGCTTAGCATACGTGAACCAGCAGACCTTCCACAGGCCCTGCATTTGTGTTTGAAACTACAAAACGTAGACTTTCGCGCCCAGTACGCAAACAATTCCCACAGTTCTCCCAGATCGTCTCAACAAGCACCTCCAGTTCCCGCTAAAAGGAACAGTCCTCCAGGACCTGCACCAGCCCCAGCTCCTAGACACAATTTCTATCCCCACTTACTGCACAACCCTCGTGCTCCACAACAACCTCAACTCTATAGAGATGTCCAATACCAACCTAGGTACCAACAACAAAGAATACCACCAAATCAACGACCTCTCCCACCGAAACCAATGTCCATTGACTACTCCCTGAGGACTCAGAAAGTAGACTATCAAAATAGACCAAGGAATCAACAATTCATACAAAAACGACAACATTCGCAGCAAATACACCAACCACAAAAGATGCAGCGAATCCATCACACAGCTCAACTCGGTGACGAAGAAAAATCCATGGAAGACTACGAGACAGAAATTGCAGAGGAAGACCAAAATTATGACGAATCACTAGAAGAATACACTGAACAGAGTGGAGGAGAAAACTTTGACCAACACGAAGAACTGGATGACATCTATTTTTTAGACTAACGCCCTCTTCACTTCCTTATTTCGAACACATTTCTAGAAGTGGAGAGACCCTGAAGTTTCTTGTTGACACAGGTTCCAACAAGAATTACGTTCAACCACGTCACATAAAGAATCCCCTACTAAATGCTAAACCCTTCTACGCTCACTCCGTGGGGGGAAATATTAAAATAACCCATCATGCACTTATTCAACTTTTTGGCCCCCAAACTGACAAAATTACATTTTTTATTCTCCCTAGTCTTATTTCATTTGATGGTATCATAGGACATGACACACTAAAACATTTAAATGCTATCATTAACACAAGTAGAAACCATATGTCTATTCACCCTGGTTTCTCTCATCCAAGAATTTCCATTCCGCTCAAACAACATCAATCACAATTTGTCAATAACATAAATATTAGAACCGACCACATGACTAAAGAACAACATTCCGAACTTATTAAAATTATTCATAAATGCCCCAATCTCTTTTCGGAACCAAACGAAAAGTTAACCTATACCACCATGGTCAAAGGAGAAATTCGAACCACAACTCGAGACCCCGTGTACTCGAAATCATATCCTTACCCCATGGCACTTAAAAATGAAGTCGAAAAAGAAATACGGAAACTATTAGAAGACGGTATCATAAGACCATCAAGATCTCCCTACAATTCTCCTGTTTGGGTTGTCCCCAAAAAAATGGATGCTTCAGGAGAAAAGAAGTTTCGAATGGTAATTGATTACCGTAAGCTAAACGCTATAACTATCGCCGACAAGTATCCAATCCCTGAAATATACGAAATCCTTGCAAACCTTAGTAAAAATCAATGGTTTTCCATAGTGGACCTAAAAAGTGGTTTCCATCAGATCCCACTTAAGGATTCTGATATAGAAAAAACTGCCTTTTCGGTAAATAATGGCAAGTTCGAATTTACTCGTCTTCCATTTGGGCTAAAGAACGCCCCCTCCATTTTCCAGAGAACGCTAGATGACATTCTAAGAGACCTCATTGGAAAATGTTGCTATGTTTACATTGATGACATTGTCATCTTTGGGAAAGACGAAACCGAACATTTCTCAAATCTGGAAAAAGTATTTCACACCTTAGAAAAAGCAAATATGAAAATTCAGCTCGATAAATGCGAATTTTTCCAGAAAGAAGTAGAATTTTTAGGGTTTATTATTGGAAGATTCGGAATAAAAACCAATCCAAAAAAGGTACAAGCTATAGTTGATCGACCTATTCCTGAAAACCTAAAAGAACTTCGATCCTTTCTCGGAATGTCAGGGTATTACCGCCGCTTTATACGAGATTACTCAAAGTTGGCAAAACCACTGACATCCCTTTTAAGAGGGGAAGATGGACATGTGTCCGCAAATATGTCAAAGAAAAAACTTATTCAGTTGAATCAAGATGCCATCGAAGCATTCCACAAATTAAAAAACTCTCTCGCCTCCGAAGAAGTTATTCTTCAATATCCAGACTTTGACAAAAGCTTTCAATTAACAACTGACGCTTCCGACTACGCCATTGGAGCAGTCCTCTCACAGGATGATAAGCCAATCACATTTCTCTCCAGAACCTTAAGCAAAACAGAAGAAGGTTATGCCACGAACGAAAAAGAAATGCTGGCGATTATTTGGTCCCTCAATTCTTTGAGAAACTTCCTTTACGGATCCCGGAAAGTCAACATTTTCACAGACCACCAACCACTTACCTATGCTCTAAGTAACAAAAATACAAACTCCAAAATGAAAAGGTGGAAAGCCATATTGGAGGAGTATAATTATGAGCTAAAATATAAACCAGGTAAGGAAAATGTGGTTGCTGACTCTCTCTCGAGACCCCCAAAAACTGAAATACACTCAATGACCCCTACAGAACACAGTGCTGACAGTTCAGCGCAAAACCTAATTCCATCTGTAGAAATCCCTATAAACGTTTTTCGAAATCAACTTTTACTCAAGATAGGAAATGAAAATAGCTATCAAATCCAGAACCCCTTTGACAACTATACAAGACATATTCTGATACGCCAAGACTACTCAACAAACGACATCATTAACATTTTCAAGAGATACCTTAATCCAAATACTATTAACGGACTTCTAACAGACGAAATGACGATGGGACGAGTACAAGAAATTTATCCGTTACATTTTAAAGATTATCGTATTCGATTCACCCAAAAATTTGTTGAAGACATAACCGGCCAAATAGAGCAAGAAGAAAAAATTCTGAAGATACATCGAAGAGCACATCGTAACGCCGAAGAAAACAGGATTCAACTGTTGGAAAACTATTACTTCCCTAAAATGTCCTCAAAAATTAGAACACTAGTTAACCGATGCGTAACATGCAAGGAGAATAAATATGACAGGCATCCTAACAAACCACATTTGAATCACACACCGATCCCTAGCTATCCTGGTAACATCCTCCATATAGACATATTTTCTACGGAAAAATACCTCGTGTTGACCGCCGTCGATAAGTTCACGAAATTCGCACAGGCTAAAATAATATCATCCCGTTCAATCGAAGATATCAAGGAACCTTTACGTGATATCTTGTTCTACTTTTGTGTCCCCGAAGTCGTTGTTATAGACAACGAAAAGGCTCTTAACTCAGCCTCGATAACCTCAATGTTAGAAGATGACCTCCAAATCAAAATTTTCAAAACACCACCATACAAAAGTGAAGTGAACGGCCAAGTCGAACGCTTTCACTCCACCCTATCTGAGATTATGAGATGTCTCAAATCGGAAGGACCTTCACGGTCTTTCAAAGAACTGTTACAGCGAGCCGTTAACGAGTACAATTTTACTATCCATTCAACTACAGGTAAAAAGCCCATAGAACTTTACTATGGGCGAATACCCAGACTAAACCCGGAACAATTTGAAAAGACACGTTTAATTAACATCGAGAAAATTAAAGCAAAACAGGAAAAAGATATTAAATATCATAATAAAAAAAGAAAACCGCAGAAGGACTATCAGATAGGACAGGTCATTTATGTAAAAAACAACAAACGGTTAGGTTCAAAATTAACAAATAGGTATAGACAAGAAATCATTAAGGAAAATAGAAACTCTACAATAGTAACAGAATCCGGAAAAATAGTCCATAAAAGTAATATAAGAAACTAATTCTCTTTCAGATGCACCATCTATTTTGGTCGAGCGGAGATCCAGATCATGGATTTCTCAAACTCCCAAATTGTCTCCCTACATACAGGGCAAACAAAAATTCAAGATGGACATTTCAAGTTAATACATAGCATTAATCTTAAACAATATGAGCAATTCCTTTCCGACATATCACCAGTCCTTAATCTCGAAACAACCCAAAGTCAAATCCTTTTTCCCTTAATATCACATGAAATTCAACAAATCCGTAATCTTTTACATAACTTACAACCCAGAATAGCGAAACGTTCTCTAGACTTTATAGGCAAAGGTTGGAAATGGATTGCTGGCAACCCAGACCACGATGACTTTGTTACAATAAAAGAAAAAATTACAGATGTTCTAAAAAACAACAATAAACAGGTTATTATTAATGAATTGTATAACGAACGAATAAACAATATTACGAGAATCCAGAATGAAATCCAAAACTTACTTAAAAATAATAATAAAATAAATTATGAAATTATATCAAATCTCAAATATAAAATCAAAATTGTAAAAGAAGAACTAGAGAATATTAACTATGCCATTCATTGGGCTAAACTAGGTACAATAAACTCTTTTATATTGTCAAAAAATGAAATAGAATTAGCCACCAAAGTATTTAATGAACAAAAATTACCCTACACAACAATAGAAGAAGCCCTAGACTTTGCAGATATAAAAGTTTTAAGCAATAGTACGTCAATCCTCTACATAATAAACATTCCCTTAACAACGAATGAAATTTACGAAAATTTGTTAATAAAGCCAATTAAAAAGAAAAACATTGTAACAGAAACATTGTACGAGGTAATTTTAAGAAATAATGAAAAATTATATGGAACAACAAACAAATGTAAAACTTTTAACAATCTATCCATTTGTAACTCAAAAAATATTGTCAATATTACAAACGATACTTGCATTCCTAATTTATTAAAAAGTCTACCAGCTACTTGCAACAAAATAAATAATCATCATATTCCGACCATAGATGAAATATCAACGGGCATAATGCTATTGAACCAATTCATCGGCACCCTTGAATTTGATAACACAACACACAACCTAAATGGAACATTCTTGGTAAAATTCCATAACATGACCATCACTTTGAACGGAATCCAATACATCTCCAAAGAAGCCTCAATGATTAAACCACTTCCGGCAATATTGCAAACCAGTCCCAAGGAAAACGAATACCGTGAATTACTCTCACTAGAAATGATGAAGGATCTCCATATTAACAATACCAATAAGATCCACCTTCTACAAACAGAAAACGATAATCAACGAGTAACAACATATTCCCTCATCTCCGTACTAGGACTACTTATTACAATAGCGATCATATGCAAAATCTTGCCAAGAAGAAACAACACAGAAATCATAATTGAACAACCGACAACAAAGACGAATGGACCAGTAACAATCATCGATAGACTTTCCGTTCCTGAGGTCAACTATCTCCAATATCCAAGCAGCCCAAAGTTCAACAACCTACCATACTTCTGACGACCGATGACGATCGTTTTTTAGAGGGGAAGAGTTAACATCAACACGAGCAACGGAAATGCTGACAAAGCGTCTGCCTCGATACAGCGAATTTCCACAGAAATTCATGTTGCAATTCAATTCAATACCTTAGGAATGCAAAGTACCGAGGTAAAATCGAATATAAAATTATTGATTGTAGTTAGTTAAGAAGTAAACTCAATAAAGGTCAGAGCAAACTGCTCTAGAAAAGATTTTTTTTATTAATTATTTCGGTGTAGTGATTAACTTATATAAGCATCAGCCAGGGCTTAATATAGATTTTGACATTAATTTGACGTGACACTGGTCATATCGGGATCAATGGAACTCGGGCTATATTTTAGCGTTTAATTGTAAATACTAATATAAATACAAGAAACAACGATAGGAAATTGTTTAAATTTATTTCGAAAATGTTGATTCAGTTCGTCAAACTATCGTGCGTTACTTGCAATTTATACGGTCGATATAATTTAGCCGCTTGCCGGAAATCACGTGCAAACTAATGGCTAAAATTGTCTTTTTAATAGAGCCAATACAATGAACCACTACCTCCTCATTTTATGTTATTTAATTTTAAAGTTGTGTGCACCTATAAAAAGGAGCACCCTCTAGTTTTTACATTTTGAGAGTACAGTGAAGTCTCACTTACATGAAATATCTACTGATTTTTGGACTATAGTTCATATATAGCCGAAAAGTTCATACATATATTGGAACTATGTAGGTATACCTTACCTACCTAATTACAATATGAAATAAGATTTTTTTGAAACGGTTGTATATTTATATTTATGTATATTTATTGTATATTTATTTACTCCAGCTAATGCACAAATTAGTTTATGTGAACGTTTTTAAGCTAAACTCGGTTGAAAAAGTTAGATATTTTTCTTTGGATAGTTTTCTTAAATCCTAAGGCCGATAGCTCTTTCACGCATTTTTCCCATCATCCAGTAGTTCTTCGTAAGGAAGTTAATTATTTTCTAAATGGATTATCACTGTATTTAAAGCTGCTATTGCCTCTGACTCTTTCCTCTGGTTGGTCTTCTGGAGCACGATGGTTTAATGAATATTCATTATCGGTATCTTAGGAATGGGATCATCAGCTTGATTTCCGACATTTTCATCAGGGGCAGCTTCTATCATCATTGCTAATATAATTATGAGCAACTCAACACGAACTAGCTGATAGTTTGTGTTGAATTGCTTGAAAGTATTGAGACAAAGGTTTAATTTGAAAATTTGTCTCGACCGATGGATGATGCAACCGATCAAGATGTACTCAGAGGATTCGGAAAAGCACAGGCTGCTTAAATTGTAGCGTTTCGTTTATTTTGTTTAAACAACTTTGATTTGAAATATTAAGATTAATAGGTTAAGGGGTTTCTCTACGAAAGCCAGATACAACCATGGTAAAAATATCGTAGATTGTGAATGGTATCGATAGCTTCCGCATTTTGCAAAAGTTAAACTGAAATAAGCTGTAAAAAACACAAAATACCGAAAAACACCTGACATTATTTCCCTTCTATCCAATGGGTCTGTAAATTTACCTTGAAATTTCGGAAACTATACGTGTCGCTTTGTAATTAAATGGGCGGACAGCACTCCGCTCGGTACCAGTGAAACTGCAAACATACAGTACATACGCTGCTGCTGCATCAACATTCATTTCATTTGTTGACATCCGAACCGACGATGTTGTGTCCTTGTCATTATACGAACAAGATCATTATTATTTTGTATGGCCTATTGGTTGGCCAAGTCCACTGCCCACTACCACTCTCGCTCATCCTTTTTCGCAGCATCGCGCCAGCAAACCAAACAAACAATAATTCACGATGTTGTCCCGGCATCCGATGAAAATTTAAATTGCACTCCACCATCACCAGCACTCGACCAGAAGGACATCCTCAAAGTGCATATCGTACTCTGGATTGGAACTTCATTTTCGAACATGAAAACATATGAATTTCGATAGCAATCGACAGGACGCGGCGCACCGTCGGAATGCAAAACACTTGTCGCCATATATACCTACCCACCCTTAGTCGCCTGGCCTGCCTCAGCCGTTGCGCATCCAAGAATTGCAATTTTATGAGTTAATTACGGGTTCACATTGTGAGTGGTTGTTGTCACATATACACCAGTCTCTGCTCCACCAAACATAGGATGGTCGGCTTCGCACAACATGATATCCTCCAACTGAATGAGTTATAGATGCGCCATTCCCCCTTCTATACTCGAGGCTGTATGGGCATGCAATTGTTTTGTACGACAAATGGACTCGCGTATAGATACAGCCGCACTGATACATTTGTTTCGTTGATGCAATTTTCGTATAAAGGACCAGGACCAGGTCCAGGACCACTCGGGCTTTTCATTTGCACAGCAGGTTTTAGGTGGTGGCTATTCCGTTACCCGCGTTGATTTGCAATCAGAATGGTGTATGTTCTCTCATTCTCTGCACGAAACGGATTGCATCGGAAAATTGCAAGGGATTTCTCGCTTTTGGCCATCATGCACATAGCGGACTTTTGTTTGATCTCACAATAAATCAGAATTTAATTACATTTTTCCGATGTAATTTTGGTGGTGACATTTTTATGACGACAACAACAACGGTCGATGCTTTTTCGGGTGTTGCACACAGAGAAGCTGTGGTCTTGTAGGTAGACATTAGCCTTTAATAAAACTACTCTTAAATAACAGTCCATAATTTATTCAATAACCGCTAAAATTAAATGGAATTTATTGTTTCAATGGGATTTTTAATTAATTTATAAATGACAATGGCACACGACACACCTATCAGCATTAAGTATCTATATATATTTTTGCGCCATATATTGCATTAACATTAATTTTTGTAATTACAAGTGAATATTGTCCTTTGATACAGATAAAAATTTAATTGCAAGCCACATGAATAATTGATAATAATAATGATATGAAATATTTTGCATATCGCAAAAGTGCGAAAAATATAAATTGCAAGATTTTTTTTAGTGAGTACAAAAGTTGTATCTATGAATTTTAATGGGAGTCGCTTGTTGTTTTTAATTATATTAAAAATTGAACTCGGCGCTTTTATTTTTTGTAAACACAAATAAGGATTATTTTCTGTTGATCTTGTGGTTATGATTTAAATTTTTAAATTTTTTTAAAATATGTGCTTCCATAAACATTTTGCATTTGGCTATTTTTTGTCAATTCATTCATTTTGATATACACTAATATCCTTAAGCCACTTTGAAAATTGCTCTGTAACAAAAATAATCCCAACAAGTTTTTATTTTCACTGAAAAAAAGAAATTATTTGCGAATTAATACTGAAGACGGAAATTCGTTCTCAATTCGTAAATCAATTTAAAAAAAAACGTTTACTATAAATCATCTTTCACGCCTTAACTGTTGGCTTAAATCATATCTAAATAAGGTGAACCTCTTAAACATATTTTTTCTGTTTTTATTGTTAGATATATTTTTCTTTTATTATTAAATCTCGTACGGTCATTCTTTGATTCAATATTGTATTTATGCATTTTAAATAACATAAAATCAAAAAAATTTAATTAAACTAAAATATTTTCTTTAAATTATCCACAGTTTTGGTTTTAAAACCTAAACCAATTCGAATTCGCCCAAGCAATTAATTTTCCTAGAAAACTTTAAAATTGTTTAGATTTTGTTATTAAGGCCAACCTCCTCCAAATTGTTGAAGAACTACCTTTCAATGTATTTCCTTCTGTACCGAGCAATGGCTTGACATTCACAGAGGAGATGAGTAGATAATATCCTCTGCGACATGTAAGTCTTCGCAATACCTGCATGTGTCCGTTTCTTTTAAACCTAGTCTCATGGTGTGCTTCCTTAGAATACAGTGCCCGGAGAGAATCTCTATAGCCGATTGTATGTAGCTTAGATCTGCTAAGCTTTAATAATTCTACAGATTTTTTTTTATCTAACTTAGGCCATAGAGCCTTTAAGGCCCTGTGACTTACTGCATCTGACCATCTTTGATCTGCACTATTCTTAATTTTCTCGAGAATAATTCTCTTGGCCACAGCTATTGGTGGTCTTATGCCTTTAATGGTTTCGAGTTATTGAAGCTCTGTTCCGTTTTTGGCCAGAACGTCGGCCCTTTTCCTTACCCTTGATATTGCTTGCAGTGTCCGAGTACCCAGCACAATCTGACTTGGTTCTGCTCAGAGCATTATGTGGCAGCTTCCGACTATAGTTTCGATTTGATGATGAAGGACTCTAGCGCGCCTTTAGCGCAGCCTGACTATCTATGTAGATAGCGATATTTTTGTTGGATTAAGCAAAATTGTTCCTTGGGAAAATCAACTGGCCTGGTGTTGCTGGACCAGTTGCCACTAAAAAAAAGTGACTTCGGTCAAATCTGACAGCATGGCCGGATTTTTATTTTCTAAATTCGGTTAAAAAATCCGGTCAAAAGCCAAAATCTGAGTTTTTGACCAGAAACCCGGTCAAAAATAGATTATGGCAACTAGATAGGATAGAAAATGCGCAGAAAATCCATTTTCAGAAATAATTCTGGCATGGCATAAAGGTTCTTTTTCGTATCATTGTGCTTTCGATATAAATCTGCATTTGATATTTGCATTGATAGAGTGAGAGCGTCAAAAACGGGCGTCCGCTTCGGCTTTACTATAAAATTTGTTTGTGTTTCCGATTTCAATATACTTTTACCTGTCAAATTTTATTTCATTGCAATGACGCCTCGTTTTTGTTTGTAGCCATGTCGTTAATGGAAATGAAAGTCATGGGAAGACGTGTATGGCTAAATAATTATTTTTGGATAATTTTCTGACACTTGAAAAGAGTAGTTGTAACATATTATAATAATATACATTATTGAAGCTTGCACAATTTTAGAAGATATACTGTATCTTTCTGTGTTAAGATTATTTGCAAATAAATTGAATTGAATTGAATTGAAATTGAATAGTTCACAAACTCTAATCTGAGATTTATCGAATTTCACACTTTTAATTAAAATGCATTGTTTAAATATTAATTTCCTCTTCAACATTATAGCAAAAGAAATCGTCCAAAAATTAGCCCATAAGATAATTTATTATCCTGCTCCCGAAGGAGAATTCCATGTGTTATGTTGTAAATGTCCCAATATTCGCAGTAAATTGGTTTCTGTTTGAACTTGGGAGCGTGTTCGTAATGTATGGCAAAGTTTTATTCAAATTAGGTACCTATAGAAATCTATCTTTATTTGTAGTCAGTAGAGCAATTTTATTTTTCCCGCCCAAAAAGCATTTTCCGGTTAAAAACAATTTTCGTTCCGGTCAAAAAACGGTTAGACCGGACTTCAAAATTTTGCCCGGTCAGAGTAAATAGATTTCGGTCAGATATCAGATATATAGTCTCAACGTGGATACAAAACTTACAAATGCGATTCAAATATTGCTGGGTCATTACAATTGCGGGAAAATTAAACTAAATGCCGAGAAGGTGCAAGCTATCATTTTCAGCAGAAAACGAAAGACTTTTTTCTTCCAAGCAATCCGCTAATTGTAAATAACACAAGAATTGACTGGGTCCCATCCGTGAGATATTTAGGCATACATCTGGATACAAAACTCACATTTAAGGAACATACTGCTAAAACAATACAAAAAGTGAATATAGCAATAAACATGTTGTACCCATTTATAAATAGAAAGTCCTTACTGAACAAAGCCAGCAAGATCATAATTTGTAAAGTAATTTTTCAGTCAATCCTCTTATATGGCTGCCAAGTATGGGGTAATTCATCAAAATGTCATATTAAAAAAACTACAAGTTTCGCAAAACAAAATCGTCAAAATGATGCTTAATCTTTCCCCGCATCACTCAACCGCTGATCTTCATACCAGAGCAAATGGTTGACTTGATTCAAGATCGAATTACAAAGATAACCACCAATTTTATCCGCAGCTGTGAGATCTCCGAAAACCCACTTATTAACCAACTAAATGTTTAATCATGTTTTTTTTTTCGTTCTAAATGCTTCAAGAAACAAGAAGCATTTAAGAAACAAGAAGAATTGCGTTATATACGACCACGGCGAATGTTACATGGAGCAAGAACTTAGTCTATTTCAATGCGGATTTGTGATAAGAATATTCTTTGATCTTCTGGGGAAGGTATACCTGCAACAATTGCTCGAAGTACGACGCAAAGATTGTTATTATTGTTGGAATTTAACGCTAGGATCGCAAAGTAAGCTATATTTGAGTGGACCACAGAATCAAGTAGCGCTCGAGGACCAGCATGCCTCCAATATTTTGATTTCCGAATGTGGCGAATGCCTAGACTTGCAACAAGACCTAATAGAGGCTGTTTAATGATTTGACTGGGCTTGCTAGTGTCTCAAGAGACCACCAGAAAACAGAAATTGTCGGACAAGAAGGCATCGAAGAAGTAAAGCCATTGCTGTTCTGCTGTATAGTGAAGAATCGGGTGATTCTCGGTTCAGTTTGTATCGAAGCCGAAGGTGTGTATGACGAATATTTAATGAAGAACTTTACGGGCTGTAAGGACACGTCAATCTGGCCAAAAATCTTAAAATAGAACGACTAAGTGAGCTGGACAGAGTATGGGAATCCAATGAAATTCGTAACCTTCCTCCGTCGGATACCTATATATATATATATCAGTCCAATAGCCCTAAAAACGAATCCAATCCAATCAAAAACACGGCGCGCGATTAGGAAATGTCAGCACTTAGCATTAGTACCATTCGGTCAAAACAGTAACATACATATAACTAGTTGTAAGAAAACTACAGTTCGTCAGTGTGACAAATTGTGACAGCCGGTACTCTTACTGGCCAGCTTTCAATTAAGTTCAAAGTTTCTCGCCTCACAAGTTCGCGTCACTCCAACGTGAATAGGCACCTCGTTACTATAAACAGCTCTGAATGTGGCACAACGCGATTTGCTAAGCCACATTAGTAATTGCACTGCAGGTCCCTTCCCCAAACGCTTAATCCCACCGAAAACACTTTTGCCCCCAACTCCCAACTTACACTTAAGATGATGTAGTAGGTAAACTTTTCCATTTAACGTTCACTCCATTAGCGACCAAAAAGAAGTCAAAACAAATAGCAATGCCAATTTGTTTCCCAGACCGACTAGCGACAACCCCCCTGGAACTGGTGTCTTTTCGCACAAGAAAGGGTTACAAGGACTCTGCTCAACACATCCAATTACCAAGCAAGAATATAATTCCAGGCTATATCCATTTGATTTCATTTGCATTCAATTAACAATCCATCAACTTCTTAGGGAGTTTTGATTCCTTAATCTTTTCCATTTCAGCTGAGTGTATACTGATGGGGAGCGCAGCACTTAAGCGACGATGGGGGTACGTCTATATACGTAACCCTTTACAATGAAGTTTTCTTCTGTCGATAGAGGGGTAAACAAAAAAAATCAATCCCTGCTCCGTCAACCGAAAAAGGTTTCCAAAAACTCAACAAACTTAAAAATAACAGATACAAATTAATTATTTGTCGAAAGGTCTGTATCTACATGGGTTTCGAGTGTATCTACACACTTAAGCCCGAGTATATGATTTATTTACAGATTATTACTTAGTTCTGGGCTAGTGAATAATGTAGTGTTGGCGCAGAAATGAGGAAAATGTCTGTCGAAATTAATAATTACTACCATTAATGCGGCTCGAAGGACCAAACTATAGTCCATAATCCGAAAAACTTTTCTGTTGTGCTGGTGTACCGAGTTTAACCAAATTAAGCTTCATGTCAATTATATATAGAGAGGACTCGCATACAGGACTAAGTCGAATTCAATTACAGGTGTAATTCATCAGGAGCACGGGCCAACCCTTCGACATCCCAAAACAATGCCAACCAGACTCAAATGATTTAAAAGCCTTTCGTAATTGAATTTCTCTCAGATAGATACATATGTGTGTTTGTGTTGACGTGTGCGTTTTGAATTTTCGTAAATGGTAATGTAGCCGGGTTAATTGAGTTAAGATACAGTCAGATGCTCATGCAGATACATCATTGTTGATGGCAATCTACCATCAACTCCAACTCTAAATCTGACTGAAAGTGTTCTCTCTAAGTGTAGCCAGCAAAAAGTATATAGATACATATCCAATATTTATGCAAATTCCGTCAGCCAAACCGTAACGCGTAGTATGACAAACGTTTTTCCCATTCGTTTGAACCTTCTTTTATTCCCCGCGTCACAGAGGCGTTAAATTGTATTAAAATTTTTGTGAACAAAATTGTCATATCAGCGGAATATTGTCGACGCGAAGAGGATGTAATAACTGCCAGTGATAAATTTGCATAAATATACGTTGGGCGACCCCTCGCAGCAACAACAATGTAAAATCGACAATCGCACAAAGGAAGAGACGAAGGATACAACAGCAAAAAGTTGACAAACAAAAAACAAAAAAACGACGCGAGCGAACCTATTTAGTATTCATTGAAAGTATTTAAACCGAAAATGATGTTCTTCCAATAAAAATAATAATAATCTGTCATTTAATGTGTATCTGTGTGCATCGAGATCAACACACACCCTCGCTGTTCTGTTCTGCATCCATATTGTAACTCCATTTAGTTGGGTTTTATTACGAGCAGATTTGCATCCCTTATCGGAGGATTCATCTCTGTCGACGGAATGATTGCTATGGGACCGCAACGATATATTGTCGCGAAAAGAATCGCTCTTAGTATGAGTGTGTATATAGAGTTTTGTGACAAAACGAAATGACAGCGCATTTAATCGATTTATGTCCTTTCGATTCGATTTACCATATTGTTTGCGACAGGGTGGAACATTGAGATAACAGGGCATGGCTTCGCGGGGTTTCGGGTTATAGGGTCGGGCCACGCGCACACAACGTTTGTGTTTTATTTGAATGAAGTCAGTCGGATAGGCAGACCAGACAGACACGTTCCTTACACCCACTGAGACCGTGCGATTTACACAATTTGATGTAAAGTGAAAGCATTTTTGGACATTTCGATTGTTTTGTGGGTGGAATCGATTGTTGTGATTGGAGAACGATGAGTGTTGACAACATTTAAGTATAGAGCTCCAGTTTTGGTAGATGGTAAGAGTAAAGTTAGTCATACCTCATACCCATTAATAAAAATAATAACATTTTGGCGCTAGGTCCACGTAGGGCTTAGTCTACCTTTTCACAACCATTCATTTGTGTGAACTTTATTTTATTGCGACGGATATACTGCCGGATATTTGTCAAACGTTCCCAAGGGGTGGGGCTCTGGAAAAAAATTTGAGGTGCAATTTAGGTTTATCTGGGAATTGAACTCGGAAACCCTCACTCAGCAGTCTAACGCACTTGTCACTGTGCTCGTGTATTGATGCCGGTATATGTATCCAGCTACCCGGGTTGTCTATTTTTTTAAACTTTGCTTAAAGAGTTAGACGAAGGAAAGTTGACGGTCCCGATTTCTTGACTAAGTTAGGCATGCATAGTAGACGACGCGTTAAAGAATTCTAAAGGGGCTTATGAAAGTCCTTCAGTCTGCAATGACATTACTATGATCGTCCCTTTAATCCTCTACAAAGCACAGGTTAGACCAGGCCTGGAATATTGTTCCCGAATATGGAGCTCGGCCCCAAAAACATTAACTTAACTTACTTGACAGCATACAGAGACGAGCAGTTCGATTTATTGGAGACCCTACACTCACATCGAATCTACAACCGTTGGTGCACAGAAGACAAGTCGCTGACCTATGCTTGTTCTATAGGTACTTCCATGGTAGATGTTCCGAGGAACTCAAGGACATTATCCCTCGAAATGCAACTTTTGGGCGCCCCACAAGACAGGCTGCTAATGCTCATGAGCATGACCATACAGTACAATTAACAACCGCGAGGACGTCAATTTTCCAAAACTCCTTCTGTTACTAAACAGGCGAGCTTTGGAACTCACCAGAAGACTATACAATTTGCAGCAATTTAAATGCAGAACTAACATACATCTGCAAGCATCTCGGGGCGCTGAGAAGCGTTATAGGTTCGTCTTTCCCGGGAGAAGTATTCAGCGAAATTATTGAATTCTTACGAGAATCCAAGTACCTAGGAGGAATCAACCTTGGCAGTATACGATCATGAAACCCTATAATATAACGTACCGTAAACAGGGCCACCAGATCCCTATGGATCTGGCGTCGAGTCTGCGGTAACAATTGGGGTCTTAGACCACGGATGATATGTTCTATACTCGCTCGTGTTTAGAGCAGTGATCGCCAATGTTACCGTGGCTTATTGGATAAGGACTAAAGAAATCACCACGTTCCAAAAACTAGAACGGGTTCGACGTATAGCTGGTTACTGTATGACGGGCTGTCTACTCTCCACCCCGGTCTAGGTCTAACTCCTATTCAAATACACGTTCAAATGGAGGCAAGACTGAGCATTCATCGAATGTTCCATTGGAACAATATTGAAACAACATTGACTATTGACTCCTATTCCTACCATGGAATCTGTCTTTGATGACGCTATGGAACTTGAAAGTCGAGTCAGCATGCTTCTAGAATCTAGACAACATGCTACCATACAATTTCTATATCTTGCGGTCTCCCCAAGACAGGACTGGGGAAAATACAAACCCAATCCATCGCGACTTGACCTAGTCTGGTACACAGGCGGTTCTAAGATGGAGTCATTAGAGACTGGATCTGACATTTATGGAGAGTCGGCTCAAACGAACTATTCAGTCAACCTTTGGCAAATACTCGCATCCATATTCCAGGTAAAAGTCATTGCCATTAACCATTGCGTTAGATCTTCTAATTGACGTGGTAAAACTGTATTTATGTTCTCCAGACAGCCAAGCAACTCTCTTGACTCATCTGTCATAAAATCAAAACTTGTCCCGGAAGCATACGTCGCCATCAAACGTACTTGCTAAAAAAAAACCTAGTCATTCTTCACTAGATTCCAGCCTACATGAGCTTTGCTGGCAATCAGCTGACTCACTATAGCCAAAGCCGACGCAACAATATCACTTCTCGGACCTATAACCTTCTGTGGTGTCAAAAATAGACATTTCAGGAACTGCATCAAGAGCTTGTCTTAAATCGAATCCAAAGGCATAACTGCAATGCAATTATTACCCCGAAAATCATATACTCTCTCATTATGATCTCAAAAAAAATAACTTTGTGATGGAAATCGTTACTTCAGCAAGTCTTGCTGACATTCTCTTAAAAAAATGTCCTCGTCTTTCAGACTAAAAATATGGCTTTCTTACCTCACCAGGGAAGGCACCAAAGGCTATTTTAAAGAGGCCGCAGGGCCATCAGAGACCCATAAAGACAGCTTCATTATTGACATAATCTAATCGAAGTAGTTGTTACAAATTTAACTTTTTGGTGGTTAAAGAATTATTACTAGCCAATTTGTTAAACACCTTACAAAAATTGTTATTAGTTTCAAGATGGTCGTGGAATTTTTTACTACTATGCGACTAGTCCCCTACACTGAGGGAAAAAATGCAACGTAAAATTTAATATGATCGCATTTGATTTTAAGTCGAATAAAATGCCGTGAATTATATTTAATTTAACATTGATAAAAATTTGATTCAAATACGCAATGTAATTTTTAATAAACGCAACCGAGTTTCAAATTGAAACGTGGTAAATTTTACATTGAAACCATATTTTGTTATATTTAAAGTTTTTTTAACGTAATTTTAAAGTAGAACATGCTAATATTTGTCCAAAATTAAATTTCAAAGTGTCATTTACGTACTTTCAAAGTATTGCATAGTTAATTGAACGTTATTTTAAAATACTAACATACATTTTTTTCCCACAATTTTACTTCAAGTTTGGATCAACGTTAATTAAAGGAGTTGCATTTTCAGTTTAAAGTGACAGGAATGTAGAATAAAGTAGACTACGTTTGTTCTTAACTTTTATGTGTCGCGATAGCAAGTTCATTTGTGTTTCTCGTTTAAAAGTGCCAAGAGAGTAATTGAACTAAATTCTTTGGTAAGTATTTGAAATAACATTTTTTTGTTTTACAAAGATTTTTACTTAATTAAACAGATTTTTATTTCAGCTAATAACAACACTCAATTAATTTTATTTAGCCAAAATATATACTTTTTAAAGAGATACATTAGTAAATAAGATATTGTAGTAAATACATTTAAGAATTTTGTGTAGCTAATTGTGTTTGTTGGAAATAAAATTTACTGTATTGGTGTATTTTTTGTTTGTTTTGGTTTACAGCGAAGTAGGTATGATTGAATCAAATATTAAATGTAATATTTCCAAAATCGAAAGCAGTAAGATCTACGATGCATCATGGTAAGATTAAAGTTAAAAAATACTAATTCTAAATGGATTAACTTTAAATCAATACTCCAAAGTTGAAACATGCTATTTCCAAAATTGGATATATTGGATACTACATTTCATAATAATGGTATCAAAATGTATTTGTAGTATTTTTAAAGTCAGGTGCATTTGATTGTACGAATCATTGTCAAATGAAAATCAAGGCATAATAATTTCAAAGTTGAATGCATTTGAATCTACGATGCCTTATGGTTGGATTTATATTGATTAATATTGTTTTAAAGATGGATAAATTCGACGGAAACGATTTGAATTCATGTTATAACACATTGATTTTACAATTTTCGTCTTCGAAGCTAAATCATTCCGAAAAATCTTTATATCAAAGTGGTTTTCTTTGATTTTACGTTGTTTTTTCTCTGGGTGTAGACCTTAGCTTAGGGCGCTGGAAGTCCAATCGTTTAACGAAATGATAAATAGGAATTTTTCCTTTTTAAAGCGCGTAATCATGGTTTGCAGGACATGCGTTTTACTTATTTTAGAAAGCGTTTACAGTCCCAAATTGAATAGGGCCCCAACCAACAAGCCTCCCCAGCCAGTTAGGTCCTTAGCAACATGCCGCCCAGTTACATATTATTCACACCAAGTTGGTTAGGGTTGCTTTCCAATTGTGCTCGCTACCTCAGATGGGGTCATCGTTCCTCTTTCCTGTTCTTTGTTGTCCCTCCGGATAGGGGTGAACTCAAAGACTCGACTGAACAGAAAATTACCCGAAGACTCTTTATCTCTTTGTTTTTTTTTCTCGTCCTCATTCGACAAAGTATATCTATGTACATGCTTCTGCACCATACAGCAGAACCTAGATGATAACAGTTAAAGAGGGATGTCTTCTTAACCGAAGATTAATTCTAGGAATCAGAAGTTAAATGGTTGCGGGTCAGTTTGTCTTAAGCAGCGACATTTTTTCATCGTTATAATGCACAGCCAGATGAGTTTGCCAAGGATTGCGATATTTGAAAGGGCTTTGTATAATCGGTATGTTGTGTACGCTGAGCAGATGACCTTTTGCTTGTTCAAGTCAGTCAGTTCGAAGACGTCAACCCGTATGCATCACTTGGCTCAACGACAACTAGATAACGGGTTTTTCAACAGGGACGTTACAAAAGTAGAGCGACATGGACAGCAAACGACGCCGAATTTCTTGCCGCTCTTTTGACATTTCTCTTCAGTAAGGTTTGCCATTTCATGATGGAAAGATATACGAGCCAACAACGAGTCGAAATTATTAAAATTTACTACCGAAATTCGGAGTCAGTGGCCTTAACGTTAAGAGCGCTACGTCCAATTTATGATGAGGCTCATTTCTGGCTGAATGGCTTCGTCAATAAACAAAATATGCGGTATTGGTCAGGCAGCAATCCACACGTACTCTATGAGTCATCATTACATCCCGAAAAAATCACGGTTTGGTGTGGTTTATATGGGTCGGCGGCGTCATTGGGCCGTACTTTTTCCGTGATGATCAAGACCGGCACGTTACTGTGAAGGGGAATCACTACCGTTCATTGATAACCGAATATTTTTGGACCCAATTGGATGATATGGACTTGGAGGACATGTGGTTCCAACAGGACGGCGCCACAAGCCACACAGCGAATGTCACAATCAATTGAAGCAGTATAGGCCGATTTATGCTTGGAAACCGTCGAAAATTGGGTTCAGAGTCTGGACTTCTGCAATTGTCATACAATATCCTACTCTGTACTCATTTGTATTATATGTTATTTGTAATAAATAGTATTTAAATGTTGACTCGCGCATATTAAAAACCGTCCCTCCCTACATAATGTTTGTACTCTATCATAGGCTACCTTGAAGTCGACATACAGATGTTACCAAGTCGTCAGCGTCACCTCCTGCAGCTCGGGCGGTAGATGGGCTATTTGCTTTAGTAGATTAATAGGTCTCAAGTTTGAATATCGCTATCCGGAAATTTTAACTATCATCGATCGACCAGGTTGAATGGTTCGTTGTGCGGAATTTAGGTCGTCTTCTCCATTAACAGTCTGCGTAAGTGGTCTTCAGCACTGACTGTGGTGTAGATCCACCGTATTCCCTTCTCATGCTCATCTCAGCAGACTTCTGTCTGTTTGGATCTTGTATCTTCTTTTTACCCTCTGGACGAACTTCCGAACATTGCCTCAGCAATAGCAATAGGATGGAGACACACATATCAAACTTCCAAAGAAACCATAGCGTTAGAAGGAACGTTTTCGTGTCTACTGTTAAATGGACCTGTGGCCTGGCGTTCAACACCTTGTGATTTCACTCTGCTGGCTGGACTATTTTGAAATCGTTGGTCAATGTGGACAAGCCAACAAAGATTGCAACCTTGTAAACCGGACATCGCGCTCATTATTCTTCAGAATATGTCAAACATTAAAACTCCACAATGCAACTCCTGAGCCAATCTCACGGTGACCACATGCCCGAAACCATTTTGCGGCATTAATGATATAAAATCTGTCGATTGACAGTATCCCCTTTTTAAAATGGGACAGTATAGGTACAGTTGTTTCCTGGAGTTTCAACAAATAATTTTCGCATCATGTAAAATTCGAATGAGGAAAGGCACCTCTCCCAAGTCCCAATAACAATTAAGTCAGCCGACAACAATCTATCACCCCACACACAGATACTGCCTGTATCTATATCTGAACTATAGATATCAACTGTCATCTTGATCCCAAGACATCATAATTAAAGCTGTTTCACAACAATGATAACATCGTCATTGCTTTGTCGATAAAATTAAAAGTCGCTATCGCTACACAAATGTTCTCTCTCAATATTGAATAAAATATTTTACGATCTAACCAGAACAATAAACGCACAATGCAAACAAACCGATCCGAGTATTCACTAAATCGCTCGCAGTCCAAATATACAATGGAGCGGACAAAATCATCGCTCATTCAGCGACTAAATCAAATCCAGATGAATAGCATCCCATATACAACAGTGGGGCCCGGAGGACGATAAAAACAGCACTCCCACACGCATTCAATTATGTAAAAGGCAATAAAATGTCGCGTGTAAAACTGATAAATAAACACTGCCAAGCGTTAGACATGAAATAGTGTGCCATCTAGGCATGAAAAGCCACCCCCTCTCGCCTGAAATCATTCATCAATAAACATCTAAAAATGATTGAATGCAATTGTATCTTTGTATCTATGTGTGGATGGATAAAATACGCGCGCACTATAAAGGCGAATTTTTATTGACGACTTAATTAAACGGTCCTCTGGCTATTTATGATGCGCTCGGCATTTGTTTGCTTTTGTCTCGTCGACGTCGTCGTCGTGCACAATCGTTAAGTCGAATTATTGCTATCGCTGGCAGGAGTATATCTCTGATTTGGGGAAAAGGCAGCAAAAATCGTATAACTATCGGGCGGCGCGTTCCGGATCCATTCGCTTTTGACCACAAGCGCACAAGAAAACGGGCCATAAACCGCGCGCGGCCTGTTTATTTGAAATTACTTGTGTATGCGTGGTGTGTGTGTCTGTATATACTGTGGGGCTTGGGGCCCACGTTGTGGGGTCCTTTTGCAGATGTTTATTTTGTTGGCAACAATTTTGTACACAGGTGGCGCTTAGGGAGCGCGTGTTTATTTGTATTTTGGACAAATGCTGTGATTTCTTCGGAAATATTTAACAACTTTGTCTAGATCTGATGGAGTTGCACGGCTAGCGGTTTACTTTGATGGGTTAACAGATGTTTAGGTGTTGATGTTGAGTGGTGGCCTACATTCGAAGTGACGAGAAGGCAGGCTGGAAGGGACTATGTGTCAGGCCATATAACACACAGTAAAGTTGTTTGGAAGAGCTGTTTTCGATGGTCAGTGTGGTAGTTGCGTACGATAATAAATTTTGGAAGAAGTTGAGTAACTTAAGACCAAATGCACATCTCCAAAAAGATTTTGAATGCCATAGCACCGATTGTTCTAAAGATTTTTAGCATTCGTGGGAGCAGCCGTATGGGACAAATGAATGTGTGAAAATTCGCAACCCTGAGGGTTTCTTAAAATATAATTCAAGGAGCGACAACAATCGTTTCAACAAAAACCGATTGTTAGTTTGTTGACAGAGGTGATATAATTATCTATAAACCACGACACAATAGGGGCTACGAAGAGAAAGACTCTACAAAAGTGAAGTTAAATACGCTGCATACTTATTCCGGCAAATGTTGTCGTATTGCACATGTTATTTGTGAAAACGGGTAGGCATGCGGACGATATCCATAGCTTGTCGTTGCTGCTTCTGTCTGTTTCTAAACCGACAATATCTGATCTGGATCGCTGAAATTGGGTATATTAGACGAACTTTTAAACTATTTTTTGTCAAGATGCAGGATCTGGGTTTACCTTCGATTTTTGAACACAATAACGTATAGCGCTTTGTCATTTTAGGCCAAGTATGTGGCTTTTATTCTCAACCTATAGTTCCTAGTAGAACGATGTTTTCTTCACCCGCTTGCAAGAGAAGCAGTAAATTAGTTGATGTCACTTTGGAGTGATGGAGGGTATAATCTATATCAGTCGTAGAAACATTGCTCTCTGATACGCAGACGCTTCTATTACCGGAAGATGGCTCGATACGTACGTTGATCGTCGTGAGTTTCTAATTAGCTTTGCCGCCAATCGTATCGGCTTTGAGCATGACTACAGTCTGATTGGTAAGGGAAGGTTGAAGACTACCTCAAGCTAGCATAACACAGCTCACATACCTCTCTTCTCTGAGTTCTCCTGAGGACTAACTTGTCTATGCCGTAAAATGATCTAGATCACGTACAAAATTCCATGTTTCTACGGAAAGAAAGCAGCCTTCTTGACTCATCCCGTTCGCCGGCTTTAATATTCTTCCAGTTGGTTACTGGAAGATCAGGTTTTTAAAAACAATTAGTCTCAGGATGTCCTTCTCTTTAGTATAGGATTTGGAGGTAGACACGCACATTTTACGTACTGGACCGATACTTTTTAAAGTCGATCGCATCACCTTTTTGTACACTTGAAAAGTTTGGTCGCGTTCGTGTAATGACCATCACTCATTTCCACCACACATTTTGCCCTCATCGTGGCATAGAGCATAATAATTTTTGACTGTGATGGCCTGAGCGCCTTTAGCATTCTTTGCCTTCTTGGAGTTTCTTCCACTCAAGTAGATCTTGGTCTTTTGGAGGTGGTGTTCTTTTTGGCAGTAGCCATAGAGAGTCCTCCCAAAAAAGTAGAACTTCTCCGCTTGCTTCGAACATCATAAGCTCCTGTAGCAGGGGGATTCGTTTTAGCTTTAAATGGACCCGCTCTTTTCAGAGGGCTGAACATTTTGCCCCATCCTGCAAATGCCCGTGTTGCTTTTGCTTTTAATTCCGAAGTTGGTGAGCATATATTCATAGTATCCACGAAATAGATAACGGCTATCGGTACAGAATCGATTTTGCAACAACTCGTAATACGCAGTGATAAGAAGCAACAGGTTAAGTTCGGTTTTAAATGGGCATGTTATGGCCACATTGAATCTTAAAAGGTCCAAAAGGTGAATCCGCGTTTAGAAGTAAGACTGATACTCAGTTGGAATGGTCATAATAAAGTGTAGGAGATCAGAAAGCTAAAAGCCTGTTAACTCTGGGATCCTTACAAAAGAACTTAGATCATATGATACCTGCAATCTGCAAAGCGGGACAGTGGCAAATTAGTTGATCCAAAGACTCAACCTTCAACTTTTTTCCTCTGATTATTCCGCAGTTAGGATGCTGTTAGAGGATCGATTTTATGCCATAAGACTGTTTGTTTTCTTATTGGGTAATTTCGGCCATAACGTACGAGAGGTGTCACATAGTTATCTCTACAGGTCGAGTTGGCCTCTTCTTTCTCTTATAACGTACATTATGGTATACGATTCGATCAGCTGGAGAACGGATGTGAGAGACTTATCCATGTTCATTTCCTACCCTATTCATGCCAAAGCACTCGCCTTTTCACTACCTCCTATATTAAATAGCTCGGTATAGATGTCGCAATAGATAAGGCTCCACATATCAATATATCTCCCCCATAGATGGTCAACCAACCAAATCAACCGCATATCTCCCAAACACGCTCAACGTGCAAAGATTTCAAAGGGGCAAACGGACCAAAAATGACAAAGGGCAAACGTCAACTCTGACCATTAAATTGTTGCGGCTATATTCGCAGGATGACAGTCTATAACTAGAAAAGCTGTGCAGAAGAAAGCGGACGTTGGGGTTTTAGTTTTAGCCCACCTGGAGTAACACGAAGGAAACCTAGTTACCGAAGCACAAGGAAGTATAAATGCATGTCCAACAGCTGCCAAGTGAGACTCATGTAGAGAGAGCGATGGGGAAAGAAGAAAACCAATGTTAATGATGGAGGCAGTGTTTTGCTGGGTCAACAAATCAGGTTATGCAGAAAATCATCAACCGGTATCAATGTAGAGGAGCATTCCGGAGGTCTGGACTATATAAACCTATTGTGTCCCATCTTGAAAAATGATAATCCCGTATTACGCAAGAACTGTCGAAACCTGCTCTATATCCCATTGAAGATCCTATTCAATGTTAAGTGTGAAGATCTTCAACATAACTTAAGCAACTAATCGCTTGCCGCGTATACCAGTGTGGATTTTGGCCATAGACAATATTTTCTAACTAAGGCTCTAGGAACTAGCTAGATTGACAGTGTCAGATTTCAGGATCCATAGCAAATCTGATCCGCATGGTTAAATGTAAAATATACGAAAGTAACTCTCTGAAGATTCAAACCTTTTATAAAAACTGCGGCTTCTTTGAAAGTGCTGTAGAGAGTGCATGTGGATGAGAAGACTTATGAGCTGTCCAAAGAGCCAAAACAAGTCGACTATACAATGGCTCGTTCACATCGGGTGATTCGAAAATAATGCAAAAGGATCTTTGAATCCCATCCCTCGCAGGTTCAAGACGAAACTATATTTCGAAAACAAAGCCATCGCGGATTCCAGAGCGGTTATGGTCCAGATAGCTGGAAGCAACTTGTAAGGCTACAGTGTTTCAGACTTAGACTCTTTACCGCTAGAGAGGCCATTAGGTATAGTATATAGAGTGAGCCCAGGGATTACTCATCGTAAGGGCGGCCCCAAAACATTCACTTAACCTACTTGACAGCATACAGAGACGAGCAGTTCGACTTATTTTAGACCCTACACTCACATCGAATCTGCAACCGTTGGTGCACAGAAGACAAGTCGCTGACCTATGCTTGTTCTATAGGTACTTCCATGGTAGATGTTCCGAGGAACTCAAGGACATTATCCCTCGAAATGCAACTTTTGGGCGCCCCACCAGACAGGCTGGCTAATGCTCATGACCATACAGTACACTTGACAACCGCGAGAACATCATCTTTCCAAAACTCCTTCTGTTACAGGACAAGCAAACTTTGGAACTCGCTTCCTGGGGATATATTTCCAGAAGACTGTAATTTGCAGCAATTTAAGTGCAGAACTAACATACATCTGCAAGCTCACGGGGCGCTGATGAAGCGTTATAGGTTTGCCTTTCCCGGGATGTATCCCATTTCCTACAATCGGTCATTGGTGATGTCCTTTTATCGAAGTCGAAATAATTCATTCTGCGGTTTGGTTAGTGCGCATGACAAACCGCTTTCGCCATCAATTCCATTAAAACGAACTATAAGTATCGCGAGATAATCACCGGTACTAATAATCATTTTTAGTGTCCAGGCTAACTTTTACGTCACAATGGCGAAAATTTCCATATAAAATTATCCACTGTGACCGTCTAAATATTTAACCTGAAGATTAAAAATGATTATTGGTAAGGCCCAATGTATCTAAATGAATTTAGTGTATGCATTGAAACCAACTGTACCCGACTTTCACAATGCACAACAACAAGTTCCCGAAATATAGGTATTCTACAAAGCCCAATCATCATCTCACACAGCACACACAGAGGTCACCGCTCAATAATTTACGAATCATTTTGAATCGTTTTCCTTTTGTACAGAGCGCATTGTGTTGAAATGCCAAAACGAAGAAGAATACAAAGAAATCCATTCCCAGCTCGATTGCCGAATCAATTTAACGATTATGTTGTCATTACAAATCATATTCGTAATGATACGTTCCACCAGGCAAAACGGTGAGACCGACTGCCGACCCATTACCGCAATCTAAGGAAACCAGTATTTCATTTGCCCGATAATGGTAATGTTGATAGTTTCCAACGACTGCAAAGAGATGCCATTTAACTGGCGCGCGGTCCCCAGTCCGTGATCTCTTTGGCCGCAACGATTGTTCCATTCCGGGCACACGGTCAAGTGATGTAATAAATTCTTCTCCGCATCTTCAGCCGGGGCGCGCAGAACTTTTCCTTTAATCACCAGCCAAATGCCACAACCAGATGGGGAGCACTCGAATTCGAGATGTAACAAGCGCGGGAAATAATCTCGATAAATAATTAAACAGTACATTTGCCGCCCGGACTGGGCCATCAATGAAACGCGAATGGATTCGACTACAAGTTGAGGTTGCAGACTCAGGTGGTACCGTCTTAGGTCGTTTGCTTTATTTCTAATTAGAGTTCGGTTTTTTTTTTTTTGCGGTAAAACTTCTGCTTTGAGGGATGATAGACCCTTGAGGCGTATAATGTTTCCAGCACGTGGTTAAAATTGGAACAATAATCATAATATTTTGCTAAAGGAAGGGTGACCCTCTGCTCAATCGCTGTGACTTCACGGGTATTAATGAGAAACAACATGTCTTTTTGCGCTGAATTAAGAAATCCAAATATTTTCCTTCATTAAAGGACGACTGCGGCAAACAGGAAAAAAAATGTCAAAGCCCCAATTTGACGAGCAAGGGGATAGGTATATAAAGAAAAAAACTCGCGCTGCACACTTAATGAGATCAAAATAATCCTTGATACACTAACACACCCAGTTTAGGGGATGAAGTCCAAGCGTTATGTTTACGTTAATGTTGATGACTTTTTAAAAGAATATTTTGTTTCGACGTTTCCTTAATTATATAAAGAAACTTAGGATGACGACCGAGAAAAAAAATCAATTTATTCACCGAAAGAAGATGAAATTAATACAATTTAATTTTGGGGAATAAGATCAAAGCTAAAGGCTATCGTGGACATTGACTTGAAGTGGGCCTTCAATTGCAGGGAGACAAATTGGAAAGGACTTCAAATCGAAGGAGCGACTGCCGGTGATATTTTTTTCTTAAAGCGGATTTGAGGTGCGGCAGATGGAGATGGATAAAGTTTTAATTTTAGAAATTCGTTGATATTGCAGCTTGCTTTGGGGAAGAGGTCATCAGAAAAATACAGGTCTTAGTTTTTATCAAAGCATGCTAGGCGAAACTATTATACGAAGAGGTACCGGATAAGTGTCGGCACACTAAAGCCAAAAATGTACAAAAATATTGAGACTTCTCTGTTGGCAAAACCTGGCCGAAGGTAGAGTTGAGCGAGACAGAAGAGAAAGGTAGCCCTAATGAGAACGCTCATTGTAGCTCTTAGCATTTAAATGTAGTAAATTGTACCCAATTTATTTGTAAACATATTTAGGAATAAAGGTTTCCATACACCTAAACTTAAAAGTGGGAAAAACGGTTGCTTATTTGACGCGGTACTGCCGTTAACATTTCGTGAAGTGCTGAGAAGATAACAGCGATTCGCGCTAATTGGGATTTTGCCCTGACAATCTCTGCTGAGAAAGCTCTTGAAGCGAAGCTGCTATATAAATGTCTAGATGTAGTTCAATACAATCATTCTATAGAAAAATTAACTAATTTTCGTATTGTACAATTTCTTGGGCAACTTTTCCAATTTTTACTTCAGCAAGAATCTTTAACATAACAACGAACCTAATTCAAAACGAACAGCATTTTATTTTGATATGTAGTGTATGTACAGTGAGCGTCAAAATTAGATAAGTGAACACCAATGCTCTCTTAAATTTTCTTTAGGGTCTTGAAACGGGTTTAAAAAAAATCAGAAGTCTGTAGAAAGTTTTCGACAGCAGAAATTACTTCCGTTATAGACATTTAAAAAAATGTGTTTCCATACTCCAAATACAAATGAAGTGGATCCTTAAGATTGAAAGTTTTAAGATCCTCTAGTTCATCGAAGAAGTAGCTGTTAAGAACCCTCTTCACAAAGTAGGTGGCGAACAGATTCTACTTCTTCAACGTCCCTACAGCTTCTCATGAAATCATTGTGAATTATTATGCCCAGCCGTGCCGCATGTAAGCCTATTGCACAGTGTCCATTAATGAACCCTGTGAGTTTGCGAATATCTTTGCCAGGCACGTAGCCAGGGGGGGGGCTTGAGGGGCTGAAGCCCCCCCCGAAAGTCTAGACATAAAACTAAAATTTTCTAAAGCCGAATTTAAGACTATCATTTCAGTTTCAGTTTTAGTTGAGTTATCAGTTAAGTTTGTTACAGCCGATTTCTTCACAAAGTACTAGCGCTAGTACCGGTATTAGACCAAAAGTTGATACTCAAATACCTAGGTATCAGGTAATTTCTTCACGAAGTACTAAGATGAATTTGGTACCGAGTATTAATTAGTACTCGGTATGAGCTTGACCCTCAAAATCGGTAGTCTAACGTCGTTAGTACCTGAATTAGATCGATTTCATTGCTTTAGCTCTTGCCTATTTTTGTCAAAAAGTAAATACATGGTAGGTTTAAGTCTAATGAAGTTGATTAGAAAATGGATTTAATTTTTGATAGGGATAATTGGTTCAATAATTTCGATGACGACATTGAGAATGAGAATGGTGAAGAAGGGGTGGTAACTCGTTGATCTGAGCGGCGCATCTACCATATTATGCTACAATGGAATACAGTAAATACTAAGAACGATGTGGATTTTTTTGGCAATTTCAGTTGTCCAGAGTAACGTTTTTTTACGTTCGAATGTGGACGAATTGCAGTACGGTTAACATATTTTATATACTATCAGTTTTAGTCGGTAATCGCTTTTATTCAAGATTTTACCAGTAATCGTTAGATATTGCCTGAGCAGCAATTGCTGATCAGATCACTCTACGATTCATGACAAGTGGATCGATTCGATGTAAATAGTGGTTGCCGACGTCATTTGCGTACCAGCCGCTAGTGTATGTCGCACACTGCCAAAAGTATGATGTATGGCCTTGACACGCCATTTGGACAAATTTATTCAAATGTCAGCAACATTGGAAGAACAGGAGGTGGCCGCTGCTGCATTTTATCGCTTTGCATAGTCTCCACGAACAATCAGTGCAACCTACCGCACTCATGTTAAATTGCAAACACCGAATTGGTTAATTCAGTTCCATAATGTGCAATAATAGAAAAAAACAACCAATCATATACGCTATCAAATGCTATCCAATGCTGGATACCCCTAAACACACACTATTTTACAGCAGGAAAGCAACAAAAATATTTAAAAAAAATACTTGCTCTTATGAATAAAAATCAGTCATCCTGCAAGATGTTTGACGCCCAATGAGCATAAAAATGTCACCGTTATGACATTTCAGTCAAAAATGGGTACTAGACCAGTTTTTAGACGTATTAGTCGTAGTACGGTTGATAAATTTAGCTCCGGTACTAGCAATGTGAAGAAATACACAAGTACTAAGTTCTCGTTAGTACCGAGTATCAGAAGAAATCGGCCGTTAAACTGATGACTAAATGCAAAAATGAAAGCGTTTAACTAAAACTAAAACTGAGACTAAAACTGATGGAATTCCCATAAGTTTTCAGAAGTTTTAGTAGATAAATCTTCTAACCTTCGGCTACTCACGAGAAAATTGAAAGCTCAACTGAATACTAGACTGATGTCTAAATACACTGCAGTACATCAGTTTAACTGAAAGGTTAACTGATAGCTCAACTAAAACTGAAACTGAAATGATTGTCAAAATAGGGCTTTAAGCCCTAAATTCAAATCTATAAAAATAAGACTATACCGGTAGGTATACAGTATTCAAACACTAGGTATGTACACTGTGCAAGCCATATCTTTAACCTGGTTCTGCCAAGTCAACTCCTGCAATTCGCAATTGCCTTTGTGTAGTTTGGCGTATTTTTTGGGGAAGTGAGTATAACAAAACCAAAAGAGAGTAGAAAAGTTTTGCATGGAAAAGTAAAAGTGACCTAGCTTTAGATTCTAAAAAAAATACGCCTGTTAGTGAAATTTCTTCCGCAACTGTTCAAATGCATTACATATATTATAACTTTCAAAAATGTCATTACAAAGCACGCACCAGAGAGCTAAAAAACTCGACTTCTACGCCTTTGTAAAACAAGATTCATTGAAAATACATCTCAATAAGTCTTGAAGAAATAACGAGCAGAACGATGTCTTCGAAAGCATCAACACTTTTGGCAGCGCCAGCGGTCCAAAAAAGTAATTTCCTAGTAAGCCTCATTACATGCGAAAATCTGTTCAGTTTAACGCTGCCCTTATCAATTTTCCTTAGATTTTGTTTCTGCAATTGACCGCACAAAAAAAGTTCTGAATTCTCTTAAGAACATCAGAGAAAATACCGAAGATTTTTGCAGAGAGACTTTTCAATCCGCATCCCAACTTGCAGAGGACTTATTTTAAGTTAAATTAAGAGCTCCAAGAACTTCATTGGAATAAACAACGCGTTCCAATCCAGAAACCATTCTACTGAAGCCTAGTTTAAAGTGTCTACAAATACTATTTCCTTGCATTACACAATCTCGTTAATACAAAATCTTACGGACAGATTCATGGTCAACGATGACGTTCTACCATCGTTTCAAGCTCTTCTCCCAGGTTTTGCTGCAGTTGAGCGAGTGAACGAAATGGAAAAGCTAACAGGCTAACCCGTTACTTTGATAATGCAATTTCACTGTCAGCTGTGAAAGCTGAATACATTCTTTGGTGCGAAAAAAAAATCGTCGAGTGATACTTCTACCGAAGTTTTGAAATTGCTTGATATATGTGACAAGACTTACTTTAGAGGTATAAATTTCTTGCTTACGATTTTAGCAACGCTTCCAGTGACCACAGCTAGTGTTGAAAAAACCCTTTCAGCTATGAAAAGGATTAAAACAATGTCCCGAAGCGTTATAGAGAATGCAAGGTTAAGGTAACTTGCTATGATATCTGTTCATTCGGATATTATTGTGGATCTAAATAAGTTTATTGATCTCATGTTAAAAAAAAACAAGAAGTCTTCTGCTTCAAAAAATGTGTGTAAAATTATTATTTAAGTACCTAGGTTCGTTTAAGTACATACGATTTAAAAACTAATACGACTCAATGAATTGGAATATTCTTAGTTTTTTGCTTCATAAAATTTGGATCAAGCCCCCCCCGAATCAAAATCCTGGCTACGGCCCTGATCTTTGCGTATCTGTTCATGAATTTTTACCTCTTGTTGCTCACCTCTGGTCATAACTCTTTTGTGTGCCTTTAGGTATTAAGATTGGTCCAGCGAATGAATGTTTGTTCTACTCCATTGTTCAATGACAATCTTTCTAGCAAGCGTGCTTAGCGGAGTTCTTACAGATTTTAGGGCCAAGGATGCATGTATTTCCGATCCGTTTTTTGCAAACCTTGGCTTGTGATATTTCATCCAATTTTTTTTATAATTAACAAGCGCTAAAGAGGTTATGACTACTCTTATAGTGCAGTGTGATTTACACAGCGCGGGCATTAAGGAAATCGGGATAGAGAAGATAGAAGATTCCGATGCACATTGGTCTTAAATGTCTGTAAATTGTACTGAGGAGGAAAGATAGAGCTGGGCAAGGCATTCCACATTCGTATTGTGCGGCTTATGAAATAGTCTCTATATTTTATAGTGCGCCCGAAGATGGGTTGAATGGTTAACTGATGGGCATTCCTAGCAAGGCGAGTATTGTGGTTGAATTGCTGAAGGGGCGGAATGCAGCTGGCAATTTCATTTGAGCACTGTTTGTTAAAAAAGTGATAAAACAGTGCGAGACCCGTAACGTTCCTGCGATGTTCTAGCGAATGAATAGAATTCACGATATTCGTATCTCCGATTAGTTTCAACGCACGATTTTGGATCCTATCTAGTAGGTGCAATATGGTTTTCGGCGCACCAGACCATAGATATTGGAATTGTACTTAAGTTTGGGGCGAATGAACGCCTTATTATATTGCAGCCAGATCAGAAGGGGTAACATATTTCTTGCACCGTTTAAGATAACCTACATTTTGCAGCATTCTTGGCGATTTCGTGTATATGGTCATTCCAACGAAGGTTGTCGTGGACGCAGGCAAACTAGCGCCCTGTGCAAGATTTACAGAAATCGCCCTTTTTTCATATTTGCACACATGCATAAGTCTTTTCCACATCATGCGTTTTTCTGATTGTGGTATCTAATATTGACTTTGTATGGGAGTGGGATGTAACCGAACTACTTTACCGCCATTGACTATTTTTAATAGCAACCTGACGAGTGACGACCGTAAAAAGAAGCCATCTCACAAAATTTCATTCGCCTATATCGATTCGTTTGGACGCCATCGTGTTTTCAACAGAAAGAAAGACCGACGGACATAGCTAAATCGATTCGGAATTTGATCGTGATCAAATCGGGTGAGTCCTTCCTGACGTTACAAATGTAATGAAAGAGTAAATATACCATCCTGTAAAAGGTATACAAAATGTATTAACTCATAAATGAACTTTACATAAATAGTAATCTCTCTGAGTTTTCTCATCTTTTTCATCATTTGCATCTACTCTTATGTTGGAAATTTTATTGCTGCTTTTGTAAGTAATATTAGTAGGTACTTAATTGAACCGCACAGAACAGCAAATACATTTTCAGTTTCAAACATCTTTGTAAGTTAGAAAATTCAAGTACTTGTGTAAATGCAAACGCATAAATTGGTTCATTTTAGGTATTTCAAGCTCAGAGCGAAAAAAATAAACTCAAGCAATATTTGGTCTTCTTTTTATTTTTTTCTATTGCCACTTTTATTTTAAAAATGTATACTGATAGAAAAGAAATGACACGAAACATTTAAAAACAGTTATACAAAATTCCTATCCAGCTAAAAAACCAGCTGGCTGGATTTTAAAAAATGTTCCAGCTAAACGCATTTTAATCCAGTCAGATCTGACTGGAAGGCAGTCAAAATGGCAACGCTGCTGAGAGTCTCTGAAGAAGTGGAAGAGAAGAGAATACTATATTTTCATATAAAAAACAAAGCTACCTGTTCTCTGTGTAAGAGAAATAATTTGTTACTCTCTTTCGTAGATGAGAAATCCCATTCCATATGTGCAGTGCAGAATCAAAAACCTGCACGTTCAACACAAACAATTCCGTAGAATGATTTTTTTTGTTTGACACATTTTCCTATGAAAATGTAGCGAGTGACTGTGCAAGAAATAAAACCTGCACATACGGGGTGAAACTTTTTTGTTTTGAGATTTTTGAACTAGGTTTTTTTGTAAAATGTAAGGGGATGTGCAAGAAATATACTTACACGAACAGGGTGGAATATTTTGAGATAAGGTAGGTAAGAAATGAACTTGCATAGGTTTAGTGTGATTTTTTATTTTGCGATATTTTGAGTTAGATTCTCCATGAAGTTGCAACATTGCAAGTAATGTGAGTTAATGTGCAAGAAATAATTGAGCACAGGTGTGGTGGATGTTGTTATTTTGGAATTTTTTGGACAACATTTTTTTTAAATGCAAATGGCAGTAATGCAGTAATAGTTCGTGCAAGATAAAATTAATTAATTAATTTCTTAGGCCTATTAATTGTCCACGTAGCTGCGCTTCATTTCGTAGTCGCACATGCGAATTTGCAGCTCCGTGGACAGAGCTTGTTTATATGCAAGCTGCAAATGACGAAAGCGTGCGTATGAATGAAGCGCAGCTACGTGGACAGTTAAGGCCTTACTCCTAGCAATGCGCCCCCAGAACTTGGCGCCCTGTGCATTTGCACATCTTGCACATATGGTTGGTCCGGCCCTGCGTGGACGCGCATTTCTTGCACTGGCTTTTTCCTTCTAGCTGAATTTGGAATCTATGATTATGCCAGATATCTCGTTGTCTTTAATAATTTTAAAGATCCACTCGAGTCCAATGGAGTTACAGTGGCTACTTTTAAGTTGGGCTCCACTCAAGCTATACGCGAGATTGCGTCAGCTTCGATATTCTTGAATGCCCCTTAAATGTCTAGGAACGCACTCAATGTGTAGGTACCTACTCCGTATGTTGTAAGGATTCTAACACAATCGATATCACCCTATTTATTTTGGCTAATTTTGAAATAGAATTCTAACTAAATACTTAGCGAACTGAAGATTAAGAACCACTAAGCCCCAAGATTAAAATCAGCTTAGGATTTAAGAAATTTTGATTTTCGAAGTTCAGTTGTCAGTTGGAATTTATGTTCAACAAAATATAGCTTCTCGACGAATTCAAAATGAAACCTTTCCGGCAAGAATTTTAAGGGCAACCAAAACATTTTGTCTGAGTTCGACAAACTCTGAAATGAGCCAAATGAGTTTGAAATATGGTTCTTGAAGTAGGTATTCGGCCCAAAATCGAACGCCCATCAAATAGGTTGCTCGCATGAGTTCTGATGATAGTTCTGGCGTTGAAAACCTCGTATTTGAGAAATCCGGAAAATTTGACTTTATACTTAATTCTGAACCAAAAAAATTGGAAAATAATCAAAAATGCTGCTTTAAGTAGTTGCGTCCAAAATGTTTTCCAATTTTTTTTTTAAATACATCATAATTAAAAAAAAAAAGATTTAGATTCGAAAAATTCTTTAAAAACATTAATTTTTTAGAATTTCAACGACTTCTGATCAAAGTTCGATAAAGTTTGAAAATAGTTCTAGTCGAAGTTCAATATACATACATACAACTTTCAACTGCTTGTCATGACAATTAACCCCTACGTAACTAAATCACTCTACACCACTTTTGTTCTCCCTTTCATCGAGTTCATGTACTCAGAATCGAGAACATCCAACGTCGTTTAATTCGATTTGACCTTCGAGGTCTGCCTTGGAACGATCCATTTATGTTGCCTCCATACTCAGATCGCCTAAATCTCATTAACATGAACCCCCTTGAGGAACATAGGGATAGGGACGCCGCAGACATTCTTTTCATTCATCGTCTTTTCTCAGGTTCCGTCGATTGCGCCCCTCTTAACAACTCTATTTTCTTTAACACAAATCCCCGTAATTTACGCTGCCCTCGTCTCTTTTACCTTCCAACCCACCGAACTGCATATGGCTCCAACGAACCAATCTCCCGTATGCTGGCGAAAGGTTAACTCAAACATTTCCGTTTTCGATTTCAACCGCAGCTTCGCCCGCCTTTAAATCGATATCCTTCACCATTTCCCTTATCCTTAAGCTTTAGCTTAAGATTAGTTTTAAAGTTTTAGTTTTTAAGTTATTTATCAGATATTAGTTTAAGCTTGTATAGTAAGCCAAATAAATGGGGGCTATATTTGCCTCACCAAAATCAAAACAAAAATATTTGGCTAAAACTGTTGAATAAAACCCCACCCTAGGACTATCTTTTAGCAATCGATTGTGGGAGTCTTTTTTTTAGGGTAAATCTATTTTGAGTCATATTCAAAATTTATTTTACGGAGTTGGAGTTGTGAGTAGAGTTCTCGAATTACTTAACGAATATAAATAAATAAACTTAATTTTGACCGAGTGGTACGGAGCTCCGCACTCCATCTGCCTAAAATATTAAATTTTCATTTCAGACTGTACTTCATTTATGTGTCGAAATCTAACGCATCGAAATCTATGCGTGTTTTTGTGTTGCAAAATTTTTATAGAGGCGAGTTTCTTCAATGAATGGGTACCTCGATGAAGAATACCTTGAAAGTGAGAAATTATTGTCATGTGAAAAATAAAGGGCAATACAATTGAAACGTTTATTAGCAACGATGTAATTTTGAAGGAGCAGCTGATTTTAGGGACACACAATGCAACAGCATACTGGCAACTGGATATCGCCTAAGATTGCGCCAGTACTTTACTTAATCGTATGTAAGGAAATGACTATACCACAAAATTGTCAACACAATTTTCAACATTATTTGTTGACAACAAATTAAAAAAAAAAAAACAGTTTACAGTGATTTATCTGGCCCAAGCCACATTTTCATACTTCACTAGATATAACGGTTATAAGGGCGCCAATTGGGCTTCAATCACTTCCGCTGAAGAAAATCAATTTCTGCTGCTTCTCAGAAATGATGCCCACTCTGCTTCATGCCTCATTTTCTTCGGCAGCCGCGCCGTGGCCATGAATTAACTGTCAAGGAATCCCATCCAATTCGTCCAGAAAAATACCCCAATGGTGTGGATTTCCTTATTCCGAGCATAACGGTGACTGACCACCACCGCAGAAAAATACCTACGTCCGAAGGAAATCCAAACCACATCGCAAAACAGCCGCCGACCGATGGTTGGCGCCCAATGGTTTTCCACTCAATTTGTGCCGGAACCCGCACGACGACGCCGTACTTTGTGACATAAAAAGTCTCACGAGTGACACACACTCCCGACGACAACCGGACCCCATCCTCATCATCGCATCATTACAAGTGGCAACACAGACAGCAACTGTGTGGCAGCAGCAGCAGGCTGACAGTGAGTGCCAACGACAACGGGGCCAACTATCAAATTTCTCTCCACCACCATAATAATACGACAACAGGAGCAGGCAAAACACTTGTACTCGTTTGGGGCTTGAAACTCTTTTGGTGGTTTCGGCTCGGCTGGCCACCATCATCGTCATTGTGCTCTTTGCCATGTGATGGCCATCACCGAACTGACCAGCAATCAGTGTATCAAATGTCCTGTCAAGACAAAGGGTTTCCCCTCGCTGACAACAGTTATCAGTTTGTACAATGTACAGTGCTATAAAAGTATGTGTGTGTGTGTGTGTAATAAATTGTTGTAAATCAAAACAGAATATAGTTCCCTCTATCATTTTGCCTTCGATAATTCATTGGGACATTATTAGCAAAGGATATCGAAATGAAATTCGGATTGCAAACACCAAACAGTGACAAGTAATCGAAAATTAGGTCGTGTCAACACACACCACTCGGTCCTCGGTCGTCGTTTTCTTCAAAGGACAATGGGTGGTTATTTAATGGATGCGTGCACAAAGTGTAGGGTGCGCACAAGGCAGGAGGTGAAAGAAAAAAAGGATTCCATTACTTATCCTTGTAAGTGTCTCATACTTGAAGAAAGAAAGATTATTTGGTTCACCACTGGGATTAGGATTCCCTGATCCCGTCCTTGCACTCCCGTAAGAGTACATACATCTTGTGAATGTCATTCAATTGTTGTCTTTCTAATGCGAAGGACATGCAATCGAATCACGCTTCGTTTAGCTTTTGGGTGTGAATTATTGACAAAGAATGGCCGACGGGAATGAGTATAAAAGAAGGACATGGATTTGATGGTTGAGTGGCTGGATTGTGTCATTGATAGTGAATTTGGACAAAAAGGGAGAATCTCAAGCAATATTTGGTGCGACCTGAACAATAGATGGGTTTGTATGTGCGATTTGTCCTAGATTTGAGTGCGCATTATCGAAACACACCTTGTCATTATGGCAATGGGGCCGCACTGGGACAATGGGATGTTTTGACGTGTATGATCACATGTGATCATGCTACGAAGAGGTGTCCTTTGTTTTGTGGATTATATTTCAAATATAAGGCAAGATCACAGGGCACCAAATTCGCAGGAGAACGATGTAGGGTATCGTAAAGGTATGCACTGTCAAATGTTGGCAACAAATGTGGTTGAAAATAAACTTCATTGAAACGAAAATTGCCAGCAGAACAAAAGTTCTACGAGTGAGCCGAAAGGAGAACTAGTGATGAATGCTCCAATTTTGTAGTGGATTTACTGAAAAGAGGGTGCTCAATGCTCATACGGGGATCAGCGTTCATTAGCTTGCATAGTATTTTCATTTAATGACAAAATCTAAAAGGATCCTCGAATGCACATACGTACTGTGTCGATAGAAAAACTCAAAAATTGAATGCCTTAAGGTTCTGCTAGTACACGGTATGTAGCACGCCACATCACTGAACCAAATCGCGTAGGTCATATTGACGAAAATATTTTGTCAATCTTTGAAGAATTTATTATTCGAATCGACAATTTTTCATCAAATTTTTCGTTTTATTGAAATTTTAATATTCAAAATTAATAAAATTTTTTCAACTGTGGTCCAAAATTGTATTTTAACAAATGAAATTTTGTCATATTGACAAACTAAAGTCGTTGACTGATTTAAATCCCGTAGGTTATATTGACGAAAATATTTTGTCAATTTTTGAAGAATCAGTTATTCAAATCAACAATATTTTTCATAACATATTCTTAAATTCATATGGATTTTAGTGAAGTGATGACAAAGTGAAGTCGGGTCAAAGAAATTATAAATTTAACTGAAGCAACTGAGCAAACTTCACAAACACACTTGTATAAGAAAAACGTAATATAAATATTTTTCAAATTATAAACGTTTACTTTTTATTATAATTTGTTACCCAAAGCGAATAATGCTTTTCTAGGCTAGCTTTCTCCTAGTTCGATAAACCGTGGTGTATGTGGGAAGGAAATGCATCAAGAAAAACAACATTCAGCCAATGATCACCATAACTGGACGGTAAGTAAGTCCTTATACGATATTAAAATAAACAAACAAACCTTAATCAATTTGCTTAATTTTTCCAAATCTAGGACCTTTACCCAAATCTGCTTTCATCAAGTCAAATCCAATTATGACATAAACCATATTCAAGTTAAATCACTTTACTTATGTAAGTTAAAATAAAACTTTCAATTGTATGTTTACCTAATGCTATGAAAATAAAAAAATGTTTTTGACCTTAAAAAAATGTTTCTTTTCTGTTTTGAATAAGTAAGTTATTCTGAAGAAAATCGATGCATAAAACTGAAAAATAATTATTTAATATGAAAAAAGTGAAATGTTGAAATGAAGAATTGATTTTTAATTTAAAAGAAGAAATTACGTGAAAATGAAGAAAATTTCGTTGATTCATAATGCACGATGCGTCGAATTGAAGAATGTTTTTTCCAATTTGAAGAATATTTTTTTTAAAATGAAGAATACTAATTTTGATAAAACTTTCTTCAAAGTGACAATATTTTTTAAATGTAACAAAATATTTGTCAAAACAACGGACACCAATTTTGGTTCAGTGTATATAATGTGGCTCTGACGTCAACAGAGACTGCACAAAGAGAGCTTATACATGGCATGTACATGTACCCATTGGGACCATTTACTGACGTCAAAATGACGTCAGAAGTGACCCGAAACCAAGCCCATCTGTAAATTGCAATGAGCCGGGCATCTCAAAATAAAATATTAGATAGGTAATCGTCTACTTTACAAAAATTTTAGAGTGGAACTTTATTTAGATTTTTTAAACAAGTGACTTAATTCAGCTTAAGCAAAAGTTTGAATCGTATGTCTTGGATCTTGTTATTAAGCCGGCCTATTGAAACACTGCTACTAAAATAGAAACAAGATTTGTATATGTACGACGAACCAGCGATGACACTTTACTCCAATTGGAGTAGATCTACTTCACTTTTTCATAAATTTCATAAATCTACTCCCTACTTTACTTATTTCTAATTTCCCTTTATCTACTCCAATTCCAATTTACCCCATTTCTTTATTTTGTTTAATAAAAAGTATTTCACAATTTTCTTAAATGTTTGTAGGCCATTAATGACAAGTAAGTAGTATGTAGCTGTAGCAAAATTAATTTATTGGAATTTATCTGCAAAACTGTTAACTCCAGATAAAACTATGTATGTAGAAAACATAATGATCAGATAAAACGATACGAAATTCGAATCATTGGTAGATGCAATAATAAAATAGATATTTATTTCTGGCTCTTAATGTTAAACCAAAAGAGTACCTTACGAGAACTTGCAGTCCTCGGGAGCTTTCTATTACAATGATCTGAACGATCTAACAAACCTAGACTTTCGTAATCTTCTACCTATATACTTTATTAGAAGCTCAAACTGGTTCAACGAGTAGGACGAAACTTCTTCTATATTCATGTGGTATCACAAGACGCGACCTTATAATGGTCTAAGCGTATATCGACCTTTGTCGGCAGCCATTTCAATCTAACCTAACAATGTATGAAATATTGGTTTTAATTATACGATAGAATAGTTTTGAGACTTAGTCCCGAGCCATGCCCCATCATTATATTTGCAAAATGCAAACATTTCGGCGTTGAAAAAGGTATTTATATATATATTATATTGACGCTTTTTGAAAATCTACTCCCGTTTTTTCCATCTACTCCACTTTTTTAGGCAATTCTACTCCAGACATTTTTTCAGAAGTGGCATCGCTGGTCACGAACTCGCATCCAGTATGCGCGCACCCATTCCATACTATTTGGAAGATCGGGATTGTCGTGCATCTTCATAAATGTTCGAAATTCATACGAAATCGTAATCGGAGTAGGTGCGGGTGTATTTTCGGAGTCAATGAAAATCTCAAAATCTCTCAGGCTCCCGGACACAGCCAGTGTGTTTCAGGCGGAAATACTTGCTATCCGTGAAGCCTGTCGCCTTATCAAACTACACACGGACATAGCTCCGAGGCAAAAGATAGACATATTCATTGAAAGTCAAGCTGCGATCAATGCTATCGCCTCAGTCAATATGAACTCTAATAGTACCTATTAGATTGTCGAGAGGAGTTGGCCTCACTTGATCAGTTTAGGATTACCCTGATCTGTGTTCCAGGCCACAGCAACGTTTATGGAAACGAACAGGCTGACAAGCTGGGTAGGCAATGTTCAGGCCTCTACTGCTCACTTGCGGAATCGGTATAAATTCCAATAGTCAAAGCAAAAATTTCCGCAGAATGCCTATCGAAAGCCAATCTCAGATGGAGGAGGCTAACAAATTGTGTCATATCCAGAAGGATGTGGCCAAATTAGAGCGGGGAAAAAACAACCCACCTTTTGAGTAAAGCACGTAAAGATATAGCCAGGCCTATAGGGGACCATGCAGTCAGATTAGGCATCCCAAAGAATACACACTGCCGCATTTGTAATGATGCAACCGAATAAGAAACCCTCATTCACACTATGCGCTTGTCCGGCACTAGCAGGGACTAGACAGCGAACTCTGGGTAAACCCTTCTTCGCATCCCTCGAGGAAGTCGCGAAGAATACCATCAACGAACTCCTAACCTATTTGAATTCCACAGGCTGGATCTAAACTACGCTTCGACATACTTACAACAACCAGGTCAAATGAGTATGTGGTAACAAAACCGCACTTAGTCCTACTTGGGTTTTTATCTAAACCGCCACTACTACCTACCTACCTACCATACCTAAAACTGCCCTGAAAAAGCTGCTCAATTAACCCGATTGTAGATCCCTTCCCTTCACACAAACGAATGGTTGTGATTGTGAGAAGCTAAGCCTATAGTTCCTATGTATGACCTGTTGCGCCAACTCTTTTTATTTTATTTATTTATTCAAACAAGTGACGTAATCTAACATAATCCAATAAATGATAGATTGGCATTGGTTAGTCCGCTGGATTGTACAGAGTCCTGGGTCCCGGGTTCAACCCCGAACACATATCTCCTTTCAGCGTTTTTTCAGTGTCCCCTATCTTCTTTCATGCATCTGAATGTTAAATAGGTACATATTTGCCTATTCGTCCCAAAAGTAAAAAGTTTTTACTGAAAACCGTAGGCATTAGAAGCTAGACCCAAGGCAGGCATTCGAATGTTACATTCGCATAGCCCCAGACTAAATACTGGACTATGAAAGCACAGACGACCGAATATATTATCATCAGATAACTCATGTTCTTCGCAATGATTTCCCTAATAAGCTATAGATACAAATTCACTTCAGTTTCTGCGATACCTGCAAAAGGGCGTTAATAAGGTTGATACCATCTCAGCGTCTGGTTCGCCTTTATCATTTCTCCCAATTACGCTAACTACCATCATATTCACCATCTATTCCAACCTACAACCACCTTATCGCCTGAATCAACTATAACAAAGTCCATCTTGGCGCGGAAACAAAAGAAAATCCAGCTCACGATTGCGACCAGTATTGCACACACTAATTGAACTCCTGTTACACTACACACATACGGCAGTCGTCGCGGTCGCCTTCCGCGAATGGAATTTTATCATAATGAGATAGAGGGAATAACAATAAAATGCCCTGCATCCAGATTCGAGGAGCGATTCACCCGCACAAAATCGATATGCTCGCCCCATTAATGGGCACAATCACCGGCACCACCCGTGCACATTTGTCAGAAACTGCGCACGCACCGCGACGCTTATAGCTTAATCTATGGACAGGCTATATGCACTGCACGGACCCAATGCCACATTTCCAGCATTCCGCAGCCGACTCCGACAACCGCACGATGCGGTGGAGAAGAAGCGCATCGCAACAACAACAGCGACGACGACGAAGACGACGACGATTTCACTTAATTAGGAAGGCGACAATGCAACATACCAGAACACGACACATGGGGACACGATTCCTTGGAGTATTGTTCATCTGTCTCCATTGGGGAGCCCCCGTCACCCCCGCTCCACCATACCATTGCAGATGAAAATAATCATTGCGCCTAATGCTATTCGTTTAAAAGAAGTTAACATGCTGTTACATCTTGCTCATCGATGGCTAGCGTCGAGCATCCCCGGCATACCACTTGTTAGGGGCCATGGTTCGGCTTTATTATCACCAGCACTAGAGGCACCGCACAGCACCGCATGGAGTACAGCAGCGCAGCCTCTCCAGATACATATATAATTTTATTTCTTTAACAAGATCACGATTTGGATAACAAATTTACATGCAGGCAATGGGAAAACTTTGCCGGAGCTCCTCTCTGGCAGCGGATCAGATTTGGATCAGCTCCAGGCCAGCCATCAGAGTTCCTCCATAGTCCGCGCGGAACGAATGTTTGTGGCAATTTCCGCATAAGTCGCCCTGGAAAAGTTTTATACGCAAAAACCACGGAGAGGGCGAATTGTCTCCGTGGAATTGGTCGCGATGCAGATGAATCGCAGATTACGATCCTTTGCCGAGCAGCAGAAATCGGTGCGCGTTCCTATGGAGCTCTGATCTGAATAGAGGCGCGCGCGCGTCGTCGTTTACTTGCTTGCAATCGGATAACTTAATTTAGTCGTCGGAGTTGCTATGTAGTCGTTGTCGTCGTTGTTGTTGTTCTTGCTATTGTCCTCACCATCACCACCAGCGCGGCGAAAGAATTGGGCAAAGCTAAAGAGAGCGAGAGGTCCTCCACCGCGGCTCTATAGATTGCATCTTGAACCACACAAACGGTAGCGATTGTTGGTCAACTTGTTTGTTTATTGTCTTCGGGTCGCGTTGGACTTTTTTATTCGCCTGAGAATTGCAATTAATGAAGTGAATCCGATGGGAAAGTGTGGTAAAGAGCTACAGATACGTCAAGGCGACGACTATATGGACTTGGACCCACTATAGCCTGTGGGAATGAAGCGATCGATGTAGTAAATTATTTTACTGCTGGCTGTAACTGATTTCAATATTGTCCAGGTAATTAATTGATCATGAAATTGAGTGGCTTTTGTTTTGCATTTGACTGGCCAGACTGGGTGTAGGTAGGGTATAAGACTTCGAGGGGATTTCGTAAACCGAACCCGCCGGGCATGATCGGTGGTGCCATGCAAATTGGACTTAGTCCGCGTGTACATATAATTAAGCTTGTTGAGCTTATTCGGAAATGACTTAATTAGCAGGTAATCGCTGCAAAGTAACTGTAACATGGTTAAGGCTGGCCAAAAATACGCAGAGTTGTACAGTACATATCAATTATACAGCATTCTTTTCTCACAGAAACAGGGCCTGCGGCCAGACAAATAGTGCGGAATGGGTAGAACTAAGCTTAACGCTTTCAAACAATTTTGACCGTGTAGGTTTAGATCTGTCAGAAAAGTCTTCAACAATTTTTTTAAGAAAATGTCAGCTATGACTTCAGACTGTTTCAGTCTGTTTCCAGGCACACAAAAATATTGCGTTGTTATAACCCCGGATGTAAAAAAACCCGTTTAATTCGGCGAAATGGAAATGTATAACGGGCTGTCTTAATTTTTAAAATGGCAATGACTGAAAATGGCAAACTGCTCTATGATTCTGGATAAGAGAATAAAAGAGAACGAATTAACTGGCGGTGTTCCAAAATATTATTGAAACATTCGTCTACTGATGAGCCCACCCACTACATCGGGGCGAAACGCATTCGGAGTTGAGGCCACTTAAATGTTTCAATAATATTTAATGCTTACCTACTCCACAACTTTATTCATTTCTTGAATTAATTCTTGATTTGAAAACTTTTTGGTGTTCCACAAGGATCGGTTCGAGGTCCGTTGCTTTGTGGAATGGTATATGTATAACGAAATTCTGCGCCTACCGATTCCAAGAGAATCGTCAATTATCGGTGGTGATTGTGGCTAAAACTATAGAAGATATTGAACAACACTGCAACAAGATTGTTGCAATGGTACGAAGTTGGCTAGCTAACGTCGGTTTCCAAACGGAGGTAGTGCTTATAACGAGTAGGCATAGGAAAGTTCGGGACACGATGACGTTTAACGTCGAAAGACATGCACTAGTTTCTCAGCCGTTTATTAAGTAGATACCTAGGATACAAGTGATTACTGAGCTTCAAACACCATCTTCGACGTCGTATCTTCAATGCGGCCTATCGATTTATTTACTGAAGAAATAAAAACGCTAAAAACATACCGATAAAAGAAGGTATGAAAGAAATCTCAGTACCGTAACCGGTCAACAACAGTGGAATGAATCATTAAAGTAGAGATGCATGTGGATTTAACGAACTCATGTTCCAGTTCTTATGACGAGTAATGGAGTGATTGTTCCTAAGAATATCCCCTTAAACGCGGACATGAAAACATCGCAAACTGCCCACATTGCGAAAAGGTTTTGGAAAACACTTGTGCCTTCATTGCCTACGGTTCGAAACTGAGATGATTGCCTTACGTGACCAATTTTGGGAATACAAATATGGTCCACTCCCGATAACATCGTAAATTATATGCTGTAGAAAGATGAAATTTGGACCATGCGTATACTTAGCGTATACTTAGCGATCTTAAGCGTTTGCAGCTTCAACGTAAAGTGAATAGTTAAAGGTCATAAAAAGAGCCACCCCTCAAAGAACTCTAATAGGAGAAAATGGTAGAGTCATAAAACAAAAGTGATTTGATAGGGAATGCCTAAGCATGCCATTTATTTTTCACAGAAAAACAGGAAAAATTAAAGAAATTTTTTCATTTTACAGGATTTATTTTTCCGAATACAGTATAATTTACAGGATAGTTTTTTCTTCGAAATTTATTATTAGAATAATAAACTTAAAAAAAATAAAATAAGTGATTGGCGCAACTGGTCCGTATGGGCATCCTAGCTTCTCACAACCAATCGTTTGTGTGAGTTTTTATTTTTGCGACGAGTGGAAGGGACCTGTAACTTTATACTAGGTCCAAACGTCTGAATTGAAAAGCTTTTACATGGCATTATTATGCTCTCCGATATTTGTCAGAAGTTTGCAAGATGTGACGTAGTGGAAAAAACGTTAAGTTCGTGGATCTAACCTGATGCCCCTTGCACAGTAGTCCAGCACACTAACCACGTAGCCGCTGCCCCACATAGAGTAAGAGCATTTTAATAAAGGGTCCGCCATCTAACGTTTTTTTTTTTCAACTAGTGCTTATTTCGCGAATGGTAACACATAGCTCATGTCTGATTTGACAGATAATTAGTTTTATCCTTCCGCTGAACGAATATGGTTGTGTATACGCTTGAACAGCGCTGGGAAATATTGCGACATTACTTTGAAAATCATGGTAATGTTGCAGAATGTGTGCGAGAATTGCGTACGGATTTTGGAAGAAGAGAAGCACCGTCAGCTCCGTATGTTCGTTATTTTGTGAAAAAAGTGAAATAAACTGGCATCCTCATCGATAAAGCAAAGCGTGAAAAGCCAAAAACAGCGCGTATACCCAAAACGAGTCACTGTTTGGTGCGGATTTTGGTCCAGAGGCATAATTGGGCCATTTTTCTTCGAAAATGAGCAAGGAGTGGCCGTTACAGTCAATGGCGATCGTTATCGGGCCATGTTGAATGAATTTTTGTTCACAAAAATTGAAGAGGAGGATATTGGCAACATTTGGTTCCAACAGGACGGCGCTACGTGCCACACAGCCGAAGCTACACTCGATGTTTTGCGCCCTGTTTTTGAAGATCGCAATATCAGCCGATGTCGTTTGTCCACCGCGGAGCTGCGATTTGACACCGTTGGGGGTGCCGTAAAAGATAAGTGCTACGCCGACAAGCCAGAGACAATTGACGCTTTAAAGGACAATATTCGTGAAGCCATTGGTGAAATACAGCTGCACAAAATCGATAATGTTCTTAAAAATTGGACCGATCGTGTAGACTACTGCATGACCAGCCGAGGATGAATGAAATTATTTTCCATTATTAACCGGAAGGATTGTACTTTCAAATAAAAAAAGAAATTTGAGAAAATATTCAGTAGTTTTTTTTTATAGCATTTTCAAAAAAAAAAGTTATTTGGCGGACCCTTTATTTTAAATTTAATCAGAGTCAATGGTTTCATTGTCTAATTCGTCTTCAGTTCGACCAATTGTTTGATCAGGAGTTTAATCCTAGAAGGCTAATGCTCGTGGCTACCCCTAATACGCTAAACATACGTCAATACAATGATACAATGATACGGTTTTTAAATACAAGGTACAAGGGCCATCTGCAAGAGGTTATCGGTGATAAAGTTAGTTAGCGACTATACGTTGCTATGTGCCCGGGTTAAGATGATACAGCAAGATTATTATTCAGACATCGTCGAAACGACGAACATTAGCCTTCTAAGGTTAAGCAGAATACAGAGAATACTCTCTTCTTACGGACACCTCTCGTACATAAGTGGACACCTCTTATAACCGGACATATTTCAAAGAGCGGAATAAAAACCAAATGTTAAACTTGATCTCAGGCTTGAGAATGGGTTTCAACGTTTTAACTTTCTTTTGCGAACACTCGTTCAACAGAGTTTTCAAAGGTTTTAAGTCAATTGAAAAAAAAACAGGATGATTAGCGGATATTTACAGGGTTTTTCTGAAAAACACAGGAGTCATTTTTCTACAGGATTTTCGTTGAGAATACAGGGATATCCTGTACAATACAGGATAAATGGCATGGTTAGGAATGCCTGATGAGAGCGAGGAACGCATCTTTTACATATCTGCGATTACTGCGTACAAGCAATTCCACTCCACTTAAAGTTCTCTACTCCTCGTCTAATAAGCATTTTAAGCAACTGTGCCTTTCGAAAAAACAAGTTTACAATAAGAGAAACGTAGACATAATTATAATGGAGCGGAATTCTGGAAGGCCGTGAAGGTCATAAACGGAAAAAGAAATGTTATCGGTCGAGGCGTGCAAGCAAATATGCACAAAGATCACTTCACCCAGCTCCTTAACACACCGCAAGTTTCTGCAGCGTTTCAATACGCAGCATCTTTGATTTTAGATGAATTCCTGGATACCCCAATTACCTTAGAAGAAGTTCAAAGAGCAATTAGCAATGCAAACATAAATAAAGCACCAGGAGAAGATCGTGTGCCATTTGAATTCTACAAAAACAGAACCCCCGAATTTCTAACAGCGCTTACATCAGATATTTGAAACGTCGCAGAGAGTTTCCGCAGAGCGATTATATACCCGATACACAAGAAGGGTGACTACGAGGACCCGGCTAATTATAGGGAAATATCATTGCTGATGAATGCGTCAACTAAGTTATTTGCAGCTGTGCTTTTTAACAAGCTTTCGACGTGGGTTGAATATAAGAAAATTTTGCATGAACTTCAAGCTGGTTTTAGAGCTAAGTATTCAACAACTGACCGAATATTTTCACTAGGAATATAGCAGAGATCTATAAAAAGAGGCGCAAAAAACTATATGTATTTTTCGTAGATTTCCGAGCAGCATTTGATGCCGTATCACGTGAAGCTCTTTTTTATAAACTTTACAAAATTGTATTTTCACCCAAAGTCATTCATGTCTTAAGGGCTATGTATGAAAAAAAAAAAAAACGGCGTCCATTTGGGATGGGACCCACTTATCCGAGGAGTTCCTGATATGGCTCTCCTTGCAGATACTGTAGAAGGTATGCAGCTGATGATTAACAAACTGGAAAACTGCTGTAAAACCTGGAACTTGTCCCTAAACTTAGCAAAGTCAAAGATAATGATTTTCAGAGAAGGTGGGGGGAGGTATTGCCGAATAAAAAAATTGACGTACCAGGGTGAGTCAATTGAAGTTGTGCTCGAATATAAGTACTTAGGAGTTTTGATTGCATCAAACCTGAAAATGAAAAGGCACTTAGCATTGAAGCTAGCAGAAGCAAAGAGAGCAGTTGGTTCAGTTTGGGGAAGTTTCATCAACAACAGTAATGTGTCCCACAGCGCGAAGCAGAAAATATTCCACGCTTCCGCATCTATACCATTCTTCTTTATGGAGCACAAATATAGGGTAGGGATATCGACAATTCGAAGAGGTAGAAAAGTTTCGTTATTTCCTTAGAAGGACACTTAGACCAGAGTATATCCATTAATGAGTAGGGACACTCTCCACGTGTTTCTTATCAGTTTACAATTTGCAGTACACATACACGAGAAATAGACGGCACTAAAAGTGCTCTAGTAAAAGAGGGATGGAAGAGTAGTCGAACTGTTTCAAAATGTGGTACAGGGTGTGACGTAAAAAAAAAGCAAAATCAATTTGTAATATTTCTTAGTGAACATTTTATATCTAATATATATTCACATGTGTGCTACACTTAAATATTTTTGTTTGTTGGTACATTTTTTGTTATTTTTATTGAACTGTTGTAGAATAAAGTAAACCCGTACTCGGACGTACAATTTGATAAGAAATTCCTTATTTTGATTTTTGCAAAAGTTGTAATGAAATTCATTTTTCAAAAAGTTAAAAATATTCCCCTCAAAATTATTTAGGTAGTACATATTTGGAAAACAAGAAATACATTTTTGTTCAAGATTCTCTAACGAGTCTAAAAATTCTTGATTGGGCCGTGTCAATTTTTGATTTGATTCTCAACAATGGTCGCTAATTCCTTAGGTAACATAATTCTTGTTTTTTCTAAATATACTTTTTCCGAATACTTTTCTTTTTTTAGAGTTTCAATTTCCTTTTTTAAATTTTCACACTCTTTTTTCAAATGAAATACCTGTTCACTTTCCGCAAAAGACGTCTGCGTCGATTTACGACCTTTCGGTGATGTTTCTACGATAACGTCAATAACCCCTTTCGCTGCAAAACCTTCACTAAGAGGTTCATCCTCTGCTTCTACTGGAGTATTGAACGATTCATTATTTTGAATATCACCTGTTTCCGCTTCTTCTGCCACAAAGCTTAAACTCTCCTTCATTTGAAAATTTTCATTAAGAGGAACATGTTCAAACCCCTCTGTTTCGTTAGACGTGACTGAGTGATCAATATTACCTAAGAAAATATAATTCATCAAGTTTATGTTATTTTACACTCAGTGTTTGTTATTACCTTCTGTTATACTTATTGGAAATATTTTTCAAAATGTCCAAATTAGGTGTTGCCGACCATTTTAAGCGCATCGTTGACTTGCCATACATGTCTTTCGAGAAATGTCTTTCGCAGATACTAGAATCCCCCGAAATTTTTTCATGTATTAAGTGTTGTTTGTTTATGCTATTCAACCACTTCGCTTTTCTAAAAAAAATTAAGAAATACAACACAGATTTATATTCATTCTTCCCCGATCGATAACTTATATTGCTTACCCCTCACTATTATCCGGTATTTTGAAATATTTAACTCCAAAATTTTCTTTCTGCTCTCGCCCACACGCCAAACATTTAACATAATGTTTTCCCATTATTTTATTTAAAGTTCTTAAACTATGCAAACTTGCACTTCAACTTTTAATTTTCACTATTTTTAATTGTTTGCCACACGCACTGACACTGAACACCCTTTACTTCGTCAATTGATGGTAATGAACGACTGATAACAATCCAACTCCAGGTCGCCTTTAAAAATACGTGCGAAAAAAATGTAAACAATCCCCTCTACAACCAACCTAAGTAATTAGTATGACCATCTGCTGTGAATTATATTACCTAAAAAGTGCTGGCAATAAAACTTAAAATCGTAAAATATGGTAATTAACGAAGTCGTAGCAAGGCAAAAGGGTTGAATTTCGTGATAGAGAATGAAACATTTCTTTTTCATGTCCATAACAAAGACTATTTAATCAATAACCAATGGGAAAAACTACAAAATTTGTTTTTTATTACCAATTCTACGAAAGCAAAGCTGGTTACCTGATCAACCTGCATGGTTGAGAGAAAATACTAATATACTGACATCACTTCAGGTCGCCTTTAAAAATGCTTTATGAAAAAACCCACAATCGTTTGTCGTACGCAGCAAGCCCCATGTAGTGGTACAGGCAAAATGTGTTGTGTACCCTTTTTTTCTCAAGCAGTCGTTGTATGCAGGTAAAAAGTATTCTTTCGACCTGCTTCCACTTATTGTACGATTTTTTCTGCATTTTGCTTTGTGGTAGTAGGAAATGCATATGTAGAGAGAGTGTCCCTACTCATTAATGGATATACTCTGACTTAGACTGCCAACCAGTTCACCTATCTACATGCTTTATTTGGAGACAGGTATGTCGTATATTATCACCACTGTGGACACACTCAAATTACACCTGGATTATATTAAAAATAGTATTATCTATTTCTATTGACATGCTACTGACCAAAGGAACTTGCGTACAAGAGTGGGAAAGGCTGGCATCTGAGTGCGAATACAATGTATCTGTTGCACAAAATGAGCAAATAGTGTCTCTGAGGAATATGCTTCGCACCCTATTGCAGAAAACAGGTAAAAGATTATATGATCAATTTGTGAGTGCAGCAGGCATCCCAACACCGATCATATACTACAGCAGACTAAGCCACTATCTACGCGATAAACCATATTTCATAGCTGGCAGACCAACGGATATGGTTAGCACCATTTGTAGACTAAGGGGAGAACTCTTGCCCCTTAATTATACCCCGCACCGCCCAGATCTTCCTATACTATACAACATATGCAACCGGAAAGAACGTGAGGATGTGTTCCACTTTCTAGCAGTTTGCCCAATTCTTACAAAATTTCTTTTGAATATATTTGAAGTACGTATACGCTCGAGTTGGATGAAGCGATAAGCATACTCAACGGCGACAGAGGAGAGGATGGGACGCGTTATATAGGTAGATATACGACAATTGCCCTACGTCAGTGATGAAAATCGACTTTTCTCAATTGTACTGAAAACTGAAACAAAATTGTACTGAATAGTACTCAAATTTCTTAAATGTATAAAACCGATCGAAAACATAAAAAATAAATATTTTATTAAAGAAAAAAAAAAGTCTTGCAAAATGTTAAGCATTTATGTGAGTTCGTAAGTATACACAAGTACGTGGCTCTTATAATGATTTTGCAGGGAGGTACCGGAACAAAGAAGTCCTTTCACAAAATTTCATTCGCCTACGTGTCGATTCGTTTGGGTTGGACTCTGTTTTGTTTTTAAAAGACAGATAGACCGTCGCGTCGGACGGATAGACGAACATGGCTAAATCGTTTCAGAATTGCATCCTGATTGAGAATATTTATGGCTTATGGGGTAGAGGGTGACTTCTTCTTGGCTTTAGAAATAAGTGAATACTTATACTTTCCAGTGGAGAATGTTATCTAAAGGCGCATTTAATTGAATCTAAAGCTTAGTACGCAGCTCGAGCGAAACTAAATTTAACTGCTTTTCAATTTTTCTTTTTAAACATTAACTAAAATCCTAGCTAAATTTTGACATAGAGTGCGCTGTGAATATAAGTGTCCCAGAAAACAGCTGTTCGTTGAAAATAACTTCCTTCAAAAATTCATCGACTCGAAAAAGTGTTATATTTTCGTTGCACTTTCCTTTTTCCTTGTCTGATATTCATTGATTTCAAATTTATCACTTTGAAAAGTTTCCTCATCGAGGTATTCATTGATAAACCTTATCCTTATTTACTTTTCCGCAACCCAAAAACACAACAGAAAAAAAACAACATGATCTGTCTAAATTTTGCTTGAAAAAAATGTACCGAACCATTAATGTGCGCGCTAAATTGTGACTGATACATGCAGTACAGTCTGAAATTAAAATTTAATTTTTTTAGCTGAAGCTTAGTACGCTGCTCGAGCTCAATTTGTTTTATTTATATAGCTATGTCAGCCTTAATTTTTAATAAGATTTTTAGATTCTAATAATGTGTTTTTACGCCTGCATCCGATTCGTTAGCTTTGGTTATATTTTTTTTATAAGAAAACATTCTTTAAACGTTTGCGAAAGAATAAGAATGAATACAAAAAGCACCATAGACAATGCGGTGTAGGATTTGAAAACATGAACTCGTTGCATTCATTTTGCACAAGGCCCATTAAAGCCCAAAACGAAGAAATAGAAGTATGTATCTATTTGTATCGCAGTCAGATAAAGCTCTATATACATTATTGATAATTTCAATACTTTTTTGTTTACCAGGAAAAAACCTTAAGACAAATTGGACCATTAAATATACTTGCTCGTCCAAATGGCAGTTTGTGAAAAACGTTGTAATGAGTTCAAAAAAATGTTTCCGAAATCAAATCTTTTTTCCATATCTTCGAGGATTGCAAGAAGTTTCAAAAGTCAATTTTTAACTAAGTATGTACGATGAGTAATGAATGCATTCAGAATTTTAAAACAAAGGAGTGCGTTCAGCTTATTTTTGTTTAATCCTTTGATTTAAAAGACATAAAAATAAAATTTCAAAAATTTAAATTAGTACAAATAGTACCGAAAATTGGGAAGTGGTACTTGCGTACTCGGGAAAGTCAAATTGTACTGAATTCAGTACAATAGTAAGCCTTTTTGCAACTGTGCCCTACGTTATATCGAAGCTGCATAATTGGAGAATATTTTTAAATCTGAAATTTGAAATTTGTTAACTATAAAAATAGTTATAAATATTGCTTTATGTTTAAAACACCAGTCTGGTAGACGGCCTTCAGCACAAACCAATTAAGGACTAAGATATTGTATTAAAACAAAGGAATTTATACATTTTATGAAAATAAATACATAGTCTAATAAACTAACTAACTACATACCTACTCAATTTTCTGGGCAATATTTTAAATCTTTCTTTCGCCAAAATCCTTCTTCTTACTATTACAAACTTTATTTCAAAACAAAGTTTAAAACGGCCCAGCCGTTTTCGAGAGCTGCAATTAACAACTATGCGTAACCTAAATTTGACGCCGCTGTGGAAGAAGTTGCGGACACAGCTATTGGTAATTAAAACCAAAAATGGCTGTGACTAAACAAACCACATGTACAACAAATCACACTGAAGTTCAACCAAAAACTTCCTGGACAGAATGTCAGACAAACGTAGTTACATCAGTATGGACGGAATTGGGAATCTTATTGTTTTGAGTTAAGTTTAAAAAATGCACTGAGATCTGTATCTATCGTACTCGCGCAATTTAAAACCCCCCTAGTTTATTCTACAAGGTGGTCTAATTTAAATTCAATTGCCAAGACTCAAGTTAGCACATTTTAAGTGCACGGCTTTAATTGCGATTTTCATTTAAAACAGAGGCCATTAACTTATATACCCTCAACAATTTCCCAGCCAATAAGCAAGCAATTAACCAGCAGGACACTTTTTGCAATTAAACAATTTTTTATGCCAAACAAAAATTATTTTTCCGCCGAACAAAGATTCCAGATTAGAAACCACAAGTCTGTGTCCATCATTTCCATATACTACCTGTACAGGACGTGGAACAATGGTAGTAAATCTTGTTGCACATACATACCTATATACGTTTGACGGAATTCGGACTCGCCACAAATCCGACGACCTATAATGTCCGCTAATGGCCTGCGGGGGTCTAATTGGCGCAGTCATTTTGCGATTGTCGAAGATTTGTTCATGTAACTGCGATTCGAATATTTACGAGGGTATTCCATATACACACACACATAATAGTATAACCAGTTCGTTGGAGTGGAATATTGGTATACGTGCCTCCGATTGATTCTTCCTGGATCCTTATAATCGATTAATTTACGTGGCTCGTAAATTAAGAAACATCACCGTCAACTGCCGATGTAACGCCGCATGTAGCATCATGAAAACCTTGTTAAGGTTGTGTTGTTCCTGTTCGCCGTGTTGTTATGGTCCAGTAAGAGTAGCAGGAGATCTTTTTAGCCTTTTGTCGCGACGCGATAGAACTGAAGATGAGAGTAGAGGTACTCGTATGTATAGGTATTGTTGTGAATGACTATTTTGTGCTATATCTGACTTTGTGGAAACCGGCCATGCGGCACTCAAGCTGTTGACCATCGGCCTCTTATATTTATGTTAATTAGGAAAGAACTTTATATCTTTAACGAGGAGTGGGTAAGAGGTTGTGGGAATCTGCGAGGTATTAGTTGGTGATTGTATGATTGATGTGCTATCATGTGAATATTTGTACTTGAGTTTTAAGTTCTTGGTTCATGTGTGGCATGATGTGGCGGTGTTTTTTTTTTGTGATGACCAGTTCAGAGTTGTGTTTAAAGTTTTTTAAGAATTCATTGGTGGGGTTAATCTCTTTACCAAAGAAAAACCCGAACGGATAATAATCACAAGCCCAAGTGTTTTATATTAAACCACACGAAGTTGACCGATGAATGTTCAACGTAGAAAAATAACAGAAAAAAAAACATGCGCTCTTCAAACAACGTTATAACCAGTGTTGCCACTAAAAAAAAGTGAATCCGGTCAAATCTGACCGTATGACCGGATTTTTATTTTCTAAATCCGGTTAAAAAATCCGGTCAAAAGTCAAAATCCGAGTTTTTGACCTGAAACCCGGTCAAAAATAGATAATGGTAACATAATATGTATTACTAAAAATATAAAACAAAAGTTAACTATCATTAGCCATTATTTTACATTATAAACATTATCCGTGTTGAGAAAACGTTTTTATAATATGCGAATTTTGAGTTTGTAAACTTGTTTTTTATTTCGTTTGTTTAAAATTTACTGAAACTAATTTTTCATTTTATATGACGTATTTTAAGTCCTGAAATACACTTTTAGTGCATGACCATACAACGTCTTCCAATGTCCAGCGAGGCAGTTGGATTTTGAGTGAGTAGAAAGGAGAAAAGTAGATAGCATAGAAAATGCGCAGAAAATCCATTTTCAGAGATAATTCTGGCATGGCCTGAGCAGAGCATAAATGTTCTTTTTCGTACCATTGTGCTTTCGATATAAATCTGCATTTGATATTTGCATTCATAGAGTGAGGGCTATATAAAATTTGTTTGTGTTTCCGATTTCAATTATTCTTTTACCTGTCAAATTTTATTTCATTGCAATGACGACTCGTTTTTGTTTGTAGCCATTAATGGAAATGAAAGTCATGGGAAGACGAGTTCGTGTATGGCCATATGCATACACTAAGGCCGCGTGTCAATTGGGCTAAATTAGTATTCTGGGATAATTTTCTGACACTTGAAAAGAGTACTTCACCAAACTCCAATCTGAGATTTATCGAATTTCACACTTTAATTAATTAAAATTCATTGTTTAATTTCAACATTCTAGCAAAAAAAAATGTCTAAAAATTACCCTATAAGATAATGCTCCCGGAGCAGAATTCCAATTGGTTTTTGTTTGAACATGAGAGTGTGTTCGTAATGTAAGGCTAAATTTTATTCAAATTATATAAATATATCTTTATTTATAGTTAATAGAGCAATTTTATTTTTCCGGTCAAAAAAGCGTTTTCCGGTTAAAAACATTTTTCGTTCCGGTCAAAAAACGGTTAGACCGGATTTCAAAATTTTCTCCGGTCAAAGTAAATCGATTACGGTCAGATATGACCGGAATCCGGTCAGAATGGCATCACTGGTTATAACATTTATTTTAACATTCGATATTAGCTTGTGGCTGTTGCCTCGATAATCGCTCAACTCGTACTCCTCTGCAATTCATCATAGAGGCATGTAAAAGCAAAGATATTATGATGAATACCAGAATACATAATAGGAAATACCGTAACGATATACAAAAAAATGAGTAACTGAGAGTATGAACAAAACATTAACATTATAGAGAAATTAACTACAATATGTGTGTATAACAATATATATATATATAAGTATGATAATCGACAATTAGGCGATACAGGGTGTTTATGAATCCAAAACATTCTACCCCCGGCTGAAGGCTTTAGTCTTTCAGAACAGGAAGCAAAACCAGCTTAGTTATAGGTCTAACAAATTCTCCATGCGAAGTTTTAATTGTAGCGACACGGGTGTGTCCATCTCGGCCTTGATTAGTCTGCTTAACGATACCGAGTATCCATTTGGATTGAGGTAGAGAAGGCTCCTTCACTATGACAATATCTCCTTGCATGATATTTCGTTTGACTTCCGTCCATTTCGGCCGATTTTGAAGTGACGTAAGATACTCGGAATGCCAACGCTTCCAAAACCCTTGCGCCATATGTTGGAGACGCTGCCAGTTGGATAATAGATTCGGGTTGCCGTCACACACAGTTGGTTCTGAAATGGAAGTCAAAGGTTCACCGATTAAAAAATGTGCGGGAGTAAGAGCATCAAAATCATGGTCAGAACGCGCGCAAAGTGGTCGAGAATTGAGGAGGGCTTCGATACGAGTTAATAGTGTGTACATCTCCTCATAAGTTAACACGTGTTCCCCGATTACTCGCTTAAGGTGAAGCTTGACCGACTTCACGCCCGCCTCCCATAATCCGCCGAAATGCGGAGCCGAAGGAGGAATAAATTGCCACGAAATACCGTCTTGAGATAAATGATCGATCACTACATTTACAGTTTGCTCAGAAAGCAGAAGAGAGTGCATCTCAGTGAGCCTCCGGTATGCACCCTTAAAATTGGTTCCGTTGTCGGAGAATATTTCGGAAGGTTTTCCTCGACGCGCAACAAAACGATTGAGAGCAGCCAAGAACGTGTCTGTGGTAAGAGCACCGACGAGCTCCAAGTGAATCGCTTTCGTGACGAAACACACGAACAGGGCAATATATGACTTCACGAAAGTAGGTCGTCGCCCCCGAGCCAACCGAAGCGCAACAGGTCCAGCAAAATCAACACCAACCCGACTAAATGGTCGCGCGAACTTAACGCGCTCAGGTGGTAGGTTCCCCATGATTTGGGAGCACACAGATTTTCTTTGTTTAGCGCAGATAACACAATCATGAACAATTTTGCGTGCGATATTTCGACAACCAATAATCCAAAATTCACGACGAAGTAAGCTGAAGAGTTCTGCTGCTCCGACGTGCATATACTTTTCATGGTAATGTCGTACGATAAGCACTACCACGGCATGAGTTTTTGGTAAAATTATAGGGTGCTTGACCGCTAGCGATACCGAAGAGTTTTGGATTCTGCCTCCGACCCGTAATAATCCACTGTTATCCAGAAACGGCATAAGATTAAGTATGGTAGACTTGCTGTGAATGGGTAATGCTTGTGAGATATTCTTCTGCTCTTCCGAAAACGATGAGTACTGAACTTTCTTCAGTAGGAAGATCTTTGCCAGTTGCAATTCATTCGTTGTTAACATAGATGATTGAGATTGCACTGACCTCGATCGAGAGCGGGTTATAAAACGAAAACAAAACGACAGTGTGCGAATTAGTTTGACAAACGATGATGAACGCGAAACTAAGCAATCAATGGTAGAAGGATCCGTCTGAACCGCTAAATTAACTGCAACTGCCTCCAAATTTCTCCGCATTTCTAAATCGGTCTCTGCGAAGTCCGTATCCGATGTTATTTTGCTGTGCTCAGGCCAGGTGTCTGAGGGCTGAGATAACCAGCTCGGTCCATTCCACCATAAATGAAATTCCTTCAATTTCGAGGGATGAATCCCGCGAGATGCGCAATCTGCGGGATTCGATTTTGAAGGCACATAGTTCCAATGAGGACGAGGTATTGATGAGGATATTTCAGATACCCGATTAGAAATGAAGACAGCCCAACGACTTGGGTGACTAGACAACCAGTGAATCACGATTTGAGAGTCCGTCCAAGCATAAATTGGAAGCGATTCCACTTTCAAGGAAGCTCTCAACTTTTCAAATAGTCGACACAATAGAACGGCTGCACATAATTCCAATCTTGGAATAGTTAATGTCTTAATAGGAGCAACTCTGCTCTTAGCAGCAACCAAAGACACGACAAAGGTTCCATCGGAAAGCCGACTTCGAGAATAAATAACTGCCGAATAAGCCCTGAGCGAAGCATCACAAAATCCATGATACTCTACACTTCCACTATGCCAAATTCTACGTGGGACTTCCACCTCCTGTAGTTGGGAAAGCTCCGAGCGAATGTTTCTCCATTCTTCAGCTATACTGTTTGGAACCGAATCATCCCACGATAACCTTGATTTCCACAATCCTTGAAAAATTATCTTTAACGCAATGACCGTAGGAGTTAAAAATCCAAGGGGATCAAAAATACGAGAAGTGTCGGAGAGAATTTGACGCTTAGTGCAAATACAACGATCTGGAAGTGAAACTCGGAATCGAAACGAGTCATTTGATGGATTCCAAAGTAACCCAAGCAACTTAATGGGTTCGTTGAAGTCGAATTGAACGGATGACTGCTCACAAATATCAGCTGGAAGCGTGTCAAGTAATGGCTTACAATTAGAACTCCATTTTCTTAAATTTAAGCCTGCCGATCCCAACAATCTAATAATTTCTCGACGCAAGTTAAATAATTCTTCTACGGTGTCCGCTCCAGTTAAAAGGTCATCGACATAAAAATCGTCTTCTATGATTTGTGAAGCGCGTGGAAAATCAACCGCTGAATCCAATGCCAATTGTTTTAAGATTCGTACGGCCAAGTAAGGAGCGGATGTTGTGCCATACGTAACAGTTTTCAGTCGAAAATGTTTTATCAAATCCGACGAAGAGGTCCGCCACAATATCCGCTGGAAGTCATGATGTTTCTTTGCAACCCAGATTTGTCGAAACATTTTTTCTATATCTGCGGACAGCGTATATTTATGACGACGATAGCGAAAAATGACTGTTAATAAATCCCTTTGTATAGGAGGCCCAATAGATAAGGTTTCATTCAACGAAAGATTTGAAGAGGATTTACATGACCCGTCAAAAACAACCCTCAATTTTGTCGTACTACTGTCTGCCTTGAACACCGGGTGATGGGGAAGATAATAGCACTCGCTGGTAGGTCTATCAATTTCCTCACTTTCTATCTCCTCCATATGTCCTAATGCAATATATTCACACATGAATTTGCAGTAACTAGCCTTCAATTCAGGGTCTCTGTCAAACTTCCTTTCATTTGAAAGAAGACGCCGAAGGGCACCTGAATAAGAGTCCCCATAGTCGACAGCAATATTTGATTTGAAAGGTAATTCAACTACAAATCTTCCATCAGAGGAGCGGCTATAAGTTGAAAGAAAATGTTCCTCTGTCCCTGCGTTAATATTAGGCATCAATGGTGAACTAAAATTATCATCTAGTTCCCAGAACCTTTGCATATCAAAATCCAAATCTGCTTGAAGTGAAACTGCAGCTTCTGTAGTAGTTTCCGTAGTGGAGCGAAGCATTGAAATATTGCCACCAAAAACCCAACCAAACATCGTCAAAACAGCATCAGGAAAGCCAACCCCACTCTGAACCGGAGTAGATTCCAACACTTGGAACACAGCAGCAACGCCAAGAATTACATCTATAGGAGATCGAATGTTAAGTCCAGGATCAGCTAATTTTTCACCCATGAAAGAATTATCCTTGTCCAGTGAGAAATAGAACGATTGACTGGGCAAGGATTCAGTGACCTTTGATAAAATGTATGCCTCAATTTGTATAGATTTACGATCGAATCGAGAAAAAAGTTGAGTTGATATCAATCCGCGAGTACAACCAGCCCTAGTGCCACTGACACCCGTAAGAGGAAAACGTGCATGTTTTCTATTGATCCCGAGTCTCCGGACACACGATTCTGATATGAAGGAAGCTTGAGACCCACAGTCTAGAAGAACCCGACAAGCTTGCAATTGTCTAAGAACATCAGGAATCAAAACCAACGCAGTGGGCAATAAAGTGTTCGTATTTGGCAACGGTATTTGTTTGGAAAACTGAGTGTCGAATGCAGCGGCGTTAGAAGAGATTAATTGATTAGGTGTTCCGGTATTTGAGGGACCGGGGTGAATAAACGACTCAGTATTCGAAGAGCTAGGCAATGTACATGAAAGGGATGGTTCAGATGCTAATGATTGTTCATTTACCGGCAATTGGTGTACTAAAGTGTGATGTTTGGAGCTACACTGCCTACATCTAAACTTTGAGTTACAATTCGATGATTTGTGTCCAGACCGTAGGCAGTTGAAACAAAGTGACGCCTGTTTTACAAAATGTCTACGAGCAGATATATCCAGCGACGTAAATTGCGGGCAATGATTGAGATCGTGTTGTAATTTGCACTTAGGACAACTGGACCTTTCATTACTAATTTGGTAGGTTTTAATTGAATGAGATTTATGAGGGATTCTAGCTTTTGGTGTATCTTGGGAGACTACTATTGAATCGCATCGTTGTTCGAGAAATTCAAAGAATTGTTTGGTTTGAGGGAAATCCTCGTCATGTGTTGTTTCCGCCCACTTCATTTTGGTATCAGCATCCAGTTTGCTAATTAACAAATGGTTCAAAATCACATCACGTTGTTCAGCTTCCTTGCCTAATGCTTCCAACCCTCGCAATAGTTCATCAGCCTCATCAGTAAATTTCCTAAGACTATATGAATTGCTCACAGATGGCAATGAGAAAATCTTCTGAATAAGTGATGACGCGATTAACCCCTTTCGATCATACCTAGCTTTTAATTTTTCCCAGGCAGCTAAATAACCATCATCGGAGATTAAGGTGTGTTTAAGAAGCCCTGCAGCTTGACCATCCAGAAAACTCTTCAAAAAATGAAATTTCTGTGACGATGTAAGTTCCTTACTGTTGTGAACACTACTCGTGAATAAATCATGAAAGGTAATCCAATCACACAATTCACCAGTGAATGGTTTGATCACAATTTTTGGCAACTGGTGCTCCACGTGCTGTGATGTTACAGCCAAACTCGTGGTCTCCTTTGCCCTTTGAACCTTGGACTGACTCTCATCTATTTTTGGTGAAAAAGACGAAATCTTGTTCTGCAGGATTACCTTGGTCTTATAATACTTATCCTCGAATTGAACTGCATCTGGATCATTGATTACCTCGTCTGGATCGTCTACCTTCTCAAGCATGCAATATTGAATTTCCCTATACTCAGTCCATGCGGCTTCCAATTTGTCTAATCGCGTTTTATATTCCTCGCACGGTACATTTTCATCAATTGTTTGTGCATATGCGAGAATACGCGTAAGCGTTCCCTTTACAATTGCACGTTTTGATTTGAGCAACTTCATGGTGCTTAATAGTTCACAGAATTGGTTCAAAAAAAAATTATCCGGCTCGAAGGACCACTATGTTTTATATTAAACCAAACGAAGTTGACCGATGAATGTTCAACGTAGAAAAATAACAGAAAAAAAAACATGCGCTCTTCAAACAACGTTATAACATTTATTTTAACATTCGATATTAGCTTGTGGCTGTTGCCTCGATAATCGCTCAACTCGTACTCCTCTGCAATTCATCATAGAGGCATGTAAAAGCAAAGATATTATGATGAATACCAGAATACATAATAGGAAATACCGTAACGATATACAAAAAAATGAGTAACTGAGAGTATGAACAAAACATTAACATTATAGAGAAATTAACTACAATATGTGTGTATAACAATATATATATATATAAGTATGATAATCGACAATTAGGCGATACAGGGTGTTTATGAATCCAAAACACCAAGAATATGTCAATCTACAATCTGGTCAAATATTAGTTTTGAGGAGGAACTAGGCAAAGAGTCTGAGTCCGTATATCCTACTTTCTGAATGGTTCATCCTCTTGTAAACTAGTTTTGTACAAAACTTCTCCAGGTAATTGAGTATATCATAACCACTTTGCTTTGCTTGCCGTCACTTAAAAATCTCAACCTCCGGGGTTTCCTTAAGACCAAAGTGCGGACTTTAATAATTATTAGGTATGCATTATCAGAAAATCATGTCTAGTGTCATCTCTTCTTCTTTCCAATAGTTTTCACAAGTTAATACCTACCAGCTATAGATATTTTTGTTTTTAAATGAACAATGATTTTTAATGGTTTTATGTTGTATAGCCGTAAAGGGAATAGATGCAACCTGCAACATTCGAATTTTGTATTTTGACCACCATAATATGCGTCAGAATAAAACGACATGACCGACCACATCAGTCAGATTTCTGAGCTTCTCATATACCTAATCCAGTGGCTATTTGATTAGCTTCAATCCGCCTTTTGATTTATGCCACTGTAACATTTTACTTTAGGTATACACCCCGCAAAGCCACGAGTAGTCGATTAAACGTCCATAGTAAGCGTTTGTAAAAAGATGCAGATGTATTCAAATACAAAGTAGGAAGGCATTGTTGTACAATGTATACATATACATATATGCAAATAAAAAGTTCCTAAAGGTGGTGTTTATTTTACTCGCTTTTGGAGTTTGTATCAAATTTCTTATACATATAAATCCAAATTAGTTTAGTATGATTCGCCAAAGACAAATTTTCATTGCATTTAATCTTACCAATTTTCCATTTACGTTAATGCATTCCCCTACAGCTGTACAGAATATAGTTTCAATCTCCGCTCTGCTTTAATTTTTGTAGTAGGAACCTAAATAAGAATTAAAAACTTTTCAAATTTTACATCAAAAACGTGACTTAGTATTGCGCTTTTTGATCCAATAAGACGTAATTAAACAATAGTAGATTCATTTATAATTGTATGATTCCACAACGTGCTATGGAATCCGTATACCATCAGGCAGGCGTCCTCAAGGTAGACCTAGGATGAGATGGTTAGATCAAGTCCATAATCTCTCCTCAACCGATTTGGAGTCGATGGCGGAGAATCTAGAGCTATGGATTGTCCACTTGAGCAACCTACACCCGCGAACCATTTAATGGACAAGCGGATCATTAAAAATGAATGAATGACTGAATGAATGATATTTCACTTCACAAAAAAAAAAATCGGTTCGATTTACGCTCCTTGCAAGTGGAACTGTGTTGAATGAAATTGCTTAGGAGTCGGTCATAGCCATCCGAAAAGTCCATCCGTAAAAACACAAAACAGTAACAGAACAAAACTGACACATTTAACCACAGCATATCATAGGAATTCAGTTTTTCGTACGGAAAAAACCCTTTTTTTTATACCCTCCACAGGAAGGTATATTCACTTTGCCATTACGTTTGTAACGCCAAGAAGGATTCACCGGAGACCCTATAAAGTATATATATTCTGAATCAGGATCACATTCTGAATCGATTTAGCCATGTCCGTCTGTCTGTCTGTCTGTCTGTCCGTCTGTCTGTCTGTCTGTCTGTCTGTCTGTCTGTCTGTCTGTCTGTCTGTCCGTCTGTCTGTCTGTCTGTCTGTTGAAAGCACGATAGCGTCCAAACGAATTGACCTAGGCGAATGAAATTTGGTGAGAGGACTTCTTTTTACCGTCGTCAGGTTGGTATTGAAAATGGGCTATGTCGGTCAAGTAGTTCTGGCACCTCCCATACAAAACCATTAGTAGACCCATGTGTCTCTCCGCCTGTTGAAATCAGGATAGCGTTTAAATGAATCGACCTAGGCGATTGAAATTGTGTGACAGGTCTTAGTTTTACGGTTGTCAGGTTGGTATTAAAAATGGTCCATGTCGGTCAAGTAGTTCTGTTACCTCCCATACAAAGCCAATATTCGACCCATGTATCTCTCTGTCTGTTGAAAACACCTTAGCGTCCAAACGAACCGACTTATGTGAATGAACTTTTGTGAGAGTACTTTTTTTAACCGTCGTCAGGTTGGTATTGAAAATTGTCTATGTCGGTAAAGTGGTTCTGCTACCTCCCATACAAAACTAATATTAGACACACTCGCATGGCAAACTTTTATGCAGTGGAGGGTATCAAAGCATCGGCCAGGCCGATGATAACACTTTTACTTGTTTTTTTTTTGTAATGGGAATTTGCTGGAAGGAAAAATCATCGAAAGACATTGCAGAGCTATTACGCGAGGGATGCTTCTGCAATAGTGAGGGACTTTAACCCGATCTAAAAAAACTCCCAAGGGGACTGACTTTCGTCATCCCAAATTTATTGCACCTAGTCGTTCGACTAATCGGCAATTTATTTTTGATTCATTTTAAAAAATTTAGAGTATACATCCGACTTTTGCCAAATTTCTATACTTTTTTAGTTGAAAGTATTACCTACTTTCTTGGTCTTAACTAAGATCAAGAGGTCTTACCCGCCTTAATCTCCTGATTACATTGTCAGTATTTAAAAGTTCTGTTATTTCTATGTTAACATGGTTAAGAAGTCTACTTATATTCCTTCGGGCAACTTTTTTAACTTCTTCCTCAACCATTTCAATGTTAAGATCTCTATGTAGATCAGCGTTGCGTATGTATACCAAGGTGCATTGACTATCATGTTCCTTAGTACTTTGTTTTGGAAAACCTGAATTTTTTGCAAATTTGTTTGGCCATGTACATGCCTACGGAAAATTAATAAATTCGTTTTCTAGAAAAGTTGTAGATGAATTGTTAATTTTTTTTTAGATGAACTGACTTTATAATTCCAAAGCAACATTTTAATACCAAAATTGAGTTTAATGATTAAGTTTAACCCTAGTAAGTTAATCATATTTTTTAGTACATTAAAGGTAGGTAGATAATCATTCGTCGAATCGACGAAGTAATATTCCAATTCTTGCGAAAAGTGTGCACAAAATGCTTGTTAATTTTAATAGTTACCTAATACCATTACCATTTCTTTTTTTAAGCAAAAAATCGAAAAAACATTTTTTTAAAAACTTTACCAATTACATATATCGGTAAAGTTTTTAAAAAACTTAAAAACTTTACCAATTACATATATCGGTGGTTGGGTGTGTATGAATCGGGCAGGCGCTGATCGGCATCAACCTGGCGGTGCCCAGCTGTTGTAACTTTTCGTACACATCAATTGTGCTTATTTTACCTCCTAGTGGTAACCACCGGGTACTGGTCTGCCCATCCGGGTGTGACTTGCTGAACTTATAAGTGCGAGTGTTGAACACGAAGAAAATAGCAACACTATAATGCTCTGTCGGAAAGACTGACTGAACGAGCCTCAGAAGTCTTACATGAGCTCCTCAGAAAGAGGACGTACGGCGGATGAATTCATTAGACTGAATCAACGGCGTCGTCAACAGTCAATACGACAGTTACCTTACTTGAGCTACTTCGACATATTTGGAGCTGAGGTCAGTGAGGATTTTTCAGGACTAGTCAGGGTGCTGAAACAGAGATGGTGGCGGATGAACCCTTAATGGGCCAACGGCAGCTCTCACATCCCCGAAGTGGGTTACTGGCACCGGAGGAATCCGGCCCCTTTTGTCCAAGGGGTCCAACAAAGGGCCTGGCCCTCCAGGTTGGGGGTTGTACGCCGGGGTAACTGCCCGACTGCGGAAAACAAACCCAGTTCCGAAACAACAACAAGCCTCGGATACGGATGATTTTACTGTTGACGAACCTGGCAAACGAATAAAGGACAACGAATTTCGGATCTGCACGTGGAATGTTAGGTCCCTTAACCGACCACGTGCAGCCGAACAACTAGCGGAGGCCCTGAACTGCTATAAAGCAGACCTAACCGCCATCCAAGAAGTGCGATGGGATGGACCGGGCAAGAAGAGGATGAAAGACTGCGATATTTACTATGGCGACTGCTATCGGCAACAAAAACAGCGCTTATTTGGATGTGGATTCGTCGTTGGAGGCAGACTTAGGCAAGAAGTCTTAAGCTTCAACTGTGTGAACGAGCGCCTCACGACAATCCGCGTCAAGGCTAAATTCGCCAACATTAGCCTAATATGCGCCCATGCCCCCACGGAGGAGAAAGACGACGACACCAAAGAGAGGTTCTACGAGCTCTTGGACAAGACATACGAGCAGTGCCCTAACTATGACATTAAAATTGTCCTAGGTGATTTTAATGCAAAGATAGGAAGAGAAGGCATCTTTGGTAGTACTGTCGGGAGGTACAGCCTACACGACACCACCTCCGATAACGGATTCAGGCTGATCGACTTCGCGGCGGGGCGAAATGTTGTCATATCAAGTACGCGGTTCCCGCATCTCGATATTCATAAAGGCACCTGAGGAAGTTTGACGTCGGACGGCTAAAATCGCAAGAGATCACCAGATCCTTCTCCGATCAAGTCTCTCTCCATCTCTCAAGAGGTTCTATGCAGCCAGCATCAAGTATTGAAGACCAGTGGCAACATTGCCAAAAAGCTATCAGAGACGCCGCCTCTGATGTGCTTGGTTTCACTCGACCACCACAACGAAACCCCTGGTTCGACGACGAGTGCCGGCAAGCACATGCAGCGAAACAAGAGGCATACAAAGCGGCGCTGCAAAAAAGGACTACAGCTGCTCGTGAGCTCTACGCGCAGAAAAGAAGAGACGAACACCGGCTTCTCAGGAGGAAAAAGAAAGAGCACGAGAAGCGCGCGATCGAGGAAATAGAGAGATGCTACAGCAGGAATGAGGTTCGGAAGTTTTACCAAAGGGTAAAAAGAACCTGCCAAGGCTACAGAGCCCGAACCGAAGCCTGCAAGGACGAACAAGGAAACATCGTAGTAGAATCGCAGTCGATGCTAAGGATATGGAAGAACTACTTCTGCAGACTGTTTAACGGCGATGACGAACTAAATCCCGCTGTCAGGCAGAATGAACCATTCAACCTGGACGATGAAGACCAATTCCGTCCACCTGACCTGGACGAAGTGAAGATAGCGATATCTAAGCTTAAGTCCAACAAAGCCGCTGGGGCAGATGACCTAACCGCCGAGCTATTCAAAGCGGCAGGCGATGACTTGGTTAGGAGCATGCACCAACTCATCTGTAAAATATGGTCGGAGGAAAGTATGCCCTAAGAATGGAACCTTAGCATTGTTTGCCCGATCCTCAAGAAAGGAGACCCTCTTAACTGCGCCAACTACAGAGGTATTAGTCTTCTTAACATCGCCTACAAGATCTTATCTGCTGTGCTGTGTGAACGCCTGAAGCCTTTCGTCAACAACCTGATTGGTCCCTATCAGTGTGGCTTCAGGCCAGGAAAGTCTACCGTCGACCAAATATTCACACTGCGGCAGATCTTGGAGAAAACCCAGGAAGTTCAAATCGATACCCACCACCTTTTCATCGATTTTAAGGCCGCCTATGACAGCATTTATAGAGACGAGCTATACAGAGCAATGTCTAGTTTTGGCATCCCTGCCAAACTCGTCCGTTTGTGTAGGATGACAATGGAGAATGCACGCTGCTCCATCAAGGTCGGTAAAGAACTCACCGAGACCTTCGATGTCAAAAAAGGATTTAGACAAGGCGATGCGCTGTCATGTGACTTCTTCAACATCGTTCTTGAAAGAATAGTGCAAAACTCAAACGCTAACACCAGAGGCACTATCTTTCAAAAGTCCGTCCATCTACTCGCCTACGCCGACGATATCGACATAATCGGGAGAACGCAGCGTGATGTCACTGGCGCGTTCGTGAGCATTGAGACGGAGGCGGCAAAGATGGGTCTGGCGGTCAATGAGGGCAAGACAAAGTATATGCTGTCATCGAGAAAGGACACCCAACACAGACGTCTTGGACAGAATGTCACCATAGACAGATATAACTTTGAGGTGGTAAAGGACTTTGTCTACCTAGGCTCCGCTATTAACTCAGACAATGACACCAGCGCTGAGATTAAGCGAAGAATAACTCTTGCCAATCGCTGTTTCTTTGGGCTAAGAAAGCAATTGAGTAGCAAAGCCCTCTCTCGAACAACTAAAGTGACCCTTTATAAGACCTTAATCATCCCAGTCCTACTTTATGGTGCAGAGGCATGGACTCTATCAAAAGCGGATGAGCTTACTCTTGGTTACTTCGAGAGGAAAATTCTTCGAGTAATTTTCGGTCCCGTCTGCATAGACGGTGAATGGAGGAGGAGATACAACGACGAACTGTACGGGCTGTACAGCGACATTGACCTAGCCAGAAGAGTGAAGGTCCAACGACTGCGGTGGCTGGGTCATGTAGAGCGAATGGACGTGAATGCTCCGGCCCGGAAGATCTTCGAATCCACACCCGAGGGACGGCGCAGTAGAGGAAGACCGCGACTCAGGTGGCGCACGCAAGTGGAAGGGGACCTTAACCAACTTAGCGTGCGAAACTGGAGGCAGCTGGCCAAAGATCGTGCTGGCTGGAGACGCTTGTTGGTTGAGGCCCAGGTCCACCCCGGACTGTAGCGCCACCTTAAGTAAGTAAGTAATTACATATATCAAAAAATGTGTTGGAACCCCTATTTTTTGAAATCAGTTTATACTTTTTTTTATAGAAAATAGAAAAATAAGAAAATATATCTAACATAAAATCATAAGAACTTAAAAATTAACTGATTGAAGAACAAAAAAAATATCGCAAAAAAAATCATTCCCTTTTATATCGGTGTGTCCGGGGATCCAGATGAGCTTAGCTTTTCCTTTTTTGGGAGTTAACAACGGCATAGGCTACGCCATCATTGGTTTTCGAGGAGTCGCGTCGGTGCCAGCCAGCTGTCTTGTAACTGCAATTTTAGAAATTTCTGCTTTTCACACTTCGTGACTAGAGGATATTTTGGGAATGTGGAACTCCATTTGATTTTGCTGAAGAAGAATCAGAACTTGTATCTGGATTTAATTTTGATTTGCTTTAATTTTTTTTATCTGAATATGCAAAATTGTATTTATACCTAAGTAAATATATAATTTTCATACATTTTTTTAGGGTGAGCTATTTTTAATATAATATTTTATTTAAAATGAATATTCATTTCAATTGTGTTTATTTGAGTACGAGGAACTTTACTTCGGTTTAGTTATGATAAATTAATATATTTAGCTTGAAAAAGAATTTTACCAATTTCTATAAATTATTTATTATTTTGTATTGGTTTAAAAATTGGCAGGGGAGTTCCAAGGGGAATATGAGGTAATTATTTTTTTAAGTTTGTGATGATGGGTATGATGAACTGATAAAGTTTTCGCGCAGATCACTGATGGCGTTGAGGTTACTGTCTGCTTTAATAAAATTTTTATATAAAATTTTCGTAGCCTCTAAAGAGTTTATTTTTGCGCAAAAAATGATGAAAGGTAATCCGTTCTTTTACAAAGTTTAGTTAGATCAGTTTCCATCAGTATGCTAATTATTATGGTGTAATTTGAGAATAAGTACCTCTTCTGATCGCTGCATATAACATACATGATATGGGTTGGAGCATTTTCCGTACATTATATTACAAGGCCCCAAGTGAGCAGATATGCTTACGTGGAGATGTTCGCAAATTTGTACCAATCAGTGTTATGTAATATTTCCTCCTAAACACCTTTTGTTTTTTATTGTACAAGTCCAAACTAAAGTATAATCATTCTTCATCCATACCAGCTGATACAATTTTCCCATAACTTACTGTCACTCAAATATTAGCAAAAGTTTTTATTGTGCCCAAGCACAAAAACGGCAGAAATTTAACTGAATTGTCACATTTCCTCTGTTTTCGAAAATTATTATTTTGTTTCCTTAATTTTTCCGCAATTCTTTTTTTCGAATAATTTTATAAAAAAGTATTTAAGTTGTTTATTTGTAATCATCCTTCTACTGGGCACCTTAGAGTATTCGACCTATACAACCTTACATGCGGGCTACAGCAAAATTTATGTTTTCAGCTCACATTTTAGTCATATAGATACAACAAGCAGCTAGATATACAATCTGTCAAGCTACGACAATAGGTTCCTTGCAATTCCAATAGATTACCATTTGCCTAATCACATCCTACGCGTTTCCCGTTCAAACCCCATACTCATTCATTAATCTTTGCCGTTGCGGAAGACTGCCTGCCTCATTCCCGAAAAAAAAAAAAAAATAATTTATAAAAATATCTAATCTACCTACTCACATGTTAATCGAAAAGAATTGAATAAAAAATTCATTTATAAAAATTAAAAATCTGCCTCGTCATAGTCAGAATGGCATTCGATCAAATTTTAATGGATTCGAAGAGAAAAAAAACCAAAACTCGATTTAAGAAAAAAAAAAAGGATAAATTGAGCAAGGGGTACCATACTCCAGTAAAGGGATTTACATTTTTTTTTTTCATCCTCAACACATATCCACAAGGCAATCCAACTGTCAGCGATGTGAGGAAATCAAGACTGATTGTGGCGCCATGACATCGCATAATTTGGCTCTTTTGAACTTTTTTCTTTCTTCTTCTGTTTGCTATGCCTATTCCCAGGATCTATTCAGGGTATTGTTGTTCAATTTCCAAATTGGTTATTCTTTACATTTTGCCGTTGCGTTTTGTGCGGAGATTGCGTAAGAATAAGAAGTCATCGAGAGTGATCCATCTTAATTCGATGGTTCGAAGTTCCTTGGACGTTTTTTCAACATTACGAACGTTGTTCTTTTGTTCGAGGACTCATTTCAATTTATTGTTAGTTCAGCTTCCCAAGGACCGACAGTACTGTCGACCGTATACTATATACAAATGTAATCAATTTTGTGGGTCGTATTTGTTGCGAAATCTGAAGGAGACAGCCGGTGAACCCTTTTACACTGTACGAGTATATGCATGGTATATGCGCCGCGAGGATTGAGAATTGATATTGAATCCTTCTGACTGATTGCTGGCAAGTGAGACAACAAAAAAGTGATACGTCATCATGAAATAGCAATTTGCTCTTTATTTTTCAAAAAAATAAAGAAGGATGCGTGTGATTATGGTAAAAAATGGAAAGCCAACAACAACACGAAGAAAATCACTTAATCCGTCAGCTGAAAGGAAATGAATTGATTTCAAATGACGGTTGGCATATGTCGTGGTTTAGGTGAATGACGAACTAGTTGGAAAAGTGCCAAGTAAATTTTTGTATAGGTATTTGTGGTAACAAACATTTAAGTACTTTACTGACGGAATAAGTTTTGTTAACGCCTTAGAGGTGAGAGGCTGGAAGGTACAAGATTTATTTCACTCATATGGGGGTAGTTACTTTATTTGTACTAAAAAGTTTCACTCAACATTTTAGGTTCTTCTGTTGATAGATTTTATTGCAATCTATGTACTTGTTGAATACTCGGTGATGGGATAGTCTGTATAGAATGGCTCCTCACTTACACAAGTTTGCCGAAACATCCATAAAGCAATAATTTAAGACTGTTGCACTCCCTAGCCCTTGTGAGTGTCCTCCATCGTCATACTGGAACCCCAGCTGAGTTTGACAAGACAACCTAAACTTGACATGGCTCTAGAACTTTTTAGTCTTTGCTGTCATATGCGGCCTTCAAATCGATAGGCAGATGGTGGTTTTCGACCTGGACTTCTAAAGTTTTCTCCACTATCTCCCATAGTGTCAAATGCAGTCCCAGTCATTTAGGAAGTGACGCAAACAGCGCCTTGTATAGTGATGGCCCAACTTAGAGAGTCTCCTTTCCCTTGGACTGGACAAGCAATAATCATATCATCCATTAGGCGTATTTTCTTCCTATACCAAATTTTGCAAATGCCTACCACTATTTTAAACAGCACGGCTGGAATAGTCTTGTTCGATTTAAGTTTATATATTGATATCCTCATAGTTCACTTAATTTTGATTGAGTGGACGGAAATTTTGGCTTTCATCGTTCAGATTGAATGTTTTCTTCAGTCTGACAGCGGGAGTTGCGCCTTTTTATCCGTTCTTCCGACCATTACTTCTGGAGTAGTAACTCCCTTCCCTACTTCCTCTATCGCTGGTTTCTCAACTTGTTTCCATTTTCTCCTAAGAAGCTGTTGTTCCCTTGTCTTTAACTCATACATCTCTAATGCTTTTCTTTTGCTACAGGCAATTTCATCAAGCTAAGAGTTTCAGGTGCATAGTCGGGTGAAACCTGGCACATTCGAATGGGCATCTCTGATGGCTTCCTTGATGCATCGATACTGCTGCTCTTGGGTACTTGATGCTTGCTGCATGGGGTTTCTCGATAGGTTGAGTGATATGCGATCGGCAAATATTCTGGCAGTCTATTGCGATTGCTGGCGTTCAACGTACGTCAAATATCCTCTTAGTTATCCGCATTCGAAGATTGGTTACAATAAGGTAATGGGCCGAGTCTATGTTTATAGCTCAGAAAGTTCGGACATCTACAATGCTTTGTAGTGCTTTACGTCGATTGAAACAGGATCAATTTAGGGGACGGTTTTATTATCTGTTGGTAGCTATAGTAAAATTACGAAGCGCTGCAGAGTCAATTAGTCCATTTCCAGGCGAGATATAATGTAGGTTATGCTTTTCTTATATGATACTACCAAAAATGTCCTTCGAGCAGTTCTTGGAAGCAGTCTTTAATGCATCATGTTTTTCCTCTGTGGGGGCGTAAGCCCATATCGGACGATTTTAATACTGCTGCGCATTGTCATACGCCTTAATATGCTTTACACCATAGCGTCGAAAGTTCAAGACTGCCTAAGTTTGCCGCGTATGACAAATTCACATCTAAATAAGCGCTCTCCCTACTCCCTATAACATAGTCATTGTAATAAATGCCACAGATTTCTATCAGCTTTTTCTCCAGGTCATTCCATCGGACTTCCTGGATGGGCAGCTGTATATGTATGCTTTGTAACAACAAAGGGTCTCTACTAATTTTTCGGCTGCACGCTGTCTCTTCAGTACCCCATCTGCATTCTATGTGCAGCCCCCCAAAAATGCCATTGACAGCAGGCTGATTATTCCGGTGTCAGTATAACCCACTTCGATGTGAGAGCTGCCGCTGGCCTATAAAGGTTTCACCAGCTTTCTGTACCATCGAAAAATAGATTTAAAGAAACTTTGAATATACATACCACATACGCGTATACTTACACCCTTTAGCCCACCTACTCCAAATCCAACAGTGGCCTCAAGCAGAGGGTTGCAGGAGCAGCTACATTTTGCCTGACAGCGAGAAGTTGAATATACATAACTGAAAATGACATACTACCTATAACTCCATAATGGACTTATGACGCATTAGCAAAGCGCCATAAGACAATATTTCAAAATATTTCTTTGTGTGGCACCCTATACTCTTCATTTTCGCCACTACATTATCGACATGGTGATCGACAATTGAATAGTGTACCGATGACAGATGTGAAGTTTGTGATAGAAAGAAAAGTAGAATTGTAGTAGCCGCCGACCGAGATGGTCATGAATAAAGAAAATCAAAATTGATCCCTCTCGTCTTTTTATTTGATAAAGAATTAACCGTGTGGTCGCTATCTGAGTGCGCGTTAATTAAATTAAAGTATTGCAACTAATAATAGCGCAATCCTTTGCTTATGTCATGGCATCGTTTCAGTAAATTTCAAAAGCGACAGATGTCTCCTGAACGCTTTTAGAGTTATGTGTTCTACCAAGTTCGCGTTTGCCTTTTCTACAGAAGTTTCCCAAAGTGAGCAATCAGTCTTTTGGGTGCCTTTCTTGAGATTGTAAGAATTTGTTTAATTGGCGACTAGTCACCTATTCTACTCTACAGTAGAGACTTAAGTCTAGTCTTAAAGAGGGCCCCACCTCTCGCGAAAATCTGACACACTGTCCTGATAGCTTCTCAATTAAGCCGCTCAGATACAGCATATAAAGCTCTATGCTTCTTTAATTCGCCGCTCAGAAATAGTAACCAAAACAAACGAACGGTTACAACAACCTAGGCTTAAGGTCCTGTATTATTTACGTTTCCATTATTGCCAACAATCACAGCTCACTTGCTCATTACTTACCCTTAACAGATACAACTTGCGGTTACATTCACCGGTTCAATGGGCACTGCGGAGCGGATACCTACTTTACGATCCCCCAGTGCTAGCATGTTAACAAATAACGAAAAACTATTAAAACATCATCGACTGATCGGGCTAATTCGACGTGATTGCCCAGAAATCACAACCCACTGTGCGAAGAGAATCATCATCGTGGTGCACGAAATCAGCGCCCATGCATTTACCCATTCGAATGGCCAAAGTCGGATTGAAAGAATTTACGAGCCATTAACACGATATTCCACGTATACAAACAACAAAACAAAAATTAAAAAGAAAACTCACCATACCAATACACGCAATCGAAACGAGAGGAGAATCCATTTCATCGAGTGGCCACTTGGCACGCTTAGCATGAATTTATCTGTTGTATCTGACGGTTGTATCTGCTCTCCAGCATCGCTCTGATTCATTGTCCTCCAATGACAACACAATGAATCACTCGTACACCGAACAACAACGAAGAAAAAAAAATTGTATCTCAAGGAAGTTCTCATTCTGTGCGATATATCTCTGGCTCTGCGCCTTCGGAAGAAGCTGCTGAGGACGAGGAGTGTGCTCGAGTTAACCAAAGTAAACGAAAAACTCTTCCTCAGCAAAAGATTCACAGGGTACTTGTACGCTTGTACAATGTTGGTGCATATCGAACGTCATCGTTCTGACAGTGTCAACATTCCTCTTTGTGTCTGTATTTGCATCCCTTTCACACAGTCTATCCGTTCTATTGATTGATGAAATCTATATCTCTGCAAAAATTAAATCAGTTCCAAGGAGCATTCAAATCAAATGACAATCGCATTCACTCGTTCCATGCCCCAACTGCTATGGCAGTGCAGCACCGCGCCGAAGGACTCTCGAGCGAGCACAATGCCTCTTGAGAATGGAAACACAGTCTCGAATCCTTTGTGTTCTTCATCTTCGTGTGCTCGGTGGAAAAAAAATGGAAATCCTTATTACTTTTGAATTTCTTATGAAATACAAGATCTGCATAGGATAACCGAGGCGCAGGATACGGATACCTATATGGCAATGGAATAATGTATGCATGAATAGAGAGAGTATTTATTAGGTACGGGAAATGGCGTTCCTTTTCATGCATGAGTTGGGGAGATGGTGGGTATTATATTCCGTAATTTTCACTTGAAGGAAGGTTTCATATGTTAGATAGAGTCCCTGGCAGCTATTGGATTAATTATTTGTTAATTTGAAGTGGCCCGTGGTTGGAAGGATACGACGAACGAGATTTGCTGCGCAATTTATTTGACGATACTGTATAAACGGGAGAAAAAGAAAATCACCTTCGGCACGAGTGGAGAATTCCAGCGCAAATGGGATGCAGGCATGCGCCGGATAGTGTAGATGTTGTCCAAAAATGTTATGACGCAAAATGAGCAGAAACCGATCATATTTGAATGGAGCAAGAATAACTCAACCTTACCTACGTATGCTAGGTAGGTATAGGTACACGTATTCTTTGAACTCATGGAAAGTTGTCAGAAGAATTTTAAAACCAAAGTGGAACGCAGCAAGGCAGCATTCTTGGGCCAATACTGCTTTTATTGATTGTCTGTTGCCGCTGCTTTGTTGATGGGAAGCGGAGGAATTCGACGGACCATATTGCAACTCAAGATTGAGAAAGGGTATTCTTGGTGAAAGAAAGCGGTCGTGATTCCGTGAAGTCTTACGACTAAGCGTGGTTCCCGATTACTGTTGAAAGAAAGCGGTTCAACGGTCTAGTCCTGACATTCTAGGAAGAAATTTAGACGCCACAACTCAGAATACGAACTGAATATTGAAGTCATTTTTTATGTTGGGAGGGAAGTCTTATGACTTTTGAGGCGAAACGGATGTCAATCATTACACCTTGTAGGATAAACAAATGTTTATTTGACGAAGTTTATTAGAAGAATGAAAATAAATACAAATTTATTTAACATAATAAAATATGAAACCTTGATTACTCCAACACTTCCCCGTAATCACTGCATTCCAATTAACTGCTTATTCTTCGACAATCTTGCGTATGGTAGAGCCTTTGTTAGAAGGTCCGCTTCTTGCAACTCTGTAGAAATGTAGTTGATTGTGCAATTTTGGTTTTCCACCATATTCCTCATAAAGTGGTACTTAATTTCTATATGTTTTGACCGTTCATGGAACACAGAATTCCCGATCAATTTTATAGCGCTCTGGTTGTCTACGTAAGGTAGGAATCGATTGTTTCCTAACTGCACCAATTTCTTTCAGAAGTCTGTCCATCCACAAGATAGATTTCCCTGCTTCACTAGCGGCAACATATTCTGCCTCCATTGAAGACATCGCAACACATTTTTGAATTTTGCTTTTCCAAATAACTGGACCACTTGCGAATTTGATTAGTAGTCCAGATGTTGATCTTCTTGTCCTTTTGTCTCCTGCATAATCTGCATCACTAAAGGCCTTGATTTGATCCTCAAATTCAAATGTGCTAAAGTTGTTTCCTCTTGTCCTCTGCATGCGATGTTGACAGCAAATGCTAAATCAGGTCTAGTAGCCAGAGTTATATATAGTAAAGCTCCAACCATTTCTCTGTATTCCCTCTTACTTCCCTCCTCTAGCACTTTTGAATTCCCAGTTGACCACCCAGACCCAGGCTCAATTGGTAAAGACAATGGTTTGCTGTCCATCATGTTGTATTTCACCAAAAGACGTTCAATGTATCCTTTCTGGTGAACGAATACTTTGTTCTCTTGAATCTCAATGTGAAGTCCCAAATAGCATTCGCCATCAGTAATTCTAATTTTAAATGCTTCTCCAAGTCTTTTCATAAAATCAGATATGGGCTCAGCTTCACCGATTACTAATCCATCGTCAACATGGAAAAGAACGATTATATTGCTCTTGAAAAACATACAAGCATCTGCACTGCTTTCCTTGAAGTTGTTCTTCTCAAGAAACTCTACCAAGCATTTGTACCAGCATTTTGGACTTTGCTTTAAACCGTAAAGGCTTCGAATGAGCTTGCACACTCTGTTTGTGCCATCTTCAAATCCCTTCGGTTGGCGCATATATATATCTTCTTCTAACTTTCCGTGAAGGAAGGCAGTTTTTACATCAAATTGTTTGATGTTCCAATTTCTCTGAACTACAAGCAAGGCTCTTACTGTTTCAAGTCTTGTCACAGGGCTGAAGGTGTCATTGTAGTCAACTCCTGGAATCTGCGAAAAACCTCTCGCGATCAGTCTCGCTTTGTATCTTGAAACTTCATTCTTTACATTTGAACAGCTTTCTGTTAGCTTCTGCTTCTGCTTTCCAGGTCCTCCTCCAAACTTCTTCTTTGATACCAATGCAGTTTCTTCATTATTCCGGTCCTCATTTCGGCTGTTCACCCTCAACTCAAAATTGATGCACCTCCTCTTCAATTTGTCCCATGTTTTCTCTGTTCTTGGTAAATCATGCCAAGTGACATAAACGTTGTCAAACTCGGCTGGCAAAATCTGCAAGAATCGGGCACACAACTCATCTTCATTCATAGCAGCATTCATCCTCTTGAATTTGGTTTGGATGGAATCAATTTTTGTCAGCAGTCCTTGAACTCCATCAACACGGCTCCAGGTAATGTTGTAAAACTGATGTCGAAGAATGTGAATATTTTCTTCAGACTGCGAATCGAAAGCTTCTCTAAGCTTTTGCCAAATCTCGTTAGATGTCCCACATCCGTCAACTCTGAGAATTGCATTCGTGTCTAGTGAAAATAGAATCCTCTTCTTCGCTTTACTATCCAACACCCGCCAAGCCTTCTTTCCAGCATCGTCAACCGGCTGTACCTTAGTACCATTAACTATCTCGAACAGATCATCGCAATCTAGCAGCATCTTCATCAAGATTCTCCATGTCGAATAGTTCTCCTCACCGGTCAGCTTTTCCATTCTCATTTTGTCGTCTTCCATTATCGCTCTGCTACCATGTAGGATAAACAAATGTTTATTTTACGAAGTTTATTAGAAGAATGAAAATAAATACAAATTTATTTAACATAATAAAATATGAAACCTTGATTACTCCAACACACCTAAATATTTGTTTATGATTGTGTTATGAAAGGAGATCCCTTCATTGTATCACGGGTATGGACTAGAACTAGACAATAAACATAACAATCCAAGACCGAAATTGGCTCAGTGGATTTGTTACATACTTTAATAAGTCAATAGTACGAAAACCAACCATGCGATGGAATGGATTGTATATGGGAGTAAACTTTTCCACCATATATAAACTGATGTCACTTACTTACTTACTTAGATGGCGCTACAGTTCGGGGTAGACCCGGCATGGACCTTAACCAGCACGCCTCTCTTTGGATAACCGCCTCCAGTTGTGCAGTCCAAGTTGGTTGAGGTCCCCTTCGACTTGTGCGCGCCACCTAAGGCGAGATCTACCTCTACTGCGTTGTCACTCCGGGTTGGAATCGAAGACTCTTCGGGCCAGAGCGTGGGTGTCCATTCGCTCTACGTGTCCTAGCCATCTTAGTCGACTGATACGTACTTTTCTGACGATACAGTAAAATGTATTGGCTTATTGGGAGATATTAATCTCTGTCAAATTACAATAAGTTGTTGCTATACAAGCAAGTTCTAAAACCAGTATGGACCTACGGGATCCAGTTGTGGGCATGTACATGCCAAACAAATTTGCTAAAAATTCAGGTTTTCCAAAATAAAGTACTAAGGAACATAGTCAGTGCACCTTGGTACATACGCAACGCTGATCTACATAGAGATCTTAACATTGAAATGGTTGAGGAAGAAGTTAAAAAAGTTGCCCGAAGGCATAGAAGTAGACTTCTTAACCTGTTAACATAGAAATAACAGAACTTTTAAATACTGACAATGTAATCAGGAGATTAAGGCGGGTAAAACCTCTTGATCTTAGCTAAGACCAAGAAAGTATGTAATACTTTCAACTAAAAAAGTATAGAAATTCACCAAAATTTATCCTCCAAATTTTTTAAAATGAATCAAAAATAAATTGCCGATTGGTCGAACGACTAGGTGCAATCAATTCAGGATGACGAAAGTCAGTCCCCTTGGGAGTTTTTTTTATATCGGGTTAAAGTTCCTCACTATTGCAGAAGCATCCCTCGCGTAATAGCTCTGCAATGTCTTTCGATGATTTTTCCTTCCAGCGAATTCCCATTACAAAAAAAAAAAACTTTTCTGACCAGGTCGATGTCGCTGTACAGCTCGTAGAGTTCACTGTTAAATCTCCTCCTCCAAAGCCCGTCAACGCAAACGGGACCGAAAATCACTCAAAGAATTTTGCGTTCGAAGTGACCAAGGAGATCTTCATCCGCCTTTGATAATGTCCATGATTCTGTGCCATAAAGCAGGACTGGGATGATGAGGGTCTTATAAAGAGTCTCGTTGGTGTTTCTCGACAAGGCCTTACTAAACAATTGTCTTCTCAGGCCAAAGTAATAGCGGTTGGCAAGTGTAATTCTTCGCTTGATATCTGATGTGATCTCATTTTCAGTTTCAATGATGTCACTATGACGTACTAACTATGACCGAAAGTGGTCATTCTGTGTGATCGCCTGCTATATCGAGTGACACGACTTGAATGTTACGACTAAATTGTCACAGATTGACAACTTCGCACACGTGACGCACACTGCATGACAAAGTTAGGATGTCATTGATTTTCGAATACAATAGCACGCTGAGGGCGCACGACTTACACTGTCTGATCGGTTGCCAATCGGCCGGCGTTAACACCCTTACACGAATGACAAGTGTATACCTAACGACTTGATAAGTCTATTTTTGTGACGCCAAGAAGTGTCATGTTTCGTGGCATGCGTAATTGCTGAGTGTTTGTGGTACTTTTTTCAAAAAAGATGCACACTTTCGTAAGAAATGTTGAAGTTTTTAATTGTGACTATCTGCCTTCCCTTTGCGGGGAGACGCTACCAAACAGATAGATTTAGGAGCTGAGTAGCTTTAAGTTTTTAGTTGCAATTACATAATTCCGATAACCGGGTTGTTTTAAAATAAACTTATACTGGGTACAACAGTACAACAATTTTAAATGTTTTCCAATTATACAGTATTTCAGCGAAGAAACGAATGTGTTTGGGTTGTTTTGAGACTTCATTCAGCGAACTTGTAACGCTCGCTGTGGTTGAGGTAGTCAATGAATAATTAAAAAACTCAGTATAGTTAGTAGGAACATATACAACAACTAGACCGAAAACCGTTCATTAGGTTGTCAAGCAGTTTAGAAAATGCACGAGGTCGCTAAGTTAGCCTGGCAGTTACCAATACATTTTTCCAAATAATAATCACTCCTTGCCAGCAAACCATACATCACAAGAAACTATATCTATATACGTATACAAGTACAACATCAATTTGTATTATTTTTGAAGAACTTCCGCACCTGCATCTAACACGCAAGAAGTAGGTAGAGGTACCTCCCAAAACTGCACTATTATTTCAGCATTCCGTCGCGAGTGGTGGTTAAAAACACAAAAACTCATCTTATGCACGTTCCTATATGTTTGCGGATGCAATTCATCTTCATCTTATCCATCGCAAGGATAACCCGCATGAAAACGGGAACAAGCAGGCAGTTGCATTCTTCCGTAATTAAATTTCTGTTTGTTGCGGTTGCCGTTGCCGGTTGCTCCCTTATACGTTCAACAATGTTGCGCGCGAAAAGTATCTGAAATTTTCTTTATATTGTATATCCTGCATCCACAGAGTACGTATATCCTTTACTCTAGACTCTAGAGCACGAGTGCGCGAGTGTATCTCACATCTTCTGTATTTATTATACGCAAATTCATCAGGAATTAATTTCACACAGGATCTGAAGTGGACTTCCTGCATGTAGAACAAAAGAACTTCATTCATCCATCCATCCATCCATCCATCTATCGGTGTATCTTTATCCCGGAAAGATGACGAAGAATTTCTTGTTATAATTTGAATTCGAAAAAATGTCGTCGTGTCGTTGCGCTACCATCATCACAATATCGTCTTGCTGTCATAGCAAAAGGGATTCCAGCTAAACCTGTCCTACCATCACTGGAGGTCTCTCTTTCGCTGGAAAGTGACCCACAAAATATGAAGCAAGGGGGTCTAGTCATCGGCACTCGGTCTCGGGTTTTGCCTTACATTTGCATTTATTTTTTGTTGTGAATTTCTCAAAACAATACCCACACACATGCATACGTGCAGTTAGCCAAGAGTAACGGAATTATGATGAAGATATATGAGATCCGATCGATCCACTTATGCCGGACAATGAAATTATCCTGAATATGTATACTATTATGGCTGCTGTGTGTCAGAGGGGGGAGTCCTTATTCGGATCGATATTCGATATTATTTCGTTAATTCGATACTTTCTAGTTTTTTGCATGATTTATTGGAAATTTTATAAGAACGTTTCAGCAGAAGGACTTTGTGTTCGAATCTTCACATAATATGATGTTGATGTGTCTCTCTCGCACTGTATGGATTTGGCCATTTGGGTCTTGTTTTTGATTTCGATTTCGATTAAATTGCATTTGCAATCCGATATGCGGGATCGACCAAGATGGTCCTTTGTTGGATAGTGTACAGTGTCTCTGTGCGCATTTATGTGATTTGTATGGTTTTGTTTTGGAATACGTGCACATGTTTTTACAGTATAATACCGTTATTCTAGGGAATACAATCATGTTGTGTATGGTGAGTGCAGCACAGTTGCGGCGACGGCCCACCCAATATGAGGGTATCCAGTGAAAGGACAAGCATTTTTTTTTTGGAAAAGTAAAATCATAAATAGAGTGACAGGTGACGCGATGAGGTGGTGATTTGTTTTGTTTTGTTTTTACTCTATGGATGCAAATCATGTGCGGGTTTCTGGGGGATGACCCCGACATGGGAATATGCGTGAGAGTTTGATGCGATGGAAAATTTTCCATATGGAGCCAACGCGAAGCGTGTTTCAATAATAGAAGTCGGAGTTTATTTTGTAAAGATTTATCGAATATCTATTTATTTACAACTGTTCGACTAAAGTCTGAGGAGTCTGATAGGTAGGTAGGTAGCAGTGGCGGTTCACCTTGAACCCAATTAGCACTGAAATGTGCTGTTTTGTTACCACGACTCGTGTGACCTATTTTCTGGTGATTGTTTAGGAGGTGGTCCGGTCGGTGCCTATAGCCAAACTGGGAATTGAGAAAACGGATAAGATCCTGTATCGCTAAGGTCGTCAAATAATGGTTGGTTCAGTGCGCGCAGTCTGGCTCTCGCTAGAGCTGGACATTTGCAGAGGAAGTGAGAGAGAGTTTCTTTTACCGCAACTGCGGCAATGCGTTGTTGTATGGGATACCTAGCTTGGCCTTATGGTCTCCAATTGGCCAATGCCCCTTGATTATTGCCGTGATCCTGGCGATATCTGTACGGGTTCTGTTTAGCAGGTTATTTGTCCTGTTTTGATTGTAGGTAGGCCATTATCTTCCTTGATATGAAGCAGTTTGTCAACCCGGACCATCGAAAATTGGCGAATGTATTTGTCCGTTTTCCGCTTCTAGCGAAATATGGACCCTCGTTGAGAGCGAGGCGTGTAGTGCTGAGCTGAACCCTTCCTGGCCAGCTCATCTAGGCGCTCATTGCCTGTTACAACTTCCTACAACACTTGCGTCATTTGTTATACAGTGTTTTTCAATAAGAGTGCTACAAAAGTTTTTGTTAAATAAAACAAAAACGGTTTTGGATATCAATGAAATTGTTTATTCCTGTGAAAGTACGTTCGATGCCATTATGTATGGAACTCGATTTCTTTTGCATGGCCACCACGGGCACGCTTGCAGAAGGGGTTGGGGTTGAAATACTGTGTGGTCAAAATTCTGTTTTCAAAATACTGTATTTCAAAATACTGTATTTCAAAATTCTGTATGAACAAAATTCTGTATGAACAAAACTCTGTATTTCAAAATTCTGTATGAACAAAATTCTGTATGAACAAAACTCTGTATTTCAAAATTCTGTATTTAAAAAAAATGGTTTTGATAATGTAAAAAAGTGCGCACTTTTTTACATTATCAAAACCATTTTTTTTAAATACAGAATTCTAACATACCACTTCTTTTATTTTTATATTTTACTGTCTCCTTGCATATCTACATAGATTTATAAAACATAAACCGATGTTTTGGTCTGTTTTTGAAAGTTCAAAAACAAGAACAGAAGTGTTTCCGAGGACCCAAAACAGCGTTGAGGCATGGCATCGCCGATTAAAAGTCTTGGTTGGGAGGAAAACGCCGGGCCTGTATAAACTTATCAGCTACCTGAAAAAGGAGCTAATTTTTACTAAAGCACAGGTGGAAAGGGTTAGGAATGGGGAGCACATTAAAAAAAACAAAAAAACAATACTTAAAAACAAGAGAATTCGACGTATTATGCGAAAGAGGCCCGATTTAAGCAACGTTGCTTATTTAAGGCGAATAGCAAAAAGTTTGCTTTTGTTTTAAATAATTCTGTTATGCTAATTTGTTATTTTTATGTTTATTGTTTATTAAATTTCTTTGAAGTATTAAGTTTACTGTTATGTTTTTGTTAAATTATGTTCCTAAATGATTTCCAATTTTTGTTTTTTTTCCCAATAAATTTAAAAAGTTATATTACAGCTTGCTTTTTCTTATGCAAACACTTTTTCAAAAAATAGAATTGGGTATAGGTAAGCAGCTATTCGGAAAGCAGAATTTTGCACATACAGTATTTTGAATATACTTACAGCATTTTGGATATACAGCATTTTGAAATACAGAATTCTGAAATACAGAATTTTGTTCATACAGTATTTTCAAAAAAAAAAATACAGAATTTTGTCGATACAGTATTTTGAAATCCAGAATTATGGCCCATTCCCTTGCAGAAGTCCAGACGCTGAACCCAATTTTCGACATATATCGGCCGATACTGCTGCAATTTCACGTTCGATATTCGTACGAAGTTCATCAATCGTCGCTGGCTTGTTGGCATAGACCATAGATTTGACGTAGCCCCACAGGAAATAGTCTAACGGCGTCAAATCGCACGACCGAGGCCAAGCGACTATACCATTTAGTGAGATAACACGTTCTCCAAACTTAGTTTCCAATAAATTGATTGTGACATTCGCTGTGTGGCTTATGCCGCCGGCCGTCCTGTTGGAACCACATGTCCTCCAAGTCCATATCATCCAATTGGGGCCAGAAATATTCGGTTGTCATTGAACGGTAGCGATTCCCATTCCCATTCCCACAGTAACTTGCCGGTCTTGATCATCACGGCAGAAGTACGGCCCAATGACGCCGCCGGCCCATAAACCACACCAAACCGTGATTTTTTTCGGGATGTAATGATGACTCATGGAGTACGTGTGGATTGCTGCCTGACCAATACCGCATATTTTGTTTATTGACGAAGCCATTCAGCCAGAAATGAGCCTCATCATAAATTGGACGTAGCGCTCTTAACGTTAAGGCCACAGACTCCGAATTTCGGTAGTAAATTTTAATAATTTCGACTCGTTGTTGGCTCGTATATCTTTCCATCATGAAATGGCAAACCTTACTGAAGAGAAATGTCAAAAGAGCGGCAAGAAATTCGGCGTCGTTTGCTGTCCCTGTCGCTCTACTTTTGTAGCGTCCCTATTGAAAACCCTGTATAAGTGCGGAAGTTGTGAACAAATGGTCGACGAAAGAAGAAACAAAATCTATACCACTGATACTTGGAAAATCTCTGCCTAAATTGTTAGAAGCTCCAGTAAATTTTTGTGCTATCTTCTTCGGTCTCAAAGTATCGGCCTTTAAGTAAAGTTTACAATTTAGCAATACCTCTGAAAAAGCATGGCATCCACTAATCGACCAGATCTCAAAACAACTTCCGCACTGCATCTGTGTGTACCAAAACTAATCGGAGTAACCGCACATTCTATATAGTGCCATCATCCTTTCGTTGAACCATCCAAACTATCTCCTATCCTCGGGTATCGCTGGCGCAACTCAAATAATTACAACAACTACCGATTCCATTCTAGATTCCGATGATTTCCCAGATAATTCGTTATGGCGTTGCCCTGAAATTAATCTAGAAGCACTAGCCCACTGCTGCGTCTTCTGTCTTCTCAATGAAGTAGGCTTGCCGAAGACAATGTTCCTCGCGATGAATTGAATGTTTACGGTTCAGATTATGGCAACGCAATTGTTCCGTTGCGCGGGCCCGCAATCGCGAGCGCGTAATATATTGCTCACAATAATTATTTGCCCAGCTTTTGTGCGATCGAAATTACTTTATCCATTTCGGGGGGCCCGCGCCCGACCAGACCGCATAGATGCCGTAGATACCTACACCATGTCTCTCTGGTCGTCAGTGGACTTGGACGCTCTTTGTATAGACTATGCTCCGTAGGAATTAATTTGCAGTCGATGATTTCGACCACTCCCCCCCTAACTGGCAGTGCAGTCCAACTGACTGGATAGACATTCGTTTAATTGATAGTTTAATGTACCACAGATTCCAGGTTTGCCCGAGTTGAAACCCTCTGTATACCACGGTCGACGGGCACGGGTGCACCATGTGCGTGCGTGCCTCTGAATAATTGCAAACGAATAACAAATCGAAACTTTTAATTGAGTTTCGTGAATTATATGATTCCCGCAATTGCCGATCAGATACTTTTCAATAATTTTGATCGTTTATTCTGCAGACGCAGTGTTGCGCCCTGCAACTTGTGGGTCTGCCTAGCCTATACAATTCAGTTCAAGATTGAAAGTATGTTATCCACTTCAAATGCGTGTTGCACCATATGGCGTGGCACTACAACGGACAATAATTTTCGCATATAAATGTATACCAACAAAAGGAACATGAAATCGTTGCAAGGAATTTGCGCAACGACCGAAAAAGATTATTTGTTTGACAATCAAAAAAAAAACGAAACGATCGTTGGTACTTAGGTCCTTTTGATGTAGGCATGGAGCTGGTGGTGGGATTTATATTCAGTTGCGAATAAACCGCAAGTGAGGGACAATGGATTGAGGTTTTTTAGTCGTTATCCCGGTTCTAATGTGTATAGGGTTGCACAGAAGATACGAAGGAATATCAAAACGACGCACAATCATATTGTTAGCTGAGGATTAATAATAATAATAATCAGGACGAGAGATAGGCGGGTTGGGTGAAAGGATTCAAGGATGCCCATAATAATAGTTATTGTAATACAATTGAAGGTATGTATCATATTTTTGTGTAGTTGCCATTTGAAAGATACGTTTTTGCTGGTTGTCGATCGACAGATGTATCGGTATTTATGTGGTTGACTGACTTCCTTGTGAAAAATAAATTCAGGTTGAGGCTGTAATGGCTGACAGATGCTTGGGAATGTCGTCTTTTTTTAGTGATGATAATCAACTCCAAGTTAAGCTTTGCATTAGTTATTTTTATAGATATGTACCTAGTTTGTGGTGTGCGATTAGAAGTTTGTCATACCAAACTGTTCATTCTGTCAGATCTGACAGATTTCGGTTTAGAAGCCGGATACTTTTGATCTGACTTTCTCGATCTTATTTGCATCATCAGCTCCGTTTCCGGAGGAAGGCGCAAGCGCCGCCTCAATTTTGGTATAGGTAGGGTTGTAAAGAATGTGAGAGGTTAGTTTATCCATCATAGCATAGTGCAGAATTATATCTAAGACTGCCAGGTATTCAGACACAAACCAGTAAGAATAGACCGTCGACTCCTCCCACATAACGGACTTTGCCTACAAGCTGCTGGCGGGCCCAGGATTTTTCATGTATTGGTGCTGTATAAAATCAAAGGAGCGCCATTAACGCACGCATACTTGAAAAATCCTAGGCCCATGGTATTGCATAGAAAAACATTGCCGCCATTAATTTTGACATTTTTTCCGGGGGGAATCGGGTAGGTGTACGGGAAGTCGGCGGTCTATTCTTACTGGTTTGTGTATTCAGATATAAGGACGCACTCCTAACAGGGAATTGGCCAATTAACAGAGCAACAAATAGCTTCCGAGCTTATTCAACTCCCTGATAGGATGGGCCTGGATATTGAAACTATGACAATTTTTCTTTTATATCGTCCCGAAGAGTTGGTATCTTATTGGCATCTGCTTTGAAGGGCTGAATAGCTCTTTTGGCCTGTCTTATGCCTGCGATGTTCTCCCAATATGAGATACATTTGTTTTGTTCCGAGCTTTTTATAGCCAGATTTATGGCTGATTTGGAGAATGCACAGAAGGGTTTAGGTCCAATGAAATGGGTTTCCGAGCCTTTTCTGGCTAGTTCATCAGCTTTTCCGTTACCTTCATTCCCCTTGTTTCCGGGGACCCACCATTATCTGGTTTCATTCCTTGAACTAAGTGTTTGGAGGGAATTGAAGCATCAGTGTAGAACTGATTTGGAGTCAATAATATGTGAGCTAAGGGCTCATGTTAGTTAGAATATGGATGTTAGCGCCTGTGATACCTGAATTGTTTATAAGGTTTGCGCATTCTTTAATGGCATGGAGCTCTGCTTAAAATACGCTGGGGCTTATTCCCATAGCTATTGATACGTTCCGATTTGGTTCATGGATACCAGCTCCTACCCCCGAGTCCATTTCTGAACCATCCGTATACCACTTTAGGCCGTTTTGGCAGTTTGGTGGGTTATTTCTAACCCATGCTTCTCTGGTTGTGTTCTCCGTGGAAAATCTTTTGTTGAAGCATAGCGTCTTTGCTTTGTCAAGTTCTGGAAGTTCGGAAAGTAGTTCAAATAATTCTGGGTATTCGCTAATATTTGACTCTTGTGCCAGACTTGCTGAGCTGCGTATTGCCACTTTTTTATGTAGATGTGGGGGGCGTTAGTCCTACCAAGGCTTCTAGCCGCAGTAGGACAGGTACGCATGGCCCCAGTAGTGCCCAGACAGGCAAGCCGTTGTATCTTATTTCATTTGTTAATGGTCGTTTTTTGGGTGACTCTGTTCAACCAACTATGACACAAACTATACGTCAATAATGTCTGCTTGGATATTGCTATGTCATTGGAAGGAAATAATTCCTGACCTTTAACGCATCATGCAAACTGATGCGTCATTGGGTTTCAAGGCTTAATTCGTCAACATTAGCCTACCAGCGTACGCACTCTCCGACATACCCGAAGTCGATAGTGGATTTCTACGCCGAAATGTATATTGCGATGTATTTGTCCAACGGCACTCACTATACACTTATGAAAGTTCGCATGTTTGATGTCAAAAATTGACAAACTATCGCGAAACACTTGGGGATGGGGGTGCATGGGTTTTTTATACAAGTATCGGCCGCAATTATAGTGCAATGAGAAACAGCAAATCAGTAAACTGGAAATTGAACGAAACGGGTCATTCGATGATCCTACAGAAATACCTTGGCCATGTACCTGTCACGGACTACATCACGCCTTATCTTACCTTACCTAGAATTTCTCTAGCACCTATCCCAGCAAGGAAGAATGGAGAGACGGACTCATACCTAGCACACAAACCACCAACCAGCCGTATTTACAGGCGGATGTAAAATGGACACTGGGGTAGGGTCCAGGCGTCTTCTCTGAATCGCTGGGTGTATCAAAATCGATACGCCTTCCCGACCATAGCAGAGTTCCTGGCAGTGACAACAGCAACCCGTGAGTCGATGTTAAGGGCAATACCACCTGGAGGTATTACCTTCTTTATCGACAGCCATCAGGCAGCAATAAGAGCCATAACTGTACCAGAAATAAAATCGAGCTTGTGAAGTGCTGTCGCCAAGAAATCAAGGCTCTTGGTACACAGCACAAGGTATTGCTATGATGGGTTCCGGGACATAAAGGCATTCCACGCAATGAAAAAGCAGACGAATTGGCAAGACAAGGTTTGGCAGCTGTTTCAGAACAAGCTGATCCCTCTGTAAACATTCCGCCTTGCGCACTCAAGCTCGAAGCAAACCAAAATCAAGAATTTAATACGGATGGTTATGAAATCCCTGTCCATCCTCGAAGGTATCATAACGGCCGACTCACAACACTCTGTGGTTCCATCATATGAAGAAAATGGGCTTAACGGAAGAAGAACTCTGTAGAGGCTGCGGTCACGAGGGATTTCTTGAGGATACAGCCCACTTCCTATACCTATCACTGCCCAGGTCTCCAACAAATCGGGTATAAAACCCTAAAAAGCCACTTTTTCAACCACCTAGACGGGCTCTCCAGCACATCAATAGACAAGATAATGAACTTCATCGTAGCAGCACCGTAAGTACATAATTTGAATACAGGGTTATAATGTGTAAGGGACAGCCTCTTTCCCTTATGGGCATCACAATGGGTCAGTATTGACTTTACTGTGGCACGGAGAAATACTCGCAAACCCGCGGACCTAACCTAGTGCATGCAGTTTACTTTCTTGCAAGAGAGACTCACAATTGGAGCGTCGCGCCTAGCTAGATGACAAAGTGTCCAAGGGCAAAAAATTAATTAAGACATTAATCAATATATGAACTTTATAAAAATGTATTAATTTGTAAAATCATATGCCTCTTTATTGCAATTGTCCCGGGTATAGCACCTATAAGAGCAGGATACTCAATAACTTTCGATCTTCTGCCAGGGACTTAAGATATTGAAGTGCAATCACCACATTCATAGATTTGAGGATTCGCACTTCTAGCTATATGAACCTCGGTCTTCCTAGAGGACGCTTACCGAATGGTACGGATTTCATAGCACGTATTGAAATTCGAGTTTGGGACATTATGTCAACAATAAGTACGTCTCGTATTCTACTGTTCATTATACAAGACGAATATTTCACAGAGTTGATAGGCTGCGTTCTTAGCTGCATGTGCCACCCGGCGCACTCTTACTCAAACAAGGACTTTCGTTGTGGACCCCTAGTGATACTCAGCACATCTGTGGCGGCAGTTCTGATGGCGCGTTGACAGTTCTTTCACTGATCATCTGCACTTAACGATGATGATGTGTTTTCTGAGAGGTTAAGGGAACTGCGTTCAAATCTTTTAACAAACTTCGTTAGATATTGTTGCGTGGAGGATATCCGCATCAGTACTTTTGTACTACCACTTTTGTAGAGGTTCGAGTAGGTCGGAACGTTCGGAGATCCAGACACTTCAGGTATGCTGGGAGTTTATCGCAACGCGATCAATTTGATTCAACGTAACTTGATCTGAAGAGCCAAGAGCCCCAAGTTCCCTTGCGTATATTCAATATTGAGGTGTAGTATAATCGCGTTCTGGACCCTGGTACATCGAGAGGATCATTTAAAGATACCATCGCTTTAAAGAGGTTTCCATTCAAGTACTCGTTTGAAACTGGAGTCAGCTACCAAAATAGTGATCCAATTGGTGATGATCATTATGGACCCACTGCTTCTCTTTTGATCGACGTTGGTGGCGAGAGCAGAGCGATATGTAAAGGCCGCTGGCTGGTATCTTACCGGTGAGTTGTGTCTCCTTTAATAGCTTCCTCTTCCAGTCACTGGCTGATGGATCTCGGGTCTGGTAAGCAATGATCTTTAAAACTTTTATTGTGTCATTCGGTTCGAGTGGAATCCGGGTCCTCGATGTAGCTCTAATGCCAGCCCGTATATTTTCGTTTAGGGGCAGAGTATTCACAGAGCCACTACAATCGCGGCCGTCACTCGCTAACTGTGCTAGTTTCAGTCCCAGCCCTCTTTCAGGTACTAGAATCCTCTTCGACAGATCTATGCCTTTTTGGCGATATTCAGCATATTCTCTGAAACGGTGGCTGGGATATGACTCTCTGCCTCTGGACAAAAGCTTTCGTATTGCGGAGACGGAAAGTTGTCGCTGTTTGTCAGATCGTCGCTGTGTTCTTGAGTGTTCTTAAGTGAATTTTGCTGAGCTCGTGTGGAATTTTTGTTACCCAGCGGAGTGAGTCCCTCTCTGACTGAGTCATGTCCGCCTTATTGCCTAGTCGGCTAAGAATCAAAAGGCCAGATCAATTCTAGCGACTCAGCACCTTCTTTTTAAATTCCAAACAGTTTGAAAAGTGAAGAGGCAATCGTCTTGTGAGCTTATTTCATAGGTATCAATAAGCAGTCGCCAGCCCACACGTAATAAGTGTCCTTGGAGCTCCTGGCGATACCAGGCAGTTTCGATGTTTAATGAGATCCATGTACAACATTATGTATGTATCTATATATTTTTTTTTTTTTGTTTTTTTTTTTTTTTTAAATGTTGGTCCCAAGAGTAGCTAGGGAAGGAGAGTTAGTTTATCATACCATCGTATGAGGTAGCCATAAGATATCCGAAGTTCACCATTAAAGGACACATACCAGGTATTCCTTTCGAGACCCGTCATCTTCAGTCAAGAAAATTGTTGCATTAACATCCGTACTTGGAGACTATTCCTTCACAGCGCAATAAGTTTCTCTGGTCTCGTTACTGTGACTCCTACCTTTACACAGTCCTTGGACCACAAACTGCAACTTAACAGTTATTATTATTACTTTTCAAATCAAAACCCTAAATTCCTATACGTTTGAAAATGATTGAAAAAAGGGTGAGCTATTGTTTAGGTCCTTGTCTTGTGAATGTACCGCGCACTATACAATTCCACGATATAATAGCCGACCACATGTTCCCGGCAAAAGACGCGAATCTCGATGACGATTAGAAGAGGTACACGAGTGTGGGGTTCCTTTCAACATGCACTCGAACAAAACTTTGTGTTTTGCTGATGCACTTATGGAACATCGCCACATGCAACTTAATTCTTTCTTCGGATGCGTGCGAGCGTGCTCTCTCTCTTTATTATTACGAAATGGAATAGTGATTTATTGCAGTGGCATACCCTTGTTCTCGGCCCATTCGAAAACGACGATAAAACGCCGCATGGCATGTCTGCCGGGGATTGAACGAAATTTCATAATTCGCTTACGCGAAAACTGCCCGAATTTCATGTTAATTCCGAATTGGACCTTTCAAATCAATCAAACACCTGATGCATTTCCAGAGGTCATAAATCACGCAATCGATGTCTAATACGCGAGCTACAATTTAGAATCGTCTGCTCGACGAGAAGTCCATCAAGCAGAGTCCTTCGCGCCGTCATGATCTATACCATAAATCTGATGGATGTCTGCGCACAAATCCGAAAATGAAATGGGCGCCCATCGGCCCATTACTGTTGCGTCTGATTATGATTATTAGGCGCGGGCATATGGGAGAGAGTTGGTGTTTCTTTTTGTTTTGCGATCTGCAGGATCACGTATGCGAAGCTCTTTAATCGAAAAAGCATCATAACCACGACATGCGGTTCCCAACGATTGGAAATATCTTGGCCCAAAAAATGACCTCAATTATCGATTTAACTTTATTATTGGTTTTGAGTTGTGAATTCTTGATGGTTTGGATTTTTCTTATTTTTGCCGCCAATTTTTTGACACCAACTTTGAATTCAAAAAACTACAGCGCCGCCGGTCGAGGTCTATAATTTCAGCGTCTTTGTGGTGTGGATCTTTTGGTTTGCAACCATGGAAGAACATTGGTGTGTTTGTGTTCTGGTGTATAGTGCGGATTGGGCATTTAATTTGTTGGCAAAATCACAGAATCACAATCAGAGTCAAAAGAAATGAGAGTGACTTTGAATTTTTCGAATTTCGGGTGTTTTTGTGCGGCTATCGCGCAGCCGAGCCACAAATTGTTTGGTCCGGTAAATTGGAGCGAAACGTTTAGTTGATTATGGGGCTATCTAATAGTTTTGAGGCATTTAATCATGGGGTCGTTGTGGATAGTGAACAGAAATAACTGTAGTTTTGTGTGTCTGATTTCGTGTGTTATTGTAGGGTATTCGGTAATTAATTGGGGTATGGGCATTAGCACATGCTACGAGTTTATATATGTCTGACAGACGGAATGATCAGGATGGAAATGATATATGCATTCGAATTGGAATTGGAATTACAGAGTCGTAGCTGAGCATTTTAAGCCACACGATGCGGTGAGTTAAGAACAAGATTAGTCCTTAATTACAAGTTCAGTTTGTTTTTCTTTTTATGGTTCTTTTGAAATTTTTTATTTTGCTGTTTCTGACTGCTTGGCGCAGCAGTTTCCTAGTAAAATATTCAATTAATGGCGACGTATCTAGTTTTTGGTGATGCCATGCACTATGATTTGGAAAAGTTAGGTTATAGGTTGGGGCAGTTTTTCCATGAGCCATTGAGTCCCTATATGGCTAACTTTTTCTAGTACATACTTGGGTGTGATATGCAACTAACAAAACCATTAGAGAATCTTTTGATAAATCTTCTCAAATCTGCTATAGCATTGGTATATACCTACCGTCCAAGAACTGTGCTAGCATATAGGAGAAGCGGCGTTCTTAGAGCGATGGACAGTGAAATAAGAGAAGCTCTGTACAGATTCGAATTCCTCATCATCCTTTGTATAGCTTCTACAGAAGTCATTATTGTAAAGATGTCTAGCAATTGGCTATATTTCCAATAATGCAGTGTCCGGTTACAGCTCGGATTTGGCTTCTTTGAAAAAATAGACCTTTTTGTGTCAATTGCGGGCCACAGACTTCAGTCGAATACATATAATGTGGAATCATCGGTTAAATTACGAAACCTTTCATTAGGCTGATTTTTCATAGTAGCGTAACGACACAAACACAAGGGCTGAGTGAATTTGTTGGTCTTGTGTTACCAACCAACTTGGAGAACGCACTCAATGCCGGTGGAATATAATATACCTAGACTTCCAAGGCGCAGTGGGCGCAGTAGCGCAGTGGTTAGTGTGCTGGACTACTGTGCGAGGGATCCCAGGTTCGATCCTCGGAAAAACACAAATTACATCTTCAGGTTTTTTCTACTGTGCCACATCTCGCGAACGTCTGACAAACATCCGAGAGTATGACTGTCAATTCAGCCGTTCGGACTCGACCTAAAATTGTAGGTCCCTTCCATATTCGTCCCAAAAATATAGAAACTCACACAAACGAATGGTGGCGAGAAGCTAGGCCTAGGGTGTCTACCGCCTGTTGCGCCACCTATTTATTTATTTTTTTTTAGGATTCCAAAGCCGAATCCCTTCTAAGAGTACAGTATTTAGAAATTTACCGCTTTTATCATACCTATGACAACTTTTTATGAATAAGATCTCCCCCCACTCCAAGTCTTTTTTGCCAGATAGTCAGTTGAGGAGACCAGGAGATGTTAAATTCTCTTTAGAAATTGAGAAAAAGTTTTGTAGGATGCAGAGTTTCTTTGAAGAAGTGATGTCTCCTTCACAGTAGAGCAGATACATGTGTCGTATTCATGTGGAGACGACATTCAGTCTCTCAAATGACAACTTTTAGGTGATTTCAAAGCTGTCAATGTCAGTGAATTATCATTCATAGCCAAGCATTGAGATCGTCTTGATTTGTCGTAGTAGGTTTTAAATACTTCTTCCGGGAAAGACGAACCTATAACGCCTCATCAGCGCCATTGAGCATCCATCCGCAGAGGTGTTGTGGTAATCCATAAGACGCTAACGTGCCTAATAGGGCTCTATGCCAGACTCGGTCAAATGACTTTGATATGTCCAAGGCTACTGCTCTGGATTCGCCGTGTTGTTCAATTGCTTGCTATTGTTTAATAATATTTACCACGACTGCTTGACAAAATCGATTTTTCCGAGCTCTTGGAAAATTGCAAAAGTAATTCCTCTTCAAAAGAAGGCGGGATGTAATGATGTATAGAATTATCGACCGATTAGTATTTTGCCATTTCTTTATTTTCTAAGGGCTTGGAAAAACTAATGTTTAATCAGCTTTCTGAATTCGTTGAGTCGCACAATCACCTCTGTAATCTGGCTTTCGAAAAAAAAACACAGCTGCGTTTCTGTTATTTTAAAGGTACAGGACGACATTCGGATTGCAATGAATGCGGACAAAGTATTGATTTTAAGTCTGCTTGATATTTCTACTGCTTTTGGTTCCGTGAACCACTCAATATTGCTGCATAAATTGAATTTGATTTTTCCTCTTGCGCTTTCAAACTGATTAAAAGTTTGTTGACTAATCGAAGACAAGCTGTTTCCATTGGGTCTTTGGTCTCTGACTTCGCGGACCTTAAAATGGGTATCCCTCAAGGGTCATTGTTAGGGCCCCTCCTTTTTAGCATGTTCATTAATGATGTCGTTACTGCTATTAATTATTCATGCTTCCATCTTTATGCTGATGATTTGCAAATTTATTTCTATTTTTCATTGGGACTGCTGAAAAATGCAGTCTGTAACATAAATGAAGATTTAAACAGCATTTATGAGTGGACACTTTTAAATGATTTAGTTTTGAATCCCGCTAAGTCGCAAAATATAATTATTTACAAAAATAGTTTGGATGAATCCTACTTTCCTGAATGAGTTTTAAATGGCCACGTTATCTCGTACACTGTAAATAATTTAGGCTTAATTTTCAACAAAACTCTTTCTTGGAACGATCATGCTAAAAAAGTTATAGGTAGCATCTATGGAGGACTAAGGTGATTGTGGAGAGTTTCGTTCTTTGATCCGCAGGCAACCAGATTAATGCTGGTTAAAATTTTATTGGCTCCTATTATAACATAATATGGTTCTCCTTTATATTGTGGGATGGACTCAATAAGCAAACAAAGTTTTAACTCCTGTGTTCGTTTAGTATATTCTTTAAGAAAGTTTGGCCATGTATCGCATTTGACCAATTGCATTTTCGGTGTACCATTGATGTCCCATTTTGTTATTGAAATTTGTAAATTCTTGTTTAAATTGATACATTTTCAAACGCCCGCATATTTATACGATAAACTTGAATTTTAAACTTCGACGCGTACAATCAACATCAATATTCCAAGAAGCTCAACATTGCAGACTCGCAGATCTTTCTTCGTGATAGGTGCCAGAATCTGGAACAGTTTACCTGCTTGATTTAAATCTACAAACAATATACCTAAATATTTTTATCCGCTCAGACTTTTTCACTCTTTATTTATTCAATAATTCACTTCACTTTTGTTTTTTATAATTTATATTTATTTTTCTTAAAATTATATAATAATGTACATAATTTTTCTAATTATGTTTCTTAAAAATTCGATTTTTTCTTTCATCATTATATCTCTTAATTCTAAAGGTATATTTTTAAAGCCATATATGAGATTTTATCTCAAGGCTTTTGCTAACTAATAAAATGAAATGAAATAAGTGCATTACGTAGCTTAACATTCCAGTGGAACGACGGATTTTAAAGTCAATCAAGTTAGAGCTAAGAGCTGTTAGCGCTGCTTGGATATGTGGCGGTTTTTTTCCATTGACCATTGACCATTTAGAAATACATACAATTTTGTCTTTCAGGCTTTGGGTTCCAATTTGGATTCTTATCGAGAGCAAATGATTTTTGTATTTTTTGTGTACTTTATTCTCGTCGTACACTTTCACGATGATGACTATATCACCGGTAGTAAATCCAATTGTTTATTGGATCGTGAACAACCTTTAGATGCTAAAACAATAACCGATGTATCAATGGCTTACTGAAATATACTTCTTATTTGACTTATCAGTTCCAGGCTTTGTTCGTTGATCAACCGAAGTCTGAATGAATGAATGTCTAAAAACATTCGAATTCAAACTTCAAGTTCGCATATTCTCACATTTTTAATCATTTAATGTTATAAGTAGGTGCCCATAGAAAAAACCTAACCTAGCGTTAAGAACAAATAATGCCAACGGTCTAGTAAATGTGAGCTGAGTACTAATTATACGTCAATTGCACATTATACGTTCGTATATGGCATGTCAATTGCCTATTAATATTGAGCGAGGGATTTCGTACAAATGAACATATGATTTGATTTAACAACTTTGAATGCGTAACCTTGACTGGATCTACCCTATATTTCGCTCGTTATATGCAAAACAGCTCAGAGCAATAAACATGCAGTGCCACTGCAAATACTGTGCAATGGATAGAAATCGATGCAAACTAAACGTCGTCGCGGTATGCTTTCGTTTGAAGCGCATATTTAAATTTTTGAAATTTTGTTTGTAAAATCTGCTTGATTTTTGACATCAGCGGAACATTGATGGAGGTTTAGTTGCAGAATATTTTCATACCCCCTCAACTATTTCCTATTTAAATAATTTTTATATTAAACAAGGAATATTTTCCCTTAACTTTCTAGACGAATATTTCCGGGAAGTTGACTGTCAGAATTAAAAATCAAAAAATTATTCAAAAGAATTGATGTTTACATTATCATCATAGATCACAGATTGAAATAAAGGGTGGTTAAATCTCAAGGGCCGATATTGAATGTGAACCACACTTCAAATTTTTTTCTGCATTTCATTTGACATTTCTCAATTTTAGACTAACTCAATTTGAACCATGGAAAGATACACAATCGAGCAACTCGTTAAAGTTATTCAGGCTTATTATGAAAATGCACTTCGTGATTTTTTCGGTCAATTTAATCGTCCAAATGTGCGTACAATCGGAAAAATTGTGCAAAAATTTGAGTAAACCGGGTCTGTAGTAGATGTGAAAACACCAGTGCATGCTCGTACAGCTCTTACTGCAGAAAATATTGCTGCTGTTTGCGATAGTGTGGCTGAAGAGCAGTCCACCTCAACTTGTCGTCGTGCCCAACAATTGCACCTCTCACACTCGTCGTTGATGAAGATTATGCATAAAGACTTGAATTTACGCGCTTACAAGGTGCAATTGAATCAAGAACTAAAGCCTCTTGACCATTTCAAGCGTCGTCAATGGTCAGAATGGTGGCAAGAAATGGCAACAGTGGATGATCAATTTTCGAAGAAAATCATCTTCAGTGATGAGGCACATTTTCACCTCAGTGGATTCGTCAATAATGAGAATTGCCGCATTTGGGCGAATGATAATCCAAGACTAATTGTCGAAAAACCAATGCACCCACAAAGAGTGACTGTTTGGTGCGGTTTATCGGCATAGAATCTCAATTATGCCTCAGCGTCATCGAAAGTTTGGACCATCGGATGGAGGTGTGCCGATATTTTGTTCCATACGAAATTAAACCATACCAATATTATCATAATAAGAAGAAATGACAATAATTTCCTAAATAATTTGTGTTTTATTCAAAATCAACATCGGCAACTTAAAACTTAACCACCCTTTAGCTTGCCATCCGAATTGACTGGTTCTTTACTTATTAGTTATGTATGAGGTATGACTATGAGTTATTGATTGTTAAGATAAAACCTGTGTTATTTTTTAAATTAGCAAGACTTTCTCCAGCGACAAACACTTTTATATATGATTTTTTGCTTTATTTGCTTTGTCATATTGTCATGGTCAAAACCGTTCGAAAACCTGGTCATAAATTAGTCTTACAGATTACCGCGGCGTATATTTGTCGGAAGTCATACATCAGGCATAAAAAGTGTTTTAAAAATCATTACATTAAGTCAATAAGTCAAGCGTCTTTATTATCATATTGGACAATCCCCTTCCCCTAGTAAGACCACGACTGATCGACTTGCGACACATTGGCGGCAACAAAATGCTGTCCGAGAACTTTCATGAACTAGCAGATCATAATTTAGTTCAAAGAGTATAGCGTTAAATCAATACCTTTCACCGTGGGCGTTTGACTTCGTCAGGGGTGCGTCTTGTCTCCTCTCCTTTTCATTACTTATATAGACTGGATGTTACAGCGCAGTCTTGGCGAGGAACGTTTCGAATTGGGAGATCTGAGGATAAGTCATTTGCTCTTCGCTGATGACTTGGTCATCCTTGGGTCCTCTCAAACTGAACTTCACTTGATCGGTTTGTAGCCGTTTGTGTTGAAGCTGAGATGAACGTAAATGTGAACAAATCTGAAGTGATGGTCGTCTCTAGAACGCCTGTTCAATGCACTCTGCATGTTAGTGGAGTCCCATAGAAACAGGTGGAGAAGTTTAAGTATCCCGAGGTCTTATTCACGACTGATGGAAGGAGCAATGCCGAGTTTTCATGTAGGATTGGTCAGGCTGGATCGATTTTGAGACAGCTTGGTCATTCTGTTATTAGGAGGACTGAACTTGGTGTCAAAGCTAAGTTGTCAGTCTTTAATTCGGTGTTTGTTCCAACTCTTACCTATGGTCATGAGAGTTGGGTAATGGACTGAAAGAATAAGATCGCGGATACAAGCTGCCGAAATGAGATTTCTCCGTTGTATTGCTGGTGTGACCCGTAGAGATCGCATCAGAAATACCAGAATACGTGAGGAACTCAATGTCGAGCAGCTAATTCTCCGGGCGGAGCGGTCTATGCTTCGGTGGTTTGGTCATATTAAACGTATGTCCCCGACCAGGATCCCACGACGTGCTATGGAATCCGTTCCATCGGACAGGCGTCCTCTAGGTAGACCCAGGATGAGATGGTTAGATCAAATTCATAATTTCTCCTCTACCCGTATGGGGATTGCCCTTGATGATTTGGAGTCGATGGCGGAAGATCGAGAGCTATGGAGGGTCCACTTGAGCAACCTACACCCGCGACCCACTTAGTGGATAAGCGGGATATTGAAAATAATGAACAATTCGAATTTGTTTACTTTTAATTTTCAGTCCTTTCCACACAAAGTAGATATAAGCTCACAGTCCGGGGTGGACCTGGGCCTGTTAAATCTCCTCCTTCAAAGCCCGTCAACGCAAACGGGACCGAAAATCACTCGAAGAATTTTGCGTTTGAAGCGACCAACGTCCATGATTCTCCTTGGTGTTTCTCGACAAGGCCTTACTAATCAATAACCTTCTTAGGCCAAAGTAACAGCGGTTGGCAAGTTTAATTCTTCGCTTGATTTCTGATGTACTGTCATTTTCAGAGTTAACAGCGGAGCCGAGGTAGACAAAGTCCCGAACTACCTCAAAGTTATAGCTGTCTATCGTGACGTTCTGTTGACGTTGTGTGTCCCTTTTTGTTGACAGCATATATATTTTGTTTTGCCCTCATTCACCACTAAACCCAATTTTAGAAACGAGTTGCTGTTTACTCTCTACCAAGTCATCTCCCGCTCGGCCGATAAACCGTCCGGTCCTATAATAACATTACGTCCCGCAACGAAGTCAATTAGCCTAAGTCCTAATGAGAACGCGTTTCTTTCTTTTGACACATTAATTGTTAGAAATGCTCGCAAATGGGATTCAACTGTTGAAATAATAAAAAAAAACGCGTCGTTCCTTGGAGGAACAGTTTGTTTTCGAGCAAAGTCTTCATTTAATTAAGCTAACCAGCACTCCGGCCAAAAATGGTCATGACTCAAAACTACTCCCAAAAGAGCTATTCCTTATAATGCCAAAAATTTACTTACAACTTAATATGTAAACAATTTTCCAAATTATTATTTTCTATTACGCAGATTTTTAAATTTTAGCAACTTTAACAGCAATTGTGACATTATCGTCAGATATGTTTTTCAGAATCAGAAATATTTTAAAAATCAGATACCAATACAATATGAAGGTTTATACCATTTTATGCATTGCCTGTCAAAAATAATAGATGTAGATTTTTACAAAAATCTTGCCAAAATTTTACTTTACTGCCCATTCGAAAAATAAAGTTTTTTTTTCGCAGTGTGCTATAATATTGAGTCTCAAATTCCTTGTTAAAATTTCTATCATCGTAAGCCCAAGTTTAATCAAATCTCTCAAGTATAAAATTAAAAAAATAACTCACCTGCATTCTGGTAGATGAAAATAGCGATCTAGATAAGATACTCCACAAACGCTTGAATTTGCGATGAACATATACAGTCGTCGCCATAATTATTTACACAAAAGTAAAGTTAATTCTACTCATAGATTTGACCTTACTTCATGCAAATTTTGGCATCAATGGAAAGGTTATTTAAATTCCGTTTCAATGATATAAAACCTTCCTTAACCCATTAAGTATCCATTGAAAATTTAGAACTTTTGTAAAAGTCTACTTTTTTGACTTTTTTCCTCGGTCTACAAAAAAATGTTTTGATGCAAAAAGTTTCTTCAAACAATTCTAATAGTGACCGCAAATTTTTAAAAATCTCTTCGCTATTTTTTATTATTTTTTGAAAATTACTAAAAACGACTATTTTAGCCACTTTTTCCTCTTTTTCATACAAAATTTGTCTGAGATTATCCGCGGTCTTTTTATGCCGTAGGTACGTATAAGGCATTCTGCGAACTCACTAAGTACTTACTCAGAATTTCCAATATGCTCGGAATCGAAATTTTGCACTACAATCAGTCAGAGTCCTTACCGCATCAATGTATAGGTATATTGATACCTAACCTTGTTGATAACAAGTCCACTGCTATTATTGGCCCCACTCTTACTTACCACTTCTTCATTTAACCTGTCTTCCCACAAAAAAGGCAATAAAAACATCTCTTGTTTGTTTTAAAATTAAATAATAATTTAATTCAGTATCATTGTTATTATTCCTTACAACTGTAATTATTTATATATAATATTTATTTGTGTTTGCATGTATTTAGCATATTTTCATTTTTCAAATAAAATTTTTAAACTTTTTATCGTTTTACACTATATACTTTTTTGTTCGCTCATAAAATACTTATTGTTTTTGTTTAAAGTAATAATTTGATTATTAAGTTTATTTTGCGTATTTTTTTTGTTTAATGTATATTATTAACTTAAACTACTACGTACGTTAGCCAATGCTTATACATTACTGTTTTAATGAATTTGCTCAATACAAATGCGATTAATGCATATGATAAAACTAATTGTAATTATTTTTAATTTTTTTGTTTACTATTTTAGCAGATTTATGTGATTATACAGAGATTTTTAAAAAATATCTCACTAAATAATATACTCACAGATCGAAGGTTTTTCTTTCTATATTTTGTTCAGGGAAAACAGGGGCGCTATTGACGAAAGGAAAGTCTTAAAACTAATTAAGCGGGTTACATATTGTGTTTACTTTTTATTTAATTATTTTCTTTAGACTTTTTTGTTTATATACAAATTTTCAATTGAAAACTTAAGAATTAATTTTTTTTTTTGTTTTTTTTATGATTTTTTTATTTCAATAACATTTACACCTAACAACATTTCAACAAAACAGAAAAATCAAATATTTATAGAAGACTACATACAAAAACTCAAGGCTGCACAGGGGAAATGAAAAAAATAATTCGTCTAATTAATTTTTGTTTGTTTATTATTATAATGTTATAAGTCTTAAATTGAAATAAATATATATTTTTTGTATGATCTTACGCTTGTGACTATTTACAAAATATTTAAAAGGTTTTCTTGTGTATTTATGTTTGGAACGAAATATTTTGTGGGTAATTTTGTTTTACGCGGCACATATCTGTTTAGCTATGTGTCTAGTTTTGTTTTCTACCTACAATGCGTATACTACGAAATACTGGAGAAAGATGTATTGTGTACCTTAAGGAGCTAGAATGGATACATCTTACGTGAATTGGTTGTTGCAAGCGTGATGCGTTGGCGAGCAGAAATCCGGCCAAGCAGCTTATTTAGGCACCGGGCGCGGGCCGAAGGCCTTTATCGGGGATTGCACTTGAGATCAGTGGTAGTTACAGTGTAATGGTTGTGATTTTGAAATTCCACCAAGGGCGATTGATTCACATCGGATTAAGTGGCGCTACCAAATAGAACGGAGTTTTTGTAATAGGATTGTTGACGTTCCTGCAGGGGACTCTTGACGTCGCGATCAGCGTTTGCAGCTCGGGATTTACGCTCCATTTCGATCTCTTGAGCGAGGGTCTCTGTATGAAAGTGAATAAAAGACAACATTTTCGATCAGGATTCCGTATCGCCATAAAAGTAGTTCTAGGAAGTGTGAAATTAGTGGGAAAACAAAGAAAACGTAACATACCGGAATAATTCTGCCAGAAGGCTCCGGTGGCCATCAGATCGATGCCTGGGTAATTCCAAGGTGCCTTACCACTTCCGGGTGCAATGAGTCCGCTTTCAGCCTGCGATGTTGGCGGCAGTAGGGGTGATACTTGATTTACCGAACCTTCGCGTTCACTGCTACGATCATGCTCACGATCTCGTTCACGCTCACGTTCGCGTTCTCGCTCTCGTTCGCGATCCATGCGATCGGCACTACTACGGGTATCGATTGGTTCTCGCTTAAATGTGGGACTTTCCGAACGCCGATGACGATCATTGGTGGATGATTTATCAGACTTTTCACTGGCCTTACAGTCGATATCTAGTGAAGAAAAAACCCCGAAAATGTTCGGAACTTTAGTAGAGTATTTTATTTTAATTTCGCGCAGTTTCGCGCAGTTTTAATTACATTCCACACATCACTCTAAACTCACCTTGACCATTTTTACCCGAATCAGACAGTCCCTTGGTGCTTTCCCGATCATCTACATGCACAGATTGTCCTTTTCGCTTGCCATCCAACTGCTGCTGATAGCGTATACGTATTTTTCTTTCGCGTCGGTAGCGTTTCTGATATAAAACTGAAATGAAATAGTAGTTTGTTCACATTAGTTACAATTTGATATTAACTCGAAGAGAAAAAGTCGATTTTGCGTGTTTTGAGTGAGCCTCTGTGAAACTCGATATCAACAAGTCAAATCGATTGCTCGATCCGATGACAATCTACCTATATGTACATAGGTACCAACAGCCAGGCAAAGGGAGAGAGCGAACCCATTCAACTGCGAATCCGTTTTGCGGGTGGGCTCACTAATTCAATTATTAATCCTGACTTAAGACCCAATAAAGAATATTTTCCTCCGGTCTGCCTGTTTTGCTTTCGTTTTGCTCTTTTGATTTCTTTCACTGAAACTGAATCAACACACACAACAATCGCTCGCCTTTTCGGTTCGAATTGAGTTCAGTCAAGTGAATTAGATGCATTGGGCTGGGTGTGCTGGTTTGATGCTGACTGCTGCTGATTTTTGTTTTCCTTTGTCATTGGCGTTGTTACAACGGAGGAGTTGTGCGAATGCAAATCGCTCTTTAGATACTCTTCAGATTTGCTTAATAATGTTTGCTTCTGGGTCTGTGTATGACACCTGATATCACGGTGTGTCTCTGAAATTCCCTGAAGTTACAGATAAATTCGATATCTGGGATTTTGAATGCACAGAGCTCAGGTATAGAAGGACTACGTGTATCTTTGCGATTTCTCTTGGTCGTTTTTCGAACTCGTGGAAGTCGACTTCAAAAGAAGAAGAAACGGAATTCTTTCTGCCGTATGTCTAATACGATTATGGGGTGCAAACGGGCTGGGGTTGTGCGCAAGAGGGGGGAGTGGAAAAAAAAAACCAACAACAGCCAGCAACAGGCGTTAAGCAATTGGAAACTCGTAGGGCAAAGAAAAAAGGATTCTGGATGAATTACTTTGAGTTGTTATGCTTCTTATGGTTTCACGTTTTGGGTTTCTTCGTATTTACTTTTGGGATTTGTTATTTCTTTTGTTTTGCGTTTGGAATGATTTATCTAATTCGTTGGTTCAATTACTCAGCGAATCGAAAATTTCTTAATTTGAAGTTCAGCTCTGTTGTTGTAGATGCGATGTGTTTTTTTTTATGATTGGGTTTGCTAGAATTCTGCTGAATGGAATGGGATTTGATTTCTTCTTTTATCTATGGTCTGGTCATGCGGTGTGAGTTTGAAGAGGGAAACAGAGATATGTTCTTATGACTTTTGTTATTGAGTAATAGCAGGATAGTTAGTTCTGCATCCAGAAGACAAATTAACTGGGAATTTGCAAAGGGAATATGGGTAGTTGTTAAATTGAATTCAACTTGCATTCTATAGATTTATCGCTTGTAGGACAAGCCTGCCCCATCCCTTTGAGTGTGTATGTACTTTATTTGGTCAACGAATTCGTCACAATGTCCAATAACGCTCATGTTTCGCTGGCTTTTCATCTCTAAACTAAATTGCATGTATTAAACGACAGAAGCTAGACCCAAGAGTAAATAGATGGAGACATCTTGATGACTTATCTCACCGAAAAGTGGAACCAATCTCTCCACCACTCTGGTGAAACGAAGATTGTTGCGCTTGATATTTCGAAAGCATTTGACAGAGTTTGGCACCAAGCTCTTTTGTCGAAAATGCGTGCCTATGGGATCGACGCGTCTCTTCTTCAATGGATTAGAAACTACCTTTCTGGCCGTTGTTCAATTCAAGTTGCTTTGGACGGTTTCAAGTCTGCAATTCACCATATAAATGCTGGTGTTCCCCAAGGCTCTGTTTTGTCCCCGACACTCTTTCTAATATTCATCAATGATCTCTTGTCTGTTACTCTAATCCAATACATTCTTTTGCTGATGATAGCACCCTCAGTTTTTCGTATTAGTTCCCTGACGCATGTCCCTGCTCTTCGTCCGTTGCACTGGAACGGCAACGTATGCTAAACACATTAAATTCCGATCTTGACAGCATTATAAAATGGGGTACAATCAATAGAGTGGAATTTAATGCTTCCAAAACACAATGCTGCCTTCTATAATTAAAGCGAAATCTGAACCCTCACCCATTATCCATGAATGGGACTTGCATCGACGAAACCGAACGACTTTCCATACTTGGTATGTGTGTTAACGACAAACTCCGTTGGAATGACCACATATACGAAGTCGCCAAAAACGCTGCGAAATGTCTAGGTTTCTTAAATCGGTGTAAGGAGTACTTTACACCTTTCCGACTTAGCTTCAATATACAAGGCCTTTATTCGGCCTGAGCTTGAGTACAACGCTCATATCTGGTCAAGTGCACCAAAAACTTCATTGGACCTACTAAACAGAGTCCAAAAGCGCGCGATAAAACTTATAGGCGATAGAAATATAGCGGAGTCTATTGACCCGCTCGAACATCGCAGTAATGTTTCTTGCTTTTCCTTGTTTTATCGATATTTGCACCACCAATGCTCTGATAAAATAGCTAACTGCATTCCGCGCCTTCAACAATTCTCTCGCAACACCCGTCACACATCGAATGCGCATCAGTTCACCCTTAAGCCTACCTTCGGACGTACTGTAAAATATAGAGATTCTTTTGTAAGTCGAACAACACGCATGTGGAATGCATTGCCTCACGAGGGAACAAAAACCCCTTGAGCACTAGTGAATTATAAAAAAAAATAAAAAACTCGCATACTTCCCTTTACAGGTTTAAGGGGAAACATAGATCGAAAAAACTTTTAACTAAACATTGCGCGAGCGAAAACATCGATTTCTTAGTGAAAAATCACAAAGGAAAAATATTCTAACCCCTATTATTTAGATCGCTAGGGCATTAACAAAGCTATAACTTCACCTTACCCACCACCTTATTTTTAGAAACCTTTCAACATTATAGTGTCTTAGCGAAATTTAATAACTAATTTATTTAAAATAAAAATCGAGGAACACAAATGCTTATCTATTTAAATGATAAATTTTTGATATTAAAAATAACAGTTTTGAGTTGAACTCTTTTGTTTTTACAATGAAATCCTACAATCGCCTATGTGTGGTCTTATTACAAACCCAATGAAAAACGCATTATGGCTTAAGTTTGTCGATCATTATGTATTGTTTCCTCTGATTTCAAGACCAAAATAATCTTTTGGTAGAGGGACAAACTCATCCGTTTGTGCAGGATGACAATGGAGAATGCACGTTGCTCTATCAAGGTCGGTTAAACTCACAGAGACGTTCGATGTCAAAAAAGGATTTAGACAAGGCGATACGCTGGCATGTGACTTCTTCAACATCGTTCTTGAAAGAATAGTGCAAAACTCAAACGCTAACACCAGAGGCACTATCTTTCAAAAGTCCGTCCATCTACTCGCGCCGACGACATCGACATAATCGGGAGAACGCAGCGTGATGTCACTGGCGCGTTCGTGAGCATTGAGACGGATGCGGCGAAGATGGGTTTGGCGGTCAATAAGGGCAAGACAAAGTATATGCTGTCATCAAGAAAGGACAACCAACACCGACGTCTTGCACAGAATGTCACTATAGACAGATATAACTTTGAGGTAGTAAAGGCTTTTGTCTACCTAGGCTCCGCTATGGACTCAGACAATGACACCAGCGCTGATATTAAGCGAAGAATAACTCTTGCCAATCGCTGGTTCTTTGGGCTAAGAAAGCAATTGAGTAACAAAGCCCTCTCTCGAACAACTAAAGTAACCCTTTATAAAACCTTAATCATCCCAGTCCTACTTTATGGAGGCATGGACTCTATCAAAAGCGGATGAGCTGACTCTTGGATGCTTCGAGAGGAAAATTCTTCGAGTAATTTTCGGTCCCATCTGTATATATACGACAATAGAGGAGAAGATACAACGACGACCTCTACGGGCTGTACAGCGCGTCGACCTAGCCAGAAGAGTGAAGGTTCAACGACTGAAATGGCTGGGTCATGCAGAACGAATGGACGTGAATGCCCCGGTCCGAAAGATCTTCAGGTTCACCCCGGACCCGAGGGACGGCGCAGTAGAGGAAGCCCGCTACTCAGGTGGCGCACGCAAGTGGAAGGGAACCTTAACCAACTTAGCGTGCGAAACTGGACAAAGATCGTGCTGGCTGGAGACGCTTGTTGGTTGAGGCCCAGGTCCAACCCGGACTGTCACCTTAAGTAAGTAAGTAAGAGGGGCACGGTGCTGAGAACGAGTGAATGTTCGTTCCCTCTTGGTACTCACATAATTCTTAATTGTCAACCAGTTGTTATGGACAATCTAAGGAGCAATCCAATTTGTTGGAAACAGCATAACTTTGTTGACAAGAGTCTAAGTTTTTGCATAAAAAAAATAAAAAAAAAGCTGGGGCAAGAGGCGTACACCTAGGCCTAGCTTCTCACAACCATTCGCTTGTGTGAATTCTTATTTTTGGGACGAATGGAAGAGACCTACAATTTTATGCCGAGCCCGAACGGCTGAATTGAGAATCTTGTTCAGGACAGTTATACTCTCGGATGTAATTTGCATTTTGGCGCGGATCGAACCTGGAACCCCTCGCACAGTAGTCCAACATACTAACCGCTAAGTTACTGCTACTTTCAGAAGTAACGTCAGCTATAACGCGAGCAGACAAGAACCTATTTTCGTATTAAAAAACTGCAAATGATTTTGAATGCACTGTCATCAAAAGAATGCGAATAAATTTGACGAATATGCTAAAAAGACTTCGCTAAGAGCCACATTAATAAATTCCTGTCACTAATTCTTCACAAAATTCTGGACCATTGTGAAGCTTTCAGTGGAAGCCCAAGAATCAAGGAATAAAGATTGCAAGCTACCTCGATATCGCAAAGTTTCACGGTGACGACAAATGTTTCATGTTAGAAGTACCTGCTACAAAGTACATTATTTCAACAATAACTCAGCCATGTAAAATTTCCAAAATCCTATATTTTCTCTATTTCTCAGACAGAACTACACCAACCGAGTTTGAAGTCGATCGGATAAAGAATAAGAATGTTCCCGTGCATACTTTGACCCTCCTTTTTGCACACTAGGAGTAGGAATTTCTTCAAATCGTGTAAAACTAATTCATTTAGAGCGGATCAACACCAGTGAGAAGATCACGACCAGTAGAAGACCATGACCTCACCTTCCATTGCGTACGCAAGTGAATGGAGATCTCAGCCAACTTGGATCTTCTACTTGAAGTCAGCTGACTAAAGATCGTGCTAAATAGAGAGGCTTTTAATCTGATGCTTAATTTATAACCTATTTGATTAAGTTATGTCAAAAAACGGTCACTCATGTGGTGGCACGAAACGTAAAGTGCCAACCTTTATCGTCTATTTAACTTACTCAGTGACAACTTTGCAAGTATTCATGAACTAATTAACGTTGTGAGGTCAAAAATGTAAGACCAATTCTGAACCACGGCAGCCCTTTTCTTCTAGCACTAATATACCTATATTTTTTAGGCTGACATTTAACATTGCCTTATGTCCGATGAATCTTTCAGTCCTTAAAAAAACTCCCATCCGAGGAATGAAAAAGAAAAAATCTCTCACACCAACAACAAAATGAAAATAAATCTATCATAAATAATCACCTGCCCACCATAGCACCTGTCCCATACGACCGACCGGACCAAAGCAGATTAAAAATATAACTCGAGCAATATCTCAAATCGAAATCAATTTGTCATTGGAACGATAAAATTTGCAACCCGAACGACAGAAACTAAAAATACCTACAAACCGAGGAACTAGACAGATCGGTGAACGGTTCGGTTCGGTTCGCATTGTGCTAGTTCTACGCTTTAGTACGTTTGTGTGTTGCAAAACCACATCCATATACGAAGAGATGGACAAATGGATTCCTCCTTCTCGTCGATCGACTAGAGCGCCGACAATGCTTGACTGAGCCGACAACATACTCCGAGTTAGAGTCGCGTTGGCGCAATACTCCACTCTGGCTTTACACGACACCGGCATTCTATACGCGGAACAAAAATCAGCATTCAATCGGTCCGAACCATGGGTATGCGGGAAGGATGCCTACAAAAGATCGTCTCCCCATTTTTTGTTCGTCTCCATTATCATCGTATGTATTGTTGTTTGGATGATTTACCAAAGGTGTGTCAAAATGAATTAGACAGAGTTGCAACAAAACAAACCAACAACCGGCGCAAAGCACTTTGAGAAGATCCAAGCGAACAGACCGATCTTGGCGGATCGACCGACGGTAGTCATGAAAGTTGACTGCCCCCGGGGAGTTGTGGTGAGTGTGTCTGGGTCGATTTGGCGCGCACTCTTTCCTACTGTAATTTGCATAAAGAATGGCGCAAAGGTGTGGGGGGAAATATACCCACGAAAGATACGAAATTCTTAGGTGCCTACACTACATACAGTGGATGGTGCGGTGGTGCATTGAATGATGCCAATGGATGTTTGGTATCTTTGGTGCAATTGAATGGATTTCTATACGGAGCTATGTCACACAACAAATGAAACTCGTAACTTACCTCTCAATTTCCGCTCATCGACTAATTGCCTTTCTAATGAGTCTTTGACTTCTCGTTCGCGCATCACATCCATTTTCAGTTCAGCTGCAAAGAAAGAAAAAAAAAATAAGGAAGAAAGGTTAGTTTTGCAGAATTTTATGGTTGCACTAGAACTAGACTCTAGTGACTAGGTATGCTGAGGATGAGGAGGGGTTGGAAGAATGTCTATGCCATTTGCAATGACATTCATTTTATTTAAGGCACGTAGGAGAATGGACTATTTTCAGGTGACATTTAGAGGTACACCAGATACATAGATAGGTAATTCAATGAAAATGTCAACTAGGACGTCATGGTGCTGGGGGAAATAGGTACACATCTATTTTCAGCGAAAATACTACATCTGTATCTACATTTTTTAAAACTCGCATTTGCCTTTTTATTTGAGGTGTATCCAAAGACGTTAGGTAGGTATATGTGGCATTTACAAATATTCGACAAGTGTTCAAATTTCGTGCATATTGTAAACAATGGGAATTCTGTACGAACGAGTTGAGAGCATGGTTATCTTTCTCAGAAATGACTTATATTGGTCACGGATATAGTGCGATGTGACTTTTTCTATGTCAAAAAGCCGCAAGCGGTCGGTGCCCTCAAAATCAACATAACCCCCCCTGAATCGTCTTCGAAAAATGGACCTCTCGGGAGCGCGACGCCCAAGTGTCTACAAGTGAAACACATTTCTTTCACAGTGTTACAAGTCCATTGCTTGTGGTTGTGATCTGTCGTATTATGAATGTCAGGTTGAAGGATTTGATTCTATTGGCGCCATTTTGGAGCACGGTAGGCCAAGGAGGCTATACGTGCCTTGCATATATACGAACGCGTGGCAGGATCCTTGATGATTAGGGCGCCCGTGCCCGATAAGGTATTGTTGCTGCCGAGAAAAAGGCAACAATACTTTGGTAGCCAATCGATCTCTGACAGCTGTACAAAAATCAGATGGCCGGGAAAAAAAGGAGGAGCTCTGTTATTTTACTGTACATAATGCAAAAAAAAACAGAACAAGGAAAATGACGCCAGAAATAATCTTTCAGAGCCTGATGGAGAGATGGAAATTGAACCATTCCAGAAAAGGTCTAATGGTAATAATTTAGTTTCAAGTGTACCAACTGTCCCCAAAAAACCTCCGTTGAATTTAAACCAAATGAATATTATATAATCTTTGATGGCAGCTCACAGTTTTTCCAAATCACATATATGTTCTTAATAATAAATTGTGTAGTTATATGTAGATAATAACTACAAATTTAAGTCACATATTTCTTTACATTTTGTAAAACCCAACCCGGAGTGACATTATCACATGTGAATAGACTGCGCACACTAGCTCACGTCGAAGTGCATTAAATAATTAGAATGAAGAAGAAAATAATAAAAGGCAATTGTTCTCTTTACTTTTTACGCGGCTTACAATGAAATTGTTCATTTGCCTACTCAATCGCACACTTTATGTGCGGTTAGAAAAAAATCGCTACCTACGTGTGCGCATAGCAAGTTTGTAAAATCGTAATTCTCAATAATGATGCACAGCATCAAGCGCACATTCCTAGATGACTGGGAAGTACGCTGAGGTGCTTTTTGTTTCGGTAGTCCTTATGTGTGCCCACTGCCCAGTGCATAGTAGTGCCCAGATACCACACCTATGATTTTTAAATTGTTTAGTCTACAATGAAAAATCAAGAATTCTTTCAGAAATCCCAAAAATGCAGGCGAAACCAGATTTTCTCTTATTCACACCTACTGACACCATGCAGCTATATACATAGGTATATCCTTACCCTCCATTATCTAATCTATCCCTCCATTCCCATAAAAAATTGATTTATAGCCGTGCCTCCTACATTATGCAATCCATAATACTCTACATAACCAAACAAATCCCCAACCAAAATGTCAAACAGTTAATTAACCGAAAAAAAGCGAAAAACCTCAATCGAAAGTGAAACTCTGTTTACCCGCAACTCATGCCCCGCGGTGCATTTTTGGTTAACTTCTCAACACTTTAATGCAAACAAAAAAAAAGTCCCGACTTTAACAGGTTTTCACCTGGAGTTCCGCACTCTGATGATATGTGAGCCTGCATATTATGAGTATCTAGATGTTTTCATCGCCAATGCATAGCATGTGTATCTTTGGTCACCCTTTTGCCCGTCCCAGCAATGATCACTTACCTTTCTCATAGCTGATTTGTCGCTCTTGCTGTCGGGCATTGTCGGCAGCAACCTTCAGCAGACTTTGAATATTTCGCAACAGTGTCTCCGTCGAAGATGTTGACTGTTGCTCGAGTCCGACAATCGCATCGTTTGGCGGCAGTCCATCATTAAGTGTGACGCCTCCGCCTCCACCATTACCCATGCTGTTGGTACTGCCGGTCGCACTGGCCGCACCGCTGCTTGCACCGCCGCTTACGACACCACCACCAACGCCGCCAGCAACAACAACGCCAGCGCCGCTTGCAGCAACTGCAGCAGCAGCAGCTGTTGCAGCTAGTGTCGAGTAATTCAACGCCCGCTGGTGATGGTGATGATGATGCGGTGTTGACGACTGCTGATGCGGCTGGTGATGTGAATGCGCCGAATGATGGGAGTGGTGAAGATCACGATCGCCGGAATTCGAAGTTACGGAAATCGCTTGATGTTGCGCCGAGGAGATGTCACGTTCGCTATCGCTGAGATCTGAAAGTGAACAGCAAAAAGAAAAAAAAACCTCATTTAGCTGAAGCTTTTCACAAGATCGATCGAGCAAAGATCGCGAATGGTCAACTCCTCACCTTCGTCCTTAGCTATATGATCATCCACTTCCGAGCCGTTATCGTCACTGAGATTCTCGTCATCGCCTCGTACCGATGGCGGCGGAGAGTGCACATCATCGCTGCGATCACTGCGATCATCACAATTGCTTCCATGATCAGTGGCGCCTCCAGACTTTGACAAATTCAGCACAGGGCTCTGTCGATTGGGTGAACCTGCAAATAAACACAAAAACATGCAGCTACCTTAGTGCGCTGCCTTGCATAATATGCGCGTTGTATAGCTTACAATTTCTAGAACTCAAGTCTCGTGGCTTCTGATCGCTCATCTGCTGGCGATCGTCCGTGCGCTCCTCTCGAAGCCTGAAATTTATTTTGCTTCTTTTAGATTTCAAATGCATTTCTCATCATGTACACCCTCCCCATATAACAGCCCCCCTCAATGCTTACCTCTCTAAGTGCTTGACAATGTCCTCGTACGCAGCCCGACAGTTCTCCCAGATCCCCGATCGCGCTATAGCATCCATACTGGCCGCCGACATACCACTCTGGGCTGCCGCCTTCAACATTTGACTGTCCGGTCGACCGTGCAGCCCGTGCGGTGGCATTCCAGGACTCATCAATGCAGAACCGGGATGATGGTTCATCTGCATGAATGCCATGTGATTGATCGGCGGCGGATTGTATCCGTTCGCCAGAAGTGGCGATTTATCCAATCGCGAGATGTCTGCAATGGAAATAAAAAATCAAATTCTGTGATTAGGAGGTACATCCCTTGCAGCGGATCTGAAACTCAATTTCTACAATTTCATCTTCTTCATCGGCAACGGCAATCCGTATGCACGATTCGAATCGAAATATCTACAATTAGGCAGAGTGCAATGGGAATCTTTGATTTCATTTCGAATGCAACGTCCAAGAGGCGGTTACCAACAGAACCGTCCGCTCTGGTACAATGATGGACCGAAAGACAATGGAAAGTAAAGCCAACCAAAGGAAATACCATTCGTGTATTTAAATTGACGATAGACACGAAGGAAATTTGTTGCAGATCACAGTTGCAAAAAGGCTTACTATTGTACTGAATTCAGTACAATTTGACTTTCCTGAGTACGCAAGTACCACTTCCCAATTTTCGGTACTATATGTACCTACTAATCTAAATTTTTGAAATTTTATTTTTATATCTTTTAAATCAAAGGATTCAACAAAAATAAGCTTAACTGCTCCTTTGTTTAAAAATTCTGACTCATTGACCATCGTACATACTTCGTTAAAAATTGACTTTTGAAACTTGTTGCATTCCTCGAAGATTTGGAAAAAAGATTTGATTTCTGAGGCATTTTTTTGAACTCATCATTACAACGTTTTTCGCAAAACCTTCAAGTATACTCAATTGTCCAATTTGTCTTAAGGCTTTTTCCTGGTGAAAAAGTTTTGAAATTATCAGTAATGAATATAGAGCTATATCTGACTGCGATAGAAATAGGTATAGGAACATACTTCTATTTCGGAGTTTTGGGCTGAAATCGGCCTTGTGCAAAATGAATGCAACGAGTTCATGTTTTCAAATCCTACACCACATTGTCCATGGTGCTTTTTGTATTCATTCTTCCGCAAACGTTTAAAGAATGTTTTCTTTTCAAAATACCTAGTTATTATAAAAAAAAATACAACCAAAGCTAAAGAATCGAATGCAGAATTTAAAATTAAGGCTGCCTCAGCTATGTAGGAATATAAAACAAATTGATCTCGAGCAGCGTACTAAGCTTCAGCTAAAAAATTAAAAAATTAAATTTTCATTTCAGATTGTAATGCATGTACCTATCTGTCACAATAATTTAGTTCGGAACATTTTTTTTAAGCAAAATTTTGACAGATAATGTTGTTTTATTTATTTTTTTGTTGTGTTTTTGAGTTGCGGAAAAGTAAATAAAGATAAGTTTTTTCAATGGCCGCGTTCCATTGACCGCTAGATGACTAGCGGCATGCCAAACTCCATATAAAAAAAAACTGACATTTCAGCATTTGCGCTAGAGCTCTAGCACATTTTGTGAAATATGTTTTTCTGGGAAATTTTTCAATCTAGCACAAAATGAACTGCTAGAAAAAAATAACGAACTGTCAAAAAAAAGTGAAAGTGCAGAAATCAAATATTTCCAATTAGGTGTAAAATGGGAATTCAAGCTTCTATGTAATTAATATACATTGTATTTGTTTATTTAAATTATAGTGTATTAATAAATATGCGGCATTATGGCCCAAAATACATTTTTGACTCTTATGAAGATGAAATAATACGAATTCAATTTGGTTTTAATGTCACTTTGCCGCTGCCTCTAGATCTCTAGCGCCAGCATTCCTCCATCAGGGATATTAATTGCTAGATGACTAGCGGTCAATGGAACGCGGCCAATGAATACCTCGATGAGGAATCCTTTCAAAGTGATAAATTTAAGATCAAGGAATATCAGACAAGTAAAAAGGAAAGTGAACGAAAATATAACACTTTTTCGCGTCGATGAATTTTTGAAGGAAGTTATTTTCAGCGAACAGCTGTTTTCTGTGACCCTTCTATCCACAGCGCACTCTATGTCAAAATTTAGCTATGATTTTAGTTAATGTTTGAAGAGAAAAATTGAAGAGCAGCTAAATTTAGTTCCGCTCGACCCGCGTACTAAGCTTTAGATTCAATTAAATGCGCCTTTATTACACCCTTCACTGGAAGGTAGGTCTAGGTAAATATACACTTACATTTCGAACGTCAAGAAGTCTTCTTATACCCCATAAGTCATAAATATTCTGAATCAGGGTGCAATTCTTTAGCCATGTCCGTCTATCCGTCCGTCGGTGTCGGTCTGTCTGTTTGTTAAAAACACAAAATAGTCCAACCAAACGAATCGACCTCGGCGAATGAAACTTTGTAAAAGGACTTATTTCTTTTGGTACCTCCCTAGACCCACGTACGGATGCATACACACGAACTCACATGCTTAATATTTTGCAAGACTTAAATGCTGATGGGGGTATCAAAGCAGGCCGATGATAACAGACTGATACTGTTTTTTTTTGTTTAATAAAATATTTATTTTTTATGTTTTCGATTGGTTTTATACATTTAATTAATTTTGAGTACTATTCAGTACAATTTCTTTTCAGTTTTCAGTACAATTGAGAAAAGTCGATTTTCATCACTGTTGCAGATACTATATCTACTTGTATGTTTATTTGTTTGCTTGCTTGCTTGCTTCTTTTGCGCGCGCTTTGACGATGCATCCATTCAGACGAAGACGAGACGCCCCCAAGCGAAGTCATTGTGGCGTCTTGCCATTATGTTTGACTGTTGTTACAGTGTTTTTCTTGTGCTGCGGTTATCATCGCTTCATTCAATTAAGTCTGAGTTGTATCTTTAAACAGTTTTTGTTGTTTTTGGTTAACAATTCCCAATGGAATTGAGAAGAGATACACCTACTCTACTGTGGTGTATAAGATGTGCAAGGCATAAACGAGTGTTGGCGTTGAAGGGAATTTGCTGAGGGATAAAGCGATATGATAACTAAACATGGAAATGATGGGATTGTCAATTTTAAATAAAATAGAGGCTGTGAAAATGCAGCTCAGTCTCTCCATATTAACACTTATAGTTTCAGCAAATGCATCTGCTGTGTTTTTTAAAGTTCAACCAATTTGGTTAACTTAAGCGTAGGACTATAGGAGCCTCTGGAATACCTATATCAGCACTATACCAATCATCGTAGAACTCAGATATTGCATATGTAATGAATGTACCTATTGCAAAGTGTGTTGTGGAAGGAATTCGAATTTTAAACAGAAACTTCAGTCGAAACAATGCACCAACTGTAGCTTTTGTACTCAAATTTGGAAAGAAAGTTCGTAAGACTGGTTCCCGTGTTCGTCAGTGTGCGCCCCAACATTAGACCCTCAATGTCCCAAAGATCTCAGCAACTGAACATTAGTCGAACTTTGCTTAAAAGTGTCGGATTATTCGCTTGTAAAGTGCAGTTGCATGAGGAATTGACGCAAGCGGAAATAGCCTTAAGATGTGATAGAATCTGAGAGCCCTCGCTCAATAGTCCACTACACTAACTGAGCCACGGCTCTTTTATGAGTGCTAGTTTTTTTTTTCCAAAAATGTCGAAGGCGGAGGCAAGAGACAGTGCTGCCAGAAATTTCCCTTTTTGAGGGAATTTTTGTACTCGAAATGAGCTAAAAGGGAAAGAGTGAAACAAAAGGCAATTTTTATTCTTTAAAACTTTACTTTAATTTTATTGTTCAACTTCAAGAAGACAATTAATTTTATAAACATAACTGCTTTTATGAACAAGGCTTGAATTGACACAAAAAGAAAGAAGACCTGGGGCCAAATAACGTAAAATGAAAACGACCGAACGATATCGTCTCTGTCTATTGCCACAGATATGATAGAGCCATGTTTACTGTTTAGTGAAAACGAAAGCGGTTTTCGTTTCGTATTTTACAGAATCCCACCCCTGTTTTTTGCAATAACTAATGAAGACTGACTATCATATCCTCGCCTTTTATCCTAGCCGATAAAAACGGCACGTCGGCCTGATTAAGATCTACACATTGTACCATACCTACATTAGAAAGAGGGTTTAGGCTAGGAGGTTCTCCACCTTTTTTTTGTAAAGTCTATGATACTGCTGCAGAGGATTTTTTCAAATCTTTCGGGTCCAGTTGGTCGCTGAAGAAGGCCTTCCTTCTAAATTCGCATTATAATGCTGTTTCGTCTTCTTCCATATATGGCCTGCTATCCGCTGAGTTTGGCTGGATTTATTTAGCTTAGATAGTATTGTAGCACATGATGCTCTATAAGGAATCCTACACAAGGTTTCTGATATCATGCCTGCTATGGGCCTTGTTAAACCTGTGATATTCTCCCAATATGACATACATTTAGTATGTTCCCAGCTTTTTATGGCTAAGTTTTTAGCCAATTTGGGGGTATACCAGAAATGTTCTGGTCCCATGAAAGGCGTTTCGGAGCCTATTCAGGCCAATTCCTCTGCTTTTCGTTTCCTTCGAAGACTGCATGGACAAATTTTGGTTCTGTTCCCGAGGCTAAGGCCAGTTTCAAGACTAGCTGATAAAGTCTAGAATAGCCTATCAGGAACTTATCTGCCAAATGAACATCAGCTTTTGGTTTCAAAGGTCTCGGATAGTGATATCTAACAGATAAGGTCTATTGGATAGCTTATCAGGCGGTTCAAGTGCGGCTGTTAAATCCCTTAAGCGAATATTTATTTGAAGTGGCTGGAAAAAATATAACTTCAGAGCATTTTTTCGTTGACGAGCGTAGATTGCAGCAACAAAATGGATTTATTTGAGTTTTTAGAAAACAAAGTTCTACATCTCATAATACATAAACACTATGACAAACAAGTTCTATATAAATAATTGACAGACAAGCATCTTAGAAACTAGAATCACAGGGATTTTATTGCCACAATCCTTTATCTGTCGTATAGCGTTATGTGTCGGATAATATTATCCGAAAATTTTTCCGGAACCTTTGAAGCTGGCCCCAAGACTTTGAAGGCTGTTGAAATAATCATAATGTAATACTGATTTTGGATCAAATGATAGGTGAGCTAAGGGCCTTTATAACTGCTTGAGTGTCCGGGAAGATGTGAACGGCTTTGATGCTATTTTTTTTTATATGCCTGGCTCATTCTTGAGTATATTGTGGAGCTTTGCCTGTAATACACTAAGGTTGTTCCCCATAGTTATTGAGACTGTTTTTTTGTTTCGTTAATTTTTTGTTTTCCTCTCGTAAAATATGTGTGAGAAAATCGGAGGTACTTTTTGAGCCAGGCGAGGGGAAAAAGGACTTTTTTTGGCACTTGCGTGGGAATTCTTATGACAAAACACTGGCAGCACTACAAGAGTGCCTTCATCGTTACTACACTGTTTCCTATTTGTATCTGAACGTGTTTAGTAAGGCGTCTGTTATAGCTATCAGTAAAATGCATCCGTAAAAAAATTGTTTCACTTTTTTGGAGCACTTAAACTTAATCGTTGAACTCAATCTTGGTCTTAAATAGTTGCTTTTGAATTATAAAACAAATTCGTCAAAAAAATTAAGCAATTGATCTTTAAATTTACTAAAAAAAGAATTTTTTTTATTTTTCCGTACGAAAAACTTTTTCTGTTCAACTTCTCAACCAGTTTCACGAAGTATTCCACTGGATTCCTATGATATGCTATGGTTAAATGTTTCAGTTTTGTTCTGTTTCGTGTTTTTACAGATGCATTTTACTGATAGCTATAACTGAGGCCTAAGTATGTACCTAGATAATTTCTTTTTTCAGATAAAAGGGAAGTTCGACAAAGAATCGCAAATACTTGCTGATAGTACATTATTAAGAATCACGACGTTTTTTTAAAATACGTTGACATAGCTCTCGCTTTTAAAAAAATGAAGTGTACCTACAATCAGTCAAGCCTTTGATTTGGTATGTAAGTATGTATGTTTATGTCATAAGATTTTAAGCATTTCTCAGTCGCATTTTAGAAACTATAGATTAATACGGTCCAAAGTCATTGCGAAAAGTCAATACATTTTCCGAACTATATACGGTCAGTGTTGCGCGTTTTTCACATTATCACAAATTACAGGTAGGTACCTATAAGTGCACAATCATTTTCTACACCATCAACGCAATCCATTTGTAAAATATCAATGGAGTTAAATATTTAATAGCGCACATGCATTGCCACACCATAGCGCACCCACACAGCTCGCATCCCGACACTATATATGGTATATACAGAAAATCCAATTTTGCGGTGACATTTTTTGTATTTCTCAATAACTAATAATTATTTAATGTTATTAGTGTGTGCGAGCAGTTAAATATGCAAACAAAATCGATGTCACATCGACATAGTGGTATAGTGGCGATAATATGGCGATTTGTGTAATATTCAGAGCAAACTCGCCCATTTGTCTAAGTGAATGTATCTATAACTAATAATTTCGCTATGACGAAGGTTATAAAATATAAATTGCACACCACATGAACGTACTTCACTTTACCTAATGGCATTAATTGATAAATTGTCAAATAGACCACCCCCCAGGGGGATGGTGGTGCAACTTTTGCTGCGGTTGCAACAATGATTGCATGGGTACGGAAACATGTGAAGCAATTTGTTTGATTGCTGTTTTATTTATGAATATCTCCAACTATGAGTGTGTAAGAGAATAAATAAATAAATTGTTGCAATTTTATAATGAACCAGAAGAATTGTATAGATTTAATATAAAACACACCCATAGAAGCGCAATTTAAAACTGGCATAAGAATACTAATAAAATCATGTGTCCCTCTTCAGCATTTACACTGAGTTCATTTAATTCCTTGCTGACTTTATCTTAGGTCGTGTATGCATTGAAATCATTTATCTATATATTTAACTAAATTTAATTTCAGGGAACAAACTTTTGTTGAGATAAATAATCGCAAGTTTGTTTTACAATTTTAAGTGTTCACATAAATTCGGACGGCTTGTCTCATCAATTTAAATGGAGTTGAAGTGTTTTGGATATAATATTTAATTTTGTTGTCACAAATGTGACGAAAGATAAGGGATCATATAAATCTGCAACAGTTGCAATGATTCAGAGAAGGTATCTGTATCTTGGTTAAGACAGATAAGGTTTACCTGCCTACCATTGGGGCATAGGTCAAATTCCGTTGAGTATAAATAATGGAATATGTACAAACAAAATTAAGAACAACGACCGCACTCCAGAGCAAGGACCGTGTAACAACCCAATAGCATTCGTTATCGTTCAGTTTTTCAAAATATTAAAAAAAAATCCCCCAAGTCAAAGGTGATTTTACACAACCTCAAAAGCAAGGCGAATAAGCCGCTGGTTAAGGAATTGAACATCATATTGCGAATCTTAAGACATACGGAGAAAAGCCTGGTCATAAAATAAACTACCCAACGCAACGAATTTCTTTGCGAAAGTTGATTTTTCTTTTAACATGGAGGTAGGTACTTAGATAGGGTGGTGTGCACCAGTTTCATGTATCCATCTTATAGCCACACAACTAGAATTCGAATTCATTAAGCAACTCAAATACTAAATATTTTCCAAGGTGCAAGCTAGATTTAAACCCCCGAAATCTTCAATTTGTGTGTTAAAATTAGTTCGTGTGTTAATTTTATACAGGTAAATATAAATAGGATCCCAGATCTAGATTCTTACAAGCATCCATTTGAGTGATATTTTTATTTGAAACGGATGAAAGTGACCTACAATTTTACGTCTGGAACTAAGAAGTTTTCCTGGAAAATGTGTATTCTCGGATGTTGGTCAGACGTTTGTGAGAGTTGGCGCAAAGCAAATTCCCATACGTTACGCATAGGCTAGGCATTGCTTTATATGAAAATTCTGACATGAAAAGGCCAAAATGCTGTCTAACGTCTGCAGGCTGCAGGCCTAATACAAATAATCTAAAACATTAAGTTTGTATAAATATTGTCAGATTTTATTTGTTTTCCATCCTGGCTGTCAGTTTGACGACCGTCATTGTTGTTCACATTTATAGACGAAAGACTTGACAAAATGACATTATACAGTTAGGACATTAAAAGGGGAAACCAATATGACGTTCTTTCATACATGTTGAGAGGGTTAAGGCCAGTGGCAAGAAGATTACGAAGATTACAATCGATTTCGGTTTATATATCCAGGCCGCCCTGGCTGGAAGCAAAATTCTGAGAAATATATATTGTATAGCTAGTCTGAAAACATGTAATCAAATAGATAATGCCGCAAGCGGAATTTTGAGATTTTACATTCATATGTAAAATTGAACTTCTTATGAAAATGTTTGTGTGTCTTAAGGATATAGGTCAACATGGTTTAGCTGTAGAACTAAAAACAAAATTTAACTATTCATGAAAATGATTATAGGTTAATGAGCAAAAGCTTCGAACTTTCAAGCTTATATATTTTGGAGTACGTAATCATTATTTGATCAAAATGGTCATATTTTTAGTCATGTCATTTCAAATGTCTTAATATATCCACCTAATGACGATTAGAAACACTATAGAGAAAAGCTGAATTAGAACTATACCTATGATGAGAAATCCAACAATTAACGCAGAAGGTAGATCCAACAATAAGGAGAGAATAAGGTATACCGAAACACAATGAGCTTTAATTTAGCAAAAGTATCGAACTCAGTGTTGGGACTTGAGAGCTGGATAGTTAGATCTAGAGTTCTTAAAAGTACTATTTCAATAATCTCTACACTCTACCAATAATTAAACAGCACAAAATTGTTTTTTTAAATAGTGCTACCAGATCGCGGGATTTTTCCCTTTTTGAATGAATTTATTTTCGCACCTGGGTAAAAAAAAAATATACTGAACTAAAATTTACTTTTCATTAGGGATGACGAGCGAAAAACAAGCAAAAAGTATATAATGACACTAAACTGAATATTCTGCGAAACATGTTTTGTTATGGCAATACTTAAATCAGTCTTAGGTAGGTATATACCTGAGTGTGCAGCTCTCCTAATCTATATATACAAAAATTGAGCCCTAAAATGTTTGTCGTTGTTTACTGATTTTAACCAAATTTTCACACATCTTTTGAATTGGTCCATATACGGTTTCTGTGAAGTTTCGTCAAAATTGGACATATGGGAGTGTCACCGTCCATACAAAAATAACATTCAAAGTTGTATACCTCGAAAACCACCAAATAGATTGAGCTCAAACTTACAGATGATCTTAGTTATTGGCCCTGGAGTGGTCAGTTCGGTCAAAACTAGACAAAGGGCGTTACACCACCGCTCCTGTGAAGATTGGTCAAATTTGGTCAAAGGGGAGCGGCACTTCACATACAAAAAAAAATTATTCAAAATCTTATAGCTCCTATACAAAAAAACATCTTGCATTTTACGAAAGAACATTATTCCTAAGACCTAAGCAATACAATTCCTGTGCACGGGCAAAGCCGGGCGGGTACAGCTTCTTCGACAGTCTTGGAATTGGAAGCCAAAGTTTTTAAAATTTTTAACATTATAAATAATGAAAGTCAATAATATTGTCAATACGATTTCCGAAAAAAACAAAAAATGTTTTATACCACAGAGCATTACAATAACTATTTTGCCACTACGAAGTGTGCACGGGCAACACTAGTATTAGCTAAAATCCTTATTAAAATTTCACATGAAGTGCACTGCGGATAAGTGTCACAGAAATGAGCTCTTCTTTGAAAATAAATTCTTTCACAAATTCATCGACTCTCAAAGGGGTTTGATTTTCGTTGTGCTTTCTTTTTTCCTTGTCTGCTTTTCTTTGATCTCAAATTTAACACTTTTAAAGTCTTCCTTTTCGAGGTATTCATTGAAAAAATAGACTACTTATTTACTATTCCGCAACAGGCTAACAATTCAGAAAAATAAAACAGCACGATCTGTCAAAATTTACCTTGAGAAAATGTGCCGAACTATTGAAGGGCAGGCTAAAGTTTGACAGATACACGCATCAAGTAACTACAGTCTGAAATGAAAATTTTTCAGCTTGAACTGCGTACCGCTTGGCTAAAGGGATTCGCTTAAGTTTAGCTTAGCTTAATTTTAGAGAGAATTTTGTATATGGGAGCTAAAATTTAGCTCAAGCAGTGTACTAAGCTTATGCAAAAAGTCGCCTGCTATTTTTTTATTCGAACTTGTGTCCTTGCAGATTTTTAATCAATATTATAAATTTAAATTTCTAAGTCCAAATATAGTATAGAGTCCAGGGGTTCCCAATCTTTTTCATACTGCGACTCTCTAGAGGTTGAAATATTCTTGCGACGCCCCTCTATAAAAGAACAGATATGTGACTAGAAGCTGATCTTACCGAAGATTCATTAAATTGTTTTTCAAAAAGGACGTAGGTAATTTTGCTTGTTAGCATACCCGCATTCATCTAAAAATGCGCCTCGTCGTTAAGAACGATTTTTTGGTCAAAATTGGAGTCCTCTTCCAAACGCTTCGATTCCGTGTTCATTAAATTTGAGCTCCTGGATTAGTTGGATCTTGTACGGGCGTAAGTCCAAGTTCCGATGCAAAATTCCGCAAGTTGGAATCTGGGAAAAGGCTGATTTCTTATGAACAACGGCGAGGAGTTGACTGCCTCGGGTCCTCATGTACACTCTAATGGACCGCGGCAATACTCCTGACGAATCTGACTGGCAGCGACCCGTACCAATTAAAACACCCTTATTTAATTTTGATTGCCAGGCAAATATGCGAGTACCAGCCACGAAGCAAATCTAACTGGAAATACGGGAAACACAAACGCGCTTAATATTCGACTTCAATATAACTATTCGATTTCGCTTGGACCTTATGCTCTTGGTATTCGTAAAGCAAACGTAATGATTTTCCTTTGTTTTGAGTTTTACAGCTGGGAATAAATAAAACTTGCGACGCCCTTAGAATAGAGCCACGACTCCTCAGGGCGTCGCGACGCAAAGTTAGGGAACCCCTGAGACGAACAAAATTAAAGGCAAAAACCAATTTGCGTGCCATCAGGTACTCGGGAAACAGCCTAAGCACGCTGATTATTATTTATATTTTCAGAAGAGTAAATATTGTTTCCATTACTGTAAAATTGTGACTGAAATCCTGAAAAGAGTCAGGTTAACGTTTGACTATGCAACCAATAAATTACTGAGCAATGAACAATATGGATGACAATGAATGAATGAATGAGCAATAGCAAAGAGAGTGAACATTTATTTTTTGCCTTTGACCGCCATTAACCTAGGCTTATGAACTAACCAGATATCATCGATGAGTTCTATTATAGTTGCAGTAATTTTTCTTAGGCTCTCTACACACAGTCGAACGCTGTCAAGGGGGAATGAAAACATACTTAGTTGCATCAAGCGAAAAGTTTTCCATCTCGTTTATATACAACTAGCTGGACCCGTGCTCGCCTTGCCCGCTCGCACAAAATTATATTTGGTTCATTTAAAATTACACTTTTGAGTGTTTCATTGAAATCTGTCCAGTAGTTTTCGCGCTTTTAGGAGAAAAAGAAAATTCCTCCCTCTCCTAGATCTTGCTACTTATTTGTAATACTGAATTTCCTTTCGTTTGTTTCCCTCTTCCTATATGGAATCCAAGGAACTACCTACCCCAAACCTACCCTGTTACCATACCACATATCGAATGAAATTCTGAAATAAAACCTGTTACATACAATCATAATATACATACCTACATAATATACAACTGACCATAGCACTCACTGCGAAAACAAATCAACCCTTATCGAATGTGTAGTATACGTATGCTAGTCTTGTTTTGTTTTTGTTTGACGATCGCAAAAGTACAAACATCCATTCGTAGCAAGGTATATGTGTATGTATATATTTTCACTTCAAAAAATGCATACGTCATATCAGAATGAAATTCCTACTGCGTTGTGTGGCGATATCGATAATGGATGTAATGGATTGGATATTATAATGTGCACCCTCTGCATCGCCCTCCCTCTCATTGATCTTGCTACTTGTTTAATATATTGCATTTCCTTTCCTTTCCTTTGCTTCCCTCTTCCTATAGAATCCAAACAACTAACTGCCCCAACCCAACACAATTACCATACCACATATCGAATGAAATTCTGAAACGAAACCTGTTTTGTATTATACGTCTCTTCTCTTATGAAGATTATTAATATACCCCATGCCATTCTGCAGCACGCACGACTCACCCCATCCCCATCCTTAATCGGACATACAATCATAATATACATACCTACATAATATACAACTGACCATAGCACTCACTGCGAAAACAAATCAACCCTTATCGAATGTGTTTGTTTGACGATCGCAAAAGTATGTATAAAAATCCATTCGTAGCAAGGTATATGTGTATGTATATATTTTCACTTCAAAAAATACATTTTGGCTAAAAACTGTTCCTAAGGACGTGGCTATAAACGACATAGCCTATAGCAGTCTCACAGTCTTAAGGAACATTTAAAAAAAGTTTCATCGAAATCTGTCCAGTAGTTTTCGAGTTTTTAGCTGACAAAGAAAATGCCTACAGTTTTATTATATGTAAGGAAGAGGATAAGTTGCAATGAAAAACGCGCAGTTGAGTACGCAATTGGAGGCAGCTACGGATGGATCGGGCTAGCTGGAGAGGCATGTTGTTTGAGGCTTAGCTTCTGTAGCCCTATTAAAAGTAAAGTCAGTCATAATTATGTGGGCTCAAGCTAGTGTCAAATATAGACGAAAATCCACTTTAGCTCAAACAATCGCTAGAAATTGGTCAATAAACTTAATTTTGTAACGCCTGTGTCAAATATGGTTACATCGCGATATACAATTCCGTCATCGCTCACTAGCTTAAGCTGGATTACTCCGTTGAATACTATTGTGGTTGTCCACTAAGTTTCAGTTGTATAGTTTCAGCTCAAGAGTGATGCACTGTAACACAGGTCAAAAAGGCAGTCTTTAACCGCCCAAATATGTTTCTTATATAATACAGTTTATATAACATTCCTACTAAACAAAATAAAAAATTCTTTATATACTCACCATTAATATGACCATTCTCGTATGCGTAGTCTCCATTGTCCAAGCGATGTTTCTTCAATTGCGGATGTTGTGACAAGTGTGTTGGCGGCAACGACAGTCCAACTGGTCCTCGTTTTGGCGGTCTACCCGGCCTAGAACTGCGGAATGGCAGAGAGTTACTGTCGTAAAAAACATCACAAGCCAGTACCGTCAAAGGGCGCTCCATTGCACAATGAATTTTTGTCATTTTTTAATTCATGAACGACTCCGAATTTTTTTACCTCTCTGACATTACAATTCATAAATACATGTGCGCCCTTTGTTAAGCACTGAACCCAAGATAACAAGAGTCTAGACTAACAATTAAAAAAAAAATTTTGAATTACTCTTAAAAGTCGCGTTTCTTTCCTCCAAAGTAAAGGAGAAACAAAAAAAAACCCGACTTTCCACAGAGAAAACAGAAAAAAAAATTTAAATTAAAAAAAAAATGCTAAAACTTAACAAACAATATAACATTTGGTTTAGTCAAATATTTAAATGGCTACCGTTTGTGGTTATCATCCCAGGGTCTATTGTGTGGTTTTTACAAGTTGATTTTTGAGTTGTATTACACATACACATAGTAGTAGTGGTAGTGGTGTGATGGTATGCAGAGAATGAGAAGAAATAAATTTTTGTTTTTGTTATTTTTAAAGGAAAATATCATGAAGAACAACAGTGGCAACACTATGTGTGCTTGTAAATATTTAATCGACTGAACAAATACACTGGGTTTGCTCTGCTGAGAGTATAAACTGGATTTTCTGTTATGTTTTTTTTAATGAAATTTATAATTCAAATAAAGTAAGAGACAGTGGCGGCAGTGGTGTTGTGGGCGATGGGGGCACGGGGGCGATATTTGAAGACCACGCTGACATATTAGCTAATAAAACAGAGTATTCAGATTGTAGATATACGTATTATGATAGTCTGTAGTTGGAGATAAGCGCACACAACTAGCTGAAGAAAATTTATTAATTTTGTAACAAATTAAGCCCCCAGACAAACACGGCTAAGAGTCTGTTTGCTACTGTAGAATATGTTGCAGACAAATAGTAGGTCTGTGCGTACCCCAGGGTGGCGCCTCTTTCAATTTGTTTGAATTGGGCGGAAGATTAAGATTTATGCTGTTGTGTGTAGATTTAATTGTGTGTCGTTGTTAAATGGAAGGCTCTTTTAACTGTTATGCAGAATTTGTTTTATTTACTTAGATAAGCCTGGTGATTTACGCCAGTAAATTGTTCCTCTTTAACAGGAATGTATTTATTTATTTTGCAATATTTTATCAGCGTCTGAGAGTTGCATGGAAATAAAGGCAAAAGAATGACATTTTGACAGACGTCCAGATGAGATGTTAAAAATACGTTGATGTGAGAGCGATATGGATTTGGGTTGATAAAATAAGCGTACAGAACAAAGTGGGGGAGCAAAATCGGAAAAGGAGAAGAGGTTTTTCTCAAGACCGTCAGCTTCATGAATCACTCTTGAATTTTGACGCACAGTCAACGGCACCTAGTGCCCCACTTTTAGGCGTCACTTACATATTAATGTCTCAAAACCTCTAAGACGCCATCTGCAAAAATAGAGTCACATAAGTAAGTAACGTTTCGAAAATTTTAATTTTTAGTCAAATAAAATTGGATTTGGACTTAAAGTAGTTTAGCTTCTAGATAAATCAGAAAGCTGATTGATACGCTAAAAAAAACTCGGGTGAGTATTGCCTAACAATTTAATTTTTTTTTAAATTAATAAGATTTTTCAATGTAAATGACAACTTGACAGAAGTACAGTAAAAGAGGAAGAACTTTTCGAAATCCCATCTTATACTATTGAATCTTGTATTTTTAAAAAATGTTTAAATGCTTACAATGGGGTATAGTATACCCAAATAACCTTAGTATATTTCAGCGTTTATTGTACTGGAGGCATTCGTGATTGATGTTAGTTCTGCACTAAAAATTGTTGTAAGCTTTATTTTTCCAGGTAGTTTCTGTTTAATTTAAAAATGCAAACGAGTGAACTAAAAAAACTCGTTCAGAGAGCTCACCAATAGAGTTATTCAAGTTTGGTAGTGAATGCCGCGTAGTGAACTAAATGAATTTGTTCAGATATCAGTATTAATGCAGATTAAGTCCCATGATAAGTAAGGTAAACGAACTAATTCAAAAGCTCCTATTATTTAATATGCCCATCGCAGTAATGGGTTAACTAGGACATGGGTTGTTCCACGCACCAGTTTATAAATCGGCAACTATTACAATGAACTATAGTTAAAAGGAGAACTAATCTATATTGAAGGACTATTACAGTAGTAAGGGATGAAATGTCTGCCACAAAACTATCTTCCAATAGCGTTACTTTCAATGCTCTCAAAAGTAATGGAAAAGGCAATAAATGTCGAAATAATCACATATCTCTAGGGCCACCGATTAATAAGCGACAGGCTATACGGATTTCGAAGCCGTCGTTCGACTGGAGACCTGTTAAGCTACGTAACGCAAGTAATTGAACAGCACGCGCCGAATCGAGAGCCGTAGGGACATATCAAAGGCATTTGACCGAGTCTGGCATAGAGCCCTATTAGGCAAGTTAGCGTCTTATGGATTACTACAACAACTCTGCGGATGGATGCAAAACTTTCTTCTGGGAAGATCGATCCAAGTTGTGGTAGATGGTGTAGCATCTAATTCGTTTGCTATAAATGCAGGAGTGCCCCAAGGATCTATTCTTTCCTCAACTCTATTTCTTCTCCACACCAACGATTTGCTTGGATCGACAAATAATAATATCTACAGCATCAACAGTTTCTCAGATCCAAATGGATGACCATCCCATCCATCCCAAGGACTCAATACACCTTCTAGAAGTCACAGTCAATTCAGGAATCACATGGCAGGACCGTACATATTCTAAATCGCAAGATCGGCGTCCGCTAAATTGAGCTACCTATTTAGAGCAAAGAGGTACTTTAGCCCCAAGAAACTTCTCCTTCTCTAAAAGGCACTGGTTAGACCAGGCCTGGAATATTGTTCCCGTATATGAAGCTCGGCCCAAAACATTCACTTAACCTACTTGACGGCATACAGAGACGAGCAGTTCGACTTATTAGAGCACTACACTCACATCGAATCTACAACCGTTGGTGCACAAAAGACAAACCGCTAACCTATGCTTGTTCTATAGGTACTTCCATGGTAGATGCTCTTAGGAACTCTAAGACATTATCCCTCGAAATGAAACTTATGGGCGCCCCACAAGACAGATACCTAATGCACATGACCTTACAGTACACTTGACAGCCGCGAGGACATCAATTATCCAAAACTCCTTCTGTCCTTCTTCAGGAGAAGCAAACTTTGGAACTCGCTTACTGGGGCAGGGACGTAGCCCCCCCGAAAGTCTAAACAAAAGACAAAAAACTAAAACTTCCTAAAGCGCCATTTAGACGATCATTTCAGTTTCAGTTTTAGTTGAGCTATCAGTTAAGGATTAAAACAATGTCCCGAAGCGTTATGGAAAATGCAAGGTTAAGCTCACTTGCTCTGATATGTGTTCATTCGGATATTATTGTGGATCCAGATAAGATGATTGATCTCATGTCAAAAAAAAAATCAAGAAGTCTTCTTTGAAAATATGTGTGTAAAAAAATTATTTATGTATGTTCGTTTAAGTATTTGGAATATTATATTGGAATATACATAGTTTTTGGTTTCGTAAGATTTGGAAGCAAGCCAACCCCGAACCAAAATCCTGGCAACGGCACTGTCCTGGGGATATATTTCCAGAAGAATCTATATACTGAACTATGTAAATGAACTTAATAGTTCAGTAAAAATTATTAACCAAATTGGACGCTCTCTAAAGTGAATTTATAACTATAAAAGTACATCACGGTTTAGCCTTTATTTCGTATTTAATTTCACTCATGAAGTAAGAGGGTACTCGAGTTAAAAAGTAATAGCCATTAGTACAATATAATGACTTTTTAAACATTGTATAATTTGCAATGAAAGTGTCATTAAAAGAATATAAACAATTCAAGTTCTGGCAGACTATCCGCCGTCTTAGAGGAAAGAAGTGGAACATTATCGAAGGAGTCAAATCCAAAGATGGTACACTTCTTTCTAATGAGGAGGACATCTTGCGCAGATGGAGCGAGCACTTTTCCGAATTGCTCAATCCAATCCAGGGCATTGAGGATGACACATCTATCGCCTTAAGCAGGGCGGAAAATAGTCCCACGGTAGAGGAAGTCACTTTTGCGATCAAATCGCTAAAAGCTGGCAAATCTGCCGGAGTGGATGAAATCCGGCCAGAAATGCTAAAGGCCTTAGGTGAAGAGGGAGTCAAATGGCTCTCTCGTGTCATTAAAGTGGCCTGGGAATGCGGCGAAACACCCAGCGATTGGCAGATTGGGGTGATTGTGCCCCTTTTCAAGAAAGGGGATAAAAGGGATTGCTCCAATTACAGGGGTATATCACTTTTAAGTCTCCCCGGAAAAGTCTTTGCCAAGGTGCTGGAAACGCGTTGCAGAGCTGTGGTCGAGGCACGATTAGGAGATGAGCAGTGCGGCTTTCGTCCCGGCAGAAGCACAACCGACCAGTTATTCACTCTCAGAATGGTACTTGAGAAGGCTTGGGAGTATGCTACACCTGTTTACGCTTGCTTCGTAGATTTGGAGAAAGCATATGACCGAGTCCCTCGAGGGAAACTCTGGAGTGTATTACAGCAGTTTGGAATTGATGGTTCTCTCTTGAGAGCCATTCAATCTCTTTACACAAACTGTAAAAGCTGTGTTCGGGTAAACGGCGTTAAATCAATACCTTTCACCGTGGGCGTTGGACTTCGCCAGGGGTGCGTCTTGTCGCCTCTCCTTTTCATTACTTATATGGACTGGATGTTACAGCGCAGTCTTGGCGAAGAACGTTTCGAATTGGGAGATCTGAGGATAAGTCATTTGCTCTTCGCTGATGACTTGGTCATCCTTGGGTCCTCTCAGACTGAACTTCAGCGCGCACTCGATCGGTTTGTAGCCGTTTGTGTTGAAGCTGAGATGAAGGTAAACGTGAACAAATCTGAAGTGATGGTCGTCTCCAGAACGCCTGTTCAATGCACTCTGCATGTTAGTGGAGTCCCATTGAAACAGGTGGAGAAGTTTAAGTATCTCGGGGTCTTATTCACGAGTGATGGAAGGAGCAATGCCGAGTTTTCCTGTAGGATTGGTCAGGCTGGGTCAATTTTGAGACAGCTTGGTCATTCTGTTATTAGGAGGACTGAACTTGGTGTCAAAGCTAAGTTGTCAGTCTTTAATTCGGTGTTTGTTCCAACTCTCACCTATGGTCATGAGGTTTGGGTAATGACCGAAAGAATAAGATCGCGGATACAAGCTGCCGAAATGAGATTCCTCCGTAGTATTGCTGGTGTGACCCGTCGAGATCGCATCAGAAATACCAGAATACGTGAGGAACTCAATGTCGAGCAGCTACTTCTCCGGACGGAGCGATCCATGCTTCGGTGGTTTGGTCATGTTAAACGCATGTCCCCGACCAGGATTCCACGACGTGCTATGGAATCCGTACCATCGGGTAGGCGTCCTCTAGGTAGACCAAGGATGAGATGGTTAGATCAAGTCCATAATCTCTCCTATAACCGTATGGGGATTGCCCTTGATGATTTAGAGTCGATGGCGGAGGATCGAGAGCTATGGAGGGTCCACTTGAGCAACCTACACCCGCGACCCACTTAATGGACAAGCGGACCATTGAAAATGAATGAATGAATGAATGAATGAAACAATTCAAGTACAAGTAGCTATTTAAAATTAAGTAAGTGTTAATTTCAGCTCAAGCTCTGTTAGTAATCCGTACGAATTGCGCCAAGTCAAGTGGGCAATTGAACAGCCTTACAGTACCTAATATTTGATAGCTGACTATAAAACATGTTGACAGTTTTGATCATGTGGCATGCGCATGATGTGCTTGCATACTTTTTTTTAAATTGTGATTTCAAGGCAAACGTTTCACAGTTCAGTAAAAAGCACTTATTAATTTTTGAAATACATATTTCTAAAATAATGAATGATATATGTACAAGTAGGGAATGCTCCAGTTCAGAATTGAGGGCAATTTAACCTTTCGTGGGAATTTCGAGGATCAAAAACAATCGTATGAGAAAAAACTATGCTCCAGTGCATTTTAGTGGAATATTTTGATAAAGACGAACAAATATTTACAAAAAATTCAAAATGAGATTCTATGCTAATAGCTTAACAAATTATCTGTTTTTAGTATTCCTGTTTCACAGAAATTATGTTTTCGTCTAAGTGCTTTGTTCATTATGAAAAATGTCCCATCCCTCATGATTTTATGACGTTTTGAACGGGCGCATAATGGCTTTCGTCATACCAATTTCGGCCCATTCTTTGGATAATTGGGGGCTCCATCTCCCAATATCGTGCTGAATATAGGTTTCTAAGCACTGAATTGTTCGCGATTTTTCCCGATAAACGATTAAATTAGGTGAACAAATAAGTAGGTAATCGAATGGCGTTAACTTACATGATCTCCGTGGTCAATATTCACTTTGCCTTTTTGAGATGTAAACGGTTCAAATATCACTTAACAACATATTACACCAAAAGAACGCAACTCTTAAAAAAATTTTTTTCGATAGATCATGTTTAGGTATTGTGGAGTAAACTTGGCTCAATGAGCGAGTGAACAAGCAAAATTGTGGTAGTGAGGAAAATCCACAAGAAGCTGATAGTCATGAGACTTAACATACCTACCTACCCAGACCCACAAAGGTGCAACATTTTATGTAGTTTTCATGCTGATAGACTCTTTATCACCGCACTATTTTTTAAAATAAGAAAATAAGTAGGTATAGATTAAGTATCTATGAATAAAGCGTGTTAAATATTTGTAGAAAAAAAATGCTCTAAAAATATTGTTTGAAAATCTTGTGTTAAAAATATGGATTTCTCGAGGGTCAGCTATTTGGAAAAAAAATGTTTTTTCTTTTATTTTTATTCCAACACTAGCTGGACCATTGGTTCAAAAATTACATTTTGGCTAAAAACTGTTCCTAAGGACGTGGCTATAAACGACATAGCCTATAGCAGTCCCACAGTCTTAAGGAACATTTTAAAAAAAAGTTTCATTGAAATCTGTCCAGTAGTTTCTGGGTTTTTAACGGCCAAAGAAAATGCCTCCAGTTTCATTATATGTATAGATAACTGGGGAGAAAAAAAATGTTCCGAGAGAAAAACTATCCAAATGACATACGAACACTGGTCATACTAAGTATCTCATATTGAAAAAGCTTGTTCTAATTACTGATTGGCGATTGGTGATCAATGCCCAGAGCTAGCATTTTGAAACAAATTTCCTTTTATGGCCGAAGTAAGCACTAAGAATCGATTTGGGGAAATTCGAACTCCAAAAAGGGAATCAAATTTTGTATGGGAGCAATCTCATTTAATCCCATCGACTTCAAAATCGGTTTGGGTATAGGTACAAGTATGTAATTAGGGGGAGTCTGTTTGAATAGGGAACTGTTTTTTTTTTTTTTGCGTCCTATGGAGCACTAGGTGGGTCTACCCCGACATGTAGAAAAATATAATACAGAAAACCATACTTTAGAAAAAAAAAATATCGAAAAAAAAATATAGAATGAAAAAATCTCGAAACCAAAATCTCGAAAGCAAAAATCTCGAATAGCAAAAATCTAGAAAAAAAAATCTCGAAAGCAAAAATCTTGAATTATTCGCGCGCGCGAATTGTTACCATTGTCTCAAAAATTAATATTAATTCAAGATTTACTAATATATGGAAAACTATTTGAATTGCATGTGTATGAAATAACAATTTGATTCACTGTTCATGCAAACACATGAGTCAGCTAAAAAATAATAGGGGCCTATAACACAACGCGGCATATCAACAAGTCTTACAAGAGCCTGTGTTGAATTTGTCCGCCGGTGATCATCATAAGATCAGCAGTGAACTTGTACCTTTGTGTTCCAGAAATGTGTAAAAAATTTTAGAAATTCACATACTTATTCTACAAGTACTCGTAGCGTTGTGTTATAGCTCCCAGGTCTTCTAAAACCTTATTGACGTGCTATTGTCAAAACACCGCGTGGCTTAGCTCCGACACCTTAATGAAACTAATACGTAAACTTATTTTCTGTTGAATAGTTATAGCTATGGTTTCGAATGTGTTTTGTTATGACTATTTGTTAAAAATTTATTATTTTCAATAAGGAAAAATATTCATTTTAGACTTGTTTTCATTACTTTCGGAGTAAATTTAATGAATTATAAAAATCTCGAAAGCAGTTTTATTTTCTAGATTTTTTTCGAGATAGAGTCTTTCGAGATTTTTGTACTTTCTAGATTTTGCCCCATTCAAGATTTTTGCATTCGAGATTTTTCAAATTCATTTTCGAGATTTTGACCATTCTAGATTTTAGTCATTCTAGTTAACGTCATGATCCCGCACTAGGTAGGTAGTGAGTTTGTATTTATAATATGGCAGGTAGGTAGGTACTTATTAGGTTTCGAGTTTGAGAAGTGGCAATAATATTCAATATTAAATTCGGAAACAATTTGGTTGTAGATATCTAATATGATCTGAATCAGAATCTAGCTACAGGAAATTCGTAAAGGCATTCTCATTATTGCTTGACTTAATGACTTATATTCTCAAGACAAGGCTGGATATGACAATAACTTTATCTACTACTACTCACTTCTTAAAAACCTACCTAAAAAATGCGTAGTAAGACAATTTGGCCAGGTACGCATATAGGTAAGACTTGGCGTCACCAGGAGCTGCAGCTGGGTTTTAAAATATTTAGGGAATGAATATTTTTAGTTCAAATCATTTCGACATTTAGTTTCTTTTAGTTTAAGCTAGTTCACATTGCATTCATCTGTATTTAGTTGAAGTCTGTTTACTGAACTAGTTCCCTCATTGAAATCATTTAAGTGCAATAAAGTTCACGTTCTATTGCATTGTTCGATATGTGTCTAATGACATAGTCAGATAAGTATTCAAATTGAACTAGTTCTGTCTAATGGGTCACATAAATTTCAAACGCACCTCCAGGATGCTTATTTTCAAGATGACAGCAAAATGTGGAGAGCTGGAACATTCGTAATTTTTATCTTCTTGTTCAAAATTTCGAGCTCAATGTATATATGTATATATTAATCGATTTGACCATGACGCGAGAAACTTGAAAAAGTGGTTGTGACAAATCCACTTGTCTCTCATTGTACTGCAGGTTACACGACTCGACGAAATAGTTTACACCTTTAGATGGGTTTTGGGGTCGCTGAAAACTAACAAGGATAGAGTTTCTCATAAGCGGCTGCACCGATTTTAAGAATGAATTATTTGAATTTAAATGAGCGCATGTCCGAACGTATGACTGCCGATTGTGGATACAAAATTATTCTCCGCAGATTTTGACCGAAGAACAAACTAATTTATTAGTCCAGACTCCAGAAAAACTCACCAGATAATATTCACATTACCAATTTATGCATAGCTTGACAACCTTTGGACAATTAATCGCTCCACATGTATCTACCGTGTAATTTATTTCGTTTCCGCATCCATATTCATGATTAGGTACTCGAAATGCGACCAGTCATCAAAGACACCCTATTATACTATCTCATTTAACAGCTCGCAATTGACTGCAAAGAGGGAACAAAAAAAAAAGCTCATTTGCTCTTTCAATATCCCCAACAAACAGACAACCTGTCAACCGATTATAAGCACCAAGACGCGCGGCGGTCATGTAATCGTATCTGTTATATGCAAATTAACCTCCAAGGTGCCGCTTTCTTTCTTCTGTTCTTTGTATAGAACTTTTCCATTCCATTGACAATTGCAGGAAATCCTAATCGGATTTAAGGCACTTTGCTTGGAATTCTCTATTAAATTCAAAGAAAATTCGAATTAGATAGAAATGTACGGATAGGAAAAGAATCAGAGAAAGTGCAACTCATATATACGTATCTTCGACGTCCTAGCACCGTGAAGTCACATCCCAACGATAGTATGATTATCGCATTCGAAACAAGTTTGTCCGGCACGGTGCGTGGTGTAGCGGTAGCAATTTCGAACGAAATGGATTAGGTACCTATCCGCACCATTTCCAATTACAAACCACAAAATCTATATCCGACTGACTACACTCGATTAATTAATTGCCAATTGAAAAATGAATTGCCCACTTGCCGCGTTGCCTGCACAGTTGAATGCAAGAAAAAGATACATTTGTAGGTATATACATAATGCATATGGTGTGCAGTGCATAGTAAAGCAACAACAAACAAGGTATGTTGACTTTCCACTTAATCCCCATGACACAAACAGGTGCAAAAAAAAGATACATACTTAGATACACACATTTTTCTTGCATGCTGCCTCACCGCCCAGTTTTCCCAGTGCTTCGTTGTGTATCTTTTTTTGCTTAGCCGGCTGGCTTGAGTGTTGTATAGGCTGAGCGTATATAGACATAGAGCGTTATAAATCTTGGAGCGCACAACATGCATTCTATAATTTTGCTATTAAACTTATTTTATTAGATTTTGTATCTTGTGTGCGTCTGTGTTGAAGTTGAAGTGTCTATCGCTCGGGTATCTCTATCTAGTTTGATGTATCTCTGTGGCGGCGATGTGCACTAAGCCAGTTAATAGCGATTTGTAACGCTTTTTCGCGCGCCCCAACAAAACTACACTTTATGAGACGAGAGCTATTTCGTATCTAGATATATTAAACTGCCGGATTATTGGTTTAAACAATTTTTATCTGATTTACACTCTGATTATTATTTGCATGCCAACTTTTAGGACTATCTCTCTCTCTCTTTCGCTCGGACTAGCTGTGTATGTATGTGTTGCTGTTTGTTTCTGTAATTAACCATCTATTGAGCCATTTGGCTATACGTACGCGCAACAGGGCCACGGCAAACTGGGTCTATATAGGAGGGATGTCTATAATAAAACAACGATTCCCAGTGCAGATGTATACACGCTCATTGGGTGGATGGATGATGGGCACATATCACGCCAAACTATTAACAATTTTGCAAAACTTAATTGAGAGTTCGGCACTTGTCCAAGAATTGAGGAATTAACTTCGTGGAGAAACTGTACAGATACTCTCAGCAAAGAGTTGCACATTCAACATTCGAACTGTGGAAATTGAATTTTGCTCATTCGTCGGGGCTGGGGCATTACAAAAAAGTAGAAGACGAACAGAAAAAGTAATTATACGAGCCGACTGGAGGTGTTGAAGTATTGTTTTTGCGTTCAGCGGGCCCAATTATTATACTGGCAGCAGCGGGGGCAATTTGTTAACATGCAAATGCTTCCTAAGTGGCAGTGCTACAAAAGTAACAAGTGCCTGGTATATGATTGCTTTAGGTTTGCAGTTATTGTTTATTTGAATGAGTTTTCAAAGAGGAAGTGCAACGTGAATAGTGAATTGTTTGCATAAGCAAACCTGCTATATAACATTCGATGTAGAGGTGTATCAGCAATTATTGTCAAAGCAAAAACAAAGTAGATTCAAATAGATACTAATTACCTACACTTTTAACCAATACTTTTTTAGGTTTCTACTTGTGGGAAAAACATTTTCGTCTGATCTGAGGCTGAGCAACCTTTAATAGTGACGCTCCCCATATTCAATTATTTATGCACAGCGATTCATGGATGAGTTCAGCAAGACAAACGTATTTTAAAAATTCGCTATCTTGGGAAAAGCCTCCAAAGTCCTCTCTGGGGTGGTATTGCACTTGCACCTTATAATTGGAGAAACATCGACAATTACAAACACGCAGAGGTTAGTTAACCGTACACATTGTTTGAGTTAGGCAAAAAAAAAAAAAACCAAAGAAGCAGACATGAAGAACATGACTGTTCTCATATCATCAAGCCCATCTGGGGGCTTGGAAGGGGGATCAGTAATGCTGAACAGCTTGCAAATTTGCTATGTATTAAAAAAAAGATCAAGTAACGCACCCACCCATAACTTTTACAAGCTTCTGATCAAATAACTTCCTAAGTTCGCTAAGCGAAGCCGAAGCGTGATGACTTATGAGTTAGTTCTTTCATTTTCGTATAGATATAGTGTTCATAGATGTAACTACATTTACACGAAAAATCGTTTGATAAAACCTTTCAATAGAATCTGCGTCTCACCCATGCAAATGTGCGTTTCCGAAGAAAAAAAATCAATCAAATCAACTGGCGCCCAACGAAGGGAGATTGTTGCTTTTGGTACCTACAAACGGTATGTGGATATGAATCCAGAAAGTAACATTCTAGTTGGAATTACAATTAATTCTTAAATAAAAAAAACTTCAGTAGGTCCACATTAGGCCGGAAAGTCATTACAAAATTTCTTACTAACACAAAAAAATGTGTTTAATTAGTTTTCACATTCAACCTGCTTTCCAAAACTGTCATTCTTGTTGCATCTATAATAATTTATCTGTAGATTCAAGAATATTTGCATTAAATGTGGTTGGTCTTAACTGGCGCCCAACGTGCAGATTTTTATTTCGTTTTTAAATATTAAATCTTATAATGATGAGTCGAAGGTACAGGTACCATTCCTAAAAATTCCTTGCTAACAACTCTTCTCCTCAATATCAACTTAATTCATGGCATCAATGTAGGATTAAAATAAATTCAGACCAAATTCTGGATTTTTTTTTTCTCTAAACTGGTCAATGGAATCGAAACAGGAAAAAAATAATGTCAAGAAATGGACATTCTAATATAAGCGAAAAATGAAAGAAAGAATAGGATTAGGAAACTTTTGATTCTTTAGTACAATAGCATCTAGATTGGCGCCCAGCGTCGGACAAATTTATATTAGCTATCTAAAGATATGAATGCATGTAAGGCGAAGGCCCTGTTCTTGCAAAGAACCCCTTTCAATTAAAGGACCACAAAGCATTCTCAATTTGTATTTGATTCACGAACTGACTTCGATATCTTTAGAGACGAACAAAATTACCTATCAGACTAGTGTGTATGTTCCTACGTTCCTGGCCAAAATGGTACTTCTTCTGCAGAAATCTACATCAAAGCAAGCCTACTATTACTATATTTTTCCTTCAATAACAACTTTTTACCATCCAGATACGTAACTCCCCCTGAAATCAACAGCGCAATCGAAATTTCCCCCTTTCAAACTTATCTATTGATCCTTTTCTGCCAACAATTAATTGAAGCACAATCGAGGAACTGATTAAAAATAAAAATAAAACAACGCCTAACCACTATCGATCGCAACAGATTACTGTCCTAGTCCGATCACCAATCAGCAGGAAAAACGCTGAAAATTGATCGATCGATTGATCAATAGCGATCGCCGATGATGATCGCCTTTGATCGAGTGAAATCACAATTAAAAGGAATCGTAGCCGCTGTTGCAGATGCAGTGATTGCCGCCACTGTAACCACTGCCGCTGCCGTTGTTGCTGCTGCCACTTTTAGTGTGTGCTGCTGATCACTTTTGTGGTTTTGCGGGACAGTGCACTCCGTGTGCATTCGAACGAAATTAGTATCTCAGATGATCAATCGGGCTATAGAGTGTGGCGCGCGCGCGCGCGAGCGGCACACACACCAAAATCGACGATAGATAGAGTTCCCCAATCCGAAACCAATAGCTTTTGTGGTCAGGAAAATCAATAAATATTCATCGCAAAGAGAACAATTTTTTTTTCTGCTAATTCGACGAATTGATATAAGGTGTTACGGGTCCACAACAGCAAAATAAAAGAAAATTATCACCGAAATTCTTTTGATGGTAATTTGTTCACCCAGCCATGGGATGGTCATAGTGTCACCCCAAAATAAAATGTAATATTTTAGGCATGGTTGAACATCATCACACTTGGATAATTAGCCAGCGTTTACGGGTGGATTAAAAATATGAATTTTAGTTATAGAAGCGGTTGATAATCCCAAAAGGGATGATGAAAGGGTTGGATTATGTTCTTTTTTTTTGAAACGATAAATGCTTGTGAATTGTGAATTGAATTCATAACACAATATTAGTTGGTCCTAAACGAGGAATTTATTTCTTGTCAATTAGAGATTATTACCAGTGAACCGAAAATTTGTATAATAATATTTTGAGCACGGATTAAGCAGATGTATAGAGAGGGCTCGAATGCAAATTTGAGCTGTAGCTATTTATGTCACCCTTAAATGGGTACAAAATAACAATATTGAAAACGATATAAGCTTATTTTCCTTACAGAAATATTGCACCTAAAGGAAGAGCCCAGCTAAAACATTTCCTTACGTACGAGTATCTTTTATTTCCAACTAGACCTAAAATAATTTAAATGCCTATACCTACCCCCATCACCACCACACAAATCTGCCACCTAAGCCTTGGAATTGCATCAAAAAAAATCTTTGCCTTACAACAGAATTTACATTTCATGACATTTTTCGTTTTTCTTATAGAAAAAAATTCTTATGACCGAAGAAAATAGTTTGTTTATAAAAATAAACATGCGTATATACGTTCATAAAATTCACTGTCACGGAAATTAAATTTTCCAATTAAAAGCAAATTAAAATGCAAAATAAAATTAGAAAGACCGAAACGGCCCATCTTTTCAAAAATAGTATGATCAATAAAAATAAATAAATTGGTAAACTTATTGTTAAAAGTAAAATTATGAATATTGTAGGAAATTTAAAAAAGACTACATAGTAAATAAAATTGTCTCTCCAACATCTTTATCCATTTTTTCATTGTCATGGACCATTATAATATCCGTGGCTCATTGGAGGAGGTCAGAAGAGCTATACAAAGTTCTTGGGACCAGAGGGCGTGGCATCTTGATAATATCTATAGCGATTTTATAGATAGGTATAGACGCCACGCTTTTAAAAGGGATAGAGCTGCACAATCGGCTCTGAAAATGTATGTGGCCATGCTATAGTGGTTTAGTTCATTGCCTATGAGCTGAGCGGCAGGTCTAGCAGTTTTCACCGTTATTACACCAAAAGAGGCGAATACCGAAAAGGGACCCATATGATGGTCTGTTTCAAATACTTCTCAATTTTTAGAATGCAACTAGCGGAACCGGCAAACGTTGTTTTGCCTGCTCGTACATTTTTTATTTGACATTTTATTCATAATTTGTTTTTGTTGGATGTAGAATTTGAAAGTTTATTCATGAGCTTATTCCTGCTTTTTAATTTTTTTTTATTGTTGAATGTTTATTATTTGACATTTTGTGGAATCGGATCGCAGCGCAACCTACCGGGTCCAATTGTGAATATAAACCATCCCAAGACCCATTCAAGCACACACACAAAATGTCACTAAAATCGGTCCAGCCGTTTAGGAGGAGTACGGTAACAAACACGGACAGAAGAATTATTATATATAAAGATAAAATTCCAAATAATTAAAAAAATAAATAAATTAATATTTGTATCGTGCACTCTCAGCGGATCTCAAAACTAGTAAGTTTAACACCGATAAATGTCAATGTCCAGAGTTGCTTTTTATTAACCAAACCCACCAGGAGCAGCCCCACACTTTCGTCCTTAGCTACCTTAGCTAGAGTCAAAATTATATCAGCGCTGGGCTGTCTAAGAAGTCCGGTTCTAAATTTGATCTTCTTCTTTCTTCTGAATTAGTCGGCCGATTGTGATAAAATCTAAATATTGCTCCATTATGTCCTATGTTATATCTGTTATGTCTGTACGAATTGGATGAGTAGTTTTACCGTGATTCCATAAAGCGTTAATGCCACATACAAGCAGACAAACAAATGTATTCTATTTTATATCGTAGTATTGACCATCCACTTAGCAAGCGAACATTTTACCACAATGCCACGGCCCCTTGATGCTACCATGCAAACAATATTTTTTCTCTATGTAGTAATTTTTAAAAATACATATTATTCTAAAACTAATAAAATAAAAAAAATTAAAAAAAAAAAACTAACTACCGATCGTCCGTAGGAAACAGCACAGAACAGCTCAGTTCGCAGGGTTGTAGTTAGTCTGAGCTTAAATATAATAAATTTCTTGGCAAAAATACAGCATTTAAATTATTTAAAAAAAATGGATAATCGCTATATCATTCAACATTATTTTAAATTTAATTAAATTTACCTTTCTCCGCATTATATATAGGAATATTGGTAAATTCCAAGAAGAAGAATAAAAAAAATACACACATCCATTAAAGAAAATTATTAAGCAAACAAAAACTTAAAACATTCACCAATGTTGTTCTTATTTAAAAAAAAAATTGCAATATTTAAGTTTTCGATGTTATTCTCCATGTGATCTCTGCATTCCATTAAAATAAATTTTTCTACATACCACACCCCCGGTCTGATTGTTCACCCCTTCCGGCGGACGATCCTTGCAGTGAATAAGGATTTTTTTTCGCGAAATTGTTCAGAGAAAAAATTTAAAAACACTCTTAGGGAGTATTTCTGTATCTTATTGGATTTGTTTTAAAATATTTTCTTTTTTCTTTTGCAAGTTAGAATTTTGTTTACCTCTCAGGTGGCTTGATCGATAAGCATCTGTAATTAAAAAAGAAAAAATCGGCCGTTCGGTTGAATGTATTATTTAGGTTATAAGCTAAAAAAAAAATACAAAAAAAAAAACAAAAAGAAAGCAGATACAAATTTGAAATAAAATGTTATACTCCAGAGTATGAATGAATGCAAAACAACAGAGCAAAGCATAAAGTGAATGAAAAGCAATAATAATAATACAAAACTGCATAAAAGTACTAAGGAAAGAAGGGGATAAAAAAGAGATAAAAGGAAAATAATAAGTACCTAGGGGCGAGTAACTATATAGGTTCGTTGAATAATAAGGGTCGTTCGGTTTTTGCTGAAAGAGAATTCAATTTAAATTGTACTAAGCGGAATCAATATGGCATAAAAACGGAGCAGAATGCCTAATGCAGGAGCGCAGAGGGGATGCCTAAAGGACGCGATACATATATTATGTGTGTGGTGCTGCAGGCGCGCACACATATAATGAAAGACAGAAGGATACAAAAGGCAATAATATATTTATACGCTATACGCAGACTGTGTTATTAAGGTGGCTTTCAGCTTTTAGCAATTGAAGTAAATATTATGAGCTGCCTTTTTGATGAATTACTACAGATAGAGTGATCTAGATACGAGCGGGAAATATTAGTGGAGACTGCCGTAAAATTACGGTCTTCTTATAGTAGCGATTTGAGGATTAAACTATACGAAATTGTAGTCAAATAGGATAATTACTTATGTAAAAGATTATCCTAGCCATGGACATGAAATGGTCTTAAACAGTCAAATTGAGAGGCAGTAGCATTCCATGTTAGTGGGTATCTATAGCGTGATGTGTACCTACATTACTTTCAATAATGATATTAAATTATGTGAAGTTTCAGTTGCGAGAGACGTGATCGACTATAATCCCTATCAAATATGGATAAAACTCAGTTGCTCAATGTTTGAAAGAGTCTTAATATGAAGGTCGTTCTAATTAAAAAGAAAATAATATTTATGTACTAGTATATGGAAAAGTGCAGTAGAAAAAACTAACCCCTGCGGTACCCAAGCTTTCTTGAATACAGATTGAATCATATTCGAACTTTCTAAACCGTTAAAATTTAATCAATTTGCATATTTTGTGACGGAGCTCAGAAGTATAGATACTATAGGTATACATTGTCATTGTGAAAAAAATAAACGGCATCCAAGATATAACACAGACAAGTAATTTTGCTAAGCAACGAGTGGTTTTAAGCTGCAGATACACTCTGCCGGAAGATGAAATACTAACCCATTCAAAAAGCAACAAGCGTATTTCAAAAATTCAATTCAATACTTTGTATTTGTACCTAGATCAGACGTTTTAAATGGTTATTGTTTTCAAGTACCTACACCACCCACATTCAGACTTAAAAATTCTGATCTACAAAACTATCCAATCAGTTGCTAAAGTTGAGATTGCATGGGTTGCCTATGTACAACTACATGCAACCCTTCAAAACTTAGCCTGTGATCTGTGAAACAATGCAAAGCATGAACTAGTCACTCTAGGCTTGTCGCAACCATTCGTCACTTTATGTCACTTTTAATTGTTAGACGACGAATGAAAAGATTGTCAGAGAAAATACGGCAAATTTAGCAGAGGACACTCAGTGGAAGAAAATTGACTGCAGTGGCACCAGAGGCATCGAGGCGCTCCAGGATAAAAAATATGATACAAAACCAGTTTAACCGCCACATATCTGTTTTGTTTGTTTGTTTTTTGTTTTCTTTGTTTGTTTTGCTGATCGCATCAAATATTTATAATTTAAGATTGGTGCCATGTCTGGTGAGTTTGTCCGACTTACGATTTTAGTGTTTCTCATGGCGTTTAGTTTCAAGTGAGCTGGACCACCAACATAAAGGCCGTTTACTATAAACAGTATAAACAATGAAACCTTAAAAAACTGACTCTAATATGAATTGATTAAAGCAGTCAAAATATATCTGATGTCTAGTCTAGTAACTTATTGGCTAAGTGGTTGGAAAAAAGCGGATAGTTAAATTGTGAAGATGTCCATCTAAAATGTACGCCAAGAATCCGTTTTATTGTCATTGATATAGGTAATAAATAAGGTTTTGTAATAAACAATACGCGATACTTATATAAAAACTCGCTTATTGTCCAGCTTAAGCTTTACGAGCCTTGCAATGGCAACATTTACCCTGAAATTAGCTGTTGTGATGTGACCTACAATCAATTTAAGGTGACGGTCTGAGTGGTTTTATTTCCCTTTCAATAAACTCAATTTCGCACCTACTGCAAATCTGACAGTAAACCCAAGCAGGGGGTTGCGTATTTAACTGTTGAATGTGTACTAAGTTCCCATAAGAAAGTGGACTTAGTTCCCACCTTACATGGGAACTAAGCCCACTTCACGAAAGTGGTTTTATTTCCCACTAGGTGGGAACTTAGTCCCTTATTGGACGTACACGGAGACTTATTTCCCTGCACCTTATTTAAATACCTTGTGGTGTTGATGTAGAACCAATTTGTCAAATCATTGTCAACTTATATAGCTCTAGACTAGAGCTGTAGAGAATAACTTTAAAATAATGTTTTTCAACAGAAAATCGAAAGAAGAACGAAAAGTACGAAAATAACTAAATAGTTCCTTCCCCTCTTCTGACCAGCTTGCTTAATTGCCCCTTTTACCACAGTGTTTTGGTACCTCATCTATACCCAACAATAAGGCGGTGGCCATGGTGTAGTATGGTTAGAATCATTGTTTGTGACCCGAGCGGCGGCGTTGGTTCGAGCCCCGGCAGGGGACAGCAACAGCAATACTCTCCCACCGACCATAAGAGAAACGAATAATATCAGAGTTTCTCCACCACTACACCAAAAAGAGGTTTCTGCTTGGTAGTACAATGGACCGAGATTCGTCTGAGTGCTCCAGGATTTGAAATCCCCTTTTATTAAAAACAAAAAAAATACCCAACACAGTCTCACTTGACTGCCTCGAAAATTTTCACTTTGCAATATCTTCTGACTATTTCAGAATTGATGTTTAATGTGACTTGCTATATACTCGATGTGGATACTACTTCCGTTGATCAAGACTTCTTGTGTCACAAGAACACTTTCAGGTCTAGATCTGCGGAGAATATCTATGCTTGAACATTCTGTCTAGAGTACAATCTGAATTGACCTTTTGAAAGAGGTACACTTTGCCATTCATCCATTTGCGGATATAATACTTTATTGAATTTTTATTTTCCGCTTGCCCACATGTTTAAAGCTCGGTATCACGTCATCTACCCCTCCACCATATCGTCTTTGAACTGACTTGGAAATCTTTGGGATTTACAAATTTTTGAGCATCTGGGTTCTAAAGCTGGTCCATTGAAGAAACATCGTTTTCGGTTTTCAAAACTGTGCTATGTTTCATTTTTCTCTTATCGTTATTTATAAATCTGCTGGATGTTAAGACCCTGGTAATAGTCAAACATACGAACTACTACACCCTGGACATCACCTAACAAACGTAGGTTACTGGAATAGAGAAGAAAGCTCACGAAAAAAAAACTAGGCGCCATTAATAAATCAGTGGTCAATACAGAGGAGGCAATCAGTGGTCATAATCGTTTCGAATTATAATATGGCAATGGCAGTTATGTAACCATGTTTCAGTGGATCTTAGAGCGATTAGAATATGGGTGACAGTACAACATTGTATAATCGCTTTAAATGAAATTAAATATTTTTTAAGCTTGCTTAAATAAAATTCTTTAAACTACATACTATAGGTTTTAGGTTACTATAACAAATCACTGAAAATAAAAAAAAAAAATAAAACTGAGGCAAAATAGAGTGCTGTCAGATTCAGATGCTAAAGTGCAGGGGTTCACAATCTTTTTCGTACTGCGACTCCCTAGAAAGGCTGACATATTTTTGCGACGCCCTTCTAAAAGAAAAGATATGTGAATAGAAGCTTATTTTACTGAATATTCACTAAAGGGCTTTTCAATAAAGAAGAGTCGACGTTGAAATACTATCGTCCCTTATAATGACAATTTTGCTTGTTTAACACACCCGCATTCATCTAAAAATGAGCTTAGTCGCTAAAGATTATTTTTTGGCTAAAATTGGGTTCGTCTTCCAAACGCTTCGAAGCCTAGTCAGCGAGCAAACAGCTTTGTCTATGGTCATTAACTTTGAGCTTCTGGATTAGATGGATCCTGTACGGGCGTAAGCCCGAATCCCGTTGCAAAATTTGCCAAATTAAAATCTGCAAAGGGCCGATTTCTTGTGTACGGGCAATGTCTCGTAACCGAAGGATGTTTCTGGGAAAGAAGGTATTTTTTCCTGCATTTAGAGAAAATGGACGACACAACACAAACTACAAAGGGCTACTTGGTTTCTGTAGGAATATTAGGTGTTCATCATCAAGGGAAAGTTTCTTTCATTTTTAGTTGCTTCAATCGCGATGATGTTGATGCTTAGTGCTTACTCTCTAATACCCCCTTTAAATCTAACTTAAGGTTTGGTTACTATGCAAACCATTTAGAATAAGTGTTAACAAATTGATCACTTATCCCTTGTTGCCCTCAACATCTAACATCTATTCATATTTTCCTCTGCCATGCATCAAATGAATAAAACACCCACAACCTTAACCAATTGAGAAAATACTATACAACCGCAATGCACTTTTGCTTACAAAGCTGTGTCGACCTTTCGGGCGTTTGTCTAAAGAAAATGTTCCTATAGTTTCCTGGACTTCAAGTTACTCTTCTCTCTCTATCTAATATTATAAACCTAGTTGCTCCCAACCATTCGCGTGTTTGAGTATTTAATTTATACTTTTGGGACGAATGGAATGGACGTTCTATTACCAATTTTAAAAAGAATTTACAAGCACTGTTTTAAAGGTAGACTGCATAGTGTACCTATGCCATTTCGAAATATCCAAATCCTTTACACGCGCGCAATTGAAATGCGTCAAAAGCAATATTCTCGCATTTCAATCAGGAAAAAGAGGACAACCTTTTCTGTTCGCATATTCATAGCGTAAACGATATGTAGAGTATTTGAAATTCTCATTTCCGGTTTCCGGTCTCCCAGCCGAGAAAAGGAGGAACATTATTTCAACTCAAAATACACCGTGCTATATAGACTTTGTTTCTATACTGTTAAGAGTTGAGAATGTTTATATTTAAACTCCCGGAAGTACGCAATGCATTTGAATGGTATAAACTCCTTTAGCTCAGAAATGCAATACCGTAGATAGGTAGGTATACACCTCGTTCTAATGTTATGCGAATTTTTTGAACTTTAAATGGCAAGTCAAAGTGCTTCCTGCGAAAATGTTACGAAATGCAATTTAGTATATCAGACACCCCCGACATCGACATGGATTGCAAGTGCAATATTGCTTCTATAGGCTGTGCGAATGCATTTAAAGGAGCAGATCTACAAGTTAGTTTTTGAAGGGAGTTTTATTTTGAGGTGGATGTCCGTATTACATAAATGTTTTTAGCTTTTAGTTTGGTTTCGGAATCTCTGCCTGTTTGCTGCATAATTGAAATACCGAACCGTATTCACAACGCATGGTCCAAAAACTCGTAAAACAATTTGAGTGCAATAGCCATCACTGCAGTATTTATAACCACCATATATAAAGATAAGATACGCCTCTGGCCAGTGCTACCGATATGCGACTAAACCCACAATGAGACCGCTCTCGTAAAATTTGTTCGATTCTATTTTATAATTAAAAATGATTATATTTTTGTCTCCTTCCAAATTCGTTTTATTGCGCGCAGATAGTTTATTTTATTAGGTAGAGTTGAAGGTTCGAGCGTTGCCGCCGAAAATAAAAAAAGCGTGCCACCTTTTTCAGAGGAGCGAGCCCTTAGCGTGTCCAAAGAAAAAATATGTTTTTTTTTCACATTTACAAACAGAAACAACGAAGAAACACGACCATTCACATGAGAGCAAACGAACGAATTGCTGAAATGCGAACAAACCGCGTTTTAAGTATTTACAAACAGAAAATTGCACATTTCATTATTCTAAGAGAAGGATAATTAATTATCTCACCAAACTGTATTGAGAAAACAAGTTTATAAATAGTTTAAAAAACGAAATTTTGAATTTCAAAATTTTTAGCGCGAACGAAAACACCCTTGGCGCGAATTGTCAAAGTTTAGGTATTCGCAATCCACATCATTTAATTCGAGTTCCACTATATATATATAAATTTTCGAGAGATATTCGTTGGGTCCCTTTTCGTCTCCCTACCACTATCAACCTTACCCAGTGAGGCTCTCCGGATTTCTCCAGAGTTCTTCCCTGAGTTCGATTCCTACTGTTAACGCTAGCATCTGTTTATGTGAGATCTGTTTCATCCAATGGGTCTCGACCCAATGTAGTCCCAAGATACTCATTCTTCTGCCAGCCAAAGGCGGACATTGACACAATATAGGTATGCGCCGCCTATTCCACTAACTAGCGAATAACACATTCGTACGGACGTAACCTCAAATTAGACATTTCGGGTAGAAACTGATGGCTGAAATTCGCGAACTGCCGCGACCTAGAAAAGTGTTCATGTGAACGGACTGTCAAAAAACTTGCGAAAATTCGTTCGTTAGTAGGTAGTTGGTAGCTCTCATGTGAATGATCCTTTGCACTGAGCTTTAATTATTTGAATAAGGTTATATAGAAATGAAGAAAACGTGCCATTTCAATTTTTGCGTGCCACAAATAAATTTGTGTGTCCAAAAAGCATGATCGTGCCACTTCGGCAACACTGCGGCCCGATTTTAGTTGATCAATTGGATCTCCTCTTATCTACCATTTGCTGCACATTACTTGTAAATTTTAAGGGCACATCGCCATCGGCATATGGACATAAAGAGGTTTTAGAAGCCTATAGTTTAAAAAGAAATCGTTGACAGATTGGTACTAAAATGCAAACTTGAAATATGGTAGCGGTAGTTATCTATGTATGTTCTAATTTTTTGATTTAACCGCCATACGCGAATTCTTTTGGAAATTTAACAGATTTTTATACACTTTTACTTCCGGATGAAAAATGTTAAACTAATATTAAATAATGAATAGAAACTCACACAGAACGAATGGTTAAAAGAACTGTATGCCTAGGGTCTTTTGCAATCCCACAAAATGTTGTTCATTTGTAAAAACCGCACAGATATGCCTTGGTTAATGATAATTTTGATTTTTGTTCAAACCGTTTTTGTACTTAATGTTCTCAGCATTAGGCAAGAGTATGTATATTGCCCCCAAGCTTCTCACTTTTCCGAAGTTGATTTTTAACGAATTTTACTTAGGTTAGGTTAGGGTAATAAAATCTGCTGCTATTATTTACAAATGGAAATCGGTTTCGCCGAATAAAAAAGCCCCCGACTTACAGCGACAATACTCGTGGAGCTAAAGAGTTTCTTAAAATGTTGAGAAACCGCAGTTTTTAAAGTGTATATGAGAATGATAGTACGGGTCCCGCTTATCGTGTTTACACAAAACGCACCGCAGTGGGTATTTACCTAAAAAAAAATTTCCAAGTCTATTTCCAGGCTTTTTTTTGTGAAAAGAATTGTTCAACGGTAGCCCTTAGGCCCGAAACACACATGCGATTTCAATCGCGCGATTGTTTAGGTAGTCGCAAAAAATGAAGCACACACATTTCAATGTGAATGCGCGCACATAGTTTTGGAGTTTATGTGCGCGCATTCATATTCAAATGTGTGTGCTTAATTTTTTTGCGACTAAACAGACGCGCGATTGAAATCGCATGTGTGTTTCGGGCCTTAGTGCGGCAATATAAGACCACAAACTGGTTTTGCTTGCCCAGTTAAGTTGTAAGGGAAATGATACTGAAATGAGAGGTATATATATAATTCATAACAACAACGCCTCAATCGTCACGCCCACTTCTGATGATGAGTTATACAGTTATACTGTACGTACCTACCTACCTACTAATAGTGTAGTGATACCAGATCGTAAGAATAGTCCATTTTAGAGGAGATTTCCCTTCAGTCCTTCAGTCATGAAATATAGCCAAAGTGAATAGGAAAAGCTTTTTCTAACTAAAACAAATAGCTAAATGAGAAGTTTTATTTCTTCTGTAGAAGGAATTAAATTTATAGGTCATATATTGAGTGTATTTTGTTAAAATTGCCAACGCACGTCCAAAAGGTACATACATATACCTACAACAAGATACATACACCAAAGGTAATCCTGATCACTTTATCATAAATGTTGCAGACCTTCAGGTTGATTCGGGACAAGGCGGATGTTCAGAGGAACTTAACGAAATTATTCCTTGAAATGCGACATATGAGGGCTGTAGATTATACCTAAGACAGACAACGAATGAACACATCAACTATTACTACACTAATCAGCCGAGGGAACATCACTTTCTTAAAACTCGTTCGGCTACACTGGCAACAGGACAAGTAAACTTTGAATCTCACTTCCTGGGGACATATATTCAGGGGACTACATCTTACAACAATTTGAGCTCAGAGCTAAAATACCTACCTGTACCTGCAAACTGCAAGCAGCTCGGAGCGTGGTTAAGTGTTATAGGTTCACCTTTTTAAGTTTATTTTTGTACTTTACTTTGCTGAGATAGATGTTCATGTTCAACCTACATATTCTTGGTTTAGTTATCATTCTCCGCGCATGAACAATAACTAGACAAAGTTTGATCGCAACCTGGAAAAGGTATATGAGCACATAAACCAGCCATTGTATCCGTCATCTGTGTGAATCAAAATTACTAGGATTCTGTATATAGGGGGTATATGAATCCGATAATAATTCGAACATAAATCGATCAAACAATAAACAGGTGTGGAAATATATTTTGAGCTTTTAGCCATATAGCCAAGGGGAACTTAAGCCTCTATTTTTTCTTCTACGACAAATTTAATTTAAAACTTCCAATATAGAACAGGTTCAATTAACTAGGTACTTCAAATGGTATTCCTTCTTGCCTTATCTCATGTGCACCAACATTTCAATCAGTCAGTTGCAAAAAAAAAGCTTTCAAATCGGTTCATATTAAGACCAAACAAATGTGAAACAACTCAATCAGAAAATCAGCTCTTGACAGAGCTTATGAGATACATCCTGCTTAGAATTTGCTAACATGATTTTTTGCCCAAAATTTTGCTCACTTTCAAATGGAGTAGAATGGTGAGATCAAATTCACCTTTGGGTTGCGACCGTGCATTTAGCATGCTTATTAAACAAGTTATGAACTAAAAACCTAATACCCTAAGCCACTTTTACATAAGCTTAATTGTTCTATAAAAGCCTAACTTTTTTTTTTTAATTTGGAACAGCCTATACATATATAAGTCGACATACGACATTATTGTATTGAGAACTGAGAAGAAAGCCAAAAAATAATTTTTTGGCTAAAAAGAAATTTAAATTTGGTTGTTATTTATAATCACAATTAGTTATTTAAATTGCCTTACTCGACTTGGGCTTTTATTCCAAAATAAAACTTCTATATGGCCAGCTAAAGTCGGGTTAGGTAATTTTTCTAAATTTAGAATTTGAAAGCCGAACAACTTTTTTGCAGATAATAACATGACAGCCATCAGAGTCCACTTAAGCTGTTATTTTAAAACTAATTTCTTAAAGAATATCTGAAAAGATGCGTCGTAATTTCATTTAATATGTAATAGAAGATTTTAAATCCAATTTTCCTCAATATGATTGCGAAAAACTAGTTAACTTTCAAGGCTGAATGTCAATTTTTGAATAATATGGCTTAAGGTTTTATATGGGCGCAGTAGGGCAGTGTTAAGTGTGCTGGACTACTGTGCGAGGGATCTCAGGTTCGATCCCCAGAAAAAACACAAATTACGTCTTAAGGTTTTTTCACCTTTCGCGAACGTCTGACAAACATCCCAGAGTATAATTGTCATGAAAAAGCTTCTCAATTCAGCCGTTCGGACTAGGCATAAAATTGTAGGTCCCTTTCATTCGTCCCAAAAATAGAAACTCACACAAACGAATGGTTGCGAGAAGCTAGGCCTAAGGTGTCTACCGCCTGTTGCGCCACCTATTTATTTTTTTTTTATTTATGTTAAGGTTTCATATTGAAGATTCGGCTTTCGGCCACGCAAGACCAAAGAAGATATAACAATGTCATTCCCACACTAGACGGCACACCAGCGACGACCAGTTCGACTGTAATATCTATCGAATCCTGTGCTTACTTCGAACTCACAACCAATTGGCGCAGAACAGATTTGATCTATTCCTTGCCTTGGCTATAAATATAGGTTTCACCATGGCAGATGATGAGAAGTACTGTGTGGATTTATTACTCGACATTATAGCACTTACCCAGAGAGATTACTTAAGATTAGATAGTTAGGTATATACGAGACATTACAGAGCAAGCTGACTTTAGGATTATTTTTTGAAATACATTTGCATTTATATAATTATATGTTTGTCTTTATTTTTAGTTGCTGGCCCATGCCAGCAAGCTCATGTTTTTGTTTCCTGTAAAAAAAAATAATGAAAAGGGGCTGGTTCACCAAAATCACCTTTAATGCGGCAGTTATAGCATAGAAAGTTGGTATTTTAAAAACCAAATTTTGCCACAACTACCTAGCTTTTCGAAGCTGCCACAAATGTAATAGGATTTTCACAAATTTGTCGATATATTGAATTCGAGCTCGGTGCAAATAGGCTATCTAGATCTTCTATTATCCAAATGCGGTTTAAAATATCTGTCAAACATTAGTCCTGCTCTAAGTTTGAGTTTGAGAGTTGAGACTGCCTACCAGTCTTAATTTTAGTCAATGACATCTAGAATGGCCCGCTATTTCGGTAGCTGTCACTTTTGAAGCTTTTATTCTTTGACATTTGACAAGTAGAAACTACGTAGATACACGCTTCAACAACGCATTGAAATTATTAAAATTCACTACAAAAATGGTGAAAATCTTGCAGTCACAGTTCGCAAAACTAAAGAATTTTTTGGTCGTCGTGAAGCACCTTGTCGGACCGCAGTACAGAAATTGGTGGAAAAATTCGAGCTGTTGGCACAAGTTAGTGATGTGAAGAATAAAACCCGTGCACGTCGCTCAAGAACAACTGAGAATATTGCTGCTGTAGCCCAAAGTGTTGAAGAAAACCCGGGTTTGTCCATTCCTCATCATTCTTTGGAATTGGGCATTCCACAAACGTCATTACACCGTATTTTGCATAAAGACTTGGCTTATAAAGTTCAGTTAAGAACTCAAGCCGGCCGATCATCAACAACGTCGCCAACAGCCCACCATCGATTCAAGACCTCAAAGATAAAATTCGTGCGGCTATCGAGGGCATAGGGCAGCCACTTTGCGATTTGGTTATGGAAAATTTCATGAAAAGGATATGGTCCTGTAAGCGTGCTCGTGGTGGCCATTTGATCATCCGATCATTTTTCTCAAAAAATGGCATTTTTCTTTGAATACCAAAATAACACCTCTTATTAGAAAACCCTTTATCAGGTATCTACTGACCATCCGCTGATTCATTTTGTTAAATGTGTTGTCGCCCAAAAAATTGGTAAATCTTGCAAAAAATATTTCTGTTGCCGTCCGTGTTAGTAATGTATATCATTGGGATGACGTTTCCTTGGGGCAGTTACTGTTGTTCCACTTTTTTCCCATATACGCATTTTATTGAAATTGTTATAACTTTTCCACTATAAGCAAATCACGTATTAGACATTTTTTTACGACGCATGGCACACCAGTAAAAAAAATTCAAGCAATTTTTAAAACGTGTGCATATAAATTTTATGCATATTTAGTAAATTTCCCATGACATACTAACACAGGTGACATTTCACACAAAATTCATAAAATAAAAAAATGTGTGGGGAAAATTTGTACCTGGGGACAAACTTATAGCTATAACGAAGAAAAGGAAAGACATTCAAAAAAAAATTATGACATTTTCAATATTCACGCCAATAAAATTCTATTTGACAGATTACGAAAGCTTGCCAACATTTCTATACGATACCTACCTAAATTGATTCGGTGAAAATCGTAAGTGTGCTAAGATGCTGGGGACCTTTTATATACCTAGTAACTCAATTTCGGTGTTCAAACTGGAAAAACAAAACATCGGCCAATCGATCGTTTTCGTTTAATGAGAGGTGTTGTTGGATTTAGTAAAATGTCGTATAATTTTGTACAAGCACCTCTAGCCTATACCTCAACAGTAGGTGTCAAATGATTTCTTTGAGGTGTGTAGAAAATTTGACAAACAATTAACCTCGAATCGTGATACCAAATACCAGGAGCACTCGGGAAAGTTCGGGGAATATGAGCGGCGCTCGCCGGAGGTCTTAAAATCATGTGTCAAATATCGTAGGTATCAATATTTTAATGTATTTTCTGAACTTTTTTTTTTCCATTCATACAGCGAATGCAAAATACCTACAACTTCCTCGGGAGTTAACCTGTTCACCTAAAAATCAATTAATTTCTACTACCTACCACCATACGTCTGTGGGTCAACTCAAAACAAAGACAGAGGGGGAGGCGGAAAGACGGAAAGACTTAAAGGAACCAAATAAAAGTGAAAAAAAAACTAAAAACCAAAAAATTAATTTAAATAAATAAAATCTTACGCACACGTACCTCGCCGTCGTGCAGTCCCTGTAGAGAACGTCAAAATCCTTGCAGGACAGCAGCTTGCATCGATTGACGCCCGGCTGTATCGCGCCCAGCCCGCGCAGTATCCTCACTTGTTCCACATTGCAGACGAGCGGCACAATGTCGAGCCGCTTCAGCTTTGTGTAAACCGTATGCAAACCTCCCACCAAGTGCTTGAGGAACAACTCGAACGCTTGTGGCAGGCACAACATTGTCTCCCCGGATATGATGAACGCCGCCACTTTCTGACCGCGGTACTCCACTAATTTGCACTCGTTCGCACTCGGATCGGACGTCGATATTGGCGGCGGGCTATTGTACGAGCGCGGCGGTGCATGGTGATGTGCCGCCGCCATCAACTCTAAAGGCGATGCATGGTGCATCATTTGCAGCGAGTTCAACAGACCCAAGCTGTGCGGTGGCAGGCCGTGCGGCATTCGCGGTGGCATACCCGCCGGCAAACCGCCACCATTTGGCGGTGGACTGTGCTGATGGTGTTGCTGTTGCATCTGCTGCATCATCGAGTGATTGAGAGCGGCCGCCGCAGCCGCCGCCGGACTTGGCGGTTGGGGGTGACGCGATGGTGACATTGTTGGCGGGGAACAACTTGACGCGCGGTTACGAATTGACACGGAACCACCGTTTGTGGCGCCGCCACTATTCGGCAACGTTTGCTGTTGCTGCTGCGATTGCTGTTGCATCAGCATTTGGTTCATCGCTGCGGCGGTATTATTGTTGAGCGTGTAGTGCGGACTCGAACGCTTGTCGTTCGGATTGTTCATTGCCGACAGAGAGATGGACGACACAGACTCTAGCTCGCGCGGAGACGCACAGTTAATGGCTTGGACCGAGTCAATTGAGGACGCGACACTGTGTTCACTTGTGGTTGATAGCGTGTCAATTGCAGAATCCATTCTATACTTGAGGGGGAACTATTTTTTTTTTTTTTTATAAATTTTGGAGCAATTTGTTGTAGGTAGATATCACTTCATATTTTTTTGTAATTTAAATTTATATTTTTTCTTTCCTTTTTTTATTTATTTATTTTTTTTGTTGGTATATAACGCGCGAAATTCACTTAACGAAAACACATCCGTCTCGCATCGCAAGTGCAATGCAAATAAAAACGACAATGCCGATGCCAAATGCCAGTGGCAAAGCAAACACTATACGCGCGCCCAATTCGAATTCGAATCGGAAAAATATTCACAAATTGTCGCTATCAGTGACAAACATTTCCACAAACACACTCGACTCCAACTGTCGCACGAATCGCAATCCCAACAATTAAATTCAGCACTGCCTTTGCCAGCAGCGCCATCCACAGATGACACTGAATGCGAGAATGGAACAGGGACACCGCCGCCAGACAGGGACAGAGCACGAGCTACCTACCCGACGAACAGTACACACAATCGGAACAGACAATTGTCGTCGTCAGTGTCGCAATCGGACGGAACTGCTACTAGTCGGTGATGCCAAATCGAAAACTCGTCGAGCAATCGGAACCGAATTCGCACAGAAACAATTGAAATGGCAAGGCAATCGCAGGACGAACACACGGATATACGAATACATGGATTTACACAGCACTCACACACAGTCACTAATTAAATATGCGGCTCTAGGTAACACACGACGGAGAATGACGCGCGCGCTTGCCAGTTGCTATTGCTACTCTCGCTTCTCGCAATCGGAATGATATCTGATTACTGTTGGAAATGCTCTGTATGTGTTTTGCCTGCGACGATGAGAAATGATTTCTCGGATTGCTCCTTCTCACTCTCAGGTCTCAGCCAGCCCCAGCAATAGCAATAGCAAAGCAATTCGTGAATTCGTCCTCCGCATCCGCACAGTGGTCGGGTCGCTCTGTCTCTGTTTGACGTTAGCCTCCGGTGGAGTGTGTCGTTTCGTTTTCATTTCATGTTCGAGAATTGTTTCTTTTTTCGTTTGTGTGTTTATTTCTCTTCGTGTTATTTGTGTATGAGTGGAAGAACGAACTGTAAAATGGCATTTGGGTCTCATTGCTTGTGCCGCGCCAATCCAAATCGGAATGTGAACGTGGTCTCTGTTGCTCGCCTTCGTTCTGGCGGTGTGCCATCTCACTCTCTTTCGTAAAACTCTTCCACATATATATGTACAAATAAAAATTTGTCCAGAGAAAGACGAACAAAAAAAAAACACGCTGCTGTGCAGAATGATAACTTTTGCTAGAAAACGTGAAAAACTAATAAAAGAAGGAGCACAAATTGCGCCAAGGATGTGGAAGGAATGAAATGGAAGAGATTTTCCTTGGATTTGTAATTCAGAAAGAGAAGGCAATGATGATTTTGTGTGTTCTTTTATTTGAGTGTGTGGGGTGGGGGAGGGGGAGGTTTTGCTTTTCTCCAATTCGTTTTGTGTTTTTCTTTTTCTGTGAGGATTTCTCTTATTTCTTTGCAGTGTTTTTGGAATTGTCGTTTGGCTGGAGGTGGGGGATGTTTTTTTTTTTTTTGCTTCTTCTTCTGAATGAATATAGTTTAAGCTTTCTTTGGGGTGGAGTAAAGAGACAAACCAATCGCAGTTAGCGAAACATACAGACGTGGAAAGTGCTCGTATTTAGTGAGAATTGTAGGAAAAGATATAAAAATGAGGAATGTTTGAAATGGTTATTGCTCTGCGGGTTGGTGAAGTGCAGGAGAAGGAGAATGGTAATAATTAAGTATCTGTGTATGTAATTTGTTGTTAATTGCGTGAATATGGTAAACAACTTTTAATTGCATGCAAACAAATTCGATAAATTAGAGAAGAAGTTAACAGATTAACCGCACTTCATCCATCGACGACGTCGACACTCCCACTTGCGTTTTGTTAGGACGGTAGGGAGCTAGGTAGGTATATACGCTGGAAAGCATGTAAAACATTTAATTAAATATACCGACATAATTATGCAAATGGCGTTGCCAGATAGAAAGTACGTGAAGTGGTATGAATGTTTGGGGTAGGTCATAGCGATTCAGGGTCTTAACCTTTAGCAAGTTGTTGTGATAACATTGCAAAGGCTTAGATATTCTTCAGCTTGGTAAGTTGTAACTGGTTAATGGTAGGTATCTACAAAGTGGAGTTCTACACATTTTTTGTGTCTTTGTGTAAGGAAGATATTATCCCGATATCCTTCTTAAAACGAAATAGGTAGGTAGGTATTGCACTAGGTTATGTTATTATGTTAGATTAGGATGACAGGCCGCAAGAGGTATTTTTATAAGGGTCCGCCAAATAACTTTTTTTTTTTGAAATGCTATAAAAAAAACTACCGAATACTTATTTTCCCAAATTTCTTTTTTTATTTGAAAGTACAATCCTTCCGGTTAATAATGGAAAATAATTTCATGCAAATGGCTGCCTCGGCTGGCCATGCAGTAGCCTACACGATCGGTCCAATTTTTAAGCACATTATCGATTATGTGCAGCTGTATTTCACCAATGGCTTCACGAATATTGTCCTTTAAAGCGTCAATTGTCTCTGGCATGTCGGCGTAACACTTATCTTTTACGGCACCCCACAAATAATAGTCCAACGGTGTCAAATCGCAGCTCCGCGGTGGCCAAAAGCTCTGCGGCTGATAATGCGATCTTCAAAAACAGGGCGCAAAACTCAACCTCAACTCAACTTGGCTTCAACTCCTGAACCAATTGGACTTTGTATGGCGTCATACCAAGGTCTTTATGCAAAATTCGTCTCAATGATGTCTCCGAAATGTTCAATTGTTGAGAACGACGGTGAATTGATGTTGATGGCGCTTCACGCACACTTTCTGCCACAGCAGCAATTTTCTCGGGTGTACACTGTACGCACTGTTTTTGGCTTTTCACGCTTTGGTTTATCGATGAGGATGCCAGTTTCTTTTGCTTTCTTCACAAGATAACGAACATACGGAGCTGACGGTGCTTCTCTTCTTCCAAAATCCGTACGCAATTTTCGCACACATTCTGCAATATTACCATGATTTTCAAAGTAATGTCGCAATATTTCCCAGCGTTGTTCAAGCGTATACACAACCATATTCGTTCAGCGGAAGGATAAAACTAATTATCTGTCAAATCAGACATGAGCTAAGTGTTACCATTCGCGAAATAAGCACTAGTTGAAAAAAAACAAACGTTAGATGGCGGACCCTTTATATGACCTACCTTACCTGTATCTACACGCGGGCAGAAGAGAATTTCGTTTTACCTTTATGGTTTGACTTTCATATGGACTCAGCCCATATTGGTAGTTCTTAGATAATCACAGTCACAGATGTCACCAATCAAATAACAGTCGTCGTCGTGCGCATTTGTGAAATAGGTTGCCCAACTAACATTTCAATTTCCTTAATGTAGGTATACAAATGTTTCAGATTCGACAGGTCAAGGCTTCTTTAGAGCTTCTGTAAATCTTCTAGAAGAAGCAAACTCTTTACCGAATTCTTGACTTCTATTACAACTTCATTAAGGCCTTTTAGAAAAATAAGATGAAGCCAATATTAAACTAATAGCTTCGTTTATTGTAGAAGGCTTTCAGCCGACATTTTTTTTAAAATCGATCTCAAGCTGATGGAACGTCGGCGTCGTGTGCAGGCGACCTGTGCGATGCCCTATAATAGACTATTGGGGAGCTTCACGTTCTATAATCTTTGACACATTACATTACCGTAGGTATAGTTGACCAAACCTTAGAATGGGGAGTTAAATGGTTTTTTGTGCGTATGTATAGCTAGCTACCTGTACCTACTTATATAATTTATCGACAGGACAAAACGAAAACAATTATGTATATTTACATAAGTACCTATCTAAATATTCTAGTTTGAATTTGGACACAGAGTGCTGTGCTACCGAGTGAGGACTGAATTGGATAACATAGAAGTTGGATATCTGAGATCACGTTTGTCAAAACCTAGATACCTATATATGTGTTGTGTAGGCATCTTCGATATGATGTGCAGTGGATTGATTCGCAATATTCCGAAGTCTAACCAGTGGCGGACTAAGGGGGGTGGTCCACCCCGGGTGGCAGACTAATAGAGGGTGCCATCATCAGGACCTAACAGTAGAATAACTATTTTGCACATTACACAAAATAAAAACACAAACAAAACAATAAGACTATTGTTGGACTTTATTTCATTTTCAAACATGCAATAAAATCCAAATCAAAGTAGAAATAAAATCCAAACAACAAATATATGGGGAGAATTGAAAGAAAAAGGGTGCAATTCCGAACTTACATACCTACAAAAAAAACTTGCACCCACTCCAAAGTCTAAGGTGACCCCAAGCAAGGGGGTTGCAGGAGGGCAGCATGCCCCCATACATATCCCACTATAACATTTTTATAAATAGATATATTATATCTGCAATGCATAAAAAGTAGAATACTATGGGGGGACATGCTGACCCCCTGCACTGCAACCCCCCGCTTACGAGTTTTCTTCATGAACATCGTGATGAAACCGTGAAAAAGGCCATAATATACGCAAGAGAACAATGTAGGTACTGAGCTAGAAATTTCAATTGAAAGGCGGGGAAAAACAAAAAAGAAGAAAAAGATGCCAGGATACTGGTTTGACGTTGGAAAAGGAAACACGAAGATCCATGTTAGAATGCGTCGGGATACATTTTAGACTGAACTTATTCATCGATCTAAGACCATGGAAAATATTGCTTTATGGAACGGAAGAAGAACTGAGTAGGTATGCTGTTGTTGCAATACTTACCTCGACATTTACAGAACTACCAGACAATAGCATTACCTATATTGGAAATGGGGCGAATACGGCGACACATGATAGCTGCAAAAATAAATTTAAAAGATGCAGAAATTTTGACAGCATTTCAATTTTTAAGCTTCATTGTTAAGTGAGATTCGTTACCGACTCATGCGATAAGAATTTATTTAACAATTTGCGTCTCAGTAGCATCGTGTGAACGAAGCTTTTCAAAATTAAAGTTAATTAAGTGGGCGCAGTAGCGCAGTGGTTAGTGTGCTGGACTACTGTGCGAGGGATCCCAGGTTCGATCCCCGGAAAACACAAATTACATCTTAAAGTTTTTTCTACTGCGCCACCTCTCGCGAACGTCTGACACACATCAGAGAGTATGACTGTCATGAAAAAGCTTCTCAATTCAGCCGTTCGGACTCGGCATAAAATTGTAGGTCCCTTCCATTCGTCCCAAAAATAGAAACTCACACAAAACGAATGGTTGCGAGAAGCTAGGCCTTGGGTGTGACCCGCCTGTTGCGCCACCTATTTATTTATTTATTTATTTTAAGACTTATCTAAGATCAACAATGAGCCAAAATAAGTGGACTAATCTGGCTATAAGTACTTTCAATCGAAAAAGAGCTCACAAAAAATATAGGTTATAATGATTTAATCGAAACATTCAGTGCAATAAAAGCTCGAAAGCACCTTTAAATAAAATCTTTGTTTCGTGTTTATTTCTTAAATTGTTTAAGGGGTGTATCTAAGCTTGCTTTACCGCCCCGGGTGCCACTGCCTCTAAGTCCGCCCCTGAGTTTAACTGCATTACGGCTTCGACATAACCTTTCGAAGTGTGCACAGTGCACTTTATCAAACTGAACTCACCTCCTTCAAATTACTTTTCGCTGATGAATTTTAACGAATTGTTTGAAGAGAATAAATTTATTAAATCGAATTCAAATCTAAAAAAAATGCTAACAAAGCAATGAAAGGACAGCGCTACTACTGAATTAGCTGTCAATTGGCGTACCTATTTTTCTGGGAAGTGAGTATAACAAAACCAAAAGTGGGTAGGTATACACGTTTTGCATGTAAAAGTAAAAGTGAGCTAGCTCTAGTTTCTCAAAAAAATACGCCTAATAATGCATACAATGCTATATATAAGTAAGACCTACTGGCATTACTGGAACCAGCATATCTATACGATCTACCTACAAACGCCATGTTCATTTGTCCGTGTTGTAGATACCTATGCGTCGAAAATGGCGTTAATTTTCTTCACCTAGGTTCCTATACCCAGTTACCTACCTACCTACTTCTTTTTCGTGGATTTTTACGATGTTTTAATGTTTATCGAAACAACAAATCAGTCCAGCCATTCTTGAGTTATAATTGGTGTACGTAACTAACCCGACTTTGTTTGATATCATAGATGTGTTGATTGAAATGGATGCTGGTCATGGTCCTAACCTAAACTCTTGAATTTTGCAAAGGGTTGCTAGCTTAAATACATATATCTACATAATATAAGTTAGGTAGATAACCTAACGGTTAAAACATTTTCGTCTGAAAACAAATAGTACCTAATCGTCTGAAAAATATAAAAATCGTCTGAAAACATTTATTTTAAAGAATTAGATAAAGACCGCAATGCCGATTCTCAAAATTCGTCTATGTTTTTTTTCAGGCGATTAGGTGCTATTTCTTTATCAGACGTTTTAAAAATTGTTTCAGACGTTTCCAATTTCTGATGATTTCTATTTATTTTCAAACGATTTCTAGGTGTATTAAATTTCAGAAATTTTTTTCGATTTTTGCCGACGTTTCCAATTTTTTTTCTGACAAATACTTTTTATTTGTAGACGAAAAAATTGTAGCCGATAGCTAACCTATCTACTAAGTAGGTACTAACTTATCTAAATACATAATGTACATAACCTACATGTTCATTGTTTAGTATTTGTGGATAACTTGTAGGTTAGATATATGGCAGCTCGCTGCTGCATCAAGATCGGTAACGACCTTACAGAAACCTTTAATGTCACAAGAGGATTTAGACAATGTGACGCGCTGTCGTGCGATTTCGTCAACATCATACATACTTGAAAGAATTGTCCTAAACTCACAGGCCCAAAGCACTAAGGGGCTTTATTTACCCCGAGTCGAGGACTCTGCTGTAAATACTTACAACAACATCTCAGAAGAAATTAAACGAGGAATAACTCTTGCCATTTGCCAACAGCTGTTTCTTGAGCTAAGAAGGCAAATTATTAGTAGGGCCGTATCCCAAAAAGCTAAAAAGCTTGATAATTCCAGTCCTGCTTTATGGTGCTGAAGTTTGGACTCTAACTAAAGCGGATGAAGATACCTATCCTCGGTCGCTTCGAGAGAAAGATTATTCGTAAAATGTTCGGTCCCATTTGCGTTGACGAGCTTTGGACAAGGAGATTCATCGACGAACTATATCTAGGATACGAGCTGTACCAGCGACATCGACTTGGTAAAAAAAACTGCAAGTCAGTCGTTTAAGATAGCTAGGGCATACCTAGATGCCTATGTAGAGCGCTCTCTAAGGTATTAGACAATGCTACGTACGTTTCTTCGTTATGATGCGCATCAAAATGCCCTCCTTTTGTTACACATATATGTAGGTAGGTAGGTATCTGCATTATTAACTTTTATTTCGTTAGATACAAGTTGAATTTATTTATAGGCATATCTACCTATTTACCTAATCTAAGTACGTACTTACATAGGTGCCTTCCTATTATGTAATTATATGTAACTAGTTGGTTGTACCCGCTTCGCTGGGTATGCAAAGTAATATTGATAAACAAATTATTTTGTTTAAAAAACTTCTTTGAAAACTACATTGCGTGTGAATTGTCTCTGGTTAATAAATAATCTTTCATGCTGTGGATTAGAATCAATATACATCTTCATTTGACTTGCAACTCTTGATCGTGATAAAGCCACATACAGTTGACCGTGTGAAAATACTTCGGTCTTCAAATGCATGCCAACGTGATCAAATGATTGGTCTTGAGCCTTGCTTATTTTATTACGTACGCTAGAATTTATCGGAAATTAAATCATTGTGATTGCATGTCGAAATAATTCTTGCTCTTATTACATTTCGTCCAGGCTCTTCCACAATCAATCGAGTTCCATTGAAGTCCTTTTTTAGGGTTAAAGTTTCTCAGCAAAATGATGATGACACCTTGCTTAAGCTACAGGGCATGAGGTGGCTTGCTGGATGGAGTTTGCTAATTGAGGAACTCAACAGAATCGGGGCTAAAATAGATTTAGGATTTATTACCAATTAAATCGATTATATTCCTATTCATTTCTAATGTCTGTGCATTTGTCAGCGCGGCAATGACTCATTTTTGAAGTTCCTGTATTGACATTTACCGCAAATCGCCAAAAATTGTCTTAATCAAGTCTCCAGTTGATATAATTTCCGTGGGAATTTCAACAACGTCTTCTTCATACATTTCTGCTACCTGGGCAAAGATTTATGAGTATAAATAATATTTTACTTCTTTATCAATATACAAAGTTTTAAATTGCCAATTTCCTTTTGAAAGCACTTACCGAGCATTAGTTTTTTTGAGTTTGAACCATGAAGAAAATTTAAATATATGAAAAGTAGGCGGTAATTTTAAATAATGAGAAAACTAAAATTTCGAAAATGTATTCAAATACCCACCGCCTACTTTTATTTAAAATAAGAAAAATATGAAAAGTATGGAGCGTTACAGAATCAGTAAGGGTAAATATATATATGATTAGCGTGGAATGATCCCAGGTTGATATCCGATCGGATACGATACTGCATACAATTGTAGGTCTCTTCTATTTGTTCCAAAAATAAAAGTCACTTCACTCGCCTTCCTACTTACTCGCTGTCGAATCAAGTTCTTTTCCTTTTACATAATCCCCTACCTAGATCTACCCAACGAGCCAACAATCCAATAATATGCTAATTAAGTATTTTGTACCTATCCCCTTTTCACTAGAGCCCATGAAACTCGTCCGTCTGGCAATGCCATCGATCAAAACTTATGTTTGAGTAATTCGTTTTTCACCTCGATCTCAACAGGCAAAACATAGTAGAGTAGGTATAGCCTCCCATTCAAAGCAAGGCACGTATTCTCCATCTTCTTCGTTTTCTTTCTTCATCCACATAAAACACAGAAGAAGAACAAAAATTAGAGAAAACTTTTTTAATACCCACTTTCTGTTGTTTTTTTCATTTTTTCTGTTTTTCATTATGTATGTATAACTCATTTATTTTTTTTTGTCGATTTCCATCTCCTGCTGCCTCCCTCTATTGACAAAAATTTTCTTTCTCTCGCGCAGTCAAACCAAGTCTATGTCTAAAGTTTCAAGGAACATTTTCCAATTCCTTTACATTATATACCCACAGTCGCACAAGTGTCACCAGCATTTGGGAAATTGCAGAAGAAATAACAGTAATATACCTGAGCGCATCATCCGACTCTCTCGCACTCAAATAAAACTACCCCCAAAAAAAAAAAACAATGTCCCCATCCCCAACCCAAATGCTCAATCCAAAATCCAATCCACAAGCAAAGAAAAAAAAAAAAAACAATCGCTGACAAGAAAACGAAACGAAATCCAAAATGAAATGAGAGAATGAGAGCGAAAATAAAATTGGAAATAAATAAACAAAAGGTGGATTCTTAGGTTACCGCCTTTGGGCGAGTATGTCAGAGTGGGATGGCGTAATCGGTGCCAGTTCCGTGTGCAACAAGGAGCAGCACACAATGTAAATCAAACGTACAACGGCACAAGGAATTTAAATGCCAACTGCTGTCGCTGTGTGAATGCGAATGGAGTCCAAATGAGAATGAGATGGCGCTAGAGCGAGACAGTCGAATGGCATTATAACCCTCAATGACATGTGTGAGTGCAGATAGCAATCGAATTGCTTGGCAAATAGGAATTGTCCAATTGTGCTGATGGTTTGGGGTGGGATTTGTGCGAGACGTCACAATTAAATGCTGGATGCAATAATTGTGACAGTTGTTGTCGCAGCAACTCTCCTTCCGCCAAGTAAATATTTATTTGTTCCACTCTCATTTTGATTTCCATGTGTAACTGTAGTAGTTGCATTCTTTCATTGCATTGCTGGTTGCAGTTGCAGTAGAAATTTTGTCGTTTCTCCTGTCATCACATCACCTGGAGCGAGTAAATCGAATTAACGAATCAAATTCATTTTCGTCTTCAATTCCATTCACATTGGATCTAGTCGCACGTCACTTGCCGTCTCTGTTGCACACTGTCATTTGGATTTCCACATTTGAGGTAGATTATTTGAAATTTCGTTTGGATTTCAATTTCGTTTTCTTTAACTACTGCTTAAGAATTGTAAATGGTGCGGGGTGGAAGAATTGCAAAGTAAATAATTGTTTTTAACTGTGTGTGCCACGCCTGTGCGAGACGATGTACACAAGAGTGCCTTTTGTGATTGGTGGAGGTATGGTTAGAATTGAAACACTCGGAAGAGGGGCAATCGGGAGAACTTAACGAAAATGTTGATGCGCTCTTTGAAAATATATGGTTTGTGTATGTGCTATAGTTTAGCTCTCTTAAGCGGAATGGTAACAGTTTCACAATAAATTACCAAACAGCAAGGTGAAGAATGGAGAAGATACCAAAATGACAAAATGTAAACAGTAAACATCTCGTCTATAGCATTCGTCCTCTTATCAGTGAGTCTCATTGCTTGGAGCTTGTTTTGCGATGGCAGTAGCAGTTATGATGATTACAGGACATCCCACAAAATGTTTGCACTAAAAATTATACAGAATTTATTTTTATAACAAGTAGGTACCTACCTAACCTAGGTATTGTTGTGGTGATCAGGGATCCTATATCTACTGCTGAAGCATGGCTGGATTTGGCTGAAGATATCCGAACTAAGACTAGGGGCAACAAGTACCTATCTATATTTCCGCGCTTTACTTTGTGTATCCCTCTATCCTTCTGCACATTACGTTAATTGAATTAAACTATTTTTCACTCTGTGAAGAAATTTTGTTGAGAATGTTGTATGAAGCCTTTCTCTAACCTAACCTAACCTAACCTAACCTAAAACAAAGTCAAATCCCAATTCAATTAAAGAATGTCTTCATTAATCTACTAACCGACTATCCTTGATAGAGTGAGTTATAGACCTGAGTGAATTGAAGGTAGGAGTAGGAGTAGGAGCCACTATGGTTAGATTAGTAAGAAAAAGAGTTATTTAACTGATCATTATTTGTTTCTCTTGTTACGTGTAACGATTGGAGTTTTCGATTACACCATGGGAGAACAAAAAGGGATATAGAAATAGGTAAATAATTATCTGTAAAACAAGCAGAGGGCATAATTTGGAGGGGGATTGGCAAACTCAAATGAAACTTTGCTGAGGTTCATTTATTTTACAGAAATTGGCTTTATGAAAATCACAACAAGTGAGGCCTGCGGGCGGTATGGACTTTAGTGGATGATTGGGTGGGACAATAAAAGAAAGAAGAAGAAGTGAGGGTGAGGGTTGCCAATAGTCGAAAGAAGAAGGGGGGATAGCAAGGCAGACAAGTTGGTCGGGTCAGTAGTGAAGATTAGGTCTAACTTCATATACATACCTAGATAGAGATGCCGTTAACTTGGCATAGACTTTAACGATGCGGAAGCCAATCTTACAAGCGAACCTAATGTTGTTTTCGGTTTGTCGTCCAGAACCGTCCGGAAGAACTCTCCGCGATTCTGAATTCAAATCCAGAAGCAAATTTCTCTTCTTCTCAGGATAAGAACTGTCAGTTGAGTGCCAATCGAACACGTTCAGAATCGTTCGGATTGATTTCGGGCGGTTCTGGACGACCAATCGAGAACGACATGAATCTTTTTTCCGATTCGTTAACTACAAAAAAAATCTGACGGCTACCCTCTCCCTCTCTTACGAAAATATAGCTTCAAGTGATCCGCATAAAATTGCTAATTTTGTTGCGACCTTTTTTAAACCTTTGTAACAGATCCTTTCTTATTTCAATTACCGAACTTACAAAAACGTAAGTTTTTTACGTAAGGATTAATAAACGTAATTAAACGAAGTGTTACCTCGTTATCTCCTACCCCATATTTCGCACCTCTTTCAGCTCTCGCGCTTTCTCAAGGCCACTTTCCTCAGTTGTGGAAGTCCTCTTTCATAACACCGATTCATTAAAAAGGGATTAAAGAGCGAAGTTACTAATTTATCGCCCGATAGCCAAACTTTCGAATATACTCAAACTCCCCGAAAGTATTTTGTAGGAATCCTATTAAGCTTTTAGTTTTAATGCAAGCTTTTGATAAGCTATCGCATAAACGAATTCTTTTCAAATTGTCTGTCCTTGGGTTTGAACAAATACTGCTGAAATGGATATCCCCTTATTTGGAAAACCGTATGGAGGTCCGACCTATCCGAACCTTAATCTTGGCAACCTGTGGTGTACCACAAGGTCCTCTTCTCTTTATAATAACTACTATAAACGATCTTAAAAGGGTCATTAAACACTCCTCTATCTATCTCTATACCGACGCACGATACCAAATTTTTCAAACACATATTCATTACAAGACCACTGCCAATTTCAGTTCGCATATTGATAATAAGTAAAGCCATGCAATTCATTCCTACGGTTCATTAAATGATGGTAAAAAAAAAGTCTCCAGCCCACGTGACCAGATCTCTCTACACCACTTTTATCCGCCTTCTCCTCGAATACGCCACCCAAACGTAGTCACTCTTTCAGCAAGTTGGAAGCAAAATTGAAAACCTGCAAAGACGTTTTCTTTGATTTGCCCTCCGCGGTCTTTCTTTTTCAGCCTTTAGGATCGCAGGGATATTGCAGACGTTCTGCATTCCTCGACATCTTTTAGGCTTTATCGATTGCCCGTCTCTTTAAAACTCCATCTTCTTTAATACAAGACCTCTATAGTAGGTAAACTCAAACATTTCCATTTTTGATTTAAACTGCAGCACCCTAGCTTTAATTCCTAGTTATAAATCTTAATTTTTAGTTGTAGAATTCTAAGTTTGTTTGTATAGCTTGAACTAAGCCTAATAAATGGGGAACCAAAATTTAACTATTAACCTAACCCAACTTAAGCCCATGGAAACCTAACGTCAAACAAAAAGTTTGCGTATACCAGGCACGTAGCCAGGGGGGGGGGGGGAAGTCTTTAACAAAAGACAAAAACTAAAATGTTCTAACTGATAGCTTTACTTTTTTTTTTGAATACTTTTTCCGGGAAAGGTGGAGCTATGGCGCTTTAACAGCGCCCCGAGATGCTTGCTTGAGATGGCTGTTAGTTCCAAATTTTGCTTGTCCTGTAACAAAAGGAGTTTTGGAAAGTTTATGCCGTCGTGGTTGTCAAGTGTACTGTATGCTCATGAGCATTAGCAACCTGTCTTGTGGGGCGCCCAAAAGTTCAATTTCGAGGGACAACGTCTTTGAGTTCTTCGGAACATCTACCATGGAAGTACCTCTACCTATAGAAGAAGCAGATGTCAGCGACTTGTCTTCTGTGCTCCAAGGGTTGTAGATTCAATGTGAGTGAAGGGTCTCCAATAAGTCGAACTGCTCGTCTCTGTATGCTGTCAAGTAGGTTAAGTGAATGTTTTGGGGCCGAGCTCCATATATGGGAGCAATATTCCAAGCCTGGTCTAACCTGTGCTTTGTACAGTAGGAGTAGGCTAATGTACCTCTTTGCTCTAAATAGGTAGTTCAACTTAGCGGACGCCGATCGTGCGATATAGGATATGTGATCCTGCCATGTGATTCCTGCATTGACTGTGACTCCTAAAATGTGCATTGAGTCCTTGGGATGGATTGGATGGTCATCCATTTGGATCTGAGAAAGCATTTTTCCTAGAAAATGTTGTGAGCTGTGTCTTGGTTGCAACTGAAACTGAAATGACCGTAATGGGGCTTAATATAAATTCAAATCTATAAAAATAAGGAGACTATCCCGGTAGGTATACAGTATTCAAACGCTAGGTATGTACACTATGTGCAAGCCATAGCTTTAACCTGGCTCTGGCTCTGCCATGTCAACTCCTGCAATTCGCAATTACCTAAATGTAGTTAGTGAAATTGCTTATTTCTTCCGCAACCTTTCAAATGCATATTATGTAACTTTCAAAACTGTCATAAAAAAACACGCACCAGAGAGCCGAAAAACTTGACTTCTGCGCCTTTGTGAAACAAAATTCATTGAAAGGCATGACAGTATTAATTCCTTTGTAGTGCTCTTCATATGCATCTCAATTGAAAAAATAACGAGCAGAACGTGGGTTATGTCTTCGAAAGTATCAACACTTTTGACAGCCGTCCAAAAAAAGTCATTGCCTAGTATAGTAATCCTCATTGTATACGAAAAACTATTCAGTTTAGCGCTGTCCTTATCAGTTTCCCTACAGAACAAATCCTTAGATTTCGTTTCTGCAATCGACCGCACAAAAGAAGTTCTGAATTCTCTTAAGGACATCAGAGAAAATGCCGAAAATTTTTTTAGAGAGGCTTTTCAATCCGCATTCTAACTTGCCGAGGACTTTTTTGAAGAACTTCATTAAAACAAACAACGCGTTCCAATCCAGAAACTTCTCCTTCTGAATTCCATTTTTTGAGTGCCGATACTGATTTCTTACATAGATTCGTAAATACAAAATCTTACGGACAGATTCATGGTCAACGAATACGTTTTACCATCGTTTCAAGCTCTTCTCCCAGATTTTGCTGCAGTTGAGCCTGAGCGAAAAGTTGGAAAAGTTAACACTTTACTTTGATAATGCAATTTCGTTATCAGCTGTGAAAGCTGAGTACATTCTATTGTGCAAAAAAAAAATCGTCGAGTGACCCTTCTACCGAAGTTTTGAAATTGCTTGATTATGTGACAAGACTTAGTTACTTTAGACTTATAAATTTCTGGCTTACGGTTTTAGCAATGCTTCCAGTAACCACAGCTAGTTTTGAAAGAACCCTTTCAGCTATGAAGCTAGGCCTACGATGTCTACCGCCTGTAGCGCCACCTATTTATTTTTTATTAGCTATGAAAAAGATTGAAACAATGTCCCGAAGCGTTATGGAGAATGCAAGGTTAAGTTCACTTGCTATGATATCTGTTCATTCGGATATTATTGTGAACCCAGAGATAAGGTGATTGATCTCATATCAAAAAAAAAATCAAGACATCTTCTGCTTTGAAAAAATTCGACTAATAGGAATCAATGAATTGGAATATACATAGTTTTTTTGTTTTGTAAGACTTGGAAGCAAGCCCCCCCCCCCCGAACCAAAATCCTGGCTACGGCCCTGGCGTATACCCAAAAGGTTCTCTAATAGGGAATGGGACGGGAAGATTTTGGCATCAGTTCATAACGGTTTAGCTGTTGTTAATTTTCCTGTTTCTTATTTGCCAGATACGATGAATCACCATAGTTTTTAGCAAAAACAACTACATACGTCATTCTGAGAGGAGGATGCATTTTTGGATTCACATCGCCACAGATGAATCCTGTAAACCCCGCTCAACCATTAGGGAAATGGCAGAGCGGTTGAAAACTCACCTTTGGGTCCCGGCTGAATCTCTGAAACGCTCTAAGAGTTTGATTTCGGCAGGGCGAGGAGGAAGAATAGACCATTCTCTACTTTCTCTGTGCCTGTCCGGCTTTTTCCCAGCTTCCTTCTGTTCTGGAAGCTTCCCACTACAACGATCTAACAAACAACTTTCCAAGACTCTTACGTTTGATAAGAACCTCAAACTGGTTTAAAAAGTATGCTGAAATAAATGCACCTAGATTCGTGTAGCATCACAATTCACAGCAGAGTCTAAAAGAATCGGCTTTTTGCGAAAGTACCTTCAACATGTGCGAACAATCTACGTCATTATGATCATCGTCATCGTTTAGTTTGCCATAACAAAAGTCTCGATCTTCTGCCACCGACTCTAAATCATCAGTGGCAATACCTACTTAGTTACCTATTTAGAGCAATAGGGTACTTCAGCCCGAAACAAGTCCTCTCTATTTACAGGGTGGGCCAAATACAAGTTTCTTTTAAAAAATGCAATAAAATGACCAAATGAAATTTGTTCCGTGTATTATGGCTTTATTAGTAAGAGCAAACACTTCAATTAATTATGGAACATAACGTCGGTCGTTCAAGTACCTTGCTCGGCTGGCTTCGTAGTAGCGCATTGTGTCACTCGAATTCTCCAAGACCTTGTTGATGGTTTCGGGCTGTAGCTGACTAATTGCTTGGATGACATTGGCCTTAAGTGCTTGAATCGTTTCCGGATTGTTGGCATAACATCAGTCTTTCACGGTTCCTCACAATAAACAAAGTCCAAAGGCGTCAAATCGCAGCTCCGAGGCGTCCAATTGACATCGTCTAGACGGCTGATAACATGAATTGAGAATTTGGTGCGCAAAATATCGACTACTGGCATGGGCTGTGTGGCATGGCGCGCCATCCTGCATGAACCAGTGGAACAAATCCATGTCTTCAATTTCAGTAAAAAGAAAAGTCGGTTAACATGGCTCTGTAACGCCAACTGTTGACCAAAACGTTGTTCCCAGCCTCATTTTCGAAGATAAATAGTCCAATGATGCCACCACTATACACTCTCGGCTATAGCAGCCACATTCTGGTCTGTGCGCACCACACGACGACGGGGACTCAATTCAAAATCAGCAATGCAAATTGTCACATGCTGAGCTCTATTGCTAAGTAATAAAGGCTTGTCTGCCAATTACTATGCTAAAAAGGCCCATTTGCCTACATTTTCTGCTTATGTGACTTGTTTGCTTATAGTGTTCTACGATTTTTGTTGGTTAATGCGCCAATCGTTTAATTCATTGGCTCTATATTTCGGTCATAAGACCGATACTTACGTACTGCATTAGATAAGGCCATAAACCTGAACTGTATAAGCAAAGTCCAGCGATCAGCTTGCATGTGCATTAGTGGGACAATTCGCACAACACCCTCCGATGCAATGGACATCCATCTCACACCTCTTGACATTTTCAGCAGACAAATTGCTGCTAATTCAGCCGTTCGTTTGAAAACAGTATCGCAGTGGTCTAGTAAAGACTTCGACATATGCTTGTATACTGAACAACTTCGAAACCGTTTCTGGAAACACTGACTACACCACTCCCAAGTTAAACTTTCACAAAAACTTCAAGTCTACCATCCCCACAGGTCTTTCTGGGAGGGGGAGGCTTTTCTTGAGGACAAGTCGGTTCACTTTTATACCGGTGGATGAAAAACTAACGAAGGGGTGGGTGGTGGTGTTTTCTCTGATAGACTCAATCTCAGTCTCTCCTTCCGTCTTCCTGATCATTGTAGCGTGTTCCAGGCGGAAATAATGGCGATTAAAGATGCCCTATCCTGGCATAAGAAGAAATCCTTCGATTCCTTCCCCAATAATTCCAAAGTAGCCGAAGAATGCCGCTCGTCTCTTCTAGAGATGGCAGAGCAGTTCAATATTCACCTGTTCTGGGTGCCGGGGCATAGAGATATTCCAGGGAATTTTAGAGACGATGAACTCGCCAGACGTGGAACAACATTACCTTTGCTACCTGACAAAGCTAACTTAGGAATACCAATTTCCACATGTAGGTAAACATAAATTAAAGCTAGACGCCTTTGAGAAAAAAAATCTTAGATGGACAAACGGTACAACATGTCTAGCGACAAAGCAGATTTGGCCAAGGCTGGGTCTGAAACGCTCTAAGTGTTTGATATCTCTAGAAATACGTCATATTAGCGCTATGATAGGTGTCATCACAGGACACTGTCTGATAGATAGACACGCAACCAGACTTGGTGTTCCCTCAAATGATTTTTGGTTTTTGCAGAAGCTGTTGAGATGAGGAGAAGGAGGAAACTGTACCCCACCTTCTCTGCTCCTGCCCGGCTCTTTCTCGGAATAGGAGAATCCACTTTGGAACTTCATTCTTCAACGATCCTGGAGATCTCATCACTAATGATATCAGGAGTCTATTACGCTTCATTAAAAGCTCAAAATGGTTCTAGCAAATAGGCGTGGAGTAATACATGATCCGGATGGTATCACAATGGACCTAAAGTGTGCTGGCGTAAGCTAGCAGCCACTTCAACCTAACATAACCTAACAAAAGAAATTCACAAGCAATAGAGTTCATGTTTGCAATGTCAGGCCCATACATTTTTCTGGTGACTTTCCCCTTCCCCCCTTCCCTTTTATGTAATACCACAATGGATTTATTCATTTGGTCTAAGTGCGTCCTTTTAGGAAACCCACCTAACCTAACATAATCTAACTCAATGAAATTAATTATTTTAATTTTTTCTTTAAAAACATTAAAAAAAAAGTTTGCCAACTTATGGGCCAATCTTTTCCAAAACTTCATTGACAATAGGATAAGAAATCTTTGAAACTCGCTAAAAACTTATTTAAGACTACAACTCACAACAATCTAAGCGTAAAACTAACATCTATCTGCAAATAGATGAGGACGCTGTTTAAAAGTTTTCACCTTTTCCGTGAAGTATTCAAAAGAAACTTTAAAAATTTAAATTTAAATTATGTAACGATTTTAACACTGGTTCCACCATCTACAAGAGAAACACTTTGGTTTATGGCTGGACTGTATTACGTTTCTCTTACGTTTTTTCATGCCACAGACACAAACCGTTCGAATCGAGTCGATACTTCTACCCATGGCCATATTTGCCAAAAATGACTAGTAGGTGGCGGTGAAGTCATGTTCGCCTGGGTTTACATCTAAAATTCGCCTTCGCTACTGTAATGAGATTTCTCCTCTCTGACGGCGGCGCCATCTATGTGGAATACCATATTTCTTATTCAAACACCAACCGTCCACTGAAAATGGTCAACTTTGGCAATTGGAAATAAAAATAAAAACAAATTAAGTCAAAACGGTTAAACTAAATTTGTTATTTCAGTTAATAAATTTATTTACATTATTTTATAGGATACAATTCAGAGATAAATAAAGAAAAAGAGAAAAACACATAAAAAATACATTTTATTACAAATACATTCTAATCCTACTGATAATAGAAACTATCGGTGAGCGGTCCATGCCCAAAGTGCACGGCATCTGGTCTGAAAGCGCCTGTGCGTGTTCTGGCATTCGCAACATCCTGGTTGCGCTGTAAATCGCTGATATAGCCCAGAGATCCTGAGCCAAGGTACACATTGCCGTTGGGCAGTTTCACGAATCCCAGCCCGCCGGAACCAAGCGCGATATTGTTAGGTAATTGTTGCTGCGCTCTTTGTCTGGATTGACTGCTTTGCAGGTTGCTCTGGCCCGAAAATCGATTCTGCAATTGGAAGTCTTCGCCAAGCGGATGTGTCGGCCCAATCTTTGCATGGTAGCTGTTTACGAAGAAGTTAGCCGGTATGAAATTATGCACTGGCTGGCTTATGTCGTTGTCGATCTCTTCATAGACCTTGTACTGCTTCAGCTGGCGTCCATTGATGACATAGAAGTCGCCCGAATTGAGTAGACCGTTTGAACCTGTCTGATTAGGATTAAAAATTGAAACTTTTGGACTGACTGCAGTTTTTGGGACGGTAAATGGAATGGGACGCTTTGGGATGTTTTTCTGTGGGGAAGCAGGTGGGCGTTGTGAAACTACTAGTCTCGGGGTAGTTGTCGATACAGGCCTGGGAGTGGGCCTTTGGGTTTGTATCTGAGCAGGCCTGGGAGTGGGCCTTAGGGTTGTGGGTCTCGGAGAGGACTGAGGTGCTATTCTTGTTTGGAATGTGTTGGGATACTGTTGTTGTGGTTGGTTAAAGGAGATTGAGGATTGTTTTTGGAATGTTTGTTGTTGTGGTTGCTGGAGCTGTTGTGCTCTTTGGAACTGAGTCTGTTGTTGTTGTGGTTGCCTCTGTTGTAGCTGTTGCCTCTGTTGTTGTTGTTGTTGTTGTTGTTGGTACGGTCTAGTGTAGGTGGTTGGTGAGGGTTGTGCTCTTGGATTAGTTGTTGATTGAAACTTTGTGCTTTGTGTTGTTAATAGAGATGTTAGTGGGGGTAACGAGGGAAGAGGTGGAATAGTAACTCTTGGTCGAGTGCTGGTTTGTACTACCTTCGATCCAAATGGGATGCCATTTAATGGGCCTGTGGAAGGCAACGTCGAGAATGACGGCGAATTAAAAGAACTGATCGGGTGTTCATAGAAGTAACCTGTAGCAGCTGCGGTGATGGTGTCAAAACAGCACATCAGACTTATTGAGATGATGGCAATAAGTGTCGTCCTTCTTGTCATTTTGTCTGTAAATAGAAGAAAAAAGAAATGACATTAGTAAATTGCTGGCAAGCACACCATGCATATGCGGCAGCGCTAATTAATGGCTCAATTAGCACTCTGACACATTCGCGATATAGTTTTGACATGTGTGATTGGTGTGGCCACGCCAAACCTTAGTGGAGTGTGAAATCTGACCTCAAGTGCACACAAGACCCAGTGAAGCGGAAAATTGCTCAGTAGCAGCGCACTGCCTTGATGCGATGTGCATGTAGGCGATATTGTTGTAAAATTTATTTCAGATTATATGGAGCAGAATAGTCAAAAGCCATACCGATGGAAGGAATAGCCATCACTGGCAGACAGAGAGACGCTTGGCCCAAGCGGCGGAAAAGACCATAATCGCAGTAGTGCGCTTTCGAGATCACGCGAATCTCTTGCTACTGAATCACAATCAAGATCAGCATGACTGGAGGCACAAGCTGCTGCTGCAAAGCACAGAGCCCAAAACGTGGGCAGCAGAAGCCAAAATGAGATTACGTTCGGTGCAGCTTTGTTATAGTGACTCCCTGGAGTGACGTGGTAATTGGATCCATTGTCGTAATGTTACACTGTAATGAGTTTTTACGATCAGCAGATTTGTGCTCTCTAGGAAGGAAGTTTTTTTTTAGTTGCAACCATTAGCTGGAGGTGTTAATAGACACAAGAGTCTGATGGAAATGGTTGAGTTCGGGTGGGCGCTTTGATTGACTGGCAGCCTTTGGAATTACCTACTTCAGTAGCTAATTGAATCTTAAATGGAAGCTGCGACTTATATATGGACAGCGTACCTGTCTTTTCGGGTCTCAGAGTTCAGACCAACGAGGGCGCATTAAAAAGGCACAACAAGATATCGTCTTTCTAATTGAATGATATATCGGTTTGGCGACCTTTTTTGAGGGAGAGAAACTTAATGGCCGTGTGTGGTTTAGGATCACGCGGCAAAGATGTTTCAATTTGTATACTGAATGGGATGCTTCATTCTGTTTGAGATAGTGTTAGGTATAACTTAAGGTTCGTTCGACGTGGTTAGCCGTAGGGCGCACTCAGTGCGCACTGAGAAGTGTCAGTGAATTTTTGTGGCTGCCAAAAAACCCAAGGAAACCCCAGAAATTTAGTTTCATGTCGAACACGAAATGCAACCCTGAGACCTGTCACTGAAGAACTCAGTGCTATATCGAACGCCTCAGGGCTAACCCAGTGCGCACTATAGTGCGCCACGTCAAACAAACCTTTATTCTATCATCTTAATAGGTGATGGGACTTTTGGACTTGAGGTGAACTGAATATGTGGATACGGGAAGAATTTGCACGACATGTATCTGAAAGGTTTAAACAAATTCCAATTGTTCCATTGAATGTAGAGGAAGAATGGCAGTTGTTTTCAACAGCAGCCATTGCCTCTGGTTGGTAGTGAGAAAAGAACTGTTTGGTTTAAAACACCCGGAGTTTAAGAAGCCATCAGAGAGAAGAAACCGGTATATTGAGGCGTGAAGTACTTGCAAATTGGCTGTTAAAGCAGCCAAAGAACAATCTTAGAAGGATTTCGGCGAGAAATTAGAACGTGATCAGAGATCTGCAAGCAAGGTGTTCTGGCAGACTATCCACCGTCTTAGAGGAAGGAAATGGAATATTATTGAAGGAGTCGAATCCAAAGATGGTATCTACGCTTCTTTTCAATGAGGAGGACATCTTGTGTTCGAATCACGATTAGGAGAAGCACAACCGACCAGCTATTCACTCTCATCAGAATGGTATACTTGTGAAGGCTTGGGAGTAGGTATGCTAGACCTGTTTACGCATGCTTCGTAGGTTTGGAGAAAGCATGCGACCGAGTCTCTCTATGGAGGGTCCACTTGAGCAACCTACGCCAGCCGCCCACTTAATGGATAAGAGGGCCATTGAACATGAATGAATGAATGACAAAATATTCGTTCTTTGAGCGACCAAGTGTTGAATTTTCCTTTCCTTCCTTTCCTTTTCCTCCATTTCTTTTACTTTTTTATTTCCGAAGTCAAGCGAACCGTGACACAGACCTCGGCTTCGGAAAGACTTGGGCGGTTCTTTGCTTTCAGCGGATGAGTACCTTCATGCGATATCTCTCCCGCCCGCCCGGCGACAACAACAAGAGATTGTTGAAGAGAATTAGGCTTTGTTACCATTACCAGAAACGCAGCGTTTAGTAAATCTCGATTTTCGTAGGTTCACTGCTCTTGGCTTGCCCCACTCTCCGTAGTCCAGGTGACAAAATTGGCCTAGGCCACCCCCGTCCGTAGGTATTTCTGCAAGAACCACATCTTTCATTGGGCCTCTTTCTGGCACTTTGGCCACGCGTAGTTTTAGAGGACACGTCAGAGCCATGCTTCTCGTTGGGCCACTGTTCAGGTATTCTTAAACCAAAGTTGTAAGTTTATTAAATACAAGGTGGCGCAAAAATAACCTTCCGATGTTTTTTGGCTGTAATTAAAAAAAAAAAATGAAAAACTTTGATTCTTCTTGTGGATTATTTTTATACCCGGTACCACACTGTGGCGAGGGTATATTGACTTTTACATTCCATTTGTAACGCACATAAGGAGGCGTTGTAGGTATGACAAACTATATATATTATTGATCAGCATCACTTTCTTAGTCGATCTAGCGATGTCCGTCTGTCTGTCCGTTTGTCCGTCTGTCTGTCCGTCCGCACGATTACGGCCGTAATTTAAGAGCTATCGACTTGAAATTTGGTACGTAAGCTTTTATCCACCAAACTGAGGCTAAGTTCGAAGATGAGCAAGATCGGATAAAAACTACTACTACCTCCCATACAAAAATATTATTTTTTAATACTAAAATATTTAATTAAAATTGTTATTGCGCAAATAACTTGTTTTTACAATAATATAGTACCGGGTATTTGAGCTTCGGCATAGTCGAAGATAATTATCTTACTGGTTTTATTTGGTCTTTTAATTTTTTTTACATCAAGTATGATGTCATGTAAATGGCCGCCGCCACAGTTGATTGTCATTTGAGCCCTTTTTATGGCATTTTCCATCACTTTGGCCAAAACTTCCGGCGATAGGTCCTCACATTCTTGACGGATATTGTCTTTAAGAGCTGCAAGAGTCTGAGGCTTGTTGACATAAACCCGTGACTTCAAAAAGCCACACAAAAAGAAGTCTGGAGCGGTCAAATCAGGCGATCTTGCTGGCCAGTGCAAATCGCCAAAACGGGAGATTAGGCGCCCGGGAAATGCATCCTTGAGCATATCGGTTGTGGCACGTGCAGTGTGTGCCGTTGCACGGTCCTGTTGGAACCACATGTTTTCCAATCCCAATTCGCTGTAAAGACCGTCGACTGATACCCATTTGCGTGGCACGTCGTCTGGTCGATGTCGACGGCGCTTCCATGACATCTTCGGCTACAGCAGCAATATTCTCTGCAGAACGGCTACTCCGGGGTCTGCCACGCCTGGCAGCATCTCGTGTTGTGCCAGTCTCTTCGAGGCGAGCGGCTAAACGTCGCAGTGTTTCACCAGTAGGCGTTGGACGGCTAGGAAATCTGCGACGAAATTCACGTTGTGCCAAAGTCACCGACCGATTATTGCTCAAATAAATAGTCACCAATATTCCGCGTTCTGGAGCAGTGTAGCGTAACATTGTTTATTAACGTGTATTTCGCATGTGTTTACTACACAATTGTCAAAACAGAACTGACATTAGGGGCCAATCGCAAAATTTATAGCATTTTCTGATAGGAGGATTACTTTTGCGCCACCTTGTAAATATTGTAGACATCTTATTCAAAGACCTTATTTCGTTGGGAGACCCCGGATGCGGCGAGTTATTTGTACATAGATGCGAAATTCTTTGGAGCTTCTTCTAAAGCCATCAACCTTTAACTTTGATAATATTTGATGAAAAATTGGAAGAATAATCTTCTCAAAATACGCCTGTATCTTTATTTAAGTCCATAAAAGTTTTGGATGTATTGACCACTTGCTACTAATTTTTTAAGCTCAGAATTGAGACTAGAATTGAAACAATCTAAAGTCATAAAGGATCACGTTGTAAGGTTTAATCCGCGGAAAAATACAAATCACCTTATGGACTTTTTCATTCCGCTACTTCTAACCAACATCTGACAAAAGTTAGAAGGTGTACCTATAACTGCCCCAGTGCCCCGAGAAAGCCTATCAATTCTGCTTTTCGGATTCGATATAAAATTGTTGGTTACCTATACACGTTAATGACATCACAAGGCTCCTAAGAGGCTGCGCCAACTATTCATTTTTTTAACGACTCGCATCAAATGACAACATGTGTGGAGAAGTCAGACGTTGTGGTGCTAAAAATAATCAGGGGGCTAACTATGCACTTCGCCGCGAAGCTCATTTTTATTCGATTTCGCATTTTGGTACTATTCAGTTCGCCGGCACTTCGCTCTATTACATTCGCGCAACTATGCAAATGCGAACGTCATTTATCGACGTCAAATGCGATAGATGTTTTGATGGCGAATGAAGTTTTCAGCGGTGCATTTGCATGGTGGAAAAAAATTTAAGTAACAAAACAACAGCGAAAAATATTGTGATTTCTTATATTTTCTTTGCATTTAGGGCAGAAAAACAAACTACAACAACTGAGCAGTTCATTTGCTTAGTTCAATTTATGAAAGAGCACGACCAGCTGGCGAAAGGTTTGTTGCGCCTTGCGCCAGTCCGATGTGCATAACTTGCCCAACGCTCTTTTGATAAGATCCTTCAGCAAGAAATCGAAGCGTTGCTGCTAGTTTTAATATTATGGGCATTGCAATACTTCTTCGCCTTGGAAATTCGTCTTTTATAATTTCCAGCACATATCTAAGATAAAAAAAAACTCATATATATGCACTTTTACCCGTTTTCAAAACAAATTAATCTTACTCGTTGTGCGGAAGATCCAGCTGGGATGAAGCACTTCTTATTAATTTCCGTTGTACATTTAAATTCGAATACACATCGACTTCATCCCTTTCAGCATTTAAATACACACCGATCGAAAACATTTTTGTTTAAATATGCAATTTACTTGTTTACTTAAAGTTCGCGCAATTATTTAAACAAAATAATAACAACATTCCAAAGCATTTTGACAGATGAATGGGAAAGTTTGTGGAAATACCAAGGGAAATGTGGAAATGTCTTGGAAGGTCGACATTCCAAACAATCGTTTTGCATAGTTGCCATGTCCGCCGCGAATCGAATGAATCGCAAGTTATGCGATTCGCGGCGAAGTGCATAGTTAGCCCCCGGGAAATAAGTCCAAGTATATATTGCCTGAGAAGATGTACCTACACAATTGTGTTGAAGTTGAACAATGTTTGAAAGTCCTGGAGAAGATTTGCAAGCCGCAAAATATACATAGGTACACACTGCATAGCTTACTATAAAAAAACCACAAAGAACACACGGCTTTTGAAGTTTATATACCCTATTCACACCAAGCCGAAAACTGGGTTTTTGCGAAAACAGAAGTTTTCCCATACATATAGCAGTTTTCAAAACGAGTTGTTTGAGGTCGTTTTCCATGAAAACGCCACGAAAACGAGTACAATCGTTGGGTTGATGAAGCAGACACACCTTTTGCAACATTCAGCGAGCTCAGCAAAACTGCTGACAGGATGTGAGAGACTGAGTGAGAATGAGAGTTTTTTTTTGTTATCTTTGCTTGCACCATAAAGAGCAAACCACAAACCACTTACTGGTTTGTGGAGCAAACTACCTGCCACAACTGAATGGTATTTTCAGATGTTTTGATTTTGAATGTTGCTTATGTTAATTATTTTATGCATTTAACCATAAGTTAACGATTATCAAGCAGCTTAAATAATTTTGTTTGTACATCATGTCAATACGAGCGAAGTTTAGTAACTAAAATAAGAGTCTAGTCGCCACAAACATTTCATAGCTAGTTTCACAGCTAATTGAAACGTCAAACGAAAACGGGGCTGCATTCCAGGTTTGACTATTTTAACTACCTACATCGTTGACAAGCTGTGACAGTTCGAAGGAGGGGAAGTTAACTAAATTAACGAGAGGCAAAAGCACAAACCAGTAAGAATAGACCGTCGACTCCTCCCACATAACGGACTTTGCCTACAAGCTGCTGGCGGGCCCAGGATTTTTCATGTATCGGTGCTGTACAAAATCAAAGGAGCGCCATTAACGCACGCATACTTGAAAAATCCTAGGCCCATGGTATAGCATGGAAAATCATTGCCGCCATTAATTTTGACAGGGACATTTTTTCCGGGGGGAGTCGGGTAGGTGTACGGGAAGTCGGCGGTCTATTCTTACTGGTTTGTGGGCAAAAGTGTGGTTCATTTCACTACTTCCCGATACTGCCGGCGATACAGTGGCAGTGGACGGCTGCTCACCGGCATTTTGCCGGCACCGATCAGCGGTCGGCGTGTGTGCCAGGTCCCGTTTCCACATGTAGTTCACTATTGGAATTTGGACGACCGGTATAAAATCGGCCGTCCAAAATCGGTGTGTGTGCAATTAGCCTTAAACGTATGAAGATTATCATCTTGACATTTAGAAGATGATAGCAATACCCCATCCGCAGTTAGTATGCGACATCTAGACACCCAAAACAAGCTTACAAACTCATAATGAAAGCAGACGTTCTGGAAAACTTTGTCGGCAAACTAAAGATCGCAATCACAAACGGAATGTCACCCAACACTTTTTTGCTGTTTTGCTTCGTCTAGCTGGCTTGAAGTTCAACCGCACCTTGACGATCACCAGTAGGTCAATGTTAATGCGAAAGACGTGTATCTTGTTTGGATTTTCACTTACGGATAGCATCAAGTGGTAATAAATGTCAACATCGATAGATATAAAATGAATGTGGTAGCGAATTTGTATCTAATTCTTTTTTTTTCTTTTGCAGTACCTATTCGATTGATTTCGTAATAGATGCTTTCGAAAAACCCGAGCACTATCTCATAAAAACCGGTTATGCGGCGCCTAGCCAAATGACACTCGCGTTAATTCAGATGTACAGTACATGTGTTTACTAAACGTAATCGAAACTCTAATCAAGATCGAGTCCGCCCTCGTGCATCACACTTGACAAGTCTCACCAAGTGATGCTATATATAAAATTAAGAGATGACAAGTCATAAGCCAATCCACACGATCATCGCAAGGTCTTGCTATTACGCGGAACTTCACTGTAAGCGATCAAATTTGCATTTTATTCCTAAAGACATCCGATCAACACTCTAACACTGCAAGATAAAGATACAAGGTAGGTTATTCATTAGAGCAATAAAAGCGGCCGGCCAAGCTGAATGCGCGAAGAAAAGAACTCCTAATTAGCATAACCGCAACTTCAACATCAACACATTAATCAGCATGAAACGATCTGAGCCAGCGAGACTACCCGAGCGCTTTACCTAACTTTCGGTTTCATTCGCAGTCGGTGTGTGTTGTCCTAGATTCAGACACGGGAAAAGGCGAACTTTTGCTTTTCATTCGTGTGTTGTAGGCAGCACACGAGTGTGTGCCTCGAAAGAAGCATTTTCAATGCCATTGACACTAGATAGATCTTTTTAGTCCGCGTGGGGTTAGCAAAACAAAAAAGAAAATTGCTTGTATCTAGATACATGAGTGGGGTTTTGTTTTTACTTTGTTTTAGTAGGCAGCGTGAATGTGCAACTGCGCGCACCTGCTAACGTGCAATCAGTGTCACTGCGGTGTTAATGGATAAAATATACCGAATTGGCTATACGCTATCCAAATCCACTATCCTGTATGCCTGCTGTATGCGTGACATTATCAAAGGCAATTTTGGGTATATTTTTTTTTGGGTTTGGCTGCAGATACGAGGGCCTTTGAATATATGTTAATTACCACGCGACGTTCGAATGCATTGGTGCGCCTGTTGGTAAGGTGTTTTTGGGACATGTACGCCTTCTTTTATTTTTAACTTCGCGACCTCCTGTGCTTTGGCTTATACATGACAGCCTAACGAGGTCTATATTAAGAGGTACCACAATCCACAAGCAATGTTGGGCGCTCCATTGAACCGTTTAGCCAGAGTGTGTACGATTCGCACTTTAAAACGAATTCATTGCGCTGATATCAATTTGCAAGTATCTCAAGGACAGAGTGTACTGTGTTGTAGGTTTTACCCATATATTCTCAGCTAATTTGTTGATATTTTTATTGTTTAATTCTAAATTAGATTTGTTATTCCAATCTATGGGTATATGCTAATAGAGAAATGAGACAAAAGAATGCAAATTAAAATCTTGAGGAGATTATTTCTTTTCCTTTGTCATAAACAACGGAATTAAGTAATTAAGATCGTTTGATGACAAAGGTGGTTATCACTATAATACGATATGTATTTGTTAAGTTATTGGCCTTTTAGGGTGCTTAAATCATGTTCGTGGTGAATCAATTAATAAATGGAAAGGTTTAAATGACTAAACTACTACAATTTAAGCAAAAAATAGTTTAAAGAATGCCAGTTTCTGTTCTGCAAGATCGTTAGTAATCATTGATAGAAGACAGTAGGTTAGGTACACCTAAAAATCGAGTCACGTTTTAGTTAATGAACATCGATTGATCGATTTACATAATCTTGAAATAGAATCTCGAAAAATTCCGCCAGAAATTGGCGGTTAGTCTTCAGAGAAAACAGACAGAGGGTGACCGAAACAGTCTTACCCCCCGCCTATCCCTTCTGACAGTCCGTTAGTAAGGATGGTGGCTGGTACAGATCATATAGGAAGACTGCGGCAGAAGAGAGCGACGAGGGGTCACCGAAACAGTCTAAACCCCCGTCTATCCCCTCTGACGGAGTCTGAAAGTTCGACGTGTGAAGGTGAAATTGACTGACATAGTCTAGTCATTAGTCAGCTCTTCTTTATTTCAGTGAAGCCAATTCGACTTTGCTACAAACTTGCTGATGCAGTAGATATCGCTGCGTGCCAGATCGCTTAGGTCCTCAAAGAAATAAGCCCCTAGGGTGGCCTTGCGCAAGGAGGCAATAGCAGGGCAGGAGCAGAGGAGGTGGACGGTGGTTTCCTCTTCCTCCTCGTCCATGCAGCTCCTGAACATCTATCCGCAATCTCGTTTAGAGATTCCCGGCATTGTTTTACCAATTTTGATCTGATTGTCGGTGTATTCAAGGCTTTTATGGCTGCCTGGCTGTCTATATAAAAAGTGATAGCTTTTCCATCTATCTCATATAAGACTAGTCGGCATGGTGCTTCGCGAATGGCCATAATTTCCGCTTGAAAAACGTTACAGTGATCGGGGAGGCGTAAGGCAAGGTTGAGTGAAGGTGATCGGGAGAAGACTCCCACCCCCGTGGCTTCTGTCATTATGTTGGGTAGAATGCCCATATGACCAACCTGAGAGTAGGTCCATTTTTGAGATTCTCTGAGTCTTAGAGCCGCTGTAGACGCAACTAGTTTCCTGTAGATGTCGACGGGAAGAAGATGTAATATTGTGCCTAAAGCGGCCATGGGGGTGGACCTAAGGGCCCCTGTGATGCATATGCTAGCAGATCTTTGTATGCGTTCTATGGATTTAATGTTCCATTTTTTCTCTAGCGCTGTCCTCCAGACCATGATACCGTAAAGTAGAATAGGTCTGACTATCGCTGTATAGAGCCAATTTGTTACTTTAGGTTGTACACCCCATCTAGGGCCTAAAGCTTTTTTGCATGCATACATGGCTATTGTGGCCTTTCTTGCACGTTCCTGGATGTTTAGTTTCCAGCTCAGCTTACTGTTTAAAATTATACCTAAATATTTGGCGTGTTTTGTGAATTTTAGCTCTTGGTTTCTAAGTTTAGGTGGAGCTATATTAGGAATTTTGTATTTCTTTGTAAAGAGTATTAGTTCTGTCTTGGAGGGGTTGACATCAAGTCAAATCGTATCCGTCCATTTTGCTAGTTTTTTGAGAGCTGATTCCATGAGATCTCTTATGGTATTAGAAAATTTGGCAGAAATGGCAATGGCAATGTCGTCCGCATAGGCTATAACCTTGCACCCCCCCATTTTCCAGAATGGTTAGCACCTCGTCCATCAATGGAAAGGTCGTTTAAATTCCGTTTGAATGATACAAAACTTGGACCGTGATCACAGATCTGCAAGCAAGGTGTTCTGGCAGACCATCCGCCGTCTTAGAGGAAGGAAGTGGAACATTATCGAAGGAGTCAAATCCAAAGATGGTACACTTCTTTCTAATGAGAAGGACATCTTGCGCAGATGGAGCGAGCACTTTTCCGAATTGCTCAATCCAATCCAGGGCATCGAGGATGACACATTTATCGCCTTAAGCAGGGCGGAAAATAGTCCCACGGTAGAGGAAGTCACTTTTGCGATCAAATCGCTAAAAGCTGGCAAATCTGCCGGAGTGGATGAAATCCGGCCAGAAATGCTAAAGGCCTTAGGTGAAGAGGGAGTCAAATGGCTCTCTCGTGTCATTAAAGTGGCTGGGAATGCGGCGAAACTCCCAGCGATTGGCAGATTGGGGTGATTGTGCTCCTTTTCAAGAAAGGGGATAAAAGGGTTTGCTCCAATTACAGGGGTATATTACTTTTAAGTCTCCACGGAAAAGTCTTTGCCAAGGTGCTGGAAACGCGTTGCAGAGCTGTGGTCGAATCACGAAGGAGATGAGCAGTGCGGCTTTCGTCCCGGCAGAAGCACAACCGACCCAGTTATTCACTCTCAGAATAGTGCTTGAGAAGGCTTGGGAGTATGCTACACCTGTTTACGCTTTCTTCGTAGATTTGGAGCATACGACCGAGTCCCTCGAGGGAAACTCTGGAGTGTATTACAGGAGTATGGAATTGATGGTTCTCTCTTGAGAGCAATTCAATCTCTTTACACAAACTGTAAAAGCTGTGTTCGGGTAAACGGCGTTAAATCAATACCTTTCACCGTGGGCGTTGGACTTCGCCAGGGGTGCGTCTTGTCGCCTCTCCTTTTCATTACTTATATGGACTGGATGTTACAGCGCAGTCTTGGCGAAGAACGTTTCGAATTGGGAGATCTGAGGATAAGTCATTTTCTCTTCTCATCCTTGGGTCCTCTCAGACTGAACTTCAGCGCGCACTCGAACGATTTGTAGCAGTTTGTGTTGAAGCTGAGATGAAAGGAAATGTGAACAAATCGGAAGTGATGGTCGTCTCTAGAACGCCTGTTCAATGCACTCTGTATGTTAGTGGAGTCCCATTGAAACAGGTGGAGAAGTTTAAGTATCTCGGAGTCTTATTCACGAGAGATGGAAGGAGCAATGCCGAGTTTTCCTGTAGGATTGGTCAGGCTGGATCGATTTTGAGACAGCTTGGTCATTCTGTTATCAGGAGGACTGAACTTGGTGTCAAAGCTAAGTTGTCAGTCTTTAATTCGGTGTTTGTTCCAACTCTTACCTATGGTCATGAGGTTTGGGTAATGACTGAAAGAATAAGATCGCGGGTACAAGCTGCCGAAATGAGATTTCTCCGTGGTATTGCTGGTGTGACCCGTAGAAATCGCATTAGAAATACCAGAATACGTGAGGAACTCAATGTCGAGCAGCTACTTCTCCGGACGGAGCGGTCCATGCTTCGGTGGTTTGGTCATATTAAACGTATGTCCCCGACCAGGCGTCCCCTAGGTAGACCCAGGATGAGATGGTTAGATCATATTCAAAATCTCCCCTCTACCCGTATGGGGATTGCCCTTGATGATTTGGAGTCGATGGCGGAGGATCGATGCTATGGAGGGTCCACTTGAGCAACCTACACCCGCGACCCACTTAATGGATAAGCGGGATATTGAAAATGAATGAATGAAACTTTTTGCATCAAAACATTTTTTTTTGATAAAAAGTCAAAAAAATTCACAAAAATTCTAAATTCTAAAATTTTTAAATGGGTACTTAATGTGTTAAGGAAAGTTTTGTATTATTCAACCGGAATTTAAATCATTTTTCCATTGATGCCAAAATTTACATGAAGTAAGTTCAAATTATGAGCAGAATTAACTTTAGTTTTGTCAAAATACTTATACTGGCTACTGTACTATGAAAGGAGCCATTGAAAAACTACTTATTTTCTATAAATCCATAGTCGAAAAGTGTAGGTAGCTATAGCTACTATCTTCGACAAAGCACCATTGTACATTGGAAGTATGTATCCAACAAAGAATAGAGGTAACGGCGACTCAGAGGCCAAATTGTGAAATGGTCTCGAACAATTTTACCTAATAAATCTATCTAAATAGGATATGAGAAAGAATCCCTTATGACTCTTCGCATACGCTCCTACGACTAGTTTGTATCCTAGATTCTCCACTATTCATGTTCATTTATGCTGTTCCTTTTGCTTACCAGGACAGACATTTTCAAAAATATTGGAAATGTTGAACACTATAATGCTCTGTTGGAAAGCCTGACTGATCGAGTCTCAGAAGTCTTAACGTAAGGTTGGTGATGAAATCTCCTGTTCCAAAATCCCCTGTGCTGAGATCCCTTACTGCAAATGACCCCAAGAGAAAATCCGCAGGCGCATAATCCTCCATTTTTAGATTTAGTGTTATTAATTCTGTCGCCGCGACACCTAAAAATGGTATTAAACAGTGAGATGCATATGGAGGACTTTCTGTCCCCTGCAAGCTGCAACCCCCCCTGATTGGGGTCACAGTAGAATTTGGAGTAGATGCAAGGTTGGGTATATGCAAAGTTTAGTTTGCTTGTCGGAGATTTTGTCATAGAAAAAAATCATCCCGGGAGATTTTAGAAAAAAAAGAATAAAAAAAATTAGAAATTATGTCCAATAAGCGATTTTGGAAAAGGGGATAACGTAGGGATCCCCTTAACGTGAGCCCCTCAGAAAGAGGACGTACGGCGGATTCATTCAATGGACTGACTCAAAGGTGTAACCTTATTTGAGCTATTTCGACATATACTTGGAGGTGAGGTCGTTGAGGATTTTTTTTAGTAGGTACCTACTAGTCCGGGTGCTGCAACAGAGATGGTATGGCGGGTGAACCCTTTATTAACCAACGGCAGCTCTCATACATCCCCGCAGTGGGTTACTGAAACGGGGATATCCGTACCCTTTTGTCCAAGGGGTCTAGCAAAATACTTGGCCCTCTAAGTTGGGGGTTGTCCGTCGGGGTAACATCGGTACCACGTAAAAAAACATGTGTTTCATTTGGATGATCAAAATGTTGCCGATTATATCTATAGCAAAAGAATTAAGGACAACGAGCTTCGGATCTGCACGTGGAATTGCCGGCCGAGGAATTCGTAGAGACCCTGGACAAGTATCTATAAAGCCAATACTACAGCCGTCCAGGAAGTGAGATGGTGTGGGGGGAGCCCAGAAAGGTGAAAACTGTGTTATCTACGGCGACTGCTACATGGAGCAATATCATCGTCTATTTGGATGTGGATTTATGATCAAAAGGAAGACTGAGGCAAGAAGTCTTGGGGCTTCCGTAATATAAGCCCACATTAGTTCCAAATTCAAGAACATTGTACTCATATGTGCGCCCATAACCCAAAGAAGTGTTCTACGATCTTCTCGAAAATAAGACGTATACCCGACGAAGTACGATGCCAAAATTGGCGACTTTAACGCCAGAATCGGAAACGAGGGCATCTTTGGCTCTACAGTCGGAGAGCACAGCCTATATGACAACATCTACAGAAACAGATGGGCCGAACAGCACACTTCAATAAACACATAAGGGGACGTGGCGGTTTCCAGTCCAGACCAATAGAAGAATAATTGTAATCAAATTATTCTGGAAGAAAGCACGATTTAGTTGCTTAAGTCATACTCCAAAGAAATTTAAGCAAAAGTGAAATATTTCATTACCAGGTACCAGGTGGTAGTTAACTATAATTTCTAAAATTGTTCGCGTTTTGAAACTTAAAGTCCTTATATTGTAGGAAACACAACTGTATAGAACTGCTTATTTAAAGCATTATTTTTATCCACCTTCATAAGGAATGAATAATCCAAGAAATTTTTTCAAAGATCAGGCTTTTGTCTAGACTATTTTGCCATTATTAAACAGAAAACAAAATCTATTTAAATTTGACTCCCCCTTCGAAAAAAACGCAACTTTATACACAATGATTTTTTATTAAAAATTAAAAATATGTTATCAATGACATTAAGAACGAAATTTCTACTCACTCGTTGGTATGTATATTCTGTATAGAAATGTCACTCTGTCAGAATTTTAGCCATTTGCTTTCTTAAGAATGTATAAGATATCCGTATCTATATACGAAAACGTCATTATCACCCAGAAACTGGTATCTCGCCGCTCCAACCGGAATCATAGAACATCATCAACATAAGAATTCGAAAACGTATTTCTTTTTCTATGCAGATTTAAAATTTCCGATCACAGGTAATAAAACGTGCAAATATAAATGCAAACTATATAAGGTTGTTTTATGGGGAAGTTAAATGACAGAAATACCCGTTCCTCGAATTGAGGGATAGTGCAGTAACTTGCTTAATAGATACAGTATTTAAATTGTTTTTTTGTTAAAACAAGTTATATTAAATGCATAGTTATGCACCCCATTATATTGTTTGATTTATAGAGCCAACATTGTGGATTTCTATTTTTAATTCAGCCTAAGAAATGCAGAATTTATATATGTAGATAGATTTTGAGTTAAAATTAAAAGTATAAATCTAATAAAATCACAATTAGATTAATGGTTCTAAAGCATCTACAGCTATACAATATAAAGTTAATATGTCTAAAATGTTACATAAAACCAATATTTGCTAGAGACAAATCGTCAAAGACGGAGACGTCGATCGCCCCTTTTGACTGAACATACCAAATCAGGGGACAATTCCTCAAATGCAATTTTAGACAAAATATCATTATAGTTAAGTGTTTTAATAACATACATATATTTAGCCTTATAACGTATTAACAAGAGGTACTTTAATCGATATACGCAAGTTTAAATCGTGTTTCGTTTTGCAATTGTGAATTGTTGGTCCTTCGAGCCGGATTATGCTTTGATTTTCTAAGCTTGAATAACATAGGCAATTATAAATTGCGCAAAATTTGTTGTGAATGGCATATTGTAATAAGCACGAATGCATACTGTATAATATGTGCGAAGCTTAAAGTACGACTTGCTCTATTTTTGGAAGAGCTATCTATTATTTGTGGATCTAGCTGACTACCATTATTGAATGAATTCTCATAACTCGCATTAAAAGCCTTTTGAAAAGCAACATTGCTTCTCTACTTACAAGTCTTAAAATTCGCTAAACGCAATTTAGCTGAATAAACGCTATATAATTACCTAAGAGAAAACGAAAGCCAATAGATTTTATCCACGGAAATAATCAAAGGTAATTCGAAACCGTTCTCCCCAGACGCATGAATAAGCACCATAGCCGATTGAAACCTCATACACTAAGCTGCCGATTAACCTTAATTACACTCGCCGCCGCAATATACATTTTGGCGCACACCTCTTTATCACTCTTGGACACATCAATCTCTCATCCGATGCCGTCCCATGTCCCGACGTAAACTGCGTAGACTGCAATCTGCGTACCAACTGATCATGCATTCGTTAATTGAGTGAGTTACGCAAAAACGATCATGGATATGGAGCATGCATACGGTGTGGCGGCCATGTTTCACTGCAAATTCACAAAGCTCCAATCTTCGTATCTGTCACGCCGAGCCGACTGCCGAGCCCAAATCACTATTGGACGTTTCTTCTGGGTTCACAAGATACTTTCCCTACAGACAGTAAAAATTTGGTTTTTAAAATTAATGACATAGCGATACGAGTTCGATTTAGATGGAGTTGCCTTCCTACCTTTCCGCAGAGTCCTCCAATGCCCAACCAAAACACAACATCTGTCTCTCATTCGAGGGGCAAAATAATTAAAATTCAACAACAGCCACTTTGGATGCAGAGGCAGACACGGGTTCAAATGTAGGTTTAGCTGCCATAAAGTGCGTATGCTATACTCCTCCTTAGGCAGTCGCACGGCTAGATACAATGTCCACAAAAAAAAAAAACACAAGAGCTAAGTTTATTGCCTGCTACATTTATGCGTCTTGTCGTCGTTGTGGACCTCCCGTCCATACTCCGCCAGAGGGAGTCAATCTGCGTTATGTTACAATTCCATGTTGATATCTCACCAAGATTACTCACTCGCATCGATCAATTATCGCGCTTTGATCCGAGCGACGCGACGCGACGGTGCTGTGTGCACGATCACTAGCACTCACTTTCAGTCGGACCTAACCTGGTTTTTCGGAGCGTGGCTGTATGACGGCGCGCGGCGTTGGCGGACTCTTATATGTGGATTTTCCTCATTTCCATACCGCCAGGCAGGTATACGTATCTGCAATTTAAGCTGTGCACCATAGAGACGATGACCTGCGTAGATTCGTCGAGCACGCATGCAAGGACTAATGCTGATGGTGGTGTGTGAGAATTTTGTAATTGCTTTGGCGCGTCGAATATAGAAGAAAGTCACTGCTCGGTTTGTGCATTTATGTAATTCGGTGCTTATAACAGATTTATGGACTTATGGAAATCAATTGACAGACCGAAAGCCTGTTTTACGAAATAAATCCAATAACCCAGATCTGTTGGGGAATTTGAATTACACACACGCACTGGAAACTCAACTTGCGATTAGTGAGAGTGAAATGTGTGTGGACCGCAGTGGTGTCCTGGTGAAATAGCGGTTACAAGCTCATTGGTTTACCATGATAATCTATTACATGTAGGTTTGTTCCGGCATGCGTCTTGGCCGATCGATTTGGGAAACTAGTTAATGACATTCCTGATTGCGTATAGTCGTAGTGTAGTGTCACACTGCAGAATGTAGCGATAGTAAATATATCAAAATTGTAGGTTCAGGAAAAGTGTAATTAATCCCAGCCATGTAACCATAACCCCAACACCGAGCGGAGACTGCAGTCGAGGTGTCAATGAGAAATAATTTTATTTAAAAATGTGTCCATATTCAGAAGTGTTTAAAGTCACCATACACACAATACAAAGGATATAAGAAGTGTATTTTTCCAGAGAATAATAGATTTGTTAAATGGATACAATAATGAACTTTGAAATGCGAGGATTTCCATCGAATCTCGGAAACATAGCTGGCGTTACTTATTCAATTATTTGACCACTAATTCCTAGCAATCAGTTCTGCAGCTTTGTGATGGGCACAAAAGAAGGGAAGAACTTGGACTTCTCCGAAGAAAAAGAAAGAACCCGAGAAGCGGGTAGTCGAATCTATTGAAGGATGCTACTGCATCTACTGCGGAAGTGGTACCAGAGGATAGGTTCCCAAGGTTTTAAGGCCCAAACACCAGGGATGGCGATCAGTCCGATATGCTGCCTATAGTCTATGCTGTAGCCTGTAATTAACTCACGCTCTACACAACCTAACCTAAGGCCCGAACAGAAACCTGCAGAGATGAGCATGAAAATACGGATTCACAGTCACTGCTGAGAATTTTGAAAGAACACTGCTGTAGAACGGATCGGCACATATAGCCACCTTGGATGCAGTGGCAGAAGACAAGTCGCTGATCTATGCTTGTTCTATAGGTACTCCCCTGGTAGATGTTCCGAGGCACTCAAGGACATTATCCCTCAAAATGCAACTTTTGGGCGCCCCACAAGACAGGTTGTTAATGCTGATGACCATACAGTACACTTGACAACCGCGAGGACATCATCTTTCCAAAACTCCTTCTGTTACAGGACATGCAAACCTTGGAACTCGCTTCCTGGGGATATACTACAATTTGCAGCAATTTAAGTGCAGAACTAACATACATCTGCAAGCATCTCGGGGCGCTGATGAAGCGTTATAGGTTAAAAAAAAACACCCAGTCGCTGTCAGGCAGTATATTCAAAATGTCCGTCCACCCAAAACAGAAGCTGAAGCGGATGGCCAATCTCCGAGCAGTTTTCCAAAGCAGCGGGAGATAACTTGGTAAGAACTGAGAAGCACGCACCAATTTATCTGCAAAATTTGGTCGGACAAGATGTATGCTCCATGAACTTTAGCTCGTGCGTTACAGAGAAATTAGTCGTCGACTACCAACCAAATCTTCGAACTCTCTTGTAAATCTCACATCAATATACACAAAGCCTCCTTATCGGCTTCAAAGACGAGGGACGATAACGTATACCAAACTAATGATGATTTATAGAAAATTAAAATGTAGGACAGTGGTCGCTCAGTCAGTGGTTACCTTGATCGCTTGATGGACTACTGAGTGAGAGTGATATCTTGGCTCGTTCTCCGGAAAAATACAAATCACATCTCAAGGTTTGTCGGTTTGTCTTAATATACCTGGTGCGGCTCCATATTAAATAAATCCCGGACTCGGTATGGTATATGGACCATCAAACTTTTGATAAATGTCATCTGTTGTTAGGACAGCGCTTCAGTTTTTATTGTTCATAAAACAACAATTTTTCAAGCCAAGGTCAATGCAATTAAACTCTGTGCCAAAAAGTGGGTAAAAGGTAATCCCTGAAGATCATATGTCAGACGCACACAAATTTAACTCCAGGCTCGTCTGGCACTGCATAAACTCCATAGAGTAGCTAACTGCCTTTCAGCAAAGTCGCACTCTCCTATGGATTTCAGGTCACGAGGCAACGAAAATCCTGATCAGCTGGCTCGCAAATGCTCAACAACTCCCTTTATTGGTCTCGAAACTTTTTGAAGCCTACCAACCAGCAACATCAACTTAGAGGTGGACTCATGGGAGCTCCATACTGAGCTATCGATAACCGAATCGAATGTCAGACCAAAAAGCTTATCAGCTATGCTAATAGGAACGCACCCTTTAAATACTCTCCAATCCATGAGCAAAAGTTATGCTAAAATATAATTTCATCACCCGTCACTTAATTATCATCTTCACTAAGTTGGCATAACTTCCACTGATATGTAGGTACCGAGTTTACATAGAAGACCAAGGACAAGAAACAGCGGAGCACATCCTAGGGGGATTCCCGGACAATTATACCCAAAAAAAGACTAAAACATTTCAACAAAGGTTTATTAAAGGTTCAAGACATTAAAATCTCACCATCGACGACAATCGTGGGGTACTTCGGGACCTTGATTTAAATGCATCATAGTGATTCCGAGGGGAGCACAAACAGCCAACCTACCCTTACTAAAAAAATACTATCGTCAGCACTCATCGCAAACGAATTGTATTTTAATCCCAGTCACTCTTACCAGATTCTTTAGACAGTTCGAATTTGCTGTGATTAACTTCCAAGTTAGCCATAGACCGATCTAACTGGAGAGGCGTTCTGGTTGAGGCCCAGTTAAACCACAGACTGTACTGTAGGTTAGGTTAGGTTAGGTTACGTTGTATTAGGTGTGACTTCATCACAGTATATTGGGACCATCGTTGTGTCTAGGGAACCTTTAGGGTAAAAACTTAAACCAATTTCCCTACAGACCCTAAAAATTGTTTCCATTTTATTTTTGAGGCCAACCTCCTCCAAATTTTCGAAGAACTTTCCAAGGTGTTTCCATCTGTACCGAGCAATAGCTTGACATTCACAGAGAAGATGACTTATATCCTATGAGACATGTAAGTCTTCCCAGTACCTGAACGTGTCCGTTTTTATTAAACCTAACCTCATAGCGTGCTTCCTTTGAAGACAGTACCCTGAGAGTATCCGGTATCCCTATTGCCATTCGTTGCTTTTATCTGCTGAGTTTTAATAATTCTACAGATTTTTTTTCCGATCAGACCTAGGCCACAAAGCATTTGAGACCTTGTGACCTACTTTATCCGATCATCTTTGGTCTGTCCTATTTCTATAGTTTTCTCGAGAATAAATCTCTTGGCCACAGCCAAGTCTTATACCCCCAATAGTTTCAATTTGTGCAAGCTCTGCTCCGTTTTTGACCAGAATGTCAGACCTTTCGTTACAGTCAATGTGATGCCAGTGCAGACTGTTCTTTATACCCTGGTCAACATATCCCGTATATGGAGAGAGATTGTACCGTAAGTAACTTCAAAGTACGTCATACCTATTGGTGTTGAATTTGTTCAATTGTCACACCTTCGATGGACTTGCAAATAAATCGAATTGCATCAGACAATGGTGATGTCTTAAATAACATGGTACATATCAACCAATCAATACACTCTAAGATAAAAAAAATAACATTATCCATCCATGTTACTACATCTCCTAACAGATATTTCGAAATACTTTGCCTGCGCTCGAAGCCAGAACAATGCTCCTATTAAGAGTACATATCTAAATCTGAACATTCAAACCGAATTCGTTTCCAAGAATCCTTTCGAATTCATGCGGTAAACAAAACTGCCTCTCCAATACAGGCTCCACAAAACCCAACTGAAACAATAACATCTAACGATTTCGATCGTTATCTTGTGCGACCGCGCAGTGCAATTTCTTATCTCACTTCCATCATCTGATTTCGAGCAATCTCATTGCCTCTCGTCTTGCACGTAAAATGTGTACTTGTTGAGATACTTGATCTACTAGATATTCTGCATCCAGCCATGTATGGCTTGAGTGTGATTTAATTTGGTTTATTTTTTTTTTTTGTGTTAGATTTGTCGCACTTGATACACTCGGGCACTGTCTAAAAATGTTAATGTGCGAATGTGCCATATCACGATTTTTGTTTCAAGAAAATGTATTGTTCGTTTTTACTTTTAGCCAACATTCCAATGTTATGTGAATTAATAAAAAAGTAAATGCAAAGCAATTATACAACAATGCCATTAATTGTTGTGATCTTCAAAAGTTGCGACCGTTAATCTCATTTTATAGACAGCTGCCGCCATAAACCATAAATCCCAATTGGAAAACCGAATCGCATATTCAAATGTGCGAATGTGAATCAATGGGTTTTGTGTTTGAACAAGCTCAATAAATTTGCAACGAATATTGGCAATAACAGTAGTTTTATTCCATCTTCCACGCCCGGCATCTTTTGTAATGAAGCGGATATCTACATTATTCATGAAAGCTTATGCGAGTATGCATTATCCGTGTTGTCTTTGTCACACAAATTTATGCATCCATTTTTAGATTGCTCACTAAATAGGTATAGACAAATCGAAAGGCTGGTTCCGACGTAATCCAATTATACCTTATCTTTAGTAGATGGGTATAATAATGACAGATATTAAGTTGATTTTTTTTTATCCATTTTAAGAAATTAGATAATTGGCAACTCTGCATCAGCATGCCTTTGTATGTCGGTCATCTGAATTATAGTGACATTGAAGCAATCACCGTATTTATGGGCATTTAATTTTACGAAATGGATATGACCTAGCCACACATTAATATAGATAGATATAATTATGCACAACTAATGTTGCAGATTGCAGTAGAATTTTAAGTAGCCTTTTTAAATCCGCAATCGATTGATTCAAACAAACCTTCAGAAGATGCCATACAGTGAAATACAATTTGCAATTGAAGACTGGTCAAAGGACAATTGAAAACAAAGAAGCAAAATTTGGTGAGGAAGCAAGAACATTTTGGCAACATAAGTACAACAGTGGTACGGGTTTTAGAAGTGGGTTTTCCAAAAACGTTTAATTCTTGCATTTTTTCATCCCTACGAGGTACGACATTTTACTTAGTTCAATGTTGAGAAAAAGTTGAATACTTAGCGCGAGCGGTATCATCGAACCTTAGAAGATACCGATTGTCCATTGCTGTTCATCTGGCGATTTTCTGATTAGTATTAAATAGTAGGTCAACTTCACAAATTCACGGAAGAAAATTGAAGCGTATTTTGGGTTGGGCAGAGTACCTACTTTCAATCCGGAAGATATATTCTAGTTTCTAGTCATACCAAAATCCTGTCAAAATAAAACTCAGCTTGTCAAAATTTACCACCTAATGGGCACCCACTTTCACGGACGTAAAGACTGTTGTTCTCTCTTCACAAGTTTCCTTTGCTTCACGGGATATTAGCATTAATCCAAAAATACTTCAAGACATCTCTATTTTGATTAGCGATGATTTATCGAAGCTTGTTTAAACTTCGGTAAATTCCACAGGTTATAAAGCGCAGACATGTGTCCGCGACAGACTTTTAGCCTCAAGAGAGTTGGAGGAATTTCTCAAAAAACTTCCACTTCTAGGTATACTTATAGACGTCAACGACAGTGTCAGGAAATAACTTTTTTTTTTTAAGAATTTCACAACGAAGCTCAACAATTTAAAAAAAAATTGAGCAATAAATGCACGGTCTATAAAGTGGTCGTTGCATTGGCTAAATATGGATCGAGAACGGATGAAGGAACAAACACTACAAATCCATTATGCTACTAGCATCTTTCAAGCTTAAATATGCGCTATGGGGAGGTTTGTAGAAATCTTGAGAAAAACTGCAGAAACTGCAACATATGTAGCACTGACGTCAGATAGGAAATCAGCTATCAACGCATTTAAAGCATGTAGTTACTAGAAGTCTAAGCTTGTGTTGTAATGCATTCACAAGCATCATATAACAAAGTAGGTAAGTACAGTAGAGTAACTGTGCAAAAAAAATAACCGCCATATTCAAAAACCCCCAAGGCCTGAGCCGAGGTTAGGAACTTTTAGTGAACTAATCGGTAATTTTTTAAGCACTTGGTTTTTAAAATTTCAAACATATCGACTGGTACCTCATCAATAACACAAGTTCTGTTGTCATCCAAGGCGGCAATAGTTGCTGGCTTTTCCGTCTAGACGAGAGACTTCGCACATATCCCCACAAAAAATAATCCAGGCGGCCAATTCAAAGGTCCAAACCGTGAGATGAATTGCTCACCAACACAAACCACATAGAACTAGACCACCGAATTCCATGCACCTACCCGATTCTCCTCGCAATAAATTCCCCTGCCTGTGAATACCTACGTGTGAAATGTCAAAATCAATGGCGGCAATGATTTTCCATGCTATACCATGGGCCTAGGATTTTTCAAGTATGCGTACGTTAATGGCGCTCTTTTGATTTTGTACAGCACCAATATATGAAAAATCCTGGGCCCGCAAGCAGCTTGTAGGCAAAGTCCGTTATGTGGGAGGAGTCGACGGTCTAGTTCTATGTGGTTTGTGCTCACCGCGTTCGCCTCGCAATATGCCCATGGATTGGCGAACGTGACGCATATTTTACTGAGCACGATTTTTGGTAATACAATTCAATAAGTTGCAAACGTTGTTCGGGCGTAAGTCTATTCATGGTAAAATGGCAATGCTAACTTAGCATTTTTTATTGTGACACTGACTGACACCAGTCACGAATCACGCGTGAACTGTCAAAAAAAATTTGTCTGAAAAACAAAACACCATAAAAATTACCTGAACCTGAAAATGTTCAAAGCATTTATTAGACCAAACAACAACAACCTACGTATACTGACAGGCTTCCTCCCTAACGGGACACCGTAGACTCAGACTAAGACTAAGACAACACCTGATGAAAATAGGTACCTATATCAGACGAGGGTCTCTGCAGATTCTGCGATGAGAGCCCCGAAACTCCAGATCACATTCTGGAATCCTGTGGGCACTAAATAAAAGGATTAAATATCTGGGCAAATACCAGAATGAAAGCACCTTTAGAGGGGCCGCAGTGCTAGGGCCAGATGAAGGCACTCCCGACTTTTAATCTAATCTAAATACCAGTTACCAAATGAGGATATACCTACCACGGACCAGCTAGTATACATTTGCTGATTCTCTAAAGTGGATACGAAAGCTAAGACAGAGCAAAGACCCTCACGGCCATAAATGGGACTCTGGAGAAGGAAATAAACGTTTTGAAGGTATAAGCAAGGATCACAATCATAGATCATAAGTTGCCAGGGCACTGAACGCTCGCTGAATAAGGGGACCACAACCAACTCTTGTATGCAACTGAACTGGATCATGAAATTTTGTCATAGTAAAGTTAAAAGTTATCAAAACAAGCTGCGTTTCAGCCGTTAATCCGAGTAAAACTGTATGGATGCTATCAACCACCAAGTACAAAATACCGGCCTTCAAACTTCCAAATAACAACAACCAAAGACTGTTTCCATCTTCCGATGTCAAGTGCCAAGTAGTCATCCGTAATCCGAGACCCAAAGCACATATGTTCCTCCATTAACGTTTTCAGAAGAAAGGTTTTGTCAAAAGGTTAAAACTCCTACGTATTTTGACTGCATTGATGGGTTGCCAGATTTTAAATTTACAGATTTATTTTTTATAATTAAAAATAATATAACAACTCGTACCTACAATTATGTAACTGATTTGATAAAAACAATCACATTTTGCAAAAACGTATAGTACGGGAATGTGGAGTAAGTAATAATTGTAGACTTTCAAATATCACACAACCGAACATTTTTTTTTAAATAGTAACAAGTGTATCACCACATGATCAGAGCATTGACGACTGACATAACGAATCTACTCGCTCGTCTTGTAGTAAATTCTCCCGAGTGTTATTTGCTTAACTGTGAATTCCTGTAGAAAAGGTGACAGATCTGTGTACATAAAAAAGCCTCCAATTCCTTTTTAATTGGCATCACTGCATAGCTATACGAATATATATACCAATCATAAAAAAAGTCGAACAAGTCGTACAGGTGCGATTATTTTTATACAACTTTAATGAGTAGATTTATAGGAAAATTGCTCGAATTCAGGATTTTTCTTTTTCAATCAAAATCGAAGGTAGGTATGTACACGTAATCAACAGTTCTTCCAACTTACTTATATCCACCTCAACTACATTGCGGTAATTCAAATTTAGCATGACGTGTTTTTACTGTTTCTTTTTTATTTTGTCGCAGACCACCTGAGGTTCGTTCAGTCCTTGATTGATTGGACATATGCTAATTCACAGCGACATTCGTAACACTTTGGTTGGGATTATTAATAAGATAGATCTATGGGACCCACCGCAGAGTCACAGTTCGGTTGGGGTGTACAAACTGGTATACATGTATAGATTGTGTGAAGATTGGTCCAATTATTCCTGATTGATCTTGTCAAGTTTATTTAAGCTAGTTGGACTGTATAGTATTCCCTGCGGACAAGTTGACAAAGCGAATATGTCTAGTCGTGACTTTTGTCATATCGGTGATGAAACTGAGTCATGTATACCACAATGTTACACAATGATGCAACTATGAACATATAATAATTGGGAGCGTTATCAATGTTATGCCGTTGGAAATTGGATTAACATCATTTGCTAATCATATTCGCATTTTTAAAAACGCTTACATAAGCGGCCTACCAATCTAATAACAGTAACTTACTCTAATTGAATGCAAGCATGTACTATACTCATTTATTAGGAAGTAGGAAAAAAAATGTGAAAGTAAGTTCAATGGCAATTAGTAGCGATTGACAGTTATGACTAGTTATATGTAATTTTTTTCCGAGTTGAAACTGTCTATTGACCATGAAAAGCTATTGTTTTAATGGAATTGTGACAAAGCTAATCGATTATGTATGTAAGATACATTCTATAGTTGAACCAGATAATATCTATGGATACACAGAACTGCGCAATTTTTCTGGTAAACAGAATGGCAACCTTATAGCCAACCATTCATGTGATATTCAGAGGTCTACACTTTAGTAAACAAATAAAAATGTGATTGCTGTCGTATTATTTGATTCAAATGCATTGAACAGTAACAGAAACACAACATTTTCGATCATACTCTACTCGTATCTCTGATTGACATTTTTTGCATAATGTTCAGTCTTCAGATAGTTAGACCTAAGAATAAGAATAAACTGCAGAACAAAAGGAATGCAGTTGACTTCAGACCTTCAGTAAATAATCCAAGGAGGTATCTGCATACATTTATCTGGGGCTAACTTCAAAATCTTCGTTTGATTCATCGTTACACTTGCCAACCGCTGTTTCTTTGGCCTAAGAAGACAACTGACTTAAGTAGGGCCTTGTCAACACATACTAAGGAGACTCTATCTAATATCCTCATCATTCCAATACTTTTCTATGGCGCAGAAACATGGACGTTAACAAAGGCGAATGAAGATCTTCTTATTCTTTTCGAAAGCAAAATGCTTCGAGTACTTGTCGGTCCAATTTGTATTGACGGGCTTTGGAGGAGGAGATTTAACAGCGAATTCTACGAGCTGCACAAGTACAGCGACATAGAAATGGTCAGAAAAGTACGTATCAGTCGACAAAGATGTCTAGCACATGTAAAGCGATAGGCCCGATAGTCTTCAATTCCAACCCAGTAGAGGAAATCATCCTGGCAGTTTTTTCAGTTGACGTTTATGAACGGGAGCCTGGAAATCTTGTTAAGAACGTCCATTGAATGGCTGGACGTAGCTACTAAAAGTCACGACCAATCTAGCTTTTTCATCAGAATACATTTATAGTCGAGTTAAGACGACAATATTTTCGAATGTCGCCGTGTTTCGCAGGGCAGTGGTTATCACGTTAAAGATAAAGAAATGTTTCAGCATTTTAATGTTAAATGTGATTTAATTTTCACAGTCAATCAGATTTTTCATAATTGAAAAAGAAAAGTTTAAGGCCACATTTTATTGTTGGGTGCAGACATACCAGGGTGGACCAAATAGTGTTTCTTTTTAAATCATCGGTTATTTTGACACTGACAGCTGTTTCCCGCTCGAAATCTTGACAGAAAATCAGTATCATACCTCCGCGGAACAAAATGAGTTGCTTTACGCTTGAACGTTGGGAAATATTGAAAACTTATTTCCAAAGTGAGTGCTGTTTAGCCCAAACAGTGAGTTTTTGGAAAAAAGTTTTGACCGAAATGAAGCACCCATCGCGCCTGGTGTACGTAAGTTTGTGCATATTCTCATTTCGGCAGCTACGTTAACAAACAAAATTCCTGCATCTTGGGCTCAAAAAACCCGCACGTTATTGTCCAGAAGCCAATGCATTCACAGGGAGTGACGGTTTGGTGATGATTGCGAAGTGGTGGCATCATTAGACCATTTTTCTTCGAAAATGAGGCTGAGAACAATGTTTCGTGCGACAGTGGGCGTTACAGAGCCATTTTAATCGACTTTTTTTTACTGAAAGACATGGATTTGGATGACCTCTGGTTCATGCAGGATGGCACGCCATGCCACATAGCCCATGCCACAATCGATCTTTTGAGCACCAAATTCCCAAATCGTGTTATTAGCCGTCTTGGCGATGTCAATTGACCGCCTCGGAGCTGCGATTTGACCTCTTTGGAGGAACCGTGAAAGACCGATATTATGCCAACAATCCGGAAACGATTCAAGCACTTAAGGTCAATATCATCCAAGCAATTCGTGAGCTACAGCCCGAAACCATCAACAAGGTCTTGGAAAATTGGAGTGACAGAATGCGCTACTACGAAACCAGCCAAGGCAGCCACTTGAATGACGTTGTATTCCATTATTAATGGGAATGTTTGCTCTTACTAATAAAGCCATAATATATGGAAAACAATTTAATTTCGTCCATTTTATTGCATTTTTAAAAAGAAACTTGTATTTGGTCCAACCTTTATATTTATTCCATATTATTAAACAATGATAATGGTTGAGCTGTTTTACTAAAAATTCTAACCATGAGGGAATATTACAAACTAGGAAACATTTTACAGTAGATATTCTAGGGAAAGGCTAAATGTTTTTATTTTTTAAGGTGTATGGCTTGGACTCAGTTGATTGAGGCACTTGTCCCCTTATAACTTTTAAAATGTCCTAAAATCACGCTGACTAATAATGTATTGTTCATATAAAATTTATAATTGCAATAACGCCGTAATAGGTACGACAAAAAAAGTGTAGCCTATATTAATAAAATGATTTTCAAAGAAGACAATAAACGCTACTTGTTTTTTTTTTTGCCAACACTCCCATATTTTTAAAATTCGCTTCGAAATCGTATTTAATTTTAATAATTCATTATAATTGTATTCACAATATTTTGCGTCCAAACGATTAACGTAATAAAATTATTGTTATATCATTAAATGCGAGCATTAGAGGTTATGAATGGTTTCTCACGATTACTAATTCCATTTTGTAATCATTGGCTTACTCATTTTTGGTATAATATTAATTAAATATGTGCATTTTATTTTTATGCAAACAAAAAAATTGCCACCCCCAGCAAAAATTAAAAAGTTTTGTAGTTATGCCAAATTGATTCCGGCAAGATATTATGCAAATGTTGAAGTAATACTGACACTTTTGGGCACAATCTTATTTGGAACATTTTGACAGTTAATAAATAATTTCGCATAATGACATTGGCGTTAATGGAATATTTTGATATTGGTAATTGACATTTTTAAAAATCAATTTGCAGTGGCACCGTTTTCATTTAATTGACATGTTAAAAGCTTTTCCTTATAGAGCAGATTTTAGTGAGCTTCATGTTTGGGAAAACGAAGTAGTTCAAGCAGTCTTAGAGCTTAGATCATTATTAATGAAAATTGCATCATATATCTGAATACACAACGTTTACTATAAAGGTATATTAGATACTTAATTATTGTAATTTCGTTTGTGGCATTTAAATAGATAGAAATAAAGTCAAAAGCCAATATAATGAGCCGGATTTAATAAGGGGGAAAACAAAAACAGACTTTTGACTTAGACTCTGACTGATAAATCCCTCCGAGAGTATAGGTACAAAACTCTCAAAAAGTCTCTCGTTTTGACCGCCCAGATGCAGAATCAATACGTAGAACCCTTCCATTTAAAAACAAAATTCGTAAACGTTTGGTATTAGTTTTTATCAAAAAAAAAACAAGTTCTCTATTTTACAGAACATTAGAACATCGACATTTTTTGTCTATGTATCCATCCATCCGGCTTTGAACGCGCTCAGGAATTGTATTGCGTAATTATATTCTTGTCTATCAAGAAGACAATGCATAATTATCAATGTCCATCATTTTACAACTTAATAGTTCCCATAAGTTTCGAGTAAATTTTTTGTCGAAACAATTTTGTTTTGACTTTATTGAGAAAACTTTTCTCCACTCAACTGGACGCGTATGCTCTTCAACAGGTCCCAGACTATCCCAATGCCACACATTACGATTGGTTCGGAGGTTTAGTCGTAAAAGGTAACAAAAAGATAGACAGATATGCACAGGCAGAAAGACAGAGTTTTGGAAGAAAGTACTAAGCACCAAATCTTCTATAAGATTTGACCAGATGCAAGACACGAGCCAATAATGCGAACCTTGGTCTTTTGAAACGTTCAGCCCTTCAATCGTCTCTGTACCGTAAGTGGTTCTCAAGATAAATAAATAAATAGGTGGCGCACCAGGCGGGTGACACCCAAGGCCTAGCTTCTCGCAACCATTCGTTTTGTGTGAGTTTCTATTTTTGGGACGAATGGAAGGGACCTACAATTTTATGCCGAGTCCGAACGGCTGAATTGAGAAAGCCTTTTCATGACAGTAATACTCTCGGATGTTTGTCAGAAGTTCGCGATGGCGCAGTAGAAAAAACTTTAAGATGTAATTTGTGTTTTTCCGGGGATCGAACCTGGGATCCCTCGCACAGTCCAGCACACTAACCACTGCGCTACTGCACCCAGATACATGGCTTAAAAAATCGCAATAACCGCATAACTAACTGAGTCAGTCACTCAATGACAGATCATCACAATTATAAATAAACCACTTCCTGCCATCCTAGAATCGGAAAATTTGGCACAATTATGCAGATCCGGTTGTTCATCATACGCTGGAAAAAGTCGAAAGCTTTAGATTTTCCATTCATTTGGCGTGATACACGCCAAACTGACAGTATGATATGATATGGAGAGTATGAGAAAAGTGTCGATTCTGAGAACATTATTCTTCATTGAAAACTATATGCCCTTCTTGTTAAAGCGAAACACCCACCTTCAAAGTAGGGAAGCAATTAAAAAACTTTAAAATCGTATCTCTTCTGAATGAGTCGATGGATTGCTATGGAATTGAAACTAAATGTTGCCCGATTAGACCCTATAGGTTATGTCTGAGAAATCCATACGGATTGGGTCTGGGTGAGTAGCTTCAACGTGATACCATAAGGCTTTTATGCCACATACAAACAGACAAAAATACAAATTATTTAAAACATAGGTTGATCTTCTTTAGAAAACAAGAAAAAGGGACAACCAGAAGGAACACCATTCTGTGGTTTAGTCACCTCGATAGATGTGCATAAATTTTCGATCACTTGCAATATCTGCCGACATGGAGTCAGTTTTCAGCTGATTTTTAATGATTTGGAGGATTTGAAAAGGTCAAAAGAAATGCCGTACACACTTTTAAAACTCCAACGATGGTTACGGTATATAAATCCGCGCAATCAGAACCACAACTGCAACTGCATACTTTAATAACTATTCACTATTTACTATCAATGGTCCAACCACTTAAGATTGTCATTATTAAATTGCAAATTTTGAAACCTTTTTCAAACTCAATAATCAACATTATAGTGAATTATATCTTATTCAAACAATTCACGCTAAAAAAAAATGGAGAACTGATTAACAGTCCAACTCGATTATCAGGTTTAAAATAAATCCAAAAATTGACATTTTTACCACATACCTTCTTCTAGAGTGATCTTCAAGTTTATTCTGAAAATCTATGGAATTTTATGGCACAAGTAATCCTAAAATGAGTATCCTTTCTATTATGCTCTGTATCCTTGTCGCTCACTATCACATTTCACACTGCGAACTAAAAAATAAATTATAACTAAGTCTTGTTTTTTTTTTTTTGCAATATTTAAATTTTTATCCAATTAAATTGGATTTTTAATTTATTCTTTTTTAAACTATACATGTATACCGCAACCTTACACGATCGTTGAAAGGTATATTCTATACTGAACTTTAGAAAAAAAAAAAGATATTCGTTTAATGATCCGCGAATAGCAACTCACACCGTCAACATCGAGTGAGTAACGAATTTTGACTGAACCTAAACTGAAGTTAAGCCAGTGCATTTATAAAAATACAAAACTGCAAAAAAAAAAAAAAAACAAATTCTGCGAATTTCGTGAAGCTCTGTCTTAGACTAAACGTGTGTGTTGGAGTTTGTCTCGCACAGAGTCTGCTGAATGGCAGCGCAACAGCAGCAGATATCGACCGGGTAAATCCAATTCAACATCCAACTTCCAAGTTAACTTGTGTCCATTTAAAATGAATGTTGTTGTGGATTCGATTTGCACTACTAACCTGCTCTCGGGGGGATAAAAATAAAAATAAATCTCAATTCAATGATGGAACAGCGATTTGGCGACTTTTTTTTTTGATCATTGGAATTAATCATGGATCACCAGCACACCACACACAATGGGCCGTTGAAAAGGGAAAGGAAGCCAATATTGATTGTAATTGTAGTCCACATTAAAATGACACTTTTGTGCATAAAATACTTAAGTGCGGGAGAAGGGTAAGTGAGTTGGGGGAGGGGGTTTTTATGGGTGCTTGGCTAGAGTTAAGTCAATCTAATGGGGGCGTTAATGGGTATGCAAGAGTGTAAATTTGTCATTAAACTAGATGCATAGATATACATTCGATACCGCCATAGATACATTTGCAATTTGACGACCACCTCTCGACACCTATTATATAGACACATTCCCTGTGATAAACACTTAAACAAGTTTTTAGACTGGAAAAGTTCAAATAGATGACACTGGCGGCCTTCACTTCATCGAGGTAGCAAAGTATCTATTGTTGACTTTTTCACTTGAATATAAAAATGCTAATTAATACCGTCTTTTGGGCATCATCAAGATCGCATCATTGTCAACTAGATACGTTTCTTATGCTAACTCGCGTTTTTTTCGTTAGTCAAATGCGCGATTTTTTGTTTCTATCTTAATGTCACATCTGCTTTAAGTTGGGATTATGTTTTTGTTGCTGTGAAATATTTGCATTCTTCACTATCTTGACATGGCATCGATCAATCAATTGGTGAGCGATTTATTTGAATTCTGGGGGTTGGACTCTTCTACGACTACTTAAATAGGTTTGCATTCGTCTTCTAATACTAATTTATTGACAGATCTAGGTTAACGGTTGAGTATACGTCATCGATTGTGTAAGTTTGAGGAAGTAAGCACTTTGATTTTTGGATAAGGAAATCATCTTAATCGTCTCGAGATTTGTTTATTATATTTTATGACATTGATAACAGCCACCGATACTAGTCCAAACTCCTGATTTAATTTGAGTCTCCAAACTGCTTTTAGTTTCTAAATATGTGCCTTTCGCGCTCCAGGCGTAGGCTTATACTGTCGTAGTATAGTACGATTCGGACGACATGTATCCAATTAACTAGACACTTAATAGTATTTGACACAACGTTGTGCAACTGAAATGCGTTGGAATTGAATAAAAAAAAAACTAAATTGAATTAGAATACAAATTGCGTGAAAATTATCTGGGACAACATGAATTGGTTGTCTGTCCGCACAACTGTTATAGGAGCGTAATTTACGGATAGTCATACAAAACTGACGTTTTGTTGCAAAATATTTGGGTTATTGAATAAAGCAAATATAACGTTTTCTTATTGGTTAGGGTTAGGTGATTTGTCTAAATAGCATTAATTTATTACATTCTCTTGAGTATCTTGTTGACGTACAGGCCGACTATCTACTTCAGATTAATTTGCTGTCGACTAACGGTAGCGGTGGATATTTTTCTTAAAGCATGCGGTACACACAAACACAGGTTACACAAAATTGTCTACACAAATATTATGGAGGCCATTCAAATAAAAGAAACTAATTGTGTCCAAGCCATAATTTGTTAAATAAAAAACTACTCTGTACCACTAGCGAGTAAAATGTTTACCCAGAACCCATGGTATAGGGGTAAGCGACTAGTAAAACAATTCGGATATTTTCAACATCGCTCCGAAAAGCAGTAGTTCTAGGGAGGTTTAGATTTCTTCTTCATCTCTGCAGCTTCTGCAGAAATCCCTGGGATGAAGACGCCAAGCTTTTTAGACATATTTTCAGTGATATTTCCTGGCGAGCATTAGGATTTGGTTCCTATTAAGGCACATTTGGGATTTTGAATATAAATTGCTGACCACGCAAGCTAGGGGTTATGCCCGAGTTTATGCCACAGACAAATGGTTTTCCCATTGTTGGTTAAAAAAAATCTATACATATATATAAAAAAATGCATTCAAAATATTATATATCGAAAACCACCCAATCGATTGAATTCAAATTTACACACAAGTATACAGAAGTATACCTGTGAAGATTGGTCAAAATTGGACAAAGGGGCGTGGCACCGCCCATACAAAAAAAAACATTAAAAATCGTATAAGATTTTGAAAAAGTCGCAAAAAAAAGGAGATTTGCATACAAAAAGGGGCAATACTAATCTGCCCACAAATGGCACAAAAAAAAACTCAAAATGAGTGAGCTGTGAGTTTACTAAAGTTAAGTAGAACGAGATGATAATATCCGTATTATCATATCGTTCTATTTTATTGTTGCTTTGAACATGGTTATAGCTAAATTGTTAATGCCTTAACTTATGACAATAGGACATTAATAGCTGAAAGCTGATACCTCTGGCTGATAGAAAAAGGACGCATTCAGATCCCAATTAATTGTGAAGTAGTTTCGTAAAGTAATTATTATGTCATATTTCGTATTTCATACAAAAAGGTGTTTCTTTTTCAAAATGGGAAGACTATCAACGAAATACAGAAAATGGGCAAATATGGGCAATTTTGGAAAAGTGGTCTCAAGAAAAGAAAAAAAGGGGAAAAATGAAACTTTAGTCGCATAAAGTCAGCCCTGCCCTGGAGTGCTCCTCTGAAGATTGAACAAAGGGGCGTGCACTGCCCACCGAAACGATTGAGCTCAAATTGACAGATAATCTTAGGTATATAAAGAGGTGTGGCGCTATTTTTTAACAGTCATGGGAGCCAAAGTTTGTAAAATTTGTAACATTGATAGCTATGCATTGTCCTGATAGACAATAATATTTTCAACGCAATACGATTCCTGGAAAAACCCAAATATATGTAGCACGGAGCATTACAATAAAAACTGTTTATCACTGATTTAAATGAATTTGAAACTGATTTTTTTATTTATCTATTTTGCACTACGAAGTGTGCAGGGGTTCGCTAGTACTGTATAAAAACGACTATACTTCTAAAACGAATGGTGTGTTATCCCTATATAACAATTGCTCCTACATATTTGGATACTAGGTCTATTGATACCTAATACTAAGCGATAACGTCGTAAGGCTGTAATGCCAAGAGACTGTCAGAAACTTTTACGAACAATGTCGACTAACAAAACAAGAAGCTTATAGAGCGGTGCTACGAAAAGAGACTAGAGCTGCTCTTAGGTGTGGTCTTAGGTCATGCAAAAGTCCGGCGCCGATTAAATTTTCACACTTAGACATATCCTAAAAAAAATTCCAAGAAGTCCAATACGGTACTCACCATTTTTTTATCGAAGTGGGGAAAAGACAACTTTGGTTGTATTTAATGCAAACAAGACACAGCTCACAACATTTTCTAGGAAAAATGCATCAACAGTTCCTCAGATCCAAATGGATGACCATTCAATCCATCCCAAGGACTCAATGCACCTTCTAGGAGTCGCAGTCAATTCGAGAATCACATGGCAGGGCCATATATCCTATATCGCAAGATCGGCGTCCGCTAAGTTGAGCTACCTATTAAAAGCAAATATGCACTTTAGCCCCAAGCAACTTCTCCTTCTGTACAAAGCACAGGTTAGACCAGGCCTGAAATATTCTTTCCATATATGGAGTTCGGCCCCAAAACGTGAACTTAACCTACTTGACAGCATACAGAGACGAGCGGTATGCACAGAAGACAAGTCGCTGACCTATGCTTGTTCTATAGGTACTTCCATGGTAGATGTTCCGAGCAACTTAAAGACATTATCCCTCAAAACTCCTTTTGTTACAGGACAAGCAAATTTTGGAACTCGCTTCCTCGGGAAATATTTTCAGAAGACTACAATTTGCAGCAATTTAAATGCAGAACTAACATATATCTGCAAGCATCTCGGGGCGCTCTTAAAGCGTTATAGGTTCGCCTTTTTTCAAATATACTTCCTTCGAGAGAAACGAACCTATGAAGCTTTACCAGCGCTGCGAGATGATCTTGCAGATAGGTCTTAGCTGTGAAAAATTCAATTCTTGGTCTAACCTGTGATTTAGTTTATTTCGGCTCTTTGATCTAAATGTGCTTGTGCACCAGACCTTCAGATTATCCCTTTACTTTCCGGTCCAATAGTATTACATAAGATTTTCAAGAGAATGGATGAAATATAAAATTATTTTAGGAAATCGTGTCCAACTATGTTGTGCTTACTATAGAGCTACAGTTCCAGGCGTATTTTCTATACCAATATGAGTTCAGAAACATGCGAATGAATGCTTCCAAAGCCGGCTAACTCCAATGGATCTTCAAACATTTTGTACTTGCTCAGGTCAAAACCCTAGAGGTGTTAATTATAATTGACATTGCAATGATAAAGAAATTCGAAAAAAAAACCAATTTGATCGTGTAAGCGACCTTTTCCAAATTTTAAAACCCGACTATTGTCAGTGGCGCAGTGGTTAATGTTCCAGGCTACTGTGCGAGGGTTCCCAGGTTCGATCTCCGAAAAATCACAAATTACATCTTAAGGTTTTTTCCACTGCGCCACCTTTAGCGAACGTCTGACAAACATCCACGAGTAGGTACAACTGTCATGAAAAAGTTTCTCAATTAAGCCGGAATCGGCATAAAATTGTGCGTCACTTCCAGCTGTCTCAAAAATAAAACTCACACGAATGAATGGTTGTGAGAAGCAGGCCTAGGGTGTCTACATAAACTTAAACTTGAACTTGATTTGTTGCATGCGGTTCATGGGTGAAATTATCTGAGCAGAGACCTTGTATTTTTGAAGCAGTGTCTATCTTGTTGCTTAATATAAATAAGTACATAGTAATATAAGTATAGTCGCACCTTTTTTTTAATTTTTATTTCGTTATCATACATTTTAAAGATTGTTGTTTTTAGACATGTGTCAAGACCTTAATGGAAACTCAGAAGACCATCCCACAGTGTTTACTCATCTTTAAGGCTCACTAGCTGTATACATGAGTTTTAGGAGTCGGCACACGGAAAGAAAAAGAATGTCTACAGCAAACATTTTTATTTCTTAAAATTAAGAATAATATTAGGTAACAGTTAAATATTGCTTCATTGTAGAAAAGTATTCAATTTTACCTTTGAAAATTCGTTTCTTATTGAAAATATTTTATATTCTTCTAGAGCGAGACATTCTTCATAAATAATTTTCTTGATTTAAGCAAAAAAGTTGTTATTCTTAATTTAACGGTAAAAACAACTTGATTTAAGTCAGCGACAGAAATTTGTTAATCTTTCTATTATGTCTTATTATAAAAGTAACAACGTTTTGGGACTCCATTTAGCATAATAGAGCAATAGGTTCCTATCCTATTATTATTATTGAAGGACATTATTATGGGGGTGGGAAACGCTTTATTAAAAAATGAAGGAAGAGTTCATTTAAGCTATCATACAAAAATACTACCTCGAAAGTGTATGTGCAGCTATCTGTTGCCAACGATAATGTACAGCTACAGGTACACCTCAACTTATTTTTTTAAACAAGTTACCATTTGTAGTTAATTTAAAGCACCATTAGGAACCTATATAATATTTGTATTTAATTTAAAAAAAAAAAGGAACAACCAGATTATTTTTGGAAGTAACGCTAATTAGAACCACATCCTGATCTTGATTCAACAGGTGTTGTTTCTTCAAATTCAATTGTCACAGATGATGAAGTTGTCATGATATATGTTCTTTGTCAAAAACTTGTTTTAAACAATAACCTGAGCTAATTAGTATTAAGGTTATTAATATACATAGTGGAAGTAGATTCATTTATAAAATAAGTTAATACCGCGTTCATTGTGTGCTCAGCTCATATGTTGGGAGCAAAATGTCTGTCAGTTAGATAATTTATGACACTATCATGGTGAATAAGTTAAATTCGACTAATGTCGTTTTTTTGTAACAGTAAAAGTCTGAGTATAGATACAAAATTCTGTAGTAAAAAATATAAACAAAGTGTTTGTCAATTTATGCGAGTCTCATAGTAGCATCCTCTTTGACGTGTATTTTTCACTTATTCACCACAATGGTGTCATAAATCATTCGGAAATGAAATGTCAGAAATTATTTAGCATTTTAAAGCAATTCGCACACCACGCTTGCTTTATGAAGCAGTTTAAAAATATACAAGTTGTGTGTATATGACGTATCTACTCGTGGCTTTAAAAGAAACCCCATTCTTTTAAGCGTTAGGTAGGTATACCTAAAGCTGACTCAGATTCATCACTATTTCAATATTGTGAGGAAATTCAATTAGAAGCTTCCTTCCATCTTTATGAATTATGAGTGTAAATAATTTTTAATTTCATTTTTTCTCCGTAATTAAATATTCTCATTTAGTTTTAAAATCGTCTCTTCCAGTACATTTTATATGTAATAATTGTAGAGGCATTATCATAGTTTTATGGCTGTTTACACATAAACCAAACTTAATTACTTTGATGTGTTAATTATATTCAAGGCCAGCACAAATTGCGAGGGATGTATAATTCTTCAGGCAGGTTTTTATTGAAGTAATATAAATCAGACCAATGAACTTACTTAATAAATTAAAACTGATCAAGTTTAAAAAAAATCCATTGAACTCGTTAAGAGCCATTAAATCAACAATTTTTTTTTATAAAGGTATTAAACATTTAAAACGTATCACCTGTGTGATGAAATCGACTTAAAAAAGACACGTCTGTTATTCATTCATTTATTTGTAATATTATTTGAGGGGCTTGCACTTGCAGTGTGACAATATTTTGAATAAAATCAATAAATTCCTATTTAAATGCTTGTAACTTGTAATACTAATATTTCACTCGGTTCAAAAGCCAACGAGCCGCCTGATGTATTCTGTTGAATTTATTTAACCTCATGTATATTAATTCATTATGTGCGGTTTCAAATTATTTGGTTAACGAGATTTATTTAAAATAAACATCTATTAATAACAGATGAATCATTTGTTTTGGAAAATATTTTTTTAACCAAGAAATAAATAAATTAAACTTGATATCCTTTGAGCCAAAGGTAAATATTAAGTATTTTGTTTCAGTCATGCCATAGACAAAACAAGGATGGGCACGTCACTTGAATAAGGTCTAACATCCACCTGAACACACCCACTATTCACTTCAAATCAGTACTGCACTGCTTTAATTCGCTCCAAACACAGTACCAGTAACAAAACCAGTTTATGGTGGGTCCCTGGCAACAAGGGCATTGAAGAAAATTAAAAGGTTAAAGAACTAGCCAGAAAAGGCTCGGAATGTCGGAAACCCCTTTCAAAGGACATGAACCTTTCTGTGCAATCTCCAAATCAGCTACAAATTCGGCTATAAAAAGCTGGGAACGAAACAAGAGTATTTCTTATTGGGCGAATATCCTCGGTCTAGGACAGGCCAAAAAAGCTTTTCAGCCTTTCAAAAATTATGCCAAAAAGATACTAAATCTAAGCCGGCATTACGAAAATTTAGTAGGATACCCAACAGGTCATCACTGCTTACGATATAATCTTAATAAAATGCATTTAGTCGACTCTGCGGAATGCCGACTATGTCTTGAGGAAGACGAAACAGCTGAGATTATCCAAATTTCTAAATCGATTTGGGCGCTATTTCCCTGGGCGTTATTGCCTAAAGCCTAAATTCCCGGCCCTTTGTGGTATTAGAATTAAACATTTTTTTAACGAAATATGTAAAGTAGCGAAGACTTAAGGAAATCCTCTGCTGAATGTATCATCAGCTACATTAGGAAAGTAGAGGCGCTACTACTAAATAAAATAATAATAATAGGTGGCGCAACTGGCGGGTGACACCCAAGGCCTAGCTTCTCGCAACCATTCGTTTTGTGTGAGTTTCTATTTTTGCAACAAATGAAAGGGACCTACAGTCGAAAACTTCCTCGAAAACAGAAGTTTTCCCATACATATAGCAGTTTTCAAAACGAGTTGTTTGAGGTAGTTTTCCATGAAAACGCCACGAAAACGAGTACAATCGTTGGGTTGTTGAAGTAGACACACCTTTTGCAACATTCAGCGAGCTCATCAAAACTGCTGACAGGATGTGAGAGACTGATTGAGAGTGAGAGTTTTGTTATCTTTGCATTGCACCATGAAGAGCAAACTAGGTACCTGCCACATAGTTTAGTAACTAAAATAAGAACTAAAATAGTCGCCACAAACATTTTATAGCTAGTTTCACAGCTAATTGAAAAGTCAAACGAAAACGAATTGGTGTTCGGTGTGAATGCATCTACGAGTTTTCTAAACTTTTTTGAATCTAACAAATTTTAGCATACAATAGATCTTTTAGGTCAACGTGCATCTAATCGCTCTGGCGAATCAGAAAAAAAAACATCCACCTTCCATCACAGCGCACAAAATTTATCTTTATATTTATAAAACTGTAGGAACTTTCATTGTTACCTTAAAGCGCGAAAATTACTCGACAGATTTTAATGAAACTTTTTTTGAAATGCTTTTTAAGACTGTGAGATGGTTTTAGGCTATGTCACTCATAGCCACGTCCTTTGGAACCGTTTGGAATAAGACAACTGAAAGTTTGGGAGCGGGAGGTGTGGTGGTGACAAAAAAAATTGACAGTATTTCCTCAGGCTTTTGATAGAATACTCACAATTATTATGAGTAACGCGAAGTAAGTTGCGTTATATATTCAACAATATTATTATTTATATCGCGATTTGTCTCTGCTGCGTTAAAATTTTGGCAGCTGTATAAAAGCGAAGACCAGAGGCCTATAACATAGAACAACAAGTCCACAAGTCAACAGGAACTTGTAGAATTATGTTCGTTTGACAAGTGTAGATTAAAGATGTAAACACAACAAAATCTGTAACAATTTTTAAAACTGAAAATTTCTCTCGATTTTTTGAATTAGTTCAACAAGTCAGTCAGTATTGCTGTCCCCCACTGGGGCGGGCGGCACGAATCTACGCCGAAGCTGGTTAGTTGGAGTTATAGTTGAAAAAGTATCACTTCGCATAAATGTTTATGGCAAACCTGTAGAAGCGAATGATTTTATCAATGAGCTGCAATTATCCAGCTAGTTTATTACAAATGGAAATAGCGTCGAAAGCTTTTACCTACAGTATAGATTTTTAGAATTTGTAAGGATTTAATTCTACTTTTCTACAGCTTATATTGATTGTGTGTAAGGCTTTAGTTTACAGGCCCTCTAGAGAGAATATTTAAAATGACTTCAGAGTTTTCTATTAGTTCTTATTTTTAAAGAAAGTATATTTAAGGAACGTATATTCACTTTGCCATTACGTTTGTAACGTCAAGAAGGATTCACCGGAGACCCTATAAAGTATATATATTCTGAATTAGGATCACATTTAGCCATGTCTGTCTGTCTGTCTGTGGCCTTCAAGTGGCCTAGCGTCCAAACGAATCTACTTAGGTGAATGCAATTTTGTGAGAATTTTCGATTAAATAACTTTAGCAGGAATTATTTTAGCCTTGTTAAAAATAAGAATATCTCACCTCTCTGTATAGCTTGTGAAATTGTTCCCCAAATGCCCTCAAGAAGTTATTACTGAAATATATCTTGAAAATGACTAACATCTCGAAATAAGCCTTATAATAACAATATAAAAGTTATAGCGATCACCGTGAACGTCACCTATAACATGGTACACACTAAGATCCCGTCCCAAACCAATGTGAGACTATTTTCTTCCTAACTTTTGCTTGTTTAATTTTAACAAGTCGGTCAACGTGTCGGATAGAATTAATCAACTTCTTAACAAATCCATCCTCTTTTCTATAAGCACTTGTTGTTTCCAGTTACAGATGTGGTAGACTTATCAAATTTCTCACTTGTTGAAATGTTCTAAAACAATAATTGTTGAAGTGCCTGCAGACTAGTTATTACGTGTTACACAAATTTTTAACAGTAGTTGTTAAATTTCACTTGTTTAACAAAGCACTTGTTGTATTGTGTTATAGGCCCCAGATTTTAAAGCTTCGGATAATGGTAGAGAAGATCGCTCGAGAAAATTTCACACTTCACAGGACCACAGAAGTTCGGGAGTGTTGCTGTAACCGAAAACTGTGATGATAATGAGCTTCCATATTTGAATTATTTTAAGAGCGATTAACTGTTGCAATGTCTTACAATTTGAAATGTCGAAGTCCTCCATTGTAAAATTATTTCTTCTTTAAAATGTTTATGGAGAATGAAAAACATTATTATTAGTAGGTAAGAATCAATAAGTAAAGGTTTGGCTATTCTTTGGACTTAAGTGTATGACTTAATATGTATAAGGCAACTGATCCCAACCCTTTGTATAATTAACAAGGTATGTAATGGAGGAGATTAAATGGAGATTGGATGTATTTCGACCGCAGAGAAAGGAATTTCAAGGAAGGAATTTATGGTACTTATATGATAAGGCTATATGGATTGGTTTTGGAAGTCTTGTGATGAAGATTAGTTTAAAATAATTTTGTCTTGTTAGCTTAGAGAGAGAGAGAGAGAGAGAGAGAGAGAGAGAGAGAGAGAGAGTGAGAGAGAGAGAGGGCATAATATTTAATAACCCCATCTGAATAGATAGTTAGATTAAAGGGATAGGCATCTAGACATTAGACAACCTTTAACAAGTTGAATACGACAAGAAAAATTGACACTGAAGCTACAATTAAACATGTCACGATTCGTGTCATTAAGTGGCATGCTAAAGTGGTCATTCTGTAACTGCCTGTCGTATAGTACAATTGTCACAAATTAAATGTCACGGCCAAATGCATGCATTTGTCGATAGTCAGTGAAAATTTTCAAAGACATAACCTCAACTCAAACAATGGCCTTAATTACAAGGGTCAATCATATCATTCTCATTGTCATTATCAAAACTGGCCACGGAAGTCCAAACCAAATAGATATGCGAAAAATTCAGCGAGAGGGATAGAGCTAGGATATGCTGCACATCACCAGCAGTCAGTCGTCAATGTCAATTAACTCTGTCACAGCATGGCAAAGCGAATATTTGACTCGCTCACGAATGACATGTACATGACGTGATGACAACATATCCAGAATTCAAACATTGGCCGGGTTCCACTACCAATTTGTTTTAACATTTAACCATCTTAAACTAAGAACTTGGCACACATTTAGATCTCATTACTTTTCGTGGCGGATATCACGCCTCCTGAATGAAAAATCTCAAGTTTTGGACTTTTCCCAGTGTATGCACCACATCAAATTTCACGATTGTAGGATGGCCGGAAGTGCTTCATGCTACTTGTCCCAGTAGCAGCGGGGTAACTCCATTCTTCAACCATACTTTTAACGAACGGTGGACTGGTCAATTTGGCCCCAACCCTTGCCCACCTAGACCTCGTAGCCTATCACCCATGGATTTTTCTTTTGGGGTGCTATGAAAGAAAAACTTTATTCTAGAGAAATATCGAGTCTTTCTTGACCATTTTTGTCTAACAAAAAACAACTTTTACGACAATATTTTTATCAAATTTCTCAAGGGTAAAAATTTCAAAAAAAAAAATTGAGTAAACATTTTGAGAAAGAAGCATTTTATTTAAGTAAACAAATTTAATACTAAATTTTCAAAATTTGAAGTTTGAGGAGCCATAACTTTTTTGTAGCTGCACAGATATACCCAAAGTCCAAAGTGCGCTACTAAATTGTCTTTTCAAAATGTACAAAACAATTTTTGTGCCTGTTCTCTACACGGACGCTTCTTGCAAAGATGGAGTTACCGGCTACTGCGTCCATAGACTTGACTGTTCGAACGATAAACTAATAGTACAACAACTTACCACTCCTGACCAAAATTCGTACACTGGAGAAGTAATGGCACTTGCAGAAGCATTCAAATATGCTATGTCTTCAGCCGTCAAAACAGCGATATGCAGTGACTCTTTAAGCGCAATTCTTGCTATCAAAAAAAATAAAAGCAATTTACCAATCATTCAGGCCCTAAGAGCTAATCTCTGCTCAGAATGTCCTCGTATTCAGTTAATATGGTCACCGGGACATGTTGGCATACCAGGGAATGAAAGAACAGACGCTGGTGCACGAGACGCTATTAATATGCCTTTAGAGTACAAAACACCACCGTTTGCAAAATCAGTTTGGACTCAATCTTTAAGACATCTTCAAGATGAATCAAAAAATCGCTGGAATCAATCAATATCATTTTTAAGGACTCACAAACTGGACCTATCACCTGTTACTTATATAACGACGAGTTAAGTCGATTGCAATCAGTACAGATCTCACGAATTAGATTAGGGCATACAATGTTTAACAAATCGCACCTTTTCAACAGAGTAGAACCACTATCATGTAGCTTGTGCAGAGAGTTACTTACAGTTAACCATCTCTTACAATGCTGTAAAATAACGAAAGAACACTTCGAGGGTAAGGTACCTAGCCTCCAGATATTACTAGATCCATCAATCGCTCCCAAAAAATCAAAATTATTTCCTCTATTAGCAAAACATAAAGTTAACATTTGAAATAACATATAACACATACTTTTAAATTTAAATGAAATGTAGCACTTAAGAATATTTTTTATTTTTTATATTAATACATCAACAGTTTAAAATATAAAAACATATATTTGTACATACATTATTCACCCTTATTCCCGTTGGCGTTTGTCGTATACGACTCAAGTGTCGTGTCGTTGTAAAACCAATATTACGATTTTTTTTCAAACTTTCGTTAACGATTTTACTTCATTTTCTATGTGTTCACTGTAATTTCAAAAAGTTTTTCTTAAAAAAGTTACAAACACAGTCCTAAAACGGAAATGAAATATTAGGCGTTTACAACAAACGCCAACGGGAATAGGGCTGATTATAAAATAACATTAAGAACTAAATTTAAGATACCTAGTATAAGTACACAACCAATAATAAACTTAATATTTGTAACAGCCATATGGGCATAGTTCCCCGGCTTTAAAATCCGGACAATATAAATTAAAAAATTAATTTATAGAATATATAAATATTAAAAAATTAATTTATATTGTATCCTTTGAAAATAAAATAAAATAAAAATGTTTGTGCCTATAATAGTTTAGAAGCTATAGTGTTTTAAGTGGTAACGCCTCCAAATTATAGGTCACCTACTTTGAAGGACTATAACGGGAAATATGGTGAAAATAAACCACACCAATAGTATTCATGCAGTGATTTTAAAAGTGGTGACGACGAAATATGCTTACAACATCATTATAGTCATTAAACAGATTTTTCAATGAAATCAATTTTATGCTCACTAACAAGGTTTCAGACAAATTCGATCAACTCGATGTGGCACAAAGCACGACTATGCAAATCAAACTAAATGCCAGGAATGAAATGAAATGATGACATGCCACATCAACAGCAATCACTTTGCATTAAATGATCGCGACTTAAGGAGTTGTAATATGACAGTGAATCATGACCATCCGCAGCTTGGTTGCAAATCTGATACTGGCCTAAAATATCTCCAGGCAATATCAAATAATATAATCGGCCTCATTCGCTTTAGCAGCAATAGAACAATCATTCCACGCAATGCGTTTCGGTTCGCATTTACAATATACAATATAACGGTCATGTGGTCTAGATCCGACAATATCCCAAGACATTAAGCCTTTTTTCGAAATGAACGGCTAGCAATTGCTAGCCCAGGCAAAATGCCAATAAATTATAAATATCAGACTCCAGTGATATACGATATAGCAGCACTCATCGAGGCTCCAGACTTAAGTAGGCCCTCCTCATTGGGTCCTTATCAAGATGACTGGGCCATTACACATTGACGGCCGCCTCTATATCTTGCTGTGAAACTAACTTGAATGTTCAACAAAACGTTACGACATTTTCGTTTGTGTTCCTCTTAGAGCACGAGATCGAATTAAGGTCATTGGCGGTGAATAAACGCAAAAAGTTAACAATTTTCGACCAGTATAATAGTTTATTAGGTTTTTCGTGCCTTAGTCTGTGGTTTGGAAGGTAATTGATTTTTTTATACGAATTTGGATTGTTTTGATTTTTACGGCAGTTAGATACAAAAGGTAAACCAAAAGATATATGAACCGACGAGTGTTTGTGTTATGCAGTACTTTTATCGATTGATCGATTTTGTAGATAAAAACAATGCTACCGCAAACTAATTACATGCACGATTGAGATTTATAATTTTGTCAACAAGTCCGAGGAAATCGTATACAATAACAACTATATACTAGCCACTGCGTATTAACGAGGAGTTTGGAAGATAATAAATTCGCAGCGGTTGAGCTTTAGATACAAGGTATATCAGTCTGCAGCGAACGGCAGAACCTTTAAATGTTGATCAAATAATGGCGTTACTTCCGTTAAACAGGGAAGGTGTTTACGCAATGATCCAACTAAGTGTAGGGACATTTCCTTTCTAAATTTGTCAGTGCCTTCCTTCCCTTTCGACATCAGAGGCTTTCGAAGTTGATCGAAATAATAAAAGCCAGAGCTTATGGTTTTCCGGGTATTGAGTCTTAGAACCCTCGTTCTATATATAGTATAGTATACTAGCGTTCCAAACATTAGAGTATTCAATTTACCACAGCGCCATATTGTTGAGCTCTGAAAGGTACAAGAAGTAGTCCCACTAAGCCACCAATACGTTTAGCTGATAAAATTCTTATAAACGCTATCAGATTTTCGAAACTTTCTAAATCATGTCCATATGCACTTCCAGTAATCGACTGTCATGTGGGAAAACCATATAGAACCAAGCTTCTGATATTTCATGCAAATCCCCCGACCGTACTTTCAGGCTAATTGTAATCCACCTCTACTACCAGTATTACACATTAAATACCATAAATTCCCTAGAGGCGACGTCGCGCGTCGTCTAAGCCAAACACTTTTCATGCTTACATAGGATTAGATGATACCCTTAGGCTTGCTAAAGACCTATTAAATGATTTTACATCTGTCATAAGCCAAGACTATATAGAGTCCAGGTCATTAAGATTTCATTCACTAAATGTAGGGCAGATAATGCACGACAGACTACACGGATTACGTAAACAAATCAATTTCTCCTCCAAGCGCCAGTGGCGTAGATTTGAATCATTCCAGCAGTGTTTATGAATAAACTATTCGGCCTGACGTTCCGACAGACAGGTGAACATTCAGGCCCGAGAGACATCATTATTGATACTTCATGTGTGTATCCTGAGGTGTCTATGAACAGCTGGTCAGAAACGCAATTGACGTTCAACTAAAGCTTAAGGCAGAGATGTCTGGACCATGTTGACGACGGTAACTAGGTGAAAGGTAATTGAAGACACGAACACAAAGTTGATGACAGTGTTGGAATTCTCGTTTAAGAGTCATTAGTCGATTTGACATGGAAGCATTCAATACTCACACGATACTCTCGTCGGTCGATTCAATTAATTTGATTAATGGCCAAATGTGTCGCTGTGGCATTAAGTTGTCTCTACGCAATCATTCTGAGAATGGGAAGCGAAGACATCAAGTTTTAAATGAATGTTTTAGACATGATAGATGAAGCCGATGAATTGCTAAACTTATACAATGGCATTGTTAGAAGTTGAAGAACAATTGGGGGAATTTTGTTGACTTTATGTGTATAGGTATACAAAGTGTCAGCTAAGTCCCGTGAACAAAATAATTAACATACCAGCAGTGATCTGACCTTTGGCATATAAATTGTAATTGTACCTCCGAAAACAAACTGCGATCGGCAGGCAGAAAAAGCTCGCTATACAGAGACCGCAAAATAAATTTGATAATAATCAATCAAAGCCCTAGGGACATTTTTGCTGTGTATCACAATAATATAGACCATCAGGCCGTCGGGATGGATACGCCAATAAGTCCAAATGCCATGGCAGCAAAAGTTATTTATTTAAAGAGCAAGCTTGAACCAGAGTCATGCCTTATAAATTTAAGAATAAATGGAACATGTGCTTAGATCACGTCATGCAAACACTGTTGGAGTATTTTAGCGATTCGAGTAACAAACAAAAAAAAAAAAAAATGTGCATGACTGGGTCGCACGTAACTTTCTCGTTTACTGCGAATCTCGCAGAATCTCAGAGTCATTTCAGCAAATTTTACGTTTAAGATCATACGCACTCAAGATGTACTCAGATAACTGAGCAATTGTTAATTAACAACGTAATACCTTCATACTACATAAACATTCATATTAACTCCAACATTTACTTTTAAATTTCACTCCGAACTGACACTTGAATTTCGATAAATTTCGAATTATACTGCCACTGAAGTTTTGGGCTTTGCAAAAATATACCGTGTGTGAATAAAGATCGGGATTTGGTTAGTCGTTTTTGAGAAATATTCATAAAACGGCAATATTCGAGTTTTCTGAGAAAAACTAAGTACGTGATCATGTTTAGAATGCTTATGTTGTCTTAAATATGTATTTTGATCAAAATCGTTAGAGCTGTTTTTTTGTAAAATTATGCTGACAAATGTTACAATTTGGATTCGAAAAGCACTGTTATTGAACTGTTTAGCTGAAAATTGAGTACGACGTATTCTTCAGGATATAAACATTACCTAGCAGTTACATTTTTAACCAAATCGAAAATGGCGTTTTTGAGATAGGTATGTCTAGTTTTTAAAGTACCCTTTTTAGGGATTGGGGTGAAAATCGAAGCACGCATGCATGGTTCAAAGAACACTGTTTTTCAACTGTTTAGCTCAAAACTGAGCAAATGGTATTACTATGGATTTAAGCATTACCTGACAGTAACATTTTTATCATAATCGAAAATGGCGTTTTTGAGATATGAGCAGTTTTTTTAAAGTACTATTATTAAGGCTTTGGGTGGATATCAAAGGACGCAGTCTTTTTAGAGAAAAACTGAGTTTACTATCAAGTTCAGAATGACAAGAGAACCTTAAAAATACTTTTTTTTTATAAATCGTTTTTACCGTTTTCGAGAAAAAGCCAATTTTCAAAACTGACGTTGTTGGACTTTTTAGCAAAAAACTGGGTATCTATACACTCATGTTAAGCATGCTTACATTAACTCAACTATCAATTTTGATTCAAATCGTTAGAGCCATTTTCGAAAAAAACTAAATTTAGACATATTTCGTAATATTTCGTAAAATTTTTATATGGGAGGTACCGTTAATATTAGGGCTACCATAAAAAAAAACGTCCCTAGCGGGAAGCCCACAAACTCTAAATACGAAGTTTGAAGCAAATCCGTCCAAGCGTTTAGATTCTCCAGGGGTGGGACAGACAGACATACGGACGGAGAGAATTGCAAGACCCACTTTTTTGAGTTCCCCTATCATCGTAATTATCAGAATTGATCAAAATCTCGAGTTCGAAATTTTGTACGAAAACAATAATCTACATCAAACTTCCATAATTCGAACTTCTTTAAGTCGAATTTCTCTATTACTCGAAGTTTTTTTGAGAACTCTGCGTTTTCAACTTTTCAACTTTTGGCCTTCATAACTCGAAGTTTCTATAACTCGAATTTATTTTCTTTCATTTTGAGAGTTCGACTTATGGAAGTTCCACTGATCTTTCTCTTACTATACGTATACGAGAATGTTAAAAACTAAACGATCTCACAACATTAAGTTTGAGAAAATTTGCCGAACCAATAATGGGAGCTCTAAATTTTGACAGTGTGAAAAGAAAGTTTGATTGTTTTAGCTTAATTCGACTAAATAAAAGGGAATCGATTAAATTTGGATTAGCAAAATTTTGGAGAGAATTTTGTATGTGAGGTCAAATTTAGTTCGAGCAGCCCACTAATCTGTAGGAATTTCAAACCAAATTATTGTAAAAAGTGTTTTTTTTTTTGCTGGTTTTTCAGTCTGATTTTTTTAACAGTTCACGCGTGATGCGTGACATTTGTCAAAGTAAAAAATGTTCAGTTAGCATTGCCATTTATTGAATTTTATTACCAAAAATCGAGCCCGGTAAAAAATGTGTTTCGAGCACTTCGTCCATTTTATGGCCGTCGTAATTGTCCTACTGAGCTACGTTAATAATCAAAATTGACGTATATGGTCTGCTGAGGAACCAGAAGCATTGCAAGAACTGCCAACATCGACATGTGGTTTAACCAGGACGGCGGCGCTCGCGACATGCCACTCAGCACGCAATCCACGGATATATTTGGTGAACAATTCAACTCAGGTTTTGGACCTGTGAATTGCGATTTGAGGCCGCTGGATATTTTTTAGAGGGGATATGTGAAGTCTCTCGTCTATAAGGATAAGCCAGCAACTATTGCCGCCTTAGAAGACAAAATAACTCATTTTATTGGTGAGATACCAGTCGAAAATGAGTTAATGTATAGCACATTCGATCGGGAATTGTTGGCTATCAAGCAGGCGAACGAAAACTTCCGCCGTTTCGTCGAAGGCCGACCGTTTGCAATTTTCACCGATCACAAACCGTTGGCTTTTGCTTTCCGCAACACATCATCTCACTACGGACCAGGGAAGGCAGTTCGAGTCCGCACTGGTTCAGAGGTTTTCCCAGCTTCTCGGATGTTACCGCATTCATACTACCGCTTACCACCCATAGGCAAATGGGATAGTCGAGCGATGACACCGTACATTGAAGAGCACACTAACCACTCACTTACCCGAGATTTGGCTTCAGGCACTGCCAGCCGTGCTGCTAGGAATCCGTTCAATGGTGAACGAGTCAGGTACTTCATCCACGCAAGTGGCTGAACTTCGACTCCCAGTGACTTTTTGGAGGCACCTAACAACATTCAAGAGCCCATTGCCTTTCTTAAAGAACTTAGAGAGGCACTTCAGGGAACATCGCCTACTTTCGCCATACGACAGACGAAGGCACTCTTTGTGCGTAGCGACAGTAGCCATCGACCGTTGCAGCCTGCATATTATGTTTCTGTTCAACGCTTGAAACCAGCTTATCAACTTTCGGACCAACAACCATCAACTCCGTCGCCGACTGCGCCGGCCGGTGCCTCAGACAAGCAGCTCGGATTGTGATGACCCAGTCAGTATAGTCACCACTAAGCGTTCCGGACGGATCATTAGAGCTCCTGTTCGCTTCTCTAACTCGTAAGGGGGGGAGCATTGTGGCGAACAGCGATTTAGCCAGAATTATGTATTTTGGTCAAATTCGTTGGAGCGGTTTTTTGTATTCATTTTGGATTCAAAAAGTACTGTTAGTAAACTGAGTACGACGTATTCTTCAGGCTCAACATCGAAAATGGCGTTTTCGAGATATGAGCAGTTTTTAAAGAACCATTTTTAGCGATTGGGGTGGAAATCGAAGGACGCATTCATGGTTCAAAAAACACTGTTTTTCAACTGTTTAGTTTAAAACTGAGCAAAAGGTATTACTATGGGTTTAAACATTACCTGCCAGTTACATTTTTATCATAATCGAAAATGGATATCCTTTGGGTGGATATCAAAGGAGCAGTCTTTTTAGAAAAACAGAGTTTTCTATGACGTTAAGAATGACGATAGTATCTCTTGTGCCGTTTTCGAGAAAAAGCCAATTTTCAAAAGTGCCGTTGCTGGACTTTTAAGCGAAAAACTACTCGGTATGCAGTCATGTTAAGCATGTCTACATTAACTCAACTATCAATTTTGGTTCAAATCTTTAAAGCCGTTTTCTAAAAAAATCGAAATTGTTTACGATTGTACGAAAACAATATCTTTCTCTTACTACGTATAGGAGAAAGTTAAAAAACTAAATTTACAAAACATTACAACTTGACAAATAATGTCTTCTGTTGGAAAGAGTTTCTAATTAATGCAAGGTGCATATATCTAAATTATTTTTTGTATACATTCCATTTGGAGCCTTAATGTGTAGATACAAATGCAAGTCTGTGGCCGCTGTTGTATTTAATTTGAAGTGAAATCAGGAAGTCAAAATTATTCTCTTGATAAAATATAGCAGTAATTTGGCAGCTATATTTATAATACGCAGATGGGTCTAAGACGGATGACGGAATAGGAGCCGTTCCTTCTTAGTTCCATTCTCCCTAAATCAGTCTTTTAGACCACCAAATAACTGTATAGTGTCTCTCAGGCAGGAGTAGGTAATGAATATTCGCGAATACGCTGAACTGCTGAAGGTGAGATCGATATCGAATTCAGACATCGTCATCTACATCGACAGTCAAACAGCTATTAAAGCACTTGAATCACCAATATTAAGATCCAAATTGGTCAGGCACTGGCGCAAATCTTTAAATGAGATCTCGGGTATGTGCACGTAAACGCTGCTGTGCTGTGTCCCTGGTCATGATCGCGGATAAGTCGGCGCAGGACAAAGATCCTGTTAAAAGTCTGTAGAACACACATCGGAACGCTTGTCGGAGTACTTACAGGCCACTGTGTACTAGGAAGACATGCCGAAAGGCTTGGGGTAACCGCAAATAGCCTTTGTCACCGTTGCATGGATGATGAGGAGGAGAAACGCCCTCCCACCTACTATGTAACTGCCCGGCGCTATCCTCGATCAGCAAGCAAACTCTAGGAGAGTACTTTTTCGGGGAGCTTTCTGATATTGCCGAAACGGATATTAGCAAAATAAGGAAATTTATCCAAAATTCGAAATGGTTCCAAGAGTACCGGAAATAACCGACTCTGCTTGTGGTATCACAATGGACCTCATTTGGTCTAAGTGAATTACTCCGTATGTAATCGATAATTGCCAATTAACCTAACCTAGACGGTGGCCATGGTGTAGTGGTTAGAGTCATTGCTTGTGACCCGAGCGGCGTTGGTTCGAGCCCCGGCGGGGTCAGAGTTTCTCCACCACTACACCAAAAAAAGGGGTTTCTGCTTGGTAGTACAATGGACCGAGATTCGTCTAAGTGCTCCAGGATTTGAAATCCCCTTTTTACAGAGAAAAAAAAAAAAAAAAAACCTAACCTAACCTTGGCAGGTATGTCAAAATTTGAATAGCCAGAAACTTGACAACCATACCAAAACATCGATCGCGACACAGCTTTGAATAATTTGAATTTCCCAGGTGCTAGTTTAGCCATTTTTAGCCTTTGCTTTCTTTAAGCGGTCTCATTAATGAAAGTTTTTTAATTATAATCATTCCAAGGTAGGTATTTATTGTAGTCAACTATATATTTCTATTTCGGTCCTGTTGTGATACCATATTTCGTATTTCGATCTTCGGCTTTTACTAAAAATCATAATTTTGGATTCATCTAAATCAACTAAAAGAAATCCAATTAGGCGAAGTCCGCCTACCAAGCTTTCTTAAGTATTGATAAATTGCAAAAATGTCCTAACAGAAATTGGTCAGGGACTGTTTCCCAAACGTTTTCACTCCTCGCTTTCCCCTATTTCTCTACTAGATCATGTAACATCAGCCGCCCAAACAACAACGACCGAGTAAACATTCTTGTTTTACTCCCATAATGATGTCAAAGTAACCTGACACTTTTCCAACATCCCACAAACTGTATTCGTGTACAAACTTTTAATCCAGAGTTCGAAACTTCGAAGATACTCCTAAATTGCTCATCTTAGAGGCAATCCCTATACGGATAGAGGAAATATGTTGGCACGGATTGACCCCTTCGGATAATTAGCCACTCGGCATTAAGTTCTTCACGTATTCTGTTTGGCTTTCACATGAAGAGAACTGACAATTCCATACAGCTGGTGTAGATACATTCCAAAGACTAACTCAAGTCTCGGTCATCTCCGAAGCTGCAAAATATACACGGGTAGGACATACTTCTACTTTGTTTAAAGTGAGAAATATTCATCCTTAGCTCAGATAATAAATTTTATCTTTGACCGTTGCCATTTAAGGTTATGTGTCAGTGCATATTTCTAATCATCCCCTTATAGACTTTTCCACATTCTGCTTGTGAGCATAATAATCGAAAAATCGATTTTAGCGACTTCAAGTCCATAAAGAGTAGATCAAAATTATAGTGCACAGCTTTCAACTACAAATGCCACAGCAAAAGCAAAAAATACTTCACACCGCTGTCAAATTGACGTTTACATAACCCCAAGCAATTCAAACTGTCTCCATGCATCAAGTATCAAGTTTAGATCGCAATCCATCTTGATCGCATTCATTCTGCCAAAATGTACAAAAAACTATTCATTATGTGCACGAATTCCCTGTTAATCGTTCGGTCCGGTGGAATTTATTGCTACCATTTCATCTCAACACCATATCTGTCCCAACAACGCATGCGTACCCTCAACGATCGCGGTTATGGCAGCGACTGCCTTATGTCGCATGCGACGGCAATCGACTTGTAATTTGTCACCCTAGAGCTCTTTGGAGCACAGTCACTCTGACTCTTCTTGTCATGAACTCATTTCCCATGTTCGCCGACCAACCTGGGCTCCCTTAAAAGGTGCAACCGACAACGGGACACCAAAAATGGTCAATCACAACCATACCGACTGCAAACAATATAATTGAGCAATTTTCCAATAATGCTTGCCATATGAACAAGTTGAACTTTTCAAACCGCAACGAATGCCACCGCACGGTTCAAATTGATTCCGCTGTAGGTGGTGGGAGGACTTACTGCAACACAAAGCGCGTGACCCACCAGCGAAGAAGCCCATTAGTCTTGTTTTGCACCGAAAAAAAAACTCCATGATCTGGCTGATGATTTGTTGTGCTCATTAACCTTTTGAAACGTTTCCGAGAGCCAAAGGCGCAGTTGTTGCGGGTGTAAAACAATAAATTCCCCCAACGATGATTGGATTTGACTAAGCTACAGATGATTGGGTTAGGTTAGGCTGTCTTCATTTCTAAAGTTTCATCTCAAAGTGGTTGCATTAAATGCGGAGTCGTGCATGATCGGTGTTCAAGGATCTGGTAGAAAAGTGGTCACAGCCCAGTTGAGCGGTCTTTTTACATCATATCGTGACTTTGTTTGAATATGCGGCACTGTGGACTGTCAAATATAATTACGGTTTGTTGTGGCGACAGGCCTAGCTTTTTGCATCCTTATGTGCAAAGCTATTAATAGTGTCCAATTTTGGAAGCTAGTTAAGACAACATCGACTGCCGGTCGAGGTAATGGGTGCACTGATTGATTAGTCGTGCCGTTTCTGAAGAGAACTTGACTTTAAACTCAAGTCGCTGTATTTGGCGTGGGTTACGATTACGACTGCGCGATTTACAACGCCTTTTGTGAATTTGTTGCAAATGATTTGAGTTATTGGCCAGATGACAGGGTGTAATTGGAAGCTATTAAATGTAGGCATAGGTTATTATTTTGCGGCTTATTATATCGGCGCGGTAACATAATCATAAACAGTGTTTTTGAGTGACTTATTTGGTACCAAAAAAACTGCCCAACACCTTTCGTGACGTAGTTTCCTGTGAAAGGAAAACGTCATAAGTGCAATCGAGTTCCACAAATAGATGTCTCGATTGCTTCACTAATTAATTCACTCTCAAGTACTCAAGCTCTAGATTAGATTAACCTTTCTTGTTCCTCTGCGATGTTAGGTATATAACATGGGACCAAGTGTTGAATGCAGTCACGTTTTTTCGTGGCGTTGAATATTATGATTCATTTGATTGGAACCGTGTGGCAACATGGAAAACTGCAAAGCTGGAGCATGAATTATATCGCCAGTAAATGTATAATGGGTAAACATGTCGCGTGTCCGGATCAATGAGTACGGACATTGTTACCATTGTTAATTTGAATTATGAATACAAACTTCGTTGGCCTCTTTCGAATAGCATTGTTTTTATGTAGCTCTTGACAATAAATAACTTTTATCAGATGAGCATGACCATTTGACGCTAACAGTGTAGATACTTTTATGTGGCGAACACACGACCATGATGACATTTGAAATGCGAGTTGATTTTCAAACAGTGTACAATCAGTCAAGGTCATTGAAACTCAAATTTGAAATAGATAATAGTACCGCATTAAATCACCGGTTAGTGCGTTGGACTACCTACAGTTGGCAACTGGCCAACCTCTGGCGGCTCAAGATTTCCAGTATTTTTTTTCCGTAAATATAAATCCTTAACACTTTACCACATAGATGGTAGCTTTGTACAAATGAGCTATACCAAGCTCGCAATATGTCTTCACAGGAAGCGAACCAATTCCATGGTTTGAGTATCCAATTAACAGAAAAAGGGTGTGTTTTCGTGGTCTTAGATATTTATCAATAGAGTAACTTCTTGTCGCATCTGTTTTTTAAACTAATATAACCATAAGCAACCACAGCAGTAATTAGATATTCCTTCGCCTCTATTAGCCCAGTATTATCATCGCCATGTGCCCTATTTCGTACTTAGATAGCGCTACAATCCGGGGTGGGCATGGACAAACTATGAACCAACACGCTTCTGTATTTACCCCGATCTTTGGCTAACCGCTTCCAGTTGCGCACTCCAAGTTGATTGAAGTCCGTTTTAATTTGTGCGCACCATCTAAGGCGAGGTCTTCCTCTACTGCGTGGTCCCTCCGGGCCGGAGCGTTCGTATTCTTTCTCTCTATATGTCCTAGCCATCTTAGTCGACTGAAATGTACTTTTCTAACCAAGTCGATGTAGTTGTATAGCTCATAGAGTTCGCTGTTAAATCTCATCCTCCAAAGTCCTTCCACACGGTATCAAAGATCACTCGAAGAGTGTTGTGTATGCAACGACCAATAAGATCTTGAGTCGCCTTTGTTAACGTCCATACTTTTGGGCCATAGAGCAGGACTGGGATGAATGAGGGTCTTATATAGAGTCGCCTTTGTCCTCCAAGACTATTCACTTGACTTTTTAAGCCAAAGAGACAGCAGTTGGCAAATGTAACATTTCGTTTGATTTCACCTGCGGTGTCATTATCAGAGTTTATAGCGGAGCCGAGGTAGACGAAGTTCCTAAACACCTCAAAGATGTAACTGTCGATCGTGACATTCTCTACGATTCGTCAATATTGTGTGTCCCTTCTTATTGCATACTAGCTGGACCCGTGCTCGCCTTGCCCGCTCGCACAAAATTATATTTGGTTCATTTAAAATCACACTTTGACGTCTCTTCTCTTATGAAAATGAAGATTATTAATATACCCCATGCCATACTGCAGCACGCACCCCATCCCCATCCTGCATCGAACATACGATCATAATTAATATACATACCTTCATACAACTGACCATAGCACTCACTCACTCACGAAAATAAATCAACCCCTAGACTTGTTTTGTTTTTGTTTGTCCTGTCGCACGATCGCAAAAGTGTAAACATCCATTTATAGCAAAGTATATGTGTATGTATATATTTTCACTTCAAAAAATACATTTTGGCTAAAAACTGTTCCAAAGGACGTGGCTATAAACGACATAGCCTATAGCAGTCGCACAGTCTTAAGGAATATTTTAAAAAAGTTTCATTGAAATCCGTTCAGTAGTTTTAGAGTTTTTAGCTGACAACGAAAATTGCTACAGTTTTATTATTATGTGTAGAAAAGTTTCATTGAAATCCGTTCAGTAGTTTTAGAGTTTTTAGCTGACAACGAAAATTGCTACAGTTTTATTATTATGTGTAGATATAGATATGTATTTTGTCTTGCCCTCATTTACCACTAAACCCATTTTTGCCGCTTCTGTGCTAATACTTGCAAACGCACTGCCTGTGCTAATACTTGCTTCGTTCTGCCAAGGATGTGAATTTCGTCAGTGTATACAAGTAGTTGCATAGACTTTTGAAAAATTGCCCCCCGGGTACTCTGGTAGTGGCTTGCGAGTTTCGCAAAATGTTCTCAAGTATGATGTTCAATCATCTTTTTTGATATCATAGAGCTCTCAGTGAGATTGTTTCCGACTTTTATGCGGAGCAACGAGCCTTCTCCATCGTCATTCTTCAAAATCTGACAAGTTTGGCAGGAATGCCAAAACTACACAAGGCTCTGTGTAGCTCGTCTCTATAAATGCTGTCATATGAGGCCTTAAAATCGATAAAGAGATGGTGAGTATCGATTTGGACTTCTTGAGCTTTTTCCAGGACCTGCCGTATTGTGAATGTTTGGTCGGTTGTAAACTTACCGGGCTTCAAACCACAATAATAGGGACCATGCCAGTTGTTCGTTGGTTTCAAGCAGTACAGCAGATAGGACCTTATAATATGTTGAGCAGAGTGCGATGCCTCTTTGGTGGCGCAGTTTAGAGGCTTTCCTTTCTTGTATGGTATATTTTACAAACTAACAAATTTGTATTTACAACTATTTTTTTACAATTATAGTAGATAAAGTGTTTTGTATTTTTTCTAAAAAATTGTATGGAAAAAAACTAGTAAATATAAATTAGTAAGTTGGTGGCCGATGATTTCTTACCAGCCACTGCATATTCAAGTCATGCAAAATGTTAGACATGTGAGTTTGTACTTACATAAAACTTGGGTCTAATATTGGTTTTCTATGGGAGGTATCAGAACTACTCGACGGTAAGAAGCCATAGCATGAGGAAGGGACTCCTCTTTGTTCCGCCCCTCTTGTTGTCACTTTTCTCATAGAACTAGGCCCGAGGGCTGAGAAAGAATTAAGCATATTTTCGACCCGGCTTACGACGGAGCCATTTACTGTCAGAATCTTCCAGAGCTTTCCCGAGTCCGTATTTACATTATTGAAAGCACCCTCGACATCGAGGAACACACAATAACTATACAGCCGGGGAAGAAGTGTGTTTCCAATAGCAGCTCTTGGGGTTCCCGCGCTGGGTCAGTTACTTTTTAATGAAGTTAGGTTGGTTGTAATGGAATTCTTTTCTATTTCATGTATCACTTATTTGTACCCGCTTTGGCAGATTTTTTTTTAAATAAAGCTAAAACAAAAAAAAAAAACAATTTCATAAGTAAAAATGTTCGATTTGTATTCAATAATTTATTGTAAAATAAAGATCTCCTATACGCTACACATATTTTTTATATATTATAAAGTAATAAAAAAAACGACATTTGCCTTGCTTTTATTTATACCGAATTTCAAAATTTATTTCATTCTTAAATATCTTCTCCCGTCATTTATATAAATTTTTACTGAAATTTTACAAAATTCAATTTTATTCTTTAATTTTTATTTTTAAATTAGTTGAAATAGCTCTCGACAAAATAGAATTATTTTTGTTTAACTCTATATGTGTTGTAAATACACATGTTCTAAATATTATTATTAAAGCATTAAAATCACACTTTAATATTTTGTATTTAGTATCAAAAGAAATATTATAAATCTTTTCTGACTTTTTTCTTTGTACAAAAGATATGGGATAGTCTTGGACTTGGCTAACATTATGGTTGAGGGAATATATTTAATACTTTTGCTTCTGTAGTTTTCTTTATAACATAGAGCATTATTTAGGTTTGTGTGCTGAAAGGCGAATCCATTGTACTGCATTATTTAGGAGGAGAAAAGGAGAGATTTATCTGAAGTTACTGCAGAAGAAGACACATGAGGGACTCATTCGAGAGCATCGGGTTTGAATTCGGGTTTTTCTTCGTCATCGCTAACATTCATGCGGGTTAAGTCGGATGTCACGGATGCGGTGTTACTGCTGGGAAAAATTTAAAAAAATGTGAGATTAGTAAGAAGTGTATTTTGGTTTTTTTTTTAATGTAAGTAAGTTAATATAGGTTTGACAATAATTATACAATACATGAAAAAAAATCTAATGTCGAATATTTTTACCAAACAAGATTTAACAAAAACAGTAGGTAATAAATATCTTTAGGAGTTTCCATTAACCAGAACTGGTTTTATTTTGACATTTCTGACGCCATAAGCACAAGCTGTTAAAATTTCCCACGAAAGTCCCGTACTCCCGTCACTCTCCATCCTCCTTTCACTTTATAGTCGCTTAATAACAATAAATCTTTTTTTTTACATTTGGGGGAACGAAAGTGAACATTAGATGTGGCTGAATGACAAGCGATGACAGATGCGTGCTTTAAAGAAAATATTCTAATTTATATTAAATCTCGCATAGATTTAGCTGAATCTTGTAGTTTTTGCTAAATCTTGTCAGGGCAATGTGGCATAAAACTGAGAGTGAAGTTTTGCATTGAAAACAATAAAAGATTGCCTCCTATTTTATGAATGCATTTCTTATCGTGATTTTTAATTATGACATAATGTCTACAAAACGTACATTACCTACAGAATACCTATTTGCAGAATGTAAATACACAACTGAATTAGTTATACGAAATAACACCAACGATACAATCTACATCTGATGCCATAAAATATGTGAAAAGTCAATGAATGACCTTAGCCACCCCAATAAAATGCATGCCCCTTATAAGCGATCACACATGTACCCTCATAGATAAGATGACAAAATTATTTAAATTCGCCAGGCTCCATTACAAATTTTACTAACTCCTCACAACTTAGTGCATTTTATATGTGTGTCCACCTTAATTGACGGTGTTCAGTGCACCAATTTAAGCAGCTACCATGAAATCGCATTGCGCAGCGTGTCCAGCGCAACAGATACGTATACGTGCAGAGTGCAGAGATTTAATATTTATGGCATCGCGATAGCCTGACTGAGCTGGTGCTGGAGGTAGGTGTATAGCGAAAGAGGGACCTCGGATCTGTATCTAACTAAGGCTCTGCCTGTGACCTGTCCAATCCACTTGGAAGCCAATCATTCATGGGTAATGAATTTCAACTGCCTACTTGTTGGCTCTTTGTGCTAATTGTACTTACCAATGTGGGTAATTGAAATTAATGTTGTGCAGCGTATAAATAAGTCTGCCCAGACTTGTGTTGTATCTTGATTGGGGTGCTTACAGATGGCATTTTAAGAGCACAATCACAAGATCAAAATAGAGAAGAGAAGAATTGAATTAATGAACTGATCTAGGGGTATGTGTGTTGGTACATAGTAGTTGCTTGTTTTTTTTTTTTGGAAAGATATGAAATGATATGGAATTTAGTGCGATTTAAGCCATTATTTTATTCATAGATCGACACCAAGGTAATTGTTGGCTCAGACGCAAATATTGTTGGATCATGTAGCGCAGAATGTACAATTTCAACTAGTAAAAACAATTTTGGTAAAATGGTTGTCATACAAAGTATGTAACAAGTCTACAAAATTATGCCATTAACAGGGAAATTTAGTAAATTTAAAATTTCTTACATCACAACTCGATTACCTTTTGTTGGAGCATAGAGATGAATGGAAGGGACCTACAATTGAATACCAAATCCGAAAGCCTTTATTGTCATGCTTTCTCAACACATTTATGCTCTCTAATGTTTGTCAGACATTTACGCAGTGGAAAAAAAAACTTAAATTTAATTTTTGTAATTTTTGTTTGTCCAGGGGTTGAACATGAGACCCCTCTATGTCCAGCAGACTCCACCACGTCCAGAGGTTGTAATTAGAAACGTTTAACAAAAGTAATGGTGTTTCGTTCTACTAATAAAAACTAAACAAAATCTGTCAGTTAATGTAATGAGTATCGACATTGGCCGCGTTCAAAATACGCTTCTGCCCAGCTAGTCAACAGCCTCTGATTGGTCGATTTGACAAAATTGCAAATCTAGGCAAATTTCGTGTGTCAACATTTTTTGCCTAATTCTATGATAAACTGTCATCTTAATATTTAGATCCCATTTGAAGATCTCCATTGAACGGGCTATTAACTGACTTTTTGTATTCCGATGGGGAGGGTTGTTGATCCCAGGAGTGTTGAGCTGCAAAGCCGTTGAGGAAATTGTTGATTTTGGTCCACTGATACTGAATTCGTCTGAACAGTCCACGAGGGGCGGTCACCTTGACGGTGCGTCGAATTAGACGTTGGTGCGCAGGCTTAAGCTGCAATGAATTAACGGGCTATGAGGTGGCGGTAGTTGTCTAAAGGGACACCAATTGGTCATTGCAGACAGGCTGGCTTGATGAAGAGTAATGAACTAAGAACTGAATGGGAACGAAAGGTCGTAAGAATGCAAAAGTGGACCTATTTAGGCATCCTCCACAAGCAATGAAATTAGAAGAGAAATTGCATCCAAAAAGCAGCAGTCTCAGGATAATGATCCCATTACCTCAGAGAGGAGTAAGGGCAATAATAGACTACGGCCATGGGAAATATAAAATCAACCCTCCACATTGGAGACGCCTTTCTCAGTGCATGGCTGACCCCTCTAAGCCAATGGCTTCAAGTTAAATCATGTGGAATTTGTTGCATGTTCAATGTTAGTTAGTTGACATTTCGTTTGAACAGCATTGCCAAACATAATAATATTGTTGTTTATTTAGGTTTTCTCAAAGTATTTTTGGGATAAATAAAGGGTGTCCCATAATTCACGCAAAACGTACCTAATTTTAATAGAAAATACTGATTTTTTATTAGAACGCTTACATTTTTTATTGATTCATAGAGTATACAAATTGGGGTTATATATGGAATAGCACATCGGATAAATGGCCGCCACAGCTTTGCTGTCTATGACCGTTTGCAATGTGGCTGAATTTCATTAATACACCCGTCAATTTCCTCTTTCAAGGCGTTAGTGGTCGTGGGCTTGTTTGCATAGACCTTTGACTTTAAAAAAAACCCAAAGAAAGAGCCCAATGACGTTAAATCGCAAGATCTATTTGGTCAATTTTGATTGCAAAAACGGCCGATTACACGATTAAGAAATGATTCATGCAGTAATTGAATTGTTTCTCTGGTTTTATGGCATGTGGCACCGTATTGTTGAAACCACATATTGGTCACATCCATATCTTGTAATTTATTCACTTTAAACTGGGTTTATCATTTCACGATATCGAACACAATTAATTGTTACTGCCTGAACAGCCGAATTTTCGAAGAAGAATGGTCCGATAATGCCTCCGCTCCAGCCCAAAATCCGCACTAAACAGCCACGCGTTGTGGATGCATCTTTTTCTCAACAATTACTGGTGGGTTTTCTGAGACCCAAATGCGTAACGATTAACGAATACATCAAAGATGAAAATGAGCTTCCTCTCCTCACTCGTGCGTTTTCTGAACACATCAAAGTTGAAAATGAGCTTCCTCAGCACCCACTTCATTATTGTTAAAATATTGCTCAACAAATAAAATGCGTTGTTCTTTTGTATGGCGCTCCATTTTTACTAACCCCGAAGTGTCAGCTGTCACATTGTTATGTTTTTTTTTTCCGTTAGCATCAGTGTAGCTACTATTAAATGGCGCAAAATTCAAATTTTGCGTTAATTATGTATATCTGGATCGATACTTAAGCCACGGAAGTGAGTGATTTAATTTAAGCCACTATTTAAGTGAAGTTTATCGTTAAATCCTGTTGGTCCTGCTCGACACATGCTCGAAATCGGGTAGATATAAGAATCAAATGCAAAAGCTTCACTCCAAAGAAGACAAGAAAGCATAATTCAAGCTATCAGCACATTTCCCATTGCTAGTCTATAATGTGCTCATGCAACACACTACACAGCGACACACCTTACGAACGAACCCCTCAACAGACATTGGACAATTACAAACACGACAGTTATCATCTCAATTCTGCACAAACTACACTATCAAATTACAATCCAGAGATATGACTTTTTTCCGATTCTCTGATTGATTTATATCTCATGGACATTGGACAACAATTTAGACTTAAATCTATCTTAATCTATGACAAAAGTAACGCAAATGACTACTCACTCATCATTTTCATGCTCGTACACTGACGCCACCATCGCACTATATTCGCTGTCTAAATTTCCGCTTCCACTGCGACTTTGCGTGTAAAAACCACTTGATGTTGATGTACTGTCCTTACGTTCGTTGCCGGCTAGCGATTTCATGGCGGAGTCATCGTCACTGAGCGCAGTAAGTTGTTGCTTTATATTTTGTTGTTCCTCCTGCTCTTGCGAATGGTGTTCCTCAACTAAAGTGAGTGGTAAGCTCGAGTTGAATGGCGTCATGTGTGATGCACTTATTAAGCTGGAGACGATTACGTTGCTTGGCATTGTGAGGTCTGTGTAGTATCTGTGGACATACAAAAAAAACAAAACAGAAACAGTTTAGATGTGAGTTTTTGAAAAAGTTAGTGCAATAATTTTGGCGCCTAATTGTCTACTGGTGACCGAAGGTGTTGTCAAAATCAAACGTCAGTCATATCCATCAATCAATTTCTAGTAACCAAATAAAAAAATAAGAATTAATTTAAAAAAAACATAAAAATCATAATAATAAAAATGCTCCGTCGACTTCGGATCAAAATGTCATCCATTGAGTGAAATGGAGACACCTTCAAACTTGACGACAAAAGCCTATTTCCTATCTTCTTTGACATACGATCAATTGGATTCAATGAGTACACTCTTGCGCATAACTTATGGAGGTACCTACCTAAAAAGTGAACAAGCGTGAAATGGACATTTTGTCAATCCTCCACGACGATCGATGTGGACTAAGGGTGTGTGATGGGGCTAGCAGTGTGCCGTGCCGATTTTTAGGTGTCTGCTGTCTGATCGTGTCTCAGGTGAGTATAGTGAAAGGCGCGTGAACAACATCAAGTTTCCCGCGCGCCGTGGAGACCACAGTGATGCAATTAAACTACGGAATTCAATTTAAAAACTTTACATTTGAGATCTCTGCACTGCACGCCTACTTAAAGGTTGGAACCGTAGGTGGTTGTCTACTTTTCCAGTGATCGATGAAAAGTTGAACTCGAGGTGTTACGGGCGTTAAGCGAAAGTGTTGCGGCGCGTCGTGTAGACGATGTGGCTGTCAGTTGCGATCAAATCAAGGGTTTTCACATGAAAGACATTCCATTTGTTTTGACAGCACCATTTAGAGGAAATGAAATGTTTCACACGTAAGTTACTCTGTAAAATTGGAAGTGGTCTGGTCATACTTGAAATGACTGCAAATAATGACATAGCTAGTATGCATGGATTATGGATATTATGATCGGTTTGTTTGTTAATGTATGCTACAAACAGAAGCGTATTCTTTTGCGTTATTAGCTCAATAGTCATCCTGTGTTTGTTGGTGTCGCACTTATTCCAAAAATTAACAAATTGAATAAAGAATAATTGATCAAACCTAACATCTCCCCTCTATCCCCATTTGGATTGCTTCCTTTTTATTTAGACTGGGTGGCGGAAAGTCAAGAGTTATGGAGACCTGTCTGTGCATCCTAGATGGACATCCTACATGAACATATAAGGCTAGATTAGGTTGAAAGTGGCTGACAGCTAGGAAAGGCCAACACACTTAAACATTTGAAAAACGTTTGTCTCTTCCTACCTACTTGTTGAACAATGTTGTAATGTTGAGCTTCTTATATAAAGCGTAATGCCCAAAACACGCCTGCAGAATTCACTGTGCAGCTATATTAAAAACAAAAAAATAGGTGGCGCAACAGGCGGGTAGACACCCTAGGCCTAGCTTCTCGCAACCATTCGTTTTGTGTGAGTTTCTATTTTTGGGACGAATGGAAGGGACCTACAATTTTATGCCGAGTCCGAACGGCTGAATTGAGAAAGCTTTTTCATGACAGTCATACTCTCTAATGTTTGTCAGACGTTCGCGAGAGGTGCCGCAGTAGAAAAAACGTTTAAGATGTAATTTGGGTTTTTCCGGGGATCGAAACTGGGATCCCTCGCACAGTAGTCCAGCACATTAACCACTGCGCTACTGCGCCCACCAACAGCAGTATTAGAATACACAATTCATGTTCTTATGTGGTGATACAAAGGTGAATTCTGCAAACACCGTAGCACTGCAACATGTCTCTATTTCTAAATCCACTGCATGCATAGCAAGGCAGTGAATCAAAATAAAAAGACTTGCCAGCATCGAATTTTTAATTTCAGCTACTGATGCATACGAGAAAAAGAGAGACGGTAATTATTCGTCGTCTGTGTTGCACAATCGTATTTTTCCCCGCATTGAAAGCAATTCTGCACATCTGTTTCATCTGCATTACTGCTTGCAGTGAAGCGTTCAGAATTTCTGCACATGTGTTTTAGGCATTAGATGCATTTGATGTCTGTCTTTGTCTGATCACCTGCATATCCTTAAGCAGTTTAAAGAAATCGTCGTTGTTAGACCACTGAACCACTGAAAGAAGGTGACACGCTCATGGTTACATGGCTATACGACTCGTTAAGCGGGAAATTTGCTGTCACCCCTCACTGTAAACAACCCACTCAAACACAGAAGCTAAGCCAAATATAGTTATTTTCTTACTCTAGCCCTACCTAGATATGCATAAACTGTATAAATCTGTTCAAATTTCCTTTGTGTCCAGAGCTTTGCTGAAAATAATCAAAGGATTCGTTAAGTAATTTTTAATTCCTGAATTTAGGCATCTCCGCAAATAAAAATTGCATACTTTCCGTAGTGTCGGTAGCCCTGCTTTTTCTAAGATACCTACTCATATATTTGTCTAAATAGTTTTGAAAGCGTTTTCATATTCTGGGGTATGTTTAGATTTAACATTTATCGCTTTGGATTTTCAGTGCTTTATTCCATTCCCTTTATATCCCTATATTATATACTGATCCGTCTCGTCATGACGGCTTTTACGCTACTTATTCTTAAAATGTAGGTATCTGATCTGAATAAAAGGGCATTTCATTCGGCGTCTCAGGAGAGTTTTTTCTTTTAATCGGAAGAATAGGCCAATATTGACTACTTGCCATCGGCTAGGCTTTTTCATGTTCTTAAAATCAGAGTTTTATAGTATTAGATGCTTATTTGACACAGCCGACACAAATCTCCTTGTTCGATATCCAAGACTTTTTGGGTTGAAGCCAAAAATTGTCCAACAGTCCTTCGAGATTTTTTTAAGAACTAAACACTTATTCGCAGCATAAGCAATAAACATGCATTCAAGGTTCACAAAAAAAAAAACACTGACAAAAAATTACGTTTGACTTCATATCATAAGCCTATCATAAGCCTTTCCTTTTTATTCCAGAAAAGATAAAATTAAGGGCCTCTCCAATGTTTCTCTCCACAACTTTCCTAAATGTTCGCTTAATGTTGATAGTTCAAACGCTCAGAGACATTCCTGATGCATTAAAATGTTTTCTGCTCATGTTACTATTTGAATCTGTGACGTGTACACCAATTTCTTTGTCTTGATCTGTCAAAATTGAGCTATACCTCCGGAAAAATGTAGGTACTTGACAATTATTCGCTAATTTGCTCAAATTTTGTTAAGAGTCTTTGTTCACAGGGGGACTCAGCTGGTTTGCTTAAAGCGCGAGCACCATACTAGGCTCCTGGTGAAAACAGGGCGTAACTGTCGTAACTTAACCTTCACCTAAAAAAAAAAAACAAAGAAAACAATAATTGTTTAGGACCTGGTTCGAATCCCCTCACCTCAATGACTGAATTGGATTTATTATGATTTTGGTGCGCTATCCAGGATTCGAAGCGAAGAAATCTCTTGCCACTAACCACCAAAAGTGGCAACACTTGACATATTTTAAATTCAAACCCAACCTCCTCAATCAACCAATTTAAATCCGATTCGGATCATTTGTCCGCTTAAACACTTAATTTATTCCGTGCGCTAAGCCACAGTCATAAAATATTCTCAACAATTGGCTTTTAACTACTACCTATAAGTACGTCTCGTGTAAAAAAAACGCCGATTAATCAATTAATTAATAAATAAATAAATCGCCACATTGACACGCAATTTATGTTATAGTCAGTGGTAAATTCTCAGTCCTGAGTCCAACATAATGCCCATGCCCATGCCTGAGGACAATAGAGTCGTGTTTTGGTCGAGATGTCGTGACAACGACCAGTCTTTTGGGCTGAAATAACTTAGAATTTCTCAAAAATAAATCAAAACATCTCGAGCTGTAGGTATGTGCTGTGTGTGTGCCTGAGAGAAGATGTGTGGCGAGGTGACTAGCAACCTTGATGTGGCTTGATTTATCGCAGTAATAGCTCATGAAAAATTAAATAAGAGCAATTTTGCACATGCACAATGTGCACATAACGATTGGAGCACAAATAAAATTCAACCAACAAGCCATTCAACCTCTGGCACTCTCGACAGTCGTGCTTTTCCATGGAAAGTTGAACTCGAGTCAACTAAATGTATATACTTTGGCAAATGTGGTGAACCCCTCAAAAGTAATGCCAATTGCCTGCATTTGAGGTTAATTAAAATTGTTTTATGGTGATTGATGGTATTCCATTTAATCCGATTGCAGCATCGGTATAAAGTTGGCCAAGCCCAGACGATAGAGGACTGCAGTTGAGAGTCGATATTATGCATATAGGTAAACCAATCTTCCTCTTGCTTAAGGCGCGCAGACTTTATGACTCTGGTGAGTCATAAAATTGTTTATGTTTAACAAATGTTTGCGATTTACCATTCAACACCTATTTGAGGCCAAGTGTTTTAAAAATGGATTTTACGACAAGCCGATTAATTTATCCGAACTGTGACATTTAACATGAAATTGGTACTTTGACAGTTACATATATGTAGAAGCTTATGGAGATTAAATTAAGTTGGGCCAACAGCTGGTGGGGTGGCGTTTTATGGAAATTATTTTTTTAACTACATATTTTTGGTTCAGTTGGAAATTTACGCATTATAGTTTTCGTTGCGCCAAGAAGAACTCTTTTAGTCAAGTGGGCCTTCCAAAAACGTTCACTTAAACGATCTTCTATGGAGTTACTTGTTCTAGTGATGGAGTTACTGTTAACGACCCTTTAAAACGGAAAAAGGACAATGACATTCGGATCTGCTCGTGAAACATTCAACCTTTAAACAGGCTGCGTGGAGCCGAAAAATTAGCAGAACCCCTTGACTGCTACAAAGCAACATAGCTGTTCATAGAACCGTTCCCACGTTCGCAAGAGGTGATGCAGGAAAAAAAACCCTAAAGCGTAATTTTTGTATTTTTGGGGCCTGAACCTGAAACCCTTCGCTCAATAGCGCAGCACACTAAGCATTAAGAGGCCTCTACCCATATTGCAGAACATAAAGTGTAACTCAAAGCGCCATCTATTTTTGATTTGCGAAGCCTCTTATCATGGTGTGAAACCACTTCTCGTCATTCATTTCACTTTTAAAATCAATTCAGGAGGCGGAACTTAGGTGGGATATCATATAATACATACTTGGATATGAAAACTGGTTTTGTGTCATTTATTGATACAAAATCCTATTGCAAAGTATCCGATCTGCATTTTCACATTCCTTCTCTCCACGTTGTTATCCTTTATCATCATCAACCTTACCATGCTGAAAATAACCTACCACACACACCATCTACATATATGGGCAGAATACCTACCCCATCGTTGATTTAATTTTCCCTTGCACATTCAAAGTCATTATATTTATAATGTAATCAATGGAGAATGGATTTTTTTTTCTTATGCTTATCTACATTTTCCTCTCACTCCAACATTCATTTGGATGCAATTCTCAGCAAGAAAAATAAGACATCCCCCACACAATGTTTTATTTTTCTTGCTGAGAATTGCATCCAAATGAATGTTGGAGTGAGAGGAAAATGTAGATAAGCATAAGACAAAGAATCCATTCTCCATTGACTACATTATAATGTAATGTAATGACTTTGAATGTGCATGGGAAAATTAAATCAACGATGGGGTAGGTATTCTGCGCATATATAGATGGTGTGTGTGGTAGGGTATTTCCAGCATGGCAAGGTTGATGATGATAAAGGATAACAACGTGGAGAGAAGGAATGTGAAAATGCAGATCGGATACTTTGCAATAGGATTTTGTATTTCTGTGATCCATTGAGTTTTTTGTAAGGGTAGTTTTAAGATTTTAATGGTATAAGGGGAGCAGGTGAGGTAGTAAATGTACTATTGTGTTAGGTAATGGCGGGTAGAAAAATAAAATCGCTCCCACAAGTCAACAAACCCCTATAAATCTTTTTATTGGATCCTGCATATTATCGAGTGAATGTGCACAGGTATATGTATAACTTTGCATTCAGTAATATTCTCTTTAGCAGAACCCACAATTCCTTCCCAACTAAGCCCCACTTGAATACCCCTTGCATCATCCCCTCTCACAATCCTGGTGTAGCTTTTGCTATCTTGGTGATCTTCATAATGTTGCAAATTCTTTCCTCTGTCCCCCTCTTCATATGAAAAATCAAACACCTGCCCTACCATAGCTTATAAAAGGTAAGATAATGGCAACAGCGCAAACAAAATTGCATAATCTTTCCTTGTAAATGGCAACAGCGCAATGCTGCTGGTGCATACTACAATTTGCTTTCAATTATACCTCTTTCAGCCTAACCCACCATTTCACCGTCTCCGTTTCGTCTCTTTTCCTACCAACACAAACCAAACCATTATCTGCTTTACACCTGATCACGGTGTGACCGGCAAGCACTTCTCAAGTTACATATTTGCTATACATAAAATATATAGAATTTCTAAAAAACTGAGTACATTCATCGTTTAAATTAATTTTTAATTTTTGTTATGAAGTTTAAGCAATTTTGTTTAAACAAATAAATTCATTTTCAATAAGAATTTATTAAATATAGCAACATATTGAAAAGTGCTTCTGTCGACCCCTCTCTCATTTTCATTTTTATTCAAGAAGCAAAAATTACTTTGAATCCCCATGAAGCAAAAATCACTTTGAATAAAGAATCCCCACCTGCTTACACACATATCAACACACGCATCCTCGATTCCATTTCGATCACACTTCACGCCAAACCTGTTTCATTTATAACACACCTCTCAATGCAGTTGACTTTCCCTTTATAGCTTGGGTGTAATTCTGATTGGCTAATCAAATCAGACGACAGAACTACCGCCATCTAAATGAGAAACTTGGAACTTTTTTCTGAGAATGTGCAACAACTATGACACATGCAGTGTATTTTTCCTGAAAAATATATCAAATTTAAACTCAGTATTTTGCAACAAAATACGTGTAAATACATAATTTTTTTTTTGCATCCGATAGCTGGTATGATACTTTGTTGTTGTGAGTAAAAATTGCATCAAGTATAAATCAATATATACAGGAAAAACGTTGTTCTTTAATTCAAAAAATTGTTTGTTTTAAAACACCTGTTTTTTTAAAACCAGGATGAAATTTTAAGATTTATTTTAAACTCATTTGTGTTTTGCATATGACCTTTAAGATGGACAAGTTATCTTAGACTGTTTCGAACTCTATCATATCATGCGTTGGCAAACAAAAAGTCGGTTTTATGCCAATTTTCCCAAACACAGCTGGGAATTCTTTCAATAAAAGAAAAACGAGATGTCGCTTAAAAAAAATTCTTCAAAGCTTTCAAAGGACATATTCTGTTCTTTCCAATGCATCCAATATCATTTCGATCGCTTCAGTATTGACTTCTCTAGGAGGGAAACAAAATGCCATTTTTCGCACTTTTCCTCGATTTCTGGGTAGAGGCCTCTTAAGCCACAACACCAACCTTATTGTTAAACGTTTACAACACAAATATTATAAATGCAAAAGTTTAATTCGTGTCTGTCTGTTTGTTACCTTCTTTCGATTAAACCTTTGAACCAATTGTTCAAAGGTTTAATTTGACAAAGGGATTTTTTTTTTACTTTCTGACTTCTCTCAGACTTAGAGAACACATAGAATCCGTGGCGTCCGCTGCGGGAACGTATTCGACTGACAGGTTGATAGAATACACAGCAGCTTATGAAGGGTGACCCATAATCAGCCCAAGTGCCGGATGCGACGGATAAAATAGGTTACTTTCTACTTTTCTGTCCCTTGCAGCCGTTGACAGTTGGCACAGCGTGGGAAGAAATACTTTCATTGGTGGTAATATTGAGGGAATGAGGAATACTGTCAAACCCGTGTTCACCTGTTAGGTAGCATACTAAAATTTTTGATAATGCCTGCGCAAATTTGCATTTAGTATCTTTTTGGCATCGTTTTTGAAAGGCTGAATAGCTTTTTTGGCATGACTCCGACCAGGTATGCCTTTCCAATATGAAATACACGTGTTGTGTTCTTAGCTTGTTATAGATGAATTTATAGCTGATTTAGAGATTGCACAGAAAGGATCAGGTGCTATAAAATGGGTTTCCGAGCCTCTTCTGGCTAGTTCATCAGCTTTTCCATTTCCTTAAATTCCCCCATTACCAGGGATCCACCATAAACTGGTTTTATTACTAGTACTAAGGGTTTGGAGGCCATTTAAGCAGTGCAGTACTGATTTGGGGTCAATAAAGAGTTAGCTTATGGCTGATTGACTGTCCGTAAATATATATTATGAATTCTATATCCATGCATTATTATTGGCGTGGAGCTCTGCCTGAAATACAAGGGGGCTTTTCCCTATTCTGCAAATAAAATTTAACTTTAACTTGAACAATGGTGCTTTCCTTATAGGTATTGAGATATTTCATTTGGTTCAGAGATCATTCAAGTTCGGGAAGTTCCGAAAGTCGTTTGATTAGTTCTGAATGTTTGGTGTTCACTATTATTTGCTGAGCAGCATATTGGCACTCTTCTGATAGTGGAGGGATAAGATAATGTGGAGGGGTGTCATAGTCCTATTAAGACTTTCATAGCCGCCGTTGATTTCACGCAGATTCTACCGCATACATGTTGCGCCGGGCCTACTTTGCTTTTTGAATTTTGTTGTTTATATGGGAGTTGTAACTTAGTTGTTTTTTTTATCTAAGATCACTCCAAGATACTTCACTTCGTCGGAGTACTCAATGACTGTATCATTGATTGAAATTTGATTAAGGTTTAAAGCGTTGGTGGGGTTTATAGAGCTACTTTCCATTTTACATCAGTCTAGGACTATCTTAAGGGTGGCAAAGAGATAAAGATAGATATCGTTTGTAAGTCGGGAGAGCCTTCATTGGGCTCTACAGCCTCTCTAAAGGAGCCTATTGTGCATTCCCCGGTGAGGCACTAGATTCATCTTTTTATTCCGAAAAAAGCAAGGAAGAACTGTATCTTTTCTGGCGGTATATCAGCAAGATTTGCTGAAATAACGATTTCTTCAAGGATATTCTTTCTGAGACGAAATAGAGCCGGAAATTCCATGACAATGTGAATTTGTCACTCTCCAGACATAGTCTACATGTATAGGGTCTAGTGCACAAACCAGTAAGAATAGACCGTCGACTCCTCCCACATAACGGACTTTGCCTACAAGCTGCCGGCGAGACCAGGATTTTTCATGTATTGGTGCTGTACAAAATCAAAGGGGCGCCATTAACGCACGCATACTTGAAAAATCCTGGTCGCATGGTATTGCATAGAAAAACATTGCCGCCAATAATTTTGACATTTACACGTATTCACAGACCGGGAAATTCTTTCCGGGGGGAATCGGGTAGGTGTACGGGAAGTTGGCGGTATATTCTTACTGGTTTGTGGTCTAGTGAAACTCCAATTCAGTGAAGATGTTTTTTCATGAGGCCATGGCCAGTAATTGCATATACTAACTGGTGGCGAAGAAATAGTCTGGGACCTGAAGAAGGACATAGGCGACTTTTTACTTATTTATGAGGAAAGGGAGCAAAGAAAGTTTTTTTTTATTAATAAAGTAGTAAACAAATTGAATTGTATTATTTCTTAACAATCGTGGAAGCTAAAGGTGCAATGTGTAAATTTTGGAACATTGATGCGCATTGTCCGAACAGAGCAATCCTCGAAATATGGACGCGGTAGAAAAACGGGCCATAGCTGCTGGCATACATTTAAAAAGCACCATAACTTGACATTTATTGTGGGTGCTCAGTGGTTAGTGTGTTAGACCACTGTGCGAGTGGTCCCAGGTTCGATCCCCGGAAAAACACAAATTACATCGTAAATGTCCTGAAAAAGCTTTTCAATTTAGCCGTTCGGACTGGGCATAAAATTGTAGATCCAAAAAAAAAAAAAAAAAAACAACTTTCACAAACAAATGGTTGTGAGAAGCTATAGGCCTAGGGTGTTTACACGCCGTTTGCGACTATTTATTTAGTTTATTTTTTTTTTAACTTAACATTTATGACAGTTCTAGCCTTAAAATTTGGCAAATGACTTATACAACGTATGGGTGGGTTTGAATAAAAAGCTACGTGGCACCTCCAATACAAAAGACACTACAAACATTATTTCTCAACACTCATTGAAACTAAAGTTCTAAAATAGGGAACATTGATGTGCAGTGTCCTAATGGACAAGATATATTATTGTAGTACAATTATTGGGCACGAGCGAAACCAACCGGTGTCAAAAATTACTAAATGCGTACCAAATATGAATAATTATTCATAATAAGGACAATAAACCTTTCGACTGAATGAGAGTCGAATAAGGTACTCAAATTTTTTATTTTTTTATTTACATTTTGGAACTTTTAACGCTTGCACCCAGCATTTTATGGTTTATATGACAGTTTGTTGCTTCAGTATCTACAATACTACAGCCTACATCACTCGTCGTAATCCATTTAATGCCATAAGGGGATTGAATATCATTACAATCGTACGTTCCTGGAATCCTTAGTTATGGCTGATTGTCACTGATTGATCCGTAAGCATGTAGAAACATCCATACTTCCGGCGATGAGCTTCGTCTGTCGAATTTGAATTCATGCGGCTTTAGAGTGCTCAATGTCGCATTCATTTAAATTCGAACGAAAATCACCGTTTTGTCATTAATCATTCAAAACATAACTCTGTCAGATTAATCAATAAAACAATTAAGTCAATTAAACGACACCAAATTAAAAAGCAACCTTTTAAATCATTCTATAAAACTTGACACCACCATGCACAGCACAACTATACACTGACACACATACATTGGTTTTCTTAAGCACTAAACATAATATTGGCTGCATTCGATCTTATCATTGCGGCTACTTTAATAGTGGGCACATGTCCGATTGAAATTTTGTCTGTCAACACGATCAGATATGGATACGACCGACGACTGGTGTTCGCCTATAGGAACTAGGAACCCCCTTTTCAAAATCTATCTAAATGCATAAATGTATCACCCAGACTTTGGAAATTGGAATAAATTATGCTCGAGCAATGGTTGTTCAACATCTTATCAAAACATATACTCACTTATCGATTGGTGCACATTTACTGCGCATAACGAGCTGCAACCAATTGGGTACGGAAGGTGTTGTTTCTGGATCAGGTGTGAATCTGAAATGAAAATACACATTTCAAGATACATTCATGGGGCGTACGGAATAATTTAGCTCACCTTATAATGGAATTGCAATGCTTTGCCTTTGGCATGGCGAACATCTCACTAGTGGAATCCTTTTCGCTTGATTTCATGACGTTTTCTTCGGCCAAAATTTGTGTACTGTTGCTGGTGACTGATTCAGAGCCAACTTCTTGGATGACCGACAGCGAGGATCTTGTTGTAGGTTCATCTTCTGTTTCTGGTGATGGCTTCAGAAGACTCACATCGAATTTAATCACCACTGCGCGGAATTTAAAAGCGAGAAAAGAAAGAACAAAAAGCAAGGGGCTTAGAAATTTAAGGAACTTCTTTTGACATACTCTCACAGTAATAATAACTCACAATTATCTAAAGAACCCAATTTCTTGGCCATGAAGAACATCATATCGGCAGTCCAAAAAGCGGGTATATGCGCAAAGACACTTCCTGCATCGGCGGGTAGTTGAAAACCCAACTTGTGCAGGAGCAGCACGAAGGGCTGATAGTGCATTGTGCTAGCCTGATTGGTGTTCCATTGTACAACCGGAAAGGATTTGTTTTTCACTGTAAATTAATATAGAAGACTGTAAAGTATATGGCAACTATGAGTATATTTTGTCGGTTAACTTACCGATGCAATGGTATGCAACAGGTTCCATAATGTGTGGCAATTCTTGAAGTTCTTTTCTATTTTTGGTCTGTTTGAGAGTTAGTTTGACGTAGCAGCATTCGAGAAGCACTTTTTGTAACCAAGTTAATAATTTGCCTTTATTTTCCTTTATAATTAAGTCACATAGAATCTAAGGGATGCATTTTGTTAATATATAACCTGTGTGTAAGAGTATGTAATGCAAATACCTGAAAATCATCCGACGGCTTGACTACTGGGGGATCGTTGATTTCAATTCCTGATTCTTTTGAGCTAGAAGTTGATATCAGGATGGATCTCTGATATTCTGCATCTTCGAATTTCATCAAATCGTCGTATTCGACTAAGGTAATTATGTCCTGCAAAGTTATATTAAATTATTTTATTGAGCCTTACAACAGATAGATATATTTATTTTCTTCATCTAGACATGGTATTAATCAAACATCACCTGTAGACTTTAAAAATATATAAATATTTGTACCTAAAACTACATTTCTAATATTTCTAATGTGCAAAAAATCAAACAATAAAGTCATTTCGGGATTATAATGTTCGATTGGAAATCTGAAAACTGTGGGGAAATTAAGTACCACATCCGCAATCGGTACGGGATTTGTTACGTATCAGTATCAGTGATGTATTGCTCGCTCACGAATGCCGTAATTTGGCCCAAAGCTGAAAATACTACTTCAGCAACTCTGAGTATGTGCATTCTTTAAACGCCGAGTTAATACGTTTAAGGCGTGTAAAAGTTATCACGCGGTTACACAACAGTTACATCAAGTTTCTATATGCTATCTGGCGTTTAACTACCTTGTACAAATAGGTATAAGGTAAGTGGTCCAAATAAGGCCCGGAACCTAATAAGGCCCATTGCGCAAAAAGTGGCATAACCGAAGAGCAACAGGAATTATATTTTAAATGTGCTTGTGGACACCTATATCCACAAAAAAACTCTTTGGAGTTTACAATTTTATAAACAAAAGTTTTTCATGTTCTTATGGCCTTATTAGGAATATTTGTTTTTGCATTATTTTTAGACAAAATTTCAAAGGCGGGTAAATTGGGAAAAAAGCAATAAGACGGGAGCATGGTAATGGTATGCGTATAGAGAAGACCGGATGGAAGACAAGAGATATTGTCAACATTATGGTGCTTGGTATCTCGAACTTTGTGTTGGAATAACTGAAGATGACGAAGGACTTGATTGTCCTAGTGGATGTACCTACCTAAACTTAGAATTTATATTTCTTAAATTAATAATATCTCCTTATTTTAAATTACATAATTTATTAAAGTAAAATTTTTTTATATATATTTTTTTTAGTCAAGAAGGCTGTATTTATTTTTTTTTATTATTAAATAATAAAATAATATATAATTAAAAAACAATTTACGTTGTTTTATTTGTTTCAGGACAAAGCAGGATAACCAAAGAAATTGAAAAAAAAAATTATGTATGGGCCTTATTTGGAACAGGTGCTTGTAATAAGGCCCAAGGTAAGGTTTTTTCAAAATGTTAAAAAAATATATTTCTATTTTGGTTTTAAGAAATAAATATAATGTTTTTATATAGATAATTAAACTAAGGTTTGTGTTAATGTCAATTTAGTATTATTTTTTACGCGCTTGGAAGTTATTAATGAAAAACTATACGATGGGTCTTATTTGGGTCACCTGCCTTAGTAAGCGTCAACAAAAAGTTTAGACCAATGTTCCATTCATTTGTCTTTGGAGTTTGGAAATATGTATCTATAACTTTGTCAGTGGCTCCGCACCAGCAATAATCAACACAACCCGCAGGTCAAAAGATGAAGTATGTGATGAAAAAGGTGATAAGATCCTGGAAATTGCTGATACCGTGGATGCTAAAATCTTAAATGGAAGCTGCAAAGGAGATCCGAATGGCGAGTATACATTTATTCGGGGAACGGCGTGTTCAGTCATAGATTATTGCTTCGTGTCAGGAAAGTGGAACTCGATTCTGAGTAACTTTAGAATAGCTGCTCAAACGTTCTCAGACCACATGCCTTTGGAAATTGTGTGCATAGTTTCAGGAACAGAGGAAACGCTCAACACAAAAAAACTGGGACTCCTGCCAAAACTGTTATGGAGAAATAGTTTTCAAACGAGTTACCAAACAAATCTCAACATGGAACTTGCCAAACGAAGGTTAGAGAACAGCCCGCTACACATGGAGGACCTAACGCGTATTATATGCAATGCTGTTCCAGTAAGCACCCAAGTAAGACGTAATGATAAGGGCAACCCAAAGCAGGCTTGGTTTGATGCAGACTGCCTTAAAGCTAGAAAAAAATCCTTCTCGTTTCTTGGACTTTTAAGGAAATATAACACCGATTTGTTCAAAAACATGTATACAGTAGCCAATAGGGACTTTAAGCAACTCTGTATTGCAAAGAGAAAGCAACTGGAGCAGAAAACTATTGCCGTCCTAAATGCGGCAAGGTCGTCAGCAGAATTTTGGAAAGCTGCAAAAACTATAAACGGGAGAACCAACATCATTTCATCATCCCTTCAAGCGTCCGAACTAAGAGCCTACTTCATGAAATTGCTTAACGCCCCACAGTTTTCGCCGCTTCCGCACTACGCAGCTCCGTATTTTACCAATGAGCTTTTAGATGCTCCATTTACATTAGCCGAAGTAAAGAAAATAATTGAAAAATCGAAAAGTGGAAAAGCGCCAGGAGATGACAGAGTACCAGTGGAATTTTTTAAGAACAGTACAACAGAGTTCATGTCTGCTTTGACAGACGAATATAATAGAATATTTGTGACAGCACGTGTTCCAGAAAGCTTCAAAAGGGCTATAATTTTTCCTTTACATAAAAAAGGACCACACGATAACCCGGAAAACTATCGAGGCATTTCCTTCTTGAATTCTTCCGTCAAGTTGTTTAGCGCTCTAATCTTCGATAGAATCACACTGTGGATTGAAAATAATACAGTACTGAATGAATTTCAAGCTGGTTTCAGGAGGAAATACTCGACTTCAGACCAAATATTCACCCTAACAAACATAGCGGATAGCTTCATAAAAAGGAAGAGAAAGCTTTACGCCTTCTTCGTTGACTTTCGAGCTGCTTTCGATTCAATTGCACGCGAAGCGCTTTTTTATAAACTACATACGATAGGAATTTCAAGCAAAATCGTCAGCATTTTGAGAGCGTTATATGAAAACAACGTAGCGTATGTATGGGATGGTGAGTTTGTTTCTGAAGAGTTTACAACTGGAACCGGAGTCAAGCAAGGATGTGTTCTGAGTACGTTGCTTTTTATTTTGTATGTAAATGACATTTTGGAGGCAGTTGGAGGAGGTATCCAATTTGGACATCTGTGGGTACCAGCCCTTATTTTTGCAGATGATATAGTTTTTCTGGCTGAATCTGTAGAGGGAATGCAGCGTATGATTAACCGACTGGAAAGCTACTGTGCACGTTGGAATTTGATCGTTAATTTAGATAAATCTAAAATAATGGTCTTCAGAGAAGGTGGAGGTAGATATTCACGCAACGAAAAGTGGACCTATAAGGGAGAAATTGTCCCTATTGTTCGGGAATATAAATATTTAGGGGTACTAATCACTTCAAATCTCAATATGAGAAAACATCTCCACAATAAATTATCTGAGGCGAAAAGAGCTGTATCTGCAGTGTGGAACCGTTGTGTGGACAATAAGCATATTGAGCATAGTTCAAAAATCAAACTGTTTCGTGCGACCTCGGCTTCAATAATTCTTTACGGAGCCCAAGTTTGGGGATATCGTCAATTCGAAGAAGTGGAAAGATTCCAGAGGTATTTCCTGAAGCGAATTTTCCGTTTACCAGCTTGTACCCCCAATTATATGTTACACTTAGAAACAACAGTACCACCATTGTTCTTAGAAACACTTAGGCTCCACTTTGAGTATGGCATAAAAGTGTTGGAGATGGATGAAAGAAGGATCCCAAAGCAAGTGTTGAAGAGAATTTTATCTACAAGAGGAAACCTTGCCAAAAAGTGGGAGGAGTTGGGGTCTGGCTTGGGTTTAAATGTGCGCATCTCAGCCGATATAAATATTACTGATTTAAGGAATCTGTTTAACTTAATATTAGAGAAAGCCAGCCACTGCACTTACGAAGAATATAAAACAGAAGCCCAATCCTCACAACATAGAGCAATATACAGCCGACTAAATTACGATCTTATGGATAGTACGTACTTCCAAAACCGCTTTCCTCTTAACAAGATGAGTATACTATTTAAAGTAAGAGGGGAACTAATCAAGCTAAACTACATGCCACATCGACCTGACTTGCCTATTTTCTGCGACCTTTGCAACCTTAAGGAGAGGGAGGATTTATACCATTTTATTGCTAGATGCCCCATCCTAAAGGAGTTGCGTGTGAGGCACTTTGGTGTATCTTCGATGGAAATGAATGAAGTTCTGGACGTTCTGAATGGCAACCTTGGATGGGAAACGCTATACCAATACACAACAAACGCAATGAGCTACAGACAACGAATCATAGAAGGAGACTTTTAAAATTATTTGCATTAAAAAAAAAAAATAAAAATGTCAATCTGGTAGACGGCCTTCGGCCAAACCTAAAACTAAAGATAAACTACATAATTGTGAATTTTAAAATTATGATTTAAATAAAGTTCTTTCTACTCTACTACTATAAAGTATTTTATGCTGTCGAAATGAAATACCTTTCGTTACTTTTTTGTTTCTTCAACAAACTTCTTACAGATTGTTGGCTTTTTGGACCCGTTTCAAGCCCCTTAAGAAATCTTAAAATAGCATTCGTGTAAAATTTATTTTGACGCTGACGACGGTATATTGTTTCTAGGGAACTTTCTTGTTCGCTAACTAATTGAACTCCTATTTGAGCGTTGCCATTTTGACTGCTTAAAAGTCAGATCTGACTGGATTGATGTGCATTTAGCTGGAAGATTTTTTAAAACTCAGCCGGCTGGTTTTTTAGCTGGATACGAATTTTGTTTGACTGTTTTTAAATGTATCGTGTAATATCTTTTCTATCAATATTAATTTTTAAATTCAAAGTGGAAATAGAAAAAAATAAAAAAAACAAACAAATATTGCTTGAATTTCACTTTTTTTGTTGCTCTGAGCTTGGAAGCATATCCCACTCATTCAATGAACCATTTATGAGTTTTTTGCACAAGTACTTGCCTTTGCCAACTTACAAACAAATATTTGAAACTGAAAAGTTATCAGTATTGTTGTGTGTGGTTCAACTTTCCTATACCGGCCGAAGTAACAAAATAATTGGTTAGTACTAATATTACTTGCAGAAGCAGCAATGAAATATTCGACATTATGTATGTGTAGATGCAAATGATGAGGAGAAAATTGAAGCGCTCAGAGAGATTGCTATGTAAAGTTCATTTATAATTTAATTTATTTTTTATACCCTCCACATGAAGAAATATTCGCTTTGTCATTGCGTTTGTAACGTTAAGAAATAGTCACCGGATTTGACCAGAATCAGTGATGTCCGTCTGTCTATCTGTCTTTCTATTGAAAACACAATAGCGTCAGAAGGAATCGACCTAGGCTTCTTTTATACTTATTTCTACCGTCGTCAGGTGGTATTGAAAATATAGGCTATATCGGTCAAGTACTTCTGGTTCTGGTACCTCTCACACCAAACCAACATTAGACCCATGCCCATGCCTGCACGTTCTAACTCACATGGCTAACTTTTTGCATGACTTGTATATGTATGCAGTGGAGGGAGGGTATCGAAAGCAACGGCCAGACCATTGATAAAACTTTTATTTGTATTTTTATTTTTTTTATACTCTCATGGCTGAATTTTTAGCTGGATTTTTGTTTGAATATCTTTGACTGATTTTTTTTTGACTGGATTTTAGAATTTTGACTGTTTTTTTTTTCAGTCAAATCTGACTGGAAGGCGGATTTCAAAACGGCAACGCTGCTATTTCATAAATAGTTAACAAAAAAACGCAATACTTCTTGCTTTGGTACGTTAATCAAATCTGTATCTGTTGAAGTTTTCCATCGGTGGCACTTCCTTTTCGCATCCATTGAAAAAAATAATTGGATTGAAAGTTGATTGGAAATAAAATAAAATTGGAACTTTTATCGAGTTGCATTACATTCTTCTTTATTCCTATCGGACCAGATCGGACTACTGGCTACCAAATGACTTTGTATTATGTCAAAGTCCGCGATTTTTAAAATATGAATTAGTAAATTCAAAGTGGCCTCCTAAATGAAAAACCCTCCCTAAAATCACTCCGATGTTTGGTGGTGTTTTGTCTTTTCGGAGCGTACTAGGGGTGCCCAATGGAAAACGACATACTTACTACATAAATTCAAATTACAGTGTACTCTCTCCTTACGGACCTCTCTCATAACCGGACAGATTTCAAAGAACGGAAATGCATATTTTTTTATATTAATAATTCTCTCAAAAGCGGACTCTCTTATAACCGGACGCGGACACCCAATTTCAGAACCGCAAACGTTTTTAGCTCTCTCTTAAACGGACAAACTAAACACAACTGGAACTGGAGCACTTTTTTAAGTTTTACTTATTCTGTTCTGCTGTTTGGTTTCTTTTTCTTCTCTTTTGTTGTGGAGTGTGCCACTCTGCCTGTCTGTACGGTGTGTGTTAAAGAGCTAGGCCAGACTTGCCTTCCTATGAAAGTCTTGTCGAGCGAGAAAGGTCGATTTTAAAAACAGAAAAGAGAAGGGAATTCGGTGTATTCTACCCTCCTTTTTTCAACTAATTTAAAAATCTACCCGTCTCGTCCGACACGACTTTCATGGGAATGCATGTTTGATACAGCTGCTTAATATATTTTAAACTGGTCAAACGTTTTGCCCGTTTGACGGTACACAATTATTATCATTATTTTTAAATAATGACAATGTAAAAATAAATTTTCAGGCCTTTTTTCTGAAATAATATTTAACAGCTGGTCTGTTGTTTATTTTCTCGATTTTGTCAATTAAGGTTTTTTCCTCACAAGTGTACTGTCAGTGTCCGGTTATGAGAAAGTTCACTGTATCTGCATACCTAAATAACATTTTATTAAATACATAAAATAGTACACACCTGTTGCAATAATTGTTGAATAATCGAAATCCTTGACTTTTGTTTGGTGCCATTTCTGCTAAAGAGATTTGTAATTGTCCCAACAACATCTTTAGTCTTCTTACTTTGTACATAGTACCAGTAAAGTGTATTCATGTCTTCTTGAGGCCATGAGCTGTTTTCAAAATATATAAATTGTGCAAAACGAATAAGTAAATATGTACCACAAAATCTTGAAATATCACATTCAATAGAACTTGTATGTAAAATAAAGTAAGTGAAAAACTGGCTTATAACAATTTATTTGTAATTTGTTTTTAGTTTTTTTTTTTTTTTTGTTTTTTTTTTTTTTTTTTAGATCGAGGCAAATAAGAAAAACCTTAGGGAAGCTACATAGCTATTCTGGAGAAAAAAAACCTGCCAATAGGACCGTAGAGCTCCAACCAAAAAGAACAGCAAACACACTGGAAACCGGCGACCACTCCCAATCACAAGCAATGACTCTGAAATTAAATATCAAATGGAAGCAGGTGCTTGAAAGCTACATGTATTATGTATATTTGATTGTCTATTATTTCGTGAACTTTCAAACTTCTCCTTCCATGTAAAAGCATTAAATACAAGGGAGCAACTACTACGAATATTACATAAATGTAAAACCAATGAGAGTAAAAAAAAATACAAAACAGAACTTGGTATAATTATAAAAAAAGCTAATACTATTATAAGCACAGCTGGAAATTAAATCATAAAACAATGTTTTAAATTATTTATTGAAATAATATAAGTTACCAGTTGGTATTTTCCAAATTGTGCTCCTTGGTAAGTTCTGTTAGTGATGTGGTTTCCAGGATGAGTGGACTCTTTTGCGGAGTGTTCATAAATTTACTTATGACATACTCAATGAGATCGGACCAGTCCTGTAATTGGAAATTAGTTTTATTTTAATTTAAATCGATATCTAAAATCCAATATATAAAATTAATTAAAATCAATCAATAATAATGAAATTAATATTAGAAATTCATTTGATGTTTTTTTTTTCTATACATTATGTAGGAAATCAAAAAGGGTGAACTTTAAAAAAAAATACAAGTTTATACTCTAATTTATTACAAAGCAAGTTGAAATAATCTCAAGAGAGAACAAATTTATTTTACAATTTTATTTTATAAGTTTGTATAAAACATTCTAGGTGTAGGTACAGAGAATCAATCTGATGGCCGCATTCAATAATCTAGTCAAATTGAACTGTCTTTAGTCAAATGGACCTGAACGAGAATACTACTTTACATTACTCTACGTCAGTACGAACCGAAATGTCAAACTGAGTTCTCCAGACACATATTGACACAAATAGATAAAAGTTTTGTGGGCACAGTAGCGCAGTGGTTAGTGTGTTGGACTACTGCGCGAGGGATCCCAGGTCCGATCCCCGGAAAAATACAAATTACATTTTAAGATTTTTTTCTACTGCGCCACCTCTCGCGAACGTCTGACAAACATCCGAGCGTATGACTGTCCGAAATAGCTTCTCAATTCAGCCGTTCGGAATCGGCATAAAATTTTTGGTCCCTTCCATTCGTCCCAAAAATAGAAACTCACACAAAACGAATGGTTGCGAGAAGCTAGGACTAGGGTTGTCTATCGCCTGTTGCGTCACCTATTTATTTATTTTTAGATAAAAGTTGAGAAATTCTTGACTTAAATTGTCGGCAACGGCAACCCCTCTATTAAAGTCAAATGGGAAAACTGTACACGTTACCAGTCTAGCCAATGAAAACTCAGAAAAATGAATTTAGAAAGCTTTCAGAGGTATGTACTAAACTAGCATCTTGAAGGTGCTTGTGAAAAAGACTGACTGAGAAGGTTTGAATAGACGAAATAAATTTAATAAAAAACTACAATAAGCAGTAATTTGGAACTGAGGAACTAATACTGAAATAGAAATCACTCAGAAGTTGCGATTACCAGAGTTCTTTATAAAGGAGGTCTTCAAAATTTTGAAACAATATACAAATGACGCAGAGGAAGCATTTTTAAGCCACTGAATAAAGGGTAGGTAAGTATGATGTCTATTAAGAATTGGATTAATTTAGATTGCATTTTTTTCTTAAACTACCTCCCATCAAATAATAAGATAGTAGTTTCGAATGCCATAATGAATCATTTTTAATTAATATTTCCTAGAGCTCCAACATGATCCAAGATGCTTAATATTGAGTCTATGGTAAGCGTAAGAGCCATGTATTTAAATTCACTAACATTCTAGATCAGGATCATTTATTACCGTAGTTTAGACTACTCTAAAGAGTAGGAGTTAAAGTACCTGACTGAAAATTGCAACATGCAAGTTTGAACCATTGGCACTCAGATGTGTGACAGTATACATACTCAAATCAAAATCAAGAAGAGGCGACAAACTAAAAATGACAATTTTTATTAGGAACTGATAGCCAAGTTGTGCTTAGAAAACCAAATCCTAACGGGTGCGGGGGGGGAGGGAGAGTACGATAACTACGCCGCCAAAAAATGATAACAGTATTTTGTAGAGGGGTTAAATACAAGCATTTTTTACTATGGGTAATTTAAAAAAAATAATACTTCAAATGAAAATAAAACAATAAAATACAATGGCAACACTTACAAAAAAGTACTATAACATTTTTAAAGCCGGGAATCGGTTCTGATTTAATCTATAATGCAAATCAGCAAAACGTTGTCTATAATTTGAAAATTTGAAATTTTAGGCCATAGACTGTAGCTGAATAAAGTTGTTGATATACCCATCCCAAAATCCTACAGTTACCCCAAGCAGGGAGGTCGCAGCATTTTAAGGCGCAAGGGTAATAATTTGTACTCTAAGCGGAGCGACATATAAAAGTAATTTTCAATTTTCTCAAAAACTAGAGGACATAAATTAATCCGGTTTTCAGTGTTCGATTAAGAAATGATTTCGGCAAAACTACAAACAAATAAGTAAGTATGTATTTTCTCAATATTGAACAAATCTGCATACAACTTATTTTTTTTCCTTAAATTTAAAGTTTGAAAGTATTTTTTTGGAAAATTATTAATAGAAATAACTTAAATAATAAAATGCTTGTATTTAACCCCTTTACAAAATAGCGTTGTCAATTTTTGGCGCCGTAGTTATCGTAGGTACTCGTGCCCTAAAAGGGTTAAGGTCGCAATTTATATCGGAAGTCAGATAAAAGCGACTGAAACACACATGCGATTTCAATAACGCGTCAGTTTAGTCGCAAATATAATAATTTTGGATTTTATGTGCGCGCATTCATATTGAAATGTGTGTGCTTAATTTTTAGCGACTAAACTGAGGCGCGATTGAAATCGCATGTGTGTTTCGGGCCTTACAGTTAAATGTAAAAAGCGAGTTTATGTACAAAAGAGACAGAATAATATTCAAGTTTTTAGTTTTATTTTCTACTTTTTAGTTTCATTCTTGGTTATTAGTTAGACTTGGGTTGGTGTCATTAAGCAAATTCCTCATTACTTCCAATTCTCTTATTGCATCTTTATTGCATGGGGCCTACCACTTTAGGTTCATGACTGAGGAGTTGGAAGTCAATATTAAGTGATAAAATCTTTGGCTCGAATAGCGACATTAGCGTCTGAGAAGTACGCATCAGTCGTCTAAGAATGCCGCTACAAGTACAAAGAATGTTCCCTGCTAAATTAGCTACACGATCAGTTCAGTTAACGAATATTTTTAAATACATATTCGGGTTATTTTTAAGGGTTAAACTGAAGTGATTTTTTGTAATTGTGTGGATCAAGTATAGATCCATAAAGCCTCACGCCCATCGATGGTTCACCATACGCATATGTATTGAAAATATCTCATAGATAAACACATTCATTTTGGTTTGCTTAAAACCTCATTGCGATGAGTAAACATCTTTTTGTAAACTCTGAGAACATCTATTAACAAAAATATTTAACTTACATCACACAGCTCATAGTCGGCTTCCCAAATCCGCGAGAACGTCTTCAGAATTACCGGTTGAAACAGTGTACCAATCTGTCCTAGATCGCCCCCAATATGATGCATCATCGTGAAAATACAATCGTTTATAAACTCGCCGTTGTTGTTAAAGTTCTCAAGCAATATCCCATAGCAGTTCATGATCTCTGGAGTAGCAAATCTACAAAAAAATTTAAAATTTCTAAATTTTGTAATTGACACCCGCTGAAGAAACCCTCGAAACTTACTGTGTAATATGATCGATCATCTTTATGTTCGCACTCGTATCTGATTTGGTAACATTATCCAAGATCAATAAGAGCATATGATTAGTCACCACCAAGTCCTGCAAGTACTGCTTTGTGTGGACGTTTGGATTGAACCGCCTTATAAGCAGTACAAACAAGCAGCGAATATCTTCGGATGAACTAATCTGAACTTGCAAGTGTTGGAGGTATTCTCGGTCCTCCTGTAAAAAATGATTAATGGATTAGATGGTCTTCTTATATTTCATCAAATGAGTGCCTTACCTCGCACAAATGTGTGACTTTTTTGTAGGTTTCAATGGCCTGTAGAAATTCCCTAATCGCCGTCACCAGCAAATGCATGCGTCGTAGATAGGGCTTCAAATCGCTGCCCTCCTGTCGTGAGTTCAGCTCCAATTGTTCGCACAGCATGACACCCTCGTAGGTCAAATAACTTATCATGTCGAATGTTAGAATCGAATGGATGTGCTCCAAGTCCAGCTCCAGCTGAGCAGCGAACTTTAAGAAGTAAGTTACCAGCCAAAAGAAATGCGACGTGTCTATGGTAAGTTTCTGAAATCGGGATGAGAACTGTGTTTCAGATAAGTTCTCAGATCTAGTCGAGAATCAGGAGACATACTAAATTTGTCAGCAGTTGGGTATGAAGATCATCTACCAGGTAGTCGTAGCCCTTGAGTAGAAAGTCGACTGTGAACTCTTTTAGTAAATTCGAAATGTCTTCATCGGTTGGAATGTGCTGGACTAAACCTTTCATGTTGATTCTAGAGGAAAAGATTACATTTCATCACCATTATGGATACAAACATTTCCGGGGTCAACTTACAAACTGCTCTTGCTCCTCTTGACGAGTTTCTTTCGTCGTAGCTCCTTCTTGTCCAATAGCGTAATAATGGCGCGCGGTTTGTTCCTGGGCTTCGAGTTACACGGTGGCTTCTGGTGCACTGGTTTATTTTGTGGGGCATCATCATCATTGCTGGAGGTTGAGATAGATTCTTGGTTCTCCACTTGAGTTGCATAGCCACAGTCAGACAGTTCTGATTGCGAAGAAGGGCATTCACGCTTCTGAGCGCAACACTTTCCCTTGGTCAGTTGGATATTACCCGAATGGGGAAACTTTTGACTGAAACGTGAAATTTCATTGTCTTTGCTGGTGGAATCACCGGTTATTGTAACTGCCGGGTTGGCCGAATGCGGTGGAAGTGGCAACATGAATTCTGGTTCGGATGCGCCATCCTTAACATCGTTGGAAGTGTTTGGTTTGGCTGGAGCTGGTTGCTGTTGTATTTCTGTTAAGGTTTCGCTGTCTTCTGTTTGTTGTGGTTGCTTAGTTGGAACTCGAAGTATAGCATTTTGGTATTCATGCCCCTTTCGACTAACCTCCTGAAGTGTAGCTTCAGTTTCTTCACGCAACGCTTGCCTACGATCCTCAGAACTTTCGTTTTTAAAAATTCCACCTACAGATAAAAAAGAGAAAAATTTAAAAAACATGCGTAGAGCAAAAAGTCAAAACCCTATACCATTATCAGATGAATCAGAAGTTGGGTCCGACATCAACATCGGACTAGAGTCGCCACTGCCCTGCTTAGGCGGTGACGTATTACTCTCATTGTCCTCCGAGCTTTCAGACAACGATGCCTCAAACCACATATTCAACAACTTCTTCAAAGTGCTCACATGCTGATCCTTGTAGATCAGAGCAATTAGTTGCACCATTGTCACACCCCAAAAGGCCCGCTCTGGACAGGACATCAAATAGAGCAACAACTTGTCAATACTCTGGATGAAAAGATTCCACAAAATCGAATTCTGCATCGATACCGGGCCCGTGGATGCATGCATCTGTGGAACGATGAAACTCGAATTTGTCTCCGGAACATGCAAAATATTCCTCAACAGAACCAAACAGTTGTTGATTTGATCGCATTTTTCTGGTGACAACTTGGAATCACTCTCCAAAATATGCTTCATGAATTCCACCACACACTTGGTGCTCTTTGCATCGGTAAACGCCTCCTTGCTGCTGTAAAGTAGCTTATTCAGCTCAAAGATGGTGTGACGACCAACTTCCGTACGATACATAACGTCCACAGAGAACAGACATTCGACCGGTACCGTCAAATTGACCAAAATGCGTACAACCGAATCGAAGACGTCATCGTCCTTGGCATTTTCGAGTAGCGGTATCAAATCGGTACGAACATTCTGACCGAATCCAATCGCTCGACGAAACGTCCTCAACGTTTGATCTTCGTACGTTAGTTTGAAGTTGATCTCCTCCAGTATGGCTATAAAAGAAAAGCGATGCCATGTAGATTCGAATGAACACTGCTAAGTGTGAAAAAACTTACCAAGAGCATTGGGATTGACAACATAGGTATCACCTTCAATCGATCCTAACGATGAGAAAGCACTATTCATCGTTGGTGTTGCTAATAGCCAGTCCATTGCAAAGATGTTATTATAGTTTCTTAGGTTTTAATATATGGATTTTTGTCCTCGTCTTCTGTACTCATTTGGTCAGTTGTCGAAGAGTGCTCCAGCACAACGAAAACCTGCTCGAGAACAATAAAAGAAATTAGGGAATTTAATTTAACTTAAGGTAGGTTACAAAGCAGGTAATTAGGGAAGGGAAACCGACAGATCAGGACCGAAATCTTTGGCAATCTCATTGTAGAGTCTGCACAGTGTAAGCTCTAAAATAATGATTTTCGCCGTCGCATAAAATGGAGTAAATTGATCAGTAGTAAATAGGCTAAGAAGGCGACATTCCAACATTGCCATTGCAGTTGAAGTCACTACCACCGAACGCATCTTCCACAATGGATATTGATTAAAATATATTTTCGTGAAAGTATAGTTTAATCAAGGTTACCCTGCTTTGGGTTCCAGTTCCAGGTCGTAGTCACGTGTATGGAAACGAACAAGTCGACGTGCTAGCCAGACAAGATTCAGTTCTCCACTGTTCACTTGCGAAATCAGTTCACACTTAGCTCGGAGCAGTCAAAGAAAAGGGGGACAACATGGCCCGCCCATATATATTGCACGTTCGGTTATACAAACGCTGTCCAAAATATGCAGTGTATTAATGCAGAAGGGGGTTGGGTAGACATCTACATACCTACCTATATATAAATCTATATTGATTTATTTATTCACTTGTGTATTTTTTTGTTAGTTTCGACTATTCATTCATTCATTCATTTTCAATGGCCCGCTTATAAAGTAAGTGGGTCGCGGGTGTAGGTTGCTCAAGTAGACCCTTCATTGATCTCAATCCTCCGCCATCGATACCAAATTGTCAAGGGCAATCCCCATACGGGTAGAGGAGAGATTATGAATTTGATCCAACCATCTCATCCTTGGTCTACCTAGAGGACGCCTGCCCGATGGTGCGGATTTCATAGCACGTCGTGGGATCCTGGTCAGGGACATGCGTTTAAAATGACCAAACCACCGAAGCATGAACCGCTCCGTCCGGGGAAGTAGCTGCTCGACATTGAGTTCCTTACGTATTCTGGTATTTCTGATGCGATCTCTATGGGTCACACCAGCAATACAACGAAGAAATCTCATTTCGGCAGCTTGTATCCGCGATTTTATTCTTTCGGTCATTACCCTTACCTCATGACCATAGATAAGAGTTGAAACAAGCACCAAATTAAAGACTGACAACTTAGCTTTGACACCAAGTTCAGTCCTACTAATAACAGACTGACCAAGCTGTCTCAAAATTGATTCAGCCTGACCAATCCTACAGGAAAACTCTTCAGCATTGCTTCTTCCATCACTCGTGAATAAGATCCCGATATACTTAAACTTTTCCACCTGTTTCGACTATCACTTCAGATTTGTTCACATTTGCTTTGATCTCAGCTTCAACACAAACGGCTACAAACCGATCAAAGTGCGCGCTGCAGTTCAGTCTCAGAGGATCCAATGATGACCAGATCTCCCAATTCGAAACGTTCTTCGCCAAGACAGCGCTGCAACATCCAGTTCAAATATAAGTAAGAAAAGGAGAGGAGACAAGACGCACCCATGACAAAGTGCAAAGCCCACGGTAAAAGGTATTGATTTAACGCCGTTTACCTGAACACAGCTTTTACAATTTGTGTAAAAAGATTAAATTGCTCTCAAGAGAAAACCGTTAACTTCATATTCCTGCAATACACTCCAGAGTTTACCTCGAAGGACTCGATCGTATGCTTTCTCCAAATCTACGAAGCATGCGTAAACATCAGGTGTAGCATACTCCCAAGCCTTCTCAAGTACCATTCTGAGAGTGAATAACTGGTCGGTTGTGCTTTTGCCGGGACGAAAGCCGCATCTCCTACCTAATCATGCCTCGACCACAGCTCTGCAACGCGTTTCCAGCACCTTGGTAAAGACTTTTCCGTGGAGACTTAAAAGTGATATACCCCTGTAATTGGAGCAATCCCTTTTATCACCTTTCTTGAAAAGAGGCACAATCATCCCAATCTGCAAATCGCTGGGAGTTTCGCCGCATTCCCAGGCCACTTTAATGACACGAGAGAGCCATTTGACTCACTCTTCACCTAAGGCCTTGAGCATTTCTGGCCGGATTTCATCCACTGCGTCAGATTTGCCGATTTGATCGCCCTGCTTAAGAAAATAGATGCCCCATCCTGTTCCACTTCTTTCCTCTAAGACTTCTTTCCTCTAAGTGAATCTACACCTTGAAAGCCTTTTTCTTCTCTCTGATGGCTTCTTGAACTCCTGGCGTTTTAAAATCACGCAGTTCTTTTCTCACCACCAGACGCATAACACCAAGCGTCCAAGCCGCTTCACTTCGCAAACATGTCCTGCAAAGGCAATGACTGATGGTGAAAACAACTGGCATTCTTCCTCTGCATTCAATGGACCATTTGGAACATTTGTTCAAACCTTGCAGATACCTGCCTTGCAAATTCCTCCCGTATCTCAACGTTCTGTAGCACCGTATTTCCCAATCACGCTGCCCCAAGTCGTTAAGTCCACACCCACGTGAGCAATTACTTGAACCACGATTGGCCATGGAGTGATAATGCGCGATATTAGCTGCGAAGAATAAGTACTTCGATGATTTGATTTTCATTATTCAAAATCAGTTGATATCGTAACAAATAATGACGAAGCAAAATCCTATCCAATATATGTAGTTTTTGATAAATATATTTTATAAAACATATTTATTTGCACTTATTGAGCCTAACTAACTACGCGATATTATTTATCTGGTCTGGATTAGACCTCAGTTATAGCTACCAGGAAAATGCATCCCTAAAAACACATGCATTCTGGCGAAAGTCTAACAAGTATAGCTGCTACTGGAAAAGCTTTTTAATAAATCCGTTCAGAAAATTGTAGGTTTCGTCCCAAAAATTAGAAATGCACAGTCTCACACAAAACAAATGATTGTGAGAATCTAGGCCTAGGGTGCCTAAGCGCACCTGTTGCGGCAACTATTAATTATTATTGTTCGAACAAAAGGTTTTCGGAAATAAAGCCCTATCTAACATTATCTAAACATTCAATAGGCAGTAGCCACTTATATCCTCCACAACGTGCCCAAAAATTATTTGGCAAACAATTAATCCACCTTCCCACACCCACCACCAAAGCGCCGCAATCGTTGCTCGGATTTTGTGATTCATTGTCCTTGGTAGCCAGATGAATCTAAAAATATATCAAGTAACATAATACTCTCGGCATGGCACCTCTGTAACAAAATTCATCACATGTCAAACACACCTCCCGCATGGCTTATGTAAAAAAAAAAAAAAATGCCGTCTGTTCATATAAAGCATCCTTCCGTTCGAGGTATACTACTAGACGAGTACTAACATTCATAAAGGTAGGTACATGTTTCTTAGAATCTATTGTATCCAAGAAAAGCATGGAAAGTTGACTGGGAATGAGAATGGTTGTAAACAGTTATGAAGTAGACATTGTTATGGCATTTTGTCACGTTGTAAATTTACTACAAATTGAAACCAATTTATATAAAGGACAATTATGAGAACAGAATCCCGCACACAAAGGTTACACTGTTTTTCTTTTTTGTTTGTGTATTTAAAAGATGGTGTTCATCTTCATAGAACTGAAAGGCATGTTCTGTTCAGGAAGGCCACGTGGCGTGGTGGGGCGTGTGTATACAATTCAATTATTTTTCCAATAACAGAAAAGAGGGCAAATGCAGGAAACGTGGTTTGGTTGATACCAGTCATCTATGGTTACATGTTGAATTAGGTTGCAGAATTTCATGTGTTGTTTTAGATACGGGACAAATGTTACGAATGAGGTTTTACTCATACTACATAACAATTCGTGGAATTATGAATTTGCAAGGTAGAGACGTAGGGTGTACATTTGTGTCTGCGTTCAAAAATGGGCTGGAGCTAGTTACGTAGGTAAGTATAGCTCCTAACTATACTTTCCAATGTAATTGAATGACAATGACAAAAAATGAAAACGCCTGTCCCTAGGAAAACAGTTCGAACTAATTTTATAAGCCGTTGCACCTAGGGGAAAATTTCGACTTATTGGCTTAGTTCTTAGTGTGTGGGAAAGGTCTCCGGTTGAATAACAGAACACCCAGGTACCAATGACATAAGTAATGTTCGTGACAATAACATTTTTACATTAAGTAACAATGAGAATTTGACATGTAGATGGTGGATTCTACTTCCGGAATAATGAGTTTGAGTGCATTTAAAAGCCCAATTGCAGAGATGTTTGATAAGATTTTATTTTAAATTTTGCTTTCGTACAATTTTTTTATAGATCCGAATAATTAAAGACAAGTGTGTAGGTACATAATTTTTGATCGCCCAAGCTTTATTCATAGAAAGACACTACCTGTCCGACTTTGCCCGTGCCCAGGGGCAGGAATTGCATTGCAATGCATATCAATATTCCAACTCTTACAACTTGATGTCCCATGAGTGTTAGCCTGTTTGTATGATCCCGCCCACAATTTATTGAATGTCGACAGGCAAAAAACGTTTATTTGTTAAATTTCAATGCTAAAGCCGCTATAAATGTTAAGATATATAGTGCAACTTTGACATTTGGGAATTCCGCTCCATCTATGGGAGAACTTGAAAACTTTAGCTCAGTTCATAGCAAATATATACCAACGTTACAGCTCAATCGAAGGACTACTTTTCGAGGAAAAGTTTTTGCACTGTTTTCTATGTGTAGGAAGTGTTACGCCCCTTTGTCGAATATTGACCAAACAACAGGAACACTATCGGGCAAATAATCTAAGATTGCCTGAACATTTAAGCTCAATCATTTCGGCAGTTTTCGAGATATAAAATTATGAAAATTTGTTTATATGGGAGGTGCCCCGCCCCTTTTTCACCTATAGCCCTCCCCAGCCCGCTCGTAAGTAACCTATAGTATCACCTTTAGAACGCTGAAATAACGTGTAGTTCTAGAGATAGCCCCTACCTCCTTCCTTACCCCTAACCTCCCTCACCCTAAGTTACCAATACAAATCCGGAATATGTCGCCATTATAACGTTGAACGAATTACATTTCAAATAAATGTTGTTACGCGGCTTTCCAGGTTCGATCCCCTGACAAACACAAATTACATTTAAAGGTTTTTTTCCACTGCGCAACCTCTCGCGAACTAAACATCCGAGAGTAGATATAAGATAACTGTCCTGCAAAAGCTTCTTAATTCAACCCTTTGCGGACTAGGCATTAAATTGTAGATCCCTTCTATATTCGTCCAAAAATAGAAACCCCACACAAACGAATGGTTGTGAGAAGCTATAGGCTTAGGGTGTCTACACGCCTATTGCGCCAACCATTTATTTATTTTTTATACCCGGTACCACACTGTGGTGAGGGTATATTCACTTTGGCATTCCATTTGTAACGCACATAAGGAGGCGTTGTAGGTATGACAAACTATATATATTATTGATCAGCATCACTTTCTTAGTCGATCTAGCGATGTCCGTCTGTCTGTCCGTCTGTCCGTCTGTCCGTCCGCACGATTACGGCCGTAATTTAAGAGCTATCGACTTGAAATTTGGTACGCAAGCTTTTATCCACCAAACTGAGGCTAAGTTCGAAGATGAGCAAGATCGGATGAAAACTACTACTACCTCCCATACAAAAATATCGGATTTATATAGCTTTTTGATGTTAAAAATGAAATTTAAATAGCTACAATAAAGATAGCAAGTTTAAACTTTGCACATATTGTTTTAATAATATTTAAAATTTTTTGACAAAAAATGAGCTTGGTCGAATTAAAACTACCCATACCTCCCATACAAATATATAATTTTTTTAATACTTAAATATTTTTTTTTATTTTTACAATAATATAGTACCGGGTATTTGAGCTTCGGCATAGTCGAAGATAATTGTCTTACTGGTTTTATATGAAAATTATATCTACAAGCACCAACGCTAAAATATTTGCCATGTGAATTAAAATGTACACGCATGATGGGTCTAATATTGGTTTTGTATGGGAGGTACCAGAACTACTTGACCGTTGTAGTTCATTTTCAATACCAAAATTGAGGAGGTAAAAAGTCCTCTCACAAAATTATATTCGCCTGGGTTGATATGTTTGGACGTTATCGTGTTTCCAGTAGACAGACAGACAGAGGGACATGGTTAAATTGATTCAGAATTGGATCTTGATTTAGAATATTTACTATATACTTTATGGGGTCTCCGGTGACTCCTTATTTGCGTTACAAATTGTAATGGCAAAATGAATTATACCTTACTGTGGAGGGTATACAAAATGTAGGCTTCATTTATAGACACTTCTCATGGAAGCTAAAGTTATGCAATTTGGAATATTGATATGCACTGATAATAAAATGCGTTTTCACTACCGTGTAGTATTAGACCAGTATTCACCACTACATTTTAATTTCAAAATCCAAGTGCTTATAAAAAAAATGTATCATTATTGCTTTTTCTGTTTTTCTTTTCAGTTATTAATCAACTTCGTTCAACACTATTCACTTACAAAATTAGCAAATTCTTCGCTTCTATCAGACCTTTTAAAGACTTTATACCATTGCAGTTTAGAAATTACTGAATTGTGGTGGGCTTATAATAGTCCTTCATGACTTACTTTTTACTATAAAAGTAAAGGAACGAACCTAATGTTATACTTGGTATGCCAAGAGTTCTGTAAGTGTTAATTTCTGTTTGCAACAAGTAGTATGTGGAAATAGTTCTAAAGATGGTGTATAGGCCGGATAAAATATAAATCCAAACATTGGACATATATTTTATTCAGCCAAATGTACAAAACATTCACAAATTAGTGATTTCTGTCCTCGACAAGTTTTAGTTTTTGATATTTTTAATGTAGGTACCGGATATAACGATGAAATTGTTATAACGACGAAATTCTTAGGCCCCTTCAACATCGTTATAAACGATTTCTAATATAGATCAAAACCGTTAGAGCGGTTTTTTGTAAAATTATGAAAACAAATATTACAAATTTTGATATTGATATTGAACTGTTTAGCTGAAAACTGAATACAAGGTATTGTTCAGGATATAAGCATTACCTTATACATAATTACATTTGTGTCCAAATCGAAAATGGCGTTTTTGAGATATACCTAGGCAGTTTTTTCAAAGTACATACATAAAATGATTGAGTTCGTCGGTATATACCCCAATCGCTAATATAGATTGTGGTGGATATCGATGAACTCAGTCATTTTAGAGAGAACCTGAGTTTACTATTAAGTTAAGAATGACGATTGTATCCCTACCTTAAAAATTAGTTTTTTTTTCGACTCCACTCAGGTATTGGAGAAATGTCAAAAAATAATGTATTACTGATGATTTCAGTTGGCTTGTATAAAATGCGTAAATTGCACTTGTGAAAGTGCATCTTGAGTGGATTCTGACTTGAATTCGAGAAGCGAAATTCTCTTCTCAGAATCAAAAGAACGGCATTTTTGGCGCCAATGGAACGGTTTCAGAAGTGATTTTCTTGATTCCAGACGCTTCTTGTTGCCCAATGGAAAACGACAGAAATTGTTGCTGCTCATGAATTTGTCTCGTCAACCCTAGCTATATTTTGACATGGAGTACGTCGTGGGCAGAAAACAGCTGTTCGTTAAAAATAACTTCCTTCAAAATGCATCGACGCGAAAAAATATATCATTGGCCGCGTTCCAGTGACCGCTAGTCATCTAGCACATAATATCCCTAACGAAGGAACGCTGGCGCTAGAGATCTAGCGGCAGCGGCAAAGTGACATTAAAACCAATTTGAAGTCGTATTATTTCATCTTCATGAGAGTCAAAAATGTATTTTGTGCCATCATGCCGCATATTTATTAATGCACTATAATTTAAATAAACAAATACGATGTATATTAATTACATACAAGCTTGAATTCCCATTTTAAACCAAATTGGAAATTTTTGACTTCTGCACTTTCACTTTTGTTTTGACAGTTCGTTATCTTTTTTCAATCTAGCAGTTCATTTTGTGCTAGATTGAAAAATTTCCCAGAAAAGGATATTTCACAAAATGTGCTAGAGCTCTAGCACAAATGCTGAAATGTCAGTTTTTTTATATGGAGTTTGGCATGCCGCTAGTCATCTAGCGGTCAATGGAACGCGGCCATTTTCTTTGTATTTTCTTTTTTCCTTGTCTCCTATTCTTTGATCGCAGATTTTTCACTTTCAAGGGATTCCTAGTCGAGGTGTTCATAGAAAAAAACAGGACGATCTGTCAAAATGTTGCTTGAGAAAATATGCCGAACTATTAATGGGCGCCATGTATGTCAACGTATTTTGACAGATACATGATACAGTCTGGGGTACATTTGACGCCGGGGCACATTTGACTTTGCGAGCTTTGGTGTGAACACAGTCTTTAGGAAGAAAAGTTGTTATTGAGAACGAAGCATAATTTGATTTCTTTACGGAAATGTTATTAACTTTGACAGTTTTGCTTCAACTCTTCTTGTTCTTATTCGAAATTTGATGTAATTTTTGACCACCGGTAAGAAAGTGATTCGTGAACTTAATAAAAGTGCTTTCTTTATTGTGATACAATATTATGATGCCACTTAAAGTTTTTATAAATTAAAGCCAGTTTTTTGAAAGTATACCTAACATTATTTATTAAAAAAAAAAAATAAAAGTTGTAAAGAACCTTTGGGGCACATTTGACATTTGTTAAATATTCTCCAAATTTTTTTTTTATAATTAACTAGTGCTCAAGGGGTTTTTGTTCCCTTATAATGCTAATGCACAGCACGAACGGAAGGGTTAATAGGGAGGATAGAGAAGAGATACTGGGGCACATTGGTCTTAAACAATTGTGGGTTGTAATGAGAGGGGAAAACGCATTCCATATGCGTGCTTTCGACTTACAAAAGAAACTCTATATTTTACAGTACGTCCCAAGGTAGGCTTAAGGGTGAACTGATGTGCATTCGATGTGTGACGGGTGTTGCGAAGGAATTGTTGAAGGGGCGGAATGCAGTTAGCTATTTCTTCAGAGCATCGGTGGTGAAAATATCGATAAAATAAGGAAAGGCAAGCAACATTTCTGGTATGTTCGAGCGGGTCATTGATCTGTTATGTTTATATTTGTATTTTTGATTTTAGACAAACGTAAAAAACGCGCAACATCAGTAGCTGATGAATATGGGGTGAATAGAGCAGGATTCGTTAGAATATTGGTCGAAGTAGCGACCAAGATTTCGCTTTTCCATCGAAATATACGGCGCGAAAAACCTTTAGCTTCAAGAGAAGGAACTGGTAGAATATTTGAAAAAGTGTTCTTCTTGGCTTATCAAATGAAACTTTAAAAAAAAATTGGATATGAATTTATCAAGGATAATAATATTAGCTGCCCCCAAGTTGAGAAATTTCAAAAAAGCTTAAGACGATTGGCTTTACGGTTTCTTAAAATGAAATATTGAACTCTCTCTACGAAAGCCCGAAAAGATGAGCTTAGTTAGACTTAAAGGTTTTACAAAATCAACGGTTGATGGCTTCTTCCAAACCTTGGCCAAGGAATGCTGTGGATCAATTTATTGAAGCTGAATGTATTTTTATTTTTTTTTTTTTATTTATATGTTGTGCGATCTCTTATTATAAGCAATGTTAATTATTGCAGTTTTTGTCATCAAGAATGAACGCGAATAACTATAAAGGCGTACTGTGAAAGGCTTTTCCTTACTACGATAATGTATTTGGACCTGTGCAATTTATAGTTGTCACGGAAAGTATACGAGTCCGGTAAAAAATTTTTAGATGTTAAATCATTAACAGAAGTCATCAATACCACATGGAGCTACATTTCCCAGAGCTACCTAGAATCTGTGTATAACTCACTTCCAAACGGTATTTATGAAGTTATTTCGAACAAATGCGGCTACACCCATTATTAACTAAGCTTAACAAGATGAAAAGAAATAAATTTGAACTGAATTTTGCAATGTTTTGTTATTGATCCTTGTTTCCAGTTACTGTCCCTTTTCAAGTGCGGCAAGAGCAAAATGCATTTTTTAAGACTACATTGAAAAATGATTTGTTTAAATATAACGGAAAGATTTTGGTGCTTAATTTTATTTTCCCTTTATACAAAATTGAAATCAAAACATTAAAAAAATTTACGTTTATACAAATATTATGTTGTTTTATTGAAAAACCCCAAAAGAAAAGCAATAAATCTTGTCCCTATTCAAGTGCATGGGAGTGTATCTATAAGAAAAGCATTATATGTCAAAACTGTTGTTTTTGAATAGCGTATGAATTAGTAATGTTTAAATATTTATAGAATTCCATTTGTTATAACTTATAAGGTATAAAGCTTCAACAGCTATTTGGTTCATATATTATGTTTTTATAAAGTAACTTACCACAGCTGTTACACGCAGTTTATATAGTCTCCCTTTCAATGTCTCACAAATATTATTTCTTTTTATGCACTTTATTTTATATAGAAAATGTTTTATATTTTTATTTAAGCTTAGCACTTTTTTATTTATTTGATTGTTTACACTTAGTTTTTACTCTCACTTTTAAAATATTTCTATAAATTTTACTGTGTAATACCAGTAAATTTTTTTAAGTGTAGTTATGCGCTTAATTTCACCTTGTCAGAACAGAGATCAGAAGTTGGCTGGTAAAGCTTTATTTTAGAGACCTGTCGAACGAGTGTGAAAAAGGTAAAATGTTTTACTGCAGCGGTTTGATGACACGACCAAGTTCGCTCACGTTTTACAATTGCAGATAGTATGTAATAACAGCTCAACTATCGCACGTTATTGTTACGTTTTTAGAATTTGCCACCACTAGCTATTAAATTGTTGAAGTCACGTTGACGTTTACTCACTACTTAATTATATCTGCGTGCAATCACTGGATGCAATTTAGAATATTGTATTTTAAACGTTTTTTTACCGGAAAATTGTAACACTTTCGGCGCTTAAAAACAATTAATGTCGCCGAATGTAATTTAAATATCTCGCAATGTCAGGTGAATTGTTTAAATTGAAATAGTTGTAACTCACGAGCGAAGCCGGAGAGATGTACTATAGCCGAGAGTCGACAAATAAGTGATTTTGCATTTCAATATTCAGTTTCTAGTTCTAGATGGATTTGGTAGTGGTACTCGAGCGGAAGCTTTTCTGCGCTTGCTCGCTGCGAAAGTAGGTATCTAGCTTTCTTAGTCACACTCACAGTGTGTGCATCGAATCGAACCAAGTCGAAGTGTAAACAGAAATGATATCACGTGCAGATGTAACGTGACGTGTGTCGGCAATAGTGTATTTGTTGTTATGGGTGCATTGCATACACCTAGCTTTAGCTGTACTTGTGGATTTGATTATTATTCTTCATCACTGCTGCATTATTGGTTTGGTAGGTATATAGAGGTAGACGTAATTCACTATGGGAAAGAGTGTACCAACTTTTCATCGTTGAGAGTAGGGTTATGAGAACCGAAGATTAACCCCTTATAGTTTAAGGTTATTGTCTGTTATCTGTTGTTGTTTACCCTTATCATTTTGCGCCCCTTGGTTTCGGGTACTAGGTAATTGTATATAATGATATTCAATGCGTTTTAATTGGAGCGGAAATCAAAAACGTTTTTGTGCACACATTTCCGCAAATTTGCTAAGATATGGTCGAAATGTACCTACCACTTCTTAGGCAGTATATGTAGTACATATATATATGAGTATGTGTAGGTAGGTACACATATACATATTATGTACCTATAGTGAATGGTACATTTGCATGTTAAATTGGAGGTATGCTTTGTCCTGAAAATTAAAACTGATTTGCGTAGAAAAGTTAACCTTAATTGTCAAAAAAGGGTTAAAGGTGAAATGGTTAAAAATAAAATAAATAGGTAGATGGAAGTGGTATATAGGCACTTCAGGCCTAGCTTCTCACAATCATTCGTTTGTGTGATGTTTTGGAAGGTGGCGCAACAGGCGGGTAGACACCCTAGGCCTAGCTTCTTGCAACCATTCGTTTGTGTGAATTTCTATTTTTGGGACGAATGGAAGGGACCTACAATTTTATGCGGAGTCCGAACGGCCGAATTGAGAAGCTTTTTCAGGACAATTATACTCTGGGATGTTTGTCAGACGTTCGGGAGAGGTGGCGCAGTAGAAAAGACCTTAAGATGTAATTTGTGTTTTTCCGCGGATCGAACCTGGAACCCCTCGCACAGTAGCCTAGGGTTTGGTTAAGATTTCCAATTCTGAGCTAGAGACCGAGGTAACTGTGTGACACAGTGGTGCTGGACAAAAGGTCTCACACTCACTTATACACTTTAAGCTCTTTAATTTCTGACAAACAGCTGAAACCCTGGAATAGCGTCTCAATTCAGGCATTCGAATTCAGCATAAAATTGTATACGTCTCTTCCATTAGAACCAAAAGACGAAAGGTTGTGAGAATCTAGGCCTTAGGGTCGTATATGCATCTGTTGCGCCAACTATTTCTTTCTTTTCTTATAGGCAAATCATTTGTTGGAAGAATTTAGGCCTAGGGTTACACAACATATTTAGCTCAACAGATCCATAATTATGTTGACTGATCAAGGTGGCGCAGAAGCATGGATGTTAACAAAGGCGAATGCGATCTTCTTGGTTTTAAACGCAAAATTGTTGGACTGATTTTCGGTCCTATTTGCGATTAAACAGCGAATTCTACGAGCTATACAGCGTCAGAAAATCAAAGCCAAGTTATCTAGTAAAGGCACACACCATTTTTACCGGAACAAATTCATTCTGTTTTCGATCCCCCTCTAACTTCGGGACAAATTAAGCCAAAAACTTTAAACTTATAGCTTTTACCAAGCTCATTAAAAAGGTCCACCTCACCAAATTCCGTCTCTATAGCATTAGTGGTTTTCAACATATAGGACTTACAAAATCGCAAAAACCGTAATTGACCCACTCACTCACTCCGCACTTAGATGATGATCATCAAAATTATGAAGCACGTTCGGCCATCCTATAATCGTTAAATTTTGCAGAATGCTAGCGATTCTGTGGTGTATACACTGGGAAAAGTTTAAAACTTCAAATTTTCCATTCCATTTAAAAATCGGTTTGCCAAAGATCGGACTAACTGGAGAGGCGTGTTGTTTGAGGCCCAAGTCCACCCCGGTCCACATGTAGCGCCATCTGCAGGTAAATAATTCAATTGTTCTACCATGCAAACAATTCGGAGGGTATAGTGAAAAAAACTTTTGGAAAATGTAAGGATAAGGTAATGTCTTGGCACATGTTAAGCCAAGAATATTGTTCCTGTAAGACGACCCAGAATTATTCATTCGTCATCGTTCGCAGAGTTTGGGCATTTCTTGGCTCATGCTTTAACTGATTATTTTTGGCACAACATCGAAAATATTGATATAGAATTGATGTGGAAGGAATGTGGTTTTAGGTGCAAGGATAGGTGTTTTGACAAATTTTTATATTTACGTTGGCTTCTACTCCAAAAATGCGTTTCGCCCCGATGTGGTTGGAGGATATAAGAGTGCTGTATTAGGCAAGTTAGCATTTTATGGATTACCACAACAACTCTGCGGATGAATACAAATTTTTCTTCTGAGAAGATCGATCCAAGTTGTGGTAGATGGTGTATCATCTAATTCGTTTGCTATAAATGCAGGAGTGCCCCAAGGATCAATTCTTTCCCCAACTCTATTTCTTCTCCACATCAACGATTTGCTTGGATCGACAAATAATAATATCTACAGCTTTGCTGATGACAGCACTCTTATATCCTCTATCACGAACAGTGGGCCTGTGAATGCGGCTACATCACACAGTCAGAGATGTGAACAAATTAGTTCTCTAAATGGTGATCTGGACATCTTGAAGTGGGAAAAAGACAACTTGGTTGTATTTAATGAAAACAAGCTCCCAACATTTTCTATGAAAAATGCATCAACAGTTTCTCAGATCCAAATGGATGACCATCCAATCCATCCCAAGGACTCAATGCACCTTCTAGGAGTCACAGTCAATTCAGGAATCACATGGCAGGACCACATATCCTATATCGCAAGATCGGCGTCCGCTAAGTTGAGCTACATGAGCAAAAAAGTACTTTAGCCCCAAGCAACTTTTCCTTCTCTACAAAGCACAGGTTAGACCAGGCCTGGAATATTGCTCCCATATATGAAGCTCGGCCCCAAAACATTCACTTAACCTACTTGACAGTATGCAGAGACGAGCAGTTCGACTTATTGGAGACCCTACACTCACATCAAATCTACAACCGTTGGTGCACAGAAGACAAGTCGCTGACCTATGCTTGGTCTATAGCAGCACTTCCAATTGTAGATGTTCTAAAGAACTCAAGGACATTATCCCTCGAAATGCAACTTTTGGGCGCCACAAAAAACAGGCTGCTAACGCTCATGACCCTATAGTACACTTTACAACCGCGAGGATATCAACTTTCCAAAAGTCCTTCTGTTACAGGACAAGCAAACTTTGGAAATCACTTCCTATGGGGATATACATATATCCAGAAGACCACAATTTGCAGCAATTTAAATGCAGAACTAACAAAAACTATGATTAGAGATCTAGTTTAGTCGAACAAAAAGAAAATCTTTACAAATCATGGGTATAGGAATCAACAGAGGGTTTTTTTTAGGGTGCTGTCAAATATAGTTCTAAACTTCTCCATATTTTGGATAATAAAGTTGTAATTGCCCGTCTTTCACTTACCAAGATCACAATAGCTACATGTCAAATTTCAGGCTGTGTTTGTTTGGCTGTCAATTTTACAAAGTTCACTGTTTTTTGACATTTCCATGTGATGGATAATATTTATTTTTGCTACAGCTCTACCAAGCTGTTTGAGAAGGATTTGAAGATTTTCCTTGCTATTATTGTGCTGACCATTCTTATCAAAAACAAGAGTACCTACATGCTTTCTACATAATTAAATATTAAGTAATGGCTAATGGGTACCGTACATTTATTTAACTACGTGCATGACAGAAAAATCGAAGAACAAAACTCAAAACATATTGCAAGTGCACAAAATGCATACGTGTATAGGTACCTCAGAAAATGTCATCTCCTCTGAGATAAAACAACAAGTGGGGGAAACTCCATCACGTTCAAATGTACATTGGAAATGACAGTTCGATCGAAACTGATGTGTGGGTGGGTTTCAATTTCAATCATCGTGCAGGTAATCTGCGCTTTAAAATGAGATAAATGCGAGATACTCGTATGATTGCCTTGTTTTTTAAACGTGATGCACTATCCCCAACTAAGCTGCTTTGTCCTCCTGCTGTCATCTCGGAAATCCCCCTTAGTCGTCTGTAACAAACGTATCCCCACGAGACTAACCAGAATGACTGAATTGAACGTTCTCCTTAATCACCCTTGTAATTTGCACCATCATCCGTTTCATTCATTTCGAAGCAGTTTCAGTAGATATATAAATCATTTCCTGTGAAGAAGTATAGGTATGTGTGCCTACACACGTTTCAGATAAATTCCTCGCCCTTTAAAATGTATGCAACATTGGATTGCAATTAGCCCCATCATTGTCCTTTGGGGATCTAGGTAATATGCAAAATTGCACTATATCGTTCGTTGCGGACTTGCTATTGGGCATTAATGCAGTTCGCACACGATGCAGAGTACAAAACACGTTGCAAACATTTGTCATGTGTACGACAAATCACGAAATACAAATGACAAAATTTGTCGATCAGTCAATTCTTAATTTCTTAAACTTTACAATAATGGTATATAAAAAGATTTCTCCTACATTAAGCGATAATGGCTAAAAATCGGTCTTTTCCTACTTACATTATTTAAGGTGGCGCTACAGTTCGAGGTGGACCTGATGGGCATCAATCAACAAGCGTCTCCAGCCACCACGATATTTCGCCATTTTCGTACTCTAAGTTGGTTAAGGTCCCCTTTCACACGCGTGCACCACCTTAGTCCCGGTCTTCCTCTACTGCACCGTCCCTCGGGTATGTGGACTGTGGATTCGAATATCTTCCGGACAGAAATATTCGCGTAAAATCCAACCACCTCAGTCATTGGACTCAGTTCATCGTTCTATCTCCTCCTCCATTAACCGTCTTCGCGAAACTACCAAGGGTAGCTTCACGCTTTTGATATAGTGTCCATGCCTTGTAGAGAAGGAGTAGGACGATTAGGGTCTTATAAAGGGTCACTTTAGTTGTTCGAGAGAGGTCTTTGCTACTCAGTTGCTTTCTTAGCCCAACAAAACAGCAATTGGCAAACGTTATTCTTCGTTTAATATCAGCGCTGCGCTGGTGTCATTGTCTGGGTTTATAGCGAAGCCTAGGTAGACAAAGTCCTTAACCATCATGTCCGAGACGTCGGTCGGTGTTGGGTGTCCTTTTGACAGCACACACTTTGTCTTGCCCTCATTGACCGCCAAACCCATCTTCGCCGCCTCCGTCACCGAACATGTTAGAGCAGCGTGCATTCTCCATCGTCATCCTGCACAAATGGACGAGTTTGTCAAAGTACCTAACCTTCAGCACTAATTACAACAACTACACTCTGCTTGACATTTTTGAGCCTCTATGTATATAGCGTTTGTGTGCTAAATATTAAACTTTACCTACTTTATCCAAATCAATAAAACACACCCCTTGTCATTGCACAAATGTCGCAGACATGTGCTCTTCTTCATGTGCGGAAGGCCTAAGCTGTCTCGTGTTTTGCTGAGTACACATAACACACAAACAAGAGAAAATTTATTGTTTCCCCCAAACAAAGTGAAACTTTCACAAGAAAAACACCCACCCACATCCTCGTTTGTCTCGTATGTATAGTTTCTTACCTTGGCAATGATAAACATGTCAATACCACGCCTCGTGTTATTTGAACTTAAAAGGCGTGTGCCTGATATGGAGATGGTAAGGAGGAAAAAAAAATACTACGATTTGTATAATGTTCGTTGATAGTATTTAACTTATTATTTTCTTTATAAACGTGACACCACTTTCAAATTCCACTGTGTTCTCGAATCCATTCTCTTGCTGCTGTCACTCTCGAATACACCCCTGGGTAGTCTGGTCGGGCGCATCCATACCCCCACGAGACCACACCCACCAGCACGCCAGCCTGGTTGACAAGGGGTCCCCCGGAGTCGCCTTGGCACGCATCCTTGCCGCCTTCGATGAAACCTGCACAAATCATGCGGTCCGTTACACCGCCAAACGTTTTGTATTTCTCTGAACAGAGTTCATGGTTGAAGATTGGAACTTCCGCCTCCCGCAACCAGAGACGGGACTCGTTTTGATTTTGTGTGTTACCCCAACCGCTGACACGGCACAAATCCCCATCTAAGAATCGTTCCTCAGTTTCGGGTAGCTTGACTGCTGCCATAGTTTCACTGAACGTAAGTTCCTCCGATAGCTCCAGGAGAGAGTAATCAAAGTCCACCGAAGAATAATTAAACTTCTCATGTTGGACCAACTTGGATACGGTCAGCACCATGCCTCCAATGTCCGATTCAGACGTGCCTAGGCGGACTTTAAAACGCTCCGCTTTTTTGCCACTAAAAAGGGTGAAGGTAAACACAAAAATGCATTCGAAATTAAGGCGAAATGTAGACCTACGCTGTACAGTGGGCTGCCGTGAGAATCCACTTTGGTGAGATTATAGATGCACCACAGATGTGTGAAGACGTCTGCAGAGACACCTGATAGGGGGCGTCAGTTATGTTTATCTTGTATCCGCCAACGATTTTTCCGTCCAACTTTGGTTTGTCAGACTTTAACGAAGGCTTAATGCACGCTCCATCAACCTGTGCCGCTATCACTACAAGTACTACGGCTACTGTCCTCCACATTTTGATACGACGCAACAGTTGGAATAAAGACTTTCTAATGAACAAGTAACCGTCGGTTTTATATAAATTCGGAGAAGTTGATAAGGGCTTGTGGCCTCCCAGTGAATAGGTGTTAATGAAGGCGATAATCGATGTGGGCTTATCGGTGAGCACCAGGGAAGCCAACTAACAAAACTAGTTTAAAAGAATGGATACTTGACATGTTCAATTCATCTACACAGCCGAAACTAGGTTGCACTCATGTAAGTCTATAGTTAGTGCAGATGTAGTGCTTGGCTATAATTTTTATCTAATCTAAATGGATTGAAATACTGCGTATAGAGTTTCAGAAATTCGCGGTCTGATTGTCTTGGCAGGGTCCCTGAGCTGATTGAAGTTTACACCCTATAAGAGAATTTCTATACTTATCTATGAATATCTTTGATTGGAAATGATTGCGGAAAAACCGGAGTAAAGTGGAATCTTCTTTATTATTAATTATTATTGGCAGTCCAAACGGAGTTCGAGCTTTTATCACTGGTTTACCTTTTGCGAAAATTTGATAATAATCAGAGTAACGACAAGCGGTAAAATATCCGCAGTTCCGCGTTCTGGCTTTAAAGCAGTAGGTTATTGCCTAAGAAGGCATAATTATTATAGGTATTTTTCAAATCAGTTGACGAACTCTCAAAGGTTTATTGTCAGTTTTATGGAAAGGTTGACCAGTTTTTAGCACGAACTTGTCATCTGGATAAATTTTTAAGATCAAGCTAGAAATTTCACTTTCATCTGAAATTGTCATCTAGACGTAGACATATGACTGACGAAGCGCACACCCAAGATGACAAGACGAATTGAGCGATCCTCAGATATTGTCAAACCTGCTAAATTGTGGCTCGCTCAGACCATTATGGTTTTCAGAGGATAGATGCGCTATGCACCAATAAGGGCATAATAGTGGGCTTTCGGTTTCTCGACAAGGGCATAGACTTAGGGTAGGCACATGGGACATCTTTTCGCTCACCAGAAAAAGGCCTGGAACTTTTTGGTTAGGCTGCCAAATATAGATGAGCTATTAGTTGATGACTTCTCAACAAAACAAATAGATATGTGGACCTTGCGGATGGATGGAAACTCTTTATGTCTTATAGGCTGACTGGCAGGGCATTGGAGTAAATGCCATTAAAAGGGAAAATTGTGATCTTGCAGCCAACTTTGAAAGATCAACTCTGGCTGCAGCGGTTTACTCTGGCGTAGCTTTTTTAGATGAAGCTGATGCAGCCCATGAAAAGTTTGTAGGTATGGATTATTATAGCTATCATGGTGGGTGTCTTCAATTCTCACGTTGGCGTGGATGTAGCGAAATGGGGCAGCGTGGTTGGGAGTAATGGTGAGCCTGGTCGGACGGAATGCGAACGGTGAGAAGATGTTGGACTTCCGCTATGCCAATGGCATGTCCATTATATGAACACCTTCTTTTCACACAAAGATTTCACTACATATACACCCGGTACCGTCGAAGGCTTCAAGATTTCTTCGTGTTATACCATACTGATCACCCCTGGCGTTGTGCAAATTGTATCTCAACGAACGAATATCTGCCGTAAAGCGTAAACTAATGTCGTTTTTAGTTGGTCGCCCAGAACTGTTCGGAAACAATTCGAATTGGCACTCAACTGGACAGTTCTTCTTCTGAAAAGAAGAGAAATTTGCTTCCGGATTTGAATTTAGAATCGCGGAGAGTTCTTCCGGACGGTTCTGGACGACCAACCGAAAACGACATAAGGATCGTGTACTGAGATGAGATAGATACGAGTGGAATGGTTTGGACAAATTCCAAATTTTCCATCTAATATAGAGGAAGAGTCAGTAAGATCTCCAAGCAAGGTGTTCTGGCAGTGGCAGACTATCCGCCGTGTTAAAGAAAGAAAGTGGAATACCATTGAAGGCATCAAATCCAAAGATGTACCTCTTTTTATACCCTCCACAGGAAGGTATATTCACTTTGTCATTACGTTTGTAACGCCAAGAAGGATTCACCGGAGACCCTATAAAGTATATATATTCTGAATCAGGATCTCATTCTGAATCGATTTAGCCATGTCCGTCTGTCTGTCTGTCCGTCTGTCTGTCTGTCCGTCCGTCTGTCTGTCTGTCCGTCTGTCTGTCTGTTGAAAACACGATAGCGTCCAAACGAATCGACATAGGCGAATGAAATTTTCTGAGAGGTCTTATATTTATGGCCTTCAGGTTTGTATTAAAAATGCTCCATGTCGGTCAAGTAGTTCTGTTACCTCCCATATAAAGCCAATATTTGAAGCACATATATCTCTGTCTGTTGAAAGCACGATAGCGTCCAAACGAATCGACTTAGGTGAATGAAATTTTGTGAGAAGACTTGTTTTTAGAATTGTTAAGTTGGTATTAAAAATTGTCTATGTCGGTCAAGTAGTTCTGGTACCTCCCATACAAAACCAATATTATACACACGCGTATACCCATACAGTACATACAGTGGAGGGTATCAAAGCATCGGCCAGGCCGATGATAACACTTTTACTTGTTTTCTAATAAGACTGACAACTTGCGCAGATGGAGCGAGCGTTTTTCTGACTTGCTCAATCAAAAACATGATACTGACCATGACAGATTCTTCGCTTTGGGCAGGAAGGCAAGTTGCTCTTACTATCGATTTGCTAATAGTAGGATGAAATCCTGTCAGAAATGCTTAAGACACCAGGTGAAGAGGGAGTTAAATATGTCATGAAAGTGGCCTGGAATGGGGTAATGTGATTCATTTGTAGGGGTATATCACTTTTAAGTCTTCCTGACAAGAATTTTGCCAAGGCGTTCGAATTGCATTTCAGATCAGAATGGTACGAGTCTTGGGAATGAGCAGTGCGGATTTCGTCTGGGTAGAAGCACAACTGACAATTTATTCACTCAGAACGGGACTTGTGAAGTCTTGGGAGTATACTATGTAGACCTGTTTACTAGGACGTGCTTTATAGACTTGGAGAAGGCATACGGCCGAGCCCCTAAAGGAAAGCTGAGTCCATTGGTCGGTCCTCCTTGGACCCACCCAAATAAAATTTAGCGCGCTGTTGGCAGGTTTGTAGCCATTTGTGTTGAAATTGATGAAGGTAAACGTTATGGTCGGTCTTTAGAATGCGTGTTCAATGCACTCTATATACATGTTAGTGGAGTCTCATTGAAACAGGTGGATAATTGGAGTCTTATTCGAGAGCTATGGAAGAAGCAATGCTGAATTGGACTGTACGATGGAGCAATTTAAAAAAAATGCACTGTGGCGTCCATTTATTGGTGCGGTTCTATGTCAAATCCAAACGACTTTAGTTTACTGATTTGAATTGGTGTAAGTTTTCCGAATAATTCTCTACTTCATAAGTAAAACTAATTGTGCGCTACGTCTCAACCTGATTTATTAACTATTAGTTTGTCTTAATTATAAATTCTGCAAAAATAGATCTACAAATTGACAATACATCTAATATCTATATTTCGTTGAGTAATCTTTGGGCGACACCACCAAACCACGTCCTTTTCTCGCGCCCCGATACACAGTCTCAATAATGTCGATCATTTCTTGTTTATCCTCCAGTGGCCAATTGATTTTATTATTGTTACCCGTCCCCAAATCGATCATTATGTGTTTATTGCGGAAGAAGAACATCACTGTGCAGGGATCGTACAATTCGTACATTTTATTGAAATCTGGAACTTCTGTTATATCCACCAAGTAGATGACTGCGAAATTCTTGACCTTCTCCGCTATGCTGTACATTACTTCGTCCATTTTCATACAAGCTGGGTCCCAATCGTGGCCAAAGCGAATTACCTAAGAGGATACATTTTTAAATAAGAATCAGACATTTTCAAGAATTATGGATACTTACGACAACGCGATCCTCTTCGGATAGAATAGCTTGATCCACTTGCCATCCATTGTGTAAATGTGGTAACATATAAGACATGGCTGCGAGCTTTTTATTCTTCTACTTATGGGAAATATGTTTATAAAACTATGAATTCATCAAGTTTTTACAAAATTGGTTATACGAAATTGCAAACGTTTGTAAATTGTAAACACAGCAAGACAACTGTCAAAGCGACTGATATGACGGAAATCGATACTCGTTTTAAAAGAGTGATGCCAAACCCTAATTATAATCAGTTGACCCTACCTCTGTTTGCTGGTCGCAAACATGTTATGCGAGAAACAGATTACCACAGCACCAGCAACAGCAACTTTGACAGCAACAGCAACTTCAACAGCAGAAGTCGCATGAAACACATTGGAAACATCGACAGCAACTTTGTCAAGGGAGGAAAACAAAATTTGTTGAGAGTTGATTGCAACGCAGCATTGCCAGATTACCTTTTATATCTTCCAAAATAAATGGTAAAAGCGAAAAAAAATGATATTAGGTACATGACTTTTCTTTTAATAGCTTGTCAAACATTAATTTTAATACAACTCACGACGATTGAATTAGTAGATAACTCGTTTCCACATTGCAATATAGTAAAACTAGAATTCAAAATCATATTCTAAATAATTTGACGCCTGCAGATCACAAAAAAGAATTGATTTCTTTTGCCAATCGAAAATGAAAGGCAATCTAAATCAAAAAAAAATTAAAATAGTATTTTATAAATAATTTATTATAAGAATAATTATTTGTAAACTGCTGAAACTTTTTTTGTCTATATCTGGTAATGATGCTGCACCTTCAGTATGTCAGCATTCGAAAGTTGAGAGAACTGAAAAAGTCACCGTGGTGTTGGTAGCCGTTGCACAGCAACATTGAATTTAGGACTTAGCTCTAACGTCGATGTCGATGTCGATGTTGCTGTGGTAATGTAACTTCAGCCATTTAAAAGCAGGGGCTCTAAAAAGTGCGCTGTGGCTGTCAAAGTTGCTGTTGCTGTGCCAATCTGTTTCTCGCATTAGTCGGGAACTTATAGTTTTCAATTTTGCTAATTTTGACCATTATGATGTATAAAACAGTGTTTGTAGCATTGACATACTATACATGGACTGCTAGTGAAATGTCAGTTTCATACAAACCTGCGAGGAAAAATGAAGCAAACATAAGCACTAGCCCATTTGGTTCAGGGCGGCGAAAGTAGGAAAGAGATTTCAACCTCTGCGCGCCTTTGCTATTTTTTTACATAGAACACAGTGCCAAACATTGCAACTGCGCAAATCGCACGAATTGCTCTATGAATTTGAGTGTTTTCGTTTCTCTCCACCGTGAACCAAAAGAGCTAGTGCCTATTTTTGCTTCAACGAAAAATTGGGTGCTAGCAGTCCATGTATAGTATGTCAGTGGTTTGTAGTTTTCAAAGCACGTTTTTATTTTTTGAGTTGCTGCTAGTAGCGTGAAATCTATCTCAGTGAAGTAACGTATCTAAAGTACAATTACAACAACTATATGAGGCCTGTTTTATTGGCAATCTACTTTACTTCAGTAAAGTAGAAACTTCAACACGCAATTATAACTATAAATAACCTCGAAAATGTCAAGCAGTGTTTAGTTGTTGTAATTGCGTGTTAAAGATTCTACTATACTTTACTGCACTGAGATAGATGTGCAATAAAACAGAAATATATTTGTTTCTGTTTTTGAACCAAACTTTCTGCATTAGGTACGTTTAGGTTAGGTTTAGGTTTAATAAAAACCTGAACGTAATGACACACATGTCACTAATGTCAAAATCAAAATCCTTCTTGCGGTGTTTTGCCAACACGTTGCAAGTTTCTTCAGTATTTTCTACATAATTTTGCAATTTTAAATACTAAAACAATTGCAACATTGAGTGTATTAAATTAAAGAAGCATCGGTCGCATCTGCACTAAATTATTTCATGAGAAATGGTAAGTTTAATGTTACAAAAATAGAGATTTGGATGGTTAGCTGACCTAATGCAAATATGTATTGCAATTATTGTGCCATTTACATCACTTTCCCAAGTGGTCAATGGGAAACTCCCAGTGTTCACGTCATTAAACAGCGATTCATTATTTCAGGCTAACATTGAGCGTAAAGGAACCTTTAAGGTTGAATATCTTCAAAAAATCGAACAGGAAGTCCAAGCTAAATGGGAACTAGAGAAAGTCTATGAAGTGGATGCCCCAGCAGAACCACGCAAGAGCCTGGATGAAAAGTTTTTTGTGACATTTCCGTTTCCTTACATGAATGGACGTCTGCATTTGGGACACACTTTTTCTCTTTCCAAGGCGGAGGTAATTTGTTGGCATTTGTTGCAGATGTTGAACAGCAGTACCATTTTCGTTCCTCTTAGTTTGCCATTAGGTATCATCGCCTTAAAGGTAAGAGGGTCCTCTGGCCATTCGGATTCCACTGCACTGGAATGCCTATCAAAGCCTGCGCTGATAAGCTTAAGCGCGAAATTGAGGACTTTGGCTATCCACCAAAATTCCCAGCCTTTGAAGAGGCGAAACCGGCTCAGAAGGAAGATGTAGGAGCGCCCAAGGATAAGTCAAAAGGAAAGAAGAGCAAAGCTGTGGCGAAAACTGGTGCTGCCAAGTACCAGTGGCAGATTATGCAAAGTCTGGGCTTGAATGACGAGGAAATTAAAAAGTTTGCCGATGAGAAGTACTGGTTGGATTATTTTCCACCACTGGCAGTGCAGGATCTCAAAAGAATTGGTGTTCATGTAAGAGGATTCCGCTGATGTGATAAAGTGTAAATGATCCGCATGCTTATTTCAGGTCGACTGGCGACGTACTTTTATTACAACAGACGCGAATCCCTTTTTTGATTCGTTTGTACGTTGGCAATTCGTGCACCTGAAGAACCGCGGAAAGGTTATGTATGGCAAGCGGTACACAATTTATTCGCCAAAGGATGGTCAACCGTGTATGGATCATGATCGTTCAACAGGCGAAGGTGTCGGCCCACAGGAATACACTCTTATTAAAATGAAGGTGCTTACTACCCCAGATGTGCTTAAGTGAGTATACTAAACTAATTCCTATTAACCAAAAGTTCCAGTGGAATCCCAGACATCATTTACATCGGTTAATTACATCTCTTTTGCAGGTCCATAAAATCCCCCATTTACATGGTCGCAGCTACCCTGCGCCCGGAAACAATGTACGGTCAGACGAATTGCTGGCTTCATCCTGACATCAAGTATATTGCCTTCAAGACGACACGTTCCGACGAGGTGTGGATCAGTACACGCCGTGCTGCCCGCAATATGTCCTATCAGGGATTCACTGCCGTCGAGGGTAAGTTCGAGATCCTTGCCGAGTTGACAGGTCAACAACTGCTCGGAGTAGCGCTCTCAGCTCCATTGACATCACACAAAGTCATCTACACACTTCCCATGCTGTCCATTCGTGAAGATAAAGGCACTGGAGTTGTAACCTCGGTCCCATCCGACTCTCCAGATGATTATGCGGCTCTTCTCGATCTACAAAAGAAGGAAGCGTTCCGAGAGAAATACGGCATCAAAGATGAGATGGTGCTTCCGTATGCACCTATTCCAATAATTGAAGTTCCCACTCTTGGCAAGCTCAGTGCAGTGTATGCGTATGACACGCTCAAGATTCAAAGTCAAAACGACAAGGACAAACTTGCCGAGGCCAAGGAACTGGTGTATCTGAAAGGATTCTATGACGGTGTTCTTCTTGTGGGTGAATATGCTGGCCGGAAGATTCAAGATGTGAAAAAGGAACTACAGAAGCTGTTAGTCGACAAAAAGGAGGCCGACATCTACTATGAGCCGGAGAAGACAATCGTTTCCCGTTCAGGCGACGACTGCGTTGTTGCCCTCTGCAACCAATGGTACCTCAACTATGGCGAAGCTGAATGGCAATCGAAGGCGTTTAACATCCTCAAGAACATGGAAACGTTCCACGACGAGGCGAGAAATAACTTCGAGGCCTGTCTGAATTGGCTGCATGAATATGCGTGCTCTAGAACCTATGGTCTGGGGACCAAGCTTCCATGGGACGAGCAGTGGTTAATTGAATCGCTGTCGGACTCCACAATCTATATGGCTTTCTATACCGTGGTGCATCTGCTGCAAGGTGGCTCATTTAAGGGAGAAGCAGCAAGTCCTATTGGAGTAACGGCGAAAGACATGACTCCGGAGGTCTGGGATTATGTCTTTTTCAAAGATAGCCCTGTTCCTAAGAGCACCACTATTAAGAAGGAGCACCTCGACCTGCTTCGACGCGAATTCGAGTACTGGTATCCATTGGATCTGCGCGTCTCAGGAAAAGATCTCATTCAAAACCACTTGACTTTCATGCTGTACAATCATTGCGCCATTTGGCCCGAGGATGAAACCAAGTGGCCGAAGGGAGTTCGTGTAAACGGTCACCTTCTGCTCAATTCACTGAAAATGTCTAAATCCGACGGAAATTTCCTAACTCTCTACGAAGCTGTGGAGAAGTTTTCTGCTGATGGCATGCGTTTGTGTCTCGCTGACGCCGGTGACAGTGTGGAAGACGCGAACTTCGTTGTAAGCACCGCTGATGCGGGAATCCTGCGTTTGTTCACCTTTATTGAATGGGTCAAGGAGATGATCGCTGCCAGGCCAATGCTGCGTAAGGGCACTCCATCAACATTCAACGACAAGGTCTTCATCAGCGAAATGAGTCTGAAAACTAAGCAGACCGATGAGAACTACCGGAAAATGCTGTTCAAAGAGGCCCTTCGTTCTGGGTTCTACGAATTCCAGTTGGCCCGCGACAAGTATCGTGAGCTGTGTGCCAATGTGGGAATGCATGGAGATCTTGTCTTTGAATTCATCCGGCGACAGGCGCTTCTGATGGCTCCGATCTGTCCCCATGTAGCCGAACATGTATGGGCTCTGCTCGAAATGAAGACAAGTATCCTGCACGCCAATTGGCCGAGTGTGGGCGAAATCAACGAGACAGACATTCAGTGCTCTGACTACCTCATGGAAGCGGCGCACACATTCCGTTTGAGTTTGAAGAACTTGCTGCAAGTCAAGGGCAAAGGCGGCAAGGAGAAGGCCGTCGATCCAGCTAGTTGTAAGCCAGATCGTGGCATTATATGGGTAGCAAAGACATATCCTCCATGGCAGTGCTGTGTTCTGGATACCATGAACGAATTGTATCTGATAAAGGATACTTTGCCTGACAACAAAGTGATCTCTACTGCCCTCCAAGCTAAGCCAGAACTAAAGAGGTTCATGAAGCGAGTAATGCCATTTGCTCAAATGATTCGTGAGAAAGTTGAGTCTGGTAAGGGTCCAGCCGCCATGGCTACAGTCCTGGAGTTTGACGAACGACAGGTGCTGCTCAACAATCTGGATTACCTGAGGAACACCCTCGATGTAAGTCAAATGGAATTGGAATCTCATCAATTGACTTATCTTCTGTTTATTTGTTTCTAGTTGGACTACCTTGAAATCAAATATACAGACGATCCGTCGGCGCCGGAAAAGACTCGTGAAGAAGTTCGCCCTGGATCTCCCTTCATAGCTTTCACCATTGCTCCAAATATTCCAGTGGTTCTTAGAAATCCAATTGAAAGGTCTGGTATGTTCACAGTGAATACGGTTATATCGGAAGGTGATACTGTTAAAACACTTCACGAAAAACTGGCCAAGATAATCGGACTGAAGGGTGAGTAATGAATAGCTATAGTCTCTTATACGATGTTCATATTTGTGTACTTTCAGCAGAAGTGAGTGCGCTTAAAATATGGCGCTACGAGGATCCCGTTCTTGGACCGAGAAAGATTCCGGTCTTCGAAGACTATAAAACTGGAAAGATTCCCCTGACCGAGGGCAGCTTCGTTCTAGACGTCGCCAACAAAATAATCAATCTGAAAATTAATGGCAAAGCCCACAACATTGGGGAAACTCTTATTTATGTCGTGGAGTAGTCTTTTTGATAGCCTTGAAGCGTATACATATTTTTTTTTCGTTGACGAATTTGTGTCTTATGATTTAGTGCTGAGCATTTTACAATAAAAATTTTGAATAAATTATTATTTCATCGAATTTGGTAATTTTTTAGTTTCCATTTGTCCGCTATTTTCTGTTTTATTCATTACAGTTAGTGGCCCATGGTTTGGTGGGGTGTTCTGTGTATGAACAAATTCGGTTTAATTCTGGTGTCTTCTCTTAATAACTTGAAGATGTGCAATTTGTGGTAAGCTTTAATTAGACCTCTAACTTGAGAAAAGATCGTGGTATAAGCTACGAATATGGCTTAAAATCTTCCTTCTAGGTTCTACTAAACTTATGTGCAAAAGAAAACAATCATTCCAATTTATATTCCTCTTTCCACCCAAATATTGAGTTTAAGCCAACCCTGAATGTCCATGATTCAACCACCATCGGAACAAAAGAGCACATTTTGTGAGTCTCCGAAATAGGTGCAACCAGGCTATGACAGCATCAGCAAAGAATAGCGATCACTAACAAACTTCTTGCGTGTCTAATGGTTCGCGCGCCTACTGGTCTATGCAAAGGTAATCACCCCTATTCCCGTTGGCGTTTGTCGTGGACGACTCGTATTTCAATTCGTTTTTTAGTCAGTGTTTTTAACTTTTTCGAACCAAATGAATTGAAATGATGGTGAACACATAAAAAATTTAAAATAAAATTGTTAACAAAAGTAAAAAAAAAATCTGAACATTATTTTAAAACGACACGAAAAATGAGTCGTATGCGACAAACGCCAACGCGAATAGGGGTGAATAAGTATTAGTTTAACTTTAACTATTGATCCTCCTTTTCACTTTAGTGGGGGATCTCTTGCAACACTCCTCAATTCAGCCTTTCGGACTCTGCATAAAATTGTAGCTCCCTTGCAATTGTCCCAAAAACACAAATTCACACAAACAAATGGTAAGAAGCGACATAGGGTACCTATACGCACCTGTTGCGCCAGTTATTTATTTATTAATGAAGATCTGGACAACATCTTAAAGTGGTTTAAGGATTATATTTAATATATGTACTAGCTTTTACCCGCACCCGCAGTCCTCAGGATTTCACAGAGATTCATTCACAGTCAGTTTGTTCCCTCTTTAAGATTTATATACCTATAGCGGAAACCTACCTAAGAAAGTACCTAAGGAGCAGTTAGTATTAGAGATGTAACGGATATCCGGTTAGTATCCGATATCCGGCTAGTTGCCGGATAGTCCTTTTAGTAGAAAAATACAACAAAAGGCGTTCGCAAAACTGTTCGGATAACGCTCACTGAATTTCCGAGACTACGTTTTACCAGTAAATTTGTTCACTGCACATTTCAGTTCATTCATCTACCGCACATCCAGTCAACACCGCGTTTCCACGAGCAACTTTTCATAGTCTGTCATCTGTCATTTTTTCACAGCATGCTAATGGCCATTCTAAGGCCTGAAACACACATGCGATTTTAATCGCGCGACTTTTTAGTCGCAAAAAATGAAACACACACATTTCAACGTAAATGCGCGCACATAATTTTGGATTTTATGTGCGCGCATTCACATTGAAATATGTGTGTTTCATTTTTTGCGACTAAGCAGTCGCGCGATTGAAATCGCGTGTGTGTTTCGGGCCTAATATGGTCGTGGAGATGCCGGGTAACGGCATGTCCGAGTTGTTTTTTGCAGGATAAAACATGAATGTATGCGTCGCAGTATGCAATTCTTCAAACAAATACCCGGCCGCCAAATATCCGGCTAAAATACTATCCGTTACATCTCTAGTTAGTATCTCTGAAAAATATGTTTAACGCCCTATTGGAGAAAACAGCTCAAAAATTATATGATCAATTTCTTAGTGAAGCGTTGGCATCTCAACACAGATCACACTATATAGCAGACTAAACCACTACTACGGGACAAAACATATTTCTTAGCTGGTAAATACACCGATATGATGACCGCCATCTTTAGACAAAGGGGCAACTCTTACACCTTAAGTAAAGGTTTTTTTTAGAGGTATAGAACTTTAAGTTGGCAACACTGTTTTAACTGGCGGCCATTTTGTCAGCTGTTAAGTGATTTATTTTTACTTTTGTTTGGCATTTCAACCACAAACCAGTAAGAATAGACCGCCGACTTCCCGTACACCTACCCGATTCCCTCCGGAAAAAATTACCCTGTCTGTGAATACGTGTAAATGTCAAAATTAATGGCGGCAATGATTTTCCATGCTTGCTATACCATGATTTTTCAAGTATGCGTGCGTTAATGGCGCTCCTTTGATTTTGTAAAGCACCAATACATGAAAAATCCTGGGCCCGCCGGCAGATTGTAGGCAAAGTCCGTTATGAGGGAGGAGTCGACGGTCTATTCTTACTGGTTTGTGATTTCAACGTGAATAGACTGACGCCTGAACAACGCTTCCAAATTGTGCAAATTTATTTTGAAAATCTTGGTTCTGTTCGAAATACGTATCAACCACTACGTCCATTTTAGAGCAGATTAATTCGATTAACTATGGAACGTTTTCGCACCACGATTACTCAAATGATAATACATCCACAGAGACGTCGTACTCGTACAGTGCATGGGCACAAAAAAGTCATTGCTGCTATAGAGCGTAGCGTAGAGGAAGACCCGAATCAGTCTATCCGCCATCGAGTACAGTAATTGAATATGTTTCCATCCACTTTAAGGAAGAATTTGCGGGAAGATCTTGTTTTGCGTGCTTACAAAATCCAACTTGTGCAATTGAAGCCACAGGATCACCTAACAAGGCGTAAATTAGATGAATGGGCCCACAACAAGATGCCCGTTGATCCCAATTTTCATAAGCGCTAGAGCCATGATTACAGACTTTTTCGTTCATTAATTGAACAACCATGATGTGCAGGAGCTGTTGTTTTACCAAGACGATGTAATATGCCATATAGCTCGTGCCATAATTGATTTATTGAACAAAACGTTTGAATGAATGAAATGACGTTTGGTAGCCGCATAGTTTCACGTTTCGGGCACGTGAATTGGCCTCTAAGATCGTGCGATTTAACGCCGCTTTACTATTTTTTGTGGGGATATATGAAGTCTCTAGTCTACGCCGATAAGCCCGAAACGATTGACCACCAAACAATTGATTCATGTCAATTTAAAAAAATCGTCTTAGTTTTATTCCATTTCAAAGTTCAATACCTCTAAAAAGAACACACCTTATATCCCATACCGCCCAGATCGTCCTATACTGTGCAACATATGCAACTGGAAAGTTCGTAAGGATGTGTAACACTTTCTAGCAGTATGTGTATGCGATGACCCATTTTAATAGGTTCGCCTTTCCTGCGAGATGTGTTTTTAAAAACCAAGCTTTGATCCCATGTTCGGTTGTCCTGTTAGTAACAGAAAGACTTAGCAGTATCAAAATTCAGCCATGCTTAAACTTCTCCACCTGTGTCAATGTGCCTAGAGACGATCAATAAGATCAACACCTCACGTTTACAACACGCTTAGCTTTCTCTTAGCAGCTTCAACACAAACGGCTAAAAACCTGTCGAGAGCTCGCTGAACTGCAGTCTAAGAGCTCCGTCTTGAATTGGCAGACCTAAGGTAACAATTTACGCTACTATTACACAACATGTCACATTTTTTGGCATGCTGACGTCAGATTTTACCCACACGCAACTTTGGCATAAAATCTAATGACGTAAGCATGCCAAAAATTAACACAATTTTTGACATTATGTGTATTAGTAGCTTATGTCATTTGTTCCGCGCTGCCAAATTGTTTTTCGGTATTTGTCAAATGCATTAGGTGCGCTAGTGTCAAGTGTGTATTGTTTCAACTCCGGGGAATAACTTTAGGAGTAAGAATGAAAACCTATAAATTTTCTTCAAATTTGCCATTCTATCTTCATGGTTTTATTTCTACTAGTTTGCCATCTTGATTTGTGTCTCCAATTATTGCTGAGGGGAGTCAAATTAGTATTTGCAATGTTGTTCACCATCAGCAGCAACTTCCGAGTTGCATTGAATTATAAAATAGGATCATTTGGTGGACTCTCTTCAACACAGAAAAATCTTTGCAAGTCCTTAACAATTATGTATCTCCTTTCTTCTACTGATTGCGTAATTGGTGACTATTACGCTGAAAAAAGCGTATCGACAAAATGCAATTAACAATTTAATTTATTTTTATTGAATGTGTGTCTCATTTTATTTATTTCGCTAAACACTTAACTTTTCTTCATTTTTGTTTTTTGTTTTGGGTTTATACATATTTCATTTAATTTTATATTTCCCTTTTGTTTTCTTAGATTTTATTAATGTTTCGACAATAAATTATCTACATTGACATTTTTTCCTTTGTTTTTGATTTGTTCATTTATTGGCTTTTTTAACTTCTAAACATCTGTTTTTATTTAGTTTAACTTTAACAATATTTTGCTCTATACATTTCTTTTATTGTTTTTATACCTAAGTGTATATGTATTTGGTTTCCTCATTTCATCAATTTAATTTAAATTATTTTTCGTTTACATTCAACGAGCGTTTTTTTTTGTTTTCTTTAAATATTCACCTAAAAATTAACTTGCGATTTTTGTTTGTTATACTAGTTTTCTTAGATATTTATTTTTCTGTTTAAATATTTTTAGTTTGGTAACAATTTATTATTTTTATACATTTTATGATTGCTTTGGTTTTTTGTTTATCTTAATTATTATTTTATATTTTCTCTATGAAATTGTGTTTGGATTTTTATTGTTTTCTTTATTTTAGTACAAAAAGGCTTACGCGTTATAGGTACAAATGAGGCTTAGATGTGTGTTTGTGTTTTTCTTTTTTTTCCTTTTGTGTGGGTGAGAGTATGGTGACGATTAGTTTCATTGATGATCTCAATAGAAAAATAGAGAAGGTGGGTTGACCCAGGAAGATATACATTTTTTGTTACATTTAAATATACATTCTTTACATTTACTATTATAGATCTAGGTGTCTTAATGTTTTTTATTTTTTTTATTTTTGATTTTACATTCGTAGGTATGTGTTTTTTCATTCTTTTAATTTTAATTAAAAATATTCTGTTTTTTTTTTTTCATTTTAAATTTTACCCTGATTAGTTTAAGCTACAAGTGTTTTAACGTTTTTATTCTATTTTGGATGGAATGAGGAAAATGGTTATTTTTGTTCTTTTGAATTTTCAGTAAACAATTTTGTTTTTAAATTCTGTTACAAATACGAAACTGGGTGGGAAAGGGAGGGTTGTAAAAAGAAAATTGTTTTGTGTAAGTTAGATTTTCTTTTATTTGACAGGGAGCAGTTCTTTTTAATAAGTGGTCCACTATACTATTCTAAAGACAAATTGATTTCTAGGAAGATCTTTGTGTTTTTTTTTTCTTTCTTATTATTCTACTAAACAAAAATCTTAATTTGAACGATGCTGATCGGTGCTGACCAGCGAGGGACAGCATATTATGTCTATGCCCTTTGAACACCCTGTGCGAAAGAAAAAAAATAAATCGAACAGTCTTTAGTCAGGCGCAGAGACGCTGCAAGCCCAATGGCTCCATAACAAGACTTTAAATAAGAATGTAGGGTAGGTAGATATATGTTTTAGTACAATGCGACAAAATTAAAAGGCAAGATTGTTTAAAAAAGAGTATTAATGCTTGAAACCAATGCTTCATTACTGATTCATTTAAAATCGAGAATGCCATACCTGACTTGTAAAAACGACCACTTTTTTCTTGTAGTACTAGACGAACCAGCTGCGCTAAAATCTTCGGATTGCTGTCCCTATTCCAATGTTAATCCTGGCTAGTTTTGTTATTCGATGCTCAAGCTAAGAGATCACGCGAAGTATATCCTCTGTATACCATACATTCAAATGACATACAAAGTGAAATAGTTTTACACATCATTAACCTGTCATAAGCTAGATAAATGGTCTGTTAGCATTACTGGTAAGCCATACTTTCGCCAACTGCCGTACATCTGTCTCAAACAAATCTGAATATAATGCCTATCGAGTTGCACATATAGACGAAGAGCCTGTTATGTTCAAAGCTTGAAAATCAAAGTCATGGGAAGGCATGTGAGGTCCAGCACTTACATAGAGTCTATCATCCAATCTAAAACCTTTTTTTTTAACTCTAATTTCAAATTAGCACAATTATTATACCACCGACATACAGATCCTTCTGAAAGTAAATTCAGAACTTTTAAACGTCACCATGGTCTGTGGTGTCGTTTTCCATTGGGCACATCAGATTTTTATTTCAGATCTCAGATTTTTCGTGGCGAATGGAACATGAAAGCAGATTTGCTTTTGTAAATGGATTAGTGCGTTGACAGTACATCGGCGAATTTCATTTATTCATAATGATATCGACGAAAAATTAAAATCCACACCACAGATGACGAATTTCCAAAATTAAGTCCACGTCCAATATTTACGTTTTTGTTCTGAATAATTGCTTTTCAAAAGGGTTTTAGTAATTTCGTTTTGAACTCAATATGTATTGTGAAAGTTTGCGTAAATCTCGAAAATTATCGAGATCTGAAAAAAGTGATCCGAATCAAAAAAAAGATCTTTTTGCCCAATGGAAAACCACATAAGAAGTCTTAGTAGATATAAGTGATAATGTAAAGGTACAAAAACAACATTTTGATTTTATACTTTACAGAAGATTTCACTTCCTCTTACTCGAATGTGGTATTCGATTGGATTTCTGAGAATCGCTCTTAGATTACAGATTATTTGCGTCCAATTGAACTTTAAACGCCCAACTGAGACCTTGCTTCTGTTGTTGGCATGAATTCGTGTGTTTTTAATATTGTGTAGCTCTTGATACTTATTTTTATACTTTCTTATTATTCACTCGAAAAATTGTATATTTAAAAAAATTATCTACACAATTTAAAGATTTCCATTGGGCGAGAAAAAGCTCTTTTTTAAAGATTCAGACCAGTTTTTCTGCTCTAGAAATCAGCTGTCTGTCAAATTCAAGGATTCATACAAAATGGTCGCGTTCCATTGACCGCTAGATGACTAGCGCCATGTCAAACTTCATATAAAAAACTGACATTTCAGCATTTGCGCTAGAGCTCTAGCACATTTTGTGAAATATCCTTTTCTGGGAAATTTTTCAATCTAGCACAAAATGAACTGCTAGATTGAAAAAAATAACGAACTGTCAAAACAAAAGTGAAAGTGCAGAAGTCAAATATATCCAATTTGGTATAAAATGGGAATTTAAGCTTCTATGTAGTTAATATATTGTACATATTTGTTTATTTAAATTATACTGTAACTACAAAGTAATCAGTAGTCTGTGTATTACAACATTTTAGCCAAATTTGGTCAAGACACTTCCTTCCCTTTATAAATTTCAAATGTCAAAGTGACAAATACTAATAGCAAGGTAGCAACGCATTCATGTACAAGTTGCTGTGATTTCTTAACTGATAAGAATTCGTGGCGTTTCATCAGTCACTCTTATTGTCGTTGTCGTCTGTCGACTTTTGTCGTGTCAAGGCGTTGGGAATTTCGTATTGCGTGGGTAACTAAAATGAAACGACTATCTGGGCCCTATTTCATAAACATTGACAGGTGACAATTCTACAATTTCGTCGCACTTGTCTGACAAATTTTCATTTCATAAAATATAGACAGGTGACATAATTGTCAGTTAAATACCACGACAAATTTGTCATGTGTTAACTGTGTTTTATTATCCCATATGACTGATCTGTATTGGATAACAATATAACAATAACAATAATTTTTAACCTCAATTTAAATCTGCTAACATTATGCAGCTATTAATGAGTGTTCACATTTGAACACACTTAACGCAATAAAATCATTATGTATACTTTCTTTAAAATGTCGATTGGGCACTACACGAAATTGCATTACCTACCTATAGATTCTTTATTACTTTCACTTTAAGAAAAAATATTAAGCATTTTAAATCGTACTTGTCACTTCACTCTCAATTCTTGACCGAGACTCAAACGCCGGTCGGAATTGTCAATTACAGACTGACAAAATTGTCAATTGTATGATTTTATCTGTCCCATAAAAGAATTGTCACAACAAATTTGTCAAAGAATTCATTACAATTCTCGAAAAATTCCTGACAATTCATTGTCATGACAATTTTTTTATGAAACCAAAACTTGACAATTGTCGGCTATTTTGCGACAATTCTACAAAATTGTCTAATTATTTATGAAACAGAAATTTGACAATTGTCGGATTGTCAGTTTACAAATTGTCACCTGTCGCATTGTCAATTTTTATGAAACAGGGCCCTGATCGCTTACATTCCACGAACTATGACACATTTCAGTCGACAAATTTATATTTTGTCTGTTATTTCTGTGACTTGGCGAATTAATTAACAAAACAATTCGTCGTCGAAAAATACAATCCACATTCTGTGACATTTCAGATGACATTTCTCGATCGATCCCTCGACAGAAGTCGTTTATTTTCAACGGCCAATACCAAACAGTCGCGTCGTTTTTTTTAGAGTTGCGGACGACAACGACAATAAAGGTGAGTGTATTCATCGATAAAACGTCAACAAATATAAGGTAGGAGGAACCAATATCTTAAGAATGTTGCGAAGAGTGAATGAAATGTCTCTCAGGGAGGACCTAGCTTTTCACAACCATTTGATTGTTTTTATTTTTGGGATGAATGGAAGCTTTGACAGAATCGACAACTTTTTTGGACTAAAATTTCTAAGATAGAGGGAAATATTTTGCTCTCTTCTGCCTGAGTTTGACTTTATATTAAGGTATTTTAATGTTACATTCGTTTTCAATTAACTTCAAGAGACTTCTCAAATTTTGGGGGAGTTTGGTAAATGTTCACACAGAATGCACAATCCGACCGACATAAAGTACAGGAACACTTTTGTTACAAGATGTAGTAACCAAACCGTATGACAGGAATGTCAAATGGAAAATCAAAATAAGTGTGCAGCCGAGACAATTGAATAACATAATGGGCCTCCGCACACGAGATTAATTCTGCCAGCAGAAAACCGTTTTTATACCATACTTCGAGCGCACACGGGATGATTTCTGCCGGCAGAAAATTATATATATGATATGAATCCCTTTTCATTTGTGTAGTATTATTTTCACAATTGAAATATTTTGAAAGTTGTGTATGTATTAGTTTTATGCCTTGTTCAACCGCTCAAACTCGCAGAACATTTTATTCCGCTTGTTTCCCCTCGCTTCAGTCACCTCGCCTACAAAATCGGTTTTATGCCGGCAGAATTAGTCTCGCAAACGAAGGGACATTATCAGAGACTTACGGATAGATTTCTTAAATGCTTAAAGTTGACAGATCGCAAGAGAATTAAAATATTGACACAGACGAGTTAAACTACAATATACCTACATTTAATGGTAGACATAGGTAGTATGTTTATATTCATTTATTTTGTTTGTAGATTTCTGTATAGTCCCTAACGATCTTAACGGTGGCTGGATGGACCGGGCTAACTGGAGAACTTTGATAGTTGAGGTTTTGGCTCACTCAGAACTTCAACTGACATCGTTTGTTGTCAGTTAGAATTTGAAATTACATTGTTAATTATTTAGGCCGGGTGTCAATTGCGCTAATTTTCTGGCACTATCGTGGTGGAAAACGGATTCTTAAGCTGTCAAAAAAATATCTTATAGGAGGCTAATTTGTTGACATTTTCTTTGGGTTTAATTTTGCTAGAATGTTGAAAAAGAAATAAAACACAGAATAGATAGATTCCATTAATTAAAAGAGTTAAATTATGAATTCAATATTGGAGTTTAAGGAAGTGAAGTATCGAAGAATTAGCCGAGGATACAAATTTAGCGCAATAGACCTACTGCTGTGGCTGTAGCGTAGCTTAACTTGGATCAAAATTATCGCTTCCTGAAAATAAACTATATGTGGAGCTCTTATGATCTGCCTTCGATTTTAAAGATCTACCTATTCATATGCACTTATCAATGCATTAAGATGCACACACAAATTTGGGAAATTTTGGGTTTTTTCTGATGCATTTCACACTTCTATTCTATAAAAAAAATAAACACAGAGGCGATCCGCGCTTTCCGTGAATCGGGCAATACATGACGGAAATATATTTGTAGGTAAAATATTTTTAATTTCGTAAACATAGGTATAGCCCGTTTCAAGATGCGGCTATTCGGCCCCAGTAAAACATAACTGACAGTCTCTACAACATTTTTCAGACTTATAAACTAATCGATGAGTAAACTCCGTTTCAACAACAACATGAATAACAACAGTAAAGGCGACGATAACAGCGACATCTATATTCAATTTCACGTCATCGATATCTTGATCAAATTCGTCATTCTCTAAAAACGGTAAGATTGCTTCTAGCTAGAATAAAGTTTCTCTGGACCATTTTCGAGAGGAGCCAGGTAAGCTAGGGTCTCTAGACTCATCACTCTTACTGCGACTCTTGTCGTCGTCATCGTTGTTGTCATGGGCACTATTGTCGCTACTCTCGTCTGTTGTTGGAAGTTTGATCAGTGGCAGTTCTAGAATTACCGAAGAACAAGCCGGTGGACTGTTGTGGCGAATGAGGTTCTTCAACGAAGCGGGCACTGATATGAGCGGCGAATTGTATGAATATCGAGTGGGAGACATGATTTCCTCTGGACCACAGTAGAACTGTTGGCCCTTTGGAATTTCGGTATTGAAGGTGGAACAGGTCTCAGCAGTTGTTGTGGTAGTGTTAGTCGTAGCTTCGTCGGTAGTTTGCTCAGCGCTTATTTGTTGCTGAAGGAGCGGCTTCATTTGAAGCTTGCGCTGGGATGATGGTGTTGATTCCATAGTGTCCTGCCGTGGCAGAATGGTAAAATGAGTTTCGAGCGGTGGTCCACGATCTGTTGAGTCGAACGACTGTTGTTGTGAGAAGTCTTTCATCTGATGTCCGATGAGGGAGATTCTTTCGCTGGATATTGCTGTTGAAATACTTCGATGACGTTCCAGCATTGGTCGTCGTGGACGTTTGAACGAGCTTGCAGCACTTCCCACACGTTTTATGTCGATGTGCTGCGCCAAGGGTGGAACACTCTTAACCGAATGTAGATCCTCTTGATTGTATGAGGGGTTTGATTGTAAAGAACTAACTACGGTCTGTAAGGTAGGTGTTTTCGTTGCCCTGCCATTGATGGCATCATCTTCAAGGCTTATCTCATCACTATCGGTGCTAAACTGTTCCATGTCCTCATCTGTATCGGCTATGCTATCTAAAAACACAGAATCCTCGTCAAGGCTGCGCATCTCGGAATCCTGGTACTCTACTGAGGATATTTTAAAGGAACTTAAAGAGGCTAACGGTGCTCGCTTGGGCCCTGCTTGTGTGGTTATGTTCTTTGACAGATCAGCTGCACTGCCAAGACTTCCGATGCTGTTGTTACCACCTCCTGCGTGTGTGCTGAACTCAGTTGCATACGTGTAGCTATTGTTGTTATCAATTATTCCACCATTGGTTGCACCCTCTGGGGGGCATGATTTTCGCTTTACAATGAGCTTTAGTTCGCTGGAATCGTCGTACTTTTCCTGAAGTTGTACAGCCTTCCCGGTACATGGATAGGGCAGAAAGTCAGCTGTGTCAGCGCTTATTGAATGAATATGCTGCTGTCGACCCGATTGTGCGCTCTCTGGGTCATAATAGGCAATACTGTGTTTTCGCACTACAGGAGGAGGTACATTCGCTGTTATTGGTGTTGAACTACTTGCTGCAGTCTTACTAATGGAGGCGCCATTCACAGATGTTGTCGGCCGTTTTGATGATGACGCCTGATCGTAAAGATTTCGCTCACTGGGACATGGCGAAGGACTTGGCGTTGGTTGAATCACTTGGATATCTGGATAATAGTAGTCCCATATATCAGTACTGGAAGTGCGTGATGCTGTGGAGAGTTTCCGTCGCAGCGACGGTGGTAAATTGCCCAAGCCCAAGGTCAGTGCCGAGCAGCGTCTCTCAAGGTATGAACTGTCTGTGCTGCAGCATGTCATGGCACTGCTGCGACGTGATTCCGGCGCCTAAATTGAAGTGAAGTAGACAAAATAAATAAAGTGGAAACAAATTATTGGCGCATAATTTTATTTGGTCTTTTGCATTCAAAATGTCAGTGATTTATCTTACCGCATTTGGAACCTCGAGGAAGCCATGTCGTTTCACTGAATCAGTCCTGCAATGTCGTTCCTCGTACTCGGGATTCTCTATTTCATCATCTGTCTCAACAAAGTAGTCATCAGTACCAAAGCTACTGCCCATCGGATAGTTGCTCAGAATTCTAGACGATTCCGAGCCACTTTTCCGTCGCCCACCACCGTATGAATAGGAATATCGCCTCGGTGGCTCCAAAAGACTGCTATATCCTCCACCACCTACAGACACAGTCGAAGCAGAATGTAAAGGCATAGATCAGGCTAACTCTTGAGCAGAGGAAATCTTACCAACTGAAGAGAACCGATATCCTCGGTGCAAGACCGGGGGTGCACTAACATTGCCCAAAGATAACATTCGTTGTCTGCGATAAAGGATTGCGTCGTACTCATCCGGATAGATAGACATGCCAGTTGCTTCCATTGCTTCTTGTATTTTTCTCTCCTCTTCCTCTTGCATACACGCCGCTGCTACTGCTGCAATTTTGGGGTCCTTCAAGCGGGAGAAATATGTTAAAGTGTGAAAAGTCTAAATCTACAGAAGCATCTATACCTTCAAAACTCGCAACGTCTCATTGGAGTGACTACGACTTTTCCAGACAATTAAAAACACCATCAAACCAAAAAATCCACCCAACGTTGCTGCTATCCGCACCCCTGTCATGACATCATAGGTGGCAAAGAATTCGGCACGTATTCGTTCCCGCTCGGCGGCTGCCAAAATTTGCGCCTGGGTAAGGTTGTTGTTCGAATGGAGAATGAGAATTGGCGGAGGCGCTGCCGATGGTGTCGTTGTAGATGACGATAGTGGTGTTGTACTGTTGCGATTATTGTTGGTGTTAATCTTATCAGCGCTTCTACTTGAGTTATGCGAACTGGAACAGATGGTACAGAAATTATTGTTATTAATACCTAGAACCTAGAGACAGTGTGCGTGCGTGCGTGCTTACCTGATTTGATGAAGCGTTGACGAATGCCCGTAACGAGCATTGTCATGACGGCCATTAGGAATTGTGCGCGTTGTAAATTGACTTCCATTTGAACGTAATGGGTCTGGAAATGAGGTGTCATTCGACGTAATTTCCGAGGATTGTGTTGATGGCGATGATGGAATGCCACTGATGTAAGAAGAATTCGTTGACGTTGACGATGACTTCGGTTTGGTGTTTGATTTGTTGCTGATGTTACCACTATCGTTGGTAGGCAATGGAATACTATTGGCATTGCTGTCGGCGGGTGAGGAATTTGACGCAACCGATCGTCGCGAAATTTTTGCCATCTCTACCGGAACATGTCCTGAAAAAATAAAGAAAATTTAAAGTATCTATAAATTACTAAAGTGTCTGGTGCAATACATGTTTGTGGTCTCATAGTCTTACGGATTTCAAATTACATTAATGACTTATGCTCATCTATTGTTCCAAACTGTTTACTCTTTGTTTGCAAAACTAGCACTAATTCCATGAATCGTTTTATAATACACCCCTATCTATAAACATAGGTAGGAATAGTAAGCTTGAGCATGTATAATGGCGGATAATTATTGTGACCCTCTATAATGGAAAAGCATGCTTTCTTAACAGATGCGCAGAATGAAACGAAAATAAGTCATCGGAATTACCTGTTATACCTAGATATACCTTGGAATTGTCATAATGGTCACACACTCATTTTCTTGAAAGATGTGAGAGACGTGATAGTTTATGCCTTACGAAAAGTAGCCCATAAGCATTTAAGTAGAAGTCGTTCTAAATCATATCCACAAACGGCCCTTACTGCGCAGTCTATCGAGATCATTAAGGAGTTTGATAAATTCTACGTTGAGAAACCTAACCCAATTTATTTGAAAACACAAAATCTCTACAGAACCTAAGAACCTATATATAACCTCAATTTTGTTCAGGGAACTATCCTCCTCTATATTATTGAAGAAGTGTCTTCCGAGGTTATTTATTTATACCACTCCGAGCAATGGCTTGACAGTCGCAGAGTAGATGTCTGGAATAGACTGCATGTTCATAACTCTCTCGAGAATATGCCTTACCCTCCCTTACTTACTTACTTACTTAGATAGCGCTACAGTCCGGGGTGGACCTGGGCCTCAACCAACACGCCTCTCTCCAGTTAGCACGATCTTTGGCTAACCGCCTCCAGTTGTGCACTCCAAGTTGGTTGAGGTTCCATGTGTGCGCGCCACATAAGTAGAGTTCTTCCTCTACTGCGTTGTCCCTTCGGGTTGGAATCGAAGACTCTTCGGGCCGGAGCGTTGGTGTCCATTCGCTCTACATGTCCTAGCCATCTTAGTTGAGTGATACGTACTTCTCTGAAAAGGTCGATGTCGCTGTACAGCTCGTAGAGTTTGCCGTTAAATCTCCTCCTCCAAAGCCCGTCAACGCAAACGGGACCGAAAATCACTCGAAGAATTTTGCATTCGACGCGACCAAGGAGATCTTCATCCGCCTTTGATAACGTCCATGATTCTGCGCCATAAAGCAGGACTGGGATGATGAGGGTCTTATATAGAGTCTCCTTTCCTTTCTCGACAAGGCCTTACTAATCAATTGCCTTCTTAGGCCAAAGTAACAGCGGTTGGAAAGTGTAATTCTTCGCTTGATTTCTGATGTGATGTCATTTTCAGAATTAATAGCGGAGCCGAGGTAGACAAAGTCCCGAACTACCTCAAAGTTATAGCTGTTGATGTTGTGTGTCCCTCCTTGTTGACAGCATATATTTTATTTTGCCCTCATTCACCACTAAACCCATTTTTGCCGCCTCTGTACAGACACTTGTAAACGCACCAGTGACAGCTCACTGTGTTCTGCCAATGATGTCGATGTCGTCATCGTATGCAAGTATAGTTGCACAGACTTTTGAAAAATTGTGCCCCTGGTGTTGGCCTGCGAGTTTCGCACAATTTTCTCAAGAATGATGTTAAAAAATCGCATGACAGCGCATCACCTTGCCTAAATCTTTTTTTGACATCAAAGGTCTGAATTAGATTTTTTTTCCTACCTTTAAGGAGCAGCGTCATTCTGCACAATCTAACGAGTTTGGCAGGGATGCCAAAACTAGACATTGTTCTGTATAGCTCGTCTCTATAAATGCTGTCATATGCGGCCTTAATATCGATAAACAAATGGTGAGTATCGATTTGCACTTCTTGGGTTTTCTCCAGGACCTGCCGTAGTGTGAATATTTGGTCGGTTGTGGACTTACCGGGCCTAAAACCACACTGACAGGGACCAATCAGCTCATTGACACAGTAGGTACAGCAGATATGATCTTATAGGCGATGTTAAGGAGACTGATGCCTCTATAGTTGGCGCAGTTTAGAGGGTCTCCTTTCTTATGGATCGGGCAAACAATGCTGAGGCTCCATTCATCAGGCATACTCTCCTCTGACCAAATTTAGAAACGAGTTGGTGTATGTTCTCTACCAAGTCATTTCCCGCTGCCTTAAAAAGCTCGGTCAATAATCCGTCCGGTCCTGCAGCAGCTTTGTTGGACTTCAGCTTGAATATTGCTATCTTTACCTCATTTTGGTCAGTTGGACGGAAGTCTTGGCTTTCATCGCCCAGGTTGAATGGTTCACTCTGCCTGACAGCGGAAATTGTGTCGTCTTTACCGGTTAACAGTCTGCAGAAATGGTTTTTTCATGTCCTCAGCACTGACTGTGACTTCACTACTACTATGCCTTACCCTTACTAGTTCTGAAATCATCCGTAAATATTGAAATGTCATCAAAACCTTTTCCTTTGCCAATCCTCCCTATTATGGTACAATACTTCGTATGGTATTTCGAAGGCGAGTGTACCAAGACCTTTGTCAGAGATGTTGCAGAATAATTTTCTAAGTATGCCCTACTTAGCTTTCTTTAAAAGCCTTGCGCAAGTCTAATACCTGCTTGTAATTTGTTTTGTGAGTCAAGCGGAAAAGATACATAGGTGTAGTTCTTAGAGTCAGAAAGATGACAATGTAAGCTTTTCTTAGTACCCTGGTTAACATATTTCGTGTAATCTTCTTGTATAGGTTAGGTATGTATAGCGTATAAACAATGTATCACGGTTCGTTTGAAGCTTTGAAGACTCACTTTTTTCCCTTCGTCCTCTTCGAGATGAAAAAAAGCTTTGTGACTCTATTGATCGGGTTCTTTCCTGAACGTTAAGTTTCCGGTTATGCGCCCAACTCCAGCACGCTTAGGCAGTTTGAAAGTTGTGTTTTATGCAACACTTCTGTTTTTACCACGTTGACACGAAGGTCATACATTTCAAGAAGAATTTTCCCTGAACTGAGATCGCCACATCATCTGTAGTAGCAGTGTCATTGAACACTGCCACTAAGTTTACCCTTCAAAACAAAAACTCACAGAAAGGGGGAGATGATGAACTCATAATCCTATACATAGCCTAACCTAAACCTAGCCTAAATACATAGTGTGGGAAAGTTCGGGCACGCAGTGTTTACAATGAACTAAACTTATTTTCATTGTCAATTCGAACTATCACATGTGAGTAAAGCCAGTATTAGACGATATGTTGAATCAGCATACGTATGCTGAAAATTGTGTTCCAATCACAATTTATCGTACATACTATGATGACAGAAATTTTTGTTTACACGATGTGTTGTGATTGGAACACAATTTTCAGCATACGTATGCTGATTCAACATATCGTCTAATACTAGCTTAAGGAAGGTTAGGTTAGGGTGCCACCCTAAGCAACAAGTGCAGCCTCACTTAGGCCAAAGGATACCATTGTGATACCATAGAATTTAAATATCTTACAACTACCCGTTGAACCAGCAGGAGCTGAGAATAAAGCATTGGAGGCATCTTATGTTTGCAGCTTGCATTAGCGAGTTCGCCGAGATTGTCGAAGAAGTATTCTCCGAGATATAGTTTTCTACGAGCTGAGAGGGTTGGTCTCTTCCTCCTCTTCCTCCACACGGTTAAAAATCCTGGCGTTAAGTTTAATATTTTGGGGGTTGTATATATGACAACACCGAAAAAATATTAAAATTTAATATTTCGGATATATTAAATTTTAAAAATCAATAAAAGGTTTATTGAAATTAAATAAGTTCTAGTATTGAAAACTATACCCGAAATATTAAATTTTAATATAGATTAATATTGGTTTATATGCAAAAAGTATTTAAATCAAACCCTTACATATTAAAATGTTATTTAGGATTCTAATACATTTGTATTAGAAATAAATAAACTGCGTATTGAAATCGAATAAGTTCGCCTTAATTTCAATATTAGTTTGGGTTTTTTATAAACCTGTGGAATATTAGAATATAATACAACATTATTATATTTTAATACGATTTTTTATTAATTTCGAATAAATAAAGGTTACTCTGTAATACAAAAAATATTATTTACATTTTATCTCAAAAACGGATTAAATTTGAGTACGAAAAGATGCTTAATAATAGAAAATGTATAAAAGTTATAATGTATAAAGTTATAATAAAAATAATAATAATAATAACAATAATAATAATAATAATAATAATAAAAATACAAAATCCTTTTTAATAATTGTGATGCGCGAAATCTCCTCCGACATATCCGCCGTTGGGCTTCCTTCTATATATGATTCCAGACTTTAGACCCTTTTAATGAAGAAAAAAATCATATATTTATATTTAAATATATATTTATAATTAAATCAGTGACTTACTTATTTGTATGTCTAAGGATACTATTTCTTATAGCTGTGTCTTGCCTCTTTAAATTTCCTCTGAGAGGATCAACCAGCTCTTGAACACCGGGATCAATCGTGATGTTTGCCTGGCACAATAGAATGGACTGGAATATACCCTGCTGTGCTTCCTTTGATATATGTTTCCAGACCCTTCAAATTAAGGAAAAACTCAATTATGTATACCTACATTATACGAGTATTTATTATTAATCCAGTTACTTACTTCTTTGTATATAAGGAGACTACTCCCAATGGCTGCGTCTTGCCTCTTTAAATTTCCGGCGACAGAAACAACCAGCTCTTCGACAATGGGACCAATTGTTATTAAAAACGGAGGCGCAGCTTGAGTATTGCCTCTAAAAGTTATATTTATTTTTTCACTTTCTTGAATTTAGTGGTATTTTGTTTCCACATTTTTAACTTTTAAGAACACACCAACTAGATTATCCACTAAACACTTCATATTGTGCAAAGGACGCGCGCAAACTGGCTGGTTATAGAAAACCAAGCGACAAATTAATATCTTTGAGTTTAAAAGTAATACCAGAGTACTAAAAAGCAATACTAAAATATTAGAAATTATTATTAAGGGGTTTAAAATTAAATCTTCAATATTAGAATGTAATACTGCAGTATTATAAAGTAATACATTAATATATATAATGTGGGCGAGGGCAAGACATAGAAAAAATACAAATACTGAAATATTAAAATGTAATATTCAAGAGTTGAAAAGAAATTTTAGAGTATTTAAAAGTAATATGGAAGTTATGGAATATTATTATAATGATATATTGAAATATGAAAAAGTAGTATCATTGTATATTAAATTGTATACTTTCACTTGTATTATTTTGTATACCTTCACCTTGGTCCCAGATCTTGTATTAAAACCAAATACAAATGTATTGAAATGTAAGGCATTGTAATAACTTCATATTAAAATGTAATCAGAGTGAGTGTTACATATTAAGTCAACTATAATTTAATTGTAATAAGTTTTTGGTTGAAATATAATTTTAATATAGACGGGGTTAGATTGTAGAATTAAAAGACTGGAATTTAAATCTTTCGAGATTAAAATTCAGTAAAACCATATTAAAATAGGCATTTTAATGAAAGAAATATTGAATTTTAATACAAAATGATTACAAAAAAAATCTAATAAATTGGAAATATTAAAAATAAATTTTGCTTGTATTGCATAAAGCTGTAATACTGAGGCAGTATTAAAAAACATCCCCAGATTTTTAACCGTGCATGCAGATGCAACTTCTACAGAAATCGTTTGAAGGGAGACTAGGCCTGAGAACATAACAAAAAATAAAATGTTGGCGCAACAGTGTAGACACCCAAGGCCTAGCTCCTCGCAACCATATGTTTGTATGAATTTTTATTTTTGGGACGCCTAAGAGTATGTCTCCCAATAATACAATGTCCCGTCATGACTGACACCTACTAATGTGGAATGTGCTTATATTGGATCTTTTTACAAAAGATTGTTGGAGGGCTTGAGATCCAGCATGGGCCAGATCTGTTTCGTAATGGAGCACGTGGTGCAGTTTGACTACCTTCGGTTATTGGCGCTTATGGCATTTGTTTAACTAAAAGTTTACACGTAGCGAGAGGCATATATAGAGATTCTCCTTTTCCGGTAGAATCGACAAGGGTGTGCCATGTCTAGCGAGCTCGTAGGCCTTGCAATTCTCTGGAATTTTCCTATGACCCGGCACCCATATGCAGGTTTCAAAATTCTTGTTGAATTGAAACTGGGGGACGGTCATGCAATCAGTATATCTTTTGGAATGCATTCTATTTTATCTAGAATAGACGTTTGCCAGTTTGTCGATTGGTCCAAAGACGGATTGCTTTCATACGGGTGGCTGCATTTGCTGCCACTTGTTTGCAATAAAGGTCTAGCGGTAACAGGTGGAATAATATGTCCATCACAGCTGTTGGAGTGGTTCTAAGCGCTCCACTGATGCAAACACATGTCGTTCTTTGAACACGACTAAGGTGCTTAATGTGAATAGCCTTTTCAAGCGCAGTCCACCAGGCGAAGACGCCATACATAAGTATAGGTCTAATAACGGATATATAAAGCCAATATGTAATTCGAGACTGGCGTCCACATTTGGTACCAATAGCTTTTTTGTAGCAGTATAATGCCGTGGTGGCTTTTTGAACCCTCTGCAGTATATTTGGTTTCAAGCTCAATTTTCTGTCTAGAATGAGGCCTAAATACTTAGCCATGTCAGAGAGCCCCAGCAGGGTGCCATTTAGTTTTCGGGGAACACAGATGGGAATTTTGTACATCCCTGCAAAGAGAACCAGTTCAGTTTTTTGGGGATTGACGCCAAGCTGGCATTTTTTAGTCGATTTAAGGAGCCTCGAGGGGGCATTCTGCATAAGATCCCTATGCGTGTTGAGATGTTTTCCTGAGACAGCGATAGCAACTTCGTCTAATATCAGTAAATTTTAACGAAACAAACAAAGAGTAGTCCATTCACAACTTCCGGAAGCGATTTCCTTAGAAAAACAAAATTGTGTACATCACCGCTGTACAAATATCAACTTGCATCCCCAAGTTTTACTTGTTCTGTAGCCAAAGTCTAGAGAATCGTACTCTTCGTAAAATGCATACGCTGTAGATGTACCATAAAATTAAAGTCAGACAGCTATACCTTGCCGACACTTAAATTAAATATCAATCGTTGACATTTAAAGTCTTCCCCAGAACATATGACTATATTTATACCGTTATACTCATGTTATTTTTCTTAAAATCAAAAGCACCGAATTTAACGATTTATTATTTTACAATGATTTGATTTATATTTTTCCCTGTTGACATCTCATATTCTCATTCCCTACTCATACCACAAAGTAAAAACGTCACTCTCAGTCTCAAGTGACAGTTACGAAACTTTCTATAAACAATTTATTTTTGCCATATAAAATTGGAATGCAGCCATAAGCACTTGATCTTTAAGACTCATTTTAATTTGTTTGTATATTAAATGGAACGCTTCAAATGTATCGACAGATGGGTACAAAAAAAAAAACCCGCCCAATCTTCTAATTGATGCAGACTGCAAGCATCATGGCATTCGTTTGGACGCATGACGTCTGGAATGTTTTTCTTTTATTGAAATGTTTAAAATGTTTCATTTTTTTCTATTATTTTTGGCTATAAAAATAGGTTGTTCTCTTTTTTTTTCTTGTAATATGTGTGCAATATGCATTGTGCAGCATATGGCTTGTTTTTTCTAATTTTGGTCTTTGTACATGTACCTCTTGCTTGAATTCAATTTTTGTTTTCTATTAACCGTACACCCATTTTCAAAAGTAGTTCAAGTACATTATATTATGGTGTCATCAAAAATCGATGAGATAAGTTTTCGTCCTTAGATAGTTTTATGTTTCCGATTTTTGGAACGCATTCATTACGATTCTGACCCCTTGGCCTTATATCAGTAAATAATTTTATTAAATTCATGCATGCTAGGGAAGAAAGACGGTTCTTTGAGACCGCTCGACAAAGAAGACAAGCCGTTGGGAACGTACCTACCATATAGACCACGTGTGCCCAATGGAACAAAACCCATAAACAGTACAATCACGTGATAGATGCGTTTTTAAAATTTATTTGGCTCTATCCAAGTACGGGAGCGAGTGAGGTTGTCGATCGACTGAAGAATCAAGACATTGGTTTTGGTAATCCGTGTCAAACCTACCTCCGCAGAGGTAGGTGACAGCCCTACCACAATGTTCAATGTTAATGATTGCATAACCGGCCGACCGACGCACGACGTCCCTCGAGGTAATGGACAGGTGGAAAGGATGCACAAAGTTATTGTTCCATTGTTGCCGAAAGCACGACAAGGGAGAGCCAAGAGCTGGTGCAAATAGGTGTATGGTGCTTGGTGCATCAAGGTAGGAAGCTTATAGTTCTTTCTGATTACTAAAAGGACTAAAGACGAGACTTTCAGATGGATTGAGGGGCGTTAGGCAATAACGCGATAGGAAATAGCGCCCAAATCGATTTGGAAATAACGCCCAAAAAACAACAAGATGGAAATAAAGTCCAAAAATAATTTTCAGTTTAATACCTATGGAGGGGCGGGCATGCAACCTCCCTGCTTGGGGTTTCTGTCAGATTTGGAGTATGTGTGAAATTGGATATTTTGAAGGTTTTCTCCCACCGACTCCAAAATGGAACAGAATAGTCAAGCAGGGGGGTTGCAGGGGGGCAGCAAACCCCCCATACTTAGCCCACTGTCTGTGCATTTCCACTTAATATTTTGGGCTTTACTGCTTGTCAAAAAAACGAACCCTGGAAAGAAAATAACACCCAAAACGACTAAAAATTTTGCAGCAACAAATTGCACGAGTTTTTTTTTTTTTGCGTTATTTCCAAATCGGTTTGGGCGATATTTTCCTTGGGCGTTATTGTCTAACGCCGGATTGAGGACATGGCGGTTAGGAAACTGGATGCGGATCGTGAGGGTATAAAGTTTGAGAAAATATTGCTACTACACCTGAACCAACTTATGTAACCACTGAGATAGGGTGCGTTTGGGATCCCTACGTTATCTCCTTTTCCAAAATCCCTTATTGGACATAATCTCTCTCCCCTATGCCAAAATCTCCCACCTACGTACATACTTATTAAATCTCTCGTTAAAATCCCCTGTTCGCACAATTTAGAATTTATCGGTTTTTAAACGCGTAGTTTTGGCAGTAAAATTAAGCAAACACATAATATAAAATTTGCATATACCCAACCTCGCACCATCTCCAAATCCTACAGAAATCACAAGCAGGGGGGTTGCAGAGGGGCAGCATGCCCCCCCATACGTATCTCACTTCTGTCGCGAGACAGAATTAATAACACCAAAAGAATGAGAGATTTTGTCCCGTGGGGATTTTATCTCAGGGTCTTTTGAAGTAAGGGATTGCAGCACAGGGGATTATGGAACAGGGGATTATGGAACAGGGGATTTTGGAAAGGGGATTTTGGAAAATAGATTTTGGAAAAGGATATATCATACCCAACCCGGTGCGTTTATGTTGCAGCTGTGGTAAACACCAAGAGAGCGATGATTAAATCAAAGCTTTGCTCTCTGCTTTTATGTGTGTTCATGTTGGAACTATGACTTGCATCTTTTTTTAGCCTTCACTGCGGTTCTGGCAACAATTTCACTAATAAAAACTTCGTCGATGAGATCTGAGAAAATATGCAACCGAATTATCGAAGATCCTATCGTGACTTGTTGATCAATTTAAAGTTTTTTTCCGCTTTGGTAGAGTCCAAAATAAACACACCCTTAGTCGCCATCCGCTTAGAACTGGAATGAATCTGAAGCTGAGGATTAAGTACTAAGGCCCCTGCGTCGGGATAGCGGAATGTGGGATAGGGCCTATCTGACAGACAACGACAATGCACATGACACACTTAGGCAACCGCAACGAGACACTAATCGAACAGCAACAAAGCAAGCAACAACTGTAACGACCAACAGACGTCAATCTTCACTAAACATTCAACTATTCGAATCATGATGATTTGACAGCAAACCATTATAAAAAATAGGATAAATCTCTGAACCTGCTTCCATTAAATTTATCACATTTTAACAATTTAAATAAAACGTGTATTTGAACCTACTTAAATACTATAAAGTATTAAACAAAGAGAATAAGCGCAGACCCCATCGTGCCAGCTGACAGACTTTGTATCCTTTATTCTAAAGCAAAGTGACACGTAGCACATAGGCAAATACAAATGCTTTTCACCTGCGTGGCTGCAATGGTTGCCAGCCGCATTGCTTTCCTTCAAAGTGACAACCGTTTGGGGCTTCTCCGAACAAAAGACTTTTAAATACTGGAATACAGTTGGATTTCTATAAAGCGGATTTAAGTTTGCGACAGATGAAATCAAGTTAATGCGGTGGGGTTTGTTTTTTTATTGCAATGATTTAATTTTATTCCATTACTTCGCCAATATTCATAGGTATTGAGTTAAATACATAGGATAGGCAAAATAAGGGCAAGAAAAAAGGTGGAATTTATTTTTAGACCTCTTGTTCACGGTTATATCTCTCCTCATCGATTTGGCGCAATAAAGCTTTCTTTTCTTTACGGATTTGCCACTCCAGTTTCCGCACCGATGTTTTATTGTCCAATTTCAACCACGCTAATCTGTCCAGATCAAGTTTAATAGCCTCAATTACTGAAGTATCATGAGCCAGATGTGGCAATACTGTCCTAACATCTTGGCGACATTGAAAGATTTCCTTGAACTCGGTTCGGGGAACGTTCAAACACTTCTCCACCTTCTCCACCAGAGAGTCCAACAATATGATTGAATTGGGGGCAATTTTCTCAGTCTCCTCCAACAATTTATTTGCCTGGGTGTGCATGTTGTCCAACAACTCAACTATGGTCTCGATGTGACCACTGATAAAGTTATCAATAAGGGTGTTGATCTTCGATGGCAGTAGACTGGCATCAACATCGCGTTGGAGATTCAAGTCATCGAACTGTCCATCGAACTCGTCCTGCATGTGACCGATCTTATTCATGACTTGTTCAGATGTCGCCATAGCAGATCCTAGATAGACTAGTTTGTTTAAAATATTATAGGTGCTACCGTAGATTTGGAAATCGATGTTGTGCAAATTACTGGCTTGCACAAATCCAGCAGCCTTCGTAACTAGTGTAGCCAGATTGTTTGGGTTTTCCTGTAACGATAGCATTGCGTTGGTAAGATTGGCCACATCCTTGGAAAACGAGCCAGATGAAGCGGGCTTAGCGATAATTTGATGGGAAGCCACCAAGATGACAGCTCCGATAATTGCGAGAAGTTTCATATTTTAAGGCAAAAAGAATAGAAACCGTTTTAAGAAATTTCAATTTTAACTGATTTGAGTTTGGTTCAGAGTGGTTCTTTTATAGTATTCCCCAAGAGCGAAAAGCTATTAGCGTCTTTGAGTGTAATATAAACAGTTGTGCAACTGTTATCAGAAAATGATAAGTGATAATGATGTGTAGAGTCAGTGCTGTAAGTCATTTGATACACTTCAACTAATACTTTCGTATTTCTCTTTATAGCGGTTTACGTTTCTGCATACCATTTTTATTTGTTCGAGTTGTAGAAGGTACCTAAGTTTCATACCGGATCCAAAAGACGATCGCGAGAGATGGGACTGTGTATAGATGTTATTTGTGTTTTTCCTGTTACTTAACCAGAGACCCCTTGCTTAGCAGAAAATCTGATAGTGATAATGATAACAAATGTTAATTGTTTCACATTATCATGAATAGGTGGCGATCTTTGGCATTTACTCGCTAAATTTTTATTAGCTTAGCTATGAAATTTGGCATAACTCGTTAGTCAAGGGTCAAGCATCTGCAGCCGTCTCAAAGTCTCAAAGCAATTTCGCAGTGGATAAAAGCTTCCAAGTCTCCATCCCTACTAGATCATTCTTGGATGATGATGCGATCCAACTCTACACAGATGGGTCGAAAACTACCGATGGGGTGGTGGTGTTTTCTCCGATAGACTAAATCTAAGTCTCTCCTTCCGCCTATCTCCAAATAACTGTCGCGTATTTTAGGTGAAAATAATGGCGATAAAAGACATCTTATCTTGGGTAAAAGAAAGTTTGATATCCGCTAAAGATATCCCCGTGTCTTGTCAGATAGCCAAGCTGCAATTAAGCAGCCAAGATAGGCAAGCTTGAATTAAGTCTCAATAATTTTACTATATATATTTTCCAAAAGTCTGTGCAACTACTTGCATATGCTGACGTAATCGACATCATTGGCAGAACACAGCGAGCTGTCACTGGTGCGTTTTCAAGTATCAGTACAGAGGCGGCAAAAATCGGTTTAGTGGTGAATGAGGGTAAAACAATATATATGCTGTCAAGGGACACACAACATCGACGAATCGGACAAAACTTCTCGATAGACAGCTATAACTTTGAGGTAGCTCGGGACTTTGTCTACCTCGGCTCCGCTATTAATTCTGAAAATGACAAGCAAGCGAAGAATTACACTTGCTAACCGCTGTTACTTTGGCCTAAGAAGGCAATTGATTATTAAGGCCTTGTCGAGAAACACCAAGTAAGTAAATAAGTAATTTTACTATAGCTCCTGAAGACTGTCGAGTTTATCGCAGGAGATGGCGGCGCAGATCAATTCAATATTCAATTCACCGTTCGTCACACTTGTGTGGCCCCCACTGTATGGTACTGTAGAGGTAGACCCTTACTAAGTCGATGGGCTCTTTTTGGTTTTGTAGCATCTAAGCATTGTTAAGTTAATAGTAAAATATTAGTTTATAAATGGAATACAGAGTACCTCTTAACCAAAGTTCGAGTTTCTTAGGATGAATCTTGAATCCGGCGAGCAAACTCTCGGCCTACGTAAAAAGCACATCACAAGCAGATGAACTTGCCAAATTCGGAACTACTTAGGTATACCGATACCTACATGTAAACTCATAATAAAGCTGAACAAATGGCACGACATGTCTAACGACAAAACATATTTTGGCCAGATAGACCTTAAAAGTTATGAAAATTTGATTCTCTTGAGCCTTCTATTACAATCATCTTCTAAACGATGTAACAAACTTAGGCATTCAACATCTCCTAGGCTTTATTAGAAGCTTAAATTGGTTCAACGAATAGGACGAAAAGTTCTTCCTAGATTCATGTGGTATAAGAAAGGAGCTTATAGGTCTAAGTTTGTCGACAGCCAAGTCAGCCTAAACTAATCTAGTCAAATTTTCTTTTTTATTGTTAAATGGTCTCTAAGGGTAATCTTAGCCTTACGTTCTTATACTTGCAGATAATGAAAATTAAGTTATTGATTTAAAAAAAAAACGGACAAGTGCGAGTCACTCGCGCACCGAAGGTTCCGTACGTATGAATTACATTTACATAATCTTTTAGTTCATATATATAGGTAAGGTATACTGTACATGCATTAAGAACGCCGTCATCGTCATCGTCACTTGTCAGTTAAGTCCACCGACTCGGCTCCACCCAACTAGACCAGACAATAACAATAATATAAATACAAAGAGCACCCATGAATGAGAAAAAAAAATGAGGACCGCGGCCGATCCGAGAGTACCATCATTCATCAACCAAAACCAATAATGATGATGATGAATGGAGTGTGGGTAATGGATATGCAAAGGAAGTGAAACATGGAAGTTCCAATTTGAGCATATTTTATAGCATTATGGCAATTGACCAATTTTTGTAAATCTTCTAAAATATTAAAATTTCGGCAAAATAGCCCTTAAGGGCCTCAGCATATACTATCTACGAACATGATCTACATAAAATTAGTATGTATATGTATAGCGTTGCCATCCGTCCGGGATTTTCCGGACATGTACTCTTTTTCGCCTATGCGGGGAGCGTACGGGATAGTTTTTCTTGATTGTCCGGGTTTTTTAATTTTTTCATCATTGAGAGAAAAGGTTTCGAAATTCAAAGAGCTTGAAAGTGCCAATTTTATTCCCGCTTTTTGGTAGTGATTTTTAATCGTAACTTGATGCTTCTGAGTTCTGCAGCATAGTATTGTAATACCAACTTTGGTAATCGACAAAAGAAAGGTTCGCAAACACTGAATGAAAAATTCTAATGCGATCTTACCTATTGAAGTCGATGTAATCAGTTTAAAATTATTCAATATTTTGCTGAATTGCTCGGCAATGAATATAGAATACCAGTCAATTTTATACCATTCAAAAAGGAGATGGATTCCTCTTCACCCGGCAGTGGAACGACTTTTGCTACAAATACAAAATTTCCAAAATCCCAGAAATTTAAATTGATATTTTTTATATCTTCCTCGAAAACTAAGGAAATATCTCTAGTTATTTTAAGATTTGAGTTTAGTTAACTCCTTTTTTTTTAAACTTTCAAATGTGTCAGAAAATCAGCCGAGAATATAATTATTCAGCGCGATTGGCGCACGGCCCTAAAACATGTACCCTACCGCAATGAAAACAAGAAAGTTCAAATATTTTTGTAACAAATATTTTGTCCTAGTTTTGTACTCTTTTTTAAATCCCATTTTGTCCGGGAAAGCCCAGGATTTCCATGCTCGATAACTATATACTTTCTTCAAAAGATTTCTGGCAACCCTGTATACATATGTATTTTTTTGTAAATCAAGAAATAAACAGTAGCGGAATTAAAAAAAAAGCGCATAAATGAATGGAGGGAGATGGCCGAGCGCGAGAGAAGAAACAAAAGTGTGTATGTGATGTGTTGTACAAGAGAATGAGTATTGAGTATCTATTGAAGTTCCAATTCCAATTGGAAAGGACTACGTTTAAGAGAACAGCAAAAGTGCCGATGCCATGCCGAGGCCGACGCCCGCCCCCGACCGACAAACACCGAGTGAGCCAAGCCCAAGACCCGAAAGCGAAAGAAGAAACAATATTATGTATGTGTGTGTGTGAAAATGAGTACTTCTTGTAGTTTCAATTCCAATTGGAAAGGAAACGTTTAAGATAACACGCTTATGAATGACATATTGGACATACTTTTGTAAATATCTCGTAAAATATTAACTTTTCGGTAAAACATTATCAGCCGTATTAATAACAGATCTCAAACCATTCTCTAACTCACTTGTTAAGTAACTGATAGTTAAAAATTTAACTCACTGACTAAATTTTCTTATTTATAAAGAAATATAACCCATGCATTAACTAATTGACGTGTTTCCTATTATCGTAGGTTTGTGATGGCAACGCTTCTCCAAATTGTATTGAAAACTGACAGGAATGCGTCCTTCTTTTCTGCTGCCATATTCTTCTTCTAATGCAATTAGAATTTTCTTACTCGTTTCATATTTCGTTATGAAAATCTATATTTATTTTTGAATGTTTTATATATAAATATTTTCACAGGATTTTTTCGTTTTTTTTTTTTCGTCTAGCATATTCAAATTATTCAAAAAGGGTGAGCCATTTTGCTCCACAATTTTTGCAAACTTATTCAATTATTTATCACCCTTTTACCACATTCATAGCAATCAAACGAAATTAAACGCGAAACACCATTTGTCATTTTGCGCGGGAAACATGTTTTGCAAAGCTAACAAATCGCTAACACACCTACCACCGTGAGTTAGTTATGCAAAAGTTACAAAAGCTTAGTTATCTTCTAAAAATGTTTATAAATAGGAATTTGGGTTTAACCAATGGGTAAGTCATTAGTTAGTGATAACACGAAGTTCCGCAGCTATTATTAATACGGCTGTATATAGCTACGGATATGATCTACAAAATAGGAACATTTTTTTGTTGTAAATCAAGAAAAAAACAGTTTTTGTGCAAATGAAAATATTTTGTTCGCTAAATACTTATTACTCCGAAACTAATCAATGTGTCGCTATCATTGGTATTTGTCGTTTAACTAGAGGTTATACCGGATGTTGTGTCAAAATTTCAGCCTTCTACGTCAATCAGTTCTTGATACAAAATCAGTTCTAGTTGCAAAATTGGCTTAGTTTATTCGGACAGACATCGTAGCGAAAGCAATAAGGTTCCTCCATATGGAAACGGAACCTTAAAAATGCCCTACGTAAAAAAAACAAACTAAAATTATGTATTATTGTTTTGATTCAAACTCCATTCCTAACGATAGCTCTTAAAAAATACGCTTTGGAAAGTCGGCGAATTTTACATCGTAGTCAATCACATAGTGCTAAAACTTATGACTAGTTGCCTAAACCTAATTATGTACTTAAAAAGAACTACTTGTAAAATTATAAACTTAAGTGGCAAAGATAGGTGGGGCAGATATCGTTATAAGTGAATTTCAATATGAAATTGTTTGATAGTTTCAAGTGGCAAGTGTTTAATACTCACACTCGTCTTTGTTTTAGTCACAGCTATGTTTTGTGGTGTTGTAATACTTGGAAGTGAACCTCAAATAACTTTTGAGGCAGTTACTTAAAGATCGGCCTTGTTCTTTGAGGATCAGGTCCACCTGTGGCTGTAGCGTTAATTACATAAGAAGTATAAACGTACTTACATGACCCCAAAAAAAGTGAATAATTGAGAATTTGTGCATCGTTAAACGTTTACAAGCAATAGACGTTAATTTAATTTTTTTTTTTGTGCGAAAAATTGCTCACACATGAATTTAGCACGTCACTCACGACATAGTCTACTCCAATATGACATGAATATATGACTTCTACTCCCTAAAAGACACACAAAATTCAACCGGAAATGCACTCGCTTTTGGTTTATCATTCATATTCGAAAATAAACCACCTCCACCCGAATCAACGACCAACGTACACTTCTATAGTCGTCCCTAGTAAAACGTATTTGCGTTCCGGAATCTGGAAGCGAGTACTGGTGAAGAGAAGTTTATCGATCGAATGTACAATTGACATACGATAGAGCCACCAACCAGCCAGCTCTGTTGACCCATTTCATGTTGTGCCATGTTGTTGGTTTTTCTTTTTTGGTACTGGACCACTACGACTACCCTCAGACCAAAGAGCCTGAGGGTTGGTTTTAGGGGGGGATTGAATGGCTGCAAAGAATACAAAACGAAAACCCAAACGCCTCTGTTATAAAATTGACCAGAATCTGTTGCATGGCCAGAGAAGAGCACTAGCACTCTAGTCTAGAATAACACATCTCGTAGAAGGTTGTCATGTTACGATTGGAATTGGGGTCGCAGCAGTGTACTACATCGTGGCAATCCATACAGCTAACGAGGAGATGGTAGATGTTCGGATACAATAAGCGATCGATCGATTTATTTAAATGATTGATTGATGGCATATAAAATGTTCGTTAAGGATGCTATGCCCTGTGTAACGAGGTCAGTTTATACAAGCTTAATAACTCTTGTCCACGGGTGCATGTAAATACACGTTTAATACTCATCGATGTCATAGATTCACGGTCTCGGTTCGTGCAAAAGAACTTTAATAAATTTTGGATTAATTGGAAGCAGGAAAAGTTGTGTAACAATAGAGTCGGGCGGAAGATGACCGAGTAGAAGCTAATTTGGGTTTTTAATAACCTTCCCCTTAGGATTTACTGAGACCCTCAACTTTTGGCGCTGGAAATTACATGGTTGAATGGGACTACACATCGTACATATCCCGTAATTATATGGTAGCTTTAAATTGTATCTCATTTGCAACGATTCAACCTGTTTCTCAGTTTCTAAGAAACAGTGTAGGGGCATTGATTTCATATATCTAGAGGCAATGATAAAGTACGTATGCTTAAGGAAAGGAGCAAGAAAATAGTATGAGTCAAATACCGCACGTGCAATGTAGAGAAACCGAGAAAGATGGACAGACAGTATGACGTGAACGCATCGCAGATTAGACTGTGCGAAAATTATAAAGCAACATCCTTCCTTGGTGGATATGTTTAATGTTTATGTACTAACCGGGTACTCGTGAAAATACAGAGCTGTGCATCCCAAAGTTGCCACTTGCATTTAAACGCCACCGATCACACAATCTTGCAACCGCAAGAAGTAGTCCTAGACTCGGATTTAGATTGCACTGAGTCCTGAATTTTTTTTAAGATTCTCGTAGGTGCACAACTTTAAAATGAAATGAAATAAATAAAAATACAAGCAGTGAACATGGTATTGGCTTTTTTGAAAAGATAATTTGATGCCATCAGTGGTTAATCATGATTTAGTATGGACGACAAGTCTGACTCTAATAAAGTTGGAAACTCAATTGTCGACCACTTTCTCGAGCGGCTCGGACCGTATACATCACCAGTAATGCTACGAATATTGACTTCCAAAGTTCCCAATTTTGTATTTTTGTCCACTTACTGAACACATGACGTATGTGGTATACGATACCTAATAGTTACGTGGCTTTAATTCTGGACAAACTGGTTCTTGTAAGATCTAACGGTGGGGCCATCTAGGGGTTTCTTTTTAAATCATAGATTTAACACTGACAGCTGTTTCCCGCTGGAGATTTTGACAGAAAGTTAGTATCACGCCTCCGCGGAACGAAATGAGTTACTTTACGCTTGAACAAAGTTGATAAGTATTTAAAACTTATTTCCAAAGTGAGTATGCAGTGTAGCCGAAACAGTGCGATTTTTAAAATGAAGTTTTGGCCGAAATGAGTCATCGTCCCCATCGTCGTACGGTGCCAATGCATCCACAAAGAGTGACAGTTTGGTGCGGATTATGGAGTGGTGCCGGACTGTTTTTCTTCGAAAATGAGTGGTGCTGGACTGTTTTTCTTCGAAAATGAGGCTGGGAACAAGTTTTTGGTCAACGGTTGGCGTTGCAGAGTCATGATAACTGATTTTATATTAAAGAGATGGATTTGAACGGCCTCTGGTTCATGCAGGATGCCGCACCATACCACACAGCCCATGTCAGAATCGATCTTTTGCGCACAAAATTCCCAAGTCGTGTCTGTCAGTCGTCTTGGCCAATTGGACGCCTAGGAGCTGCGCTTTGAACCCTTTGGATTTTTTTTGTGGGGAACCGTGAAGGACCCATGTTATGCCAATAATCCGGATACGAATCAAGTACTTAAGGCCAATATCGTCCAAACAATCCGTTAGCTACAGCTCAAAACCATCAACAAGGTCTTGGAAAATTGAAGTGACAGAATGCGCTACTGTGAAGCCAGCCGAGGCAACCACTTGAACGACGTTGTCGTCCATAATTAATGGGAATGTTTGTTCTTACTAATAAAGCTATAATAAAAGGAAAAAATTTAATTTTGTTAATTTTATTGCATTTTTAAAAAGAAACTTGTATTTGGCCCGCCCTTTATATAAAAATCGTTCATAGAGTAGATGACCTATCTTGAATTGCCATGCAGGAAGCACGATTTTTGTAATAAAGTGTGTAAAATTTACAAGCGTTGGTCTGACTTAGTATCAAATTTTGAATCGATTTACCCGTATCCATCTATCTGTCTGTCTGTAAACAATATCTTCCAAACGAATCGACCTAGGCGAATGTCAGAGGACTTCTTTTTACCGTCGTCAGATTTATATTGAAAATGGGCTATATCAGTCAAGTAGTTCTGCATCTACTGCCTCCCATACAAATTCAATATTAGACCCGTGCGTGTACGTACTATGGCTTGTATTCAATGAAGGGTATCAAAGCATCAGTCAGGAAATGACAACACTTTTCCTTGTTTAGTTTTTCAATATTCTATGTACCCATTGTTTTCATTGTAAAAAAAATTGGTAAATAAAACAATTTACGTACTAAAACAGCAAAATTAGGTCAGTTCGCTGGTAATGCTAACTTTAGCGCTGCCAATTCGAACCAACAACAAACTATCAATTCGGTGGAAGCATTTCCCACTTGAAACTGTCAAATATCTTACAGTATACTTCCGCTCAATTTCCTCCCCCGTCACAAAGAATCCAGGATGCAAATCATATTAATTTATCCCCCATACGCCCGAGTGAACTGGTTGCTGTCGCCAGCAGCATCTCCACTATCAACATACATGTATGTATGCACTTTCTCGGACAACATAATGCATATCCGCATAGCAATAAAAAAAAATGTCCTTTTCAAGTCATATTTATCTCATCTTGAAACCTCTCTTTGCAAACTTTTGAAGTTTTGTTCTTCCTTCACATCCGACACACAATCTCTCACACAGCCAGTTCAACGTTATGAACAAAAGCTACCCACACCAGGCGCTGCTGATACATTCGCCTAAATGTTGTGTGCCAAGAAATAAAAAAAAAAGAATCTAAACTACCTATATATACAAAACACGCTAGGAAACGTACGCGACCGACGACCGTTTTTTACCAGAGAGTCAAGAGCCATTATCAACACCCAAAGAGCTTATAGCTTATGGGTCGGGTCGGATGTACGTACTATGCGCGTGTGTACACATAAAAGAACTGGAAATATAGTGCAAGACACATATCCACAGGCACATACGTTCACGTAGAGGTGACACTATCCGGGCTTTCGTTGTAGACACCAGCAGTAGACCCTGCAACAAAAGCGTCGACAACTACTGGGAAATGGAGGCAGAAAGAAAAACGCGAACAGGATATAGCTGCTGGAAACTATTATGTTGGCAAACACAATCAAGGAAACAGATGACTCAGCTTGTGGTATGGAAATAAACGCCTAACAATTACAACGTCAGGTGGGTGTCTGTGTATATACATGTGGTAAGTGTTAACGCGTTCGGATGGGCGTTAAGGACATATCATGGCTCTGTTACAAATGTGCAGCATTAAATCAGGGCAAAGTTTATTGGGTCACAGTGGGATGTGTATATAAATTTTATGTTTTTTAATTTATTATATGATCCTAGTCCATGTTGTTTGTGCATCACTATAATCACGCATAAAGTTGAGTGCTGCCGATTGAAACAACCCCAACTAAATCCAGTTCACATATAAATAACGAACAAATGTAACTGAATCACTTGGACAAAGTGCGTGCGATCGATTACCGATTACTGATTGAAGATATCAACAGCCATTTATTCTTAAGCGGAATAATCGCCCAGGTAGAACGCAAATTTCCCTCAGGAATTTTAAAAAGTTTTTTGACTTTTTAGGCATCATTTATATTTGGTAGAATCGGGGATGCTAATTGAAAATATTGAATACTGGGGTAATCCAATTCGAACTGTAGTCCGAGTAAGGTCTTATAAATAAACTAGCGTAGCCCGTGCACACTTCGTTAAATAGATAAACTGTTTTTATTGCAATGCTCTGTGGTACACGACATTTTTTATTTTTTCAGAAATCTTATTGCCTTGACAATATTATTGACTTTCATTATTTATTTCAATGTTACAAATTTTTAAAACTTTGGCTTCCAATTCCAAGACTGTCGAAGAAGTTCTACCCGCCCGGCTTTGCCCGTGTACAGGAATTGTATTGCTTAGGTAATAATGTTCTTTCGTAAAATGCCAGAAATGATAATAAATCGACTTGGTGGAATTTTCTTTCTGCCTAAACCTGAAATACAGCCATACGAACAAAACAAAAAAAGAATAATGAAAATCGGCCCAGCGGGTATCGAGATATAACGTCATTCGATTTGGTGGTTTTCGAGGTATACAACTTTGAATGGTTTTTTTGTATGGACGGTGCCACGCCCCTAGGTCCAATTTTGACCAATCTTCACAGGAATACTCCTGGGCCAATACGTAGGATTGTGTGTAAATCTGAATTCAATCGATTGGGTGGTTTTCGAAATACATATAATATTTTGAATGCATTTTTTTGTATGCGAGGTGCCACGCCCCTATAACTCATGAACCAATATACCTACAAAGACCGTTTATACTTACAAACCATGGTATTATCGTCACCTTTTATGGGAAATTTCCAGAATCAAAATCGGTTCACGCATTACAGAGAACATTGGCGACAAACACAATGCAACTTATTTTTATAGATTTTCAATACCATCCTGACGTCAGTAAGAAGTCCTCTAAAAATTGTATTTGCCTAGGTCGAATCGATTTTACGCTATCGTATTTTCAACAGATAGATCAACATATTCCTGTTCCTGTGAAGATTGGTCAAAATTGGACAAAAGGGCGTGGCACCGCCCATACTAAAATTATTTTAAATCTTATATCTCGAAAACCACAGAATCGATTGAGTTTAAATTTATAGGCTATCTTAGGTATTGGCCCAAAAGAGTTCCCGTGAATATTGTTTAAAATTGAACAAAGGGGCGTGGCACTGCCCATATAAAAAAGAATTGCAAACTCTATTCTACGACAGTCAATTCAATTTAATTCAATTCAATTCAATTTATTTGCAATAATCTTACCACAGAAAGATACAGTATCAGTCTTGGAAGCCAAAGTTTTTAAAATTTGTAACATTTTATGTACAACAGATAAAAACTATTTTGCACTATATGAAGTCTGCACGGGCTACAAATGTAACGCTAATAATAATAACAAACATATACATTGAATGAACTTTTCTGTGAAGAGCATACAAATAGTACCTATGCAGTCTACAAATTTGTCAGCAGAGGTACACCCACAAGACGGTGTTATTTCACCTTTGCTGCGGATTATAGTAATGCTAATGAGCAAGACAGAATTGTCAGATATGCGCACGATATGGTGATACTGGTGTCAGAAAAGTTTCCCTCCGTAATTAGTGAAATTATGGAAAATTCTCTAGTGAAGATGAGCACCTCTGTGTGGTATTGGTGTCAATCAGAGTAAAACCGAGCAACTGCTTTTCACCAGCAAAACCAAAACATCTGACTTTAACCAGTGCTAGGTATCTGGGGATGATTCTGGATCCCAAGCTCAGCTTAAAACTTAGTATTGACAACGGGTAAAGAAAGCATGCGTAGCAATCAATACGAATGTAACAAAAAAGATGAAGTCTGCAACTCAAACGGACCCTGTACACTGCCGTGGTACGACTAATCCTTCCTTACTTATGAGTCAATAGTATGGAGGCTGGCTCCAAAAAAAGCTTTTCACAAATTGAAGAACGTTCAAGGAACAATATGTGTAAGTATACCACAGATACTCTGCGGTCAACACAATCAGACTCTTCTACTAAAAATTTAACTCTAGACATCCACATTACAAATATCACGATCAAACATTAGAGTGCTGGTCTTTAAGAACATATGGCCAGGCCATACAATATTCTGGATTCTTTCAAAGAGAATTCGTTTAACACTCAATGGATTACATTATTCAAAAAATGCTTCTCACAAAACTTTTTAAAGTGCAATTCCCTTCCCTGCTATAGACATATTTATTGACAGCCATTAAGCCTATCGCCTCAGACAATATAACCTCGAAATAAGTGCTCTACAACTATAATACCGGAATGAGGTGGCCTCGGATAACCAATTGAAGGTATACTATAATACTATACTATAAAGGACCATTCACATGGGAGCGAACGAACGAATTGATGAAATGCGAACAAACCACTTTTTATGCATTTATAAACAGAAAATTCCACATTTTATTATTCCAAAATTTCCTCCTCTTGGAATAAGGTTAAGTTCGAACGAATTTTTTATTCGCTACTTTGTGGAACGCGATTTAAATGATGTGGATTGTGAATAGACTGACAATTCGCGCCAGGGTGTTTTCGTTCGGGGCAAAAAATTTGGATGTCGATATTTCGTTATTTAAACTGTTAATAAACTTGTTTTCTTAATAAATGTTGATGGAATAATTGATTATCCTCATCTTGGAGTAGTAAAATGTGCAATTTTCTGTTTATAAATGCATAAAAAGTGGTTTGTTCGCATTTCATCAATTCGTTCGTTCGCTCCCATGTGAATGGTCCTTAAGTTATCTATAGTCTTTTATGCTGAGCGACAGTAGAAATGCCGCAGACTTCGTACTTATGCGGCAGCCATTAGAGATTAGAATAGCATGGCTTTTCGCTTGAAAAACAGAGGCATGTTTGCCTAATCTAACGAGTAGTAAAGTCTAGCGTTGTCGATTCCCACGAAGACATCCCGTACCCTTGACTAGTTTTAGAGCCATCCGTGATGATTCGACTACATCCCAAGGAACGCTATGAAAGTTGACATTAAATTTAAACAGCATCCGAAACTCCGGAGTCACGACTTATCCATGGAACAAGGATAGTACGATAAGAGTCGCGCAAGGTCCCCGCCTGAGATGGTAGATTGCTTTGACAGTAGAGCTCATGATAAAGGTATGTATCACGGTGAAATAAATCAAGCAGAACATTTAGGAAGGCAGAACCATACGAACATGCTGACCAGGCAAGATCTAGCTTTGAACCAACACAACCGAAAAAGAAATTCTCATTTACTATGTATATCTATGCGCCTTTCTGGCTATAGGCAGGACTAGACAGCGATCTCTAGAAAAACATTTCTTTGACTGCTTTGTCACAACGAATAGTAAATATTATATATTTTTTTTAATTCTTCAGGTTGGAAAGATAAGCCCTTCTTTTCAACAAATGTCAATATTCAGTGTTATACTAAAGCTAGTATCAGACGACATGCTGAATCAGCAAACGTTTGCTGAAAATTGTGTTCCAATCACAACATATAGTGTAAAAAAAATGTCTGTCATCAAGTATGCACGATTTGTTGTGATTGGAACACAATTTTCAGCAAACGTTTGCTGATTCAACATATCGTCTGATACTAGCTTAATACAGAAGTTTTCTCATACATATTGAAGTTGATTTTAAAAACTTTTTTGAAGTCGTTTTCCATTAAAACCCCACGAAAACGACTTCCAATCGTTGGATTGCTGAAGCAGACATACATTTTGCAAAACTCAGCGAGTTCAGCTAAACTGCCATTTCGTCTATCTATTCTTTCAAACTTTTTTGTTTACAAATGTGGAATCTCCTGTTTATCTTTGCAGCAAATATTCAGATTTTCTTAAATTTGAGAACGACAGCACTGCCTGTCTTACCTAGTTGATATTCGGTGTGAATGCACCGACGAGTTTTCGTAAACTTTTTGTCAAAAACGCAGTTTTCAGTGCGCTGTAAATAGGCTATTTGGTTTTTTAAAATCAGTTTCTACGTTTCTACCTAAGCTTTGCTTCTCACAACTAAACGTTCGTGCGAGTTTTTAATTTTGCGACAACTACCATTTTTATTTCAAAGGCTGTATTCAAAAGCTTTCCCTGGGCACCCGTTAGAAAAAATTGGATTGAAGCAACTGTCAGCTAAGCCCAATAATAGGACCGTTGTGAAGCTGTCTATTACAGATAGGTTTAAAAATAAAAAAATAAATAGGCGGCGCAACAGGCGGTAGATACCCTAGGCCTAGCTTTTCGCAATTGGCTGAATTGAAAAGCTTTTTCAGGACAGTCGTGCCGTATAGTAGGTTCTTATAGAATCTAGGAGACTTGCCTGCCAGAATTCGTATTTTTAAGGTAACAAAGTACAGTTTTCTGGCAAGCTAGCTGGGGAAAAACAAATATTTTCAAATTATTAAAACATATACATACCAACCCGTATATGTAGTAGGTACTTATACTTAATATATCCATTCCATCAGACCATTAAATTGTAAACCTATACCCATTCATCATAATCATGAAACTCACTACTTAGCTATCATAACGGTACATTAACCCTGAAATTTGATACTACATAGATACTTAATAATAAACAATTTAATTATGTCCATGTGGGCACCCCTGTCACTGAGTGCGGTCATCACCCTTAAAATAGCCTCATTATTATTTTTACAAGACAAAAGCTATAAGCTTCAGTTCCATTCAAGCTGGTCGACATGATTAATAGACTTTCATGGTCCAGACAAAAGCAATTAAGCACAATTTTCACAGGCCAAACGTCACTCACTACAAAATCGTAAAAAGCATATATCCCCGTCCATCGTCCATGTAATTCAGTATGCTTGGGACTCTTCGGATTGGGAGTGTCATTTCAAGGACCTTGTTAATGTCTTGTTTTGGGAAAAGTTTTACAAGTCCTATAAACCAAACCCGTAGATTGGCACAAAAGCCCTAATCGATGATACTGATATGAAAACTAAACTACTCTCGCCATGCAACAAGTCGAATTAGATCGAGCGTAGGGATGGATTATTATCATTTGTTTGCTCCTGCCCCACTAAAGATAGGACGTTGTTTGAGTTCCTTTGACCCGCTTGCCTATTGTTATGGAAATTTAATTTCATTAAATTAGTCGAGAAATATGCTCGTTTTTTTTTTTGCAGCCCTTTTGGTAAATTCTGAGGAAAAATCCTTGACAGTAGAAATGCGAGCAATGGAGGCGGTTCAGCAATAAAACTTTATGTCCGCAACAATGTTCCACAACATCATGGTATCTTGTGTATTTTACTATCGGTTAATCGGTGTTTTTTATGGTTATGATAATCGTTCTGTCCTCCAAGGAAATCCTGTGTCCTTGGGGCTGTTATGGCGTTGGTGGTGATTCATTTATTTCTATTCGTCTTCTCTGCTTCTGGTGTTCTGTTGTATTTCACATGGCATATCGGTGCGATATTCGGAAGAAGCTCCGCATGTGTGTTCAAATGACAATTTGCTCGTCTGGAATGTCCTTGTGGGATCGTAAATGGATAGTAAAATCGAGGGGGTAGATTATGAACACGGGTTTATGTATATTTTTTATGGGTCAAGTTGGATGTTGGTGTATGAGATGAAAAGGAGAATAATTCCATTGCCAGGAAGATGAAAATGATTTTCCTTTTTGTGTAGGTAGCATGGTATCACCTTTTACAGAGAAAAACAAAACTATCGACTTAATGGTCCTGCAGGAGATTCGAATTATTGTTACGCTAATTGACAAGGATTTTCGTAAATCAATTCCAAGCGAGTAAAGACTGTTCTAAGAAAAGAGTGGTATAATATTGTTTGAGACAGCCAATGATATTTAAATATTTGAATTTTGACAATAACAAAAATACCACACGTCTGGGGTATAAATTGTCATGCTCTCCGATTTTTTACGAATTTATTGTTTGCATTTAAAATTATGAAAGCAGTTGAGTAGGGTTGACTTTTTTTGCCAGGACTCTCGTATTTTTAGCGAAATACAAACTGAAGTACTAAGGACAATGGGAATTATTTAGTAGGTACGACTATGACGCTTCCTCATTCGCTAGAAACATCTATACATTTTTGTTAGCATATTTCAAGTGGGTGAATATTGTACCTACCGAATTTAGTGAGAAAGTTTTTTCCCCGCTGTTGGGGTTTTCAGCAGATTATTTTTTAGCTTTAGTGACAACGTCGCGTGGAAGAATTTTCCAGTTTTGGAAAGTATAAAACCATACAATGCAACTGGTTTATCTAATCGGTATTTTACCAACGAATCATTAAATTTGTTTGTAAAAGTCCCTCAAATGTATCCCCCAAACCTCTCGAACTGCTACTACCGACTATCTTTTTGATTAAAAAAACGATAGAAATTTCTTCCATGAGCGCCCAACACAATTTTGGGCTATATATCGTTTTACAAATTTTGTTTGTTTTACTCTTTCATAAAACTAAAAAAATAAATACTTTGGACAAACCCTCACTTTTAAAACATGGCAGCACGGGCAGCACTCAAGTCAAGTAATATCGAACAGTCTTTCAACAAAATCCTGAACATTTTTGGGCTTACGTGTTACCTAACGTAAGAAATGGATCGAATGAATCAATTTTGAAGGGGTTAAGTTTATTTGCATGTAACCCAATTGCTAACACTTCCAGTGAGCAATGCTGTAGAACAGCGGTTCCCAATCTTTTTTGGTCTCGGAGCACTTTTCTGGAGAGAAATTCCTCACAGAGCACTTCGCTGTCAGTATCCCAATTTTCGTAGTTATGGAAAACAACATAACTATTTTTAGTTGTTTTCTTATTAATTTTATTCATTGAAGAAATAAGTACCTAACGTGTTGTGACTTTTAGCAATTTATAAAATATTTAAACTAGTAAATATTTACAGAATCCTTTTAAACTCATTTTCGAGTTGACCACAGAAAAACAAAGACTTGAAAATTCTTGTTTCAAAAAAAAAAAATAATACAAATTACCAATATTTACTTTTTTTTAAAAAGGGCAGTCAATCTTTTCTGAGGATGTTTCACTAAAATCCGACATATTTGGCGCAACAGGTCATATAGGCACCCTAGGCCAAGCTTGTCACAAACATTTGTTTTTTTAAGTTTTTTTAGGGACTTTCAATTTTTAGTCCGAGTCCGAATGGCTGAATTAAAAAGCTTTTCAGGACATAGAATCAGTCTGACTCTACTAAATCATCAATTCACACACAGGTAGAGAAAATATGTCGGATAACATGTATCATGGCCTATCTGACGGGCCATAGCATATCTTGGAATCCGAGTTGTATATAAATTCCTCAACTCCTGATGTAGCATTGCGCGGCGACAAATTGCTTTCATCCTTATCGATCTGCGGCCAGATACCGCAGCTGTGGACACGTTTTACGCTGTTTGCTAATTCGGCCAATACCTTTGATTTTCATCTAGTTCTTGGTCTCCCAACTCGACGTGTATATTGCGGATTCCATTCAAAGGACTGCTTCGCGATGTTGTCGTTTGATCTCCTCAACAAATGGCCAGAACAGCGCCACTCGCTGCTGGATGCCACAATCCTTAGTTCCATATAATTGCGGCCATAGGATTATAAGAATTTATAGCATGCAAGGGATTACCTACATATGTATTCAGCCTTCTCGAGATGGAGGTAAAGACTTTCCAGGATTCGCAGGCATACGGGTTTGATATTGGATTCGAAAAGGCTTAGTTTGGTGGGTCCTAGGATTTACTATTCTTCTCTCTGTATAATTTCGAAACACTTACAATTAAGAATTTTTCTACTCAACAGAAATAATTAAAAAACGCACCGATTCTTCGATATATTGAGGTTAGAAATTGCCGCCAAAAGTTGGCTTTCATAATTGACATTTGTATGACTAAGCAAAAATGACAATGACAGAATAATTAATACAATGCTGCCAAAATGTATTTACAAACAGATTTGTTTATAAAAATGTGCTAGATCAATTATTTGACCAAAATTAATAAATAAATTTTCTGAATACATAAATTCAATATTCAACATCTCTCTCCTATCTTTTTAAGTCCGTCTGAAGTCCATTTAGAGTAGCTTTCTTCTTCTATTGTTTTTCTAATTTCTATTTTTGGCATGGATAATAGTTGTTGAGCAGGTGGTAAATGGTGAGGGGGCAAGAAGACCCCCGTCCAACGACCTCTAGCCGAGCAACCGAAAGCATGCCACGCCCTCCTCACCTTTGCTGAAGCTGTCCCTGTGGCTCGGCCCTGGTTCACAACACAGTAGGAATTATTTTGCTCTTGTCACAATTGATTCTAGGACCAGGCATCTCTCCATTCAGTAATTGATACGTCTCGTTCATTCCGCGGTTGGTACATGCCAGGAAAGAGATATTCAGGTGGCTTAAGCCTATCAAACGGTCCCCATTGGATACCATGTTTCTGGGATGTACCTACGGTGGCAGTGGCAGTTAGTATATCGTCTATCACCAGTCAAATGGAAAGATTGGAGATAGAATATTCCTTTGTCTCACTTCGAGGGAGTTTATTATCTCCATTATGTTGAAAGAAACACCTTGCGGCGTGATAGGACTCATTAATGACAGCAACAATCTTCCAGGGAATTCCTCACCTATAAAAATTTCCAAATCCATTTGCTGTTTACTCGGTCAAAGGCTTTCTCAAAGTCTACGAACATAAGCTAGAGTGGTGACGTAAGCTCGGTTGACTGTTCGAGAATTATACGTAGATAGACCACTACGAAAGCACGCTTGATGTCTACTGAGGCAGAGCATTATCGGTTCTGTCCGTTCGAGAATGATACATAATTGATATTACTTTTGGGAAAACAGATAAAACGGGGAATAGCACGCAAGGTTACTTTTCTTTGGTATCTTAACAATAACTACATCTTCCAAGTCCCTGGGATACCTTTCATTTTCCCATACCTATAGCCTGAATAAGTGGTAGCAGGATACAGGCCGTTATGTCGGGGTCAGCTTACAGGAATTCGACTGGTAAAGAAATCCGAGCCGGGAAAGTGGAATAACAATTTCGACAAAGAGTCTTATCAAGAAAAAAATTGTCAACAATAGCGAGGCTTTTGATGGAATTTATTGCATTAAAAATTTAGGACCTCAGGTATCTGGGCTAAGTCAAGTAAGCCTAAAAAGAAGTTACCTGTAAGCGATGTAAGAGTATTATGACTAAACTGGACATCAGTGATTTTAGTAAAATACATAGCCTACAAACTTTTTTTTAATAAAGTCTGAGAACACTCAGACTAATGTCGTTTTCGGTTGGTCGTCCAGAACCGTCCGGAAGCAATCCGAACGCTTCTAAAAGCGTTCGATTGGCACTCAACTGACAGTTCTTCTACTGAAAAGAAGAGAAATTTGCTTCTGGATTTGAATTCAGAATCGCGGAGAGTTCTTCCGGATGGTTCTGGACGACCAACCGAAAACGACATAAATGTTCAAAGTATCTACTGAACATTTTAATGTTCTCCATATCTCTGGCTGAGTGGGTTTAGGGTCACACACAGACACAACACAACCAAACTCCTAAATCATGGCGAAAGCAAAACGCAATTTTCTCTTAAAATAAAATAAGTTATATTCAATTCTGAGAGCAGCTTTAATCTTCTCGTCAAAGTTGGAGATAAATTGATGACAGGATTTCAGGCGAACCATCGCACACAACCGAGGTTTATTTTCGCAAACTTAAATGTTCTCTAAAAAGTTTTTAATTGAAATAAATGCAGACTTCTCTCTTACCTTCTATTTGATGGAATCACAGCTGCTTCTGTAAAGAAAAGAAAGAGGAACATAAGAAAAATATATAATTTCAGCAATTATTCAAATATTTTTCTTTATAGGAGGACCATAGTAGTGGGGGGAAAAACAACCGACATAAAAATATTGCCATTCAGCCCTTCCTTGGTCCCTAGCAGTGAATAAATTTGCATGCGAAAGCACATAGTGAAGAGAAGAGGGTGATTGCAGTGTACCTATAAAATCCTTGCAATCCTTGTTTGCAGTCATTATGTGCATGTGTGTGTATGCATATAGCTAGACAGGACTATTGGTGTACAATGTCGTCACCTGTTGTTCGGATAAAGAAAAGAGGATGGAACTGATGTCATCTTGAACACTTTAGAAGTGGCTTTCTATCCCCCATCCGACCTATACTATGAAAAAGGGGCAAACTGTGTCGTAATCTGATTTGATATTTAGGAAAAGTGGTGCTCTTTACGTCCTTTGAGATATGTTATGGGAGACTTTGAATTGTTGACGGTAATTTTTTGCTTCGTTATTGACGATCTGACTCTCAAGGATTATTCTGTACGGCATGGCATGATGAGAAGGTAGGTATTGTATTGACACAGATTTGCCAAATTTTGAATGTGAAACTAGGTAGATTGGCATCCCTATTTGAATAGCTAAATTGATTACTGGTCTGATGAACAATTACGAGTATTAGTCCTCTCATCTAATCGACAAAATTTAAATTCTTGTTGTCGACCTACATCAAGTAGATGTGCTACAAAACCAAGTTCGTAGCATTCTTTTCACATTTTTAATGGTAAACACAAAAATATTTTGTGGTGTATCCTGACAAATTACGCATAAGGTTTCTGGACGGTTTTAGGCTTTCTCTAAGCGAAAACATTTTCATTCATACCCTGGAATATAAATGTGATTTGATATTGCAAATATTACCATTCACAAATTTTTTTAAATATTATTCTAATGGTATTTTAAGAATTTATATCACTTTAAGACGTCGCGTCATTACACCCAAAAGCTATATGACATATCGCCCAGATGTGCTGTCTGCAGTTGGTTAAGGTCCCATTCCAGTAAGGCGATGTCTTTTTCTACTAAGGTGCCATAGCTCTAATCAGTAACTATATCCAAAATTTCGTATGTCAAAAAGAATCTTCGGAAAAAACGCAACCAAATCTTTAGACAGATATGGCAAATAGGCAACCTATGCCGAAGGTCAACTGGTTAAGGTCAACACACCAAAAATTATCGATCAAATTTAAGGCATGCTATTGGACGATCAGCGAGTGAACATGCGCCAACTTGAAGAGGCTACAGGCTAATTGCATAGATCAGTGATTTCAGTTTTCCTAAAATATTTAAATACAAAAAATCTATTCGCCAGACGGGTGCCGTATTTCAACAAATCGTTTGACGCTATGTTTATGATGATGATGATGAAACATGCATTCATCACGATGCGCAAGAAACCAAACAACGCAGTCGAGACTGTGGACTTACTTACTTACTTATCGGTCTCCCCGACCCATGCAGAGTCTCTGCCTGAGAAACTGCTGCCTTCCATTCTCTACCATCCCGCGCACGCTGTTTCCAGTTGTCCAGACCAAGCGCTCTTGCATCCGCGAACGGAAGTTCGGGTTTCCTTGTCTTCTCGAACCTGGAGGCTCGGATTCGAAGACCCCCCCCCCCTAGCATTAACATTATTCTCCATTCGGTCGATGTGGCCGAGCCAATGTAGTCAACGTGTTTTGGCTTTTTGGACTGCATCCACATCTTGGTACAGCTCATAGAGTTCGCGGTTGTATCTTCTCCTCCACTCACCCTTCTCGCACACAGGACCAAAAATCCGTATTTTTCTTTCGAATGAGCTCAGTATCAGCTATCCCTTCTTGCTTATCGTCCAGCACAGCATAAAGCGGAACTGGCAGGATAAGGGTTTTGTAGAGCACACGTTTCGTCCTTTGAGTTAGGAGTTTTAAACCCAGTTGTTTTGCCAAACCAAAGTAGAAACGGTTTCCTAGGGTAATTCTTCGCCGGATTTCCACTAGGGTGTCATTCGTGGAGTTCATGTTTACTCCTAGGTAGGTGAACTCCTTAACTACCTCGAAATTGTTGCTATCAATAGTGACGTTTTTTCCTAGGCCCTAGGCGGTGGACAGATGCTTGTTTGTTTGTTGATGGCATGTACTTAGTCTTGCCCTCATTTACTTCAAAGTCAACTTGTACCGTTTTGAAACAAAAACGACCGCATTTGGCAAGGAATAAGTTCTCTTCCATCAGGATAACGCACCGGTCAAAGTGAGACAAGTCCGCAGTCGGAATGACAAAATTGTATGAATTAATTTACGAATTGCTGCCACATTCAACAAAAATTATTTCATATTTAGCCCGACAGCGAGAAGGGCTGACCACGTCAGTCAATTTCACCTTCACACTTACAACTTTCAGACTCCGTCAGAGGGGATAGGCCCATCACCCCTTTGTCTCTCCCCGAAGACTAACAGCAAACGGGAGAAGCTGACTATAGCAATAAACCTCGTCTCGACAATAAGGGAAACAGACGGGGGCTAGACTGTTTCGGTCGCCTCGACTTTTTTACCGAAAAAAAATCGCGACCACCCTTTTCCGGTAGACAAGGGGCAGAAGGCAGAATGTCACAGTCGTTTTTGTTTTTGTCGACGGTATTGTTCGATATTAAAAATTTGAGGAACCTATTGACCCATGCATGCCTCAAATGTGATCACTATTCCAAGTTGATTGAAATACAACTAGCTATTATTTAAAATCCCCCTTTGAAAATATAAAAAAAGGCGACAAACAACAAGTTTATTAAATTTTAATAGGACTTTCTTCCTAAAACAAAAAGGTAAAATAAAAAAGAGCGTATCCTTCAAGTCAGCTTAGTAACAAAATACCTCTGAAGATCTTATCTGCCAATCTACAATAGTGCAGTATGCATGTATGTTCTATAACCAATTTAAATATCCCTTATTTTCTAAATTCAGTACAATTGAATTTACAAGCGTACCTGGCTATACTTCGTTGACACTTTCATTTTCGACAGATTCAATAGCGTTTACTTACTTTAAGGGCAATATTCCAGCTCACCTTTTGTTGCGGCATTCTGAATAAAATGATAAAAATTCGCCTGAATCGTTTTAGCAAATATTTCACATTATTTGCACCACATTGCGAGACCCACACTAGGTGTATCTCATGTGTTAACATTCTTCAAATATGAAGCCAAGTACATACAACAGAAAGAAAATTACATGTTATCGCCATGAAATATTTTCCAAACCTTCGACGACGACCGACGGCATTCTGCTGCATTGTTAGTGTAGAGGATTTCACCTCTCAAAAGCTACAAGTGCAACTAAATTTATGGCAAAAAAAAAAACACCTACCTATCGCGTATGGAAAACATCCTTGTCAGGGAATTTTACACATTGAATTGCATGAGGACCTTGACTCGTCTACCCACTGCTCGTCTACATCCATGTCATGTTCTCTAATAGAAATGTTGAGTGGCAGATCTTTTTTTTTTGTGTTATAAAATAAGGTTATACACAGTAAGTACCGTTTGGAGGACAAAGTTTTCAATAATAATCTATGTAATAACTGGTGCTTGCATCGAGTACCTGACATTGAAGTATTTTTGAAAGCACTTTCGGAAAACTTTAGGCTACCAAAATTTCGAGTGAAGGTTGCTTGGCATTTACCTATACGTAAATTTTTGACATGTGTAGCACGTATACACACATTTTGACAGCAGAAAATGCAATCTGAAGTGTGAGTTGAATGCAAATAACATTTTGAATGAATAGAAATATGACTTCGCCACCTCTCGTCACAATGAAAATTTATTTTAGTCTCTGCGTCAGTTGGCTACACATTTAATTTTATAATAAATATTTGCCTATGTGTATAGGGGTGAAATGAAAATATTGACTTCTTCGTATTGGATTTATGATTCCCCGTCCGTTTTTGATTGTAATTCATACGTCACGGTAAAAACATCGAGTAATGAGTGCGTTTAGAGTAGAAGTGATTCGACCACCCACCGCTTGGGGGCGAAAAACATTTCGCACTTAACGCCACTTAAATTTTTCACAATGAAAACAACTTATTGTACAAAGTCGACCATGTCATATTTTAGCATTAATTCATCTCAAGAAGTCTTATATTTGGCCTGGGTTGTTATTACTTTCAAAACTTTTAATGTCGGTACAGTCCGGCCTTAACCAACATGGGTAAAGGAAATAATTCAACCACCGCAAGTATTCTCACCGCTACCTTTCGCAAATCTGGGCACATTTCTCATCACAGACAAACCTTATTCTCCACTAAAGCACACACACACACACACACATATTGACTTGCCATAAATATGGCAAAAGGAAAATCTACTGGGAATTTTAATGTTCAGTCCATAGTTGCAAAAAGGCTTACTATTGTACTGAATTCAGTACAATTTGACTTTCAAGAGTACGCAAGTACCACTTCTCAATTTTGTAACGGAAGTTGTCCCTACCTTGCAAAGTGCGATCTTATTGCATTCCCACCGATTTCTAGGAGCACAGGATTTCCTACAGAAATCGATGGGTTGCAAGGTAGGTTGTCCTGACAGCAAAGTGTGAGCAGGCATGCTTGCTAACGCGCGACACTAGCTCGACGGAGGCGTAGGTTCTTGCACTCACTGCCGGACGACCGTACATTTTTTCATGCCTACATTAGTTGATATAAATAAAAATTGAAACTGGAACCACGAATGAATAGACCGAACCAAATCTTGAAGTTTTTTCACGATAAAAATGAACCGCAAAAGAAGAGTAGATATATATATATATCTTTAAATCCTTGGGAAACCAGAAGGTGTAGTTGGTTCCCATAGCGTTTCCCACCCACAGTCTACTACACTAAAAAGAGCATAGACCATCCTTGGCTACCACACCGCTTTACTTTATTGCGATAGCCCCTAATTTAACAATAAACAACCCCTTATGAGTTGCTCATGTTACCACCGATGTAACTTAACCTTGGCATTGCACTGCCCAATAACACAAAAAAAGCTCTATTCAAAAAGCATGGTAAATATTGTCATGCCAGAAAAAGAATATAAAAAAATGTATGATTCTTGTTCAGGTAAAACACAATAATTTATTCATAAAATAAAAAAAAACTTAAAATTAAAATACTCAATAATCAAAGCATCAAAGAAAATTATACACGCGATCATTAGATAGGATCGATAAAAGTACAATCGATAATCATTATCCGAACAACAACAAAATATTTAACCACTACTGAATATTAAGTTCTATTATTGTCAAATTTTTACCAAAACTAAATGCAGCCGAGATCAGATTAATCATTTACGAATGATGGCTTTATGCAACCCAATAACGAATTCAAAATATCTGCCTATCAATACAGCACCTTTTATGTCATAGATAAATTTAAGTTAAGTCGTTTGTCGTTGCACTGTTATTATTTTTCTTTTGTTTCTCACTCTGTTTGTTTTCTTTTAGTTTAATTGTAATTTGGTTATGCCCACTCAAAAAGGATAAAACTATTTTATATTGCATGTATACTCTATTCATTTATCTAGCACTAATATGAAACAATCTATTAACGATTTAGCAATGTGATCAAACTATCAAAATTATTGCAAAACAGTTCGTTCAATAAGATATTAAACACTCACCGGTTTATTATTTGTACCTTTTTGTACCTTTACTCGGTCAATTGTTATTCTGCTTACGACGATGACGATGACTCCTCCATGGATGGTGTGCACAGCATTCATTGAGGGTCCTTGATGTTATCTAAATTCACTTGGATTGAAAGAAACAATTTTAAAGCATTGAACGAACTTCACACTATGTCATTTGTATACTTAACTTTTCTTATCATGAATGGCAAAAAAAAAAACAATTAACTTTCTGATCGTGGGTCTTTAGGAGAAAAAAAAAACAAAAGCTCTGTGCGATCGGTTGTAGATAACAACTCAGCTTTTGGCTGACACTGTCTACTCGATCGTAAATTGGCGATGCTGTGGCTACCTGCTGATCTGTTCTGGTGGGCCACTGATGGGTTTTGGCGAGATGAGAAATGGGGGTAGCGGGCGGCTGATGTTAGGTGCTCGCTCTTATCGCTGCTGGTATGGTCGTCGATGAAGTTGGACGACACTTGTATGATTGTTATTGTTGTTGGATATGAGTGTTGTTGTTTCTTTGAATGCTGACTTTTTCTGGGCACTAGCAAGTGGGTGCTTAGTGGGGATTGGGGGATGAAATCAGTACCTCACTTTTACCTCACTGTGACGATGGAATTTGACTCGATTTCGAGTTTAAAGCGTAGAGCAGCGGCTTCCTCCCTTCACTCGGAATTGTGGTAGATTGGGCGATCGCTGATGATTACGTATATGGCAGCTTGTTATCGCTCTGCACGGATGATCGTGGATACTGATGATACTGGTTTTCGCGTATCGCTCGCTTACCAAGTGAAATACCGGGGAGAGGCCACTACTCTATTTTTTTGGGTGGTAAGGGGGGTACGATTTGCAACTCGCTGAAGCTCCTGTCGGTGACGTTTTACTCTCGTAGGCTAGGTGTTGGGCCAGAGGAATCTGCACGTGGACTGATGTGGACGCAGTACTTTTTAATGTCCCACACTATAGTGCCTAGCGGAGAAAGACATTCAATTTGCTGTCACTGGAATCTGCCTGCACGTAAAAAAAAACTAAAATTAGCTCGGAAAGCTCTTCGCTTGCTGCTTTGACAGTAGGTACTATACCGTGTTAGATTTTGCTTGAAAGATTAAGCAATTCGCTTATACTTTAAGTTTTAATCGTTTAACACAAAAATATTGTTGCACTAAACACGGAGTTATTTTAAGGCGAAATATGAGGCCTTAGCACGTGATGAACCGTCGTCGTTGGTGTCCAGAAAAAGAAGAGAATGTGTCTTCTTGCGAGAAGATAGAAGTAGCCATCCTAAAGAAAAATAACGAAAAGGGCGTCGTTTCCGCCTTTCAAGTAAACGAAAGGACTCAGCTGTTTTGTGACAGAATTCCATCTGGTTTGGGTCTTAACTTTGAATAAAACAGAGACAGGGTGTGCCTTAAGAGGAACTATTAATATTTTTGTTCTATTGTCAATTATATTTTTATTTTATTTTTCCTTTTTGATGCAGAGTCCCCTACAATTTTCAGTACTATTTTTAATTTTTGAAAGTTTATTTTTAAATCTTTCAAATCAGACATATATAAGGATTAAATAAAAAAAATAAAATAAGCTGAACGCACTCCTTTGTTTTAAAATTCTGAATGCATTCATTACTCACAGTACTTCGTTAAAAATAAACTTTTGAGATTTGCTGCATTTCTCGAAGATGTGGAAAAACAATTTGATTTCGGAGACATTTTTTTGAACTCATTACAACATTTTTCACAAACTGCCATTTGGACGATCAAGTAAATTCAATCGTCCAATTTGTCTTAAGGATTTTTTCCTGGTGAACAAAAAAAGTATTGAAATTATCAATCATGCATGAATATAGAGCTCTATCTGACTACGATAGAAATAGGTACATACTTCTATTTCTGAGTTTTGGGCTGAAATAGGCCTTGTGCTAAATGAATGCTACAAGTTCATATTTTCAAATCCTATACCGCATTGTCCAGGGTGCTTTTTGTATTTCTTCTTATTCTTCCGCAAACGTTTAAAGAATGTTTTCTTATCAAAATAGCTATTGTCAAAAAAAAAAGCTAAAGAATCGAATGCAGGCGTAATGTCTGCACTTTTAGAACCTAAACCTCTTATTAAAAATTAAGGCTGCCACAGCTCTATGAATAAAACAGATATTTACAAAATACACTTGAAAATGAAGAACTTGTATAGTAGATTGTTATCTGAATGTCGTACAGTCTTGTTCAAATCACTTGGACAATTGTAGATTTTCTGTACAAATTCTACAGTTTACTCAATCGACCGTTGGACAAGTGATTTTGAACACGACTATACAAAGATTAGTCTTAATCTGTTTATATGTATTGTATGTACAATACATGGACTAAAGTTCCTATCCGGCGTCTATAAGACTTATATTACCTTGAGCTTGGTACGCTGCTCGTGCTAAATTTTAACTTACATACAAAATGGTCTCCAACATTTAGCTGAGCAGATAATGTATAATACCTTCCTCCTACCTACCTACCTTCTTTCGAATTCATAAATTTTATATCAAGGAATAGCAAAAAAGAAAGTGCAACGAAAAAATAACACATTTTCGCGTCGATGAATTTTTGAAGGAAGTTATTTTCAACGGACAGCTGTTTTCTGTGACACTTATATTCACAGCGCACTCTATGTCAAAATTTAGCTAGGATTTTATTTAATGTTTGGAGAGAAAAATTGGAGAATTGGAGAGCACCTAAAATTTAAATTCGCTCGAACTGCATGCTAAGCTTCAGATTCAATTAAATGCGCCTTTATAACACCCTCCACTGGAAGGTATAAGTACTTACATTTCTAACACCAAGGAGAAGTCACCCTATACCCTATAAGCCATAAATATTCTGAATCAGGATGCAATTCTGAAACGATTTAGCCATGTACGTCTATCCGTCCCGTCAGTCTATATCTGTCTTTTAAAAACACAACAGAGTCCAACCAAACGAATCGACCTAGGCGAATGAAATTTTGTGAAAGGACTTCTTTGTTCCGTTAACTCCCTGCACGCACAAAATCATTATCTATACATATAATAAAACTGTAGCAATTTTCGTTGTCAGTTAAAAACTCGAAAACTACTGGACAGATTTCAATGAAACTTTTTTTAAAATGTTCCTTAACACCGTGAGACTGCTATAGGCTATGTCGTTTATAGCCACGTCCTAAGGAACAATTTTTAGCCAAAATGTATTTTTTGAAGTGAAAATATATACATACACATAACCAAATATAATTTTGTGCGAGCGGGCAAGGCGAGCACGGGTCCAGCTAGTATTATAATAATTCCTTAACATTTTGCAAGACTTGAATGCTGGGGAGGTTATTAAAACTGGCCGATGATAACACTTTTTAATAAAATATTAATTTTTTATGTTTTTCTTTAGTTTTATAAATCTAAGAAATTTGGGTACTATTCAGTACAATTTTGTTTCAGTTTTCAGTACAATTGAGAAAAGTCGATTTTCATCACACTTCAGTCTTCGAAATGAGATCAGATTTGAACTTTGTTTACTTGACAGCTCATTGTCGGTGACAGTGTTCATTATTGTGATATGATAACTTTTGCGGTTTAATCAGCATCAGGCATTCAAATGATACATATCACATGTCAAATTTTGAAACTTTTATGAAGTTTCATAAAATTCATTCCAGTTGAACGATACCATCCAGTTTTGACAACATCACCACTGATGACACTAACAACGCAATCTGTGCAAAACTCACATTTGTCACATTTCCCCACCAGATTTCCTCACTTCGAATGAATTGTTCCTTAACTTCGGTCCAATTGTCTGCAGCAGTATATTTCCTCTCCACGTATTTCCTATAGCAGATCCTTTATCTGGTTACCACAACTAAATGTTCAAAATTGAATCTCACAGCAGTGTCTAATCAAGAGCGGAAATTCGTCCACCGAAACGTGACCCGATTTCTGAATCTTTTCTGTTCATTTCACATCATTTGTTCTGTTCACTGCCACCGCGCACCGTTGATCCTGACTGCTTTTGCCGTATTTTTGTGTTCAATCTCGGCTGGTTGTGCACACTGACGAAAGTCATTCATTGTCTGTGTTTTGATGTGTTTTAATTCTGGATGTCATGCGATAAATCATTTTAATTTAGAGGAGGCAACATCGTCGGCGAAGCAGCAAGGATGTTTAATTGGACATGGACTATATTTATAGGTAGCTGCTGAGGCTTGCTACTGCTGTTTCTGGTGGCGACACGGATTGTTGCTGTCATCCAGCTATTAGTTTGGTCAACTATAATGGGTATTGGGATATTGGTGGAACGTGGAAGTATGTGCAAGTTGATAGGTAGGTACATTTGATTGTGGTAGAAATGAATTTATTTTGTCATCAAATTAATGAATGATTATTTGTTATCAAAGTTAATCACTTTTGTTGTTTTACAAAATTCAGATATGTATTACTATTATTTAGTAAATTCACAAAATTCTTAATGCGGAAATATATTGATTACAAATTAGTTGTTTTAGGTTTGAGCATCTGTTATCGTTTTACATGTCCCAAAATTGATCCCAAAATACGTTTTTTTTTTGTTCATATATTGGGGCGTTTTTTTGGCGCGTATTTTGGTTTATTGTTTGGAGCATATTTTGGGCGTAGCTTGAAGCGGATTTTGTTATTTATTTTAAACCGTAATTTTGGCGATTATTTGCCAATTTTTGGACGTATGTTTAATAGAATTTTGGGGCGTATTTTGCAGTATATTTCTGTTCCTGTTCCTGTTCCTTTGAGTCGTATTTTGGAGTTTTTTTTTTTTAATCGTATTTCGAGGGAATTTTTGGGTGCATTTTAGAAGAACAAACCAGTTTAATCACAAAAATTAGATAAATGGTTAGCCCTACTCCACTTTAGCCCTTCCTGTTCAAATAAATGTCCTTTCGATGAAGACTCAATCATTGCTGATATTTTTTGGGTTCATATCAGATTTAGGTCTGTAGCTCAGTTTCTGGAGGAACCAGAAAGCTGGTTACTTACTTACTTAAGGTGGCCTCAACCAACAAGCGTCTCCAGCCAGCACGATCCTTGGCCAGCTGTCTCCAGTTTCGCACGTTAAGTTGGTAAAGGTCCCTTTCCACTTGCGTGCGCCACCTGAGTCGCGGTCTTCCTCTACTGCGCCGTCCCTCGGATGTGGATTCGAAAATCTTCCGGGCCGGAGCATTCACTACCATTCGCTCTACATGACCCAGCCACCGCAGTCGTTGGATCTTCACTCTACTGGCTAGGTCAATGTCGCTGTACAGCCCGTACAGTTTGTCGTTGTATCTTCTCCTCCATTCACCGTCTATGCAGACGGGAACGAAAATTACTCGAAGAATTTTTCTCTCAAAGCAACCAAGAGTAACCTCATCCGCTTTTGATAAAGTCCATGCCTCTGCACCATAAAGAAGGACTGGAATGATTAAGGTCTTATAAAGGGTCACTTTAGTTGTTCGAGAGAGGGCTTTGCTACTCAATTGCTTTCTTAGCCCAAAGAAACAGCGATTGGCAAGAGTTATTCTTCGTTTAATCTCAGCGCTGGGGTCATTGTCAGAGTTCATAGCGGAGCCTAGGTAAACAAAGTCCTTTACCACCTCAAGGTTATATCTGTCTATAGTGACATTCTGTCCAAGACGTCGGTGTTGGGTGTCCTTTCTTGATGACATCATATACTTTGTCTTGCCCTCATTGACCGCCAAACCCATCTTCGCCGCCTCCGTCTCAATGCCTATGAACGCTCCAGTGACATCGCACGCTGCGTTCTCCCGATTATGTCGATGTCGTCGGCGTAGACGAGTAAATGGACGGACTTTTGAATGATAGTGCCTCTGGTGTTAGCGTTTGAGTTTTGCACTATTCTTTCAAGAACGATGTTGAAGAAGTCACATGACAGCGCATCGCCTTGTCTAAATCCTTTTTTGACATCGAAGGTCTCGGTGAGTTATTTACCGACCTTGATGGAGCAGCGTGCATTCTCCATTGTCATCCTACACAAACGGACGAGTTTGGCAGGGATGCCAAAACTAGACATTGCTCTGTATAGCTCGTCTCTATAAATGGTGTCATAGGGGGCCTTAAAATCTTCCTGGGTTTTCTCCAAGATCTGCCGCAGTGTGAATATTTGATCGATTGTAGACTTTCCTGGCCTGAAGCCACACTGATAGGGACCAATCAGGTTGTTGACGAAAGGCTTCAGGCGGTCACACAGCATAGCAGATAAGATCTTGTAGGCGATGTTAAGAAGACGAATACCTCTGTAGTTGGCGCAGTTCAGAGGGTGTCCTTTCTTGAGGATCGGGCAAACAATGCTAAAGTTCCATTCATCGGGCATACTTTCCTCCGACTCTCATTTTACTCATTTTACAGATGAGTTGGTGCATGCTCCTAACCAAGTCATCGCCTGCCGCTTTGAATAGCTCGGCGGTTAGGCCATCTGCTCCAGCGGTTGTGTTGGACTTAAGCTTAAATATGGCTATCTTCACTTCGTCCAGGTCGGGTGGACGGAATTGTTGGTCTTCATCGTCCAGAGGGAATGGTTCATTCTGCCTGACAGCGGGATTTAGGTCGTCTTCGCCGTTAAACACTCTGCAGAAGTAGTTCTTCCATATCCTCAGCATCGACTGCGATTCTTCTATGATGTTCCCTTGTTCGTCCTTGCAGGCTTCGGTTCGGGCTCTTTAGCCTAGGCAGGTTATTTTTACCCTTTGGTAAAACTTTCGAACCTCATTCCTGCTGTATAATCTCTCTATTTCCTCGATCGCGCGCTTCTCGTGCTCTTTCTTTTTTCTCCTGAGAAGCCGGTGTTCGTCTCTTCTTTTCTGCGCGTAGAGCTCACGAGCAGCTCTAGTCCTTCTTTGCAGCGCCGCTTTGTATGCCTCTTGCTTCGCTGATGGCTTTTTGGCAATGTTGCCACTGTTCTTCAATACTTAATGCTGGCTGCATAGAACCTCTTGAGAGATTGAGAGAGACTTGATCGGAGAAGGATCTGGTAATCTCTTGCGATTTTAGCCGTCCGACGTCAAACTTCCTCACAATATGTCTTGGCGGTGTTCGGGATAACCGAAGGCGTACCTTGGCTACAACAAGATAGTGTTCCGAGTCAATGTTGGCCCCTCGGAACATTCGGACATCCATAATACTGGAGGAGTGCCTTGCGTCGGTCGCAATGTGGTCAATCTGGTTGACGGTTGATTGATCGGGAGATCTCCAAGTGCCTTTATGAATATCGAGATGCGGGAACCGCGTACTTGCTATGACAACATTTCGCACCTGGAAAGCTGGTTGATAGCTTAAAATATCGAGGGAAGCGTTGGGCGGGTTGGGCCCCATAAATATTTGTTTCACTGAAATTCGTCCAGTAGTTTTCACTCTTTTAGGTAACAAAGAAAATCCCTAAAGTTAAATGTACTGTACAGGGTTCGGTAGAAAGGTATGACGGGTCTCAAAAAATCATAAAATCGGAAATTTTTCCAGAGAAAAAAAATGATTGCCATATGCTGGTTGGTATTATCATAGAATTCGATAAAATCAATTGTGGAATATCACATCTGTCATGTAGTAGTGGCAACGATCAGCGATGCACTTCTAGATAAGTTCTTTAAAGTTGGCATCCACCATTTCAAACATTCGTCGGTCGATTTGAGCGGTTGCAATGCAAATCGCTTCCTTCCTTCAATTCTCCAGGTAGATATTCGGGACTTGTGCTCGTAATCACGCACCTTGAGGTGATCGCACGGGAAATAATCGCTCATGGATAAATGAGGCTATCGAGGAGGAGTGAGAGGCCAGTGAATGTCAACATGCTATCTAAACTACACATCTAGTTCAGGCGAAAAGAATCAACTTGACATAGCGTTTCGATTTGATGGTAATTGCCTTTCAACCCCCATAACCGACTAATTCATTCGGACGGAACTGTCTTTGGACTTACTAATAAATCATTTTTAACCTTAACATTTCGTAGGTCACAATGGATAATTTTATACGAAAAAGCTCACCATTGTATTTGCGCCACTGCATAGTGCATAGTGGCAAAAAAATAATGGCTACATAATGCACTGACCTACATCTCTCAACAGTATTGTGTTGGTATAAATTTTGAAATTACTATCTGCATTTTATTGTTCTGAGGTTTTCATTTCTCGCTCCATAATGCATACAAAATTGCCCGCAAATGTTTGTGAGCCATCAAAAATTATGGATGTATCTATTCTATATCAAATCACGGCTGAAATTGAGAAATAAAATCAATGAAGCATCTCAAATAAAGCGAACAATAATGAAAATCAGTACCGAGAAATCTTCGATCAAGATTTGTAAACGACAATTAAATATGCGAAAGTCTCCGTCCTTAGGAGGGCGCCAAAGCGCCGGAGTGTTTTTTCCTCTAAGGCAACACGGATGGTGGGGTACATTTTGCATCAGCACTTCTTCCGTGTTTAATTGATTTCCTTTCTCTCTCCACCTCCCGTTCTCCTTCGTTCCTTGCTCTTGTTGTGTCCCGTAGAACACCCAAACACCCAACTAAAAGTTTGAAAATAATTTTATTAACAAAGTAACAACGGGAGGGAGGGGTGAGTTAGGAGTGAGTGGTCTTAGTCCTTCCGTGAGAAAATAAGAATCCTCTCTTATGATGGAAGCAGAGTTTCTGTGACGAGTGCCTTCCCTGTAGGGATATTTATTACACTTCCTTCTGTGGTGTTGAACAACTTTTAATGTGCAAAGAACATGGAATTAGGCTTTCCTTGTTACACACGCACACATACACCAACAGAAAGTATGGGTGGACGATAAAAAGCATAATAACAATGAACGAAAATGGCAAAAGTGGTATAGCGCGGCGGTAGCTTCGAATCATGAGCACACGGTCCTTATCTAGGATGCGAACGGATGAGAGATGATAAAGGATTACATTTTATGGTTATTAAATTTATTCCCAAACACATTTAGACACACACACACAGAGTAAGTAATATTTTTTATTAGAGTCGTTCATTGCCACATTTAATCAGGTTGCACGCCTTGTTGAACATCATGCCCTTCGGAGTAGGTATCCCTTTTTTTGCTGCTGTTCTGAGTCGTCATCATCCTTGTAAGGATGAAGGTTAATTCTTTGCCTTCATTTCCAACCTCTGTCTTAGAACAATTACTGTTATTACGATGGAGTTCATTTCTTTTGTATGCAAATACGAAAAACAGAAAAAAAAAAAAACTTCTAGGAGATAGTAGCAAACGCCCTAACTTTACATTGTGCGCTGTTGGAGTGTATCCTTTTTATTATTCATTAAAATGTTGACGGGGATAAAATGTGCTTAAGAAATTCATTTTTAGATTCTTCCCCAACTCGTCGCGGTAGTAAGTTGTCGTTGTTTTCGTTCGCTGTATACCTGTCTTCGGGTAAAGGAAAGGAACAAACTACCAGAGACAGCGGTAATAATGATGATTTTTCGCCTAAGGTGTGGAGTGGTGCTATGGTTAGATTTTTTGGATTCCTTTGGATAACCATGACATCGTAGAGATGAACCCATTCTTGATGTGGTGTGCTGTTCCTTTCCGAAAGGAAATAATTAAAAATGTCTCATTCGGTTTTTTCTTGCTTTCCTTTGAGTGGAAATTAATGAATTTGCTGGCACTTAAGGCTTAAATGACTTGATTGACTGCTAAGTGTGCGATGTTAAGTTTATTATATTAGCTTGTTGGTTACTGTTGTGAAGTGTGTTCTTAAGGGATTTCTGATTGTACTGTGATTGAGAGTATCAATCCGTATGACGAGATGGTTATCTATTTTAAATATGGGGTTAAAATTTGGCAAAAAATAAAACTTATCCCTAAAATATGTATTTATTTAAGTGTGTACTCTTAGCTCTGTATAAATTATACCCCGCTGAATACTACTTTACCTGTTTTATTCTCAGACATACAGCTTCGACAAGTGAATGAACCCATTACGGCAATCCGTATCAAGGGCTAAACTCGCTTAACATCAGCCGGATATATCTACGTACAACGTACACACCCCAAATAACAACAACAACAACAAACACAACAATTTGCAAATATTTCGATATTGAAGCGCTTACGTATCTGCAAAGGTTTTTTTTTAAGTAAAAGGGTTGTCATCGGCCTGGCCGATGCTTTAATACCCTCCACTGCATAAAAGTCATGCAAAATGTTTGCCATGAGAGTTAGTATCGGCAGCACTTTGGCCGAACCGAAAAACAGAAAAAATCTAGGGAACAGCTAAGGCCACTGTCTTCTTAAAAAAAACATGCCAAAAGCCTCAGGCTGGCAGACTCGGACACTTGCAGATCCTGCAATGACCTGCAAGCCAAAGAGAACATAACACACATACTGTGCGAATGCGAGGCAATTAGTCGCATTAGAAGGAAATTTCTGGGCAGGTACTTCTTCCAACATTTAGCGGAGATAGACAATAGGCATGTTTTTTTTTGAAACCTCGCCAGCCAGCCGTTCATTTGGACAGTTGCCAGCACAATTTCCAGCAAGATGAAGCCAGCCGAATGAATTTAGGCAATACGCCTAAAAGCATACCAGCATTTCGTATAAAATTATGAATTTGGTAGAGATATTTGATAAATTCTGACAATTTTCTCTGGAATGTTGTGTGCATGAGATAAGAACGCCATTATGATTTAAGCAAATTGTACGAAAATTCTAAGCCACTTGTTGCTTTCAGCGCCACCTGTTTGTTTATTGTGAATTGAATTTAGCCAGCTGCCAGCCAGCAGCTCTCCGGCTGGGGAGAAAATCAAGAGTTGTTGCCAGCAGTTGCCAGCAGGCTATTGTTTTAATTAGCATGTGAAATGTGCCTCAACTGCTAACTATTGACAACTACTGGCTGGCGATGTTTCATAAAAACACAACTAATACCAACTACAAGGGGCTACTTGGTTTTTGTAGGGAAATCGGGGGCTTTCTCAAGGGCAAGTGTTTAGGTGCTTTTCCATTGTAGGTCATCGCACCATAAGGATCGCGATGGGCCCTTATAGTGCCTAGTGCCGTATGAGACATCTCCCTCACACCCCTTTTTACCTATAACCTAACCTAATCTAGTATGTACGGTACACGCATGGGTCTAATATTAGTTTTGTATTGGAGGTACCAGAACTACTTGACCGACATAACCCATCTTCAATACCTTTCAACCTGACGACGCACGGTAAAAAGAAGTCCCCTCACAAAAATGCATTCGCCTAAGTCGATTCGTTTGGACGCTATCGTGTTTTCAACAGACAGGCAGAATGCTAAGTCGATTCAGAATTTGGTTCTGATTTATGATATATGTATATACTTTATGGGGTTTCCGGTAACTCCTTATAAATGTAATGGCAAGTGACCTTCCTGTGGAGAGTATAAATAAATTGAGCTACCAACATTATGTAGGTTGTGAATTCTGATATCTCAGATGACATATTCGCAGATAGACAATGTGAGGCTACAACCGCAATGAACTGCCAAAATTTTTGTCGCGTACCCCTTGACCTATAGAGAAGCCTATATGCGGCTAGCATCAAGTGCCGACAATCAGTGGCATCGATGCAGAGAAGGTATCAGAAATACTGTCACTATCTTGTGTTATATTTCACTCTTTACTACGTTTAACTAGAAATACCGAATGATGTCTTAAGGATTATGCTTGAAAAGCGTTACGAATTCCTGAGAAATACATTAAAGGTATTTGCCGCATCGGAGCATTAGCCTAGCTATATTTTTAGATTTATTGCTTCCTAAGAAGTCATAAAACACATCTAAAAATACGTAAACAGCGAACATAATCCAGCTAATACACACAAACAAACGAATATTCGATACCGAGTTGCAATAATATCAACACAAGGTAAATCCGCACTCTTCAAAGCAGTCCAATTTTTATAGCAAGCCAAGTCACTTCGAAACCTGAAACCCCTCGCTCAGCAGTCCAGTATAGGTACTTCTACTATGCCGAAAATGAAGCAAGGAAAGCGATATCTAAAGCAAGAAATAAAAGATTCACAGAAAATAGAATTATTAGTTACAAACACTTTTATTCAATTCAATTCAATTTGTATTCAGAATGCCCCATCCTCCTTTTCCTTTTTACATATTCTACTGCCCAGTGTTGTCGTGCTGCACATGTATCATATCTAAGCTTAAGTTCAATAAGTCTGCTGGACCGGTAGACCTACTGGTCGAACTTTACTCGGAAGAAAGTATGCCTGATGAAGGGAACCTCTGAATTGCTTGCCCGATCCACATAAGAAATGAACATGGCATCCCATCAGAAATCAACCGAAGTATTGCGCTATTTCCCTGATCCAGAAGGCGAGGCCTTGTCAATAACTCTAAACAAGATCCTCATTATTCCAGTCCTGATCTATGTCGCAAAAGCACGAACATTAGCGGGTGAAGATACCTTGGTCGTTTTGAACGATAAATTCTTCGAGTGATTTTAAATTGTATTGATGTAATCTGGAGAAGGTTTTCTTTACAGCGGGCTGTATAAGTGTATAGTGATATTGACATGGTCATAAAAGACCAACTCAGTCATGTAGACTACAACTTATGGAGAGCCGGTCAGTATTCCTCTATCCCAACGAATTTTCCAGTTTTCCATTCCAATTCCAAGCTTATGCGATTCTAGCTCATAAAAAGTTCAGTTGAACTTTTGAGTTAAAAAAAAAACACTCAAAATATTCAACGCTAAAAATTACATAAAAATAAAACACATAAAAACAACAACAACCCGGAAGCATTACGAAGTTGCCGAACTTTCGGTCTTCTATATAATATTCCTCCAGACATTAAATGTGCTCAACACAATTACCTTATTCTCATTGTTTTTCTTAAATTGTTCGGATAAAAGTAATTTCCTTTCGCTTTGTGGTTCATAATTATTTCCTTTTTGATAATTCATTTCTGTTCCGGTAGATATTATAGCACCCTTCACGGTCTTCCATTTGCTGTCATAGTTTATTTTAGAGAGTCGACTTTGTATGAGAAGGGATTTATGTTGTCTTCATTTAATATCCGATGAGATTTTTTCCGTGAGTATTTAAAGTTAAAAGTATGTAAGAGAAGAATGATTTTTATTTTTGTAGTAGTTTTCTTATTCTGTTTATCCTTTTAATGAGAACGAAATGTTTTAGGAATCTTATTTCAATTTAGAGCTGATACTTATTTTGCAGAGTGTTATAAGATAGCCACATCTGTCTGAGTCTAATTCAATAATCCATCGAAAGAAAGAGCATGAGAAGCGTGCGATCGGAGAAATAGAGAGGTGCTACCCCAGGACCAATGTTCGGAAGTTTTACCAAAAGGTAAAAAGAACGTGTCACGGGAACAAGACCCGAACAGAGACCTGTAGAGACGAACAAGGAAACCTTGTAGTAGAGTCACATTCGGTGCTGAGGACATGGAAAAACCATTTCTGCAGACTGCTAAACGGCGAAGACGACACAAATTCCCCTGTCAGGCAGAATGAACCATTCAACCTGGGCGATGAAAGCCAAGACTTCCGTCCACCTGACCAAAATGAGGTAAGGATAGCAATATCCAAGCTGAAGTCCAACAAAGCTGCAGGACCGGACGGTTTATCGGCCGAGCTTTTTAAGGCAGCGGGGGATGACTTGGTAGAGAGCATACACCAACTCGTTTCTAAAATTTGGTCAGAGGAAACTATGCCTGAAGAATGGAGCCTCAGCATTGTTTGCCCGATCCATAAGAAAGGAGACCCTCTAAACTGCGCCAACTATAGAGGCATCAGTCTCCTTAACATCGCTTACAAAATTTTGTCTGCCGTACTGTGTGAACGCCTGAAACCATTTGTCAACGAACTGATTGGACCCTATCAGTGCGGTTTTAGGCCCGGTAAGTCCACAACCGACCAAATATTCACACTACGGCAGATCCTGGAGAAAACCCAAGAAGTCCAAATCGATACTCATCACCTATTTATCGATTTTAAAGCCGCATATGACGGCATTTAAAGAGACGAGCTATACATAGCATCCCTGCCAAACTTGTCAGATTGTGCAGAATGACGATGGAGAACGCTCGCTGCTCCGTAAAGGTTGGAAACAATCTCATCGAGACCTTTGATGTCAAAAAAGGATTTAGACAAGGTGATGCGCTGTCATGTGACTTTGTCAACATCATTCTTGAGAAAATTGTGCGAAACTCGCAAGCCAATACCAGAGGCACAGTTTTCCAAAAGTCTGTGCAACTACTTCCATACGCTGACGACAACGACATCATTGGCAGAACACAGCGAGCTGTCACTGGTGCGTTTGCAAGTATCAGTACAGAGGCGGTAAAAATGGGTTTAGTGGCGAATGAGGGCAAAGCAAAATATATGCTGTCAACAAGAAGGGACACACAACATCGACGAATCGGACAGAACGTCACGATAGACAGCTATTACTTTGAGGTAGTTCGGGACTTTGTCTACCTCGGCTCCGCTATTAATTCTGAAAATGACATCACATCAGAAACCAAGCGAAGAATTACACTTGCCAACCGCTGTTACTTTGGCCTAAGAAGGCAAGTGATTAGTAAGGCCTTGTCGAGAAACACCAAGGAGACTCTATATAAGACCCTCATCATACCAGTCCTGCTTTATGGCGCAGAATCATGGACTTTGTCAAAAGCGGATGAAGATCTCCTTGGGCGCTTCGAAAGTAAAATTCTTCGAGTGATTTTCGGTCCCGTTTGCGTTGGCGGGCTTTGGAGGAGGAGATTTAACAGCGAACTCTACGAGCTGTACAGCGACATCGACCTTGTCAGAAAAGTACGTATCAGTCGACTAAGATGGCTAGGACATGTCGAGCGAATGAACACCAACGCTCCGGCCTGAAGAGTCTTCGATCCCAACCCGGAGGGACAACGCAGTAGAGGAAGCCCTCGCCTTAGGTGGCGCGCACAAGTGGAAGGGGACCTCAACCAACTTGGAGTGCGCAACTGGAGACGGTTAGCAAAAGATCGTGATAACTGGAGAGGCGTGTTGGTTGAGGCCCAGGTCCACCCCGGACCGTAGCGCCATCTAAGTAAGTAAGTAAGTAATCATCAATGCTTTTATATTGCTAAAATGCTATTGTAACTTATGTTAATTTTGAAAATTTTAAATTGTATTTGGATTTTAAGATAATTCCAAATGTTCGTTAACAAACTTACCTTACGCCTGAAAATTTTAAAAATCGTCTGAAAAGTTAAAAACCCGTCTGAACATATAAAACAAAAAAACAATTGTCTGACGGCTATCATTTGACACAAATAAAATCAATGAAAAGTCCTCTGACGATTTATTCAGATTTTCGGACGAAATTTCAAGTTTTTCAAACGAAGCTGACAAAAACTAGCAGATGAATATGAACAAATTAGAAGATGAAAATAACGTTTCGAATTGGGAGATCTGAGGATAAGTCATTTGCTCTTCGCTGATGACTTGGTCATCCTTGGGTCCTCTCAGACTGAACTTCAGCGCGCACTCGATCGGTTTGTAGCCGTTTGTGTTGAAGCTGAGATGAGGGTAAATGTGAACAAATCTGAAGTGATGGTCGTCTCCAGAACGCCTGTTCAATGCACTCTGCATGTTAGTGGAGTCCCATTGAAACAGGTGGAGAAGTTTAAGTATCTCGGGGTCTTATTCACGAGTGATGGAAGGAGCAATGCCGAGTTTTCCTGTAGGATTGGTCAGGCTGGATCGATTTTGAGACAGCTTGGTCATTCTGTTATCAGGAGGACTGAACTTGGTGTCAAAGCTAAGTTGTCAGTCTTTAATTCGGTGTTTGTTCCAACTCTTACCTATGGTCATGAGGTTTGGGTAATGACCGAAAGAATAAGATCGCGAATACAAGCTGCCGAAATGAGATTTCTCCGTAGTATTGCTGGTGTGACCCGTAGAGATCGCATCAGAAATACCAGAATACGTGAGCAACTCAATGTCGAGCAGCTACTTCTCCGGACGGAGCGATCCATGCTTCGGTGGTTTGGTCATGTTAAACGCATGTCCCCGACCAGGATTCCACGACGTGCTATGGAATCCGTACCATCGGGCAGGCGTCCCCTAGGTAGACCCAGGATGAGATGGTTAGATCAAATTCATAATCTCTCGTCTACCCGTATGGGGATTGCCCTTGATGATTTAGAGTCGATGGCGGAGGATCGAGAGCTATGGAGGGTCCACTTGAGCAACCTACACCCGCGACCCACTTAATGGACAAGCGGACCATTGAAAATGAATGAATTGAAATGAAAAATAATTTCTTTTCAGACGAAAATGTTTTAACCATTTCAAAAAACACTAATTCACCATCAAGCTAACTAAAATTGTTTGAAAATGTTTATTCTGGCTGTCGGTAATAAAAATACCCTTGGAAGGATGTTTCGATACTTTTTTTTTGCCGACAAATCAGTTTAGACGATCAGTTAATTGTCCAATCGCTTGAGACAAATTGAAAGAACAGAAAATGCGAGTGATTTACAATCAAATAACATCGACAAGTTTGATTTTCGCGATGACTTCTAATTAGGCTACACACCCATTAGAAACGCTTTTCGTCCTTCCCAACAGAAAAAAGTCGTCTTTCAATTCAACTTACGCTCTTGAATATAACTTTATTTGCATACTTTAGGCGGAGTCTTTTCTCCATCAACGGCAATCATAAAACAAAGAGGAGAAACCCCTCAATAACACAGTCAATTTTCCACATTGAAGTGCCATAAATGAATAAAATTTAAATAAAAATAAAAACAAAAAATGAAAAATAAAATAAAGACCAAGTAGATATGCAGTTGATATATCCTTCCTCCTACCACTCGCACGGTTAAAAATACCATTGTATAAACAAAATATTATCTCTCATCACAGTATTTATATATCCCAGAAGGATAGTGAAGAAAATCGATATAAATCATCCACAAATCCATACAAAGTTGGAAAATTTAAATCGAGTTTCAACTTTTCCATTTGATGAGATGGAAGAGCCTGTGAATGTTAAACAAGTCTCTTGAATGGCAATAATAAATAAAGTAGAAAAGTCAGTTTGTCAACTTTTTAATGACACCTATCGATATGGATTTTTTTTATTTTTTACATAAAACAAAGAAGCAATCGAATGCATAAGCTATTTTTTTTTTTTTTTTTTTCTGGAAGCACACCACAAAGGGGACATTCCTTAAACTCCTCTGACACTGCCTTCGACATACTCTCTGCCACTTGTGAAAATATATATATTGCAATTTCTTTTGTGTTTCAGCTGAAAATCGATATGTTGAGCCTTGTTTTTGTTTTAATATTTTCAACATTTCGAAACCGTGTATGGAAAATACTTATATCGAAGGACGAGAGTAATATTCCTTCAGCTGAACGAGTGTAAGAAGACTTTGTATAGGAGAATATTTCACTTAATTCCTGATGCCCTTGGATGTTATAGCTGAAGTGTGTTATAAATTATGTATACATACATAATAAAGAATGATTGGTACGAGTTAGTATATTTGTATAAAAATGCTTTATATATGGGTAAAGGTTATTCAGAGGAATGTTTGTTGTAATTAAATTCTTAAAATTAAAAAAAAAATAATAAATGTGTTCCATTATATTTCTAAAGTTTTCTAAATCATTAAAATTGATATATTTATAATTTAACGGTATAAATATAGTTTTTCGGTGGTAAGTAAGTGTCCTAGACTACTAAGCGAGGTGTCCAAGGTTCAAAAACACAAATTACACCTTTAGGAAGTTTTGTCCTCTGGAAAACCTACGAAATTCCTGAATTTCCTTGGAAAAGCCCTTAATTCAGTCATTCAGATGCATCAATAAATATTGTATTATCCTCTTATTCATTTAAATGTAAATAAAAGTCAGACAAACGAATGGTTAGTTGTGAGAAGCTAGGCTTAGGATATTACAACATAATAGCTAATATGACTAATTTGTATTTCATTGTAAAAATGATATTTGTAAATATAACGAGTGTTTGAATATGATCCTCATAGACTGGGGAGGGATTCTGAAAAACGAAAGGATAAACGTTTTCGCTTTTTAAAAAACGAAAAAATCTTGCAAAAGCGAAAGTTGATGCTTCATGTAACTTCTTTTATTTTTTTTTCTTCCTCTTCGCAAACGTTTAAGACGTAGTGTGGATAAAATTAGATACTCTTAGGGTAATTTTCACAGTTGGAGAAAGTTTTTTTTACAGCAGCACCTAAATATATGTACATATTTGCGCCTTTTGTTTTTCTGATTCTATATTGATTTTAATTTTAAAAACAATTCCCTTTCATTTCGTTAATTAGAATTAGTTTTTTTTTTTTTTTGATTTATTTGGGCGGTCTTTCCACAAAAAGTAATCATGAGCTATTATGCAGTGGAAACCATTACTGCCCCAGAATAATGTTTCGTTCTTTTGACACCTTAATTGTTAGAAATAGCCGCAAATGGGATAAAACTAATACCCTATTCACACCAAGCCGAAAACTGGGTTTTCGCGAAAAGAGTCGAAAACTTCCTCGAAAACAGAAGTTTTTCCAAACATATTGCAGTTTTCAAAACGAGTTGTTTGAGGTCGTTTTCCATGAAAACGCCACGAAAACGAGTACAATCGTTGGGTTGTTGAAGCAGACACACCTTTTACAACATTCAGCGAGCTCAGCAAAACTTCTGACAGGATGTGAGAGACTGAGTGAGAGTGAGAGTTTTTTTGTTATCTTTGCATTGCACCATAAAGAGCAAACTAGGTACCTGCCACAACTAAATGGTATTTTCAGATGTTTTGATTTTGAATGTTGCTTATGTTATACGAGCGAAGTTTAGTAACTAAAATAAAAGTGTAGTCGCCACAAACATTCCATAGCTAGTTTCACAGCTAATTGAAACGTCAAACGAAAACGAGTTGGTGTTCGGTGTGAATGCATCTACGAGTTTTCTAAACTTTTTTGACGAAAACTCGGTTTTCGGCTTGGTGTAAAGAGGGAATAATCAAAGAAAGTGAAAAACGTCACTGAATAAGCTGTCGTTGTTAAACTTTCGCATGGAACGAAAAAATCATTAGCTTTTTAGAGTTACATGAAGCAAAATAAACGAAAACGTAAAAGAAATGGCTTTCGGTTTTTTTGCTTTTGCGCAAACGAAAATTCCTTTCGTTTTTGTAGTTACATGTTTCATTCAAACCGTTCGTGCAAACGAAAATGATTGATCGTTTTTATCTTACAGAATCCCTTTCCTGTCGTAGTTTTCCTTTCGCACAAAGTGATAATGTCTTTCATTTTTGAATTTATATGAAGCAAAAAAAAAACGAAAACGGCAAAAAAAATAACTTTCTGTAATGGTCTTTAGTATGACAAACACAATGTAATATGCCCTTTAGGCAACACTCTATATCAAACCGCCATCTATCGGCAGATAGATGGCATTTAATATATATATTATAAAACACAACCAACTTCAGATGAAAAGGGTGTGGTTTCCGGCACTCTTAAAAGTGACAGCTCGCGAAGAGGACGAAAAATAAAATTGAATGAGAAAATAATAATCGTGTACGTTTTTTTTAATCTTTTCGCTCTTTTTAACTCAGATGTGGGGTATAACCCGAAAAATAATCAATACCAATTTAAAGTGAATTATTTTTTTTACAAAAATGTCGACAACAAGGGTAACTCGCCAGACAATGATGGACGCGCTTTCAATGGAAAATGTCGAGTTCCCACAAAGTGCTACGGTGGCACAACTACGTCCATTATACGACGAATTAGTGGTTTCGCGATGTGAAGCACAAATAACCGACGAAGCAGCCACCTTTCCACTACCCGACGAACCAGCCGACGAACAATTTGAAGATGCACATGCAAGAGTGGAACAAACCAGGCATCAATCCGCAGTTGCAGTCCCCGAAGAAGCAGAAGCACGACGTTTGGAGGCGCAGATTAAAATGCTGCGTATGCGACGTGAAATGCTGATGCTCCAACAACAAATTCGCGAAATGGAAACCAGACCGCAGGGCGAAAATGTTATCCAAAATGGCGTCAGTTTTGACCACATGGAAAATTCGCTAAACCCATTTACTGGGAAGAATCATTGCGACATCCGCAAATGGTTTTGTGAATTCGAGCAGTATACAGCTACACGCGGTTTCACATCCGACGAAAAGTGTCTAGGGGTGCGTCGGCTCCTCAAAGAAACAGCAAAGGAGTTCATGGGCACCTTAGGAGTTGTCAACTACGCCGAACTGAAGACTGCCCTTATCGAAACCTTTGGGCGACAGGTGACCCACCGTGACGTATATCGGCAGCTGGAACAACGACGTATCGGGCCTGATGAATCGTGCCTGGAATTTGTGATCGCAATGAAAGCCCTAGCTGCGAAGATATCTGTTCCTGAGTCAGAATTGGTAACTTTCATTATCGATGGATTCGACGATGAAAGCGCCAACATAACGCTCATCAATGACGCTACGACTATCGCCGATCTTCTGACCAGGCTGGACCGATACCAGCACAAACGCACTCAACACCTCGTGAAGAAATCCGTCAGGCCATCCACAGTCGTCACCGTCAACAAAACAAGGCCTACCACCAAACCGAAGGAGCTATCTGAAGTGCGCTGCTATAACTGCTCCAAATTTGGCCATTATAAAAGCAGCTGTACCCAGCCAGTGAGACCACCTAACGCCTGCTTTATTTGCAAAGAGGTCGGACATTTCCACAGCAACTGCCCGAAAGCAAATCGAAAACACCAACGGATCGTAGCAGCCGTCACCAAAGCACTGAGGGATGACTCAGACAGTGATGATGAAGAATTAGCTGGTGCTATCAGTGCCATGCAAACGGTAAGTGTTGCTTTCTCCGTCAATCAAGTTAGAAGTGCTAAATTTATAAAATGTTTTTCTTTGTTCGATACCGGCAGCGCAATTAATATTATTAAACGTTCCTTGGTCCCAAACGACATTAACATAACTGAAGTATTAAGACAAACGAAGTACACTGGAGTTGGTCAAATCAAAATTTATACATACGGTACGATTCAATGCTTTATCAAATTTCGAAACATTATTAGAAAAGTGTCTCTTTTGGTACTTCCAGATTGCTCTATGCCGTTGCCGTTAATATTGGGACGTAGTTTCTTAAGTATTTTTGACATTCATTTACGCCAAATAAGGCACACTTGTGAAAATAAACTTTCAGTAAATAAAAACTCCGAAAATGTACATTTTGGCACTTCTAACTGTAATAAAATAAGTAGTTTTAGTGGTTGTAGTAGCACGGAAGCCCAAACGTGTGATAAAGATTTAATTGACAATACAGTTGTATTGAAAAGTCCGATGAATGGTAAAAGTGTCCGCCAAACTGATGCCCCGGCTCTGCCGGCTGTTGTTGTTGTTCCGTCGCTTGTCCGCTTTGTTGATGAAGGTATCTCGTCGATTCTTGGGATAGATGTAGGGGAACTGCAATCAGATGTTGATGTCTGCCCGCGGTTAAGTGAGAACCAAGCTAGTGTTATGAAAGAAGTCATAGATTTATGTTATCTAAACCCGACAGGAATAGAACGTAAATTCCATAATTATAAAATGAGGATCTGCCTTTCGGATGATACGCCGTTCCATTGCTCACCAAGAGCACTTTCGGTATTTGAGCGAAGGGAAGTTTGTAGGAAGATAAAAGACCTGATGGAAAGAGGGATCATCCGAAAAAGCAAGTCGCCTTATGCATCTGCAGTAGTGCTTGCTAAGAAGAAAAATGGTGAGTTGCGCATGTGTATCGATTACCGTGCACTGAATAAGAAGACCATTCGGGATAATTTCCCATTGCCACTTATCGAGTACTGCATAGAATTCTTAGGAAATAAAAGATGGTTTACGTTACTTGACTTGAAAGATGGTTTTCATCAGGTGGGAATGGACGAGAACTCGGTACAGTTTACATCTTTTGTGACGCCCGATGGGCAGTTTGAATATGTGCAAATGCCGTTCGGATTAAAGAATGCACCCGCTAATTTTCAGCGGTTTTTACATGAAATATTTCAGGATTTGATTGAGACAGGCAAGCTTATTATTTACTTAGACGATATTCTGATAGCCACAATTGATTTCGAATCTCATCTGAAAGTTATTACCGAGGTTTTGCGCCGCCTTTACGAAAAGGGGCTAGAGCTTAAATTGAATAAATGCAAGTTTGGTTACGATGAATTGGAGTACTTGGGCTATTCGGTGAATGCGTCAGGTATCCGATTAACCGATGCACACATTCAAAATATCAAGCAGTACCCGATGCCAAGTAATCGGAACGAGTTACATAGATGTATTGGTCTGTTCTCTTATTTCCGCCGCTTTGTACCTTCGTTTTCAAAAATAGCCAAACCTCTTTTAGACTTATTACGAAAAGAAAACAGATATGATTTCTCTACCGACTGCATAAAGGCCTTTCGAGAGTTACGTGACAAACTTGTTTCTGCCCCTGTATTGGCAATTTACAGTCCTGAGGCGGAAACCGAATTACATTGTGACGCGAGTAGTCTAGGGTTTGGATCAGTTCTAATGCAACGTCAGCATGATAAAAAGTTTCACCCGGTAGCATATTTCTCTAAAACCGCCACTCCGGCAGAGTCTAGATATCATAGTTTCGAGTTGGAAACCCTAGCCATAATTTATTCATTACGACGTTTCCGGATATATTTGGAGGGTCTGTCTTTCAAAATAATTACCGACTGCAATTCGCTAACCCTTACTTTAAGCAAGAAGCAGGTCAACCCTAGGATTGCTAGGTGGGCATTAGAACTCGAAAACTATGATTATACAATACAGCACCGGAGTGGGGCTTCTATGGGACACGTAGATGCATTAAGCCGTTGTCACGTAGTCGCTGCTATTACCAGCGACGAGGTAGACTTACATATTCAAGCGGCTCAAAATAGAGATCCGGAAATTAAGAAGTTGCGGGAAAGGTTGGAAGTGGACACGCTAGAGCATTATGAGTTACAGGACGGTTTAGTTTTCCGTAAGATCGAAGATAATCGATTGCTACTTTGCGTGCCATCCGAAATGCGGGACAATGTGATAAGAATGGTGCACGAAAAGGTCGGTCATTTGGGCATCGACAAATGTTATAGCAAAATTCGGAAAAATTACTGGTTTCCTCACATGAGGAACCAAATTGAGGTATTTATTAAAAACTGCATCAAATGTATTATGTACTCAGTGCCTGCTCGTTCCAATGACCATAATCTGTACAGCATTCCGAAGAAACCGGTTCCGTTTGATACCGTCCACTTGGATCACTTCGGGCCTTTGCCTGCCCTGTCTTCCAAACGAAAGCACATCCTAGTGGTTATTGACGCTTTCACAAAATTCGTACGATTGTACCCAGTCAACTCGACTAGCACTAGAGAAGTGTGCGCTTCAATGGATAAGTACTTTAGTTACTACAGTCGTCCTAGGCGCGTAATTACAGATCGTGGAGCTTGTTTCACTTCACTCGAGTTTGCAAATTATTTACTACGGAATAATGTGGAACATGTCAAAGTTGCCGTAGCTTCTCCGCAAGCTAATGGCCAAGTCGAGCGGGTTAATAGGGTAATCAAGGCAATGTTGGGCAAGGTTAGTGAACCGGTCAACCATGCGGATTGGGCTCTTAAGCTATCACTGGCAGAATATGCCATCAATAACACCACCCATAGCTCGACGAAAGAGTCTCCAAGCAAATTACTTTTTGGGGTAGAACAGCGTGGACCTGTCATTGACGAACTTACCGAATACTTGGAAGATAGGTTTGATGCCGAAACGACCCGCGACCTTGATGTAATCCGATCACAAGCGTCAGACTCTATTCAAAGATCCCAAGAATACAATGAGAGATACTTTCTGAAGCATAGCGTACCGGCCAAGACGTATGCAGCCGGTGATTTTGTTGTAATCAAACATGTTGACACCTCTGTCGGCATCAATAAGAAATTTATTCAAAGGTATAGGGGCCCATATGTCATTTACAAAGTATTACCGAATGACCGCTATGTAGTAAGGGACATCGATAATTGTCAGCTGACACAATTACCATATGACAATGTTATAGAAGCAACGCGAATACGAAGGTGGGTTACACCAATAAAAGATCCGGGCACTACAACCGCTAATTTTTGAAAGCAACACTAGTCTTATTATCAATATGATGTTATACTAGTAGGTATTTAAGTGAATTTATCTATTATCAATGTTATTATTATTATAATGATCGTGGTCGATCATGAGGTCAGATGGTCTTTAGTATGACAAACACAATGTAATATGCCCTTTAGGCAACACTCTATATCAAACCGCCATCTATCGGCAGATAGATGGCATTTAATATATATATTATAAAACACAACCAACTTCAGATGAAAAGGGTGTGGTTTCCGGCACTCTTAAAAGTGACAGCTCGCGAAGAGGACGAAAAATAAAATTGAATGAGAAAATAATAATCGTTTACGTTTTTTTTAATCTTTTCGCTCTTTTTATTTCATTTCTTTTGCTTTCGTGAAAACGAAAACAATTGAAAGTTTTCATTTCACCGAAGTCCATCCCTGGGGCCAGTACCACGAAACAACAAGTATTGTTAAACAGTATCAATTTCTATGAGCAATTATGTTAAAATGCTCCCATTCCACAATACTTGTTGTTTCGCGGTACAGGCCCCTAATCTCTTAATTAACAAAAGTTAATAACATGAAATGTCAGCAACTGCCTCGTTCAGTGTTTCTAATACAGGGTGACTCATAATTAGGAGTAAATAACCTCCATGCCATCCCTGCATGCAATGCTTTAAATCATCCAAATTGGTTGGTTTGATTTTGTACACATCCTTTCTCCAGCAACCCCATAAGAAAAAATCAGATGCAGTCAGGTCTGGAGACCTTGGGGGACTTCCTTGAAATAATCTCATCGTGAAATGTTCGTCGTAATTCTCACTCCATATTGAACAGTTTATCTGTTTACATTGCCAAAAAAATTGAGTTAAGAATGGTTTCGCTTGTCCTCATCTACAATTGAAGGAGTCCCTGGGAAAATTTCAAGCGATGGACTTTGTTGGCGGATCCCTAATTGTGGAGAAATTGCATTTCAAATTTTACTGTTCAGAAACGTTTTATTTTTATTTCATTGACAAAAACCTAGAAGCCTAGCTTCTCACAACCATGGATTTGTGTGCGTTTTTATTCCTTTGGGACGAATAGAAGAGATCTACAATTTTACGCCGAGTTCAAACACCTGAATTGAGATGCTTTTATACACTCTCTGATGTTTGTCTGACGCGAGACAAACTGGGGCAGTGGGAAAACCCTTAAGTTTTATTTCTGTTTTTTCGTGTATTGAACCTAACATCCCTCTCAGTAGTCAAGCACAGTAAACGCTGAGCCACTCAGAGCCCGCCTTTCCTCATAAATATTCAGTACTAGCTTTTGCCCGCGGCTTCGCTCGCGCAGTGCTCAGGATTTGGTACACAGATATTTATTGACAGTCAGTTAGTTCCCTCTTTTATATTTTTATATCGCGCAGAAAACCTACCTAAGAAAGTACCTAAGGAGAAGTTAGTATCTCTGAAAAATGTGTTTAATGCCCTATTGGAGAAAACAGTTCAAAGATTATATGATTAATATTTTTGTTAGTGAAGCGCTGGCATCTCAACACAGATCATACTATAGCAGATTGAGTCACAATCTATGGGACAAAACACATTTCTTTGCTGGCAAAAACAACAATATGATAAGCACCATCTTTAGAATAGGGGGAGCTTTTACCTCTTCATTATACTCCACACCTCCCAGATTATATTACACTCTTGCAACGGTGAAATATTTTGGGACGCATTACAAAGTTTAAAATTGATACGAAGAACGGTTCGTGATTTGGGCCACAAACTAAGTTTGAAGTAGATCGGATGAAAAATAGACTTTGACCCCCCTCTTACCCCTTTAAGGGTAGAATTTCCAAAATCGAAGAAAACATTTTCTTTATTTCTCATAGAGAATAACAAACCGAGTTTGAAGTTAATCGGATGAAAAATTTAAATTTCCCATACACAATTTGACCCCCTCCTTTACCCCTTTACGGGTTGAATTTCCAAAATCAGAGAAAGCAGTTTTCTTTGTTTTTCATAGAGAGTACACAAACCGAGTTTGAAGTCAAACAAACTTTGACCCCCCCTTTTACCTCCTTAGGGGTCGAATTTCAAAAAATTCTTCCTTAGTGGTTGTATACATCATAAAAAAACCTCTGTGCAAAATTTCAGCTTTCTAGAGCAAATAGTTTAGGCTGGGCGTTGATCATCTGTCAGTCGGAATCTTCATTTTTATATATGTAGATAAAAGACTCCTACGTTTTTAGTTCAGAGACTTGATCGAGAAAAGCTGATAAACAGACAGACAGAAAAAGTAAATTTTGCATTTATAATATTAATATGATGAAATTTTTAATTCTAATATGTTCAGCCCATGTCTTTTCAACATCTACGTCTTTTCACCACAAAAAAAAAAAAGAAAAAAAAAGAAATTTTTGGGAAACCAATATTGATATTTCAACAACAGTTTTAAAGAGCACATCTGTTATATATTGACATCAACAAATTATAATGTAGTGGCATCACTTATGAGATACTTTTTGTAATGTCACTTTTTGAATTAACGACGAGTTTTGTTTCAACCAATAAAGCTACAACACGCACTGTGAATCAAGACTTTTATTTAATTGAGAAAATACAACATTTTGGCGACGAGGACAATTTGGAAGCAAAATAACATACCTAATTAAAAAAATAAAAGACATCTATTTAGGAAGAGAACAGGTAAAATTTCAATTAAAAAATGACGGAACAAAATATTGGTAGTTGGGGACAGCTAGACGCCTACAACATAAAATCTTCGTGGACCAGCTACAAAGAAAGGATGGAGTTCTACTTTGAGGCGAACAACGTCACCGATGATAAGAAGAAAAAGGCTATTTTCATCTCTGTATTAAAAGAAGATGTTTATGAGATAATCCGCTCTCTAATAAGGCCCCAAACACCGAAAGATTTCACCTTCAAACAAATAATAGAAAAGCTTGATGCGCATTTCACTCCAGCACCTAACGAAATCGTACAACGATTCAATTTTCATAGAAGACAACAAGCACAAAACGAGTCAATTTCAGTGTTTGTCAACGATCTTCGTAAGCTGAGTGAATTTTGCAACTTTCAGGAGCTGGACAACATGCTGCGTGATCGTATCGTGTGTGGCGTTGTAGATCAATCGCTACAGAAACGTCTGTTCGCTGAACCAGAGCTAGATTTTAAAAAAGCATACGACATTGCCATTGCACATGAAGCAGCTACCCGAAATGTAGTAAACATTCGTGGGAACAACAGTCCTGAGGTTCTACAAGTGCACAAGACTTTCCAGAAAAACTTTAAAAAGCAAACAGACAAACCAAAAGTTTGTTATCGTTGCGGAGATAGTCGTCACAGTGCTGAAAGCTGCAGATATAAAAATAGTAAATGCGATTATTGTGCTAAAAGAGGGCATCTAAGCAAGGCATGTTTCAAAAAGAAATCTGATTCATCTAGTGGACGTAACAACTTAGTCATCAGGGAAGATAGAGAATGCGCTACAAATTTCTTTTCCCAAAATAATCTTACAGTATCAAACGAATTTACAGCCGAACTCAACAACATTGACGTTTCTAACACATCTCAGCCGAATATTTTAGCAGATGTCAAGCTAAACGGTATCAGCGAGGTGATGGAAGTCGACTCAGGAGCTGCGTTTTCACTCATTTCACAAGAAACTTGGAACAAGATCCGTAGTCCAGGCAGGCAACTAAACAAAGTCAACTTTACTTTAAGAATGTGGTCAAAACAGTCGCTGGATATGTTGGGTCAAGCAAATATACATGTTGAGTTCAAAGGAAAACATACAAATCTTCCAATAATCGTCATATCAAAAAACCATGGCAGAAGTCTTCTTGGTAGGAATTGGTTCCCACATCTAAATATAGCAGTTCATGGCATCAACGCGATTGATAAAGGAAAAAGCATCCAGTTGTTATGTAGCGAATACAGCGATAGACTAACTGAAGAGTTGGGAGCACACAACGGAGAGCCAGTCCAAATACAATTAGTAGATAATGCTCAGCCAATTTTCCGAAAATATCGCCAAGTTCCATTTGCTATAAGGGATAACGTCGAGCAGGAGTTACAGAAGCTGGTCAAGCAGGGAATCCTGGAGCCAGTTGAATTCTCCAGATGGGCAACGCCAGTCGTACCAGTAAGGAAAAAAGATGGCAGCATTAGAATATGCGGAGATTACCGTAGCACCGTTAATTCTGTCATTAAATCCAACACATATCCATTGCCGACAACATCTGAGGTTCTAGTAGCAGTATCACCCGGAAAAATATTCACTAAATTGGACTTACAACAAGCGTATCAGCAACTAGTTGTAGACGAACAATCTGCAGAGATACTCACCATTAACACACACAAAGGGCTCTTTAAAACTCGAAGATTACCTTTTGGTGTATCTGCATCACCTGGCATATTCCAAAGGTTCATGGAAAGTTTGCTGAAAGGTATTCCAGGAGTAATCGCATATCTTGATGATATCATCATCTCCGGACAAACAGAAGCAGAACATTATGACAGACTCGAAGAAGTTTTCAGACGTTTACGTAGATCAAACATCACTATCGGAAAAGACAAATGTAGATTTGGAGTGGACGAAATAGAATTTTTGGGCTTCCACATATCTAGTGATGGAGTACGCCCTAGTAAAGCTAAAGTGGAGGCAATACACAATGCCCCAGAGCCGCAGAACAAGGAAATGTTGCAATCATTCCTCGGCTTACTAAATTTCTATAATCGTTTTCTGTACCACAAAGCATCTACTGCTGAGAAACTTCACCGACTCTTAGATACAAAGACCAAATGGAAATGGACTCCAGAGCATGCAAAAGTTTTCAAGGAACTTAAAGCATTAATACATTCGGATTCTGTACTGACATTCTTCGACGAATCAAAAGAGGTAGTTTTATCATGTGACGCTTCACCGTATGGAGTTGGCGCAGTCCTAGCGCACCGAGAAGCTGATGGAGCAGAACGACCAATCGCTTTTGCATCCAGGACACTAGGAACAAGCGAAAGAAACTACGCGCACATCGACAAAGAAGCCTTAGCAGTGGTGTATGGAGTTCAACATTTCCATCAGTATCTAGCTGGTCGTGAATTTCGTATTATCACGGATCATAAACCCCTATTGGGAATATTTAACCGTAAAGCCTAGTATCCTGCTCGCGCTTAATTTTAGCGAGCGCTTTTCTCTCCACAGCACAGATAAATGCTCGCTAAATTCGTTGTACAGGATATAGATAGGACACACACCCAAATTTTTTTGCCACATGTATTTTGATTTTTGTTATTTTTTCACTTTTTTCCTACTCACTTATATCGATTATCAAGTATTCAAAGAAATATTCAATTAAAAAATTGTTTTGTTTCGAAAAAGTCAAAATTTATCGCCGATTTAATGTACCAGGCAATTCTTTCGCGAGCTAAATCAGTGGAGACATTTTCTTGGCCGAGTATAACAAAATTGTACGTAGTACGTATAACACTCAATATTGTTATACCGGACTGACATTGAGTTTGTCCCATCTATATGAAAGTAAGAATTTAGCGTGCGGAACAGGATACTGCTTTGCTAAACTGCCTCGATAAATTTTATCTCTGTAGACATTTTTGTATGGAAGATAAAATTTAGCGCGAGCAGGATACTGGGCTTAACAAACAAATTCCAATTATGATTTCACCGAGAATGCTTCGTTGGTGTCTACAGCTGACGGCATACGACTACACCCTTGAACACCGATCAGGAAAAAACAACGGGAACGCCGATTGTCTCAGCAGACTGCCAATTAAATTGACTGAGGAGAGAATTCCACAAGAACTCGGAGACATTCTATTATTAGAAGCGATGACAGATCCTCCTATCACAGCAGAACAGGTGCGAACGGAAACGACAAAAGACCGATTTCTTAATCGTGTACTTCGTTGGGTTTTACATGGATGGCCACAAACTCTGGACGATGTCAGCGGAGATTTCAAACCATTTTCTTGCAGACGTTTAGAAATCTCAACGCACAAAGGTTGTCTACTTTGGGGAAGCCGCGTAATAATTCCATCAACACTTCGAGAACGTACACTTCAACTTCTTCATTCAAATCATCCAGGAATGAGCGCAATGAAAGCTACTGCAAGAAGTTATTTCTGGTGGCCCAAGTTAGACGAGGACATTGAACATTGCGTTCGTCAGTGTCACCAATGCCAAGAAAATAGACCGAATCCAAAACAAGCACCGAGACAATTCATTGGATTGCCAGAAAATCCATGGGAAAAATTACATCTTGATTTCGCCGGCCCTTATCAAGGTAAGACATTTTTAATTGTGGTTGATTCTATGTCTAAATGGGTAGAAGTTAAAATCGTGAAAAGGCAATCGTCAGCTGAAGTCATAACAAGTTTACGAGAGTTATTTGCTACTCATGGTATACCACACACAATTATCACCGACAATGGCACAGCATTTGTTTCGGAGGAGATAAAGCAGTTCTACAGTCGAAATGGTGTAAAAGCTCATACAACCGCACCTTATCATCCTTCAAGCAATGGACAGGCGGAGCGCGTCGTCCAGTCAGTCAAAAAGGCATTAGCTACTCTCACCGAGGGCGATCATCAGCTAAAATTAGCAAGATATTTATTTACACAACACACCACCGTACATTCAACTACAGGTAAAACACCAGCAGAGTTACTAATGGGACGACGTCTTAGCACACTTATGAACCGCTTGCATCCAGACAGTATCGACGCGGGAAACCCCATAACAACTGTGACCAAACCAAGAGAATTTTGCGAAGGAGACAATGTATACATTCGTAATTTTGCATCAGGACCTAAATGGATACCAGGTAAAGTAGTACAAATAACCGGGCCAGTATCGTACGTTGTCGAAAGCACAGATGAACAAATTTATAGACGTCACATTGATCAAATTCGGGGAAGAGAAGAGGCTGTATCTGTATACAATCCAGATGAAGAATTAGCTCCAGTTTTGATTAATTCCCCAACTCCGATTCCATGTCCAGTTCCAGTATCCACAACAGTCCAGCATCCTATACCAATACCACATCAAGAAAAAGGTAAACAACATGCACAAATGGAAGTCCAATCAGAAACTAAGTCAGCAGATACATCGGCCCGTATTGTGACGCCAATTGAAATTGAAACTAACGAACAACTACCATCTTCATCCAGGCATTCTTCAAGAGAAACTAAAATTCCTAGTTATTTAAAGGATTTTGTTTTCGATTAAAAAGGGAGGGATGTTATATATTGACATCAACAAATTATAATGTAGTGGCATCACTTATGAGATACTTTTTGTAATGTCACTTTTTGAATTAACGACGAGTTTTGTTTCAACCAATAAAGCTACAACACGCACTGTGAATCAAGACTTTTATTTAATTGAGAAAATACAACAACATCTTTAAACCAGGTCCATTATGTTGGGCTGGGGCTGGGGCCTTACTTAGAATAAATTTTCACCATCAAATTGAATATTTTATCGGTGCACAATACATATTTTTATATGCAAAGTAAATGATTACTAGTACCAGGCAATAAAGCGAAAATTTTCAGAACACAGATGATTTTCAATAGCGTTTTATAACTTCTAGTTTTTGTCATAGATATTTTCAAAAGAATGTTTACAACACGCCGAAAATTAATATTATATATTTTATTTAGTTAATAACAAGTATAACCGTTAAAAATAAAATGTAAGAATAATTCATTTCATTTTAAACGATTTTAATTTAAGATATAAAATGGACTTACTTTCGTTCACTCTGGCGTATACGTAACACTTTTATCTGTATCACTTCAATTAATGCAGCATTTTAAAACCGGCTTCATTTGTTCATTAAAATGTTATGGTCTGGTCATATCATGCCTGGACTACACACGCGTTTAGTCGTATGTTTAACTTTTGGGAAGAGGGTCCATTTGATGTCCACTCCCAATCTAACTTTCGCTGCCATGGCTTCAATTATAAAGTTTTTTCATTTCAGTACTCACACTTAAATTTTACAGGTGAAGCAATTTTAGGGCAACACATTTTAAAAGTTTTACAACATGCACAAACTATCGCTATATACAAGTACGTTTATCTGGTTGTTTTTTTAATTAAATATCAGACATAGTCTTGGGATCAATTTAGATTTAAAATTTACCAGATGAAAAAGTTTACCATTGTTGGCCGTTGTTTCGAAGACTTACATTTGAGTTGATACAATCTAATTGGATCTAGGAGGATACAAGGGAAATAGTATTCTAAACAATATTCCTTTTGATATTTATTTCAGTAAACAATGCCAGTCGATATGATTGAGTTTGAGTTATGTGTTGGATTATTCTTTCCGTTTTTTTTAATTAAACCATTGCCTATGGTAATGCCATTGGTATGTGGGGAATTCTGCTCAGAAATTACGATGACAGCAATAAAAGTCTATCAGTACACTCGAGCGCCATTAACTCTCTTGTACTTGAAATGTTTACAACTTAATCCCATAAAAACCCGACCCATATTCACTTGATTCCTGTTGGTTGTCATTTGAACATCTAAAATAAAAAACAGCAATCGTTTGAATACTTAAAAGGATGTTCTTTAAAATGTTAAACGTTTCCTTTTCATTAGTGGTGGCCTATACTAGGCGCAATGGTACATACCAACAAAACGAAGGGAAAATCCCTTAATAATGATCATGACATACGAGGAAGCCACAAACGTTCCATACAATGCAAGAGTATTGAGCCAGCATTAAGGCGCAAAAAACGTACGCGAACATGTTTCATAAATTATATATATTTATATGTGATAAACAAAAGCAACAGGAGGGGTGAGGTGTGTTTTTTCTACTGCGAAAAAATGAAAAAAAAAAAACGACAACCCCTAACAAAGGGAGCACACACGGCTTCACCTCGGGTTGGGAATATATTAGTGCATACGTGGTAATCGTCGCAATGGATGTAAGGACACAATTTTTCTTTGGCATGGAAATGTACTGTTTTGCCTTGTTTTCTTGATGAAAGGATTAAATTGTTCGGCATAACTAACGAACGTAAAGCGGAGATGAATATATTATTATGGATTTCAGAATTAAATCTCACCATCCCTTCAATGTTTAATAAAAGCAAGGAACGTCATTCATGGATAATCGCCATTCACTTCTTAGGGTCAATTACAAGTTAATGCTGTTTTTTATGTTATTTTTGAGGGTCAATTTGTCAATTTGGGGGTTAAGGTGGTGTTTTTGAATAAACTTGGCTGTGCTGTCTGTAAATATTTGAATTCACCACTAAACCCATTTTCTGCTAATACTTGCAAATGTGTCAGTGACAGCTCGCTGCGTTCTGCCAATTATGACAAAGTCGTCAGCATATGCAAGTAGTTGCACAGACTATTTGAAAATTGTCTGTATTTCCGAAAGTGAAATTTTCCGGAAACCATACAAAATCATTGACATATGGAAAATCGAAAGTATTACAGAGTACGAATTCAAAAGCCGAACGAAAAGTAATTTCGAATAGGATTGACTTCGGAATGAAATAGAGAGTAGGGCCCCTGGTATTAGCTTACGAGTTTGGCACAATTCTCTCAAGGATCATGTTGAAAAAGTCACATGATAGCGGTCATTGCAAAGGCATCGGTGCGATTGTTTCCGATCTTTATGGAAGATCTGCACAATCTGACAAGTTTAGCAGGGATATCAAAAGTATACTTGCCCCGTTAAAGCTCCCCTCTATATATGCTGTCATATGCGTCCTTAAGATCGATAAATAGATGGTGAGTATAGATTTGGACTTCTCGGATTTTCTCCAGGATCTGTTGTAGTATGAATATTATGAATATAGGCAATGTTGATGAAACTGATGAAAATATACTTACTTACTTACTTAAGGTGGCGCTACAGTCCGGGGTGGACCTGGGCCTCAACCAACAAGCGTCTCCAGCCAGCACGATTTTTAGCCAGCTGTCTCCAGTTTCGCACGCTAAGTTGGTTAAGGTCCCCTTCCACTTGCGTGCGCCACCTGAGACGCGGTCTTCCTCTACTGTGCCTTCCCTCGGGTGTGGATTCGAAGATCTTCCGGGCCGGAGCATTCACGTCCATTCGCTCTACATGACCCAGCCACCATCTTCACTCTTCTGGCTAGGTCAATGTCGCTGTATGAAAATATACTGCGCCTGTATATTAAAGGATTCACAAGAAAATCGGCCAAACGATGCTGAGGTTACGTTTATCAGGCATTCTTTCCTCAGACTTAATCTTGGAGACGAGTTTATGTATGCTCTCAACTAAGTCATCTCCCGTTGTCTTAAAAAGCGCGGCAGTTAAATCATCCGGTCCAGCAGCTTTGTTGGACTTGAGCTTAGATATTGCTATCCTCACTTGTTACCGAATCACTATACAATTTCATCTAGGAGAATTTACATTTTTGAAAATAAAAAAAAACTGTTTTCATAACGTTATAACATTTTTGCATATACCTAACAAAATAAAGACTACTTCGATAAATTACCAAATAACTATGCTTCCTGGGTTAAAAATTGTACTCATCTAAAAAATCATTTGGATCTCAGAAATATTTCCAACATGATGATTTGAGAGTCATAAAAATTCCCCACTAGAAAATACCAACATCTACAACCGTCTTAAGCATCTGGAACATTTTATAAACAACGACCACCACCAGCAAACATCACTCGCAAGAAATTATTAATTTCAAAACAGTGAAAATGAATTTGCCAAATTTATATCCTCAATTAAATATTCTTCAATATTTCATTATAGAGTTCATAATTTGTAATAGAAATTGATGGGCTTGTGTGTATTGAATATTTGACTTATTCAAGGTTAACGCTTTAATCACATGATTCCTTTAAAGCCACTTAACATTAAGCAGAAATATTTAGAAACGGATACACACAGCGAGTAGAGAGGATACTTTGTAATCACTTTGTACTCTTTTCGGAACGTGCACAAAATTCATACATATTTACGAATAGAAAGAGGTGTTTTATATTTAAACAAATAAACAAGCAAGGTAAGTGCTGTTTTACCTGATTTGTGCGAAAATACGAAAACGTATTATAAATCCTTCACAAAAATGACTGTTTTGTTTATTTCTGTGACTGTCTGGAACTGGAAAGTTTCGGCAACGCACAAGTTCCAGCCATTGTCATATAAATACTCGTACTTGTTCTCACTTACTTGAAGGCAAACATTACTCCACGCTTCCAATCGGATCTTTCTAATGACAGTTTCTAAATCGTCTTCCCATATGTCAAAGTCAACACTTGCATTCTATGACCAGTTTTATTTCGTTATTTTATTCAGCCGATGTGTTTTCATTATTCCAGAACTGAAGGTTGGTTAATTCTTAGATTCTGCAATTTTTGATTCAATATCTGGAAAGGTCTGAAAGGTTGTTTTTCATACAGCATATGCCCCTGTTATAGTAAGTACAATATAAAAATTAACCTCAATTTATTATTCCTTTTGTTAGCAGCGCTAAGAAGTCCAAATCCATGTTTACCATCTTTTAATGGATTTCAAAGCCGCCCATGACAGCATTTTTAGAGACGAGCTTTACAAAAGCATGTCTGGTTTTGGCATCTATTCAAAACTCGTTCTTACAGCTCACAACCTTACCGAAACCACATACTCCATATCAGTCTTGAAAGAATTGTGCAAAACTCATATAGACCAATAACCAAAGCACGATCTTTCAAAATTCTACATACACCAATGATATTGAAACTATTGGTAGAACAAAATGAGAAGCAGTTACCTAAAGACCCGGTTAAATGGAGAAGCTTTTTAGTCGAAACCTCTGTTCACCCCGAACTGTAGGGCCGCTTAAGTTGGCTTCCAGTCGAGGTTATTGACACAGGACAGCCTAAGGTAACAAAAAATAAATGGCCCATTTTAAAACTATGGAGATTTGGACGAAATCTATAATTATAGCAGTGGAAGAATATAGCCGAAGCATCTGCTAAAGACGAAACTATTCGAAAGGTTTATGAATACATTAAGTACGTTTGGCCCACCAAAGTCAATGGAAACAGCGAAGAGTATCAATCGATTCCGACTTACTATAGAAAAAAATATGTCTTTGTGTTTGTGCTAACGTTATTCTTTTACAGTCAGAGTATACAAGAGTAGAAGTTCCCACCGAGCTGCAGGGAAAGGTTCTCGCTATGATACACCAAGATCACTGGGGTGTAAGCCGTATGAACCAGATATCGCGTCGATATTGGTGGTGGCCTGGAATTGACAAGGGTATTGAGAAAAGTGTCGCTAATTGTAAAGCATGTCAGTTACACGCGAGTAATTCAGCGAGAGAGTACAGCAGTTGGCCGATTCCCAGTTAACCAGTGAACAAATTACATTTGGATTACGCGTGTTCTTTTCTTGGGAAGATGTGGCTGATTGTCGTAGACGCTTTTTCTAAGTTTCCGTGAGTCATTGAAATGAGTTCCTCCACACCTATGGCGGCCTTCGCAGCACTCAGGTCGATATTTGCGTTAGACGGGATACCTCAGACCCTAGTGAGTGACAACGGTACACAGTTCGTGTCAAAGAATTTTGAAGACTTTTGCGTAGCACAGTCAATTCATCATTTGAATTTTTCGCCCCTTTTAATCCAGAATCGAACGGTGACACAGAAAGAATGCTCAGGACATTCAATACGTCTATAAAGAAGATTTTGGAAGATAGAGATCATAGCAATATCGCACTTCAAACATTCTTGTCAACTTATCGTGCTCTACCAGATGAGACTGGGAAGTCTCCTGCTGAATACCTGCACGGCAGGCAGTACAGAACGATTTTATCAGCTTTGCTACCGGACATTGAACTTGAGATGAATTTAGTGTCAATGAGTATGTTCAAACTTTAAAAACACTTTAAAACCAATTGGACGTCGAATGTACCTTGTTAGGACGATAAATGGATCTATGAGAAGGCATCAAAATTAGTTGTGTTGTCGTAAATCCTTTTCAAGGGCAAAAGGTGATGAAAACTCGACATTGGGAGGTAGTAACGATATTGGTTTAACTAATCATTTTTTCTTTCAAGGCGAATAGATTCATACGGACTCAGAGGACATCACCTCATCTTTAAAAGATAGTCAACGGACAATATCACCGAACGAATCAACCATTCCAAATCCAAATGCTAATAAAGAAATTTAAAATACAAAACAAGAGTATTTTTAAATTATGACCTATAGCCCGTCATCAATACCTATATGTTATTCAGGCTTATTATGAAAATGGGCGTTCAAATCAAAATGCATATCGTGCACTTCGTGATTTTTTCAGTCAATTTAATCGTCCAAGCCGCAAGGCTCGGAGTTATCGCTAATGACTTCTGTCGCAGTTGCATGGATGAGGAGGAGGAGGAAACTCCGTTCCACCTACTATGTGACTGCCCGGCGCTATCCTCGATTAGAAAGCAGACTCTAGGAGAGTACTTCTTCGGGGAGCTTGCTGATATTGCCGAAACGGATATCAACAAAATACGGAAATTTCTCCAAAATTCGAAATGGTTCCAAGAGTAACGGAAATAACTGACTCTGCATGTGGTATCACAATGGACCTTACTTGGTCTAAGTGAATTACTCCGTATTAACGGATAATTGCCACCTAACCTAACCTAACCTAATCGTCCAAATGTGCGTACAATCGGAAAAATCGTGCAAAAATTTGAGCAAACCGGGTCTGTAGGAGATGTGAAAACACCAATGCATGCTCGTACTGCAGAAAATATTGCTGCTGTTCGCGATAGTGTGGCTAAAGAGCCGTCCACCTCAACTCGCCGTGGTGTTCGCTATCGTGAGATGATAATGAACTTTTTATGGCCCGAATTGGAAGACATGGATGTAGACGATATGCGGTTTTAACAGGATGGTGCCACTTGCAACACAGCTAACGAAACAATGGCTCTTTTGCCGGAGAAATTCAATGGCCGTGTTATATCACGTCGTGGCGATGTCAATTGGCCGCCACGATCATGCGATTTGACACTGTTGGCCTTCTTTCTTTGGGATTATTTGAAAGAAAAGGTGTACGTCGATAAGCCAGCAACCATTCAAGAGCTAAAGAATGAGATATTCGGCACATCAACGGCATAGAACTTCAATTATGCCTCGACGTCATCGAAAATTTGGACCATCGGATGGAGGTGTGCCGCCGAGGTCCCGGCGGCCATTTGACCGATATTTTGTTCCATACATAATTGAACCATACCAATATTATCATAATAAAAAGAAATGACAATAATTTCCTAAATAATTTGTGTTTTTTTTTCAAAATCAGTATCGGCCCTTAAAACTTAACCACCCTTTAGAACAAAGTACTGCACTTGCGACTATTTCAACTGATTACGTGTTGCCCGTTGTCAGCAGGAAGGATTCTGCTCCAAATTGCTCGTCGAATTGCGAAATGCGATGATCTTCTTGCTTTGGTGACTCCACCGAAATGAACGCGAGCATTTTAGCGGGTGAGCGGCTTGGGTTGCCTCTACGCTACCTGTTACTAGAATCCAGGGACATTTGTTTGAAATATTTCCAGAAAATCGAGATTTTTTCAGTGGAAGCTTGCTTGACCCAACTTTTTTGTGTATGTATTTGTCAATGTTGCTATGTGGTATGCAGCTTGGTCCATTTGCTCTGCTTACACTTGTTAAGTGTCATATGAATCGCGTCGTCGATCTCTTGCTCTTGCCACAGGATTTATTTTGAACAGTTTATACTGCTTGTAACAAGACTATTGAAGCTGAATATCGATGACGATAGGTTGAGGTTTTTCCCAGTTTACTGGTCTTAGAACTGAAGTATTATTAACAACATTTAGATCACATCACAAATAATGTCTTTAGAAACTAGTAATGCAATTTCGAAGCCAGTGGATCATATCGGTGGCTACAGGACCAGTTTGGGTCTCGTTCTAATGGACTATAACTGGACCATCGTAAGTAACATGATAGTGTCGCAGTGGAAACAACCTTTAGATCTAATTTGTGTTTTTCCGATGGTTGAGTCAGCGAAAAAGGTTTCAGAAACACATTCATTTCGAAACTCACTTATTGCTAAATCAGTCTTAATCTTTCTTCTAACGTGGACACATCCCCATCCACAAATCAGTATAATCTCTCAGTCTATCCACTGCAAATAAATTGTATGCAAAGTAAGCGACAACATTTTAAACTTCTTAAAGGACATCCAGAAAAAATGTTGAAGTAAATAGAAAAAAAATGAAAATCTACACGCCCTGCAGCATAAGTATATGTATACAGTATACGTATAAACAACCCCCGACTGATGGACAAATTTTCTTCAGATTTTCACATCAAAGACCTTCCCAAAGTCCATTTTAAGTGACACACACATACACACACAGAGACTGTAAAAGAAAATGAAAATAAAAACTGCAAGTGAATGCAAATTAAAAATGAAAGAAAAACTTTAAAGAAAATAAAAGTATAAACGAAAGTATGTACAGTATATCCTTTCAAGAGCACTGAGCCGCGCGTCGTCGTCGTGCGGAGCAGCGCCTGGAGAATACGTTTTACTCTTCTCACTTTATTTCGATGAAAACTTTTCCGATTACTCGCTGTAATGACATAAAATACGGGTGTGCATGGAGGATAAAAAAAGGACGACAAGAAAAATCAGAGCAACAGTTTAGTAACAACGGATGGGGTGGGGCAGAGTCTCTCACCACTCTGCATTCGCTTTTCAAACTGCCAAGGTGGTTGGGTTGAATTGAAACCTTGCCATCCTGTTGAAGGGCGAAATTGTACGCGAACATAATAAATGTGCGTATTTCGGGGAGGAGGAAATTTTTGTTTTTCTTTCCATTGCTCGAATCGTCCTGATTACTGCAGTGAGAGGTGCTATGGTGTGTATAGACGATTTATGGCAGATTGCACAAGGGTGAGGAGGGGGTCTGTCGGATCCCATGGGAGCTGAAATCCTATTGCAATATAAATTTTACTCATTGAATGCATGGCGCCGACACTCATACACATGAATTTCTTATTTCAATGGATTTAAAATGGATGTTCTTGGGAAGTTATTTGCCGCCATTGGATAAAGAAAATAACGACTTCTATTCGCTTGTAATGTTATAGCTTTATTCGAATTATGTATATGGTTATTTTTATTGCCCATTTTTTAAGGCATGGTTCTCATATCCATCGTCAGTAGGCAGTAAAAGTAACTCATTTAAAATTTACGACGTAATGTGAGCGATGTTGGTTAATGTTCAAATGCGAACGTCTAGCCTTCTACGTGATGGGCTCTGCAAGAATAGGGGAGGCGGTATTATGACAAATAGTGGTGTTATGTCTGGTTAGTAATTAGTTGTAAACATGCTCGAGTATCGATCAAAAAGAAAATAGCGTCACTATGATCGATCAGAAATGCCAGAAGAAAGCTGACTTCGAAAGGAAGTCGGCGGACGGCCGGTGAATTCACGCACATAATTTAAATATAAAATCAACAGTCAGCCTAGCAGATACGTTATTCAAGCGGCGTATTTGGAGCTAGTGTCAATAAGGATTTTTAATACTAGTCAGGTGTTGAAGTAGTATTTTACTGACAATTGATTTCCGGTCGATTTCGTTCAAGGGCTCGTACAGGGGCTCACTATATCCCTAATTGTTTAAGGCTAGAAATCGTCATTGGCTTGTCCGTAAACACAAATGACTTTAATCACCACCAATAGGCCAATCAATAATCTCACGAAGTAAACGCTGATCATCTTGTGATTGGCAATAATAGGTTCGGACAGACATACTACAGACATCGTGGCTAAATGAATAAGCTTCTAAATTTTTCTTTTTGGTTAGAAAACCTAAAAAAATATGTCAGCTAATTAGCTATCTTATTGCTACCATATTTTATTATTGCGCGTATTTGGGTGTGGGCTTATTATTAGAGAAGGACTTAGGTAAGAGGTTTTGAGCTGTAGACACGTGATTGAGCAGGGCTAAATTCATTAACATCAGGCGTACCTTAAATGAATAGATGATGACTATAATGAGTTTTTTTACAAGTCTATCACGTATCACCTAAGCGGGCTACACTTAACGGTACAACTGTCCTAGATGATTTGATTGTCAAAATATGGAAGGAAAATATCGATTAGTAAAGCCAACACAATATCACGTCTATAAACGGACTCATCACTCAGAATAGTGTTGGCTTTACTGCGGGTCGCAATGTTACTATGCAGCCAGAACACCGTTTCCTCACCTTTAATTGTATAAAGAAGCAGTGTTTCTGTCACCAGCTTATCAAACCGTCAACCAAAGTTTTCATATTGCTACCGACACGTAGGGTACTCTCCAGTATTATATATGTTCGAACATGAACCCAAATATGGACAAGGACAGGACAAACACCTCTTTCCGTCAAAAAAATACGCCTACGAATGTCCTACATGCCATAAATTCATAATAATGACAAAATACTACCAAGAAATCTAACGATGAATACCTGTAAACGCACAAAAACGTCAAAACTTTCTTCAATCGTTTATTGCTCAACCCCAAGAGAGAGTTCCACCGACTTCCCCTATGAAACCACTGGTTGGATCAAGAGAAGATCCACAACAACTCGCCTACAAAGCGCCGCTGTACAGAAGGACGCGCTTTTAAGCGAATACATATTTTTAATTTTAGTTTTTAATATAATTTTGATTAATTTTTTTGATTTGGGTGGGGTCAAAATGTCCCCATTTATTAGGCTTCGTACAAGCCAGAAAAACAAATTTACAATTAAACTAAACTAAAAACTGAACTAAAAACTAAGACTTTTAATTAGGACTTAAAGCTAGGGTTTAGAGTTAAGGAGGCTGAGCCTAATGGAGGGAGTGCTGCGGTTAAAATCAAAAATGGAAATTTTTGAGTTTACTTTCCCTAGCATACGGGAAATTGGTTTGTAAGAGCCGTAGAGCGTGCGGTGGGTTTGTAGCTAGAAGAGGCGGGGGTATCTAACTACGAGGGTTTTTATTTATTTATATAGGTTAGGTTAGGTTGAAGTGGCTGCCGGCAAAAGGCCGACACACGCAGACCAATTAGGTCCCTTGTGGTACCACATGAATCTATTAAAAATTTCGTCCTACTCGTTGAACCAGTTTGAGCTTCTGATGAAGCATAGGAGACTACGAATGTCTATGTTTGTTAGATCGTTTAGATCATTGTAGTAGGAGGCTCCCAAATGGAGTTTCCGTTTTCGGGAGTGTGCCAGACATGTACAGAGGAAGTGCTGAATAGTTTCCTCCTCCTCTTCGTCCAAGCAACTTCTACAAAAGTCGTTTGAGAGTACGCCAAGCCTTGTTGCATGCCTACCTATTAGGCAGTGTGCCGTTATGACACCTATTGTGGCGCCGATATGCCTCCTGTCAAGAGAGATCAAATTCTTAGAACGTTTGGATCCAACTTTGGCCAGATCTTTTTTGTCGCTAGACATGTCGTGCCACATGTCCACCGAAGGTTTGTTCTTTGGATGGCATCCAGCTTTATCATAAGTTTACACGTAGCGATTGGAATACCTAAAGTACATTTGCTTGGTACGATAGGTAGTGTAGTTCCGAGCTTGGCAAGTTCGTCAGCCCTACAGTGTCTGTACCCCGGCACCCAGCAGAGGTGAATGTTGAACTGCTCCGCCATCTCTCTGAGAGACGTGCGACAGTCTAGGGCTGTAGTAGAGTTATTAGAGGCTGATTCCATGGACTTAATTGCAGCCTGGCTATCCGAGAAGATGCGGATATCTTTAGCGGATATCACGTTTTCTTTTAGCCAGGATAAGACTTCCTTTATTGCCATTATTTCCGCCTGAAAAACGCTACAGTGATCTGGGAGACGGAAGGAGAGACTGAGGTTAAGTCTATCAGAAAAAACACCACCTCCTACACCATAGGACGTTTTCGATCCATCTGTGAAGAATTGAACCGCCTCATCGTCAAAAAAGACCCCTCCTCCCAGAAAGACCTATTGGGGATGGAGACTTGGAAGTTTCTATCAAACTGTACTTGTGGTATGGTGTAGTCGATGTTTTTCGGGAGAGTCTTAAATGTATTTAAAAGATTATTTATATAACTGGGGTATGAATGATCTTACTTGGTATATATACCTACGATAGTCCACTATGGTGTGCCGTCCTAACTTAGGTATAGTTTTATAACATTAGTTCAAGAAAACGGTTGTTTTAGAAATATCATAGTCGCTTCGTGCTTTGAATTTTTAAAAACCCTGAAAAAACGCATACAAAAAAAATCTTCAAATATATAAGTTCGTCATATAAAGTTTAGACAGAAGCCCCCTAGAGAGATGGACCCAAAAGTTTTCCTTTTACGTAATACTAAAATCGATTAATGCCACGAGTTTGGAATTTTTGCTCGACAACTATATCTTTCCCATACTACGCATATGAGAATGTTAAAAATGCAACACCAGCAAATACCAAGAGAGATATTTTTAAACAAAAATAAAATTATCGATTTCGGACAACAACCTCATTTTGTGTGTACTGAACTTGATCAGCACCCCAATACTATACGATACGAGTACGTATCCAAAAATATTAACACAAGTAGCCAACATCAGGTGCCCAAAAGCCAACAATTCCAGCGATGTTTACACGAACCATGCCATGTATCTGAATTTCTACAATTGTTTTTATTATTAGCTCGCTATTTCCAGAGTAACAGGAACGCAAATCGTTAAACAGAGACGAAGACGACGACCGACGACGGCTCTCTAGGAGATGTTTCACTTTACGATTTTTCGATGGACTGCCCTAGTGGCAACGTAAGCCTACCATTTGTTTATTACGCAGACTTTTATGGATATTTTGCGGTCAACAAAATGGTCTTGTAATCAATCATTTTATATCTAACCAAAGATTAATGCTTATTTATTTAGTTCATTATAACGAGTATGTAATATGTATGTATGATGGCAAGAGATTTATTTCGTTAAATTGGTGTTGGTGTAAATCCCGGAGCCCCCATAATATTATGTAGGCCACATGAAGAAGAATTTTGTGTTTACGACTTGATTGTGGTTTTGAGAATATCAGTTCTAGGATTTCTACATCGTTGGAAATAATTTGGAAAAGTTATTTGGATTTAGTGGCACTTTCCTATAAAAAAATTGCAACAGTTCCGTATTGGGCTATAAAAGATTTGTAACGGTGTGCCATCTGACTGTGGACTGCTAGCGTGGTTATGTTGATGTATGTATTGTGTTCTGATATTGGCTGGGCAGTCGCACCTTAGCCGTAGACAAAATACGTGGTTATTTGAAAGACGTGGTCATAATTATTAAATAAAGTCTGTGTGGTGGTGTTTTATTTGGTCAGTAACACATTAGTGCGTCAGTCTTATTTCATTTTTACTTAACTTCGTGAAAAATGTATTATGCTCAAATCTTGCAAGCCAAATTTGAACCACTTCCTCTAAACTTAGAACTTTGAAATTTTCCATGCTGGTTGGGTTGTGAAGACAATGTAATATTTTTTTGGATCTTGACTTTTCCTGCCCCTTTAAGGGAGGCGTTTTCATAACACATGAACCATTAACCGTATTGAATTGATAAGTACAAATTATTACATGCCTCATTCATCGTTTTTCAAAATTCGTCTTATAAGGGTTGAAAAAACGGGGTGCAAACTTTTCTATTTCGACTATACGCTCAACTTGCCATTAAACTCATAAGCCTTTGTAGGTCAACTCAAGAAATTCTTTTAATTGTTAGGCAATACTTTACCGAGTATTTTGAGCTAACATTTATCTTTCTGGTCCATCCGGAGGGCGAGATATAATAAATTGAAAATAGATCGTATTTGGCCAAATGCAAAAAAAATGTCTTTCTCGATTACAATTGTGCTTAGGAGGGGTAGTTTATTTTGCGTTCTAAAAATTCAATTGCTACTCGAGCTGCGGTCATTCAAATATGGCTTAGTTGAATTTGATGTAGGGAATGGATATTCATAAAACAGTAGCGCAGTGGTAAGTGTGCTGTTCTACTGTGCGAGGGATCCCAGGTTCGATCCCCGGAAAAATACAAATTACATATTAAGTAATACTCTCGCGAGCGTCTGACAAACGTCCGAGAGTATGACTGTCATGAAAAAGCTTCTCAATTCAGCCGTTCGGACTCGGCATAAAATTGTAGGTCCCTTCCATTCATCCCAAAAATAGAAACTCACACAAACGAATGGTTGCGAGAAGCTAGGCCTAAGGTGTCTACCGCCTGTTGCGCCATCTATTAATTTTGTTTTTATTAAACTATGGATGTATACTTACATTTTATGTATAAGGAGTTTAATGCGTAAGTAGGTATGCATAATCGTACATGCATATATTTCAGATCTGCAGCTATGGAAATTGTATTGGTATGATATGAACGCGTAGTAAATACAATCAAATCATACCTGCCGCGTATTTTTATTTATGTATGGAATACTATGTCCATTGACTTATGACTTTGAAATTTTGCATGGTGGTTCACTTTTGATGACAATACAATAAACTAATAGTAAACAAAAAATTGTGTAGGTAGGTAGATATATAAAATAAAAAAAAAACAAAATAATAGTTTAAAAAACTAATAAAACGCTTTTATAAGTATAGCACTAAAAAGCAAACAATTGGTTACCCTAAGTCCCTTCCAGAATAAACCTGAAAAATAGATTGGTTAATTTTTATTTGTTTGCCTTTTAGTTTTCTACAGTTTCATATCCCAGCAAAACAGGCAATTTCCATTTCGTTCGCTAAAAAGATTTTGTTCCTTAGTGAGAACAAGAATTTCGTGCGATAGATTGTCATTTGACGCCCTGGACATTGACGCCCTATGTTCGTGTCTCCAATTAGTTTTCACGCGCGGTTTTGTATCCTTTTCAGTAGGTGCAATCGTGCAATGTTGTTTTCGGCGCACCCGACCAGATAATGAGAAGCGTACTTAAGTTTGGGGCGAATGAACGCTTTATATATTGTAGCTAGATCAAAAGGGGTAAAATATATCTTGCACCGTTTGAGGCAACCTAGACATTTCGCAGCGTTCTTGAAGACTTCGTGTATATGGTCGTTCTAACGACGTGTTTCATGGACACACATACCGAAAATGGAAAGTCTTTCGGTTTCGAAAATATAAGGGCCATTCATTGATAATGGCTGAAGGTTTGGTATTTGCTTTAGGGATAGCAACAGCACTGCGTTTTGGAAGCATTAAAACTATTGGCTAAACCTTTTTTATAATGCTATCAAGGTCAGAATTTAATGACCTTAACATATTTTGACGTGAGTCCTGGAATGAATATGAGAAGGTAAGTCTGCTGTCATCAGCGAAGGAAAAAATTGGATTAGAAGTTGCAGACAAGAGATCATTTATGAAAATGAGAAAGAGAGTCGGAGACAAAACAGAGCCTTGGGCCCTTGGGGAACACCAGCATTTAAATGGTGAGTTTCAGACGTAAAACCATCCAAAACAACATTGAATAAAAGTCGCATCGATCCCATAAGCACGCATTTTTGACAAAAGAGCTTGGTGTCAAACTCTGTCAAATGCTTTTGAAATATCAAGCGCAACAATCTTTATTTCACCAGAGTAGTGGAGAGATTGTTCCCGCTTTCTGGTGAGATAAGACATAAAATCATCAGTGGATCTGTTGGCAAAAAAAACCGTACTGTCGGTCATTGAGAAGTTTCCGTGATTGAAGATATTTCATAAGCTGACGATTTGTCAGCGTTTCTATGACTTTAGAAAAGAACGGACGTAAGTGCTATGGGTCGGTAATTGTTAGGAGAATTAGGGACGCGCTGGAGTTGTTTTCCGCATTTACTCGGAAAGAGTCCAGAAGAATTCGACGGATGATTATATTAATACCAGCTAATGAGAGTTCTAGGAGATCTTATCCGACCAGTGATTGCTGGGATCGCACATTACCTATACATATTTGCTGATTTTTCTGTGACTAATTGTAATGGTGCATATAAACTTCACATCTACCACCCATTTCTTAAATGTACCACTCTTTTTTGCTTCCAATCTACCACATTTTTGAAATCCCAAGTGACAACACTGCTCCAGAATGGTTTGTAAAACATTGGGTAGATTAGGTTAGGTTTGAAGGGCTTTCAGAGAGTAAGATCTCAATGGGATTTAGATACCATTAAGGCTCATCGCGATCCAGGAATCGTTCCAGCGAGTTGAACTTGAAACCAACTTAAGACTAAAGTACTGTGTCAATTCATTATTGATATTTATACAAAATGTAAAATACAGTTTAATAGATATTAACTTTTCAAGTCAATAACAGATATAAATATACCTCAGAGTCTACCAGTTTAAAAATATTTAAGGCCGTAATAAAGTACAAATAAAAGTATATTACTCCTTGCACGTGACTCCTTTGGATGCTCATTTGTCTATAACCACATTATCTATACAACTTTTGATAAAATTGTGTAGCTTTTATGGCAAGATATGTAGGTATAAAATTATTTTTATTTTATGTGTAAAGTAATGTTCATCTTGGAAATGTTGACATCAAAAGGTCATGTAGGTATATATTTCCATATGTTTTTTTTATAATTTAATTTGCTAATAAATCTGTCATCATGAAACTGACATACAAATAACGCGATCAACAAGAATTTTATTTAAGAATTCATTGACTTTACTGCATTGGCTGCTACCTTAATCATCAGAAAAAAGTGTTGTACTGACACCACTTTAACCTTTTTACACCATGCTACTTTATGTAACATTTAACATTCACCTTAAGTAAAGAGCCGACATTTCGCTGTCTTCGAAAAAAGGGCTTGTCTTGATTACATATTAAAGAATACATAAAATTATGACTAATGTCAAGTGTTATTGCCAAATATAAAACTCCTATTAGTCATATCCGTTGATTTGAATTGTGACTCAATAAAGCATTTGCTGGTTGCGTTGCGATGCGATGCATAAAGTAGGTTTACTATCTATTTTATTAGTGTCTATATACAATGATTTTATCTACTTATGCATCGGTTCCTTTGAATCCGTGGCGATTTTTACATTCATTTGTGGAAATATTGAGAAAATGAGAGAAACTGTGATGGCGATTTAATGAGTTGACAGTTGAGTTGAGATGAGATAGAGCAAGAGCAAGAGCACATTCAATGGTTATGGTGGAAACTTTTGAACGTCGATGATACCTGAACCATAAAACATTCGCAAAAAATATGTTGGTCACGTGGACATTTTTTTTAGTTGTCGTTTATGAATAGCTAGTAGCCAAAAAAAACAAGTCAAGAATTTTTCGATTGAGTATACTAAGTTGACATTTCGATTGTGTGGTGTGACTGACGTATTAAGATGTCACGTTCCCGATCAATCTAGTTTTTGAATTTAGGGAAAATCTCCCGACCCGTGAAGAGCCTCTGTCTGAGACAGTGCAGTCTTCCATCCTTTACGATCCAGAGCACGCTGCTTCCAGTTGTCAAGACCAAGCTCTCGATGGTTTGGTCTTTGAAACGCAGGTTCGGTTTTCTTTGTCTTCTCGAACCGGGAGGCTGGGATTCAAAGATCCTCTTAACTGGAGCATTATTGTCCATTCGCTCGATGTGGCCGAGCCAATGTAGTCGACGTATTTTCGCTTTTTGGACTACATCTTGGATGTACAGCTCATAGAGTTCGAGGTTGTATCTTCTCCCCTATTCGGCTTCCTCGCACACAGGACCAAAGTATCAGCTTTCCCTTCTTGCTTATTGTCCAACACTCGGCGCCATAAAGCAGATCTGGAAGGATAAGGGTTTTGAAGAGCACACATTTCATCCTTCGATGAATCCAATTGTTTTGCCAAACCGAAGTAGCAGCGGCTAGAGTGTCATTCGTGAAGTTCATATCAATGCCAACGGATTTCGCCCGTTTCACAATCGCCGTTAACGCTTCTATTGCGACACGCTGGGATACCCTAGCAATGGACCTGTTGAAGATAGTGCGATAGTACGAGATTGAAGAAGTCGCATGATAGCGCGTCTTCTTGCCGAAATTTGGTGCATGTTTGAAATAGTTCGGAGGAGTAACTTCCAAACTGCATGTTTCCAGTGTCACGCGACACATCTGAATAAGTTTGGCCAGGATTCCGAATTCGGCCATCGCCATATAGAGCTCCTGACGATGTATGCTATCATACGAGTCTCTAAAGTCGATAAATAGTGACAACATTTTGTAAAATTTGGTCTGCAGTCGATCTGCCGGGCCGGAAGCCACACCGGTTTAAGACGTTCGCACAGTACGTTGGATAGGATCTTTTTAACCAACTTAAGACGACTATAGTTTAAAAAAAAATTCTTCACAGGTGCAAAACAGAACTGCAGTCGATAATAAATACAAGTTGTAAATTGACCGGTCATCCGAAAAGCGGAATAGGCCGGAATAGTATGTCAGGTCGTTTTTATTTTAAGTCGTGAGTAACTTCTTATCCTGAGTTCTTATGTGAACTCGCTTCCTGGGGATATATTTCCAGAAGACTACAATTTGCAGCAATTTCAGTGCAGAACTAACATACATCCAGGGGCGTAGCGAGGGGGGGGGTTTTTTAAGAGTCGGCAAATCAAGGAAGTAACATTTTAACATTTAAAAATTTCAAAAAAAATTAAAAAAATTTTAAAATTTGACTCGGAAAAAATTGTTAAAAAATAAGAACTGAGTTTGGATTTTCATTGGGTATATGTTTTCAAACTCGTAAATGTATACAAGACGACATTTTCAAAGGTTCCACCTTTCGGAAATGCGAATTTATATTTTTTTGACCGTATGTACCTTTTCCGAGTTTCGATTTTAAAAATGACGGTCAGCATCGGTGAATTTGCCGACTGAACACATCAAAATTTAGCGAGTTTCTATTCGATTTTATAAAAGACTGTCGGCATCGCTTGGATAAATTGCTGCAATATTAACATTAATTTATTTATTTCATTGTTATAAATTATTTATTATAAATAAATGCACCACTGTAATAAAAATGTCTCATATCGTCTTTAATGAAAATGGATCGTGATTTGTGTTCGGATGCGTAAAACTTGAAAACGACTTGACCAAATTGGATACTTCCTTCTGCTGGTTTGTTCGTAATTGCTACGCGAAGGTTTAGGAAAAAAAAAGTCGGAAAATTCTCAACAGGTGGCGCTGTAGCCCCACATTAGATATCTCGAAGACCACCAAATCGATTGAGCTCCAATTTACAGGTAGTATTAGGTATTGGCCCAAGAGTATTCGTGTTAAGATTGGTCAAAATTGGACAAAGGGGCGTGGCACCTCCCATACAAAAAACATCTTCTATGGGGTGAAACTCGATGACGTTGTAACTCGATAACCGCTGGCCCGATACAGTCGGCAAGTTCCTGAAATAAGTCGGCTTTTCAATGAAAGTCACCCCCCCACGGCTCGAACCCTCGCTACGCCCCTGCATACATCTGCAAGCATCTCGGGGCGCTTATGAAGCGTTATAGGTTTGCCTTTCCCGGGAGAAGTATTTAAAAAAAAAAAAGAAGAAGTAGTATTTCAACTATTCGTTCGAGTGAATATTTATTTTTGGGACGAAAGTAAGGGACGCACAATTTTATAACGAGTCCGAATCGAACGGCACAATTGAGAAGCTTTCTCAGGACAGTTATATTCTCAAAGTGGCGCAGTGGAGAATATCTCAAGATGTAATTTGTGTTTTTCCGAGAATCGAACCTGAGATTGCCTCACTCCACAAATTCGACTATAAATAGGCGACTTGTCCGCTCACCATTTAAAAACAATATTCCGAATATCTAAAAGGATGAGCCCTCGAGCCTTAGCAAAAGTAAAAATGCCCCACTTACCTTCTGTCAAATTTTGGTCAAAATCATGAATTTAATCAACCCTCTCGGTTTGCCCAATTTGGTTTTTCTGCTGAACTTACAACATAATGCCACACATCCATTATTCTCACTTTTTTATACTTTTCATGGAACTGGACATCATTCGCCACCAATTATCTGCACGATTTAATTCCCCTACTAAGTAAGACATCAATATTGTCCGCCCACCAATCCATACACAATCAGGTTGATTGAACGCAAACATACACAACACACCGCCTCTGACAAATAACTAAAAGTTCGATAATGGACATGGAAATAGAATCCCAGACCGTGCATTATCTAATTTGAATAAATTACTCGCATAGTGTTTGTCCAGTTTGAGGGAGGGGGTGGAAAATCCATAATCCCAGTACATTGCTCAAAGCGTTAGCGCACAAACACGACTTGAATTAATTGAACAATAATTATTTGCAAAGTTAACCCTCAATTTGTGCTTTTCCCCGCTGCACTCCAATTCATTTCGTTGATGGCGGGTTATTGTGTTTTGAATTAGACGCGCCCCGGGAAGGTATTATGGATCCCGATCTAGGTATGATGCTTCTTATTTATACGTGGGAATACATCCACTTGAATACATCTGCAACTGATGCTATGCTACTAATGGAACTTGAAGGATTTTCTCCGGATCATTTGCATTTCTGCTTACTAATTAGGATCCTTCGTTTTACATAAAATAAAAAAACAGGAACCACTCCCCACATGAATGTCCTTTTTTACGACTACTACCTAGTACTTTTATTACACAATTATTTTGTTCGTCCTGCGGCTCTGTGTGAGTGTGTGCTCTTTGACTTTTCAAATAATTTCAGACACATGCCACTCGCATGTATGCTTTTACAAAGGTAACAATAAAAAGATACAAACCAACAGTAAAATTTAACAAACACATCCACACACCACACGGCACTGAATAGTATCGTACTACTCGTATATAGTTGTATTTGTATTTTTAATAATTCAAAGAGTTTCCTTTTCTTTTATTCCTCTGGTCGTTGTGCGCTGTTACTTTTTGTTTGTAGTTTTTTGTTATACAAGATTTGCTTTGTTGTATGCTTTTCTTATTCGTATATCTGACCTAAGGATAGGGTTCCTTGACTTGCGTTTTGTTCATATCTCAGGGTGGGGGCGAAATGTTCAGTGGCGTAGATGGAAACCAGTTTTTTTTTTAAATATGTTTTATAATATTATATTATAATTTTAATTTGCCCTTGACTCTTGTTTCTGGATGACTCTCAGTTCTCATAACCATTCGTCCGAGTGAATTTTTATTTTTGGGACGAATGTTGCCAGACGTTCACGAGAGTGGGCGTTTTTCCGGCGATCGAACCTGAGACTGCCTCACTCCACGAATTCGACTATAAATAAGCGACTTGTCCGCTTAGGAAATATCATAGGTGAGCTTTGGGGAAAAGGATGAGTACGGCGGAAGGTACACCAACCGAAGCCGACCAACTTCTTGGACTCGACGCTCCCTCCTGTTCTTTTGACTCAAACAGGGAAAAGCGGAAGTTGTGGACCCTGTGTGCGGCACCTAATGCAGGGAGGTCTCGTGCGGGTGCGTGGAACTGTCTGTGCACAAGATCTGGATGAAGCTAGTGCGATGATCTCAAAAGTTTCCTTCACCATCAAACAGTCTTTATGCAACAGACGGAGCTATTGACAGGCGTGCTCCTAGAGAATGTGCACCAGTTGCCCACCTATCTGACAAATAAATGCCTGCTATAGTAGCGCTGTCCGCATTTAAAAGACGGTTAACACAAATCTTGAGCCTTTCAAAGGTCTCAGCACAAGTGTCGGAATTTATCCATATCTGAGGGAATGAGAAAGAAAGCTTCATACAAAAGAAGCTGCTGTCTCTGCTCTGACGATATGTGGACGGAAAACCGGCGATGATCATAAAATGAAGGATGCAGAGTGCGAACAATGCAAAAGTCATCTATGGGAGCTGGCGGGGGCAGCAAATGCTTGCATTCAAGTGAAGAAATGTGAACTGAAGCGTGGACTCCTTATAGTGAAGGGCTAACCAGTGAATGGCTGGGCAAATTAATGCCGAAAATTCCATCCATAGGGGCCACTTCCTTTGTGGTCTGCATGCCTCCAAAGCGTGCGTTCTGCTGTATTCCGGGGAAACCAAGGCGCGACTCTGCATGCAAAATCCTGACCTCAATATTAGCGAACGGGGAGTCTATTCCCACAAAAAGAGAAAGAATAGGAATAATGAGGAAGGTTCTTCTCTTTTTGTGAGCAGGGACAAAAGCACTGTCGATGTAATGAAATGTGTGTACGACATGCATTATTTCCTGGATCTTGGAAGGATTGGGTTTCTAACGAACACAATTATGACAAAGCTCTCCAAGATGTGTACAGACTAAACGCATGCTCCCGAAAGTCAGTACCTAAAATGTCCGCGGCATTCCTCTTTCAGTAGAAAAGACTGTAGACAACTTATTGGCGTTCTTAAGTGACACTTTGCTTTCGTTCATTGGCATAAGAGAGTGGTCGTTCTGCTACAATACCTTTAAGCTTCTATTACACATTTACACAATTTTTGACATGCTGAAGTCAGTATGAGGTCAGAACACAACTTTAGGATAGAACCTGACGTTCTGTAGTAGTACATTTACACTCGTGTATAACAGCAACATTTTAAGGGCACATACAAACTGTCATGTCAATATTACACTGTGTCATACAAATAATTGTGTTTTAAGCCAAAATGATGATGCATTTTAGAAAATACATACATAGATCTAATTATAGTAAACCCAGTCACCCATTACCAGCGACTGATTAATCATCACGTACAAAAAAAAACGGAGCAAACAAGTAAACACACACACCATCTGTTTATACACAAAACATCTCTCCACACCGCGAGGCTTGCTCACTTTTTAATGACTTTTTAATTGTAAATATCAAACATTATCCCACACTAACGTATAAGCTGTACCCTCCGGTATACAAATCCGCAATCACATTATCATCGCATGGTGCTCCTGGAATTGACCACTTTATTGTTGATATTCAAGCAAATAAATGAACTTGGCATCGAACCAAAATAGCAGGTGAAAAGTAAACAGATTTCAGCCAACCCTCTGTACATATTGAATACACCGGTATCTCAGTATCTATTGGATACCAACAATTGTAATGTATGTACTGGAAAACAAGAACTGACGGCTGACGCATCTCACCCTCTGACACCCCTTAATGAAGTGTAACTAAATATTTGCTCGAAAGTAATGTTTACTCCAATTAAATATCTTCTTCCACCTTGGATTCGATTTAATAGCCTTAACACCATCCGCATCTAAATATTTACATATTCAATCCAAATTCAAATCGAAATCGAAATCCAAATCCAAATCAAACGATAGCGATATGAAAATGGAACAATGGATACCTCCCCAATCGTATTGGATGAAATTTCTTCACCCATGAAAACTGGAAGAAAAACATGCCTTTAAGAAGGCGGCGCGGCGGGGTCTATTTGGCGATGTTTCTCTTTTTTTTTTTTAAGGTGAAAACTAAAACAACATTGACGATACGTTGGAATGTTTATTGCTTCTGGTTTCTGTAAATATTTATAATAGAACACGGAAAAAATGCTAAACGAAAATAAACACCTCTCGTTTGGGAATTTAGCGAGCGAAAAAGTGTGACAAGAGCGCACGACACGGCGAAATTTGGAAAAATTAATTTGTTTTTCTTTCGTAAAAATTTGTTTTTCAAATGTAACAGATAAAGGTACATACTTACAAGTTTGTTTTTGGAAAGGGGTGCCGCCACATTTATGAAGTTCGACAGTCGATCTACATTTTGCACTAAGGGGTAAATCAGTGGCACTATGTTCAGGTCTAATTAGATTTTGACAAAAATACATATATGTACCTACCTATAAATACATATAGGAAAATTATACATGAATGACTATCATTGTCATTTTTCAAGTGCGGTTATTGGATTGTCCCTTTCAATACAATAATTGCACTTTGAAAATGACAAATTACTGACAAGCGAAAATTATATTTCAAAGTTGGTGCGAAACTGCAAAACGATGAGCTTTTGTATTGAACAATATTATGAACGTGAACATGAAAAAAAAATGTTTTTCTATATCTTTACCATGATGAGATTTAGCAAAAATTACGAACTTACTTATTGTTAAATTCAAAATGGCAAGTAACCACAACACAAAACAAGTAAAAGTGTTATCACTGTATGTACTGGTACAGGTACACGCATGTGTCTAATATTGGTTTTGTATGGGAGGTAACAGAACTACTTGACCGACATGGACCATTTTTAATACCAACCTGGCGACGGTAAAAATAAGTCGTCTCACAAAATTTAATTCGCCTAGGTCAATTCGTTTGGACGCTATCGTGCTTTAAACAGACAGACAGACATGGTTAAATCGATTCATAATGTGATTCTGATTCAGAATATAACTTTATAGGGTCTCCGGTGAATCCTTCTTGGCGTTACAAACGTAATGACAAAGTGGATATACCTTCCTGTGGAGGGTATAAAAGCTAGAAGAAACGACAGCACTGATGCTCTCACACAGTCTCTCACATCCTGTCAGCAGTTTTGCTGAGCTCTCTGAATGTTGCAAAAGGTGTGTCTGCTTCAACAACCCAACGATTGTACTCGTTTTCGTGGCGTTTTCATGGAAACAAACAAGTCGTTTTTAAAACTGCAATATGTATGGGAAAACTTCTGTTTTCGATGAAGTTTTCGACTTGGTTGGTGTGAATACGGTATAATATATTTTGATCCCCTCAATACTTGGCAAAAAAAATAAATAAATAGGTGGCGCAACAGGCGGTAGACACCCTAGGCCTAGCTTCTCGCAACCATTCGTTTGTGTGAGTTTCTATTTTTGGGACGAATGGAATGGAATACTTGGCAAAAGCGAAATAAAATTTAACGAAGAACATTTTAAATTTTATAAAAGATTTTTGGATTGGGATAACTTGAAGGCTGAGTTTCTATTGTGGAAGATAAAATGTCATGAACAACCCGAGGCACTGCGTTCACAGAACGCCATAACAGCTTTAGAAGACTTCAGTAACAATTTTTTTCGCAACATACATCGACTTTTAAAAATTTTGGCAACCTTATACCAGTATTCGACCAGAAAGAACGTTTTCGACGATAAAACGCTTAACAACTTTTTTAAGAAACTCTACCGGTGAAGACTCGGGTAAAAATCGACTTACTGGTTTAGCCTTAATGTCAATTATTCATCGGGAGATAGAAATAAATACTGACGAAGTGATTGATGTATTTGCAGCAAAGAAGGCCAGGCGATTAAATTTAGTTTTATAAAATAACTAGCAGACCCGACAGACGTTGTCCTGTCCAAATTTCAAAAAAATTGTTTGTGATCGTTTAGTGAATTTGTGAAAAGCTATTGAAAATGTGTAAACAAAGTAAAAAAAAGAAAAGACATATTTTTCAGAATTTTAATTTTTATTTTTATATAGATTTTGGTCATGTTTTATTTAGAGTTGAAATTGAATCTCCAGGTAACTTATTTACATTTCGATTGTATCGTCGATATTCAAGTAACTAACCAAAGCAAAAGAAAGACTTTTTTTCGATTGGTTTGCTGTGACCTCACAATTTCTGTTATTGCAATGCTTTATGATACACGACATTTTTTGTTTTGTTGTCTGGCGCGTAAACAAACAAATCGGATGGTTTTCCGACACGGGAACAGGCGACATACAATTGACCGTGCGAAAAGCATGGACTTTCAAGATTTATGCCGCATACACTCAACGACTGTCCTTGCGATTTATTTATTGTCATTGCAAATGCAAGCCGCACCGGAAACTGCAAGCGTTTAAAGTCGAATGGCATGTCGGCCGGAATCATTGGAATTCGTGGTATCAAAACGTCTTCTCCTTCGTACTTTCCTTTTAGTATCGTTGCTTCGATAACGTTGTTCATCAGTTTTTTCACTGCAAGCCTGGTCCCATTACAAAGACGTGGCTGGTTGATATTTCGTAACATTATGATTACCGAACCGACTTTTAGTTGGAGATTGTGAGGCGGTAATCCGGGTAATTCGAGCGAGTTTAAAAACTCGGTTGGATAGTTGACGACATCATTTTGGGCACAAACTGAGTCCACCGATTTGAACGTCATCAATTCGCCAGCAATTTCACTTTGAATCTTAAAATTCAATTCGTCGACATCAATGTTTTTCGCAGCCAATATAGCACGTTCGCTCAACCAAACATGATTTTTGTAATTTTGTGCAATGTTTGGGAATACCTTTTGTATAAGTTCGGTCTTTGATTCGGTAAACTTGCAAAAATCGACGGGGAATTGAATGTAGCCAGTTGTAATATCAACGGGGATTTTGCCATTGCCAATGTCCAGCAATTGCTTTGAAAATAATTGTCCAGATTGGTCGTTCTGTAACTCGACACGCATGTTCGTACTCAGTTTGAGTTTCTTGACGTGTTTTCACAAAACTGACGACTTCAAACATGCATTAAGTTCGTCCGCTGGCGTTGACCGTGGAATCACTGGCAACGTTTGGCGAAAATCGCCTGCTAATAGAATCATCGCACCACCAAACCGGTTTTGATTGCTTCGTAGGTCTTGCATCGTTTTGTCTAATGCCTCCAAAGACTTTTTATGCGCCATCGTACATTCGTCCCAAACTATCAATTTGCTTTGCTGCAGAACTTTGGCCATCGCACAGTTCTTCGAAAGGTTGCACGTTGGAATTTCATGGATTTGCATATTCAACGGCAACTTGAGTGCTGAATGAGCAGTTCGACCGCCTTCCAACAATGTAGCTGCAATTCCTGACGAAGCAAGGGCAAGTGCAATTTCATTCCGCGAGCGAATCGTTGCCAAAATCAATGCGATCAAAAAAGTTTGTCCGAATTTAGAACTTCTTCAGGAATATTAGGCACAAAACAAATAGAATAACGCGCGTGGAAATAAGTGGGCGTGGAAAAATTTGCTTTCCGCAAAAACCTTATTAGAGGTATTCCGAACATTCTGAAAAAAAAAATTAGCCAAATCGGTTCGGCCGTTCTCAAGTGATGCACGTATCAACAAACATTATTTTATGATTTTTGAGGGTAAAAATAAATTTTAGATATATTGAAAAAAGTGGGCGTAGAAGGGGGCGTGGACAAATTTTTTGTCCGTAAAAACCTGGCTAGGAGAATTACGAACATTTAAAAAAAAAATCAGCCAAATCGGTCCAGCCGTTCTCTCGTGATGCCCTTACCAACGAACATCATTTCATTTTTATTTATATAGATTCATTACTTTGTTATGTTGAATACAGCTACTTTTTTGAATCTATTCTACATTTGTTATAATTACTTGTTAATAAAAAAAATGAAATTTGAAATTTAAGATTATTTTATTTTCCTCAATCGCTTCCAACCTCTAAAAAGTTATTTGTCTGGCTACAGCCTTGATACCCGGGGTAGTATTGTCTAAAACCAATTTCAATGTATTTATTAAGATTTCTGAATGTAATGACAATTTAAATGAAGAAGATTAAATAAATTGAAACATTGAATCAAATGCAAAAAAATGGATCAGCGATCAATTAAAATTTCATTAGTTTTAGAAGTGGTGTATATCCGACAAGAAGCATGGCAAGTACTGCCAATGCATCCACAAAAATTTACCTACCGTTTGGTCTGGTTTATGGGCCGGTGGCATAATTGATCCGTATTTCTTTAAAGATGATGATGGCAAAAACGGTACTGTCAATGGTGCTCGCTAGATGGTCTTCTGTCCAAGTATGTTTTAGCCAGAGCTCAACTAAGTTGCAGAAAAGTGCCAACCATATTTGCAACACTTATATTTAAGGTGTTCACGAACAGTCAAACAGCTATAACTGACCTTGACCGTAGCTCTCTTTCAATTGACTGCAAATCTTGCTTCAACTCCCTATACCACGTCAGGGCCTCAATCTACAAAACACCTCCAGCAACATAGTTACCTCTAGTTACGCATTGATTGATGTTATTAAGCGCTGTCGTTGTCCCCCAGGAGTAGATTTAAAGATTCGACGGGCTGGTATACTGTTGATCATAAGTACGCTTAAAACTTTTTGATCAGGCGAACTTCGTCGTTGAATTTACTCCTTCTCATTCCATCTGTACAAACTGAGCCGTAGATCATCAAAGGAATATTTCTCTCAAAGCGGCAAAAAGCGTTTTCATGGGGTTTCCACAGTTTCTATACTTCTGCACCAGACAGCAGAACCGGGACAATTATAGTTTGGTATTATATCTCGTTGGTTTAAGGAGAGAGGTCTTACTTTTTAGCGCGAAGATCGCTTAACATCCCCGGTGATTGTAAAGTCTATCTACCCTTAGCCTTTCACAACTTCGAAGTTATATCTGTCTGTTCCACCGACATTGATAGTCCTTACTTAGTTTTGTCCTCTTGTCAGAACTACAATATGTATCGAATTCATATTCTTGCACGACAAGGACAGGGGTTTTTCACGTCAGAATATGATTTCATTTAAGTCGCGTTACTATTTATTTTTTCGAAGAAGACAAGAATATTATATCAACTAGTCTGTCGTAATGGTATTAACTTCACTATACCTTAAAATTACTTAAAGTGTAAATTATATTTAAAACTGTACACTAGTATACAGCTACCATTTCGTCCCAATAATCCCGCTAAGGGGGAGTCATTATTACACGTGACTACTGCCTGATGAAAGACGAACCCGCACCCACAATAAAAGAGACAATTTGCATGATTTTCACGTACTCCTGTCATCTACATCTAGCTCACAGAGGAACAGTATATATCTGCCTCACCGTACACATTAATCGCAATCAATATTTTATGATACACAAAAGGCCCAAACATGTTTAATAAGTAATAACTCGGCAATATCCTCAAGGGTGTTGATTGGATGATATCCCGAGAGGATTACACCATCGTATCTTCTCTGTCGGATGGTGTATCCTTTCCCAAGACCTATAATAAAATGCGAAAAAGGATTATTGTGCGTGGTTTTTGTCAAAGGATATAAAAGTACGTATGTATAACAGGGGCTTGGTGTTGGTGTGCGTGGGCGAAAAACCAATTTTGCTGATTGAAAGCGGCGGAATTGAATGTTTTCTCTCAAGGAGCTCATGCTCACCATGTCTCGGTCTGACTTCAATAAGAAATATACATGCAGACATATATGTACAGTATAGCAATGTAAATATTTATACTTAAACAGAAAAGCGGATCCATCTAGCAGTTTTATCTGTATAAGCAATCAACTATCGCGATTGAACAGCCAACTGTAACTAGATCTGAAGAGTATGCAACACCCAGTGGAAATGACAGGAAAATATTTTTTTTTAATAAGAAGAGTCGCTTTCAAATTCAAGCAACATCTGGGGATAACCTTGAACTTGTTTGGGACGATGGGATGTGTAGACTGGGTGGAAGAGAAATGGTGTCATGTCGACCAAGTATATTTCCGGTTTCAACTATTAGCACAAATATGAAAAGTTTGGAAATTTTCCAAAATCACTCCATTATGCTTTCGCTACAACTACAACTGAATTAATGGGCTTGGCTGAAATAAGATTCCGGTTAAATAGCATTCCAACATTTTTTGCAGTCATTGTGAAACGCCGTCAAGTATATGATTGTATAGGAAAGTATGAAGAATCTACAGGTTACTTGGAAATAATAAGAAATTTTGACTTGCTTGGGTTTTTAAAAGGGCCATTACTTTGAGCGAAAGGTACTTAGTCCTCATTTACATGACAAACGATATACCTAAGTCCAAGGAGGCAGCTTTTGTACATTTGGACGTCATTTGCATATATTTGACTATAGGGGAGCCAGATTGTTACCTCATTTATATACATTTATGTACATAGAAAGCAAGAGCAATTGAGTATTGTGGGGGCGTTTTTTAAGATAAGAAGGAAATTTTAAAAATCTTCTTTGGCCATTACAGCTTGTTTTCTGCCAATTAGGTACGAATTCGTCAATTGAGTTGCAGAATTCAAAAATGTCCACAATCTTGACAGCTTTTTTGTAAAGATTTTCATTGCCAACCGTAGCAAAAGCCTGGAAAACTTCCATCAGTATTGAAAATGTGTCATTTCCATCATCTAAGGAAATGTTGTGTACCTATATGTTTTCAATAACATTTTAGAGGGCTGTAGAGGAAATCGGCAGAACGCAGGGGGATATCACTGGTGCGATCGTGAACTCTGGCAATAAAACCAGCGCTGAGATTAAACGAAGAATAACTCTTGCCAATCACTGTTTATTTGGGCTAAGAAAACCAATTGAGTAGCAAAGCCCTCTCTTGAACAACCCTTTATTTTTTATGGTGCAGAGGCATGGACTCTATCAAAAGCAGATGAGGTTACTCTTGGTTGTTTTGAGAGGAAAATTCTTCGAGTAATTTTCGGTCGTGTCTACATATAGACGGTGAATGGAGGAGGAGATACAACGACGGCCAATTTTTGGTAGTATATATTAACTTAACTTTTTGCAGTAAGTATGTATTATTTTTGCCATTTTCTATTTTATTCTATTTTATAGGTTTGTATTTTTGTATGTGGTAGTTCGCATCAATAGTGTCGATGGCCCGTTGCTCATGCTCTTTCGTTTCCCTTCTGAGAAGTCGTTGGTCAAAATGGCATAAGGTCTTTGGCACGAGAGAAGCGACCAACGCACACCCCATTTGAGCCACAAGACTTGGCAGTATACCAATTATTGAAAATGACTCTCTAAACATGTTAAGAGCCATTTGCAAATCATTCACAATAGCTGGGTGAGAGACACAGAACAACTGAGACTCCGAATCAGGAAATAGACGTTTGTGTTAGACACGCAGCAAGAAGTGAGGATGACTCTAAAATGTACGTCTGTGAATCTTGTCATCAGTATTTTCAGAGGTGATGGAGCATCATCTGTGCCCTTCAATTCTTGCAGATGATTAAGCAATAACTGAGAGTTGAATTCTGTTTGGTTTCGATATTCTGGACAGACAATACCCGAAGTAGTTTATATACAGATATTTGCTGAGGTATATCAATTAACCCAGCTTCTGATGAAGCCATCACGTATGCCAGACATTGAAGGCTGAGATACCAACACACTGGAGTTGTTTCTTGCCTCCCACCCCAATAAATAAATCTATGAGTGTATTATCCTATGCTCGACAAAGTTAAAGAAAAACCCCCGAAAAGAACCGTAGCAGTACGAGAAAGCCAACTGTAGCGAACTGAACTACTCAGCTTCCTTAGATATGAGTCTTATCTAATCGTTGTCGTTGTGGTTCCTCAATGCCGTAGCTGATAGTAGTGTCAGTCGCACGAATGTATTATAATCTTAACATAACTTAATATCCTGGTCCCAGACTGTTCCTTCCTCCCCATAGTTCTGAAAAGCTGTACTTCAAACCTGGAAAAACCATTGGGCAAGCTTTTAAATCTATTTTGCTCTTTTGGACTCTTTCCGAGAAGGTGGAAACAGCATTCATTCTGCCCGTTCATAAGAAAAAGCCAACCATAGCCTTTACGTCCGTTTATGTCATATTATTCTCAAAAAGGTGGAAATGCTGATCGTCAAGTTATGAAACATCTTGAATCACAGACATTCCTGGCAGTACGGCCTATGCGGCTATAAGTGCACTGCTGATTTGATGGCTCATTTCACCGAAATGTGGAACCAATCTCTCCAATCTGAAATAGAAGATTTTTGCGCTTGATGTGTCAAAAGCATTTGGCATTTAAAAATCATTTCGGTGGCATTTGCGTTGAAAGGTTTTGAAGTTTTGAGGTATGATTCACTGTCACTTTTTGGTTGAAAAATCATTAGTCTCGATAAAAATCGAGCAAACAGTGTGTTTAGATCAGATGTGGTGGTCATCTACTGATGAGCTCATCCACCAGATATCGGGGTGAAACGCATTACTGGAGTCAAAAGTCACAAATTTTTAAATTTCAGTTGGCAATCTTACACTCCACTATTTGAAAATAGTTTGATTAAGCTGAAAGGTTTAATTTGTTGGAATATTCGGTCGTTAACACCCCAATCTTTGAAGTAGTTTCGCTACAATCCGACTACGTATGCCTCGGTAGAAAAGCTAAAGCTAAGAGGTTGCCATATTTTTAACCAGAGTTCCAAGGAATACCGTTAGATCTGTGTCGAAAATGTGTGCATAAAAGATGCGCCTTTGTTCCTTCTAGGTACAATTTTTAGATATTTAAAATCAATTGGTCGCTCTCATGCGAATAAGCTTTATTTAGGGTCTAAAAACCAACTATGTATATATAAAAAGTTTGATAAAGAACTAACAATAACAAGACGGATCTAATTTAGACAGCATAACATATTTCATAGATGTTTTTAAAAAATGTATTCCAAACTCCAATAACTAATGAAAACAGCACTCGTGTATCTACATTTTATTTCACTAGTTTTTAACGTTGACTTTGCATGGAAAATTTCTACTTTTCAGTCTTTTTTCAGTGTTGACTCCGTAGTTTTCCATATTTGCAGATGATGATACTCACAGCAAGGTTTTTATCCACTAACTCCTAGTCTAGCCACCATCCTCCACATTTTAGCGGGATATTCTCCAGACAGTCTAACGGTGTCGAATTTAATTTTTCTACTGCTCATTGATCACCTATAAATATCCCCTGCCGATCGAGTCAGAGTGTGGGTCTGAGTTCCACACACAATATTAAAAGACAAAATAACTTCAGTATGACAATTTAAATTTTATTATTTCTAATTTATATTTTTCTTTACTTGTTTTCGGAAGGACACCAACGCCCGCCGCCGCCAAGTTTGCGAGTTGAGTTATCACTGGGGATAGCAGAACGTTTTTTCTTTTTACTCTCCTCGGTTTTTATATAGTTGTTGCAGCTTGCAGTTGTCTGAACTTCACGATCTCGGTGCTGACGGTTGCGTTCAATTTTCAATTGATAATGGTTGTGTCCAGTGCTTGTTATTGTTTTGTCGTCGTTGTGAGTTAGGTCGCCACAAGAGAACTCATCAGAGTTGGTTAAAAATGTTACCAGCGGCTTAAAAAGATTTCTCTAGAGTCTATAGGATTGTCACTATTGCACTCGTGCCTTCTCATATTGACCTTCACATAATTGTAAAAGATAATCGAAATACATAAGTATTGCCTTCAGTTCGTCATCCTAATCATATACTCATTGAATCCTTAAAGCCCTAATGTGAAACGTCTGTTAGTCAATCGATGCATAGAACTATGCACCCAAATTATTTCAAGCTGCATCCACAAAGCCAATTACTTTTTTATGAGACCTTGACTTCGTTAGTAGGTATCTACATTATATGTGTCTGTGGTAAAAAACATTTTTACACATATTAGTATCTGCCACAGGGTGAACTTTTAACATTTCAAAACTACCGTATGTCCTTCGGAGAGTTTTCAATTAGGTATTCAATTTGGAAAACAAATTTTGCAATTGAACTCATTTGCGCATAAGCAACCCAAATACCCAACCATCACATCCGTAGCCTCCCCAAAAAGTTATTACCATCCATATGAGGGCAAATACCCATGACAAATGGAAGGATACAGTCAGTACTGCATTCATTATACCGATGTCCTTTCAGATTTGATGGCTGAGACGTAATGCAGAGCACTCTGGTCACTGAGTTACTCATTGAAATGACCACAATTACATTACATCAATTTATTAACTGAATGCGTTGACAGACAGGATCAAAGATCTGCACTCTCGAACTGAGGTGGTAATTGAATGAAAATCAGGACCAACATTTTCATTGAACTGTTATAATCGAGTGTGCCTGTGCATATGCGATTTCGTTTGTCTTTCAAATATTCATCTTTTTGTGTTGATGTGTTGACGTGTTGACATGTCCTTCGACTCTCAATCTTGTGTATGCAATCGAAAGGGTAAGCCCTAGCCCTTGCCTTGCATATGCATATACAGTATACACGTGTATGTATGTGTTGTGTATGTCATGTTGGCCATTAAAAATGTCCCACATTCCCCCTGGAATTGGTTGAAAAGGGACAAGCTTTCTCCTATTTCACTGACATGGAAGGAGGAAGAAGACCATAAAAGTTGACATTCGTTCATGTGATGCTGTCTGAGGTAATAATAACCAGGACAGCAGTAGCAAGCAATCATTTGCGCTCCGTTTGGCTCAGGTTGGTGTTGCTGAATTGTTAGTGTTTATTGATTTTTGGTTGACATGACTTTTTTTTTTCCTTTTTTTGTTTGCTGTGTTACTTTTGATGAGCTCCGATATCCTGTCGATGTCGTTGTCTTCATTCGATTTCTATCTCCTATAGACAACAAAGTTTGGGTATAGAGAAAGATGAAGACGGCTGTGCTGAATCCGTGTAATCAATGACTTCAATAATTCGTGATTTATGCAAAAGGGATGCGTCAACTGTTCGTTCTATTTCTGACTGCGATAAGAACTTGTTGTCGGAGATGTTACATAGGGGTGAGGGTGGTGGTAGGTTAATAATATTGTATTTCGACTTCGGAAAATCCCAACAGTATCGAATAGATGGAACTGAAATGAGGGAGAAAACGCTTTGGGCATTGGCTGGAAATTGAATACAGTATTTATTAGGCTTTGGTTGTGCTCAGTTATAGATAGGTGTTTTGAAAAAGTACAATTTCTTGGGTATTTTCCTTCCTATGCTACCACCCCCTTGTGTTAGTACATACCTACCACTGGGAACATACATACATACATACATTTTCAATGGCCCGCTTATCCATTAAGTGGGTCGCGGGTGTAGGTTGCTCAAGTGGAACCTCCATAGCTCTCGATTCTCCGCCATCGACTCTAAATCATCAAGGGCAATCCACATATGGTTAGAGGAGAGATTATGAATTTGATCTAACCATCTCATTCTGGGTACCATTCTGGATACCATAGCACGTCGTGGGATCCTGATCGGGAACATGCGTTTAACATGACCAAACCACCGAAGCATGGACCGCTCCGTCCGGAGAAGTAGCTGCCCGACATTGAGTTTCTTACGTATCTGGTATTTCTAATGCGATCTGTATGGGTCTCACCAGCAATACAACGGAGAAATCTCATTTCGGCAGCTTCTATCCACTGAGTAGTCTAAGTAATAATAAATATATAATTCACAGACATTATGTAGCTTCAAGAACTTCTCAGAGAGTGTGCCATTACCCATTTCACTGAAATTGGAATTACCATGACTCTGTAGAACAACTTTAGAGATCTGAATCTGACTTTCTGAGTACTTTTGGAGTCATTCGTGAAGATTTAAGTTCGATCCAGTCATGTCTAAGAATAGGGAAGTTGAAGGAAAGTCCGCAATTCTAGACAGACAACACCCGAAGGAATTTATATACAGATCTTTGCAGAGGTAAATCAATTAACCCAGCTTGTACCTAAATGCGCCAACACGTGTACCAGGCATTGATGGTCAAAATATCAACTCGTTTCTCACCTCTCACCCTAAAAAACACTCAATTGAAGACCACTGTACCATATCAGCCAATTTCTTGTACTCCGCTCCGACTACAAAGTTAAAAAAAAAAAAAAAAACTTCGAAAACAAAGTATGGAAATACGAAAAAGCCAACAAGATCGGACTTAACAGCTTTTTTAGGACTTTTAACTTATCTTTATGCTTCCTCAATAACAACGTGAATGCCGCCACTGATATGGTATCAAATATAATCACCTTAGGTATGAAGTCCTTTATTCCCAATATGATAAAGAGTATCAAACCAAAAGAAAACGCGTGGTACGACTCGAGCTATAAAGAGGCTATTAGATTAAGGCAGTTTAGTTTTCGGTCTTACAAAACCAACTCATAGAGGAAAACCGAAAAAAGTTTAAGCGAGCCAGAAATGACTGCAGTGTTCTCATAAAGCGTGTCAATTTCTCACATGACCAAAAGTTGAGAAAAAAAATACTACAATGCCTCAAGGGTAGTAAAAACTTTTGGTCATTTGTAAAAAATATATTAAGAATTCGGCCTTGTCAGCGATCCCAACGCTCATTTACAATGACACTCCAGCTGTGAGCTCTTTAGACAAACATAATCTGCTCGCTGCACATTTCGCAGTCAGATCGATGCTTCCAGATTGCGCTTTATCCCCACCTGAACTCGAGAGCGTCGAATTTACCATTGGACAAATCCATTTTCGCGCTCGTGCAGTTGCAAGAGTACTTTATGATCTCAGCATAAATAAATCCGCTGGTCCGGACTCTGCCAAAATCACTACGTGTGCTTTTTCGGCTTTTCTATCTTCATCTTTCCTGGACAAATTGGTCCCACCAAATACCGACCCATATCAACTAACATCCATTCTTCTTTCTAAGGTCATGGAAATTCTGATAAATCGACAGCTTATAAAATATCTTCAATTACGGAAACTTATCATTGACCGGCAGTACGGTTTTCGTGGCAACAGATCTCTATGGTGATTTGATGACTTATCTCACCGAAAAGTGGAACCAATCTTTCCATCACTCCGGTGAATCGAAGATTGTTACGCTTGATATTTCAAAGGTATTTGACAGGGTTTGTTACCTAGCTGTTTTTTCGAAAATGCGTGCTTATGGGATCGATGTGTCTCTTATTCAATGGATAAGAAACAACCTTCAAGTTGTTTTGGATGGTTTCAAGTCTGAAACCCATCCCCATGGAATTTAATGCTTCAAAAACACTATGCTGTCTGCTGTCTCTAAAGTAAAACCCGATTCCACAGCCATTATCCATGAAAGGGACTTGCATGTTGCATCACCGGACATACAGTTTATTGTCTTGTAGATTTTTAGATCATCTGTGTACAAAGGACATTTTGAGCTTGATACGAAAGAGCGTAAGTCGTTAATAAAAAGAAGAAAAAGAAGAGGACCAATATGACTTCCTTGAAGAACACCCGAAAAATGTTGAATTTTATTCAAAAACGCGGATCCAATTTTAACAAATTGTTTTCGATTGGTCAAATAATTACCAATCCATTTTAATATACTGAATGAATTACAAAAAGTTTTAGTTTATTTAAATGAATATTGTGCTGAACACGATCAAAGGCTTTTGAAAAATCAGTACACACGCAATCTACTTGAAGACGTTTTTCAATATTTTCAAGATAGTAATTGGTAAAATCAACCAAGTTTTTAGCGGTTGATCTATCACTTACAAACCCGTGCTGAAATTCAGAAATATAGTTTCGAACAACTGCCTCGAATACTTTAAGAAACAGTGTTGCAGCTTTGCTATATGTCTATAATTCTCGATACATCTCTTTGAACCCGATTTGAAAATAAAAGTTGTGAGTGAATTTTTCCAACAGTCTAGAAACACGAAATCGCCAAGAATTTCCTCAAACGGTGCAAGAGAAATTTTACACCTTCTGATCTGGCTACAATATATAAGGCGTTCATTCGCCCCAAACTTGAGTTTCATTCTTATTATCTGATCTGATGGGCCGAAAACCCTATTGTACCTACAGGATCCGAAATCATGCGTTGAAACTAATCGGAGAACATCGCGAATTTTATTAATTTGCTTAAACAATAGTTGTGTTTTTAAGAAACATCGCCAGCCAGTAGTTGGCAGTTGGGGCACATTTCACATGCTAATTAAAACAACAACCTGCTGGCAACAACTCATGATTTTCTCCCCAGCCGGAGAGCTGCTGGCTGGCAGCGGGCTAAATTTAATTCGCAATGAACAAACAGGTGGCGCTGAAAGTAACAAGTGGTTTAGAATTTTCGTACAATTTGCTTAAATCATAATGGCGTTCTTATCTCATGCACACAACATTCCAGAGAAAATTGTCAATATTTATCAAATATTTCTACCAAATGCATAATTTTATACGAACTGCTGGTATGCTTTTAGGCTTATTGCCTAAATTCATTTGGCTGGCTTCATCTTGCTGGCAATTGTGCAGGCAACTGTCCAAATGAATGGCCGGCTGGCGATGTTTCAAAAAAACATGCCTTATATAAAAATGGTGTGGAAAATGTATAGTACTTCATCAATTGAAAACGGCTTGGCCGATTTGGCTAAACAAATGTTTCAGTTGTTCGTAATTGCCAAATGAAAGTTCTTCCGAGAGAAAATTTTGGGAAAACCTTCAAAAAATTGGAAAAATCGAAAATGGATTTTTTGTATGAAATTTTGTGTGCAACTGTTCCGGAATGGCTTTTTGAAAAAGAGAAAATTCTGGAAAAATGCGAAAATCTTGACGAAATTTTGCATTTTATCGCAGGATTTGATGATTTTGGACGATATAAAGGTGGAAGGTTCGTTGCGAAGCTTGGAAAATTTCGGATAATTGCGAAATTCATTCTGATAAAAGATGGTTCGCGTGCATTTTGGGTGGAGAAATTAACGAGATAAATAATAGATGGCGCAGTGCAGCGATCAATGCCACACCCGATAGATGGCGTTATACTTTGCTGTGCGCAATTCTGACAGGTGTCTTTTTCGCATTGTCATTTTCTATTGACAGAATGTGCTATTTACTATCTGTATTTTATTATCAGTTTATCAGAGTTTATCTGAAGGCGTTAAATTGGGGCGAAACGAAGTTCGCCGGGTCCGCTAGTAAAATAAAGAAACTCTTTCATAAGCCGTACTACATGAATGTGGAATGCCTTGCCCAGCTCTGTCTAGTGTCTCTCTCCCTCAGTACACTTTACAAAGATTTAAAACCAAAGTACATCGGAATCTCCTATCTTCTCTATCCCAATTCGCTTAATGCCCGCGCTGTGTAAATATCACTACACTATAGGTGTAGTCATAAACTCTTTTAGTTGATCATGCGGATATGAGATATCGTTCCTCCTAAAATACTTGGCGTCTACCCTACAACTCTAAAATCTGAAAACAGACAAAAAAAGCACTCAAGTCATTTACTTACAGATCAACGAACAAAATAAAAATTCCATCATCGTAGGAACGTACAAGCTTTCCCTCTTCACGTGCCTTATTAATATTTAATGCACTTTTATTTATTAATAAAGTATAGTTTATAAAATCTCCTGCCGGCGTATATAATATGTAGTAAACACTAACATCGCACGGACGACTCAAAAATGCAGAACTCGTAATATTTGTAACTAACTATTTTTCAATAGAAATGTTCATACTTTCTCCGTACAGTATCTACTTACGTATGTATGTATATGTTGCTTATAAAATTGTTACTGCATATTATATATGTTAAACATTTTATCACTATTAAAAATTTCCAGAAAATAGGACAAAAGTAAACAAAACAGACACAATATACAATATCGGCGGCTGTTTCGATTTAATTTTGTGGAACTGAAAGGAAACTTTCTGCGGCAATGGAACATTAATTAGCAAACACAAAACAGATGCAAACATTTTACTTGAATATTGCTTTTAGTTAAGAATTTAAAATGCACAGCGTGCCGTGAACCAATGAAGGACTACTACATTTTCGGTTAGCGAAAATCTCTTAAATGCGAAATTCGATAAATTTAGAGCATAACTCTTGATTCGCTATTAACTTAATGGAAATTTATGTCGAAAACCATTAAAATGTTGGCACTTCTTCAGTTCGTGAAGGAAACAAATTTATTTTCCTCCAAAATATGCTATAAATTAACTTGATGTGATGCCTTGAGAATGGAACATTTTGACAGACCTTTGGTTTCTTGTTTATTGTTGTTGTCATTAATTGAGAAAGAATTATGGAAATGTTAAATGCAGGTGCATTTATGGCTTTGATAGAAATGGGACATAATGAAGAAAAACGAGTTGTTGGTACAAGAGTATTTCTGTCTTCATTTTTTCAAATTTCTAGCCAAATTGTTCTAAATTATTTATACTTGTCGCCTTGAAGCCGATACTAAGCCGGGAAGTTATATCTCCACACCAATCTGGCAAAGTATAAAAACAGCAATCCATAGTGTCGTCAACTTGGTCAAAAAAAAAAAAAAAAAAAAAAAAAAAACAGGAAAACAGAGATTAAAGAATAGGCTCTTGCTGCTTTTCTGAACATTGAAGAAGCTTTTAACAATGTCGAAACAAATGCAGTTGAATTTGAAAGAGTTCTTTCAATTCTTAAGGTAAATAATATTTTTATAAACTGTGTAACGTATACATGCTTACGAATAGACTAATCGGATTAGAAGTATCCAGCATCTAGAAGCTGGAGGCATCCCTAAAGTGAGGTTCTTTTACCCCTTCTCTGAGTTTTATTGGTAAGGTTAGGATATACATGGTGTGAGTTCATCACGGTGGACTGGGTACCATATTGGGCCCATCGCCATCTCTGGGTACCGTCACGGTCAAAACCTAAAGCAATTCGCTCAAGCAATTAATTTCCCTACAGAACACAAAAATTGTTTCCATTTTGTTTTTGAGGCCAACCTCCTCCAAATTGCCGAAGAACCTTTCGAGCTATTTCCTTTTATTCCGAGCAAATAGCTTGACATTCACAGAGAAGATGAGTTATATCCTCTGCGACATGTAAGTCTTCGCAATACATGCACGTGTCCATATTAGTTAAACCTATCGTGCTTCCTTAGAAGACAGTCCCTGGAGAGTATCCCTATTGCCATTTGCTGAGTTTTATTAATTCTACAGATTTTTTTCTGATCTAACTTAGGCCACAGAACTTTTGAAATCTACTGCATTATATCCGACCATCTTTGGTCTGCCTTATTTCTAGTTTTCTCGAGAATAATTCTCTTGGCCACGGCTATTGGTGGTCTTATGCCCTCAATAGATTTCAACTTGTGGAAGCTCTGCTCAGATTTTGTTCAGAACGTCAGCCCTTTCGTTACCCTCAATGTTACAATGTCCTGGTAACCAGCACAATCTGACATGGTTCTTTCCACATAATGCTGTGAGCATTGTTCTGCAGCTCTTGACTAGTTCAGATTTGATGATGAAGGACTCTTACGCTTTTAGCGCTGCCTGGCTATCAACGTAGATAGCGATATTCTTGTTTGATATTGATCCCATATGAAGTAGATCCGCAGCTTTGAAAACGCCTAGAATCTCTGCCTGGAACAAACTGCATGTATTCGAAAGTCGTCCCTCTCTGGGTATAGTATTTCTCGTGGTAGGCGAGATCCTGATTAAATTAGAATTTAGTGGAGTCAAGCAGTTGTCTACTCAGTGCCGATGATTTAGATCTGCTTGCGACTAAAAAATTCCTATCCACTATTTCTTCTTCTTCTTTGTCGGAGGTTGTTACTATCTGAAGGAGCACTCAGACACAACTACTGGTTCATTGTACTGCCAAACAGACACCTTACATTGCTGTACATAGTTTTCCCGTCTTTCGAAGAAAGATGAGAAGGAGCTTCAGTGATGAAGAGCTTAGATGTTCGGCACTCACCACGTCAGCCCCAAAGATCCGCCACCTGATGCAAGCAAAGGCAGGACAACTACAGAGGAAGTGCTCCGCTGTATCGTCATCCTCTCCACAAGCAGGACAGATGGTGGTGTTGCTCAAGCCCAACACATTTAAGTGTTTGGCAAAAGCTTGGTGGCCCGAAAGGACGCCCACAAGAAGTCTGCAGTCGATTCTCCTGAGAGACAGAAGGAAAGACGAGGACCTCTTGCATATGTCCGGACGCAGTCGTTTGGTCTGTCTACACCCACTACAGCCACGCCAACGACACTCGTGTTCACGAGAAACCCAAGTATAAATGGATGACCTAACCACAGATGCAGGCAAACCCAACGCAGGTTCAGGTCCTAAGAAATCTTCTTCTGAACCCACCCTGGCAAGCTCATCAGCGATCTCGTTTCCCTGGATACCAGTGTGACCTGGGACCCAAACAAGTTTGACCGTGTTTAGCCTACCGACCAAGTTCAGAGAAAGCTTGAGTTCGAGCACTAACTAGGACGAGGTAAGAGGGTTGGGCAGCGCTTTTAAAGCAGCTTGGCTATCACTGCAAACGCATATGCTTCTAGCCCTCCACCTGTTTGTCACAATATAGCGCATAGCCATAAGGATAGCGAAAATCTTCGCCTGGAAGACAGTCGCATGGTTACCCAAGGGGTAGTGTAGTCTAATGTTCTCGCTTTCCACGAAGACTCCAGAACCAGACCCCTGTCCGGTTTTTGAGCCATCCGTGAATACACGATGGCATTCCTTCCCTGGCTCTGAGTCTGGCAAAAGCCATTCAGTTGCCTGAGGAAAGTTGACGTGGTAGTTTTGTCGCAGTAGGATTTCTGGTGTCATTGCGTCAGACGGCATATCCATAAGACAGGGGTCAAAGGATAATTCTCGCACAAGTTCATCAAAATTCCAATGCGCGTGGTACCAAAAGCCACCTCTCTTTAACCGGGAGATGATTTTCAGCGTACACCCCATGATAAAAATATCAAGGGGGGGGGAGGTTCATCAAAGCATCTAGAGCAGAGCCCGGAGTGCTGGGGAAGGCCCCTGTGCAGCCAAGGCAAACCGTTCTTTGGAGTTTGGCGAAAGAGGCCATAACACGTTTCCGCGAAAGCCTGTTCCACCACACAACCGATGCATATGAGAGAAGTGGTCTTACCATTGCCGTATAAATCCATAGGACCCTTTTAGGAGATAAGCCCCATGTCTTCCCAAAAGCGCCTTTGCACTGCCAGAAAGTCGACAGCGCTTTATCGGTTTTTAATTCAACATGCTTGGCCAAAGAAGTTTTCTATCGAGGATTACTCCCAGATATTTGACTTCATCAGAAATCGGAATAGTGACACCTTTTAGCACAAGTTGAGACAGACCAGTGATATCCTATCCACTATCAGTGACGAAATAAAAGACCTCTATCAGTGGTTAACTCTTAGACCAAGAAATGTTGAGTGGCAGTAATTCTACATAAGACAAATTCTGCAGATATTACTTTTCCCATTGACAGCCATAAGCAGCCATAAAAGCAATCTCAATCGTAGAGCTAAAACCTAAGCTTGTAGGTCGTTGTCACATCGAGCCAATGGGTTCTGACTAACTTTAGACTATGCTGAGTTCTTGGACACAAAGGCGAGTCTGAAAAGAAAAAAAAACGGATGCGCTGGCAAGAAATTGATCCTCCCTTGAACTAAACCAGGCCAATAGCACAGTAATGATGCTCACCTGCATTCGCAGATAGGCAATTGGGACCAAAATACTAATAAAAGATGGATTTATATTTAGAGTTTAGATACAATTTTTTTAAGTATTTTTTGCTGTCGACATGAAATATGTTTAATTATTGTTATTTCGTAATCAACTGTATATCTGACTTTCTTTTGGTACTCTTGGTATTCTGGGGTTTTACAAAGATGTCATTTAATTCCCAGTGTTATGTTATTTCAAACTGCAGATATTTCATCAAGCAAACTCATCTAATAAATTGTCTTAGATAAAATTTACCTCCCCCTAAAGAATATTACACCGAACATACAGAGATCATAAAAAAAAACCTCATGTGTCAAGTATGGCAATAAAATTCGAACAAGAAAACATTCAAAATGATAAAGACATCAACTTTATTTTATATAGCCTACACAGACTCCACGTGGTATAGCCAGAAAATGATTTTTATTTTACGAAAATTGTGTATACGACCCATTACGTGTGTTCATGTAACGTGACAGAGATTTTTAAGTAGGTCCATCAAATGACGAAATGTCCTTGATAAAAATAGGTTCCCCCTCAAAATAATCAAGACAGAAATCCCAAAAATTCCATCTAAAACCTTAAGAATGTCAAAAAAAAAATACAGTAAACATTTTTCTCCCTTCTTATTCGTAGGGTGTTTCCACATCTAATGTTTAGTTCATCCTCACTTTCTTGAGAGTGAACACACCCATGTGTGCTCTTAAAATGTCAACTTGTCAAGATTAAACATATAGATATAATACATTTAATTTTTCATTGAAAAAAAATACCCTCAACCAAATCGAATACTGATAGATATCGCAGGCACACTTTCTGTATCAGGCTAAAATAAAATAATATACCAAGTACAAGGACATAACATAACCATAACCGCAATGCATTAGGATGCAATGCTAATGATCATTTGGTTGATTTTCTCATTTTTAATTAAAACTTAAGAGCAATATATACCACCACAAAGCAAATATAGATGAGGCAAAGCATAAGCAACCCAGTGCCAGTCCATTAAAATAGATAGAGTGAGAGAAGGGTGTAAGGGTAGATGGTGTGATGGTGGAAATGTATATGAAGCAAGCGGATGCCTGTCGAGGACGATTGAAGTAATGAATTTCTGTGTTCTACATCGACGAATGGTTGCATAATTGCCGTGGAAAATATTCCACTTGAAAGCTGAAGGGAAAGGTGTACATTAACAAGTACAATTTCTTCGCTTTAAGGATGTTGTTTTATTTTACTGTTGCTTATGTACAACTGCCTCTAGTTGGTTTTTTTTTTATTTACTCAGAGTAGAGCGAAAAGAGGTCAGATAATTGATGAAAGAACGTAGTCTGAGGAAAATGGAAGAAATCCATTCAGTGGGACTTATGTTTTGAGTGCGCATTCGAAAAGGAATAACTTTTTTTTTCGTCAAAAGTTTAATTAATCGTTTTTATAAAACAATTAGACCATTTAAGACTTTGGAAGAGAATACTTTTATTAAAATACCGCCCGGCTTTGCTCATCCACACGAATTGAATTGCCTGGACAATATTCTCGTCTCAGGACAATGCATTTCAATGTTCCAAATTGGACAAAATTTGGCTCCCAGGACTGTCGAAGAATAGCTTTTGCAGTTTTATTTTTATGGGAAGCTCCACACCCCGTTTTTTCACTTTTGATCAAACTTCACAGGAACTTCACTCCAGGGCCAATAACTAAGATTATCTACAAATGTAAGCTCAATCGGCTTCGTTGTTTTCGAGATATACGATCTTGAATGTTTCTTTTTGTGTGTGGGAGGTCCCACCCTTTTGTCCAATTAAAAACGAAATAGTCTATCGCAGTACTTTATCGCGTAGCTTTTTAAAATTGGTTCAGTGTTTCCAGGGTTTATCCCCTTCAAAAAAACATTGCGTTCCATGTGTGATTTTTTTTTCGTAGGACAATTTCGATAGTAGTGTGATGTGATAACAGATAGTGAAAATCCCTTCTGCGGCTATCACACAATCCCATCGAGACCTTTGATATCAAAAAAGAATTTAGACAACGAGATGTGCTTTACTTTTTCAACATGAAATAATTTGAGAAAATTATGCAGGACTCGCAAGCCAACACCAAGGGCACAATTTTCCAAAAGTCTGTGCAACTACTGACATTACTACAACTACAACTTATGACATTGACATAATCGGCAGAACGCAGCGAGCTGTCACTGGTGCATATGCGAGTATTAGCACAGTAGCGGTAAAAATGAGTTTAGTGGCGAATAAGGGTAAAAGAAAATACATGCTGTCAACAAGAAAGGACACAGAACATATTGAAATCGGACAGAGCGTCACGATGAACATCTATAACTTTGAGGTGGTTAGGGACTTTGTCTACGTCGGCTCCGCTTTAATCTCTAACAATGAAACCACCGCAGAAATTAAACGAAGAGTTACACTTGCCAACCGCCAATTCAAGAAACACTTACGAAAAATATAAGACCTCATAATCCCAGTCCTTCTCCATTGTGCAGAACCATAGACGTTAACAAAGGCGGATGAAGATCTTCTTGGTCGTTTCGAACTCAAAATTCATCGAGTGATTTTTCGCTCCCGTTTGCGTTGACAATAACAGGCCTTGTAGTAGGACATTTAACAGATAACTCTATTCAACTGTACAGCGACATCGACCTGGTCAGTAAAGTAGGTATCTGTCGACTATAAGACGGCTAGGATATGTAGAGCGAATGGACGCCAACGCTCCGGCCCGAAGAGTCTTCAATTCCAATACGGCGGAACAACGCAGTAGAGGAAGACCTCGCTTAAGTGGCGCGCACAAGTGGAAGGGGACCTTAATTAACTTGGAGTCCGCAATTGAAACCGTTTGACCAAAGATCGGGCTAAGGGGAAAGGCCTGTCGGTTGAGGCCCAGATCCACCCCGGACTGTAAGTATGTAAGGCTATCACTTGCTTCCTTATCTGGAGAATTCCAATTTTACCTTATAAATATTAATTATTTGTTTTTAAAAAAAATGTATTCGCAGTAAACCCAAGTTTAGGTTATGATTATGTCAAATTTCCATCTACCATGGGCCATCCTAATAACGACCATACACATGTTTACACAATTTGCACTTCAACTACAACAACTCTCTCGGATAATAAAACAAGATACTTATTAGCAATGCCCTGTAGGGGAGCAATTAATGAGATACTCTGCATGGTTCTGCTTTCCACCCACTATGGGGTAGATTATAATTATGAACTTAAAATCAATATGATTTTACAGACAACTGATAGATTTTAAAAACAAATTAAACTTCAATTGGCATGTACTTCAAATAGTTAAATTTAACATACAAACCGTGGGATTTGTGAGTTTAATTAAAAGGCAACTTTTGTGGCTAAAATTGGCGGGTGTTTCAGCAGACTCGCAAATAATTGATAATAGACCTAAGGAGAAGAAGATGGTTGTACTGTTTAAGTGATATGCATTTAGTTGTCTGCACAAATACCGTATTTGAAAGAGTAATTTCGTTCACATAGCAGTTCCATTGGAAATGTGAAATGTCTATAGAATATTAATCGGTTCTTGAAAAGCCTTCTATGCGATACTGGTTTTAGATTCGATATAAGTAGGTACAATCAAGTGAGGTCCGAACACATGCGTGAGCCTTTATACTTTATTATAGAGCAAAAGGATCTTCAAATAGAAGTAGGTTGGCGTGGCGTGAATAATTTTAAATGGTAAGTCGGCGTTTTTATGGAGGCTCATCAAAATCATCTACTTACTCTTTAAAAAATTTCTTCAAACATATTTAGGTACGCAGATCATAGCCAAGACTCAAAAACAGTGAGAAATCAAGCAACTTCAACATCAGTATGTTTTCTCTTTAAAAGATACTCACACAATCTCCCCGATGAGTCGGAGAAAAGCGTGTTATTTTATTGCATAAGAGAGCCAGAGTAGCCTTTGATTTGAACAGAGGATACTTCCCTCAGAAAAATACAGAAAATTATTAAGTAGGTAAAAAAGGGAACTGGCGGACCTAGCTACTCTACTATGTACATCTCAGCGCAGCGATAGGAAATTCACAAAATATGTCGGAGAAAAGCGTGTTATTTTACCGAAATTCCCAATTACAGCACCAGAGCAGCGATAAAAGAAAGATACACACAAAACCCACCAAATAACCCGAAGAAAAGCGGGTTATTTTTTTGCATAAGAAAACGGACGTTGAACAGAGAGGACCAAATATCGACACCATGTCCAATTGAGTTGGTGTAGTGTGCTCGGGTCGGGGTGTGTACTGTGTACCTTGCGCAGATGAATAGATTACATATATTATTAAGTTTATCCCGTTGATTTTATGTTGCTCGTTTTTAAGTAAACATTTTTGTGTATCGCTATCTGAAACTTTTAAAAGGTACCTCGGTAGGAATCGAGTTACACCTTTTTCATTGATTCATTTTTAATGGTCCGCTTATCCATTAAGTGGGTCGCGGGTCAGGCACGTAGCCAGGGGGGGGGCTTGAGGGGCTGAAGCCCCCCCCCCCGAAAGTCTTAAACAAAAGCCAAAAACTCAAATTTTCTAACTGATAGGATAGCTCAACTTTTTGTTTTGAAATACTTTTTCCGGGAAAGGCGAACCTATAACGCTTCAACAGCGCCCCGAGATGCTTGCAGATGTCTGTTAGTTCCAAATTTTGCTTGTCCTGTAACAAAAGGGGTTTTGGAAAGTTTATGTCCTCGCGGTTGTCAAGTGGACTGTATGCTCATGAGCATTAGCAGCCTGTCTTATGGAGCGCCCAAAAGTTGCATTTCGAGGAACAATGTCTTTGAGTTCCTCGGAACATCTACCATGGAAGTACCTATAGAACAAGCAGAGGTCAGCGACTTGTCTTCTGTGCACCAATGGTTGTAGGTTCAATGTGAGTGAAGGGTCTCCAATAAGTCAAACTGTTCGTCTCTGTATGCTGTCAAGTATGTTGAGCGAATGTTTTGGGGACGAGCTCCATATATGGGAGCAATATTCCAGGCCTGGTCTAACCTGTGCTTTGTACAGTAGGAGAAGTTGCTTGGGGCTAAGGTACCTCTTTGCTCTAAATAGGTAGCTCAACTTAGCAGACGCCAATCGTGCAATATTGGATTGTGATCCTGCCATGTGATTCCTGAATTGACTGTGACTCCTAAAATGTGCATTGAGTCCTTGGGATGAAGGAAGCATTTTTCCTAGAAAATGTTGTGGTCTGTGCCTTGTTTGCAACTGAAACTGAAATGACCGTAATGGGGCTTAATATAAATTCAATTCTTTAAAAATAAGGAGAATATCCCGGTAGGTATACAGTATTCAAACGCTAGGTATGTACACTGTGCAAGCCATAGCTTTAACCTGGCTCTGCCATGTCAACTCCTGCAATTCGCAATTGCCTTAGTGTAGTTAGTGAAATAGCTAATTTCTTCCGCAACCTTTCAAATGCATATTATGTAACTTTCAAAACTGTCATAAAAAAAACACGCACCAGATAGCCGAAAAACTCGACTTCTGCGCCTTTGTGAAACAAAATTCATTGTGACAAAATTCAAATGCATCTAAGTATTGGAAAAATAACTAGCAGAACGTGGGTGATGTCTTCGAAAGTATCAACACTTTTGGCAGCGGTCCAAAAAAGCGATTGCCTAGTAAGCCTCATTGTATACGAACAACTTTTCAGTTTAGCGCTGCCTACAGTTTATCAGTTTCCTACAAAACAAATCCTTAGATTTCGTTTCTGCAATCGACCTCACAAAAGAAGTTCTGAATTCTCTTTAATACATCAGAGAAAATGCCGAAGATTTTTTCAGAGACGCTTTTCAATCCGCATCCTTACTTGCCGAGGACTTATTTGAAGAACTTCATTGAAACAAACAACGCATTCCAATCCGGAAACCTCTCCTTCTGAAGCCTTTTTTGGTGTGCCGATACTGATTTCTTGCACAGATTCGTTAATACAAAATCTTACGGCAAAATTCATGGTCAACGAAGACGTTCTACCATCGATCGTTTCAAGCTCTTCTCCCAGGTTTTGCTGCAGTTTAGCCTGAGCGAAAAGTTGGAAAAGTTAACACTTTACTTTTAAAATGCAATTTCGTTATCAGCTGTGAAAGCTGAGTATACATTCTTTGGTGCGAAAAAAAATCGTCGTGTGACGGTTCTACCAAAGTTTTGAAATTGCTTGATGTGACAAGACTTACTTTAGACTTATAAATTTGTCGCTTACGGTTTTAGCAACCACAGATAGTTTTGAAAGAACCCTTTCAGCTATGAAGCTAGGCCTAGGGTATCTACCGCCTGTAGCGCCACTTATTTATTTTTTATTAGCTACGAAAAAGATTGAATCAATGTCCCGAAGCGTTATGGAGAATTCAAGGTTAAGTTCACTTGCTATGATATCTGTTCATTCGGATATTATTGTGAATGCAGATAAGGTGATTGATCTCATATAAAAAAAAAAATCAAGACGTTTTCTGCTTTGAAAAAATGTGACTAATAGAAATCAATGAACTGGAATATACATAGTTTTTTGTTTCGTAAGACTTGGAAGCAAGCCCCCCCCGAACCAAAATCCTGGCTACGGCCCTGTCGCGGGTGTAGGTTGCTCAAGTGGACCCTCCATAGCTCTCGATTCTCCGCCATCGACTCTAAATCATCAAGGGCAATCCCCATACGGGTATATGAGAGATTATGGACTTGATCTAACCATCTAATCGTTGGTCTAGCTAGAGGACGCCTGCCTGATGGTACGGATTCCAAAGCACGTCGTGAAATCCTGGTCGGGGACATACGTTTAACATGACCAAACCACCGAAGCATGGATCGCTCCGACCGAAGAAGTAGTTGCTCGACATTGAGTTCCTCACGTATTCTGGTATTTCTGATGCGATCCCTACGGGTCACACCAGCAATACTACGGAGAAATCTCATTTCGGCAGCTTGTATCCGCGATCTTATTCTTTCGGTCATTACCCAAACCTCATGACCACATGACCATAGTTAAGAGTTGGAACAAACACCGAATTAAAGATTGACAACTTAGCTTTGACACCAAGTTCAGTCCTCCTAATAACAGAATGACCAAGCTGTCTCAAAATTGGCCCAGCCTGACCAATCCTACAGGAAAACTCGGCATTGAACCTTCCATTACTCGTGAATAAGACCCCGAGATACTTGAACTTCTCCACCTGTTTTAATGGGACTCCACTAACATGCAGAGTACATTCAACAGGTGTTCTGGAGACGAACATCACTTTAGATTTGTTCACATTTACCTTCATCTCAGCTTCAACACAAACGGCTACAAACCGATCGAGTGCGCGCTGAAGTTCAGTCTGAGAGGACCCAAGGATGACCAAGTCATCAGCGAATAGCAAATGACTTATCCTCCGATCTCCCAATTCGAAACGTTTTTCGCCAACACTACGCTGTAACATCCAGTCCATATAAGTAATGAAAAGGAGAGGAGACAAGACGCACCCCTGGCGAAGTCCAACGCCAACGGTGAAAGGTATTGATTTAACGCCGTTTACACGAACATAGCTTTTACAGTTTGTGCAAAGAGATTGAAATGCTCTCAAGAGAGAACCGTCAATTCCATACTCCTGCAATACACTCCAGAGTTTACCTCGAGGGACTCGGTCGTATGCTTTCTCCAAATTTGCGTAAACAGATGTAGCATACTCCCAAGCCTTCTCAAGTACTATTCTGAGAGTGAATAACTGGTCGGTTGTGTTTCTGCCGGGACGAAAGCCGCACTGCTCAGCTCCTAATCGTGCCTCGACCACAGCTCTGCAACGCGTTTCCAGCACCTTGGCATTGACTTTTTCGGGTTACACCTATGCTCTAAATAGCTAACCCAACTTTGAGAATGCATAGGGCTGTTTTCGCAGTAAGACGTTAACTTGCTGAACATGGTTCAATGCTAACGAGTCTGGCCTTTAAGAGGTCCGAAATGATTGCCCCGAGTTCGCCATATTGTTAGTTGTAATGTTATACTTTAAAACATCTAAGGACGACCTCATTGTAGAAAATTCAGGCAAGTAGAGTGATCTATTTTACCTTTAGGATGAAGACATGATTGTATCAATCTCCTAGAAATTGACAAATATTTTATTTCATTCACTCACACTTGCAATACTCTACTCGTACTGTGCGATTTTAATCAGCTACTTTAAAAATATAAATACAAACAGTGGCAGTGTTTCGACTAATTATTATTATTCCCTACAATAACTCCGACGATTCAATTGTCTGAGTCATAACCTGCACATGCACTGCACACTTACCATCGACCGCATATCCAATTATATACCATTCGTCTCACCAACCTCCCTGCTCTTCGCCGCAAAACATTCGGATACGGTGGCGTATGTGGAACATAATTTTTCATTTCATTCAACTGAAAACAAAGCGCGATTACTCGCTGTAGTTTATGTCTGCCGAATCACGCTCAATAGCTGTGGTACTGTTCTTTTATTAACAAAGTGAATTTTCCACATAAAATGTGGAAAAAACCAAAACAAAGTTGGTCGTTCTCTCGCTCTTTCACACACAACAATTAGCCAATTAGATATGAAAGACAAAAGGATGCATTGAGCTGTAGTTATTTTTTTTATTATTCTCTAAAGTCTATCATGCTTTTAGCATTATTGAAACTCCGAAAATGTTTGACAGTATCTATTGTATTTTTTTATACCGCATTTGATTGCATCGTGTACGGTTGATTGTAATAAATAATTTATTTTCAAACAATTACGCTGAGAGGGTACAAAAGCTCGCGAAATTGTTTTGGAAAATGAAACTCGAAGGGGATGTATTGTATGTATGGCAATGCAATTTTAGTTATTCAAGAAGTGCACTCAGGATAATGTATTTTCCTGTGGTTGTGTTCTGTGTATATAAGAAACAAAAAGTCTTAAAGAGTTGAGACTTTGAAATTATTAAAAAATGTTGAAAACTTAAGTAACACTACGATTACGATATATTCCCTATTGCTTCCATTTTAAACGAATAGACTTTGGGGAATACATCATCATCGTTGGCCTCTCTTTTATATATTTATATAGCAGTATCTGATTCCGCTTATGCCAATTTTTGTGGCAGGCGAGCTAAGGGTTATAACCCAGTAAAAGTTTTTCTTGAGTTAAAAATAGTATTCATTAATCTATCAACCTTTTTATTAAAATCACAGTCGACAATATAACAATAATATATCAAAATACACAATTGGATCCTTATCAAACAAATATGTTACAAGGACCGTTTTTGAGGGTATATCAAATTAAAGTGTTTTATTGGGTAAGCATATGGCACGCAAAGAGTTTAAAAATAAACGCACCACTTCTGAATATGCATAAATATAGCACATCTATATATATAAAGGGTTTTTTTAGAGGTATAGAACTTTCAAATGGAATAAAACAAAGATGATTTTTTTCAATTGACATGAAATTTACTTTATTTGAAAGATAATCTTCTGGCATTATATTTTAAATATGATTTGTGGTATATGACCGCTACGGGTGGCTCGGACGTCCAATTTTCGATGACTTTTTCGAACATTTGTGGCCGTATATCGGCAATAACGCGGCGAATGTTGTTGTTCTCCAAGTGGTCAAGCGGCGTTAAATCGCACAATCTTGGAGGCCAATTCACGGGTCCGCAACGTGAAACTATGCGGCTACCAAACGTTTCCTTCAATAAATCAATTGTGGCACGAGCTGCGTGACATGTTGCGCCGTCTTGTTGAAATCATATCTCCTGCACATTATGGTTGTTCAATTGATGAACGAAAAAGTCAGTAATCATGGTTACATAGTTCTCACCATTGACTGTAACGTTCTGGCCAGTATCGTTTTTAAAGAAGTACGGACCAATTATTCCACCAACTCATAAGCACACTAAACAGTCAGTTTTTGCGGATGTAACGGTGTCTCAACATACACTTGAGGATTATCATCACTCCAAATGCGGCAGTTTTATTTAATGACGTATCCATTCAATTGTGGGCGCAGTAGCGCAGTGGTTAGTGTGCTGGACTACTGTGTGAGGGATCCCAGGTTCGATCCCCGGAAAAACACAAATTATATCTTAAATCTCGCGAACGTCTGACAAACATCCGAGAGTATGACTGTCATGAAAAAGCTTCTAAATTCAGCCGTTCGGACTCGGCATAAAATTGTAGGTCCCTTCCATTCGTCCCAAAAATGGAAACTCACCCAAAACGAATGGTTGCGAGAAGCTAGGCCTTGGGTGTCACCCGCCTGTTGCGCCACCTATTTATTTATTTTTTATCCATTCAACTAAAAGTGGGGCGATTATGTTGACCGTAAAATGGACGTAGTGCGCGATACGTATTTCGAACAGAACCATGATTTTCAAAATAAATTTGCACAATTTGGAAGCGTTGTTCAGGCGTCAGTCTATTCATGTTGAAATGCCAAACCAAACTAAAAATAAATCACCTGACAGCTGACAAAATAAGCCGCCAGTTAAAATAGTGCTGCCAACTTAAAGCTCTATACCTCTAAAAAAAAAAAAACCTTCACATAGGTATAAAAAACTTAACAACAAATTATAATAAATGTATTACATAGATTCGCATATTCTTTCGCAAGCTCAAAGCGAACAAAATGCGAACCGCTGCGCTGGGCTATAGTTGAATTGAATTGAAATGAACATACCATTCAAATAGGTACATTTGAAAATATCGACTATCACTTTTTGCTGAAAGCATCCATTTTTATTTAGGTTTTCCAAAATACTTTCTGTATAAATTACTGTTTTACATATTCCATGTAATTTTCTATTTCACCATTTAGAGTTTTTTTCGTTTTTTTTTTTTTTTTAAAAAGTGTTTAATTCTAGACGCAAATTAAATTAAATTAATAAATTTAAAAACAAAAATCAATTAAGCTCAAATAATATCATTTACGATGTCGAATAACACAAAACAAATAGTAATAACTAACAAATCACTTGACCTTGAATGCAATATAATCACGTTCGTTCTGGTAGGCCTACCCTCGAGTCGACATACTCCTATCCTGCCATTCGGTCATTTCCATTTGCCCTAAATGTGGTATTTGCTTTGCTGTTTGAGGAAACCCATAATTTACTGTTAATGTGTGTGAAAATTCTCATCATTACTTTGCCATTTTAGCACTTTCTGTGGTGTCAGACAGGACCCGATATATACAGATAATGTTTTGCGAAGGAAATTAATTAAATTTGTCCATTTGTTGGCACGTTTTCTCTATTTCTGGTTTGGGAAATGGGCACGTGTAAGTTATTGTCTTGAGGGTGGAAGGCAGTCTTAGAAAGTGCCTTCTCTTACGGGTAGATATTAGAAATTTGTAAGTCTTAACTGATACAAATATAATTAGTTGAATATATCATGGAGAAAGGTACTTAACTGGGTTGACTTTACTTCCTGTGATTTACTATTGGTGATGTAATGGATTGTGATTGGATAACTTTTATGATTTGAATTTGTTGAATTTGTGTAGCTTGGAAACTCGTTTAGGATATTCATTGTGGTGCCGTTGTTTAAAAAGTCAGTTATTAGTATAACGGACTTTACTGAGCGAGAGGGTGCTGGCTGGTTGATAACAATAAAAATTTTCTTTTGTGCCCATGAGAATTTGACTTCCGAAGTAATGTGGTTTCTACTACTTCTACAATGATTTCAGTAGGATATATTGGAATGAAAAGAAAGAGGAAAGCATTGCTCAACTTTCAGGATAACTTCTTTGGACACCTAGGGGAAATTACGTACGAAAATAATCGTCTACACGGGCTCCCGGAAATTACGCCGAATGAAATTACGGCAGATTTTTTTTCAAAAAAATGCGAGAAAATATTTTGTTTTCGAATTTGGAAAAAATATCAGAATTTTGTTTGGAAAATGTGACAGAAATTAGGAAATTATGCCAGACAGTAACAGAAAGTAAAATGGAAATTAAGCCAGATAATAAACATAGGCAACTCGTATTTTGGCCTAATTTCCAAACTTTGAAAAAAGGTCAGAAAATGTTATTTATTTGAAATTCATTCATTCATTCATTTTCAATATCCCGCTTATCCATTAAGTGGGTCGCGGGTGTAGGTTGCTCAAGTGGACCCTCCACTTTGAAATTTATCGATCAAATACATTCGTAAAAATTAAAAATGTTAACGAAGAGTTAAAAGTGCTAAATTAAATAAGAATTGAGTGAAGAAAGAAATAACGCCAAAAATATTGTGTCTGGCATTTTTTCCAAAAATGTTCTGAAGTTTTTGAAAAAAATGACTAAAATTTCGGAAAGATTGTCAGAAAAATCTGGTGCTTCTTCTTAAAAAAAAAGCCCGACTTTGTATACAAAATTTTCTCATTTTCTTTCTTTTCCAAAATAAATCTGCCGTAATTTCGTTGGCGTAATTTCTGGGAGCTACACGATATCATTTGCGGAATTTGAATGTCTAGAATATAATTTTTTTTAAATACTTTATTTTCAGATTCCTGACAGATTGTATTATAATATGCAGACTGAACTTGATGCTGCTCCCAAACTTTTAGCATTATCGTTTCTTCCGATAAATTGCGTGATTAGCACCCTAAGAGTCTGGTTTTGTACTAGCAAATTAATTCTGTCTTCATTGAACACATTTAACACCTAAGGAACGACTGCATCGTATACCCCACTCATTTAAGGCGCTAGCCCTTCCCTAAAAAAAAAGGTGAATCTTCTTTTCCCACCAATTATCGACCCACAGAACTATTCTTTCTAAGGTCATGGAAACGGTGATAAATCGCCAGCTTATGAAATATCTTGAATCATGGAAACTCATTAATGACCGGCAGTACAGTTTTCATAGCAACAGATGCATTGGTGATTTGATGGCATATGCCACCGAGAAGTGGAACCAATCTCTCCATCACTCCGGTGAAATGAACATTGTTGCGCTGATATTTTAAAAGCATTTGACAAAGTTTGCATCAAGCTCTCTTTTCGAAAATGCGTGCTTATGAGATCGATGCGTCTCATCGGCCGTTCAATTAAAGTTGTTTTGAATGGTTTCAAATCTGAGACTCATCATACAAAAATTTTTGTGTTCCCCAAGGCTTTGTTCTGTCTCCGACTATCTTTTTTATTTTCATAAATGATCTCTTGTCTGCAACCTCTAATCCAATTCATTCCTTCGCTGATGATATCACCCTTAGCTTCTCATATTCATTCCAGGACTCACGTCCTTGCTCTTCGGCCGTAGAGCTGAAATGGCATCGTATGTTAAGCTCATTAAATTCCGACCTTGACAGCATTATAAAATGGGGTCTAGTCTCTTAAACGAAATCTAATCCTCCAGCCATTATCCATGAATAGCACTTGCATCACCGAAACCGAATCTTTGATGAAACGACCATATACACGAAGTCGCCAAGAATTCTGCGAATTGTCTAGGTTTTCTCAAGCGGTTATAGGGGATGTGTAAAAATTATGATTTTTGAGAAAAAAATGTTTATGTCTCAAGCAAGGAATAGTTTACCCCCTCTGATCTGGCTACAATAATAAGTTCATTCGCCCAAAACTTGAGTACAATTCTCGCATATCTGGTCTGGGTGTGCCGAAAACCTTACTGCGCCTACTGGATAGGATCCTAAATCGTGCGTTAAAGCTTATCGTAGTTTCCAGCCTGAATCAGTCTCTTTTATTCTTCATTTTTATCTATACAAAGGTACGAATTTTATTACTTATTCCCCAACGCTTATCAATGCTTTGCTTGACGGGCTGTCAGAGGCTATAAACGGGAAGAAGACTGTTTCAATTAGCTTTACTGTTCCAAAACACAATCTCTTATCTAGAGATATAAACTGTATTAATCACGTTCAACTTCAGTCTCCTACTAATCCCAAATATAGGATAGTACGCAATTATTAGATTGATCGTTTTAGTCGCACTTCTGGACTTTAAACTAAGCACTACTTACAGTTTTCCAAAGGAAGTGTGTATCCAACACTAAATGGCTCCCACCAGTATGACCGCCACAACATTTCTTGCCTTCCAAGCGCCTCTGTCATGTGTGTGTCTCCGCCAAGCCGACGACCTAACCTAACTTAAGCTACACCTCACTAAGCGTTGATGATCTTTGCTGTCTCTTATTGGTTAGAGCTTCGATTTTAGACTGATCTATAATATTTTCAACATCAGATTGTTCGTCACCTCTGATATTTAGCTATAAAAGATTTTTCTATTTATTTTAGCTGCCAAATTTTTATTTCCAGCACCGTGTTTCTAATTTAGTTCAGCTTTTTTTCTACACTGTTAAAATGTGAACCCTCTCCTCAATGATCTACTGATTAACTTTCGTCACATAATATTCCACGTTCTTTATGTAAGAACTATAGAATCGATCGTTTCGTCAAAAAAAACCGGTGGCAGCAGCTATTTGTATTTTTTTTTATTTGTTATGGGAAGTTTCGTTATAACAAATTTTTTTGCTTAAAAAAAAATATCGCATAAGCGATATAATGTAGTTCTAATAGATTTCGATGGTAAATAACTAAAACCAACATTTTCAACTATGTAAAGCTCCACCGCTTAAATAATCCATACCCAACACACAGCATAGCTTATAAATAAATAATTCTCCACCACAAATGTTTAAATAAAGTTCAGAGTCAGAAAAAAAGACCATCATAAATTCGTCCTTCAATTCGGTGCTGCATTCGTTTCAAAGTTCAATGGAATTTTAAGAATAAATAAGCAATCTTAATCCCAGATCATATTAATCCACCCCGAGTTCTCCATGAAAGAGCGGCGAGAAAAAAAAATCTGGGTCGTTGAATTATACACAAGTTTTGCCATTCTCACTGCTCAAAACAAAACTACATACATCCAGCATCCAACCAGTATACTTAATAATGCAAGGAATCCCGAAAATTTAAATCAAAATTGTGTATATGTGTATGTACTCATCTGAGCATAGTTTCGTGCACATCACATTGAAACTTCATGTACTAAAAAAAAAAAGAAAAAACAAAACAAAAAGAAGGTTTTTTTTTCTGCTCAAATACGCCCGCTCAGCGAGCCTGGAATGGATACACATCTGTAGGGATACAAACCAACATTCAGAGAACAAATAAATATATTTACGAAAATAGGAAAATATTGAAATTAACTTTGCCCCCATCATACACTGAAAGGGGTGGTAGGTGGTAGGTTAAGATAAGATGATGAAACTTTTCCTTCGTGAAAATATTATAAGAAAAGTTCAAGTTATTCACAAAACTATATGTATACAAGTTCAGAATAAGGTAGCTACGGGATTTGTGATATGCATTTCTGTTAGCTTTCTTAAGTCGCTGCGGTTTCTGTACAGAGTATGCATGTATTTGCGGATTACTTTGGTCTGGTAATGAATGCAGTGTATGTACGTGTTGTGTTCTTCCGTAAGTAAGAATGTTTTGCTGGAAATAGTTTTTCGTAGTAAATCCGTAAATCAAAGAAGACTGGTAGATATTTGCACCAGAGCTACAAGTATATGGTATAAATGAAGACTTTCCATTAGAAAGGGATGAGTAGGAGGGAAAAATGCTGCTATTGAAGTTTTACGTTCACTTTTGTGGATCTCCGATTCAGAGTGTGTGCTATTGAGAAGCTATATAGTTAACGAAGGCTGATAGTACTTGCGTATATAGGAAGCTTTTCTAATTAAATTCTTCGCATATTGAAGTTTGCGTATTGGAAGAGGAGTTTCAACTTGCTATTGTTCAATTCATGGACAATGTAGTTGTAGATGATTTATTAAAGGCCAGTCTTTACTCCGTTTCTAGGTTTGGACAGATGCATGACGAATGTGACATTAAAATCAGTATTACAACTTCATGCAATAGAGAATTCCGCAGGTACACTAGTCACCTATCTGTATTTCTAATAGACCGCAGAGGCGTTGCCGATGCGCCACAATAGTGCAGTTATACCAACCACTTTGCTTAAAGAAGCAAACTAAAAAAAAGGGACTTCGTAGCATTCGGGGAAATAGATCCAACAATGCCAAGTCAACTGCAAGGAAATAAGCCACTCATCCAAAACATAACCAAGGCACACATAAATGAATCAATGAAACTCACCAACTCCTGATCTATATCCCCGCTTTCGATTTAGATGTAGCTTTTGTACATTTAGCACAGCAGGTGTAGTTTGTCATAGGAAAATGCCAATGGAACAGGATGATCTCACCTATAGAGCTGCCTATGGAACTGAAATATGTGTGCAGGCGTTGTAGCCAAAATGAATTCTTGGTTCAAAGTAAAATGCATGTCCTCCGAAAACTCTATTTAAGACCTTTTGGCATATGACTCTGAGGTACGGACTCTTACAAAAGCAGATCGACCTAGAGCGTACGTTAATACTCCCACCTGCAGCGATTCTTTCATTATAAGTGATAAATAGCAGAACCAGAATCCAATACATTTGCAACATTTCCAGTTATTTAGGCCTATTCAGCAAAATCTTTTATTCTGTTATGAATTTTCTGTTATGAATCATAAAAGAATTCGACCATAAAAGATCTTTTATAAATCGTATTCGGGGTTTCGAACTTTTATGAAATTCTGTTATGGAACTTCGAAAATTGAAAATCTGTTACGAAGCTGTCAAAACAAACCACAGAGTTTTTTTTTTATTCATAGTCGGTAGGCACCTGGTTACATTTGTGCAAAAAACATATTAAAATGCGGGCTGAAATGAATAAGTTATGAATTACTACAAACTAAATAATTGTGTAATAAACAGTGGAATATCTTTTTAGGAAAAAGACAACAAAAAACCACGACCGAGCTAAAGCAAATATATTGCTCTTAAATGGATCTAAATCCAATTAGAAAACACTGTTTAAATCAGTAACCAGCTGAATGAATCTGTATGTACTGGGCGATAAATGCGATAAACCAAAAATGGCCTACTTTGTGATGAATGTTAAGGATGTGATCCGGTCGGTACCTATAGCCAGCCTGTAGAATTGAGAAAGCGGATAAATAAGATGCAGTATCCCTTTGCCGCAAACGTCGCTAAAGTCGTCAAAGAATAGTTGGTTCAGTGCGCGCAGTCTGATGCTGGACATTTGCAGAGGAAATGAGAGAGTTTTTTCTCATTCGTATTTCCGCAACGGCGGCATTGAGGGTTGTATTTGTATGGGATACTTAGGCCGCATGGTCTCCAATTGGCCAATGCCCCGTGGTTGTTGCCGTGATTTTAGCGATATCTGGGCGGGTTCTGTTTAGTAGGTTCTTTGTTTGCTTTCTATTGATGCCTGATATGAACCGTATCCGTAAAAATGTCATTAGAAACTTGAAATAAATATCCAACTTCACATCGTTATTACATTATTAGAAATGCACTTGACCTACATTTGAATGAAATGATGGTATTCGTGTCTTGCGTATTGTTCCAATTTGTTCATTAGAACTCTAGCATTCACCGTATCCAATCTAAAGAGCTGAATAAAACGCACATCAGGAAGATCAAAGGGATCACTATTTAATCTTAGTTCCAGCAAAAGTGTTTGGATGTCTTCGCCTAAACCAAAAATATAAATTGATAAATTATTTTCAATTACATACCCACTTTTTTATACACATTTATTACATTTGTCTTCTTTTGTAAACATTTCGTTGACGAAAAATTGTATAGATATCCATTTCAATCCAAAACTTTCTAATTAATAAAAATCTTTTATGATAAAAGTCACAAAATCCTGTCTTTTATTCTGTTATGATTTATAACAGATTTCATAAAAGATTTTTGCACGCAGAATAACAATTTTGGAGATCGTAAAAGATTTTTGTATGGAAATTCATAACAGAATAACAGGAAAAATGGATAAAAGATTTTGCCGAATAGGCCCAAATGTTGTTTGTCAGACAGCTATTTTCAAGAGAAGAAAGTCCCCGTCTAGGACTTTTTTTAGTTCAGCTGGAAGGAACACCTAAACAGAAGCCTGATATTTTGTTTTCAGAGAACTATAATCTAAATTTTGCATAACTGAGATTGCAGACATTGAAAATCTAGACATCGATCATAGATTTGAGATTTCGATCACAAATTGCTTAAAATTCATTCTCCTAGAGGACTTTTCCTTCTTTTAAGAATACTGCTCTGGTATACAATCGGTTCCCAAAAAAGAGAGGAAAATGCCTGCCAAAAAAGTTGCTAACAAGTTTCGAATAATCAAAAAAAAAGGTCTAAATAAAATTATTCCTCGAAACCAAAATCATGTTAACACAATAAAAAATTGCAACAAATAATTTCCGTTGGATTTTGATATCCATATCCTTCGTGGATATACCTTTATTTAATATTTATTCTTTGAGATTTCTCCACATATACTTACACCCTTGGCTGTTTGAAATATGTACATGTGTACAATGTATATGTTTTAGTATATTTTGTATAGTTACGAGAAGAATATTTCTTAGAATTTATCCAATAATCACTTGAATCCCTAATTTGATTTGAGTGTAAATCAATGTTCCCTTAAATTTAATACGTAGTTTAGTTAGTCTGAAGTAATTTTTGTTGCAAATATCAATGTTACTTGTCCTTAAATAAAATAAATAATGTATTTAACGAATAGGTATGTCTCTCATTTACTCATATGCACTACTTAGCACAGCCATAATAATCCTTCAGGACATTTTTTATACAGAATCATTAACACAATCTGCAGATCTGTTGAAAAAAAATATACCCAATACTTTTAAAACATGTTTTAGTAATAAATCTAACATGTGTCCTTTTTTACGAAAATATTCTTATATCCAACAATGTCCTCTTGATTATTGAAATGCCATTTAAATCGATTCAGTATTTTATAATAAATCACTTTCCTGCAAAAAGTAATATGCAAGAGCACAGCATAAAATCTCATTAAATATACCTATAAATATTTGAATAACCAATCATGGACCTAAATTATGCTTCAAACCACCTGATTTATTTTTTTCAAATAAAATTATATAAGAAAAAAAAATAAAAATCAATTTTAATACCAAATAAATTCTTACCACTAATTACTTCAGCCTAATGCGCAACGGTGATTAATTATCCTTTAATGTTTTCGATCTCCCCTTAAAAAGCACCACACTCTGGACTATCTGTCCGCTCCTTGCTATCGTATCCCACACACTTAACTCCCAATGACGAAACGATGACGGAAATGTAATTCACAATACACACTCATATGCATAAATATATAAACTAAAACACTTTGACTTGAGCAATAAATTTTAATTTACATTAATCGATCGATTCGGCAGGCAACTCACAATTTAACACTTAATTTTTTATATGCATATATAATTATTTTTTTTATTTTGTTGAAATTATTTATTTATTTTTTAATACAATGATTTATATGTTTTTAGGCAATTTTAACTTTATTAATAAAATATATGCATGGAAATATACAAAAGGGAATACACACATATCCGTTTTACACCTGGCAAAGGTAGAGCAAGGCGAAACAACAAAAAAAAATTAAAACACATACAAATGTACGTTGTTGTTCTTGTTTTTTTTTTTTTTTCTCACTTAAACAAAATTGTCCGGAGGTATGAACAAAACCAAAAAAAAAAAACTACAGGTAGAAAATAATTTCCCTTACAGATGAAGAAAAATTGAGAGAAAGAGACAGAGATAGATAGAGAGTGTATCCCCTAACGAAGTACCATGGAGTAGGTAAACTTTTGTATACGTCAGAAGATGATGTAAGGGGGTTAACGGAGATAAGACCAAATTGAATACTAGCCGATAAGTGACTAAGTAAATCGACACAAATTCACACTAAACTAGCTGTCCTGTGTGACATATGAAAAGCGAAAAAAAACCATGTGTAGATATGAAAAGTATCTACACGATAGATAAGAACTTTTTTTTCCTCCAAATGGTAATAAATTGTTTGCAAAAGCCAAACGCCTCCCTATTATCATTATGTTCACCAAATGAGTTGCGAAGGACTCAGTCATATACATTATACACACATGTGTATGACCCGTAGTTTTCGGAAAAAAAAATTACAGGAAAAAAGCAAGGTTTCCATTTTGTTCTTTCCGTTTGATGTTACTTCCCACATCGAACTGAAATCATTCGAACGGACCAAAGAGATGCGTCGTCTTCTAGATTGAACAAATTTCGAATAAAAAAGAAAACTGAGAAAAGTGAGAGAAACGGAATGAAGAATTGCAAGGATATCACGGTCGACTGCTGGAAGGAAAATTATTTTCCACTTGAAATCGTTTTTTTTTACTCTTCTTTTTCTTCGGTTTTCACTTGCAACGTTTTTGTATAAAGAGATCTACTTTGCACACTTGTAGAAAAGGAAGCTCGTCTAACTAAGTACTAGGTAGCACTGCAGCAAAACATATTTTGAGAAATGCCAATATTTAAAGATTTTTTTACTTAAAAAAACCGATATGCAACGGAAAATGTAACCACGCGGTAGATGTCTGGTGTAACGCACGACGGGAAAACTCAAACCGAACTGGCTATATGAGAGGACAATTTGTACAAACAAAATACCACACATACAGATACTGGGGGGAAATTTCGGGAAAATCTTCCCCTCAGGTGAGTAATATCGGTGTGTATGTGAGATAGATTTTTTTTTTCAGCAAATGAAAAAAAAATATCCTGCTCCATCTGGTGCTGGAAGGTGAGATTTTACAAGGCCGTTTGATATTTAAGTATTTAATAAGATATCATCTACGATAAATGTAGTAGCTATATAACATTATTTTCCATGTACAATACATTTGGATACAGACATAATTATTTGGATAGCAAAGACCTACCAAAATGCCAGTTCCCGATGCCGAAATTCAACAGATTACTAATTACATAGAGAGTACACGATTTTCTTGTTTCCATACGCACATATTTTGTGAGAGTTGGCATGCGTACTACATTATTTAGAAAATAAAAGACATTTCAGTAAGGAGCTTTCTTAAAAGTATACAGCTTTATAGTTATTCGAGCAGTGGCGCAGAGTGTAGTACATGCATAATATCGGGGGCGTATGTGGAACATTTTTGAGTGAACTTTTCGAAAATCGGGTAATTTGTTCACCGTGATCGAAAAATTTGCATGACAATTCGTTGGAGTTGGAGTCCAAGCATGAGTAGAGGAACATTGAAATGGGTGGTGGCGGTAGACACCCTAGGCCTAGCTTCTCGCAACCATTCGTTTGTGTGAGTTTCTATTTTTGGGACGAATGGAAGGAACCTACAATTTAATGCCGAGACGAAACGGCTTTTTCAGGACAGTACTCTCGGATGTTTGTCAGACTTTCGCGAGAGGTGGCGCAGTAGAAAAAACCTTAAGATGTAATTTGTGTTTTTCCGGGGATCGAACCTGGGATCCCTCGCACAGTAGTCCAACACACTAACTTTTTTGACTTTTAAATTAATTTTTATTAATTCTTTCTTTAACTTACATGCTAGACAAAAATGATTAAATCTAAATTAAAACTAACATTTATCTTAATCTAGCTTACTGGCTCTTAACGAGCACTCTAAACTTAACTATATCCTTATAACTATTGCCTTTCGGCCTTAAATTTATCAATTTTTGTATTTAGCGCTGTTTTTTTCATTTCTTTGCTAAAAACTTGGACTCTTTATTATTTTTGTTTTCTTAAAACTACCTAAAACTACTTAAAACTACCTAAGCTACTTAACCTAAATTACCTATAATCAGGGTGATGAGCTATCTCTCGATTGGTCACCATCCCGATTGCGTCGATGGGCGCCTGGCAGTCCCCAACACGGTGCACACGCGCCGCCGGGACTCGAGCGAGGCCATAAGCATCGGTCAAGTCTCGGTAGCACTCATTCATGTTGACGAGCCCGGCCCCTCCCAAAGACCCCCTAAGATACACCTAACTAACTTACACACTATCTTAAAACTAAGGAGGATGTTACATAGGTAACGCACCGACCCGGGAGAGCGTGTCTGCCCTCACCTCTTCCTCAAGCCACCAAAATTCGGTGAACTGCTTTAAGGTATAAACCGTGTCCCTATCCGCAATTGCGGTATTAAAACGGAGGAGCTCCTGAGCATTGCCGGCGTACCCGTCGTGGATGAGCCGCTTATCCCTCGCGCCGCGGTGGCTGTGGTACAATACCGGCACACCATCTTTATCTTGGATTAACCCTTTCATGTCTGCATGAAGGAATGCCTCAGGCGGGACAAAGCCAAACCGGAGCGTACTCTCGTGGTACATTAAATTCGGGTAATAAGCACCCGAGATCAGATTATTAGCGTTGGCCATCGCCCTTGCAACGTGCCTTCGAATCACCTTAATTAGGAAATTGTCAATCCTATTCAATCGAGCCCCATCGTATAGGGTCTTTTTGAGATAATATTTTATGTACTCAGACTCGGGAGTTCTAAACAACCCTAGGCAGGTCCTGAGACACTGTCTCTCAAACACCCAAATCTTTTCCATATAGGAAGGCGCTATATTGAACCAAATGACATTTACTCTGGAATCAAGTTGACTGCTGCGAAACAGTCTCCTTGTCAGAGCATAAGCCCTCTTGGCCCCAGCAAGACAAGCATCTATATGTTTGTCAAGATACAGATACTGGTCGAGCCAGATGCCAAGATACCTGACCACGCTTCGCACCGCCAATGGTTGTCCATTCTGTCCAAAAATGGCTAATTTTCGCCAGTTTTTTCTGGTATCCCTAGAGGCCCCATCCAATGGAGTTCTGAACAGGCCAACACACTAACCATTGCGCTACTGTGCCCACAATATAGGACATGGTAATTTCGGGTATCATTTAAGGAAGATGGGCCTTAGAGAAGATGATATGCACTTGTAAACTATGCCTGGAGGAATTTGAGACAGCGGCACAAATGTCCATCTTTGGCTGGCAGAAGAATGAGGATCCTGGTACAACATTGGTTGAAACAAATCTCACATAAACAGGTTCTAGCATTCAAACAAAGGAGACCCGACAATGGTGGTCTGATTCGAATATCTCTCGAAATCTATACACACATGTATACTTCATTACCTACACAATACACATGCAGCACTTTAAAAAAAAGTATAGGACTAGATTACCATAGAGAGGTTAAAAACAACAGATCGAGAAACTAATTTGGTATTCGAATTTTGAGATATTGACTAGCTCATTTTTAAAGTGGAATAAGCCATTTTTCTATTTCATTTTGTTATCAGTATCTGTACGTGTGCATATACCTACTGTTTAAAATTTATTGAATTGATAAGTAGATTTTACAAATTTCACAAATTTTACTACTGGAAACCCCCAGTTTCACACTGAAATTAAACTATAGTTCAAATGAACCTGAAGGTGAGTTTAAATTTGAAGTTCAACTCGTCCGGTTTCACAATATAATCTGAACTTCAATTCAATTGAACTCAGTTTAATGAAATTGTATGAATAGAATTTGGCAGTATTGTACAGTACTTAGCCTTTATACAAGATTTGCAAAATTGTTCCTTGTCAAATATTTGTGTTTTTGACAATTGCCTGATCTGAGGTTTAAACCGCAAAATACTGTAGTTTAACTTAAACTACGGAAAGAACTCTGTTCAAGGTTTAAACGAAACTGCGAAACCGAATTAATTGTTGAACTAAGGTTTAAAATAAACGTGTACTTTAAACTCCCACTTTGTAACTGGAGGTTATTATGATATAGTACCTAGTTTAGTTAATTTTTTTAGACGCATACAATGCCTTCCACAAATTTGAATCTGCCCAGTTTAGACCCGCCACTTGCCATAATTTTAAACATATTTTGTATTCTCTTTTGTTAAAAAAATCACACCTTTATGTTGGGTGATGGTGACGAATCGTCTTTTTCTCTGCGATAATTCTCGTCGTGTTTTAGTTTCAGTCCTCATCTGTTTCAGTTTTTATTAAACAAGTAGACGTTGATAATTTACAGTCGAAAAATACTTCGTCTTTTTAAAAACCACCATCCTTCATCAACTTTATCATCAGTGAATACGAGCAGTCTTCAAATCGTAATTTGAGTTTAAACTTAAAGACGTTACGGAGAATAATAAAAACTCTGCGAACAGTATTGCGAGATTACCAATACTGTATAATAGTCAAAAAAATACCTCAATCAAATTTTCACGTCCGCGCGAGCAAAATTTCATGGCTTGGCATCTGTCATTCCTCATAGAAAGAAATGATAGTATGCCATAGTATAGCCATCATACGAAAACACATGTGTCAGCCAAAAAAGTACATCCCAAGTCCCCAAGAATACTATCGATAGCATGTTATGACTTGAGCAATATAGGTACAGAAAGACATTTTTTTTTTTTGAATGCTATTTGTGATTCCAATCGTCCAAAAAATAGAAACTCACACAAAACGAATGGTTGCGAGAAGCTAGGCCGCCTGTTGCGCCACCTATTCATTTATTTATGTATTTATTTGTGGTCTCTAGAAGACCCCGGGTAAGCGCTCACTCGAATGGTGAAATTAGATAGATAATAATAGATAGAACGTTTCGAATTGGGAGATCTGAGGATAAGTCATTTGCTCTTCGCTGATGACTTGGTCATCCTTGGGTCCTCTCAGACTGAACTTCAGCGCGCACTCGATCGGTTTGTAGCCGTTTGTGTTGAAGCTGAGATGAAAGTAAATGTGAACAAATCTGAAGTGATGGTCGTCTCCCGAACGCCTGTTCAATGCACTCTGCATGTTAGTGGAGTCCCATTGAAACAGGTGGAGAAGTTTAAGTATCTCGGGGTCTTATTCACGAGTGATGGAAGGAGCAATGCCGAGTTTTCCTGTAGGATTGGTCAGGCTGGATCGATTTTGAGACAGCTTGGTCATTCTGTTATCAGGAGGACTGAACTTGGGGTCAAAGCTAAGTTGTCAGTCTTTAATTCGGTGTTTGTTCCAACTCTTACCTATGGTCATGAGGTTTGGGTAATGACCGAAAGAATAAGATCGCGAATACAAGCTGCCGAAATGAGATTTCTCCTTTGTATTGCTGGTGTGACCCGTAGAGATCGCATTAGACATTGAGTTCCTCACGTATTCTAGTGAGGAACTCAATGTCGAGCAGCTACTTCTCCGGACGGAGCGGTCCATGCTTCGGTGGTTTGGTCATATTAAACGTATGTCCCCGACCAGGATCCCACGACGTGCTATGGAATCCGTACCATCGGGCAGGCGTCCCCTAGGTAGACCCAGAATGAGATGGTTAGATCAAATTCATAATCTCTCCTCTACCCGCATGGGGATTGCCCTTGATGATTTGGAGTCGATGGCGGAGGATCGAGAGCTATGGAGGGTCAACTTGAGCAACCTACACCCGCGACCCACTTAATGGACAAGCGGACCATTTGAAAATGAATGAATGAATGAATAATAGATAGAGCCCTTTACAATTTTAGATGATTTTTCTAATATGCCAAACTCGCAACGATAGGGAAAGTTTTCTGCTACCCAGTCGTGTACTTTTAAAGTTATGCTGACTTCCATTGTTTGATCTAATCCGAATAGTAGTGTTTAACAGCGTTTTTTTGGGTTTTCGATTAAGAGTACACCTTTGTTGAGCGTGTGTAAAGCGACACGATAGACTTATGATATGACATGAAAAAAGCCTGTTATATGTATAAAAAAATGCATACATTCAGTCATGTCAGAGCAGAGTTTAATATCGCTAAACAACTTTTTAAAGGCAAACGATTTTTAAAGATTGACAAAACTTCGTAAACAATTTGAAAACAGCTTTCTCTACGGTTAAAATGATATTTTATTAATACTTGTTATTAACTCTTAAAAATATGTAAACATACGAAGCTTCCCCGCTCGGCTGCAGCCGAAGTGAATTAAATATACAAAATATAAAGTGCAGTGGTGTTCCCAGTTCAAATAATTTTTTTTTTGAAAAAAAAAATATCAAAAATTACACAAAAGAACAAAATACACTCATGGCACTCGTGCGTCAGTCCCAATGTCCATTTACCTAGTAGGTTTTTATTTATCGTGGAGGAATAACCTCAAACATGGCATACTGCCAGGTCCAGGAGCGTGCGAGGTTCTCAAAACGCTGTCGATCATGTTCGTACATGTGCCCCAGTTGTGGTTCCATGCAAACCTTGAATTAAACTCGTGCTAACAGCTACACATAGAGAAATATAATGTATAACCCACCTCTGTGAACGGATCAGTAAGAAGACTCTGCACTGATAGTAGCAACTTAGACACTGTTAGCGCTAAAGACCAGTTATGTTGTATGATATCGATTCCAACGTCACCATGACGCGAGACATTTGGATGAAGGACCTTTGTGAGAAATCGTACTGTCGGTGGAATCATTGGATAGCTAAAGAAGAAGAACGAATGCATTGAAATATATAAGCCCAATCTGACCGCTCTTACGTTTCTGGAAAGAAAATGTAAAGGAAGAACTTTCCACCTTCGTAGGGACTCCCGGCTGGCCCAAGAATGCTAGCCTGCCAGTATGTATTTTGTTTGTCCAAAGGAATCGCCTCTATTCCTTCAGAGGCATAGCTGTTCAGCAAACGAAAGTCATTCCGAAGGAGATTCATTCGAATTGCATTCTCTCTAGCCCGTGGTGGTGACTTCAATGCCATTTGGAGGAGACATGTTCTACAGAAGCATGACGACATAAGAGCGGAGTACATCTACGAAGAAATACGTTATGACAATGCCTAGCTCAGAGGAAACTAATACTGAACATACCTGCAACCAATTGGGAACCTCAATGATGCTTTGAAAAAGAGGCCAACGCTCCTTTAAGTATTTTTTCCACATCAACTGTGAGGTATTCAATTCTAATATGTTCCGCCATTGTTTGCACACCTCGCTAGCTTTCCACATAGACATATCATCTAAGTAGGAAAAAATTGAAACTAACATCTCAACCGGCAGTGATGTGATTTTCTTCTGTGATGACTGCTCATCCACTGGTCTCGGTTCGGATAATATTTGCATGTAGTGGGGAAGATTTCTTGGAGCTGTAGGTGCGGGACGCTGAATTGGTAACAAAATAATGTTTGGTTGTTGCTGCTCATTATCTGCTGGTGCTACGACTATTTCCTCGTCAGCTCCACTTGGAAGCTCCTCGGGATCGATATCCTCACTTTCGTCGTCAGCTTCTTGCTTTTCTTTGTCAGCAGCATTGAAGGGTGGTTCATCATTACCTGAATCTTCGTCGTCGGAAAGAGTGGTCACCAAGTCTTCAGCGGGATTTGTGGGATAGAGGAAGGAGTGACACGTTCCACAAAGAGGTTCATCAAAATTGGGACCATAGTATCCATTACACACCCAACAAGTATCGCTGCTCTAGAACATAAAAAAGTGGTAAAACATTATCAAAAAGGACAGACAGATTCTCTGCCTTACTGGGAAATTAAACGTTTCCACTGGTGGTGAAAGGTCTTCATCCTCTTCAAAGTCCGATAAACTGTCCAATGGATTGTTTAATAAGGGCTCCGAGGAGCAGGATTCCATTACAAATCGATTTGTAAATAAAATCTTTACCGCAAATGAAAAATGTATATCCAATTCCAATTATGAACTTGTTTATGTTTTTTTTTTTTTTTTGTTGCGGTTATTTGACACTTGATAAATGGCAAAATGGATTGTGTTGTATTCAGAATGGAATTAAATCGTTGTGGAAATAAGGTCTGTTCGAAAGATTTAAAAATGCGTTTGGCCAAATATCAAAGGGCCTGTTTTATTGGCAATCTATCTCAGTGAAGTAAAGTAAAGTAGAATTTTTAATACGCAGCAACTAAACGCTGCTTGATACTTTCGAGACTCTATTTAGTTGTTGTAATATCGTGTTAAAAATTCTACTTTACTTTGCTTCACTGAAAAATAATTAATTTTCTCCTGTAACTAACATTTTGTCGGATCAAATTATTAGTCAATTCCTTAAAAATTGTGCAGGCTGCTCAACTAAAATGTTACATTGATCTTTCTTTTACAAAAAGTTGTTCTGCTGGAATTAATTTAGGAAAATTTTATTTTATTTTATTTCGGAAAAATTTATTATTTTTATTTGTTTGTATTACAATCCGCTTCAGTTTTACTATAGAATTTATTTGGGTTTTCGATTTCGCTATCCCTTTAACCTGCCGAATTGTATGTTATTGCAATGACGCCTTGTTTTTGTGTGTTGACAAGGCGTTCCATGTCCATGCACACTGCACTTTTTTTTCTCATGGTTATAAAATATAAACGTTCCTAAAATGTGACAATTTTTACTCTTTCGTGTAGGTACTGTGCCTACAATGCACTTTTCTGATACAATTATAGAGAACGAGCCCATCTGCACTTTTATTTACAAGCTTCCCAAACTTTAACAAATATGCATTTGTCAAGTGTCAAATGAATGTCATAAGAAAACAGTCGCAAAATATATTCCATTTTTATTACACGTGTGTTTATCAGAGGAGCAACAATTTTTTAAAATAAATTAAATCTATTTGCAAAGAATATGAAGCCAAAGAAGAAATTAGGTTAGTACAAGCCAAAAATTAACGTTTTTTTTAATTAATGCGTAATAATTTATCCAACAGGCGTCGGCCTTAGTCGAGAGGAACGTACAGTGATCGTGATTGGTGAAATTATCCAAGAGCTCTTGCAAGCACATCATGAGAAAAAGGACGTTAATCTAAATAGCATGAAGTCCCGTCTCTCGTCGAAATACGGCTTAGAGAGTTCTCCGCGGTTAGTTGATATAATTGCTGCAGTTCCACAGGATGCAAAAAAGATTTTGTTACCAAAACTGAGAGCCAAACCGATTCGAACAGCTAGTGGTGTAAGTATTGCAATATGATCATAATCTATAGATATAACATATTATTATATAGATTGCAGTGGTGGCTGTTATGTGCAAACCTCATCGCTGTCCACATATCAATATGACTGGTAACATTTGTGTTTACTGTCCAGGGGGACCAGACAGTGATTTCGAATACTCAACACAGAGTTACACTGGGTATGAGCCTACTTCAATGAGGGCTATACGCGCTCGATATGATCCATTTCTTCAAACCCGACACCGCGTTGAACAGCTCAAGCAGTTGGGTCACTCTGTTGACAAAGTCGAATTTATTGTCATGGGTGGAACCTTCATGTGTCTGCCCCAGGAGTACAGAGATTACTTTATAAGAAACTTGCATGATGCATTGTCCGGTCAAACAAGCGCCAGTGTCGCTGAAGCTGTAAAGTACTCTGAGAAATCACGCACCAAGTGCATCGGAATAACAATTGAGACACGACCCGACTACTGCCTCAAGAGACATCTTTCCGATATGCTGTCGTACGGTTGCACCCGATTAGAAATCGGAGTTCAGTCCGTTTATGAAGACGTAGCACGCGACACCAATCGTGGACACACAGTAAGAGCTGTTTGTGAGAGTTTTCAAATGGGAAAGGATTCGGGCTACAAAGTTGTATCACACATGATGCCCGATTTGCCGAATGTCGATTTTGAACGAGACATTGAACAATTCATTGTAAGAGAAAGATTTTTTGTTTATTTATTGTCCGTCAATTGATTCATTTCCAGGAGTTCTTTGAGAATCCAGCATTTCGTGCTGATGGCTTGAAAATATATCCCACACTTGTAATACGTGGAACAGGTTTATATGAGCTGTGGAAGACGGGACGTTACAAGAGCTATCCACCATCAATGCTGGTCGATTTGGTGGCTAAAATATTAGCTCTCGTTCCGCCCTGGACTAGAGTGTATCGAGTTCAACGTGATATTCCGATGCCGTTGGTCAGGTAAGCTAGTGGTTACGGTTCTCCTTTAGCTGGTGTATTTAATCATTAATTTTTCAGTTCCGGAGTTGAGCACGGAAACCTTCGCGAATTGGCTTTGGCGCGTATGAAGGACCTCGGAACTGATTGTCGGGATGTTAGAACCCGCGAAGTTGGCATCCAGGAAATCCACAATAAAGTGCGCCCCTACGAGGTGGAACTGATCAGAAGGGACTATGTTGCAAATGGAGGATGGGAGACATTCTTGTCGTACGAAGATCCCCAACAAGATATTCTTGTAGGACTGCTGCGCTTGCGTAAATGTTCGCCGGAAACATTCCGACCCGAGTTGCAGGATAATGCGTCTATTGTTCGTGAACTACATGTTTATGGTTCGGTTGTCCCAGTCAACGCCAGGGACCCAACGAAGTTTCAGCATCAGGTAAGTTTTTTTTAGTACCTACTTGTGAATTTGCTGAGCATGGTCGAAGAAGAAAAATCGTCTGAATCGGTCTTGAAATTAAAATGTTAATTCTTCATTCTTTGGCTTCATTACAGGGCTTTGGTATGCTTCTTATGGAAGAGGCCGAGCGAATAGCTACAGAAGAACACGGCAGTATCAAACTTGCAGTCATCTCCGGCGTGGGCACAAGGAACTATTACCGCAAACTCGGCTACGAACTAGATGGACCCTACATGTCGAAGAAATTAGTTTTTTGAATAAATCAGACAATATGCTTACACTATTTTGAATCTTATTACAAAGTGGATAAATTAGACAAATACTAGATGAAACAAAAATAACAAAAAAGTTAAAATCTTTGTTCCTAGAGATACAATTTGTCGGTATGTTTGTGTGCTGGTTTATGTTTGTGTGTTTTGGTTTTGTTTTTGGAATGCAGCTCTATGTACACGCAAGGGGATGCTTGTTCCTTTCACACAATAGCATCGGCTGAGCCGAAGACGACAAAAATGGCCCAACCGACGAGATTAATTGCTGCCGCTGTACTAAAAACCGCGGGCCAACTCTGCGTCAGTTCTAGAATATGTCCGGCAAGATAGACTCCCAAGAAGCCTGGAATCGCGCCAACTGTGTTCATCAAACCAAACACACTGCCCGAGTGTGATGGAGCCAAGTCCTGAGGGTTGACTGTGACAGCATTGTTATGAAATCCAGTTCCACCTAACAACAGAATAAACATCAATTCGAATCCCGTCTGTAAAACAAGCAACTTACCAATGATGACAGTCATGCATATCAGCGCCGTGTGAAAATCATTCGTTCGGCTCATTATGAACAGAGCTATGTTCTGTGACGCAAAACAAAGGCTTTGAATGAGTTTTCGGACCCGTGACGTGTTCCATTCCCTCGCTGTTAGATAAGTGGTGAGGTATTTCGCAAAGAATGTGCATGGAGGCAGCGCCAACCAGGGTATCATGTTAACCACCCAACCTTTGGCCAACGGAAAGGTATCATGGAAGTAAGTCGGCAACCAAGACAGCAGCACAAAGAAGCAATTCATTTCGCAGGCATGTGTTAGAACACAGGCCCAAAAAGAAAGACGTCCGAAATAGCGCAGCCACGGCACGGAGTCTGATGATTTCGCGCAAAGCCGGCTGGGCACCGACACATTAATTATGCGGTTTCTGTCGCCGGCCATTGTGTAGTAGCGTAAAAATAGCGCCCACGAAACTCCCAGAAAGCCAATGACTCGAAACACAGATGACCAACCGAAGTAGTCGAGAACGAATGAGCCCAGTATTCCCGTCAGTAGGGTGCCCATAGCCGAGCCAGATGTGAGCAGACCAAAGAAGCTGGTTCGTTCTGTTGAGCACAGGTTCTATAAAGAAAGAAATCGTCACGTCAGCTCAAGTCATGTCAGCTAAGAAATTTTAATACACTTGTTAATTCATTCGGCTTATATACCATTGACTGGAACACAGAACTAATTGTTTAAGACAACAGACTCTAGACAATGACGGTCCATACAACGTAATTGTTCGTTGACATCTTTTCAGAAGATGATGTGACGCCCGTTTAGTTGCAAAAAATATTTGCTTTTAGTTGCGGGCCGCTGAAAGCCGGCTATGCATTCGCATTGCCTTGTTGACTTATTTAGAATAGATTCAAAATAAACCGATTCAAATGAAAACACCGGCGAAATCACCCGAGTTCGGTGTAAACTTATCATAACTATAATACCGGACTGAAAACAATAATTATTTCCATACTCACTTGACTAGTTAAGCTTATCATGCTAGGGAAATGTACGCCCTGAAAAGCGCCATTGATTATTCTAATCGTTACTATAAACGGGATGGAATAGCTTTTAAAGCTCGGTGCTGCGTAAATTATATTCGGCATAAATGCCGTGAGCAGTGACCATCCCAGAGCGGCGAACAGTATCACTCGCTGTCCACCAAATTTATCACTAAAATATCCACCAACGACCTAAAATGACAATAAAAACAAGGTTGTTCTTATGTACTATACTATATATCCACCACAGCAAATTACTTGTGTTAGCGTGTAGCCCCAAAAGAATGAACTCAGAACTGTGCCCGAATCCGTTTTGCTCCACTTTTGTTCGGATGCCACTGATGGAACAAGCAGTGGCATCGTTGTTCTAGTCGAATACAACATACAGGTCCCTGTAAGTAGAGTGAGAAACCAGACACGTTTCTCATGACTATGGGTAAATAAATTACATTTTGTTAGTACAGTTGTTCATCATAAACAAATATTAAAATAATAAACTGATACTTACCGTGTCCAAATACTTTGGTTGTCGACGAGATCACCTCGCAGAAGGGAATATTTAAGTTTTTCGTCCATGATTGTGATGAGGAATTTACGTTTAAATTTAACGTTTATCTAGCGTGGCATTATATGTTTGGGCAAACGAGATATCAAATTGTACGATTATTTCATTTTTGATTGATGGAGATGGATAAATATTATAAATTCATCGATAAGAGCCGTTGTTGGAAGATGCCACCGTGACCGTGTTTGATGTTTTATGCACAAACCAGTAAGAATAGACCGTCGACTCCTCCCACATAACGGACTTTGCCTACAAGCTGCCGGCGAGACCAGGATTTTTCATAAATTGGTGCTGTACAAAATCAAAGGGGCGCCATTAACGCACGCATACTTGAAAAATCCTGGTCGCATGGTATTGCATAGAAAAACATTGCCGCCATTAATTTTGACATTTACACGTATTCACAGATAGGGAAATTCTTTCCGGGGGGAATCGGGTAGGTGTACGGGAAGTCGGCGGTCTATTCTTACTGGTTTGTGGTTTTATGTTTTTCGTTGTACGTTGACGTTAGCAAAAGTCAGCTGACTGTCAAATTGAAGGGGAAATGCAAATGTAAGGGTTGAGACACAAGGAAAGTACCTAACCTAGCGACATCAATTTCTAGTTAGATATTTTACCAAGCTGCACTGTTTTATTGAAAACTAGCTGGACCCGTGCTCGCCTTGCCCGCTCGCACAAAATTATATTTGGTCTCTCTTCTTATGAAGATTATTAATATACCCCATGCCATACTGTAGCACGCACCCCATCCCCATCCGGCATCGGGCATACGATCATAATATACATATGTACCTACATATACAACTGACCATAGCACTTACTGCGAAAACAAATCAATCCTCGAATGTATATATTTTCACTTCAAAAAATACATTTTGGCTAAAAACTGTTCCTAAGGACATGGCTGTAAACGACATAGCCTATAGCAGTCTCACAGTCCTAAGGAACATTTAAAAAAAAGTTTCATCGAAATCTGTCCAGTAGGTTTCGAGTTTTTAACGGCAAAAGAAAATTCCTACAGTTTTATTATATGTATAGATATAGATTTCACAAACTGGCTGGACAGAAGTAAGTCACTCATACACAGTAGGTACCTATCTGTTCAAGAAAAATTGCTTTCGATGTGCGACAACAACCCCAAAGTAGAACTATGGAATCCAAACAACTACCCCAACCCTACCCTGTTACGTCATATCAGAATAAAATTCCTACTGCGTTGCGTGGCGATATGCGATAATGGATGTAATGCATTGGATATATAATGTGCACCCTCTGCATCGCCCTCCCTCTCATTGATCTTGCTACTTGTTTAATATACTGCATTTCCTTTCCTTTCCTTTGCTTCCCTCTTCCTATAGAATCCAAACAACTACCTACCCCAACCCAACACAGTTACCATACCACATATCGAATGAAATTCTGAAATGAAACCTGTTTTGTATTATACGTCTCTTCTCTTATGAAGATTATTAATATACCCCATGCCATTCTGCAGCACGCACGACTCACCCCATCCCCATCCTTCATCGGACATACAATCATAATATACATACCTACATAATATACAACTGACCATAGCACTCACTGCGAAAACAAATCAACCCTTATCGAATGTGTAGTATACGTATGCTAGTCTTGTTTTGTTTTTGTTTGACGATCGCAAAAGTACAAACATCCATTCGTAGCAAGGTATATGTGTATGTATATATTTTCACTTCAAAAAATACATTTTGGCTAAAAACTGTTCCTAAGGACGTGGCTATAAACGACATAGCCTATAGCAGTCTCACAGTCTTAAGGAACATTTAAAAAAAGTTTCATCAAAATCTGTCCAGTAGTTTTCGAGTTTTTAGCTGACAAAGAAAATGCCTACAGTTTTATTATATGTAAGGATGTACCTCAGTGAAGTAAAGTAAAGTAAGAAAATGTGCAGTAAAACGATCTCCAACCAATTTTCTGAACAGTCGGTTTTACCCCTGAAAAGTTAACAGCTGGCATTGCTGTCAAAACAATGCAGAATTTTTACTTTTTCTGCTTAGGAACTTATTTTTTCTTCCTGACATCTTGTATGGTAAAAAAATTATTATGAATTAATGCCCAAGAAAAAAAAGCAAAAACACACGCGAGTCTGTTTAGGCGTATTTTCTGAGAATCTATAGCTTGCTCACTTTTACTTTTACATGCAAAACTCGTATACTCACTTTTGGCTTTGTTATACTTACTTCCCAAAAAAATACGCCATTTATATAAATAATGAAATAATGATTTCATTGTATGATTTTTTTATTTCGAAATCAGCTGTATAAATATAAATAGACTGTCAGATTGCTCGGTTTTGACTTTAATTTGAGAAAAGATGGCCTCATATATATTTTTGGAGAAAGAAACAGAAAGTTGGACAGAAAAATGCAATAAAAATTAAATAAATGAAAGTTTTAAATCGTCCTTGGTTTTCTCATTTTGATTGCGACATGCGATTATTTACATTTCAATTTTTTTTCCATAAGCCGTAAAAATGTTGCTTTCAATTTTATTTGTTTTATATAAATTTTACTGTAAATGTTAGCGACTGGCAACGTCGCTACTGTCGAGAACTCGTAAATCATAATTAGAGAGGGACGGATAGTGTTCCGTGCCGGCTGCATAGCAGATACATTTTCTTTGTGTAAAAGATATAGTTTTTATTCCTGATCGTTTGCGGTGACAAATTGGACGCCATTACAGCAGAAGAAACTAAAGAAGAATTTAATTCATTTTTATTGACTTGTTCCATTAAAAGTAGGTCAAACTTTATTATATTTCTATGTACAAATTGTAATTTCCCAACTTATAGGAAATTTGTAGTGTTCTGATGCAAATATTGGAAATAAAAGGAATCTACGATTTCGACTTACAGCAAGTTCATTTATTCTTTATTGCTCGAAGCAATAGCAAACATTTTTTAAATAAAGATTTAGACCACACATAACATATAACTGAATGCAATCGAAAATGAGAATGCGCAGAGGAATGAGCAAAAAACGAATCTCCATCAAAATCGAAAGTTGATATGTCAGTTGGCTGAAATCGAATGACTTTCTCTTAAAAAAATTGCATGTAAATAAAACATCACTTTCATTACATACTTCAGTTTAAAAAATCAACAGGGAATACAAGATGGAAAGATGTGCTATTACAAAAAATGTATCCCATAGTGACATCAAAAATAACACACTTATTTTCAATTATTATATTTTGAAACAAAATGCAACTTAAATTACTTTCCGTAATATTCAGTTGATATTTTAAAATTTGTTTAAATTATGCCCTCCTTTATGCATTTACACCCACCACAGCCGACACATAGTATGCATCATAAATGGAGGCACTCTATAAACAGACCCAATTGGCAGCATAAAATGTTTTCCCCCTGGTGTTCAGAATTGAAGAAGGCTCTAAAGTCATCTTGCTGGAAATGAATAGCTTGTGTGAATCTCAGTGGGGTCAAATTGAGTGCAGTTGTTGTAATTGCGTGCTGAAAATCCTACTTTACTTTACTTCACTGCGATAGATTGCCAATAAAAAAATATTGGATTGCTTTGAAGAGTACGTTGCTTATCACAACTAATTATATTTAAATAGTGTACTTTTTGCACACCAAATTTTACCTGTGTAAAATATTTAGTAGGAGAAATGGACGTTATTCAAATCAAACGAACACACATTTCCGCAGAAAAACTAATCTTGAGATAGGCATCACTCTACTAGCGTGCGCCAAATGAACGCGGCCGTTAGAACAGATTTTAACAACACCATTGTGATCTAATATTTCAGGTCGAAGTTGACAGCTGTCAATGTTAAAAACTTCAAAACACACGGCTGTCAAATCACAGTTGCTTCATATAATAATTTTACAAAAATATTCTTATAAAAATGAGGACTTCTGCTCTGCGATTTGCCAAATTGGCACCAACTCTGAAGGAGCTCCGCATCCATCTTTGCCAAACCGGTGAAACATCCAAGGGTGCTAGGTATATAGAACCCAAATTCTGTCTTCAATTACATAACCCTAGCAGATTCTTCTTTTTAGGGAGTTCGTTCAAAAGTTCTATCCCAACCTAAAGAAGGATAACCCTGATCTACCTATTCTTATTCGTGAATGCGAGGGTGTTCAACCTCGCCTATGGGCCAGATATGGTACGTAAATTTTTGTCTTTGGAAACCCCTTTCTCTTTATATAATTTTTTATTAGCTTTGGGCAAAGAAGCTTCAGTTGGATTGACCAACCAATCAGCGCAGGATATCTACAAGCAAGTCGAAGCCGTTGGAAAGTAAACCGGAATGCAAAAATAAAAATATTTTGAATTTGTTAAGGAAAATATAGACATTCTCTGTTTATTGAACTAAGTGACAATTTTACTAGGTACTCTTTAAGACTTGAATGGGGGCAATCCGAACTCTTCAGGTTTAAAGTCTTCCAGGGTCTTTAGCACCTGTGTGGCCTTCTCGCACATATCCTTGGGCACCCGTTCATCAGGGACCATAATGCACTGCATTCCAGCGGCACAAGCTGCCAGTACTCCGTTGGGGGCATCCTCGAACACAAGACATTGCTCCGATGCCGGTTTGTCCGGGAATCTTAATGCGGCAACCAAAAAAATATCCGGGGAGGGCTTGCCGTTCTTAACATCAGGATCGGTTGAGCCACAAACTTTGTGATGGAAGAGCTCAAACAGCTGCTTGTGGTGGGTCGTCTTTAGGTCGACCATCTCTTCACCAGAACTGGTGGCCAGCGCAAATGGAATATTACACTCGTGTAAATGACGCAGTAGTCGTTCCGCACCTGTAGAAATAAATTACTTCAGTTATAGAGTAAACAGATCGAAGCTCTTAATGAATATGTGAGGTTTCTCTTCTTTTATACAAACAGCACGCGAATATAACACAGGGCATCTATTCACTGAATGATCTACCTTTCAGTAGCGGTGCGTTGCCCAGCATGTTCCACGACATCTTATAGTATTGCTCCAGGTAGTCTGCCACACTGATAGGCAATTTCAATTCTCGCACAGCAACGGCGGCTGAATCATGCTCAGTTCGGCCGCGGACTTTCATACGCACATCAGCAGGATAGGAGATGTTAAAGGCAGCCGCAATGCGTTCGGTTATTTTTTCGTACACTGGTTCTGTGTCTGTAAAGCAAGAAGAGAAGCCCACAGTTAGTCATGTTACTCAAGTACCTGGCATAAGTTGGGCTTCCCGCATAGCAGCAGTTGCGATGTCACGCTGTAGCTTCGAGTACTCTTGCCACGTCATCGGTAAATCATAGGTCGTGACTATCTTCTCAGACATCTCCCTGTTCTGTAGTCCCATTAAGCTTAATTTAACATCAAAAGTATACGTTTTTCCGTATTTGTCGAGGATTTTCTGTATCGCCTCAGAGTACAGGCGTTCAGTGTCTACGTTTTGAGTGGTGTATTTGAAAATTGATTCAAGTGGGCAAGTGCCAAGCAAATGTTAAGTGTCGTGCAAATATTTGAGGGAAACATTACCTAGCAACAGGCCATCCATGTCAAAGATACAGTGTGTAACTTTGCGGAATCCCGAAGGTAAATTTTTTGGCATTTCAACGAAATTTCGCTTCTTGATGTTGAAATAGAAAAACCACGAAGTGACTTATGTAACTTTTGACAGACTATTGTAATGAGTTACTATGGCAATTAGCTTCGAAATTGTTGATTTCGATTAGTCAAAAATAGCACAAACAAGAAAAAACCAAACAAACAAATTCGATTTAATTTTTCACACAGCCTTCGACTGGAACTCGGTCAAGGTTATCAGCACGCAGCACACAATCCAACCCAATGTCAAGCGCCAAAATGAGAGGAAAATTACTTAAGGCTTTTAGGAAGACTCACGCTCTCGGAGGACGGATGGCGAGCCACTTTTTTACTGCATAAATTTGTTTGCACACTTTTGCTTTAGAACAGAGCCACAGATTGAAAGGTGCTGTTACATTTGCCTGGCTGGTTCACAGGGCAAACTAGGAAACAAATTTACATCTTAGGTGATGCCACACTTACCTAAAATTCCATGAAAACATACAAAATTAAATCGAGTGTGTAAATACGCTAGACGTGTTCGATTTACTAGAAATTCGCACCCTGGGTGCGAATTTCCGCACTCTTTAAAAGAAATCGGAAATTCGCACCGGGTGCGAATATCCGACAATACTTCGGAAATTCGCACCAGGTGCGAATTTCTTTATTTTAATATTGAAATCCGTACTCTTTAAAAGAAATCGGAAATTCGCACCCCAAACAAAAGCAATCATGATTTTATTCTTCTTTTTTAATATTAATAAATTCATTAATTATCAGTGAGGAAGATTTCTTGACGGAAGTAGCTGATCTTTTTATTAATAAAAAGTGGTTTGTGGCCATAAAAGAGGCTTGTCAGCGTATTGAGTCGAACCCAGATATCATTGAAGAAGAAGTAAATGATTATATAGGATGTATACTCCATCAAGAACCTGTTGGTAGGCAAAGGACATTGTCACAACGCTTTTTTGGACATGAATGGATGAATTGAAATAAATAATCTTCTGTATCTTTCTTTATCTAAATATATCTATCTTTCCAAAAAGCTATAATTTTTTTAAATTGCACCTTTTTTTGTTTTGAAAATTGCATTTAGAGATTGACTGTTTCTCTTTATATTCTCGTTGAAAATTCGAATTTTCGGTGCCTTTTAAAATATATTCACCGGGTGCGAATTTCCGATATATATATATATATATAGTATTCTAATAGCGTTAAGACTTAAAACACGATCAAACGATATCATTTCGGTTCTACTTCTTGTAGCAACAAAAAGATGATATTCTTCGAAATGATATTGGACGGGGACGATCATCCTTTTCATTTTCTTACATAAGACACGATTTATACGCTGCATGCTTTGTCCTACGTTTCGAGAATTTAACGGTAAATGTGTAAGGAATACCCCAAAACGGAGGGCTCTTGAATTCCCAGCCGATTATTTTATCTATTTTCGAATTGTGGTAGGTGTCTGTGTCGCAAAAATGCAGCTACCATCCCGAAAACGATTTGATTAATGATGAAAATGTGATGCTGTTAAGGACCATTCACATGGAAGTGAACGCACGAATTGATGAAATGCGAACAAATCACCTTTTATGCATTTATAAACAGAAAATTGCACATTTTATTATTCCAAGAGGAGGATACATAATTATTGCATCAAAATGTATTAAGAAAACAAGTTTATAAATAGATTAAATAACGAAATTTTGAATTCCAAACTAGTTGCCGAGATGCGCGAACGGAAACACCCTTGGTGCGAATTTTCAAAGTTTATTCGCTATGCACATAATTTAATTCGCGTTCTACAAACTAACAAATAAAACATTCATTCAAACTTAATCTCAAACTAGACATATCGGGTAGAAACTGATGGCTGATGGCGACCTAGAAAAATGTTCATGTGAACGGACTGCCCAAAACTTGCGAATATTCGTTCGTTCGTAGGTAGTTGGTCGCTCTCATCTGAATGGGCTTTTATGAAGCAAATTAAAACCATCGTTTTGTTCAATAGTCTCGATTATGATCGTTTGATAAACTATGCAATTTATTTACCGTGAGCTTCCTCCACAGTGGCATAGTTTTTCTGACAAATTGCTCTTTCCTATTGCAAATTTAAATTCAGTCCGTCTATGTTTTGTGATAAATAATTATCATCGGATATGTTGATGCACCTATGGTAGGTATTGCTTTCAGCGCCATTAACTTTCAACAAGAACTGTGTACTAGGACGTTAAACGCAATCAATAATATCGAGACACAAAACAACAAAATATACCTATTAAAAGGAAGGGCCCAACCCATAGAATCCGTCGCATCCGTTGCGTAGACGGATTGAGGTATAGTTTGATTTAACTGATGTTATCTGCAGCATTTGATAGTTTTTCTCATTATTTTAATATAAGTGCTTCCTTTCACGCTGTGCCAACAACTGTCAACGGATGCAACGGATAAAAAAGTAAAAAGCCCACTTTATCACAAAATGTCACTCCGAACTATTTTATGGCACATTAACGTCATCACGCAAGTATTTCCTTGCAGGCCGGGGAAATAAACTTAAGATATATCTCCCTATTTAAAACTTTATCGCATAGTACCTCTCTCTACTACCTTTTCGATTTTCTACCTACATTGTATTAACTCTTTTTGAGCAACCCTGGATCATTTGCTTTTGACAATTAGCCGACTGTCAACGGTATAAACGTCGGAAAAGTCAAAAATTTAATTCTTTATTTCGCGATCGTGGCCACATCAGTTTTTCATAAATAATCATATAGAATCTGCTAATAAATTGGCGTCGTCTTTGTGGCTACAATGAAAATACGTTATTCAACGTTTGCTATAGCAGCACTCTGCTGGAACCTAGTATGTGCTCACGAAGCCAAGGATTTCGATGACTCTATCCTTTACAAAATTGATTTCGAGATACCGTCTGATCTAAATAATGAAGATTTTGTAAGACAAACGCATTCGTTTTAAAACAATTCTTGAATGAAAAACATTTCAGACAACCAAGTATCACATTCCAACATTTTACACGCACGACAGGGAAGAGTATAAATGTGCGATTCCTATTGCTGAGGAAACTCGAGAGGAAAAGACTCTGGACTACACCGGATTGTGTAAGTACCAGCTTTAGTTTGAGCTATGCGTATCAGTGATTATGGATTATGGTGGTGTTCTCATTTTAGCTCCACTGCAACTGATCCGTCCAATGTTCTCATCGATAAGTTGCTCTTATCGAATCGAAGCCTATTGGTCATACGAGATTTGCCATGGATTTCACATTAAGCAGTATCACGAGGAAAGGGAAGGTAAGTGTTCTTTATGCGATAAATGCAATAGTTTACCTTTACTTGTCTCCTTTAGGAAAAAACGTGAAATTTCAGGAATACTATCTTGGGCGCTGGAGTGATGATAAGCAAGACAAACTCACACTAAAGCTCGCCAGTGACCGGAAAGATGGAATAAAATTCAAAACAACCAAAATAGACAATGTACACTATCCATACCTTGAACTTGACATGGGCAATGGTACCCTCTGTGATCTTAATAACGAACCTAGGACCACAAAGATTCGTTACGTTTGCTATCCGCACGGCAAGAATGCCATTTACTCTTTCAAAGAGACGTCTACATGTAACTATGAGGCGATTATTCTAACCTCCCTCCTGTGCATTCACCCAGCCTTCTTGCCCGAGGAGTCAAAGGAAATCTCCATCAAGTGCTTCAATTCCCCAACCATTGCAAATAAACCAATAAGCCTGCTGAGGCAATCATTGGAAGACTTGCAAATGACCGATTTAACCAGCAAAGTTGATATCATTGGCAACGACAGACGATTCTCCGTAGAGAGCCTAAACGTCGGTGACTTACAAAAGGTTCTCGAGGCGATGTCACCTGCTCCGCCGCCATTTCCGTACACTGAAAACAATGCTGGATCACCGTCCGTGGTTTGGGGCGAAGAAAACGAACTTTCCAAGCGCAAGTGGGATGAAATTAGCTATGTGACTGGCCGCGAGGACTACAAATCGCTGTATGACTTCCTCTTCGGAAACTGTTTGATCGGGGTAAGCGGACGCAATCTATTTGCTATATTTTTTTTGTTTCAATAATCTTGCAGGGCACTGGATGGTGGAAGTACGAATTCTGCTTTGGCCGACATGTTCGCCAGTTCCACAAAGACAAGAAATCCGAGACCGAAGTGATATTGGGATACTTCAAAGACAACCTGCATCGAGATTGGCTTAAATCCCACCCGGCGAAGCGGCTACGACGGAAACCCACTGATTCGGATACAACAATTTGGCACCACTACGAGGCAGGCAGCCGATGCGATAAGACTGGGAAGCTTCGCGAGACCGATGTCAAGTTGATGTGCGTTGTATCGTCCTCCATGTCGTCGGTATCTATGTATTTGCTTGAGCCAAAGACGTGTCAATACATTTTGGTCGTTGAATCGCCTATGGTGTGTGCAATGCTGCCAATGGTCGATGAAGACGGATTAGTCTCCGAGGCGGGCTTCAAAAAGTTTTTGCATGTGCTGATGAAGAAGTACAAAGACGAAGATACCTCCGACAAGTTAGAATCTGTCGTTGAAAAGGAGACTACATCGGCAGCTGTGGAGGATGCACCGTCACAAGAGGGTACCGCTACCATAGACCATTTGGAGGTAAGGTACGAAAATGATTAATCTGATAGTAGAGTGAGCTGCTTAGTACGTAATACTATCCTAAGAGGTCCTGTGAGTTTCTTTAAAATAAAAAAAAATTATATTTTGTAAGAAATATGACTAGTATCTTCATTTTACATCGAAGACCAACATTTTGGAGCAATTGGTGGTCCAAGCCTGGCGTATGAGAAATTGAAATGCGAAATGGCGATTTTCGTAAACAAGTCTTGTAATTATTGTCGATTAACTTTGTTTTAAATAACTATCATACAATTTAAGCAGTTCCGAACTTGTTCTAGGCTGAACAACCTTCAGAGCGTACTCAAACTGTTCCCAACTAACAGACTGGGCGTCGAAATTGTCCTCCAAAATGTTTAGAGCTGCTTCGTGGCATATTGCTTGAATTTCCGCTCCAGAGTATCCCCCAGTTTGAGCAACGAGTTGTTCCACATCGACATCGTCCGCCAGCGGCATCTTTTTTAGCTTTATTCGAAGGATCTCTCGTCGTGAGGCGGCATCTGGTAGGCCAACATAAACAATTCTGTCAATCCGGCCCGGTCTCAGTAGCGCCTTATCTATCATATCGGGTCGATTGGTTGCAGCGACGATGGTGACGTTCTTTAGAGCGTCAACACCATCCAGTTCAGTGAGGAGTTGGGTCAATACTCGTTCCTTAACAGATGTCCCGCCACCCTCAGAGCTACGTTCCCCACCTATCGCATCGATTTCATCGAAGAAAATAATCGACGGTGCTACTTGCCGTGCTTTGCGAAACACCTCCCGAACAGCGCGTTCAGATTCACCTACCCACATGGAGAATAGCTCAGGTCCTTTTATGGATAAGAAGTTGACCTTGCTCTCTGTGGCCAGCGCCTTAGCTATCATTGTCTTGGAGCAGCCCGGTGGGCCGAACATAAGAATTCCCCGTGGAGGTTTTATGCCTAAGCGAGTGAATTTCTCAGCATGCAGGAGAGGCCATTCAATAGCTTGTTTCAGCTTTAGCTTGAGGTCATCTTGTCCGCCGATGTCTGTCCATTTAACATTTGGATTTTCGATGAGGACTTCGCGCATAGCACTCGGTTTAACCTGACTCAGGGCGAAACTAATGTCATCTGAGCGGATCTTAGCATGACCACGCTTTACAGCAGACAATGACGCCGAGTAGATGAGATTTGTGAGATCAGAACCGACGAAACCGTGCGTAACGCTTGCCATTTCTTCCACCGAATCGAAATCTAGCTCGTGTTCGACTTTGGATAGATGCCGTTGAAGGATTTGGAGGCGTGCTTTTGGACTGGGCGCTGAGATCTCTACTTCGGAGTCAAAGCGACCATAACGACGTGCTCCACTATTCAAGTTTTCAATGTTCCCAGTTGTCGCTAGAACGAATACCTTTCTGGCGTCCGGCCGCATATTTAGGCTGTCGAGAACGGTAAGAAATGCAACGGAAACGCGCTTTACAACTTCGTTGGTCTCGTGCTTAGGGCATAGATTGTGAACGTCTTCGATGATGATCAGTGTTGGTTTCGGATAGTTTCGGTATGCAGCTTCGAACTGTTGGTTCAGATTTTTCTCGGTTTCGCCGAGGAATTTACTAAACAACTCACTTGTGTTGATGCGGATGACTTGAGCAGTACAATTGTTTGCTATTGCTTCGCAGAGCATACTCTTTCCACAACCTGTCGGACCAAATAGGAGCATTCCCCTAGAGACCTTAACTCCTGCAAAACAAAATAGTAGCTTAAGTCAAAATATGGCAAATTTTTCCTACTTACCAGATGGAACTGTTCTTAATCCCAGTGCTATGCTCAGTGATTCCTCAATTTGTTGCAGTTGTTCGTCCAATCCGCCAATATCGTCTTTGCTCACACCAACCGAATGGCTTTCAGTTGGAATGGCACTAACTGCGCTTTCATTCGTTTTTTCCACTTCAATTAAAGAGGAATTAACGACAGAGAAGAACAATTCACCAAGATGCAGCCTTTCAAATTCAGATTCCAGTGAGTTTGTGTCACAGAGGCTGCTACAAGAGCTCACAATGAATTCCAGCCGTTTATTGTAAAAGTTGAGAACAACTCTGCTTCCGGTCGTAAAGATTAAATCCTTCATTTGATTTTTCAGAAGCAGCTCCACATCGTGCATAGACGTTTTCTCCAATCGTGACGCACTTTTGCACCTTAGACAAACTTGTTTAGCTGGAATTATGTCGGATGGGAGTCTTCCAAGACTTAGCTGCGAATTTCTGTACTCGTGCCAATTATCCTCATAATCTAACATAATAGACATTTAAATACATGAACTTCAATTAGAGAATTAATATTTTGATTCACCTTCACTACACACAAATACCGTGGAAAGAAACTTCTCCAAAATTGGCCATGCAATTCGAACAATAGGGGGAAGTTCTGGCTTTGTTTGAGAGCGTATCGCAATAGGATGTCCTGTCCGAAATCCGCATAATTTCATTGCACCTTCGCTGATGAATATTAAGTTGTTTACATATTTATGTGGAGCTTCGTTTAATTCATCGATACTAAAGGACTTTTTATTAAAATTCGATGTAAACAGGCATTGTTCCTGGATGTAGTCGAAAGTAGAATGAGCGACACCGTCAGTGGAGCAGTTTCTTTCATGACCGTCTCGATCTTTGGAAGTTATTATTCTCTGGCACTTATCACAAGCGAACCAAGAGACTTGGCCTTTCTTATTTGATGACTTTGGTGGCATTTCTTGGGTGTATTTTAAAAACACATTTGTTTTTGGAAAGAAAGTTGGTTAGATAGAACAGAAAGTGTCGTGTTTTGTTTACAAGTGAAATGTCAAATGCAAGCTAAACAAAAAACAGCTGCTCCCCCCAGGTGGCACCACACATACATAGGAGGATTAGTGCTGCCATTTAATTAATAAGGGTATTCACATACACTATAACTCCACGCGAGATCTGTTCCTCTGAGATATATCTCATGACATTTCATTTCGTATCGCAACGGCAAGAGAGGTTGTAGGTGACGTTTTGTGTTGTGAAAAAAATTAACTATTCGGCCGTTTGATTTGTTGATAAATATTAAGTGCGTAATATATTTTTTGAAAAAGTTATTACATATTTATTTTGGTTTTTTTCCGAGAAATATATTTATAATTTTTTAATTAATAAAAACCACAAAAAGAAACACTATCTACCCCACAGACCATCACAGGCGTGAGAAGACTCTAAAATGAGACAAAAAATTACATTTCCAGACGAAAAAAAACAATTAAACAAACAAATTTCGGTCGAATTCATGTCAGACATCCATGTCGAGGCATACTCGCAGAGAGAGATCGCTGACACTCAATCATACGATTAAATAGAGTGACTCCACAAGATATTTCATCTATTCTCGTGATAAGCATTATAAATTTATGCAGTTCGTAAATATAAATTTCTGCGGTGCTTTAAGTGAACACCCCTCGGAAATGTAATTGCGTAAATCTGGAATCAAACAAACAATTCATACTACTGTGTGTCAAAGTTTGACATTTGTGATTTGCCTAACTTTCCGCGGTTGATTTCCGAGCCTAAATCGTCGCGGAAAATTATGATGTCTGCGTAAACTATTTTCTATACAAAATCTGACAGTTCACTTACGAGGTGGTAAATTTCTGCAGTTTACGCAGTTTATGAGGCTTTTACGCGTTTAAGTGAATACCCTTATTATATATGTTTTTCCGGGGGTGGAACCGTTACTCAGTAATCCAGCATATTAACCACTGAGCTCACAAAATGCGGACGTGTTGTTGAAAATATGTTTCGACACTTAATAATAATAATTGTATCATGTTTTAGATAATATAGATAAGCGTGTATTATTAAACATCTATCTCAGCACAGTAAAGCAAAGTAGAATCTTCAGTAGGTACGCAATTTCAAAAACTACATTCTGCTTGAATATTGGCCCAGACTCACACTTATTTATCCCAAGAGCAAGCTAGTAGTTGACACCTTTCTAATAGGTACATGCCGAGATATAACCAATTTAAACCATTTTGTACTACTACTTTCTCACCAGTCCTCCAGTACCTTCTCTTTAAATTATGTATTATAATACGGCAACACGGGTGTACACCTGTTTCACTATTGTTGTTATGGCTACATGTTTGCATAAACAAAAGCAGAGGAAAGAACAAAAGACTCGAATCCGATATTTCCTTACCACAAAAATCTTGAATTAAAATTTAACATTTTACACAAAATATTTGATTTACTCATCATGGAATGGGCTGAGGAATTAAAACTATCAATTCGAAAGGTTTTAACACTAATTTCCACCATTTAAACTCTAGTATACATTAAGATAACGAATTCTAATAGACCACTGCACGCAAAGGACGACGATCAAGTCAACAAAAATCACCAGGATCCCCAACCCCAACAACACCCGAAAAGGATATCTCCCTTGACATAAGTGTTGATATCAATCGAAACTCTACGGACTCCTCGGACAGTAGATTACCTCCAAGACGTATTTCCGGTGGATGGGCAGATAGTGGAAGTGGACTGAAATCTTTAAAGTACCTTCCAAAAATATTTGCCTTCTTTAAGACCTTCAAATAAATTATTGTTTTGTTGTTACAGGAATAGGAATAGAAACGTTTTGGAAGAGTAATCACAACATGAAATATACATTACAATTCTTATTTAAGTATTTTATTTTCTTCTCAGTGAACGATTTCGTCTTTCAACGAAATCTTCAGACAGCACACCGCCCGATGATGACATTCCAATTATTCCAGATCTCGATGATGTCAGGGATGAAATTCTCATGAATGAAATCATTGAACCACCGTCGTAAGTAAAGCATAATAACGAATTATTGGCGTTATCTACAGCCGTTGCTATTTCGTAGGGTCACAGTAAATCGTGTGGTTACTCTGAAGGAGCTTAATTCCGACTTGTTGTCCCAGAATGCATTTTCAGCTATTGAAGATGTAGATCTAACTATATTGACAAAGTGCCTCCAAGCACAGGATAGCTTAGACGAAGCCGATGAAGTCTGGGAGTGGGACAAATTGTTCACAGATGTAACAGCTGAGATTCATTCGGACAAATCAACTGTTGAGGATAAAATTGAAATTGCTGCAGACGAAATTACGCCCACATTTGCATAGGAGTACTTTTACTGTATGCAAGCATTATACATATGAAATGTAATGTATACTAGTAAACAAATGAAATAAATAAAAATAGTTTACTTTGAAAAATGCCAATGCTGCAATTTTTGCCCGAATGTATGTAAGAAGTCAGCGACAACTGCGTTGCATCACTGAAACGCATTCTCTGCTCTTCGAAAAGGCGAGGAAATTACAGCAGTTTGAATAAGTATTTTGATCTGACTGCCTGTTCCGGAGGGCACTGCTACTTATAAGATTGTAGTTTAATCAGTTTAGGAGGGAAATCCTACGTTTATGGAAATCTTTAACACATTTTGAAGCTGACTGTAAAAGAAAAGCCCGGATTTTTCTTGTCTTTTTTTAAATGTTAGTAAAAAGTTATTGGATTTGACTTTGACTCCAGTTAAACGTACCTAGCGTGTTTCTGTTTCCATGATGAAGATTCTCAGCTTTATGTTCTGATAAATAAAGGGAATGTGTAATTAATAGGGCTGGATAGAAATGTGCCAAACCTTTTTTTTAATACATTTCCTGTAGAGATTGTAAGATTTTATTATTCATTTATATTACAAAAAATCTATAACTATCTATTTAAAATTATTTTATGTATGTATAGAAATCAAGCATAAGAGCTGCAAAAATTGTAACTTAATTTTAAAAAGAAAAAAATAATAGGTACTCTCCCTACATCTTGATAAAACAATTTCCAGTCTGCTCAAAAATAATTGTAAAAGGTATTAAGATTATAATAACAAAAAAATATGTAAAAAAAACATATGTTACAAAAATCAGTCAAAAACCATACTGTTGGTTATCTGTAAATTTTAGCTTATACTCGATTCGACTTTAAGAGATTCATAGATTTCAACGACTGACAAACAAATGTTTGTTCTGTTTCGCTGGAGGAAGACCGCTGATCAAGTTGTAGACTAGCTCGCCTCAGGGCCCAAAAATACTGTGACAACAAAATGCTGGAAACCGGAAAAAGACAGTTATTAAATATTTTAGCTGTTGCGAATACATTGTTTCATAATTTTTTCCTTGTAAGCGCCACAATTCAGTAGAGGATGTTTTATGTGTGCAGTATAAATAATAATAAAATGCTCCCTTACCTTAATTATACGGATATTTTAAAATATTTGCGATTGCCTTGAGAAATCTGAATTTGTTTCCTTTGCGGGGGTGGGAAAACATCACCATCGTGATGATATAAAGCTGCCAAGGTTATTTATTGAATGAAGTTGACTACCATTTTAAGGCGTCATCTAATTCGAGAAGACTAGATTGTACACTGGGCAGAAGTTCTTCTTCTTCATCCTCTTCGGTGGGTAGGAAGTTTTCCATAATACTGTTCTCTTGTGGAATGGCCTCATCATGTTGTAATTCCTTTTCATTTAGTTGTATGCCAATAGGAGAAGCAGTCGGACCTCTAAAAAGCCATTTGGCTTATAAATAAAATGTTTAACCAATGTTTATGGGTTTATATTTACGTTTTCAAATGCTTCTTGGAATGTCTTACTAGCGCTGAAGACTGATTAAAACTTGCTGGACACTCTTTGCATTGGTATGGCTTCTCACCAGTGTGAATTCTGTAAAACAAAATCAAACGTTCGACATAAGAACATAGAGGAAAGCATCCCATATATTACCCACCTCATATGACAGACTAAGTTCGATTTATTAGCGAAAATCTTATTGCAACCAGTGCATTTGTGATTCTTAATGCCCTTGTGCACCGCCTTGATGTGCACATTTAAATAGGAAATTTTCAGAAAGCTTTTATGGCATATGTCGCAGATAATGTCCTTTGATTCACGGTGTACCGGTTCGTGTTTCACCAGATCCCGCTGGGTTTTGAAGCGTTTATCACAGTGTAAACACTCATAGTCTCGTTCATCGGAGTGGGTGTGTTTGTGGGCCTTTAGGTTACTCGATGTGGTGAAGAAGCGACTGCATACTTCGCATTGATAGCGACGTTCTCCGGTATGCACGCGAGAATGCAAGATAAGATTGCTTGATTGGGCAAAGCTTTTGTGGCAGATCTGCAAAACATGAACTTTGTTGGAATACCTTTCGTTTTAATGTGCTATACTTACATCACATTGATAAGGCTTTTCTCCTGTGTGGATTCTCATATGCGATTCTAGGTAGCGAGGGTATTCGAATGTCTTGCCACACTCGTTGCACTGCTCGGGAACTTTAAGCGGCTTGTTTTCTTTCTTTTTCAAACGTGTTTTCTTAGGACTCTGTAATTGGATTCCGTTTCAGATCGAAAAACAAACGACCAAGTAAAGAACTTACCAGTTTTGGCGTAACGGGCGGCACAACTGCCGTCTTTACTATATCCATTTCCTGCTTGAGCTCTTCATTGAGTATAATGATGTCATGTATTGTGTCCTCAGCGTCCGAACGAGTTAAGCTACTGACATCGATAACTACATCGTTGAGTACATCGTCTTCAACTTCAATGTCATTGGAGTTATTGCGCTCGAATATATCACAAATATTTTCATAAATATCATCTTCCTTGCCGATTGGCGAGTGCGCCGGGGAAAACGTTGATTCATGTTTCCTGCAAACGTTATTTCATAAGATTCCTTAGTGGAAACGGGCCATCCAACAACTTACTCAATACACATCCGATCAGTGGAGACAATTGTACTTTTGCCACAGGGCTCTGAGAAAGCCGCTAATTGGCTGGTAGAATTGAGGTATTCAAGCAGCCGACTCTCCGAGGACTCGGATAATTGTTTGAGATTATAGGCATCCACAAGACGATAGAGGCATGATTGGCACAGCATTGTGGGAAGATTATCGTCTGGATTAAACTGCAAATGAAGCAATTTCTTAAAATCGTGCGACCTTCTTTTTGTTTGTTTCAACATTCGGTTGCTCACCTTGAAAATATTCAACTTTTCCACCATGTCAATCGGTCTCACTAGAAATGTTGGACTGAATATGGAGACAAGCAGATCGCTTTTTAAACATATTCTACAGATTTTATGTAATTCATAGAGTTGTATTGCGTCCATATTATAAGTAGAATAGCAGTAATTGTAATGAATATAGTAATATAAAATTAAAACAAAAAAATTAAAAAAACAGCGCTGCACAGATGCATCTGGGGTTAGTGGCGGACAGCTGCTTTGATGTTTATACAAAAACGTCAAACTTGTGGTGACGGGCAAAGATTTCGATAACACGTTTGATTATTACGCAAAAAATAGGGTAGGCTATCAGGTTTGCAGTAAAATCCGATTTAGGTGGTAGGTACACTTTAAAGGTTTCGTCAAACAGAGCGCGTTTTAACGCCGCGTTTCACCGCTGCGTTGTAATATACTGCAATACACATCCCCTGTCACACACACCGCTGTGGTCAAACGCAGCAGTGAAACGCTCTCTTTTGAAAAATTACAGATTATTTCTCTAGCGCGGAGCGGTGAGAGTAATTTTTGTAGTGTCATCTGTCAAATGGAAATATTAATAGAATTTGAAAGAAATTAGCCATGTTTTTACGATATGGTTGCTGAAATGTAAAAAAACATTGTTTTAAAGTGTGATATGGGAGACAATTGCAATAAAATTAAATGTGAATGGTATTCTCCGTTTTGTTCTGTCTTGTTCGCGCACCCACATTTTTTTTTCTTTTTTGAGAATTTCGTAGCACGGCAAATAAAATTAATAATTCGTAATCCGAGCTGTTTGACTTTTTGAGAGAATTTTATAATAGCTATCTGTTTGACGTCGTCTAACGTGGCGTTGAGAACGTCGCGTCAAAATAATCTTACCGCCGCGTAAAATAATCTCACCGCGGCGTTAGTAACGCCTTCTGTTTGACGAAACCTTAAGGGGAACCACTACACTTAGGGCCGTATTATTCACTCGGCTTAAATACGAGGTTAAAGCGCGTTTAAACCACGAAAATAAACCTATTTAAACTGTTGGGTATAATTAGAAAAAGAAAGACAAACCGATCTTAACTCAACGGCGGTTTATTCGAGAATGAACATTATGTAATTGCGTATAAAAGAATTCAGTATGTACATACACATAGGTTTATTTGTGTGTAAAATAAAAGCAATAATGTGTTTATGTCTACATGAATGTACGGTGATATATGTAATATACAATTTGACACTCCCTCTATCAACGTACATTTGATTGATTGATTAAGTATATTTGTTTTTATATTACAAAATTGTTAAAAAAAATTATTGTAGACTAATCAAAACAAATGTATTAATATTAAAAATTATAGTAATTTTTCAATTCATTAATTTGATACAATTCATATGTTTTGTCTTATCTAATGGTTTTGTTAGAACATCCGCGATCATTTCACAAGTGGGGGTATAAACTATTTTGATTTCTTTATTTTGCTGTGCCTCACGTGAAAAATGATAACGTATGTCTATGTGCTTAGATTTTTCATGCTGTACAGTATCTTTCGATAATCCGATAGCACTTTGATTATCGCAGAATATTTTAGTTGGATCTTTAGTTACCTTATTGAGACCCATTTCGGACAAGAGCCTTCTCGCATGTATGACCTCTTTCGTAATTTCGGAAAGCGCCATATATTCCGCTTCCATCGTAGACAGCGCCACGGATTTCTGCTTCCTGGACTTCCAGCAAATGGGACCTCCTGCTAGAATTAATAAATATCCGGAGCACGATCTTCTGTCTGCTACGTCGTTGGCCCAATCGGCATCAACATATCCAAGAAGTTCTTCGGTTGTTTTACGGTATATTAGTTTGAAATCGATGGTTCCTTTAAGGTACCGAAGGACCCTCTTCGCAGAAATCCAGTGAAGTTTTGTTGGATTAGAACAGAATCTGCTAAGAAAACCGGCCGCAAAAGCAATATCTGGACGAGTGGCATTTGAAAGATATATGAGAGATCCAACAAGCTCTCTGTATGGTACCGTCTTAATATCCTCTGCTCCAGGGTTGTAGTTGTTGACCATTTGACTGGAGTCCATAGGCGTCGCAACCGGCTTCGCATCAGCCATACCAAATCTATCAAGTAATTTTTCTATATAACTTCTCTGACTAATTTCAATTTTCCCGGTACTTCCTTCTCTGTCAACGTGTATTCCCAAAATGCTTCTCACTTTTCCCAAGTCTTTTATTTCAAACGTCGCCGCTAGATTTGTTTTCGTCCTCCCCAAGAGCTCCAAGTTGTTTGACGCAATCAATAAGTCGTCTACGTATATGACGATGATGATGGTTCCGTGTTTGTCGTTTTTCATATACAAGCATGCATCTGACACGGCTTGCTTGAAACCCAACTTCTTCAGAAACTCATCCAGTTTCTTATGCCACTGTCGTCCGGCTTGTTTCAACCCATAAAGCGGACGTAGGAGTTTGCACACCTTCTGATGACTGCTTTCGTTCCCCGGATATTTAGGCTGTTCCATATAGATTTCGTCGTTCAGCTCTCCTTGTACGTATGCGGTGATTACATCCATTTGATCCAGATGAAGGTTGTTAGCAGCGCAAACAGCAAATAGTGCGCGAATGGATTCATAGCGCGCCACCGGAGCGAAGACCTCATCGTAGTCTATGCCCAATTTCTGCTCGCAGCCTCTGGCAACAAGCCTCGCCTTATAACGGTCGATGGTCCCATCTTCCTTCCGCTTAATTCGAAACACCCACCTGTTGCTTAGTACGGTTTTGTTCACTGGTCGGTTAACGAGCACCCAAGTGTTGTTTTTGCTTAAAGACATCAGCTCAGAGTTCATCGCCTCAGCCCACATCGAACGGTCACTGCTACTCATGGCCTCCTTGAAAGATAAAGGCTCAATTAGTTCATTGTTATTTACAAAATTTACCTCGTTTGTAAAAATTTTCTTTCCACATCTAAGAGTCATCACGGGGACTCGGGCAGGTTCTAGTACATCTTCTCCCTCAGTGTTGTTGCTCGGTAACATTTCAGAGTATGAATCCTCATACTCAGCATCGGAATTGAGATCCACGATTGACTTCTCCTGTTTCTCCTCTTTGGGTGTCGACATGGTTATGACATCTTCATCGCTGCTTTCTTCGACTTCTTCGAGTTTTTCAGGTTCAACGTCATCGTAGGATAATGTGGTTCCCTCAATATCCAGTAATGAACTGTCGCCGAATGAATAGTTCTTGGGATTTATCTCCTCAAAGAATTTTACATCTCTGCTCCTCGTTACATTTTTGGTATTAGGATCCCAAAGCCTATATGCTTTAGATTCTTGGGAATATCCCACCAAGCGAAACTCTTTTCCTCTAGGATCAAGCTTTGTCCTTCCAGGTCCCTTTTGAAGCGCAATAACCTTGCTTCCAAACGATCGAAGAAAACCTAAATATGGCTTTTTACCGCTCCATACTTCCAAGGGCGTTCGATGTCCTAGTGTACTTGTGGGACATCTGTTACGGATAAATGCAGCAGCAGTAACAGCTTCTGCCCATAGGTACTTTGGAAGTTCAGCTTCAATCAGCATGCACCTGGTCATCTCTAAAAGGGTTCGATTAAACCTTTCGGCAACCCCATTCTGCTGTGGAGTGTGTGGGATAGTTAGCTGCCGTTTTATACCCTCCTTTCGTAAAACTTCGCTGAATTCCGCTGACAGGTATTCTGCGGCATTATCACTCCGAATGCGTTTGATTTTCTTGCCTGTTTGACGTTCTGCTCGCAATTTTAAGTTTTTAAAAGCGCTCAAAATTTCACCTTTAGCTTTTAAAACAACAACTTCTACATAACGCGACTTATCATCGATGAACGTTGCAAAATATCGAGCACCTCCCAATGATTTGACGTTCATAGGACCACAGATATCAGTATGCACGGTTCCCAAAATCTCATCGTCAAGTTGATTTGAAGAGTTAAATGGTTTTTGGCAAATTTTACCCCTTTCGCACACTGCACATTTCACATTTACATCAGAAAGCTTGTCCTTTATTCCACTGACCAGATTAACGCCTTTTAACATTTTTAATTGCTTGAAGTTTAAATGCCCAAGTCGTTGATGCCATCGGATTAAATCTGAATAATCTTTTGGTATACACATTAGCGCCTCTCCTACGGATTTTTCTTCTTCCACGATGTATAGTTTTCCCTTTTTGGTTGCTCTAAAAAGAACAGTTTTGTCACATCTTCGCACAGTAGCACGGTCTTGCTCGAACGTAAATGAATATCCGTTTTTCGTAGCTTGTGAAATTGATAACAGATTATGTCGTAGTGTTGGTATATACAACACGTCACGCAACTTGACACTTACAGCTTCACCATCTGATGATTTTACCACTATCAGAACACTTCCATTTCCATGTGCTTCCATGATTTCGTTACCAGCAGTTTTAATTTTTGAACGATCTTCATTATCCCATTTGAAGAATTTACTCTTGTCATTGCACATATGTGCACTTGCTCCGCTATCTAGACACCATCCAATGTTATACGTGTCATCGTTTCCTACGCTTAGTATCGACGTCATCGCATTTTCATATCTTCTGTTATTTACTTTCGACATTTTTTTTTCACGACACTCACTTGCTATGTGGCCCATCTTACCACATGTATAGCACTTCATGTTTGCCTTTTGCCGCTGCCTCTGAAAATGCTGTTGTTTTTTGCCTGCCGTTAAATTTGAGTTGTTTTTGTTACGAAATTTCTCTTGCGACAGTAATGCATGAGTATTTGTGTCATCAACCGCTGCTATATTTTGTGATTTTCTTGCATCCTCTTCTAATAGTTTTACCTTAAGAGTATTTACTTCTGGCAAATCATCTCTCGTTTCTATTGCAACGCAGAAATTTTCGTACTCCTCTGGTAGAGTATTCAGCAGCATTATAGACAGTAGTTCCTTCGGAATGGTAATTCCTGCTTCCTCCAACTGATCTGTACTGCTCTGAAAATCGCGAAGATGCTGCTGCATACTATGCTGATGTTGCTTCTTCATTTGGAATAACTGCCTGTACAACATGATCTTCTTTGTAGGTCCTTTTGATTTATGCACTTTTTCGAGAGCAGTCCATGCCTCATTTGATGTTGTTGACTTCTTGATGTAGCCCATTTGACTTTCCTTAACGCCAAGAAAAATCATTGCTTGAGCTTTTGCATCTTTGTTGGTCCACCGAGTGCTGGCTACTTCATCGTTGGTTTCATGACGGATTGATCCGTTTGCGTAGCCCCAAAGATCATTGCAAATTAATATGCTTCTCATCTGAAGCTTCCAGGACTCGTAATTGTCCTCGTCGAGTTTTTCAATGTGCGAAGAATTTGCGGAATTCATTTCAACGCGTCTCTACTCTGACCGATTTACAAGTTACTCGATAAAATTCTAAAAAAAATCCTAAGCTTAAGGATCTATCAAAAACAAGATTCTCGAATAATGTAATTTTAATACTCTAAATAAATTTACTTCCGACCGCGCGACCTGGGCCCATAACCTGTTGGGTATAATTAGAAAAAGAAAGACAAACCGATCTTAACTCAACGGCGGTTTATTCGAGAATGAACATTATGTAATTGCGTATAAAAGAATTCAGTATGTACATACACATAGGTTTATTTGTGTGTAAAATAAAAGCAATAATGTGTTTATGTCTACATGAATGTACGGTGATATATGTAATATACAATTTGACATAAACCATCAGTTTTTAAACCCAAAAAATTTAAACCTTGCTATGCCATATTCACTCTTTTTATTTTGTCTTATTTGAAGTACTAACCCTATTTTAAATTTTTAAACCTACGAAATATCGCGTTTGACAGTTCAGGCAAAGGTATGTTGTTATTATTCAAATGTGCTGTGTGATTTGTGAAGAATATAAATAGGTTCTGGATAAATATATAAATAGGTTAAATTTTTTTGTAACTGTATTTAAACTTTTGGGGACAAATAAAAAAAAATGTCAGAAATGTAATGCCGTAGCGTAGATGATGCCGCCCTTTGTTTAACCGGTCTACAAACGCGTCGCACACCTATGCTTACCTACTTGATAAAATTTCCTGGAAAACAAAAATCTTCCATGGATCTCGAATATATTTTGGAAAAGTTCCTTCTGGATTTCAAGTGCCTTTTGGTTAAAATGAAATTGACGTCTGGGCAAAACTTTCTCAAACTATTTTTTTAGGATATTTCACAAAGATTTACCCTTATAAAGATTCAAGGACCTTGTCAAAAAATATACATTATAACTAATATCAATGAAACAAATCGCTCCACCACATTCGAAAATATATTTGCAAATTGATTCAATGTAATGGAAACTGATTTAAACCTTGTGAAAATCTACTTAAACCGGTCGTCGTCAAATTAATGGCGGCAATGATTTTCCATGCTATACCATGGACCTAGGATTTTTTAAGTATGCGTGCGTTAATGGCGCTCCTTTGATTTTGTACAGCACCAATTATACATGAAAAATCCTGGGCCCGCCGGCAGCTTGTAGGCAAAGTCCATTATGAGGGAGGAGTCGACGGTCTATTCTTACTGGTTTGTGTCCCGAACAACGTGCGAATAGCAACAGCCAAAGTATAATCTTCAGAACGCAATACAGCAACAACAAAGAGTGAAAATACTTCACCTACCTAATACTCTATTATATGTTCAATAAAACACGCTTAATTCAGAGATGCGTACCGCTCGGCCAAAGGAAAAACAATTTACACATCCGAGTTGGTAGCTAGCTTATTGCTAGAATTTATTTTAGAAATTTAAAATTGTTTAGAATTAGTGAAAAGCAAAATAACTTTGCAACATTTCAAAATTCTAGAATTCCTCTTTTGTTTATGCCTGTACAGAAATTCACATGACATATCTAGTTTCAAATTTATTCTGATCCATTCACAATATACTCTTATTTGACATTTCTAAAATAAAATTTATTTCGATTCGATTCGATAGCCTTTAAACACATCGGAAGATAAAATTTTGTAAATAGAGTATTTTTTGATACTAGCACCATGACTCACGAGTGTTAAGGCAAACAGAGATATCCAGTTCTATACGAATTACTTTAAACTAAATTTGCACGTTGGTACGCAACGTTTTATAAATACAATCCAAGAGCTGCTACAAGGTAATGTCTGCGGCAGCTTCAAGTCCTGCGGTGCCTAAGCAAATTGAGGTACAGCCGTCTTCAATGTCATTCTCAGATCTATACTCAAAGGATGACTTCTACATTGGCCTCGGATTGGCCTTATCGTCATGCTTCTTTATCGGATCCAGTTTTATTATCAAAAAGAAGGCACTGCTGAGATTAAGTCGATTAGGCGAGGTACGTGCTGCAGCTGGTGGATTTGGATACTTGCGAGAATGGATATGGTGGGCTGGCCTCTTAACAAGTAAGTTCATGAAAACCAGCTTTATTTCATATACAATTAACATGAGTAATTGTAAGGTTTCTTTTGATAACTATGGGGTAGGTATTGCGCATAGCATAATAATCATGGCGGCAAATATTATCAATATTAATTAATATTTCCAGTTGTTGATAAGAGCGTTGTTTTTACTTCGTTTCTATGATTCGAAGGAACAACAATCAATCTTTATTTTATGGTAAAACAAAGTGTATGCTTTGTGCTAGCATAGTCAACTGATTCAGAAGTGTTCAAAGTATCGCATTCTTGCGGCGAGATGTATCAGATTTCTCAAGAATGTTGCTTCCCCAATCCATACGTATGTATGTAATGTACTATAGCTACAGACATCTGTAGGTTGTTGATTTCAGTATTATTCCTATTAAGCCAGGTAGTGGAATGGAACATGCAAATATGTCAGTCATATAGGTATCCGTATCACGTAAAGAAAGTGCAAACGCATTGTCTTATTAAAAAAATCCGCATTTGTTCGGTTTAGTCAGAACTACTAAATAAAGAGCACGCAAAAAGATTTAATTTCTTTGATAAATCGAGGTAATCAACTGCCGTGCAATAATAACAGACTATGGTATTGCCTGATCGCGGAATGATAGATTTATAGTCGTCTGATCATTCTTATCTTTGCCCGTGTATTTCCCGGCAATTATCTGGCTATTGATTTTAAATGCATACAATTAAACAAATTGACAATATCGACTTACCTGTTTTTGTTTTTTTTTTCAGTGGGCATTGGCGAAGCAGCCAACTTTGCAGCGTATGCATTTGCGCCTGCCTCTTTGGTAACTCCGCTTGGAGCACTCAGCGTAATAATCTCCGCTGTAATGGCGTCGAGATTTCTCAACGAAAAACTCAATATGCTGGGAAAACTTGGCTGTTTTCTATGCATATTGGGTTCCACCATCATCGTACTCCATTCGCCAAAAGAGAAGGAAGTTGAGGATCTTCAAATACTGTTCGATAAACTACAGGACCCAGGATTTGTATTCTACATAATTTGTATACTTGGCAGTAGCATATTTGTTGCTTTTTTCATTGCACCTCGCTACGGTCACTCAAACGTAATAGTCTACATATTCTTATGCTCTGGCATCGGCAGCTTAACAGTAATGTCTTGCAAGGCGCTGGGTCTTGCTATCAGAGATACACTCTCCGGCAAGGTAAATAATTTCGCTACTTGGATGCCATGGTTTTTGATCTTTGTCACAGTAACGTTTATCGCAATTCAAATGAACTATTTGAACAAAGCACTGGACATCTTCAATACCGGCATAGTTACACCGATCTACTATGTCATGTTTACTTCGCTCGTAATCACTGCCTCTGCCATTCTCTTCAAAGAGTTTACTCATATGAAATTCGAAGATATACTTGGCGATATCTGTGGATTCCTAGTGGTCATTGTTGCGGTGTTTATGTTGAATGCGTTCAAGGATCTGGACATCTCATTAAGCGATGTGCGCTTAATTATGCGGCCAAAAATGCAAAAGCTTTCACAGTACGACGATGAAGTGCTGGTGGAAAACAATAAGGAACGCAGATACTCGTATGGCTCTGGAGAAATGTTTCGCAAAGCATGACGAAAACACGAGGCTTGAAAGTGGCACACATTCCTTCCCAATGCAAAGACATTAAATGAAACATCACTAAGCAAATATTCGTACGCCGCGCCGCTAGTATTCCCTGCAACTAAACGACTTTAGTTAGTGTGATAGTAGTTCTATTATGTTGAACGTTTTGGACTATTCTACTTATTTAATATTTATACAAGGTATTTTTGATTTTATTTTTATTTTGGTATTCTATCCACGACTTGAGTTAGTGTAGCTTTTGTAGAGAAATACAGAAAGACGCGTCTTTTGACTGGTTTTTACATACAATCAGAGGTTGTTTGAACTTTATTTTTCGTTTATGTATTTTGTATGAGTCAGAGAAGAATTGTAGAAATTGGTGGATTACTGAGCGACTTCTAGTCGTTTGTGTCAACAAATTGCAAGAAAAAACCCAAACTTCTTTATTTATCCACAGGATGAATTTTATTTTCATATCGGGTCCATACAATTTTACCACAAAAAATTCACAACTTCGATAAATTTTGGTATATCACCTCGACATATTCATCCCACTCAGCTTGAAATAAATTGCCAGCAATTGGAGTTCCCATTTTATACTTGTCGGCGAGCTTCTGGATTTTGAAAAGCTCACGACCAGTGCTTCTGGCGTTCGATAGGCGTGGCTCATCAAAATCCAACCTTCCACTCTGTTTGAAGACCAGAAACACATAACGATGCATGCCCGTACCTTTTGGTGGGCAAGGACTAATATAATCAGAGAGCACTTCACCTTTGCTAACATCGTCGCCGGGAATATTAGCCACCAACCAATGATGCCATTCACGATATGTTGGCCTTCCACGGCTTGGAGAATCCGGATCGATCATACAAAGAAGATGAAATGACTTTGAGTCAGCAGTGTAGTTGATTTTAGGGGGATCTTGGACTTGAGTCGGAGTGAGCACATTACCTCCGTCCGCCGAAACGCCAGAGGAAAAGGAAATCTTTACAAAATTTTTAGGTGCAACGGAAATAACGTCGGGTACAACTCCGTGCTTGGAGAAAACTTCAGACACATTCGACGAGTACAAACGTGAACTTTGACTAGTATATTTGCCGAATGATCTTTTAAGGTTTTGTAGTGACGCTCGAAGACAGGAGGAAGTCATTGTTTACTACTTGGAAAAGTTTTCGGAAATAGGATATTAAATATTAAATATGTATTTAAAAAAATGTGACAAATAAATCCCGATGTCTGCTATTTAAATATAATAATGTAACACTATTACAAAGGTCGCAGGTGGGACGCTTAAGTGAAACCTGAATAACACTCGTTCTTCCCCCACGGACTGGAAACCATCAAGTGCAATCGTTATGCAAATAGATCCAAGATTTCGGATAAGATTTACCCATCTTAAAGATGCCAATAAGATAAAAGTGAAAAATAGCAAGCACCAGCATAGATAGGCCAACCACCAGATCAAACTTGGTTCTGTATGGCTACCTCATTTCTTTGAAGACCTGAGCGACCTGTCCTGTACCGATATTCGCTGCATCAGCAAGTTTGTTACAAAGTCGAACTGGCTTCACTGAAATATCAACACGCAATTATACCTACTGAACAGACATCAATCGTTGCCCACTTCGGCTTCAAACTGTAGGGTAGATTGCTTCGATCACCCACTTCAGCTTGACATTAGTCTCTTTCTCCTAACATACTAACTGTCAAAGCAATAGTATGGGTACACTGTTTCGGTTACCCTCCGTTTTTTTCCCGAAGACGAATTGTAACCCTTACCGACTTCAAACACTAGAGCAGATTTGTCTCCGTTCCGTACCAGCGACACTTCTTGCAAGCGAACGGCCAAAAGCTACAGGCGGGGGTTTGATTGTCTGTTTTTGAAGACTAACCGCCAACGGTAAGTGCTGACGTCAGATAATTTCACCTTCACACGTCGAACTTCCAGACTCAGTCAGAGGGAATAGGCCCGGGGTTACCCGCCAACTGGAGGAAGTGACTACATCAATCAGCCTTATCTCGACTATTCGAGGACCCCGGTCAGAGGGAATAGACAGGGGTTTAGAATGTTTCGGTCATCCCTCGCCTTTTCACCGAAGACAAATCTCGACCTTTCTTTTCGGTACCAAGCAGTAGCACTCTGTCAGGTGGACTGATTGTCAAAAGGAAATAAACGGGTAACTCTCATCCTTTTTCAACAAACAATCCATCCAATCCAAAAGAGGTCCCACTGTAATGTCCGGCACATAGATTTTTTCTGGCAACTGCCAAAAAGGAGTTAAAAAACAGTTTTTCCTTATTTGAAGGTGACTACACAATAAAACATAAAATGGCAGTGCTTATAAATAACTAGCTTTACCCCTTTCCCTGGCTTTGCCTAGGAATTATATTGCTTGTTCTTGTCTATCAGGACAATGTACATCTATATTGCAAGTTTTAGAACTTTAGCTTCCATTAGTGTCGAGAAATAGCGTCAGGTATTTTTTACAGGATGTGCTACGCCCCTTTATCCATTTTCGCCCACATTTTGCGATGCGTTTTGTTCATACAATTATCGTCAATGTTACAAATTTTACAAATCCCTCTCATGAGTGTCGAGAAAAAGCGTGTCCAGTATTTTTTGAGAGGTGACACGCCTCTTTGTCCAATCCCGTCCTCATTTTGCGACCTGCTTTTTTCGGATGTTCAAAGTTTTACAACTTCAACTCTCATGGGTGTCGACAAAATTCTAAACAATTTTTCCCCGTTTAGTTAACAACAACTATGACAACTTGGAATATGTTCTCCTGATTATAGCGCAGTCAATAAAGGCCCTTATTGTGATTGTCAGTCAGCGATCGTCACGACAATTGTCGATTGCGTCGATTCATTTTAGCTATTTGTACGCACAACATTTTTTCACTTCCAAGAGAAAGCATCGACCAGGCTTTGTAATCGACTACAAGCGGGAGCGACTGTCAAATCGACAAATATCAACCGCAATCGACATTCACAGTTGTCGCCCAGCGATCAACTATCGACCTTCACAATAGGGGTCAACGACTTTTAAAATTTACGCGAATATTTAAATTGAAACAGGTCAAGTTTATAAATTAGGTATAACTCTATCTTATCATGTAACCCTGATAGGTAGCGCTCTGAATAATTTATACTACATGTCTGTTGTAATTTACTGTATTATTATTTAAAAAGATAATAAAAAAAGATAAGCTTATAGAATAGCTAAGGTATGGTCAAATATGATGTTTACGAACGAATATAAAATTAATATACTGCAAAATGTCTATCCACTCAAAGTCGTTGGCTGAAGCTAAAACATACAAAATAAATAGAAGGCTTAAAACGTACCTGCATCGCGCAATATATATAGGACGAGACGACAAGGAGGAGCACTACACTATTAGATTGGGCTGACTTTTTTATGCCCTATATCACGGCTACACATATTTCAAATACAGGACTCCCAGAGCAATCGAGTAAACATGTGCGGAATTTTCGCAGTCTTTTCCAAGAACGGAAGTCCAATTCCTCCCAAGAAGTATTATAAGCGAGTAGAGAGCTTACGCCAAATTGCTACCAGACAAAGTGCTAAACAGCGGCACCGAGGTCCAGACTATACAGGAGTGAAGATCATCAATGAAGATGGCGTAGCATTGGTTCACGAACGTCTGTGCATTGTGGGTGTTCGTACGGGGCATCAACCTTTCCAATCTCAAGATGGAACTTTATTTTTGATAGCTAATGGAGAGATCTATAACTACTTGGAAGAATCAGTTAAAATTGCTAAGAAGAAGGGCAGTTACGAGCCGAAGAGTGACTGCAACGTCATCATTGAACTGTACGAGGAATATGGAGAGAATCTATTTGAATACATAACTGGAATGTTTGCCATTGCACTGTACGACAGTACGACCAAAACTCTACTCTTGGCACGCGATCCTTTTGGCATTATTTCAATGTATTATGGAGAAGATGAAGATGGCAACATATGGGTATCAAGTGAAATGAAATGTTTGCTAGATGTGTGTATAAAAGTGGAAAACTTTCCCCCTGGACACATGCGTGTAGGAAAAGCAGATGCGTTGCAGCAGAAACGATTTTTCCAGCAGCCATGGCAGAGTGAAATTTCCACAGTTCTCACCGATTTATTAGTACTACGAGAAACTCTAATATCAGCAGTTCGTACACATTTGCATTGTGATGTGATTTTCGGAGCGCTGCTGTCTGGTGGTGTGGACTCAAGTCTTATTGCATCGATTGCCACGAAAATTATGCGTGAACGAGACCCCGACTTTAAGCTGAGAACATTCTCGATGGGTCTCAAAGGAGCACCAGATTTTAAATACAGTCGAATGGCTGCGGATTATATTGGCAGTGATCACACCGAGTTCACCTTCCAGGTGGAAGACGGTTTGGATTGTATTCGGCTTATCATTTACCACTTAGAGACGTATGACGTGGCGACAGTTCGATGTAGCATACCAATGTTTTTATTGACGCGGTACATCAAAAGCACTGGAATCAAGATGATACTGTCAGGAGAAGGAGCCGATGAGATTTTTGGGGGTTATCTATATTTTTTCAATGCTCCAGATGTAAACCAATTTCATCGTGAGTTAGTCACCCGAGTTGAAAATTTACATGTGTCTGACTGCTTGCGAGCTAACAAGGTCACCATGGCGATGGGTGTTGAACTTCGAGTGCCTTTTCTCGATACAGCCTTTGTCAATTATGTTATGTCCATACGACCCGAAGATAAAATTCCTGGTAAGTTGAACTCGTTTGAAGATATCCAAACGAATCGCATCGAGAAGCATATATTAAGAAGTGCTTTCGATAAGGACTTTCTTCCCGATGAGGTATTGTGGCGTCAAAAGGAGCAGCTCTCCGATGGAGTAGGCTATGAGTGGCTCAACACACTTGGAACTCATGTCGCTTCGATTATAAGTGATGAAGAATTCGCAGCTGCATCTAGACGCTTTCCCATCAACCCACCAACAACCAAAGAAGCGTTTTACTATAGAGAAATATTTGAAGAGCTATTCCCAGGTGAACAGGCAGCAAACACTGTACAACGCTGGGTTCCCCGGCAGGATTGGGGGTGCCCAGAAGATCCCTCTGGTAGGTCCCAGTCAATGCACCAAAGCAAGAACCTTAAAGTCCTGACCGAGAGCTTAAACTAATAATCTAATAATTAAATAAACGCTGTTCTGGAAGCGCAGAATTTGTAATATAAGCATAAAGAGGTACCTATTAAAGAAGTGAATTACTTTATTTAAACTGTCATCTAGTTGCATTATTTTATTATTGTACTAATTCATGAAAATTCATATGTTTCATACACATAAGGAAATCTTATGTGATTTTCCATTAGGCACATCACAATCAGATTTATATTTCAGATCTCATAATTCACTGTGCAGCCAGATTAGAATACACATGTTCTTATGTGGTGATACAAATGTAAATTCTGCACCCACCGCAGCACTGCAGCATGTCTGTTTCTAAATCCACTGCATGCAAGGCAGTGAATTAAATTAATTAGACTTGGCAGCACTGAATTTTTATATTCTGATGCATAATGAGGAAAAGATGCAAATAGAATTCTAAACGTCGATCATTCTCGATTGATTATACTCGATTGAAACAAATTAGGTGCTGCCAGAGCTCGATTGTATCGACTATACTCGATTGTATCAAGTTACGTGCTAGATCCCCTGCTTTTAATGTATTGAGTGCATTACACATGCCCCAATGGAACATGAAATGAGATTATACATGAACCCTTTTCATTGTGGTAGTACGACGTCCGAATAGCAACACCCTTTAAAAAAAAAAAAACAAAAAAAGAAAGTTCATTTGGTAAAACAAATTGGCGTACTAATCTTAAACAAAATAATAATGGTGGATTCACATACTCTACCACGCCACGCAATTTTGCATAACTTCAGAGAAAAAGATCAGTTTCCTACAGTCAAGGCAAACGATCTGTAAGAGTGAGACCACAAATTTCCATAGCAAATTTCTTGTGGTTTCACTCTTACACATCATTAGCCTTGACACTGGAAAACGGATCTCTCCCAAAGTCATGCAAAATTGCGTGGTAATGCAAATCCACCATAAGGGTATTCACTTAAACGCATAAAAGCCTTATAAACTGCGTACCTAAACTGCAGAAATTTACCACCTCGTAAATGAAATGTCAGATTTTGTATAGAGAATACTAGAATAGTTTACGCAGACCTCATAATTTTCCGCGACGATTAGGCTCGGAAATCAACCGCGGAAAGTTATGCAAATCACAAGTGTCAAACTTTGACAGCAGTCGTATGAATTGTTTGTTCGATTGGGTGTTCATTTAAAGCACGACAGAAATTTATACATTTACGAGCTGCATAAATTTATCAGATTAAGTGAATACCCTGAATAATTTTGTTTTTCTTAAAACCTAAAACTTTCCTACATTTTCCCTGAATGCATTCTTTGTAATAGGTCTTTGATTATTCTCCTACAATCTCCGGTATTTTTAATTTTGTACTAGATTACTACTCATATACCGACCTATAAATACTAGATTATCAGCATTATCCGACGGCGACGACAGAAGTTTTAAATCCTCTACAATTCGTGATGATTTTAACCTGTCTGCGAAATCAACTACCTAACTTGATCCGCCAAGGAAGCAAATCTATCGCTGAGACAAAGCATTCCAGTATAACTCTACGTTTATATTCAAGTTCTGTGCGAAAAGCCATGGAGAAACACGAAGTCGTTCCCGATGTAATCCCTGTTGCCCCCAAGGAGCTTGTGAGTGTTTCATACGACTCTGGTGTTACCGTGAACGAGGGCAATGTTCTGACACCAACCCAAGTCAAGAATCAACCAAAAGTCGAATGGAAAGCTGATGCTAGTGCTTTGTACACTCTCTGCATGACAGATCCCGATGCCCCTAGCCGCAAGGAGGCAACATACCGCGAATGGCATCATTGGCTGGTAGGCAACATTCCCGGGAATGATGTTACCAAGGGCGAAGTACTGTCAGCTTATATCGGATCAGGACCACCAGAAGGTACCGGTTTACATCGGTATGTTTTCTTGGTCTACAAGCAGGATGGAAAATTGACTTTTGATGAAAAGAGATTGACCAACACCAGCGGCGACGACCGTGGATGCTTCAAAATCAAGAAATTCGCTGACAAATACAATTTGGGCAATCCGGTCGCCGGAAATTTCTATCAAGCTGAGTGGGATGACTATGTTCCAATTCTGTACAAACAATTGGGAGCCTAACGAGCCGGCATTTTTTTGTCTTTGCCCGCATCGCTTTTAAATTACGTAATATGAATATTATGGTTTGGATTATAATAAATATTGATAAGCAAATCTGATGTGATAACATTTGAAATGAAATAAAATTTTCTAAAATCATCAGCATAAAAAGTAGACTTTTTCTTTTGTGGTCGAAGGCCTAGGAATTAGTATCTATTTTAAGATCTATTGTAGCAAGGGTGTAGTTGCACTGTTGTAGTAGAAATTGCTATTTGTCAATTTAGTGTAAGAATGGCGACAGTCATAACGTTGTGGAATGCAATTTAGATGCAATTAAAGCTAGCTAGTTGTTTTTTTTTATCATGGACTTTATATGAAAAAGATTTGTGTTGGCAGTTTGTAATGCAATTGCGGCATTTCACTCGGATAAGAAATATTAGCTATACTCTATACACAGTAAAATATGTTTTTTATTTGTTATTGGTACATTTATCAATTGTGACATCTATTTTTGTATTTACGATGTGCACTCCAATTATTTTAAATTGAATTTACATAAACTTTGATACAATGTTGTATGGATGGAAATTAATTTCTGAACTTAACGCGCTGACTTGAATAGAGTCTTGAAACCAAATTGCGGGGCTAGCCGCACATTGGATACGAATTTGCATCGTACGTAAATGTGTGAATATGGTCGTACGAATTGAGTGCGCATACCGAATACGATTTTCTGTGTTAAAAAGAAAGTGTCCCCGTGTCCAATACCCCCTTTTGTGTCCATAAACATCAAATTTTAATGTTTCAACGTACGAACGTGTTTAAAAATTCCAACAAGTTGGGATTGTATTCAGACGTCGGAACTATACGTACGTATATGTACGACGAACTCGCATCCAGTGTGCGCGTTCCTGTATTACTTGGAAGGTGGAGATTGTTCGTGCGTATGCGTACATGTTCGCATGAGAGAAATTCGTACGAAATCGTATCCAATGTTTGGCTGGCCTTATACTCGTTCACAAAAAAAAAGTACGTATATAATTTGAAAAGGCGAAACACATTTCAAGAAAGGGGATAAAACGGATTGCACCAATTACAGAGGTATATCACTTTTAAGTCTCCCCGGAAAAGTCTTTGCCAAGGTGCTGGATGCTGGATGCTTTGCGGATTTGGAGAAAGCATATGACAGAGTCCATCGAGGTAAACTCTGGACTGTATGGAGTTGACGGTTCTCTCTTGAGAGCCATTCAATATCTTTACACAAACTGTAAAAGCTGTGTTCGGGTAAACGGCGTTAAATCAATACCTTTCACCGTTAGCGTTGGACTTCGCCAGGGGTACGTCTTGTCTCCTCTCCTTTTCATTACTTATATGGACTGGATGTTACAGCGCAGTCTCGGCGAAGAACGTTTCGAATTGGGAGATCTGAGGATAAGTCATTTGCTCTTCGCTCATGACTTGGTCTTTCTTAGGTCCTCTCAGACCGAACTTCAACGCGCACTCGATCGGTTTGTAGCCGTTTGGCCTGTTAAATGCATTCTGCATGTTAGTGGAGTCCCATTGAAACAGGTGGAGACGTTTAAGTATCTCGGGGTCTTATTCACGAGTGATGGAAGGAGCAATGCCGAGTTTTCCTGTAGGATTGGTCAGGGTGGGTCAATTTTGAGACAGCTTGTTCATTCTGTTATTAGGAGGACTGAAAATGGTGTCAAAGCTAAGTTGTCATTCTTTAACTTGGTGTTTGTTCCAACTCTTACCTATGGTGATGAGATTTGGACGGGTGATTGCCCTTGATGATTTAGAGTCTATGGCGAAGAATTGAGAGCTATGGAGGGTCCACTTGAGCAACCTACACCCGCGACCCACTTAATGGACAAAAGGACCGTTGAAAATGAATGAATGAATCACAAATAAATGTCTGATTCCTATAGACTAACAGAGAATCTTACTTTTCACACGGGAAAGGCTTCCCGATATAACATTTTACTCATTGCAAGGTTCTTCTCGCTCTCGGTCATCGGATTTTCAAGCCAAAATCGTTTTTCAGTTTTTAATAATAACGGCATCGACCTCTTTTTTGGGATAGTAGTGTAGTAGACATTGTCCGTTGAATGAATACATTACCGCTGTAGCGCCGTTTGCGCTGCGTTTGTCTCACTGTCAATGGTCGAGTAAAAGTTAAGAAACGTGTGTCCATGAATGATATCGTCAATCAGAATAGTGCCACATTAAAGGAATCTCTACTTACATTACTTTTGATGACGCTCATAGTCCGAGGTGGACCACGGCCTCAACCAACAGCTCGCTCCCTAGTTAACTGCCTCCAGTTACGCACGCCAAGTTGGTTGAGGTCACTTTCCAATTGTGCGCGCCACCTGAGGTGAGGTCTGCTACCCTTCTACACTCCATCGATACAAAATGAATCCAAAATAACTCGAAGAATCTTTCTGTAAAAGCGTGCCAAGAGGTTTTCATCCGCTTTTAAGTCCATGCTTCTGCACCATACAGCAGGACCGGGATAATTAAGGTCTTGTATATTAATTCCTTTTTTCTTTGAGACAAACAAGTGCTTAGATTTGCAATAGTTGCTCTGTCCCTTGCTAACACTTATTCCCCTATCGCCAGTAAATCATATTATGGAAAAAATGAATGAACGAAATGATAGGTCTGTTCCTTTACTTTTGTAGTAAAAATGGAAAAGACTGTCAAAATGGCAGTGGTGGGGATGAAGTCTCTCTCAAAGAGACAAACTTACGAAAAAGTTAGGGAACGCTTTTGTAGTAATCATGAAAAATGGCAGATGCATCTTGTTTTCAATAAATTTCATGTGAGTATGAATCCAAGTATGTGGAAGCGTTTTTACTAACTGAACTACATGCATTCGAAAAGAGAAAAAAAGCTACACTATTTTTCCGCCTTCTGATACCATTTTCATACCAATTTGTTTCTCATATCGCAGAAAATCAAAAGACAAATGCAAATAGTCGTTACACGCGGTTCAAATCAAATTTCAAATCTCTGTCAATTTTCAGGCGACTGACAGTTGTTTCAATTACGCAAAGAAATTTGTTGAGTAAAATAAATAAAAATTTAATAAATTTTCAAAACTAGGTAGTAAGATTCGCAATGGAGGGGTAATATCTTGCTTGAATTTTTCAAGTTAGGGAACGACATTGAGTAAAAATTCGTAAAAATTCGTAAGAATTAGTAAAAACTCGTAAGATTTAAAAGTAAAGGAACAGACCTTATATCTGATGGGGTCAGACGAACAATTTTGGTTATTTTAACGAAATATACTCAGTCAACGATGATAATCTTTATTTGTAATAAGGGCACAGTAAAAAAGATTGCATAGCAGTCCTCAGTTCGAAATCAAATGGTCTCAGGGGTAGTAAGTATTAAGATGACCCCTAATCCGGTAAGTAAAGACAGTGTAAAAATTCGTGTGAGTAGTTGCTTACCTTCTTTGAACTTTCTTCAGGCCCTATTTCGTGATTATTGTAGATACAATTTAAAAAAATCATTCTTACAATCTATAACGCACTGGATGGTATTTATTTACTTGAAACGATAACGAAGTTTTGAAAGAAAAGTCCTTTGAGTTTATGCAGTAGCAACGGCTACTCGAACTTGTAACATCTAAAACGAGAAGGAATAAATAAAATATAATTTAAAAGATGCAAAATAAACCAACAATTCACCTTATTTGTTTTATCAAAAACAGCATTAACACGATCCTGATCGAGTTTGTAGTTGACAAATTTGTCAAACAGATAGCCATGCTTCATCGATTCAATAAGGATTCGATCTTCTCCCACGTCTAAGGATATTTCCTCCGATGAAATCTACAAAAAGCGACCATTAAAAATGTTGAACCATTACTCTTTAGAAACCACACTTACACATTTAGGCATATATAACTCAGCTTGAATTTCATCAACATTTTCTCCTTTAACCTTAGCTCTCAACTTAAATTCCGGCACAGTTGAAGCTGCTAATGAAATTGCTTCTTTTATCTTGACTGATTGTTCCTCTTTTAATTTGTCACTTTGCTTTTTAAGTAAATTAATCTCATTATCGCTGAGTTCCTGTACTAGAGGCTTACTTCCAGTATTTTCCTTGAACCTAGTCAAAGTTGCTTTATCAGTTGGAGACGGATTTTTGTAGGCCTCCAAAACTGTTTTCACATCATTGTTCCGAATGCGATGTCCCACTAATGTGCCAATAAACTTGCGGTTCGACATAATGATGGATTTGTCAACTTTTACTTGAATGTTGTACTTGTCACTTAATGCTTCAGCTATAAGGGCTAAAAAGAAGTCTTTAAAAAGTAAAGATTTCTCGAGTTTAGCAAAGAACTTGGGATTCACAGCAATGTCGCACACATCGCAGGGATTGTCGGATTTGTCTTTCGTTGTACGGGGCTCACTGATGCTCATTGGTATGCGGAATGAGCTTGGCTCATCGGATACTAGAATTTTTGTTAGTTCTTCTTCGGTAATATCCTCTGGCGAAGGAATCTCAGCAGTTTGACATACATTGATAAAATATTTCTCATTGGTGTTGAGCTTAAACGTTTTAATGCAGAACCCTGAAATTGGAAACATTATTGTTGTTAGATTTTGTCGTAGTAAATGTTTTCATTTAAAATTTGTCACATACGTATAGTCGTATATACTAGAATAGAGACGGCTTTCGCTGTTCCTGTACGTTCGGATCGGCAATGGAATATTCTCATAAAGCAAAACTATTATAAAGGATCCAGCTCAGAAGTCCTTGCGGAGCAACTATGCACACTTTAACACACAAAAAAAAACTCCTATTGGCTTCCAACCTAGAACAGTGGTATAGCAACAAGAATAGAGGAATTTCAGAATGACCAGTGCTGACAACATTTTTGCATAGATGTCATTGTCAATGATATGAATGAGGCCCTTGCTTGTGATTGTCGATCAGCGATCGTCATTTGTAATCGACTACGAGCGACTGTCAAATCGACAAATATCAATCGCAATCGACAATCATAGTTCACGATCGATCGACAGTTGTCGATCAACGATCAACTATCGACACTCACAATAGGGGCCTGACATTTTTCGACATTAAAATATGTAACTAAATAGTTGGCGCAACCAATCGCTGGTATGAGTTCTATTTTTTTGGACATATAAATAATGAATAAAGGAGATCACCCATTTTCCTATGGAGTCTGGGCCCAGAGCGAACACTAATGAATTTGGTACCAAATGAAAGCTAAAATTGAGCTCGTTACGTGAGTACGATATTCCAAAAATCGTAAGTAGGGGTTTTCAGATATTTGAGCTTGAAGTTGGCAATTGACTATTTTGGTTCTTTTTTAAAATAACAGTTTATATTTTCGGATGTATAGTATGTAGGTAAATGGTTTTAGTACCAAATGAAAGGTACTTGCCTACTCTTTGAAATAATCACCCCTATCGTGGAATACGGCGTATTCTATAATAATAGAAATCTTTGTTTCTTTGTTTAATTTCTTTATTTTCATTTACACAAAAGTAAAAACGTAAGTTTTCTATTCTAAATATTTTTTGTGAGGAAATTATCAATAATAAAAAAAAATATTACTTTGTTAGATATACATCGATTCATTGTGTGAAATATCAGAAGACATGAACTGTTATTTCGAAAAAGAACCAAAACTGTTTTTTTTTGCAATTGCCAACTTCAAGCTCAAATATCTCAAAACCCCCACTTACGATTTTTGAAATATCTTACTCACATAACGAGCTCAATTTCAACTTTCATTTGGTACCAAATTCATTAGTGTTCGCCCTGGGCCCACAAATGGGTCATTTCCTTATGGTCCGTATCGGACCTTTTTAGGGGACCTTAAGTTAGCAATTGTTCAAACTGATTGGAGCCTATGCCTAACCTTAAGACTGCAGTGCAATTAAAATTAATAAATTAATACATTTTCAAATTCAAGTAAAATTATACAATGTCGATATACAGTGACCATCAAAAGTGAGTGAACACCTCTTCTGTTTCAATTGTGTTTGGAGTTTTTAATATCTATAAAGTATTTTATATATGTTGTCAAAATAAAATCTGTTTTGCTATTGATATTTCGTTATCAAACTCTGCAGATTATTATTTATTTAGGACTGTTTCAAGACCCTAAAGAAAACTTCAAAGAGCATTGGTGTTCACTTACTTTGGACCCTCACTATGTACATCGTATTATAATTAGTGTTTTCCAAAAGAATAAAATTTGCTTGAAAACTATAATCTGACCTTGTCAACAAAAAATCTAATTATGTATTAACATTAAATCGTAAATTTACAAAATTACACCTGTGTAGGTAGGAGCTCGCGCGAAGGCAAGTAAGTGCAAAAGTGGTTTCCAGTAAAGAATCAATGTCATTCATCATCTCATCATCGCTGCCCCCTATAGCACGGCTACACCTGTGTGTTTTATTTGAAAAATTTTTAGTTTATGTACCGCATCGCCTAATGACAAAACCAGTTACTAATGCTAATCATATCTAACATCCATGAGTATAGTAATATCATAGAGAACTATGCATATATACAAAAAAAAATCATTTCGTCTGATTATATTAATCTAATCACCAACAGGTGGTACAGGTAGTGGGACTATATGCATTTGTATAAACAGATATGTACATATAAGAAATTTAGCAAACATTTAACCCATATTCGATTTCAACGAGTAATGTTACGTCGGATATAAAAGAAAGTTTGTATTATATACTCATAGGTCAGTGATCCGAACAATTTTCTTATATTTCATAGACACCTACTAGTTTTGTTTCAAGATTTTAAGACAGACTATCATGAACATATATTTTTAGTGTCAATTATTGTTTACGCACTTTCCGTAACTATAGGTGGGAGTACATAATATCACGTATACGTCAGCGGTTTTAATGCTTCAATACCGACAGCTCAAAAACATATAGGAAAAACAAGTGTTATCATCGGCCTGACCGATGCTTTGATACCGTCCACTGCATAAAAGTCATGCAAAATGCAAAAACAATAAATCTTTCTCTTACTACGTATACGAGAAAGTTAAAAATAGACACCATTGGAATAAATATTTAAGTATTGTTTCTAATGTTGATTTAAAATATTTCATACGGCTTTTGAAACTGAAAGTGCTGTTACAAAAACTCGTTGCAATCACAACAGTTAAATTTGAAATTAAAATTTGTGTACCTAAATCAGCACTAGGTAGGCAGTTCACAACATTCAGGAAAAATGCATCATCAGTTCCTCAGATCCAAATGGATGACCATCCAATCCATCCCAAGGACTCAATGCACCTGCTAGGAGTTGAGCTACCTATTTAGAGCAAAGAGGTACTTTAGTCCCAAGCAACTTGTCCTTCTCTACAAGGCACATGTTAGACCAGGCCTGGAATATTGTTCCCATATATGGAGCCCGGCCCCAAAACATTCTTATTGGAGGCCCTACACTCACATCGAATCTACAACCGTTGGTGCACAGAAAACAAGTCGCTGACCTTTGCTTGTTCTATAGGTAATTCTATGGTAGATGATCCGAGGAACTCAAAGACATTATCCCTCGAAATGCAACTTTTGGGCGTCCCACAAGACAGGCAGCTAATGCTCATGACCATACAGTACACTTGACAACCGCGAGGACATCATCTTTCCAAAACTCCTTCTGTTACAGGACAAGCAAACTTTGGAACTCGCTTCCTGGGGATATATTTCCAGAAGACTACAATTTGCAACAATTTAAGTGCAGAATAAACGTACATCTGCGAGCATCTCGGGGCGCTGATGAAGCGTAAGGCCCATTTCACACATACCCGGTGGCCGGTTAGCCGGTTTTCTAAAAAAATGACTATGTTTTCACACTCATCCGGCAGCCGGCAGACAGCAAGTTATGAAATGAAAGGTTACCATATTAATTTTTCTGTTTTTCATCCATCAATTCAGTCATTATTTAAATCTTTAAATATTTCTTCCCACGCATTTCTTCTGACATTCCGTGGCAATTGTAAGCTTTTGTCCCAAATCACAGGCCTTGCTTCACCCAAGCTGATCAATTGGTCCATGTCAGTATCCATTTAAAAAAAGAATATACCTAGGCCTAGCTATTCCAAATTCAAAAAAGGAAAACAATTTACATCAAAAAACCAACTCCTATCTTTTACACAGCAGATGGAAAACTGAAAGCCGACTATGGAAACCTGGCTTGAGTGAAGGCGCAATTTGATTTTATGTATCCACTACTGACTTGAGAACCGTTTTCCCGGTTTTGGCAGACGGCCATTGCATTTTCGGGGAGAAGTATTTAAAAAAAAAAATAAAAATTCCTGTAGGTATGTCTAATTAGTCTTGGTTATTATGCTATTACATATATAAAAGGGAGGCTTAAATAAAATATATGTACCTAAGTGAGTTAAGCTGGTGTTCGTGAATATTCAAAAATACATTACCTTTACTTTAAATATGTAACTGCTGGTAAATGGGACTAGCAGATTGTGCAGCCTGTGAGGAAACTCAAACATTTTCATATTCTTCTTTAAGAATCTTGAGGGATCGTGGATGACTAGATTTGGAGTAGTAGAAGCACATGTGCTAAAATTATATTCCTCTACTAGCTGTAGTTGCCCGGCTTTACCCGTGCTCAGGAATTGTCCATATGAGGACAATGCACATCAATGTTTTAAATTCAAAACTATAGCTCCCACGAGTGTCGAGAAAAAAAGGTTTGGGTTTTATTTTATTGTAAATGCCACGCCCTTTCCCCAATTCCACCCATAAATAAATATAAAATATAACTCCTTTTTAAAGGCAATAAACAAAGCTGCCGAAAATGCCAAGATATATATAGCGGACATTTTTGCATTTTTTTAATTTTTTGTGGAATCCAAACATTTTTGCTAGCAAAAATTTCCACTACAACGGATTCTGTAATAGTTCTTTCGGGGTTCGTAGCAAAATTCCGAGTATGACAGATTCTGTGATCACCCAGATAGTGTAATTTTAAGATTTATGTGTTCAGCGCCATCTATCGGATAACTTGAAAACTTTTGATTCACGCGCACTTTTCAGTTCATAACAGATATTAGTGTGTACGTTTTTTTTGTATGGAAGCTGTCACGCTTATTTGCTCAATTTTCACCAAACTTGACCGTTTGTGCCAATAACAAAGATTATCTTAAAATTTGAGCTCAATCGGTTCGGCGGTTTTCGAGTGTTCCTGTGAAGATTAGTCAAAATTCTCTTACATAAAAGTTTGTCCTGACTGACTGGCGATTGTTGAACATCGTCCATCCCAAACGTTAAGACCTGCTGGGAAGCAATTAAAAAAAAAATAAAACATCTTTTCCTGATAACATTGAGTCAATAAGCTGCCAGAGTCATGTAGTCACATTTATGTTTCGTACAAAACCCACCAGATGTTGTGCAAAGCAGTTTACCGGGGTCGGTAACGCAGCACTAGCGGTGACAATTTGAACCCAACTAGACATACAAATTTTTTGGGCGCAGTAGCGCAGTGGTTAGTGTGCTGGACTACTCTGCGAGGGATCCCAGGCTCGATCCCCGGAAAAACACAAATTACATCTTAAAGTTTTTTCTACTGCACCACCTCTCGCGAACCTCTGACAAACATCCGAGAGTATGACTGTCATGAAAAAGCTTCTCAATTCAGCCGTTCGGACTCGGCATAAAATTGTAGGTCCCTTCCATTCGTCCCAAAAATAGAAACTCACACAAAACGAATGGTTGCGAGAAGCTAGGCATTGGGTGTCACCCGCCTGTTGCGCCACCTATTTATTTGTTTTTAGACATACAAATTTGACAGATCAGCGAAAAAATATACGCAAAAGAAGCTAAGCGATATTAAATAATTAAATACCTAGTGAAAAATAAATATGTACATTTGTTAAATAAAAGCAAAAATAAATTCCTAACTAGTTTACAATATCATCGCATCAATAGCATCGAGCGTCTCATTGTGCTGTAACCAAATGCAACTCATATAGACAAAATGGTATAGCCATATCCAAAACTTTCAAGACTTTGTAAGATGTCTTAGTTTGATTTCGCGGAGTTTTGAAGTCATCGAGGATGTATTAATGAGCATACCAGTTACATCCCTGTTTGCTGAATCTGGTATCACTCCTATAGCATAGACCCAACCAGCCATTACGAGGTCTCCCCCTTCACGAATGAATCGTTTTATACCGATAAAATATTCTGCAATATCGCAGATGGTTATCGACAAAGTCTGAGAAAAATCTCGGTTAGTCCATAATCCATAATGCTGCACAATAAATTGAGTATTTACAGTAATTTAAAGAACTTTAAACAGTTAAAAAAAGTGTCTAATCCATCCATAATCTGTACAAAAATGCACGTCACAAACCAGTAAGAAATAGACCGTCGACTCCTCCCACATAACGGACTTTGCCTATAAGCTGTTGGCACCATAAGATTTATTTATGTGTTGGGCCTGTATAAATCAAAGGGAACAAATTACGGCACGTGCATACTTAGTAAAATCCTATGGCAGTTGCACCTGGCAGTGGTTTATGGCAGTGGGGCTGTGTTCTGAAGGTTTCTTCTTTTTTTCCAGTTACACTTCGTTTACATCACAGTTTAGTTTTAGAAAATATTAAATTGTTCAAACTGTTGATATCAATTAAAATTGGCGATGTAAAGGAATATTCACATGAGAATGAACAAACGAATTTATAATAATATGCGAACAAACCACTTTCATGCATTTATATAACAAAAAAAAATTGCTCATTTTACTATTGCAAGAGTACCTAGAATAATAAATTAATGCATCAAAATAGGGGAAAAACAAGTTTGAAAAGAGTTTAAACAACGAAATTTCGAACTAAAAATGTTTGCCTCGAAGGAAAACACCCTCGGTGCGAATTTTCACAAGTTTATTCAAAATTCACGATATTAAGATCCGCTCCACAAACTATCAAATACAAAATTCGTTCGAACTTATGTAAACTTAAATCAAAGATTGTTAAGTAGTAGAAATTGATGTTTGAACTTGGCGAACTGTTGCGACAAATAAAAGTGTTCATGTGAATGGACTGTCAAAACATGTGATAATATTCTTTTCACTTATACGATGTTCCCACCAACGTGATTAATTTCGTGATCTATTATATATTTTCATGATTGCAAAAAAAAATTGGTCCGGAAAAGACTTGCTCCTGAAACTTTGGAATGAAGAGCTTCAGGAATTGACAGCAATGTCAAAACAAAATGTCAAAATGAAACTCTTTTCGTGATTTATTTTTCACTTTGGTTTATTCACGTGGTTATCCTTTATTTGTTATATTGATTTTGTTATTAGGCCTGTTTTATTGCACATCTACCTCAGTGAAGTAAAGAGAACTAGAAATTTTAACACGCAATTACAACAACCACACACTGCTTGACACTTTATAGATCTGCAATAAAACAGGCTTATTGATGAATAATAATGCTGAAAAAGTTTTCGGAGACAAGGATAAAACACATCCAACTCGCTGAAAAGAAAAAATGACGCGAGCGTTTATTCGAAATGAGCTGTAAGAAAGAGACAGCAGTATAATAATTTATGCTTATGGTGATGCCAAGGTAATTGTAAGATATAGTTCTCGTGTTAAACTAAACAACAATTCGAAAAGTTATCCCATAGTTGGTAGCAATTTTAACAAATTTGCTGGAACGTAAAATAAATCGCCAGCGATATTTTTTTCATTCACTAATATTTTTTATTCGCTGGTGATTTGAGGTTGCGATGAATTTCTTGTGAATTATAAAAAGTATTAGTTTATTAGAACAAAATGTTAGCAACGATATAAATTATATTTTCGCTCAAAATTAAGTTTAAATCATTCCAACCAGCCATCTACTTGCAGTATGATTTTATCTAAAATGTAAACAGTACCTAAACTTAGTTCCCAACTTTTCTTAACATAACACAATAAATGGTCGCTTTTATGTTTTATTTACATTCCCGCCATTGATTTTGACATATCACACGTATTCACAGACAGGGAAATTTATTCCGCGGAGAATCGGGTAGGTGCACGGAAAGTCGGCGGTCTAGTTCTCTGTGGTTTGTGATGCACGTACATGACAGATTCCTGGTCTGATAGAGTTCTTTTCTTCGCCACCAGGGCTGCATTCCAGGTTTGACTATTTTAACTACAACGTTAACAAGCTGTGACAGTTCGAAGGAGGGGAAGTTAACTAAATTAACCAGAGGCAAAAGTGTGGTTCATTTCGTTCATACTACATGTCATTAGTAACAATAGCTGTCCCAGATTCCAAAAAGTAACTAAATAAACAATCGTTGTTAATTTAGTTAAAATAGTCGAATCTGGAATGCAGCCCAGATTCGTCAATTATAAACAAAATGTATGCAGGAGCAGGATAAACCATTTATCGTGGATATGGATTTAGATTCAGTAATTTGTATGCGTTCTTACAACTCACTATTATTACAAAATTTTAAAGATGATGAAATTTGTTTAATCCTTTTAAAATATGTGTCCAGCTTTATGATGATTTTGCTTTATATAAAAATAAAAACAGCAATCATTTATCTAAAATATAGACCCTATTCAATGTAATATCTACTCGAACTAACTTAGGGTAGGAATAAAATGTATAATACATAACTTTAAGAAGTTTTGCTGTTTGTTTTTTTCTGACGTTTTTTGTCAAATATATATTTTTTTACACAGGAACTTTTTCTAAAATTAAGAGATTCCTCTGTCGAATTTTTAAATGTAATGTTTTTAATTTGTCACAATTGGCATTGTTGGTAGGCATTATACGAGTATTATAAAAGTGTGCCACCATTCAAGTGTTGTTTAAATGGTTTCGGTTATCTTATCAACCATTATTTGCAAAAACGGTTCTAGATAGCTAGATTTAGACTCAATATGGATATGAATGAATGGTTAAGTAGTACCTAATCTTATAATCAAGCAAGTATTTCGCAATTTAACACCAAATCTACTTCCCAAATACTTGTTATCATTATGAGACTTGTCAGTATCTAATTCTTTTATCTCGGAAAATAGAAACTTATATGCATGCAAATGTTTACTAATGTTTTAAAGTTTATACCGCACGCGAGTGACATGCGTCAATTGATAGTTGACAATTATAAAACATTTTACTTTCAAACTAATACATATTGCGTTGCTATGAAAATTTAGATATGTGAAATATGTGAAAATTAAAGGGCCAACCCATAGAATCCGTCGCATCCGTTTGCGTCGACGGATTGAAGTATTCGACGGAACGAACCGTCTCCCATAGAATCCGTCGCCGCATTCCGCAATTGGAATCTTTAAAACTATTTGCAATTTATTAAATTAGAAAATATCCACAAAATTTACCCAATTTCGATTTCCATTGGGCAAGAAAAAGCACTTTTTTCAGATTCAGAGCAGTTTTCCTGCTCTAGAAATCAACTGTCTGGTAAATTCGTTTTCCGTTGGGCGAAAAAAAAAACACTTTTTTTCAGATTCGGAGCACTTTTGCGAATATCGATTAGAGAGCGAGATTCGCACATACTTTCATTGATACCAAAACAAGTGACACTTGTAAACACAAATTGCATGCAACTCTCATTGCAATTTAAAAGTAGCCGGCCAGTCAAATAACACACCAACACAAATGCAAAAAAAAGTGATCTCATTTCACGTTACAAAACTTCTCTTTTTAACATTTTCGTAAGTGACAAAATTTGAATTGATTTTTCGTTGAAAAAATGCATATTATTATTTCGATAGAAAAGGAGGATGATGGATGGATTTAAGGTTAGAAAGGAGGTTTGGAGATTCTGAAATTTTGGGTTTAAAAAAGGGTGAACTTCCTTCTAAAAGGAGGGTAGATGGGATGGTTGGGTGTTTTTTTTTTTAAATGTTTCACTTCTATCACGTATACGGACCTGCACGCGCCAATTTTTTTGTTAGGTTGATTACGGGTAAGTTTTAACAACTATACCAGAATTTCCCATCTTAATTAGGTATACTAGAATTAGGAAATGGGTCACTATCGTCCATCATTCCAAAATCCAAATTCCAAATTGACGGAAATCAGTTTTGATCATTCTTAGTTGATATACTCGTATCTACCATGAAGTGATACGACTTATTCGATACAGATTTAGTGTGCCAGTTCAAAATGACTAATAAAAACCGGCCAAGTGCGAGTCACTCGCGCACCGATGGCACCGTACTTGGCCAGAGTTGATGTCTTGAAAAGTCGATTGTTCTCTGATATAATAGACCTAGTTACAAAATTAAAACCAGTCAGTTTATCGCTATCATTGCTATTTGACGTTTAACTAGAGGTTATACCTGATGTTGTGTGCAAATTTCAGTCTTCTACGTCAATCAGTTGTATACCAGTGTATAAAATTGGCTTAGTGCGTTCGGATCGGACAGGCATAAATGTAGCGATATTAATAAAACGCGTATAAATGAATGGAGTATTTCGAGGACGAGGAGATGGCCGAGCGCGAGAGAGGAAACAAAAGTGTGTACGTGTAGAACTTAGAAGAGAATGAGTATTGAAGGAAGTTCCTCCAATTGGAATTGGAAACGATTTAGTTTAAGAGAACCGCCGAAGTGCCGACGCCCGAGCCCAACCCCAACCCAACGCAGGCCGAGCGAGCTGAGAGCGAAAGCAGAAACACTAGCTACTATTTCCATAACCTCCACTACACAACGAGACTAAATATTTGGACCGGCTGCAGAGTTGAAGGTGCGATGGTGTGGGGCACCTGCAAATTAAAATGTTTGACAACCACAATGAGTGTGTTGTCTTAAAATTGTATATATTAAAAGAGGCCTTCCATACTTTCATAACCTTTTTTACCTTTGCCGTGGATCTAACAACATGATAATGCGCCAATATATACAGCCCGGGTATATGTAGAGCCAAAATGTAGAGCTGTTTAGCTGACCGGCCTATTTACCGAATTTAAATATCATCTAAGAAGTTTGGGGATGCTTGACACGTCAACTTTATGGATCGGGACAACAATATTCAACTGTATCTAAACTAGACCAAGCCATCGAATTAGCTTGGAGCTCGATTACGCTAAATTATTTGGCCAATTTGTATATGCATCCCTTCCAAACCAGATGTGTGCATTTTGGAGCAGAAAGGTGGCTCAAAACACAATTGAAACATTTTTTTTTAATCTTAAATACTCCAATTACCTTAAATTTAACTAATGTTTGTGTTAAAAAGAAGCAGATTTTTTTTCTCGTTTAAGTGTTCTATTCAAGTTGCGCAAAATTAGGACCCCACATTATGCCGGATTTTAGTTAATATTTTTTTTTAATCCTTAAAGCTTTAGTTTGTAATCTTCCTTTTGGTCAAATCACAACAATTAAATCAACTTTAATTCAAAAAAAAAAAATTAAGTCCACAGCATGTTTGGTTTGGGAGCATTGGGCGATAGAAAACCGACCTTAGGGGTTTGCTATTCAAGTGGTGGGGAGTGTAAAGGTGCTAGTACACGATATGTAGCACGCCTCATATATATGTAGCACTGACGGCATTTTGACGTCAGCGAATGGTCCCAATGGGTACATGCCGTGTACAAGCTCTCTTTGTGCACTCTCTGTTGACGTCAGAGCCACATATACATGAGGCGTGCTACATATCGTGTACTGGCACCTTAAGTACATAAGTGTTAAACTAAACTATTAAAAATTGTGTCGTGTGCGATTCAACAGCCATAGTGTTATCGTAGCTGCTGGGCAAATTTGACTTGACGATGACGATACAAGTCGTGTGCGGAAGGCCTAAGGTGTACACCAAAACTGCTTTTATAAGTTTTTTCAGTTTTTTTGTAATGTCTATATATTTTAAGCTGTCGAAATGGAATACGTGTTGTTATCAATTTAGAGATTGTTGGTTTTTAGACATCTTTCAAGATCCTACAGAAATCTTAACCGAGCATTGGTGTTCATTTACTTTTGATGCTCACTGTATGTCAAACTCCATATAATGTAAATGCAATACGTATTGTAAAATCTCCTCTTCCGGGATTTTTTTTATTTTTCAGTTTACAGCGAATTTATCAGCTCTTATTAAGAAAGAGAGAGAGCGGCAAAAAAATACGATTACATTTTGATTAAACGTAAATTAGAGTACCTACTGAAAAAACAAACAAAAGTTAAAAAGAGAGAAAATTCGGAATAAAACGAATTAAAAGTTTAGATAAATCATATTTTGTCGCTAAAGCTCTAACGGGAGTTCCTTGTGCTAGACGTCTGATTGTCAATGTGAAGGGCAATTATGTAATTATTCTCATGTATAACAATCCAAAAAAGTACGTAATAGAATAGAGTATATCATGAATTGTTTGAGCTGAATGGTAGGTATTACATGTTTTTATTTGACTTAACTTTTATTAGTAAACACCTAAATTATATATAATCAAGTTTGATTAAAATCTCCCAGTCGAAATCAGTTTCCACATGTTGTTTAACAAATTATTTGTTGACTCATTGTTGATATGGGCGCTTTATACGTCACTTAAAAAACAAGCTTTAATGCTTTGGTCTACTACTCGTAGCCGTAGGCTGCTCCTCTTCATGCCGACTCACTTTGTTAGATTTTCATAGTAAAATAAAATTCAGTGCTGAGGCGGACGGAGATTAGTTCCATTTGATTGTATCTGGTATATTCACAACGTCACCACTGATTATGGTAGAATGGTGGTTCTTGTTTTACTTACTTAAATGTCTTATAGGAGAGATCATCTGTTTCCAATTGAATTGTTTGTATAGATATGTGAATGACGTACGCAATTATTTGCCGAGACAATTATTGACTCAATGAATAGTATGTCTGTATTAATTGTAAAAGATCGGTACAGCGTTCTAGCTGTGTTATGTGATACTATTGAATTTAAACGATTAAAGGTTAATTGCTGTCTATCTATTATTTAACATGGACGACGACCCACATTAGGTCGTATGAATAAAATAGGCGCAGTGTCATTAGATCAAAAGTCCATCTGGGTGGACAAATCCATTCTTTATTCATAACTCACTTCGTAGGTGGACATAAAGTTAACTCATCGCTTGTGGTACCTACCTATAAATAGGCGTTTTCTTTAGTTCAGAGCCAGCCTAAACTGTCAAAAAAAAGTTCGTCTTTATTTTTTAGGACTCAAATTTTATGTTTCTTTTTTTGCTGAGAGAATATTCAGAGCGCGATCATAATGCTGGAGCTCTAAAGAAAAACGCCTAATGACTAATTAAGTCCACAATTGTTATCAATTTGTAGTAAAACAAAAGACAACCATTTTCACTTTCATTTTCTCTTGGATTATGTGTCTCTTCTTTCTTAATTCCAGATTCGAAATTTGTTTTCCAAAAAATGCCAGAATTTTTGAAAAATGTAAATTTAAAAAAAAAGACCAGACTATTGTTAATTTATCGACCAAAAAGAGTTAAGAGTTTTGATAAATACAAGTGATAAGAATAATGAATGAATGATATGAAATAATGAATTTTTAGCCCGCTCACCTGAGTGGGTTTTAAGTATCTTCACAATTGATTTGTGGACTTTTGACTCACGTATGGACATTTTGTGTCGGAGAATATCTTGATATAAATCAATCAACCGTTTCTGTGTGCGTCAAAAAATAGTCCAATAGTTGACCGATAATCTATCTATATATAAAAATGGTGCCAAAAATGTATAGTAATTCATCGGGAAATTGGAAAAATCGAAAATTAAGAACGGCTGGGCCGATTTTGCTAAACATTTTTTTAATTGTTCGTAATTGCCAGGAGAAGGTTCTTCTTAAAGAACATTTTGGGAAAACCCTCCGGAAAAGTCGGGAAATTGGAAAAATTGAAAATTGCGCCGATTGCTGCGCCGATTTGGCTCATTTTCAGTTGTTCGTAATTGCCAGGAGAAGGATCTTCCGAAAAAAAATTTTGGGAAATGGAAAATTGATTTTTTTATGGAATTGTGTGTTCAATTGTTCCGCAATGGCTTTTCGAATGGAAAAATAGAAATTTCCGGAAAAAGGCGAAAAATTAATTTATTTTTTCGACGAAATTTTGCATTTTATCGCATGATTTGATGATTTTGGACAATGTAAAGGTGGAAAATTCGTTGTGATAAAAGACGTTTTGCGTGCATTTTGGGTGGAGAAGTTAACGATATAAATAATAGATGATGCCAGGTGTTCTTTTCGCATTGTCATTTTCTATTAAGCAAATGTGCAATTTTTTGCTGCAATTGATTCGAGTTTTGCGTATTAATAGTACACTGATTCCGCGGATAGTCGTATATCGTGCATCACATCTGCAAACGGTACAAGATCAATTGAAATTCAATGCAATATTTATCAATTCGAATTGTGCAACGGTACGCGGTTGTCCGTCAAAAAACTGATGAACAATGTGATTCAAGCGAAATATCATCAAGCGCAAATTCAAAGGAGAGGAAGTTCTTATCCTACGAGTTCCGAATAATCCAACTAATCTTCCATTTCAATTCAAGCGGATTCAGTTCCCCGTTCGATTGGCTTTTGCGATGACAATCAATAAATCGCTAGGTCAAACATTGGAAGTCTGTGGGATTAATCTTGAAATTCCCTGTTTTTCGCACAGTAAGCTGTATAGGTACGTTGCCTTTTCGCGTGTTGGCAAACCGTCTTCGTTGTTTGTTTTTGCGCTGGAAAACAAATCGAAAAACATTGTTTATCATAATCGCTCTTTACTCATTTCGATTCCATTCAAATTAATCGCATTGAAAGTTGAACTATCTGTGTTTTATTATCACTCTGGAGTTTATCTGAAGGCGTTAAATTGGGGCGAGACGAAGTTCGCCGGGTCCGCTAGTTGAATATATGTAATTTCTTTTTTATACATACATAACATACAGTAAAGACTCGAAAAACTTAAGACGAGAAAAAGTTAAGTAGGTTCAGACCCCATGGCGGTCTTTAAAAAGTTAAGTTTTGTCCTAACTTTTTGAAGTAAGTTTTATTTTTAACTTATTTTCCCATAATCGCTATATATTATGTAGTGTTGTACGTATGTATGAACACATAAAAACATGAATTTTTGTATCTTACGTACATACAATAGTTTTGCTGCATTTTTCCAATCTGTGTATTCTAATGCCGGTTCAACTATAGATGAACATTTTTTTACTTATTTGGATGCGTCACCTCCGTCCATTTTTAATCATATTGAACTTTCTGAAGATATGATCCTTAGTAAACTTTGCAATTTAGAACTCAATTTGAATCCTGGACCCGATGGTATTCCATCAGGCTTTTTAAAAATGTGTGCAACTACCATTGCACTCCATACTTTGTCACATATTCAATGCATCATTGAAGACTGGTATCTTCCCAAACATATGGAAGAGTTCTTTTATAGTTCCTATATTTAAATCTGGAAGGAAAAACAATATTGAAAACTATAGAGGGATCTGTAAGCAATCGTCCATCCCTAAACTGTTTGACGCATTGGTAACTGATAAGTTAAATTTTCTTTGTAAGAATTTGATTTGCAATAACCAACATGGTTTTGTAAAAAGCAGATCCACGGTTACAAACCTTCTTTTATTTACAAACTTCGTAATTACTGAGATATCAAAGGGTAATCAAGTAGATGCCATTTATACTGATTTTAGCAAAGCATTTGACAAAGTAGACCACAAGATTCTTCTTTACAAACTTGAGCGGATAGGGTTTCCTACCGACTTTCTTAGATGGCTATCATCTTATTTAACAGGCAAATATCAATTTGTAAAGTTTCGAGGTTACATATCCCAACAAATCGTGGTAACATCAGGTGTTCCACAAGGAAGCCACATTGGTCCACTTTTATTTATTTTATTCGTTAACGATATTGTCAAATTTGTTCCTCATTGTAATATACTGATGTTTGCCGATGATTTCAAAATCTTCTCCTCATGCAGTGATGCGTCCAGTTTTCATCGTTTAAATGCTAATCTTCAAAAGTTTGTTTTGTGGTGTTCAAAAAATTACTTGTCTCTTAATGTCAGTAAATGTTCTGTCATTACTTTTTCCCGCCGTACTTCACCTTGTATTCACGATTATTCCTTAGTTGGCAGTGCTATTCCTCGTGTTTCTTTGATAAAAGATCTAGGTGTTATGCTGGATTGTAAATTATCCTTTAATTATCATGTAGAATACATTACAAATAAAGCTAACAGAGCGTGGGGAATGCTAAAGCGGTATGCTAGAGCGTTCACCGACCCCTATTCTTTAAAAACTTTATATGTGTCTTATGTTCGATCTTTGTTGGAGTATGCGTCAGTCGTTTGGTGTCCATACTACAAGAGTCATATTTCAAGAATCGAAGCAAATCAAAAAAGATTTCTTAGGTTTGCCCTTAGAGGACTTCCATGGTCTGATTTCAATAACTTGCCCCCTTATTCAGCACGATTGCAACTTATTGGTCTCGAGTCTCTTGAGGTTAGGAGAAAGGTGTCAAGAGTTGTTTTTCTCCACAGAATACTTATTGGGGAGATTGACTGTCCTGACATTTTAAGTCTTGTTAATCTTAATGTTCCGTCCCGCAATTTGCGTAATAACAGATTCTTTTATGTACCCCATTCCCGTACAAATTACGGCAGATCCTCTTCTTTAAATGGCTTACTGTTATTGTATAATGATTGTGCGTCCTTAATCGACATTAATATGACGATACCCTTAATAAAATTGATCTTGACTAATTATTTCCAGTTATAATTGCTTACTCAATAGGTCTAATTCATTTTCTTACATACTCTACAGTTTTTCTTATTTACATTTTTTTTTTCTCTTTTTACTATGATTTTATTTAAATTTATACTTTTTGTTTGCTTTCATTTTCTTATCCAAATGTCTTAGAAAGGCTATGTACTTTGATGACAAATCAAATAAATAAATACATAATGCATTAATGTATATTTTTGAAATTGATTCAGTGTCTTGGAAAAGTTAAGAATTCGCAAAAGTTAAGCACCCAAAAAACAAACTACTTAACTTTTTCGAGTCACTACTGTATAAATGTATAAGGAAATCCAAAAATCACGAGTTTTAATTGTATCAACATATCGCAATCCTCTAACTCTAATTAAAAGAAGTTATTGTAATAAAGTGCATAAACGCAAACTATGCTCTATTGAAGGTGTGCTCGGTGTTCGGTCAATTAAAGGTTCCCAATTCTGCGACCAAAATTGCGAATGAATAGAGAAAGAATACCCTCAATGATCGTAGCCGGATTTGTTTTTAATAAAAAAGCTAAATATTTGAACTTCTTTCTCAGTTATGTTAATAATTAACTATTTTCCCTAAAACCCGTTTAAATTCTCTCTAACCGCAAAAAAAAAAAAAAAAAAACAAATAAAAACAAAACAACATGACAGTTGCCATTGCCACTTGTCAAGTTTGAAAGGAACTACAAGTACACTTTCAAAGCTTTTACTTTTACTTTGCTACCTTGCCTTTTATTCATTCTATACCCAATCGGCTCATTCAGCATTTGCTTGGCGGAAAGTGTACTTGCATACAGTTACAGTTCCTTGGCTTGTTTTTGTATTCTGGTATTGGTTACAAAATTCGATTAAGAGTAGGTATAGTTTCGGACGGGAATCACCAACAATTCTGATTTGTAAACAGTTTTCAAGTAATAATTGTTAAATTGCATTTGATTACAGAAATTAAAAATGACTAATTTATTTTCTATAATCAAGTAGATACCGGGGCGCTCATTACTTTACCATTAAGTGAGCTTTTTTTGGCGCGTCCAATTTCACAAATTTGTGAAAATTAAAATTCTCGCGTAAACTTAAACTGGGAAAACAAATACATTCAAAAATTTGTCCAATAGATAGTAAATCTATTAATATCTCGAGGAACTCGCCTATTTATTATCTCGTCGAGAAAAAAAAACATGAATGAAACTGCTGGGTGACATGTTTTATTTTTTGTTTTATTACTATTTTTTATCATGCAGCTTTTCTTAAAGGTTAATCACAAATGTCAAAGGTTTCGGCTGACATTGCTTACATTGTTTATAATTAATAGTATGTTTTAGTAGTATAGTACATAATGCAAACTTATTGTAACTAAGCAAGGTAAGCCACTTTGACGCTGGTAAATAGTAGACATTCTACTAATATACTTTTGTTCAAACCGTTTGCTAAGTTCTATTAAATTGTCAACTAAATAGGAATATTCCTTTTTGCAAACGCATGAATGAATGAATTGAAAATAAAAAAAATTAGTGCAAACATTAGACAAACTTGTTCTAAATTTAAGACAGTCATTATGCGAAAAATATGTCGGCTAGTTTGTACCAACTCAATTGTCAGACCGTGGCCAAATCTTTTGCATGTCAGTTTCAATGAAATGTGATTTCAGGGCTATACCCAATGGCTTTACATACGTATCTGCCTACACTATTCACACGTTTTTGACCCGTCCGTTCTTGAACAATGAGAGGTTTTAAAAAATGCTTTAATATAAAGAGAAGTTTTTTTTACGCCCGCGACGTTAGAGTATCAATTAGTCGTCACCTGAAAGTTGGCTTGCTCTATGACCATACGCAAGGAAATCGTTTATCTCGAAAACCACCAAAATCGATCGAGCTCAAACTTACAGATAGTCTAAGCCTAAGTATTGGCCGTAGAGGGCTCCTGTGAAGATTGGTCAAAATCGGACAAAGGGGCGTGGCACCGCCCTTAAAAAAAGTTAAAAAAAAAATCTTATATATCCTATACAAAAAACATCTTCTATGGGGTGAAACTCGATGGCGTTATATCTCGTTCTTGTTCGTATTGCTGTATTTCAGGTTTAGGCAGAAAGAAAGTTCCAGCAATCGGTTTATTCTCATTTCTAGCATTTTACGAAAGCACATTGTTATCTAAGACCCAAGCAATACAATTCCTGTGCACGGGCAAAGCCCCCCGCAAAGTGTGAAAAACTGTATGTTTCCCTCTGTCGCCCGTAATTTTCAACCAACTTAGTTGATTTTTTTAAATGTCGGTATTTACGGTGGGCGCAGTAGCGCAGTGGTTAGTGTGTTGGACTACTGTCCCTTGCACAGGTTCGATCCCCGGAAAAACCCAAATTACATCTTAAAGTTTTTTCTACTGCGCCACCTCTCGCGAACGTCTGACAAACATCCGAGAGTATGACTGTCATGAAAAAGCTTCTCAATTGAGCCGTTCGGACTCGGCATAAAATTGTAGGTCCCTTCCATTCGTCCCAAAAAAAGAAACTCACACAAAACGAATGGTTGCGAGAAGCTAGGCCTTGGGTGTCACCCGCCTGTTGCGCCACCTATTTATTTATTTTTTTATTTACGGTGATCAATTGATAAGCCAAACAAATTAATATTTTTTTTTTTAAATACTTCTCCCGGGAAAGGCAAACCTATAACGCTTCATCAGCGCCCCGAGATGCTTGCAGATGTATGTTAGTTCTGCACTTAAATTGCTCCAAATTGTAGTCTTCTGGAAATATATCCCCGGGAAGCGAGTTCCAAAGTTTGCTTGTTCTGTAACAGAAGGAGTTTTGGAAAGATGATGACCTCGCGGTTGTCAAGTGTATTGTATGGTCATGACCATGAGCATTAGCAGCCTGTCTTGTGGGGCGCCCAAAAGTTGCATTTCGAGGGATAATGTCCTTGAGTTCCTCGGAACATCTGCCATGGAAGTACCTTTAGAACAACCAACGGTTGCAGATTCGATGTGAGTGTAGGGTCTCCAATAAGTCGAACTGCTCGTCTCTGTATGCTGTCAAGTAGGTAAGTGAATGTTTTGGGGCCGAGCTCCACATATGGGAGCAATATTCCAGGCCTGGTCTAACCTGTGCTTTGTAGAGAAGGAGAAGTTGCTTGGGACTAAAGTACCTCTTTGCTCTAAATAGGTAGCTCAACTTAGCGGACACCGATCTTGCTATATAGGATATGTGGTCCTGCCATGTGATTCCTGAATTGACTGTGACTCCTAGAAGGTGCATTGAGTCCTTGGGATGGATTGGATGGTCATCCCTTTGGACCAGAGGAACTGTTAATGCATAGATATTGGGTGGTATGAATAAAACCTAGCAATTGCTTTTACTCAAAATAAATGTCAAAATCGAAGCAATTGCTAAGCTTCGTATGAATAAAAACTGATTTGAGTTGACTCCAACTTTTGACATCTTCGAAAAGCGGCGCCACCGACCTTTTACTCAGATTGGTATGAATAAAACGTGGAAGACAAAGCAATTGCTACGAAAATTCCAAGTCTGCTATTTTGTTGACTCAGAGCATTTGCCAAATATTTTGCGCCCATATTTCTTTACAAAAACAGTATTTTCTTTTGAGTTTTCGGTGTTTTTTGTTTGTATAAATAGTTAAATTAATTTTTCTTTGTTTGATTGGCACATTAAACCTGTTTTAACTACTGTTGTTAACGTTTGTAAAAAAAAACAGTAGGTACTATAAGCAAAGACGAATTGGTTAAGATCACAACTTTAACCAACCGTATCGTTTTTTTTATTAAATTAATTTAGCTTTTTTCCAAAAATCGTTTTCCTGATTCTAAATTCAAATTCAAAAAATTAACGACAAATTGTGACAGAAACTGCAAGGGAAGGACACATGCAGTGAAGTAAATGCTTTGTTCGAAACTTCGAACTTACTTTAGCAAAGTAGTTTTTATTCATACCGATTTAAAGCAATTGCTCAGTGCTTTTACTTTGCTACAACCTTTTACTCAAAGCAAATGCTAGTTTTTATTCATACGACCCATTATTATTTGTGGATCCAAGCAAATTGTTGATGTGGAGAAGAAATAGAGTTGGGGGAATAGATCCTTGGGGCACTCCTGCATTTAAAGCAAACGAATTAGATGATACACCATCTACCACAACTTGGATCGATCTTCCCAGAAGAAAATTTTGCATCCATCCGCAGAGTTTTTGTGGTAATCCATAAGACGCCAACTTGCCTAATAGGGCTCTATGCCAGACTCGGTCAAATGCCTTTTATATGTCCAAGGCTACGGCTCTGGATTCGCCGTGTTGTTCAATTGCTTGCGTCCATAAGTGCGTTACGTAGCTTAACAGGTCTCCAGTGGAACGACGGCTGGCCTTCTAGATATTTGATTATTTCGACATTTATTGCCTTTTCCATTACTTTTGAGAGCATTGAAAGTAACGCTATTGGACGATAGTTTTGTGGCAGACTAAAAAGACCTGGCGAAGCCGGCGGGGGTTCAGGTAGTAAAGTATGTATTCTCAATCAGGATCACATTCTGAATCGATTTAGCCATGTCCGTCTGTCTGTCTGTCTGTTGAATTCACGATAGTGTCCAAACGAATCGACCTAGGCAAATGAGATTTTGGGAGAGGACTTCTTTATACCGTTTCGTCAGGTTGGTATTGGCATTGAAAATGGTCTATGTCTGTAAGTATAGTTCTGACACCTTCCATACAAACCCAATATTAGACACATGCGTGTACAGTACATCCCAACTCGCATAGCAAACATTTCGCATGACTTTTATGCAGTGGAGGGTAGCACTTTTAATTTTTAAATAGTTTGTAAAAAACTATTTTTATTCGTTGCACACAGCCAGTAGTCCATCACAATGTGATCAAACGTTTGATAAACGACAATTGACTATTTTTATTGAGACTCGCAATATCTACTAAATTCTCAAATCGAAGATTGATCTTCGATAAAAGCTGTTTATAGTTCGGTAATTTAATTGGCGACCCGATTGTGTTAATTGTTAAGGCCGTGTGTAAATAGCCCTAAATAATTTAATTATCTTCGGCTAATTTTCAGACACGTATGACAGTGTTGAAAAGATAAGTTAACCAAACTCTAATCTTTTAACAGAGATTTCTTTATTTTGACGCTTTTAATTAATTGAAATTCAGTGAATTATTTCCTCTTCAACATTCTGGCCAAACTAAAGCAAAAGAAAACATCAACAAATGACAGCTAAAATATTCGTTTTCCATCTCGATAGTGTCGGAAATTTATCCTAGGATAATTCTTTAGCCCAATTGACACTCTCCCTAAGAATAGAACTATTTTCTTTGCTGTATGTTTTCATTAACTAAACATTTTTGAGCCCAAAGTAAACATACACTCACCGGCACAATTAACTGCCCACCTATCTTTAGTGCCACCAGCTTTGTTTACGTGAAGTAGGTACCGGTTATCACAATGAATGCTTTTTGTCAAGTGGACATTTTACCCGTTACCTAAGCGGTTTCTGCTCTTTTCTTACCTCTTATTTGTGTATTAAGTGCATTTTTGTAATTTATTCCTAATTTGACGTTTTTAGCGATTTCATTACTGTGATCTTAAATCCCTGTTTTCTTTATTTCTGAATAATGCAAAGTGTTTAATAAGAGTTTGTGACCCTCTGGGTATTACAAATTAAAAAGAAAAATGTCATTAGACGCAACATTAATTGTGCCGGTGAGTGTATGTCTGCAATGTGATGTGCAAATTTAATTTTTAATAAGCCAGTGCTACCAAATTCAGTAGGTACCTACTATAAAATTATTTGTAGATCACTTTATACAGAGCATATCACAAAAATGAATATTATCCATCATCTTAGCCAATTCAACCCCTAACAACATCGTTTTGTAACTGTTCGTATAGTTACCACTATTAGTATGTTGGCTATTGAATTGCTTTAGCATCAATCTTAAAAAGTGATACTCAATCTAACGAATTCGGTAAGGAGGTTGTTGATCAATGTTACCTGATATATTGTGGCGAATTTAAATTCTTAGTGTCAACTGAATTCAATTCGAATCTCTTTTTACTCACTGTACTTAATAACAGTTAAATAAAATTTCGCAATCTGAAAAACGCAACGTCATGAGCCGCCGATATCACAGAAACAAGCGCGCGAATCATCTCGCTTTGGGTCTTATTGTTACTTGTTGTTTTGTTTGTCGAATACACGTTTACCGCCGCCGCCACCACCACACCATCGTCAATCGGTCACTGCAAACAGCAATTAAAGAGATTGCCTGCCCTGCCGATAGTAGGCTAGAGCTATATACACAACACAACTCATGCAAAGTATTTTATTCAGCAGCAGAACATTTAGCATTCAGTTAGGTTTTGGTTACGGGCCGTGTCGGACGGTTTTTTTTCTCGTTTTCGTAAATTGAATATATTCTCAAAGTGGCCATAAGGAAAAGAGAAGTTCTTTCCCTGTTTCCAAAAAAAGAAAAAAAAATCTCTTTCAAAGAGAAAAATAAAAATCAAGTAAGTGTGTGCAAAATAATACTAATACATAATCGAACAAAATCCCAAAACAAGTGTTCCAAGAATGTGATTCTGAATAATGTACTTTGTTGCCGAACCGAACATTCCAAGGCGGCAATCATTCATGTAATACTATGATTTTTATAGAGAGTTAGCCATGTAGTGCGTGCGTTCACTTCAGTTACAAAATCAAATCGAAAAATCTCTTAACTTTCGTAGTTTATTGGGTTTTTTTTTTGTAATTTTTCATTCATCAAGTGAAACTAAAGTGAGATGCAAAGTTATGGATGTTTTTAGTTCTTTTAGGTACATTTACCTGGCGGTGGTTTAACACGTCAAGAGGATGACGATGACTCGCAAGAAGTTATTCAAATGATTATTTTTTTCTTCCTACTCGCAATCACCTTGAAGTGCTGTTTTACAAGTGTCGTTTGTGTTTAATTATTATTTGTGTGAATTATCTCTGCTGAATTTAATTTGCAGATTGATAACGTAAAGTCAACTAAGTTGATTCGAGTTAATTGTATGCGAGAATATTGCTAAAGCCCCAGATTACATCAATAAAAACGCATTGCTCGTGTCGTGTGTACAGTGCTAAAATCAGAATCAGGGTAACGCTTACACATCACTAAGTAGGTAGGTATACGAAACGAATATAGTCTTGCTGTTTTACTATCGTAGAATGCCCTTATTAAGATAAAATTAAAGCGTATAAATTATTGTGAAATTGTTCCTTGAACTATAATGACAGATAGTGACACAAAGTAATTTTATTGATACATAGTTTGAAGCCTTTTCTATACATGACATAATGATAAATATATTTTTAACACAAAAGGCTTTGATTTTTGAAGTTAATAGATAAGCGATGATTAGAAAGCGGTAGTCCCATGCTTGTATTAATCCAATTAGTCAATTGCGGTAATAAATTCAAATTTAAAATGTTACTCGATAATCGAATGTGATTTGTGATGTCTACTCTTGCGTATGTGGAACTTTTTTTTTTCAAAAGCCAAGAGTTTTTTTTTTTGATTTCTCGTGACAAACGAAGCGTGAGTTTATTTCGAGTTGGAAAAAGTCATTCAACAAATTGGTTTTACTCCAAAATATACCTACTTCTTTTCGAATTCAAAGAAACATTCGATGGCATTTGTGTTTGTGAATTTAATTTGATTAAAACTGAAATATTAAATAAACATAGAAATTTGTTTGTCCGTGGTTTTTATATACCTGAGTGCTCTCCAAAATGAAATGCGGAAGTGAAAAACACTGCTAAAATATCACTCCGAAGTCCGAACAGTCAATGGAACAGTGGGAGTGTGCTTAATGGAAAACGACAAAAGAAAGTCAGTAACTGACAATAATAATTAAATGGTCGTTATTGTCAAAAATAAAACCGGTTTCTCCGGTAGAGCTTCTCTAATGTTTTGTTGTCAAACATCAGATTTGCATAATATTGTGAAATTAATTATCTTCGTTGGGATGTGCTTCTAAATAAAATTCTAAAATTTTCCTCGAAATGTATTTAAATAAACGTGTTACAAATATGTATTAAATATTATCAGTGAAATTGAAAGAAAAGTGTTTATGGCGGGTAACACAATACATACAAACAAACACAATAAAATTCGGTTTTTATGTTGGATTAAGCAGCATATCAAAATCTGCTTCCCAATCAAAAATTACATAATATTGTTGATAAACTTGACTGTGACCATATCAGTGTTGCTAATCAGATAAAAGTTTACATTTAAAAGACAAACTACTCTAAATAATTTGATTACGAAAATGCACGCTCATTCTCAAGTGGACATTATTTTATTGTATCTGTATGATATATTAGGTACTATGAAAGTGTTGCCTAAAACGCTAGCAGGAAATGATCCCGCTTTAAAAAATCCTAAAGAAATGACAGAAAACATCGATAAATGGACGCGTTCCATTGACCGGCTAACCTATAGCATATAATATCCCTGATAGAGGAACTAGAGATCTAGCGCCAGCGGCAAAGTGATATTTGATTTTGATTATTTGGTGTTCTTTTCGGACTTTAGGATTGAACGTATAACTTATAACATATCTACCCAATTTCAAATTTGACTTTTCGACTTTCACTTTTGCTAGTTTTTTATTATATTACTTTTAAACGTTTGATAGATTTGGTTTGGCAAGTCGTTATTTTTTCCAGTCTAGCACTTAATTTTGCGCTAGCTTTAAAAATGTCACTGAAAAGAATATTTCACAACCTGAGTATACGGCCTTGTACATAATAATCTGGGTGATCACAGAATCCGTCGTATTCGGAATTTTGCTACGAATGCCGAAAGAACTATCACAGAATTCGTCGTAGTGGACATTTTTGCTACGAATTTAATCCGTCGTAGTGAAAATGTTTACTGGGAATTTTATTCGTAGCAAAAATGTTCACTTCAACGGATTCTGTGAATACGACGGATTCTGCGATCGCCCAGAATAACATATCTAATTACGTAGCTAAATTTCATAAAAAACTAAGCGGACAAAACTAAACGGATTTTTGAATTTGTTCAAGCAGCGAGTATAAGGTAGAACATTTCGAACGATCAATTCGCTAATTTACAATTACCCATCTATGGGGTTGAAATCTATGTTGGTCATGTTGGGTTCATCGCAACGCAATATTTTATTTAACATGATGAAGCATGACACTTTAGGTTAGGTTAGGTTAACGGGTTGACAGAGCAGGTATATCCTGCTGTGCCACACTTAGGTCCTTGTGGACCCATTGTGATGCCCTTTTTTGATGGGGGTTAACCGGTGATGTTGGGATGGTTAGCCTCGTGTCCCTTCTTCTAGCGATTACTCGACGCTGTCCAGCCATCCTGATATCCTCAAAAACCTGTAAAGATCAGACAGTGAGACATCAGAAAGTGAGACATCAGAAAGTTCTTGTAGGTCATGGAAGTAATGACTTGTGTTCTGCTCCTCAAGTGACAGAGGCTCGGGCAGTGACAGAGGAAGTGAGGTGTGTCCTCATGAACCTCTTCGTCTCCACATCCTTTATATATATCGTCATTTTTGAGATTTAGTTTCATTGTATAATTTCTGAGGAAGTTATGACCCGTTAGAGCCCCTACCAATTTAGACAGCGATGACCTGTCAAACTGTAGAAGTTTGATGGTTCGGCCACTGTCGTATTTTGGCCAAAGCTTCCGTGATACTTCGCAGGTAGTTAGTCCCTTCCACCTTTTGATGGTTTTCATGCGAATTTTATTTTCCACTCTCTCTCTAAGATTACAGAGTGGTGGCTTAATCGACTGCAGTGCTAGATCATGATCCATTGCAGACCCATTTCTCGCTAGTTCGTCGGCCCTCTCATTGCCGGCTTTGTCACTGTGCCCAGGGACCCAGCAGAGGACCGCGGAGTGCTGCGAGCAGAGAACCTTTAGCTCTTCGCGGCAGCGTTGAACTAACTTTGATTTTATTTCAATAGCAGAAACTGCTTTAAAAGCCGCCTGGCTGTCACTGAAAATGGTAATATCATTTCTTGGTATTGCCAACAATGACACCTTACGGGCCGCTTCCGCGATTGCCAGAATCTCTGCTTGGAAGATACTGCTGTTGTCAGGAAGCCTGATTGAGCAGTGTATATTTAATTCCTCCGAGAAGATGCCGGCACCGGTTCCACAGTCCATCTTCGATCCATCAGTGTAGATGGATATCGATTTCCTCTTTGTGGGTTCATCTGTGTTCCATTCATCTCTACTGGGGAACGAGCAGGAGAATGGTCTATCAAAGTTTAGATGTGGGATCATATAGTCAGAAGTGACAACATTCCCAATGTATTTCCCTAGAATCTGTGCGTGACCAAAAGTTGCTCAGGTTCCAAGTATCAGTTTGGCTAATCCTTAAGCCACTTTTGGTAGCAGATTCCTCCATGTACAGGTCTAGAGGAGTCAGATTGAGAATTGCCTCCAGTCCAGCCGTGGATGTGGTTCTCATCGCACTGGTTGTCCCTATACATGCTAGTCTTTGTATTTTTGTCATAGACTTGAGATTGGTCGCCTTGCCCGCGGCTTGCCACCAGACTACACTGCCATAATGTGAGTATAGGCCGAACGATTGCCGTGTACATCCACAGGATTGTTTTGGGGTTTGGTTTCCAACTCCTGCCAAAGATGCGGTTACATGCGTAGAAAGAATTAGCTGCTTTTTTCACTCTTTCATCGACATTCGGCTTCCAATTAAGTTTTCTGTCTAAAATCATTCCTAAATATTTCGCCCTATCCGTCACCTTTAGAGGGTATTCCCTCGAGAGTTGGTGGCTCGAATAGTGGTATTATTCTCTTGTTTGTGAACAGGACAAGCTCAGTTTTCTGGGGGTTAACCCCAAGGCCGCATTGTTTTGTCCACGTATTGAGTACTTGTAGTGAGTTTCATGACACTTTGAAAGGATCTCTTGGTGTGTGAATCCATTATTATATCGGTAATATTAATATCCAACGGCTTGACTTTACAAACATGTCTGGACCATAATATTATCTCATCCGTGTTTTATTGTGTCCCTTACGAAATGGGAATTAAATCGGTCCCCTTTATGCCTCAATCATATCCGAAAGCCATCATATACCCTCAAATCAAATGTATACTCTTTAGAGTCCTCCCTCTCCTTCCACAGTCCAGTTTAAATATTCCTTTACAAATTCGAATCTTACCACACTATATCAACCGGTTAAAATCTCTACTTGTTAAAATAAAAAAAATGGTAGCATTTTATAACGGGAAAAATTGGCTAAACACGTGCAAGTTGATGCTAATGTAGGGGTTAGATTAATGTGCTTTAGTTTTGTAATTAGTTTTATATTGAACCGAGTTAATTATTATTAAATTAACAGCTATAATAAAATTATTAGTAGTGAATTGAAGACCAATCTTACTGATATAAAAAAAGGGACTCAAGTCCGATTGTTTTCATTTTGGAATTACATATTTGTCTATGAGCTTTGATGGACACCTTGTGTCAACGAAAATTTTCTATTATTGATAGCTGATAACGGTACTATGTTGATTAATTTTATAATGAACAAATGACACATGCAATCTAGGAAGTAAATATAATTTTGCAAACTCATTCAATTGAATCACATTTAGGCTACAGTTGAAGCGTATGGTCAATTTTACCTTATCTATTCGAGGCACGCGACTATGTCTTGCCTTGAGCAAACTTTTCAGTATGATAAAGAAAAATATCTACAGTAGCTACCGGTTAAAGAGAACTTTCCAGTTCCAAAGTAATTATGGATAATAAATTGGAATATGTATAGCGAACTCGCTTAGAGCGAACTTTCACATATAAATAACGAGTCTTTTTACGACTTCAGTAAAAAAAAAAATGTTCAGTTGTAACGAATCAAAAATGTCACACTTTATACCTTCATTCAGTCTTCTTAAATTTTTTGGGACTTCCCCGAGAACGAACATTCTCAAACAACAACAGATGATCAATTTTAAAAAGCACCACAAAGGAGTTGAAATCTGAAGTGGGAAATAATGGAATACTGAGCAGAGCATGCTAAACTCTTGAATTATCATTCATTACTTTGTAGAAAGAAGTCGTTGCTTACTTCTTATATTGGCAATTTGGTTTTCGGCCAAGTTGGGGGAACCTTTAGATTTAGATATACTCTTATGATCCAAAAACCTAAACCTTCGTCAGATGAGTGTTCAAGCTATAGCGTTTGTCTTCATTGTACCGAACTGTAAACTAAAATATAAAAAACACGCGATTTGTCAAATACAGATTAAAGGACATGGGCAAAAAATAACTAACGAGATATCTTCAGCTGGTCTTGTTGTTATTAGCTTAACGTTCTCTTGTTGTTAGCTTATATCCTCTTCTTGTTTAAGTTATTTATGTTATATCCTCTTGTGTTAGCAATACACAATAGATTTAGAGAAACAATGGAAAAATGAGTTGGCAAGAAGTTAATTTGTTTAGTAGATAAGTTTTACACGGATATGACCATGAATGGGTTATATTAAGGTAAGCTGAACCCAATCCCGCACCTTTAATGATTCATTTCCTACAATTTACAAGTGAGAATAACACGAATTTTATAATTCAAACAAAAAACATAAACACATAGACAATTTAAGTTGGGATCAGCCTAGCGTGCAATCATATCACTACTCCAAGCTTCCGAATCGTACATAAAATTAGAAATAATTACAGACCACCTTACGTAACAAAAGTTAATTGACAATTTGTTTCAACTGGCAAGGGAAACTGGTTTGCAACCCAAGCATCTCTTCCATTTCTTGTGGAATTCAACAGTAGAACAGCATTGTAGAAAACTGGTTTCGCTTAACTGTTTCTAGAGATGGCCATTAGAAATCTCCAGCACGCATGAGTCAAATATGTTTATTTGGGTGCTGAGAATTCACCTCAAGATTTTTATGAAATTAAAGTCGATAATAATTAAAATGTTTGCCGATCCAGACATCTAAACAAACATCTGCCTGATATTATATGTTATGCGTACCGCACATGTTATCACGAAACCCATTGCATTCGAATGCAAACTCCTCTTTAAATTAATTATTATTATTTATGTGTTTGTCAATTGAACAACAGTATAATGGTGTCGGCAGTTTTGCTTTTGTACGCAGCTGTGTTAGATCGAATGCTGTTGAATCAAAATGAGATCAATTGATGTGTGCCTTGCCTATGGTTGATTGATTGTTATGTGATAACACACTCTTGGATGAGTGTATGTTATAGACGACAATTATTACATTCATCCAATTGATACAGATTTACGCTTATTTGTGAAATATATTCTGAGTTAGAGAATTAGTCATTTTTTCCGAGTTATTTTTGAACAAAATTGTAATTAACCCATCAGCATTGAAAATAATAGCTTAAATAATTTTAGGGAGGAAGTAGCAGAATACGATTGCGTATAGTTTGTTGTATAAAGTGAATTTCATAGTAACAATAATTCAGAATTAATGTTCTATGTAGAAAACTCACTGTATTGCTGGCTGTGTAATTACAAAAATAAAAATGATTATTATTACTATGTACCATAATAATGTACCTATTCGCTGTCGAAATGATAAAAATCGCCTTTACTAGATAGAGTTATGAGTAAGGCTTTTATATAGGCGACTCACGAACAAAAGAACATTTATATGATTTCTGGTAGCGTAGTAGGCGTGAATAGATTTTCTATTTTGATATTATCGACGCTGCATATTATGACGTTTATGGACTATTTTATTTATTTAATGTGAATTTTAGCTTATAATATACAATTTTAAAGCAAAATTATGTTTAGAAGAATATATATTCATAATATATTCCTACTCTATGCATTTTATGAATGATTTTTTGCGGCTATGAGACACCTACAAGACCGGACCATCAGGTTTAACTAATTCATTTTTCATTCATTCATTTTCAATGGTCCGCTTGTCCATTAAGTGGGTCGCGGGTGCAGGTTGCTCAAGTGGACCCTCCATAGCTCTCGATCCTCCGCCATCGACTCTAAATCATCAAGGGCAATCCCCATACGGGTAGAGGAGAGATTATGAATTTGATCTAACCATCTCATCCTGGGTCTACCTAGGGGACGCCTGCCCGATGGTACGGATTCCATAGCACGTCGTGGAATCCTGGTCGGGGACATGCGTTTAACATGACCAAACCACCGAAGCATGGATCGCTCCGTCCGGAGAAGTAGCTGCTCGACATTGAGTTCCTCACGTATTCTGGTATTTCTGATGCGATCTCTACGGGTCACACCAGCAATACTACGGAGAAATCTCATTTCGGCAGCTTGTATTCGCGATCTTATTCTTTCGGTCATTACCCAAACCTCATGACCATAGGTAAGAGTTGGAACAAACACCGAATTAAAGACTGACAACTTAGCTTTGACACCAAGTTCAGTCCTCCTGATAACAGAATGACCAAGCTGTCTCAAAATCGATCCAGCCTGACCAATCCTACAGGAAAACTCGGCATTGCTCCTTCCATCACTCGTGAATAAGACCCCGAGATACTTAAACTTCTCCACCTGTTTCAATGGGACTCCACTAACATGCAGAGTGCATTGAACAGGCGTTCGGGAGACGACCATCACTTCAGATTTGTTCACATTTACTTTCATCTCAGCTTCAACACAAACGGCTACAAACCGATCGAGTGCGCGCTGAAGTTCAGTCTGAGAGGACCCAAGGATGACCGAGTCATCAGCGAAGAGCAAATGACTTATCCTCAGATCTCCCAATTCGAAACGTTCTTCGCCAAGACTGCGCTGTAACATCCAGTCCATATAAGTAATGAAAAGGAGAGGCGACAAGACGCACCCCTGGCGAAGTCCAACGCCCACGGTGAAAGGTATTGATTTAACGCCGTTTACCCGAACACAGCTTTTACAGTTTGTGTAAAGAGATTGAATGGCTCTCAAGAGAGAACCATCAATTCCATACTGCTGTAATACACTCCAGAGTTTCCCTCGAGGGACTCGGTCATATGCTTTCTCCAAATCTACGAAGCAAGCGTAAACAGGTGTAGCATACTCCCAAGCCTTCTCAAGTACCATTCTGAGAGTGAATAACTGGTCGGTTGTGCTTCTGCCGGGACGAAAGCCGCACTGCTCATCTCCTAATCGTGCCTCGACCACAGCTCTGCAACGCGTTTCCAGCACCTTTTAACTAATACAACTAATAAATTCTAGACTCGTTCCCTCACTTATTTTGGAACCATCCCTATATGTATAGCGAAATTTATTTTTTAGGTGTTAAAAGATACTTAACGCCTTAAGTGCACCTGTGGGCCTAGTGCGTATAGAACTTGTGATGGCAGTACAGGATGTTCTTTGTACAAGAGCCGCATAAGTAAAAACGTATATGACTGCCGAGGTGTACATGTATACAATCCAATGCGCCACCTTTTCCCGTAAATAAAGAAAGGATTGTAAGCCTTACTGACTTTAAGCTTTCTATCTATCTTGCTAAGATGTCTTGCGATATCTGAGGGGAGAAGATCCAATCCAGAAAGCTTAGGCAGTGTAAAGGGTTCACTTGTTTCCTTTTGTTGACATCAGGGCCACACTTTTCAGCCCATTTTCTCAGCTAAAAGAGGTGGGGTTAATTCCATCATTTCGGTCAATGTGCTTAAAATATGTCCCTGAACTGAAATCGCCACATCATCCGCATAAGCAGTGGTGTCAAGCCCTGTGTTGCTAGTTTAATAAGTATGTACATATATATAATGGCGCCTTTAGAGTTCTTTTCACCGATTTGCCCTTTAGTTATGCATGCTGCGCTCTGCACAAGTTTCCGTTGCAAGGATTCTATAAACTTCATTTGTATCTGCAATCGATTCACAGAAATGCTTCCAAGATTTATTTTCGGACGTCCGGATCAAGTATTGCTTGCTTGCTGGATATTCACATTTTTTTTATTTTTGGGACAATAATGGAAGACGCCTGCAATTTTACGCAGAGTCCGAATTGTGTCCAATTTTGTCACAGGTTCGCGAGAGGTGAGGGTGACGCAGTGTGTGATAAAGCCTTAGGCATTTATTTATTACCCAATGCTCTAAAACTGAACTGCCTTGGTCTTGTTAGTTTGTAGTAACTATTTTTAACTATTTTCCATAGTGTATAACTAACTGTTACATTAACAACCTTATAAATTTACGAATTTTCGATATATGTACATAATGTAGATGTAAATTTAGGCAAATTGTTTTTAACTTTATAAAAGAAGTAAACAAAAAAAATAATAAATTGCGTGCGAGCTGCATTAATTCAGGCCTTGGCTTCTACAATTCAGATCATGCAGCGCAACAGGTCACAACACAAATCACTATATTTCACAAACCAAAAAAAAAAGTAGAGTTTTCATAAATACAAAACAAATACGTAATACAAATATCTTTACAACGAAACGCTTTTGAACGTTTAATTTAAAAAGTACTGAATCTCTCTTCCAATGCAACTGTTTCGTTATATGACTTAATTTTCTCTCAGGCGATAAACCTCATCGTCCCGCAGCGTCGGTCGTAGGAACACAACAATAAGAAATCGCTCCTAATTATTATCACAGTAACTTTTAAATTCACAGCGATAACCTTAATGCAAATATAAGATTCATTTCTATCCAACCAAACACCAGATTTTGCATTTAATTAATCGGATTGACTTTGTCACACATGCAGTTACCAAAAAAGTGCTCTTACTGATTAGGAGGTATCTCCAGCATGGGAGACTGTCGCTTTATCAGATTTGAATCAAATTTACCATTACAAGCAACATTTTAAATAAAATATTGATACTACACAGATAGAGGCACATAGCAGAACAATATTATTGTTTTTAACGGAATTCCAATCACAACTTGCAGATAACATTGCTTTTGCTAGTACATTTGTGACTTGTTGACTTTGCTTGCTCCGGAATCAATGTATCATGTATGTATAGCTAAAGTTTACCTTATCGTATCGATCAACTATTGAGATTTTAGTGGAAAATGTTAACATTTACCTGGTTTTGGTGTCACGACTTTATAATCTCGTGGTGGTGCCGACATTCCGGTATTTTGGCCACCGATACCACCAAAAATTTGGTCTAGATCTTCTTCCACTTCATTCTAAAATGTATGAATGATTAAAAATGTGCCATGTCATTAATATCGGTTGTATTTAAATCTCACCTTGATAAATTTTAAATTCTTTTCGAATATAGAGCTGTCAGCGTCGAGAAAATTGGGATTGGCCATTTTATTGCAAAATTTAAATTATAAATAATAGAAACTTTGTTTGGAAAAAAAATTCGTGCCAGACAACTGCTCCCCTTGACTAGACGGTAACAAATGAGAATGTCACATGAAAGAAAACAGAGCAAACATTTTTTGAATTGTAATAGATGAATGTGAGTGATTGTAGTGTAGTAGATGTGATTTCGGGCTGTGTTCATTTGATATATGGTAGATATATAACAATAATTTATAGTGGTTCACTTTATGGCGTATTTTTTTGGGAAGTGAGTATAACAAAACCAAAAGTGAGTATAACAATTTTGCATGTAAAACCAAAAGTGAGTATTAGAAAACAAAAGTGAGTATACAAGTTTTGCATGTAAAAGTAAAAGTGAGCTAGCTATAGATTCTCAAAAAAATACGCCTTTAGTTGTTTCTTTGGGATTTTATTTTGTACATAATTTAATTGTGCAATTGGGCTAAATAATTATCATCGGATAAATTTCTGACACTATCGTGGTGGAAAACGAATTCTCAGCTGTCAAAAACTTACCCTGATCCTGGAGCAAGATAATAAATTATCCTATTGGCTTATTTTATTGACGTTTTCTTTTGCTTGAGTTTTTTTTAGAATGTTTAAGTGGAAATAAAACACTGGATTTCAATCAAAATAAAATTCGATAAATCTCTGAAGATTGGAGTTTGGTGAACTTCTCTTTCAACACTTTCATTAGTATCAGAAAATTACCCGAGGATAATTATTTAACCCAATTAACACACGGCCTAAATGCATAGAATGCGCGACGTGATTTGAGATTTCTCTGAAGCATAATGGTGGATTTGCATTACCACGCAACACAATTTTGCATGACTTCAGAAAGAGAGATCCGTGTTTCCACAGTCAAAGCTAATGATATGTATGAGTGAGCCAACGAGCCTAACAGTTGAATTTAGGCCGCCATAACTTTTTAATGGGGATTTGTGGTCTCACTCTTACAGATCATTAGACTTGACTATAGCAAACCGGGTCTCTCTTTCTGAAGTCATGCAAAATTGCGTGGCGTGGGAATGTAAATCCAGCATAACAGAATAATAGATTTGTAATAGATTTTATTACAAATTTCTCTTATTCGCAATTGCCATATCTGTTACTACAGTAGCAACCCCAATAGAACAGCTGTAGCTATAATATTTTTTTCTCATTTCAGTTGTCATCCATCCGTCATTTGTATTTTCCGAATTCGATTTCTTGTAGTGAATGGTGATCCAATAGCAGTTGGAAATTTTGTCAAGTTTTTAATCGTCCCCGTTCAGTTTCAATACAAAGTTAAAAATATAATTTATTAATTATCGCCCTACAAAGAAAACGCTTCACTTCTACGCTAAAAAACATTCCTTTGCAATGGAGGGTGTTCCTCATCCTATGGACTCGTTTTGTGGTTCAGAATTTTGGGTAAGTGCCTGTCTCATATCAGAAAAAAAACTGATTTTTTAATTTGTTTTATACATCTACAGAACTTAAATCGAACTTGGTACACAGAGAACCCTGACTTTACGCAATGCTTCGAACAGACGGTGCTAGTATGGGCTCCATGTGGCTTCCTTTGGCTTTTATCGATACTAGAGTTTTTCTACCTACGTGCTAGCTTAGATAAGAATATACCATGGAATTATAAGAATCTTAGCAAATTGTTCCTACATATTGGGTTGCTTGTACTCTTTGTCGTTGACTTTGCAAGGGCTCTCAGTGTCCAAGGTTCAACAACAAATGTTATTTTCCCAGTCGATGTTTGGGGACCCGTTATTAAATTCTTCACAGTTGTAAGTGATTACAAGTTGTCTAGTAATGCAATTTAATATTTATAAGTTCAATTGATTTTATTTGCAGGCACTGGCGACACTACTTGTTGTGCTGAATCGAAAGTATGGCGTGCAAACATCGGGAACAATGTTTATGTTTTGGTTTTTCATCTCAATATTTGCCATACCGCGGTGTAGAACAGAAGTTCGTGATTACGACCATCGACACAATGGGGGTGTTGTCAATGATATAGCTTTGACCGAAGAGCAGATATCTTGGGCAGACTATAAATACGTAAGCTTTATGATATTCTTCCCGTTATCTCTTGCAATACTGGTGATTAGTTGCTTCGGTGATGATATGCCTAAAGAGACGAAGTACAACAGGACAAAGGTGAGTAAAATCGATGATATTCTCGGATTTACAAACAAATTTTGTGGGAGCTGTCATTAATAAGAACGCAAATCAGACACGTGACAAGGTTATTGTAACTTTGGTTACTTTGACCACACGGAGGCAAATTACATTTATACACTACAGGCTACAGGATATTTTTAGTGTTTGTTGTTATTTCAATTCACGATCTTTTGGAATAAAGTTATGCATCATTCGTATGGAACGAATTACGTACCACCAAGTCGATTTCGTCAGGAAAATGTTGATTCTGGCTTTAGATAATCAATAAGCAGGTTCACACGTCTAGTCATTGAACCTGACCAGACTTTGTGTGGTGAGTTTAAAGAAATACCAGGGTGAAAGTTACACCCATAATCATCTTATCTTTTTTTCTTCTCTCTACTTGCAATAAAAAGTAGGCATTCGCTTTGTTGGATTTCTGGTTCAAATCACCTGTCAAAGTTTGCTAAAAATAAAACATTCCTACGTATAAATAATGGCATATCTCTGTATCCGCAATTTGTACTGAGTAGCCTTCTGCAACTCATTCATGTGACGCTATACTATTACTAAGCTGATTTGTGACTAGATAAGCAGCATTATTTTACTATCCTATATTTTATGATGGTAGCTGATAAGAAGCTAACGACACCAAACCTGTTGATTGCAATTCCAAGCTCAAATGTATATATGAATACTATCTGTATATATGTACATTTTTATTTGTTTATAGATTCATATATGATCCTTGCATTAGCGTAAATGAATTGCACATTTTAAGCCCAAGTGCCTGCGTACCGAGTTCCTACTTAAACGTTAGCCTTTCAAAATTGTACACAGTTGCATAGGCGTAGTTCCGTATATTGGCCACAAAATTTTATTGCGGGTATGTTGTTTTGTGTATACTTACTGATCGGACTCCCGACCCGTGACCCTTCTATCCTCTACGATCCCGGGCACGCTGCTTCCAGTTGTCCAGACCAAGCGCTCTGACATTCGCCATGGCGAAACTTCCAAACTGATCTTCTTTTCCTCCCTTCTCCTGGCTCGATACTCTTCTCTCGCTGCCCTTGTTTTGCGCTGCACCGCTTTCTTGAGTGCATCTTCTTCCTGTACACGCATTCATCATCATACCTCTTTCTCTGGGCTACCTCCTTGATGATGTCGCGATACTGGCATCACTGATTGTTGGCGTGTGTGGTAGGTGAGTGCACAGAGGAGAGTTTTATACTCAGGCGGTCCCTGCAAGCTCTGGCTACTCCAGGTGTGCTAAGGCGTCCAACGTCGAAATTTTCTGTATGTTCAGCATAATTTCTTCTGGAATTGTTTTTAGCTTGGTTCGCAGGTAAATAGGCCTGCTTGAAAGGCATCGAGTAGATCTTGCGTTGACTCTCGTTATGTTACCAGTTATGGCGTCATGCTGTAAATTCTGGTCGTCTTTCTTGCCACATATAAGGCCTAAATCGATACAAATACTTTATTATTTTTCATCTTACCTATGGTGTCTAAAACAGTGGCCAAAACCTCAAGCAACAGACTAAATCAAAGAAAAAAATTTGTGCGTTCACATTTTTAAAAAAGATACCTACACGCAAAACTCCCACAAGAGTTTGTACAGAATTTAAGATGTCCTCTGAAGGGATTTGTTTTTAGTAGCTATACATATATTTTTTTTTTTATTTAGAATGAAACACCCGAGTTGTCAGCCAGTTTTCTCTCTCGCATAACTTACCAGTGGTTCGACAAAATGGCATGGATGGGTTATCGCAGACCATTGGTAGAGGAAAACCTCTGGGATCTTCGGCCCCAAGACAGTTCCAAGGAAGTGATGCCAATTTTTGCCAAACATTGGAACAAGAATGTCCGTAAAAACCATCCCGTAGAAAACCGATCACCAAAAGCTCAGTTCAGCAATGGAAATGTGACCTTTGAAAATCCCCATGGATCGAAGAGCAAGGGCTTTGCATCTATAATGCCTCCGATTTACAAGTCATTCGGCGGAATATTTGTCTTTGGTGCTTCGCTAAAGTTATTCTGTGATGTGCTCACATTTACCCAGCCACAAATTCTGCGTTGGATCATTGGATACGTCGAGAATAAGGCCGATATCACCAAAGAACAACAGGCAGAGTGGAAAGGAGTCTTTTATGCCGTCTTACTTTTCATCACAGCTGCGGTACAGACGTTTTTCTTGGGACAGTACTTCCACAAGATGTTTATCGTTGGTCTGCGTATCCGAACGGCTCTCATTAATGCCATCTACCGAAAAGCGCTAATCATTTCGAACGCAAGTAGAAAAGAGTCGACTGTTGGAGAAATTGTTAACTTAATGGCCGTCGATGCACAACGTTTCATGGAATTGACTACGTACTTAAATATGATTTGGTCAGCGCCGTTGCAAATTGGCCTGGCTATTTATTTCTTGTGGGATTTGCTCGGTGCATCCGTTCTAGCGGGATTGGCTGTGATGATCGTTTTGATCCCAATTAATGGTTGGATTGCGAATCGCATCAAGTTCTTCCAAGTTAAGCAGATGAAGTACAAAGATGACCGTGTAAAGCTGATGAATGAGGTCTTGAGCGGTATTAAGGTAAGTTTGCAAAGTACCTGGGTAACCATATGAATGTATTCCACTGATGTGTTTACTTTAGGTATTGAAATTGTATGCATGGGAGCCAAGTTTTGAAGACCAAGTCCTAGAGATACGTAACAAAGAAATCGAAACGCTTAAGTCTGCCGCATACTTGAATGCCGGGACTTCATTCTTATGGTCGTGCGCTCCATTTTTGGTAAGTGCCTGGTGTGGTTGGGATTTTCTTTGGTTTGTTTGTTTTCTTTTCAGACGAAGGAGTTCAATTTATTAATAATTTTACCACAATAAGGTTTCGATGGTCACATTCGCATGCTACGTTCTAGCTGATGAAAACAATCATCTTACAGCTGAAAAGGTTTTCGTAGGGTTGACGCTCTTCGATGCGCTGAAATTACCATTGGTTACACTGCCAATGTTAATGGTCGATATCGTAGAGGTAAAATTACGTCACGAGTAAACTTGGTTGCGGAAGGCCTATTTTCTTATTCGATTTACATACCAGCGAAACGATCGCAGACGATCACGATAATTTAACGCTTGCCATGGAAACGTGTATGAGGAGGACATGCACACATTATTTAACTTTAGAAATCATTTTAATTTGAAAACATTTTCCTATTCTCTCTCTCACAATAACTATCTTTCAATTTGATTTTTTTTCTCGTAGGTTTCATTGGTATCATTCGGTACATATGTCATGGTCGATGAGAATAATGTACTCGACCCGAAAACAGCTTTTGTATCATTATCATTATTCAACATTTTGCGTTTTCCATTAGCCATGTTGCCCATGTTGATAACAAACTTGGTTCAAGTAAGTTTTGGAAAAAAAAAAAGAAATGATTTTTTGTTTGCTATCCAGATTTCCTGCGTGTTTTTGTTATGTTTTGTCCCGATGTAAAGTTGTCTAAATACGTATAAATATTTATTTAGTAGTTGCAAACGAATAGTTTTCCCAGCAACCTCATGCATGAACAAAAAAGTTGGGTTATCGTGGACCAACAATTTAGTTTTCAATATTTTTCAGTAACCTTAAGTCGCCTTAAAATTGGGAAACAAATGAGTGTAGTATGCCTTGTATAGAGAGGGAATGAATAAATGACAGAAGTGGCCAATTATACTGCAGAAAATATTTTGGTAAGGCTTTAGCAGGCAGGCCAATCGGATTCGATAAATCTCTTGCACTCGTTCCAAAAAAAAACTCACAAAAGAATGCCTGTCACAAGTGAGGCCTAGGAGCATATGTATCTGTAGCGCAAACTATTTGTTTCTTAGCATAAATTAGAGTAAATAATACTATTATAAGTTCGATAACGCATACGCTGAAGAATATTATGTATTATATAAGTATACACGAATTCTTGCCAAGAGTGCAGTGACACTCAGACACAATGAGAACCAAATCAGCTGGTGCAAAGAGCAGTGCAAATAGTAGACATTCCACGCTTACACGTCTTGTACGGATCCGAATAGGGACTGCTAATGCTGCCGGCAGAGATTACACCATTCTTTGATTAGAATTGTATACAAACAAGTTTTTCCAATCGGAAAATAACCAATTTATTCATATGCATCCGATGAACACTTTCGTTTGGCTGGAAACGCGTTGTTTAACTCCTTACAAGATCATGTTGATTGACCTATTGCGTCGGAACAAACGTTTTAGACGCATTTACACTGGTTTATTCATAATTCAAAAAGTACAAATACGTCGATTCAGCCTAAAACTATTACCTTTTTGGCGGTAAAAGTCGCACCAGCTTTCTGACTGACCTGTAATCATCAGGGGCAATCACCGATATTGCCTACTGAAGAAGAAGTACAACATTTAAGAATGCTTAGTCGACATTAAGAAAATGCCTGTCGCATTCGTGCCTGCCAGTACCATGTGGACCACAGCAGTTTCCGTCGAATATGTTAAAGTACGTTTCAAGCGTTCTTTTATAGTTTATAGTTTTATAGTTTCGGATCTTCGTACCCATCCTTGTTTCACTTCCAGCGCCCATTTGGTGATAACTTTTGACTGTTTCTATCACTTGCATTATAAGCAGACACGAGTTGGCTTTGTATATCAATTTGGTTAAGCTTTGTGTGCTCTTTCTCCTAATTTATTTAGTAACGGATCAAACTCATTACGCGTGGCTCACTTGGCGAGTTGCATTGTGCAGAACTACACCACACACCTTTGAGCAGGATGGATTTCCCTGCTTTACAGGGTAACAATAGGTACCGCGTCCATTTTAATCGCAGTCACATAAAACCAATTTCTTTCAGTACCATCTAATTCCATTGCATTGGTATTAGCCCGATATTCGAAGCATTTCTATTATTTTCAGGAGTAATTATTCACTCATAGGCTTACGCCTTACAATTTCCATTTTAACACATACTTAGAACTAAAATTAGTTAACTCATTGATTTAACTTCTAGCAGGCGATACATTTAACCCAAAGCTGTCAAAACAGACTGGACAGTAAATTTACATAGCTACCCACCTTATTGATTACTTTAGTTTAAGATGAATGCTTAGTTTTTCTACCGCTTGCATGTTTCTTTCTGTCAAAAACTCCTAACACTATCAAATGCTGATCAATAAATCTTCCACACAGACACAAGTCTCAGTGAAGCGTATCAACAAATTCATGAACAGCGAAGAACTGGATCCAAACAACGTTAGCCATGATCCATCAGCAGGTAAGCTTTTCAAGTTTTTCCCTCATATCCGTTCAGAATAATAGAATAACAAATTTCCTCCAGCACATCCAATGATTATCGAAAATGGCAACTTCTCTTGGGGTGGCGAAGAGAAAATTCTTACCAATATCAACATGAAAGTTAAAAAACAAACTCTAGTCGCTGTTGTCGGTACAGTGGGTTCTGGCAAGAGTTCGGTAGTTTCTGCTCTCCTTGGTGAAATGGACAAAATAAGTGGACATGTAAATACCATAGGATCAGTCGCATATGTACCACAACAGGCGTGGATTCAAAACGCAACTGTTCGGGAAAACATCCTCTTTGGCAAGGCATACGATCGCAAATTATATCAGAAAGTGATTGACGCTTGTGCGTTGAGAGCCGATATTCAAATGTTAAGTGCTGGCGATAAGACTGAAATCGGCGAAAAGGGTATCAACTTGTCTGGTGGACAAAAACAACGTATTTCACTTGCTCGGGCTGTTTACAGCGACTCGGATTTGTATCTCTTGGATGATCCGCTAAGTGCTGTTGATTCTCATGTCGGCAAGCATATTTTCGATGAAGTTATTGGGCCAACAGGTGTGCTGGCAAAGAAGACACGTGTCCTTGTGACGCATGGAATCACATTCTTGCCGAAAGTGGATAACATTTATGTGCTCAAGGACGGCAAAGTGAGTGAAGACGGCACATATGCAGAGTTATTGAATCAAAAGGGAGCCTTTGCCGAATTCCTTATTCAACATTTACAAGAGGGCGAAACCGAGGTTGAAGAATTGGATGTGATTAAGCAGCAACTAGGAGAGACCATTAAATCCGAGGAACTGCTTGGCAAATTGGAGCGGGCCATTAGTCGGGCGAGATCGGAGAGCATGTCAGAAACTGCGTAAGTAAATGTGAAGGAAATTATTATGTATGAAAAAGCTAAAATGCTATTTTTCTGTTTTAGTTCCATTAGATCGTTTGAAAGCGGTGGCAGCCTTCGCAAGCGCAAACTGACTCGACAGGAATCCCGCGATTCTGCTGCCTCAGCGCAATCTGCTAAGAAGAGGGGCGACGATGATGGCAAACTTATTGAAACTGAAAAGTCACAAACTGGCGGTGTGAGTAAAAAAAAAAAAACAAAACCTAATTCTTGGTTGATTGTACTAAATCACACTGTTTACCTCTAGGTGGACTTTGCTGTCTACAAGCATTATATCAAGAGCATCGGTATTACACTGGCCGTTTCTACGATTGCATTGAATTTCGTTTTCCAAGTATTCCAAATCGGATCGAACTTGTGGCTTACGAAATGGTCGAATGACGAAGAGGTTAAACACGATAATAGCCGCAGAGACATGTACTTGGGTGTCTATGGTGCATTTGGCTTTGGACAAGGTATGTTGTCTTGTTGAGTACTGTCTTTATAAAACCAATTGGCTTTGCTATGCATTGAGATTTGCTGCTTACTTTGCTTTAATTTGTAGAAATTACTTATTTTTTATTGTTTTTGTTTAAATTTTGATTGGATTTACTTTTTATTTGCTTAATGTTGTACTGCTATGAAGCTTATACGGATTTATTTATTCGAGCGGATTTTTTACGTTGAAAGAAAGATTTGGTAAATCTGGTCACTATTTGTGGTGTTTCACTCACTTAAGGTTGGTGACTAGTGTGACTCTCATGGTAGTAAAAATATATTTAACATGTTTTAAAGATAAAATCCTTTCAACGTAGAAATAGTTTACGAAATTTTACCAACCCGTATATCCTTCTTTGCTTTAAACTAATTTATTTGTATACTTAATTTGTTATTTGTTATAAATCGAGATCACAAATGGGTCATTGGCATTACAATATGAAAATTGATTAAAAAATTTTGTTAAATGTTGGACCAACCCACACACTCGTCCGTTTCACATTCAATGTTCTCGTATTGATCGTCCATTACTGTTTAATCGCAATGCAAATTCGTCAATGAAAAAAAAAATTGTTATAATAACATACACTAACACGCACTACACATAACTATGTATTTATTTAATTGTCATATTTATAATCAATGTTCTTTATCGATATCGACTAACTGGTAACAGTACTGATGTTCTTCGCGGCTTCGCTAACATTGGCTTTGGGATGCCTTTATTGCTCAAAGGAACTGCATGAATACCTATATCATCATGTTATACGACTGCCAATGGTATTCTTTGATACAACACCCATGGGACGCATTGTGAATCGTTTTTCGAAAGACATTGATACAGTAGATAACGTTCTACCAATGAACATTCGAGCACTAATCTCTCAGGCATTTGCGGTAAAACTAATTGCTTTTCTTTTTGACAAAATTCATTGCATTTCATATAAAATCATCATTGCATTTCATATAAAATCTCTTTACTAAACATACTCGAGTAGCGAGAGGAAAATCTCTTTCTAAGGACAGCAATCGATTATATTTACTTTCCTGGATAAAGAAACTACTTCTCGGCTGTTGATTTTTTACTCATTTTTACTTACAGTTTTAGCTGGAAGTTTGTTTAACCTATAGATTGCCTATTTTGTAAAGTTTACGAGTAGGTTTCAAAAAAGAATAACACATTACACCCCCTCCACTTGTGCTCTCGAGGTCTGCCTATACTGGGCTGTCCTTCCGGGTTGGAATTACAATTTTTTCACATCAGAGCAAAGGTATCCATTCGCTCTACATGTCCTAGCCATCTGGAGTTGCTCTACTCAGAGCAGATTGGTGGTCATCCTCATATTTTCTTCCACTCCGGTAGGGTCATAGGGCGGCAACAAATCTCTTCCATCTTTCTCGGTCTGCAGCTAGATATTTAAACTGTAGCCACGATTTTCTTCAAATCGCCGCTTCTGCTAAAACTGAGGATTCCACTCGAAATATTTATTTTGCGATCTTGTCATATGGTTTTGGTGTGAACAATTTAACGCAATTTACGGTGCCTTATCTCGTCCTCCAATAGCTTCTAACTTGTTTTAATCCACAATTCCTTGTCGGATATTTATTGAGCTTTTAAAGTTCTTGCCGCTATTAACTAAAACAAAACTTTCAAGTATAAGCTGATGTCCCATCATTAACAGCTTTGCAGAAAAGGGACAAATATATCTTTAACTGACCTTAGCTCACCAAATTCAAATTCATATTCTTTCTCATAAAACATTTTCAAATGCATTTCATAACTTTTACTCAAATTCCATCTTAATTTCAATCTAAATTATGTGGTAATACACTTGCTTATTTTTTTTTAAATCACTAACCTCGATATCGACTGAACTAACTACATAATAATGTAAAACCCTGATGTACACAGGACTACTTATTATAACATATTTCTAACTAACCAATAAGGGGGATATTACTTTATATTTTTCACGCTAAGTATTCAATATTTGTTAAAGCGTCCCGTTTCAGTTTATTGCTATTCATTGACAAATAATGAAAAACCTTAAATAATTGTATATTGTATCTTTTCTCCATTACACATTTTTGTTGTTGAAAACACTGATGAAAACAACACTAACCACATTTACATATCAAAATGTTAACTTTACACAGTCGTGTCATATGCTGGGACGACTCTTATGGTTGCATTGGGATGCATCTATTGCGCAGAGGAACTGCATACATTGCTTATCCAAAGTGTCATGCGTCTACCAATGACATTCTTTGATACAACACCATTGGGGCGCATTGTAAATCGTTTTTCGAAAGATGTTGATACGGTGGATAATGTTCTCCCACCGAATGTTCGAGTTTTCATTTCACAGACTTATGCGGTAACTTAGCATTTTTTCCCACTCATTTTTACTTTACTTATATTTTTATCATCTTATGCGGCGAATAAAGTATAAATATAATTTTGTTCGCTAGGGACATCTGAAATGGTAGACCACCACTGAAACCATTTAATATTCGAAGATTATATATTTCTTAGTCGCAACATCCATGCGTAGGTTTGAAACTTAAGCCCATTTCTCTTTGTACACTAATAAGTAAATCACTATTCACTTGCGAATAGTTTGCGTTTAAGCCAATCTTTTAATTTGCCTTTGAAAATTTGAAAGTAACATGTAATAGCTCAAAGAGCAAAGTGCCCATTTTGCTAACCTTGGTATTAAATAAACAAATTGCGCTGACGCTAGCTTAATTGTTTAAATCCCGATTGCACTTTCTCCTTGCGCCTAAATTCGAGTAACACTTTAACCAACCACAAACTACTAATTTACCCAACACCCGAGACAACGAACAATACCCGAAAGAAAACAAGTAAGCATATTTTCTAAGGCTTACAACTTGTCTCAGCTTGTCAACAATCCTACACGAATTCCAGTTATTGCAGATCATAACGCCAAACACTTACATTATAGTTTTCTAGCTGCAATCTCCTTAAACAGAGCGAATCCGGTAATTGTACTATTCACTGTCTGTTTTAAAACACAAAACCAAACACAAAACCAAACACAAATTTATAACTGATATCAGCGAAAAACCGTTCGCTCCATTGAAATCAGTAAAAACCCTGCTTCTCGAGGAAGCACTAAAAATCACTAACAATAGATGGACAACACCTGCATAACATCCAGACAAATTTGGCCGAAATTAGACGCCAAAAGAACTAGGAAACTCCTTTGTATTAATAGAAACAAAATTAGCTCCATCGGGGGAATATTAACGGAACACTGTCTGATAGGCAAACATGCCCGCAGAATGGGAGTACCCCATAACGACTTCAACAGGAGCTGCATGGATGAGGATGAAGAGGAAACCACCGTTCATCTCCTCTGCTCCTGTCCTACTCTTGCCACCTTGCGCATGGCTACCTTAGGGGCTTATTTCTTTGAGGACCTAAGCGATCTGTCTCGCAGCGATATTTGCTGCATCAGCAAGTTCGTTACAAAGTCGAATTGGCTTCACTGAAATATCAAAACGCAACTCACCCATTTTTGTCTGTTTCTGTAGACTAAACCGCCAACGGGAAGAGCCGAATACGTCAGTCAATTTCACCTTCACACGTCGAATTTTTAGACTCCGTCAAAAGGGATAGGCGGGTGGTTAGACTGTTTCGGTCACTCCTCGTCCTTCTCTCCTGCCGCAGTCTTTCTTATCTGATCTGTACCAGCCACCCTCCTCACTAACGGACTATCAGAGGTTACCGGCGAGGGGTTAGACTGCTTCGGTTACCCCTTTGCCCTCCCCGAAGACTAACCGCAAACGGGAACAGCTGAATACATCAATTGACCTCGTCTCGACAATTTGAGTACCCCGTCAGGGGCAACAGACGGAGGGCTAGTCTGTTTCGGTCACCCCTCGCCTTTGTCACCGAAGACAAATCGCGTCCTCTTGTCAAAAATAAGTCTTTATGGGGTTTACGCGTTTCTTCTCCATTAAATTAAAAACTACAATTCTGGGCGTTAATTTTTGTTTAATTTTTAACAACATAAAAGTTATGTTTATTTAGGCATTCAAGTTTCAACCGCCGCCATTGTTATTTGCCATTTGGTTTAATGCCTTTTTCCATGGTTCCCATTAGAACTTGACGGATTAATTGATCATGGCTCTGTAGCACTCACTATCCACAGTGATCGCCTGACTCGTGCCATACTAAAAAAATGGTACGATGACTCCTTCAACGTAAACATGCAGTGACTTCGAGCGAATGTAATGACTCTTCGTGAATATATCGCGGATTTTCAGTGCTCCAGAACCGCAAATTGAGTTTGTTCACGTATCCATATAATGTATAGGTGGAAATGGGTCTCGTCACTCATGATTATCCACTTCGTTGTTGGGATTCAGAAGGGCATAAGCGTATCTTAGATGCAATTCAGGGTCAACTCAAGTCTTTTACCAAAAGCGCCCCAGAGTCATACGTGAAATTACCAACATCGTCTGGACGATGTTGTAGGGGCAGGTTAGTGCGTATTGAAAATTATTTCATATGTTACACAAGTAAATCCCAAAACAAACAGGCCCCCTCACTATCGATAACATCGATATCATCGAACCCCACCGGGAATAGCTTTAATGGACGCCCGAGAAATGATGGCGGATTATTGTATCCGGGGACGCGAACTCGCTTGACTGCCGTGGTCGTAAGACGTGTCTTCCGTGGGGCCTACAAAATCGGAGTCCATCTACACGGTTCCGAGCCGCGAAATTAAATCTTAAGTGCCCGACAAGTCCGCGGAGCCCACTTAATAATACAGCCCCACTCTCGAAGCAATCGTCCTGAAAAATAAAAAAAAGCCGGCTCACTGATTGGCCCCATAAACTTTGTTTCTTACGGGAGCCCCCAAGAGCCCCTAGAGCAAATGTGCCAAATTTAAAGTACAATTAAAAGTCCCAAAAAGTGTACGACATATTCGTGGCAAAGTGTTAATCGTCCTCCAAAAACCTCGTTTCCCGTTGTCGCAATCGTCAGAGCACCACGCCAATTGTCCTAAAATTAAGGGCCAGAGTGCAACCGAAAAAAAGCATTTCATCCAGTGATTCCCAAATAAAGTGAAAGAAACACAAAAAAAGCCTCATCGCTCAACGAAACCGCAGTGAACAAACAGTGTGGTGCGCTAGTTTTTTTTTCATCCCCTGTGGGACGTAGGATCCCCTGTCGTAAGATGTAAGACCCCACCCCACGATGATCTATGCACGTGCAATATAACTAGCATCCCTGCCACGCTTTAGTCGACCGGACACCTCCCACCCACTACATCTGTAGGTTCCTGGCCTATAGGGTGGATTTTAGGGTAATTTTAGTTTACAACCGTTAAGGTGCTAGTATACGATATGTAGCACGCCTCATATATATGTAGCACTGACGTCATTTTGACGTCAGCGAATGGTCCCAATGGGTACATGTCGTGTACCAGCTCTCTTTGTGCACTCTCTGTTGACGTCAGAGCCACATATATATGAGACGTGCTACATATCGTGTACTGTCACCTTTACAATGTCGACAGAGTCTTTACAACTAAACGCCACAGGCGCACGAAATGCACGCTGCGCCCTTCATTATCAACAACATTGTGACGATTATTTCGCATTTTTTTGTTCCATTGCTTATTTACATGAACAAAAATGCCAATTCTGTTTGTTTCCTAAATGTCACAGCCGAATTGACACTCGACACCATTTTGAAAATCGATGGCCCATCTGTTTAATGTGCGCACGAAGTATCGCAAGTAAAATGCAATCGATGTGTCTCCCCCTTTATATTGACCAAACGACAGTGAAGTGAATGCGCAACAATGTTAGGGGTCACTTAATGAGGTGTTGATGTCATAAGGGATTCAGTCTAATATTATGTCGTATGATAAGAGCTGTCCTTTTTTAGGCCATTACTGTGCGTCATTATTTATACATTCATACACGCTTATTTATTCATTGACAGATAAACTTCACCACAACTTTGAACTTTAATGCTATTGCTATTGCTATTTATATTGCCGATTCTGATGTTAAAAGCATTTAATTCATTCTAAAATAAAAATTATATAAATGCTTTTGATTACCCGTTAAAAATCCTGTCAGATACTCTCGCATTTGTCTTTTTTTTTCTGCAATTTATAATATTTGCTATTGGTAGTACTAGTACATTCGTCTTCTATTCGATCGCTCACCTTTGTCTCATTATCTGATGAAAAATGTCGAACCTATTTAAATGCCATCATGTGATATAAGTTATGTATATTTATGCACGCTTTACCCATTTTTATTGTAACAAAAAAACTAACTGGAGGTATTAATGGGATAACAGAATTCACATATAATTCTCTGACGTTTTGTCAACAGTTATAGTACCTACATTCGTAATGCAACACCCAATAATATGGAAGCACACATTTGACATCACTCGATTTTTGAATTGATGCCGGCATTATTTTGATTATAAGATATTGTGCAAAATGCGTTAAATAGTAATCATCCTCGGATAAGTTTCCTACATTTATGCGAGTATTAAAAATAAACCTTTGAATTTTGCGACAACCTCGAAATTCATTTAGTCATAAGTGCATATAGGATTTCTTTGACGTGCTGTTTAAAATAATTTGATTGGAAACTTATATTTTTCAAAGCTTTTTTGTATGTTGGAAATAAATGATAAATATTATAATCTTTATATAAGGTAATAGGCTGGAACTTTACATATTCAGCGGTCCATTTTTCGCATTTCATAAAGCTTATGCTAACCATATCTATACTTTTGCCAACAGTTACAGTAAATCTTATTGCGTCCATAATGTTGGCGTTGGGATGTATCTACAGTGCAACGGAGCTTCATGCATTTGTATTGAAACACGTATTGCGACAGCCAATGGAAGTATTCGACATCACTCCAGTTGGCCGAATTATGAATCGCTTTACGAAAGATATTGATACATTGGACAATGTATTACCCTTTAATATTCGAGTGGTCATCGCACAAGCATTCGCGGTATATAAAGAAAAAGATTAATTTAAATTATAAGCATTTGTCATTTCTCATCAATAACTTGAGTTTGTCGTTGTAAAAAGCTTCATAGTTGGCACACTGATTGTACCAAAAGTAAATCACGTTATTAAATTTGGCTTCATTGCTGTACAGGTATCTACGTTTAGGGATACACCATTTCGACAAAGATCGTCGTTAAGTGATATGATATGACCCCAAGGTAGGACAGAAAGAGATAGTTTAATTATGTAGAGCTATTCGGTGCGTTCGATGATAATTTCAAATATTTTACTACGCAAAGGCAAACTACTCGCGGCCGATAGTATGTCTGTCGTCGATTAAACCAGATGAAATGCCCATTCATTTAAAAATTCCATTTAAAATTCCAAAATTATCCAGAGACAATTTTTTAATATCTCTGTACGACCAAAGAAACTTTTGGGCTCAGTGGTTATATTGTGCTGGACTGCTGTGCGAGTGATCTCAGGTTCGTTCCCCGGAAAAACACAAATTACATCTTAAGGTTTTTCCCCACTACGCCACCTCTGGCGAACGTCTGACAGACATCCGGGTGTATAACTGTCCTGAAAAAGCTTCTCAATTAAGCCGTTCGGAATCGGCTTCAAATTGTGGATCCCTTCCATTCGTGCCAAATATAAAAACTCACACAAACTAATTGTTGTGAGAGGCTAGGCCTATTGTGCCAACTATTTGTTTATTTTTATTGGTCAGGTATAAGATTTTTGAAAGTACAGCAAAATTGACATAATGTCAATTAATTTCATAAATAAATATACGCGCAATCCAATATTGCGCGCTGCAAAACAGACCTTAGAATTCAGTTTCACCAAAACTGGATGACTTTAGGTCTGTTGCTTTACTTTTGTAGTTAAAATGGAAAATACTCGCAAAATGGCAGTGGTGGAGATGAAGTCTCTCTCAAAGAGAAAGACTTGCGAAAACGTTAGGGAACGCTTTTGTAGTAATAGTAACTATGAAATATGACATGAGTATGAATCCAAGAGTTTTTACTGACTGAACTACATGCAACACTTTCAAATAGTCGTTACACGCGTTTTAAATAAAATTTCAAGTCATCTGTCAGTTTCCAGGCGACTGACAGTTGTTTCAATTCTCACTCAAAGAAATTTCTTGAGTAAAAACTAGTAATGTCGTTTTCCATTGGGCACATCAGATTTTTATTTCAGATCTCAGATTTTTCGTGGCAAATGGAACATGAAAGCAGATTGATCTGCTTTCGTAAATGTATTAGTGCGTTTTTTGACAGCACATCGTTTTGTCGGTGGAAACGACGAAAAGTCGAAATCCACAGAAGACGAATTTCCAAAATTAAGTCCATGTCCATTACTTAGGTTTTTGTTCTGAATAATGGCTTTTCAAGAGGGTTTTAGTAATTTCGTTTTGGATTCAAATTCAAATTCAAATACATATATTGTATACTCTCACAATCAAAATCTCGAAAATTATCGAGCTCTGCAAAAAGTGATCCGAATCAAAAAAAAAAAAAAATTGATCTTTCTGCCTAATGGAACATGAAAAGTGATCCGGCCCGGATCAACAACGACATTGAGTAAAAAATGCGTTCAAATTCGTAACAGTTAATAAAAATTCGTAAGTTCTAAAAGTAAAGGAACAGACCTAATAATATACATACAACATTCATTTACTGTGGGAAGATCTAAATGTTCTGCGATGCTTCTTACTAATTTCAACTTTATTTGGCAAAAATGGCTTAATTCACTTTCCGTTTAGTTGGTAGGTACCTACCCTAAAAGTCGGTTTTCACTAAATTCGACTTCACTGAACTATTGTGTAATTTACCGAATTAAAATAAGGCCCTTATTGTGATTGTCGATCAGCGATCGTCCCGACAATTGTCGATTGCGTCGATTGATTTTAGCTATTCGTACGTAAATAATTTGTTCACTTCCAAGAGAAAGCATCGATCAGACATTTGTAATCGACTACAAGCGACTGTCAAATCGACAAATATCGATCGCAATCGACAATCACAGTTCTCGATCGATCGGCAGTTGTCGATCAACGATTAACTATCGACACTCACACACAATAGGGCCGTTTAGTGTATACGTGTTTTTTTTTTTTTTTCATCGGCGATTTGTCATTGTGCGAAATGCCATTACGCAGGCATTATCTGCAATCTCCACTAACAAAAGCCTCCGAAGCTTAGTAATCTATATAACTTACTTGGATGTTGCGTCTAAAACGAAATAACTTACCTCTTAAATAATTATGATCCCCCTCCCATTTTATTATTCGTGTGTACAAACAAGGCTTGCAATTGTAAATTTTTTTGCTAAACAAAACTAGACTCTGTATTTAACCTAAACGTAAACATTGCATGATTTTTTTTTAGTGTATACACTAACTATTGGCATACATTTTTCAAAATTCTGAGAATAAAAGAAATAAAAAAGAATTTATTTTCAAATTTATCATCAATTAAAAAATAATAGTTCTGGGCCAATTATCGGGTCATTTGTGTTTGGCCTTTGGATGTCTACACGGGGCCAAGGAAATGCATCGTAGCCTTATGCGAGGTATACTACGCTGGCCAATGGAACTATTCGACACTACGCCAGTGGGTCGACTAATCAATCGTTTCTCAAAAGATGTTGACGCACTGGATAATATTCTACCGGGTATTATTAGGTCGTTCTTGATGACTTTATTTTCGGTAAAGAATGTTCTATAATTTGTATTGCCATTTACATTTTTATTTACCAAGCTACAAATGTACATATAAGACGAACAAAACACAACAAAATTCGCTGCCCTTACAATCATTCATTCAGAAATTCATCTTTATATATCATAAACGCTATTACTTGATTTTTCATTACATATTTTGTTTCTTTTTTCTTAACAATATAACATCAACAACAATGTAACTAACAATTAGAGAGTATGGTGAGACGGTGCGATTATAAGACGTCGTCAGTTGGACGGTTAGGTTAGGAGTTTTTTTTTCTTATAATAAAATTTCATTTGATGAAGGTACTAGAAGAAATTTAATTATGCAAACATATTAATAATACATTTAATGTTTGAAAAATGTATAAAGTTTTTATTGCATAATCGTATAGTAACTCCACGATTCAATAATGCCAAATTGTTGTTTTTTTGTTATGTCATTTCAACATGATTTTTTCAAATATCAGAAAAGCAAACTAGTACACAATTCATTCATATTTAACAGTTAATTCAATTTGATTTCTTTTTCCTATTCATGTAATTAAGTAAATAATCTGTTACAAATTGGCAATTGAAAGTTTTGACAGCCATCTAGTAGTTAAAACCTACTACATGCCAAAGAAACTTGAAGGAATTTGTTTTAAACTTGGCTCAAATTTACAAAAGTACGATTTGCATAATCGTACAGGAATATAGTGACTTTTGTAAGAAAACATAATTCTACACAAATAAAGAACTAGTTAAACTTAATTTTAACCAATTTCCAAAGTCAAACTAAATTTCGCAAGTGATTTTTGACACTTTTCAGAAATCTATACCATTTTAAGAGTATGTGCAGAAAACCTTAGGTTCAATTCAGGTGATCTCTATAAAACAAGAGGTAGAACATAATTGGACAGAATTTTTTTTTATAAAAATGCAAAAAATCTGAACTTTTCTGTTCATTTAAACAAACTTTTATATGCAAGCAATCTGTATCAGAGAAGTCTTAAAGTTCTCGTTGTTTCTCTTATCATCATTTTTGAAACACATAGGTTTGTGTTTTAGGAATGCCTTAAAAGAAAATGAATTTAGTTTATCTGGGTTCATCACTTGCTTACACCTACAAACACGACATTTGTTAATTTTGCTACATGACGTGTACCACGCTAGATTATACAGATTATGTATAATTTTTGACAACAAACGTATAACTATTTTTGTTTAACGGCTGGCAAAGTAATAGATTTTTTTACTTAGATGCATAACAACAAACTAATATATGGCTTATCGGATCGTGGACTAATTATTCTAATTATAATAATTATTAACGAATTCTATTAAATATTTAAGGCTACAACCATTATGCGTATAGGTATTTTTAAGCACATTTATTCCATTATTCAAAGATTTCGGTGACAAGATTTAAAATAAGACATTCTAAGCCAAACCATTTAGCTATAGTTATAAGTATTTAAAACTACCATTACATAATAAAAGTGCCATATAAATATTACTTAAAACTTAAAGTTCACAAAACAAAATTCCAAAAGTCAGAATTTTCAAAAATCATATTCGAGGTGTGTGGAAAAAGAATCGACACATCTAGGGAAATGAGAAAGGTAGTAGATTTTGATTATAATACTATTTACATTGCTTTCGTAATGACAACATCTCATATTATTAAATGAAAACATCTTTCTTAAGCTGGTAAGCTTTTAAAATAATCGAAGGCGACATTCCATTTAACCACCATCCTCTCATTGGATGAGGTAACAACGAATTCTATACTATTCCATGCGTCATTCAATTTTAAAGTGTTTTTATTCCAAAAAATGTTTTTAAAATAAAATCTCTCAGGTATATTCTCCTACTTTGCCATTGTAACCCTATACGTCGGCTGTTTCGAGGCTGCCAAAAGGATACACAACCGTTTCCTGAAAATTTTAATGCGTGCATCGGTATCGAAATTCTTCGATGTGACACCAATGGGTCGTCTACTGAATCATTTCAGTGGTGATATGGATATTATTGATGAGGGTATTCCAGCCACACTGGATTCGCTGTTGTCTTTTATATTTATGGTATTGAAAACAAAAATTTTTTTTATTTATTTTTTATTTATTTTATTTATCGCAAACTTGTAGTAATATTGTTATTATTATTTTTTGCTTGTATAAATTAATACATATCCACTATTTATTAATACCAAACAAATCTTTATTCATCTCAAGAGACCCTAACCAAAAAAAAAAAACATTTATCTTCTATTTCTTATTCTCCATTAAAAAAAAAATCATAAAAAAACCCTAAACAAAACCAGGGCTATGTAATTTCATAGCTTCAATAACTCTATCATTGGCAACTTTGAATGCATCAAAAAATTTATTACAATACTTATACCATCGATTACTACACGCGCCATCTGAATTTTTCGATACAACGCCCAAAGGACGTATATTAGATAGATGTTCGAACGATGTAAATGTATTAGACTTAGTAATGCCACTCAATATTAGAATGCTTATGTCGACAACACTTCAGGTATGTTATTTATTATAAATTTAAGACTATTGCATGTAAAAGATAAATAGATATTTGAGAGAATATATTTAATTAAGAAAGGTTATAAAGTAATTCGACCATAATTGTACAAAAGTGTAATACATATCTGTAGCATAAGTGTGTTCCTAAACTAGTATTTTTTTTTAGTTTTCATTCATTTAGTTTTAACATATTTGTGTTTTTGCATGTTCAAAAAATTAGTGTAATTTTTAAAAATTGTAATTTTTGTATTTTCGTCATTGGGTGTTTTAAATTGTGTTGATTTAAGCAGTATGTACATAATATCGTTTTTTTGACTAAAGAAAGTAAATTCCGCCCTTAAATCCGATTAACAAACATTCAACGCGAATTCGTTTCGAGTGTATCCTATACTTTTCCGTCTGATTTATTTAGCTAAAAAAAATCTGTCCAAATTTATTCACGATACCTAGCTCTAGTTGATATAAATATTCGAAAACATTTTGCTTTTCAAATTTGTTTTGCTCTCTGATGAAACATTGAAAACAACGCAAGTTTACAGTCATAAAGTTAAAAAAATCGTTGGTAGAAAAACTCGAAGGACTAAAGGTCTTTACTACAAATTTAAAGTCCTGGCACCAAAGTCACTGTTTTGTCTAACTACGGTTCTATGCAAATAAATAGATCACAGTAATTTTGCTTTGAACTATGTAGTTCATTGATATAGATACTACACGATTTAGGATTTCATTGCGTATTGATATGCCGTACTATTTTGGGAAAACAACCCCGTTCAACGATATATGTACAGTGTGGGCCAAATACAAGTTTCTTTTTAAAAAATGTAATAAAATGAACAAAATTAAATTTTGTCCATTTACCTATTATGGCTTTATTAGTAAGAGCAAACATTTCCATTAATTATGAAACACAACGTCGTTGAAGGCTGGCTTCGCAGTAGCGCATTCTGTCACTTTAATCTTCCAAGATGTTATTGATGGTTTCGGGCTGTAGTTCACGGGTTGCTTGGATGATATTGACCTTAAGTGCTTGAATCGTTTCCATAACATAACATCGATCCTTTACGGTTTCCTACAAAAAAAAGTCCAACAGGGTCAAATCGCAGTTCAGAGGCGGCCAATTGACATCGCCAAGACGGCTGATAATGATAACACTATTTGGGATTTTGGTGCGCAAAAGATCGATTGTGGCATGGGCTGTGTGGCATGGCGCCCCATCATACATGAACATGAACAGAAGTCGTCCAAATCCATGTCTTCAATGTTAGTAAAAAAAAGTCGGTTAACATGGCTCTGTTACGCCCACCGTTGTCCGAAACGTTACGTTGTTCCCAGCCTCAATTTCGAAGAAAAATGATCCACTCCACAATTCGCACCAAACTGTCACTCTCTGTGGATGCATTAGCACTATACGACGACGGGGACCATGAGTGTTGTCCACTAGCATACCAGTCTCATGAATTTTTTGCACAAACTTGCGTACAGCAGGCAAGACTTCTTTTCAAAAAATTCCCTGTTTGGGCTACACAGCACTCACTTTGGAAATAAGTTTTCAATATTTCCCAACATTGTTCAAGCGTAAAGCGACTTATTTCGTTTCGCGGCTGTGTGATTCTGTCTTTCTGTCAAAATTTTGAGCGGTAAACAGCTGTCAGTGTCAAAATAACCTGTGATTTAAAAAGAAACCAATGGCCTAAGCTAAATAAACTAACTTTTGAACAAGCTCATTTAGTTGTCAAATAGCTTTTTGAACTAGCAATTCGTTCAAGGAGGCTCCAAAACCTGCTACTTTTTTTATGGTCTACCAAGATCTATTATGCTATGAGTCCTGATAACATTTTCACTATATTACGACTTTTGACAATATTTTTCTTAATCACGCATCACGCATATTCTGAAATTCGAACCGAAAGTGACTCGATTTTATCCAATCGATGTTCCAAGGAGAAGATCATTTTTGATTTGGAAACATCTTCTCAATTTCAGAACTAGCGTGATGACCAAAGATCTTTCAAAAGCATGTGTCGATATGTCAAATGTCAATGCGGGCACGTTCAGAAGCCTAGTCATCTGAAATTGACTTAATTTGTTTCGACTATATTGTCTAGGAATGTGACTGGCTTGATAATTGCCTAGTTCACGACGTCATCTTTAAATAAAGCATTCCAAATTATTTCATATTGGAAGTTGCACATTCTTGCGTTTCATTGAGCCACACGTAACATCTGATATGTACACCAAATAAATTGGCGTCTGCAAATGGTTAGAGTTTGACGTTTCGCTAGTTAACTAGCAGTCAATGACTGCTAGTCATCTAGCACATAATATCCCTGATGGAGGAACGCTGGCGCTAGAGATCTAGCGGCAGCGGCAAAGTGACATTAAAACCAATTTGAAGTCGTATTATTTCATCTTCATGAGAGTCAAAAATGTATTTTGTGCCATCTTTATTAATACACTATAATTTAAAAAAACAAATACAATGTATATTAATTACATACAAGTTTGAATTCCCATTTTAAACCAAATTGGAAATATTTGACTTCTGCACTTTCACTTTTATTTTGACAGTTCGTTATTTTTTTTAATCTAGCAGTTCATTTTGCGCTAGATTGAAAAATTTCCCAGAAAAGGATATTTCACAAAATGTACTAGAGCTCTAGCGCAAATGCTGAAATGTCAGTTTTTTTTATATGGAGTTTGGCATGCCGCTAGTCATCTAGCGGTCAATGGAACGCGGCCAATGTCAATTTAGTAGTGAGTCGAGAAATTCTTGACTAAATTTGTTGACCACCCCTTCATAAACTGAGAAAAATGTTAACGTCATCAATGGAGGCCAACGGCTTTTAATTACTAACGAAGTAGCTATATTTTTTTGTAGTTTAATGGCTTTATTACTATTTTGCTTACTCTGTATCTTATAATATTGGCTTTCTACATATATAACACACCCAATGTCGAACAAACCTGTTTTTTATTTTATTTTCCCATTTCGTTCCCATTTAATGTTAGTGGTGGTCCGTTCGTCAAAAATGTCCGTTTAAACGCCTTAAATGTGCCAAATTGAAAGTACGATTAATAACTCATTTTTAAATAACCTCCTAATCGTCCCCAATAAATCGTGCCAATCTTGTAGTAATTGTTTACTGCATGGCAGCATTAGGGGTTGAATTGGGCTCAATTTTGGGTTCGCAAAAGATTTTTCAAAAACTATTCAGTATGATTATTCGAGCGCCAAATGAGTTTTTCGACACAATACCAAAGGGACGAATTTTAGACCGTTTAGGAGTTGATGTATACATATTAGATGTTATATTACCGCCAAATTTAAGGGCAGGTTTGTCTCAAGCGTTTCGGGTATGTAAATAAAAATAAAATTGTGCAATTAATTTACTAACGAATTAACTTATATTATATTGGTGCACCTAACCCTATAAAAAATGTATAACAATTTAAGGCAAAGTATTTTTAGGCACTTTTCTGTCTTCTCTTGCATGTTGTTCAATACTTGCATTAAATTATATTTAATATTCTATTATTTGCTGTATTTATTAAACAAAATGAACGGGTTAATCGAATCGAACAACAAAGTATTAAGGGTATTCAATTCATGCTTCGCCAATGACTTTTCACAATAGCAGGTGCGTTTTTTTTGGCTATTCTATATAGGCTGAGAAAAATAATTTCATACAAATTTAATTCTACATAGATTTCGTTAGCCCGGATAAATTAAATTTGTATGAAATTATTTTTCAAAGCCTATATAGAATAGCCAAAAAAACGCACCTAATATAGGAGCGACGATTTTACTGACGGATTTTGCATGTAAAAGTAATATTGTCTGAAAATTCATTACTTTTGATTGTCATCCCTGAATTGATTGATTTTTTTCTTGAATTTTAAAATCATACTTAAACTAAAATGACGAATATAAAAATGGTTGGGAACTTAAACAAATTTTAAGTTATCGGAGCCAAGAATTTCAACTTCAATGGCAGTTCCCTTCATTGACATTATCATACTTTCTATCTTATTACTTTATTTATATTTTTTACTATTTTTTTTAAAATTAAATGAGTTCTTAAAAAAAAAATGTATACTCTAAATTGTGTAGTTCGATTGAAAATAAGCGCTTAGAATATTTATGAAATGTAAAAGCAAGATAGGTTTTTGATTAGCTACTGCATTTATTTGCACCAAAGTCTATGAATACCCTTATTGTCTGATATTACAAAAATTGAAAAAGAAAAAACACAATAAGAGTAAAAAATCAGAGATAGAAAAAAACAAAAAAAACCTAAATCAACTTTTTACAGCAATAACATCATTTGGAGTGGATCTAGCGCCGGCATTCGGCTGCTTGCGAGCTTCTATATTTTTGCACGCAACACTTTTACATGGAGTCATGCGAGTACCAGCCACATTTTTCGATACAACTCCATCAGGAAGAATTTTATCGAGATTCTCAAAAGATATTGAATCGCTTGATGGGACGTTACCGAGAATTATAAGCGATTGTCTGTATTGTGCTTACGAGGTATGCTTAAGGTTTGCTAAACTGAACGAACGACTTCTTTTTTATATTTTCACTAATTAATTGGAATATTGTAGAACGAGAGGATGTGCTTAAAAAAAAAACAATTGTTAAGGGTTAACTATCATATGATTATGTGGGCTTAAGCTAGTGTCAAATATCCAACAAAGTTCTGTCAAATGTTTTGAAATGGACCACTCATCTATTATGGTCACGACATACACCTCGCTTCAACTGATTAAGCACAAACGTTTTCTAAGGTACATTGTGCATTTTTTCCAAACATTTTGTTCGTAAATGTATCATTTCAAGATGATTACTGTTTGCTTATTATTTTGAGAAAAGGAATCAGAAAGAATAATTCCAAAAGTATCTCTATTTTTCTCTGGCTCTGTTCTGGCAATTTTTTTTTTGTGTCAACTGAATAGACAAAATATTGAAATTGGAAATAAAAGTTAATGGAATGATATGAAACAAGTTTTTCTTAAAAAAGTATTTTATTGGGTAGTTTTAGTATGGCACTACCGCCTTTATTGGTTATGACTTCAGAAATTCGTTCTAGCATAGAATCGTACGGTAGTCCAACGAAATTTCCCTCCAGGCTAATTTAATGGGATTTTCTGACCTCAAACTGACGGACAGACTCATAAACTTTTCGTATTAACCATCTCCAGACATTTTCGATAAGTTTCAGGTCAGGAAAGTTTTGTTCCTCTATCCATGCTCCTCTGTATGCGTTAGTACAGCGTGTGGATGGGGTCGTTGTCCTGCTGAAAAGTCAAATTTGGGGTTCCAAAAATGTCCGAACATTTAGAAAAAAGTTTCTTTTCAGGATTCCGTTACAACTTACTGCAGTAATTTTTTAGGTTTAGAACTCAAGCTCAACAGTTCCGTAATAGCTAACTGCTCCCTATACCATAACACCACCTTCTCCGCGCTAAAAAGCGTTCATCTTTCCTTACATCGTAGAAATAATAATTAAACCCATCAGGGCCATCAAAATTAAACTTTTTCTAATCCGAAAAAACCACGTGACGCCATTCATTTTTCCAACTCATATGGAGTCTACAGAATTCTAATCGCATATTTCCGTTGCTCGTTAAGTGCTGGTTTCTTTTAAATTTTCATTCGTTTTAAATAATTGCCACTGTTGATTACTCTAGAACTAGAACATTGCACTTACACCGGCTTTTTATTTTATTTTTGCCGCAGAGAATTGGAAGAACATCTCAAAATGCTCTTCGATCAACTGCTGTTGTTGCCGGTTTTTTTTTTTACCTACTTTCAGGTTTTTTCCATACGAATCGTTGTTTTTGAAGTAAGAATAGATCACACTAAAACGGTTAAGCTAAGTACACACGATTGTCAGATCTTACAATATTGTCAGATCTGTCAGTGAAAAATGTGTCCAAAATGTCTTACAACAGTTTGAACTTACAATTTTGTCTTATAATATTGTCAGAAATGTCATTGTCAGCCCATTGTAAGACATCCATCTGACAGTGAAATTGTCAGGTTGCTGACGATCGTCGGAACAAGTCTGAACACACAATTTTTATTATTGTCAGACAATTAGGACATTGTAAGACTCATTGGAAATTGTCAGATGTCGTTGTTTATGGAAGCTGACAATAGCTTACAATTTTTTATTTGACAGACAGTTTAACCCATGGTATAGACGAGAAATCGAAGTTTACTTTTATACACAATGGAAAATAATTTGATCGATGCAAACAACTGTGCATTAAGTCGCCAGCATGAACAAAACTAAAAAAAAAAATGTATATCTGAAGTTTGTGATATAATTTTTGTTTTCTGTGTTTTTTTTAGAACTCGACAGTCGACGACACTTCCTTTTTATTAGATATTCATATTGGCGAAGGGGATAGGTATACCGTCAACATGAATATGCCGTGATTATCAAATAGTTTTTAGTCCATCGGCAAAAAATTGCGATAGAGTTCTGGCTCCTCAGCTCGCAATTCGTCGAGTAATTTGGACTGGAATCCCTTCTGCTGACGACGGGCTATCGAATCCTTTGTATAAACACGACGTCGTTTTTGAGGAAATTCATCTTCCTCGTTGTCTTCCAACACGTAGGCAGTTAAAATAGTTGCGAGTGCAATATCTTAATCCATTATCCTTATTAAAAAAAACAACCCACAAGACTTTGAATTTATCTGACAATGTCTGTCAACAGACCCGTTTTTCATATTCAAATATCTGCCGACCGTGTGAACACACAATTTTCAACCTTACAACGTTGTCAGAAAAGTCACTGTAAGACCATTTGAACGCACAATTTTGTATTGTAAGATAGTTGGCTATTGTAAGCTCATTGTCTGTCATTGTCAGAGCATTGTAAGATCTTACAATCGTGTGTACTTAGCTTTAGTCCTTGATCTCTTAATAGATGAATTTTTGCTCGTTCAACATTATTAAGCGATTTTGATCTACCCATTTTTATTTGAATTTCAGTTCAACGATTAAATTTCATTTAAAACACTTCAACTGTGTCCTTTTCTCAAAACGTTCATAAACAATGAAAATCTGAGGATCTGATGACCTTGTGTCTATTCAGTTGACGCAAAAAAAAAAAAATCAAAAAGCGTTTTCGTTCGATATGAAAACGCTTTTTGATTTTTTGCAAGAGGGTCAGAGAAAAAAATAGCGGTATCTACGTTTGTAATTATTCTTTTTGATTCCTTTTCTCAACATCATAAGCAAACAGTAATCATCATCAAATGATCCATTTACGAACAATGTTTGGAAAATATGCACAATGTATCTCAGAAAAGTTTTGTGCCTATTCAGTTGAAGCGAAGTGTACAATTCCTATAAAAGCGTATTGGCTTAAGCTAGATTATACCCACGCATTCATATTATGGTTTGGCCCATTAGATTTGCTGCAGGAACCAATTGCTTTGTAGTTGACAATATCATATTATAAAATGCTTGTAGGTAGAATTATATAAACAGAAACCCGGCATTACTAAACTGTAACTTTAGTTACATAAAATATTTGTATACCAGCTGATTAAGGGCCGTTTGCTGATATGACTCATAGAGACTTAAGTTCCATATAAACTCTTATGACTTATGACTCACTAAAAGTAGCACACAGGAATTTAAATAGAACTTAAATCGTTATGAGTCGTAGTAGCAAGCGGTTTTAACTTGTTAAAATACGTTTATTAATACGGGAAACTGTTTTCACAAACATTTGCTTATTTCAAAGTAAGAGTGACATAATGTCTGAATTACAATGCTTCGTTTAGTTGATTAATTTAAAACTCCTCACTCAGTAAAACCACTGAGCCACTGTGCAAAGAATGACAATTGTAACAAGAACCAACAAAATGTTCGTTTATATTGTGAAACCCACAACCGAAATAGAGACTGATTCTATTTTGTCTTATGTACGATGTACCACACTAATTGAGGTTATGTCGAAACGTATGACTACACTGAACGGAATATTGTGATTCAGGCATAAATGTACAGTCATTTAAGCATGAAGGTAGGTATAGCTGCATGCAAATTGCTCATTTAATGACCATGTCAAGACCACGCAGTGTTCCTACACTTGGAATATTGTGTGCTACATGCCTCGCGGTCAATGGAACGCGGCCAATATGTATGTATGTTGTGTATATAGCAAATCAATATACACACCTTAAGTGGCCTACACTGCATTTTGATCAAGTTCATTCAATGTCCTACGTACAACATTTGACACTGACATTTTTAAATCTTTAAATATAGGACGTTAGTCAGCAACCCCTTGGTCATTCTCCAGCTTTTTATGTATTCTTATTATTTGCAATATTATTTTTAATTTTAAGTTTTGTAAAAATGTTAAACATATGACTACTTTAAGCTTGAACCTTAAAATACAGTCTTTTAGAAAAGCATCGTATTAGAATAATAATAACATTTTTACTGCGTATATTGTGCTCTAGTTATTTATTTATATATTATTGTTAAATTTTGCATGATCCCCTTAAATATTCTACGAAATATTATTCAAAATATATATTGGTGTACTATGAACTTAAAAAAAACAAGAAAACTTTGCCTTAAATCGTTTCGTTTCGAACATGTTAAAAACTTTAAATTCTTTAAATGTCGTATTTACTAACATCCATAATATCCACTTACTAACTACTATATTATGTATATCTAAAACAAAATTGGAATTCCACTCAAAAGTACAACCATAATGACGATGTATACATAAATACATGTAAATAAGAACAAATCACCGCTCCTCCTTACCATACTCTGGTGTTCTACAATCGATTTCCAAATTTTCTATCGACTTTTCCTTTCTAATTTTATTTTTATTGTTTTTACTTTTTTATTTTCAACCCAATCAAGTAATGGCAACACAACAAAATAACCATAACCAATACATTCATCTCTTTCAATTAATTCCTTTGCAAAAAAAACTTGTATTAACCTTTTATTTTTTTAACAACAATAATAGGTGCTAGCCACCATTGTTGTCATTAGCATATCGACGCCAATTTTCTTAGCTGCAATTGTACCAATTGGCTTTATTTACTACTTTGCTCAACGCTTTTACGTTGCGACGTCAAGGCAGCTTATGCGATTGGAATCGGTGTCTAGATCTCCGATTTACTCACATTTTGGTGAGACTGTAACTGGTGTGTCAACGATTCGTGCCTATGACGTGGGAACAAGGTAAGAACATCAAACAGAAGCCCCCGCAGCAAGAAAATTATAAATACCTTTCATACAGATTCATCGATGAGTCGGATAATCGTGTGGACAAGAATCAAGTCTGTAAATATCCCAGTATCATTGCCAATCGTTGGTTGGCCATTCGTCTTGAAATGGTTGGCAACTTGATTATCCTTTTTGCGGCGCTGTTTGCCGTGTTGGGTGGTCAATCTAACCCAGGTTTGGTTGGTTTGTCTGTCAGTTATGCCCTACAAGTTACCCAAACGCTCAACTGGTTGGTGCGCATGACATCCGATATTGAAACCAACATTGTTGCCGTGGAACGTATTAAGGAATATGGTGAGACCAAACAGGAAGCACCATGGGTTATCGAGAATGTTAAAACACCAAAGGATTGGCCACAAAATGGACGTGTTTCATTTGAAAACTTCAAGGTTCGCTATAGGGAGGGACTGGACCTGGTGTTGAAGGGTGTGAGCTTTAATATCGCGGGCGGAGAGAAGGTTGGCATTGTGGGACGTACTGGAGCTGGAAAATCCAGTTTGACATTGTCACTATTCAGGTACAAGAAGGGCGGTCAAATTGATGTCTGGAGTTTGCTAATCAATTCTGTTCTACTTTCTAAATAGAATCATCGAATCATCTGGTGGCCGTATTCTCATCGACGACATCGATATCTCAACACTTGGCTTACATATGTTGAGGTCCCGGCTTACAATTATCCCACAAGATCCTGTTTTATTCTCAGGTTCGCTGCGTATGAATTTGGACCCATTCCAAGTAAAAACAGACGATGAACTATGGAAGGCGCTAGAATTGGCGCATTTGAAAACCTTTGTTAAGGGTATGACAGCTGGTTTGAATCATGAAATTAGCGAAGGTGGCGAAAATCTATCGGTGGGCCAACGGCAACTGGTGTGCTTGGCTCGAGCGTTACTGAGGAAAACAAAAGTTTTGGTTTTGGACGAAGCTACAGCTGCTGTAGACTTGGAAACAGACGATCTGATTCAGGTGAGTTGGACTCTTGGTTGGGTTATTTATTATCTCTGAGAAATGCCTTCTGGATTCCGCCAATTAAGTTAGTGCACCTATTGTGAAATTATTATTTGAAAACCCCGTTAAGAGCACACTTCTTTTATTTTATGATGAAGTATGAAGTCATGTGTCCAGCATGTTATCGAGAGTAACTCATAGAAGTTTGGGGTGCGCAATTGTGGTTATGCCCTTTTTGCCTATTGATATGCTCAGCCTGAGTTTTACTTTTTTGGTCAACAATGTAAATAGTGATGCCTCGAATTTTTCTGTAGGCAGTTGTAGCTTGCGATCATTGAAAAATTCCTCTACAATGCTAAGGTACGCATTGATCTATGCGCATCAGAGGTATTGTATGTTGGGGCCTGTCGCAAGGATTGTGCGTGTGTAGTCGTCTGCTTCGCTCGCGCAGTCTTCAGGATTTGGTACACAGATATTCCTTCACAGTCAGTTAGTTCCCTCTTTTATATTTATATATCGCGCAGAAAACCTACCTAAGAAAGTACCTAATGAGAAGTTAGTATCTCTGAAAAATGTGTTTAATGCCCTATTGGAGAAAACAGTTCAAAGATTATATGATCAATATTTTTGTTAGTGAAGCGCTGGCATCTCAACACAGATCATACTTAGCAGAGCTAAGGGGAGCTAGGGGGAGCTTTTACCCCTTTATTATATTCCACACCTCCCAGATCTTATTACAGAAATTGCAACCAGTAAGATGCACCACTTTCTAGCAGTATGACCCCATTCATGCAGAATTCTGCTTGAATATCTTTGGAGTACGTACGCTGGAGTTAGATGAAGCGATAAGCATATTCAACGTCGAGAGATTTTGGGACGCATTACAAAGTTTAAAATTGATACGACGAACGGTTCGTGACTTAAGAAAGGGCCCACAAACTAAGTCGATCGGATAAAAAATAAAAATTGACCCCCCTCTTACCCCTTTAAGCGCAGAATTTCCAAAACCGAAGAAAACATTTTCTTAATTTCTCATAGAGAATATACAAACCGAGCTGGAAGTCAATCGGATGAAAAATTAAAATTTCCCATACAAACTTCGACCCCTCCCCCCCTTTTACCCCTTTAGGGGTTAAGTTTCCAAAATTAGAGAAAGAAGTTTTCTTTATTTCTCATTGAGAGTCAACAATGTAAAACGGATGAAATATCAAATTTCCCCATACAAACCTTGACCCCCCCCCCTTTTTACCCCTTTAAGAGTCGACTTTCGAAATTCGGAGAAATATATTTTCTTTATTTCTTATAGAAAGTACACAAACCGAGTTTGAAGTCGATCTGATAAAAAAATTAATATTTTTCATACAAACCCCGCCTTTTACCCCTTTAAGGGTAGAATTTTGCAAAATCTGAGAAATTAGTTTTCTTCATAGAGTGTACATAAACCGAGTTTAAAGTCAATCGGATGAAAAATAAAAATCTTCCCATACAAAATTTGGCCCTCCCTTTTACCCCTTTAGGGGTCGAATTTCAAAAAATCCTTCCTTAGTGGTTCTATACATCATAAAAAAACCTCTGTGCAAAATTTCAGCTTTGTAGAGCAAATGGTTTAGGCTGGGCGTTGATCATCTGTCAGTCGGATAATTCATTTTTATATACATATATAGATTGAAGAGAAACGGTAATAGAGTCCCGCCTTGGGGTACTCCTTGTTTCTTTTTGCTGTGTTTTGACCTGGAATTCTACATATATTTGTCTGTCGCTGAGGTAGTTTGTCAGTCAGCGTTTGATGAAGTTAAGTAACGATTTTTTTATTATATAGTTATAAATAACTTAAATTCGTTTTTTTAATTTGTAAGCAAGCGCATCTAAAATTAGTAATAGTTTATTGAAACTCAACTCTTTCAACCGGTGATATTTTAATAAAGTAAATATGCTGCATAAAAATCTCTTTCTTTTGACACTTTATTTGTTAAGATTGGTTCAGTAAGACCTGCAAAAGGGATCTATACCTACTATTCTTCTCCTTCCGTCTCTTCTTTGAAATACCAATACCACATTTAGTAGTACCTTTAAATTTCTTATTGACCAGACAGCCACAAAATACTTTTTAACCGTTTCTCACATTTTCTTTCAGAAAACTATCCGTTCCGAATTCAAGGAGTGCACCGTACTAACCATCGCCCATCGATTGAACACAATTCTTGACTCTGACAAAGTTATCGTCTTGGACAAGGGTGAAATCACAGAATTCGATTCACCATCGAATTTATTAGATGACAGGAACTCCTCCTTCTACAGCATGGCCAAAGATGCAAACCTTGTGTAAGAGCCACAGCGTTGTGCATGGCTGTTAAAACCTCAACGAATCAGTAAACAAAATCGAAAATTCTCAATCAAAACACTACTCAATCAGTCAATCAAACCGTTATCAAAAACTGCGATAAAAACACAATTCCAATTACATTTCAATCAAATGTTTGCCATAGACCATAAAAAAAAGTTGAATTTATTTTACGTTTACGATTCGTTTTGCCTGTGTCTAAATGGACGTTTTTTTTTTTTTACCGCGTAACCGATTGAGATGTTTTGTCATATTTTTGGTTTTGCCGGGAATGAATAATTTTCGTTCACAATTGCGTTATGTCCCCCTCCAGTTTCTTAATTTATTACTTAAAGTAGTACATATCTTTATAGTACACAAATTACTTTAACGAGCCAGAAGTGGATAATTTTTCTCAAAACTGCATTCTGTCCTCAGTTTCTTAATTTATTATCTACTTAAAGTCGTACTTATGTGTAATAAGAACCAAGTTTACTTAAAAAAGCCTTTTTTTTTTGTACATGTATGTTTGTTTTTCTTATATTATTAAGAATGTACTCTATTTACTTTACATTCAATTTATAATAAAATATTTCTTTCTTTATTATATGTATTATGTAACATAAAAACGAAATGTGTAATAAAAACTGCCTTAAAAACAAAATTTTTATACTAAGTCTAAGATAATAAAAATATAAATTATAGTGGATAAAATGTTGTATAAAGTGCCTCTTATGTCCTTGAGAAGAAATTTTGCTTTACGAAATTATGATCTCTTGTTTACGAGAAATCAGTCAATGTGGTGGCATCTTGTGCCAACGATTAATATTATAATTCTGTGAGAAGCAATGTTTTTTTGTGAAATTTAATTTCTTCTATATTATATTTAAAGTTATCCCTCTAAGCATATTAATGCATCTTTCATACAAAAAAAAAATAACTAAAGTCAGCAAACAATCAAAGAAACACAAATTGTTACTGACGTGACGATTGCATTAAAGAAATTCACATTTAATTCAAATATTATCAAATATTATGTAACAAAAAAAAAAAACACCACGAAGTTGCATTAGGTAAATGAAAAACTACAGAAAACTGCTAAATACCTCACGTAATGTTAAGTGAAAGTAAAATTTGTTAACTCTTTTTTGTAAGTGCAACTATTTTGCAAGACACGTTTTACTTTTTACTTTGTTGATTTCAATTAATAATTTATAAAAAGTGAACTACATAATTAATAGCACTAGGTACCTATTGAAGTTATAGTTATGTTGTAATAAAATTTAAATTGTTTTGTACAAAAATTGTATTTTATCTTTTGTATTTATGAACGTTATCACTCATATGCAAGAGGATACTTTGTTGACTCATCATCATGACGGAAATAAAGCAATTTATACACAACATAAAGCCTAAAATGTGCACACGCTTCCACCGACGAGGCTAAAGATTCCATCGAGGAGGAGGTTTATGACCTCCTGGATGGAGCCTACGGAGCCTGTCCGGAGTTAGATGTAAAAGTTGTACTCGGAGATTTCAATGCTAAAGTCGGAAAGGAAATCATCTTTGGCGGGTTAGTTGGTAAGCACAGAAATCACGAAACGACAACAGACAACGGCTACCGGCTAATCGATTTTGCAGCAGGTCGTAATACGGTGATTAGTAGCACTAGGTTTCCAACGCTAAGGATCCACACACTAACCTGGCGCTCTGCAGATGGTCAAACCGCCAACCAAATCTACCATGTGCTAATCGATGCGAAGCACGCATCCAACATCCTCGACGTGCACACATTCCGAGGGGCAAACGTCGACTCTTTTCGCGGCTAAATTCAGAGCTCGACTGTCCAACGAGAAGAAGATGCGAACCCTCCAGAAGAAGAAATTCGACGTTGCACACTTGGATTAGCCAGATGGCCTATAGCGAGCGCCTGAGTATGAAACTCTTCTCTGTGCACTCACCTACCACACCAACAATCAGTGGTGCCAGTATCACGACAACTTCAAGGAGGTAGCCGAAACCACTATAGGGTACCAGCCGCCCCAGAGAAAGAGCCTGTGGTATGAATGATGATGAATGCGTGTACAGGAAAAAGGTGACAGAAGATGCACATAAGAAAGCGCTGCAGCGAGAGAAGAGTATCGTGCCATGAGATGGGAGGAAAATAAGATCCTGCGTAGAAAGAAAAGGGCTTACGCAGCTTCCCAGCTCAAGGAGATCAAAGAGTCGTGCGATTGTAATAACATCCGGAGGTTTTATAAAAAAAAAGCCAAGCAACTGGCTGCTGGTTACAAAACCGGAACGCAGGCTCTTCGAGATAGCGAAGGAAACCAAGTCACCGAAGCGCAGGGAATAGTAGATGTGTTTAAGCAGCATTTCCAGCACCTGCTTAATAGGTATCATCTAGAGAGAGTGATAGGGCAAGAAGAGAACCCACGTCAAGTCAATGAAGAACTAGTTTCACCACCTAGTATAGAACAAGTTGTCCTATTTATAAAAAAGCTTAAGAACAACAAGGCCGCAGGGTCTGATGGTTTACCAGCGGAACTCTTTAAATACGGTGGTGATGTTTTGGTAGGGAGCATGCACCGAATCATAAACCAAGTATTGGTGGAAGAAAACATGCCCAATGATATGGACTATCAGTTCCATATGCCCCATCCATAAAAAAGGCGATCCTATGTCTTGCAAGAACTATCGAGGCATATCCCTGCTTAATGTCGCATACAAGATCCTATCCAATGTACTGTCTGAACGTCTTAAACCACTCTGCAACAGAATAATCTGCACGTACCAGTGTGGGCCGGAAGGCAGATCCACTATAGACCAAATTTTTACACTGAGGCAAATCCTGGAAAAGACCAACGAATTTCAATTCGAAACTCACCACCTATTCATCGACTTCAAAGCCGCATATGATAGCATACATCGTCAGGAGCTCTATATGGCGATGGCCGAATTCGGAATCCCGGCAAAATGCGTAAAGCTGAAAAACACGAGCTGCAACATGCAGTTTGGAAGTAGTTCCTCCGAACTATTTCAAACATGCACCGGATTTCGGCAAGGAGACGCGCTTTATGCGACTTCTTCAATCTCAAACTTGAGCAGATAGCAGGACAGGTGTCAACACGGAAGGCAATATTTTCAACAGATCCGTCCAGCTGCTTGGCTATGCGGACGATATTGACATCATCGGTCGCTATAAGCGTGCCGTGATAGAAGAGTTCAGGGCGATTGAAGAACAGGCGAAATCCGTTGGCCTTAAGTAAATGAGGACTAGACTAAGTACGTGCTATCAACAAACAAACAAGCATCTGTCCACCGCCTAGGACAAAACGTCACTATTGATAGCAACAACTTCGAAGTAGTTAAGGAGTTACCTACCTCGGAGTAAACATGAACTCCACGAATGACACCCTAGTGGAAATCCAGCGAAGAATTACCCTAGGAAACCGTTGCTACTTCGATTTGGCAAAACAACAGGGTTCAAAACTCCTCGGACGAAATGTGTGCTCTACAAAATCCTTATCCTGCCAGTTCTGCTTTATGACGCCGAGTGCTGGACGATGAGCAAGAAGGGAGAGCTGATACTGGGCTCCTTCGAAAGAAAAATACTTTGGCTGATTTTTGGTCCTGTGTGCGAGGAGGGTGAATATAGGAGAAGATACAATCGCGAACTCTAAGAGCTGAACCAAGATGTGGATGTAGTCCAAAAGGCCAAAGCCATCTTAAGGCTTTTAAACCAGAACCGAAGTCTGCAAAGATTTTTGAATTGATGTTGTAGTCGAGTCATTGGTCGGTGATGGGAATTTGGACACTTCTGCAAACTATGATGACAAATATGTAGATGTTAGGCAAAATGATCCATTCAACGTTGATGATGATAGCCAAGGAATCGATTCATTTTCCTGGAGTCAGTATTGTCCGATTCTACACCATACCGCTCAGTTCCGACAGCACCTCACATGCGTATCTTTATATACTTACCCAATCCCATTGAGAGTAAAATAAAAATATTATCAAGGTTCAACATCAGTTATTGAAAAGTTTATTTATAGAACGCAAATATAAAACTGGAATAAAACTGAAACTAAGCTAAGTGTTGATAAAATACAGAAATATCTTCAACAGCTGGACCCATTATGGTAATCCATCTAAGTAAGCAACAACTGATCAATGTTACTACTATCGTCATTGGCTGTGGTTAAGGATGGCCCGCTCTCCAAAAACTCTCTAAGTTCACTCTCCAAGTCAACAGTAGTGTGAACAGGATTGGAACTAGTCACATCCTCGTCAATTTCCATGGGCACAATAGTGTTCGCATCCGTTGTTACGTTGACATCCGGAACGGCAGTCATTTGTGGGCATTGCTCCTGTAGCATTGCTGGGATAATTAGACGCTGTGTCGGCGGTGGAGGAAGGCCGGCTATGGAAACATTTAACATATAACATAATGTATTGAGAAATTCAGTCTTTCTTACCATTTGATAATCCCATTGCCTTCCGCAAGCCATACGGATCAGCAATCGCACCAGGTGGCAATTTCTTACAAATATCCGACAAATGCAATGTAACCTGATTGGCTAGCTGAGTTTCATCCGGCCCAGGCTGGGGCACGTGTGCCAAATGCGACGGTAATGGCTGTGACAGTCGCTCATGCTGTGTGGTGCGAAGTTTTTCGAGCAGTGAGTGATTATTGCTGAGATGTTCTTGGAGGCGACGAGTCAGTTCGTAGTTCTTGGTCTCTGACTCCATATCGTTGAGGAAAGACATATCTATACCAAGTTCGCTTAATGATTTCAATCGATTGAAGTCGATTTTAGTGGTTTTGTACTTTTCGTATTCCTCTTCGATTTGCTCCTTTGTTTCGGGGAAACATTTAGTTACTTCTGTTGTTTCGTAGGTTTGACATTGCATGTCATAGAGTTCGGCCATAGCTTTGCTATGCTCGCCATTAGTTAATACATCTAAGAGACCACTCGCTAAAACGGTGGCATAGTTGCTGTCTTTGGTGAATTGCATAATGCTTTCAGCATACTCAGCACTACTGCCGTCACCTAGGGTATAACATTGAATTATGTAGTTCAATAAAAAGAACAGTACTATACATAAAGAAAAAAATGTCTGGATGCAGTAAACATATAAGGTCCGATGAAGAACAAGGTCACCATTCAAACTGAAAGCAGTGAGTAATTCATTGGCAATGACGGGGAATCGTCAGACTACAAAACGATTGTTCGAAAGTCACCCAGCAGTTAGAGGTGTGTCAAGGTGTGCCGTTCACTAATGCCATCGCTATGTAGACAAATTTTCGGATTTTTGCGTCGAAAAATATGTCAAGTCGGCGCAACTAGAATGGAGTCTTCTGAATTATAAGGAGAGTGAAGCCTTAAAAGGTAGGTTCTTCAATAAACCTCAATTACATTTATGTCGATGGAGTGGGAAAATATTTTTCAAAGAACTGCGAATATGTGGACTCTGAATAGGGCCCATCAACCTAAGACGTGATAGAAAAGTTTTCTTTCTTTCTAGTAACAAGGCGTGTAAAGCCAAATTGGCTTAGCTACACGGGCAGCTAATGTTTCAATATCCAATAGACCCAAAATCTCTTTCCAGTATACATTTTCACAATATCTCAAATAGGTGTACTCACCATAAGTTCTCAGCACCAAATCAGTTTCCTCTTTGCCCAGATTCGAGAACCTGGAATCGAAAACGGGAGCGAACGACGCAAAAGCTCCATAGTTGAGTGGTTTTACCAGCTTTGCCGAGTTTCGTTTATCTTCGCGGAAGCCTTGCAGCTGTCCGGTTCCGCTCTTTAGTTTTCCCACCAAATCCCCAATTGAAACCACTTTTTCGGGGCCATCATTCTCATCCTTGAGAAGTATTTTCATTGATGTGGTGCCGTCTTTATTTTGCCTCAAGAAACCCATCGAGTGTGCCTTCTCTCTGACGGTAAGCTTCTTCTTAGCAATTCGTGATGCATTTTGAACCTGCGCCAGGATTTCCTCCGATGTCAAGTCATCGACATATGGTTCAAATCGAGATTTCGGTTCATTTTCCATTCGCAGAGCACGACGCTTTTCATCCTCTTCGATTTGTGCTTGCGTTGGTTCCTCCGCCCCAGTTGAAGCACCCTCATCTGCCGAATCAGCCATGTGGTGGTCAGTGAAATCACCTTGAAGCAATTCAAAGCCGAGCTCTTTGGCTGTCAACTCGCGCATGTAGCCCGACATTGGTTTGAGACTCCGCATCAGACTCTCTGGTAGAAGTAGTTTTGAACCCATTTGTAGCAGCCGCTTGGCTGCTTTGTGATACACTGTCTCCACGTGATTGTAGCGGATAGCATTTTCGCACATCAACCTAAAGTCATCAGAGAATTCCACAAGAGTGGCGTACTCGTTGTCTTCGATCTTCTGGCGCATGGTCGAAAAGTCCATTGGTTTGCTAATAATGGATGAGTAACCGGGGGCGATATCATCGGTGACTGGCCAAGCGAAGAACTGGTGTGGATCGCGTTTCTCCAATGAGCGTAGGAGATGATCAAGCAGTTTCGTCAGAGGCGATTTACTCTGCTTTAGTTTTAATACACATGAACGCGGTTCACGGCCTGATTCACTGGACGAACTTGGCGTCTTGGGCGCCTCCAATTGTTTAGGTGTCAACGAGTTGCCTGGCGTAGAGTTACCCGGTGTTGAAGATGTTCCTGGTGTAGATGCAGAACCCGGAGAGGGAATTATGATTTGCATTGCTTGCGGGGAGACGACTCCGGGATAGGATTTGATAGAATGTGGCTGCATTAGTTCTGGTAACTTGCTTGGACTACTAATTGGAGACCCAATGGGTTCATCAATTTTCTTCGGGATAATAGGCTTTGCTACCGGCCTGCACGATGGACTGTTTGCAGTGGTCATTCCAGCATAAAACATCATATTCTCCGGCAAAGGTTGAGAGTTCTCCTCGACGAAACTGAACTCATCCTGACTAGAGTCGTCACGATGACGATGACGTTTCTCCTTGTGATGTTTGTGCTTCTTCTCGCGATCCTTCTTTTTCTTTTTTTTCTTCGATTTCTTATGTTTTTCGGGGTATTCCTCCGTACTGCCAAAGAAATGCTCCTCAGCAGCTAAAGATGTACCGGGCATAACTACAGTACCTGCAGCTACTGCAGATTCTTCCTGTGCCGGCGAATCGTTTCCATACTCAGGAGTGGAATTGCTTCCAACTTTAAGGATTAACTTTAAACTACTAGGACGATGATCCATGCTGTATTCTGTGAAAAAAAATTGCTTTTGTTGTATGGATGGAGAAAAAAAAAGTTGCAAATTCTGCGCACAGCGCGACTCATTGCATTGCATTCCCCACGCTAATTGGACACACAAACACACAATTCTTACCTTCGTATTTATCGCGTCGTTCGGATTTATGCTTTTTGTGTTTTTTTGAACCCATAATATACGTTTTTTAATTAAGAAAAATAATAAAAACTAAAAACTAATGAAGCAAATGTGAAAACAAAACCAAAACCTAGACGCGTCCAAAGCAGTTTGACAGTTTCCATTTTTATTTTGCCTTGGTTACTTTTTGGTTGACAGTCAGCGAGGTGCTTTGTTATGGTTGCTTTCCAAGTGGATGGTGATGAAGTGGCTGTTTGTTATTGGGGTGAAGTTGGAAAATGTTGTGTGCAAAAAAGAAAAAACGGTTAACATTTAAAAATAATGTTCGCAAGCTTGTATTTGGGATTTGGGATTTGTTACTCAACAGAGAATATTGCTTAATTCATTTGTGCGCTGGCGCTCGGCCCCGAATGCTTCCAGCTGTATATTACCTATTTCATTTTTTGTATTGATGAAGAATTATTTGAATAATAAGGGTATTCACTTAATCTGATAAATGTATGCAGCTCGTAAAGGTATAAATTTCTGCGGTACTTTAAGTAAACACCGCTCGGAAATGCCACTGCGTAAATCTGGAATCAAACAAACAATTCATAGGACTGTTTGACATTTCTGACTTGCGTAAGCGTAACTGCCCGCTGTTGATTTCCGAGCCTAAATCGTCGCGGAAAATTATGAGGTCTGCGTAAACTATTCTCCATATTCCATATAAAATCTGACAGTTCATTTGCGAGGTGGTAAATTTCTGCAGTTTACGCAGTTTATGAGGCTTTTACGCGTTTAAGTGAATATCTTTAACACGTTCACCGAAAACTGTATACCTAGTACGTTTTTTTTTCGATCTCAGCGCAACGCTGATGGCATTGCCTTGGTTGGCAAATAGTCATATTGACCTTAAACTCTAACTGCCTATAGTTTTGCGGTCTGTCCAATACGTTAAATATTCAATTTAATTAGCACGTAATAACAAATTAAAGCTGTTTCCTTATTCGTACATAGGTAGATGGCGCTATACAACCTTAAATAACACGCCTCTGCAGTTAGTCAGATCTTTGGCAAACCGCCTCCCAATTACGCACTCCAATTGGTTGAGGTCCCCTTCTACTTGTGCGCGCCACCTATAAAGGTTTCGTCAAACAGAACGCGTTATTAACGCCGCAGTTAGACGACGTCAAACAGATAACTATCATTAAATTCGCTCAACATGTCAAGCAGCTCGGAATCGAAGGCTCTTCGGGCCTGACATGTCCTAGCCATACATGCGTACATACTTTCCTAACTAGGTCGATGTCGATATATAGCTCGTAGTTTTTTTTATTGTTAAATCAACTCCTTTAAAGCCCGTCAATGCAAACGGGACCGAAAAACCATTCGAAGAATTTGGAGTTTGAAACTACCAAAGAACATCTTTATCCGCCTAACGTCCATTCTACTGCGCCATAAAAGAGAACTGTGATGATGAGGGTCTTATATAAAATCTCCTTAGTGTTTCTTGACAAGGCGTTACTTGTCATTGTCAGTTAAAAAATATTAGGCCAAAAAAAACAGCGTTGGCCAAGAGTCTAAATCTTTGTTGATTTCTGCTGTGGTATCACTGTCAGAGTTTATAGCGGAGCGTATGTAGGGAAAGTCGCTTACCACATCAAAGTTGTAGCTGTCTATACATATTCTGACGTTCTGTCCGATTCGTCAATGTTCTGTGTCCCTTTTTGGGCCCCTGGTGTTGGCTTGCGAGTTTTGCAGAATTTTCTCAACTATAATGTTGAAAAGTCACAATATGACAGCGCTTTACCTTGTCTTCTTTTTTGACATCAAAGGTCTTGGAGAATTTGCTTTCGACCTTTATGGAACAGCGTGCGTTCTCCATAGTCATTCTGCAAAATCTGACTGACAAGTTGAGCAGGTATGCTAAAACTAGACATGGAACGCGTATCGAGCATAAAGCTGCTTCGGTTTCCGCTGTGTGGATTGTCGTTCATTTTGTATACCAGCTTATTTTCTAACGAAGTTGACCCTTATGAGTTAATATTTTTCAAATTTAAGAAATTCTGGGTCTTTGTTGAAGAAAATATAAACAAAAAAAACTGGGACTGGACTTACATAGATCGAAAAAAATATGCAGATTGTATAAAACTGTAAATAATTGCCACCAATAATTGAAACAACATCGAAGAAAAATAATTCAAGGCAAAGTATTATAAGCAAAGCATCACTAAGATAAGATAAAGCTACTAAGATAAGTCCATTAAAGCCTGTCACCTATTCCAAAGAAAGCCAATTCTGATGATCAGAAAAAAAAACACCTCCCTTAAGAGAAATACCTGCTAAGAAATCAAAGACCCTCATATCCATATTATATATGTTAAACGACTTGTAGGTAGTCTTGATAATCTTCTTCAAACATTTTGCAGACAATCTGTTATCAGCTATTATAAACAACTTTCTTAATTCCTAACCCAATAAAGGAGTATAGTGTCATTGCCAAGATAAGTTATATACCCATAAAAGTCACATCAGCTCTATGTCTAAACATTTACAACAAAGTCAGTCAATCTTCTGAGCTAGCAACGCGATGTTCCCACAAAAACTGTACGTGAACGATACAACAACCAGCTCCCAGCTCCCTGATCCGAAATTTCCTCAGTACCGGTTGGACGATTTCGGCTATGGCAAGGAAAACGTAAGAGTTTTCGCTACGGTCAAGGATGGGCCTCACCATACGGTGAGAGAATTTTCAGTGACCTCACACATGAAGTTGGCCACTCACAAGGAATATTATGAGGGTAATAATTGCTATATAGTAATTTACTGTGATATACTTTAAAGATCCCCTTTAGCCAACAACACCGATATCATTGGCAGTGATGTCAATGAGGTGAACATCTTTCTGCATGCCAAGAAACACGGACTTTCTACTCCCGAAGAGTTCGCCTTGACCTTAACGCAACATTTTCTGGATACCTACCCCATTTTGACAGAGTCTCATGTTTACGTAGAGGAGATACCATGGGAGAGATTGAATGGAGAGCACAATCACGCCTTTACTTTGACCTCAACTGTGAAACGATTCTGTCATGTTGTACGAAAGCGAAATGGTAAAGATTATTTATAGTGAAATTTGAACAAATAATGAAAACATCCCTCAAATAGACTCCAAACCCCTTGTGATGGGTGGAATCCGTGGCTTGCGTATCATTAAGACAGCTCAGGCACCATTTGTTGGTTACATAAAGGCCGGCCTTCATACTGAAGGTGACCAACCAGACAGAACACTTTGTGCGGACATTATTGCCAAGTGGCAGTACTCAACGCTAGAAAATGTTGACTTTTCGACAAGTTGGCATCAAGTTAAGGATCTTATTATTAAGGCTTTTGCTGGAGATCCGAAAATCGGAGTTACCACCACAAGTGTTCAGTACGTGTCGTATGAGGCCGAAAAGTTGATATTGAATGCCGTGCCGCAGGTGAGGAAACTAACTCCGATTGATATCGTAAATTATAATATTGACTGATTTTGTAATCAATTTCAGATTTCTAGCGTTTTAGTTTCGTTGCCAAATATTAGATACGCCGATTTTGATTTTAGTCGTTTTGCTAAAATCGAGTCGAATGTGAAGGACTTGCATATTTTGAGCCCATCCGACGTCCCTAATGGAATTGGATTCTCGAAACTTGATCGATTGGACCTGGACAAGTTGAATAAGAGTAAAATTTAGATGAACAATTATCTAAAGTGAATAGATTTTTAAGATGTTTATTTCTAGTAAAAGGATTTTAAGCATTTTCTTCTCATAGAACCGAGAATAGTTTCTTTCTTTAGTTGAGTTTTAAGAGAATTCCACCCTAGATTCTGCATAACTAGAGCCACCAAATATCCCGAGGGTGCAAACATCGATGGCAGAAGTGAAATTTCGGCCTCGAATAATTCAACGCATCCATTCGTCCCAAAAATAGAAACTCACACAAAACGAATGGCTGCGAGAAGCTAGGCCTTTAGTGTCACCCGCCTGTTGCGCCACATATTTATTTATTTTATCCTTAAGGAACTAGATTGCAATAAGGCAACGGGACCCGACGGAATCCCGGCTATAGTACTCAAGAGCTGTACACCAGAACTTGCACCTGTACTAAGTAAGCTGTTTAGCATTTCGTATTCCCAGAAGACATTTTCTTCTCGCTGGAAGACCGTTCGCATTCAACCTATTCCAAAGAAAGGCAGGAAATGTAGTCTGCCACAAGTCCAATAGCGTTACTTACAATGCTCTCAAAAGTAATGGAAAAGGCAATAAATGTCGAAATAATTGCATATCTAGAAGGCCACCGATTAATAAGCGACAACCAATACAGATTTCGGAACCGTTGTTCCACTGGTCTGGAGACCTGTTAAGCTACATAACGCACTTATGGACGCAAACAATTGAACAACACGGCGAATCCAGAGCCGTAGCCTTGAACATATCAAAGGCATTTGACTGAGTCTGGCAAAGAGCCCTAGGCAAGTTAGCGTCTTATGGATTACCACAACAACTCTGCGGATGGATGCAAAATTTTCTTTTGGAAAGATCGATCCAAGTTGTGGTAGATGCTATATCATCTAATTCGTTTGCTATAAATGCAGGAGTGCCCCAAGGATCTATTCCCCAACTCTATTTCTTCTCCACATCAACGATTTGCTTGGATCGACAAATATAATAATATCTACAGCTTTATTGCTGATGACAGCACTCTTATATCCTCCATCTCGAACAGTGGGTGAATGCGGCTACATCACACAGTCAGAGATGTGAACAAATTAGTTCTCTAAATGATGATCTGGACAAAATCTTAAAGTGGGGAAAAGACAACTTGGTATTTAATCCAAACAAGACACAGCTCACAACATTTTCTAGGAAAAATGCATCAACAGTTCCTCTGATCCAAATGGATGACCATCCGATCCATCCCAAGGACTCAATTCACCTTCTAGGAGTCACAGTGAATTCAGGAATCACATAGCAGGACCACAAATCCTATCGCAAGATCGGCGTTACTTATTTAGCTACCTATTTAGAGCAAAGAGGTACTTTAGCCCCAAGCAACTTCTCCTTCTCTACAAAGCACAGGTTAGACCAGGCCTGGAATATTATTCCCATATATGGAGATCGGCCCCGAAACATTCACTAGTTCGACTTGTTGGAGACCCTACACTCACATCAAATCTACAACCGTTTGGTGCCCAGAAGACAAGTTGTTGACCTTTGCTTGTTCCATGGTAGATGTTCCGAGGAACTCAAAGACATAAACCCTCGAAATACAACAACACAAGACAGGCAGCTAATGCGAGAGCATTCTTCTTCTGTTACAGGACAAGCAAACTTTGGAACTCGCTTCCAGGGGATATACCTAGATATTTCCGGAAGACTACAATTTGCAGCAGTTTAAGTGCAGAACTAACATACATCTGCAAGCATCTCGGGGCGCTGATGAAGCGTTATGGGTTTGAAGTTCCCGGGAGAAAAAAAAAAACACAATCACCCCTATTCCCGTTGGCGTTTGTCGTATACGACTCATGTTTCGTGTCGTTGTAAAACGATGTACAGATTTTTGTTTAAACTTTTGTTAACAGTTTTGTTTTGTTTTCTTATGCGTTCACCATTATTTCAATTCATTTGTTTAAAAAATGTTACAAAAATCGGCTAAAAAACGAAGTGAAATACGAGTCGTTTATGACAAACGCCATCGGGAATAGGGGTGAATAGTTCGAGCATGGAATGCAAGCTGGACTCTTTTCAGAAAAACTAAGGATCAGCAGACTGCCAAACTACTGCAGCGTTTTCCAAGCAAGCAGACATATCTATGCGGTTAAAAAAAGCGGTTCAAACCGTCTTGACAAGAGAACTACCAGCAATGAAATTAAATTCTTCTTGGATAGTCAAGTAACAATTAAAACGATTAGCTCCAATCTGCTAAATTCCCAAAGCCAAAGTCAGCACCTTTTGACATTGAGAGCAATAAACCATCACACAGATGCTGGATTTCTGGTCAGGAAGGGAACGAAACAGCAGACAATCTGGCTAGATGCGGCTCTAAATTGGACATACATACTATTGACTGACAAATACTGATAGAGCCAACATCTCTTACACCGCGTCTCCACGAGCAATATTTTATAGCTTGCCATCTGTCATTTCTCATAGAAAGAAATAACGATAGTATGCAATAAAATGTAGGGTGGGCATTTCATATCTTACTATTTCCATAGGCATCACACGAAAACACATGCGTCACAACAAAAAAGAACACCCCATAGAATACTATCGATAGCAAGCTATGAACTGAGCAATAGATGGAATACCATTTTTCATAGAATACTATTTGTGGTCTCCACGAGCAATTTTCATAGCATACTATTATGGCAAGCTATGAAATATTGCTCGTGGAGACGCGGTGTTAGCTTCATTGATGATGTTGAATTAACTTTGGATAAGGGACGGTCGAACAACACTCATAGTTGTATCATATACCGCAGCTTGTGGCCCGCAATCGATACCAAAAGGTGAAATATCCTAAAATATTTTTATCGAGACTTTATCCGAGTGTTTAGCGTTATAAACGGACATTGCATCATTGGAAACATGGGTAAAAGGCTATGCTTCTTTACAAATGACTTGTGCAAAAGTTAAAAATGTGGCACGCATCTCATATGTCACTGCCACGCCCTCCAACAAGAATGCCGCCTCACATGATGGAAACTCCAACTAAATGATCGAATCTAATTAATGCAACAAAGTAGGTACTTTAGAACTAAAGTGATAACTTTCTTAAACAAACCGCAGTTCCAATTAATAACTGTCATATAAATAAAACAAAATAAAATACTCGTATCATTATCAAATTTATTACCCATTAGGGCCTACCACGATTCTCCTGTGGTACCTCACCTCGAGTTTAGCGCATTTGAAATTGTTTTAAGTGCCCTTCTGTTTCGCAGATTTCTTTTTCTTTTTCAAACGTTTAACTTTTGTAAGACTAGTACTCTTCGCAGCAAGATCGGCTAGACCTCGCTTCATGGCAAATAGAGTTGTATTCTTGTTAAGCACCATCAGAGACTGGTCCAATTTTGTACGAATATCCGCTAAATACATTTTCATATTTTTAATCTCAGCAGTTAGGATGTTTTTATCTTTCGACAACTGCTCATATTCATTCAGGATATCAGCAAGCATTTGTTTCCTTTGTATAAGATCCTCCTTGTGCTCCTCGATGCTTTGCAGCTTTTGATCAGCATTTTTTCGTATAGTTTCTTGAAGTTTGAGCTCAAGGAGGACTTTTCTCCGGGCCAAATTTTGAGAATGACCTTTGAGGAAGCAAAATTGCGGTTATATAAAAGTGTCATTAAAGCAATTGCATGCTTTACCATTCTTAGGGTTTAAACGCTTCTTGGTTGATATTTGAGTCTTCAGTGATGGTTCGATATGATGGGTTTCTCTAAAATCATTTTGTTTCCAACCAAGAGCTTTATTTGGAATAATTGTTGTTAAACTGTTGGGAGGTTGGACAGGTGTTTTTATCATTTTTTTTTAATTTTAAATTTTGTGTTGAATGATTTTTTTTAATATTTATGTAGTCAAATAAATAGAAATACATTTTTGGCGTTTTCAAGACAGCTTTTTATTTGTGCCTATTTAAAAATTTAAATTACAGTGTGCCATTTTTGCGGTACATGGCAACCCTACCTTTCTAAGCTGTGTCTTCTAATCATTTCGCAACCGTCTGCGTCTAACAGACCGCTTAACAGATAAGTCTCGCGTGTTTTTTTTTTCGGTCGATTTTTGTTAACAATTAATAGAGTATTGTTTATTATTGCCGCCGGTATATTTAATCAATGTGAATATTGTTCTCTATTTAGTGTACCACTGTCCAACATGAGTGAGATGTGGACAAGATTTGGGATATTTATCATAGTTTTCTGCACACTTCACAGTCAGGTAATGGACACTGTGTTGGAAACAACAATGCGATTGCCCGCTATTTATGTCAAAGATTATTCTTTATGGCTTATAAAATTCTAATTAAATTACAGAGTTTAGCTGCAAATGTGAGTGATGTGCCGGTACCGGTCCCTGAGCCAAATGGCTTTGGTATGCGTTTTCGTTTACCATTTATTGATATCAACATCAAAAATGTTTCCAATCTGATGATTATTAAGGATCCCGTAGGCCAACATCTGTTTGTATTACATGGAGCTGAGCTTTATCAATTGGTACTAGGAAGGGAGGTCAAGAGGCTGACATTGATTGCAACTTTAAGTGGAGATGTTAAAGATTCGGATCTCTTGGGCGCTGAGGTAAGTCATAGGTATATAAACAGGCTAAGTTAGGATTACGTTTCTTGTGCAATAAAGCATCAAAATGTATGAATAAGAACCTCCTGTCAGAATCATGTTCGCGGAAACATTTTAGCGGAAAACTATTGTATGTAGTAGAAATTTTGGGCAAAAGAAGGACTCTAGCTCATTCAAGGTACTTAGTGTGAGGAAAATTTAAGTTTGTCATCGTTATAAGAAAACGATGTGATTTTTTAAGAATCAATAATTTAGTAGCTTAAAACCGTCTTTATCAAAAATCCGTTTTGTATGAATGTATACAGCTGATTACTGCCAATACTAAGTGGGAGAAATAGTAGCATTATGTTCGTTTAGGAGTAGCGCCATATAGGTCTGGCTGAACACTAATCATAGGTATGTTCCTTGACTTTAAAATTTGACGAATTTTTACTAGCTACTACTAATTTTTATGAAAAATTTGTAAAAAAGGGCGGCTTCGTGAGAACAATGAACAAGATATTACCCAAGACTGAGTTCAACAATCTCTTGTAGTAATCATTTTACAATTTGACATATAATTTAAAATTCGCTGTCCTATTTGGCATAATGCCTACAATTACTATTCGCACTTTCGTTTTGAGGTAGGGGGTATATCTGAAACTATACTCACCCAATTTTTAAAAATTCGTTCAACGTTGTAATATAGCGACATCCTCCCGATCAGTATAGGCTAGGTACTTAGAAAAAGGATGAGGACGGGTAATCTCTGGATCTATACTATAGGTAGGTACATTTTTAAAATTCTTTTAGCGTTGTAACGGTGATACCCTCCGGATCAGTAGATACATAAAGGGTCCGCCAAATAACTTTTTTTTTTTTGAAAATGCTATAAAAAAAAACTACTGAATATTTTCTCAAATTTCTTTTTTTATTTGAAAGTACAATCCTTCCGGTTAATAATGGAAAATAATTTCATTTAAATGGCTGCCTCGGCTGGCCATGCAGTAGCCTACACGATCGGTCCAATTCTTAAGCACATTATCGATTGTGTGCAGCTGTATTTCACCAATGGCTTCACGAATATTGTCCTTTAAAGCGTCAATTGTCTCTGGCATGTCGGCGTAAGACGGCACCCCACAAATAATAGTCCAACGGTGTCAAATCGCAGCTCCGCAGTGGCCAAACGACATCAGCTCTGCGGCTGATAATGCGATCTTCAAAAACAGGGCGCAAAACATCGAGTGTAGCTTCGGCTGTGTGGCACGTAGCGCCGTCCTGTTGAAACCAAATGTTGCCAATATCCTCCTCTTCAATTTTTGTGAACAAAAATTCGTTCAACATGGCCCGATAACGATCGCCATTGACTGTAACGGCCACTCCTTGCTCATTTTCGAAGAAAAATGGCTCAATTATGCCTCTGGACCAAAATCCGCACCAAACAGTGACTCGTTTTGGGTATATCGGTTTTTAAAGGTATGCGTGCGGGTTTGCTGTGCCCCAAATGCGACAATTTTGCTTGTTTACATACCCGCCAAGATCAAAATGAGCTTCATCTGAAAAAATGATTTTTTTGGCAAAATCGGCATCTTCACGAATGTGTGCGAAATTCTGCAACATTACCATAATTTTCAAAGTAATGTCGCAATATTTCCCAGCGTTGTTCAAGCGTATACACAACCATATTCGTTCAGCGGAAGGATAAAACTAATTATCTGTCAAATCAGACATGAGCTAAGTGTTACCATTCGCGAAATAAGCACTAGTTGAAAAAAAAAAAAAAAAAAAAACGTTAGATGGCGGACCCTTTATATGTTATTGCAGGGCGCGTGGAGGGTTAAAGGGATAAGGTTGATTTAAAAAAATCGTTCAGCATTGCAATGACTATGAAACTACTCGCCGATTTTAAAAATCGTTTTCAGTACTGCAATGATGACACACATCGGATAAGCTTAGGATTTTTTTATTTTTTTATTTTTCGACTTGCCAGAGCATTAAGATGCACGTCGACCTAAATGGACAATGTAGCTGATATACATTCAGCAGAGGATTTCCTTAAGCTAGTACATATTACACGATATGTTGAATCAGCATACGTATGCTGAAAATTGTGTTCCAATCACAACACGTCGTGTAAAAAAAATTTCTGTCATCATAGTATGTACGATAAGTTGTGATTGGAACACAATTTTCAGCATACGTATGTTGATATCGTCTAATACTAGCTTTAGTTCTTCTGTACTTATTATTTCTCTGAAGAATGATTTCTTTCTTATACCGCAAAGGGCCGGGCATTCACATATGATGTGTTCGGCTGTTTCGTCTTCTTCTAGACATAGTCTGCACTCCGGTGAGTCGACTAAATGCATTTTATTTAGGTGATATCGCAGACCGTGGTGACCCGTTAGGTAGCCTACTAAGTTTTTGATATCGTTCCTACGAAGATTTAGTATCTTATTGGCATCTGCTTTGAAGGGCTAAATAGGTCTTTTGGCCTGGGATGTTCTCCCAATATGAATTACATTTGTTCTGTTCCCAGCTTTTTATATAGCTAGATTTATAGCTGATTTGGGGATTGCACAGAAGGGTTCAGGTCCAATGAAAGGGGTTTCTGAGCCTTTTCTGGCTAGTTCATCTGCTTTTTCGTTACCTTCAATCCCCTTATGTCCGGGGACCCACCATAATCTGGTTTTGTTCCTGGAACTAAGTGTTTGGAGGGAATTGAAGCAGTTTAGTATACTGATTTGGAGTCAATAATATGTGAGCTAAGGACTTTTATAGCTGCTTGACTATCCGTGAATAATGGATGATAGCGCCTTTAATACATGAATTGTATATAAGGTTTACGCATTCTTTAATGGCATGGAGCTCTGCTTGAAATACACTGGCTCTTTTTCCCATAGGTATTGATACGTTCCAATTTGGTCCATGGATACCAGCTCCTACCCCCGAGTCCATTTCTGAACCATCCGTATACCACTTTAGGCCGTTTTGGCTGTTTAGTGGGTTATTGCTTCTCCGTGGAGAATCTTTTGTTGAAGGATAGTATCCTTGGTAAGCGATCTGTAACCGCACAGATCATATCAAGTTCTGGAAGTTCGGAAAGTAGTTCAATTAGTTGTGGATGTTCGCTAATATTTAACTCTTTCGCTTGTGTCAAACTTGCTGAGCTGCATATTGCCACTTTTTTTTATATGTGGAAGGGCGTTAGTCCTATTAAGGCTTCTATAGCCGTCGTGGGACAGGTACGCATGGCTTCGGTAGTGCCCTGCCTGTCTGGGCCGTTGTACTTTATTTAATTTATTTATGGTTGTTTTTTGGGTGATTTTGTTCCACCATATTATTTAAGCGTTTGTTATAATGGGCCTGAACATAATCGTGTGGGCGCAGTAGCGCAGTGGTTAGTGTGCTGGACTACTGTGCGAGGGATCCCAGGTTCGATCCCCGGAAAAACACAAATTACATCTTAAAGTTTTTTCTACTGTGCCACCTCTCGCGAACGTCTGACAAACATCCGAGAGTATGACTGTCATGAAAAAGCTTCTCAATTCAGCCGATCGGACTCGGCATAAAGTTGTAGGTCCCTTCCATTCGTTCCAAAAACAGAAATTCACACAAAACGAATGGTTGCGAGAAGCTAGGCCTTGGGTGTCACCCGCCTGTTGCGCCACCTATTTATTTATTTTTTGTTTTTTTTTTTGAACATAATCGTGTAGATCCAGTGTGTGATCTTTGGAGAGATCCCAGGTTTTACCATACATGCTACGGCAAGCCCAGAAAGCGTGGGTTGTTTTTTGAATTTTACTATTTATGTGGGAGTTCCATACAGCTTAATTTTTTGTCGAGGATTACTCCAAGATATTTTACTTCGTTGGAGTACTCAATGTCTGTATCATTGATTGATAGTTGGTTAAGACTTAAATTTCTGATTTTCGTAAAAGGGACGATGACAGCCTTGCTGGGGTATATAGAAAGACTTTCTTTTCTACACCAGTCTACGACTATCTTAAGTCATACGTGTTGTAACCTCGTTTGGTTCTTTGCCCCTAATAATGATGACTAGGTCATCGGCGTATCCAATTACCTATATTGAAGCCTGCATTACTTAGGTCTTGAAAGTAGGTTATTGATAACCAGACACCATAGTTGTAGGGGTGAGATTATACTCCTTCCTGAGGGCAGCCTTTTACGGCTGTTACTTATACTGAGGTCAGTGCTGACGAAGCTGTTATTTTCCGACTTTCAAAGCATCGCCTTGATCCATTTGATGGTAGGTTGATCTATGCCTCTGCGAGTCAAAGCATTTGATATGGAGTCATATCCAGTGTTGTCAAAAGCACCCTCAATGTCAAGGAAGGCGCATCGTGTAACTTCTTTGTTTTGGTATGCACTTTTTATTTGTTTTGTTAAACTTAAAAGAGCTCCTTCCGTAGACTTGCCTTGCTGGTAGGCGAATTGACAGGGGTGCAGAGTTGTGCTTTCATTAAAACATTCTCTAATGTGCACGTCTAGTATTTTTTTCATTGTTTTCAGGAAAAACGATGTCAAGCTTATTGGACGGCATGATTTAGGTGGTTCTATTGGGTTGCCTGGTTTGGGGATAAATACCACGTTTACCCCCCTGGAAATTCTTTTATTGAAATTTTCTATGACCGTTTCGCATACCTACCTACTTACACCTCCACTTTCAAGGCGTTGGCGGTCGTTGGCTTGTTTGCATGGACCTTTGACTTCAAATCATCCAATTTTGACCTTAAAAACGGCCGATTACACGATAAGGAAATGACTCAGGCAACAATTGAATTATTTCTCTGGCTTAATGGCATATGTCACCGTCTTGTTGAAACAACGCATGTTGGTCAAATCCATATCTTGTAATTTAGACACTAAAAACTGGGTTATCATTTCACGATAACGAACACCATTAACTGTTACTGCCTGACCAGTCGCATTTTTGAAGAACAATAGTCCGATAATGCCTCCAGCCTGAAATCCGCAGTCACGCGAGTTATGTCGGAGTTAGCACCCGCCAACATAACAATCCCACAGTCAGCACCCGCCAACATAACATTCCCACAGGCATTACTTCCAGGAAACGGTTTCATGATTACCAATAATATTCCCGGGAAACTGTAATGTGAAGTTGCCCAAAAGCCGAACATCGAATACAAAATTCACAGAATTCAACGATCGCAATTTCAACACACAGAACTTATTCACGCTGAATTTGATACCAGGCAATGAACTGCCACTGTATCAAGGTCAGCAGCAAGTAGATTAATAAGGGAAAATGTTAAGTTTAGTTTTTAGACGACTTCCAATCAATAAAGATACATTTAATTAAAGTCGGAATCTTTTGTTTGTTTTTAAAAACGCAAAAAGCTATAAACTCGATATCATTGGCGCAGTCGGGGCTTCTAAGGTCTAAAGACAGTAGAATACGAACACTCTCAGTAAATCACTTAAGTGAAATAATAAAGTAACGCCGCGAAGACAAATAAATTAAATAAAATTTATAAAAGTGACGTTACAAAGTGAAAGAATTTGAATCGCTTAATAAAACGAATTCAAATAAATATAAACAAAGTAGAATTGAAGGTGATCTTATCATAAAAATAAAATAATAAAAGTGAAATGGCAAACGCAAATCCCGCCGGAGAACAACAAATAAATCTAGCAATGGATGAAGTCCTCAAGGAATCATCTAAAATCAAGGAGTTCGGGGGAAACTCAAACGACTACTCTCTATCTTCATTCATACGAGAAGTCGAGATATTTATCCCATGCTATGCGGGTACTCAACTGGAGCGATACTTTCTAAGTCGTCACGTAATCAACAAAATCCAGGGACCAGCACTACAGGCAATAAGAACACTAGGACAAAATCCAACGTGGGAACAAATAAAAACAGAACTCATCCGAAACTTTGGCGTAAGAGACAGTTACTATTCACTGTACCACCAGGCGCTGTCAACAAAGAATTACAACGTAAGTGAATATTATAATAAGTTAAAAAACATTTTAGACAAATTAAACTGTAAATACGAATTTGATACAGTAAAGCCCGTAGAATTCTGTCATAACAGCAACGAAAAAATGATCTTGAAAACTTTCCTTAATGGTTTAGATGCTAATTTAGCGAGTGTAATTCTAAGTAGATCAGTTAATAACCTTAGAGAAGCATTTTATACACTAGAGGAATCAGGGTTATTAACAAAACAAACACAAAGTCTTAACAGTTATAATTTTCAAAGACCAATAAACCAGCGTAGTGAGAATCAAAGATATTATAGAGTGCAGAATACTAACAATCAAGAGCAATTCAGGAATGTTAACAGACCGAATTTTGGCAATAATAATAATGCTTATATTCCAACTAATAACAATAATAACTATAACAATGGACCAATTAATAGTAGGCCAAATTATCAAAATAATCCTAATAACCGACAAATGTCAGGGCAATTTAGAAATAATAACTCAGGTCAATATAGGAATCCAAGAAATTTTAACAATTCGATCCAGATTAGAAATAATTCTCCTGACGCTATGGACGTAGACCATATCGAAGAAGTAAATTTTCATTCACCACCTCCAGACGAGATTTACCAATAGTCGAAGTTAGTATTGATGAGGAAAAAATCCGTTGTCTGATAGACACAGGATCCTCGACAACTTTACTTAATAGAACAAAACTTCAAACGTACAAAAGAATCCCCTTACAAAATAAACTATATTTTAACACTCTATCCGGACAAACTTTTAGCGATAGCGAAATCATTACAAGGCTACCAAGAGAATTTAACGAAAACGCATTTATGAGTTGGAAACTCACTGACTTTAGGAACAAAGACTTTGACGGAATTATTGGACAAAACATACTTAAACCACTACAAGCAGTTATAAATTTAGAAGGAGATTATCTAGAGATAAACAAAAATAGAATACATTTTTTTAATTCACCCCCATTCTCATACGAAGAAATAAATACTCTCGAAGAATCACGTGATTTTATTGAAGCTCTCTTTAGAAGCGATCTGAATTCCGAAGAATCAGACAAATTGAAGAATCTTTTAAAAAAAAATTGCGACCTATTCTATAAAGAAGGACAGCAACTAACCCATACAAATGAAGTTGAACACGAAATTGTCACTTCAATTGATAGACCAATTTTTTCCAAAATTTACAGATTTCCTCAAATTCACGAAAAGGAAATTAACAGACAAATTAAAGACATGTTGCAACAAGGGATAATAAAAGAAAGTAACTCCCCTTATAATAGTCCACTCTGGATTGTCCCTAAAAAGATGGACAGCTCCGGAATTAAACAATTTCGCATAGTCATCGATTACCGAAAACTAAACGAGGTAACGGTAGACGATAAATTTCCTATTCCTAATATTGAAACAATATTAGAGAAATTAGGACGATCTCAATATTTCACAACCCTGGACCTTGCGAAAGGGTTCCACCAAATTTTAGTCAAAGAAGTCGATAGAAAAAAGACGGCTTTTTCTACTCCCTTGGGTCACTATGAATACATGCGAATGCCGTTTGGGCTCAAAAACGCGCCCGCAACGTTTCAAAGACTTATAAACTCGGTTCTAAGGGAATATATAAATCAAATTTGTGTCGTCTACCTTGACGACATTCTGATTTTCAGTACTAGCCTAGACGAACACGTTACCAGCATTCAGAAAATATTTAATAAACTCAGAGACCACAACCTAAAAGTGCAACCTGACAAGTGTAATTTTTTTGCCCGAGAAACGGAATTCCTCGGCCATATTTTAACAACACAGGGTGTTAAACCAAACATGTCAAAAATTTCTGCTATCCAAGGGTTGAAATTACCTACAACCACCAGGCAGATAAAATCCTTCCTAGGGATAACAGGCTATTATCGCAAATTCATTAAGGATTACGCGAAAATAGCCCAGCCCCTAACGAAATATTTAAAAAAGAACGCAAAGATAAATGTTAAAGATCCTCTATATGTGAACGCTTTTGAAAAACTTAAGTTTATTCTAACCGATCCACCGGTCCTAAAATACCCGGACTTCGAAAAAAAATTTAAGCTAATCACAGACGCTAGCGATTTAGCCATCGGGGCAGTCTTAACACAAGACGGCCACCCAATATGTTACTCCAGTAGGTCCCTAAATGAACACGAGAGGAATTACAGTGCTACGGAGAAAGAACTCCTAGCAATTGTCTGGGCGGTCAACTATTTCCGACCATACATTTATGGCAGACCTTTTGATCTGATGACAGATCACCAACCTCTCAAATGGCTTCAAGCCAAGCACAAAGGTAAAGACATAAACCCAAGACTTCAAAGATGGTTGCTTAAACTGGGCGAATACAATATCAATATCGACTACATTAAGGGTAAAGAAAATGTAGCAGCCGATTTTTTAAGCCGCATAAATACAAATACTGGAGAAATTAATGTCATCGAAACACCCCCAGATATTACAGCGGAAAATATCCCACAAAATGACAACATGAGCTTAGCAAATACCATACACTCACAAGTAGAAGAAGGGAATGACCATTTTGTAATTTTGGACACGGTCGTAAACAGGTTTTATACTCAAATAATTCTCTCTAATAATAAATCCAGAGAAATTGAGGTAATCAATAACAAGAGAAAAATTTATGTAAATTCCAACGACATTGAACAAAACAATCTAGCCGATATATTTAGGAGATATATTAGGCACAGAGGAAAAATAGGAATATACTCAGATCTCACAGAACATGAATATAACATAGTCCAGCAAAAGCTTATCGAACTATTCAGCGCGAACAGAAACATTAAATTTTATAAATGCGCATACCAAGCGAGAGACATAGGCAACGAGGACGAAGCTTTCAAACAAATAGCCAGATACCATAAAGTGGAAACTGGACATGCAGGCATAGTTGAAAACTACGAAGGACTTAAGAAACTCATATACTATAATAACCTCAAAAAACTTATTCAAAAGTACATAAATAATTGTGACATTTGCACTAAGGCCAAATATGATAGAAAACCCATTAAAGACAAATTTAAAACAACAGATACACCATCGGATATTAACCAAACAATACACATAGACATTTACACTAATAGTAAAAACAATTTTATCACATTTATCGATAAATTTTCCAAACACGCATTAATATTTCATTTAGAAGATAGAAGCAGCATTACAATTAGAGAAAAGCTAAGATTATATTTTTCAATCAAAAATAAGCCTAATTTAATAATTTTCGATAATGAATTTAACAGCACTAACATAAAAGATTTTTTGAGAGAGGAGCAAGTTGATATACACTTCACTAAGGCCAATAGTCACACTGGAAACTCAGATATTGAGAGATTCCACAGCACTATTGGAGATAAAATGAGAACACTTTCAGCAGAAAGATCGCAATTGACAGCTCTTGAGAAAATTTACAAATGTGTAGAATGGTACAACAATTCTGTTCACTCTACAACCAAATTCAAACCATCGCAAATACAAGAAGGTAGAATAGACAGGGAAATAATTAAAAAAAATATTTACACAAAAAAAGAAAAAATTATATCAAAACGAAACGAAGATAGGGAAGATTATGAAGAAACCAGAGAAACAGGCTACATAAAGAATTACAAAGCTCTTAGACATAAGGAACAGCCAAGATACCGAAAACTTGATCTTTCTAATATACACCCGTCTAATATAAAACGCCCTTACAAATTTTCAGGCCAAATGGATACAAATGTTATTGACCCTACTACTGACACTAACCATGGCTCAAGCAACATTAATGGTAGAACAAATTAACGCAAACAACGGATTTTCGGAAATAAAACTAGGCGACGTTCAAATAACAAAATCATATGACATTATTTTGCATACAATCAACCCAATAGAAATTCAAAAAATTATACAAAATCTAGAAGAAAATCTGTCAAACACACAATTAGAAAACGGAAGAGAGTTATTAATGGAAGAGTTAGAATCGCTAAAACATAAAATGCATACGATTATTCCCCATAAACACAAGAGAGGTCTTCTAAACATTGTAGGCACCGGCATGCGGTGGCTATACGGTACAATGGACGATGACGACAGACGAAACATTGAAGAACACTTAAAAACCACTGACGACAACAACCACAACATCATTACCCAACTCAACAACCAAATCATAGTCAATGACCAATTTAATAAAACATTCCAAACGCTAAAACAAACAATAGAAGACGACAGAGAACGAATTTTAAGCAAATTTAACACGACAGATGGTAGAATTAGTAGACTATCTAATAAACTTATATACTTAGAAACCTTAATAAAAATAGGAATTATAAAAGACAATATAGAACATATACAGGCTAACATTGCCTCAAGTAGATTAGGAATAATGACCAGTAGTGTACTAAGTAAAGCTGAGATAGTTAAATATGATATAGATTTTGACAAGCTACGATCAATTAAAATAGGAACAGCAAAATATAATAATGATAGAATTATCCTCGCTATTAAAGTACCTAAAGAAATAATAGAAACCACTAAATATTTTGTTACTGCTATGACGGACAGTGAGTCCAATGAACTAATTATAGAAAACGAAGAAATTGTAAAAATAAACGAAACTATTTATACATTCAAAGAAAATATGGACTTCAAAAATTTAAAAAAGACCAATTTATGCATTTACACTAAAAACTGTATCAAAATAAAAAATGTTAAAAGCCAACTTATAGAAATTGAAAAAGGATTGTTATTACTAAAAAATTATAAAAACATTGAAATAACAAGTACATGTGACGAAAGAAAAATTAAAATAAACGGAAATTATTTACTCAATTTTAATGATTGTAAACTATTTATTGGAAAGGAAACTTTTACTAATAAAAAAGAAATATTTGAAGAGAAGTTTGTAATACCATATGAAGATATTTTAAATTCTACAAAGAGCCAACTAACTTTTGATGAAATCATGTTAAATCAAGTAGAAAATATTGAACACATTAAAGAACTTAAACTTTCAAGAAAAACCCATGTAAAATACAATATAAGCATTCTTTTAATCTTAATATTTGTAACAATAATCATTGTAATCTTCATTCATGTTAAATTGCATAAGTTAAGAAATCGAATAATCATAACTCAGGAGAGTCATGAATCAAAGGGGGGGCGAGTTATGTCGGAGTTAGCACCCGCCAACATAACAATCCCACAGTCAGCACCCGCCAACATAACATTCCCACAGGCATTACTTCCAGGAAACGGTTTCATGATTACCAATAATATTCCCGGGAAACTGTAATGTGAAGTTGCCCAAAAGCCGAACATCGAATACAAAATTCACAGAATTCAACGATCGCAATTTCAACACACAGAACTTATTCACGCTGAATTTGATACCAGGCAATGAACTGCCACTGTATCAAGGTCAGCAGCAAGTAGATTAATAAGGGAAAATGTTAAGTTTAGTTTTTAGACGACTTCCAATCAATAAAGATACATTTAATTAAAGTCGGAATCTTTTGTTTGTTTTTAAAAACGCAAAAAGCTATAAACTCGATATCATTCGCGTTGTGGATGCATTTGTTTCTCAACAATAACTTGTGGGTTTTCTGAACCCCAAATGCAACACATTTGACGATTAACGAAGCCATCAAGATAAAAATGAGCTTTATCATTAAAGATTGTTTTGCTCGAACCTTCGAACAAACCTTCATTATTTTCGCGTATAGCGCTCCATATTTCCTAATCCGGAACTGTCAGCTGTCACTGTTATCTTTTTTTCCGTTGGTGTGAATGGCGCAAAATTAAAATTTTGCATGAATTATGGAACACCCTTTAGGTACTTCTTATCGAAGTTCGAAAGTTGGCATGGTAGGGTCTTACATAAAAAATTCTTCATAACAAACAACAAAAGAAGGAAAGAGACTCCGGAAAGTCTGGTATTGATAAGTTAACAAATTCCTCGCGTTTAAAAGACATTTTTAAGACTTTTGGTTGGTACTGTAATTTATAAATTAGATATTGGGTTGTGATGGGCTTTAGGTTATTTAGGGAATTAACAAAAAACAAAAAGGTTACATCAAATACTGCAATTTATGGAAAAACAAAATGCATCTATAATATGTCATAGATTACTATAAAAGCTTTCCATAACTTTTTCGTAAATTTCTGCCATTTTGACAGTCTTTTCCATTTTTACTAAAAAAGTCTTTTTAGTCTGCTTGTTCATTTCCAATGAAATTATAATTCTCTTTCTTTTAGGCAATCTCATGGGGCAATTACATCCTTCTTATTGTCGCCATCGAGGAACACATGGAAGTGTACCAAATTACAAAAAAGACAATAGCTGAACGGACTTCGTATCCTGTAAAAGAAAATGCCGACCCATTGCTATTGGATCCTATTCAAAAAATTACTCTATACGGTCGTTATAGAGGAATATTTTTATGTGAACCATCAGAAGAGAGTGTTACTCTAATTGTTATTGTTAACTTTTCCAAGTTATACAGTCAACTTAAGTATGCAGCATAATAATATATTTAACAACTTATTGAATCTGATTTCGTTATTTTTCACCAGGACATATGTATGGTCAGAAACATACTTTGATCCGTCTGAGGAAGAGACCATTCCGCCAGTTCAAACTATGAGATTAATCGGAACGAAAAGTAAATACCTTGTCATCAGTCGAATGTCAAAGGCTCAAACCACGGTAAGGAAAATGATTACAATCCATATGCATGTCATTTAAAAACAGAAAATTCATCCATCAGATTACAGTGATTGTCTATAGAGTTACATCATCGTTGGAACAGATCCAAGCTCTGCAGCTTCCATCAAAGTCGGTACATTCGTTTACCTATCAGGGTATCAATTATCTGCTGTCATGTTTTGTTGGAAAAACAAAGTGCACCTCTTTTAAGATGACAGATGGACAATTTACCGCCTACAAACACAGACCAGCAGCAGAGTTCCATTTCAATCTGTTTACAGCTGGTGAACATTTTCTTGTTGGCCAGAGAGAATCCGAGGTATCGGTTTACGTAGATACGCGAATGGAGTGCTATGGAAGCTTTAAAACAAATACCCTTGATGTAACATCGATTTTAACGCACCTAAACGAGGAGGGAAATAATTTTATTCTTTTGAATTACATCCGTTCTGATTCGACGACACTGGTGCGAGTTGTGGAGATTGAATACGAAAGGAATGTGTCGTCAAATTACACAGACATTGGTGATGTTCATGGTGAGTTTGATTAAAAAGATTGATTATAATCAAATTTCAGAAACACACCCTAAGACTAAACTTACACCCTTGGAGGAATTTTTAAAAATTCCACATCTAAAAATGTTAATTAAATAGGACGGGAAATGGTTTTTTTTTCTTGAATTTGTATGGAAATAAATTAAGACCAATGCAAAGGACACAGTCCTTAACGGCTAGATCGAGAAGCTTTAAATTTCATAAAAAAGAGATTAAAAAAAAGAGGTGAAAACTTTTTTTTATTTTCATTCGAAATCTAAATCAATACAAAAAAAGCTTAAAATTGTTTTTAGGCAATACTTGTTCGAGTATTTTGAGTTATTATTTATCTTTCTGCTTCGTCCAGAGGCTGAGCTACATTGAATTTAAAACCGAGTGACTTAAAACATTTATGATTGTGACGTGCCACCATTTTTAAAAGTTGTGGTACTTAAAAACGTAGGACCTTTCGGACATTTTGCAGAAACTGATCATTGTCTGTTGTAACATTGTTAAGCTTTCTCGAGCTTAAATTAAAGCTTTCAATTTCAATATACATTTCCGTACAACACTATATAATAATTAATATTTTCAGAACTCGGAGCGGCTCTAAAACAACAAAAGCATCTCTTTGAAGAAAGTATCAAAAAATTGCGCGCCATACTGCTGAGTCGAAAGTATCTGTTTGATGAAATCAAAAAATCCATTGCCAGCATTTATGCAAAAGCCAGAGAAGTTGTCATTAAAAATCCGCTTCAAATTCGTTCCGGCCAAATAGGGATTGTGAAGCTTGTCAACTCGAAACTTCGTAGCCCACTGCAGATACTAGGCAGACTTCAAGCATTATCAAAGGGCGACCGACGTACGCGATTCAGCCGAGGATTTCAAAATGACCGAAATGAAACATCTTTAGATCTTAAAGTACGCAATCTTCGAGTTGGGAACCTTATATACGATGGTGATTTAATTCCAGGTAAGTCCAGTATAATATAATCCTGGACACATCTTATGAATCGAATTTGGTCCTGTAGGATTCAATTTAAGTTCGGACCTGTCTCATCTTAAGATCGGGTCACCTGTTACAACTGAAGTCCTCGATACTAAGGAGCTCCTTACTGCCACCGTCATGGACAGTAAAAAGGAGAGGCGTTTTTTTACACGATCCGTTGGTGAATCAAAAATGAAGTTTCGGAGCCTGAGAGTAGACCGAATCAACGGTGTTTCCTGGGACAGCTTCATTCGCAGTCTATTTCTTCGATCACGCGATCGATCGATAAGTGGCCGATTGATCTTGCAGTCTCGCGTGAGGGTCGGAAGCCTGATTACAACTTTTTTAAATAGCCTTCCAGCGGAGAGGTTGTTTAATTTGGTGGATTTACAGAATATTACATCAGATATTGTAATATCGAGATTTTTTGTAAATGATCTTCAAGTTGATCGCCTTAATGGTTTAGACTTTGCACGTGACATTGCCAGGAAGGGAGTGGAGAACTTTATAAGGTGTAAGTACGTTTAATTTAACATCGGAAGTGGGTATAAATGTATTTTTTTTTATTGCCAGCACCGGTTCTCGCACAAGAAGTAAGCATTACGAATAAACTGATCCTTTCGGAGAGAGATCACAAGGCCAGGCATGTTTTCGGAACCAATGTGTTGGACTTCTCGCAAATTTACACAGGGAAAGTAGTGATTGAAGGTTCCCTTACATTGGCAAATATAAATACCCACGAAAGTCGAATATTTGTTGATGGAAAAGCTGTTCCATTGGATATTGCGACCGAATTTTGGATGAATTCTGTACCGCAGGTAATTAAATGTCATATAAGTTACATCAACGTTTATCGATCATTTCTTACAGACATTTGAAAGCACTGTATCCTTGACTAAATGTCAGGTTTCAGCACCGTCGCTGAATAGTGTTCATCTTAACGATCATCGTGTGACAGATTATGTTCTTAGCACGGGCCAGCAAAGTCTGAGTCCGATCCTTTTGATATTTCTTTCGGCTCAAATTGAAGGAAACCTGATCGCCGATCCAACATTTGGTACTAAACTTCGTCAGATCAACAAAAACGCGGTAAAGTACGATGTAAAAAGCGGCGATCGCTTAGTCATATTTGGACAGAAAGTTTTTCAAGGCAGTTTGACTATTGACCATTGTGAAACCGCTGTTCTCAATGACATAGCGACAAGTGATTTTGTTAGTGCCGACGATAAGGTCTGTGATTTTACAGGGAAAAAGTCCTTCAAATCACTTCAGTTAGGAAAGGAGGCAATTGTCGCAAAAAATCTGCATTTAAATCTGCTTAATGATGCCTTACAGGTGCACGACCTTTTCAAGGCTGAATACCGTTTTAACACTGTTGTGCTACGATCACCTCTGAAGGCTAAGCATGTTGTCTTTGAATATCTAAACGGCTTCCCGTCGAAAAAGCTTCACAACAGCATTCGCAGCTTTGAAGATAACCTCATTCTGCACAAGGATCTCTATATCGAAGGCCACATAGAATTCGAATCAAATCTTCAAGTGGACACGATCAACAACATCGCTTGGGATGATTATCTTCAGTCTCTGATCAGAGTCCACGACAATACAGTGATCAATGGTACAAAAGCTTTCACTAGCGCGCTCACCATAGTTGAAGATCTGAAGACCCCTACGATCAATGACATGACGATCGAAGATCTTTTCAAAGACGTTCTACTCAAATCTCAGCATCAAGTCATTAGCGGAGCATACACATTCGATATAGTCCGACTGGCCAATGTAGACGTTCCGTATGTGAATAAATTCCCCACTTCCGAGTTTATCGACACTCGATCACCGGAAGTGATGTTTACTGGTGATCTGATTGTGAATAGCTTACAAGTTTACGGCAGCCTTTTTGGCAGCGTCGGTATGGACTTTTATGATATAGAAAACCGCGTCAAAGCTATCACCCGTAAGCCTTGGAAAAACATTCATGTCCTTGGTGATGCATACTGGCCTTGGGGTAACGATCAGCCAAGTGTGAATCTGCAGTACCTATATGCGAATGCTGTTCGCCATCTAGACGATCAAGTGATAACTGGAAACGTCAACCTCAAAAAACCTCTTATAACCACCATGAACACTAAATATACCTTTCCCATGGACATCAATTTCGATGACATTGCAAACGATTGCCTGTTTCACAATAGCTCCTCCGAGGAAGTTGTAATGGCGGCTAAAGTGTTCACAAAACCGATCCACTTTGCAGATGTAACAGCGCTTGGTCACATGGGCTCGCAGACTGTGAATAGAGTCGACATTTTGGAATTCAATTCATCTCTGTATCGTCTTAGTAGTCCGACGACTCTTTACGGACCGCTAACGTTTCAAGTTCCGCCAATATTTGGAGATCTCATTGTTCAGGGCACAGTCAATAACCTCCCACCGAATCAAATTTTCTTAGCTGACATTGGCTTCCAGTGGCCGCCGGTAAAATTACAAAGCCTCCATGTTGAAGGTGATCTTCGATTATTCGATATCGGCCACATGAGGCTTGACTTTTTGCTAAACAATCGGGTTCGTAAATACGGCCCAGCGCAGGAGGTTTTTGGTCATCTTACATTTGAGGAACTTGTGCTGCAAAAAGACATCTACATGCAATCGATAAATGGCATCGTAATCGATAATACCGTACAAAAAGATTCCCAAGGCCTTCAGGAAATTTCTGCGCCAAAGATGATCTTAGGAGATCTTCGATTGATTGGACCGACAATGATTGTGCGACTCAATGGCGAGGATATTGTTGAACGATACCGTAATACAGTATTCCTTACCCAAGACTATAGTTTCGATAGACTATCGATAGAAAGTGCGAAATTTAAGAACGGACTCATTGTCAACTCTTCATTCTCTAACCATTCAATTAGCGATAGTCCTCAAGATTTATCGCACAAAGCAGCCTTCAAGCAGCATACAGAAACCCTAAAAAAAATATCGGTCACCTTGAGAGCAGTAGAAGACGTTTCCGAGGCTAAAGCAATGAATCCAAGGCGGCTAGTCTACCTTGACTACGACTTTAGTACAATTATCGAATGGAAATCATCGAACGACTCGATTCAAGAGCAATTCATCTTCGATAACAACCGATACCAGTACTGTGATCGCGAACAAACGATTGTCAAATGGTCTAAACATCACAACAGAATTCTACTTAGCAAAGCCACAACAAATACGATCACATCCGAAAATCATGGTGTTCGGGTGACTGCGGAGAACAATTGCATTGACAGCTACCGAAACGTACAAAGTCGAATATCGATAACGGACCCGAAATTCGTTAAACGTTTCACAATCGATAAACTAGTACAGAGTATCGAAATCTACTATGCCACCAACATCTACGTGCTTCTTCACCTTATCGATATGTATGCGGGAATCAACGAAATACGTATCCTAAAAATCGATAACAATTTGAAACCCGTACAAAATTGGCAGCTCCTCACCGATGGCGTCGGTAAAGCGTCGCGTCTATTTAAATTACATTCGCATACGATTTTAGTGGTGTCAACGATAATCGATAACCATCCGTCCATAACAATATACAACCTAAATGCAGATGACCAAATATTCGAGGTGGTACAAGTTATCGATGGTGATTTTGATATTATTGACTTGGCACAAGTAACCCCGCACAGCTATCACCTGTTCCTGAGCTGTGTTCATTGTCAGAGGATTGTCATATTCGAATATGATGCACTAACGACGGAAAACTGTCATGTTTATCACATCTATCAGATAATTAAATTGAAAACGCGTATCGACAGATTCAATTTGTTCACACTACCTGATGGGGGGATATACTTGCTGGTGCTGTCAGATCAGGACATTGATTTCTATCATATTTACAAATATCAATACATTCAGGGATGGAAACCCCATACTTATGGGTATTTTAAGAATATTCAAAATGCATACCCTCTGCTGAGGGACGGCCTGTCAAGTGTTGATGATAATCTGCTATTGTTGTGCAATCGGAAGTGCACTTTGGTGAAGGCGTTCTATCAATCGTGATGGTATTCGATATCGTAGAAGCTCTTCTGTTATTATTCTTGATTTATAATGATTGTAAATATGTTGGAGTAAGCTGGCTTTTCCTTTTTGTAAATATACACTTTAAGCTGCTAAATTTGTTTCTTTCTCGTTTTATATGTCTTCTTCTTTGATCATATTCCACAGATTAGTTCAAGCTGACATGACGTAAAGTGTTGTGATCCACTTACGTAAATTTGTCGGTGTATTTATTCCTTTCTATTTTCACATAGCCTGGTATAATAGACCTAGTATGTTATTCACCATGTTATTGGCTTCAGGAAATGAGGCTGCATATTTCGGTGATAGCAAAGCGCTTCGAGCCAAGACTTCCGTCTACCTGACCAAAATGAATTGAGGGTAGCAATATCCAGACTCAAGTAGAACAAAGTTACTGAACCGGACGGTTTAACTGCCGAACTTTTATAAGGCAGCGGGAAATTAAACCAACTCGTCTTCAAGATTTATACAAGGCAATGCACTGTCATGTGACTTTTTCAATATTATACTTGAGAAAATTGTGCGAAACTCGCAAGTCAGCACTAGGGCCATGCTTTTCCAGAAGTCTGTGCAACTGCATGCACTGCACACGCTGACATCATTGGCAAAATGCAGCGAGAATTACAATCTTCCTCTTTATTCAACGGAATATATCATTAGATTCCGGAGGAAAACTCAAATACAAAAAATCAGAACTCAAACTCAGTGGTCTTTATTGTTTGACATCAACGCTCTGACTGCCGATTAGCCGCCAAATATATTACATAATCGAAATATGTTGTAAGTACATACAAGCAACAAACGGGTAATATTTTAGAGAGTGAAGAGAACACAACGTTATAACAAAATATATGATGCAAATACAATTACATAGTTTTACAGAATGGAGACTTTTACGTTAGCAACTTAGTTTATGTTTATGACTTATGTTGTTATGATTGTGTAGAGTTTCCGTGTACGTTTATACGTGTACTAAATATTATGAATGAGTCTCTTCTATGTGTCTGCAGTACTGCTGTGTCCAAACAATATTGGTTGAAGTGCATGTTGCGTGTGAATCGTAACTCCTCCCGCGTAAGAATGGACCGAGAGCATCGAGCGTCCTAAAGGGCGTAAAGATGTGATAGCTTGCATCTTATCGTTGACGTCCATCGCTCCTTATTATTTTGGTTCCATATCCCTCGGATTGTTTCTTGGCTTTGTCCATATTTAAATGTTTCTTACTCATTGGTTTTAGGAAGGGATAAGGGGAGGTGGGATGTGTGAAAATTGGTTGTTTTTTTTTTGTATAGTGATCATGTTAATCGGTAATGAATAAATATATAACTTAATGATTCAGATTCGTTTAGAACAAAAAAGGAAAAATACATATTATTTCGGCTTAATTGCCAACCTTAGTAAGTATACATTATTTGTTAATTTAAATCGCACTTGCTTTATTACAGTGTGTTCTATTTTCTGGCAACCGTATCAACGAGTTTTTTTTTTTTTTTTTATTAAATCTCAATTTCTCGAGTAGCGAATTTTTTTCTCTTCTTTACCTTTTGCTTGTGGACTTTTCGTTTATTGGAATCAATAGTTACTTTATTATTATTTATGACTATATGTTCGCTAAATCGCGGAGCTAATTTATTTCGCCTATCGTCGAGTTCGTATATCTTTTCATTTTCGCTAAAGTCTGGTGGATCTTTTCGTTTCGTATTTCGTTTTTCTATTATGTTTCTTTTATATGCCAAATTTCGTTCATAAATTAAATTACTTAGTAGGTTATAATTTTTGATATGTTCATTTAAATAGTCTTGTTCAGTACGATGTTTATTGGGTTCAGTAGATGGGAATATATTGTTTTTTATTATATGGCCAGTGATTACCTCAAAAGGGGTCAACTTTGTTACCGAGTGAATTGAATTATTGTACGTTAGGGTAGCCTCATCAATCGTTTCAGATATTAATTTTTTGGGGTTTTGTGATTTGATAATTCTAATTAGCTCAGTTAACGTAGAATGCAACCTTTCTACTGGCGAATTTCCCGTTGATGTTTTTGCACAAGTAAAATGAAGTTCAATATTGTACATTGCCAAAAATTCTCTAAACAGGGTTGACATGAACTCACTGCCGTTGTCTGTTATGACTTTCTTCGGAATACCGTGGTGAGAGAAATAATGCTTAAGCTTCTCTATGAGGCTAATGCTATTTCTACTGGGTAAAATATAAACGCAAGCAAATCTACTGAACTTATCCAATATGGTTAGACAGTTTTCCTTGCTTATGAAGTAAATGTCTAGATGAAGTATCTCAAGTGGCTTGGCTGGTGTCTCAGTAAGCTCATACTTTAGAGGTTCCTTTAACCGATCATATTTGTACTTGTGACAAATTTCACAATTGTTTATGATTCTGGTGATAACGTTTTTAATATTGGGGAAATAGCACTGCCGCGTTAGGTGTTCAAGAGTTTCTGTTATTCCTCTGTGGTTAGATTTTTGATGGTAATTTCTGACTAAAGCTTCTTGTTCGTCATATTCAGTAATGTCATCTAAAAGCACAGTACACCTAACCAATTTTAAACGGCTGTGATTGAAGAACTTTGAATATGCAGCCTGAACTGATTTAAAAGTTTCGTCGTCGGTTAATATAGCAGTGTTTCTTTTAGTATTTGCGTAATCTTTAAGAATTTTAACCACAAGAGCTTCGTTATTAATGTCTTTGCTTTCTATAAGATACCGCTTTTTCTTTCGAAATAAAATTTTTAAAGTAGTATGGAGGTGTGGTCTACTCGCGTTAGATTTTAATATAAGCTGGTTAGAAAATGCATTAAGAGGACGTTCAGAGATAGGAATTCCATCATCACAGTTTTCTTGAGCTGAGTGAATAGTCGATAAGTGTTCTGAGTCATCTACATTATTTTGAACGGATGAGTTGGTAACATTATTTTCAGACTGAACTTCAAGTTGCTCGTTCGCGTTCAGCTCTATTCGCGACAAAGCATCAGCGTTGGTGTTCAATCTACCCTTTTTGTGCACTACCTCATAATCAAACTCCTCGAGCTTAAGGCGATAACGCATTAATTTGCTGTTTGGGTCCTTAAGGGAAAAAAGCCAAGTGAGTGGTTTGTGATCGGTCACAATTATGAACTTTCTACCAAACAAATATGGACGAAAGTACTTGGTAGCCCAGGTTACAGCCAAAAGCTCCTTTTCTATTGTGCTGTAATTTTGTTCAGATACTGATAAAGTGCGGCTTGCATAACAAACCGGCTTATCACATCCTATTTGTCCTTGAGACAGCACAGCCCCTAGAGCAACGTTACTCGCATCTGTAGTAAGGTTAAAAGGGAGAGAAAAATCCGGGTATTTCAAAATGGGATCATTGCACAGAAGGTTCTTACAATTTTCGAAGCATGAGACATATACTGGGGATCCAAAACAATACTTTTATTTTTTGGAAGACATTCCGTCAATGGTTTCGTTAAATGTGCAAAATCCTTTATAAATTTTCGGTAGTAACCGACTAGCCCTAAAAATGATTTTATTTGCCTTGACGTTTTTGGTATGGGAAATCTTTTAATGGCTGAGATTTTATCCGGGTCAGGTTTGACACCATCTGCGGTTACCAAGTGCCCAAGAAACGACACTTCCTTACGTAGAAACTCGGACTTATCCAATTGAATTTTTAGATTGGCCGCTTGGAGTTTTTTAAAGACGAGCCTAAGGTGTTGAATATGCTCCTGCAAGGATGTCGAAAACACAATAATGTCATCCATGTAAACGAGACATATTGTACCCTGCAAATCACGAAGGACATTATCCATCACACGTTGGAACGTCGACGGAGCATTTTTTAAGCCGAAAGGCATTCTTAAAAACTCGTAATGGCCGTGCTCTATTGTAAAAGCTGTTTTGGGTATGTCTTTCTCGTTTACCTGGATTTGATGGAAGCCGGATGCAAGGTCTAATGTGGTGAAGTATACTGATTTGCCTAATTTATCCAGAATATCAGTTATATTCGGAATGGGGTACCTGTCCTCTATAGTCTTCTCATTCAATTTGCGATAGTCAATAACTAACCGCCATTTGTCTTTGCCACTGGCATCTTTCTTTTTTGGCACTATCCAAATTGGAGAAGACCAGGGAGAGTAGCTTGGGCGTATAATTCCGCCTTTAAGCATTGTTGTAATTTGCTCCTGAATTTCTTTTTTGTAAATGTAAGGATACCGATACGATTTTGCATAAATAGGAATATTGTCACGGGTCTTAATTTCATGTTTTATTTCGTTTGAAAAACTAAGATTTTGATCAGTTTTAAAAAAGATATCTTTGAATTCGTGACAAATGGATTTAATATTAGTTTTCTCTTCTTCGTTGAGGTGCTCAATGCGAATCAATTCTAGTAAATTAGAGCTTTCCAAATTATGGCTGTTGTTAATGGACAAATTATGTATTTCTAAAAATTGATTTTGATCGATTCTTTGGGACTTTATTGGTTGTTCTACTGTAAATGTTTGTGGCGAATTAGAACTATTTACTACTTCTAGCAAAGAATACCAACCGGATGCTTTATAGATACCCTCAGATATCGACAAGGTTTCTTTTATCTTTATTGGTTTCACGTAAATAGTACCTTCTTCTAAATCAACAGGCAAACGTACAACAGATTTAGAAAGTTCAGGTATAGTAAATGGTTTCGACATATAGTTGGGCTTATAGTTCAAAGAAACTTGTGTATTGTCATTTTTAAGTACAGAGTTTTTCAGATCAATACTCATACCTAATTCCTTTAAAATATTTGTTCCTATAAGGCCATCGAAATAGCTATGGAATTTGAAAACCAAAAATGAAAGTTCGTGTGTAGTGTTAAGTTCTGGTAGTCCATTTAATTTTATTTCTTTGTTTAAAAATGTTGACTCGAAAATTGTTTTTATTTCAATTGGATGTATCAATTTGGTTTTTTCGTTAGATACAATGTCTGGGCTGATAAAGGACTTGTTACTTCCAGTGTCAATCAAAAATTTTAAAGGCCTTTCGCATAGACTGTGCAATGTTATGTATGGTAACACGTTAGAATTATAATTATTCATTTCTATATACCCGACTGATTCTCCAAGGCTTGTAACCGAAAATTTGAATCGTCGATTTCGTTGCTATTTTCATGTGACTGTGGTTGCTGTTGTCGTTGTTGTTGTGGGATATCTGGTAAATGTTGGGAGAAGTTTTCAGGATTTTCATAAGAATATGGCTCTAAATTTGGTTGCTGGTATGAGTTTGTTAACAACGGAATATCTGTGTAATTGTCATAATTGAAGTAACTCTCAAAATTATGAAAATTATTAGATCTATTGTTTTGGGGATTAATATTATTATTAGGTAAACGATTAGAATTTCGGTTGGTGTTGCCGCTGTATGTATCCATTGGCTCTGGTGGGGGAAATGGTCTATTTACTGAATACTGATTGCCGTAATTGTTAGAAACCGGAATTTGTCTATTTGTGAAGTTAAGGTTTGGATTATTATTGCTGTTACTATTGTTGTTATTTCTAACTATTTGCTGAAATCTGTTTGGATGGTTGAAAAATGGAGGTTGAATGCTATTATTTATTGGAGTGTGTGTTGAAATTGGAGCGTATGTTGCAAAATTGGGAAATTGAGGTGTGAACGAAATTTGGTTATTATTTGAAAGTTGATTATTTGAATTTCTTTTATAAGTAGATGCATGTGGCATACGTTGTGGGTCTTGGAAATAGTGACAGTTTTGTTCCTGTAAGCAAAAATGATAGGCCTCAGAAAGTTTTTTGGGTCGCATAGATCTTACGGTAGAACCCAACGGTTCTCTAAGACCTGACAAAAAGGCGTTTAAGCACATTTCCTCGTACAAATTCAATTTTGCTACGATAACGTTTTCGTCGGTTTCGTGAACCTTTACATGGTTTGTCATTGCAGAGGAAATATCAATTACTTTTGAATAAAATTGTTCGAGATTATTTTGATTCTGACGTAATTGGTGAAGATCGCGAATCAGACTTGTTTCATTTCTCTTGTCAGAGTAATGTACTATCAAGTTATTTTTAATTTCACTCCAATTTATCGCCGTTCGGTATAAGTTAAGGACTTCATTTGCCTGTCCTATAACTTTGTTTCTTATAGCACGTAAAATGATTTTATGATACATCGAACCCTCTATCTGCGGCATGATATTAAGGATCTCTTCCACATTTGTCAAAAAGTCAAAAAGCAATCTTGGGTTCCCATCAAATGTGGGCAAATCTTTAACAGCATCGGGTATTCTTAAAGAATTAAAAATATCCGCAGCAATCAAAGCTTGGTTTGATGTTCCCGGACCGTTATTCATGTTATCAATACCGACACTCGTGGATTCGCTTTGACCAGAAAACAAAAAACACGCATTTGAACTTTCAATTTTCTTTTGACTATCTAAATTTTGATCTACACTTAAATCTGTATCACTATTATATATTTTAATAAACTTATCTAAATTTATTTTAATTTTATTTGAACTTAAACTATCTAAACAACTAATTTTCACGTTGGTCTTTCGTTTTTTGGAAATGGGAGACATAGGAAAAAGGAATAACCAATGAGTAGATTCACCTAACTGGACTCACCTTACAGAAAAAAAAATCCACGTGCAGTTTTGGGATTCTCCTGGGGATGTAGGTGTGGGATATAGGATGTCCTAGGGATGTAGATGTAGGATAAAGGAACTTCTCAGGATACTCTCACGCCTATATTCGCTAGACATGCGGTTTTGTATAAACTCCTTGTATTTATTCCAATTGCATCTATGTACGGTTCTTTCAAGCTAATGGATTAATATCCTCCACATCGATGATCCTTCGATATGTGCTTTTTAGCTTTTAAATCGATCAATTATATTATAGCTACTGAATTTTCACTAGAAATTGTCGAAAAAGCATCCAAATGACTGCGCCAATTACAATCTTCCTCTTTATTCAACGGAATATATCATTAGATTCCGGAGGAAAACTCAAATACAAAAAATCAGAACTCAAACTCAGTGGTCTTTATTGTTTGACATCAACGCTCTGACTGCCGATTAGCCGCCAAATATATTACATAATCGAAATATGTTGTAAGTACATACAAGCAACAAACGGGTAATATTTTAGTGAGTGAAGAGAACACAACGTTATAACAAAATATATGATGCAAATACAATTACATAGTTTTACAGAATGGAGACTTTTACGTTAGCAACTTAGTTTATGTTTATGACTTATGTTGTTATGATTGTGTAGAGTTTCCGTGTACGTTTATACGTGTACTAAATATTATGAATGAGTCTCTTCTATGTGTCTGCAGTACTGCTGTGTCCAAACAATATTGGTTGAAGTGCATGTTGCGTGTGAATCGTAACTCGAGCTGTCACTGGTGCGTTCGAAAGTATTAGTACAGAGGTGGCAAAATTAGGTTTAGTGGTGAATGAGGGCAAAACAAAATACATGCCGTCAACAAGAAGGGACACACAACATCGACGAATCGGACAAAGCGTCACTATAAACATTTACAACTTTGAGGTGGCTATGGACTTTGTCTCCCTCGGCTCCTCTATTAACTATGATAATGACACCGCAGCAGATATCAAACGAAGAGTTACACTTGCCAACCGCTGTTTGGTTGAAACAACTATTAAGACTCTATACAAGTCCTGCTGTATGGTGCAGAAGCATGAACGTTAGGTGAATTAAGATCGTGTTAAGGTGGATTTCCACATGTCAGTTGATTGACAAAGTTTGACAGCTCTCTCGTGTATGTCATTCAACAACACCATCGTCAGTTCATTTCCACTTATGTCAATTATTGGCAAAAAATCGTTTGTCAGTTGATTGTCCAACTTATGAACTCGATGCCAATAAATTTTCACTGTCAATTATAGACAAAGTGACATTTTGTTTGGCAATTCGGCTATTTCAACTTGTCAATCAAATCCCTTGTCTGTTATTGGCAAACGCTGTTTGTCAATTCACTGACAAGCAATTTTTCGCTATTTCCACTAGCCAATGGCCGCGTTCCACTGACTAAACTCCATATAAAAAAAACTGACATTTCAGCATTTGCGCTAGAGCTCTAGCACATTTTGTGAAATATCCTTTTCTGGGAAATTTTTCAATTTAGCGCAAAATTAACTGATAGATTGAAAAAAATAACGAACTGTCAAAATAAAAGTGAAAGTGCAGAAGTCAAATATTTGGTTTAAAAGAGAATTCAAACTTGTATGTAATTAATATACATTGTATTTGTTTATTTAAATTAATGTGTATTAATAAATATGCGGCATGATGGAACAAAATACATTTCTGACTCTCATGAAGATGAAATAATACGAATTCCAATTGGTTCTAATGTCACTTTGCCGCTGTCTAGCGCCAGCGTTTCTCCATCAGGGATATTATGTGCTAGATGACTAGCGGTCAAAGGAACGCGGCCAATTTTTTAATTGGCATAAAAATACGTCGATTGTCAATTCCAAATCGACAAGTAGTGGAAACCCAGCATTAGACGTTTCGAGCAATTTTCGGTCCCGTTTGCGTTGACGAGCTTTGGAGGAGGAGATTTAATAGCGAACTCTACGAGCTGTACAGCGACATTGACCTGGTAAGAAAAGTACGTAATAAGACGACTAAGATGGCTAGGACATGTAGAACGAATGGCTACCAACTCTCCGGCCCGAAGAGACTTCGATTCCAACCCAGAGGGACAACGCCGTAAAGTAAAGGAGTGTAGCATGGTTTCCAGTGCTGTGGCTAAGGTAGTTCCCAGGGCAGTGGTTACAAAAACACATGGTGCTCTTTAGATTTTGTTGAGAAAAGGGAGATAGCTTATCTAATTTAGTGCTGGCCACCAGACAATGCAACCACTGCATTATTTTTGTACTAATGCCTCACCTGAGACCCAAAATGCTTTTGTAGGAGTAGGCCTGTAGCGGCCTTTTTTATACGTTCATGCAAGTTTAATTTGCAGCTGACCATCATATCCAGAACGAGACCCACTATAGCTACTTAGGGCTGTCGTATTGGAGAATCTCAGACGGATTCCTTTTAATTTACGTGGATAGATTTGAGGAAATGTGCTGTAAAAGTCGTTTTGCTTATTTGACAAGCATTGCCGAGGGCCGACCCCATCAAGTCTCGTTTCCAAAATATAAAGTGGCAATGTCGTCCGCGTAGGTTATAACTTTAAAGACATTTTCCTTCCAAGTTACCAGTATTTTAATCATTTCTAGCAGCCATAGCTGCGGTGAAAGTACTCGAGTATTGACAAGTGTAAACTTGAAAACCCCCTGTTTAACAACTTTTGATTGATCCATTGGCTTAGCCTTTTATCAATCTTCAGGTTATCTTCTCAACTGTGTTAGTTATAGCACCTGGCTTTATAATAGACAAGCAGAGCTGTCTGTACCGACCTAGCCTTGCAGTAGACCATGTTGGGATTTTTGTTTGAATACTGTTGCAAATATGCAGAACTATGACTGTCAGCCTCTGTTTTCAATAGATGATATGAAATGAGTACATTTCCGGAAAAAAACGTTCTCGAGTCAAGGCGTCATCTATACGATATTTGCTGTAAAGTGGGCCTGTAGAATGATTTTCCGTTTTATCTGGTATATAGTATAGTTTCCTCCTCTTCCTCATCCATACAGCTTCTGCAAAAGTCGTTTGCGAAAAGGCCTAGCTTTGCGGCATGCTAGACCTATTGTTGTGCCGATATGTAATCTGTTGAGAGAGATCAATTTCTTAGAGTGTTTCAAATCCAGCTTAAGCCAAATTTGTTTTGTCGCTAGACAAGTGCTGCCACTAGTTGTCCTTTCAACCGATTACCTATTGTAAATGCCAACTAGAATACTATAAACAAAAAAAAAAATTAAGTAACAATAAGTAAACATTTTTATTTGTTGAATATCACAATAATTCTATTCTTTTGATTAAATTATAACAATCTCCAAATCGTTCGCTGTGGCCTACAATTTGCTCAACAAATCCTTGCGCTCCAACTGAGCATAGATTGTTCCATGTGGCTTATCAACGGGAACGAATACTTCATTGTTCTCTCCGGGAACCAATCCCTGGAAGGGCTTTGTGTCAAAGTTAAGGTAGTGTTTATTTGGCATCGTCATTGAAATAGCAGATATCTGTAACAGAAAAGATTTATCGTACAGATGAGTACATCACGTGGTGTATTTTTCAATTCACCTGCGGCACAATATCCAGGACCTCCTTTTCGGTCAAATACAAAGTATTTTGCACACTTGGTGAGGTGACACCGACATGTGGATCTCCAGCGAAATTCTTAATAATAGAATTCCTGACGGTATTCCAAACGTTACAAAATTTCAAGCCCTCCAGTTTCGAGTACTCCCAACTACAATCGACCGATGTACTGAATATCCTGTCATACTGATCCGGTAGCGAGCGATACTCATCGTTAACGAAATTCACAAACGACGATTGTGTCGTCTTAAGGACCCGCAGTCCCTTTAGTCCACTAATTACAGTTGGCGTTGCCTCTGCAATGGAAAATAACATTAAATACACTTCCCAATGACATTGCATTTCCACTTGTGCTCACCGTTTCTCTTGTAAATCACATCACAATATCTCGAGGCAGTCGGTGTAAAGACAAACGCGTGGTTATGTTTCTGCCTGTTGTTGAACACACTGAAGTTGGTTTTTGTGCTGTTGGCGGATGGCTCCACGCATCCGGTCTCCTCTTGGCAAATGCGCTGCCAAGGATACTCTTCAACATGAACATGCACCTCCTTCACATGTGAGTATTTGCTAAGGAAATGTTTACTCAAGAGCAGTGCAAATTCCTCAGGGTTCTGAACGCCATGCTTCTTAGCAAGAAGGTAGACGGTATTTTTCTGAGAGTCAGTTGCCACAATGTCCGAGTTGTCACCTGGGGAAATAAACGTAAAGGTAGTCCATTAATAATTCACAAAATTAAATAACGACATTCAAGAATGATGATGTAATAATATTACATCTACAGAAATGTACCGACCCTTTAAAAAATCTATATTGGTCTCCAATTTGAGGTGTGTTCCAACTTCGAATTCCTTTATCGAATGAAGTGGACCTTTTCGGCTGACGTGCAGAATTTTCACTGCATCCTTCCCATAGCCGCTGTCAGCGATTTTGTAGGTATTGCCATTGGGATTCTTATCAGAGCCGCGGTACAACTTTTGAGGAAACATTTTTTTTTAAATTCTTATCGTCCGTCGAAGGAATTGTGCTTTGTACTGTGCACAGGCGAGCGAACAAGAGATCATTTTATACGCTTTTGATTGAGGAGATAATGATCTTATCAGGGTGAGATTCTTTTAGATTTCTTGTTGGCTTATTCGAATTGTGTTTTTTTGTTGCCAAAATTAAGGCCGTTTGTTGATTTTTGTAAATCAATGTTTTGTTTCCGTGAATTTTCTACGCCTTATAGCTGTAGATTAACTGTGGAATATTCTTGACAAATATTTAAATTTTGATAAGAGCATAGCTTGGCCTTTTAGACGAAAAGGCTGTAAACATTATGGCGTGGGGATAAGATAATCACATTATGTAATAGATCTTCTTCAGATACCTGTTGTGGCCTGTTTATATATTTGAAGAGAGGTATATTTTAAATATACAACATACTAAGAATGAGTTAGGTGCAGTGGGCGCAACATGTCCCTGTAGGCACTTTAGGGTTAGCTGCTCACAACCATTCGTTTGTATGGGTTTTTATTTTTGGGTCTAATTGAAGGTACCTTCCGAGTCCGAACGATTGAATGGAGAAACTACTCTCTGATATTTGTCAGACGTTTGCGAGAGAAGTGGCAGTGAATAAAACCTTAGGATTTGATTTGTGTTTTTGCGGAGATCGAACCTAAGACCCCTTGCACAGTAGTCCAGCGCACTAATCACTGAGCCACTTCAAGGTATAAAACAACGCTCAAGCTTACGAATGTTAATGTTAGCATACGCAGCTAGAGAACGTAAAAAGTGACTAAGATTGCACGGAGCTGCTCCGTCTTTATCAGGTGGAAATACAACTTTAATCTGAGCAATATTACAGTCACAATACGCATTTTATAGTTAAGAGAGAATCCGCAAATATAAAAAGAAAGTTCCAATACATAATATTATTAGGGCTTTATAAAATTAAGAAGATAAAAATATTTCGCGTGTAAATATTTGTCCACATGTGCGAGCAAAGAGGGAAACGTGACTCTATTTTTAGCGCTGAATGCAGCTGAATGCCTGAATGAAGGATGCATCAATTACAATCCCTAAAGACGAAAAAATACAAATACTTAGGATAATGTTCATTTACAACATTTCTTGGTCGGTGCATCCCTTACAAAGGCTTGCAAAGGCTTGCTTCCATTAATGGAACTTTAATCAAAACGCTTCGGTAGACGTAGATACTACGAATAACTTCTTTTCGCCTATTATGTGAACAGGCGAGGATATTGATTAACAGTCTCGTCCAGTGCCTAACTGAAACCACAGTAAGCTCCACATAGTTGCAATTTTCCAAGAATACATATTTGATGGGCAACAACTTCATGAATAGCACAAAAGTGATTCAAAGAAGCATGTTTTGGGGAGTCTAGCAGGTATCCAGTTATCACATTTTTAACGGCTCATATAGAGTCAGGCCACTAAGGCCGACGAAGTCATCTCTGGACTGAATATAGTCAGAATCAGACGTTTCACGTGGAGTCACGTTTTTCATTTAACTCCAGTGATCAGTTTCGATTTTTGAAAAAATTAAAAGTACATATTATATAATGCAGGGGTTCCCAATTTTTTTCATACTGCGACTCCCTGGAGAGGTTGAAATATTTTTGCGACGCCCTTTAAAGGCACAGATATGTGAAGTTGATCTTACTGCAGATTCACTAAATGGTGCCCCACAAGACAGGCTGCTAATGCTCATGACCATACAGTACACTTGACAACCGCGAGGTCATCATCTTTCCAAAACTCCTTTTGTTACAGGACAAGCAAACTTTGGAACTCGCTTCCTGGGGATATATTTCCAGAAGACTACAATTTGCAGCAATTTAAGTGCAGAACTAACATGCTTGCAGATGTATTACATCTCGGGGCGCTGATGAAGTGTTATAGGTTTGCCTTTCCCGGGAGAAGTATTTAAAAAAAAAGAAGGGTTTTTTAATAAGCACTGGTAGACGTTGAAATGTCGTCGTCCCATATTGATGGCGATTTTACTTATTCACACACCAGCATTCATCTAAAAATGCGACTTGAGCTAAAGATAATTTTTCGGCTAAAATTGAGGTCCTCTTCCAAACGCTCCGAAGCCAAGTCAGCGAACAAACGGCTTTGTCCATGTTTATTAACTTTAAGCTCCTGGATTAGTTAATAATAATAATAATAATGAAGAGGGTTTAGTGCACTGCGACCTTGTGGTCTATTGTGCCCCCTGCTTATACCTTGGAAAGGTTCATGCCCTTTTCCAGAGCCCCATCGCATTACAGTTCCGTTAGGAACTGTGTTTGAGGGTTTTTGCTCTGTCTCTAGACTTGGCAAGAATATCAACTTTAGAGCACTTCATCCAGTCCAGTTTCTTTTATGAATCTGAGAATGAGTAGTGGGTCCATGGTTTGTATATCCTTATCTGTTATCTGGTACTTGCCCAGATGTTTGATCCTCCTGTGGGGCACTGACCCCTGATCTAGAATGTGATCAGGGGTTTCTGCGTTTTCGTCGCAGAATCTGCAGACCCCTTCTTCTGATAAACCCATTTTCCTCAGATGTTCTCTCAGTCTGCAGTGTCCCGTTAGGAGACCTGTGAGGATTCTTAGGTTGTTTTTGCTTAGACCAATACACGCTTTGAATCTTTTTAGGTTATAGTTCCCTAGAAGTTTCTTAGCTTGCCTTAGGCCCTGAAGGTTTTTAAAAGATGCGGTTCTTTTTTCTTTTTCGATTCTCCTGAACTCTTCTCGTAGGGTATGTTCCCCTATGCCACAGAAGGGTTCCGGTCCTATGAATGGCTCCGCTGCTCCCTGTCTTGCCAGAGAGTCCGCGGCCTCGTTCCCCATGATGCCTGCACGACCAGGTATCCAGCAGATGGTTACTCTGTTGTTCTTACTTAATTCATTAAGCCTGTGCAGGCATTCCCACACAAGCTTGGATTTTATTATATAAGCCTCAAGTGCCTTAATGGCGGCTTGACTATCCGACATCACTGCTATATCGCAGTTTCTGTAGTTTTTCTTGAGAATTATCCGAACGCACCTATCTATAGCACATATTTCGGCTTGAAAGATGCTGGTACATTTGCCCATGGATTCGTAGTGCTTAGTTCCTGGCCCAAACACTCCTGCACCAGTTCCTTCCTCCGTTCTCGATCCATCTGTATACCACTTTACAGTGTGGTTGCTCAGTCCATAGATCGTGGATTCATTGCTCCAATGTTTCTTATTGCTGAGCTTCGTTGTGAAGTTTTTCTCAAAATTGAACCTCCTGATACTATCATCCCTGGGTATAGCTAGAAGTGGAAGTTTTGCGAGTAATACATCGTACTCTTTCGAGCCAATGCATTTCTCCCTTCCGATTCCTTCTTTTGCCATCCTCACGATAGTTTTTTCTGCCGTGTCCTCAACCATGAGGTGTAGAGGAGTTAGCTCTAGGAGTACCTCCATGGCTGCAGTTGGGCATGTACGCATTGCTCCAGTGATGCATAGGCACGCCAGTCTTTGCACTTTGTTGAGAATATCTCTTGTTGTGACTAGGCTGGTTCGTTTTGCCCATGCTACAGCTCCGTATGTGATCATGGGTCTCACAATTGCAATGTACATCCATCGCAGGATGCTGGGCTGCATCCCCACGATTTGCCTGCTAAACTCTTACATATCATAAGAGCGCGTGTTGCCTTCTTTGAAATCTCTTCCGCGTGTTTACGCCAGATGAGTTTACTATCTAGGTGTAGTCCTAGGTATTTTACTTCATTGACTGGTATCAGTGTCGTGCCTGATAGTCGTATTGCTTTCAGTCTCTGAAGTTTTCTTTTCCTTGTGAATGGCACTATAGTTGTTTTCGCCGGATTGATGTTTAGTCCCGCGGTGTGGCACCATTCTTGTGTTACTCTCAATCCTCTCTGTATGATGTCGCAGAGGGTTTCCTCAAACTTTCCCCTGGCAATCAGTACTATGTCGTCGGCATATGCCTGACAGCTGATGCCAAGGCTGGTTAATTTTTCCAGTAGCTCGTCCACAACTAGGCTCCACATTAAGGGTGATAGTACCCCTCCTTGCGGACATCCTCTAGTTGTGTTTACTATGATAGTCCCGGTTGACGTTTGAGTCTCCGCTGATCGAGTGCTCAGCAGTTCGCACATCCACCTGGATATTGTACTGTTTACACCTTTTCTTTCCAGGGATCGTCTGATAGCCTCGTGGGAGGTATTGTCAAACGCACCTTCAATGTCCTGGATTAGTTGGATCTTGTACTAGCGTAAGCCCGTAAGTCCCGATGCATAATTCGCCTGGTCAATTTCAAGCGGGGTTTAATCCACTGTGGATTACATTTTCACGTTGACCTCTCTAGCCCAAAACTACCTGGACTGAGGAAAGAAATTGTATTAATTCTTTATCGATTTTTGAGCGGCTTTTGATACAGTGAACCGTAATAGCCTTTTCTACAAGCTATCACAAATCGGAATACGTATCTACGAAATACTTATTACATATTACGCAGTTTGTACACTAATATTAAGTCAGCAATATGGTATGGGAGAGGTCTATCAGAATGGTTTAATGTAGAGATCGGAGTCAAACAGGGATGCCTTTTAAGAGCCCTATTGTTTGCGCTCTACCTGGATGACCTAACAACTTTACTGGCGGCTTGTTTATGATGAATTGGAAGTTAAAGCGCTGTTCTACGCAGACGGCATTGTCCTTTTAGCTGAATCGCCATCGTCGCTACAGCTCATGATAAATAAAATGCAAATATATTGTGAAACAAACAAATTAACACCGATAAATCCAAAGTACTTGTATTCAGAAGGGGAAATGGACGCCTGGCTAGAAATGAGCGTTCGAGTTACCGTGGTAAAAGCCTGGAAGTGGTAAAAACCTACAAATGTCTAGGAGTTACTCTGTCGCACAACCTTTCCCTTAGAAAACACTCTGATTAGAAAACACTAAGTTAAACAACTGTCGGGAGGGAAAAAAGGTATTAATAGCACATGGAAAAACCTTCTATCCAAAACAAAAGTGTCAACTGATGCGAAATTTAAGATATTTGAAGTATCTGTGAAGAAAACGTGAATAAAATTGTACCTCTTCTCCAAAGTTTGTGTTTCTTTGGAAAGACTCTGGATCCGACGAGTTATACCTCAGCCTTCGACAAAAAGCACATCACAGTAGTGATGCGATGTGTGATATGCTACCGTTCTAAAGCTTGGGGAAGTAGATCTTTTGAAGGCGTAGAAAAATTGTTGAGATTTTTTCTGAAAAAGCTGTTCCGCCTTCCGTCGAACACACCGAACTACATGTTATACATTGATAGTAGATATTCTCACTCTTTGCATTACGCTAAAGCTAAATATGGAGTTTATGATGAACGTTTTGACTGGTGAGGATGATAGGCGGCTTGTAAAAATATTGACATTAAAAGCTGTAAGGGCAAAGTCACACTTCTATGCCGACTGGGAAAACTTGGCAGTAAAATAGACTTGGAAACAAATCTTGCGGAATGGGGTAGAGGCATACAGCAATTTAAAAATGATGTCGAAGATGCCTTTACAAACGGAAGACATAAGACAAACTAGATAATAGTCGCCATTTCCTTGGGGCTTATTCCAAAATGCGCAGCGGATCGCTTTTCACGGCGAATTGTATTTTTTTTTGTATTTCTTAAAGCGATTCGAACCGTTCAAAAGCGATAGCTATTTAAGTGACGGATTGCTGGCGGATTTATTGCGGAAAAAAAAATAAATTAAATTCTTGTGACGGGGAAAAGCTGTCAAACTTTTGGGAAAATAAATAGACAATTGGAAGTCTAATTGGAAAAAAACTGGAAAGCACAGTTCGCATTTGAGAATAAGCGAAAGCGAAGATGGTCGAAATCGAAGTATCACTTTCAATACGATCCGCCGCGCATTTGAGATTTACCCCCCTTATATTCACACTTGTCAGTGTAAAAATGATTGAAAACTTTTTCTACTTTTTCTTCTTTTCATTTTGTAACTTTGGGATTCTGGGAATCTTGAATAGGGAGTTGTGAGTTGAAATGATGCCTGCATTAAATTACAGGGTTTTAGTAGGAAAATACAGAAAAATACCTGCGAAATACAGGATAGATGGGAGCGTTATATATGCGAGCTGACCTACCGTTTCAGTGCTCGCTATGCAACACAAGGGAAAAGAAGACATCTTTCACATTATCTACCGGTTCATGCCCTATTCTAGTAGGGTTGCCAGAATTTAGTTTGCTTTAAGCGCCAAAACCTTAAAAAAATGTACCCCAATATCGTTGCCCAGAAAGAAGCCCAAAAATCGTTGAAAATAATTCTTGTATTTTATTATAAAACAGGTACATTTGTATTTTGTATTATGTATTATTTACACCGCACCTAAATTCAACATTTAAACAAAATTTCGCAAATCCAATTTTGCGTTCCCATTGAAACTGAAACTGAACAACATTGCAAATGACAGCTAGTATGAGAATTGATTATCTACCGTTAATTTTTGTGATTCGAAATCATAAGTGGGTTGTACTTAAAGAATTAATCTTTTAGTTATACCATGTTATACTAATCTAAACATGAATTGAAGTCATAATTCAGACTTATTAAATACAATCTTAAATAAATAATACATTAAATACAACAACAAATTTTTCATCGGATGGACGGATTCCGATTAAGAATTTTTCCTACTTCCTACATTTTTAGCTTTTACAATTCAGTTTTTATTTTAAAAATTTCAGAATTTTTTGACAGCCGTGTTTTTTTTTGTCAGCGAGCTAAAAAGTCATCAAATGACGTGAGCATGCGAAACTTACAAATGCGGCGATGAAGTTTAACATTTCGAAATGTTGGAAAATATAATATGGCGACCATTTGGTCTGAAATTCTGAATTTAGCTGAAATGATGAATTTAGTTACGGTGTAAACGTATCTACTATTAAAAAAAAAAAAAAAAAAAAACAAAATACCACAAATGAATATCATGATTCATGATACAGCCCAGCTCTGTCTTTCCTCCTCAATACAATTTACAGACATTAAAAACCAATGTGCATTTCCTTAATGCCCACGCTGTGTAAATCACATTACATTATAAGAGTAGTCATAACCTCTTTAGCGCGTGTTAATTATAAAAAAAAAAACAAACACTTACCTAAACAAATACAAACAAACAAATTGCTTTATTGGGTTATAAAATATTATTGTCATCAGGGCCGGCCTTAACGATCTCCTCGCCCCGGGCGAGACATGCACTTGGCGCCCTTTTATATTTGATTAAAATTTTAAAACAAGTAAAGTAAAATCATTTGATACCCTCCACTACATACCAGCAAAGAAAAATGTTTTCCGTGTTAGTTAGTAGTTATATGTACTCGCATGGTGCATGGATCTAATATTGGTTTTGCCTGGGAGGTACCAGAACTATTTGACCGGCATAACCAATTTTCAATACCAACCTGACGACCGACGGTAAAAGAAGTTCTTGGTTCATCGTCATCGTTATTGCCATCGTCATCGTCATTATATTTGTCATTATTTTCATCTTGAATTTTGCGCCTAACTTAGACCAATCACCATTTTTATGAATTCGCCACAATCCTAAACTTTTATATTTTTCCCTAAAAGCGAAAAAAACCTGTTATTTCAAAAATTGTATATAAACCCAAAGCTTTGAAATTAATATTGTTAAAACCCTTAGGAGAAACTCTTGTCTTTTTACTTGAGAATGGTAATGAGAAGCGGGAATAATCTTTCCAAGACTATCCTAATAAGACTGCTACAAACCAATGCTTCACCATTTAAGGACTGGAACCAGCTAGCGATATCTCACGAACTGAATGTCTCCTTTACTTTAACTAATGTTAACGACTGGCAGAGGCTGTTTGAAATGATCATTGCTAAAGTGGATGACAAATTATACGATCAGCATCTAAATAGAGCATCTTCCTCAGCTTCAAGGTTAATCTATAGGAACTTAAACCATCATTTGCTATCTTACGAAAGTTAATTCAATATAAATTTTTCATCGAAAGTTATAAGCACCATTTTTAGAGCGAGAGTAGAATTAATAAATTTAAATTTCATCCCGCACAGAACAGATCTTGAGGTAACGTGTAATCTATGCAATATGAGAGTGCCTGAAAATATTCACCACTTCATCGCGGAATGCCCTATTTTACAAGAGATTCGTCGACTATACTTTCAAGAAAGCAATCTGTCCGTAAATGGCCTGTACGATATACTAAACGGAGCTAGGGGGTGGCTTGTTCTGTACAAATACTGCAATCATGCTCTGGTATATCGTAATAGATTTTCTGCTTAAGTTATTGCTTAAATGGTCCAAAATTTTTCCTTCATGTTTCAAATCATTTAAAATTGTTAATTTGTTGTGTTTTAAATCACTTCAAAATTATAAATCTTTATGTTGCAAATCATCAAAATTGTTTTAGACCCCTCGCTGATCCATTCCATTCCTTTAATCTAGTTTTATACTTATATACTGATGTACAAATTGCATTTATTTTTTGTTTTATTTTATATAAATATATTTTTTTTTTGCTCATCTTTTTTTGTAGACTAACTGTTAAAGACTTAACGAATTTATCTTTTATGCTTAACCCAAAATCTTGTGTTGTAAATAAGTATTTCTTTCTTTTTTCAATTTTCCTCTTTCAATTTAACTTCTATGTAATAATTCTTTAATATCTATGAAATGTCATTTTCGGCAGACGGCTACTTGTGCCATGCTCGTGGTGTCAAACACAAACTATTGTACATATATTTTATGAAATAAAGAATCTAATCTAATCTAATTTACTTGAGAATTTTCTTTGTGTAATCGTCTTCGCAATTCCACTATCCGGTAACCGTGAAAGATTGAAAAATTACATCGTCGTCGTCGTCTCAAGATAATCTCGAGTTTCATTTAGCCACCGTTTGTCAATCGTAAAAACGACTCAACAACCCAGGATCTATCTATTCTTATTAAAGATTAAATAGAGATCCCACGGTTGGCGATCGAAAAAATATTCGGTCGTACAGAAGTCCTCTCATAAAATTTCACTGGTCTTAGTCGATTCGTTTGGATGCTATCATGTTTTCAATAGAGAGACAGACGGGCATGGCTAAATCGATTCAGAATGTGATTCTGATTCAGATGTAGGCCGTAAGTACGTTTTTATGAACTTTGGTCTAGAACAAATTGCATTCGGTACTTGCAACGGCCACTGGTATTATTAACAGAAAAGGGGTTGGGATATAACTCTTGAAGGTTGTGCTTTTTGATAACATTTGTCTTGATAATGTGTGTTGCCTGATTGTCTAATGGAGCTAATATTTCATCGCACAAAAACTCTCCATCAATATCAGATTTAAAGTCGTTTTCGCTTGCAGGCGTTCTTCTTTTACGTTTAAGCTTAGTCGCTGCTATACAAAATTCTCTCCAAAATTTAGCTGAGCTAAATTTAAGCCAATCCATTTAGCCGAACGGTACGCTGCTTCAGCTAAAAAATCAAATTTTCGTTTCAGACTGTACTGTGTGTATCTGCCACAATTTAGCGCGCCCATTAATGGTTCGGTACATTTTTTCAAGCTAAATTTTGACAGATCATGTTGTTTTTTTTTCTGTTCTGTTTTTGTGTTGCTGAAAAGTAAATAAGGATCGTGTTTTTCAATGAATACTTCGATGAGGAATCATTTGAAAGTGTTAAATTTGTGATCAAGGATAAGCAGACAAGGAAAAAAGAAAGTGCAACGGAAATATAACACTTTTTCGAGTCGATGAATTTTTGAAGAAATTTATTTTCATCGAACGGCTGTTTTGTGTGACACTTGTATCCACAGCGCACTCTATGTCAGAATTTAGCTAGGGTTTTAGATAATGTTCGGAGAGAAAAATTGGTGGGCCGCTAAAATTTAGTTTCGCTCGAGCAGCGTACTTAGCTTAAATAACAAATTCCACGCGTCAGAAAAATCTTCCATCTGTTGAAATTGTTCCTTCATAGACATAAATACGGTGTCCAAAAAAGCATTAAAAAAAAACTTTTTTTTTTATCAGCCTCTTCACCCGGTCTACGTTTAATGCGTCTTAATCGCGCTACTAGTTTGAAAAATTCTCACTGAAGAAAAATAATGATTGGAACTTCCCCCCAAATAAAACATCGTAAGCGCTCTGAAAGTTTTGCCCGTTATTCTAAGCTCATACACTCTACAGGGACTTCTCTAACTACAAAACTTTTTAAACTAAACAAAATTGGCTCTTTGGTCGTTCAGTTCGTCTCGTTTGCGCCTTACATAAGTTGGGGAGGAATACGACAATACAAGCAACACAATGCGACGGGTCGTATTCAGTGATGCCAGATCGTGGGTAATTACCCATTTCGTGGGCATTTTGCATTTCAAAATTAGCTAAAAGGGCGAAAGGGCATTTTTATATCTCTGAGAACAAAAAAAGGGTATTTGAAATACTTCATCTAATCTCTTAGCAATATTCATTTTATTAAATTATTTTAATATCTGAATGCAATCATTAAATAATGCATACTCTGAAGCAACCCACTTAGATTCATTCAATGAATGCACTCAACAATTGAATTGAATTGAATTTCAACCGTTTTACTTGCCAAATTCACTAACGCCCAATAGGTGTCTCTAGAAATTTATGGAGAAATCAAAGATGGTTGTCACTTTGGCTCCGTTTCCCAATGCCATATACTGTAAACAGTAACGCAACAATTTGAATTTGAACCGTTTTACCTCGTAATTTCTCTGACGCCCAATAGGTTTCTCTAGCATTCTATGGAAAAATCCAAGATGGTTTGTCATTTTGTTTCACTTATTTTCCGCTCCGAACCAAGAGCACTAGTTTATGTTGGCGGCATTTTCTGGGCAAAATTTGTATGGACTGACATTTCACTAGCAGGCCATATATAATAAGTCAATAGTTTTAAATACCTTGCGCACTTGTCTGTTTTAATTTGTTATTTTCGCCAGATAGTAGATAGGTAAATAATAATTTATTAAAAAGTTTGTGCTAACATTTAGTGGTTGTGTTGACCTACATATTTGATTATCTATTGTAGTACAATGTCTACGGAAAAAGGAAGCAAAAAACGATTCCAGGCGAGCTGGCTTGATGATCCAAAAATTGCGGCTTGGCTGAGGCCGCTGCCAAATGATGACTTCAAGGCATCATGTAAAGCATGTGGCACATCCTTTTTGTGTGGAAAGAGCGAATTGTTACGCCATAGTATGGGATCCAAACATATAACAAATCTAAAATCAATCAAGGAAACGCCACAAATAAGCAAAATGTTTTCACAAAAAAACAATTTTTGTGCTTAGTAGTTTTATATATGTATATTTTCGTGGGGAATATCGTGGGGTTTTTACTAACAACGGCGTGGGCAAAAAGGGTATTTTGGATAATCGTCGTGGGAAAGTCAGTGCGAAAAGTCTGGCATCACTGGTCGTATTACATAAATGATGAGTACTCATACTCTACTCAGTCCTACAAGATAAGTTCATAAAATTTAATACGATAAATTAATTTTTTTATTATTTGAAGAAATCATAAATAATGTGTTTAACGAACTCGATGTGTGCAAACTAATAACCCCCAGTTTCACACTCGAAATTTAAACTATAGTTCAACTGAACCTGAACGTGAGTTTAAATTCGAAGTTCAACTCGTCCGGTTTCACAACATAATCTGAGCTTGAATTCAATTGAACTCAGTTTAACGAAATTGTATAAATAGACTTTGGCAGTATTGTACAGTAGTTCGATTTTATACGTCTTTTTCAAAATCGTTCATTGTATTTTCTTTCAAAGAACGTCAAATATTTGAGTTTTTGACAATCGCCTGACCTGAGGTTTAAACGGCAGAATACTGTAGTTTAACTTGAACTACAGAATGAACTCCGTTCAAGGTTTAAACGAAACTCTGAAATCGAATTAATTGTTGAAGTGAGGTTTAAACTGAAAGTGTAGTTTAAACTCTCACTGTGAAACTGGGGGTAAGCTTTTCAAAAACCGGTTTAGCATATAGGGATAGAATTTTGAGTGGGAACTCTTAAATTATATTTCTGCTAACATTTTGAAATAGCGGAAGAAGTGGAGAGATAGGTATGCAAATTCAGTGAAGTTAAGCTAACGCGCGAACACGTCAGCGCCCTCCAGGTGCCGGCGCCCCCGGGCGACCGCCCCGGTCGCCCACCCCTAAAGCCAGCACTGGTCATCATCATCACTACTCACTGTATAAATGTCTGATGTTGGTATAAAATTTGTACAACAAAAATTTTTAGCAGTTCAATTATGCGTATGCGCATCAAAGCATCGTGAGATTCCGTTGACAATCTGTTTCGCGGTTTGGTCTTAATTAAATTCATAAATGAAAATGCTAGTTCTACTACAGCATTGCTCACTGGAAGTGCTAGCAATTGGATTGCAAATAAAGTTAACTTGAAAATTGCTCCATTCGACCTGTTTCTTACGTTAGAAAACACATATGTAAGCCCAAAATTGTTCAGGATTTTGGCTTATGTCAAATAAAATGGCCTGCAAAATAAATAAGAGTGCGTGCAAGTTGAACGACTTGACTGCAAGAGTGCTGCCATGTTTTAAAAGTGAGGGTTTGTTGAAAATATTTATTTTTTTTTTAGTTTTGAGAAAGAATAAAACAAACAAAATTAAGAAGACATTTCTATCGTATTTTAAGAGAAAAGATAGCCCAAAATATGACAAAGCGCCCAATCTGGCAACCGTGTGTATTCTAGCCGAAATCAGAATAGATTATCTCGGTGCAAACTTCCTAAGAAGCAGTTCTAGATATCGTGAATGAATGGAGATCCATTGCAGCTTGTAGTGGGATAACTTATAATTGCAGGACAAGAATTATGAATGAGAACTTTAATCTTACATTATTACATATTTGAATTTTATAATCCGTTAGATAAATTAATAAACAATCCTTGTCAATCTTTGGCAGACTGCAAAGCCATGCTTATGTATACAATTGTAAAACATTTTTTGACAAAAAAAAAAAGTACACAATTGTCTATCTATTATCGATTTAGGACCTGGTTATAGCTATCATTGAAAAGCATCATTGGAACAAATCAGTGGAATGGTGGTTTCATTTTTTTGACAAGTCGACTATAGCAATCATTGAAAAATTCCTGTCAGTGAAAGAACCTGTCAGTGACTTTTCAACAAACGAGTCTAGTTTTTGATGTTAGAGTTGATTATTGAAAGCAAAACTGACAGCTGAGAATAAGAAGAGAATCGAACACATCAGTGAAACGATCAGCTGTTCATTGAAATCAATTTCGATCAGTGAAATAATAAAATTGAATTTAAAGAAAAGTTTTAGTCAGAATTAAGTAATTTCTTTCGTAAAAAAATTCCACAATTGATTACCTTTATTTTGATACCAACTAAAAGCCAATATTGTTTGATTAATCGTCTTAAAATCGGAAAACAAAATGTTCAATGATGCATTTCAATGATAGCTATAACTAGGACCTTAGTCAGAAACATGTCATTCATGTTCCAACATCATTGTACATTTTGTAACCATTATTGCAATTTTGTGGAAAGGATTCACACTTAACTTCAAGGACACCATTTGTTTACCTAATTTTTTTCACAACAAAATTTCGTATCAATAGTCACCACACACCGGGGCGTATACGTAACATTTTCTCACCTTTAAAATAGTCCTTTTGCGAGTACAATTTCAGATGCGTTCCAACTTCGAACTCCTTTATGGAATGAACTGGACCATTTCGTTGTACGTGCAACAACTTAACTGAGTCCTTCCCGTATCCAATATCCGATATTCCATATGACGAATTGGGCGCAAAAAATCTTTCTGCCTTTCCTCCAGCACCTTTGTACAACTTTTGCGGGAACATAATTTACAAACTCGATTTGGTTGCACTCTTTCAGATTAATCCCCTACAACTGGATTACAAATCCATTGGATGTTGATATTTTATACCTGATTGCATTCCCTTATAGCTCTAAGATAAGCTCTTATCATCAAAAATTACATGATTGCACCAATAGCATATATCTTTTGCAGTTCTCCGAGAAGATGATAGACAGTTTAGACACACTGCATTATTACCCGTCAAAAAAAAACACTCACATATACGCGGTAAAGTTTATCGCACTGTTATTGTTTCCGACTATGTAAATAAGCAATAATATTAAATATTTACCCACAATAATCTGGGTGCGCTTAGCTGTGGGATTGCTAATGAAATTAGTTTTAAGAATATACTTGGGTACTCGTGAACTGCTTGATAGCAACGAGAACGTCTTCAATCCCTTTTAAGGTGACTTTGAGATAGAAACGTTTTATGTACATTGTATATCCGGCTGGCATTATTTCGGAGAATTTTGCAAAATGCTCTTGTTTTTTTTGGGATAACATTTACCACATTCAATTGTAAATCTTAGAGTGGTTACGTGCTTAGTGGGCGCACACTACGTTTGGTTTCTGGACTTGTTGCCAGGAAATGAGAGATGTGCACATTCTGTAGACGTATGTTGATACTCATTATCGGCGCATTGTTTAGAGTGGTTCTTTACAATGATTTTTATCTCTGGACGTCGCACGAGCGACAGCGTATGTCCGCCCTTATAAAAAGTCAATCTCACAATAGAAAAGTAACTATTTGCTGTGTTGAAAAGATTATGCGTAATCGATTTGCGTTTCTAGGTCATGAGACTTGAAATCATCAAAAAACTGCGAAGTTCGATTCGATGTTTGACAAGTGATTTCATTTTGTAAATTACGGGCAGTGATAGTCTATCTGTCTATCTGAATTTAAAAAAAAAATCATAGTTTCTTGACTTAAGCCACTTAAAAATACTACTGATTTCACGGACATGTTTAAATTCAAGGACGTCCACCTTTAAAGGTGCGATTAGACAGAGAATATTTTGTGTGTACAAATGAAATGCAGATTTGCAAGACCGGGTAGGAATACTTAAAACTTCAACTCCCTCTGCTTAACCCCAAAACGTGTGATTGATCGAAAGCAAAAGTTGCGAATTCACTTTTATTCAATTCAAATAAAAGGCAAGGCAATTGAAACTTAAATCATAAATGGCAAATGTAGTGCATGTCTGTTTAATCATCAACGCACTTTACCAAGTAAATAGTTTGCCAGTGAGTTACATTTATTGTTTAATCATTATTATCGTTGTATAAATAGAGACGTACGACACTGCTTGTGGATTTTTATTATGTGATCTGGTTTCAGCTATAGCTCATTAAAAGTTAAAGCAAGATTTTAATTAAGTAGGTACTAGAGACAATTATGATTCTGTGGTCGCGCCATTCTATACAAAATGTGTTGCATAAACTCAGGATAGATATGGACTTGGACCTTTAACAAGAGTGTGTGGACAATATTGCCCATGAAGTAAATAAACTTTGGTCATTAGTTAAGCTCGTATGGCACTATACATTTTTTTCCCCTGTATTTAAAATGAAAAATTAGAGGAGTAAGAAAAATTAGAACGAAAAATCCCGGTAGGAGTGAGTGCGTACACTCCAACCTTATTTATGTAGACATGTCAAAAAAAGATGCATTGAAAATGTATATTCAAACTACATTTTTCAACTGCTCGCAGCTTTTTTTTAACATTTCAACATTATCTGGCATTTGCCTCGCGGCACTTTGAAGTTTAACTTTTTGAAAATAAATTCGTTTGAAAATTTGTGTTGCTTTGCAAATAATTGTTACCTATTTCGTAATACCTACACTTTTTGTCTCTTTTACATGCAGCTGACTTTTCACATTTTTTGACATTTCAACATTATCTGGCATTTGCCTCCCGGCACTTTGAAGTCTAACTTGTTGAAAATAAATTCGTTTGGAAATTTGATTAATGTCGATTTCCATTGGGCTTTTACCGTTTTGCTCTCAGATCTCAGATTTTTCCTGCCCAATGGAACATGAAATGAGATCAATTTTTTTTTGCATTTGTGTTGGTGTGTGATTTGACAGTCAGCTGTTAAATTCCAATTTGTGTTTATAAAATTGAACAATTGTTATTAACTTGGTTTTTTACTTGTACTTGTACAATAACTACTTACTTATTTTGAACTTCGTCCTTCCCCATGAAAACAACCACATACGACGGTCCATTCGTCTACATTAATATCCATTTTCAATTTTCAAATTTATTCCACAACTAGCAATGCCCGCGGCTCCGCCCGCCGGTTTCATTTCTTTTAAATAAAACTGAATTTATTTGACTTATCATTGTACGTTTGTTTATATATTTCCCTCTTATTTAGTTTACAAAATAAAATATGTTAACGCAATGTTTTTGTGTAAACTTTACACGTTATTGTTTTTAGTGGGAGCAAGTATGAACAAATTACCACTGCAGCTCACACACGAACATGCAACATATAGCTGTCCATGTGAAAAACACGGCTGTCGTTGGTAAACTCCGGCAATAGCCGAGTAGCTCCAAAGATTACCCCATACCTCCGTTTTCCCTTCCGCATTCTCCCTAAATAACTTCTACTGGATCCGAAAAATGTTGCCAGAACAACCGTAAAAGAACTTTTAAAACTGGCCTAGTAGTTCGAGAGATATCCTTTACCACCCCCTTTATTTTCACTCCTCTACCACTACACTAAAAACAAAACGGGTATCAAATCTATAAATGAGTGAAATGAAATACATCGTACCAATAGTTTAAAAATCTAATAAAATATGGCTTACATTATATTTACTAACACCCTCACGGGATAAACATTGAAAACAGGTAAATTGTATTGTTTGCGTTGTGCTATTATTTTATTGTATGTATTGTGATTAGAAATTAACCCCCATGCAAAATTTCAAAGTCCTTAGTCAATGGACATAATATTTCACATAAATCAAAACTCGTCACAGTTATGATTTGATTAATAACGCGATCATATCGTTATACTTTCCATAGCTATCTACATACCTACGCATCACAAACTCCTTATAGCTACGTAGTTTGTTTTATGCATATCCATTCCCTACATCAAATTCAACTACGCATTTCATGAGTATTTACAATTATGCATTTTGAATGCCTCTCGTGCGAGTAATCATTCTATTTTTAGAACGCAAATCAAAACTACCCTTCCTAAGCACAACTGCAATCGATAAAGCGATTTTTTCGCACTTGGCCAAATAAGATCTTATTTCAATTTATTATATCTCACCCTCTGAATGGAGTAGAAAAACGAATGTTAGCTCAAAATACTCGGTAAAATATTGCCTAACAATTAAAAGCATAACTTGAATTGATATACATAAATTTATGAGTATAATGGCAAGTTAAGCGTAAAAAGGGCGAAATTGAAAAGTGTGTTTAGAATCGTTTTCAACCCTTGTAGTACAAATTTTGAAAAACAATAAATGAGGCATGTAATAATTTTGACTTATCTATCAATACACAAACTTTTAAGTTCATACGGCTAACGGTTCGTGAGACCCCTCTTATTCCCCGCGACCCCTTTACTCCTGAGCAATTCTCACACACCCTACGGACTAAGTTGGCCACACATCTATAAATCAGGAAAAAAATCATGAAAATCGGACAAATGGTTCTCGAGTTATGAAGAAACGAACAGACGGACGTTGCATTTTATAAGTAGTATGGATATGGATGGATGGTTAGGTAGGGGAGACTGGGGCACATTTGAACACTTTTTGCTTTAAGGTCTCATAAAATCATATTTGCTTAAATTATTAGACTGTAAAGTATTCTCACTTTAAGAAATGCAAATAAACTTGGATTTGGACAAATAACTACATAAATTTAGTAGGGGCATATAATTTATTTTTATTTAAAAACGAAGTAGGTCCTTATGTTCAAAGGTACCCCCCATGTGGGGCACTTTTGAACAGCAGTATTTGTAATTGCTTTTAGCACCTAATAAGTTACTACAAGGTTTGTATTTTTTTAGTAAAATAAATTAGTTTTATTATTTTAATAAAGAAAACAAAAAACTTAGCAAAAGCAAACTGAAATTTTGAAATTACTGAAATATTTTACAAATACTTAACTGAAGAAACTTTATAGCTTATAGGTAGCTTAGCCTTTAGTTCAATGCCACTTACAGAACGCTTATTCATATGTGGCCCGACTGTTTTGTTCAAACCTGACTCAATAAGTCAAGCAACAGAAAAATGCGCGCAAATATTTTTATTTTTCATATATGTCAAAAAACGTACCTTTATATTTTTTCAAATGAAGTTGTGCCTTAAAAATATATTTTACACAAAAAGAAAAGCTCACTAAAAAATGTGTACACTCTTACAAATAGAACAATTAAAATATGCAATTTAAGCATAAAACCTCCTCATGCGGCTACTTCCAGGCGACACGACTGCAAAGACATCCGAAAGTCATTGACGACTAAAGAACACGGTATTACCAAGTTTAAATTTTGGTTTATATGTAATTTAAAATATTTTTTAAATGTTGCTTTATTAGCAATGTTCAAATGTGTCTCACGTTCAAATGTGCCCCAGTCTCCCCTAACAATAACTAATCTCAAAGTTTGACAAATGTCACTTGTTTTGGCATTGATGAAAGTATGTGCGAATCTCTCTCTCGAATCGAGATTCTCAAAAGTGATCTGAATCTTAAAAAAAGTGCTTTTTTTGCCCAATGGAAATCGACATTAATGTGATAAAAATGATGAGGTTTTTGATGTTTATTGCGAATCTCGCAGAATCTCAGAGTCATTTCGGCAAATTTTACGTTTAAAATTATACGCACTCAAGATGTACTCAGCTAACTGAGCACTTGTTAATTAACAACGTAATACATACTACATAAACATATGTATTAGCTTCAACATGTACTTTTAAATTTCACCTCGAACTGACACTTGAATTTCGAATTATATTGCCACTGAAGTTTTGCGCTTTGCAAAAATATACCGTGTGTGAATAAAGATCGGGATTTGGGTAGTCATTTTTGAAAAATATTCATAAAGCGGCAATATTCGAGTTTTCTGAGAAAAACTAAGTACGTGATCATGTTTAGAATGCTTATGTTGTCTTAAATATGTATTTTGATCAAAATCGTTAGAGCGGTTTTTTGTAAAATTATGCTGACAAATGTTACAGTTTGGATTCGAAAAGCACTGTTATTAAACTGTTTAGCTGAAAACTGTGTACGACGCGACGTATTCTTCAGGATAAAAACAATACCTAGCAGTTACCTACATTTTTAACCAAATCGAAAATGGCGTTTTCGAGATATGTGTAGTTTTTGAAGTACCGTTTTTAGCGATTGGCGTGGAAATCGAAGGACGCATTCATGGTTCAAAAAACACTGTTTTTCAACGGTTTAGCTCGAAACTGAGCAAATGGTATTATGTACTATGGATTTAAGCATTACCTTACAGTAACATTTTTATCATAATCGAAAATGGCGTTTTTGAGATATGAGCATTTTTTAAAGTACTATTATTGGGGATTTGGGTGGATTTCAAAGCACGCAGTCTTTTTAGGGAAAAACTGAGTTTGCTATCAAGTTAAGAATGACGATAGTACCTTAAAAATAAGTTTTTTTTTTTTTTAAATCGTTTTTACCGTTTTCTAGAAAAAGCTGAACTTTTTAGCGAAAACCTGGGTATGCATTTATGCAATCATGTTATCAATTTTAGTTCAAATCGTTAGAGCCGTTTTTGAAACAATCTAAATAATATTTCGTAAAATTTGTATATGGGAGGTAACGTTAATATTAGGACTAGCATAAAAAAAACGTCTCTACCGGGAAGCCTACAAACTCTAATTCGTTTAGATTCCCCAGGGGTGGGACAGACAGACATACGGACGGACAGAATTGCGAGACCCACTTTTTTGAGTTCCCCTATCATCGTAATATCAGAATTGATCAAAATCTCGAATTCGAAATTTTGTATGAAAACAATATCTTTTTTTTACTACGTATATGAGAAAGTTAAAAATGAGAGAAAAATGTAGTGTTATACGGACTTAAACATTCTAAATATTCTGACATTTAAAAATATAATAATTGATTTGCGAACATGAAAGACGTGTGTTCGAGAAGACTTATAAGACTAAATTGCACACTCAAAAGTTTACTATAATCCTCACGATGTTGAAAACATCGGTGGCGTTAGTTTAGAAAATAAAGCTGCAGCTTGCATCACAATGAAATGCGAACATTACCGGATGCAGATCAGTGATTATTATTTTTTTTGAAAATAAGGACGATAAACGGCTTCGGTAGGTTGGTACTACGTGTCGTACTACCTATGAAATCGAGGACTCTTTTCAATGACAGCATTATCGCAACTGTTATAAAATTCGGCCCAATTTTAATACGTTGGATGGAATTTTCGCTGTACATTTGAGTTCGCACTTATGCAATTGTATTTTTTAGATAATGTTTTATACAATAGATTAGTTGTCGACAATCCTAGTGTCAAACGAGAAAGAGAATGAGCCAACCGACATCTGAAAAACTTTTAGGAAAGCAACAGCGATTTTGTATGGCCAAAACAGCTAAAAGTGAAAAATACATTAAGAAAACATTGCAGAATTGAAATGTTGATAAAGTTTTTGTTAAAACTGAACAATAAATAGGACAATTAATAGGGATTGTGCGCTATTTAGCAATTTTCGATTAAAGCAATACCTTCTCTGGCCATACAAAAGCGCTATTGTTTTCCTGAAAGCTATTTGACGTTACACGGAAAAGAAAGCCCATCTGTGAAATAGATTAAATTTGTGAAATACTCTATCCACCTGGCAGCAGCTGTGGATTAATTTTTGACATTTCATCAATACCTACATAAATATTGTCGACCAGAAGCAGTTAGCTTCTTCCATTGAATTTCAAAATGAGTGAAAAACCGAGAGAAACCAAATGGAAAACGACATAAGTTTCAATATTACGTAAGTGAGTTAAGCTAACTATTACACTTTTATACTATCCGGCTCGAAGGACCAAATGTCGCGTTACACGATGCGTGATGATGCGAGGGGTAAACAAAAAAATTAGTCAAATAGTAATCCAATTTTCAACACGTCTTTATTGTACGATGGTTTTATAATAAAAGAGACCGAATTAAGCGCCGAGACCACGACTACCACAAGCCGACAAAAGAATGATGGCCAAAATAACATTTATGGCGATCGACTTTTTCCGTGGACAAACGCCATCTATGGTGAAATTAGTCTCATTGAAGGGTAGGTTATATTAAATTTAAATTGTAGTATTTTGGTGTTAACACATGTCAAAAATCGTGTCAATCGTGTCGTCAGATTCTGTCCTAAAGTTGTGTGTAGGTAAAATCTTGCGTCATATTGACGTTAGCGTGTCAGTAATTGACACGCTTTTTGACATAGTGCAAAGAAACATGAAGGAAATTTGTACTTACCCATTTTTCCAAATCCTGGCTAAACACTTACACCCTGGATAAAGCAGAAAGCTCGTTGACAGCTTAAAATATTTAAGAAAACGTTTGGCTCCATTAAGTAATTTTTTTTTCTTTTATTGATTAAGGATTATTTGGGAAAAGGCAAGTTAAAGGCAGTGAAGTCAGAAAAAAAAAAATATTTTGGTTAAAAACGGTCCCAAACAACGTTATAATCAACGACCTAAAACCTTCTTGCAGCCTTAATATACATTTTAAAATCAAGTTTCATTGAAATCTGCCCAATTATGTCGTGTACTGATAAAATAAAAAACCAAATACATTAGGCTTTGGTAGTCGATATTACGTTTTTGGTAAAGTAGAGATTCACATTTTTGAAAGAGTGGTCCAAATTTAGCTGACAGGATGCACTTTGTCAAAAATGACAGAGGGGAAGGAATTTGCAAAATGCTGAATTACTGGGGTAAAACAATTTTTTGGTTCAGTTTAGTTAATTTAAAAAAAAAAATACTTTGTAACTACATACTTGATGCAATAAATATTTAACAGTAATAATAGATTAGATATCTAAGTTTTAAATAAATATCTGAAAAGATTAAAATCTATAATACATAAAACAGTATTATTTGTTTGTCTTAAACACTTGAATACTGCTTTATAGGAGGCATAAACAATTTTCTCGTATAGGAGAGGAGAATGAACATCATCTTCTACTGCTTAACATGTCCTGAATGAATATGACAGCGAAATATTTCCTTTGAATGTATAGAGGCAAAAAAAGGCATATCGAAATTATATTCCAATGAAGTCTTTTACAAATACAAATGTGGTAAAACGTTCTTGGAATTTTTTAATCGCTAAAAGAGTGAACTGCAGAATGAAGGATTTCATATTGTATTGGAGAACTCAAAATAGTTCTTACAAACGAGAAAGATAAGTAATTCAAAGAATGCGGATCAGAAAAGTTTGTTGAAATCCACGGTCAGTGTAGCATTTGGAGTATGTGTAAGGTTGGGGTATATGCAAAGTTTATATTATGGGATCCAAAGAAAAAAAAAAAAATTTCGAATTTACTTTTTATTTTTGTGATTTTTTCGAGATAAGTCTTTCGAGATTTTTGTACATTCAAAATTACGTCATGATCCCGTTTTAGGACAATGCATATCAATATTACAAATTTTAGAGCTTTAAATCCATATATATAAAAATCATGGTCAATTGTGTTTGTCGATAATGTTCTCTGTAATGCGTGAACCGATTTTGATTCTGGAAATTTCCTATGAAAGGTGACGTTGATACCATGGTTTATAAGTTCATACGGTCTTTGTAGGTGTATTGGTTCATGAGTTATAGGGGCGTGGCAGCTCCCATACAAAAAATCAATTCAAAATCTTATTCCTCGAAAACCACTAAATCGATTGAATTCAAATTTACATACAATCTTAGGTATCGGCCCAGGAGTATTCCTGTGAAGATTGGTCAACATTGGACAAAGGGGCGTGTCACCTCCCATACAAAAAAAAAAAAACATTCAAAATCTTATATCTCGAAAACCACTGAATCGATTGAGTTCAAATTTACGTACAATCTTCGGTATTGGCCCAACAGGATTCCTGTGGAGATTGGTCAAAATTGGACCTAGGGGCGTGGCACCGCCCATACAAAAAAAATTCAAAATCTTATATTTCGAAAACCACCAAATTGATTGAGTTCAAATTTACGTAAAATCTTAAATATTGGACACGCCTAGGGGCGTGGCACTGCCTATAAAAAAACAACATTCAAAATGTATGTATGAGGCGTTATTCTTCGACAGTCGCAATGGAGTTACAGTTTCGCAAATTTTTAACATTGATGCGCATTATCCTGATAGACAAGAATATTATGTAGGCAATACGAATCCTAAAAAACCAAGTGTTGTGAAGAATATAGAATAGAAACTGTTTACCATTGATTTAAATGAATTTTAAATTGATTTTTATGTTTTCATATTTTGCACTACGAAGTGTGCAGGGGGTTCGCTAGTATTTATTATAAAAAGTCGCCTATGTCCTTCTTCAGGTATCAGACTCTCTTCCAAGACTTCACTTCCCAAATTACAGACAGTCAGATAGTGTTATTTTCGCATACAAAATATTAGTGTGGATATATTCGAATGTTTCAAAAGTCATTCAGTAATGTATAAGTATTGAAAAAACACAATCTTCATAGTTTTTAAGCATTTTATGCCAGACCGCAATTTGTTTATGGAATAGCGTATTTGTTTTTTTGTTTTTAAATGCATATCTTTCAGTTAATAAAATTCCGTCGTCTAAAAATATCGACATATTGTGCACTTTATCAAGACACTTTTAAAAGGTTAATTATATTATACTACAATTATAAAGTTAATGAATGAACTTTGACATTCGGAAAAATTAAAATGTATGAAGTTAATCGTACACCTATGTCCTCTGCATAATTTTCAATTTGAGAGGGCAACTGATGGCTACCCTGTGGGACTCCCGATGCAGCATAAATCGGTGAAAAAAAAATTATTATTGAATGCTGGTCATGATCCTGTAAGACACGATTTACCAGGCTGCGTGGTTTGTCGTACGATAATTTTGAATTCACTTTTGAGAACGCATTTATACATTCTGTGTTTCCACGTTCAGTGCCTTGATTTTGCTTTCTTTATTTCAAAATCATCGTTCGCGGTGGTAATGGTAATTTCCTTACCCATAAAATTTACGAAATGTTCGACAAAGCACGCAGCGTATAAACGGGGTCTAATTAATTCATTTTAATTGATGGAAATCTTGTCAGTTTTCAGTTCAGTTGTCAGTCAAACTGAAGTGTTGCTTCCACTTATTTACGCAGTATATATTATGAGTGAAGAAAGAGGCAGATTAGAAGGTGATGACAGCTTAGTCAAGACAAAAATTGACGGTATTCGTTTTGCAAACGAGCTTAAAAGTTTTAGGGAGTCTAAAAAAAGGTGAAATAGGGACGGCTGAAGTGTTACGTGCACAAAGTAAGAATTTGTGGTACTTTTCGCTGCGTTAATCAACCACACTCTCATAGAAGTCATAAACACAGAAAAAATATCTATTGGAATAAGACTTTCTTCGTCCATTATCCAATATACATTTTCTAACCTTCTAATCAAGGCTTAACTGGACATGAATGATGTATGAATGCACTGATAATTGATAATGGAACTGACAACTGAACTGATCATCTAAATAGGGGCTCAAATGAAAACCAACTTTGCAAAACGAGCATCGTGATTGACTTACCTGTTAGGTACCTGTTTCGCGATTTATAAGTTGGTGTTATTGTAGTTATGGCTAAGGAACATGATAGAACAACGTCCGCATACTGAACATGAACAACGAAAGCGAATCTTAACTTAAAGTCTGCTCAACCAAAAAGCGACTTTCAGGGTCCACAAAGGTATTTTGCGATGAAAATTTTCTTTAAAATAACTAAAACGTGAAAAGTGCAGAGTCATCTAATCCAGGTAACGCCATGAATGAATAGAAAATGACCTCAAACATCTTGGAGCGCACAATTGAAGAAAAACAGTAGGCTAAGTATCCGCCAATATCGATGGTTGTTTTTGGGCGCCACTTATAAGAAGATAAAAACTTTCGTATTCCAGGAAACTTCTCCGTCAACAATGTGGTACGAATGTTCCAATCTCCATCTGTACTTTTTCAGTTTTCAGCTATTTATAGCAGATGCTTTTCTTTGATGTCTGGTATTTCGTTTACAAAGAAATAGAAATATCTACGTGTATTTTTGTTCAATCCCCTTGAAACCTTTTATACACTGTAAGTAAATTTAATTTTAACTCCCATCTTTGATGTCAATTGGATTTCATCTATAACAACATCTGATGAATAAATGTCAGATTTTCCTTAGTAAGACCTGAAACGTGAAAGAGTTTACGCCAATCTTTGCGTTTTATATTAAGCACATGTGTGATGCCCACCCAATGAAATCCCTAATGGAATACTTTTCCAATTAGCCAACAAACTACATTCGTGTGTTCTCATATCTCTCTCTTGTGTAACAGTCTCTTTCTCTCGCTCTTAAAGCCGAAAATTCATAATTAACTACCCAAGACACTTGTTGGTGTCAGCCAGTCAAACAAACAGCTATAGTCGCATGTTTGCATGACATTTACAATTACTAAGCCGCCAGGTAAATAAAACTTTTAACGACTTTAACTTGTCATAATGAGCTAACGTGAGTGGCGAGCAAACAACCAAACGCAAATGATTCCCCATCTCCACACCCAAAAGTAGGTATACAGTATTTGTGCCCACGCTTAGTGATGGAATGGAAAAATGTTTCCCTGAAGATCGGTTAACTGGACCGGATATTAACATAAACGTTCCTCGCTCTGAATGACTCACTTAGTAAACGCATAATGACACTATGACAGTCCATAGGCGCTCATGAAGGAACACACCTTTCCCATTATTTTCGGAATTGATTTCCAGTACCACTTAAGTATTCAACCCTATCGGATCGAAAATGAAGTTTTACCGTATCGCAAACATTTGGCTGAGTGTCCTTGCGGCCATCGGCGGCTCTCAGTGTGACTTTCAACAATGCAAGGATTGCAAAGAAGTCATAAAAACTCGGCAGACCATCATCACTTCCCCCAAGTATCCGGAGAACTATTCATCCAGTATATGCTGTGATTACATCCTTCGTTCGCCGTATCGCTGCTCCACAAACTATCACATACAGTTTCTTGATTTCTCTGTGGAACCATCGTTGAATTGTGCAAATGATTTCCTGGCCATTGGCGATGGGAAAGACACTGATGTTGATGTTCGTAATTACAATGGTGATATCCTTTGTGGCCGAGTGACTGGCATAAGAAAATACCAATCCCAAGATGGGGTGTTAAGAGTGCGATTTGTGGCAAACGATGTGGTCGAGGACAGAGGCTTTCGCTTGTTAATCACACGCTTGTCATGTGAGGAAACAACGACACCCAATATCACTCACCACACGAAACTCAAGAAACCGACAGTGACACTTCCCAATTTGGACCTCCTGCCGCCTCTTCAAGGAAAACATACCAAACAACCTGACGTAACTGATTTGACAAAACAAACTAATAACTATGAAGGAGAGCAATATTTACCACCATCGGAAGGATATTTACCGAACAATCCGGCGCATCCATTTTACCCGCAATCACCGGTTCCTTTGACGCCCACCAACAACGACTACTTACCGCCAGGAAATCTCTGTCCCTCCTCACCGCCACTGATCCTAGGAAACACATATAATCCGCAAACTAACAACCCATCCGAACAGCTACCATCAGCAGGATCATGCTGTGCTGGCAGTTTTCGACAGCATCGCTTCTACCTTACAAGTCCTGGTTTCCCGGCGAGGGCAGATGCGAACCAGCCTCGTGATTGCTTCTTTTACATCGAAAGGTCCGGACCGAATGTGTGCCGTCTGCGTGTGGTGTTCCGCTTCTTTGCCTTAGGAAGTGCGAATGCCTATTCAGGGGAATGTGTGAATGATTTTATTGAGATTGATGGCGAAAGGATGTGCGGCTGTAGGACGGGATTTGTCTACACCCGTGAGTGGGGTTTGGGGGCCAAAGTCATTCGCTTGAGAACGTATGGTCGAGTTAGTGGCACGACATCGATTGGCTTCTTACTGGATGTCACACAGGAAGACTGCGGTGTGAGATATTCCCGACAAGTGGGGGCCGAACCCAATAAACTAATACCGCACGCAATTGTGGAGACAAACAGTACATCCAGGACGAAGTTTTTCTTGCACGATACAAGGACGGAAACATTGGGTTATTCGTCAAACGATGGAGTGAATTCCAAATTGTTTTTCAGCCAAACCAATGCCTGTGAATTTGGCTTCGCTGATTTGTTGAGGATTTCCTTTGATCCCTTGTGGGTAGCCAGACCTCTGTGTTATTAAAATTAAAACTGTTTAACTTTTAGTTAACCCCTTAAGTAATGATTTAAATTCAAGTGCATTCAGTATTTCGCTTTTTTTTGTTATACATTTGGAATGGAAAGCAATTTTTTGATCCTAAATTGTAAAGCATTCGTCTAAGGATCCTTTTATAGATTCAATAAAAAGAAAACAAATTTTAAATGGAATACCGCCCTTACAATGAGGTGATAAACGTTCACTTTCCCGCACAAATAACTGTTTTTTTAATGCCCCCAGAGATTGTATCCTAAAAACGAAATGTAGACTGCGAGAAGGACCCATGAAAACTCCCCCATGAACCCTAAAAGAACATTTTATTACGACAAATCGGCATTTTGTTCGTTATACAGTAGGACATTTGGCACACAATAAAACGCATTACCTATATATGACCTACCAGCCCAACCATGGCTGCACTTACATGCTGTATAATAAAAAGGATGATAAATTTGTACTTTTAAGTAATAAACATGAGTGGGAAATACCGGAAACATTGGGAATTTACTAACACGCCCCATAATGCCTCGCTTGCTGTGGGCTTATGGTTAACAAACCATTTATTGTGCATTAAAAGTGACTTGTAACATTAACGCGAAGTAAAATTGGATAGGTCAAGGTGTCCATTATAGGAATAGCATTACGCTATGGTAATAATTCAACATCCTGTGGGTGTTGAAAGCCAGGACATGCATTGAAAGGGAATTTGTTTTAAAAACTCATGGCCACTGTCTTTAAAAAATATCTTTAATAAAGATTAGTATCTTTTTTTACCTACTTTGTGGAGCTTTGTGATCCTTAGGTAACTGCATTAAAGTTTGTTGAGCTTGTTTCTGTGTTCATCTTAGTCCACCGTTTAAGAATTGTTTATTTAGCGGGAATGAGCGTTGATCTAGCTATATAGCTCATAATTATAGTTCACCGTTGAATAATTTTCTCGAAAATATTCGAATGCAAACGTAACCGAATAGTTTAGGAGGAAGTTTTATCTCGCAACATCTAAAATCCAAGGATCTTTATCCGCTTTTGACAGAGTTGATTTCAGATCGAACTAGGATAAAGTCCCCTCTCTTATTTTAGAAGCGGATAAGTGGGAAGCTATATTCTCACTTCTTAGTCTAAAAAAACAAAGATTAGCAGGAGTCCGTCAGGTTCTTGTTGATAATTCGTTCTGCCCAACCGCCAAAACCCTTGCCGACCGCGTCTCACTAAACCTTTCAGCAAGCCCATCCTCAGCGTCACCAACATCAAGTACAGAGGACCAGTGGCAACAGTGCCAGCGTGCCATCAGGAGTGCCGCTACCGAAGATCTGGGTTTCACTAGGCGACCACGACGAAACCCCTGGTTCGATGAGGAATGCCGCCAGGCATATGCAGCCAAGAACGAGGCCTATCAATTAATGCTGCAGACAAGAACCAGAGCGGCTGAGAGAGCTGCCCGTGAGCTCTACGGGCAAAAAAGAAGAGAGGAACACCGACTTCTCAGAAGGAAAAAGAAAGGGCACGAGAAGCGAGCGGTCGAATCAATTGAGGGACGCTACTGCAGAGGCAATGTTCGAAAGTTCTACCAAAGGGTAAAACGTTCCACCCAAGGATACAAGGCCCGAACAGAAGCCTGCAGAGATGAGCATGGGAATACAGTAGTAGATTCACAGTCGGTGCTGAAGATTTGGAAAGAACACTTCTGCAGACTGTTAAACGGCGGAGACAGCCAACAACCAGCTGTCAGGCAGAATGATCTGTTCAGTTTGGGCGATGATAGCCAAAATTTCCGTCCACCCGACCTACACGAAGTGAGCATAGCGATATCCAAACTTAAGCTGCTGGAGCGGATGGCCTCCCGGCCGAGCTTTTCAAAGCAGCGGGAGATGGCTTGGTAAGGAGCATGCACCAAGTCATCTGTAAAATATGGTCGGATGAAAGCATCCCCGACGAATGGAACCTCAGCATCGTGTGCCCCATCCACAAGAAAGGAGATACTCTGAACTGCGCCAACTACAGAGGAATAAGTCTCCTGAATGCCGCGTATAAAATCTTGTCGGCTGTATTGTGTGACCGCCTAAAACCTTTCGCCAACAACCTGATCGGCCCATATCAGTGTGGTTTTAGACCAGGGAAGTCAACCATCGACCAAATTTTCACACTCCGACAGATCTTGGAAAAAACCCAGGAATTTCAGATCGATACACACCATCTATTTATCGACTTTAAAGTCGCCTATGATAGCGTATATAGGGACGAATTATACAAAGCCATGCCAAGTTTTGGCATCCCCGCAAAGCTCGTCCGTCTGTGCATGATGACCATGGAGAAATCTCGCTGCTCCGTTAAAGTCGGCAAGAACACCACCGATCCATTTGATGTCGAAAAAGTTTTGAGACAAGGCGATGCGCTATCATGTACTCTCTTTAACATCGTTCTTGAAGCAATTGTACGAAACTCACAAGCCAACACCAGAGGTACAATTTTTCAAAAGTCCGTTCAACTACTTGCCTATGCTGATGATATTGACATCATTGGGAGAACGCGGCGAACTGTCAGTGGCGCATTTGCAAGCATCGAAACGGAGGCGGCGAAGATGGGTCTGGCTGTTATTGAGGACAAAACGAAGTATATGCTGTCAACGAGAAGGGACTCTCAACATCGGCGACTCGGAAAAAACGTCACGATGGACAGATACAACTTCGAAGTAGTTAAAGACTTTGTCTACCTGGGCTCCACTATCACTTCGCAAAATGACATCGGCGCAGAGATAAAGCGAAGAATCACTTGCCAATCGCTGTTTCTTCGGGCTAAGAAGGCATCTAAGAAGTAAAGCCGTCTCTCATAGAACCAAGGAGATATTTTATAAGACCTTAATCATCCCGGTTCTACTGATGTATGGTGCAGAAGCATGAACCCTGTCAAAAGCGGATGAAAACCTTCTGGGATGCTTTGAGAGAAAAATTCTTCGAGTGATATTCGGTCCAGTTTGTGACGATGGAGTGTTGAGAAGAAGATTCAATGACGAACTATACGGGCTATACAGCGACGCTGACCTGGTCAAAAAGCTGAAAATACAACGGCTGAGATGGCTGGGACACGTGGAGCGTATGGACAACAACGCACCAGCCCGACGAGTCTTCGAATCCACCCCTGAGGGACAACGCAGAGGAAGACCCCACCTTAGGTGGCGCGTACAATTGGAGAACGACCTCAACCAACTTGGTGTGCGTAACTGGAGGCAGCTGGCGAGGGACCGAGCTGGCTGGAGGGGCTTGTTGGTTGAGGCCGTGGTCCACCCTGGACTGTAAGCGCCACCAAAAGTAAAGTTACCGCTAAAGCTATTTCAAACTCTTTTGTTTCTTTTGGGACTTTTATTAAGAGCTATAATTTGGTTCATTCTGCTCGAGCTGCCTTACTGCGTTCGCAAAGCCCTCCCGTTTCGTGTCACTTTTATCGGAGTTCGGAATTACTGCCCAAAGAACTAAGAAGTTTCACTTCAAAAAGACTGCATTTGCAGGTCGGCAGTGTGCATCAAACCAGGAAAATAATTTAGTGGTGTTGGTCGAGTGAAATTAAACACATTAGTAGTGGTACTTTGATGGCTTTCTGGCAGTGTTGCCAGTCATTAATATTCGAAAATTATATAGGGATTTCTATATTTTGTTTAGATTTTTGGTCAGATTTTGTACAAAGCGCACGGTAGTGCCCCAGCCAAGTTCTCTAGTATAGGACATTCAGAACAGAGCAAACAGAAAAATAAAACAAGAGACGACGTTTCTTTCTGCACAATGTCTTTATTGCAACTGCCCTAATCTAATTTAACAAATCTCGTCATAGCTTAGCTGTGGATAACCACTCGAATTATGATATGTATTATGATATGTATAATATGTACTTAGTCAAACAATGAATACGGTAAACATAGTTGTGCGAGGAAATTTGAAGGTGAAACTGTGACATCGTTCGATTAGTCTTATTGTAAGTTAGGTATTTAAAATAAGATACATAAGCGAGCATGTAGGTGCATGGATTTGTGAAGACAGGGTGATCAGTTTTTTATTTAGAAGTCGTACAATACGTTTTGTTTGAAATCGCTTCTTACAACTCGATCATCCTGACAATGAATCGTCCTCGATTTATCGCATGCATGTACATAGACACTTTTACATTTTACAAAATGTTCATTCAGAATATATATATCTACATATATGTATATAGAAAATATAACATTGTAATAAGATAGTTTTAAAATTAAACTCTTCAAAATCATAATAACACAATTAACTTAAAACGAAATGTACAACAGGTATAACATGCTATCAATGGTTTTCAATATTAAATTCACATCCTTTTTTCTATACGAAATTGACAAATATATAAAACACTATATCATATACAAATAATAACAAACAGAAAATATCGATACGTGTGAAACTTTTATAAATTAACATACAGTTTCATGTTTTCAGGAGATGCAACTCCTTCGTATGGAATTCGTGATATTTGAAGATTATCTAAATCTTTTACTACATATCTGTCATGCTCAAGAGATTTTATAATCTGATAAGGACCTTTATATTTAGCTATCAATTTTTTGTTTATTCCAGGAGTATTTACAACATTTTTAATCATGACATAATCACCGACCTTGTATGGGTATGGGGTTTTATGTCGCTTGTCAAAATAAGATTTATTCACATCCTGACTACGAATGGTTTTTTCATGTGCTTGTCGTCTAACGGACTCCAGATCCCTGGCCTCTTCTGTGGTGATATTTTGCTCTAAATACTCACGAAGTTTATCACTAACTATACCTTTTTGAGTAACGCCAAAAAGTAGAACGCTTGGACAAAACCCTGTACTTTTGTTTTCTACATTGTTAAGGGCGAATTCTACTTTGCTTAAGTGTTTTGTCCACTCACCGGGTTCTATTTCGCTCTCTTTGGCAAGCATCGGAGTGAGGCTTCTATTCATCCTCTCTACTTGCCCGTTAGATTGAGGTGAACTCGTCGCGATCTTAACATGCTGAACATTGTAATTACTACAGAAAATGGCAAATTCCTCAGACGTAAAACAGCTCCCTCTGTCAGATACTATTCGGGTTGGTTTGCTGTAATTTGTGAAGTATGATTCTAAACACATTAGTGCCTCTTTTGTACTTGTGCTTTTGACAGGGTAAAGCTTTGTGTACTTAGAAAACCCATCAACCACCAATAATATGTGTTTTTTAAGATTCCGAATGGCTGAAGGTAAGGGACCATAATGGTCAATGTGAAGAGTCTCAAAAGGTTTATCACCTTTGGGAATACTGTGCAATACTCCCTCCTTTTTGCCAGTTGGTGGCGAGAAATGTATACATTTTAAGCAATTGCTTATATGATTTTTGATTTTGGCTTTCATAAAAGGAAACCAGTACGTTTTCTTTAGAAAATTGTAACATTTTTCGACACCAACATGGCATAAAGCATCATGGTGAGTCTGTATAACATTCCTTTCCATCTGCGCTGGGACGTAAAAGAACACTTTCTTATTTATTTTACGATAGACGAGACCGTTTATTAATTCATAGCATGGACTTTCCCTTTTCTCTAGCATATCTACTAGTCGTCTTATGACTGTATCCTTTTGCTGAGATGCAGCCAGGACATGCTCAAAAGATTCCGGTTCAACAATAAGTATGTTGTGACACCTGCTGAGTGCGTCAACGTGACCCATTCTTTTACCATCCCTATGCTCGATTGAGTAATCGTATTCTTGCAGCTCTAAAGCCCAACGTGAGATTCTTGGATTTAATAGCTTTTTGTTAAGGGTAAGTGTGAGCGACTTACAATCAGTAATAATTTTGAATTTGATACCAGTCAAATAAATCCTGAATCTCCTGAGGGCATAAATGATAGCCAATGTTTCTAACTCGTAAGAATGATATTTAGACTCTGGAGCTGTGGCACGTTTGGAAAAGAAAAAGATTGGATGCAAACGTTTGTCTTCTTGACGCTGTAAGAGCACTGAACCAAATCCAAAGCTACTTGCATCACAGTGCAATTCTGTGTCTGCATTTGGATTGTATATACTTAGTAATGGCGCATCTAATAACTTTTTTTTAAGCATATCAAAAACCAACAATTCTTTTTCAGCAAAAATAAATTCGGCATCTCTTTTCACAAGATCGTACAATGGTTTGGAAATGATTGAAAAGTCCTTGATAAATTTACGGAAATATGAACATAAGCCCAAAAAGGAATGCAAGTTTTTGGTGTTTGTAGGCCTAGGAAACTCTTTTACAGCTCGTAATCCATCCGCGTTTGGACCTATACCATCTGCAGAAACCTCATACCCTAAATAAGTTATTCTTTCAAGTACGAATGAGCACTTATCGAGCCGGAGTTGTAAACTATGTTCCCTTACTAATTCCATTACCTCTTCTAATATTTTAAAATGTTCCGCCATAGTTTCCGTAGCAATAAACAAATCGTCAATGTAAATTAAAAGTTTTCCCGATTTTAAAAGTTTTTTAAATATTAAATTGATATACCTCTGAAAGACGGCCGACGCATTTTTAAGCCCAAAAGGCATTCGTAAAAATTCGAATTGGCCCAATGGCGTTATAAATGCGGTATATTTAATTGATTCGAGTGACATTTTTACGTGGTGAAATGCGCTTTTCAAGTCAAGTAAAGAAAAGTACTTTTTAAGTCGCAAGGTGTCTAACTGATCTTCTATTAAGGGTATTGGAAAATTATCCTTGACAGTAATACTATTTAATTGACGGAAATCAATACACAACCTCAATTCACCAGTCTTTTTTTTCACCAAAACAATCGGTGAAGCAAAAGGTGATTTGCTTTCCCTAATAACTTTCTTATCTATCAAATCATCTAGTATATTTTGTAGCTCAGTTTTATGGGCATACGGGAGCCGTCTTGGAGCACAATTAAAAACCTTATTCGCATCAGTTAACACAATTTTCATTTCAAAATCGGAACACTCATCTGAAAACTGTTTAGTATTCGAATTACTATTGATTGAAATACTCCCAGAAACTAAATTTGTTATTTTCGCTTTCTCTTCGTAGCTTAATTTTTCACTAATATTCAAAGAAATTTCATTTAAGTCGTTGCACGTATCAATATTAAAAATTTCATTATTTTCGCTTTCAAAAGTATTAGTTTCAATTTCCTCGACATTTTCGATTGCAAAAGTATTAGTTTTAATTTGAATTTGTTCTTTATCTAAAGTTAATTTAATATTTGCTTTTTGCAAAAAGTCTCTTCCTAAAATTATTATGTTTTTCATTGTGTCGTTTTTAACTACATATAGATATAAGTTAGTACATAAGTTATCTTTCTTAATTTTGCAAAATACCTTACCATAAATTACTAACTTACTGCTATTAATACCGATGAAGTCTTGTGCTGCGGATTCTACAGTTGTCATCATATACGGTTGGACATATTTCAGCTGAACGAAGCTAATGGGGCTTCCAGTGTCAATCATAGTCATCGCATTCATCTTTGTACTAATTGCTCCAGGATCGTCGCTGATGAATTCATACTCGAAAACGCCATGGAAATCTTCTAAGAATGAAGGGCTCGAACAGTTGTTGGTTGATTCGTGGTTTTGCAGCATCATGACAGTAGCTGATTGTGGACAGTCCTTGATAAGATGCCCCATTTTTCCACAACGAAAACATGAACCCTTATCTCTGCGTGGCTTTGGACAATTGGTGACGACATGTCCAAAGTCATTACAATTGTAACACTTGATGCTGATTTTGTTGCGTGCTTGTGGTGTAAGCTTTGGTTGTATTGAAGCTCTGATATGACTGCTCGTGCTCGAAGATGTTGATGGCTGGAATTCTGGTCTCATTTTCTCGTATTTCCTCAAGGTGACCTTCAACTCGGACATGCTGTTGGCTGTAAGCAGAATTTGTTTATTAACCATTGAATCGGGTATACCTTTGATTATATAATTTATGATGTCCTGCTCTTCAATGTCCGCTGCACTGGCGATTTCCTGCATCGTTAAAACATACTGCTGGTAATTTTCATCCTTCTGTTTCTTTCGGTTGCGCAAGGCATTGTGGACGTCAGAGGCGGTTGAGTGCTGATGAAACTCACTGAGTAAAGCTTTTTTCAACTCAATCCACGAATGGCACGATGTTGATCTTAAAAATAGTTTTGCGGTTCCTTTCAGCAATCGCTGAGCGTAGATGAAGCATTTGGATTCGTCAAATTTATAGATGAGTTTGGATTCTTCAAACGCTTTGATCCATCTCGCGATAGGGAAGTTATCGTCACCAGAAAAAGTTGGAAGGGAATCTTCTATATCCCTAAAACTTACGCTGTCAGCTATAGCAGATGGGGTGACTGATTCTACAGGGCTGCTCAATTCGGCCAGTCTCTTCTGCAACGCATAGATTTCTTCCTTCCTCTTCACGACTTGCCGCAAAGTCTCCAACTGTTGGGTTACCAGTCTATTCTCCTCTTCTAGCTCTGAAGAATTGTCATCCTCACTAATGCCATCAAGGACAGCTGCTGGAAAATACTCCTCCATTTGGGCATCAGTGAGCTGCGCAATTGCATTCTCCAATCGAATTTTCAGTGCCACTTTCACTCCAGTTGTAGACAAACCCAATTCGGCTAATTTGTCTTTTAATTGTACCACAGTGGCAATTTGCAAAAATTTCGTAGCGCGTGATGCCATTGAAATCACTAATTAGTTGCAATGCTTCTTCGTAAATAATTGACCAAATCAAATTAAACAATGTGCATAACATAAAATCACACGTAACATAAAGGTCCATAAAGTATCATAAATTGATTAAGAACATGCAATAATTTCGTGGCTTAAATAACACGCGTAATGTAGGTACAGGTACACTATCTCACTTCTGATATAACTATAGGACATTCAGAACAGAGCAAACAGAAAAATAAAACAAGAGACGACGTTTCTTTCTGCACAATGTCTTTATTGCAACTGCCCTAATCTAATTTAACAAATCTCGTCATAGCTTAGCTGTGGATAACCACTCGAATTATGATATGTATTATGATATGTATAATATGTACTTAGTCAAACAATGAATACGGTAAACATAGTTGTGCGAGGAAATTTGAAGGTGAAACTGTGACATCGTTCGATTAGTCTTATTGTAAGTTAGGTATTTAAAATAAGATACATAAGCGAGCATGTAGGTGCATGGATTTGTGAAGACAGGGTGATCAGTTTTTTATTTAGAAGTCGTACAATACGTTTTGTTTGAAATCGCTTCTTACACTAGTAAAGGCACTAACCCTTTTTACATGAACAAACTCAGGCTGTTTTCGACCCCCTCTTACTTTGGAAACAATTAAGCCAAATACCTACCTACTTCAAACTTGAAACATTCACCAAGTTCATTAAAAGGGTACTCACCAAATTTCATCTCTATAGCATTAGTGGTTCTCAACATACAGGACTTAAAAAATCGCAAAAACTCAACACTTAATCACTTAGATGATGATCACCAAATTATTAAGCACTTCCGGACATCCTAGAATCGTGAAATTTGGCAGAATGCTAGATCCTGTGGTGCATACACTGGGAAAAGTCCGAAACTTGAGATTTTCCAAGTAGAACTTACAGTGTACAGAAAGAAAACAATATAGCATTTTATATTCTCCATTTAGGAGGCGTGGTATCTGCCCACTTTTGAAAATTGGTTATTATTTATTTTGGCCACTTCTCATTGCCATAGAATGTTGAAATTTGTTAGAGCGGTAGGACTTGCAGTGTATGAAAAGAGAAATTTCAAAAATTAAAAATTGTCCATTTAAGGGGCGTGGAATCTGCCCACTTAAAATATGAATAGAAGTTAATCTACCTGCTGAATGATGATAGTCAGTGTCTATTGACATATTAAAAAGCGAATGAATGAAAAAAAATGAATGAAAACATTTCAGCGTTGTTTGTAAAATCTAGTAGTAGTGAAATCACACCAAAAACATAAAAAAAGAGCCAAGTTTTCTTAACAACAAAAATTAGGCGCGTAACTAGACAGCCACGAAGAGTAAAGAGATCTAAATGTACGCTCAGATCTCATCTCAGATCTGTACGACGGAACTCAGCGAGCTGTCCGTCACTGATGGCATATTTGCAAATATCACCTCAGAAATCAAGCAAAATTTCCGCTAGCCGATCGCTGTTTCTTTGGCCTAAGAAGGTCATTAAGTATTAAGTCCAGTCAAATTAGCGATCAGCCTCGGAATGAGAGATAAAAAGCTGAATTTGCGAACATACCTTAACTTTGGCATTTTAAATGTTCGTTCGTAACTTATTCAAGGTAAATGGTCAACAAAATCGGATTTTCACATCTGTTACATAATTGTAGAGCATACAATTTGCAACAAATTTAATTTGAAAAATTGTTTCATGCGCTCAACCGTTTTTAAGATAGAGGGCGGTGAGCGCGCAACGCTCAGCCTTATGAGGTAGATTTTACTTTACTGCCCAGAGCCCAGCCCATTCGAAAAAAAATTCATTTTGTTTTGTTTAATCCGATTGATTTTAATTCACTGAGCTGAAATCTGCAAAAAAAAAAAAAAAAAAAAACTGGCGTTCTCTTACCGTTTAGGCGTGGCACGCTCCCAAAGATCCAAAACCTATCCTTCCGAGGTTGACTCGTAAGGCCTTGTCATGAACACTATAGGGAAACTCTATATAACCTCTCAGGTCTGCTATATGGCTTATCGGCGTGCGGTTAAGCGTTAACATGTTTGAGTTGAAGTCCAGTTTCCTCTGTGAGCGGTACTGTTTTCAGTTGTCCTTTAACTAGAGGTTATACGTATACCTGATGTTGTGGGCAAAGTTCATCCTCCTACGTCAATTAGTTCTTGAGATAGAACTATAGAAATAAAATTGGCTTAGTTGATTCGGACAGACATCGTAGCGAAAAGAATAAGGTCCCTCCCTATGGAAATGGAACCTTAAAAATTAATCCTGGGGCCCTACCTACACTGTATTTCGTACCGAAAGTGAAATTTTCCGAAACCGAATATTTGGTACTCTCTATTTCGAGAGCGGAATAAAATCTCCAAATGTCAAAAGCATTGATATATGGAAAATCTAAAGTGTTACAGAGTAGGAATTCAAAAACGGAATGAAAAGCAATTTCGAATAGGATTGACTTTCCGAACGAAATATGTATAACTTGAAAACCAACGCCTCGATTGAGCTCAAATTTGCAGATAGTCTTAGGTATTGTTCAAGAAGTGCTTCCGTGAAGACTGGTCAAAATTGGACAATGGGGCGTGGCACCTCCAATACAATAACATCTTCTATGGAGTGAAACTCGATGACGTTATAACTCGATAACCGCTGGGCCAATTCTCATGATCGATTATTTTTTGTTTTCTTCGTATTGCTGGTATTTCAGGTTTACGCATAAAAGAAAATTCCAGAAAGAACATAACAAGCAATACGAAACTGTAAAATAACAGAAATTATACATGACATTCTTCTACATTCTTCTTGGTGTTCCCAATATTCGTCACAATCCTATCTACCCTTTGCAAATCTGCTTTCCTTCAGAAAGATATTCGCATGTTGTTCTTCTGCATCTATTTTTACGAATCTCCGTCGATTCTTCCATGGCTGACATTTACGCGATGTCAAGCTATTTTATACGTAACATGCATTGCCTATGATTTTCAGATAAACTTACCGGCGACCGACCAAAAATGTTCTTCAAAAAAGCCAAATCTGTCTGAAAATCAGAATGTTGAGTACAATGAACCCACTCGTCTTTGCTCGTACTCACGAATTGTATTTCCAATGTTACAAATTTTACTACTTTAGCATTCACGAGTTTTTATACCCTCCACAGGAAGGTATATTCACTTTGCCATTACGTTTGTAACGCCAAGAAGGATTCACCGGAGACCCTATAAAGTATATATATTCTGAATCAGGATCACATTCTGAATCGATTTAGCCATGTCCGTCTGTCTGTCTGTCTGTCTGTCTGTCTGTCTGTCTGTCTGTCCGTCTGTCTGTCTGTCTGTTGAAAGCACGATAGCGTCCAAACGAATTGACCTAGGTGAATGAAATTTTGTGAGAGGACTTCTTTCTACCGTCGTCAGGTTGGTATTGAAAATGGGCAATGTCGGTCAAGTAGTTCTGGTACCTCCCATACAAAACCTTGTGTCTCTCCGCCTGTTGAAATCACGATAGCGACCAAACGAATCGACCTAAGCGACTGAAATTGTGTGACAGGTCTTACTTTTACGGTTGTCAGGTTGGTATTAAAAATGATCCATGTCGGTCAAGTAGTTCTGTTACCTCCCATACAAAGCCAATATTGGACCCATGTATCTCTCTGTCTTTTGAAAACACCTTAGCGTCCAAACGAATCGACTTAGGTGAATGAAATTTTGTGAGAGGACTTTTTTTAACCGTCGTCAGGTTGGTATTGAAATTTGTCTATGTCGGTCAAGTAGTTCTGCTAGCTCACATACAAAACTAATATTAGACACACATACTATCTTGCATGGCAAACATTTTTCATGACTTTTATGCAGTGGAGGGTATCAAAGCATCGGCCAGGCCGATGATAACACTTTTACTTGTTTTTTTTTTAAATACTACTACCGAGAAAGGCAAACCTATAACGCTTCATCATGCTTGCAGATGTATGTTAGTTCTGCACTTAAATTGCTGCAATTTGTAGTCTTCTGGAAATATATCCCCAGGAAGCGAGTTTCAAAGTTTGCTTGTCCTGTAACAGAAGGAGTTTTGGAAAGTTGATGACCTCGCGGTTATCAAGTGTACTATATGGTCATGAGCATTAGCAGCCTGTCTTGTGGGTCGTCCAAAAGTTGCATTTCGAGGGATAATGTCCTTGAGTTCCTCGGAACATCTACCATGGAAGTACCGATAGAACAAGCATAGGTCAGCGACTTGTCTTCTGTGCACCAACGGTTGCAGATTCGATGTGAGTGTAGGGTCTCCAATAAGTCGAACTGCTCGTCTCTGTATGCTGTCAAGTAGGTTAAGTGAATATTTTGGGGCCGAGCTCCATATATGGGAGCAATATTCCAGGCCTGGTCTAACCTGTGCTTTGTAGAGAAGGAGAAGTTGCTTAGGGCTAAAGTACCTTTTTGCTCTAAATAGGTAGCTCAACTCAGCGGACGCCGATCTTGCGATATAGGATATGTGGTCCTACCATGTGATTTCTGAATTGACTGTGACTCCTAGAAGGTGCATTGACTCCTTGGGATGGATTGGATGGTCATCCATTTGGATCTGAGGAACTGTTGATGCATTTTTCCTGGAAAATGTTGTGAGCTGTGTCTTGTTTGCATTAAATACAACCAAGCTGTCTTTTCCCCACTTCAAGATTTTGTCCAGATCACCATTTAGAGAACTAATTTGTCTAACTAACTAACTAACTAACTGACTGTGTGGTGTAGCCGCATTCACAGGCCCACTGTTCGAGATAGCTGATATAAGAGTGCTGTCATCAGCAAAGCTGTAGATATTATTATTTGCCGATCCAAGCAAATCGTTGATGTGGAGAAGAAATAGAGTTGGGGAAAGAATAGATCCTTGGGGCACTCCTGCATTTATAGCAAACGAATTAGATGATACACCATCTACCACAACTTGGATCGATCTTCCCAGAAGAAAATTTTGCATCCATCCGCAGAGTTGTTGTGGTAATCCATAAGACGCCAACTTGCCTAATAGGGCCCTATGCCAGACTCGGTCAAATGCCTTTGATATGTCCAAGGCTATACGTCTCGGGAAATAGCATTTGCACTTTTTTTTTTTTATATGGAAGTGCCAAAAGATATATTATTTCGTTTGCTACGGAAATTCAAATGAAATTGGAGTTTTAGATAACTGTGAATGGTGAGGAGGGTGCCTTTAGCCATAGAGGGTACTAAAGGGTGTCGATAACGATAACGAACACCATTGATTGCTACTGCCTGACCAGCCGCATTTTTGAAGAATAATTTTTCGAAAATGCCTCTAGCCTTAAATCCGTACCAAACAGTCACGCGTTGTGGATGCATTTGTTTCTCAACAATTACTCGTGGGGTTTCTGAACCCAAAATGTGACAATTTTGACGATTAACGATCAAGATGAAAATGAGTTCCATCACTGAAGATGATTTTGTTCGAACAAACCTTCATTCTTTTTAAAATATTGCTTAACAATGAAAATGCGGTGTTCTTTCGTATTGCACTCCATTTCTATTAATCCCGAACTGTTAGCTCCTGTCACATTCTTATCTAGATTTCCATTGGCATCACTGTACGATTTAATGGCGCAAAATTCAAATTATGCGTGAATTATAAGACCCCTTTATAATATTCTGGAATATTTGAGCAATGTTAGTCGTAATTGTGTTGCTATAACAAAATATTATGATGTTTTACTATAGCCATGCAGAATACACAAAAAAAAATTCCAACATAAAGTCGACTTTATTTGATGGTATTCAAGAATCGATTTACATCAGTTTTAGGTTAGTTTACTTTTATAATTTCTAAATTATAATAAATGTAGCAAATGTATAGTCATTTAGTAACTGATTGCATTTGCACTTTCACAACACGGTATATATTTGGATAAATAATTATTTAGATAAATAATATACACACACGCACACACACAAAACAGTAGGTAAATTTGTTATATGACTTTTATTTTACTTTGTTATGATATGACACGGTTTACAACTTTTAATTTTATTTATAATTACATTATTATGTTTCACTAATTGGTTTTAGAATTATGTTCTCCTTTATATTTACACTTAAGTTTAATTGAAAAACAATGAAACTATACAAAGAACTTTTTTTTTGTGCATGAAATATTGAAATATGTGTTATTTTATTTTTATTAATATTTATAAATATTTCTTTACAATTTTAAGATTTGTTTACAATAATTCTTTTTAGTTGCCGCATGAAGGGTAACAATACTGCATTTAATTTTTTATAAATATTTAAAAGTTGTTTTTTTTTAAATCCAAAGTTTTTTCTACTTAATAAATTCTACATGTTGTTGGGCTCTAAAAGAGAGAGAGAGAGAGAGAGAGAGGACAATTTTTGGTTATCAAGGAAAGGGGATGAATCTAAATATCAATTATTTAATTTAATTGTATATAATAATCCCTCAAATACTTGTTTCAGTCCAAATTTTAATTTGTTTGTTTAATGTGGGTGTTTTATTTTCCTTTGGCGTATATGTAGTTCAGTTTCGATATCGTGCGAGCGATTGTCGTCACCGGTTTCTGGTTAATGAAGATTTTTAACCCAGAAACCGAATATTGGTGAATATCGCCTTAGCGGGACGCTTACGATTGCAGAAATTCACCGTCTTGTGTTGGTTTCCGTTGCGATTTTCATGCAAGCCGACAAGAAGTTTGAAAACGTCTTCCTTGCTGGGTGTGCAGGCGTAACGAATTTCCGGTTCATAGCTGCTTCTATTAAGAAAAGAGACAAAGGTTATATTTGTAGAAATTATTAATTATGTAGTAGATGATGCTTAGATGAGACGCTTCTTATGTAAAATGACGTACTACAAATGTTGGCTATACAAGTCAAGAGCCTTATATCCGGTTTCACAGTGTAGAGTTAGTTAGTAAGCAGCTTAGGTACAGGTGAGAAGGGTGCGGCATGCTAGTGGTCGCTCATTTTAGATGGGCCTAATTTGCGCTTGTGGCTCGAATCTGGCTGGCAACAATGGCGCCCAACGTGGGGCCCGAAACCACGACCCTGAGAGTCTCATACTTTACCGACTAAGTTAGCCAAGCGAGCACTAACTTAAATTAAATTAACTCACCTGTGCTTAAGCTCACCTTTGGCTCGACCCTGGCTCACTCACAACAAATGTAGCATTAGTTTGAGTAGAAAAAAATAGTCGATTCAAAATACTCAACCCAAATGGTGCAAACAACTTGGCAGCACTTATAAAAAGGTTTGTATATTTAATAATTTATGTTGCAGAATTTGCTGCGACCCCTTACTTTATCGAAAAAGAGATTTATTGTTTAATTGAACTCGCAAAACGAAAGAAAAATGCCAATCGACTTATCTAACCGTTGACAGCTGAGTAGCTTGCCATCTGTCGACAGATGACACTATATACCAGGGGTTCCCAATCTTTTTCATCATGCGACTCCTTAGACAGGTTGAAACATTTTTGCGAAGCCCTTCTAAAAGCACAGATATATGTGAATAGAAGCTGATTTTACTGAAGATTCACTAAAGGGTTTTTCAATAAGGATGGGTCGACGACGTTGAAATATCGTCGTCCCATATTTATAACAATTTTGAAGATGAACATACCGGCATTCATCTAAAAATGCGCCTCATGGCTAAAGATGATTTTTCGGTTAAAATTGGGGTCCTCTTTAAAACTCTCCGAAGCCAAGTCAGTCATTAACGTTGAGCTCCTGGGTTAGTTGGATATTTTAGTGACATAAGCCCAAGTCCCGATGCAAAATTCGCCAAATTGGAATCTGCGAAAGGCCGATTTCTTGTGCATGACGAGAAATTGACTGCCTCGAGTTCTCTTGTACACTCCGAACCGTGCCAATTGAAACCCCTTTATTTAATTTTGAATGCCAGGCAAATATATAAGAGTGCCAACCAGGAAGCAAGTCTGACTGGAAATGCGGGAAACTCAAATGCGCTTAATCTTCGACTACAATATAACTATTGGATTTCGCTTCGACCTTGCTCTTGAAATTAAGTGGTCACTGTAAAACTGAGCATGACCGAGTGTACGCGTACTTTGGCGTCATATTCAATACAATTTTAAATTGTGTACGCATACAGTGTCCTTAAAAGGCATAAACTTTCAGCTAGGTTTCAGAAATCGAGCGAAATCGAGTGAATTCTTTTTCAGTGTTCTGCATTTCCAGCGATTCGGAAACTCATTTTTTCCAAATCATAATTTCACTTTGTCTCAATTCCGAAAATGTTGAAATCGAAATCGAATACATACAGTGAAATGTGGAACATAAAAATTCATTTCCGATTTCATTTCGAGTGAAAGTGAAATGTGGAACCTAGCAGTGTATTCACAGGTGGAGTTCTTTTAAAAAGATAAACTGCTTGGTTCCACATTTCACTTTCACTCGAAATGAATTTTTGTGTTCTACATTTCACTGTATTTGATTTCGATTTCAAAATTTTCGGAATTGAGACAAAGTGAAATTGTGATTTCGAAAAAATTTCGGTGTTTCCGAATCGCTCGAACTACAGAACACTGCAAAACGAATTCAATCGATTTACAATTTCAATTTCACTCGATTTCTGGAACCTAGCTGATAAGAAATGAAGCATATGGAAGTGTGAAGGGTTTTTAGTTATATGTACTAAGAAAACCAACGCATAATTCACACCGTCAACTGAACTGCTTTTAATTAATTTACACACATAAATCATTCTGGAAATTTACGACTCAACCGAGTAGACACAAAACCGACCCCAACAGCCCAACACCTATGTGAATATTATACATTGCTTAGCAACTCACCCTCGATTTCGGCTATGCCTCTTCCATGGATACCTTCGGTAATATCTTGAACGTTTTTCCATGCCACTGTTTAAAGGATACAATGGATTGCTGTCCTCACCTGGATTCTCTTCCACATAAACCACTGGCAAGGGATCAGATGAGGGATCCTTAAATTATAAGAGAAAAAAAAGTGTAAATATGAAACCCATTCTAGTCCTTCATTATGTAGAGGGTCTTTTGTCAACAGAAAATATGTAATTCACATGTTACCTCCAATAGCCTCATCAGCATTGCCGACTTGCTAACAATGTCCTGCTCTTGTCGGATGTCTTCCTCGAGTTTTCGCAGTAGTTCATATTTTTCTGGCACATCCAAATCATTGATAGTGTTGTCCATATAGTCGTCCTCACCGTCCGCTACATCGGTTCCAGTGGCAACAACTGCTGCTGCTTCGGCATTTAGGGCACGTAAAAGTTCTGCAAAGGAAAAATGAAAGAATTTGAAAAATTCAAATGTCACGATTAGCTGAATTGTTGCGGGACAACTTTAAGTGTTACATTCATCGGATATATCGCACGCATTCTTTCACACAATAGGATTCATTTTTTATAGCTCCATTTTTTGATAGGCCTATTTGGTTCTATTCGAACCCTACCCTAGTCAATCGAAGGAGCATCACTCCATCACTGTCAGTAGAATACAATGCATGGCAGAAGGGATGAGCAGAGGAAATTAGGTTCTATTTTGAGAGGCAAAGCTGTTTCATCTACGACGCTGTGATTTCTCACTACATAGCTTGTGTGATGCTGTGAATTTCTGGAATTCTCTGAGTGATCCCCCAGTGTGACGCAGCTTTATTGTGTTTTTATTTTGTTTACGTAATCATTGGTTTTAGCAGGCGCCTACATGAGATGTGAGATTCCCGCCATTACACACATCATTAGGTGTTTTATTGTATTCACGGATGAAGTGGTTAAACTGCGCGGGGTGTCTATGGTTTATGTTGCAGAATGTTGTAATTGCCCTGGAATATCATAGTGGTTGCTTTTAGCTGTGTGCAGGATATGGCGAATGGAAGAAATTGAATTTCATACAATTCAGCATCATAATCATAAATAAATCCGAGAATTTCTCTTATCACATCGCATTGGTGGTAACGTGCTTAGGAATTTTGTTATGTGCGGCGTATTGCAAGAAACCAAATGAGTTTCCGTTTGCTGTAGTTTTTCTAATATCCACCTTGTTTTTCCAGTTGTGTTTTCTTCGTATAATGGTTTGATTATGTAATTAATGATCAAGGTAAGAGCAGGATTTGGAGTTCAAAGGTATGCTCTTGGTCTTTCCGATGGTTTCGAACAATTTGCCTTTAAATGGATAACATTTACTCACAATTGTTTAAGTCTATACTATGTCGTAGTATTTTCCTAAACCCACCTTGAAAGCAAAATTTCTGTCATCACCTAATTATATATCGAAGTCCCTTCTCTCTCTCTTGAAGCGAAGACTAATTGTCAGCTAATGAAGTATCCTGGACCACGAAAACTTACTATTTGCTGGCACTGTGTGGGTTTCTCTATCAGTGATTCGATGACGATTGGCTAACCTGCCACAACATTTACATTCTCATAGGATCGATGGAATGGGTAAGAAACTTGCCTTCTTGCCTTTAAATCATAGTTACTTGGAAGTTTTCAGTTGACATAACTAAATAAAGGCTCATTTTTGTTTCAAACTATGTATCTTTTTTTTTTTTTATATACTCTCTGCTATGCCAATAATCAAACTAATTGCAAGCTTTTACTTAAGTTAACTTTCTGTTTGTGAAAAAGTATATTAACCAATTTTTCCCCCACTTCCCAACTACATAGGGATCTGAAACTTCACAAACATCCGTAAACATGGTGACTATACATAATTCAATCGTAAGCGATGGGATTCTAAAAATGTCGCCCTCTAAGAGGGTGAAAATGGGAAAACTTTGTTTTTACTTTACTTCCTTGTCATTAGATTCGGAGAACTTAATACAAACAAAAATATATTCACGAAACTTTCTCGTTTATTGCGAATCTCGCAGAATCTCAGAGTCATTTCATCAAATTTTATGTTTAAAATCGTACCCACTCAAGATGTACCTACTCAGGGGCGTTAGGTAATAGCGCCCAAATCGATTGGGAAATAACGCCCAAAAAAACAACAAGATGGAAATAAAGCCCAAAAATAATTTGCAGTTTAATACGTATGGGGAGCATGCTGCACCCCTGCAACCCCCTGCTTGGGGTTTCTCTCAGATTTGGAGTATGTGTGAAATTGGATATATTGAAGGTTTTTTTTTGCAGTACAAACCCCCACCTCCTAAATACCAACAAAGAAAAATTTTGCCAACAACAAATTGCACGAGTATTTTTTGGGCGTTATTTTCAAATCGATTTAGAGTAGTGTGTGTAAAATTTTTGTGGTTCACTATATTGGATAGTTCAGTATACAGAGGTTCACTATATCGAGCGTCACTGTATTTTTATCAAAATCATTAGAGCGGTTTTTGTAAAATTATGCTAAAAAATGTTACAACTTTGGATTCGAAAAGCACTGTTATTTAACTGTTTGGGTAAAAACTGAGTACGACGTATATTCTTTAGGATTATAAACATTACCTAGCATAGGGGTTCCCAATCTTTTCAATACTGCGACTCCTACAGGTTATAATATTTTTGCGACGCCCTTCTAAAAGCACACAACGGAACAAAGCACAGATATGTGAACAGAAGCTGAGCTTTCTACAAAGATTCACTAAAGGGTTTTTCAATAAGGGTGGGTCGACCGACGTTGAAATGGAATAAAAAAAGCTGTGTGCGAGGTATTAACGAAATCCTTTTTTGTTATTTGAAAGGTCCATGTATGATAATACAAGGTGGCGCAAAAATAACCTTCCGATGTTTTTTGGCTGTAATTTAAAAAAAAATGAAAAACTTTGATTCTTTATGTGGATTATTTTTATTTGGTCCCGGGAAATGCATCCTTCAGCATATCGGTTGTGGCACGTGCAGTGTGTGCCTTTGCACCGTCCTGTTGGAACCACATATTTTCCAATCCCAATTCATCAAGTTGCGGCAAAAAGAACTCGTTGATCATTGCTCTGTAGCGCTCACCATTCACAGTAACCGTTTGGCCCGCGACGTCTTCATGTCCATGACATCTTCGGCTACAGCAGCAATATTCTCTGCAGAACGGCTACTCCGGGGTCTGCCACGCATGGCAGCATCTCGTGTTGTGCCAGTCTCTTCGAGGCGAGCGGCTAAACGTCGCAGTGTTTCACCAGTAGGCGTTGGACGGCTAGGAAATCTGCGACGAAATTCACGTTGTGCCAAGTCACCGACCGATTATTGCTCAAATAAATAGTCACCAATATTCCGCGTTCTGGATCAGTGTAGCGTAACATTGTTTATTAACGTGTATTTCGCATGTGTTTACTACACAAATGTCAAAACAGAACTGACATTAGGGGCCAATCGCAAAATTTATAGCATTTTCTGATAGGAGGATTACTTTTGCGCCACCTTGTATTATTGCATGGAATATAACACCATGTCTGCTGCAGCTTCTCACGTTCTCAAGGATGCAAGTCGTTCAATCTCCGCATAGACCCGCCTGAATTTGAGTGATCGCATTGGTTAGGTTGGGTTTAAGGACATCGGTCAGTTGGAGTTTATTCGCATTAAGCTATGGCTTCACCAACACCACAGGAAAAAGTCTAGCGGGGTTAAATCGCACGATCTTGTTAGCCAATTGACGTCACCTCTGAGGGTATAGCTAGAGATAACCATACCCTCAAATCGTTCATGTAGAATGACCATCGTAGTGTCTGCTGTGTGACATGTACCCACATCTTGCTGGAGCCATTTGTTATCAAACTCCATATCGTTCAATTTGTGCCAAAATATATCGGTTAACATTGTTCTGTAGCGATCGCCGTTGATGGTAATAACCTTACCAACGTCATTTTCAAGAAAAAGTAACAATGACGCCGACCGACGCAACGCACGCCGCGCCCGGTGTAAAATTCGCACCAAACAGCTATTCACGGATGCATTGCCACCTCGTGTGGGTTGGCGTCATCCCATTTATGGTAATTTGGAAGGTTAACATAGCCATTCATCCAACAATTCACCTTGTCGCTAAAGATGATTTTTCTATGATCACTATCATTAACTTTGAGCTCTTGGGTCAGTTGGATCTTGAACGGATATATAGGCCCAAGTCCCGAAGTTGAAGTCTGCCAAATACAGAATTCTTATTAACGGCAATGAATTGGCTGCCTCGGGTTCTGCTGTACACTTTCACGGACCGCGGCAATATTCTCGGCCGATATGGCATTTCTTTGTAGTACGTGTTGATCACCAAACATTGGAGAGTTAACTTTGAAGAGCCACCACGTCTGCCTTAAAATGGGCCCAACGTTTGCACTGACAAACAATCATTTTAATAGTAAACATTTATCATTTGGACGGCATAATTGTGCAACCTGCCATGATGGTTTGGCATCAGTGACTGAATAGTAAACTCCCATATTAGACAGACGCCTCCACAATGACCAACATCGGCCCGACATGACATTTTTTTTCAAATCGAGTTCAAAGCTGATACATCATGTGCAGGCGAACTGTGTACCGTATATCGTCTTGCGGCGCACAGTTAGGGAACTTCTGACCTAGCACTAGCAGTTAAATTTTCGTTCAATTCGAAAATGGCGTTTTTGAGATATGAGCAGGTTTTTTTAAAGTTCTATTATTAGGGATTTGGGTGAATATCAAAGGACGCAGTCTTTTAGAGAGTTAAGAATGATGATAGTATCTTAAAAATAAGTTTTTATTAAAGTCGTTTGGACAGTTTTCGAGAAAAAGCCAATTTTTTTTTAGAGAAAAACTGGGTAAGTATGCAGTCATGTGAAGCATGCCTACATTAACTCAACTATCAATTTTGGTTCAAATCAGTTTCAGAGCCGTTTTCGAAAAAATCTAAAATGTGTAATATTTCGTAAAATTTTTATATTTTTATATATAATAAATACGAAGTTTGAAACAAGCGTTTAAATTTCCCAGCTATGTGGGAAATACAGACATACAGATGGTCAGAATTGCGAGATCAACTTTTTTGAGTTCCCCTATCATCGTAACGCAATATATATCAGAATTGATCAAAATCTTGATCTCGAGTTCGAAATTTTGTACGAAAACAATATCTTTCTCTTACTACGTGTACGAGTAGGAGAAATTTAAAAAATATTGTAGTGTGTTTTCAGAGAGCGCAGTTTGACATTCGATTTACTCTGACGTAAAGCAATAGACAGCTCTGTGGAGGTCAAGGCCGTAGCCAGACAAATTTTTTGGGGGGGTGGGGGGGGGGGATATTATCTTTAAAAAAATAATAACTTTTTATTTTAAAGGTTGGAAGCGATTGAGGAAAATAAAATAATCTTAAATTTCAAATTTCATTTTTTTTTATTAACAAATACATCAATTACTTCGTCAGTATTTATTTCTATCTCCCGATGAATTGACATTAAGGCTAAACCAGTAAGTCGATCTTCACCGGTAGAGTTTCTTAAAAAAGTTTTTAAGCATTTCATCCTCGAAAACGTTCTTTCTGGTGTACATGTCGATACTGGTAAGGTTGCCAACATTTTTAAAAGTCGATGTATGTTGGGAAAAAAATGTTACTGCAGTCTCCTAAAGCTGTTATGGCGTTCTGTGAACGCAGTGCTTCGGGTTGTTTATGACATTTTGTCTTCCACAGTAGAAACTCAGCCTTCAAGCTATCCCAATCCAAAAATCTTTTATTAAATTTAAAATTTTCTTCGTTAAATTTTGTTTCCCTTTTTCCAAGTACTGACGGGATCAAAATATTAAATAACGATGATAGAACGCTCTTATGGTCCTTGAACCGCGTTTGGAGCTGAGTTATGAAGTCGTCCAAAAGGGAAATCATAATAACTATCCTATAAAAGTTTTCAGGATCAGACGCGTTTAGATTGGCCCTATGCTGCTGCTTCGATACTGTTCGTGGAATTTTCAAGGTTTCAATTTCATCCATAATACTTAAAAGGCCTTGCGCAGTCTCAAAAATATCTTTAAACTCTGAACTAACGTTTTCTCGAATTTTTTGAAACGTATTTAAAACAAGTAAAAGTGCTATCATCGGCCTGGCCGATGCTTTGATACCCTCCACTATAATATTATATACTGTACTTACAGGTACATTGCGTGTATAATATTGGTTTTGTATGGGAAGCACCAGAACTACTTGACCGACATAGAAAATTTTTAATACCAACTTGACAATGGTAAAAAAAAAGTCCTCTCACAAAATTGCGTTCACCTAAGTCGATTTGTTTGGACGGTAAGGTGTTTTCAACAGACAGAGTGATACATGGGTCGAATATTGACTTTGTATGGGAGGTAACAGAACTACTTGACCGACACGGACCATTTTTAGTAACAACCTGAGGACCATAAAAATAAGACCTTTCACAAAATTTCTGTCGCACAAGTTGATTCGTTTGGACGCTATCGTGATTCGTGGTCTAATAGTGTTTTTGTATGGGAGCTACCAGAACTACTTTACCGACATAGCCCATTTTCAATACCAACCTGACGACGGTAGAAAGAAGTCCTCTCACAAAATTTCATTCACCTAGGTCAATTCGTTTGGACGCTATCGTGCTTTCAACAGACAGACAGACAGACGGACAGACAGACAGACAGACAGACAGACAGACAGACAGACAGACAGACGGACATGGCTAAATCGATTCAGAATGTGATCCTGATTCAGAATATATATACTTTATAGGGTCTCCGGTGAATCCTTCTTGGCGTTACAAACGTAATGGCAAAGTGAATATACCTTCCTGTGGAGGGTATAACAAGCTTTACGTGGTCCAGAGCTGACACCAGGTCACAAGAAGCGGATTGCAAAATTTTGCACAATGGTAGTGTGTACGAAAACAAAATATTTAAGCAGCACAAGGTTATCAAAAAATCACTGGCCAAAACTGATTTTAAGAAACAGGAAGCCTTAACACATCCATAAGGTATCCGCTATGCCTTTAAAAAATTTCTTTGAACCTTAATAAGCCGTCATGATTTTCAACCCATCGAGTTTCACACATAGCCGTTAAATTCTTCCATTTAGTTTCCGGATAATTTTTTTTAATGTTTTCCTGCAACAAGTTCGTTTTGCGGATAGTTTAAAAAAATTTCCAACCGATTTTACAATGCCAATCATATTACGTATAGGCTCAATTTGACAAGACAAGAATGTCCTAAAGCGAGGTTGAATGAATGTGCACTGCAATGAACGTATAATGCTTCTGGGTAAAATTCCCGTACAACTGCTTGAACACATTTAAAACTACCCCTCATAGCGGAAGCACCATCTTACCCTTGTCCAATAAAGTTGATGCAATTTATTTCCAAATTTTTTAATACAGATATAATTTTGTTAGCTAAGTATTTTCCGGTAGTGCTTTCTAGATGGAGAAATTCCAAAAAATCGTCTCGTAAGATAAAAATGTTGTCTTTATAATCAACGTAGCGAACGCATATTGACATCTGCTCCTTTCGTGAAATGTCAGTAGTTTCATCTGCTAAAACTGCAATCAACTCTACTGAACAAGAAATTACATTTCTGGCAACGCTGCGTTGGTTGTTTATATTGGAATGCCATAACCTCAAATGTGAAAGAAATTTACCTCATTTCAGCAAACTTAAGATTTTGGTATATGATGAAACCGGAGTTTTGGTTTAGCTTTGAGTAATTAGTAAAGTAAAAATCATTTTTTTACACACATTTTTTTAAAGGAGAAGACGTCTTGATTTTTTTTTGACATGAGATCAATCACCTTGTCTGTATTTACATTAATATCCGAATGAACAGATATCACAGCAAGTGAGCTTAATCTTGCATTCGGACGCTTCGGGATACTGTTTTAATCCTTTTCATAGTTAAAAAGGTTCTTTCAACACTATATAGCTGTGGTTACTGAAAGCGTGGCGAAAACCGTAAGCAAGAAGTTTATAGCTCTAAAGATATGTAGCAAGCTACATACGTATGTAGCACTACGTCATTTTTACGTCAGCGTATGTTCCCAATGGGTACATTCCGTATACTAGTTCTCTTTGTGCACTCTCTGCTGACGTCAGTGCTACATACGTATGTGGCTTGCTACATATCCTGTACTAGCACCTTAAGTCTTGTCACATATATCAAGCAATTTCAAAACTTCGACGATATTTTTTTGCACCAAAGAATGAACTCAGCTTTCACAGCTTACACCGAAATTGCATTATCAAAGTATTGGCTTTTCCATTTCGTTCATTCGCTTAACTGCAGCATAGCCTGGGAGAAGAGCTTAAAACGATGGTAGAACGTCTTCGTTGACTATGATATGAATCTGTCCGTAAGATTTGATATTAACGAATGTATGCAAGGAATCAGTATAGACACTACAAAATAGGGTTCAGTAGAAGAGGTTTCTGAATTGGAACGCGTTGTTTTTTTCTTCAATGAAGCACTTCGAGCTGTTAGTTCAACTTCAAATAAGTCCTCGGCAAGTTGGGATGCGGATTGAAAGGCCTCTCTGAAAAAATCTTCGGCATTTTCTCTGATGTTCTTATAAGAATTCAGAACTTCTTTTGTGCGGAAACTAAATCTAAATATTTGTTCTATAGACCAAAATAAGGGCTGAAACATATAAGAACAAGAATCAGGGGGCAGATCGCGTAAAATAAAAACGATCGAACGACATCGTTTTCACTAAAGCTGTCTCTATATCATATCTGTGACAATAGACAGAGACTGCTAGTATCGAAACGACGTCGTTCGATCGTTTTCATTTTACGTGATCTGGGCCCTGATAAGAGCAGCGTTCAACTGAATAGTTTTTCGCGTACAAGGAAATCACTTTTTGGACCGCTGCAAAAAGTGTTGATGCTTTCGAAGACATCGCCCACGTTCTGCTCGTTGTTTCTTTAAGACTTATTGAGATACAACTGTCATGCCTTTCAATGAATGTTTTTTCAGAAAGGCGTACAGAAGTGGAGTTTTTCGGCTCTCTGGTCTTGGTGCGTGTTTTTTAATGACATTGCGGAAGAAAATAACTATTTCACTAAATACACCAAGAGTCAGTTTCAAACGATGACTTGCATAGTGTACATACCTAGCGTTTGGATACCTACTGTATACCTACATGGATAGTCTCCTTATTTTTATAGATTTGAATTTATATTAGAAAAGTTTTAGTTTTTAGTTTTTTGTTTTTTGTCGCTTCAGCCCCTCAAGCCGTGGCTACGTGCCTGGCTCTACAGCAGCAATGACTTCTTCTGTACGCACTGTACGACGTCTCTGTGGATGCGTATTATCATTTTAGAGTAAATGTGGTGCGAAAACGTCCCATAGTTAATCGAATTAATTGCTCTGATGGACGATTATGTTGACCGTAAAATGGACGTAGTGCGCGATACGTATTTCGAACAGAACCATGATTTTCAAAATAAATTTGCACTGGAAGTATTGTTCAAGCGTCAGTCTATTCATGTTGAAATGCCAAACCAAACTTAAAATAAATCACTTGACAGCTGACAAAATGCCGCCATTAAAAATAGTGTTGCCAACTAAAAGTTTTATACCTCTAAAAAAACACCCTTTAGAAGTTCTGGTCGAAAATTCCACTCAATTATGCATGTATTAATTATTATAATGCATTCGCTTATGATCTTGTATAAATAAAGCTAGACAGTTTCTAGTCAACCGTTGAGCGAACAACATTGTTTTAATTTCATCAGGCTCTTTTAGTCGCCTACAAAGTGGAAACATATATCTTTACATATAATAAAACTGTAGGCATTTTCTTTGTCAGCTAAAAACTCGAAAACTACTGGACAGATTTCGATGAAACTTTTTTTAAATGTTCCTTAAGACTGTGAGACTGCTATAGGCTATGTCGTTTATAGCCACGTCCTTAGGAACAGTTTTTAGCCAAAATGTATTTTTTGAAGTGAAAATATATACATACACATCATATACCTAGCTACAATTGGATGTTTATACTTTTGCGATCGTGCGACAGGATAAACAAAAACAAAACAAGACTAGCATACGTATATCTCGCATTCAAGGGTTGATTTGTTTTCGCAGTGAGTGCTATGGTCAGTTGTATGAAGGTATGTATATTATGATCGTATGTCCGATGCCGGATGGGGATGGGGTGCGTGCTACAATATGGCATGGGTTATATTAATCTTCATCTTCATAAGAGAAGATACGTATAATACGAGACAGGTTTCATTTCAGAATTTCATTCTGATATGTGGTATAGTAACAGTGTAGCGTTGGGGTAGGTAGTTGCTTGGATTCCATAAGAAGAGGGAAACAAAGGAAAGGAAATGCAGTATTCCAAATAAGCAGCAAGATCTAGGAGAGGGAGACATTTTCTTTTTCTCCTAAAAGCGTGAAAAATACTGGACAGATTTCAATGAAACACTCAAAGTGTAATTTTAAATGAACCAAATATAATTTTGTGCGAGCGGGCAAGGCGAGCACGGGTCCAGCTAGTTAATTAATAAACATATTGGTAGAGAAGTAAGAATTATTGGAGAAGTAATATTTAAAAATGCCACTCTAGACTCTTAAAAGTGTTTATATACTATAAAAGCTATAACTTTCTAACCGCTTATCAAGGTGATGTGCAAATTTTCATAGTGAGAATGAATGAGAAAATAATTGGGAAAATATTTAAAGAGATTTTGAATTTATCTCAATATTGTGTATTAGAGAATCTTCACAAGGTATTGAACACGTTTACTACTCCTAAACTCCTACTCTCACCTCAACATTGGTGATAGCCGAAAGCCCAACAATTCGACCAAACAGAAGAATGTTCAGGAGATTACAAGATATAAATGTTGTAACGGTATGAAATGACCTTCCACCTTTGTAGACACAGGAATCTACTATATTTGCCTTTCGGTGGAAGGGTGTCCGGTCGACGACGGTTTAGGCGGCATGCTAGCTTTAAGCTCGTGCTAAGCTCGTCAGTGGGGTGGGGTCTTTAACCGGCCTCCGGACTACCGTACCTTACATGCCTAGGATAAAATTTGATTCTAAAGAAGAAGGAAAAAGGATGGGATAGCTAAAAGGGTGGGAGAAAATTTGGATCTAAAATTTTGAAAAAAAGGTACTCGAAACCACTCGATCAGACCACATGCTACAACTGATGTAACGTCAGGATAGCGGCGTTCTGATCGGCCTCCTCTCTTTTCTCAAGACATATGGTACCCCTGGTGTTATGGGTACCAAGGAGCTGCCCTCCCCATTACCTTTCCTGTTACCAGGAAAGATACCATGGTTGCCACTAGCTCCAGTTTTGTGACAACCCCTAAATAGACAAAATACACAACCGTCTACTTCACTCTCTTCAGCCTCATCGCTTTCGGTCACCCCACTTTAAGTTTCTTAAAGTATCATTTTTTTCTTAAAAATGATACCTATTTAAAATATAAAAGGCCTGCAAAAAAAAAGATGATGTGTTCTTCATAAAAAAGAATAGAACCACACAAATGAATTCCACCAAAACATGCACATTTATTTATTATAAACTAATTAATCTATAATACAATACATACATGCAAAACAAATAACTTAACATAAAATTGAAATGGAATTTAAAAGGAAAAGGTAGAAGTAAAAGAGCAAGATATGCTTTACAGAAAATAAAAACTAAAATCAAAAGAGACAATACAATAATTTATTGAATAGGTACATATAAAGGTTTATAAACATACAAAACAAAATTCTAACTCTAACGCACTTAATAACTCTCTTTGCCTTATTCAAGTTCAAGGTCAAGAGAAAGAAAGAGATTTCAACTAACGAAAAGTTCACGGTCACAGGTCAACAAACTATTTGGAAATACATAATGTAATAATCACAACAAAAAAAAATATAAGAGTACGAAATTATGCGTACTGGTTTAAAAATTTATATATGTATCTAAGTAATTTTTGCTGAACAAAACGAAAAGTAAGAGAAAAAAAATTTACCTGTATATCCGGGGGCGGTGATGTGCACAACACTTTGACAGGATATGTATTTTTTTTTTTTTTTTTTTTTTTAATGGCTATTGGGGAAGAAATTTAATAGGGATATTTATACTCGCGGTTATATTTCTAATAACTTGGTACACCTGTGCTCTTAGATATGAGAATATGGGTAGCTTATCTTGAACACGAACACTCAAACTAATTTAAATTAAATGCGAAAAAAAAAGATATAGAATTTGAATAACAAGGAACAACAGAATTAAACAGAAAAGCATATACGTCTTAGAACGTAATAATATTAATACTTAAACAGGACACAAAACACTTAAAAACATATCTAAACTAGCACTAAAGTCACTTAGGGAAACTGAACAATATGAAGAAATTATAGGGTAAGAAGTTTAAATTATTTATGTTGATAGACGTAACACTTATAAGATTAGGATCTCCTCGCTGTCTCATCAATAAATTTCAGGCTCACTATCGTCGTAGAAGGATCATACTGTTTTCACCATTTAGTACTCAAATAAGTACATAACACTTTTTTTTCTGTTATTTAAGGATAATCGGGAATTATAAAAGGAGCAGATTTATTAGTTTAAGGCACGTGTTTTTTTTTCAGGATTTGGGCACTTAATATAATCTTGCACTTTTTGGTTAAATTATTTAGGTGGGTAGGTATAATTTTATTCTTCGATAACCCGAGAGATTATTTTCTGTTTTTATTATTTCTTGTTTTTTATTTCGCACGGTATCTATTTTTATTCAATTTTAGTCACCGATCCCTTCGAATTCTTTCTATCTATTTTTTTTTTTTTTTTTTCTAAGACTGCCTCCTTTGATGATTATCGGAAAAAAATCCAAGCCAGAGTCCTTGGTGGAAAAAAAAAATTGTTAGCGAGGTTTTCGCCGTTGTAAATTTGTTCGCTAACGGCTGAAAACCCTCCTAAAGCCTTTTCCCATTTTTTTTTATTTTTAAGGACATGTTTTGAATGAATGTTAGGGCCGAAACAGAAGTAGTGTGTTGTATGTTTTTATGTTTTATGTTTTGTGTAATGTGTAATGTAAATTAGGCATATGTTTCAAGCGATTCCCACAATGTACAAGTTCTTCATAGAATCCAATTACTCGTATATTGTACAACTCCACTTTAAACAATCGAACTATACCTATGAGAACTCTAAAGTATCATTTAGCAACAATTTCATGTTTTCATTCATCATCGATGCAATGCCACGTATTATTAACTGCAAGCAAGCATTAGATAGAGCTTGAAAACCCCCACTCCCATACGATTGATTATTGGTTTCGGATTTCAAAAACTTCTTCAAATTTTCGTAACGCAAGCGGAAGAATATTACACAACTATGATACTCAATCTGTTGCGAATTTGTATTTCATGAATAATAATATCAAAGGTATGTTGTGGCTTTTTGTTGTGGTTGCAGCCTCTGGCAGTGGAATATTTTTGCTCTTAAGGATAATAGATTGGAAATCAACCTTCCGGATGTTGTTGTTTGTAACTTATTCCGAATTATTGATAGAGTCTGAATGGAATGCTAATGTACGCATATTCCATGGTATCTTCAACTTTAGCAATACCCACACTCAGAGATGTGTTTGTGTATGCTCCGGGGGAGAATAACATTTTTAAGGAAGCAAATAATAAAGCACGGTGACAATACACCTCATTTCTTCTAAAAATAATTTCACACACGCTCTCGTATCATTTACTGATTTTTGTTCCCCAAATATTTACCCACACGTCTCTGTGTAATGAAATTGAAAACCATACAGTCAAAAAAAAAACCTGCCACGCAAATCCTCCTTCCTCCGGATTGTGGGCTCTGTTCGCTTTTACGCGCCATTAACCGCACATAAAATATAGGAGAAAATCCTTGACTTAAAGGCACCCTTCTTATTTGGTAATACGTATTGTAATAGTCAATATTTGTCCGTATAACGATGATTATCAACCTTATCTATATGCATGGCATACGGAGCACCAAGGTTACTAACCCTATTATGTTTCCAACGTGTAGGCTAGAGATAGTCCTGGAATCTGGTAAATGGATACATTGATACGCCAACTCATTCACCCAAATTGATATTCAATACATTTGCTGAGTAGGTCCACGTCGTGTCTTTTCAAGGATACACATTACGCCACCGATTTGTTGGTATTTGACACCTTTTCATCACGGCTAATTGAAATGTTGCGATGTGATTTGAGTTTATGGATTAAGTTTCACCATTTTACTGGGCAGGTGAATAAATCTTATTAGGGCAAACGGCTCCCGAAAATTACGCCAGATTTTTTTTTTTTTGGAAAAAATGCCAGAAACAATATTTTATAAAAGAAATAAAAAGATTGCAGTTCCAAACTTTACACACAAAAAACCTCGCACCCACTCCAAATCCCACAGTGACCCCAAGCAGGGGGTTGCAGGGGGCAACAAGGCCCCCCATAGATATTCTATTGTTATAACTGTAGGATTTGGAGTGGTTGTAAGGTTTTTTTATTTGTGAAGTTCCATAATTTTTAAATAAATAACATTTTCTGACATTTTTTCCAAAATTGTTATGGAAATTAGGCCAGAATACGAGTTGCCTTTGTTTATTATCTGGCTTAATTTCCATTTTAGTTTCTGGTGCTTTTTCCACATCTGTCTGACATAATTTCCTAAATTCTGGCAAATTTTCCAAACACAATTCTGATATTTTTTCCAAATTCGAAAGCAAAAATATTTTCTGGCATTTTTCCAAAAACAAAATCTGGCGTAATTTTTTCTGGCGTAATTTCCGGGAGCCATTGCAGACCAATAGGAGTGCCATCAATAACAGCAAAATAACTATTTCGCACATTACACAAAATAAAAACAAAAATGCATAAAACAACGGTGACCCCGATCAGAACGCGAACGGAGAGAAGTTGTTGGACTTTTGTTGTTCAAATGGAATGTCCATTATGAACACTTTCTTTCCACACAAAGATATCCATAAATACACATGGTACCGTCGAAGTCTTCAGCAGAAATCGCTGATAGATTTCTTTGTGGTACCATCGTGTATTAAAAGGATGGTTTGTGATGTTCGTGTGTTGAGAGGGGCTGAACTGTCAACTGATCACCACCTGGTGTTGTGCAAATTGTATCTCAACGATCAAATACCTATCCTGCCAAAGCGTAAACCAAGAATGGTTACGCGCATACGGTGGGAGGGGCTGCAGAACGATGAGATACGGGAGGAATTTGCACGGTAGGTATCTGCAAGGTTTGAACAAATTCCAAATGTTCCATTGAATGTAGAGGAAGAATGGCAGTTGTTTTCAACAGCAGTTATTGCCTCTGCAGGACATGTTTGCGGAGTGAAGCGGCTCGGTGTGGCGGCTGGTGGTGAGAAAAGAACCACGTCGTTTAAAACGCCTGGATTTAAAGAAGCTACCAGAGAGAAGGAAAAGGCTTTCAAGGTGTGAGTTTACTTGGGAGAATCACCTTCTCGAAACCGGTACATAGAGGCGCGAAGAACTTGCCAAATTGACTGTTAAAGCAGCCGAAGAACAATTTTGGAAGGAGTTCGGCGAGAAATTAGACCGTGATCAGGATCACAGATCTGCAAGTAAGGTGTTCTGGCCGTCTTAGAGGAAGGAAGTGGAACGTTATTGAAGGAGTTAAATCCAAAGATGATACACTTATTTCCAATGAGGCGAGGGCATCTTGCGCAGATGGAGCGAGCACTTTTCCGAATTGCTCAATCCAATCCAGGGCATCAAGGATGACACATCTATCGCCTTAAGCAGGGTGGAAAATAGTCCCACGGTAGAGGAAGTCACTTTTGCGATCAAATCGCTAAAAGCTGGCAAATCTGCAGGAGTGGATGAAATCCGGCCAGAAATGCTAAAGGCCTTAGGTGAAGAGGGAGTCAAATGGCTCGCTCGTGTCATTAAAGTGGCCTGTGAATGCGGCGAAACTCCCAGCGATTGGCAGATTGGGGTGATTGTGCCCCTTTTCAAGAAAGGGGATAAAAGGGATTGCTCCAATTACAGGGGTATATCACTTTTAAGTCTCCCCGGAAAAGTCTTTGCCAAGGTGCTGGAAACGCGTTGCAGAGCTGTGGTCGAGGCACGATTAGGAGATGAGCAGTGCGGCTTTCGTCCCGGCAGAAGCACAACCGACCAGTTATTCACTCTCAGAATGGTACTTGAGAAGGCTTGGGAGTATGCTACACCTGTTTACGCTTGCTTCGTAGATTTGGAGAAAGCATATGACCGAGTCCCTCGAGGGAAACTCTGGAGTGTATTACAGGAGTATGAAATTGACGGTTCTCTCTTGAAAGCCATTCAATCTCTTTACACAAACTCTAAAAGCTGTGTTCGGGTAAACGGCGTTAAATCAATACCTTTCACCGTGGGCGTTGGACTTCGTCAGGGGTGCGTCTTGTCTCCTCTCCTTTTCATTACTTATATGGACTGGATGTTACAGCGCAGTCTTGGCGAGGAACGTTTCGAATTGGGAGATCTGAGGATAAGTCATTTGCTCTTCGCTGATGACTTGGTCATCCTTGGGTCCTCTCAGACTGAACTTCAGCGCGCACTCGATCGGTTTGTAGCCGTTTGTGTTGAAGCTGAGATGAAGGTAAACGTGAACAAATCTGAAGTGATGGTCGTCTCCAGAACGCCTGTTCAATGCACTCTGCATGTTAGTGGAGTCCCATTGAAACAGGTGGAGAAGTTTAAGTATCTCGGGGTCTTATTCACGAGTGATGGAAGGAGCAATGCCGAGTTTTCCTGTAGGATTGGTCAGGCTGGGTCAATTTTGAGACAGCTTGGTCATTCTGTTATTAGGAGGACTGAACTTGGTGTCAAAGCTAAGTTGTCAGTCTTTAATTCGGTGTTTGTTCCAACTCTCACCTATGGTCATGAGGTTTCTCCGTAGTATTGCTGGTGTGACCCGTCGAGATCGCATCAGAAATACCAGAATACGTGAGGAACTCAATGTCGAGCAGCTACTTCTCCGGACGGAGCGATCCATGATCCATCCGTACCATCGGGTAGGCGTCCTCTAGGTAGACGAAGGATGAGATGGTTAGATCAAGTCCATAATCTCTCCTATAACCGTATGGGGATTGCCCTTGATGAGCAACCTACACCCGCGACCCACTTAATGGACAAGCGGACCATTGAAAATGAATGAATGAATGAATGAATGAATGCATAAAACAAAAAAACGAGTTTTGGACTTTATTTCATTTTAAAAAGTGCAATAAAGTCCAAATCGAAGTGGAAATAAAATCCAAACAACAAAATATATGGGGAGAATTGAAAAAAGGGTGTAATTCCGAACTTTACATACAGAAAACCTCGCACTAAGAGACGCTACTAGAGAGGCTACTAGAGAAGTTATAGAGATCGAATCCAAGGAGTTCAAGTGGGGGTTCACACCTAAACCACACCGACCCAGATAGCTAGCTTTAGATTATTTAAAAAGCATTTGGTAGGAGCTCTTTTAGAGTATTTAAGTGTTTTCCTGAAACTTCACCTTGTGGAGTGCCTCTACTAACAGATCTTTTTGCGGACACCTCACCCAGCTTGGAGTTGATAATCCGACCATTAAGCAGTAGATTAATCAGTTCGCAAAGTGAGCTGTGAATATTCAGATAATTTTTTTAATTATAGTAATTGATCATTGTACACCTAATAATTTATATTATTATTGCACTGGAATACTACTTCAATACATAAAACTGGATTTAGAAGAAATTGTTGAACTTTAAAACGCCTTTATCTCAAAACTTGCATTTTGGACTTGTGTCATTTTGATCATTCTCCATAGATTTAATATAATAGAAAACTATATAATTTCTGCTGGGAGCCATTGGAAGTGAGAATGATAAAAATGAATTTATATAGAAATCGAAAGTAGGAATATTGATTGAATTAAGTCAAAATTCGATTGATGAACTAATGTCGATTTCCATTGGGCTTTTAACGTTTTGCTCCAAGATCCTGCACAATGGAACATGAAATGAGATCACTTTTTTGCATTTATGTTTGTGTGCCATTTGACATCTCGCTCTCGAATCGAGATTATCATTATCATGCTGAGATTCCATTTATCAGGGATACTTTCATTCGACTAAATTTGACAGATGAGTTGGTATAATGTTCCCTACCACATTATCTCCCTAGCTTTGAAAAGATCAGCGGTCCAGACTTTAGCACACGTAGCTGGGTGGGGGTTGGGCTAATAAGGATTTATGGGGTAGGAGTCATCTCGCGGATTAATTTTGTCAGTTTATCATTTCGCAATTTGTTGTCTTGCTTTTTAATTATTTCGGATTTCATCAAATCACAATCTTTCATTCCACTCTGTAATCGTATCGCAAAAACATCATTTCGCATTTTTCATCTCGCAAATGTTTATCTTGCGTTGTTATTTGTTCGTATTTTGCTATTTCGCATTGTATTATTTCGCGAAATGTTTAGTTTTACAATCTATGACATGATAAGAAATTTTGCGGCAAAATTTATTTTTCGCAAAATAAAATTTCGCGAAATAATACAATGGGAAATAGCAAAATGCGAACAAATCACAACGCAAGATACAAAAAATGAAAAGGTGAACTACATAACGGGATTTAACATAATTCTTTCAAACCAACAACTGTATAATCATAAGCGAAATGGAAAAGCGCGGGAAAAACATTGCGAAATAAACACGTTGCAAAATAATTCAAAGACGGAATGAGAATTTGCGAACCAGGTATTGCGAGATAAACTAAATGCGAATCGATAAATGCGAAATAAAATTTGCGAAATGAATTTTGTCGAAAAGATCGGAATGCGGATTTATGCCATAGCTATATGGCAGCCCTCATTTTTATACCCTCCACAGGAAGAGGTATATTCACTTTGCCATTACGTTTGTAACGCCAAGAAGGATTCACCGGAGACCCTATAAAGTATATATATTCTGAATCAGGATCACATTCTGAATCGATTTAGCCATGTCCGTCTGTCTGTCTGTCTGTCTGTTGAAAGCACGATAGCGTCCAAAGAAATTGACCTAGGCGAATGAAATTTTGTGAGACGACTTCTTTTTACCATCGTCAGGTTGGTATTGAAAATTGTCTATGTCGGTAAAGTAGTTCTGCTACCTACCATACAAAACTAATATTAGACACATACTAACTCGCATGGCAAACATTTTGCATGACTTTTATGCAGTGGAGGGTATCAAAGTATATCGGCCAGGCCGATGATAACACTTTTACTTGTTAGTTATCGCATCGTTCATTTTGTTCGGGTTAACGTAATTCGTGTCTATAATCATCTATGTTGAATGGCTCATACTTCCTGGACAGCTGTATCCTGGTCATCATTTCCATTTAACAATCGGCATAAGTGGCCATTCAACATTCTCAGCGCTGGCCTACTGTGACTCCCTAGCTTGTTTTACAGGCTGCCTTGACTTAGGGCTTTGATATGTCCCTATTGCCTTATACTTTCAAACCTCAATCCTGGAGTTGCCCCACCACTATATCGACTAAACTGCGCGTTTTTTGTACTCCTTTTTTCTTTGGCGAAGTTTGTCCACTTATTTTTTCCTCTTGGCCGTGGTAACAGTTTAGCTAGATATCTAGCATATCTAGCAAAACTGGTTCTTGCTTAGACACTGGAGTTCGCCGGCACCTCTGAAAGCGTCTGCTTCTAAAATACAGCAATGTTATTGATTTATTGATTAATTTGACTTATGGTGTTTTTATCAGCAGTAGCGCAGTGGTTAGTGTGCTGGACTACTGTGCGAGGTATCCGAGGTTCGATGCCCGGAAAAACACAAATTATATCTTAAGGTTTTTTCTACTGCGCCACCTCTTGCGAACGTATGACAAACATTCGAGAGTATGATTGTCCTGAAAAAGCGTCTCAATTCTGCCGTTTGGAATCGGCATAAAATTGTAAGTCCCTTCCATTGGTTGCGAGAAGCAAGGCCTTGGGTGTCTATCCGCTTGTTGCGACACCTATTTTTTTTGTTTGTGTTTTTATCATGGGACCTCCACGTTTTCTTCTGTGAGATGTGGGAAACGTCTGCTTGCATCCACAATTTTTCGTCCCATATAGGTCGGTAGTGAAATCCTTTTTATTTATCGCAAAAAGTTGTTTAGCGCCGATACACATTTCCGGCTTAATGGATTCAAATGAACAAAGTTATTGCATTTGGAATAAGGACAACATACTTGCAAGTGGTTCATAAAATGCATCGTTTGCTTTCAGCGTAACGTATTTGGTTTCCAAATCTGTGCAGCATATAACTGGAAGGTATGTGATTCCAAGAGTGCAACTTGACAGAACAGTCAGTCATAATTTCAATTACCTATAACTTGCTTTATGTACAGATGCTTTTAGGTTAAAATGAAAAAAAAAAAGCTGTGGATGTATTAAAAAGCATTTTGCTTGCTTCTTTTATTTATGTCAACTAATCGTATACATACGTCCTTCCTATGTGCTTGTCAAGGACAATAGCCTTACAATGTCTTCTGTGGAAAGGCCACCACTTCCGTCAGTAAACTGACTCATGGGAAATCAAGTAATGGTAAAAGGGATTTTGTGAGCTACGCGGAAATTCGAGCCACGTTAATCACAAAAGGATACTTTTATTTAAAATTGTTTAACCTTGCATGCAAAATTGTATTGCAGCTATCGATCATGGTCAATGACCTAAACTCAGTGGGCCTTATTCAATTTTTCAGACGTTCGCGAGAGCTTGGCCCATGAATGGGTGAACCTTAGATCCCTTACAGTTGCTGATGAGGTTGAGATGGACGTCGGCGATTATTGCAAAGCGTCTTACTACGAGTACAAAATCACGAATCTGTGCTTAACCTTTGACATTTTAATCAACATAAAAGTGCATTATTAATATTTATATACAACGCCATTTTCGACAAACTTTTCAACAACAGTTTTAATTAATTTCAACGCATTCACGTCTCCACAAGATTGCTTTCACAAAAAAATAATTTTCATTAGCTACATAAATCCACCGCATCACACTCACATTAAGTCACATCTCTATTCATGTTGCTGCGAACAGAAACACATGTCTCATGAATTATAAGTGAAAAACATCCCCGCCACCGTATTATTCTTACTTTAAATCCATGCACACCACATACCCATACACACGTCTGCACTTACCATCCCCAGGATCATATACAGCTCTTTCGATTTCCTCCGAATCATGTGGATGGTATGATACACTTCCCGGAACCAGCGCCATGCCACCACCAGCATTACCACCACCGGCTGTGCCCATAACACCACCACCATTGCCAGTCATCATTGTGCTAGCGTGACGAGCTGCCATACCGAGCCCCAATGTTGGGGTAGCCGCCGCAAAGCCCATGATGCTATCGCACCAACAAACTAAAGTTATGGCCCATAGCAGATTAAGGAAGGACATTTCCTTTGTGTCTTTTAGTATACCGTCTGACAGGTCGTTCTTTTGTTTCAAATTTATACGAGAAGATTGTCTTTTCGTCCTTAAGAGTCCTCTGCAAAGAAAAATAAAAACAGAAAACAATTTACAACAATTTTCATCGGTAGCCTATATTTGTTATATAGATCATTGTGTCGCTGGAAATTAATCCTTAATTAGGTCGCCGAAATGGAGTCCGTTACCTTGTGCTCAACGTAGTAAATTATCTTGTTTAACTGATGTATTGCCACTTGAGTTGAAGGCGGTAAAAATTAACACTGAATCACGGTAATGGTGTCATTTAGGTTGCGCTCTAGGTGTCCGATTTTGTGCTGTTTATTTCCATTAAGGACCTTGTCATACTAATGGGCAATCTAAACACAGAATGATATATTTGTCGTGGACATAATAATAATAATAATCTCAACAGCTTAAAATAGCCGAGATGCAAATCCATTGTTAGCAATAGCATTTGTCTTATGCAACGCATTACGTTCTGGCTATTGTCGTGTGCAGAATTATTATGAATGTATTAATGAAAAGAACACATACCCAATCGTGAAAGGAAAGCCTTTGGAGTTAGGTAACATTTGTGTATGGGCGGCTTTTGCAATTGTGTCAGCTTCATAATATTCTAAGGAAGCTAAGAATTGCATGATGTATTTAAGGAGTCATCTATAATTTAAACGTATTGTCTGTTACACGTGCATAGCTAATAAAAGAGGAAAACATATACAATAGGCTTCAATATTGGCCTACATGACACGAACGGATTCTTTGAAATCATTGACGTCACTTCAGGTACTTTTGTCTCGTATAATTCGATCATATTCCAGAAGTTCTTCATCATCAGTCCAGATAGGACAAACCTCGTCTCATTTAACAGGAAAAGCTAAAGCTATACATGTCTGACACTTCCCTTAGAGTCCTGGTAAACATCATTCACTTCGAAACTTTCTAAGAAGCTAAGCATAATAGAAATAACAAAGAAAGTGCTATTCCTTCTACGCTTACCAGAAAGCCCTTGGTAACTATATAAGGCAATGTACTCATGGTCGTAATTACGAATAACATGTAGGGTGGACGCACATTTTTACAAAATATCTTAACCGTTTTGGCGATTATATTGTCAGTGCTATTCCGCTAAAATCTAAAAGTCACAGAATTACGTGAATTCTCTGATAGTTACAATGTTCTATTCATCATTTAAGGACTGGCTAATTCTATAATCTGATTACAGCCAACGGAAAAATGTATAGAACAAATTGAGCGAGTGTTAGCGAGGGTCCCATCAATAGAGAGATACCTATAGAAGGCTAAAAAAATGACGAGAAAAGAAAAATTACCCTGTAGTAGAACCTCAGAATATTCTGCAGGCTCTGTAATAGCGACGAATACCGGAAGACTGCGGCTAGGCAGAACTTGTCATTCGTTCAATATATACGATGATAAGCGTTAGGCAATAACGCCCAAGGAAATAGCCCCCAAATCGATTTGGAAATAACGCCCAGAAAATGCATAACGCCCAAAAATAAACAACATGATAAAGCCCAAAAATAATTTGCAGTTTAATACGTATGGTGGGGTGGCAACCCGCATGCTTGGGGTTACTGTTAGATTGTGAGTATGTGCGAAATCGGATACATTGAAGGTTTTTTTGCAGTACAAACTTCCACCTACTCCGAAATCCAACAGTAAACCCAAGCAGTGGGTTGCAGGGAGGCAGCATGCCCCCTCATACCTATTCCACTGTTTATGCATTTTCACGTGCTTTTGTGGGCCTTGCTGCTTGTCAAAAATAGAAACTCACACAAAACGAATGGTTGCGAGAAGCTAGGCCTAGGGTGTCTACCGCCTGTTGCGTCACCTATTTATTTATTTTACATTAACTCAACTATCAATTTTGGTTCAAATAGAGCCGATTGGTTAGAGCCGTTTTAGAAAAATTTGCACGACTGGGTCGCACGAAACTTTCTCGTTTATTGCGAATCTCGCAGAATCTCAGAGTCATTTCAACAAATTTTACGTTTAAAATTATTTCCACTTACGTACATCTTACGTAGGTTTAGTAACTGAACCTTTGTTAACTATGTAAACACGTAATACATACTACATAGACATTGTGTACGTATTAACTACAACACTTTATTACTTAATTTCAAATTTCACCCCAACTGACATTTGAAGGAGGCAAGGAGGCGATGAATTTCGAATTTTCATTTTTGAATATTATTTAAAAAAAGTGTTCTCAATGGTCGGGTTACATTTTCAACCAAATCGAAAATGGCGTTTTCGAGATATGTGTAGTTTTTGAAGTACCGTTTTTAGCGATTGGGGTGGAAATCGAAGGACGCATTCATGGTTAAAAAAAAACACTGTTTATCTCAAAACTGAGTAAATGGTATTACTATGGATTTAAGCATTACCTGACAGTAACATTTTTATCATAATCGAAAATGGCGTTTTGGAAATATGAGCAGTTTCTTAAAGTACTATCATTAGGGATTTGGGTGGATATCAAAGGACGTAGTCTTTTTAGACAAATACTGAGTTTACTATAAAGTCAAAACTGACAATAGTACCTAAAAAATATTTTTTTAAAAATTGTTTTTAACGTTTTCGATTTCAAAATTGCCGTTGCTGGACTTTTTAGTGAAAAACTGGGTATGCAGTCATGTTAAGCATGTTTTTTTGTATTTTCCTCAAAACTGGATTTTTTGTTACCTAAATTGTTATAATAAGTAAAACCATATTTTAATAAAAAGATAATTACCATTATCAAATTATTGTGTTGTAAAATGTGCAGTTACCAACTACCATAGTAAATTGTATATAAATAAATAGGTAGCGCAACAGGCGGTAGACACCCAAGGCCTAGCTTCTCGCAACCATTCGTTTTGTGTGAGTTTCTATTTTTGGGACGAATGGAAGGGACCTACAACTTTATGCCGAAAAGAAAAAACTTTAAGATGTAATTTGGGTTTTTCCGGGGATCGAACCTGGGATCCCTCGCACAGTAGTCCAGCACACTAACCACTGCGCTACTGCGCCGAAATTGTATATACGAAATGAAATATTGAATCTGATCTAATCTATAGCTGCCTCACTTTTACTTTTACATGCAAGACTGTTATACTTACTATTGGTGTTGTTATACTAACTTTTGGTTTTGCATATAAAAGTAAAATTGAGCTATCTAGCTATATAGACGGAGAGCCAGCGACATAAATGGTAACGTCATTTCATTAAGAAAATTTTTGGTATCATTGGATAGTATGCATATAAATAAACATTAAATGAATTGTCTGCCACTTATCCGTTGGTGGGGAGGCTGTCGGTAGGTACTTTTCGAAGAAATCATGTTTTAACACATTATGTTCTCCTAAGAATAGTTTTGCGTTAATTGCAAGCATTTTTTTTACTATGTGAGGGGAGGAATTTAGCAATTTACCGACCTAGAAATATGTTTTAAATTGTCTATAATGCAAATCAGCAAAATTTATTGCTATAATGTGAAATTTTAGGCCAGAGGCTGTTGGTGAAGAATGTTGTTGACGGTGGGTTGATTGAAAGTGGCTGGCAGCTGTGAAAAGCCAACACTTAGACCAGCATAGGTCCATTGTGATACCATGAAAATCGGATCATAGGTATAAGATCTCCCTACTATTTACCCTTTATAAAGCGTAATAGGCTTCTGATGGTTGTGTTTGTCAGATCACCCAAGTCGTTGTAATGAAAGGCTCCCAAGCAAAGCTTCTTTCTACGGGAGGGAGCTGGGCAGAAACAAAGAAGGTGAGGAATAGTTGCCTCCTATTGCTCATCCATACTACAGCTTCTGCTTCAAGCAGTGTCCTGTCCAGTAATGACAACTATTGTGGTGCCGATACTTGTTCAACTACGTTTTACACTATCAATAGCGTTCAGCTTAAATTTTTGTTTGCATGTAGCAATTGGAATGCCTAGACCCTAGAGCCTACGGTACCTTTATCCGGCAGAATATGTATTGTTGTTCCAATTCTGGTGAGTTTATCCGCCTTACACTTTCCTGCTATGTCTCTATACCCCGGCACTCAAAAAAGATGAATGTTGAACTCTTCGGCCATCGACGTAAGAGATGATCTGCAGTCGAGGGCTACTTGAGAAGTTAAAGAGACCGAATCCAAGGGTTTGATAGCTGGTTGGCTTTTCGCAAATATGCAAATATATTTCTTTAACGGATATCACGTCTTTCTTAAGCCAAAATAAGACTTATTTTATCGCCATAATTTCCGCCTGGATCACGCGGAAGGATAACTTAAGACTTTCGGAGAAAACGCCCCCACCAACTCCGTGTTTGATTTTCGGGTCGTCAGTATAGAAGTAAATTGATTCATCTTTTAAAAATCTATTCTCATTCCAATAATCAATATTGTTCGATTAAGAATTAAAATAATGTAAAATAACGTATTTCTGGCTTTGAAAAATGCTAAAGTCCTTTATTGTAAGTGCTGCCATTGCTTTTCAATATATATATTTTTTTCATTTTAAGTATTATTTCGATATTATTTATTATTATTATTATTATTATTATTATTTAGATAGGGCCCCCTCCCCCTAGTAAAAAATCTTTGTATTTAACCCCTCTACAAATATCCGCTATTAGTTTTCAGCGCCTAAGTTACCGTAGGTACTCATGGCAATGAATTTGACATATAATGAAGAGGATAAGGATAATGATGACGATGACATCATTCCTGATGTTCCATTTCACAATTACGATGAGGACAGCAGAATGGCGCAAAACTATTCTTAGGAGAACATAATGTGTTAAAACATTATTTTTTCGAAAAGTGCCGATTTCTCACTTGTTTTTATTTTTTTTACTAATAAAAATTAATTGTAACATTGCGTCTGCTAGTGTGTTCGGCCTGAAATATGTGTCTGCCTTTTTGATTTTTAAAATGTTCGCATATTTCCCTAATCTAATCTAATGAAATGACGTAATATACCTACCTCTTATTTTCTCAACCTTCACCGCAGTCTGCCACCATCTTCGTAACACCCAAATTGTCTGCCTTTTTGATATGTTACTTAAAATATTATTCAGCATCATCAAACCAAAAATCAGCTTTAATGAAATCACGTTTTTGACCTAACAATTTTTCACCCTTTGACTCCCTACCGACAGCCTCCTCACTAACGGATAAGTGGCAGACAATTCCTTTAATGTTTATTTATATGCATACTATCCAATGATATCAAACATTTTCTTAATGAAATGACGTTACCATTTATGTGGCTGGCTCTTAGACTAATAGATTCCTACGCCTATTATGGTAGCAATTAATATCACCAAATACGTTTTCATTATACAGTGGCCGGGAATGATACAAAACTTTCCTTAACCCATTAAGTACCCATTTCAAAATTTTAGAATTTATAATTTTTGTGAAGATCTACTTTTTTTACTTTTTTCCTTAGAAAAAAGGTTTCTCCAAACAATTCTAATAGTGACTGCAAAAATTTTTAATCAAAATTTTCAAAAATCTCTTCGCTAATATTTTTTTTTTGATTTTTTGAAAATTGCTAAAAATGACTATTTTAGTCACTTTTTCCTCCTTTTCATACAACATATTTCTGAGATCATCCCATTCAAAAAATAATAAAAAATATTAGCGAAGAGATTTTTGAAATTTTTTTTTGCAGTCACTATTAGAATTGTTTGAAGAAACTTTTTGCATCAAAACATTTTTTTTAAACCAAGGGAAAAAATCAAAAAAGTAGACTTTTACAAAAGTTCTAAATTTTCAATGGGTAGGTACTTAATGGGTTAAGGAAAGTTTTGTATCATTCAAACGGAATTTAAATGACCTTTCCATTGATGCCAAAATGTACATGAAGTAAGTTCAAATTATGAGCAGAATTAACTTTAGTTTTGTCAAAATACTTATACCGGTGACTGTAGGTTTAAATTAAGTGTACCGATATTTTGCAAAATACATACTCATTATTCCACACTAAACCCACCATAGATTTGCAATCCATAAAAGAATACCTTAAAGCCACTAAAAACTTTCACAATAAAATATTCCCACATCTTGTTTGCTTTACGAGAAAGGTCGCTCTTATTTGCGAGATATCCTTGCAAAGCAGAAAGTAGATAAAATAAAAATAACAGGAAGGTGGGAAATCACAACAGGAAATGAGACTTCCTACAACACAAATTCCCGTCATAAATTTTCACAAAAATATTATCTGTCTTAATTTATTGAAATCATACGAGTCTCCGTAATTGTCGAGGATAAGAAATGTATAACATTAATAACGCATAATGTACCGTACACGTACAGGCAGCGTATACCTTTCGGTATAAATGTTACGTATACGCCCCAGTGTTTCGTGAGGCATTTTTACTCTCGTGACGGAAGTCATAACTTTTGCGTAAACATTTCCTTGCACTTATAAAGATAAATATATCTTTCGGATACATAAACCGGGATTGGAGGTGTTGCTTTTGACGAGGTTCTAAATTTTTAATGAATAAAATAATTTAATTTAAGAATCAAGGTTGCTCTTCCTACCTAATTCCTTCAGTCATGCAAACCTTCAAAATTGTCGAATAAAAATAAATAATCTATTTTAAGGTATTGCTGCTGACTGATATGGGCATTAGTCGGGTCGGACTTCTACTGTATTTTTAAGGGAATCATCTGTAAGCAAATAGTTGCACAAGTTTTTAACCTTTGTTTCACTATAAATGGAATAATTAAATATATTGTAAAATAATTACTTCATCTATTGACTTTTGAAATAACAAAAATACCTCTCAGAAGTATTTGACTTTTTTTGCAAAAGAGAATGACGATTAACTGCCATGACATCGCACGCATCACTACAATAAGGAAACAACTTAAAAAGCGAAACTTGTCGTATGAAAAACACTTTCAGATGAATTTTGCCAAGGGGCTCTTAGCAGCACAAACGAATTACGTTATATATTTAGTGTCACTCTTCGTAATTAATAAAGTTGAGTTGTGACATTTTGTATTTTTCTTGGTATCGGGGATGTTGCTTTTGCTGTATGTACTTATGCGATATTGTTTCACGATGCTAAGACCCTTATGCGTCGGATTAAAATTGAGGAAGTTATTTAAATAAAACTTGTGTTCCCACAGACAACGGCTAAAAATACGGATTCCTCTTTTTGACGAAATTTAACACCTCCAGACTTAACATGAAAGTTGTATCTATAGCCATAGCCACTAACTGTTCTCTCATGACATCTTTAAAAATGGTTTTGTGCGTGGGTGGTTGGCTGCAAAGGAGTTATCCTATACGATTAGGATGCATTTTTTCATTCAAATGTTTGTTCCGTCAAAAGAATTTTTCAAATGAATAAATGACACTTTGGTTGAATAGATATAAGAACCATCAGACAAGTATGGATAGGCGAAATAATCTTCAGTTACACGTCCTTAAGCTCCATGTAATGTATGATTAATCGAGAAAATTACGCCTAGAAAATTACGTTTAAACGGATGTATGCGACACCATAATCCGCTCGTAGGATAACTGAAATTTACACTCTGAGGGAGAAGTGACAAAGAAATCTGAGTTCTGATTTGTATCTTATGGGGTATCTCTATATTTCCTTGATTGCGTGGGTATTAAGTTTTTTGTTCCACTGGAGTCGATGTTCTTCACATCTCTTAGTCGTAGAGCTAGCGTGAGCAGAGCACGCACTCGTTTTCTTCTACAGCTCCACTTTGTATTTGAGTTGTTTTGCTGCTAACTGGTTATTTATCAAGCCAAAAGTTGCATGGAGGTAGTCGGGTGAGATCCAGGAACATAAGTTGTGGCTTTTCTGATATAAGCTGGCTACATAGGTCTTCTCGAGAGGTTGAGGGATATAATACCAAAGGTTTTTGCGGTTTATTGCGTTCTTATTGCGTATACTAGGACTTTGTCATTATAGCACCTGAATTTGTATCTTGGCTGCAATAAGGTACGTGCGTCTATGTTGTCAGCTCGGAATGATCGGACACCTCAACCTCAACTACTTGAGGAGGAGGAGGAGTGGCTAGGTAGGTACTAGTTTCCGTTTGAAAAATTCAAGTAGCGCTGACTCTTTGGACATGGTTGTTTAAATTTGTCAAAGAGAATAGTTTATATCCAGACTTTGGAATTCAAAAAAGTCATTAATTCTTTAATGCTACTTTTCGAGATCTTTTCAACTGAGTGAAAGAATGGTTTGCCCAGAAATCGCCGTCTGGTCCAAGCTAGTGCCAGACAGTTGCATAGATGGTGAGGTAGAGGTAGATGAACTAGCCAGAAAGAGCTCGGTATCCCCTTTTATAGGACCAGAACCGTTTTGTTCAATCTCTAAATCAGCTATAAACGCGGCCATAAAAAGCTGGGAACGCTGTAAATGCATTTCACATTGGGAGGACATCCCTGGACTTAGACAAGCCAAAAAAGCGATAGAACCTTTCAAGAAGGATGCCAAAAAGATCCTAAGTCTACGCAGGCATGATATCAAAAATTTAGTAGGCTACCTTACAGGCCACCATGGTTTACGATATCACCTAAAGAATATGCAAGTAGTCGCCTCACCGGAGTGCCGACTTTATCTTGAGGAAGACGAAACAGCTGAGCATATCATGTGTGAATGCCCGGCCCTCTGTGGTATCAGAAGGAAGTCATTTTTTTAAGGAAATTATAAGTACCAATGTACTAAGGACGACCTCTGCTGAATGTATTATCAGCTACATTAAGAAAGTAGAAACGCTACTCTCCTAACCAATTTCTGACGCTTCTAGCACAAAAGACCTTACAGGTCGAAGTGCTCCCTCTATATCGCCCATGGCGAGTCAGAATGTATAAAAAAAAAAAGAGATAGTTTCTTTTTCGTTTACGTCTTTGCAACTGAGGTAGTGTGGGATGCCTATCTGACTGCATCATCTCCTTAATAGGCCAGTGGTCTGTGGTGATCTTTGATATGTTGGCTGTATCTTTTCGTATGTTTTCATTAGAAGGTGGGTTGTTTTTTCTATACTGTAGTTTGACCACATGTTTCTGGATATAATACAGTTTGTCAGCCTCCTCCATCTGAGATTGGTCTTGTTTAGGAATTCTGAGGCCATTTTTGCTTTGACTGTTCGCGAGAGAAGTATGATTCGATTCCGCAAGTGAGCAGCTGAGCCTCGCCCGGGCCTGCTCATCAGCATGTTTCCATAAACGCTGATATGATCTGGAATTCATAAATCAGAGTAACCTTAAACTGACAAGCGATGCCAGTTCCATTCGACATTCTAATACTAATTTTGAGGTTGATGTTTGTTTTTGTGTAGTTTAATTTGACGGCATGAATCACGAATAGCAAGTAACACACTGGCCATATCTGGAAGCCTAAATGATTTTGAGATATTAAGACACGGCAAATTTTTAAACCGTCCGTGTTGCCAATATAATGTTGAAGGAGATTCTACTACTGTATGTATGTCCATATGGTCCTGTAAGTTGTCTTGATAGAGAAAGCAGATCCAGCACTCCGATTCTCTAAATCTTATCGCGCTATGTGCTGTGATGTTTTGTTATGCGAAGGTCTAATGGTGCTGACCAAAGAGCGCCTGTGGTGTCTATCTATGCCATTCAGCCGTTGATCGATGTTAAGTTAAGTTTCCAATCCAGACAAAAAAAAAAAACTAAACTGGAAATTGAACACCAATGAAAGAATCAAAAAAGCGACAATAGCCTTTTATCCTGCAACAGAATCTTCGGGAAAACCTGGGCATCATCTCCAAAAATTAAACTCTGATGTGCAGGTACACGGCTATAGTAAGACCTATTTTGACCTATGGCAGTCGGTAACCAATAAAACCACTTACCTAAAGGCGTTAACGAAGGTTCAAAGACTAGCGTGTATCGGCAGCACTAGTGCGATGAGGACAACTCCAACTGCGACTGCTTCCGCTAGACTTTCATGTACAACTATCGGCCGCAATTAGTGCCATGAGAATGAGCCAATCAGTAAACTGGAAACTGAGTGAAACGAGTCAATCGATGATCGTACATAAATATTTTGTCCATGTACCTATTACGGACTACATCACGGATTATCTACATAATCGAGGCTTATCGTCTCGAGCGCCTATACTAGCAGGGAGGAATGAAGAGACGGACTCGTACCTAACATGCAAACTATAGCCGTATTTGCAGATGGTAGGGTCAGGTATCTTCTCAGAATCGGTGGGTATATCAAAATCGATACGCATCCAGGACCGTCTTCCAAGCAGAGGTCCTAGCAGTGACAACAGCAGCCCCTGAGCCCGTGGTAAGGGCAGTACTACCTGGAGATATTACCTTCTTTATCGATAGCCAGCCAGCAATAAAAACCATAACTATAAATAAAAAAAATAAATAGGTGGCGCAACAGGCGGGTAGGCACCCTAGGCCTAGCTTCTCGCAACCATTCGTTCAGTGTAAGTTTCTATTTTTGGGACGAATGGAAGGGACCTACAATTTTATGCCGAGTCCGAACGGCTGAATTGAGAAGCTTTTTCAAGACAGTCATACTCTCGGATGTTTGTCAGACGTTCGCGAGAGGTGGCGCAGTAGAAAAAACTTTAAGATGTAATTTGTGTTTTTCCGGGGATCGAATCTGGGATCCCTCGCGCAGTAGGCCAGCACACTAATCACTGCGCTACTGCGCCCATAACTATACCAGAAATAAAATCCAAGCTTGTGAAGTGTTGTCGCAAAGAACTCAAGGCTCTTGGTACACAGCAATAAGTATCGCTCTGCTGGTTTCGGGGACATGAAGGCATTCCAGGCAATGAGAAACCAAACGATTTAGCAAGACAAGGTTCGACAGACGTTTCAGATCAAGCTGATCGCTTTGTTAACATCCCGCCTTGCACACTCAAGCTTGAAGTAGGGAGAAAAGCCGCCTTAAGTACTTGTAATACCACGAAAATGCTATGGCCGTCCTTCAATTCAACCAGAACCGAGAGTATCATACGGAAGAATAGGAAATCGTTGTCCACCCTCGTAGGAGTCATAACGGGGCACAATAAAGTACCGCACATGAAGAAAATGGGCTTACGGAAGAAGAACTTTGTAGAGGCTGCGGTTATGAGGGAGCCCTTGAGGACACAACCCACCTTCTATGTCACTTCACTACCCAGGTTTTCAACACACCAGGTACCTATATAAATTCCTAGGAAGTCACTTCTTCAGCGACCTAGACGAGCTCTCCAGCACATCAATAGACAAGATAATGTACTTCGTCAAATCATCAAGATGGTGTGTATGTAGCAGCTCAAGTAAGTAAGTAAGTAAGTAAGTAATTTGAGTACAGGGTTATAATGGGTAAGGGACAACCTCTTTCCCCTACGGGCATCACAATGGTTCAGTATTGACTTGAGTGTGGCAGGAAACACAAACCTAACCTAAGACCACACATTCTGGCTCAGGTACGCCTACTTCATCTGGCTGTTAGCGAATATAGTCAGAGACTGCTTCTGTTATTATGCAATATTCATAATGCTTTCTATATTTGTCTATCTTTTCCCGGCCCATTCCACCGCACTTCTCGCATGGTCGTGTTATCTATGTTATACCCATCCTGCACGTGGCTTGTTCATTACAGGTGTATGATTTAAAATGTTTGTGTAACAAATGAACACCCTTTAAAACTATGTGTTGTATCCTCCAATGCAATCCATAAATATCGATTCAATTGGGATTAAGTTGATTTTTTTTTCATACAGAATGAAGATTGAATTGTCAATATGGTATATTTTTTTTTTTTTTACTAAAGCCTACCCGATGTTTCTCTCGTTACTGAAATATTGCCCTTGACTATTTACATTTGTTTTACCATATCAGATAAATGTGCTCTTTCGGCTTGTGAAGGATATTTCTCGTAACAGCAAACAAAAAAAAAAACATTTATATTTGCTTGTGCAGATTTGCAAATTCTCACGCAAAAAAAAATAATAAATGTATCTCCTATAGTGCACGCACATTTATCGTATTCACCAACTTAGTCGCACCCTTACCAAGTATGGACTGAAATAATTTCCAATCAATTGAGTTTCAGGCTTTGGTGCGATTTTAAGTATCCACGTAATACTTTGAACATTGAATCTGCCATAGGACTTTTACATAAAAGTCAATGCTGGCGATTGCATTTGGATTTTTTTGCGCTACAGATTCGAGATACATGGAGTGCACCATTGCCATGTTACGAATTTTAATATTCATCATTTAAATATAGCTAGTCTGGCCACCTTCTTAGCCCGCAACTAAATGCAGATGCTATACATGGCCAAACGAAACCGATTTGTCTTTTTTCTAGCTCAGCTATTTTTAGGTAAGTAATCAAAAATTCATTACAAGTTGATGAAAACATAACAACAGGATATTGATTTTTAGGACACGCAGCGTGTGTGTCTATCTGTGTCTTTGTAAAATACAAGTTGTACAACTCATGAAGGACTTTGTGTGCAAATATTCAGTCATTAGTTTGAGCAGGTATATAAAATGTTAAAGCTGTCACTGAGAAAGTTGGTTGCTGAATTAAAGGACAAAGTCGTCCTTAAAAAAAGTGCTCTACCTAAAAGAGACATATTAATCTTGCGGGTGGGGTTTGTTGCTATTGCTTAGCACCATGAGCTAAGTGGAGCAGAATAAAAAAGCGATAGACGTCATGTTTCAAGGCAAGAGGCTGTCACCATTGCCATTATTCAGTTGGAGGGTATCTTTCAGTTTCTTTGAGCATAAGGCGAAGGAAAGTTTCTGAGGGGATTAAAAAGGGCTATAGATGTGCCTACACAATGTAAAGTACGAGATGATAAAACTTGAAAATGTCATATTACAGCTTTGTAAAGTGATAAGTACGAAAAGGCAAATACGGCGTTGGCCATATACTTATGCTTCGTGAATTATTGAAAATAAATGTCATAACATCATTTTTACAATTTTTGGAGTATAATTTTGAAGCCTATTTTGGTCTACCGATTTTTTAATGTGAATCACTGGGTTCCACAAAACTTTCTATGTGAATATGCCTTTGATTATAGCTAATTTGAACTTGAGTCGTTAGAAAAAAAATGTGCACGACTGGGTCGAACGAAACTTTCTCGTTAATTGCCAATTTCGCAGAATCTCAGAGTCATTTCAGCAAATTTTGCGTTTAAAATCATATCCACTTAAGATGTACGCAGGTTTAGTAATTGAACCCTTGTTAATTAAAAAAGTAATACATACTACACAGACATACGTAGATATTAACTACAACACTTTTACTTACATACTTTAAAATTTCACCCCGAACTGACACTTGAAGGAGGCAAGTAGGCGATGAGTTTCAAATTCTCATTTTTGATTATTACTTAAAACGAGAAAGTTAAAAAGTGGTCTCAATGGTCCGGATTTGGGTAGTAATTTTTGAGAAATATTCATAAAACGGCAATATTCGAGTTTTCTGAGAAAAACTAAGTACGTGATTATGTTTAGAATGCTTATGTTGTCTTAAATATGTATTTTGATCAAAATCGTTAGAGCGTTTTTCAGTAAAATTATGCTGACAAATGTTACAATTTGAATTCGAAAAGCACTGTTATTAAACTGTTTAGATGAAAACTGAGTACGACGTATTCTTCAGGATATAAACATTACCTAGCAGTTACATTTTTAACCAAATCGAAAATGGCGTTTTCGAGATATGTGTAGTTTTTAAAGTACCATTTTTAGCGATTGGGGTGGAAATCGAAGGACGCATTCATGGTTCAAAAAACATTGTTTTTCAACTGTTTACCTCAAAACTGAGCAAATAGCATTACTATGGATTTAATTATTACCTGACAGTAACATTTTTATCATAATCGAAAATGGCGTTTTAGAGATATGAGCAGATTTTAAAGTACTATTATTAGGGATTTGGGTGGATATCAAAGGACGCAATCTTTTTAGAGAAAAACTGAGTTTACTACCAAGTTAAAAATGACAATAGTACCTTAAAAATCTTTTTTTTTTTAAAATCGTTTTTACCGTTTTCGAAAAAGCCAATTTTCAAAACTGCCGTTGCTGGATTTTTTTTATGAAAAACTGGGTATGCAGTCATGTTAAGCATGCCTACATTAACTTAACTATCAATTTTGGTTGAAATCGTTAGAGCCGTTTTCGAAAAAATCTAAATTTAGGCATATTTCGTCATATTTCGTAAAATTTTTATATGGGAGGTACCGTCAATATTAGGGCTAGCATAAAAAAAAAACGTCCCTAGCGGGAAGACCAAAAACTCTAAATACGAAGTTTGAAGCAAATCCGTCCAAGCGTTTAGATTCCCCAGGGGTGGGACAGACAGACATACGGACGGACAGAATTGCGAGTCCCACTTTTTTGAGTTCCCGTAAAATCAGAATTGATCAAAATCTCGAGTTCGAAATTTTGTACGAAAACAATAAATGTATCTTTCTCTTACTACGTATACGAGAAAGTTAAAAATAAAAAAATGTGTTTGCGGAATTTTTTTAGCAACTGGCGACTAGTTCACGATTTGAATGATGAATGGTCCTTGAAAAGAAAGAATATCGCAAGGTAAAGTCACAGGACTTAGACATAGTTGAAAGCTGATCCATTTGAACGGTTTTTTGAATACAAGACGATGACCTAAAAATACGTTTTGCTACCACTTATCGCAATGATTCTGATCAACATGCCATTCCCCTTTGCATGCTTAAATTTTTCTTTAGCAAACAAACAAAATTATATTTGGGCCATTTAAAATTACACTTTGAGTGTTTCATTAAAATTTGTCCAGTAGTTTTCGCGCTACAGTTTTATTATAAGTGTAGATATAGATTTTATGTGCACCCTCTGCATCGCCCTCCCTCTCCATGATCTTGTTGCTTGTACTTGTTTATAATACTGAATTTCCTCTCCTTTGTTTCCCTCTTCCTATGAAATCCAAACAACTACCTACCCCAACCCTACACTTCTACTATACCACATATCATATTGAAATTTTGAAATGAAACCTGTTTTGTATTATACGTCTCTTCTCTTATGAAGATTGTTAATATACCCCATGTCATATTGCACCACACGCCCCATTCCCATCCGGCATCAGGCATACGATCATAATATACATACCTACCTATCAGTGGCGTGGCGTGAATAATTTTAAATGGTAAGTCGAAATCGAAAAATATCAAATTGTCGAAGGGGATATGTAGTAGTAGTTTTTTTGAAACCATAAAATCGAAAACTCTATAGGAACAAATTAAATTAGATAATGAAGATATTTTTTCATCTTGATTCAATAGTGCAAAACTTCCATATTTCGATTTGTTCAATAAATCAAAAAAACTATTTGGGTGAACGATTGATATCTTGTCCTATAATATTTTCCTTTATTTTTACATAAAAGTTCTGAGTATTTATATCAAAATCAGCAAAATCATCTACCTACTCTTTGAAAAATTTCGTCAAACTTATTTAGTTACGCAGATCATAGCCAAGACTCAAAACACTCTTGATTTATAACTTAGCGACTTGTTTATAATCTTTATAAACACATCAGTTTGTTTATTTTTTACAAGATACAAAATCTCCTCAAAGTCGGAAAAAAGCGTGTTAATTTATTGCAAGAAAGCGGTCTTTGAACAGAGTATACTCCCCTCAGAAAAAGTCAGAAAATCAGGTGAAGGGAACTGACTACTTATTTACATCACAGCACAACGCAGCGATAGGAGATACACACAAAACTCACCAAATAACCCGAAGAAAAGAGGGTAATTTTTTTGCATAAGAAAGCGGGCGTTGAACAGAGAGAACCCAACTCAAATAATCGCAAGTGTACAAAAGAGAAAGGAGACAAATTTGTTCTATCCAGCGAGAGATTTTATAACCCGGCTCAGCGTTGCCGCCGAAAATAAAAAAAGCGTGCCACTTTTTTCAGAGGAGCGTGCCCTTAGCGTGTCCAAAGAAAAAATATGTTTTTTTTTTCACATTTACGCCGCCAAGCCAACGCCAAACAGAAACAACGAAGATACAGTTAAGGACCATTCACATGAGAGCAAACGAACGAATTGCTGAAATGCGAACATACCGCGTTTTAAGTATTTACAAACAGAAAATTGCGCATTTTATTATACTAAGAAAAGGAGAATTAATTATTTCACCAAACTGTATTAAGAAAACAAGTTTATAAACAGTTTAAAAAACGAAATTTCGAATTCCAAAATTTTTAGCGCGAACGAAAACACCCTTGGCGCGAATTGTCAAAGTTTAGGTATTCGCAGTCCACATCATTTAATTCGAGCTCCACTATATACTATATATAAATTTTCGAGAGATATTCGAACCAGACCACCATTGTCGGGTCCCTTTTCGTCTTCCTACCACTATAAACCTTACCCAGTGAAGCTCTCCGGATTTCTGCAGAGTGCTAGTGTTAACTAGCTAGTGTTAACGCTAACGTTATGTGAGATCTGTTTCATCCAATGGGTCTCGACCCAATGTTGTCCCAAGATACTCATTCTTCTGCCAGCCAAATCTGGACATTGACACAATATATGTGCCGCCGTCTCCACTAACTAGCGAATAATCGCGGGTAGAAACTGATGGAACGAACGAGAAAAAAAATTCGCGAACTGCCGCGACCTAGAAAAGTGTTCATGTGAACGAACTGTCAAAACTTGCGAATATTCGTTCGTTCGTAGGTAGTTGGTCGCTCTCATGTGAATTATCCTTTACACTGAGCTTTAATTATTTAAGTAAGGTTAAAGAAATGAAGAAAACGTGCCATTTTTAATTTTTGCGTGCCACCGTGCCACAAATAAATTTGCGTGTCCACAAAGCACGATCGTGCCACTTCGGCAACGCTGAGTCCCGGCTTATTTCGGGTTATTTTAGCTTTGGGTTAAGCTGAGTGACGTGTGTGTGTTTCCGTGTGTGCTTGTAAATAAAGTTGAATTGAGTTAGTGGAGTGTAGCTTGTGCAGGTTAATGAATAGATACATATTATGTGTATCCCGTGTGTTTTATGTTGCTCGTTATTTACTCAACATTGTTGTGTAGCTGAAACTTTAAATGGTAACCCGGTAGGAATCGGGTTATATGGACCCCACGCCACTGCTACCTATACAACTAACCATAGCACTAACTGTGAAAACAAATCAACCCTTTTCGCATGCGAGGTATACGTAGCTAGTGTGGTTTGGTTTTTGTTTGTCGTGTCGCACAATCGCAAAACTATAAACATCCAATTGTAGCAATGGATGTTTATATGATGTGTATGTATATATTTTCACTTCAAAAAAATACATTTTGGCTAAAAACTATTCCTAAGGACGTTTCTTTAAACGACATAGCCTATTGCAGTCTCACAGTCTTAAGGAACATTTTAAATAACGTTTCATCAAAATCTGTCCAGTAGTTTTCGAGTTTTTATCTGACAACGAAAATACCTACAGTGGCCAAATATTGACGGCGACTTGGAGTCAATAGTCTAGGCGTGTGTTGTGTGTCAAAAAAATGCTGGCTGAAAACCCCATAGAGAAATGTTTTGATGGTTGGCCGCTAATTGGAATTCCGTGGACCCGATTACATCCAGATTTTTGTTCATATATATGGGAGGAAAATTCTACTGGTGGTTGATGCGACATCTAAATGGATTGATCTTTGCCTCATGAAAAATAAATCAGCGCGAGAAGTCATTAAATTTTTCGAAAAATTATTCGCCATATTTGGATTGCCGGAGACAGTGGTGACTGATAATGTACCTCCATTTAATAGCTCTAAATTCATTAGCTGCTTGGCTCATCTTGGGATTGAAGTCAAAAAGAGTCCTCCATATTACCCCCGAGCGAATGGACTGCCGGAGATTGAGGTATGAGTTGTGAAAGAGGCTCTCCATAAGGATATTCAAGGAGATGTGCGAGTAGTGGAAAATGAAGAGCTAGAACGAACTATTAAGAAGTTTCTTTTCTACTATCGGTCGGCGCCCAACACAGCAACATCACGCAGCCCTTCTGACTTTTTGTTGAAGTATTATCCTAGGATATTACTGACTCAACTGCAATTTTCAACTTGTAAAAACCAAACTTGTTTATTTAATCCTTTGTATTTTCCAGAAAAGTTGTTCACCGGCGGCGATATGGTACTACTCAGAACGAATGATCAGTGGGCCCCCGCACGGATTTTACAACTCCTATCAAGAGCCGGTATCTAGTGAACTGTGACGACAGAGTAAGGGTAGCTCATCGTCAACACTCATCCGCAGATATGAAATTTATTTTGGTTAGACTATTAAAAAAATATTGTCAAAATTTGTGGCTATAAAAATCTTGCAATAAAAAATCATCCTCCGTAAATTTCGTCCATGTAAACCATTTGCTATCACCGATCCTTGACCCATTATCGAGGGCACTTAACTCATATGGGTAATGGGTGTAACTACAATTCGAATAAACCATATTTCCTCTACAAAATCAACACTTTTTACATCACGGTTAACTCCTTAATTACCAGATAATCATCCCATACGGGCCTTGCCTTATCAACTCGAATAAAAACTACAGGAATGCTATTAATCAATCACTTGAAACTGGATACAGCCAATCCGCAAAATGTATTTATTCTTTATAAACCTCTGTAGGGCTTCTAAAAATGCTATATAAATCCATTAACTGGTCCATCATTTGCAAACCGACAAGAGTTTAACCCAATATTTAGGGCGTACAAATTGTCTCATCCTGACAAACACAATATCCAATCGATTTGCTTAATAAGATCTGTCAAGTCTAATAAATTGCTTTCGCTAAGCTTACAGATATCTAAACCTTTCAATCTTTCAAGAGCACGTGGAAAACCATTAAAATTAACCGCAAACCAGCCGCCAGAATCAAGGCGTTTGAACAGATTGAGCAATCCAATTTTCGAGTTCAAAAGTGTCCTAAATAAATATGTACTGTGTCGTGACTAAAATTGTCAATCAACGCAACGTGTTTGTGACGCGCTGCTTTTTCCTATCTCATACCAATCACTTGTGGAGGCTGGAAAGCCAACTCGCACTTGCATTCTTTGTATTTTCTCCGACAAGCGTAGGAGTGACAGAAGTAAAAGGAAACCTGATCAGGACATATCCTGCGGTTGCTTTTGTGTGATTGTAAAGTTTCACTTTTCCTTTATTTTATTTATATTCTATGGTTCAACAAGTAAAAATAAACCAGGACTCACTTTTACAAGAAAGTTAGATGAGAAAAAAAAAGTGCAAAGCGATGAAATGAAACTGCCTGCTGGTTATACGTATTCACAGAACATCCTATACGATGCCTAGAATTCGCATTAAAAGTCAGGTTAGTTTTTTTTTTTATTGTGTATAGGTTTGTGCGGTACAACCTAATGGCAGGAGAACAGTTTTACACCACCCACTCTAAGTTGGTAAAGGTCTATTTCAGCAATAGCGTGACTCGAGTGACGCATAATTAATGCCATCCATGTTTGTCTGTGTGATAAATGAGAGTACGTGCGTGTCGAAGGATAATTGAAAAAAATAAAACACCACTTCGTCAATTCCAACTGTTAATTGGACATCTAACTGTGTGTAGTGTATCCACTGGGCAAGCGGTTACACACTGCGAACAGGATAATTACCCTGAATGGGACTCTTGTCATTGTTATTAGGCCTATATGCTCGTAAATTTAGCTCGATGCTGTTTATGGCTGAAAGAGTACACAAAAACAAATAGCGTGGCTCAAATGCTTTATAATTAAATTAGGAAGTAGTACTAAAGAATGTTACATAATAGAATGATGATAGACTAACCTGAACTTATGATTTGAGAAGGCATTTGGGGGAATCAGGGAATTGACGGTATAAAAATGAAACCAATTATTTCGATGGCCCTAGATAGATATTATGGTTTTGGCTATTTATCTTTGCCTACGTGAGTTCGGTTGGGATCATGTGGTCAGATTTAATTGAGAGCACACACATTTGGGATGTTGGATAATCCCTTTAAAGTTTTCGGGCATAGTCCTGTGACAAATTAATTGATATTTCCTAATAGATACCTACTCAGAAGTTTAGGGACTGTGTACATAGCTGGGGATTAGTAAATCAAATAAATTGAATAGAATATCAGCATTTGGGATGAATTTAGCTAATTGAATAGGACTTAATAGAAATTGAAAATCATTTTGGAATTCAGGGTGAATCCAAAGGAATTTGTTAGTTGTTCTACTGAGAATTTTTGAAGACAGTTAAAGGTCATAACTGCATGGCTTATACTTATACGGCCACTGAAATTTACAAACGGATTATTGATGATAAATTTTGTTGATTTATACTGCGTATTACTTGATCCAAATATAATAGTTGACTACAAATCATCATAAAAGATCAGGATATATACATACCAAAAACTTTGAAACACATTTGCATAGCTATCCCCGTCTGTTTGCAGTACAACGTCATTGAATGAATATTAATATCAATCTCTATGAACTAGTCGAAAAGAACGATTATTTTTACGTTTTAGAGTGGGCATTACTTAATTTTTATAGTGTTACTAGCGAACCACCTGCACACTTAGTAGTGCAAAATATAAAAATATAAAAATCAATTTCAAATTCATTTAAATCAGTGATAAACATTTTCTATTGTAATGCTCTGTGGTACCAAACATTTTTGTTTTTTTCAGGATTCGTATTGCCTAGAGAATAGTTTTGTCTATCAGGACAATGTTACAAATTTTCCAAACTTTAGCTCCCATGACTGTCGAAGAATACCGCCGTCTCACCCCTTTATCTATTTTTGAGCAATCTTCACAGGACCACAATCGATTCGGTGGTTTTCGAAATATTAAATTTTTATTGTTTTTTTTTTGTATAGGCGATGCCACGCCCCTTTGTCCAATTTCGACCTATCTTCACAGAAATACTCCTGAGCGAATACCCAAGATTGCATATATAATTTTAAACTCAATTGATTCGGTGGTTTTTGAAATATACGATTTTGAATGCATTTTTTGTATTGGAGGTGCCACGCCCCTATAACTCATGAACGAATACGCCTACAAAGACCGTATGCACTTATGAACCATGGTATTGACGTCACCTTTCATGGGAAATTTCCAGAATCAAAATCGGTTTACGCATTACAGAAAACATTAGCGAAAAACACAATATAACCACTTATTTTTATAAGATCTGTATAGTATCTGTACTTCACGTTGGATGAAAATGCTCACCCTTATCTGGTCACATAGCTATGTTTTGCGAAATAAGAGGTCCTATAACTTCTCACAGTGGTCAAGGAAAGACTTTGGCCACGCATCTATTCTGAAAAACTCAGAGATCTCAACCGAAAACACTGACGACTGACTACACCACCCCATCTCTAAATTTTTCTCGTCACTATCCCCTCCAAAGCAATCTGTGATGAGGATACTTTCACAGAAGACGAATCAGTTTACTTCTTCACTGACGGCTAAAAAACCAAAGACGTAGTTCGTGGGGGTGTTTTCTCCGAAAGTCTTAATCTTAAGCTCTCCTTCTGTCTACCAGATTACTGTAGCGTGTTCCAGGCGAAAATAATGGCGATTAAAGAGGTCTTGTCTTGGCTCAAGAAAAATGTCATATCTGCCAAAGATATCTGCATATTTTCGGACAGCCAAGCAGCCATCGAATCCTTGGAATCGATCTCTATAGCTTCTCTAGTAGCCCTCGACCGCCGAACGTCTCTTACGGAGATGGCTGAACAGTTCGACATTCACCTAATATGGGTGCCTGCCAGGGCATAGAAATATTCCAGATAATTGTAAGTAGAGATGTAACGGATATCCGGTTAGTATCCGTTATCCGGCCTATCCAGCTCCTTTTCTGATATCCGGCACATTGCCGAATAGACTCTTGGTATCCGGCTAGTTGCCGGATAGTCGTTTTAGTAGTAAAATACAACAAAAAGCGTTCGCAAAACTGTTCGTTCGTAAATTTGTTCACTGCACATTTCAGTTCATTCATCTACCGCACATCCATCTAGTTAACACCGCGTTTCCACGAGCAACTTTTCATAGCCTGCCATCTGTCATTTTTTAAGCATGCTATATGGCCATTCTATGGAAATCTGCTCGTGGAGATGCCGGGTAACGGGATGGCCGAGTTGTTTTTTGTAAAACATGAATGTATGCGTCGCAGTATGCATTTCTTCAACCGGATACCCGGCCGCTGATTATCCGGCTATTCGGCCTTATTACATACCGAATATCCGGTATCCGGTATCCGGCTAAATTACTATCCGTTAAATCTCTAATTCATAGACCTTATGAACTTGCTAGAATAGAAATAACTCATTAAACAGTTCGACATCCAATGTCTTTATCTGCCGGATAAAGGCACCCTAGGGATACCAATCGCTACTTGCAAACAGGGTTGTCAGGTCTTAAAAACCGGAATCGCCAAACGTAAAATAAAAAACGCCAAAAAATCGTCAAATTTCAAAATTTTTCTCTCCAAATTCAAAAACTATAAAAATAAAGTGAATTCGCGTAACTCGTAATTTTGGCGTAAAAAACCTTAATGCAAAATCCCCAAGCTCACGTAACTCTGGCTGTCCTAAGGCATTTGTCATTTTTTACACCTTCTTCTAAAACTTCAAAACGTTTCTTCGGGTATATTTTCTAGATAAAAGTCGTAAGCTTTTGGGTGGAATCAAGCTTACAAGCAGACCTTCAAAACGGGGTCGCAGTTGGCTTAAAAAAATGACTGGAGAAAAATATTCCAAAGAAACAAGGAGTCTGTTGCAGTTAGACAATCTTTTTCGCATTTCTATTTAAAGCAAAAATTAAATATGTAGTTAACTTACTTCTTAACTTAATTCACATGCTCTGTGCTAACACTATTTTCTATAGCCATTCTTTCAAAATCCGACCCTAAATCAATATCCTTCCAAGCTTCAAAGTTGTCTGCATTCGTTACTAATTTTAATATTTCTTCACAGTCATCACAGATGTAAGGCTTGGTTGAAAATTATAAAAATAAAATAAAATATGAGGATTTTGGTTAAACAAATTTAAATCGCAAAAATCTAAAAATATCGCCTTTTTAAGGGTGCGTCGCCAAACCGATTTTGGTGTCGCCAAATGATATTTTAAATCGCCTGTTTGGCGATAAATCGCCACATCTGACAACCCTGCTTGCAAACAAAAACTGAAGCTTATCTAGCGACAAAACAAATTTGGCCTAAACTGGATTTGAAACGCTCTAAGAAATTGATTTCTCTCAACAGATTGCATATCTGCACTACAATAGGGAAGCATCATGGCACAAGCCTAGGCCTTTTCGCAAACGATTTTTGCAGAAGCGAGTAAAATCAAAAGTTTTTGGTTTTTGGTGTCGGTGTCTCGATAGGTGTGATGTGTATGGCGGAATGCCACACAGGTGTCAGAACACCTGTGCAAACACAAGTGTAGTATCTATGGGCCACTTTATGTACATTTCGCAGAGAATGTTACTCATATTCTCTGTGAATGTCTAGCTATTGCTAGGAATAGAAGGAAACACCTTGGAAGGTATTTCTTTAACAATTTGGAGTTTGGCCTCTCAAACAAAACTGAAGACATTTTTAGGTTCTGTAGAGAAATTGGCAAACTGGAAACAGCTGGCCAAAGATCGTGCTGGCTGGAGACGCTTGTTGATTGAGGCCCAGGTCCACCCCGGACAGTAGCGCCACCTTAAGTAAGTAAGTAAGCGAAATTAAGTGTTTGAGTTTTGGGCCGTAATGGTTTCTTGGGGATGACTGTATGGGTCTAATATGGTGCCTAGTCTTCTGTGATGTTCTCACACCCTACACAAACTAACCTAATCTTATCTAAGGCCTAAAGAAATTACACAGGATATCCCAATTAGCTCTTCTAAAATTGCAAATTAGGCGATGGCAATCCTGGCTGTCTCTTGTTGGTGTTCCTACAAATGGATGGCTGATATTAAAGTATGATCAAAATTCACTATGTGAGTAACTATCTGGCTCTGTTTAAGATATAGATATGTATTATGTTGAGATGCAAATAACTCATGCCAATGGAAAAGTTTATCTGGATCAGGAAAAGTATATTCAGAGGACGCTGGCACGTTTCAATATGGGAGAATTCAATGCCGTTGGTACACCTTTGGATGTCAACCAAAAACTTACTAAAGGGTTATCTATCAAAACTGAGAAGGAGCAATCGGGGATGAAGAAGATCCCGTACTAGCAAGCGATTGGAAGCTTGTTATTCGCTGCAATTTGCACTAGACCAGACATTTCGCAAGCAGTAAACCCCCTCAGCAAGTTTAACAACAATCCAGGCATGCAGCACTGGAATGCAGTCAAAAGAGTGTTTAGGTACTGGAAAGGTACGAAGTCAGCAAAGTTAGTATTCAGCCGCGATGGAAATCCTGATTTGCTGGCATATTCAGATTCAGACTGGGCCTCTGACAGTGACGATAGGAAATCAGTAACAGGATACGTTACTCTGCTACAAGGAGGTACAATTTCGTGGAATAGTCGGCGTCAACAAACAACAGCTCTATCTACCATCCAGGCCGAGTATATGGCGTTATCACCTGCAACACAGGAAGTATTATGGCTTGGAGAGTTGAATACAGAGCTTAACATGAGTAATAAATCCGAAGTTCCGAATACAATCTTTTGTGATACACCTAGCGACAACATCAAGCTATCATCCTAGGACAAAACATATCGACATACGTCATCACTTCATAAGAGAGAAGTATCAACTTGGACTCATAAAATTTGCAAGTGTTGGCACAATTGACGAAAGGTGTAGTTAAAACAGAAGCACAATTTCTGTTGTCGAATAATGTGACTTATTTTCTAATTAAAACCAGGCTCAAGTGGGGGTGTTGGAAGTGTAAACCTGTTTTACCTGTTTGGCTTCTTCTATACTCTGCTAATAGTTCCTGAAATTTGTTGCATTATTGTCTCGAATCCGCTTAGGGTACGCTTGGGTTCATGTACAAGCTGCGTAAGATTAAGGCAAACTGCGAACTCTTCGCCATTTTTTTCTATATATAAAAAAAATAAAATTCTGTTCGTTGGTAACCGCTTGAGAACGGCTAGAATTTTGGAAGATTTGGCAAAACTACTTTTTTTGCTCGTAATAAGAAATATTGGAAAAACCTTCCTGGGAAATTAGAATAAACTTAGGGCCGGTACAGATCTGGTTACCATAGATTAAGTTTAACTCATGATTATATTATTTTTTTGGTAACCAACAAATGTTTGTTCGATTATTTTTCACTTTTCACATCGACTCTAAATCACGAAGGGCAATTCCCATTCGGGTATAGGAGAGATTATGGACTTGATCTAACCATCTCATCCTTGGTCTACCTAGAGGACGCCTGCCCGATGGTTGTAATGAAAATGCTTATTGTGAACTTTAATTATTATTATTATTATTATTATTGTGAATCCATCAACCATCAACTTGCATAGGTAGATATGTCAGGAAACGTCAAACCAGTTGAGCTTCAACCTTCAACGCCTACGGGTTAAAATTAATAATTCATTTTATACCTTGTACATATTACATACCTGTAATACATAAGAACTTAAATAAACTGTAATACTTTTAATTGGACTTCTTTAATGAATTTTATTTATTAACGTGTTAATGACAAACGTTACAATGGTACGGATTCCATAGCGCGTCGTGGGATTCTGGTCAGGGACATACGTTTAACATGACCAAACCACCGAAGCATGGACCCCTCCGTCCGGAGAAGTAGCTGCTCGACATTGAGTTCCTCACGTATTCTGGTATTTCTAATGCGATCTCTACGGGTCACACCAGCAATACAACGGAGAAATCTCATTTCGGCAGCTTGTATCCGCGATCTTATTCTTGTATATATAGTTATAGTTATAGTATCAATAGTTAAAATTGTTTATTTTTTGTGTACGTTTATTTTCGGTACCTATTTCATTAATTTATGATTATTTTTTTAAAGTTAACTTAATATGAGTGTTTTCAGCTCAATCGTGTTATAACCGCGGGAATGTATGCAATTTTTTTCCACACTGTGCTGTGCATTGTATTCATCTGTTAGTGGAAAATACTTCGACAAAACAGATACGAAGCAACATACTCTAATTAGCGTCTATTATTTTTTAAATTAATTTTTATTTTACACAGTTTTTAAAAGAAAATTGCTGTGTTGGTGACGGCTATGTCAAAGCTTGAACAAACAAAATTGCTGAATATCATTGGTTAAATGTCGTTAACAGACCAAAATTAGCTGGGCTCAGATCACGTAAAATAAAAACGATTGAACGATATCGTTTCCACGCATGCTGTCTCTATCATATCTGTGGCAATAAACAGAGACTGCTATTGTCGAAACGATGTCGTTCGATCGTTTTCATTTTACGTGATCTGGGGCCTGGTTATTGATTTCCCGGAGTTAACTAACCAAACTATGGATTCTTTGGTTAAAATTTGACTGAACAAACAGATTCTATGGTTATCATAAGCTGGAATAACCACTAAAGTTAACCAAGGATAAACAAACCGGCTATTTTTTTTTGGGATGTTGTATGAACTCGCGACCATAGGTCGTCATAGGTCATCATCATTTCTTTCTTTTATTCTTTATGTTCATGAAAGACAGCTACAAAGTAAAGTCCGACATTCCTACGTTCAATCAATCAATTCTAGTTTTAGTTAATTTAAAGTTAATTTCAAATTGTGAATGAAGTTTTACACTAAAGCAGCAATTTCGTGTGATTTTTTTATTTTCATACCCCAAATAGACCCTCCACTGCGCAAAATTTTATTTGGCCCCGCTTTTAGATTCTTTACATGCTAAAGTTGATCCCTCCTGTGGTTTTGTGTGGGACTTACCACAATACAATAGTCATAAGATCATTTTCAGTTTTTAATAGATATTTGAAACTGCACAAGGAGTTCCATTTAAATCTAATTGTATATGCTTTGGAAAAAGTAAAATATAATAGCTGCCCTTGTTGTAGACAAGGCATAAACGATAGCTTTAAAGTATACCTATGCATACCTATACCTACACAAAATTTATACTTTGACGCTTTTTTTTGTAACAAGCGAGTAACAACTTAAGGATTCTTGCTAATTGGGTTTCGCCCTGACTCTATTTCTGTTAAGAAATTATTGTCGAATTTTAGTCAACGAATTATTGGTTGGAATGATAGCAATTTCGAATTACACAACTAATTCATCATAAAGCTGCGATTACACGGCCATTTTTTTGAGTCATTTAAATGGCGCTGTGACGTCAGGAAAAAATGTCGCATTAGAGCGACATTTAAGCTACGATTCGTCATTGAAAAAATGACGATCACACGAAATGACTATCATCGTCATTTATGTCCCAAAATCAAACGACGGACACTGCGAGTCATTTAGAATTTTCCGTTGGGACAAAAGCCAATAAGTTTAGTCATTTGTCCTAGGCGTCATTGAAGAGCGATCACACGGCCATTTTTTTCCGCCATTTAAATGGCACTTAATTCATGTCATTTGGGGTGCCATATTCCTAGTCATTTAAATGACGCTGCCAAAAATGGCGATCACACAGAGCGACATTTAAATGAGTGCTTTGTGACGGGATTTTTACGCCAGAGCGCCATTTAAATTACTCGAAAAAATGGCCGTGTAATCGTAGCTTAAGACATGTTTTGAGTGATTGTTTATTGAATAGTTTGAATTCTGACAGTCAATTCTCCATACATACCTAATCCAATTAGGATGACATTTCGACATTTCCTGTCAGGAAATGAACTCGCTTTTCGATTTTGTCAATTGACCAAACGACTACCACTTGCCCCAATTGAGTGATAAGTCCGCCAACTGGTAATTAGAACGTTGGAGAAGACCAGATCAAACTTAGTGGGTTGTTATTGCTCCTTCGATAATCATTTCGTTCAGTGTGGCAGTGAAAGCTGCATTCTGGATGGTTTATAATTTAAACATTTGTGTTCCTATCATCTTGAGGGAGAGTCGTAAGTAAAGGAAACTCACAGTCGAGTCAAGATAAAATGGTAAATTATCATGAAAATGGTAGCTAGTCAAAGCCTGTAATGATTTATTTAGACCCATTTGCCAGATGTGAACACCGCCTAGGATAAAAATGTCACTATTGATAGCAATTTCAATTTTTATCTACTATAGGAAACTGCGGCTACTTCGGATTTGCAAAACAATTAAGCTCAAAAACCTCTAAACCGATGGACGAAATGTATGCTCTGCTGTATGTTCTGATTTATGGCGCCGCTGAGTGTTGGATGATAAGCAAGAAGGGAGAGCGAGAAAAGACTGGGCTGGGGCTCCTTCGAAAGAAAAATACTTCTGCAGATGGAGGAGAAGATACAACCGTGAACTGGGATCCCTACATTATCCTCTTTTTCAAAATCCCTTATTGGACATAATCGCTAATTTTTTTCTTTTCTTTTTCCAAAATCTCCTGGGACCAAATCCCCTATGCCAAAATCTCCCGCAAGCATATTAAACTTTGCATATAAACAACCTTGGAGTAGGGACAGTGACTACAAGAAGGGAGGTTGCAGGAGGGCAGTATGCCCCCCCATACGTATCTCACTGTTTAACACCACTTTTAGGTCTCCCCGGCGACAGAATTAGTAACACCAATTCTAAAAATATGGGATTTTGTCTCTGGGGATTTTCTTTTAGGGTCTTTTGGATTTTGGATTGGGATTTTAGCACAGGGGGATTTTGGTAAGGGGATTTTGCAAAAGCGATTTTGGAAAAGGAGATTTTAACACCCACCTCCGTGAACTCTATGAGCTATACCAAGATGTAGATGTGAGCCAAAATACATCAACTACATTGGCTCGGCCACCACATCGAGGGAATGAAAAATAATGTTCCACCTAAGAGGATATTCGAATCCCAGCCCCCAGCGCTTTATTACAAAAAAAAAAAAATTGACAAGCGACATGTGACAATTTGTAAAATGACAACTGGACAATTGTGAAATTTCTGTTTTATAAATATTTAGACAATTTTGTTCAATTGGAAATCGGGAAATAACCGCCAATTGTTAAATTTTCTGAGATTTTTCTAGAATTTTCTGAAAAATTTGTACTGAAAAATGTTTATGGGACAGACAAATTTTACAATGTTGTCAGTATATTTATAATACAGCGGTTCTTAAACTTATTAAGCTGCGAAACCCTAAAGAAGGCCCAAATATATTTCGGAACCCCAACTCTTATGTCGATGACAAAAAAAAAAAACACTTTTTCTGGCCCCAGATCAGATGCGTTCGTTTGTTACAAAAAAAGCGATATTTTCAGATTCGAGAGCACTTGTTTTAAATCTGTTCTTAATCCAGCGGGTTTAAAGAGTGTTTTTTACAAGGTTTAAATTGTCGGGTTTAAAGAATGCAGATTAATGATCGGGTGTCAAATCAACTTAAACCTGATTTACATCTGGAGTGAATAATTAGGCCGTTAGTGTCGTAGCTCGTAAGCTGGGTTTCATTCGGACTATATTTTCATTCTTTGTTAGATATTATGCAAAAACTTTACAAAAACTGTGCATGAACTATACACACACGCATGAATTTTTGTGTCAAGTTCATTCTTTGTAAGATAAGATGTAAGACCTACTTCATAAAAGCTATGACGCGGGCATACATCATGGATTGTTGCTGGTTAATTTCTTTGGAAAGTGAATGTTGCTGTACCATTTTTGTTTGCTTTTTTAAGGTTCCGTTCCCACAGGGACAAAACGGAATTTTAATAAAATGAAAATATAATCGTCAACAATTTTTTGCGCAAAAATGTTTCTAATTGCATACTTACAAAAATTATTTTTGTGTTTACCTATTTTTAATTCAAGAAAGTCACGGAACCCTGAAAACAGTTCCACGGAACCCCAGGGTTCCGCTGACTGACTACAGTTTGCGAATCTTAAAAAAAAAAAAAAAGATTTGACCTAACAATGTGGTAAAACGACATTTTATTATTTCTGAAATATATTGAGATTAAAACCTCTACAGAGAACTATTTTTCTATTATGTATATACAACGGAGATACATTTTCGAATAAATCCTTTATTAGTAGGTAAGGCTGTACGATAAAAACTCCGGAAACATTTTCGCGGTCTGACAATACTGAAATATGACATCGCAGTAACGTTAAATTTGTATCCCATGCTTTTATATTCATTATAAATAAATATGGAAAAAAATTACATATAAATTATTTGATCTTAAGGCTGCGTGTTAGCTGATATAAATAATATTTTTTATAGTAGTAGAAAACGAATCTTCAGCTGTCAACAATTTCTCCTGGTCCGGGAGCAAGATAATAAATTTTCCTATAAGCTAATTTTTGACATTTTCTTTTGCTTGGGTTTCGCTAGAATATTCAAGAAAATGAAACACTAAATTTCAATAAATTAATACCGTAACATTAGATAAATCTCAACATAATCAACATAATTATTAAGCGTAGAAATATTAGTTTAAAAAAATGTTAAATATAATCCGTTTCTTTCAGAATTAAAAATTGTCAGGCCTAGTTTCTCTTTCCGGGTTTTTTCTCGAACAGTTTTTCTTAAATGCCAGTTAAGAACCATGTAAGCATTCAAATAAAAATACTTTCGGAGCAATAAAATACCTCCACACATATAAATTGTGGCAAAGCGGTAGGTATGCGTCGATTATTATATTAACAACTTTTTTTTTTAATATAAATTGCACAGCGCCCCCTTCATACTTCAAAGTCCAATATGAAAAAGTTCTAGATTGGCATTTCACCTATGAAGTTGCTAATCACTATACTGATCCCACATTAACTCATAAAATAATTATCTCAGCCTGGAATATAAATTCCTGACCCACGAAACTCAAATAACTCACTCGTTCAACTGAAGGACAACTATATAGGCCCAATTATTATATCAATTAACGTAAATATCACTTTAACTCGAAACAGTGCACATAATCAGATAAAAGTCCGTCAACGAAGTCCGCCTTCGCACAAATGATAATATTTTTTAAATTTTTATCTTTTTTTAATTTATGTAAAAATAAAGTCACAGTACTTTTGTTAAAACACACAAATTCCAAATAACTTGCCTTTGTTGCAACTTGTACAATGTAGTATACAACTTGACACTTCTAGTGAATTCCAAACCGTATCACTTGTTACCGTATAGGATTGTATTTAACTCAGTTAAAACTTAGCGCTTTCCGTTCGGTTCAAAATATCCGTACGACCACTTGTTGAACAATGCGACGCTTAATGGCTAAGGACCCGACATTTATAGACGGGCCAACAACCACCCCCAATGAGTCAAGCGATAGAGATGGATACGTTATTGTCATGGTGTTGAAATTCATTCATGAATTCCAACTCGGGTCTGGCTCTGTACTTGTACAGTGTACACGCATACAAGAGAAGAATTTGAATTTCATTGTTGGTATTCGAGAGAAAGAGAGTCCGCGCAGTGGGGACTTGATATGTGGTGAGTATCCTTCAAATGCAAGAGGCCAACCGTTTTCATTAAAAATAACGAATCCAATCAAAACCGAAATCAAGTTCACGTTAATTATACTATAACGTGCAGACGATAAAGGATGTGCCACTCCCTGCGCCCACGATTTTCATTGACTCAATGGAAGGACATTTCTTTTTTCCACAATATTGCAGCGGTTGTCTGTATAGTGCGTGTGGTTCTGAACTGTATTCTGATGCTTCGGTGGTAATGTCTGTACTGACTGAATGCATCATCATGACACGTTTTGTGGATTTTAAACCGCGAGATATTACGAGTAAGTTTAATTTTAACTTTGCCAACCAAAATAGGAATTCCAATGCATGGCGTTGTTATTGTACTAGAGAGTTCTATGAAATATCAACAGGCGATTGGAAGGGAAATCCCTATTTCTCATAGTGGTAGTGCAAAACAAACAAACTGTTCGAAATAGAAACCGAGGTAGCCAAGCAGCAGTTATGGGGGAAATAAATAGAGGCACATGGTGGCGTATGAGTTAAGTTTTGAAATAGTAAACAAGGAACGAAGGTAGGGCTTGTTGGCCCCTATTTCTTGGGCGAGTTATTAACGTCTGCAAGGTTGGAAGTCGATTTTTATATTATGCCAGATAATCTGGTGAAGTTAGTAGCATAAGCGATTATGAATCTTAATCAATCTTTCAACTCCAGTTCATTGAGATCAGCAATATTGGCCACACTGTGTACAGTTTAAATTTCATTTCGTTATTATTTAAATTCGTTCACGCCTCTTTGTTCAATGTCGACCAATCTTCAGAGAAGCCCTCCCGGTCCAATACCTAAGAGTGCATGAAATTGTTAGCTCAATCATTTTGGAGGTTTTCGAGATAAAGGATTTATAATTTTTTTATGTACGGGAGGTGCCTCATTTTGATCAATCTTTACAGGAAATGCTTTTTGCCAACAGAAAATATTTTCTCAAAAATTGAGCTCAATCGCTTCGGTGATTTTCGAATTTTGTGATTATTGTTGGTGTATATTCCAGAAAATTTCGATTTTCCAACTTTTCGTTTGAGGTTTTCCAAATTTTCTTTTTTTGTTGAACCACCCCTGATTCAGGACGAACAAAACAAAGGAAGAATCATCCAAATAGGTCCAGTCGCTTTCGAGGCCATCGCACACCAATTGATTTATATATAAAGGGTGTCCCATAATTCCCATTTAATAGTACAGTGATGCCAACGCGAAAAAAGATAACAATGTGACAGCTGACAGTTCGGGGTTAGTAAAAATGGAGCGCTGTACGAACGCATTTTCATTGTTGAGCAATATTTTAAAAATAATGAATTTTTGTCAGCTATAGTCCGCAATTTTTTAACAAAATATGGCCGCCATAGTGATTTAAAGCCAGAAACTGTGAAGGGAATAATTGAACAATTCAGGGAGACATGTCAATTAGTGATCTTAAACACTCTGGGTATCCTGTCAAGACGTTCAACAGAAAACATCGAAGCAGTTCGCGAGAGTATTGCTGACATCCCAGGAACTTCAGTTCGGGACCGTAGTGAAGAATTGGACATTTCGAGAAGCTCACTACAGCGAATTCTCACGAAAGACTTGAAACTTCAACTTACAAAGGTCAATTAATCAAGAACTGAAGACTACTGACAATGCGGCGTGAAGAGAGTTCGTTGAATGGATTTCGGAACAACGACATGTAGATGCTGATTTTTTCAACAATGGCTTCGTTAATCATCAAAATTGTCGTACGAGTAATTTTTGAGAAACAAATGCATCCACAACGCGGTGACTGTTTGGTGCGGATTTTAGGCTAGAGGCATTGTCGGACCATTCTTTTTCGAAAATGCGGTAGGGCGTTATCGTGACATGATCACCCAGTTTTTAGTGCCTAAATTACAAGATATGGCCGTGACCAACATGTGATTTCAATAAGACGGTGCCATATGGATATGGCATACAGCCACAGAAACAATTCAATTACTGCCTGAGTCAATAATCGGTCGTTTTTGCGATCACGATATGGCCATCCAGATCTTGCGATTTAACCTTTTTTGGACCTTTTTTTTTTGTTGGGAAACAATTTTCCACTTAGTTCCGATTCGAAAAATTTCACTTTTGCAACGAAATTTAGTTGTGACTTAGTAAAGATTCCGACAAACGAGGTGCGCAGCAATGAGTGTCTATTTTTAAGTCCTTCAGGAACATGCAAACACTGGAAGCGTTCAGTCTCCTCTCCTTGCAATCAGAACGCATAAGGACTTGATGGCACAAAAGATGAGTTCCTGAAAGTCGATCCTGCCAAAATTGCTTGTTTCAGTTAGGTTAGGTTAGGTTAACGGGTTGACAGCGCAGGGTATATCCTGCTGTGCCACATTTAGGTCATTGTGGACCCATTGTGATGCCCTTTTTTGATGGGGGTTAATCAGTGATGTTGGGATGGTTAGCCTCGTGACCCTTCTTTTTGCGATTATCCGACGCTGTCCAGCCATCCTGATATCCTCAAGAACCTATAAAGGTCAGAAAGTGAGACATCAGAAAGTTCTTGTAGGTCATGGAAGTAATGACTTCCAAGTGTTCTGTTCCTCAAGTGACAGAGGTTCGGGCAGTGACAGAGGAAGTGAGGTGTGTCCCCATGAACCTCTTCGTCTCCGTAGCCTCTACATATATCGTCATCTTTGAGATTTAGTTTCATTGTATGATTTCTGAGGAAGTTATGACCCGTTAGAGCCCCTACCAATTTAGACAGCGATGACATTTCAAGCTGTAGAAGTTTGATGGTCCGGCCAATGTCGTATTTTGGCCAAAGCTTCTGTGATACTTCACAGGTAGTTAGTCTCATCCACCTGTTGGTTTTCATGCGAATTTTATTTTCCACTCCCTCTCTAAGACTACAGAGTGGTGGCTTAATCGATTGAAGTGCTAGATCATGGTCCATTTCTCGCTAGTTCGTCGGCCATCTCATTGCCGGCTTTGTCACTGTGCCCAGGGGACCCAGCAGAGGACCGTGGAGTGCTGCGAGCAGAGAACCTTCAGCTCTTCGCGGCAGCGTTGAGCTAACTTTGATTTTATTTCAATAGCAGAAACTGCTTTAATAGCCGCCTGGCTGTCAATGGAAATGGTAATATTATTTCTTGGTATTGCCAACAATGACACCTTACGGGCCGCTTCCGCGATTGCCAGAACCTCTGCTTGGAAGACATGGTGTATATTTAATTCCTCCGAAAAGATGCCGGCACCGCTTCCACAGTCCATCTTTGATCCATTTGTGTAGATGGATATCGATTTCCTCTTTGTGGGTTCATCTATGTTCCATTCATCTTTACTCGGGAACGAGCAGGAGAATGGTCTATCAAAATTTATATGTGGGATCATTATAGTCAGAAGTGACAACATTCCCAATGTATTTCCCTAGAATCTGTGCGTGACCAAAGTTGCACGGGTTCCAAGTATCAGTTTGGCAAATCCTTAAAGCACTTTTGGTAGCAGATTCCTTCATGTACAAGTCTAGAGAAGTCAGATTGAGAATTGCCTCCAGTCTAGCCGTAGGTGTGGTTCTCATCGCACTTGTTTCGGTTAAAAGAAAGCATTTTGGAAACTTAAGCGCCTGCTTCCAGCGATTGGGAATTATCGTTAAAACAAATTGCAAAAACTTTTTATACGAGTCACGTTCACGTATTCTATTCCTCTGTTTACGGGTACAAGATCTAGACCGATGCAACCAAAAAATACTAAAAGTAAATGACAATGAGATGCAGTCGTTGTGTCTGCGTTCCTAAATTATTTTATTGTTCAATCGACAAAATGCATGCCTCTGCCCTCTGTGCCATACAGCAGAATTGGGCTAAATAGGATCTTGAATAATATCTGTATGGTTTTATTTGATGAATACTTTCTTAGTCTTAGCTCTTAAAAAAAGAAACCTGGTAGACAGAGACATTTTAGTACTTCGAAGTTGTATCTGTTTCTAGTGACAATTTGCTCCAATCGAAAATGTTGACAGTCCTTTCCAAATCGAGTTATTGCCTAACGCTCTCATTTATAGCCAGATAGATAGGAGCCTAAGGCCACTATTGTGAGTGTCGAAAGTTGATCGTTGATCGACAACTGTGATTGTCGATTGCGATTGATATTTGCCAATTTGACAGTCGCTTGTAGTCGATTACAAATGTCGGTCGATGCTTTCTCTTGGAAGTGAAAAACTTTTGTGCGTACGAATAGCTAAAATCAATCGACGCAATCGGCTATTGTCGTGACGGTCGTTGATCGACAATTACAAAAAGGGCCTCAACTTCACTGTTTCCCTTTAAATACTTCCAAACGCGCCACTGCCAACTAGCCGCTTTCTGCCTATACTGCCAATATTATCACTTATTAGCTTATGTAAATTTTTGAACGAATTTTTTAATATGCCTAGGAAGTTAATCATCAGTGGTTGCATGGATGTTGCCTTCGGTATCCCGCCCAACGTTTAAAATTACAGTCAAATCTTGACTTGAATCCAAAGTTGACTCTTTAAACGAGTCAAAAGCAGGGATAAATGGAACGAAAATGATACACGAATGACAGCATCGCCAGCCAAGCAATGACAAGTTGAAACCCCGAGAACAATGACTTAGCGGAAGTAGCAACCCAGAGGACAACTTTGCATAGCTAAAATCTAGCTGCAGATAGAAAAAGAAGAATGAGACTTGTTGCCAGAAAATATGATGTGATGATAGATGCGCTTTTTGAAAATAACTTCTAATTATGAACTGATATCCCTCTAGTACAGAAAAAATAAAAGTTGGCTTAAAATCTCAAAGAAAGCTGCATATGGCTTCATACATATACCAGACATGACAAAGGGTTCATTATTTGCACCTCTATATCTATACGTACCCTAATGTACATGTTATCATTTGCAATTTATTAAAATCACAACAAGCTGTTATTAAATTGCCATGGTTTGACGTGGGTGCGGTAAGAATTACCATGTCTACTACTAGCATCAACCCTAAGAAAATGTCCATCAATTGACCAATGACAAATTTCATTTTCCACTTAGTTAAGCACATAACGTGAAGCCAAAATCGCACCAACCGCCCACCGATTAGTGTCTGACATATGAGCCAATATTGAAGGATTTGGCGAATATTTTTCGTCCTCATTGAACATTGTTGTTACGGACGCTATGGTATGGCGGTTACGGACCCATGAAAATATGTATTTTACGCTTGATTTGATATAATAGAGTCTTGTCAAGTGGCAGCTTTAGCCCTTATATTATGTGTCGACATGGTTATCTGGAAAACGATTTAACTTAATTTGTTTGTTCGATGACAAATCGGGTGTAGGCACTTGCAGGTTATTGGGGTTAGGTTAATATTTTTGTGATTGAAGGGTTGGAGGCGAAAGTAATTGGAGTTTTGGGATTTTTCCTCAAGTTATGTCATGTGTTAATTAGGTGTCGGGATGTGATGGAGCTGTCGTTAAATATGAGTTATAGCAATTAATATAAATGTCAAGGGTATCTATATCTATCTAATATTGGCTATTAAGAGACAAATAGGGATGAGACCAACTCTATTGTCCACCATGTTCTTCCATACTCCGTAAACGTAATGACAAACCTAAAACGAATGAAGTACATTTGAAAAAGTCCCTGTGTATATCACTTCTGACATTAAACAGTCGCCGCCACCAGACGTGTGGTTCATTAAGGTCGTTGAAAATTTAATTACCAAAACGTCATTGAAACATCGTATGTGTTACATGTCATCGTTATGGTTTCACAAAAATTCCCATTGACTGGAGATACCTACGGCGTAGGCGCACACAGTTGTGTGAGTCATGGTATTTCGGTCGAAAGTTCCTAACCCTGGGGATCAATTTCTGACACTGATGATGTTGCTATTATAGTTGAAGCTGAATTCCCCGATGGGGCTGGCGGCAGTGGATGCATTTGAATGAGAATGAGGTGACATAACTAATTCGCATTTGTTAGACCGTATTTCAGTGGAATTCAATTTGTTATATCATTAGGGATGTCCTTTGCAACTTCCGCTGACATATTTCAATTCAATTGTGTTTTGTTTCTGTAGGTTTCTGGCTCTGGATTAAAGTTATCCTGTTTTCTGCCTGTATCTATATGGTGACGTTTGTTTTTAATGCGGTATATCATATGTATATGGCATTTGATGACGCATGCAGTACTGAAACCGTAAACAATTTTTGTTTTTAAATGGTTAACTGATGGTTTTTTATTGCTACTGCTGCATAACGTGGTTGTAATACCTTTGAGTCTGTGCTTTTGACTGTTGTCATGACGCTGGAAAACGCTGAAGAACTCTCGCTGCTACATAAAGGTCGGTAAGAATACGCCCTACCAAAGGTGACGCATTGTGATGATAGCTGACTAGATTCGGTTGTACTATCATTACACTACACTACAGCAGATATCCCGGAATCCTTTATATGGACTTCTCTCTGATCCGTTTCGTGTAGAGTGGGAATGGAAATGTGACTTTATATCTAATGTTGCCATTAACTTGTTCTCCAAAATTTTGCTCCTTAGTTTACGTTTTGTTCTGGTATGTCTTCCAATCTCGATCTAGCTTGCGCTGTTTGAATGACAGATAACTATGCTCGATAACTTTTTATGATCACACCTACACGTCAAAAGTAATTGCACAAATTAACAACAATAATGAGACCTATCGAGGTCGAGGTAGGTTGTAGGTATCCGTTCTAAAGAAAATCTACAACGAAAGTCAAATCTCTTCGGAACTCAAATTGCGTTCGAGATATCCGTTTCGGAACAAAATAATTGAAGTACATAAATAAACGCGGTTCATTTGACATATCTAAATAAAAAAAAAAAAAATAAATAGGTGGCGCAACAGGCGGGTGACACCCAAGGCCTAGCTTCTCGCAACCATTCGTTTTGTGTGAGTTTCTATTTTTTGGGACGAATGGAAGGGACCTACAATTTTATGCCGAGTCCGAACGGCTCAATTGAGAAGCTTTTTCATGACAGGCATACTCTCGGATGTTTGTCAGACGTTCGCGAGAGGTGGCGCAGTAGAAAAAACTTTAAGATGTAATTTGGGTTTTTCCGGGGATCGAACCTGGGATCCCTCGCACAGTAGTCCAACACACTAACCACTGCGCTACTGCGCCGACATTTGACATATCTGTAATTATAAAATATTCCGCAGCAATTGGTTGTCGGAGAACTTCGGAAGAAATTTTCCATGTAGCTGTCAAAAGTGTCATAATGAGGTATACGTATATGGTATATAGGATACCACAATCATGTTGCTTCGGGGTTCTATAAAGTAATCATTCTTTTACAATGCGAGCCTTGTGCTTAGTATAATCGTCTTGCTGAAAGACCCAAGTCCTATAGGAAAACCCAATTTCAACACGCTTATTTGAATACTTTTGTTTTTTTTTTTTTTTAATATTTACGTAGGTAATCTAGTTTGTATGACGCCACCATACAACCCCAACCCATTGCTGTTCCCCACCAAATCCCCACGAAATTATTTTCTTTCTAATTGGGAGACCGACCAATGTGACCTAAAAAAAAGAAATATTTTTTTTTTAACCTCCGAAAATTTCGTCAGTAAACTAAACATTTTTGCAAAATGAAACCCATACCTAATTTATTTCTTATTTTTGCATATAATTTCGCTGAGAGAAATATACGGCTTCTTGGGAGAAACTCTGCTAAACAATCCGTTCGGGTGCAATGCGAATATAGAACAAAAGAATAATTGTAATCGAAATTAATTAAGTCTGTATTGTGTATATCAGAATATATTTTGCCTACTGTCATAACATATTTATTTGATCAAAAGACAACTTTTCTTTTCCTATGCAGATGCACTCACTTTTGGCGCTCACTTTAAGTCCCATTGGCCTTTACTCGAGAAACTTAGAAAAATGCAGTTAAAATGTAATCAAACCCATGTAAATTTCCGAAAACCAAAAAAGGATCATGTCCATTTTCAACATCATAAAAAAGTTGACGCCGCAAATGCTCAGGAGTTCCTCTCTTTTAATACCGCGATGACGGATAGGGACTCTATTGATAACTTAAAGCAGTTCACCGACCACCGAGTTTTGGTGGCATGAGGAAGAGGTAAGGGTTGGCACGCTCTCCCGGGCCGATGCGTTACCTAGCTAACATTCCTCATTAATCTTAAGCTATAGTCTGTAAGTCATATAGTATAGTTTAGAACGAGTGCTACCGAGACTTAACCGACGCCGACGCTTATGGCCTCGCTCGAGTACTGGCCGGAGGCGCATGTGCACCTTGTTGGCAACTGCCAGGCGCCCATCGACGCAATCGGGCTGGTGATCAATCGAGAGATTGCTCATCAGTCTGATTATAGGTAACTAGCGTAGCCCGTGCACACTTCAAAGTGCAAAATAGTTAAATAGAAAAACTGTTTTCATTGTAATGCTCTGTGGTACAAACATTTTTTTGTTTTTCCAGAAATCGTATTGCCTAGACAATATATTATTGACTTCCTGAAAGTGCATTATTTTATATCAATGTTACAAAATTTTAAAAACTTTGGCTTCCAATTCCAAGACTGTCGAAGAAGCTGTACTTTGCCCGTGCACAGGAATTGTATTGCTTAGGTCTTAGGTAATAATGTTCTTTCGTAAAATGCGAGAAATGAGAATAAATCGAGTTGGTGGAATTTTCTTTAGGTTGAGAAGCTAAGGTAGTCTTGGGTAGTTTAAAACAAAATATGTAGGTAATAAAGAATTCAAGGTTTTGGAAGATTCTTGAAAATAAAAAACCTTAGAAAATAGATAAATTAAAAGGGAATGCTTGTTAATTTTAGGGTGCTCGTAAAGAGTCAGTAAGCTAGAATATAATTTACTACCGAAATTTGGAGTCAGTGGCCTCAATGTTAAGAGCTCTACGTCCAATTTATGATGAGGCTCATTTCTGGCTGAATGGCTTCGTCAATAAACAAAATATGCGGTATTAGTCAGGCAGCAATCCACACGTACTCCATGAGTCATCATTGCATCCCGAAAAAATTACGGTTTGGTGTGGTTTATAGATCGGCGGCATCATTGGGCCGTACTTCATCCGTGATGATCAAAACCGGCGCGTTACTGTCAATGGGAATCGCTACCGTTCAATGATAACCGAATATTTTTGGCCACAATTGGATGATATGGACTTGGAGGACATGTGGTTCCAACAGGACGGCGCCACAAGCCACACAGCGAACATCACAATCAATTTATTGGAAACCAAGTTTGGAGAACGTGTTATCTCATGAAATGGTCTAGTCGCTTGGCCGTTAGACAATTTCCTGTGGGGCTAAGTCAACTCTATGGTCTATGCCAACAAGCCAGCGACGATTGATGAACTGATTCGATTTATTCTTGAAAACCGTCGAAAATTGGGTTCAGCGTCTGGACTTCTGCAAGCGTGCCCGTGGTGGCCATGCAAAAGAAATCGAGTTCCATACATAATGGCATCGAACGTACTTTCACAGGAATAAAGAATTTCATTGATATCCAAAACCGTTTTTGTTTTATTTAAAACAACTTTTGTAGCGCTCTTATTGAAAAACCCTGTATATCTAATTCTGTCTACATGAACGAAGGCTTTGGAGGTCGACGACAAACATCATGTTCTTTTGAAAATTCAAACGATTATGTTAACAAAAAGGTGGGCGCAGTAGCGCAGTGGTTAGTGTGCTGGACTGCTGTGCGAGGGATCCCAGGTTCGATTCTACTGCGCCAGCTCTCGTGAACGTCTGACAAACATCCGAGAGTATGACTGTCCTCAAAAAAGCTTCTCAATTCAGGTCCCTTCCATTCGTCTCAAAAATAGAAACTTACACAAACGAATGGTTGCGAACAGATAGGCCTAGGGTGTCTACCGCCTGTTGCGCCACCTATTTATTTTCTTTTTATGTTAACAAAAAGCATTCGAAGTCCCGGGTTAAACTTCAGGTATAGGCTAGACATATTTCCCCCATTAAATATGTATACAACCCGTTAGCATACTCACATCTGTCAAGTCAACACCATACGCATACAGTTCCTTACCCTCTTTAATATTGTCAGCCCATCATTCGTTTTTCAATTTTATCGCCAGACGGAACTGTTCAATCAATATTAAATTACTTTCAAAACTACCCACCAAGTGCTATCGACCTGTCGTACACCCAAGTCATATAAATATGCAAATCAAAAAAGGGCTGCAAACAATCTACAAAAAAAAGTCTGAAAAGTTTTCGCATCGCTCCAATCAAAATTCTTATCACACATCAAATTAAGTCGCAATCGCAATCAAACCCAATATCCCCTTTAATATTGGTTTGCACTTGCAATTACCATGACAGAGATAACGCCCATCCCATCAGGAACATGAAATATTTATTTTGAAATTTAGCTAATCTAATTAAATCGCTCTATCGAACCAGTCAAGTGGTGTGATTATGGCTCCGATTGGTTCTATAACATGTCATCGTTGTCCTCCTCCTCAACGTCCAACTCTTCAGCGACCGTCAGTTCCTCGTCCACCTCGCCGATAATAATCTTTTCAGCGATTTGATAGAGCTCTCGAATGTTCTGTAAAATTAAATGTGTAACCCGCAATAATGTTTGGCCATTGGATAACTCACCGCTGCATTTCTTAGCTTGGCTATTTGCAAGTCATCGTATCGCAGCTGACTGTATTGATCCTTTGTAACCAAGTTTCCCTTTTGTATGTCTGTTTCCACTTGTGACTCCATTTCCTTTGTCTTCTGCTGTTTGATATCGCTGGTGTGAGGACCTGGAAGCCGTTGAAGACTACCCGAACTGCTTGGTATACCCGACGCGTCATCGTCGCCCAAATAAAGAGACACATGCGATTCGACTTCTTCGTTGGTCTCCTTGTGAATCTTTGAGGCAAACACACCAATGGCTGACATCAACATTGACACTTTGCTAGCGAACTGGAAGGAAGACAATATTATTAATTTCCTTAACAGGAACGTGCAGTCAGTGGGATTTACGTACGGCTCGTGCGGAACTCTTGGGTCTCTGGGAAATTTCCAATTGATTGCGTATTCGTTGCTCTGTTTCACGGAATTTTTTTCTGTAATATTACTATGGTTGACATTGTTGTCCTTTGGTGGGATGTAGCGGACCTACCTGGCTCGGAGAATGTTTTGTATATCCTGTGGATCTGAGGAGTATTGTTGTGGCACAAGCAATGACCGCTCCTTCATTTTGTTCTTCTCGGATTCAAGGAAATCGCGTAAACTCTGTTCGCACTCTTGCCATTCTGCGTCATTGATTCTGGTGGATAAATGGAAATAAGTTACATTTGGTGGTTGTGTTGAATTAAGAAATAAGGGAAGGGAGCAATGACTCTGTTCCAATTAGATGAAACGTGGCCCAATAAAATCTGATGTAATGTCTTTCTGAAAATCTATGAAAGTCAATAATTTTGTATGTCAAAGTCTATCACGAAACTGGCACAAAAAAAGCCATAACACGGTTGTTGTAAATCTTTTTTAATAAAATAATAAATAAAGCTGAAGGTATACAAAAATAACCAGTTGGCACGACAGGTCAATAAAATACCCTAGTCATGGCTTTTTATAACCGTTCGCTCATTTGGGATTTTATTTTTGGGACGAAGGGGGGAGACCTTAAATTTTATTTGATCCGAAAGGCTGGGGAAGCCTTGGCAGGACCATTACATTCTCTGATTGTTATCAAACGTTCGCGAGAGGTAATGGAGTGGGAAAAACGTATGCTATTTGTTTTCGGGAGTCGAACCTGAGACCCATCGCCTAATAGTCCGACGCCACACAGTGGGGCAAGATACTCCGAAAACTGGAATCAAATCATGCAATGGATGAGGTGTGCTGGAATTGTGTTTTCTGTTTAAGAAGCCATTATTGAAAAGTAAAAAACACATTTTTTTTCTTTTTTAGTAGAAACTTATTTTTTTTAAATCATGTTTTCTTAGATTTTCAACAAAAAATAACATTGTTTCGTATATTTTTTTCTTATGTATACTTTTTAAGCTTAGATACATACTATTATTAAAATAAAAAAATCATACATTTTGTCATTTCGTAATGTGCATTTTTGAAATAAAACTAAAAGTTGGATTCATCTGATGAGTAATCATCATCACTTCATCATCCCAGAATTACATTGAATTGGACTAGTAATCAAATCGAAAACTGATTTTAGAAAAGTGTTCAGTTGTTTTTGCGGAAGTTGTCTGAAGCTTGTGATCAAGGGATCAGATATTATAAACAGTAGATTAAAAATATTTTGGATACTCTTCTCGAGGGAACATTTCCTAGAATAGTTTGCGCGATATTTCTTAAAATCCTTATTTCTAGCTCCCTGTACTTTTTCGGATAACTGTCTTATAGGAAGAAGCGCAGCTGATATAACATTTGGCCCATGGATAAAAACCTTGTGAACAGTTGGAGGCATATAAAACCTGGGAAATGTACAAAGTAGTTCGCAGTGTCGATTGTGTATGGGCATAGCCTGAACTGCCATCGAAACCCCACTTTGATACCAAATACAAATTGTTTAATTGCTCATTTCTTAATCGCAAAATCACTTTTTTTGCGATTTAATCAAACGTTCAATTTTGTGATTTATTAGAGCCCGAACAGTTACTTCAGCCGAAGAATCCGTAACTTGTATATATTCTCGTTTTGGATAGCAATCTTTTTTTACAGCCTCAACTCCTTTATATGAAGGAAACCTTTCAGGGTCTTTATTTCTAATTATATTATAGTCATCCTTTTTTAGTTTCGCTTCCACAACAGTTGAAAGGGCTTCTTCTCCTGACATCTTAATCATCCTTTTTTTTTCGTATGTCTCATAGGCTTTATTATAACTACCTGCGCGGTAAGGTGAACGCAATACGTCCTCCATTAATTTTGATTCAGACGAATGACCCTCAGCTCTTAGTTTTAATTTTGTAGCAAATCCTAAGTTCGTATATCAGAAAACGTATGATATTCTCGGTTTTCAAAAGCTTAGCTCTATTGCAACTTCCTTCAAAGGCCCTCTCCCGATGCCCTCGATTTTTTAAGAGATTAACGCTATATTGTTTGAAACCAATGGATGTTTGAAGCCATTTCTGACTTTTGTGTCTAAATCGGGTTTCATTGCGATCAGAATGTGTCCATTTTTTTTTTAACCTTGATGAAAATTGTGAAATAATATGGTTTAGCTCATTTACATTTTACACAGGGCAATGGGTGCGGGCTTGAAGGTCTAATTTTAAATAATGAAATTTTCTGTTAAATAACTCCATCCGAGTTAAAAATAGGTCATTTGAATGTAAGCCTGCACCAAAACGTAAGCAGTTAAATAAATATACGAATTTTCTAATAATGTCTAATAAAATGGTCGTTTTGAAATAAATAAAAATTAAAAAAGGGAGCACCTATGAGCACCCAATTTCTTCGGTATTAGGTATGTAGGCAATAAGTCAAGTTATATAACTGTATTCAAATCTCGGCGTGGAAGCGTGTGGAAACTTACTTTAACCTTGAGGTTTAAAAATGTACTTAATAAATTGTTAAAATCTAAATACACCACGCTTTGGAAGTTAAATTTAAAAAAAATACTTACACAATTCTAAATTTAGAATGAATGTTATGAACTACGCACCATAAGCTCTCGATTCCATGTTTCGGCAAAGCTTTCACGTTATTATTAAGGAAGTTACAGCTATTTTAACAACACACTTTTTTTCACTTATTTTACCTCATGTTTCATGTGCGAATTTCAATTGAATGGTTTGAAGTGGAAGATCATGTTAATAGAGTAAAATGAGTGAGCATATGGTGCAGTGGGATGTTTTATAACAAAAAAAAAAACAAGACATACTCATCCCTCACATTTCATTTTTTGAATTAATTCCGACTCTGTCATATAAGCTGCCCCACTGTGCGCCACTGAGATACTGCGCGGAAGATGAAGGTTACTAAAGCTTTCGGTTAGTTGCTACTCCACGACGGACCTGCAGGTAGCCACTATCCTGACCCTTATACCCTATTCACACCAAGCCGAAAACCGAGTTTTCGTCAAAAAAGTTTAGAAAACTCGTAGATGCATTCACACCGAACACCAACTCGTTTTCGTTTGACGTTTCAATTAGCTCTGAAACTAGCTATGAAATGTTTGTGGCGACTAGACTTTTATTTTAGTTAATAAACTTCGCTCGTATTGACATAATATAAAAACAAAATTATTTAAGCTACTTGATAATCGTTAACTTATGGTTAAATGCACAAAATAATTAACATAAGCAACATTCAAAATCAAAACATCTGAAAATACCATTTAGTTGTGGCGGGTAGTTTGCTCTTTATGGTGCAAGCAAAGATAACAAAAAAACTCTCACTCTCACACATCCTGTCAGCAGTTTTGCTGAGCCCGCTGAATGTTGCAAAAGGTGTGTCTGCTTCAACAACCCAGCGATTGTACTCATTTTCGTGACGTTTTCATGGAAAACAACCTCAAACAACTCGTTTTGAAAACTGCAATATGTATGGGAAAACTTCTGTTTTCGAGGAAGTTTTCGACTGTTTTCGCGAAAACCCAGTTTTCGGCTTGGTGTGAATAGGGTATTACGGGAAGATACTCGTATATCAAACGAAAAGTAGCTCAAAGTGGAAATGGAAATTCTGCAGGGGTTGCCTGGAGAAGAGGTTGCAGACGATTAGGTCGACTTTGACGGAGTTAATTAGCAAGATTTAATTTTAATTTAATTTTAATTTTAATTTTTAATTTTGGTGGGGACCAATGTCCCCATTTATTAGGCTTAGTACAAGCTAGAAATACAAACTTATAATACTAGAACTAAAAACTAAGACTTATAACTAGGACTTAAAGCTAGTGTTTAGAGTTAAGGAGACTGAGCTTAATGGAGGGAGTGCTGCGGTTAAAATCGAAAATGGAAATGTTTGAGTTTACCTTCCGTAGCATACGGGAAATTGGTTCGTTGGAGCCGTAGGACGTGCGGTGGTTTGGTAGATAGAATAGGCGGGGGTGTCTTAAATTACGAGGGTTTGTATTGAAGAAGATTGAGTTGTAAAGAGACGGGCAGTCGATAGAGCCCGATAGGAGTCGATGAATGAAGAGAATGTCTGCAGTATCCCTGCGATCCTCAAGGCTATTCAAGTCAATGAGTTTGAGGCGGTCTTGATAGGGAGGAAGAATAAGGGGATCGTCCCAAGAAAGACCGCGGAGTGCAAATCGAAGAAAACGTCTTTGTATGTTTTCGATTCTGCTTATATGCACTTGCTGAAAGGGTGACCACGTTTGGCTGGCGTATTCGAGGAGTGGGCGGACAAAAGTGGTGTAGAGAGATCTGGTCACGTAGGGGTCGGAGAATTCCTTTGACCATCTTTTAATGAATCCAAGGGATGAATTGGCTTTACGTATTATCTCTTCGATATGCGAACGGAAATTAAGCTCGCGGTCGTACAATATGCCAAGGTCGCGAAGAGACTGTACGATGGATATAGGGTGATTATTAAGTAGGTATAGACGGGGAGGGGATTTGTTGTGCTTACGTGATAAGGTGATAGATTGGCATTTGGGAATATTGAGCTCTAAGCAGTTTTTGAGACACCAGATAGAAAAACTATCTAGGTCTTGTTGCAGCAGACAGGGGTCTTGTGATGATGATATGTGCTTGAAAAATTTGGTATCGTCGGCATAGAGAGAGATAGAGGAGTGTTTAATGACCCTGTCAAGATCGTTTATAGTTAAGATAAAGAGAAGGGGACCTAGGTGACTGCCTTGTGGTACACCAGAGGTTGCAAGAAAAGGGGCGGATAGGATGGACCTGAAGCGAACACTATAAAAACGGTTTTTCAAATAAGATGATAACCATTTCAGCAGTATTGGTTCGAAGCCGAGGGCAGACAATTTGAAAAGAATTAATTTATGCGGTATCTTATCAAAAGCTTTGCTAAAATCAGTTGCAATAACATCAACTTCCTTACCACTTTCCATGGCCGATAGGGCAGAGGACACGAATTCAACGAGGTTTGTGGTTGTTGATCTACCTTTAAGAAAGCCGTGTTGGTTTGGGGAAATTAAAGACTTGCATTGGAAGCTTAGGGATTCGTACAAAATACTTTCGAGGAGTTTGGGTATGTGCGAAAGTTTGGCTATCGGGCGATAGTTACTAACTTCGCTCTTTGATCCCTTTTTATGAATCGGTGTTATGAAAGAGGACTTCCATATCTGAGGAAAGTCGCCTTGGGAAAGCGAGAGCTGAAAGAGGTGCGAAAGGGGATAGGAGAGAACAAGGGAACACTTCTTGAGAAATATAGCGGGAATACCATCTGGGCCAGGTGAATATTCATCACTAAGTTGTTGTAATTTATTTTCAATTACAGTAGGTTCAAAAGTTTGAGAGAGGGAGGGGCCAATGGAGTAGTTGAGTAGGTAATTGAAATAAGAAGGATCTGGTGCAAAGGAATTGTCGGCAAAAGATTGTTTAAAAAATGTGGCAAAAAAGTTAGCAATGGTGTGAGGATCACTAGAAGCTGTATTTTCGTAAGAGAGGGATGGGGGGTAACCGTCTGATTTTTTCTTGTAATTAACGAATCGGAAAAAAGATTTGGGGTCGCTTATAAGTTTCGCTTGCGCATCGTTTATATATCGTTGATAGAGAGAATTATAGGCCTGAGTGAACTGAAGGAAGGAGCCGAGATAATTGGAATAATCAGAATAAGACTTGGTTCGAAGAAAAACTGACCATAATTTGTTTCTCTTGTTACGTAATGATCGGAGGTTTCGATTATACCATGGGGGGGATGTAGAGAAGGGGTTTGGTCGAGAAACAGGAACAAAAAGAGAGATAGAAATAAATAACTCTCTGTAAAACCATGAGAGGGCATCATTTACAGGGAGATTGGCAAACTCAAATGAAACTTTGCTGAGGTGTTCGTTTATTTTGCGGAAATTGGCCTTATGAAAATCATAACAAGGGAGGCCTGCGGGCGGTATGGGCTGTAGTGGATTGTCGTGAAAAAATGAAAGAAGAAGAGGAGGGTGAAGGTTGTCAATAGTTGAAAGAAGAAGTGGGGAAAGCGAGACAGAGGAGTTGATAGGGTCAGTAGTGAAGATTAGGTCTAACTGCCTATCCATGTAGTTAGAGATGCCGCTAACTTGGCATAGATTCGAGTCAGTTAGTCGATCAATGAAGAGACATTCTTTGATTGAGTTGGGATTTGACGCAATGAAAAACGATTCATCATCAGATAAACCCCAGTGCAGTTGAGGCAGATTGAAGTCGCCGAAAATAATGATGTCGTCAGAAGAGTCAGATAACTCTATTACTTGATCGATCGCATTGACAGCAAGTTGGTAGGATTCGATAGATTGGGCCGGAAGGATATAAAAACACATTAAGTATAGGGACTTATGGGGGAGTGTTATTTTTATCGCAACAAAGTCGAGTTTTGCAGACGAAGAGGTGGCAATCTGAGAAGAGTCCAGGTCGTTGTGAACAGCAAGAAGAACACCACGGCAGGGGGGGTCATCCGTAGGGCGGCTGATATCGTCCCGAAAGACGTTAAATGTGGGTGGGAATAATTCCGGGTTCTTTATATCGGGAATCAGATTGGTTTCAGTTAATGCATAGATATCGAATGGAAGTGCATGAGATTGGCGCAGAACAGCTTGGGTTTTTGAACGCAGGCCCCTTACGTTCTGATAGTAAAAGGTTAGAGGAATGCTATGCTGGGGGGGTGGCTGTGTTCCAGGTATCGAGTTAGGGACGAAAAAAATTGTTGTGGTCAGCACGGCTCCTTTGAAGGTGCGAGATACGTTTAGAGCTGATATGAGAAGCAAAGGCAGCTAGGTCTTTGTCCACGGTAGCCGACGAAATGTTGAAGCCATCGTGATAACGGTTGTAAATTTCTCGTAGTTCGGCAGGATCAATAGGAAGGCCTTCTTTTTGAATATATATCTGAACGTTTGTTTTGGTTTTACCGTCAATGCAGACGGATTCGGGCTTATCAAATAAGTAGGCAAGGTAAAGTCGAACATTTTCAAATAGCCTGTGGTCTCTCAGCCGTGACATAATATATCGGCCATCAAGGTCGCTGGGGGAGGACATATGATTTACAAACTTGGAAGTAAGTTTAACTGCTGGGGGGAGCAGAGGATCAAAAATTGCGGGGGCTTTGGAGATTGGGGTAGGTGTGTCTGTATGGGGGGAAATAATGGGAAGAGCAGGATTGGAGGCAGCAGAGGTAGACGGGGCAGGATTGAGAACATGGGAGTGTATGAAGTTCGGGTAATTGGAAGTCGATGGAGAGTTAACTGGGGCTAGCGGATAATCAGAAGCGAGACTAGGATCTGGATTCAAGTTAAATGATACGCGATTACGTTGAGGCTTAGGTAACTTTGAAATTACCGTGGAGTGATGATGGGTACCTTGAGGAGGTGCTAAGATCATATGAGGAGAAGTGGTTGGTTGAGAAGAGTTTGTAACATGAGCAGCATAATTGGAGGCTGGAGGGGCGTTAGGTGGGTTTGAAGTTACCGTGGGGTGATGAGGGATACCTTGAGGTGGTGCTCCGTTAAAATATGTGTGGGGAAAAGTGGTTGGTTGAGAAGAATTTGTTACTGACGGTGTAAAAGAGGTAAGTGGCTGAAAAGTGAGAGGGGAGAATAGAGGAAATGTTCCAACTTTAAAGCTCCAGTTTGGGTCAGGGTTGGGATTAGATTTAGAGCTATGATTCTTAGACTTACGTTTTCTTTTATTTGGCTTAATACTAGGCTTATTGTTATTTCTAAGCTTCACCTGTCCTGTATTGTTCAACTTGCTGATAGTCATCTTTCCCAAGCTGAAGACGTCGGTTGAGGGGCTCGAAAAAAGCCAGGAGTATTTGGAAGGTAAGTCGAGCTTGAATTGATTATTTTTGGTGTTGGTTGGAGAGATTATCTGGCAGTTACGGATAGAGATGCCAAATTTCTGCAGGAAAAAGTTGTTCATCCAAGAGACGTCTGCATGCTGAGGAGCGCTATTTATTATAAAGGAACTATACTCGCAGGCAGTTCTGTGTAATTTTTCGAGTCTTTTATTCCAATCGGCGAGTGTCCAAAGTGTACCGTATCGGTTTAAGGGCACCGAATCACTCTGTGGCATAGCGCGTGATTCAGTTGACGGTGAGGCCGGGGTGGGTGTGGACATTGCTGCAGATGTAGTGGTTGTTGTTGTGGTTGTAGTCGTCGTTGATGTTGTTGTCGGAGTGGGTGTGGAGATTGCTGCGATTATAGGGGCTGTTGGTGTTGTTGAAGTCGTCGTTGATGCTGGTTGAGGATTAAATGGGGTTGCGTGTTCTGCTGATTCCAGGATTTCAGTAAGTATTGACGTGTTGTAGACTGCGCTTGATTGTGGCTGAATGAGCTCTGGTATGAAATCAATTTTGCTTGATGCCAGTCTAAGGTTTTCATCAATATCGCCCATAACTAGTCGGAAAGCTGCGACATCATTGCTGACCTCATTGATTTTGTTTATAATGTCAAGCAGTAGTGGATCGACGAGTTGATGGGATGAGACATTTGGTGATGAAGGGCTTTGTAAATTGGTATCAAGGTAGGTTCGAAAGGAGTTGAAATGGCCATTAATCGTTGAAATATGTGGGTTTAGAGTTGCGTTAATGACACTTTTCAAATCACTTTTTAAAGTCAAACACTTCGAGTTAAAATCAACCGGTAACTTTTTGGTTATTTCACTGAGACTTGCGACTTGCTTTTCTATGTTTTTGAATTTCGTTTTGAAAAACGTGGTGGAGACATCTAGGCTATTAGATATTTCTTCCACGCTCTTGAACAATTCGTCATACTTTGCAAATTGTGACCCGATTTGTTTGTAAAACAATTTGCAGTCAGAGGAATTTATATTAAGGGAGTCACTAATGCATTTTATCGCGAGCATGACGTGGGAAAGTGATATGCCCTTGCATTCATCACAGAAGAAAAGGAAATTATTGCTATAGTCATTCAGGTATGTAATGGAGCGCTTACTTAGCCCTATGCAGAGAGCATGAAATGATTTTCCGCATAGTCCATTACAATTTACCCAATCAGCACTAAAGTCTTGCGATGTTGACACACAATCTGTATTACCGCACTGTTTTGACATAGTTCTTAAATTGGGTCAAATGTTTCGCGAACTAGGTGGAAGGCAATGTCCAATTATTAGGTTTAGGGGAAAAAGTTGCAAGTATGCAAATAAATAAATTGAAATTAAATTTATTTAAAGTCGCGAAGCGGGAGCAAAACAAAAACACGTCCGAACGGTTGAAGGTACTACTAAGATGGTGTCAAAGTTGTAGAGGCTACCTCAACATGAAATCCCTCGATTTTAGTCAGCGGCTAGATTCTAAGTTGGTTATAATAGTCCTGTCGTGTTATTTAAATTTGAAACTAATCGTCAGGTAGTAAAGTGCTGAACACTAAAAGGTGGATAATCATTAAAGCAGCTAGATGATCTAAAGAAAATTGTGGGCGGCATTAAGTTTGGGTTGGGCTCCTTAAAAACGAGACTAAATAAAAAAAAAGTCAATACAGCGAACAAAGTTAAGTTCACAGTTGCTCTTGATGCTGTTCTTAGTCTATGAACTGAACACTATCGGAAAAATGGAAAAATTCAGGAAGTAAGGTCCAGGATCTATAATTTGTGTCGTCCACATATTGAGGGTAAACTGAGAATCCGCATAGTTGCAAAGAAAACAAATGCGTTTACTTTAACTCATTGCAGCAGCAATGATCTTACTATAAGTATTTTGAAAGCAGCAAGACTACGGTCTCCTATCGTCTTAGATCTCTATAGGTTCTATGCTTCTTAGATTTTACTCGATCTAGACTGCGTGTCTTGGTGTATATCGCCTGTGCTCGGACTGTTTCTGGTGGTGATATGCATGCCATATGTATGACGAGGGTGTATCACCACCAGAAACAGTCCGAGCACAGGCGATATACGCCAAGACACGCAGTCTAGATCGAGTAAAATCTAAGAAGCATAGAACCTATAGAGATCTAATTTTAACGAATATACATTTGAAATTAAATCACCGAATCTAAAGGTCATGGTGCAAATTCTGCGAGTCCATAGATGAAGAAAATGAGAGTTAGGGAGAGAGAAAGAGAGGGTTCAGAGCACTGGGAATTTATATGATTCATTGTGTTAACGAGGTTAGATGACTGTGCAAGGTACTATCCAAATACCAATGGTATCGCCTTATATATACTCAGAGGATTGACGGTACAAGAGCAGAGTCCATCCAGGAATCTCTAGAACTCCCTATGTAAGCACACATCTCCTACTTCAGGGAAATTTAAACTGACACCCATGTGTAGGTGTAGTGGTGGTGGCAGAGTACCTATTGCTGTCCCCCGATGGGTCTTGAACTAACGCCACCCGTATGACAAGCAATGGCTCTAACCACTACACCATTGCCACCGCCTTAATGGTAACCGTGCAAAGAGTACTCAATTGGGTGGGGCAGTTAATATCCTTAATATCGAGGGCGCTTTCAGTAATGACAAAACTGTTGTAGAGTCTGATGAATTTTTTGTTAAAATGTTGCTCCTTAATTGCAAGACCATAAACTCAACGGGCCTATAGTTCTATAAAAAAAAAAAAACCAGTAAGACAATTATCTTCGACTATGCCGAAGCTCAAATACCCGGTACTATATTATTGTAAAAAAAAAAAAAAAAAAATTGTATTAAAAAATTATATATTTGTATGGGAGGTATGGGTAGTTTTTATTCGACCAAGCTCATTTTTTGTCAAAATTTTTTTAAATATTATTAAAACAATATGCGCAAAGTTTAAACTTGCTATCTTTACTGTAGATATTTAAATTTAATTTTTAACATCAAATAGCTATATATTTTGTATGGGAGGTAGTAGTAGTTTTCATCCGATCTTGCTCATCTTCGAATTTAGCCTCAGTTTAGTCGATAAAAGCTTATGTACCAAATTATAAGTCGATAGCTCTTAAATTACGGCCGTAATCGTGCGGACGGACACACAGACGGACAGACAGACAGACAGACGGACAACGCTAGATCGACTAAGAAAGTGATGCTGATCAATAATATATATAGTTTGTCATACCTAAAACGCCTCCTTATGTGCGTTACAAATGGAATGTCAAAGTGAATATACCCTCGCCACAGTGTGGTACCGGGTATAAAAATGACAATATGACACTCACTATAAGGAGGAATACTCTCCCCCCCTGCTTTAGCTTCTTATCGTCAATACAATGCTAACCATTTTCATTGTGAAGAGAATAAAAAATTAAAAAGCTACCAGAGGACGGCCACCTACCTCCGGCGGACATTATTACAGTAGACGCTCGATATAGTGAACTAATAAAAACCAGGCCTGTTCACTATATCGAAATTGTTCACAATTTCGAGCGGGAGTTTTTAAATGCTTACCAAAGCTTAATTTATATCAAATATAATTTTTTTTTATTAAATAATGAATGAATTAAATTTTTGAAAAATAATTTGTCACCTTCATTTCTGTCTTCTTTAAATTCAATTGGACAGTTTTTTCTTGTAAGCGTTTCATAACTAAAATATCAGAAAAACACACAAATGAATTGTAAATTGTTCTGAAAAAATAGTTGACAGGCATTGCAAAACGGGCACCTTTTACGTTGAATTTTGCGAAAAAAGTCTGAGTTCACTATATCGAGATTTCCATAGTTCACTATTTAGAATAGTGTGTGTAAAATTTTTGTGGTTCACTATATTGAATAGTTCACTATACAGAGGTTTACTATATCGAGCGTCTACTGTATCATCATTGCCAGTCAAGCAGCTCTGACTTCGATTAAAACTAACTCTCTATTGATTTAAAGGGAATGTCGCAATGATCACTATTAGGCAAAATCTGCTGGGTTCCCGGACAGAGTAATATAGAAGATAAAGAAAGGCTAAAATTTTTTTCCGTCTACAAATAAATAGTATTTTTCAGAAAAAAAAAAAATTGGAAACGTCGGCAAAAATCGAAAAAAACATCTGAAATTTAATAGAAATCGTCTGAAAATCAGATATTGGAAACGTCTGAAACAATTTTTAAAACGCCTGAAAACAATAACAGCCGATTTCTTCACAAAGTACTAGCGCTAGTACCGGTATTAGACCAAAAGTTGATACTCAAATAGGTATCAAGTCATTTCTTCACGAAGTACTAAGCTGAATTTGATACCGAGTATTAGTTAGTACTCGGTATTAGCTGGACCCTCAAAATCGGCAGTCTAACGTCGTTAGTACCTGAATTAGATATTTCATTGCTTTAGCTCTTGCCTATTTTTGTGAATAAAGTAAATACGTCGTACGTTTTCATTTCAATTAATTTTATCTCTTTTTTATACGCTCCAAGAAGGAGTCACCGAAGACCCCATAAAGTATATACCTATATCAGGAATCAGGTTTCAATTCTGAGTCGATTTAGCCATGTCCGTCCATCTGTTTGTCATTAGCGCCAGTCGTAGGCAATTGGTATTAGGGTTTCGACACATGAGTGAGCATCCTTCGATAATCCCGCATTAAAACTAGTACCTATGCGGCCATGCCCTAAGAAAAAAAAAAACGATGTTACCAAAGACTGTTTCCATACGAGTTCTTCAACAAAACAGCAGAGGCTTCAATCAACATTGGTGATTTTTCGGCCATAATGAAAGAGGAAGACTTTTTTGGCAGCATAGCTGGAAAACATAGCCTACCTGGATACCATGTATGGACAAATTGTTAAGCTAATTGACTGTAGTAAAGAAAACAATGGAACATGGCTTCCGCCATATCATTACACCACCAATGCACTCTCCCAGTATTCGAAATATCCAAACATTACAAACTGAAGCTGCCATTTGGGAATTGAACGGTTCTTGAAGTGAACCTCTTATCTGGTAAATATATAATTTGGTGCAGCAGAACCGTAGGCCTAGTTTTTCGCAACCAATTTAATTTGTTTGAGGCGAATATGGAAGAGGCCTATAATTCTATAGTTAATCCGAACGGCTGAATTGTCTCAGATATTTGTCAGACATTCGCGAAAGGTAGCGCAGTGGCAATATCTTAAGATATAATTTGTGCTTTCCGGGGATCAAACCAAAGATTCTTCGCCCTAAGTATTCAGCCATTGCACCATCTTATATCTAGCAAAACTTTTTCACGCAAAACAATTTTCCGTCAATCGAATGTACGCGCGCGATTTGAGGCCGGCGAGTTTGGAAGAACACAGGCTATTTGGCGAGTGGATGCATTGCGAATAGTTCCGATTCTCGGCAAAATTGGCGTATGCAAATGTCCCGCAAAATGTTTGACGCCCAATGAGCATAAAAATGTCACCGTTATGACATTTCAGTCAAAAATGGGTACCAGACCAGTTTTTAGACGTATTAGTCGTTAGTACGGTTGATAAATTTAGCTCCGGTACTAGCAATGTGAAGAAATACACAAGTACTAAGTTTTCGTTAGTACCGAGTATCAGAGCTAGTACCAGGTCTAGCTAGACCGGGTACTAGTACTCATGTGAAGAAATCGGCCGTAATAGTAATCGTCTGAAAAATATAAAAAATCGTCTGAAAAATTAAAAACACGTCTGAAAAACTAAAAACCCTTCTGAAAATATAAAAAAAACATTATCATAAGTTTGAGTAAAAGGGAATATTCATAGATGAATTTTGAGAATCGGCGTTGCGGTGACAATTTATTCAGATTTTTAGACGAAATTTCAAGTTTTTCAGACGAATATTAAAAAAAAAAGCTGACAAAAACTAGCAGATGAATTATGAACAAATTAGAAGATGAAAATAATTTTTTTTTAGACGAAAATGTTTTAACCTATAACGAAAAGGCAGAGTCTTTGCAAATAAAGGAGTCGAGGACGAAAATTAGCGATTATACTTTACCACACTAACATAATAGAAAAAAGGCCAACTTATTCTGCAAGACCTCTTGTACATTATTGCCGAAACTAGACAGAAAGAAAACAAAAAACCTTGTAGCAATAAAGAGACCATAACCGGTGTAATCACAAGCCACTCGCCACTGTGCCATTGGAGTCATGCTGCATGCATGGAGGTTAGAGTCCAAAAAGTCCAATCATTTATTTAAAAGCTGAAGGGCTGGGCAGAAACCTTTAGGCACCTGCCTGAAAATGGTTAATCACCTTGTCTGTTGGTGTCGGGTCAGATCCAAACTGGCCATGAGGTCTTTGCAAGAAACTAAATAGCCGACGAATAGCCCAGAAAAAGGTCATAAACCCCTTTGACCGAACCGGAATTTTTCAAAACACACAAAATATATCACATCATATTGGAAGAACATCCCAGGTCTAAGACAGGCCAAGTGAGATATCCAGCCATTCAATCACAAAGCCAAGAGGACCTTACATTTGAGCAGCCATAAAATCGGAAGCCTTATAGGATTCCTTACAAGATATCATGGGTTAAGATACCACGTAAGCTAAATGAATCTTGCAGACTCAGCGGAGTGCAGGCTAAATCTTGAAGAAGACGAAACAGGTAAACACATTATATACAAATGTCCAGCCGTATGTGGAATTAGAAGAAATAGCTTTTTCAGGGACCAACTGGTCCCCGAAGAGATGAACAAAATCATCTGCGAGCAGTATCATAAAAAAAGTAAAGAACGTGCCAGCCTCTTTCTGACGTATGGTACAATAGCTCTTAATCAGGTCGACCTGACGCTTTTATCGCATAAGCGAGTCAGAAATTACAACAAAATTAATGCAGGAGCTGCAGAGATTAGAAGGCGGTTGAGTCGATTTAATCTGTCACCTAAATAGCTGTCGCTTTTGATTGAATCATATCGCTTTTGGAGATACAAAAATACAAATCCGCCGTGAAAGGCGATCCACCGCGCATTTGGGAATAGCCCCCCAGCTTTGCCTCTGCCTCATTGTGCACGACTGACGCCAACGAAGTCTATGATGTAGGTCCAGTGAAAGCACCGCAGTGTTAAAAGAGCCGGGCCAGTAACTTGATGGGTTTTGATGTGTTAAAACTTTTTTCACTTAACAGGAGACTTAAAAGTAACCTTTTGAGGTCTTCGAGTGAGCGGATAAAGGCTCGAGGAAGGGTGCTGTTTGACGCAACTATTTTCCTTTAGGTACCTATGGTGTAAACACATTTCCATGGATTCTCACTTCTCAGGACCAAAAAACTCTCAATAAATTTGAAAATCCTTGACAATTTAAAGTGATCCCTTAAACATTTAAACGAAAAGTAAAAAATCCTTTGCCACTCATTCGGGCATGTCAATTTATTTTTGCCATCCAATACGAAATTATGTTGCATGATGCTTTTAGCAAATTGAATCCTTCGTATCACTTAAGCGCTCCATAATCCCATTCCGCCTTGATTACTTAACTATATATAAGCATCTCATAATTAAGCGTCACCACTTTCTATATCTTTACTGGCCACAACGTTAGCAGGTCACACCACGATAATGCGTCATTATCTGCGCAACAAAGTCCGTGAGCAAAAAAGTATCTCATGCGTTGGAAAAATGACAAAATGCTGAACGAATAACCAAACTGGACATGACATGCTTTGTCCTTCTTCTTTTTGACTTTCATTCTAAACATGATAAACGGATACAGACTAACCTCAAAATCCCTCTATACAAATACTCGCATAATGACCAGCCCCTGTGACGTCAATTTGTAATATTATTCTCCTCGCTCAAATTGAGTATTTTCCAAAGGATTCCCACTACACCCACATTTCCGTGTATAATACGTCACATATCCACCCACTTGACTATGGTCTAATCATCTTCCCCACTCTGTTAATTTCCGTTAAACAGTTCCTGGCAAAGGACGTGTGCGAATATGATACAAAAAGGAAAATTAACGCGCAACATGATTTAATGTCCACAAGTGGTAGGTACGCTTTGGTCCTTGCCGTCGTAATAATTTATAAATGAATTGAATACTTTTGCGCATTTTCCTAGGTAATACCTCAACAAATCCAGTCCACGTTGTGCATCTTCCTCCTTGTACTGCTCCTCGAGGTCTTGTTGTTCTTGTGCAATCCTTGCCAATTCCTTTTGTTTGCGTCGCTCTTGCTCCTCGTGCCGGGTGCGTTCTCGTTCCCATTTCAATCCTTGGCGCAACAGACGGTCCGCATTCTTTTCACGGTTTGTTTTAAGCTAAACGATGGAGAATAGGAAAAGACCAACAAAAGGGAAATGCCAAGGATTAGTAAGGAGTGTGATATTTATATTGTAAGGTGCTTGTGTTGATAATCGTCCTACGGCGTGAGTTTAAAATGATTTACAAGATGTGTATATGAAGAGAAGATGCTGGTACAAACCTTCGCACGACGCTTAGCAATTTCTACGTTTGCCCTTTTGTTGACGACAAATATTGGATCAGCTGACAACTCGTCGGGTATGGTGTCTGTCTTGCCCTCGAGTATTAGGTTGCGCTCACGTTCTAATTCCTTGATCTATTCATGGAAATATTAAAAGAGGAATTATTATTTTTATTTTTTTTCCTGCATACAAATTATAAAGATGATGTGTTAATGGGAGTAACTCGAACGTGAAATTAATTCTATTTATGACATAGATTGGCACTGGGACTTTGAGTTGCATAAGAAGTCGCAAGCAAGTAATTTTTGCTATTAAAGCCAAACATAAAAAAGGATAATTCTCGTTAAATCAAGTATTATTTGGACAGATATTGTGCATGGTATGGGTATGAGTTAATAGCAATATTTCGAAGATGTGCTGCCATCATGCTATGGAAAATGTTAAGAGTTCGAGTTTTAGAAAGATACGGACCACCACATAAACTGAAGCTAGAGTCGCCAAAAAATATGGCAGAAGTAGGCAGGATCTAAGTTCGTATGGAAGTTTAAAACAATCTTCCAATACAGTCTATAGAAATATCAGAGCAAAGTATATTTTAAAGAGGACGCATCTAGAATGGGCAATTGGTTCTTTTCAATCTCTCAAGTAACAAATATCATCCTATAAACGGACAATATGGGCGCAGTAGTGCAGTGGTAAGTGTGCTAGAGTACTGTACGAGGGATCCCAGGTTCGATCCCCGAAAAAACACAAATTACATCTTAAAGTTTTTTCTACTGCGCCACCTCTCGCGAACGTCTGACAAACATCCGAGAGTTCGACTGCCCTGAAAAAGGTTCTCAATTCAGCCGTTCGGACTCGGCATAAAATTGTAGGTCCCTTCCATTCGTTTCAAAAATAGAAACTCACACAAACGAATGGTTGCAAGAAGCTAGGCCTTGGGTGTCTACCGCCTGTTGCGCAACATATTTATTTATTTTTTATTTTTTTAAACGGACAATGTGAATTACTTTAACATCTGGTAGGAATATTAAAAAGTAGTCTTGCCGAACCATTGGAGATGGGCGCGGATAGCCTTCATTCCGAAAAAAGCGTAAAAAAGAGCAGAGTCTTTCAAAGTCCTACAGACCGATTAGCTTAACACTTTCCCTTTGAAAATGACAGAAAAAACGTTGTCAAATATTTAAAAGAGGATGCACTTAGAATATCTTCTCTTCATCTTCATTATCCCTACGTGGACGCCCAGATCCGAAAACATTATCAAGGTCAACATAGCAAGGAGATACTTAAAAGGCGGAGTTCTATCTCACTTAATGTGCGGAAGCCTGTAGTGGCTGACTTGCGAAATTGGAAAATTATGGCATCAACTGTCAACATAGGCTGACTTAATCCTTTTTTGACATCAAAGGTATCGGTGAGATTGTTTTAGACATTTACGGAGCAGCGAGCGTTCTCCATCGTCATTCTGCACAATCTGACAAGTTTGGCAGGGATGCCAAAACTAGATATGGCTCTGTATAGCTCGTCTCTTTAAATGCCGTCATATGCGGCTTTAAAATCGATAAATAGGTGATGAGTATCGATTTGGACTTCTTGGGTTTTCTCCAGGATCTGCCGTAGTGTGAATATTTGGTCGATTGTGGACTTACCGGGCCTAAAACCGCACTGATAGGGTCCAATCAGTTCGTTGACAAATGGTTTCAGGCGTTCACACAGTACGGAGGACAGGATTTTGTAAGCGATGTTAAGGAGACTGATGCCTTTATAGTTGGCGCAGTTTAGAGGGTCTCCTTTCTTATGGATCGGGCAAACAATGCTGAGGCTCCATTCATCAGGCATACTTTCCTCTGACCGAATTTTAGAAACGAGTTTGTGTATGCTCTCTACCAAGTCATCCCCCGCTCCCTTAAAAAGCTCGGCCGATAAACCGTCCGGTCCTGCAGCTTTGTTGGACTTCAGCTTGGATATTGCTATCCTTACCTCATTTTGGTCAGGTGGACGGAAGTCTTGGCTTTCATTGCCCAGGTTGAATGGTTCATTCTGCCTGACAGCGGAATTTGTGTCGTCTTCGCCGTTTAGCAGTCTGCAGAAATGGTTTTTCCATATCCTCAGCACCGACTGTGACTCTACTACAAGGTTTCTTTGTTCGTCTCTACAGGTCTCTGTTCGGGCCTTGTTCCCGTGACACGTTCTTTTTATCTTTTGGTAAAACTTCCGAACATTGTTCCTGGAGTAACACTTCTCTATTTCCTCGATCGCGCGCTTCTCATGCTCTTTCTTTTTCCTCCGGAGAAGCCCGTGTTCTTCCCTCCTTTTTTGCTTGTAGAGCTCACGAGCTGCTCTCGTCCTTCTCTGCAGCGCTTTCTTTTAGGTTGACTTATTTATACCATGAATAGATGTGTCCAACTCAATCCCGACAGAAACAGTGCTAATTGTGGCTTTAATATCAGATAGATAAACTGCTATCATGGCATTTGACGCCTATAACAATAACGCACAGTTTCACAGCTCTAGAAGTTAATACTTAAGTCTCCTATATGAGGCAACCAAAGAAATTTCTTGAACAACATAACATTCGTATTCTAACGGGGCATTGTTCAGTAAAGAAGCACCTAAGAAGGTGACTAGGTTAGGTGTAATCTGAAGATGATATTTGTAGCTTCCAACAGAAGTTCTAAGATTCTGTGGAGCACTAACCCACAACTGATACATTTGGGAAAGTACCAACCAAATAAATAAATCCCATCACTAGAGCCTACTGTCATCCCTATGTTCTTTAAGAATAGACTGGAATAGAGAGATTGCTCTAAGACAGTTTGCTTCAACCCAGGCGTAGTAAGACTGTAAGACCCTCAAAAATAAACCTTAAATTGAGGGGAACTCTAATGAGGGAACATACCTCTCAAGTCCGAATTTAAAAAGTGGTACCTAACACAATATAATAAAACTTGTAGAAGTGAACAGTTGAAACAGGAACACTATAGCAATATACGTCCTGTCAATAATATCTAAAAGGACTCCCCAATACGCATCCACCTCGAAGCTATACACTGTGCTGTACAGTCTAAAAAAAAAATCAATTTCCCTTTAAATTTTATTCAACTGAGCAGGGCATCCATCCACGGAACTAATTAAATTAAATAAAAATAAAAATGCCCTGAACGCTATATGTATATTAATAAAAAAAAAGAAAAATCACAATGCCAAGGGAGCGACTTCGACTAGCTGCCAGAATGAATATTAATAAGAAGGTCAACGGCATTTTTATATCCTTTGCTACACCCCTCATATTCCATTTAAATTTCAATTTATAAAACTGCATCAGAGTCAGGAGGAGGACACATGACAGACATGAGACAGCTCCTTCGTGTTTGGTGAGCATCAGAATCAATTGTCAAGGATTTGAAGTGAGTGCATGGAAGCGCCTTTTAACGCTTGAAGCAAAAACACTTGCAAATGGGCGATCAACACGGAACATATCACATCACAACCACACCGATATTGGCCTCGAATCGAGTGGGTTGTTTGTGGCAACTTTTCCCGTGGGATATGAAACGAGAATGGCAAACGGAAATCGAACTGACAGACTTGTGCCTCATTGACGACATAATCAGTTTGATGTGGCTGTGACTGGATTATGTCAGGATTCAGATGGCAATGGGGATAATATTTTGGGTTGAAATTTATATTTCATCCGATTGTCTTTAGCGGTTTGTTTATGTTGACTGAGAAGGTAAAGACGGGATTATTTTTAGGTAGATAGGTACAGTAGGTGACTTCTTAAGTGTTTGTGGTGTGGTGGTTATCTCGGTTTGGTGGAGATTTAATTTTTTAAATTTCATTTGCAGAAATCATGGATAAACAGGTATAGTTATTCAGTTTTTGGTTAAAGTACGTTTCAATGCCATAGAATATTTCTTCAATTGTTTTGGGAAGAAATTGTGTGTTCACAATCAGAAATACACCTGATTCTATTTGAAAAGAGGATGGGTTTTTATTTTTAAAGCGCTTATCTTTTTCTGTCATTTTAGTTGACGGTTATTTTTCAGTTTTTATTTTGAAATGTCAACTGAGCACCACCTGGTGTTCTGCAAATTGTATTTCAACAATCAAATACCTATCCTGCCAAAATGTAAACCAAGGATGGTTACGCGCATTCGGTGGGAGGGACTACAGAACGATGAGATACGGGAGGAATTTGCACGGCAGGTATCTGCAAGGTTTGAACAAATTCCAAATGTTCCATTGAATGTAGAGGAAGAATGGCAGCTGTTTTCAACAGCAGTTATTGCCTCTGCAGGACATGTTTGCGGAGTGAAGCGGCTCGGTGTGGCGGCTGGTGGTGAGAAAAGAACCACGTCGTTTAAAACGCCTGGATTTAAAGAAGCTACCAGAGAGAAGGAAAAGGCTTTCAAGGTGTGAGTTTACTTGGGAGAATCACCTTCTCGAAACCGGTACATAGAGGCGCGAAGAACTTGCCAAATTGACTGTTAAAGCAGCCGAAGAACAATTTTGGAAGGAGTTCGGCGAGAAATTAGACCGTGATCAGGATCACAGATCTGCAAGCAAGATGTTCTGGCCGTCTTAGAGGAAGGAAGTGGAACATTATTGAAGGAGTCAAATCCAAAGATGGTACACTTATTTCGAATGAGGCGAGGACATCTTGTGCAGATGGAGCGAGCACTTTTCTGAATTGCTCAATCCAATCCAGAGCATTGAGGATGACACATCCATCGCCTTGAACGGGTCGGAAAATAGGCCTATGGTAGAGGAAGTCACTTTTGCGATCAAATTGGGAGATCTTGGGTCCTCTCAGACTGAACTGCAGCGCGCAATCGATCGGTTTGTAGCCGTTTGTGCTGAAGCTGAGATGAAGATAAACGTGAACAAATCTGAAGTGATGGTCGCCTCCAGAACGCCTGTTCAATGCACTCTGCATGTTAGTGGAGTCCTATTTAAAAAGTTTAAGTTCCTGGGGGTCTTATTCACGAGTGATGGAAGTGATGCCGAGTTTTCCTGTAGGATTGGTCAGGCTGGATAAATTTTGAGACAGCTTCGGCATTCAGTTATCAGGAGGACTGAACTTGGTGTCAAAGCTAAGTTTTCAGTCTTTAATTCAGTGTTTGTTCCAACTCTTACCAATGGCCATGAGGTTTGGGGTTTGGGTAATGACCGAAAGAATAAGATCGCGGATACAAGCTGCCGAAATGAGATTTCTCCGTAGCATTGCTGGGGTGACCCGTAGAGATCGCATTAGAAATACCAGAGTACGTGAGGAACTCAATGTCGAGCAGCTACTTCTCCGGACGAAGCGGTCCATGCTTCGGGGGTTTGTTCATGTTAAACGCATGTCCCCAACCAGGATCCCACGAATGAATTGAAAATGAACTAAATACCTTAAAAAAAAACAACAAATTGTGGGAGCTCAGTTTTCCTAGTTCATATACGTATACCTTCTAAGGCTTATATAAACTTATGATTTTCCAATCAAAACTTGATCTGTTGTCGTTTGAACGTGTACCATAAGGCTTTACTGCCATATAGTACCTCTAGCAAAACAACGGCGTAAGTGCAATAATTCTGAGAAAAACGCATTTGAATTTTTTTAAATCGTTTTTATTCAAAAAAAAAGGAACACAATTCTTAAAATTATCAAATTTAGTTGTAACATAAAGTAAATTGCACGCATTTTCTGCTAGTGCAGTAAATTAAATTTTAAGAAAAAAAAAAAATATTTAAGAAAATATAACCAAAATAAAAAAAAGTTCCATGTTCCTATTAAAAAAATAAGCACTTATGTCGTTGTTCCACTAAAAACGAAATGAAAAAAAAAACCTAAAAATATATTTTATCACTTTACGTCTTTGTTACACCAAAAATCCAAATTCACCTAACAGATAAAGAACACAACTGACTGATATGTCACTGTTATTTGAAGTTTTAACTTTCTCGTATACGTAGTAAGAGAAAGATACTATTGTTTTCGTACAAAATTTCGAACTTGAGATTTTGATCAATTCTTATATTACGATGATGAAGTGGGTCTCGCAATTCTGTCCGTATGTCTCTCTGTCCCACCCCTGGGGAATTTAAACGAATTAGAGTTTGTAGGCTTCCCGGTAGAGACGTTTTTTTTATGCTAGTCCTAATACTAACGCTACCTCCCATATACAAATTTTACGAAATATGTCTAAACTTAGATTTTTTCGAAAACGGCTCTAACGATTTGAACTAAAATTGATAGTTGAATTAATGTAAGCATGCCTAGCATGATTGCATACCCAGTTTTCCGCTAAAAAGTCCAGCTTTTTCTCAAAAACGGTAAAAACGATTTAAAAAAAAAACTTATTTTTAAGGTACTATTGTCATTCTTAACTTGATAGCAAACTCAGTTTTTCCCTAAAAAGACTGCGTCCTTTGATATCAACCCAAATCCCTAATAATAGTACTTTAAAAAACTGCTGATATCTCTAGAACGCCATTTTCGATTATGATAAAAATTTTACTTTCAGGTAATGCTTAAATCCATAGTAATACCGTTTGCTCAGTTTTGAGCTAAACAGTTGAAAAACAGTGTTTTTTGAACCATGAATGCGTCCTCTGATTTCCACCCCAATCGCTAAAAACGGTACTTTAAAAACTACTCATATCTCGAAAACGAAAGTGTCAGTTCGGGGTGAAATTTGAAAGTAATAAAGTGTTCTAGTTAATACGTAGGTTTATGTTTATGTAGTATGTATTTACGGTATTAATTACACCTTGAGTGGGTATGATTTTAAACGTAAAATTTGCTAAAATGACTCTGAGATTCTGCGAGATTCGCAATAAACGAGAAAGTTACGACTGGGTCAGTCGTGCACATTTGTTTTTCCAATGACGGTCTACCTATTATAACGGAACGGAACAAATATGCATCAGCCCCCTAGTCGCAAAATTAGTTTTAATCACGTAGGTCTTTGTTTTATTGGAAAGAACTATAATTGTTTAAGCTTTTGACATACTTAACTCAGAAAATCAAATTTTTGGACTTACGTCGTTGTTTTACTGGGAGGTGCGATATACAAACAGACAAGCAAATTTACTATACGCTATGTGCTAGGATAAGGATAAGCATTATTAACTCTGGTATTTTATTTTATCGCCAAACCTAAGGTGCCTGTCCATTTGAGAGTACTTTCGTTAGTAAACTCTCGAGAGTGGGTGGCTGTCCATTTGAGAGTAATAATTTCGAGATTTTAATCTCGCGTCGCGAGTTCTGCGATAACATTTTGAGAGTAGATTCCCTGAGAGTATTCTCATAACCGTGTCCACTTGATATATTTCGTCTGCTAGCTGCAATTTCGTAGCGCAAGCCGCACACAATTCGAAAATAGAGCAAATGCAGACGTCTAACGCGACCGAGTACCTACGGTTTAAGAATAGATAAAGCAACGCTGAAAATTACGAAAGAGAACGAAAAGAGAGCACCGGATGGGAATTCGCGGCCCATTCGTATTCGGCTATCCCCTGCACTTTTCATCCCCTTTACCATCACATTCTCGAGTCGTAAGACAAAAATCGGTGCGTGTAAAACGGGTCTTACCACTGTTCTTAAAACAAAGAATAAAGCAAAAAAGAAATGCTGGTGAAGAGGCTGCTCTTGCAAGAGGGCTTCAAATTGAAGATGCTCATCAGGAGTTCAGGAATTTTAACTGTTTGACAACAAGTAAAATAGAACATTTATAATTGCCATGTCGACTCTCGACAGCTGCTCGCAAAATACGAACCATGTTGGAATTTTGCGAGCTAATCTCCGATAGTGATCAGAACATGTGTCCACTTGCGAGTAACTTTCAAAAGGCTCGAATCTCGAGAGTAAAAAATTAGCTCTCCAGGAACTACTCTCAAGGCTATGTCCACTTGCGAGTTTGCTCTCGAGAGCTGCTTAAGAGCTGCTCGCAGCACTTTTACTCTCAAATGGACAGGCACCTTAAAATCTTGGTGAATACCCAAAAAATATTTTAAAAGTAGAGTCCGGGAAAATTATCTCGGAAACATAAGGTTCTGAATCCCAAGAACTCTTTGGAGAAAAGTGAAAAAAAGGTAGTACCTACTCGAACAGTGGCTTAACTCTGTTGTAGAACTATAGCAATTTTTCCTAAATAGAAACAAAATTCAAAACCAATAAGCAGCTGTGAATGTAAATTGAAAAACAAACCGAAATGGCTGTCGAAATAAATAAATTGGCGCAACTAAGCCAATCTTCTGGCAACTAATTTGTTAAAGAATGTTTTATTTTCAAAAGAAAGGCAAACAAAAATTGTTTGCTTTTTGCTCTAGTTAATTCAGTTGAGCTACGATTACACGGCCATTTGTTTGAGTCATTTAAATGGCGCTGTGACGTCAGGAAAAAATGTCGCATTAGAGCGACATTTAAGCTACGATTCGTCATTCAAAAAATGGCGATCACACGAAATGACTATCATCGTCATTTGTGTCCCAAAATCAAATGACGGACACTGCGAGTCATTTAGAATTTTCCATTGGGATGCGTCACGGCTCTTTTTTCCGCCATTTACATGGCACTTAATTCATGTCATTTGGTGCGCCATTTTCCTAGTCATTTAAATGACGCTGCCAAAAATGGCGATCACATACAGAGCGAAATTTAAATCACTGCTATGTGACGGGATTTTTACGTCAGAGCGCCATTTAAATGACTCGAAAAATGGCCGTGTAATCGTAGATTTAGTTCAGTGCGGAACATCACAACAATTTATTATTATTTACAACAATTTTTGAAAAATATTTTAAACTTACCTCTCGATTTTTGATTCGATTCGATAGCTGCATTCGATAGTCCTCATCAATGCGTTCCCTTAGCTCTTTCATATACTTTCGATCGGTCAGTCGAACAACGTTTGTGCCCATCAATCTTTCCAGCCGAGCCGATATTCTTGGAATGTTAAAGCTGCAAACGAAATGAACACATAAACAAGATAAAATAACTCGAAATGCTTCTTGGCGCACAACTATCTTTAATCCGCCACAAAATCAGACTGTTTACACCGATTTCAATCGTTTGTTTTGAAAGGTAAATAGATACCGTCTGGTGTGCCTGACAAAAATGTAAATCGGTAGACTGTTGTACAAACATGCCCACCTTGTCAATCGATACTCATATGACAGCAGCAGGCAGGCTTTTGTGCCCAAACAGAAAAGAAAAATTAAGGCAAAATAGAATAGATATCCTGAATGGCACTGGCACATGGGAAAAATAAATCGAATTGAAATTTGAGCTGATCACGATATGTGTGTGTCGTGAAGGACATTGGTACACACGCTAGCCGGGTTAAGATTGACATAGAAAATCTATGTTCTTGAAGGATATTCGAAAAATTCTTTTTTGTTCGGTGGGGAAAATAGCAAAAACTGTCTGATGGTAATAATATTTAAATAGTATGCTTGATATAACCTTCGCTTGCGAAGAGTGAATGTGAAGGGCTTGAAGACCTTATGAATGAATACAAATTTATTTTTTATTCCTTTGAGCTGTATTGACTTAGAACTACAAGTGATGAATAATTCATACAAAATTAGGACTAGGGAGTTAATTAAGTTGCCGCAATTTTAGGCAACTGTACAACTGAAATATGGTAGAAGGAAATCTTAAATTTTCATAATTAATTCAAAACTGTAGAAATAAGTGGTGAGGAGGGGGTGATTTATATTTTTTTATTTAGAAGTATGTTCGCAGTATGCCAAGTTACCTACAGTAGTTGACGGAGATAAAATGCGGTCCACAGTGTCATTAGAATAACCCATATGGCCTTTTAACCAAAATACAACACACGACTATCCTGATTTTGACAGATAAATCTAGCACGTGGTGCAACATGCCTACGCGTACGTACGAATGACAGTATGATGACAATTTATGACAGTTATTGCGCAATTTGTCTGCAGCATATATCTTATGTAACCTTATCTATGGTAAATCAACATACTCATGCAATCTCGATTCTGAAAAGATGAGTGGCCCGGCTTTGTGGCCTTCCTTCAGTGCGGGGGGTAAAAAGTAATTAAATGTCAATCAATCATAATTGACACTTGAGATGAACTTGTGCGACCATAAGTTCCCATTTACAATATTACTTCGTCAAGAGGCTGCATGAAGTGGTATAAATTATTTACCTATTTTTTTTATACCCTCCACAGGAAGGTTTGTCATTCTCATGAAATTTGTGACGCCAAGAAGGAGTCATTGGAGACCCCATAAAGTATATATATTCTGAATCAGGATCACATTCTGAATCTGAATAGCCATGTCCGTTTGTCTGTTGAAAACACGATAGCGTCCAAACGAATCGACCTCGGCAAATGACATTTTGTGAGAGGTCTTCTTTTTACGGTCGTGAGGTTTGTATTGAAAATTGTCTATGTCGGTTAAGTAGTTCTGATACCTTCCATACAAAACCAATATTAGACACATGCGTGTACCTGTGCAGTATATTCCGACTCGCGTCGCAAATATTTTGCATGACTTTTATGCAGTGGAGGGTATCAAAGAATCGGCTAAGCTGATGATAACACTTTTAATTGTTTTAATTTAATAAACATCAACTTAAAATTAGATAAGGAGAATTTTAAAGGAGATCAAGGGGTTGAAGAAATAAAGTGCCGCCACAACCTAAATAAAGTTACGCTGTGGGTCAGTAAACAAAAGCGATCAGGATGGCAATTACGAGGTCTATTGTGTCCTTGAGAATCTTGATGGATTTTTTTAAATGAAGATCAGTATCCGCGTTAAAACCAGACGCAATAGAAAAGTACCTTCTGCAGAAAACATCACTTCTACTTTTTACTGCTTCGAGAAAGGAATCCTTTTCATGAAGTTTTAAGTTGAACATACATTTGACTCTTGTTTTTATCATATTTAATTCTTTTCAACTAACAAACAAAAGCAAAATCGAAGTGTCATACTCTGAACAAGAATAAATACTGATAAAACAATTATCCAAAGGTACCTATTCAATGGCCCGCTTATCCATTAAGTGGGTCGCGGGTGTAGGTTGCTCAAGTGGAACCTCCATAGCTCTCGATCCTCCGCCATCGACTTCAAATCATCAAGGGCAATCCCCATACGGGTAGAGGAGAGATTATGAATTTGATCTAACCATCTCATCCTGGGTCTGCCTAGAGGACGCCTGTCCGATGGTACGGATTTCATAGCACGTCGTGGGATCCTAGTCGGGGACATGCGTTTAACATGACCAAACCACCGAAGCATGGACCACTCCGCCCGGAGAAGTAGCTGCTCGACATTGAGTTCCTCACGTATTCTGGTATTTCTAATGCGATCTCTACAGGTCACACCAGCAATGCCACGGAGAAATCTCATATCGGCAGCTTGTATCCACGATCTTATTCTTTCGGTCATTACCCAAACCTCATGACAATAGGTAAGAGTTGGAACAAACACCATTAAAGACTGCCAACTTAGCTTTGACACCTAGTTCAGTCCTCCTGATAACAGAGTGCCCAAGCTGTCTCAAAATTGACCCAGTCTGACCAATCCTACATCAGGAAAACTAAGCATTGCTCCTACAGGCGTTCTGGAGACGACCATCACTTCAGATTTGTTTACGTTTATCTTCATCTTACCTTCAACACAAACGGCTACAAACCGATCGAGTGCGCGCTGAAGTTCAGTCTGAGAGGATCCAAGGATGACCAAGTCATCAGCGAAGAGCAAATGACTTATCCTCAGATCTCCCAATTCGAAACGTTCCTCGCCAAGACTGCGCTGTAACATCCAGTCCATATAAGAAATGAAAAGGAGAGGAGAGAAGACGCACCCCTGACAAAGTCCAACGCCCACGGTGAAAGGTATTGATTTAACGCCGTTTACCCGAACACAGCTTTTACAGTTTGTGTAGAGCGATTGAATGGCTCTCAAGAGAGAACCGTGAACTCCATACTCCTGTAATACACGAGGGACTCGGTCATATATGCTTTCTGCAAACCTACGAAGCATGCGCAAACAGGTGTAGCATACTCCCAAGCCTTTTCAAGTATCATTCTGAGAGTGAATAACTGGTCGGTTAATCGATTCGATCCTGTGCTCTTCTATTTAATCCTGTGCTCTTCTATTTATATTATCGAGGATAATAGTCTTGACAACGGCCATATTTTGTGGTCTTATGCCGTAAATTATTTGTGGAAGTTTTGCTCTTTTTAACGTCGGCCCTATCATTATAGGTAGATACTCTATTTCACAGTGTTCTAGATCTGGTACAATAATTAATCTGATATTGTTCGCATTGTGCATGACTTGACTAGGTTAGATTTTTTAGTGTCATAAAACTCTTCAGAGCCTTTAGCGCAGTCTGATATTCTTGTTGGACATTGATCCCATTTCAGGTAGTTCCGCAGCTTTGTGTACGGCCCGAGGTACGGCCAGAGCCTCTCCCAGGAACACACTGCATGTGTTTGGAAATCTCTGGGGTATATACCTACCTGAACCCGCATCCTTACGAATGTCGAAATCAAGTGTATACCAAGCTTTCTTTGCTTTATCAGGTATGTTGAAGAACGTTTCCTTAAAAGTGCGGAAATATGCCCTAAATAGTCGGCTTTGAAGAGTCCGGTGGTAAAAGATACTATCAAAAAGTAAATCTATGGCATTGGTGTCTTCGTCACTGTTTGCTGTTCGAGTTGTTAACAGTGAAGATCAATGAACCATATAGATCATGGGTGTACTTAACCAATTTGACAGCATACAGAAACGAGCAGTTCGACTTATTTGAAACCCTACACAACCGTTGGTGCACAGAAGACGAGTCGCTGACCCTTGCTTGTTCTATAGGTACTTTCATGGTAGATGTTCCGAGGAACTCAAAGACATTATCCCTCGAAATGCAACTTTTGGGCGCCACACAAGACAAGCAGCTAGTGCTCGTGTCATGACCATACAGTACATCAGTTTTTCAAAACTGCTTCTGTTACAGGACAATCAAACTTTGGAACTCGCTTCCTGGGGATATATTTCCAGAAGACTACAATTTGCAAGCATCTCGGGACGCTGATGAAGCGTTATAGGCTCGCCTTTCTCGGGAGAAGTATTTAAAAAAAAAATAATAATAATAAAAAGCCTATTACGCCCAAAGTAGGTACTCACGGGGTTTCATCAGAGAATTGACTGTAAGAATTAAAAAATCAAGATTATTAGTGGTGTAGTTCGAAATAATAGCTATTATTTAAACCGAAGTCTTTTTAACTTGGGGTTTTAAGCCTTAAGATGCTTTGATGAAAAGCTCGGCCGTTGATATTTTTATCATTGCTTCTACACGCACTCGCATAAAAAGTAGGATATGCTTCTTACAATCCTAGGTAAAGACTATCACAACCATTCCCCTCTGTAAGTTTTAATTTTTAGGACGAATGGAAGGGACCTAAATTTGTATACATTTTTTACAACAGTTGTATAGATAGGCTTAGCGGAAGTGGAAGACTTCGTCACAATTAGATGACTCCACTGAGGCCACTTAAATATTTATTTGATTCCTTTCCCTATGACCCCAAGTGACAGGCTCTGGGTTTAATAATGCGATGCTGAATGCATTAAACCGCCTTTACCCGTTTGATCCACCATTCAACCCATTTAACCACAAATATACAAACATATAGCTATTCCGTTCCAAAGTGACTTAATTGTTCTTTGCCTATACTAAAAGGAACACAAATATTTATAGGCACAATTTACTGCGCGTACGTAATGCCAATGTCACTTTTATTGATATATCAAACTTGCAGCAATATTAAATGTCATCATAGTTTTCCCCAGGACATCCTCTCAACGAAAGCAATTGGCATTGACATTCAACAAGTCACAATGATTGCAATATAACTTCAGTTGCAAAATCATTCCACCCGCCTTTGTATAGGTATGTATGAATCACACCCCCAAGCGTTGATATTCAAACTCAATGGTTATGCCACCAATCAATCCATTGTTCGAACTGTCATCTATAATAATCATTTCAAAGGTTCCTCTCTAGAAAAATTGACAAAAACATGCATCCCTGGAAAGCCTTGCCCTTGCTCAAAGCTATCTCGGCCGTCAACATTGCGCCAGGCACAAGGACATTTTCGCTGATGTGCTATCGAACCACCCCTTCCCAACAGCCATCTACGACTTTTCTCTGACAATCACTCGGCACGCCATCTGTCACTGTCAGCAATTACGCGCCATTTACAGCAACAACCCACGTTGTTAACCTCAAAGCAAAAGCTGATTTCATGTTGAGGTAGGCAGAATTTATCGCGAACTCGTAGGCTCATAATTCCTTGTCATCCATTTAAGGGATGCGCGCAATTCCAGACACAAACAAAAATAATTCAAATACTATCCGCAGGAAACAGAAATAAATCGTTGTCAATTCACAAGTGCCAACAACCGAATTAAGATAAAGAAATGTCGTGAATGTCTTGCTTCCAGTCGCCTTGGGGAATCTTTCACGTCCCTAACCTTGCCGCAACGTAATGGTGTTCATTTTTAAAGAAAATTTAATTTGTATTGCTGTGCAGAACAGGGTTCGCCAATAACTCTGCAAACAGTTAGCTACCTTTCCGCAAATAATGTTGGTAACGAGATAATTAATTTTAAATTATATCTTGGGCATGTATACAGGTATGGCGGGCCATTAAACAAGCGTAAAAGTTGCAGAATCAAGTCGTTTCAAAGCAGCTTAATGGTGCGGCCAACAAGCATTTCTATTATGCGTCCTTCCTTCGCTAAAGGTTATGTTGCGGATTTTAGTGCAGCCTTAAACGATGGCTTCCGAAAGGATGCCACTAATGTGGGTAGTGATAAATAACTTTGGGAAACAGTAAACGTCTGTCTGGGCTGCAACAGGTAGGTGGCTGCATCTCCTATGGGCGGATGAATGTACAACAGTGCAAATGGTTGTGGTTGGAAACGGATATTGCGCGGCGGTGTAAGTTGAAGTTACTTGAAACTTTAAATGAAGGTAAACTTGTTTAATGAATCTGTAATTGGCATTTAGAGAATTGTGCCATTGTTGGATTTGGTATTTAGGAATGCGCGTGTTTCAAGAGGATTAGTTGCTTGAGAGGCTGAAAAGAAAGTTAATTGGGAGATCTACACTCGTGCATTTATGCAAATAACTTGCGCCCAGTTTGGCTCGAGTTGGTATTTTATTGTGAAATGAAACTAAAATTTAGTTCTTAAAAAATTGTAATTAAGATATCTATGGAATACATTTTGTTTTCTTTCTCTCTGTCAAGTTGCATACAGCTGACCATAGAATAAGCATACTTCTCGCTAATTTGTATACACTGACCCAGCTATGCTCAGGGATTGGCTCATTTATAAATTTGTGTTCAGCGGAAAGAAAAAACCTTCATTGACAAAGATTTTGTGAAGCAACCCCACCACTTGACTTTATCGTGAAGCGGGAACCAAGAAAATTATTTTAAAACAAAATAAATTGTTGTCAAAAGCCCACCCTTAGTATGAAAAGTCATTTGCAATGCTACCCCGCGCAGGGTCGATGTCGCCTGGACTTCTTAATGCTTTCGATGTGCGCCTAACACCTCAAAGCAGAACGGCCGGCGATTAGAATCATTCGGATCTAGCTGTTTTTGCATTTTATTGGGTAATTAAAGTAGCTCGAGCTATTGATGGAGCTAAAAGATAAGGTTATCTCAAAATACGCTGTGAAGTATGGCCTAAAAAACAATTTCAAACTTTTTTATATGTATTTATTTAGATTTATGAATATTATATGGCAAGTTGAATGAAGTATACATTGAGGCTAAAGATTATGTTCCACCCCTTTAGGTTAGGTTAGTAGGTTGGCATGGCAAGATAGGAGGAACCTGCTACACTTAGACCAATGTGACCTAGGGAACTATGACGGGTTGGTAAACTATCCCGAAGTATTAACAAATTTAGGTAGGTAATTTATGGATCTGTCCAAAAAGTCTTCGAAAAACGAAAAAGTGACCACCAAGGATTCTATTTCATATGTGGCAGGCATTGGTAAAAAAAAACTGTAGGGTGTCAATGCACCTTCTCATCACCGCATCCTCTGGCAACTGGCAAGACAGTTCGTAAGAAACTGTTAAAAATATCAGTAAAAACGCACTTGATTGCACTAAAACGCAAAGCGCCAGTGTCAGTGTGCGTTACATATTTTTAGGAACGAAATTCCGAAAGGCTGTTCGGAAGAATACTTCTAAGCAAAAATCCTCCTATTCGTATCGTATCCTAATCGGAGAATTTTCCTCTCCGACGGATAGATACCTAGATAGTGCAAATTCTATCTCTCATTCTTTCTACCAATCGCTATGCACCGTACGGCATACTCGCACATAGGCCACATCATATTATGCCGCAATTTACGCCCACCACCCCAAAGCAGAGCAACAACAGAAAATTTTTGGTTTAGCATTTTTTACGCATTATTTGATCAACTAAGATTTGATATTCAACTTTTTGTTTCTCAGCTTTTGCATGGAGTAAACAGATAAAAATTATAGCTCAAATACTCGTTGAAGAATTGCCTATAAACAGTTAAAAACTTTTTGTATTGATAGAGATTGATAAAGATTCATTTTTTATAAAATGTCACTAAAAAAAAACACAGAAAAAGAAAAAAATTCTAAAAAAAAAAAAATATGGACCTGCAGGTAATAGAATAATAAAATCGTCCACTGGATCTATACATAATAAAACAGTCACCGTAGAGCTCTAGACTACAAAGACTTGTATAGGCTGGTTCTCTCCAATGCTGTGAGAATTTGCTTTTGTTGCAGCCACAAAAGAATTAATTAACATCGCTCAACATACCAATAATATGAAAATACACAGCATTAGATTATACAATCTGATCGTTATAGATCACCTTCATCTCTTCAAAAAATACAGTCCTTCAAAATGTTCTTAATGGAGATGGGAGACCCTTAATAGGAAATCATGGGGAAAATAATAAACCCCATACTGCCCACATGGCTTTGGAGAAAGGTCCAAGAGTATTCCAAGCCATTCAAGAATTTATACACAAATAATATTCACGGATAATTCCCAAACAGCTGTATGACCTAAGCTCTTTTCAATTGACTCCAAATCAGTTCTGTACATGAGCTTCAACTCCCCCAACCATTCCATTCTAGCAACATTATGAAACTTCTGAACATGAGCGTTTTCAGGGTAACAAAACTATCAACGGATTGGTCACAAGTAGTTCCAATACACTTTTATAAGATCTGAACTATTCTGGAGTATTCCTAGATCGTTGAAAAAGGCAGGCAATTAATCCATTAAACTCTTAAAAAAAACAAAAATAAAAAATGCCAAGACAACTTTGATCAAGACATCAAGATCCTTGAACAGCTCGCAAAATCTCCTCAACATAATTAATTTATTCCACTCTGTGTACCGACTGTGTATTTAAGAAGACGATTCAGCTTAACTTCGGTAGCGTCAACAAGAGAGAACACAAGATAGTCTATTGCAGATCCAGATACCCTTCATCGCCTAGGCAAGTCGGAAATTCTGAATAAGAAAAAAAAAAAAAACAACAAAACACTTTGCTTAACTCCAGTTCTAGCTTCTCACTTTATTCTTCTTTATATTTTTATATTTTTATACCCTCCACAGGAAGGTATATTCACTTTGCCATTATGTTTGTAACGCCAAGAAGGATTCACCGGAGATTTAGCCATGTCCGTCTGTCTGTCTGTCTGTCTGTCTGTCTGTCTGTCCGTCTGTCTGTCTGTTGAAAGCACGATAGCGTCCAAACGAATTGACCTAGGCGAATGAAATATTGTCAGACGACTTCTTTTTACCGTCGCAAGGTTGGTATTCAAAATTGTCTATGTCGGTAAAGTAGTTCTGCTTAGACACACATTAACTCGCATGGCAAAGATTTTGCATGACTTTTATGCAGTGGAGGGTATTAAAGCATCGGCCAGGCCGATGATTACACTTTTACTTGTTATGATTGATATATTTGGCCGAATCCGACCAAATTCCTTAGGTAATTTGTTCAAATTTTACACGACTTGCTGCTAGGGGCAACTTTGACTGAATTGAAACGCGTATAATTTTTCTAGGTTTAGGCTATTATTATACTTATACATTGTAAAAGACATTGAAGATGATGGCAGACGTTCCACGGAACTTACGATCATTTTTTCTCGAAATGCAAAATATGAGCGACCTACAAGACAGATAACTAAACTCAGGGGCGTGGCGAGAGTGAGGTGTGGAGGGTGCGACACCCCCACGCTTGGCAAGAGTCGGCAAATCAAGGAAGCTACATTTATTAACTTAAGTAACTATAAAAAAATCGTCAAAAACGAGCAATTTTCAAAAATTAGCTCGGAACAAAATGTTAAAAAAATAAGAAGTGAGTTTGTAGTTTCATTAGGTATAGGTTTTCAAACTTGGAAATGATGTATACAAGTCGGCATATTCAAAGTTTCCACCTTTCGGAAATGCCAATTTATATTTGATTATCTTTATGTACCTTCTCCGAGATTCGATTTTCAAAAAGACGGTCGGCATCAGTGAATAAATTTGCCGACTGAACTCCTTAAAATTTAGCAAATTTCGATTCGATTTAAAGATGGACAGCCGCCAATGGTGAATTTGGCGACTGAAATCCTTATAATTTTGCGAATTTCGATTCGATTTTAAAAAAGACGGTCGGCACTTGCCGACTGAACACCTTAAAATTTGAAAACGACTGGACCAAACTGGATATGTACTTCCTTCTGCGGGTTTTTTCGTAATTGCTACGTGAAGGTTTGGGAAAAAGTAAGATTTGGAAAATTCTCAACAGGTGGCGCTGTATGCGCACATTTAGATATCTTAAAGACCACCGACTCGATTGACCTCAAATTTACAGGTGGTTTTAAGTATTGGCAGAGGATAATTGGAGAAAGGGGCGTGGCGCCTCCCATACTAAAAAAAACATTCAAAATCGTATACTATCGAAAACCACTGAACTAATCGAGCTCAAATTTTTAGGCAGTCTTAGGTATCCCTAAGATAGTTCCTGTGAAAATTGGTCAAAATTGGGCAAAGGGCATGGCACCTACCATACAAAAAACATCCTCTATGGGGTGAAACTCGATGACGTTATAACTCTACAACCGCTGGGCCGATTTTCATGATTTCTATGCAGTCGTCAAGTTCCTACAATAAGTCGGCATTTCAGTGAAAGTCACCCACCCCACAGCTCGAACCCTCCCTACGCCCCTGACTAAATTGCAAATCAAGCTTGACAACAGCGAGGACAACGTTTTTCTATAAATCAAAGGAAAAGTTAATAAATTTTCTAACTAATGCATTGACATAGCTTTTAAAAAAATATTGCGAATATTTAATTATAGTTTCTTTCAATCGTTTGTCAACAGAAAAAAATAAATCATCGTCAGCTTAATCTAAAGGCACGTAAATCTTTAACATGAAAGGCGCATGATAACCAGTAAGAAATAGACTTTCAGATTACCGTGAAATAACAGTAAGGAGGACTCCTTCTCCTGTGTGATTTCACGTGTGAGATATTCCATTCCATTGCAATTTTCTATGAATTGTGTGAATAGTAAATTTATTTCACAGCTAAACTGCACTCGTATAGGTTTTCGCATAGTAAGGACTTTCCCTGAAAATAGTTACAACAAAGACAAATGGCAATGAAAATGGTACGCTATGAAGACTCATTGCAATTAGGCTGTGTAAATAAGAGAAATTTCCCATCAAGTCTCAGACTCAGAAATGTTTACGTAGCCTTGGATGTAGTAAGTGACTCTGTGTGTTATGCTGTGTTTGTCTTTTTCATTGTTGTTTCCACAATATAGATGGATGCTCTCAATTGAATTCGAATCGTTAAGGACTGTGTGCAACAAGGTCGTTATTGATAGAGGTTTATCATTTTTTTCAAAGAATAAACAATTTTAATAGGTTTTCCATTAAACACGACAGTCTTGGGTTGGTTTTTGAATTAAACTATCTTCGGTAGAATGGCAAAGTGAGATTTCTTATAGTGCAAACAAAATATGAAACAATTTTCGTACTTAAGTACTACCATGTAATAGTGATGTTCGCCGTAAAATCTCTATTTTCATGGCCTGTCAATATAAGCGAGACCGAAAAACAACCATAAGGAAAGGCTTCATTAACGCCCAGAAAAAAGCTCGCTGCTAAATCAATGTCGATAATGACCTTACTGAATCCTTTTATGTCACAAGAGGGTTTCGACAAGGTGACACGCTGTCGTTCGAATTCTTCAACATTATAATTGAAAGAATTGTCCGAAACTTACAAGAAAATACGCAAAGCACGATCTTTTAAAAGTCCATCCAATTACTTGCGTGCGCCGATGATATTGACATAATTGGTAGAACACAGCGAGCAGTCACTGGTACGTTTGCTAGTATAGAAGCGGAAGCGGCTTAAATGAGTCTAGCGGTCAAAAGGGCAAAACCAAGTATAGGTACGTATATGCTGTCAACAAAAAGGGACACCCAAAATCACAGAATCGAACAAAACTTCGCGATTAAGAGCTATAACTATAACTATGTATAAAGCGGATGAAGATATCCTCGGAAGCTTTGAGAAAAAGATTCTTTGTAAAAGTTTTGGTCGCATTTCTGTCTCCGGGCACAAATTCATTTTGTATATATCAAGCCACAATGGCCTGTGAGAAAGTCCACCAGCCTTCTGATACTATCCTTATTTAGATTGAGGATTTCCTTGTATGAGTAAGGTTTAATTAAACTTTTGGATTGTCTTAAACCCGGGACATTTTCCCAGTGGTACAGACGAAGTTGATGCTCCCAATTGTTAATTAGACCTACAGCAGTAGTCCAATTGACTTTGCAATAAGGTTCTGGTCCACAGAACGCGGATTCAGATCCGGCCCTAGCTGTTTGGTCCGCCGATTCGTTGCCTGCAATACCTTGCTGGCCAGGTACCCAACCAAGTTTGTGTTTGGCTAGGACTTGCAGGGCATCGTAGCCAGCACTTTACTGTTTTTGAGTCTATCGTAGTGGACGATAGAGCTTGTAAGGCCGCTTGACTATCTGAGAAGATTTGTATTTTGGCGCCTTTAATTCCCTTATTGGAGTTTAGAACGGCGCAGATCTCAATGGCATGAACTTCAGCCTAGAAAACAGTGGGGCACATTCCCATGGGTATCGAGACTTTGGTACTGGGTCCAAAGACACCAGCACCAACTCCAGACTGCATTTTCTATCCGTCAGTGTACCAGACCATACTATTAGGGTCCAGTGATGGAAAACCATTGGCTCATTTCGTGCGGTCCAGTATTTCTACCTCAAATAATTTCACAAAACTACATTCCCTAACCATACCTAATGTCGGGGATGGAGCAGAACATGTCCATGTTTGGGATTGAGTTAATTATTTCCAGGTATCCCACATGGTCAGCTGGTTTAAACTTGTATTCTAGCTGTAGCTTAATAGCACATCTAGCTGCCACTTTCCCAATAAATATATGTAAGGGTGAAAGCCCTATAATAGCTTCTAATGCTGTAGTAGGGCAGGTGCGCATCGCACCCGTGATGCCTAGACAGGCAATATGCCTTAGTTTTGTAGCCTTTGCTGTTGTCCGTTCAAGAACTTTCGGCCACCAGACAATTGCCGCGTATGTGATAATGGGCCTTACCATCATGATATACAGCCAGTGTATCATTCTGGGGTTAAGACCCCAAGTTCTGCCATACAGTCGCTGGCCTACATGGTGAGTTCCAATTGAGCTTCTTATCAAGGACTATTCCAAGATATTTGACTTCATTGGAGTAACTCAAGGTAGTGCCGTTTACGGTTATGGTGTCAAGATTAACCACTCTCTTCCTTGTAAAAAGCACTAGAATGGTTTTACTGGATTTATGGAAAGTCCTTCCAAATTGCACCATTCTGAGACGTGTAGAAGTGCATTCTGCCATGATGATTGCTAGGTCGTCAGCATAGCCAATGGCACTATAGCCCAGGCTATGTAGACTGACTAGTAGACTGTCGATGACTAGTGACCACAGCAGAGGAGAGAGTACTCCCCCTTGAGGGCAGCCTTTTGCTGCTGTCACAGACACCGACACACCTCCGGAGGAGGATGTTATTATCCGACTTTCCAATGTTATGATGTTATTTATTATCGACTTCCAAAGCGGAGTGGCTTACTTGTGATAATGTGGTATACGTAAACTGCATGTTTCATAATAATGTGTGACTGCCATGCCGGTGCGAACACTCAGCGTTAAGTTAAGTCTTTAATATGATTGCATTCGAAGTAAAGCTTTATGGAGGTCGGGATTTTAACCAAATAAAACAATAAAAGGTACTGCTTTATGACACAAATTGGCTGCAAAATGCCAAAAAACTATGACTTAAAAAAGTTCCATAAATATATTCATCACAAATTAAAGTAATTGTGCAATCGTATTATGTATTAGGAAAAGAGTGGACTTATTTTACTGCAATGGACAGTATTTATTGAAATACACTTTAAACTGATTATTTGCACTCTCAAACGATTTGAGATTGATATATAACCACGATATATGTTAATATGCTGAGTATTCATTGAAATAAATTAAATACATAATACGCTGGCAGAAATACATCTGGTACGTCATGTACCAGATTGGTAATAAAAAAAAAAAAACGAAATACTAAAATAAATGCAGTAGGTTTTTTCAGCCGAACCTAAAAATACTTGAACGAAATATCGACAAACAGATTGTCGCATATGATATAATAATTGTATCTAACATCATAAAGCCACGTCATATCACTAACGATTTTCTAGACAAAATCTAGGCCACATATTGTTTCCCAAAAGCAGTTATAGTAAATTTTTACGATCCTCATATTCACCTCTGAACGGGTTCGTAAATGCACTTTACAAAATCTAAATCCACGTCATCCATGACTGGAGAACACACTGTTACTAGATACACCTTGCTAGAGTTGAAACTTTCAAAAATATTTCCGCACTACAACACGTAACGATTCGGCGGGATTACGCTCAAAACTATATGTAGTTCGTATAAAGTGCCGATGATTACTAGTTTCAGGACTAAGAAGTTTCCTACTCACGACAATGCGAGACCCGATGTGTGTAAATGACAAAAATAAACCCGCGCACAGTCTCATTATAATCTCCACCATATGTTCCATGTTTACATTTGCATATAGTTCATTTTTGTAGGTAGTATTGTTCTTTGTCCTTAAAGGAGGAAAGCAATGGAATAGATAATGGAAGAAGACGAATTTGGCTAATCCCTGAGTGACATGGAAGCTAGTCTCCATTTTTTATTAGTACTTTCAGGGCTCCATATACGTGACGTGAAATGGCATTGCATGTATCCAATAGGTTAACCCTATGGGAACCCAGATGATGTACCTACAATTTAAAAGCCATTTGGTTCGTGTTTATTTTTATAGGCTTTCATCAATCTCTTTTGCGAGGACATACTTTGAGTATTGGATTGCAACTTAAGCAGGCTATTGTAACCTTTCCAATAGTAAGCTTTGTGCAATGTGTGAAATGCATTAGATTGCCATTACAATTGATCACTTCACATTATAGGCATCTATGTACATGTTGTTAGATACAAAATCTAAAAATGTTTATTTCTGAGTCTATAACATTGAATATATATGTATTTAGACAGACTATAGGCGACTCCAAACTTTATTTTTGGTAACAATCCCCATAAAGTGGCAACTTGACATGTATGTAATTAACGCTTTTTCGCGTCTAGTATTAGCGTGACCAAAACTCCTCAAAATTGCCAATACGTCACTGGGCTATTGTCGTAGGTGTCCGTGATTCGACATGCACGCATTATGAATCACAACTAAAGCGTTACTGACGTCAATATGTCACGTCTTGCAAAACAATTCCCCAACCAGTGTAAGGGTACTACCAAACTACCAGATTTAACGTAGGAACTGTCTTAACATTACAATCTATTGTAACGCACCTCATAAAATGAGGACGAATATGTACTCTCATTCGGTGTTCAAATCCACTCACAGATATTTAAGCTTAATATAGAAGACGACGCAAAAACATAGTTTTAGGTAGGTCATGCTGTCGAAAACAAAAGTTTCTAGAACTGTGAAAATGGCACTAAAAGCATTCACTGCTTCTTGAATGTTTGCGAAGAGGGAGAAAAGAAAACCAAATTACGTGAAGCAAATTTTCGTTTTCGCATGATTTCTTTCGTTTTTTGAAAAGCGAAATTGTTTTTCGTTTCGTTTTTTTGTACCCTCCACAGGAAGGTATATTCACTTTGTGATTACATTTGTAACGCCAAGAAGGATCCACCGGAGACCCTATAAAGTTTATATATTCTGAGTCAGGATCACATTCTGAATCGATTAAGCCATGTCTGTCTGTCTGTCTGTAGAAAGCACGATAGCGTCCAAGCGAATTGACCTAGGCGAATGAAATTTTGTGAAAGCATTTTTTATTTTTGCCGTTGTCAAGTTGGTATTAAAAATTGTCTATGTCGGTCAAGCAGTTCTGGTACCTCCTATTCAAAACCACTATTAGACACATGTCCCTAATCGCAGAACGTAAGCGATTTTTCGAAAGCATCAACACGGTCCAAAAAGTGTATGCGAAAAACTATTCAGTTTAACGCTGCCCTTATCAGTTTTCCTACAGAACAAATCGTTATTTCGTTTCTGCAATCAACCGCACAAAAGAAATTCTGAATTCTCAAGAAGATCAGAGAAAATGCCGAAGATTTTTTCATTAAGGCTTTTCAATCCGCATCCTAACTTCCCGAGGACTTATTTGAAGTTGAGTTAAGAGCTCCGAGAATTTCATTGAAACATACAACGCGTTCCAATCCAGAAACCTCTTCTACTGAACGTTTAGAGTGTCTATACTGATTCCTTGCATAGATTCGTTAATACAAAATCTTACGGACAGATTAATGGTCAACGAAGACGTTCAACTATCGTTTCAAGCTCTTCTCTCAGGTTTTGCTGCAGTTGAGCGAGTGAACGAAATGAAAAGCTTACACGTTACTTTGATAATGCAATTTCGTTGCCAGCTGTGAAAGTTGAGTACATTATTTAACGCTAAAAAATATCGTCGAGTGATCCTTCTACCGAAGTTTTGAAATTGCTTGATATATGTGACAAGACTTACTTTAGAACTATAAAATTCTTACTTACGGTTTTCGCCACGCTCCCAGTGAGCTAGTGTTAAAAGAACCTTATCAACTATGAAAAGGATTAAAACAGTATCCCGAAGCGCCCTAAGAACCCTCGACACCTAGACTAGGAACTCCGGTCTAACAGTCAATCCCCAGAAAACTGATCTGGTACTTTTCACAAACAAAATGCTTCACCCTCTGTTGGCGGCACTCCCCTCAGAATCTCTGATAGCGTACCTGGGACTTATACTAGACAGGACTTGAGGCTATCCTCAACCTGTGTCCGCTAGACATTCATATACAACTGTCGGCCGCAATTAGTGCAATGAGAATCAGCCAATCGGAAAAATGTAATTAGAACGAAACGGGTCATTTTACGATCCTACAGAAATATTTCGGCCATGTACCTGTCACGGACTACATTACGCCTTACCTAGAATAGTTTATAATACCATTCTCTATCGCCTATCCTAGCAGGGAATAATGGAGAGACGGACTCATACCTAGCACACCAACCACAGCCGTATTCACAGACGGATCACTGGGGTAGGGTCAGGGGTCTTCTCTGAATCGCTGGGTATATCAAAATCGATACGACTTCCCGAACATAGCAGCGTTTTCCAAGTAGAGGTCCTGGCAGCGACAACAGCAGCCCGTGAGTCTGTGGTGGGGGCAATACCAGCTGAAGGTATTACCTTCTTTATCGACAGCAAGGCAGCAATAAAAGCCATAACTGCAACAGACATAAAATCGAAGCTTGTGAAGTGCTGTCGCGAAGAACTCAATGGTTTTGTACACAACACAAGGTATAACTCTGCTGGGTTCCGGGACATGAAGGCATTTCAGGCAATGAGAAAGCAGACAGATATTTCAGATCAAGCTGATCCTTCTGTGGACATCCTGCCTTGCACACTTGAAGCAGGGAGGAAAGCCACAAGAGAGGCGAACGCAAGATGGGCCACCTTAAACAATTGTAACACCACAAGAATGCTATGGCCGTCCTTCAACGAATCCAAAACCTAGAAGATAATGCGGAAGGATAGGAAATCCCTGACCACCCTCGGAGGTATCATAACAGGGCACAACACCCTGCGGTACCATATGAAGAAATTGGCGTTAACGGAAGAAGAACTTTGCAGAGGCTGCGGTGATGAGGAAGCTCTTGAGGATACAACCCACTTCCTATGTCACTGCCCAAGTCTCCAACACACCAGGTACAAATTTCTAGGGAGTCACTTCTTCAACGACCTGGACGAGCTTTCCAGCACATTAATAGACAAGATAATGAACTTAGTCCAGGTTCGATCCCCGGATAAACACAAATTACATCTTAAAGTTTTTTCTACTGCGTGACCTCTCGCGATCGTCTGACAAACATCCGAGAGTCATGAAAAAGCTTCTCAATTCAGCCGTTCGGACTCGGCATAAAATTGTAGGTCCCTTCCATTCGTCCCAAAAATAGAAGCTTACACAAACGAATGGTTGCGAGAAGCTAGGCATTGGGTGTCACCCGCCTGTTGCGCCACCTATTTATTTTTTTTTTTTGTTTTAATGAACTTAGTCAAATCAACAAAATGGTTTGTATGTAGCAGCACAGTAAGTAATTTGAATACAGGGTTTATAATGGGTAAGGGACAACCTCTTTCCCTCTATGGGAATCACAATGGGTCAGTATTGACCTGAGTGTGGCACGGAGAAATCCTCGCCAGCCCACAAACCTAACCTAACCTATCCCGAAGCGTTATGGAGAATGCAAGATTAAGCTCACTTGCTGTGATATCTGTTCATTCTGATATTAATATGGATCCAGATAAGGTGACTGATCTCAGGTCGAAAAAAAAATTAAGACGTCTTCTGCTTTGAAAAAGTGTGTGTAAAGGAATGATTTTAGTATGCTCGTTTAAGTACCTATAGGATTTAAAAACAAATAAAGAAATCAATGAATTGGTATATATATAGTTTTCTGTTTAAAGAGTTCCTCGTAAAATTTTGAGGCAAGCCCCCCAGATAACGTTGCTTGTCAACTGCTAGAGGAACTCAAAAGTTGACACTAAAACTAAGCCCAAGAATGTTAAAAGTGTGCAAATATTTGAATATATAGTTTTTTTTTCTCAATTGAATTCTGACTATGGTCATCTAAAGTGGTCGACGATTTTTCCTATACATATTCAAATTTCCTATTACTAAGCCCGCTAATTCCCATTCGGTTAACTCTAATTACCGAAGTGATAGAGGAACTAAAAACATTAATTCTGTAAAAGTTTGGCGGCAAGAACTGTAAAGAAAATCTTCAAGAAAAAATGTTCAATTTCAAATTCCAAAAAAGTTAGAGCCTAAGATAAATTATTAACTTTTTACTCACACTTAACATGAGTTTTAAAAATATCTATAGAAACTCATTAAACAAATATTAATAATGACTTTATGATATTTTTCTCTTGGGTTGTGATTGAAATACCTAAAAACGCCGAACAAATTTATAATATCTTCAAAGACCCAGTCCGAAAATTACTGAAATAGGGAATGAAGATTACGAAGACTAGCTCGAAGGTGACACTGACACCACTGCGCCTTAAATTTGTTTAACAACTAGTCGAACCCCCGCCGGCTTCCCCTTCGCTTCAAGGATACCGGATTTATTAGTTATTTTCGTAAATTGTTGCTTATTTATTTAGCTTAAAAATTATGACTTAAATATTTCACTCTTTTACTATAGTAAAATGTTGTGGGAATTTTTTTTCCTTGATTAATGTTTTGTCATATTAATATCAATATGGACGCTCTAAATGACTGCTGCTACCTTAAAGAACGACATATTACAAACGTATCTACATGAGCACTAAGAGGTGGTGTTAAAAAATAGATTCTTTTAAACTTTGCAAAATCAAACGGTGTAAAAATCAAAACATTTATGAGAAAAAACGCTCAGCTCATAGCTGAGTAATTACAGTCATTTATACTCGTACATTATAAGCAAAATAAATTATTACGCATATTGAGATTCTAAACGTGGCTCAAAAATTATATGAAACCAAAAACATTTGTTGTTTTCTTATTTTCTTTTACTTGTTACCAGTTGCCCATAAATGTTATAAGCACCCTAAATTGTAATCTAATAATACGCAAACCAGTATTCATCCGATACACCAACCGTATAGTGGTTTTGGATAACTTTACTATGCATTAGCTAAGTAATTTGAGCCGATATCTAAACCTATGTGAGCTTAATTTGAAAAAGCTTTTCTACTGTAACTGATTTTTCTACTTCAAAATTTAAATAAGTACACAATTGTGAAGAGGTACCTGCTTTGCACTAAATTTTTCGGGTTTCTCAAAAGACATTATACCTACTACCAGGGTTGCCAGAATTTTGTTTGCTTTAAGCGCCCAAAACTTAAAGAAATGTAGCCCAATATCGTTGCCCGGAAAGAAGCCCAAAAATCGTTGAAAATAATTCGGTTCTTGTATTTTATTATAAAACAGGTACACATGTATGGAATTGGTGCTCCGCCCTAAAAATTCAAGTGCTCCGCAGAAAGATGAGCGCAAAGTATGAAAATTCCATCAGACTAGCTAATTTTGTGCTTCTGTAAGTTTGTCATTTTGTTCGCAACAATTTAATTTGTGTATTGATTACACAGTAAAAAAATGGGTAAAAATAAATCGTGTACTCCAGAACTTCCTAACTATCAAAATGGAAACGAATCAATGCCGTTAATAGCGAAAAGATTTGTTTTACTACGAAGCTTGTTTTCGAGGAAATACAAGTTTCTAAGAAGACCGGAAGTTTTAAGAACCGCAAAAGAAATGAGAGTGGACCCAAAACTACTCCAAAGAAAGATTTGCCGGACAAGTAGAGCCAATCCATTTTTAATGTCTATACAAATTAAGGAGATTGTTGCACTTAAACTCCATCAAGAACTCAGGGCGCTGTGTCGTAGAACAAAATCTTCGTGGGTGCATATTCCACAAAAAACACATTATGGTCAACAAAAACCTAAGCAAGAGCCGAATTTTCAAAAGACTCCACTTAAAAAAAACATTTGCAATTTTGGGAAAAAGTACTTTGTAGTACCAAATCCAAGTTTAATTTATTTGGATCCGACTACTTTGCGAGAGGTCACAGGTTCAATCCCCGGAAACGGAAAACACAAATTACGTCTTAAGGTTTTTTTCCACTGCGGCACCTTTCGCGACTCTATGTCCTGAAACTGTCTTGAAAAGCTTTTTAAATCAGCCATTCTGACTCGGCCTAAAAATTTAAAGTCTCTTGTATTCGTCCCTAAAAAAAAACTTAAAAAAACAAATGGTTGTGGGTCAGCCGCTTTAAACAATTGGAACGAAGAGTTATCGAGTTATCGCTTGATATTGACGAAAACTAAGAAGTACTACAATACAACCTGAACTAAATCTAGATTTTATTCTATGCTTTCCATCTCATGTAAGTAGGTACCTACATATACAATATGTAAATTTATATACACATTTTGATAAAATGTGTCTACCAAATAAAAACAAAAAAAAAAACATCGAAGGCGGCTGAAGATATTATCGGTAGTTTGCCAGAGCAAAAATAAATTGTTAGCTATTTGGTCTGCATTTGCCTTGTAACCAACTTTACAGATGTTCTAGAACTACAGAGGTAGCTACTCCTGTTTTTCAGCCTATAATTAAAGAAACACGTGCCGAATTCAGATTTGCATCACATTAAAAACTATTACATATCTTCATTACTTGTTAACTAAAAACACTATACCTACATATACATAAATGTACAATGTTCGTTTAAATAAAAATGAATTAATTTAAATTTTCCATCCCTTTCAGATGGTATATTATGTACATACATTTAAAAAAATGTGCACGACTGAGTCGCACGTAACTTTCTCGTTTATTGCGAATCTCGCTGAATCTCAGAGTCATTTCGGCAAATTTTACGTTTAAAATCATACGCACTCAAGATGTACTCAGATAACTGAGCACTTGTTAATTAACAACGAAATACATTCTACATAAACATACGTATTAACTTTACAACATTTACTTTTAAATTTCACCCCGAACTGACACTTGAATTTCGATGAATTTCGAATTATATTGCCACTGAAGTTTTGGGCTTTGCAAAAATATACCGTGTGTGAATAAAGATCGGGATTTGGGCAGTCATTTTTGAGAAATATTCATAAAACGGCAATATTCGAGTTTTCTGAGAAAAACTAAGTACGTGATCATGTTTAGAATGCTTATGTTGTCTTAAATATGTATTTTGATCAAAATCGTTAGAGCGGTTTTTTGTAAAATTATGCTGACAAATGTTACAATTTGGATTCGAAAAGCACTTGTATTAAACCGTTTACCTAAAAACTGAGTACGACGTATTCTTTAGTATATAAACATTACCTAGCAGTTACATTTTTAACCAAATCGAAAATGGCGTTTTCGAGATATGTGTAGTTTTTGAAGTAACGTTTTTAGCGATTGGGGTGAAAATCGAAAGACGCATTCATGGTTCAAAAAACACTGTTTTTCAACTGTTTAGCATTTCACCAAATGCTCAAAACTGAGCAAATGGTATTACTATGGATTTAAGCATTACCCAAACTTAACATTTTTATCATAATCGAAAATGTCGTATTAGAGATATGAGTACTATTATTAGTCTTTTTAGAGAAAAACTGAGTTTACTACCAAGTTAAGAATGACAATAGGACCTTAAAAAATTTTTTTTTTTAAAATAATTTTTAATTTAAAAAAAAATTTTTTTTAAAAAATCATTTTTACCGTTTTTGAGAAAAAGCCAATTTTCAAAACTGCCGTTGCTGGACTTTTTAGCGAAAAACTGGGTATGCAGTCATGTTAAGCATGCTTACGTTAACTCAGCTATCAAATTTGATTCAAATCGTTAGAGCCGTTTTCGAAAAAATCTAAATTTAGGCATATTTCGTCATATTTCGAAACATTTTTATATGGGAGGTACCGTTAATATTAGGGCTAGCATAAAAAAAAACAAAAACTTTCCTAGCGGGAAGCCCACAAACTCAAAATACGAAGTTTGAAGTAAATCCGTCCAAGCGTTTAGATTCCCCAGGGGTGGGACAGACAGACATACGGACGGACAGAATTGCGAGACCCTATTTTTTGATTTGCCCTATCATCGTAATATCAGAATTGATCAAAATCTCGAGTTCGAAATTTTGTACGAAAACAATTTATGTATCTTTCAATTACTACGTATACGAGAAAGTTAAAAATACATACATCTCTCGAAGATACGACGTTTTGTGAAAAAATGTTTTAACGCGTCTAGACTTTTTTTATGGGGCTGCATTAAATCATTGGTCTATGCCAACAAGCCAGCGATGTTCGAGGAGGTCAGAGCCAATGTTAAAGGAGAAATAGCGGCCCGGACGAAATGTGCGTCCGAGTCATCGAAAATTCAGTACACTTCATACGCTGCATACGTTCCCATGGTGAACATATGAACGAACTCGAATTCCATTCATAAATGTTTTGATAGTAATTCAAGCTAATCAATTTCTTAGATATCTCAAGTAGTTTGCATTTTATCTAAAAAAGAAGTTGCCAAGTCCTTAATGAAATACCCTTTATATTTTTCGTATTATTCTGTCAAAGTGTTTGTTCTGTAGTCAAACTATTTATACTAAAATTAAAAAAAAAATTTACTACATACTTAAAAACATATTTATGTATTTATTTATACGATTCAAGTATTTAACACAAAAATTAAATTAATAACTAAAAATTGTTTAAAATTATCAAAATAAATAAATATTGCCACTGGTCTCTGGTAAAAAGAAACATTAAATTTACTATTTTAAACTGGATAAGTATGTAGACAATGTTCTTTTTTTTAATATGACCAATTTCTTCCTCATTCTGTTATATATTTTCGTTTTCGGAATACAAATTCGGGTCTTAAGCGACCGGAAGAAAGTTCTTTGCCCAAAAATTGTAAAGTCGACAAGTAATTTGGAACGGTTAACAGGATTTCTCTTATTACTCGTGGCTCTGTGGGCTCAGTGGTTTGTGTGTTAGACTACTAAGCAAGCGGATCGGACTCGGCCTAAAATATTCACCCCTATTCCCGTTGGCGTTTGTCGAAAAAGCCTAATATTTCATTTCGGTTTTAACCCGATGTTTGCAACTTTTTTGAGATAAACGATTTGAACTCACAGTGAACACATAGAAGAGAAACAAAATCAGTAACAAAAGTTAAAAAAAAAACCTGAATATCGTTTTTACAACGACACGACGCATGACCATGAGTATTCATTTTGGGCATTTATTACAAAGCTCAACTTTATGCTCCTAGCACATGCTTTTCTTGTACGTATCGTATGATTACTTGGTCAAGCGCTATTTTTTTAAGGACAATAGGTATGTAAAAATGTTCCCTTTTCTTTACATTTATTGCATCTACGTTGTCCTCTCTTATTTGTTCGTTAATTTTGGTGGATTTTTTTTAATATTAGGTCGAATCGAACACTAAAAGTTACGTTGAAGGTAATCTTCGTCGTTTCGACGAACATTGGCGCCATTTTACGATAAAAACAACCCTTGTCCAAACTGTTTTTTTGACGAAATTCCACAAACTAGAAGAACTTAGTGATGGCTGGTGTGACACGGAATGAAAATGCGATCGGAATAAAGATCGAAGAGAAAATCGAAAAAATTAAATTGATATTCGTCGAATCGACAAAGATTACCCTTCTAGGGTTAAACGTCAATTTAATACAATTTTAACCATGTGTGCGTTCAGAAATCTAGTTTAGTAAGTCTGGCAGCTCTCTAAATTCATATTGCTGAGTTTTCACATGAACTTGTCACATGAACAGTTTTCTCAGTTGATGTTTATGTCCGCAACACCGACAAATCAAGTCAAGAATTTCTCGACTTACAACTAAGTTGACGTCTATTTGTGCCAGCCAACATGGTGTCCGGAGAGCCTAGTTTTGACATTTCTATTGGGTCTTCCTTCGGACAGTATCGGAGAGTGCAGTTTGACATTTCGATTGCCCTGACGTGTAGAGCACCAATCAGAAACTCAGAACCCGGGAGAAAAAAAAAAAAAAATTGTCAAGAACTGACATAGCATAGTACCGACAATTTAAGTTAGTTTTTGTGTTCAGGTAAATTTGCTTTATTGTTTCACACCGAAACAACGCGCCGAAGTAGTGACGCTTTATACATTGAAAATAGTCCTTCAGTTGTGTTAATAAAACATGCATACAGTCGCGTGGCTAGCCACCCAGATCACCAGATTTGACCTCTCCGGGCTTCTTTTTGTGGGATTATTTGAAAAGCAAAGTTGATTACAGAAAGCAATTATTTAAAATAATTTGAACCCTTTAGGATGTCAAGATTTCAAAATTGGCATAAGTATAGGTAGGTAGGTACCTAAAATTGCCACAACACAAATGGTAATCAGAAAAATCTGATATGAATAAAACATTTAAAACACAGAATCACAAACATTTATAAAAACCATTCATTAACCATCAATGGCATAAAAATCAATCACACTTCCTCATATAAAGTTTTAAGGACCAACCTGCACTGCACCAAATCCGTGTACTCCAGCGTCAAAAGCAGCATCTCGTCCTTCTTGGCTGGGTCCTCCAGAATTTTGTCGCCTTTTGTTTTCCTCTTAGAGGCAGTCAAACTGCCTCGCTTTTTTTCATCGACAATATCCTTTGTAACATTCGTGGGCACTACATCGGTATCCACGTGTTCGGTGGTCTTGGGCTTCCCATTTCCTGTACCATCACTGATTTTTTTCGACTGCTCCTGTGATTTGGCTTTATCCTCGAAACTTTCTCTTCTGTGCGTCGAATTGGTCAGTGTCCGTAACACATTCTCCGAGTCGCTATATCCATCGTAGTGATACTTCTTTCGCAAGTTATTACCCGATATCAATTCGAGCGCCTGCCACACGTTCATCGTGCCATCACCGTAAGCGGATATATCATCGACTGACCGGTTTCGTGTTCGCAGATCCCCCAGGGCGGGAACTCTAGCCATATTTTTTTTATCTACTTGCACTTGTTCCAAAAATTGGAGCTATTTTCAGTTTGGAATTCGCGAAATTCAAGGACTCACTTGTCAGTCTAACAGACACCTTGTGCTACAACAGTCGTAAAACCCAATTAAATATATATACGGATCCTAAAAATATTCAATTCCAATGCGATATTATATTCGAGCGCTTTGGGTTGGTTTGGCGAGGCACTCCTTTGAATAAGTTCTGGTACGGTGCACGTCTGAAATAGTTATGCGGATGGCGAGGGTACTTCCACTCTGCAAGTATAGGCGAATGCCAGAGGTATGACTTTGCAACTGAGTTAGAACAGTAGATACTAGCACTAGAGTCGACAGTTTTGACACCTGACTGCCGTGTTGTAGGCCTTCTGTATATAGGGGCGCTGAATCGGCTCACGTGTTGTAATTCGATTTATTAATAGTTATCGTTTTGCCACCCTCTCTTGAGGAGGTGACATGATAGCGTGACGGACTTGTAGTTTCTGAAAGGCCTGTGCCACCACTTTATGGGGGTTATTTTGCCACTTCCAAGGGAGGACGTTTAATGGTTCAATTTGATTGCGTTCCTTTATTACAGCCACAGTGATAAATAGATTGTTGCGAGTGGTGTATGGTTTGGCTGAACTTTATTTTGGGCAGGTTTCCATAGCAGGAGTAAGTCACTTATCCCAAATACGGTTATGTCCGACGCGACGCTATCGGTGCAATTTTGAACTGTTCTCATTTCAAATGACGCCCTTGTCTGTAATATCTGATGCGAGCTTATTGTTGAAGTGTGTTTTGTGGTTTTGATCGATATACTATTGCCGGCAAGTATTAAGTGAAGGACATGAACAATTATACACATTAAGAGTGTCCATTCATTTATAGTGAGCCAATTACGCAGAATTCTGTTACCAGAACCATCTACAAAAATAAATGCTAACTTTTAAGTAGTGGTTTACCTTCCAGTTGGTCCAGTTACATGTTCTTAAGTGCAGAACACGAATCGTGTAAACAATCACAGTGCCGTAAATTTTTGTGGTATATATCATGGTCTGGTATTTATTTGCAATCTGGTTTTGATATTGCATCATCACTATAATCGCACCTGACCCTTAACACCGGTCAACAAGTAAGTGTGTTAATTAGATATGTGGGAAACTGCACAATCTGTGTATCTCATCGATGCTGTTCGAGTGTTTTGAATATTTAAAATGTCGATCGTCGATGTTACATAAATTCCCATTATTATGGAGCATCCTAAGATATGTAGGTATGTGGGTCAGACCTATATTTTTTTTAAATGGCGATATGGGTGTGTCTGCAAAACGAGTAGAAGCCTACTTTACTAGTAAAATAAGAAAAGCAGTCAAAATAAACTGACATCTTAAGGGAGACATCATAATAGGAAGATTTTATGGGGGCAATCCAGCTGTCGCTGTTTTTTCTACTGCGCCACCTCTCGCGAACGTCTGACAAACATCCGAGAGTATGACTGTCATGAAAAAGCTTCTCAATTCAGCTGTTCGGACTCGGCATAAAATTGTAGGTCCCTTCCATTCGTCCCAAAAATAGAAGCTTACACAAACGAATGGTTGCGAGAAGCTAGGCATTGGGTGTCACCCGCCTGTTGCGCCACCTATTTATTTATTTATTTTTTTTTAATCCAGCTGTCGCTGTCTCGTATTATCCTGTCAAAGCCATTAGCCATTAAAGCTACACTTACTAACCTACATAAAGATATGATAAAAATTGTGTCATTCCGCGACATGCTAGCTTCACTATGAAGTTGAAATCTATCCTAAAATTGTCATTCTGTGTGGTCTCCTGTCAAACGGTGTGTTATATAAGCAGTGCTATCAAATAATATCATTTTCATGAACATTACTGACAACGGAAGTCCACAGATGTGGGAAAATCGCAGGGAACGCTAGGGCTAAGGGCATCTTGCTAATCGTGTTAAAGTGGCACTCTGTGTAATTGCCTGCTATGCGTCAATTTCTTGTTTCTGTCTTCAGCATGTCAAAGTTTACAAGTTAGGGGTTTTGGAACAGAATACCATGCGTATGACAAAACTATTGACACGTTTGGATTGGTTGCGTATCGGTGTTGACAAGCTCCTGACCTGATAATAGACCAAGAGCCCATAGCAAATTTTGCGAGATATAACCGAAAAATAAGTAGATGAGTTGAAGGATGGGGTAAGGCTGACGCTTTAAAATTTTTTTAAATAAATCGTTTTTTGGAATATTTGACATAACCAAATAATGTTTGCTTTAAAAGATAGAAAACCCATCCAAGATCACTAATATGTGGGTCCAAGATCATTTGAAAGCGGCTATCGCCCTGGCAGATCTTATTAAAGTTAAAAAAAAAAAATAATTGAACAAAAACAGAAATAAACAAATAACACTATCTCTGTTGCCCTTGCCACATCTATATAGGTATATAATATATAAAAAAGAAGTATCCGACTGACAGATGATCAACGCCCAGCCTAAACCATTTGCTCTGCAAAGCTGAAAATTTTTTTTTATAATGTATACAATCACTAAGGAAGGATTTTTTGAAATTCGACCCCTAAAGGGATAAAAGGGGGGGTCAAAGTTTGTATGGGAAGACTTTTATCCGATTGACTTCAAACTCGGTTTATGTACACTCTATGAGAAATAGAGAAAACAAATTTCTCAGATTTTGGAAATTCCACCCCCTAAAGGGGTAAAAGGGGGGTCAAAGTTTGTATGGGAACATTTTTATTTTTCATCCGATTGACTTCAAACTCGGTTTATGTACACTCTATGAAAAATAAAGAAAACTAATTTCTCAGATTTTGCAAAATCTACGCTTAAAGGGGTAAAAGGGGGGTCAAAGTTTGTATGGACAATTTTTATTTTTTATCAGATCGACTTTAAACTGGGTTTGTGTACTTTCTATGAGAAATAAAGAAAATATATTCCTCCGATTTTGGAAATTCGACTTTTAAAGGGGTAAAAAGAGGGGTCAAAATTTGTATGAGGAAATTTTATATAAGTTTGTACGCGAACATTTTTATTTTTCATCCGATTGACTTCAAACTCGCTTTCTATATTCTCTATGAGAAATAAAGAAAATGTTTTCTTCGATTTTGGAAATTCTACCCTTAAAGGGGTAAGAGGGGGGTCAAAGTTAATTTTTCATCCGATCTACTTCAAACTTAGTTTGTGGCCCTTTTCTTAAGTCACGAACCGTTCGTCGTATCAATTTTAAATCAATTTGTAATGCGTCCCAAAATCTTTCGCCGTTGAATATGCTTATCGCTTCATCTAACTCCAGCGTACGTACTCTAAAGATATTTAAGCGGAATGCTGTATGAATGGGGTCATACTGCTAGAAAGTGGTGCATCTTTCTGGTTGCAAGAGTGTAATAAGATCTGGGAGGTGTGGAATATAATGAAGGGGTAAAGGCTCCCCCTATTCTAAAGATGGTGCTTATCATATCGCTGTATTTGATAGTAAAGAATTTCCCCCTAGATTGTGACTCAATCTGCTATGGTATTTTCTGTGTTGGGATGCCAGCGCTTCACTAACAAAAATATTGATCATATAATCGTTGAACTGTTTTCTCCAATAGGGCATTAAACACATTTTTCAGAGATACTAACTTCTCGTTAGGTACTTTCTTAGGAAGGTTTTCTGAGCGATATATAAATATAAAAGAGGGAACTAACTGACTGCGAAGGAATATCTGTGTACCAAATCCTGAGGACTGCGCGAGCGAAGCCGCGGGCAAAAGCTAGTTTGTAAAATAAAATTGTACTCTTTGAGAAGTGAAGGGAATATGATTTTTTTTTTGTTATAGTAATTTTGTTTGTGGAGGACATTTTTCTTTTTGTGGAGGACGGAGGACATCACCTTAGAAAGGAGAACTGTCATCCTTAAAAGAGGACGGATGGCAAGCCTAGTCCCAGGTCACACTTGTGTAAAGGGAAATGAGATCGCCGATGGGCTTGACAGGCTGGGTTCAAAAGAAGCTCTTTCAGGACCTGAACCTGCATTGGGTCGGCCTCCATCTGTGGTTAGGTCATCCATTGATTCTTGGGTTTCTCGTGAACACGAGTGTCGGTGTCGCGGCGTGACTCTGCTGGGAGTAGATAGACCAAGCGACTGCGTCGGGACATCTGCAAAATGTCCGCGTCGTTTCTTCTGCCTCTCAGGGACTGCTTGTGGGCGTACTTTCAGGCCACACCAAGCTTTTGCCATACACTTCAATGTATTGGGCTTGAGCGACACCACCATCTGTCCTGCTTGTGGAGAGTACGACGATACAGCGGAACACTTCCCCTGTAGTTGTCCTGCCTTAGCTCGCATCAGGTGGCGGATCTTTGGGGCTGACGTGGTGAGTGCCGAACATCTAAGGTCTTCATCACTGAAGCTACTTCTCATCTTTCTTCGAAAGACGGGAAAACTAAGTATGCATCAATGTAAGGTGTCTATTTGGCAGTACAATGGACCAGTATAGTTGTGTCTGAGTGCTCCTTCGGATAGTAACAACTTCCGACAAAATAAAACAAAAGAACATTGTGTAGTCGTGCTCTCATGAGGTGCCTGAAAGATTAAAACCGGTCAACTTGCGCAAATGCGACGGGGATGAACTCATGCGAAAGTACCGAAATGTGCTCCAATAATATTGGTTTTATATATACATAGTTTCAGAAGCCATAGGCACGGATTATTTTCTGGTTCAGCGGTTACGTAGTTTTTAAACCAACGTCTGATTATAACTTGATTTCTTATTTTTTCGTCAAACCCATTTAATTTTCACTAATACCGCGGCCCCGGCACCTCTATCAGCTTATATAAACTCCACATAAATCATGAACAAAATCTCAAAAAAATGTATCCGCAACTTCTTAAATGCACAACTGAAAAGTAAACAATCGATTCAATCTCGTAAAGAAACTATACCTTCGTAACCTTCAGACAATGTGAGTGCAATAAAACGCAGAAATTAATATTTACTCGCTGATATGTCACGGATATTACCTTCACAGCGTGCTACACAAAACGCTTTTCTTGACTTGATTTATATGCTTTTACCGTAGTACACGCGCTAAAGGAGCAAACACTACGTTCATGTTGTACAAATACAATAGAATCAGCAGTCACAATAACAAAAAAAGGATCGATAGGCGACAAGAAGGAATTATTTTACTTACGCGACCAAAGCGTCAGGGTCTTCCCACCATTGTTTTGGTGATGGTTCCAGAAGTAGATTTATTCCTCTGTATCCTTTTGATTTTCTAAACTGTAAACGGAAGTAAGATTACGGAAAACAAAAAAAAAGGGACTTTAATGCACCTTGAAGCGACGGGTGCCATCGTCTCTAACTCGTTCGTTGAAAGTTATAAGTGCCATTGTTGAGATATAAAATAGTATTCGAAAATTCCTAACGAATTTAGAAAAATCAGTATTCGAAAGGATGTTTTTAAAAAAACTAGTTTCATAGAACGTGTTTGACTGTTTAGACAAGGATGAGTAGGATTTCAGTTATTTTCTTTGGGTATACGGTTCGAACTTTAGTGAAGGTCTGCGGATTCTTTTAACAAAAGTTGCGTGGGTTGTGGTCATAATTCTATTTAGGTAAAAAGGTTCCTTCTATTCTACTTGTACGCCTCTATTACATTCTCTAGTCATCCCAACTACCTTACATTATTATTATAAGGTCGGTAGTCTTCTTACATTCACTGTTAATCATTTATTTACAAAACGTAATTCACAAATAAATTTGAAAAAATTACAAAAAATGAAAGCACCTGAGCAACCAGGGCCATTCTTTGTTTTCTTTTATTGAATTTTGTTGACTTAATAAGGAGGACAGTGGTTTGTTTTGTATTAGGGGAGACAGACATTTATTAGGTATGTGCAGATCACAAAGCTTCCACCAAAGACCACCAGCTTCGGCCAAAAATGAGAGTTTGTGGTGCAGATGCTGCAATTTTAACGCATTGAACTGATTGAATAGCCGAAGGGTTAAGTGCCTTTGTTAATTGTTGGTCAACATCTATCGAACTTTCTTGAACTTGGCTAGATAGGTGGCATTAAACCATTACGTACCGGATGGAGAGCGGAATTCCACAATTGCGGCATTCTTCTGGAGGTTGGCGGTCGTAGAAGTGTTAACTGGAAAAGAGAGTCTTACCTAGTCTAAAGCGTAATAGTATAATACATTCGTCCCTGGTAAAAGATCTGTTGTACAGGATACGTCTGGGTAGAGGATGGTGGGTGTGAAGAAAAGTCTGGCTATTTTCCCAGGAAGTAGAGAGTTTGGCCTCTTCTGGCTCAAGGAGCGTTTCATGAAATTTAGTGAAACCGGCGGCGTTTCCGCTACTAAAGGATAATTTGTAGCGGTTAAGTCTGCAGCTTCGTTCCCCTTGATACCAACATATGGCCAGGTAGTATAGGTACCCAAGCCAAGGAGATATTATTATGGAAATTACGGGCATTTCTGATTATTTCTAAGGAGCAGCACTTATTGTTCCCATTCCTTAGTCCAGCCAGGATAGTCACTAAGAATTAGAACACGTCCACTCAATTCTGCAATTTTAATAGCTGTCCGATAGTTCTGGAAGTAAACCTTGGTGTAAAGTTGTTGTTTGTCCATTTGGCTTAAGCTCAATGACGCTATAAGTGAAGATTTTAACCTTGGTAGAATCATCCGTGTAAAGAAAAATGTGCGCTTTGCTCTCGTTGATCAATTGATGATGATGCAATAGTATATTAGGCGTCCCGTCTTTTCGGTATTTGGCAAAGGCTGGTGTTTATATGCAATAAATGTCGTTTCCAAGGCGGGGGAGGGTTAAAGGCAAAGGTAGTAGTAACCTCAGGAAGGGAGAAAGATTAGTTAGTTAGACGTAGTACAATATTGTTAAGGGCAGAAATACAAATTTTTCGTTTAATTTTGAGTTCCCGAAATTGTTTGGGTATTTCTTTGTAAAATGGATGAGTGAAATTTACTAATTTTTAATAAAATGTGCTGCTTAAATTGATTTCTATTTTTATAGCTAAATGTTCAACCGTTGTATATCCAGCTTCGACTCTAAGCGCTTCAATTGGCGTAAAAGCACCGGTAGCAGTTCTAAGGCAATCGTTGATAGCTGTATTAATATAATTTAGATTATTTTTCGTCCACATATACGAGGTTAAACCATGTGGTAGGATCTCGTAAACCAAGACGTGAGCTATCCGTAAGACAGTTTCCATGTGGAGTCCTCTTTTTTTGGAACATATCATTTTTAGAAGATTGTTTCGCATTTTAAGTTAGTTAACTATGTGCTTAGCTACGTGCCACACAGCCGAAGCTACACTCGATGTTTTGCGCCCTGTTTTTGAAGATCGCATTATCAGCCGCAGAGCTGATGTCGTTTGGCCACTGCAGAGCTGCGATTTGACACCGTTGGACTATTATTTGTGGGGTGCCGTCTTACGCCGACATGCCAGAGACAATTGACGCTTTAAAGGACAATATTCGTGAAGCCATTGGTGAAATACAGCTGCACACAATCGATAATGTGCTTAAAAATTGGACCGATCGTGTAGGCTACTTGCATGGCCAGCCGAGGCAGCCATTTGAATGAAATTGTTTTCCATTATTAACCGGAAGGATTGTATATTCAAATAACAAAAGAAATTTGAGAAAATATTCAGTAGGTTTTTTTTATAGCATTTTCAAAAAAAAAAGTTATTTGGCGGACCCTTTAGTAAGTGCAGTTGAAAACATCTGCTTAAAGATACTGAGGTTCCATTTATCAGGCATACCCACCTTCTTCTTAGCAAAATGTTTAAACTATTATTCTTGGTTGACACTATTTTTTCTAATCTCTGCATTGAGCTTCAAAAGCCTTAACTATGTCGCAGTTACTTCTGAGTTCTGACCTGCGCTAGAACACCTCAATATTAAAGTGAAATACAAAAAATTAAAATTTTTTTTTTAAAGATCAACGATATTTATTTCAAGTAGAACACTAAACATTTTCTTATAAGTCGAAGAAGAACATAAAAAGAAAAGAAAAAAATAAGATAGACTAAAGAAAAAAAAGATGATTGCATTCAGGGGTGCTGTGTCGATACCATTCAGCAATAAAAAAAAAAAAACACTAGAAATTCAAGATTTGCTTTTCAGACCAATTGTAATGCGCTTGAGTATACGAGCATAGAACACGATTCATCTACTCTATTTACTTGTACGATGACATTTGCTTAGTTATCCTTTTTAGATGGTTCCTGGTGCTGGTTCCAAGTTCACGGAGGCGGCAGAGTTCAAATGTCCTGGCAATGGAGCAACGTGCACAGCACCACGCGTCTTGGCCACATATGTACCCTCAGCAGCGACAACAACTGGTGCTGGCACAACAACTGGAGCAGCATGAACGGCAACAGCAGCTGGAACAGCTGAAGCATGAACAGCAATTGATGGCAGACCAGCAAGAGTCAGCGCAGGTCCATGGACAGCAGTGTATGAGATTGGAGCATGAGCGCCCAAAACCAATGGAACTACGGAAGCTTGAGCAGTGATGGCAAGAGCGAACACGACTACGGCGACAACGGCGAACTAAAACGAAAGGATACACAAAGATTATTAAAAACAAAACACACACACCCGATGAGGACTCTAAAAGTTCAAGCTAACCTTCATGTTGCTAGGTTTTATTTTATTTTATTGGACTTCTGAAGAGTCTTAACTTTGCGACGAATAAATCGTAACTGATGCCTCATTAAGGCTTCGGTGACATTTTTATAGTTGATCTCATTACAGTCGGCTTTAGAACTAATTACCAAGGTAAATGGGGACGCGGAAACATCATTGCCGATGAACGCCCCCTCCCCTCCGTAACCGCATTGGAATCTCTTTGCGAGTCGATAAATAATCAATGTGACAGGGGATTAGCATTTCCATATCTTGAGCTGCAAACTATGTATGAGACTGCTTTGATTTCAGATTCAAATGAAACGAAACAAGTTCTCAATATCACTCAGTCCATTGTTGTCAGTCTATAATAGCCTCCGTGGATTGGTTGATTTGCCTACATTGTCTATTCACAGCTATTTTGGGGCGTGCCAATGAACAGCGTCCATCATTAGTTTGTCAATATTTTGATGGTATTGCAAATATGTATAGATAAGCTGGTTTTAGTTAGGAGCATTAAACAGATAAATCTGACAAAAGGTAAAAATGCCAACAAGTGCGCGACACCCACTCGTCTGCAATGCAAACTAGTTTGGATTGACGCAAGGTCGTTTGAAAAACTGTCATTTAGTTGGTGTTTGAAAGTTATGTATATGCAGACAAACCGTTTGGATACCAATTACTCAAAAGTAAAATCAAAGTGGCTACTGGTTTTGCTAAACGACTCTAATGGGCGTACTAAGCGTTCTTTGACCATTTATTCAAAACTGGTTTTGATTCATATCTATAGCGTAATTGTCATCCCATTATGAACTGGTTTCAATAAAAAAGAACTAACAGTTCCGGCATGCGCTACTCTCGGTGAAGTTACCTACCTATACGTCAAAGTGGTATAGGAAACAAAGAAAATGTACACTAGACTTAGTGGAGACTTTATACTGACAATTTAAAAGAAGATAGTGTAGAGACTTAATTCAACTGAGTTTACGTTCAAATTGCTCTGTGATTAATAGAGCCGACAACTGCCGGTCAGATGAGTACAAATATTTGCATAAACAAATTTATACCACGCAAAAATAGCATTTCGAACGTTTTCAATAAATTTTGACATTTAATAGCTGACCATTGACTATTGCAAGAGTTTTGCATGTCGGTATTCGATTCAGCATACTTAAGTAAAAGGACATAAGTAAGGACCGTCATATTCTTAAGAATATTGAATTGGATTGATGAATGCATTTTTTTTACTACAGTTTCTACATTAACAACATTTTTATTTTATCATTAAAATCACTTTCAACGATCATTAATAGACTGAACTTTCAACAGTTGGCCTTATTTCACTTCGAGAAAGTGCAATAACCCCAAGTTGGTTTTATTGCGCTTTCAAAATATGAATTTGTCTTAATTTCACTTTAGGTGAGTGAAATAAGGCCATCTGCTTGAATTTAAAGCTATTATTTATTAGCTATTTTTCACACCCCAAATCGATCCTCCCTTGCTCAAAAGCTTTTTTCGGCTACGCCTTTAGATTCTTCTTACGCAAAAGTTTATTCCTCATATGGTGGTGTGTGCCAGGAATTACCACCTACAATAGTTTGCTTGACTTGCAAGAAAGCCACCGTAATAACGGTTTCTTTGTGATGTCTTGGCTGATATGCATCATCTTGAATGAATTAGAAAAATTAAAAATGGTCCTCAAAATTTAAATATTCCCAATTCAGCAAATTGACGTTTTAATAGTTCATTTAGTTTTGTGCACATGACATTTCTTATAGAGTTTCGCGCAAATTTAATTTTTTTAAAATAAAGTAAACATTTAGTAAATATCTAATTTTAAATTTTAACTTCAGTTCATTGAAAACTCGTGCAAAATTTGTTTACAATCAGTGATGGATCATTATTAATTCAAACGGTATAACAAAATTTAGTTATGGAAAAATGACATTTGGCATTATGTATCAAAATAATTTGGTTTTATGTCGCTTTGCGTAATGCTAGACAATCAAAATTTGGAATTAACTTATGTCCCTGCGCCGATGATGTTTAATTCTTGCACTTTCTTTTACTTACTAATCAGGTGAACTCAATTCTTACTTAAAAACTATTACCATGTCGATTTAAAAAACGGTAAATTCTTCTGTGATCTTAGACACCTGTGATCTTATTGCTCAAATTTTGTTGGCGTTATTGCACTTGGCAAAAGTGAAATAAGACCAAACTGTTGAAAGTTGGTCTTATTACACTTTTGCTTAGCGAAAAAAAGCAAATTTTCCAAAGTTGGCCTTATTGCACTTGGCGTTATTTCATGGCATCCTGAAATTTATCAATAATTTCTTAACAGGGTGAAACGATAATCCTCAATTAGCGAGAATCGATCAGTACTTTCAAAATGTTTTTCGAAATAATTTAATTCGACACACGTACACGCGTCTCTGACACTGGCAGCTGTCAAAATAAAAGAAAGTTTAAACGGTGCAAAACAAATGTTCAATTTAAAACACGGCTTAAACTTTACTTTGGGTTTAAACTCTCAAGTTTAGTAAGCTGCTTGAGCTAAATTTTAGCTCCCATACAAAATGCTCTCCAAAATGTAGTCGAGCTAAATTCAAGCGAATCCATTTAGCTGAGCAGTAAGCTGCATAGTGTTGCCATTTGTGTTGTGGGTACTACATACTATATTTTGTCGTGCTTCTTTGGAAATATCTGACGTTCTTGACCGCCGTCAACAGAATCTTGAGATTCTTCAGAGAGAAGAGAATTAAAATTGCAGCTTATACGCACGACTTAGAAACATTGATTAAAGCCAAAGTTTTGCCAACAATCACTGACCTAATGACATTTGCTCTTAAATAGCATTCTATGTGGGAAAAACAAAACTGTTTAGAAGATAATCCTCAGAAAACGAAGCTAGTCTTGTTGGTTTGTCACCACATTAAATCTCTTATATGATTCGAAACATCTCGGCATCATTCTAGACTCCAAATAATCTTGTAAAAGAAATGTTTCGGGAAAGCAATGTATGCTCTCTATGACTATATATTCTTGGCAAAAGATGAGGATGGCAACCACGCACCATTCAGTGGATATACATTGTACAAGGATGGCCTTACCTTAGTAAACAGCAAATGGCTTGTCGTAAAGGGCTTTTTGAAAGAACTGTACAAAGTGCGGAGGCTAAGCAGCCGAAGGCAGGGCTAAGTATGATTATTTATAAAGTTCCACCTAATGAACAACAGCGGCTCTGCCACAAAAGTATGAGAGAATCCAATCTGTGAAAGCAGATCACATACGGACATGCGGTGACTTTAAACACAATAAATACAAAGGGTACCAATTATAACTTCGAATGCTTTACAAACACGTCGGGCTATTATTATAGTTGCCTTCAATGACTTTAATTCTCATATCCAAGTCCTATTCCCAAACTGGGCGTCCAATAGAAAAGAAACGGCCTAGGAATCACAAACTGCAAGGATGGCTCAGAAATGAAGAAAAGTAGCAGTATCAGGTTTTTACTCGGATGCACTTCAAAAAAAGGAATACTTAAGGTTACCAGAAGCGTGTAGCGTTTTCCAAGCCGAAATTTTGGCCAATGGTTTTTCCAAGACTGCAAGACTCATAGAAGGCAGTCACCTTCCTTCGTCGAATATAACTATCTTCGTTGACAGTCAAGCAGCCCATGCGCCGCAGCATTGTTTGCCCAATCCTCAAGAAAGGAGACCCTCTGAACTGCGCTAACTACTGAGTAAGTCTTCTTAACATCGCCTACAAGATCTTATCTGCCGTTTTGTGTGAACGCCTGATCCTGAAGCCTTTAGTCAACAACCTGATTGGTCCCTATCTGTGTGGCTTCAGACCAGTAAAGTCCACCATTGAGCAAATATTCACACTGCGGCATCTAGGAGAAAAGCTAGGAAGTCTAAATCGATACCCACCATGGATTTTAAGGCCGCCTATGACAGCATTTATAGAGACGATCTATGCAGAGCAATGTCTAGTTTTGGCATCCCTGTCAAAACTCGTCCGTTTCCGTAGGATGAGAATGGAGAATGTAGTAATGAGAATGCAGATGCGTTGGCAAAAATGGTGTAGGAAATGAACACCAGCGAAGCGGATACATCCATACTGCGCCATCGATTGCAAAATTGTATAGCATAATCGACGACATAATAGAGAAAGAGACCAACTCATCATGTTTATCTATTCCCTATAGCAGGGGTTCCCAAACTTTTCCAAACTGCGACTCCCTATACAGGTTATAATATTTTTGCGACACCCTTCTAAAAGCACACAACGGAACAAAACACAGATATGTGAATATAAGCTGAGCTTACTGAAGATTCACTAAATGGGTTTTCAATAAGGATTGGTCGACATTGAAATGGAATAAAACAAGCTGTGTGCAAGGTATTAACGAATCCCATGTATGCCATTATTGTATGGAATATAACACCTTGCCCAAATGTCCGCCGCAGCTTCTCACGTTGTCACGGATCCGAGTGGTCCAATCTGCCGCATAGATCCGGCTTATCTTGAGCGTTGGCATTGGTTATTTTGGTTTTAAGGACATCGGTCGATTGCGGTTTATTCCAATTGAACTGCGACTTCAAGCAACGCCACAAGAAAAATTAAGCGAGGTTAAATCGCACGATATTGGTGGCCAAGAGATCAGATAACCATACCCTGCAGCTGAGTGACACATAGCACATAGCCACTTCTTGCTGGAACCACATGTTAGCAGCATCGTTCTGTAGTAATCGCCGTTGATGGTATTGGCCTTACCAACGTCATGAAAAAGTACGGAGCAATGACGCCACCGCCGGTCTAAAATGCGCATCAAACAGCTTTTTATGGATGCATTGCCACCTCGTGTTGGTTGGCGTCATCCCATATACGGCAATTTGGCCATTCATCCAAAAATGCGGCCCGTCGCTAAAGACGATTTTTCTATGGTCATATACATTACCATTCACTTTGAGCTCCTGGTTCATTTGGAAATTGGACGGGTATAGGCCCAAGTCTCGACGCAAAATTCGCCAAGTTGAAGTCTGCAAAATTCTTATACTTCTTGTGCACGGGAAAACACAATGGCCAACATCGAACGAACCCGACCCGACATTTTTTTTTCAAATCGAGCTCAAGCTGATGGAACGTCGTGTGTAAGTAACCTGTGCGTGTCGCCTTGCGACGCCCCTAGGATAGCCTCACGACGGCGACGCCCCAGTGCGTCGCGACGCACAGTTAGGGAACTCTTGCCCTATAGTATTGCGCGTGCGCCACTTCTCGTACATTATGGCGAAAACTAGACAAAAAAGCCTGTTATTAAGCAGATCCTCTATCCTTATCAGAAATGGAGTAATCACAAGACAATATGCCACAGTTAATGGGGAATGGTGTCCAATAATCTACATCTGAAACCGGCAACAATCTATGTCGAAGCTGCGTAGATGAGAAAGGGGTGGAGTCAATAAAACATCTGCTTTCCCACTGCTCTGCTCTGCAAGACCAATGCCTTCGTGTTCGTACCCTAGAATGCAGTTTCTTCGCAAGCACCGCAGACTTCGCAGGATTTCAGATATTGGATAACCTGCACATTATTAGGAGCACCAACTGGTTGCCAAGCCGACCAGTCAATTGATGGATTTTAGGGTCAACATTTTTTTAGTCTCACAATAGTGGATTCACAATGGACCATTTAGCTGACTTTTAGATGAGTCACACAACCTTAGACTTACCTAACCTTACCTAGTTCAGCACACTAACCACTGAGCAATGCACTCCGCATTTATGTTCGAGTTCTGACAAATTACTTACGAATTGCGCACAAATCTGTTCACCTCATCTAGCAAGATCACGCTAGAGCAATGATCACATCGGATTACCTACATGCCTTCACTGGTTTAAGTACTGCGTTAGAATAAATAACTGCCGTTGCACTATAATTAAGTGGCATATACAATAAGGTTGTTAACATTTTGTTAAAAATGTAGTTTGGCCTTAATCTTTTAAATAGACCATCAAAATATTTCTGTAATCCAAACCGTTGATCTGGCAATCATAATAGAGTCTACCAGCTCTAAAACTAAAATTACAAGCAAATATAAACCTATTAACAAAAATAGTAAGCCACCTACCTTCCCGCATAGCATAGGTATAGGTACCTCCAACTCCATTAAGAGCTAACTTCTTTTATTACCTCTATTCGTCGTTAAGAGTGCGTAAAAAAAAAATTTCCTCGACAGCCGGAAACGATTGAAAACAAGTACGCGGTAAAGTAACCAAAACAAACCTCAAAGTAAACAACTTTTTTTTTATTTTAAGCCCAGTGAAGTATTTAAAACTTTAGCCATCAGCCACCCGCAGCCGGGAACTATTGCGTCGGCTTTGTGCAAGCAAACGATCATAGCAGTTGTGCAAGATCACTTTAGGCGGCTGTTAGACAAGGTGCCCAGAGCGTATCAAACTCACAATCAAACTCCTGACGATTGTTGGCGCTGACAGTCGGAGACTCAATTCGTTTCGTTGTCAGTCTGATCAGCGACCATAAATATAGTTGACTAGCTGGACCCGTGCTCGCCTTGCCCGCTCGCACAAAATTATATTTGGTTCATTTAAAATTACACTTTTGAGTGTTTCATTGAAATCTGTCCAGTAGTTTTCGCGCTTTTAGGAGAAAAAGAAAATTCCTCCCTCTCCTAGATCTTGCTACTTATTTGTAATACTGAATTTCCTTTCGTTTGTTTCCCTCTTCCTATATGGAATCCAAGGAACTACCTACCCCAAACCTACCCTGTTACCATACCACATATCGAATGAAATTCTGAAATAAAACCTGTTACATACAATCATAATATACATACCTACATAATATACAACTGACCATAGCACTCACTGCGAAAACAAATCAACCCTTATCGAATGTGTAGTATACGTATGCTAGTCTTGTTTTGTTTTTGTTTGACGATCGCAAAAGTACAAACATCCATTCGTAGCAAGGTATATGTGTATGTATATATTTTCACTTCAAAAAATGCATACGTCATATCAGAATGAAATTCCTACTGCGTTGTGTGGCGATATCGATAATGGATGTAATGTATTGGATATATGCACCCTCTGCATCGCCCTCCCTCGCCGTACTCTTGCTACTTGTTTGTAATACTGCATTTTCTTTCCTATGGAATTCAAACAACTACCCTAACCCTACCCTGTTACGGCAAAACAACCAAAATAAATTCAGTCACCTAAACTAATAACAATATACATACTAAAATAAATAGTAAACTTCCTGGAACCCAATTGCAGCGCCACCTATCGTGTCCAATTGTGAATCTAAACCATCCAGGGACCCACTCAAACACAACAAAATTTCAGCAAAATCGGTTTTTTATCTCGCGAAGGAATAGTCTGAACTAATTTTTTTTTTTAAATCAGAGCTTAATTTTTTCGGACTTACCTTGCTGATGAAGTTTAAATTCAGAAATCAATAGGTATCTATGTATTCAATTTCACTTCTAAAATCAATATCAATTCAAGAATGTATCTAACAATCGGCTTTCGTCTTTACTATGATAATATATGTATATTTCACAAACTGGCTGGACAGAAGTAAGTCACTCATACACAGTACCTATCTGTTCAAGAAAAATTGCTTTCGATGTGCGACAACAACCCCAAAGTAGAACTATGGAATCCAAACAACTACCCCAACCCTACCCTGTTACGTCATATCAGAATAAAATTCTTACTGTGTTGCGTGGCGATATGCGATAATGGATGTAATGCATTGGATATATAATGTGCACCCTCTGCACCGCCCTCCCTCTCATTGATCTTGCTACTTGTTTAATATACTGCATTTCCTTTCCTTTCCTTTGCTTCCCTCTTCCTATAGAATCCAAACAACTAACTACCCCAACCCAACACAATTACCATACCACATATCGAATGAAATTCTGAAGTGAAACCTGTTTTGTATTATACGTCTCTTCTCTTATGAAGATTATTAATATACCCCATGCCATTCTGCAGCACGCACGACTCACCCCATCCCCATCCTTAATCGGACATACAATCATAATATACATACCTACATAATATACAACTGACCATAGCACTCACTGCGAAAACAAATCAACCCTTATCGAATGTGTTTGTTTGACGATCGCAAAAGTATAAACATCCATTCGTAGCAAGGTATATGTGTATGTATATATTTTCACTTCAAAAAATACATTTTGGCTAAAAACTGTTCCTAAGGACGTGGCTATAAACGACATAGCCTATAGCAGTCTCACAGTCTTAAGGAACATTTAAAAAAAGTTTCATCGAAATCTGTCCAGTAGTTTTCGAGTTTTTAGCTGACAAAGAAAATGCCTACAGTTTTATTATATGTAAGGATGTGTATATGCGAGAAAAAAGTCATCGAAGAATTTCAATGTCAAATTCCGAACTGGAGCGGTCGAAGTGAAAGACGTCAGAGCTATGGGAATAGTTTAACCAAAGAACGGACACAAGACATTAATAATTGCAACGGCTGGCGCGTAGTATGGCGCGACTCGACTTGGCGGTGCTGTGGACAGGTCAGAAAGTGATCTCAATGGGAGCGACTTGTTCCAATAGAGAGACCATTATGCGGCATTAGTTGTTGACGGAAAAAATAAGTTCATTTGAATTTATTACTTGGGTGCAGGAGGGAGTGTCTGGTGGTACGGTATACTACCAAGAATTGCAATGCCAACCGAGTGCTTTAAGAAATATTTTTCATTTTGATGACTTAATTCCTGGCGGATAGATTGGGCTAAGTAAAAAGTAAACATAAAAGTATCTATAAGCGTCAGTAAGTGGTCAGTGTGATTGACTTAAGGTTTGATAGATTACATGAATAGAATAACTTTATGTTGTTGATGTGATTGTAGTTTAATGTGTAATGGGTTTAAAAGGTCGGTCAATCTGTGGCCTATATTACCAACTTACAAATTTGAAATGCAGAAAAAAATTAAAATTTCCTTAATTTGGTATTACGCATGTCCCCGACCAGGATTCCACGACGTGCTATGGAATCCGTACCATCGGGTAGGCGTCCTCTAGGTAGACCAAGGATGAGATGGTTAGATCAAGTCCATAATCTCTCCTATACCCGTATGGGGATTGCCCTTGATAATTTAGAGTCTATGGCGGAGGATCGAGAGCTATGGAGGGTCCACTTGAGCAACCTACACCCGCGACCCACTTAATGGATAAGCGGACCATTGAAAATGAATGAATGAATGAATGAATGGTATTACATACCGAATTTGACTCTTTCTATACAAAAAGTGGGAACAAAATAGTTGTCACTACTAATTTTTGAGTTTGTGAAATATAGGCCACTGTACTTATGACTGCAATTGTAATAGAATGTCTTTCCGAATAACGTTTGTAGAATATTTAATACTATCGACTATGTCATCAGATTCAGCAGACATTTAAATGATAAAGCGCTTTAGTTATGCTCTCATTTAAAGCTATGCATTTTGTTTTAACTTTTATTATAGGTTTTGAAATTAACTTGAGGCAATAAATGCTAGTTCTACCTCAACGACAATACCAATACCGAAGGACATGCTTAATCTGGTGGATAAGCAAACTTTCATTGCGAATTATGCGAGTATGGTTTTGGAGTAGATTGTACACCTGACCTAGAGATGTGGAGCCCGATATTTATAATGTATTGGAATAGAAGTGCATTGTGTGGAATGATTGTTCTATTGTTGCTAATAATATTCGACAGATTTGAAACATTGAAAATTTGTTAAGTGGTTATTGTCTGTATAATTCATTGTGCTGTTTGGTTAAGTGGCAAGCTCAGACACGCTCAAAATAAAACTCCTTCAAATTTTTTTTTATAGCGACGTTTCGTTTATATTATTTATAAACTTTATCAAGCCTCAATTTACAAAGTTCTTAACATAACAGGGTAAATAAATAAATGAAAGAACAAATATCTGGACATTTTTCTTACACCGCCAAAACGGTGGCCAAAACGGTGGCGGTGTAAGAAAAATGTCCAGATATTTGTTCTTTAATTTTATAAATTATAAACGAAACGTCGCTATAAAAATTTGAAGGAGTTTTATTTTGAGGGTGTCTGAGCTTGCCACTTAACCAAACAAAACATTGAAAATAAATCGATTTAGCCATGTCCGTCTGTCTGTCTGTCTGTCTGTTGAAAGCATGATAGCGTCCAAACGAATTGACCTAGGCGAATGAAATTTGGTGAGAGAACTTCTTTTTACCGCCGTCAGGTTGGTATTGAAAATGGGCTATGTCGGTCAAGTAGATCTGGTACCTCCCGTACAAAACTAATATTAGACACATACTAACTCGCATGGCAAACATTTTGCATGACTTTTATGCAGTGGAGGGTATCAAAGCATCGGCCAGGCCGATGATAACACTTTTACTTGTTTTTGATTTTATTTCTTTCAACTTGTCATTACATTCAAAACTCTTAACAAATACGAAAAGTCTTGAAATTGATTTTTCCAAGTCACCTATATTTGTCTATAAATAAAACCTCAAGCAAGACGCGCACTGTAATCGTGAACAAGTGGCGTAGGAGTGGTGAAGGTTTGGTGTGGCGATGAAATGGCGGGGAAGTAGTGGTATGAAAGTGACTTAATGCGCACTGAACAAACAATGTATAGTGCCGCCGAATTATCAGTTCTTAAATTATGGCAGCCTATGTTGAACTCTAAGTCATCTCGCACGTTTCTAGTTTCCGGGTGAACAAAAGTATGCAGTTGCAATGCCAAAATCTAGGTCGTCATATTATTGATACATACAACCTGTAAAATTTCACGTCGCTTTCACTCCGCTTTGATGCGCCTTTCTACATTTGTATACCTACATGGGCTTTACCAATACCCCTGCCACTTGGTCACCACGCCACTGGAGTGCCACTTTGCCCCTTGCTTTAGATATATGTAGATACTATTTACAAAAAAATATAGCAAAATATATCTATACATATACATATCTATATCTATATCTATATCTATATCTATATCTATATCTATATCTATATTCCATATATAATAAAAATTGAGCCCTAAAATGTTTGTCGTCGATTCACGCCTTAACGCATTTACCGATTTTGATTAATATCTCGTATATCTCGACAACCACCAAATTGCCAGGATTGGTCAACATTGGACAAATGGGCGTGACACTTCCCAGAAAACATTCAAAGTCGTATATCTCGAAAACCGCCAAATCGATTAAGCTCGAACTTACAGATAATCTTAGTTGTTGGCTCTGGAGTAGTCCTGTGAAGTTTTATCAAAATTGGGCAAAGGGGCGTGGCACTGCTGAAAAAACTAAACTTTCAAAATATTTCAATTGTGAATTCAGAAATCATCTCGTGTGCGGAGGCCCAATAAGTTCATAAAATTCAGTCAACCGGATAAAGCCAGCGTTTAATCCGATTGAATTTAAACGGCACTTCGTTGACCAGTTTAAGTACTTTAAGGCGGGTTAAAACTCAATTTTATATCGTTGACTGTTTTTTTAGTCACATTTTTGACATTTCTTCGCAAACTGCATTATACGGGGTATATTAAACGGCTCTCTTTCAAACAAATGCGCTGATGTACGATGTACCGCAGGGCTGAGTCCTCCCTCCGACTCATTTTCATAATACATTTATCAATGATCTTCTTTCTTCGACCCACATTCCATTCCAATCCATTCCCCTCAGATGACATCGCTCTTGACTTTTCATATGTTTTGGCCCCCAAGTAGTCGAGTTGGCACGAGCACAAATGTCAACAGATGATATTGATATTAATTGATGCGATCACGATCATTGATTGGGGTGAAAAACTCTGATGTAAGTTCAATGCGTTGCGAAACGGAATGCTAAAAATGTTGTTAAACTCAAAATAAATGCAACTGACATTGAGGAATCAGATATGTATCAGAAGGCTTGCCTATTCTTGGCTTGTCTGTAACAAATTATAGATCTACTGCTAAAAGTGGTTCCAGATGCCTTGGACTTCTCAAAAGATGCAAAAGGTTCTTCAGTCCTATTGTTTTGGTAACAATCTATAAAGCCTATATGTATATATTTGTCCGAAACTCGACTATAAGTTGCATGTATGGGCGGTAGCACCCGTGTCCTTATTGAGTTTATGTACTCGATAGTGTTCAACGGCAAGCACTGAAATTGATTAGAGATCAATTTATCTGCAGTCAAGTCTCTTGGACAGGTTGGATGTTTAAGCATTCTCTACCGGTATTTCTGGCAGAATTGTTTGGACAAATTTTATATGTTGTGTCATGCCTGTCTGTGTTACCTGTGTTGAAACAGGTATTTTTTTTTGCAATATTTGCAGAGTCCTAAGGCTACGCCTATGACATACATAGATTCAAGAAAAACGTGCATCTCGCTTTCATTTCACTCAAATGTCATATCTGACAAAATGGAATGTCCTTTACCTTTTTGAAAAATTAATGGCCGCTGAATTTCCAGGTTCCAAGTGGGGAGGGAGAAGGCCTTCTTTGACCTACACCGCAACACCCTCAGTGATTGTAACACCAGCCCATCCGAAATATTATGGGAATTGTGTTGTATTTGGCATATTTTTTGTTTTCTTCTAGGCTTCGTGGAGTAGCGGAGATAAGCGAACCACCACATTTGGTGATCTTAGTTTTATTGAATGGCGTAATATACCGCACTGATCCCCAACCCCAACTATAGACATATTCGTACTCGTACTGCGCCAAAAAGGACCACTCAGACTGAACTTTAGAGCGCACTCGATCGGTTTGTAGCCGTTTGTGTTGAAGCGTTTGTTCCAACTCTTACCTATGGCCATGAGGTTTGGGGTTTGGCTAATGACCAAAAGAATAAGATCGCGGATACTAGCTGCCGAAATGAGATTTCTCCGTAGCATTGCTGGTGTGACCCGTAGAGATCGCATTAAAAATACCAGAATACGTGAGGAACTCAACGTCGAGCAGCTATACTTCTCCGGACGCTCCGTCCATGCTTTGGTGGTTTGGTCATGTTAAACGCATGTCCCCAACCAGGATCCCATGACGTGCTATGGAATCCTTACCATCAGTGAGGCGTCCTCTAGGTAGACCCAGGATGAGATGATTAGATCAAGTCCATAATCTCTCCTACACCCGTATGGGGATTGCCCCTGATGATTTAGAGTCGATGGCGGAAAATCGAGAGTTATGGAGGATCCACTTGAACAACCTACACCCGCGACCCACTTAATGGACAAGCGGATCATTGAAAATGGATGAATGAATGAATGAAGAAAATTTGAAAATTGGACCATTTCAGTAAACTTAGCTTTAGTTGCATAAAAGTGGCACGGTCACATGTTTTTTTTTATATAATTTTCCATGTATTGATGATTATAATTTCTGATGTCGTTGGCGACCACTTTTCCATTGTTTTAGTTATCGAAGTGCGATCAAACACCGTTCTCCCTTTATAGATACTTTAGTTCATATGCAAATACAAAGCTGAAACCTATTAGTAAAACAACTGGCAACCGCATCTGGGACGTCTTATAAAAGCCGAACGTCCTTCAGAGGTAATAACCGTTTTTCTTTCTTCTTTTTGTAGGTACATTATGCAAATGAAACCACAATATGTGTTCACGACACTTTCTCGATCACTTTGCAGCTCTATGAGCTTTGTATTTGCCCAGAAGTGGGCAACTCTTTCGTCACACAACACCATATGCCCTCCAGGCTATGGCTAACTAACTCCTTCGCTATTTGTTTTTCTTCCACCTTTTACACTAATAACAATAATATTTAATAATCATCTGACAGAATAGTTGGTTACACTCGAGTGCACAGCCCACCACAGCCACAGCATCTATATAGAGCCATAGAGGTGCCATTAGAGCAATCCGTAAATCGGCGGCACAATAAGTCGTTGATATGAGTAAATCCAGTCCAACCACCAACAAACGATCTGAATCTGATTTGCAATGCAAATGTGGCTTAATCGATTTATTGGCGCGTCGGCGATTTATTTAATCGGAATAACAGACACAGACCCCACGGCAGATACGTGTAGGTATCTTACTTTGTTTATTTTTCAATTGCCCATGAATGACGTACCTAAGAACAAGTCTTATCATAGTAAACAACTATCAGTCTGTACTCAGTGCACAATGGATCTGCCACTCAATTCATTAACTTTTCTTTAGGTAAGGTAAAGGTACCTCCTTGGTGTCCGAGTTTATTATGAATTCCGATCGGCAAGTGACACTGCAGAAAATGTAATTAATGGTTACGGCTGGATTTATGGAATCGCACAGTCTATAATCTCCATTCTCGATCAATTACAATTGGTATCTTATGGCCAGACATTGACCAGGGCGTTAACAACCCTTGTAACCAACCTGTTACTGTCCAACTGTACGGCTAAATATGGTCAAGAGAAGGAGTTTTGTTCTTGTAGCTGGGACTGGAGCTGAAGGCAAACTGCATAGATACGTGTTGCTTACAAAACGGGCTGTTTGATAGATATTTATAGATCCGTTTACGTAAGAACAAATAATTGCAAATTTATACGGAACGTTAGCGTTATTAATTAATTAATAACGGTATAAGGTGGAATATAATGAGTGGCGGAAAGTGCTAATTATTGTTTAAACAATTATTTAAATATTCTTTTGGTGTTGGGCTACTTTCACTGTAGGAATATTTAAAACTGGTAATCTTACTAACAGATGTTTTGTATCCTGTTGCTCTAATTTGCATCATACTCACTTGGAGTTTGTTATGACCAGTCAGACGTGCATAACATTACGACGAGTGATTTTCATATCAATGGATTATAATGCAACAGTGGGTACAAGCTGTTTATTCAATTACGTCAAGGCTACGTCTACGGGGAGGTCATTAACAGCATAAATCACCTGACCACTTAATTTAAAATTCATTTCAGAAATAAACTGAAAATGTCAAAATAAATTTCGATATAGACTTCTTTTAATATACCAACCTGACGGCGGCGTGACGGTAAAAATAAGTCCTCTTACAAAATTTCATTCGTCTAGGTCGAATTCGTTTGGGGGCAGACAGAGAGACAGACGGACATGGTTAAGTCAATTCATAATTTGATCCTGATTCAGAATATATGGGGTCTTCGGTAACTACTTCTTGGCGTGTCAAATGTAATGGTAAAGTGAATATTATACCTTCCTGTGGAGGGTATAAAAATGTAAGCTAAAGTAGAACAGATTTTTCCAAAGGCAAACTGTCTCACTGAGGTGCGAACTGGAGAAGTCGCCACCACCCTCCTGACCATCTTGCCATATCAGCGAATTTGCCAACGAGTGTAACTGGCTCCTTTCAAAATCTACACACCAGATAGTGCCGTAGCCAGGATTTTGGTTCGGGGGGGCTTGCATTCAAGTCTTACGAAACAAAAAACTATGTATGTATATTCTAATTCATTGATTCCTATTAGTCACATTTTTTCAAAGCAGAATACGTCTTGATTTTTTTTTTTGATATGAGATCAATCACCTTATCTGGATCCACAATAATATCCGAATGAACAGATATCATAGCGAACTTAACCTTGCATTCTCCATAACGCTTCGGGACATTGTTTTAATTTTTTTAAAAGCTGAAAGCGTTGCTAAAACCGTAAGGAAGAAATTTATAAGTCTAAAGTAAGTCTTGTCACATATATCAAGCAATTTCAAAACTTCGGTAAAAGAGTCACTCGACGATTTTCTTTCGCACCAAAGAATAAACTCAGTTTTCACAACTGGCAACGAAATTGCGTTATCAAAGTAACATATTAGCTTTTCCATTTCGTTCACTCGCTCAACTGCATCAAAACCTAGGAGAAGGGCTTGAAACGATGGTAGAACGTTTTCGTTGACCAGGAATCTGTCCGTAAGATTTTGTATTAACAAGGATTATGCAAGGAATCAGTAGATACTCCAAAATAGGCTTCAGTAAAAGAGATTTCTGGATTGGAACGCGTTGTTTGTTTCAATGAAGTTATTCAAGTAAGTCCTCCAGTTAGGATGCGGATTGAAAAGCCTCTCTGAAAAAATCTTCGGCATTTTCTCTGATTTCCTTAAGAGATTTCAGAACTTCTTTTGTGCGGTCGATTGCAGAAACGAAATCTAAGGATTTGTTCTGTAGGGAAACTGATAAGGGCAGCGCTAAACTGAATAATTTTGTACAAAGCACAGGTTAGACCAGGCCTGGAATATTACTCCCATATATGGAGCTCGGCCCCAAAACATTCACGTAACCTACTTGACAGCATACAGAGACGAACAGTTCGACTTATTGAAGACCCTTCACTCACATCGAATCTACAACCGTTAGTGCACAGAAGACAAGTCGCTGACCTCTGCTAGTTCAATAGGTAGAGGTACTTCCATGGTAGATGTTCCGAGGAACACAAAGACAATATCCCTCGAAATGAAACTTCTGGGCGCCCCACAAGACAGACTGCTAATGCTCATGACCATATAGCACACTTGACAACCGCTAGGTCATCAATTTTTCAAAACTTCTTCTGTTACAGGACAAGCAAAATTTGGAACTCGCTTCCTGGGGATATATTTCCAGAAGACTACAATTTGCAGCAATTTTAGTGCAGAACTAACAGACATCTGTTGAAGCGTTATAGGTTCGCCTTTCCCGGGAGAAGTATTTAACCCTTTCGGTATTTTGATGCCATATGGCAACACGAATATTCATAACACCCATTCTCTCTCTCTGAGTATATAAATATTTTTTTTTTGAGATTAACCTCGTTAAGTATCTGCCTAATCATTAGAAGCAAAAAAAACTGGGTAATAGTTGTCATCATCATCATTATGCTTTTAGCTCTCGTGAAAGATGGGTCTGCAATAGAGTTCGAATTTTTTCATCGGAAGACTATTTTTATTTTTTGCATTGATAATTGATTCCGACTGACAGATGATCAACGCCCAGCCTAAACCATTTGCTCTAGAAAGCTGAAATTTTGCAGAGAGGTTACCTTAATCATTATATACACACACTAAGAAAGGATTTTTTGAAATTCAACTCATAAAGGGGTAAAAGGGGGGGGGGGTCAAAGTTTGTATGGGAAGAATTTTATTTTTTATCCGATTGACTTCAAACTCGGTCTATGTACATTATATAAGAAATAAATATAATTAATTTGTCCGATTTTGGAAATTTTGCTTGAGGTCCGAGAAACTGGCGATGACCCCTTTTAAGGGGGGCCTTTTCTTAATTCACGAACCGTTCGTCTTATAGATTTGAAACATTGTAATGCGTCCAAACTTCATAGCTGTTGAATATGCTGATCGTTTCATCTAACTCCATCGTACGTGTTGAGAAATGTTCGAGTTATTGTTTAGTTCATATATATTTTGTTACATTATATCGTTATTTATTTCTTGTTAATTATTTTGTTAATATTCAGTTGTTCTTGTTTTCTGTAAGAATTATGTTTTGCCTCACTGTACTTACATACAGCCTAATTTAAAGATTATGATTAATGCTACAACAACACTTGTTAGAACTACACGCACAATCAATGTGTCACGCACAATTGCATTACCTATGCGGTGCGATGCTTTTTGTATTATGCTTTGTGCTGCTGTTCGTTGTGATGCTGCTGCGCTTGAAACAAGAGAAATTCTTTCACTTGGATTTTCGTCTCAGCACGCACAACACCTTCAGCATCATAATTCGATTGGTATCGTATGACTAATACATCATAATAAATTTGTTACATTAGATGAATATTTGCTTGTTGTCTAATTTTCTCTGGGTGAATTCTTCAAACCTTCGTTGCAGTTTCCTCTTAAATTGTCCATTCATCAACATAATTACTGGTCCTTCTTAGCCGAATTAAAAACATTTAAAGTGAATCGCGAAAAGACAAATTAAAGACCCTTTTGGAATTTCCACGTGTGAAACAGTGCATTCGTTTTTCTTAAACTTTTGGATGGCATATTCTCTTTGATTTATACAGTATTTCGTATAATTTTTGAAGGGAGCTATCATTTGCACATACGAGTATATTTTACCGTGAATTTCCTTCCGTGTCGCGAGTTTCATTGCACAAATCTAGACTCTATTCAATATGAGTGTGCTAAAACTAAAATTACAGCGCGAAAATGCACAAGAAAGGTTAGATCGCGCATCAAAGTTCGTGGAAACCATCCAAGAATCCACATCTCTTGAAATATTAGAGATTCGATTAAATAAATTAGAGGAAACGTGGTTAGAGTTCTCTTCTTTGCATACTGACTATCTGCCGCATGTTAGAGATGACCTTGAGAACATCAAAAGTGAATTCGTTTCGTATGAGGAAAAATATTTCTTGACTCATTCAAGTCTAATGAAAGGCATTCGGGATAGACATGGTGTCGCTCAAAAAGATTCGGACGGTTCGGTGTTAGAGCGGCTGGTAAATCAGCAATCCGCATTTCTCGAAAACTTAAATAAAAGTTCAAACCAAAATTCCGCTTCAGTGAATTTACCCGCCATCGTAATTCCACCTTTTACGGGAAATTATAAAGATTGGCCGTCATTTCGTGATCTTTTTATTGGTTCGGTTGATAGTAAAACTAACCTTACTGCAACACAAAAGTTTCACTATCTCAAGTCATTCCTTCGAGATGACGCGGCCAATCTTATTAAACACATCCCGATATCGGATGCAAATTTCTTGGAGGCATGGGATCGTTTAGAAGCGCGGTACGATAGAGCGCATTTGATTGTGAAATCGTTTATTCAATCTTTTTTGTCGCTTCCTGCAATCAGTGTGAGTAACGTCCAAACTCTTCGAAAAATCGCTGACGGGGCAGATGAAGTTGTGCGTGGCCTTAACGCCATTAAAACTACTGGTCGCGACCCATGGCTTATTTATTTGCTACTGAACAAGCTTGACCCAGACACTAACCAAGCATGGGCAGAAAGTGTCGGTTCTCGGGAAGATTGCACGATTGACGAACTTTTGGAGTTTTTGCAATCACGGTGCGATGCGTTAGAGTCATGCCACTCAAGTAATCGGTCTATTTCGTCGCGTGCAAAACCACCTGCTCCAATACGATCGCATGTTGTTGAAGCTTCGGATACTAAATCGCAGTGCCCCAAGTGCAAAAGTGAGCATATATTAGCTCAGTGTGCCAAATTCGTGGCATTAGACAATAAGTCTCGTCGTCATTTCGTAAAGACAAACTCACTTTGTTTTAATTGCCTTCGGGTTGGACATTCGTCGAATAAATGTCGATCTACCTTTCGGTGTCGCGTTTGTAAATCACGTCATCATTCCTTGGTCCACCCTGAAGATAATAACAGAAACCAATCGTCGTCGGTTCCAGTTCCATCTCCGGTCTCTGATTCGAACATTTTAACTTCATTTGCTGACCAACTTCAACCTTCTTCGTCATCTTCGTCCTCGGTTCCCTTGCCGCCTTTCACTTCGTCACTCGTCAACAATCACTCGCTTAAATCTAGTCTGCGCAAACAAACCATTTTGCCAACTATACTGGCTACTGTAAAGGACATTCAGGGGAATTTCATCGCTTGTCGAGTATTGCTGGACTCCGGGTCTCAATCGTCTTTCGTCGTGGAATCATTCGCTCAAAGACTCGGATATCCTCGCGCACATGCTCGAATTCCCGTCTCCGGTTTGTCGTCTATGGAAGCTGGTTATACTAAAGGGTGTATTTCTTTGCACCTTTGTTCGCGAGTCAACTCAACCGTTTTGCCAGTCGATACCTTTGTATTGAGTAAGCTTACTTCGAATTTGCCTACCGATTCATTTGATATTTCTTTGTGGTCACATATCGAGAGATTAGATTTAGCCGACCCTTATTTTAATCTGTCTGCTCCCATTGATGTGCTGTTAGGCGCAGATAAACTTTGGAGTATTTTGAAAGGAGAGCAAATTAATGGTCCTGAAGGTGTTCCACTCGCTCAAAGTACATCGTTTGGATGGGTAATCACTGGAGAGCTCTTCGACAGTACAATGCCCGAATATAGCTTGTCCTCACTTCATTCTACTATCGACGTTGACGTGTTGCTTCAGCGGTTTTGGGAGTTAGATGATGTTGCACCACCCCAAGATGAATCGTTTATCAACGACCCTGCCGAGCAACATTTTCGCCAGACTTTCAGTCGTTCATCGGATGGTAAATATGTTGTTTCATTACCCTTCAAATCGCCTAAACCCACTTTCGGAAACACATTACCATCAGCTGTATCGCGTTTACACTCCATGGAGCGTAGGTTTCGTTATAATCCTCAGTTGCGTCGGTTGTATTCGGAATTCATGAAGGAATATTTGGAACTTGGCCATATGGAGCGAATTCCATTCCATGAAATACATTCAGCGCCGGAGAATCAATTTTACTTGCCACATCACGCAGTGTTAAAACCCGACAGTAGATCTACAAAACTGCGCGTCGTGTTTGACGGTTCTGTTAGGGACTCCAATGGCCAATCCTTAAACAGTAGGTTGTTGGTAGGTCCTCCAATTCAAAGAGACTTGATCGGGGTCTGCTTGCGTTTTCGACAGCATCGGTATGTTTTTACTGCTGATGTTGTGAAGATGTTTCGGCAAATTTGGGTAGATGATTCGCATACGGATTACCAGCGTATTGTTTGGCGCGAAAATCCTGCGGAAGAGATCCAACACTTTCGATTGCGTACCGTCACCTACGGTACAGCTTCCGCTCCCTTTTTGTCGGTTCGAGTTTTGAAGCAGTTAGCAGTTGACTATCAGGCACAGTTCCCAAACGCGTCCCGTGTTGTCTTACATGACGTATATGTTGACGATGTCATGACGGGATCAAATTCGATTGGTGATCTCATCGCGCTGAAATCTGAACTCGTTACTCTCTTGTCTATGGCTAAGCTCGAGCTTCGAAAATGGAGCACCAACTGTTGGCCCTTGCTTTCTGATTTCCCAATAGAAGAACGTGAATACTCTGCCTTCGACACCAACAGCTCTTTAATCAAGGTGCTTGGAATGTATTGGGATCCTCTACGTGATGAGCTTTCCTACCAAATGTCTAAAGCCCACATATCGTCGTCATCAACCAAAAGAACATTACTCTCCGAAGTATCTAGGATTTTCGACCCACTGGGATTGTTGGCTCCCTCGGTGGTATTGTTCAAAATGTTATTTCAAGAGCTCTGGTCGTCTGAACTAAATCTTGGTTACCTCCTCTGCTAGCTCAAAAATGGAATGCCTACAGGCAGGAGCTCCACTACTTTGAACAGCTTCGGGTTCCAAGAAATGTATTCTCGTCGACGGAAGAGATTGAGCTACATTGCTTCTGTGATGCGTCATCATTAGCCTACTCTGCCGTGATTTATAGTCGCTGCAGACTTACAGATGGGACGTACAAAATCACTATAATCGCGGCCAAGACTAAGGTGGCTCCCCTAAAACCAGTTTCAATCCCGCGACTGGAACTCTGTGCTGCCCTGCTTCTGACTCGGTTGTTAAATCTAGTAAAATCGTCGATAACAACAAAAATCTTTAAAACCTTTGCGTGGTGCGATTCAGAGATCGTACTCCATTGGCTGTCTGCACCACCTCGTCGCTGGACTACATTTGTGGCTAACCGCACAGCTGCCATCCTCGAAACGATTCCACGACACTCATGGCAACACATCGCGTCGGAGTCAAATCCTGCAGACTGTGCTTCGAGAGGTGTAACTCCATCTAATCTGCTCACGCACAACCTTTGGTGGACCGGTCCGTCGTGGCTATCGGAAGACGAAGAAAGCTGGCCAAAATCAAACATCGGTTCGCGCAGTTCTGACTTCCAGGATGTCGAGGAAAGGCGATCATCACACCAAGTGTTGGTAACATCAGCTGAGCCCGATGTCATAGAAACTCTCGTCGGAAAAATATCGTCGTGGTACCGTATGCAGAGGATACTGGCATATTGCCTTCGTTTTGCCCTTAATTGCCGTACCACCAAACCCAATCGACATACCTCTGGTCTCAATTTAAGCGAAATACAAAAAGCTAAAGCCATTATCCTTAAAAGTGTACAACAAAAATCATTCAGTGCGGATATTCGGTTCCTAATTCAAAATCATCAACTACCGGTTAAATCAAAACTCCTCAAATACTCCCCGTTTGTTGACGATGAGGGACTGCTTCGCGTAGGGGGAAGAATCAAGCATGCAACGATTTCTTTTAATCTCAAACATCCCATAATTCTTCCCAAAAATAATCCAATTTCTTCTCTCATTATAGCAGACATTCATAACAATTATTTGCATCCAGGAGTATCTGAAACGTTCGCTATAATCCGGCAGCGATATTGGATATTAGGTAGTCGAAACCTCATCAGGAAGATGGTGCACAGGTGCAAGGTCTGTTTTATGCAACGCAAGCTGACGAGCCAACAGCTGATGGGTGAGTTACCAGCTCCGAGGGTTGAACCAAGTCGGCCGTTTGCCAACACTGGGTGCGACTACGCTGGACCTCTGACAATAAAATTTTCTCGAGGACGTAACCCCAAATTGTCAAAAGCATATATCGCACTCTTCATATGCTTGTGTACGAAGGCCATTCACCTGGAGGTAGTGAGTGATCTCACTACTGATGCGTTTCTTGCCGCCTTGCGTAGATTCGTTTCTCGTCGTGGTCTGTGTTCCAATATGTATAGCGACAATGGAACCAACTTCCAAGGTGCTCGTCGGTGCTTAAACGAAATACACAAGTTGGTTATGTCAGAGGTACACAACGACACAATTACAGCTTCGCTTGCCAAGGACAACATCGCATGGCATTTCATACCCCCATCTGCGCCACATTTTGGTGGTCTATGGGAGGCAGGTGTCAAATCGGTCAAGGTGCACCTACGTCGAGTTATAGGTTCCACGATTTTAACATTTGAGGAACTATACACCGTACTGACTCAGATTGAGTCAATTTTGAATTCTCGTCCTTTGTGTTATATGTCTGATGACGATATAAACCCTCTAACACCTGCTCATTTCCTTATAGGCGAACCGTATACAGCTGTTCCGGAACCGAACCTGATGAGCACACCTGTCAATCGTTTGCAGCGCTGGAACCACCTCCAAAGTATGGTTCAAGGATTTTGGAAGAGGTGGACGAATGAGTACCTTACAACACTTCAGACGCGGTCGAAGTGGCAACACTATAGTACGAGTTTGAAACCTGGGGACATAGTTGTGCTGAAGGAGCCCAATCTTCCTCCTACTAAGTGGCTTCTCGGCAAAATAGAAGCGGTGATGCCAGGCGCTGATGGACATGTTCGAGTGGCTTCAATCCGAACGAGTCGGGGCTCATTGGTACGCCCAATCACTAAACTTGCATTGCTGCCATCTCCCTGAAACTCGTTCCAGGGGGGCCGGGATGTTGAGAAATGTTCGAGTTATTGTTTAGTTCATATATATTTTGTTACATTATATCGTTATTTATTTCTTGTTAATTATTTTGTTAATATTCAGTTGTTCTTGTTTTCTGTAAGAATTATGTTTTGCCTCACTGTACTTACATACAGCCTAATTTAAAGATTATGATTAATGCTACAACAACACTTGTTAGAACTACACGCACAATCAATGTGTCACGCACAATTGCATTACCTATGCGGTGCGATGCTTTTTGTATTATGCTTTGTGCTGCTGTTCGTTGTGATGCTGCTGCGCTTGAAACAAGAGAAATTCTTTCACTTGGATTTTCGTCTCAGCACGCACAACACCTTCAGCATCATAATTCGATTGGTATCGTATGACTAATACATCATAATAAATTTGTTACATTAGATGAATATTTGCTTGTTGTCTAATTTTCTCTGGGTGAATTCTTCAAACCTTCGTTGCAGTTTCCTCTTAAATTGTCCATTCATCAACAGTACGTACTCCAAAGATATTCAACCAGAATTCTATAAGAATGGGGTTATACCGCTAGGGAGTGGCACACATCCTCACGATCTTTCCGGTTGCATATGTTGCACAGTGTAGGAAGATCTGGGCAGTGTGGAATATAATTAAGGATTGGCTAACTAAGAAATATGTTGTGTTCCATAGATAGTGGCTCCGTCTGCTATAGTGTGATCTTTGTTGAGATTCCCGTGCTTCACAAACTAATTGATCATATCTATATTTTTGAAGTGTTTTCACCAATAGGGCGTTAGACATAATTCTAAGAGATACTAACTGCTCTTAGGTACTTTCTTAGGTAGGTTTCCTGCACGGTATATGAAGAAGAAAAAAAGACTGTGAAGGAATTTCTGTGTGTCAAATCCTGAGGACTGCGCGAGCGAAGCCGCTGGCAAAAGCTAGTACATTATAAATTTCGATTTTATTTCAATGTTTAATATCAGGCGAACAATTAAAAAAATGTAATAAACATATATGTTCCATCAATTCAATTTGGCACAATTATCCTTTTCTGTGTTGCCATATGGCATCAATATAATTTAGAGGTGCATTTTAAGGCATAATTTCTATGAATAAAATTATATATACCTATACCTACATATGTATAAAAATAAATGTATTTTTATGCATAAGTAGTCTTGAATATCATTACATTTTAATTTAGTTTTAATTAAAAAAAAATACTTAGTTTTATGAATATTTATTTTTTTTAAATATTTTTTTATTTTTTAATTATTTTTTTTATAAATACACGTGTTTATCTTGGAATATACTTGTTTTTTAATTTGTAGTGCTTGTAATGTTTGCAGTTAACAAAGAAAATCGAGTATAAATGCAACAATTTATTATGTCTTTTATTTTTAAACATATATGAAAATATGTGTTTTTTTTTTAATATTTTCAAAAATCCTTATTTTTTTACAATACATTTAAATTTAAAAAAAATAATTATACATTTTTCTCTTCAATTTTGTTTAAAAATTAATTTATAAAAATAATAAGGTAAAACAAAAAATATTAATTTTGTCATTTATTTTGATATCACTTGAGACAATTGATGCCATTTATGGCAACGTTCCCAAAAACCACTTTAGAACCAATATTTACCAAAAATAATTGTGCAATGTTTTTAGTAGGTGTATACGTAGCAACAAAAAGAAAAAATATATTTTTTTACCCTTAGAACAAAAAAAAAGTACCCAAAGGGTTAAAAAAAAAAAGTTGAGCTATCAGTTAGAAAATTTTAGTTTTTGTCTTTTGTTTAAGACTTGTATTTTGACAAAACTAAAGTTAATTCTACTCATAATTTGAACTTACTTCATGTAAATTTTGGCATCAATGGAAAGGTCATTAAAATTCCGTTTGAATGATACAAAACGTTCTTTAACCCATTAAGTACCCATTTAAAAATTTTAGAATTTAGAGTTTTTGTCAAGGTCTGATTTTTGGACTTCTTTTCCTCGGTATAAAAAAAAATTTTTTGATGCAAAAAGTTTTTCCTTCCAATCTAATAGTGACTGCAAAATTTTTCAAAAATCTCTCCGTTAATATTTTTTATGATTTTTTGAAAATTGCTAAAAATGACTATTTTAGCCACTTTTTCCTCCTTTTCATACAAAATTTTTCTGAGATCATCCCATTCAAAAAATCATAAAAAATATTAGCGAAGAGATTTTTGAAAAATTTTTTTTGCTGTCACTATTAGAATTGTTTGAAGAAACTTTTTGCATCAGTAGAAAAGTAGACTTTTACAAAAGTTATACATTTTCAATGGGTACTTAATGGGTTAAGGCCCTAGCTATAGCTATCATTGAAATGCATCATTGGAACAAATTAGTGGAATGGTGGTTGTCAGTTAAAGAACCAGGCAGTGACTTTTCAACAAACGAGTCTAGACTTTGAGGTTAGAATTGATCATTGAAAGCAAAACTGACAGCTGAGATTAGGAAGAGAATCGAGCACATCAGTGGAACCGATTGGGTTCCAAATTGGAGAAACGAGAATCAGCTGTTCATTGAAATCGATTTCGATCAGTGAAATAATAAAATTGAGTTTAAAGAAGAGTTTTAGTCAGAATTAAGTAATTTCTTTCGTAAAAAAATTTCACAATTGATTACTATTTTGATACCAACTAAAGCCAATATTGGTTGATTAATCGTCTTAAAATCGGAAAACAAAATTTTCAATGATGCATTTCAATGATAGCTATAACTAGGGCCTAAGGAAAGTTTTGTATCATTCAAACGGAATTTAAATGACCTTTCCATTGTTTCCAAAATTTACATGAAGTAAGTTCAAATTATGAGTAGAATTCACTTTAGTTTTGTCAAAATACTTATGCCGACCAGTGTAGAATAGAATAGAGAGAAATAAGCCGGCCAAGTTCAAGTGCCTTTTAAGGCCAAAGGAAAAGCGATTGGCAAGCGTAATTCTTCTCTTGATTTCTAATAAAATAAGATGCCATTGTGACAGCTTATAACGGAATAAAGGTAGATAAAGACGGTTTGATTTGTCGATGTTGGGTGCTTCTTTTTGGTGACAGTATATGTACCTATTTGTGTCCTCAATTTCGACGAAACCCGTTTTTGCGGCTCTAGAGACAGCTACTTGAATTTTGCCAATCAAAGAAATGTCATCCGCGTATGCAGAATTACAGAGTTGTGAAAAATTGTGCCCTTGGGGGTGTTGGCTTATGAGTTTCGCAATAGTCTCTCAAATATAATGTGGAGGAAACGACCTCTTTAGATATTGCTATCGAATATCTTGCCTTTCACCGTACATGTTGAATGATTTGTTCTGCCTAATAGTTGAATTCCGATCGTCTTCGTCGTTTGAATGTATAAAGAATGGTTTTTCCATAACCTCAATACCGAGTTTACAGGTTCGTGTCTTTTCGCGTTGATGCGTTCATTTAAATGTTTGATAACAGAGAAGTTTGATACTGAGAAGTTCTTCCCTCCGCTTTACCCGTAGAGCTTAAACAAGCCTTTGTTTCACGTCCTTGCTGTCACTCTTTCTCAAACCAAGGAGAATGGGTTAAGCTAGGTAAGTAGGTAGCAATGGCGGTTCACCTTGAACCCAATTAGCACTAAAGTGTGCCGTTTTGTTACCACGACTCGTGTTACCTGTTTTCTGGTGGTTGTTTAGGGTGTGGTCCGGTCGGTGCCTATAGCCAACCTGTGGAATTGAGAAAACGGATAAGATCCTGTGTCCCTTTGCCCGAGATGTCGCTAAGGTCGTCAAAGAATTGTTGGTTCAGTGCGCGCAGTCTGGCTCTCGCTAGAGCTGGACATTTGCAGAGGAAGTGAGATAGAATTTCTTTTTCATTTATATTACCACAACTGCGGCAATGCGGGTTGTAAGGGATACCTAGCTTGGCCGCATGGTCTCCAATTGGCCAATGACCCGTGATTATTGCCCTGAGTCTGGCGATATCGGGGCGGGTTCTGTTTAGCAGGTTATTTGTTTTGATTGTAGGTAGGCGGCCATATCTTCCTTGATATGACGCATTCTGCAGAAAATGCGAATGTATTTGTCCCTTTACCGCTCCTAACGGAATGTGGACCTTTGTTAAGAGCGAGGCATGTAGTGCTGAGCCCTTCCTGGCCAGTTCATCCGCACGCTCATTGCCTGTTACGTCACTATGCCCTGGAACCCAGAGAAGTGTGACCCTGAAGCGCTCGCTCAGATAGGCAAGTTCGTTCCGGCACTCCTGCACCAGTTTGGAGGATATGGTGGCCGAGTCGATGGCTTTGATGGCGGCTGGGCTATCTATAAGGAGAGCAATGCTTTTTGTTTAAGCGTTGTGTCACGCCCTAGTTGCGTGCAAGCTTCTCGAATGGCCAGTAATTCCGCCTGGAAAACACTGGCAAAATCCGGTAAGCGTACTGAAATCGATATTTGAGGTGATTCCGAGTAGACACCGGCCCCTACACTACAGCTCATCTTAGATCCGTCGGTGTATATGACCGTGCTGAAGCCCTTCACTACTTCGTCCCTCTTCCACTGATCCCTTGTTGGGAAACCGACGTGGAAGCCTTTCGTAAAGCTTAATTTGGGTGTCATGTAGTCGGTTGGAGACGTGACCATGCCGTTTGGTAGCGAATCCAGGATATTGCTATGGCCATACGGCCTTGCAGTCCAGCATCCCGACTCCTTGAGTCTTATAGCACTGCATAATGCGGTATATTTTGTGTGTAGGTCGAGGTGTAGAAGATGCAAGAGCACAGTAAGGGCATCTGTTGGGGCCGACCTCATTGAATGGGTTAAAGTGCTAAACCTATCATATCAATTGCAGCATTTCTAATGGCTTCTCAACATCGACACTCGACATTTAAAAGTCAACCAGAGACATCTTGCGAACGTTTGTAAAGGATGACTTGCTGAAGGCAAATTTCCACTGAAATTAAAACGGCTTGATACTTTTACTATAGTAAATACATACTACCAAAAGGAGACAAACCCACAGAAATATACCATTGTGCACGTTCATGCTAAACAAAGAATGGAGTGTATTGAAAAAAATGTCAACGGGCTCTCCGTCTCCAATCGATTATACGCCTTCAGGGAAGAAAGCACCGCCTATCCCTCAAGTAGTACTTAACAGAATAAAATACTGCAAAGCTAGTGTATCACAACATGTTGCTGATGCAATATAAATTCCTTTCCAATTTACGACAATCGAAAACATATTTCATTTCCATCGCTTAATGTAATAGTATCCTTCAGCTACTTATCCAACTCCAATTGAAAATTACCAAACTCTCTACTATAGCCAAAACATTACTCGCAACAAGAAGCAGGTTCCCTATGTAATTATGTCCACCCCATAGACAATATCGAGACACAAGTCGCACCGAAGGAGCAGTAGGTACGTTGGCATGTTTTCTTAATTGCAAAATGGCTTATCTGGCCGCAGCACTTAGGAGGTCTCGCATGAACGATCAAAAGTTATGCGCGCAAATGTTAAAAAATCTCATTTCCCGAAATAAGAAGTCGCCTACGCAACTCCAAAGCTAAGCCACTGCAACATAAATAATATATTGGAGGCCCAGAGTGGCTTACTCCACCTGCATGCTGGATTTTTTTTGGACACCAGCAATGTTGTAGTCACAATTGGACCAGTTTTTATTGCACGATCGTTCGCTACACCCCAGTAATGGGGTTCATATGCGGTAAAGGCGTGTGCCTCCATGACGCTATCTGACATCGGAAATGGGTAGCGTAATGGCTTTATGGCGGAGCGCGTATACAATTGCGTGATTGAGTGTTTTGACCAGTGTCACTGGTTCTGGTTGCCTGCGCAAGATCAATGCCAACTGGTGGTGTTTTCTATATGCGCAACACATTTGCCTCAAGCGTTTATGTACGGCTGGTATGGTTACTGTTGGTGCTGCTGAATAATGTTGAATGCTATGCCATGGGGCAACATAGGTGAATAGACGCTACGTGCTAAGAGCTAGAAGTCAGTTTGGTCAACGAAGCATTTGGGCTTTGTGGGAGTGTTCCAAAACAACGAGAGTAGTAATTGAGAAATATTCTTACAAGGAACAAACGGAATTCAAATTATAAGTCAAAGAAAACTATATTATTAAATATGTATTGATGTTTAAATGGGTACGTGGACCGGGATTATGGAGTTCGGGATATCTGTATAATTATATCTGGTAATTATATCTACAGTATGTTGTGAACAACGGCCTCAGCCAATAATCCCCTTTAACTTTCAACTAGCTAACTGCCACACACCAAGTTGCTAAATATCACTCTTCAATAATAATTGTGATCGCTAACTAAGGTGAGGTCTTCCTCTTCTGAGTTGTCACTCAGGTGGACTCAGTATTATCGGGGCTGTGGCTTATACCACATTCTTCTATGGACTTTCCACATAGCCAACACATTTTGCTCATTGTATTTCAAGGTCAATGTATATCTTGTAAACGCCGTCGTCGATAGTCCATCGATATACAGAGAGCGATATCACCAAATGTTTTTCAAAGAGGCCCAAAAACTTTTCATTGATACTTTCGACGAAGACCATGCGTCAACACCATACATCAGAACCGAGATGATTAGGGTCTTGGACAATATTTCCTTGTGTTTTTCCGGGGATCGAAACTGGGACCCCTCGCGCAGTAGTCCAGCACACTAACCCCTTTAGCCACTTCTGCATGTGGGTAGGGAAACTTAACACATTGTCGCTACGTAGGAGGTTTTAAAGTTTATAGAAACAGGTGGTGGTCGAGGTGATGTACCGATATCGAATTTCTACTTTATTTCTAAGATTTGGTGCGGGGTAATAGGTTCCCAGCATAAAACTGCAGCCGCACTTATATGGGCCGATCAGTTTACTGTTTATCTTCCCAGTCAATTTCACAACATTTTCCTATGATTTGCTATGGTTATATGTTTCAGTTTAGTTTTGTTTCGGATATTTTTTACGGATAGCTATCTTATAACCAACGCTTAATCGGTATCTTTCGGAGGGCGTTTTAAGGGTTTTCGACATTTCTGGGCCGTTTTGGGGCATTTTTAAGGCTATTTTGGTTCGGTTTTGGGGCAGAATGCTTTTATGCATTTTTTTTTTGCTTCGTTTTGAGGCGTGTTTTTTTTTTGCTAAGCTCATCTCTACATTTAATACATAGGTACCAACGGGTCTTAAAGCATCATGAGGCACATACAAATGTATGTAGACAATTTATGGCCCTGTCGGAAGGTTCTACCAAGTCCTAGAAAGACTGCCTACCAAGAATTATATTTTTTATGCATTCAGCACCACCCAATCCGAAATAAGCAGTCGCCATCGACAAGACGAAGAAGCAAAGACCATGTCGTTGAAGAATCTTGGCCAATGCTGGGTTCCTGGAGCTATTCACATTGATGGAAATGAAAAAGCAGACGAACTAGCAAGAATTGGTTCAGACCTTGTGTACGGTAGGTATCTGTGCTTTTTTTCTTGCGGTTGTGTTGTTCGGCTCCTGTTGAGAGAAATGGAATATGCACCGTCGCCATCAAGTGCCGACAATTTGGACTATTCAGTTGTGAATGTGAATGTTGTGAATTTGTACACAAGGTACAACAAAGTCGAAAAAAATTGGTGCAGGGAAATGAGTCCCGAGGAACTAAGTCCACTGAGGGACTCAGTTCCCACATAATGGGAAATAAAACCACTTTCGCGAAGTGGCTTAGTTCCCACGTAAGGTGGGTGAATCGGGAGAGGAAAATTAGCTATCCGTGCAGCGACGAAGAGGAATCGCGTTTGATTGGGGCGGTGCAAAAGCAACGGACGCTTTGGGATAGCTCAGTACCTAAACATAAATAATTGGTCGCATTTCAATCTTCCCTAACAAATAGCACACATAACACACGTAAACTCACCGACAAGAACCTTGTAAATACCGTCGAGAACTTCCGGAATGTTGCACGTTATCGTTGGCTGCGATACGTGGAAAATGAATCGCAGCGACCGAAAACTCTCACCAGTTCCCAGGTCCCGCATATTTGTGGTCTGTTTTTCGATGTGTGGTTTCACCAACCTCAACAAATAATCGAATTGATTGGCTGACATGAGAAGGACATTGTGATATACATAATTCAGGTTCTTCTTCGCGCAATTGGAGTAGTAATCCAGCACAAAATCCACTCTTCTCGCGACGGCTCAACCACTTCTTTTGCCAAATACTCCGTCGCGTAGGCTCGTAATCAAAATCGCCTTTACTGCTTTCCAGCACACACGCTGCTAAATAAGCAGTTTCCCTAATTTCCACCATCATCGCAAAAGTTCTTTTGACATTTTTTATTTATTATAATATTTTTTTTTGTCATTTTTTTTTTAAAGTCGCACATATGCGTCTTCGCCGAGAGAAAAACACTAAATGGCAGTACTTATATTTTTCTCATTGGTCATTTCATTACCGTCTAATCGCAAAACAGTCAAATGACGCGAAATCGAACTTGTGATTGTCACTTTTTCGCTCGTCATTTAATGACATTCCAACTGAAAATTCTAAATTACTTGCAGCGTCTGTCATTTGATTTTGGGACGAAAATGATGATGATAGTCATTTCGTGTGATCGCCACTTTTTCTCAAAAGACCACTGACGAATCGTAGCTTGAATGTCACTCTAATGCGTAATTTTTTTCTGACGTCACAGCGTCATTTAAATGGCTCCAAAAAATGGCCATGTAAATGGCCTTTATATCGCGCAGTTTAGGGCCAAGATTCGTAGAAAAAAAAACAATCGTTTTATGAAATTTATCAAACAAGAAATACATAGGTATGTCAACTAATGTACTGACAGCTCACTGTTACAATCGCCATATAGGACTAGGTATTAACTCGGCAGCATCAGACTACTGCATCAGGAGCTGTCAAGCTATAGGAAAAATCCGTCCATGCGTTTAGATTTCCCAGCTATGGGGCAGACAGACATACGGACGGACAGAGTTGCGAGACACACTTTTTTGAGTTCCCCTATCATCGTAGGTAATATCAGAATTGATCAATATCTCGAGTTCGAAATTTGGAAGGAAACCAATATCTTTCTCTTACTACGTATACGAGAAAGTTAAAAACGAAGATTGCCAATTTCCTGCTATGCGATTGCGCATGTTGGTTTCAATAAGCCAACTTAACAATTTCAAAATAAAAAGGTTATGGTACATACTTAATAAAACAAGTTTTATGACCACGAAAACCACATTTGATCAGAATGGACTAAAAGCAGTAGAAGCACAGCACAATGCTGTCAACACCTCTTCAAAACTAAGCTAACCTAAAAGGCCGCAATTAGGCTATCTCCGGTTCTATTAGAGACTCTTTTGGTAAAAAGCAGAGTTTTACGTTTTTTGAAGAAAAGTGTGGTGTTTTTTTTTCAGAGGTTTTGAATATTTGTCATAGTCACTTTCTGTTTTTGATTCGACGTTATTCCTTATTTTTCTCAATTCTGTCTTAAGTCTTGTTAAGTGAACAGCTACTGTCGAATTTACATGTCATGATTTCATTCACGCAATGGGGGCCTATCTGTCACTTCAATGACGTTTCCTCTGGGATCACTTGGCTTACCTAACCCTAAGTGCATTGAATAAAATGAAATTTAATTAACCAAAGTATTACAAGCCTAAAATTGAAGAGTTAACAAAACTTATATTAGATGACGATGATGAGGTTTTTGTAGATACTATATGGACGGAGTGCTCCAGCAGTGTTCTTCCACTTATAAACGCCTTCTGATGTTACCTATTGTACTTGTATCTACAAATTGACGCCTAAAATAGAAAAATCTCAATCGCCTAATCCGCCCCCCATTTCCATGTCAAATCAAAATATTCTGCGAATCTAATTAGGTACTGAAATCGGCCAGCTGGGCGTTGGCATGCGGGCAACCTCAACTCAGTTCTCTTATCGTGATGGAATATAATTTGAAACAGCAAGACAATATCAATAGAAAAATCAAAACAAACTCAGCAAGTCCGCGAGCGCCCATGAATTGGTCACCAGCCACCTTCCGCATGAAGTAGAACCCACCAGGCGACTTAAAGTGTGTCTGACTGCAACTGATTTGTGTTGCAGTGACCTCACGGCAATTTTATTAATTCCACATTTGGGTGGTACTGTGAAACAGTATAGACCAAGTCGCAGTGTACCTATTTTCCTGTTGCTTGGAGAATTTTGCAATACATTTGATCTATTGGACAGCGCACACTGCCGCATGCCAAAGCTTGATACTGGTGTTTGTTGGAGTGCAGCCGCAACCTGTGCGGCAATGGTGAAAGGGTACAACACGGTTTAGTATAAAAGTTGGTATAATTTCGTCAATTGAATCAGAATTAACTCAAAGCGTTCATTGAACAGCTGTGATCTCTCACCTATTTCTTCCAACAATATACAAATCAACATGAAGGTAAGGACATTAGCATGTTGGAAATTATTTCAAAGGATAACACATTTTTCTGTTTTATTTTTTAGTTCGCCATTTCTGCCGTAGTCATGTTGGCCCTTGCCATGGGTGCCCAATCCTCTCTTTATGCTGGTATTCCCGGACTTATTGGACCACTCGGCTATGCTGCCACCATCGCGCATCCAGGACCATTGTTGGCTCACGGACCAGGTTGGTTGGGTGCACATGCGCATGGTATCCCAGCTGCTGTGAACATTGCCCATGGTCCACTGCTGTCCGCCGCACATATTCCAGCCGCTGTTGCTCCTCATGCTGCTGTGGCTGCCATTCCAGCGCATGGCGCCACCTACGTTGCCAAGACTCGTGGTGCTGTGCATACAGCACCATTGGCTGGACACATCAATTCGGCTGCTTCGATCAACTTGGCTCCAGCTCCAGGAACCTGGTAAATTGATTGAGGATACACCGAAGGGATGCTAACACGACACTGCCCACCTCTGTAGAGATACATTATACAAATATCAACATATTGCCATCGATGCCATGATAAGAAAACTTCCTCTTTCGTCAACATCTTTTTATTTTTTCTCCTTGTACCTACCTATATACATACCACATACATATTTAAGCATTTTCCATTTCTACATATGTTTGTCTCCTTCTTTACACCTCTACTGTAATTTCGATTTATGTTTACCTATATATTTAGTTATGCAACAATTATAAGATTGAATCAAAAGAATTTGAACAGATTTTTTATTTGTTAAGAAACAGAAGAAAACCATCAGCTGGTAGGTATAATGACAACAGGTTAAGAGGACAATGACTTGTATTCAGAAGGTGATAGTTTTTTTCTCAATAAGTACCATACTTTGATTGAATTGAATCTGGCTTCTTCTTCTTCTTCTGTCGGAGGTTGTTACTATCTGAAGGAGCACTCAGACACAACTACTGGTCCATTGTACTGCCAAACAGACACCTTACATTGCTGTACATAGTTTTCCCGTCTTTCGAAGAAAGATGAGAAGGAGCTTCAGTGATGAAGAGCTTAGATGTTCGGCACTCACCACGTCAGCCCCAAAGATCCGCCACCTGATGCGAGCAAAGGCAGGACAACTACAGATGAAGTGCTCCGCTGTATCGTCATCCTCTCCACAAGCAGGACAGATGGTGGTGTTGCTTAAGCCCAACACATTTAAGTGTTTGGCAAAAGCTTGGTGGCCCGAAAGGACGCCCACAAGAAGTCTGCAGTCGATTCTCCTGAGAGACAGAAGGAAAGACGCCGACCCCCTGCAGATGTCAGGGCGCAGTCGTTTGGTCTGTCTACACCCAGCACAGTCACGCCAACGACACTCATGTTCACGAGAAACCCAAGTATCAATGGATGACCTAACCACAGATGCAGGCAAACCCAACGCAGGTTCAGGTCCTAAGAAATCTTCTTCTGAACCCAACCTGGCCAGCTCATCAGCGATCTCGTTTCCCTGGATACCAGTGTGACCTGGGACCCAAAGAAGTTTGACCGTGTTTAGCCTACCGACCAAGTTCAGAGAAAGCTTGAGTTCGAGCACTAACTTGGACGAGGTAAGAGGGTTGAGCAGCGCTTTTAAAGCAGCTTGGCTATCACTGCAAACGCATATGCTTCTAGCCCTCCACCTGTTTAGCCTACCGACCAAGTTCAGAGAAAGCTTGAGTTCGAGCACTAACTTGGACGAGGTAAGAGGGTTGAGCAGCGCTTTTAAAGCAGCTTGGCTATCACTGCAAACGCATATGCTTCTAGCCCTCCACCTGTTTGTCACAATATAGCGCATAGCCATAAGGATAGCGAAAATCTCCGCCTGGAAGACAGTCGCATGGTTACCCAAGGGGTAGTGTAGTCTAATGTTCTCGCTTTCCACGAAGACTCCAGAACCAGACCCCTGTCCGGTTTTTGAGCCATCCGTGAATACACGATGGCATTCCTTCCCTGGCTCTGAGTCTGGCAAAAGCCATTCAGTTGCCTGAGGAAAGTTGACATGGTAGTTTTGTCGCAGTAGGATTTCTGGTGTCATTGCGTCAGACGGCATATCCATAAGACAGGGGTCAAAGGATAATTCTCGCACAAGTTCATCAAAATTCCAATGCGCGTGGTACCAAAAGCCACCTCTCTTTAACGGGGAGATGGTTTTCAGCGTACACCCCATGATAAAAATATCAAGGGGGGGGAGGTTCATCAAAGCATCTAGAGCAGAGCCCGGAGTGCTGGGGAAGGCCCCTGTGCAGCCAAGGCAAACCGTTCTTTGGAGTTTGGCGAAAGAGGCCATAACACGTTTCCGCGAAAGCCTGTTCCACCACACAACCGATGCATATGAGAGAAGTGGTCTTACCATTGCCGTATAGATCCATAGGACCCTTTTAGGAGATAAGCCCCATGTCTTCCCAAAAGCGCCTTTGCACTGCCAGAAAGTCGACAGCGCTTTATCGGTTTTCGATTCAACATGCTTGGACCAAAGAAGTTTTCTATCGAGGATTACTCCCAGATATTTGACTTCATCAGAAATCGGAATAGTGACACCTTTTAGCACAAGTTGAGACAGACCAGTGATATTCCTCCTTCTCGTGAAGAGAACAACCGTAGTTTTAAGAGGGTTCACTGAAAGCCCATTCATTGTGCACCAATCATCGATCAAACCCAAGGATCTCTGCGCCAGAGAGCAGACAGTCCCAAGGTCTGAACCGACAGACAGAACGGCGACATCGTCCGCGTATGCTTGTGTATAGGTTCCAGGAAGATTGAAAGTCGTCAGCAGAGAGTCTACTACCATGCACCATAAGAGGGGAGACAAAACACCACCTTGAGGGCAGCCCCTGTTTACTCCTGTCATGACGCATTTGCCACAATCCGCTTCGGCAATCAACGTTCTGTGCATTAGCATTGCTTTAATCCACAACACCAACGTTTCATCTATACCGTGATGTCTGGCTGCATTACACATGCTATCAAAGGTCGCATTATCAAAAGCTGAATCTGGCTTACTGGTTTATGGAATTTATTTGTACTATTTTATAAAGATTCGAGAGGTCGGGCCATTCATGACTATACATGTCCCTGCTTTCTCATCTCACGGTACCCTTTAACACATAAATCAAACAAAGCCATTCCCCAACGAAGTCATTGAAATTCTAAGTGAAAATTGGACATTACTTGTAACAGCTCTCGGGCAAATCTTTCCCGTAAATGGAAAAGTGCCTAGACTGTTTAGATCATAGTAATGGTTAACTTGTCCTCTTTTATGACCTGAGGAGAAGCCAGCTACGATTACATGCTGATATCACAAGTGGTTATGGACTTGTCATTAGTGAGGGCATAATTAAGGCCGATAAATCACACAGTGTTATTGTGTCTCAAAGTCCATGACATTATCGATTTATGGGTTTGAAGATTTCCACCGATCCTCGAAAAACAAACAAAAATGTAATTTTATTTAACTGCACTCTACTACAAAACTTATCTGTCTAGTGCTGATGTAGAATCGAAAGATCTGTCATTCGTACAAATAACTATAACAAGAAAATAATGTGCCATTCGTGACACGCATGACACTAAAGAAAATCGCTCGTCATTGCTAGTGAATCTATAACATCCGTCATATTGTCATATTGTACTCCGTTATGATGAGGGTGGACAGCGATTTTCTATCCTTTCGTATGATACTCTCGGTGGTCGTTTCATTAAAGGACGGCCATAGAATTCCTAGTTTCTAGGGCGGTCCCTGTTTCGACCTTGAGTGTGCAAGGCGGGATATTCACAGAGGGAGCTTGTTTTAAAACAGCTTTCGAAAACTGCCTTGTTAATTCGTCCGCTTTCTTATTGCTTGGAATGCCTGTATCTCCTGGAACCTAGCAGATCCATCCAAACCATGTGCTCTGTACCAAGGACCTTGATTTCTTCGCGACAGATTTTCACAAGCTTCGACTTTATTGTTGGTGCAGTTATGGTTTTCATTGCCGCCTGACTGTCGATAAACAAGATGGTATGTTCAGTTGGTATTGCCCTTAACACGGATTCATGGGCTGCTGTTGTCACTACCAGGAACTCTGCTTGGATTGGAATACACAAAACTAAAAATGGAAATGAAGTGCAACTGAAGTTTATTAGTGATCTTCTCTTGATAAATAGTCTTTGCTGCTTAGTTTGGTTCAGAGTATATCCATTAATGAGTAGGGACACTCTCTCTACATATGCATTTCCTACTACCAAAAAGCAAAATGCAGAAAAAATCGTACAATAAGTGGAAGCAGGTCGAAAGAATACTTTTTACCTGCATACAACGACTGCTTGAGAAAAAAAGGGTACACAACACATTTTGCCTGTACCACTACATGGGGCTTGCTGCGTACGACAAACGATTGTGGGTTTTTTTATAAAGCATTTTTAAAGGCGACCTGAAGTGATGTCAGTATATTAGTATTTTCTCTCAACCATTCAGGTTGATCAGGTAACCAGCTTTGCTTTCGTAGAATTGGTAATAAAAAAAACAAATTTTGTAGTTTTTCCCATTGGTTATTGATTAAATGGTCTTTGTTATGTACATGAAAAATAAATGTTTCATTCACTATCACGAAATTCAACCCTTTTGCCTTGCTACGACTTCGTTAATTACCATTTACGATTTTAAGTTTTATTGCCAGCACTTTTTAGGTAATATAATACACAGCAGATGGTCATACTAATTACTTAGGTTGGTTGTAGAGGGGATTGTTTACATTTTTTTCGCACGTATTTTTAAAGGCGACCTGGAGTTGGATTGTTATCAGTCGTTCATTACCATTAATTGACGAAGTAAAGGGTGTTCAGTGTCAGTGCGTGTGGCAAACAATTAAAAATACTGAAAATTAAAAGTTGAAGTGCAAGTTTGCATAGTTTAAGAACTTTAAATAAAATAATGGGAAAACATTATGTTAAATGTTTGGCGTGTGGGCGAGAGCAGAAAGAAAATTTTGGAGTTAAATATTTCAAAATACCGGATAATAGTGAGAGGTAAGCAATATAAGTTATAGATCGGGGAAGAATGAATATAAATCTGTGTTGTATTTCTTATTTTTTTTTTTAGAAAAGCGAAGTGGTTGAATAGCATAAACAAACAACACTTAATACATGAAAAAATTTCGGGGGATTCTAGGATCTGCGAAAGACATTTCTCGAAAGACATGTATGGCAAGTCAACGATGCGCTTAAAATGGTCGGCAACACCTAATTTGGACATTTTGAAAAATATTTCCAATATAACAGAAGGTAATAACAAACACTGACCTGGAACTTCCAGACATTGAAGTGCAGATGGAACCACAAAAACAAAATAAGGACAATTTCGTTTACGCTTTCAAAACTGAACCTGACTATAAAACTGTGGACTTTGGTATTGATAATGCATTCTACTATTTCGCAGGTTATATTTTAAAAAAATACCGCCTAAACCACAAGTGTGAGTTAAAATTGAGTCCGCAACTTAACGTTTCCTCCCATTTTACAGATTTTAAAGAATATGAAGATGCGAAATTGACACGGCCCAATCAAGAATTTTTAAACTCGTTAGAGAATCTTGAACAAAAATGTATTTCTTGTTTTCCAAATATGTACTACCTAAATAATTTTGAGGGGAATATTTTTAACTTTTTGAAAAATGAATTTCATTACAACTGTTGCAAAAATCAAAATAAGGAATTTCTTATCAAATTTTACGTCCGAGTACGGGTTTACTTTATTCTAAAACAGTTCAATAAAAATAACAAAAAATGTACCAACAAACAAAAATATTTAAGTGTAGCACACATGTGAATATATATTAGATATAAAATGTTCAATAAGAAATATTACAAATTGATTTTGCTTTTTTTTACGTCACACCCTGTACCACATTTTGAAATAGTTCGACTACTCTTCCATCCCTCTTTTACTAGAGCACTTTTAGTGCCGTCTATTTCTCGTGTATGTGTACTGCAAATTGTAAACTGATAAGAAACACGTGGAGAGTGTCCCTACTCATTAATGGATATACTCTGGTTTGGTTGTACCTATTTCGGAGATCTACAAAATTAGATCTTTTTTGTTGCGATAGTTGAGACAGCCATTTCCTGACATGCTTTGTTCTTTGCTCGCTTTCATTTTTTAGCTTTTTAGTTAACGTTGTTATTTTAAATCCTAAATTAATAAAAAAATCACAGGTTTTTAGACAAAAACTGATTTTTTTAATGCGACTTCGTCTATTTATTTTACGGGAGTAATGAGTTTTGTTGTCATTCTACACTTGGAGTTATGAGGTTTGCTGCTAAACAATACTTTCTGCCTTCTTAATAAATTGTATCGAAAATTAGTAGTAGTTTAGTAGCTAGTAGGTATCAATGCTTTATTTAGTTAATTTTTACATATTATAATAAATTAATACAAGCATTTTATTAGTTTTGATTGAGTATGGTCTCGTAAAACTCGTATAACAGTGCGCGTTCCGAGTTTCTATAAGATACCATCAAAAAGTAATTTTCGCCAAAAATGGAGTTACGAGGTTTTCTTATTAAGCCGACGATTTGCGGATCATAGTTCTCGAAGGTTTCGAAAGCCATTTAGTCAGTTATCTCCTTATTGTTTGTAATAGTTGTATGTCGCCTTGCGCGTTATTTTGGAGCGTCCGGTTATTGAAAATTCGCACCTTGAACTTGAACCTCCACTTTAGGAAGTTGCATCTTTCTTTCTTTCCATCCGCATTGCATTGACATATTTGCCAAGCTTCGAAATGTTGTCAAAACTATTTTCATTAGCATATTGCACCTCTGTCTACTACCTTCCCAACAATAACCCTATTTAATGAAGTACATATAACCCCATTCAGGCTATTCGATAACTTTTATTGTCTTCGACCATAAAAATATGTAGTAACCCACAATCTTCAGTCTGCCAAAGACCTCTGGAAAGTGTAACAACTCCAACTATACCTCCCTCAGTCCAATTACTCTATTAGTTTATTGCTGTGGAAGGAATACTAATAGCAGCACATTATCGTAAACCTTAAAACGACTATAAACAGTTAATTACGAGTTGTCTCAATTAAAATAGCTTATAAAACACATAATTTTTCCAATAAATACAAAACTTGTCTTTATTTAATTGAATCAATCTTTCATTGAACTATGCAAACTATTAACATGTCGTCAGCATCAGAGCCGACTTTTCCTTATCTTATTAGTCGATGGCGGCGGTAGCAGAGTATTTGTGAGATAAATTTACCAGGTACCTGGAGCTGGGGCAACATTGATGGAAGCGGCTGAGTTGATGTGTCCTGCCAATGGTGCGGTATGGATAGCACCACGGGTCTTGGCCACATAGGTAGCTCCATGTCCGATAAGACCAGCTCCATGACCAGCAAGAGCAGCTTGTTGTGCTACAGCAACACCACTAATTGGTCCCGATGCAATGTTCACAGCAGCTGGGATGTGAGCCGGTGAAGCCAGATGAGCTCCGGCGATATTAATAGCAGCTGGGGCACCCCACCATCCTGGGTTCTGAGCCAAAATTGGTCCCTGAAGTCCAAGTGGTCCAACAATTCCGCCAAGTCCATGTCCTGCCCAGCCAAGACCATTGATACCAAGACCATGACCATTAAGGCCAAGACCAAGACCATTGATGCCAAGTCCCAGTCCGGGAACACCAGCGATCAGTGAAGATTGAACTCCCATGGCGACGGCCAACACGACTACGGCAGCAATGACGAACTGTAAGAGGAAGAAAAATATGTTTAGTCCTTGTGTATGGGACTCGGGTGAAACAAGCAATCCCTCACCTTCATGTTGATTTGATTTTTGTTGGTTGGGTGACTGTTCAAGAAAAGATTTGAATTGATTCTGATTAGACTATCGCAAATTTTGTAACTTTTATACTCCAACAAACCCAGAACACAACCTTTCACTCTTCTGTGAAAATGCGGTGCACATATCGTCGACGCCCAGTCATTGGCATTGATTGCAACTTAGTTGCCGCCAGCGCATATGCTGGACAGGCTGCAATGAATTACCGCGAATTTGGAGAAGGCAAGACGAAATGTATGAATAAATTTCGTCAACCAAACTGTTGCTTCCTGGGAGGCTTGATACTTGACCCAACTGGGACATGGGTCAGATATTTCTTTCCCGATTTTGGTATTATCAAGTCTCCTAAAATGGGGCACTGCCCATGTTTAGATGTACTTGAGTGACCCAGCCCATTTAATTGAACAATTATTCACTGTCTGTTATGGTGTTGTTGGCAACATGTTCTATTGTGTAAGAGGTAGGTGTTTTATTGTTAACCACTCATTAGTCAATTTCTCAGTTGCAGCTGTTGATGTTGTTTGAGTGCCCATATCGACCCAATATAAGCAATTGAATGTATATTGTTTAAACCCACAATAGGATTCGTAAAAATTCTAATATTTTTGACATAGTTTGTGTTTTAACTTTGGAAAGCATTGTTCGTGTATAGTTTTGAATGAATTTGAATATTGTGCTATTGCCATTATTACCTCTTCTTAACCCAAATGCATTGACTGACTGCGAAGCTTGGCTACTTGAGTTCCTCATGGATAGTGATCTGTACTAATTGCTGGGAATTTAGCGACGTTTGCACGCATTCTGGCTATGAAGTTCTTTGTTTCAACAGTAACATAAGCTAGCGAAATCTTCCCTGAAATTCGTCACATTCGTCCACTTGGGCCCTGCTTTTAAGGCATAGGTTAGGTTAGGTTAGGTTAGGTAAGGTGGCTGTCCCGAAGGGGACACACTTAGACCAGAATTTTGGTCGATTGTGATACCACGAGAGGGGGAGGGGGGAGGAAGTGGCCTAAACAGTTCTTTGTGCCGGGCATTACCTTAGGAATTCTGTTGCAATTTGCGAATTTGGGTATCCTACCTGAGAGGTGAACTTTTATAACTTTCTTTCCCTGGTTGCGGCTTGGTCTTCGGGTCAAGGTGGGGGGCGACCGTAACAGTCTGTCCCATGCGCATGCCTACTGCCTCTGACGCGGCCTTCACTAGGGAGGGAGACTAGTGCTTAACACAGGTGGCCGATTCAACCAGTCTGCCCAGCTGCTTGACCAAAAAGTCAGTGGATGGAGCTTTTAAGGCATGGTACAGAATAATTTCTACCGAACTTGAACTTTTACCAACATTTCATTCAGTATTTAAATTTTCAAACATATAGCTATTCATCTAGGTGCTTATGGACTAATGTTAAAACTGTATATTCAGTTATGATGACATTATTTGAAATTTTTAATTTTAAAATTAGCTTTCTCTAGGTTTCTCATTTTGTACCTATACTAAAAATCAAACCAAATCGGTTAAATCCAGACTTGAAATGTTTTCAAATCAGGCGGGACTAAAGTCAATGAAATTTTATATGAATCAGCCAAGACCTGATCGTCATTAAATGTATTTGCGATAACATTTTTAACTTTCTCGTATACATAGTAATAGAAATTATATTGTTTTCGTACAAAATTTCGAACTCGAGATTTTAATCAATATTCTATTACGATGATAGAATAGATAGAATAGATAACTCAAAAAAGTGGGTCTCGCAATTCTGTCCGTCCGCATGTCTGTCTGTCTCACCCCTGGGGAATCTAAACGCTTGGACGGATTTGCTCCAAACTTCGTAATTAGAGTTTGTGGGCTTCCCGTTAGGGACGTTTTTTTTTATGCTAGCCCTAATATTAATAGAAAGCCCATATACAAATTTTACGAAATATGTCGTCGCTGTTTAAGAAAACCAGCATAATTCAAAAAACACGATTTTTCAGGAGAGCTGTTTAAAGTTTTTGAGTCAGAAAATTTTACACATAAATCTAATTTTTTTTATCGTTTAAAATTTTTTTCTTCGAAAATGTGTATTTGATTTGCATAGTTCCATATTTTATCTAATCAAAAATAAAACGGATAAAAAAAAAATAATTCTAGGAATACAATTTTTAGGTATTTTCTAGCCACTTCCAAGTTATGTGACTTTTCTCTAAAAAATGCAAGATATTAAGATAACCTTTTTATCATTTTGAAGTTAATTTATCATGGATGCCATAGTTAGTTCATCAAAATGGCATAAATCATAAAAGTGTCACTTCAAAAAAGTGGTTTTTAAGAAAAGTGGCACAATTCGTTTTATTACGTATTATAAAAGTTAGCACAACAACAAATAGCCCGTTTTTCAAGAAACTTTTGTTTACTTTTTTGCGCTCAACACAAATTATATCGCTTTTCCACATAAACATACACAGAAATGAGGTAAAGTAAAAATTGGCACATTATCCATCTGGCGGTATTCTGAAGCACTATAGTTATGCCGGTTTTACAGAAAGAAAAATAATTTTTTTTTCTCAGTCTTTTGGTATACTTAGCTCAAAAATCGAGTTTTTTGAGTTATGCCAGTTTTCTTAAACAGCGACAATGTCTAAATTTAGATTTTTTCGAAAACGGCTGTAACGATTTGAACCAAAATCGATAGTTGAGTTAATGTAAGCATGCTTAACATGACTGCATACCCAGTTTTTCGCTAAAAAGTCCAGCAACGGCAGTTTTGAAAATTGGCTTTTTCTCGAAAACGGTAAAAATTATTTTTAAAAAAATTATTTTTTACCTTAAAAGTGATTAAAAAAAAATTTTTTTTTAATATCCTATTGTCATTCTTAACTTGGTAGTAAACTCAGTTTTCTCTAAAAAGATTGCGTCCTTTGATATCCACCAAAATCCCTAATAATAGTACTTTAAAAACTGCTCATATCTCAAAAACGCCATTTTCGATTATGATAAAAATGTTACTGTCAGGTAATGCTTAAATCCATAGTAATACCATTTGCTCTGTTTTGAGCTAAACAGTTGAAAAACAGTGTTTTTTGAACCATGAATGATTTCCACCCAATCGCTAAAAACGGTACTTTACAAACTACACATATCTCGAAAACGCCATTTTCGATTTTGTTAAAAATGTAACTGCTAGGTAATGTTTATATCCTGAAGAATACGTCGTACTCAGTTTTCATCTAAACAGTTTAATAACAGTGCTTTTCGAATCCAAATTGTAACATTTGTTAGCATATAATTTTAGAAAAAACCGCTCTAACGATTTTGATCAAAATGTATATTTAAGACAACATAAGCATTCTAAACATGATCACGTACTTAGTTTTTCTCAGAAAACTCGAATATAGCCGCTTTATGAATATTTCTCAAAAATGACTGCCCAAATCCCGATCTTTATTCACACACGGTATATTTCTGCAAAGCCCAAAACTTCAGTGGCAATATAATTCGAAATTCATCGAAATTCAAGTGTCAGTTCGGGGTGAAATTTAAAAGTAAATGTTGAAGTTAATACGTATGTTTATGTAGAATGTATTTCGTTGTTAATTAACAAGTGCTCAGTTATCTGAGTACATCTTGAGTGCGTATGATTTTAAACGTAAAATTTTCTGAAATAACTGTGATATTCTGCGAGATTCGCAATAAACGAGAAAGTTACGTGCGACTCAGTCGTGCACATTTTTTCTGAATAATCTCAAATTAGTTCTAGAATTTCCACCACATACTTTATCTACTCTTAAGAGTCGTATACGGTGCGGAATCAACAAATTACTATCTTTTTGGCTGCTGTGCCACGCTCCGACGGTAGACTTTATCGTCTCCCGGGCCCTAGCTAACATAGACGTCTCCTCCTCCGTTAAGGAGCTGGGGGTGCGTCTCCTAAGCCTATTGAGCAGCCGACGTGCATTCCTACGCATTTTTAGTGGATCTTCTACTGTAGGTGTGCTGGACAGCTTGTTGCTTTCCACCATGCTCGGTGCAATGACAATTGAGGCTTCGGTTTTATCCAAACATTCAGTGTCCTTGCATGGCTTATCCACAACAGTAACTGCGCTGTCCAAGGTCGAGTCTGCCTCTCCCGGTGAAACAATTTTGTCTCCTTTGTCTGCTTCGTATTTCGCGGGGTCAGATGCAACAGACCCGTGCCCCGCCCCGATAGGCTAAGGCAAATCACAGGCATTGGTGGTCGCATAAGAACTCCCTCGCTCGAGACTTTTGGGGAGTCAGTCTTCGGCAGGGTATTAGCACAGGGCTCATCACCTTCCAAAGCCTGACTTTCCAAGAAGTCAAGAGCATTTTGAAGCCGTAGTCTGTCAGCGTCTCCTAGTTGTTGTCTTTCCTGCAGCTTCTTTATCGTCATTTTACAGTTGACAACTCCTTTCCTAATCGAAGCTGTAGACGATATGGAGAATTTGGATGAGCTGGCGATGGAGCGATTGTCATCTTCCTCAAGAAATAGTTTCTCAAGTCCGAGGTCATAACCGTTCCCTCGCTTCCCCCAACCGAAGCAGCTTTGCTAGTTGTTGACGGTTCTTGGAGTAAGATATTCTCTTCCTCCTCCGTCATGGTCGTCGTCTGAGAATCGGCTTTCCTGAACGTATTGGTGCCCGATTCATTTACACCAGTCCCTTTGTTTGTTATTTTTTGTTTTGAAGTATCTATTTTGGACCCACGAGTAAGGGGGAAGGGAGGTCGTTCTGTACTCACCCCCTGTATACAGAAAAGGGGAATTGAAATTGAAACTAGAGGTCCCCAAGTATCTAGAGTTCACCGTTAGAAGACATATAACATATATCCGGGATTACGGGGTTTATCGAGTTATTCCCCGCTAGATCCGTTATATTTCGTTTAAAGCAGTGGCACCTCGTGCAGGGTGTGGCTCTTCACCACGTATAACGATCTTAGGCAATCAGTTTTGTTGAAAGCCCCTGGTCTCTAACCTGAGACCTCGCCAGCAAAAAAAAAAAAAAAATAAAACTAAGAAACATACGGAAATTCACATTTAATTTGATCCCGAATGTTCCCATATTGTGTTTTGTCCTCACCTGTACTCGAAAGCGAAACCGTCAAATTTACCATGGGACAATTCCATTTTCGCCCTCCATCGTTCTGATGAGGTGTTATTCTATGCTGGCAAAACCACTGTAGGCTTGTCGTATTCTATTCTGGACTCTTTTCGAAAATGTGAAAAATAGGAGATATTTGTCCGTCCCTAAAAAGGTAAATTTTCATTGTAAATTGTCAGCTTATAAAATATCTCGAATCGCTCTTTAATGACCAGCAGCACGGTTTTCGGTGGGAATAATTTAATCGATTGTCTCACTATCAACTACAAAATGGGCTTAAACTAATAGACGAAGCTTATTGTTTCCAAAACATATTGTTTCTGTCTCTTAAGGAGACCTGAAGGTCTGTATAAGTTGTTGTTGGAACGACTATATACACGAAGTCGCCAAGGACGCTGCGAAAGATTTGGGTTTCCATAAACGATGCATGAAATACTTCAGCCCTTTTCATTTGGCCTGGTGGACCGAAAACCAAGTTGCATCTAACGAATAGGACTCAAAATCGTGCACGTTAAAACCGATTCGACACACGAGTATCTTGAATTCTATCTATCGTTTCTTTAACAAAGAGTGATCGAACCAAATCGCCAGCTGCTGCATTCCTCACCTTCAACAGTTCGACCGCAGCAGTCCTTTGCTAGGAATGCCCATCAGTTTAGCCTATTATGAAATATGAAAATTGCCTACTTCTTTGTCTAACTTTGCCTTTATCTTCAGCACAATTTACAAATATGTATAATATTTAAAGCCCATGGACATCGTAGTCTCCTCTATCCCCTCTCTTCTCTATCAAAGTGGTAAGAAGTCCTGCCATGGCTTTAGTTTAATCGGATATCCTTAAAAATAACTATTGGTAACCCCCATTGTTACCACATACAATTTCTTAACTTTATTTACAGGTCTCGTGAGTTATGGTCTCAAAAAGGCACCTTAGCGCTCCTTGGAGCGTTCCATGGATTTAAAAAAGATGTATATTGGCAGACATATTGTAATGTAGCTTACTGTCAAAGTGCTCTTGTCACTTCACTAATAACTCGAGGATTAAACTTCCAAAACCGGCAAACAAATTGCATTTCACACACATAACATTTTGGTCCTTCGAGCCGAATATTTTCTAAGAGACTGGTATTTAAAAATAAGACTAGCTACTTGCATTTTGTTCATATAAATTAAAATTTCTTTTAATATGCATCATCAAATTAAAACAAACAAAAAATTTAACAAGAAATCCTTATCAAGCTATCCATGGGAGTGTATCATTGTTGGCAGTGTAAAGGGGGTTTCGAATTTAACTCAATTTACCAGGTTCCTGGGGCTGGAGCAACGTTCACTGAAGCAGCGGATTGGATATGTCCTGGCAATGGAGCGGTGTGTACAGCGCCACGGGTCTTGGCCACGTAGGATGCACCATGTGTTGGGATAGCTGCGACAGCAGCATGTGGAGCAACGGCAACAGCAGCATGTCCAGCAATATCGACAGCAGCTGGAACACCAGCAACAGATACGATTGGACCACCAGCAACATTAACTGCAGCTGGAAGACCATGGCCACCCCAACCAACAACAGCTGGTCCCTGAGCCAACAGTTGTCCAGGCAGACCGAGTCCAAGTCCAAGACCATGGACACCAAGACCATGAACGCCAACACCCCAACCGGGAATACCAGCAACAAGAGATGATTGGGCTCCCATGGCGAGGGCCAACACGACTACGGCAGCAATGGCGAACTGAAAAAAAAGGATTAATCCTTGCAACAACCGCAACAAAAATGCACAAATCCCTCACCTTCATGTTGAAATTTTGTTGAAGGTTTGAATAAACTGTTCAGTGAACGTATTGAGTTAATTCTGATTTGATCTACGAAATTAGTTCAACTTTTATACCAACAACGGAGCAGCCACACCCTTTCACCAGTCCGCTATATTAATGGGCGACATTAATTGCAATTCTCTTGCACTAAGCGCACGTGGTGATAACCATTTGACATGCGGTAGTGCGTAAGAATGGCTTTGACGTGTTAATTATTATCGATAGAAATTGTAATAACAATTATGCCATAAACATTTTTTTATTGACATTGTGAAATTTGCATGGAAAGTTGGAAACAGTCACATGTCGGTGATCTGATTGATTTCATGTTTGTCCGCTACAGAGTTGCACCCACGGAATTATGTTGAATTAAACACGGAACAAGGGATTTTCATTTTACCGGATATTTGTTACGAATTACCGTTGTGTTCATTTGTGAATGCGTTCTGAGTCAGAATCTTATCAATGATTGATTATTATGATCGAACCGGCAGATTGTTGGAATTTAATCTGGTCGAACAATTTGTTTACCACTTTTCGGGACATGGTTCCCAATCGTCACATGGAGGGGAACAGTGAGAAGTTGGTTATACCTACTGGCAGGGTGACACCATTTTGTATACCATACCATTCCCTCATGGACGACATCTTTGGAGCAGAGCCTAGGTTAGGTTAAAAAGGGGTATTAGAGAGATGTCTCATATGGCACTAGGCACCATAAGGGCCCATCGCGATCACTAGAATCTCAGAATCTGCAAGTGTCCGAGTCTGCCAGCCTGAGTCTTTTGGCATGTTTTCTAAGAAGACAGTGCCCCGATAATATGCCTGTAGCTGTTCCCTGCCTAGTTTGAGGATTTCCCTAGATTTTTTTTCGGTCGTATGGTGATTATAGTATTCCAAGTAAACAGAGGCTCTGTCAATCATAGAGTAGAAGACCAAGTAATGTGGAAGCGACTCCACATATCTTTTCTATTGTTTTTTTTTTGTCCGTCCGACGACATTTTAAGGTAGTTCCCCGCCTGTTCTTCAATAGGGTTTCTTTTAGCAAGGCTTTTTTTGTGACAAAAGAACTACTCCAAAGACGTCATCTTGGCCTACCTCGACACATAACAGTAGCTAATACCGTCTTCCTAGACAAAGGATAGGTGTATTTTCTCCTCTGTCTCCAGTGCTATAGGCTTCTCGTCAATCTACACGTCTATTCTACAAGAAGAGACACTTTAGCATATTGAAGGCATCACCTTAATATACTCGGGTGAGGTAAAGTAGCTCGGCGTCGTCCTTGGTAAAGGACTTACATATCAAGTCCGCCACCGAGCGTCGCACAAAGAAAATTATGAGCCATAGTCGGCACATTTTTGGTAGACCTTGAGTTCGCAACCCGAAAATGATACAGTATAGTATACTGTAGGTGATGGCTGGACCTATAACAACATACGCTATATGCAGTGATCGTTTGGTGGACGAAAAATCGCAAATAGACAAAAATCAAGCTCCGGAAGCTACAAGGAATTGCATATATCGCATCAGTATTACAGGTGCAGTTAAAGAACTCTGCCACGAAGGATGCTCCAACCATGTACAAGCGATATCATATATGTCTATTAGGATGCAAGCCCGTAAATACAAAAGACTGTTTAGGCCGTAGTGTCACACATATTGGCAATGCACTTATGGACGCAAGCAATTGAACAACACACCGAATCAAGAGCCGTAGCCTTGGACATATCAAAGGCATTTGACCGAGCCTAGCATATAGAGCCCTATTAGGCAAGTTAGCGTCTTATGGATTAACACAACAACTCTGCGGATGGATGCAAAATTTTCTTCTGGGAATATCGATTCAAGTTGTTGTAGATGGTGTTTAATTCTTTTGCTATAAATGCAGGAGTTCCCCAGTGATCTATTCTTTCCCAAACTCTATTTCTTCTCCACATCAACGATTTGCTTGGATCCACAAATAATAATATCTACAGCTTTGCAGATGACAGCACTCTTATATCCTCTATCTCGAACAGTGGGCCTGTGAATGCGGCTACATCACACAGTCAGAAATGTGAACAAATTAGTTCTCTAAATGATGATCTGGACAAAATCTTGAAGTGGGGAAAAGACAACTTATGGTTGTATTTAATGCAAACAAGACTCAGCTCACAACATTTTCTAGGAAAAATGCTTCAACAGTTCCTCTAATCCAAATTGATGACCATCCAATCCATCCCAAGGACGCAATGCACCTTCTAGGAGTCACAGTCAATTCAGGAATCATATGGCAGGACCACATGTCTCATATCGCAAGGTCGGTGTCCGCTAAGTTGAGCTGCATATTTAGAGCAAAGAGGTACTTTAGTCCCAAGCAACTTTTCCTTCTCTACAAAGCACAGGTTAGACCAGGCCTGAAATATTGTTCCCATATATGGAGCTCGGCCCCAAAACATTCACCTAACCTACTTGACAGCATGTTTGCTTGTTCTATAGGTACTTCCATGGTAGATGTTCCGAGGAACTCAAGGACATTATCCCTCGAAATGCAACTTTTGGGCGCCCCACAAGACAGGCAGCTAATGCTCATGATCTTACAGTACACTTGGACAACCGCAAGGACATCATTTTTCCAAAACTACTTCTGTTACAGGACAAGCAAACTTTGGAACTCGCTTCCTGTTTCCAGAACTAACATACATCTGAAAGCATCTGAATGAAGAGGTATAGGTTCGCCTTTCCCGGGAGAAGTATTAAAAAAAAAATGTTTAAAAAATTAATAAGAAAATTGTTAAAGTGCCGTAGATGTCTGTTTAGATAGCCAAGGTCATATAGTTACCCCATGCATTTCGAAGAGGTGGAGCAGCGAAAATAGCCCTAAGATTTTATTTGTGCTTTTCCGGGGACCGAGGCTTCGCTCAGTATCAGTAGTCCAGCACACTAACCACTGATCGCCCACGTATCTTCAGTTTATTGAACTAGAATCTTAAAACAAGCTCAGGACTATGTGTCTACTTTGCTGTCTACAACAATGTCTGTAAACTTTAATTATATCTACATATTCGGCTTTTACTAGACCAATTCGGGCGTGATTTATGGCATTTTTTATCAGACTTTCGGCGATAGGCCTTGCATTCTTGATGGATATTCTTCTTGAGGGCTTCAAGAATCTGAGGCTTCGTGACATAGATTTTGAAAAACCCCACAAAGAGAAGACTAAAAATGGTTAAATCAGGCGATCTTTCAGGCCATAGCAATTCGCTAAAACGAGAGATTAGGCGACCCGGAAATGCAACCCTCAGAAGTTTGGTTGTCGCTATTATGTAAGATGCAAGAAGCAGAAGCAAATACTGGTAGAGGAAAATAATGCCGATTATATCTAATTTAGACGAGAATAGGTACAGTAGAAATTGTAGATTGTAATGCCATTACGTTAATAATGCAGAGCAGAGTGGCCAAAAGTTCCACCCTTCCTTGCCTTTTCTCAAAAATTCTGCAACTAGTTCCGAATCCATTTCTAGGCGTTGGCTGATGAAAGAATCTTACACGACTTCGTCACTGTCATCAAATGCAAGCAATTTGTGCAATCCCCCTGCAACTTGTTGTGTGCACGGTGCACCAGCCAAATTAATACAATGAAATAGTGAAAGGGTGTGTCTGGTCTGACGTCTGTCGCGTGCCTGTATAAAAGTTGCAATACTTGGCGTATCAAATCAGAATTAACTCACAGCGTTCACTGAACAGTCAAAGCTCAACAAAAATCAACATGAAGGTAAAGGATTGCCAGCTTCCAGGAGAAAATGTAACAAGAAGGACTAAAAAAAAATATTTTGCTTACAGTTCGCCATTGCTGCCGTAGTCGTGTTGGCTCTCGCCATGGGAGTGCAATCTTCTCTGATTGGACTTGGAGGTGTTGCAGGAATTCCCGGACTTGGAACCGCAGCTGTTTCCAGCTCAGGACAAGTTTTGGCCCAAGGACCCGCTCTTGGTTTGGGATGGGGCATCCCTGCCGCAATTGATATTGCTGCTAGCCCACTGATTGCTGCTGGTCATATTCCCGCTGTTGCAGCTGCTGCTGCTATTCCCGGACATGGTGCTACATATGTGGCCAAGACTCGTGGTGCTGTACATACTGCTCCATTGGCTGGACACATCCAATCGGCTGCTTCAGTTAATCTTGCTCCAGCTCCAGGTACTTGGTAAATTTGTTGATACGAAAATCCTTGACATCTCCCAGAATACTCTCATTGATACCGTTATAACGATATAGCTCCTCGATTTTTTACTTGTTCATATATTTTTTTAAAGCCGCATGTAAGACAATAAAACGAGAAATATTTAACAAGTTTGTTTATTTTTAAAAATTTTACTATTTAGCTCTATTGGTATTTTTGTAAACATAGACTTTTGGATGCACCTAGATTTTTGATGAAAAAATGACAGCAAACACAAGTTGATTGGTATACGAGTAGATAGATACCGGAAATCCGAAACCTGATATGGAATGTATCTATGTTACAAGCTCGTCCAAAAGCTGGTGTTTAAAACTTATTTTATATGACGTGCATTGGAACAAGCTTTTTATGGACACTTAAATAGAGGCATTACTGCCGTTTCGCATTCCTACTTCACTTCAAGGTTTAATTGTTTAGCTCGCTTCCATAAGATTAAAGATCAGATTAAGTCCGCATTCACAAAAAATGGAATCAGAAGCTATCCGAAAGCTAATTGATGTATGACGTTCTTAAAGGTTTTATGGTAGATTGATTAACCTCGGTAACTTGTCTGTAACTTGTTTCGAATGGCATACGTTTGGCACGTGTATATGTACTCAACTTGATCAAAGATTATTTTTTATTACCTAAATTAGTTTACCGATTACCTCCACCTATAGCTAACTTAGAGAATCTGATTTCTTATGGGAATTCCTTGTTACATTCGATTCAGATAGACTCGCCTTGTTAAAAAATAAATAAAATAAAAGTAGTTTTATGAGATAAATAATGTACAATTAATTATTTTTATGATTTTGTTTGAAGAGAAGATTAGATACGTCATTGCCCGAGAATTGGTTTGACGTATACCCTAGTTTTATGTACGTAGTTTCCTAATTTTTAAAAATTGTCCTCATCATTGTTTCGACATTATTATTTTGGTATTTATTGTATTTTAACCCTTTCGGTATTTTAATGCCATATGGCAACACGAATATTCATAACACCCATTCTCTCTCTCTCTGAGTATATTTTTTCTATTTTTTTTTCTGATTAACCTCGTTAAGTAAAAAAACTGGGTAATAGTTGTCATCATTATGCTCTCGTGAAAGATGGGTCTGCAATAGAGTTCGAATTTTTTCATCGGAAGACTATTTTTATTATTTATTTTTTACATTGATAATTGATTCCGACTGACAGATGATCAACGCCCAGCCTAAACCATTTGCTCCAGAAAGCTGAAATTTTGTAGAGAGGTTTCCCTAATCATATATACACACACTAAGGAAGGATTTTTTGAAATTCAACTCCTAAAGGGGTAAAAGGGGGGGGGGTAAAAGTTTGTAGAATGAATGGAAGAATTTTATTTTTCATCCGATTGACTTCTAACTCGGTCTATGTACATTTTATAAGAAATAAAGATAATTAATTTGTCCGATTTTGAAAATTTTGCTTGAGGTCCGTGAAACTGGCGATGACCCCTTTTAAAGGGGGCCTTTTCTTAATTCACGAACCGTTCGTCTTATCGATTTGAAACATTGAAATGCGTCCAAACTTCATAGCTGTTGAATATGCTGATCGCTTCATCTAACTCCATCGTACATACTCCAAAGATATTCAACCAGAATTCTGTAAGAATGGGGTTATACCGCTAGAGAGTGGCACACATCCTCACGATCTTTCCGGTTGCATATGTTGCACAGTGTAGGAAGATCTGGGCAGTGTGGAATATAATTAAGGATTGGCTAACTAAGAATTATGTTGTGTTCCATAGATAGTGGCTCAGTCTGCTATATAGTGTGATCTTTGTTGAGATTCCCGTGCTTCACAAACTAATTAATCATATCTATATTTTTGAAGTGTTTTCACCAATAAGGTGTTAGACATGAGATACTAACTGCTCCTTAGGTACTTTCTTAGGTAGGTTTCCTGCACGGTATATGAAGAAGAAAAAAAGACTGTGAAGGAATTTCTGTGCGTCAAATCCTGAGGACTGCGCGAGCGAAGCCGTTGGCAAAAGCTAGTACATTATAAATTTCGATTTTATTTCAATGTTTAATATCAGGCGAACAATAAAAAAAATGTAATAAATATAATACCTATGTTCCGTCAATTCAATTTGGCACAATTTTCCTTTTCTGTGTTGTCATATGGCATCAATATAATTTAGAGGTGCATTTTAAGGCATAATTTCTATGAATAAAATTATATATACCTATACCTACATATGTATAAAAATAAATTTATTTTTATGCATAAGTTGTCTTGAATATCATTACATTTTAATTTAGTTTGAATTAAAAAAAAATACTGAGTTTTATGAATATTTAATTTTTTTTAATATTTTTTTATTTTTTAATTATATTTTTTTATAAATACACGTGTTTATCTTGGAATATACTTGTTTTTTGTAGTGCTTGTAATGTTTGCAGTTAACAAAGAAAATCGAGTATAAATGCAACAATTTATTATGTCTTTTATTATTTTTTTATTTTTAAACATAAATATATATATATTTTCAAAAATCCTTATTTTTTTACAATATATTTAGATTTAAAAAAAATAATTATACATTTTTCTCTTCAATTTTGTTTAAAAATTAATTTATAAAAATAATAAAGTAAAACAAAAATATTAATTTTGTCATTTATTTTGCTATCACTTGAGACAATTGATGCCGTATGGCAACGTGTTTTTAGTAGGTTTAGCAACAAAAAAAAAAATATATTTTTTTACCCTTAGAACAAAAAAGATGTACCGAAAGGGTTAAGGTACCTACCTACTTTATGAAAAAAAAGAATAGTTAAAAACCCACAATACACTAAAAAAATATGAACATCATTTTATTCAAGCTTTAAGTCAAAGTTTGTAATATCAAGAAATATAATTATTGTTAGATCTTATTATACCATCAGTGCCTCATAATATGCTTGTCTTCTTGTGGCAGCTTTTCATCTACCTATGTTTTCCTTAGGAACCATTTTATTTTTTATAAATTATACATCGGGATCGGATGTGGTTGAATAGGTTCTCTTTGTTTCTATGTATAAAGTTTTTGTTGTAGCGTGAGATCGCTTTAAACTTTCGAAAAGTTGTAATATCCAGCTTTTGCAGACTAAGCCTTAAAGTTTTATGGTTGCATCTGTACTATTTTAAACTCCAACTTTTTGTAGGACTAATTTTTAAGAAGGCAAAGAAGTAACAGCGGACTAAATATTTCAAGATTTCGAAGATGTCTCTCGATTGCACTATGAACACAATCAACCTCCTGAATAAGAGAATGACCTAGTGATGCAAATTTCTCAATTTACCTCCAATTTTGACTTAGAGTGGAGAAAAAATTTGCAAAGTATTAAATTATTTCTTGTTCTGTGGGATGCAAGAGTCACTCTAATGCTGGATTTAAAGGGTTTTCCAATGAGGTGTTATTTTGAATGGCCCGCTATTTCGGTAGCTGTCACTTTTGAAGATTTTATTCTTTGACATTTGGCAAGTAGAAACAACGCCATTACTAAAAATTTAACGATACTCGCTTCAACAACGCATTGAAATTATTAAAAATTTACTACAAAAATGGTGAAAATCTTGAAGTCACAGTTCGCAAAACTAAAGCATTTTTTGGTCGTCGTGAAGCACCTTGTCGGACCGCAATAGAGAAATTGGTGGAAAAATTCGAGCTGTTGGGACAAGTTAGTGATGTGAAAAATAAAACGTTGCTCAAGAAGAACTGAGAATATTGCTGCTGTAGCCCAAAAGGTTGAAGAAAACCATTCCATTCCTCGTCGTTCTTTAGAATTGGGCATTCCACAAACGTCATTACACCGTATTTTGCATAAAGACTTGGGTCTTAAGGCTTATAAAGTTCAGTTAACACAAAAACTGAAGCCGGCCGATCACCAACAACCTCGCCAACAGCCCAGCGTCGATTCAAGACCTCAAAGATAAAATTCGTGAGGCTATCGAGAACATAGGGCAGCCAATTTTGCGATTTGGTTATGGAAAATTTCATGAAAAGGATGTGCTTCTGTAAGCGTGCTCGTGGTGACCATTTGGCTGATGTTGTTTTTCATTATTAACTTCCCTCCTCTTTATTATGAAATAAACATCCGATCATTTATCTCAAAAAATTACATTTTTCTTTGAATAACAAAATAACACCTCTTATTGGAAAACCATTTACATTACCACGCCACTCAATTTTCCATGACTTCAGAGAGAGAGATCCGTCAAAGCTAATGATGTGTAAGAGTGAAACCACAAGCCTAACAGTTGAATTAAGGCCGCCATAACTTTTTTATGGAGTCATGCAAAGTCTGAAGTCATGCAAAATTGCGTGGCGTGGTAATGTAAATCCAGCATAAAGCGTAATAAATTCAACTTCAGGATTATCAACTCACAAAACTTACTTAATATTCGAACAACTCCGGTCACTATGTTAGTTTGGCCACTATGAATTCCATTCCAAAACTCAAAATAAGTAATACCTGAACCTTGAGCAAAGCAAACAGTAGGTATCAGTCATATTAAAAACGTTAAGTTTTCTTTTATAGTATTAAAAGACGCAGAATCACCTATTGGGAAAACACGCTTAAAAGATTGAACCACACGACGATGATTCCACCAGTACATAAAGCACACCAAACTGTGAGTTTTAATGGTTGTAAAGGCGTCTCGACAAAGGCTTTTGGGTTTTCTCCACTCCAAATCCATCCATTTAACCAAAATTCATCGGGTTCCGAATAACTTGCTCAGATAGACGATTATGTCGACCGTTAATAGGACGTAAATTTGGCGAACCGAACCATGGTTTTCAAAATAAGTTCGCACAATTTGCACACGTTGTTCTGGCATTAATATAAAAAAAAAAACAGGCGGGTAGACACAAAAGGCCTAGCATCTCGCAACCATTCGTTTGTGTGAGTTTCTATTTTAGGGACGAATGGAAGGGACCTACAATTTTATGCCGATTGCGAACGGCTGATTTGAGAAGCTTTTTCAGGGCAGTCATACTCTCGGATGTTTGTCAGACATTCGCGAGATGTGGCGCAGTAGAAAAAACCTTAAGATGTAATTTGCGTTTTTCCGGGGATCGAACCTGGGATCCCTCGCACAGAAGTCCAGCACACTAACCACTGCGCCCACATTAATTAATCTATTCATCGTAAAATTGCAAAACGTACTAACCATAAATTAACTTTCGACTGTAAAATTGACAATCTGTGCTGTTTTCTCAAAATAATTATGCCTAAAACAATAAGTATGCTGTATGCGGTATGCCTCATCACTGGCTACGATAGACTCCAAAATCCAGCAGTGAACTTTTGCGCTGGCTAAATACAAAATACTTATAGCCTCAGCTCAACTAGGACGCCCAGTGATAACTTCAAAAACAGGCTTTAATTGTGAATCATCAACAGTCAAGATGACAGTTACCTTACTTGAGCTACTCCGACATATTTGGAGCTGAGGTCAGTGAGGATTTTTCGAGACTAGTCAGGGTCCTGAAACAGAGATGGTGGCGGATGAACCCTTTAAGGGCCAATGGTAGCTCTCACATCCCCGAAGTGGGTTACTGACACCGGAGGAATCCGTTCTCTTTCGTCCAAGGGGAAACCGACTGGGTAAATGTACCTAGTTACGAAGCAACAACAAGCCTCGGATACGGATGATTTTACTGTGACGAACCTGGCAAACGAATAAAGGACAATGAATTTCGGATCTGCACGTGGAATGTTAGGTCCCTTAACAGACGGCGTGCAGCTGAACAACTAGCGGAGGTCACTACGTGCACTTTTCACTCACTTTTCTGAGATCTTCTTTAGTATGGTATGCAAAAAACACACTGATCTAGATCTCATGTTGGGAGCTCAATCTCAAACTGCTGGAGATCGATCTAAATTTAAAATAACGGAGCTCAAGGTAGGTAAAAAAACAAAACAAATTAATTAAGTAAAACATTTTATTCTAAACAAAAAAACTTTCCTCTCTACATATTTGAAATTTCGAAACAGGAAGTAAGAATGAAAAGAAAATTAGAGATAGACAGAAGGATATAGAATGGAAAGACAGGTATTCAAATATCCCAGGTGGGGGAGGGCGAAGAAGAAATTATAACATCTTGACCAGATATCATGTGAATGTGTTGTTCATTTTTGGCAGCGCTTTCATTCTTTACCATGTTCCTGGAGCTGGGGCGACATTAACGCTCGACACTGAGTTAATGTGTCCGGCCAGTGGGGCAACGTGGGCAGCACCACGGGTCTTGGCAACATAGGTACCTCCAGCAACAGCGTGTGGAGCAACAGCAACAGCAGCAGCATGTGGAGCAACGACGGCACCAGCCCATGGGTTGGCGGCATGCACAGCTACTGATGGGCCACCCCATGGAGCAACAGCGACAGCAGCATGTGGGAGGATTGCTGGTCCAGAAACAGCGGTGTATGACAGACCGTGTCCAGCAATATCAACATGTCCCAAACCAAGTCCCCAAGGGATGACGGAACTTTGGGCACCCATGGCAAGAGCAAGGATAACGGCAACAATGGCGAACTACAAAGTAACAAAAAAAATACGTTAGTAAAAGAATCCTTTTTTTAGTCCTCTCGATGCATTGAAACTCACTTTCATGTTGAGAATTGAGATTTTCTTTTTGCTTAGAGATCAGCGAAGAACTGTTCAATTTGAGCTGGAAGCTTTGACTATGATCTGAACATGGAAATGCTGCAATTTTTATACTAAAACTAGATCACACCGCGACCATAGAACAAAACAATGCGATTGATACGTGAACCGAACCACACCTACCCTACCAAAGAGCGAAAAAGATACAATAACCAACAACAATGTCGGATTGCAGTTGATAAAAGGAAGGAAAAGTCCAGCAACTTCTATCTAGCATTGCAATTAAGTACTAAGAAAAGAAAAACCGCCAATGACAAAGCCTCAAGAGACCAATCACCAGATAGAGATAGAGAGCATGTGTTCGTAGGTATGTTCCACCACCACCTCCAAACGAACAACCGTTTAACTGACGCATAGCAGCTGCTTAGCATACAACATCAGGTTTCCTTAAATGATCGCGTTGACGAGATTGTGTCAAGTGAAAGGTCAACAATTACGGCGGCCATGGAGTCGAAAAGGGCGCCGTAACTTTGGACTTCCCCCCAGCTCACTGTTAAGGTCGACTTGAAGGTGATTCCTAAACGCGTACACTAATCGCAAAAACATAGAATTCTTACAGCCCCACCTTGGGAGCACGCCCTGAGGGCTGGTTGCACTCGTTACCTTATATGGCTACCGCACTTGCCTTGACACGCGATTTGTAGTACACCTCGGAAGCAGGCTGCTGCTAGGTGTAGCTAGTCACCAGGGTATAATTGGCATGCTGTGTCCGTTCTTGCAGCGGCTAATGGGGCACGTTCCCAACAAATCATATCTCTATCGGTGAGGTGATCTCAGCATGGACGCGACCGAACGCCGACACAGTGGGAAATGGTGGGCACACCGCTGGCTGGGTTGTCCGCATGCTAACGCTATTAATAAATCCATAAAAAGTAGACGGCATTATGTTAGGCGCGCTTTAATACAGTTCTGCTGTGTCATGTCACAGAGCAGTGCGCTAAAACAAAATATTTAAATCACTTAATGCACTCCACATAGCAACGCTGCGATGTGGTGCCAAGGGTAACACGTTTTGAGTGCTATGTGTGCTAATGCACAGTGGTGGCTGTAGGAGGTAGTTATACCTATTTTGGTCGGTGAATTGTTTATAGTTCTTCAAGATCACATGTTAAAAAGCGAACATTGCCGAAACGGATATCAAGAAGGATCCAGCTTTGCCTTTGCAGTGTGTACCTATACAAAAACGAGGAAATAAAAACGTAGACATTCGTGCAAAACTCGTTGCACCTAAATAGGGAAATTGTGAATATCTATAAGTATGTACATCGATCATTTTGAAGCAAATTAAAAAAGTAAAAAACTGAGTTGGTGGGGGCGTTTTCTCCGAAAGTCTTAATCTTAAGAGTCCCAGGAGGAAATAATGGCGATAAAAGTCGTCTTATCTTGGCTCCAGAAAAACGTGATATCCGTTAAAGATATCTTCATATTTTGGGACAGAAAAGCGGCCGTCAAATCCTTGAAATCGAACTCTATAACTTCTATAGTAGCCTTCGACTGCCGATCGTCTCTTACGGAGAACATAGTTCAACATCCATCTAATTTGTGTGACGGGGCATACAGACATTCTAGGGAATTGTAAGGCCGATGAACTCGCCAGACTAGGAACAACTCAACTAAATCCTGCCGGATAAAGGTACCGTAGGCATACCAATCGCTACCTGTGAACAAAAATTGAAGCTGGATGCTATCGAGAGTACACATCTTAGGTGGACAATTGGCACTATTTGTCTAGCGACAAAACAAATTTGATCGAAATTTTGATTTTTCTCAACAGATTGGCGCCACAATAGGTGTCATTACTGATGGGCACCGCCTGATAGGAAAACATGTCGCAAGGCTAAGCCTTTACGCAAACGACTTTTGCAGAAGTTGTTTGGATGAGAAAGAGGAGGAAACTATTCCTAATCTTCTTTGTTCCTGCCCATCTCTCTCCCGTAGAAGGAAGCTTCACTTGGAAGCCTTCGATTGCAACGACTTGGGTGATGTGACAAACACTGACTAGGTACTGACATCAGAAGCCTCTTATGCTTTATAAAGAGCTCAAAATAGTTCAACTAGTAGGGAGATCTTATATGATCCGTTTTTTTTTTTCGTAGTATCATAATGCACCTATGCTGGTCTAAGTGTGTTGGCGTTTTCCAGCTGGTAGCCACTTTCAAGTTTCAAACAACCAAAAGAAAAAGAAAAGGCTTAGAAAGACGAAAAAGGAACGCAGAAAGGGGGTTTGGAGACCTGGAATCATTACAAAATCGCTAACCAGGAAACAAGAAGCAGACGACCTGCCATTCGAATTCGAAAATACATGGCCTCATTGACAAGTTCTGCGTCAACTTATCTAATCGCCTGCCTGCTCTCTTGAAGGATATATTTTTTCATGAGCTCCGTAAAATATGCTATTGCTTTTAAGACCCTCATCTGACAGGTGCCACTTTTAATTAAATCGTTATTGTTCACAATAAAAAATCGCTTTGGCCCAACCCAACTAACTAGTTTTTCTGTGACTTTTGACTACAATGTTGACAGTTTGGTAAAATATCCTATTGGGGCTTAATAAATTAAATAATTTTGAATTGTCCCTTCAATGTCATTCACTGTTAATAGTTGATAAAGAAAATGTCTGCGTTTAGTACCTACCATAAACAAATAACGTTCCTGATAGTTACGATAAAGTCACTACCTTGACAACACTTTTATTTAGTGCGCATATTCTCATTTATTGTGGGCGCAGTAGCGCAGTGGTTAGTGTGCTGGACTATGGTGCGAGGGATTCCAGGTTCGATCCCTGGAAGAACACAAATACATCTTAAGGTTTTTTTTATACTGTGCCACCTCTCGCGAAAGCCTCACAAGAGGTATGACTGTCCTGAAAAAGCTTTTCAATTTAGCGGTTCGGAATCGGCATAAAATTGTAGGTCCCTTCCATTCGTCCCAAAAATAGAAACTCACACAAACAAATGGTTGCGAGATGCTAAGCCTTGGGTGTCTACCCTCTGTTGTGCCACCTATTTATTTTTATTCTTATTCATGTTCGGTCACAAATTATTGTACCTATTCTTTTGGATTGTGTCAACAATAAGCAATCAAGGATGTCAGCAATCCGTCTTATTTTCACGCAACTTTTCATATAATTGTCCTCCTAACTATAGGAGCTCAGAGCAGCGGTCCATTTCAGTCTATTACAATAAACGGCGGATTATTGAAAGAATCATCCAGAAAACGACTTATCGTCACTAAACTTTTTAGAAAATCAACTTTGATAATTATAGTTCTAGGGTTGAGACCTTGTAGTTTATACGATCTCCTTACAATTTAAAGTTTCCAATTGAAAATACAATTTCGCAGTTTAATTAATAAGTAAATAGTTGGCGCAAAAGGTCCGTGTAGGCGTCCAAGGCCTAGCTTCTCACAACCATTTGCTCGTGTGGAATGAGAAAATTCTTATTTTTCATCCGATCGATTTCAAACTCGGTATGAGTAGGTATCTTCTACGTAAAAAATAAGGAAAAAAAATTTTCTCTTATTTTGAAAATTTAGCTTGAGTGAGGTCGGAGTTATTAGCAACGGCAAAATTGGGATTCAGTTTATCGGGAACATTTTTTTTAATCCTATTGATCGCGTAAAGTAAAGCACACTACGCCGGTACATACTTCTGTAATGGGACGGGAGTGAAGCCGCGAATATGCTTGTTATTTATATAACGGTGGGGGTCCATCTCCATATACAGAAGAGTATATGTACCTCCTTAGAATTCTGTAGTAGGTCTGTTCCTGTGAGCTTCACATTTTACTAAATTCGTTTCCTGTTCCGTTTATAAAGACACCTATCGATAGAGCGAAAAATGTCTCCTTGATTAAAAATCCTAAACATTTTTACTAGACTCTATTTCTGTAGCTAGAGGAGGAACCAATCGAGAGAGCAAATAGTTTCTCCTCGACGTACAATTGAACCAGAATGGATCAAAATACACTTAAAAATTTCTATATGGATATTGGATATAGTGAACACCTCGATATAGTGAACAGCTAACATTTTACACAGAGTACTCTAAATAGTGAACAATCGAAAACCTTTAAATAGTAAATAACATTTTTGCAGCAACTTCAAGCCGAAAACCACAAAAAAGAGAATCACAAATAAAGCGGCCAATCCCCGTAAATTGTACTTTTACGGGGATAATCCTTTGATTGCTTCAAAGGCGGTTGTTACTTGATATTTGTTTGTTATTTTTGTCGAGTGCGTTTGTGTGCATTCGATAGCGTTTGTGTCGTGTGACAGTATCTACCTACTACAAAGAGAGCTTGTACACGGCATGTATCCATTGGGACCATTCGCTGACGTCAAAATGTCCGATTATGAGCGGTAAAATCAATTTAATGAATTTCAGCGGTATCCCATCCTCACCAATTGCATTCGACTTTATCGATGCCAAAATGCCAATGGCATCAGACTCAGTTATAGAAACGAACTCTAGCACTGGTGATGGACTACTTGAACTGAAATGAGGGATATTGATATGACTCACTTGATCATCACCAGAGAGAAAATGATCATTCAACGCATCAGGATCAATCTCGCCAACAGCACAATTGTCATTATTAATACCAAGCTCACGTAAATTTCTCCAATTTTGATGGTAGCGTATCACTGAGTTTAGCGCTGAAGTAGCGGCGTTTAGAGGCACGGGTGACACTAGTTGCGTAATTACGGGCGACTTTATACGAATTCCAGGTATTAGTGTTTGGCAATCTCTTCCACCTACTGTAAGACCTATTTCTGCTTTTGATCGCATTAACAACATCGGCTGTAAACCATGGACAGTTCTTGTCACTGATTTTAATAGTTTTCGTAGGAACAATACTTTCATACAAATATGCAACAATGGACTGGAAACAATTAATTCTCTCATTAGGATCGACAACAAGTCTACAATATTCCCACGGTGCTAGGGATACATATTTCTCTTTCAAGGGCAACAGCGTCGATGGAATTTAAGTCTTTGTAAGAAAATTCAGCAGGAATTATAATATGCTTAAAACTTATATCGTAGGTCACAAAGAGTAAATCATGATCAGAGATGCCATCAAGTGACAGTTGATCAAGGAGTAGAATTGAAGAATTGTCAGCAACAATGACTAGATCTAAAAGACTAGGAACTGTGTCAGGAGAGAAATGTGTCGCGTTTGAGTTAACAATCGACAGACCAATCGAGGAACAAAAATCAGAGATTTGATATGCACGAGAATCCCGTCTAAACAAATCAGCATTAAAGTCCCCACAAATAATAATATGCTCATATAATGCAGAAAAATTGGAGAGGGTTGAAAAAAATGGTTCAGGAGAAGTACTCCTATTGGGACAATACACGCAGGAGATTAAGCATTTTGTATAATTATCAGATATTTCCGCAATTACGAAATCGACCATAGATCCTTTTGAGATAGCCATAGGTTTGCAAGTTAAAGTGGACTTACAATAAATAACAACCCCACCACCAATTGTAGTTGTCACTCTATCACTTCTAAATAAATTGTAACTAGCGATTTTATAAACTACATCTTTAATATCGGACTTAAACCAGGACCCAGAGACGCAAATAACATCAACACAGGAGTTAATAAACAAATATCGCAGGTAATCAAGCTTTTCTGCATTAAGACTACGTGCGTTTAAATAGCAAATTCGGAATCCCTCAACATGTCTAGATAACACATTAACCATAGCAGTGGTAGAGCAATTTTTCACCACAATGCGAGAAGGCTTAGGAATTTGACGAGACATTCTATTGAAATCAAAATCGTATTTATTTAACTAACAAGTAATGCAGCAACGAGAATAATTCACAAAAAATAAACACAGAAAAATAAAAAATAAAATAAATATTATCAATATGTATTATGCTGCTAAGCTGCTGTAGGTATCCAATGAGTTGTGTATGTTGAAGTTGAAGTCTACGCGAAAATGCGGTCAAAAAGCCAATTTCTGAACGCAAGAAGCAAACATTACCCCCCATATTCGCGATTTTTTCAATAAACAAAGTATATTTCTATGTACATATTTTAAAATAATTTTACAAAAAATATCAACCTTGTTATAGTGAACAACCTGGATACTGTGAACAGGCCTTGAAAAAAATAGTTCACTATATACAGACACGACTGTAATTTTATGTATATTTAACGAATTTTACTGATAAAAGTACGCCGGAATCATTATTTTTTATTTTAAGAAAATCTATGGTTAAACGTACATTATAACATTTCCAAAGTCCAAAGCGTAGGTATTTTAGTAAAAATGTCAATTTGCTCCGCAAAAGTATTTTGACTCCACTGTCCAATGGTCACTCACATCTTGAACTGTGCTTGAACTTTTCTGCATTCGTGGATGAATGCAGGCAGGCAGCCAGCAACCAGCAACTTTGACAGAATGTTACGCGGTCGCATTTCCTATACTGAATTACTGTGTTGTTGGCTTTGGCTCCCCCATGCAGCGGAATGCGCCATAATTGATTGAGGGCACATACAGTGCATGAAAATAATAGCCAAACCAATCCCAGAGTACGAATTTGTCGATGGGGAAGCGTGGCACACTCGCTCGCCCTGCTGCACTGCACATGTGCAGGTGGCGGCAATTATAATTATGAGTATTGAACTGCACAGAGTGTTGCTGGGGCTGGGTGTGTAATTAGGTCGGAGAATTGCCACCATTACAATATTATGTATAGTTTCGCAGTGATTGTGGCTTTATATCTTTTCCGGTTCACTTGAGCTACAAAGTGGTTTCTGTTGTGTTTTTTTGTTTTTGATTCTACCTTTTATTGACCTGTCTTTGAAAGGAGTTGACATTGAGATAGATATTCCTGTCCGCTTCCTACACACTGCTGTCCTGGCGAGCACCACTTGGGAAATATAAAGAACATGTTGTGGATGGTGTGGTCCCACTTGCAAAGAAATCCGCAATCGGTAAGTTCCAATCTGGCAAACCTGTTCATTGTTATCAAATTTATTTCCTTTTTGCATGTGTAGAACATGACAACATGGGTTGGAATTTTCGGTTTTGCTCATAACCGGAAATCACACACAAATTTCAGAAATATTTGTGTTGGACATAAAAGAACAACTTGCTGATTTATTGTGACCACAAATAAGTTTTATGTCGAAAGGGAACTTATTGGTGTATCTGTGGGATCGAATTTGGGTGTGAATGGATTTCGACGAATACTGTAAGCCAAGGAGAATTTTTTAATTCTTTTAGCCAGTTTCAAATTTGATGGCAGAAATGTTGTTAGAATCGAAAGTGAACATCAAATTCATTATTTTACTTGTGTTTCGTTGTGATTTTATAAAAGTATTTCATTAGAAACTATCATCATTTGGACGTGAATTTGAGGCTTAATTATTATAAGCCTCTCTCGGAATCTCCTTAGTCGAATATTCAAATAACCCAAAATTGCATACCTTCTCAGTGGTTAGTGTGCTTTACCACTGAGTGGGGTATCTCAGGTTTGATCACCGAAAAGCACAGATTACATCTCAAGATTTTTCCTATTGCCTCACCTGTGAGAAGCTAGGCCTAGGGTCATATACGGACCTGTCGCTAGTTTGGTTTTTATTGGTTTGTAGTAGGTATACCTACCTTTACCTAGGGTCAAAGATCAAGTGGAAGTCACTAAAATGCTTTTGTATTCAAAGACTTAATGCAATCTGTAACTATTGTAGGATAGATACTTAACTTATGCTGGCACTGGCATGCAACCTGATTATTGTACCTACTTTATTAAAAAGATATGATGTAATCATTTGGTTAAAGCTCAGTACCTATCTCTATGCTTATTGTAAGATATACACAAGTTATGTGTGGGGTGTGATCTGAATCCATAGTGCTCCGCAATCAATACTGTCTATTAATCGATGGATAGAAAATGAGAAAACTGCGAGATACTATTACAATAGTGGTGCGGCTGTTCACGTACTATATTCGTTCCATGGTGAACTATCTGTTTATTTAAATAGGAAGTAATGTGACAAGTCGATTGATGGGGAGATCCAGCCAAACATAAATTGTATAGGTAGGTAACGAGCGTTTCAAGAATTTCTCTAGAAATGAGGTGAATTAATAATATTAATTTAATGTTCAATGATTTGAGTGCATTGTTACAATGGATTGAAGTCACATACGACAATGAAAATTAGAATCATAGATCTAACGTTTCCGTATATGAAATAGGTACCTAACCATTTCGGTCAATATATGGACTGAAAGAAGGTACCTACTCAGTTCAAATTTGTAAAAAAGTAATTTGATATATTTGGTCAAAAAATTGTTAAATAATTCTTTTTATAGAGAAGCAGCAAAAATATTCATTTCACTGACAAACCTGCAGATTTAGAAATTACCTGCCATCTAAGGAAGGTATAGTGCACATAATGTGCGAATGCTAAAAAAAATACTGTTTAATTCAGAGCGCAATCTTTTCAATTAATCACGTTGCACATGTTGAAAGGGGTGCCATAGCCAGAGCTGTTACTATAATACTGCGGATAAGAAAGAGCATCGGAAGTTGCAAGATTTGAATGCTTTGTTGTTCCTTCCTTTCAAGTTTTTTAACAACGCTTTCTATTTATCGTTTCCTGTCTCTGTGAAAGTTGCCAAGTCCACTATTCAATATAGCTAGCCCACATTTCATCACACATTTTTAAATTTGAGTTGGCCTCGACTCCAGTAATCACATTTTTTAAGTGCTTGGTGTTTGGTATACCCAAACTAGTTTCATTGAATACTACATTTGCATATTTTTGTTACATTAAAGGCACCACACCCCGTTGCCTAATATTGGCAGCATTTCTTAAAATTTCTATTTTTAAATACCTATCATTGTTGTGTGATATGTGCACGCCCCGTTGCCCAATCTTGTCCAGATTTCCCGAAGTGCTTAGTACAGATAATAATATATCCAATTAAATTTTTGCAAGAAGAAACAAAAAAAAAAAAAACTGTAGGTTTGGTTAGATTATTAATTAAGGGTGACAAGCCACACTTAGGCTTAGGCCCATTTGTTTGGTTAAGAATCTGGAAGTAGCGGAAAGCAAATAAATGTAGTCTTTGTCCGTTAATTATAAAAAAAACACGTTCAATTCATTTAATTCAATACGAACAATAATGATTTATTAAAAAAAAAAGTATTAAACTATAGGGGGTACAAAAGAAAATTTAATTGGGATATTTTAGGGAGAAAACTTAGCGGGGTTTCTTAGCTCTTACTTAGCTGGTCGACTATTGACTCTTTTCTCCTTTTGCTTACCTACTTTTCTTTTATTTCTTCTTTACCTTTCTTCTTATTTTTAGTACATATGTATTACATATTCTAGTACTACATACAATGAATACACTTCTCGACTGTACTTTATTAAAATAATGAATTCATTATTCCACACGGTCATCCTGAATATCGTCTGTCTCAGACTAATCAAACTCGCTATCAGGTGTACTAAGGATTCTCCAAGGCTTCATGTAGTCAACCGCTGTCGACGCCTGGTTTAGACCTTCATGTTGACCAACCTTCTTCACTTCGTATCGATCATTCCTCTTCACTCGTGTCACCTCATATGGCCCCAGATATTTTGAATATAATTTTAATCCGGTCCCGAACTGAGTACGTAAGATTGCCACTAAGTCACCAAGCTTGTACTTCACTGGCTCCTTCCTATGTTTATCGAAGTCCTTTTTATTAGATTTCTGTACCTACCTTGGTAATTTCTTTTCTAGCTAGGTCTCGCATTTCTTTTCTCTCGTCCTCGAACTGTTGTAATATTTCTTCCTCGAAAAGATTTTTAAGTTGCAGGTCATCGGGTGAGAACATAAGAACACCGATCAGTAATTCGAAAGGCGTTTTCTTCGTGCTGCGGGAAACCGTAGAGTTTATAGTACTTTGTACCCGACTGACAAACTTAATCCACTTCATGGGTTCGATGATGATCTTATTCATCCGCTCCACTTGGCCGTTTCCTCTAGAAACTCCAGTCGTAATCATATGATGCGATATATTGTTCTTTTTGCAGTACTCTTTGAAAACAGTTGCAGAAAATGCTGTTCCCTTGTCCGTGAATATGCGACGAGGGTGACCAAAGGTTTCACTTTGCAAATCTATTTTTCGTAGAACTTCCGCGGTGCATCTCTTTACTGGGTAAATCCACGTGAATTTTGAAAATGCATCCATAACAACAAGTATTTGTACGATTTCGCTGTAGACGGGAGCGGGCCCAAGTGATCCATATGGTAGGTGTGTAATGGCGTATCCGGTTTAATGATTGGGTTGAGCCAACCTTCCTTTTTTCCTTGCTTTCTCGATACCAAAATGCATGCAATGCAGTTCCTTATCACTGATTCTATGTGGTTTACCAGGTCTGGGATAAAATAGTCCTGTCGAATAATAGCCTCAACTTTCTGTGCACCAATATGACCTCTCTCATGAACATTTCTCATGACCTACTTTCTCAAACCTTTCGTACAGAACTCCACAACGATTTTCAAAACCGTCATTCTGCTGCGTCTCCAACAATTTAAGCATGCGCAATTTTCATCTGACGATTGCGCTTTGCGAACCATTTGAATGATACCATCTTCAACCCTCAACATTGCTGGGAATCTGCTCAAAGCATCTACGTGCCGCATAGAGCTTCCAGAACGGTGATGAATTTGGCATTGGAATTCTTCTATTTGCATTGCCCAATTTGCTACTTTGCTGTTAAGTGTCTTTTTGGCCATCGTAAGCTTAAATGCTTTACAGTCAGAAAAAATCTCAAATGGTAAAACCTCAAGATCGTAGCTCGAGTAGTTCCTTTCTGCGCTGGTGGTCTTATAGCTTAAGAAAAAGACTGGATGAAACTGATCGTCGGAGTGCTTTTGCATTAACATGGCACCGAATCCCTCTTTGCTCGAATCCGTGTGTAACTGTGTAGGTAATGTAGGATTAAACAATTTCAGGATAGGCTCCTCACACAATCTATCCTTCAGATCCTGAAAAGCGCATTCTTGGCTTTCTTCCCATACAAATTCTCCTTCTCCACCTTGACTATCGGCAAAAATGGCGATAGATATTCCTTGCGGATATTACATTGTATATAGAAACCATGACATGGCCTCCTCAATCTCAGTCGCCTTGATTTCCCCCTTGAACAGGTGATTAGAAAAGCGGAAGCAGATTCTACAATTTAGATGTTTGGCGAAAACACATCCACCCAGCATCCATACACATCCAAAGCAGACGAATCCATATCCACTGCATGACCCTACGTCACTTCTAAAATAAGTCACTGAAATAAGAAGTGACGTTTGTTCAATGTTCAATGTATAATAACTTCAGCCGTTGGATGATGAATTTGTATCCAGTCTACCTTTTGCTGGTTCGTAAGCAAAATAATTTGGTACAACTTTGTAGGACGACCTTTAGCCATATTAAGTCGAGATCCCCAGGTTCCGTTTCTGCTTTTCTTTCACACGCCAGATCTGTTCGGGCAAACACACCTAGTCCTCCCTTCCCTTATATCGAAAAGTAGTTCGTATCCTGGACAGCGAAGATATATGTAGCCAGTGTTTGACTTTATTTGAGTCTCGGTTAAGACTAGGACGCCTGGCTTTTTTTCTTGCAGATGCTGGTGCACGCAGCAATCTGTTGCCAGCTTTCTTCTGTTAGTGTCCGTGTTTAGTCTCTTTTGTCTTTGGGATCGTTGTTGTCTGTCGTCTTGCAAGTCCTGTTGATGAATATTTGCATGTTGAACTCCCTGAGATAGCCCCCCCCCCCTTCATAACGTAACCAGACGCTGTCACTCCTCCAAATCTCAAAGGAACCCCACTCGAGTTCATTATAGCAGCGCTAAATATCTGGGGCTGAGGCTGTTCAGGAAGCTCTTCTGGAGTGAAAATATTGCCGAACGCGCTAAGAAATCCCTAGTGGCTCTATAGTCTATACTGCTTCAAAAGGGCTGTAGGCTCTCGATGGGGCCTTCAACCCGATATAATGCATTGGCTTTACTGCGGTCATAAGACCGATAATTCTATATGGTGGTTGTGTGGTGGCCAGCCTTGAACATAAGTTCCAATCTAAAGGTCTTAGAGGTGATTCATCGCTTGGCATGTATGTGCATCACGGGCGCACTGAGGACATCTCCAACCGCCGCTCTGAAAACCATGCTTAACCAACTTCCACTAGACATCGTCAGTAAAGAATATGCCACCAACGTGGCGATCAGATTAAGGGAATTTAAACACTGGAGAGGGCAACCAATTGGACACGCCAGCATTCTTCTACAAACGATCCCCCTGCCCACCACTACCGACTATCTGCCTACGAAAATCAATTTCGAAAGAGGCTTCACCCATGAAATACCGGACAGAAACCAGTGGGATTCACAAAATGTCCTACACAAATCACTGTCAATATTCACAGACGGTTCTAAGACACTAGAGGGAGTGGGCGCCGGAGTCTTTTCAGAGGAATTGAACCTGGGCCTCTCCTTCAGTCTTCCGAAACACTGCAGTGTTTTTCAGGCCGAAATTACAGCTATTCGTCAAGCTACAGCGTGGCTGTCAATTAATTCGGTATCGCAAAGGGATATCGTCATATACATTGATAGCCATCAGGCTGCAATCAAATCCCTAATATCCAGCGAAATAAGATCCAAGGCGGTGGAAGATTGCCGCGTATCTCTAAACGAGATAGCTGGACAGTACAACCTCACCCTCTGCTGGGTTCCAGGTCACTGTGACATCCCAGGGAACTGTGCAGCAGACGAACTAGCAAGGCGAGGCTCCTCTGGCGTGGAGAGCATAAGCCTGCGCAACGTGTATGCACCACTTTCCCACGCTAAACAAATAATTTATGCGGACGCAGTAATGAATGCAGGCTTCAGATGGAAATATTTGGGATACTGCGATACTGCCAAGCTCACCTGGCCAGCTCTGGACGCAAAGCGATCCAAGGAGCTTCTTCGACTTAAAAGATCCACCATCTCCAAAGTCGTTACTGCATATTAGGCAGACACGCCCAAAGGCTTGGTCTGCCATATAATGACTTCTGCAGAAGCTGTAGGGACGAGGAGGAGGACGAATCCGTCACTCACTTTCTTTGCAGCTGCCCTGCCCTGGCCAATCTAAGAAGGGCCTACTTAGGAAACTATTTTCTCAATGATCTCAGTGATCTAGGTAACATCAGCGCCGCTAACATTCTTGGCTTTATAACCGGCAGCAAATGGTTTACCTACATGAGTAGCCAGTAAAGAAACAGCTCCCCAAATCCCAGTGGTATGCACAATGGGCTGAATAACGGCCTAAGTGTTTCTCTCATCGAGAGCCACTTTAAACTAACTAACTAACTAACCAGACGCAGACATAATACAAATTTATAGCTCAACGAAGTAAATTTTTATAGCTTCAGTTATACAAACTGCCTTTATTTAAAATGCTATAGAAATTAACAAAAATCCCAATACGTAGTTTCATATAAACAAATAACAAAAGCATAGCAATAAATAATGCAAACAAAGCATTACTAAACAAATAAATATTTCTCCACAAAAATCTATATTTTTTTCCCTATCACAAGACCGTGCAAATTTCTTTACTTACTAATTATCTAATTTGTCTATAGATACATACATATATCCACTACAATGAATAATTTTAACCTCTTCGATGATATCTACACGAAATTCCCCAAAGTAAACAAACAAACAATCAAACAAAACGAATAAAAGCCCCACCTTGCCCCCCTAAAAACCTTTGTTATCGAACGCCCGTTGTTTACCGATATGCATTGCATTCATTATCAGCTTAGTCATAATGGATCGGCAGTACTCAAAATGAAATTAGATACACACACAGGTGTTAAAAGTATTTTTGGCAAATTTCCTCCCATTTCCAGTCAAAGTAGATACTTAGCTATGCCAATAGCTACCCAACCAATCTATATTTTTATCTTTATGACTTTATTCGGCGATTAAAACTCTAAACAGTCCATTCGACTTGGACTGTCATTCATCATTGCGATAGCCAACCGGTTACCGGCTGTCATTACGTCGTCTGTCCATCAGTCGACGACTGGTCATCGTCACTCTCCAGATATAGGTAGTGGTCAGTGGTGGTGGGGGAAGACGAGTACCTAATACTTTGCAAAATATTTTCGCTTTTGCGATATTCACATCAGTGCCTTGAAGTGCGGGAACGATATTCGTATATCTAATCGGTTTTCTGTTCGATTTTAGTGCACACTATTGACATAATTAGACAGCCTTGCACACACAGTTGTGGCCTGACTGACCCGATAAATAATGACACTTCACCCGTTTGTCATTACGAAGCACTGACCTCGAGCCGAGCGCAGCGCAGCAGCTTCGGATACAAAGCGTCACACAAAAGCAGCTTTTTTTCTATCTACTATAGACAAAGAGCAACTTTTCGTTTCGTTTGACTCTTCATAGTGCACTATCTGTGCGGTGGCAGCGGCGGCGGTGTGTTGGCATCTCCTTCGATGAGATAGTCATACAAAGACGTCTACGTCTACGTCTACCCCATCGTTGTCGGATCGATAGTCCACCCAGTTTTGGAATTCTATCAAAACGGGTAGCAATGAAAACACACAATAGATTCGCGCGAGAGTGCGGCGGTGATTAAAAAGCGAAAAAAGAATCGAAAATAACCCAAGCCGATGAATTAATTAGCGAGTGAGAGAACGCAAGTGAAAAAAAAAAAAGGAATTTCGAAAAGTGTAATCAAGATTATGTACGTCGCAGCACTTGGCGTATCCCCGACAATAACAACGAGACTACCCACCGGACGACGACTCTACGTCGACATCCACATCGCTATTTCTGCAATCACGGTGTTGGTGCGGCGAAACTCTTTCGAAACAGAAAGATGACACAGTTCGCTGGGAGACGTTCGTTTGATAATTTCTCACAATCGGACCCGAAAAACTCTTCCAGTTCCAGTGGTGCCGGAGACTCCTAGGTCTTCGTTGTCGTCGCGGTTCGGTTCAATTAATCGACTACAGTGTTGTGTACACGTCTGTCAATCATTTATGCAGGTTGTCAATACTCTATAGTGTGCGGATATGTTTAACCAGTTTTATATGGCCCATCAGCCATCATCATAAACATAAGTGACGACAAGACACCTGAAGAAGCTTCGTTTTTGTGCAAGTGATATTCGAGTGATAAGTGCACGCACAAGAGTGTGACGCAATGACGTCGTCGGTGGATAATCACCACCATGTGTCGTCCTATGATATTGGAGCGAAGCCATTCCGACATGACCCCAAACGGGGCAAATGGTCATCACGAATGGACTTTTATTTCGCTTGTCTGTGTCAGAGTTTTGGATGGGAGGCACTCTGTGATATTCCAGTTTATATCTTTTTTACCGGAGGAGGTGAGCATAATGGGGTGGCTACGACTAGCTGTATATGTGATAGACAAACATAATAAATAAAATTGGGAATACTTTTGAGGGGGTGGGAAAGCTTTTGCGTTTTAGGGAGATGTGCAGGAGTTGAACTTTTGATGCATTTTCTTGAAGCTTTAGAAGGGTGATTCGATTATCTGTAGTCTAGGCGCAACAGTTTGTTATGGAAGAGTTAGAAAATGTTACTTTTAACTGTTTTCTGTTTGTTAAATGTTAAGTAAATTTTTCTTAGACTATAATATCTAATATAGTTTTCCTTTTGGTTTTACATAATATACAATTTGAATTCCTACAGGAGATTGGAAATCACAATTTAGAAGTTCTTAGTTCAAGTAGGTTACGTTTCTGACTTAGGTAGGTAGGTAGCTGGCAAAATGCTGGTAGGTATCGATTTTAATTCAAAAACGAATTTGCAAATTTCACGATACACAGTTGCCGTTGGCGCGTGAATGTGTGCTCTTCACCCCTAGTCCTAAACAATATTTTTCTACTTTGTAAAGCATTACCGGTACCTATTTTATTGCTCAGATAGCTACACTCAGAAAAAACGAGCTAAAATCAAGAATATTAGTGTCATTTCAAGATTGAGCTCATTTTTTCAAGACCAAAAATTCTTCTTTTTGGATTTTTTGCTACCTTGCGCCGCTCGCCTTTAGCAAGCAAACAAACTTATATTTGGTCTACTTAAGAGTACACTTTGAGTGTTTCATTGAAATCTGTCCAGTCGGTTTCGCGCTTTCAGGAGATAAAGATTCCTAGTTTTATTATAAGTACAGACTAGCTTTTGCCCGCGGCTTCGATCGCGCAGTCCTCAGGATTTGGTATACACAGATATTCCTTCACAGTCGGTTAGTTCATTCTTTTATATTTATATATCGCGCTGGAAACCTACCTAAGAAAGTACCTAAGGAGAAGGTAGTATCTCTAAAAAAATGTGTTTAATGCCCTTTTGGGGAAAACAGTTCAAAGATTATATGATCAATATTTTTGTTAGTGACGCGCTGGCATCTCAACACAGATCATACTATAGCAGATTGAGTCACAATCTATGGGACAAAACATATTTCTTTGCTGGCAAATACGATAAGCACCATCTTTAGAATATAGGGGAACATTTACCCCTTATTTTACCCTTACTTTGGGACGCATTACAAAGTTAAAAATTGATACGGCGAACGGTTCGTGAGTTAAGAAAAGGGCCTCTTATAAGTGGTCATCGCCAATAACTTGAGCCCCAAGCAAAATTTTCAAAATCGGAAAAATGAATTATCTCTTTTTCTTCTAATAGAGTAAACAAACTAAGTTTGAAGTCGATCGAATGAAAAATAAACTTATTGACCCCCCTTTTACCCCATTAAAGGTTGAATTTCCAATCTCGAAGAAAAATTGTTCTTTATTTCTGATAGAGAGTACACAAACCGAGTTTAAAGTCAATCGGTTGAGAAATAAAAATCTTTCCATACAAACTTTGACCCCCCCCCCCTTTTACCACCTTCCTTAGTGCTTGTACACATCATAAAAAAACCTCTGCGCAAAATTTCAGCTTTCTAGAGCAAATGGTTTAGGCTGGGCGTTGATGATCTGTCAGTCGGAATCTTCATTTTTATATAAAGGGTCCGCCAAATAACTTTTTTTTTTGAAAATGCTATAAAAAAAAAACTACTGAATATTTTCTCAAATTTCTTTTTTTATTTGAAAGTACAATCCTTCCGGTTAATAATGGAAAATAATTTCATTCAAATGGCTGCCTCGGCTGGCCATGCAGTAGCCTACACGATCGGTCCAATTTTTAAGCAGATTATCGATTGTGTGCAGCTGTATTTTACCAATGGCTTTACGAATATTGTCCTTTAAAGCGTCAATTGTCTCTGGCATGTCGGCGTAACACTTATCTTTTACGGCACCCCACAAATAATAGTCCAACGGTGTCAAATCGCAGCTCCGCGGTGGCCAAACGACATCAGCTCTGCGGCTGATAATGCGATCTTCAAAAACAGGGCGCAAAACATTGAGTGTAGCTTCGGCTGTGTGGCACGTAGCGACGTCCTGTTGAAACCAATGTTGCCAATATCCTCCTCTTCAATTTTTGTGAACAAAAATTCGTTCAACATGGCCCGATAACGATCGCCATTGACTGTAACCGCCACTCCTTGCTCATTTTCGAAGAAAAATGGCCCGATTATGCCTCTGGACCAATATCCGCACCAAACAGTGGCTCGTTTTGGGTATATCGGCTTTTCAATGTATGCGTGCGGGTTTTCTGTGCCCCAAATGCGACAATTTTGCTTGTTTACATACCTGCCAAGATCAAAATGAGCTTCATCTGACGGTGCTTCTCTTCTTCCAAAATCCGTACGCAATTTTCGCACACATTCTGCAACATTACCATGATTTTCAAAGTAATGTCGCAATATTTCCCAGCGTTGTTCAAGCGTATACACAAACATATTCGTTCAGCGGAAGGATAAAACTAATTATCTGTCAAATCAGACATGAGCTAAGTGTTACCATTCGCAAAATAAGCACTAGTTGAAAAAAAAAACGTTAGATGGCGGACCCTTTATAGAGATATAGATATCGATATAATGTGCACCCCCTGCATCGCCCTTCCTCTACATGGTCTTGCTACTTGTTTATAATACCTACTGCATTTCCTTTCCTTTGTTTCCCTCTTCCTATGGAATCGAAACAACTACCCCAACCCTACCCTGTTAACATCTTTTAAGATTGTTTCGGCTTATTTCAAGAACATATTAAGATTTAGCACGTAAGAATAAAAAAATCTTAAATCAAGCTTGATCATATTAGATTTTTTAGCTTGCGATTTTTCTCCGAGTGTACTATTCTTTCGTTACCAATAATATTCTACCTAGTTGTTCTTTATTAAATGACCATTTTTAAATAAGATAATTTTTTAAATATGCAAACGGAAAACGCACTTTTGAACATTTTTGAGCGTTTTTAGGAAAACTTTATTATAGATACAAAAATCTATTTCTGAAATATCAAATTTTTGTGGGATTAATAATAATTGACGTATCAGGTCTATAAATAATATAAAACTCTAGGGCACTATGGGCTTTATTACCCCACTGCATCACCCCACTGTTCCAAACATTTTTGTGGGAGTGACAATCTGAACATTTTTTTTTAATAATTAATAGAGTTTCCTTACTACATTCTCTTTTAAAATACTGAAGTTAATTTTTTTTTTGGCTCATATTTATGTGAAATGTTCTTCTCGAAAAGTTTTAAAGTTTGTGAGAACAGTAGAGTAGATAGAACATTTATAACAAATTCAAAGGGTAAAAATAACATTTTCGAGTTATATAAAGGGTGTCCTAAAATTCACTCACTCAAAATTTGAATTTTGCGCCATTTAATAGTACAGTGATGCCAACGGAAAAATGATAACAATGTGACAGCTGACAGTTAGGGGTTAATAAAAATAGAGCGCTATACAAAAGAACAACGCTTTTTCATTGTTGAGCAATATTTTAAAAATAATGAAGATTTGCCAGCTGCCTACAGTCCGCAATTTTTAAAACCATCAACTGTGAAGAGAATAATTGACAAATTCAGGGAGACTTGATCAAACACTCTGGGGTGTCCTGTCCTGTCACAACACAAGTCGTTTAACAGAAAACATCGAAGCAGTTCGCGAGAGTATTGCTGACAGTCCAGTAACATCAATTCATCGCCGTAGTGAAGAATTGGGAATTTCGAGAAGTTCACTAAGGCGAATTCTCACGAAAGACTTGAAAGGTTAAAACTGCAAGCTATTCAGTTGAAAATTAATGATGTTCGTTATCGTGACCCAGTTTTTAGTGCCTAAATTACAAGATAATATGGATGTGACCAACATGCCACAGAAACAATGCAATTACAGCATCAGTCATTTCCTAATCGTGTAATCGGTCGTTTTTGCGATCAGAATTGGCCATCCAGATTTTGCGATTTAACGCTATTGGACTTTTTTCTTTGGGTGGGGGTTTTTGGAAGTCAAATGTCTATGCAAACAAGTCCACGAGCAGCAACGCCTTGAAAAAGTAAATTGGAAGATGTATTAATGAACTTCAGCCACATTTATGCGAAACGGTCATAGACAAATTTCAGAAAATGAGTAGGGTAAGGTCAGGATCATTTGACAGGCAGGAGGAATTGACATCAGCACTTTTCTGAAATACTAAAACCCCGGCAGCACTTTAAATTATGAGAAAACGAAGGTAGTTACGATTGGTTTGAGTGATAAATAAGCAATTACTGTGGTCTAGAAACTAGAAAATAAGCGAAGTAGACGTCTTTTTTTATTTTTGTGCCCATTTCATCTAACTTTTATGGTAAGCAATCCAACTGTAATGTTTAAATTATGTAGCCTTTGACATTGAAAGTGCAATGTAGTGCACCTTCATTCGTTTTAAAATCATTTCATTAATAAACAATAGTTTAGGTATTTTAAGCACCATTACAAAAGTTTTTTTTATATAAGTCCCAAAAGTTATCAGAAAGGAGGATTTGACATTCTTGCTGAAGGAGGAATTGACATACCTAATACCAAACCTTCCTTTATGAGTCAAAATAAAAATTGTGTGGTAAAACAACTTCTTACTCTTTTTTAACTTTCTCGTATACGTAGTATCTAAGAGAAAGATATTGTTTTCGTACAAAATTTCGAACTCGAGATTTTGATCAATTCTGATATTACGATGATAGGGAAACTCAAAAAAGTGGCAATTCTGTCCGTCCGTATGTCTGTCTGTCCCACCCCTGGGGAATCTAAACGCGTGGACGGATTTGCTTCAAACTTGCTCAAGCTCGGGACGTTTTTTTTTTAAGCTAGCCCTAATATTAACGGTACCTCCCATATAAAAATTTTACGAAATATGACGAAATATGCCTAAATTTAGATTTTTTCGAAAACGGCTTTAACGATTTGAACCGAAATTGATCGTTGAGTTAGTGTAGGTATGTTTAACATGACTGCATACCCAGTTTTTCGCTAAAAAGTCCAGCAACGGCAGTTTTGAAAATTGGCTTTTTCTCGAAAACGGTAAAAAAAATATTTTTTTTGAAAAATATTTTTAAGGTAGGTACTATTGTCATTCTTAACTTGATAGCAAACTCAGTTTTTCCCTAAAAAGACTACATCCTTCAATATCCACCCAAATCCCTTTTAAAAGTACTTTAAAAAACTGCTCATATCTCAAAAACGCCATTTTCGATTATAATAGAAATGTTACTTTCAGGTAATGCTTAAATCCATAGTGATACCACTGGCTCAGTTTTGAGCTAAACAGTTGAAAAACAGTGTTTTTTGAACCATGAATGCGTCCTTCCCAATCGCTAAAACCGGTACTTTAAAAACTGCTCATATCTCGAAAACGCCATTTTCGATTTGGATGAAAATATATCTGCTAGGTAATGTTTATATCCTGAAGAATATGTCGTACTCAGTTTTCAGCTAAACAGTTTAATAACAGTGCTTTTCGAATCCAAATTGTAACATTTGTCAGCGTAATTTTAGAAAAAACCGCTCTAACAATTTTGATCAAAATACATATTTAAGACAATATAAGCATTCTAAACATGATCACGTACTTAGTTTTTCTCTACTGCCTACTTGCCTCCTTCAAGTGTCAGTTCGGGGTGAAATTTGAAAGTAATAAAGTGTTCTAGTTAATACGTAGGTTTATGTTTATGTAGTATTTATTTACGGTATTAATTACACCTTGAGTGGGTATGATTTTAAACGTAAAATTTGCTAAAATGACTCTGGGATTCTGCGAGATTCGCAATAAACGAGAAAGTTACGTGCGACCAAGTCGTGCACATTTTTTTTTGAATGTAAGAATGCCAAATATTTACAAGAAAAAAATCCCCACCGCAACATCGATGAAACATGTGTTTTAAATTAAGTTTTTATGAACAGTTTTTTCTGTTGGTTTATTTTGTTATTTTAACTGCTAGGTTCCAGTTTTCACTTTCACTCGAAATGAAATCGGAAATGAATTTTTATGTTCTACATTTCATTGTATTCCATTTCGATTACAAAATTTTCTGAATTGAGACAAAGTGAAACTGTGATATCGGAAAAATGTTGGAGTTTTCGAATCGCTAGAAATGCAGAACTCTGAAAACAAATTCACTCGATTTGCAACTTCGATTTCACTCGATTTCTGGAACCTAGCTGTAAGTCTACGTCCTTAAATGTAGACTTAATTAATAAACAAAGATTAATATGCATTGAAAATAATAAAATTATTATTTGTTGATATTTGTTGAAAAGCAATATATAAGTTCTTTTATTATTTTAAAAATGTCGCCTTAGGCAGATGGCAAATCCTCCTTCATGGTAGGTTTTCCCCAAAACCTTACAACTCAGTTAAAAATATTTATATCGATTAATCATTAATGCTTTTATATTACTAAAATGCTATTGTAACTTATGTAAATTTTAAAAATTTTAAATTGTATTTGGATTTTAACATATTTCCAAATGTTCGTTAACGTGTCGAAACATCGCGACCTTACCCTACGTACTTGCCAACAAAGTCGTGGTAGCCATTTAGCCGATGTTCTATTCCATACGTAACCTCAATCTGTATACCTATACATTTTGTGTGAATTGGGGGACAACCTTTATTAGTAGTTCCGAATCGGTAATGACTGCAAAATGCCTGGCTTTCAAAAATGCCATAGCCCTTTATTGTAAGTGTTGCCGTTGTTTTTCCATTTTAAGTATTATTTTTTTTAAATTATCCCTCTCGCCTAACCCCTCTACATAAATAGGTACGTCATTAATTTTCAAGTTTGAACGTTTTTTTAAAAACTATTAATAGAAATATTAAGGGGATGATTTTTGTTTATGCCTTTATAGACCCAACAAATAGAAAAAATCTTATTTTCTTTAATTCTTGAAAGCTTTTCGACAAACTAATATCAACAGACTCCACGAAAGTTCAACAAGTTCAAGATTTCTTTTGAGATGGAAAACAAGAATTAATAGAAATAGCTTGATTTAAAAATACACAATATGAAACAACAAGTTTATCTACCAATAAGGTAAATTATTTTTTAGCCCATTGGAAATTTTACATACAGCAAAATAAATTCTGACCTACCAAATATATAAATAAGACAAAGGTTAAAAGCGATAATATAAGTAAGACGAAAATATCAACAAAATAATCTCAAAAATTGGTCCATTACTATGTATTTTCTTTTCAAGTTAAAATTCCCAAATTAATTTGCGTAATTCAGCCTCAAGATTTAGGCAATTATATTCTTTGTAAGTTCTAGTGGTGATAAGCTAATAATTGTATTGTCACTGACTTTTGTTTGTTATCCCATTCCTCGCTCTTGGCAAGTAGTATTTCGGTTCTTATCAATTTATTTTCTTAATTAATGTCTTATTCGGAGCGATAAGTTATTAAGAAGTGTCAATCGGTTAGTTACTTTGAAATGATTCAATTGCTTTGTTAGGTCATTGTTGTTATTTATAAGAACAAAATGTACCCGTACTTATGTGAGAGATGTCTTTAATTCTGCCTACATAGACACAAAATTACAAAGAAAATAATATGATATTGCAACTGCAGTTATTTTCTTTGTTATTCATCAGAAAGCCGACTGTGTATTTCATATTCCTGGAAAAATAGGGGCAATCCCACCCAGCTATTAGTTTGAATGGTTGCACGCGATTAATGACTACTCGTTTCGTTTGACGCAAGGAAATTAAATATTGTATCGCTAATTATGTAGATGAGATTGATTGGTGAGAAAATAAACACGAGGTAGCTATAGCTATATAGATAGATATTGGCACAACTATTCACTATTTTGTCGTTAGTCATTGTGAAATGTGAAATCATTAAATGACAGTTTAGCACTTTGTATTATTGTTATCATTGTGGTCCATAGCCAATTAGTGTCAATATAAATATAGTAAGGTTAAATAGGGTGTACATTTATACTCAGTAGACTAGTGTGACCATAGTGATCATAGTGATCGTATATTTAATATCACCATTTTTCCAACAGTTTACAATATTGTTGATTTGCGCCCTTAATATTGTATTGCCGTGCTACCCCTTTCAAAGCAATTTAAAAAAATTCTGATTTGTTCCTTAAAACCTTTTGTTCGTGCTTTTGTTTTTTATAACACTGCCTGTGCGGTTTCGACCATGCAATATATATCATTTAATTTTTTTTTTACATTCATTCATTCATTCATTTTCAAATGGTCCGCTTGTCCATTAAGTGGGTCGCGGGTGTAGGTTGCTCAAGTGGACCCTCCATAGCTCTCGATCCTCCGCCATCGACTCCAAATCATCAAGCGCAATCCCCATGCGGGTAGAGGAGAGATTATGAATTTGATCTAACCATCTCATCCTGGGTCTACCTAGGGGACGCCTGCCCGATGGTACGGATTCCATAGCTCGTCGTGGGATCCTGGTCGGGGACATGCGTTTAACATGACCAAACCACCGAAGCATAGACCGCTCCGTCCGGAGAAGTAGCTGCTCGACATTGAGTTCCTCACGTATTCTAGTATTTCTAATGCGATCTCTACGGGTCACACCAGCAATACAACGGAGAAATCTCATTTCGGCAGCTTGTATTCGCGATCTTATTCTTTCGGTCATTACCCAAACCTCATGACCATAGGTAAGAGTTGGAACAAACACCGAATTAAAGACCGACAACTTAGCTTTGACACCAAGTTCAGTCCTCCTGATAACAGAATGACCAAGCTGTCTCAAAATCGATCTAGCCTGACCAATCCTACAGGAAAACTAGGCATTGCTCCTTCCATCACTCGTGAATAAGACCCCGAGATACTTAAACTTCTCCACCTGTTTCAATGGGACTCCACTAACATGCAGAGTGCATTGAACAGGCGTTCTGGAGACGACCATCACTTCAGATTTGTTCACATTTACCCTCATCTCAGCTTCAACACAAACGGCTACAAACCGATCGAGTGCGCGCTGAAGTTCATTCTGAGAGGACCCAAGGATGACCAAGTCATCAGCGAAGAGCAAATGACTTATCCTCAGATCTCCCAATTCGAAACGTTCTTCGCCAAGGCTGCGCTGTAACATCCAGTCCATATAAGTAATGAAAAGGAGAGGGGACAAGACGCACCCCTGGCGAAGTCCAACGCCCACGGTGAAAGGTATTGATTTAACGCCGTTTACCCGAACACAGCTTTTACAGTTTGTGTAAAGAGATTGAATGGCTCTCAAGAGAGAACCATCAATTCCATACTCCTGTAATACACTCCAGAGTTTCCCTCGAGGGACTCGGTCGTATGCTTTCTCCAAATCTACGAAACAAGCGTAAACAGGTGTAGCATACTCCCATGCCTTCTCAAGTACCATTCTGAGAGTGAATAACTGCTCGGTTGTGCTTCTGCCGGGACGAATGCCGCACTGCTCATCTCCTAATCGTGCCTCGACCACAGCTTTTAACCATTTTCCTCAAAATCTTAATCTGAATTTTTAAATGATACAATGGAGCTCGTGTGGGTCTGATATAGGTTACCTTCCTTATAACCCATAAATTATTGCTACTTAATATACGCATAAAATGCATCTACGAAAGAGCTGAACATCAGTCGTGCTCATCAATAATAATTCCATCATAATTTTCGGTATTGAGGACTCGTTCGGAAAACCAAATAGAGATATGCCCTTGTTTTTGTTGCTTAGTTCCACGTCCTTGACCAAGCCTCATCAGACTCAGACACTCATTCGGAAATGATAGAGTACATACAGTGTCCACGTTACAATATAAGAAGACAGTGTAAATTGATTGGCCCTTACTTATATTAATTTTTAGTCTTGCCTTCAAATTAAGTGAATCGCACACACAATACACAATTTTATATTGAAAGCATCGCTATTGTGAAGCTATTAAATTAAGAGTGAGCAGCCGACATGACTATCAGTAGGGGCGCAATGTACAGTACATGTACTTTGATGAGGAAAGGCATGCTATTATGTTGTGGTGTCTGATGGGTGATTCTTAAGAAAATCCCTCTGTAATATGTGACATGTGAAGCTACAAAAACAGATAAAAGTTTACTGCTTGGACATGATAAAGAGGCACGTTTTCATAACAACCTCATGGTAGATATGGATTTTACGATTTTTTTTTCACTTTGTAGCACATTTTATTAAAATATGTAGTTAGATTGAGTGACAATAGTGCTTACCATGCCGACACTAATTGTTGTTTATAATAATAAGTGGATGAGAACACTCGAGAATGTAGACAAACTGTTCAGCGCTGTCTTGTCTGTCAATCATTTTATGAAAGGTATTTGCTTTCAAAGCTTAGAAGACAAACAAATCGATAAGGACTTTGTATTTATTCTCCGTCCATTGTTGTTGTTCACACTTTTTTTTTTAATAGTTGAAATAAATCGCATTATAAATATTTAGTTTTAGAAATATGAGTATTACTTGTTTTCCAGGCAAATGCCATTCTTATATTTTTAAACCTTCTGTCCATTCAGTTATTTAAAGGAAAGATTGAAAATTTGAGGTAGAGGTATTAAATAAACGCTTGATGTTTTCTGCGGGATAGGGTTGGCAATTCGCCAATACATACAAAATTTTAACTCAAACTGAAGCCTGCAATTAACACCAGTACAATTCAGACTATAGCTTGTAACGAAGAAAATAACTTCAAAAATATCTCTCTCCATACGCACTAATACTTTTTCTTTATCAGGCGCAAAATAAGTTCGAAATTTAATGCAAACAGAACAATAAGTTGTGTTTCGGGAAATGTATATTTTAAGCAATATTTAAGTGTAATGATAATGAGAGTTCTCGAAAGAGGGATTCGTACAGTGGCAAATACTTTCGTGAAAAAGCTTGATACTGGTAAGTCGTGGCTTAATATGTCAATTTCCTTAGAACTGTCAATATAAATCTCTTTTCGTTAAATGTAAACAGCTTAGGACATTCATAGATATTTTAATTTCAATCCTGTCAGTGGAAGAAAGGTCTATAAAATCCCCGAGCAATTTTTGGGTGTGAAGATATACAAGTAAGCCCTCTTATATAAAGGGTGTCCGAGAATTCACGAAAGATTTGAATTTTGCGTCATTTGTGCGGTAAAGTGTTGCCAATGAAAAATAAGCCAGTATGACAGATTCAGGGTTATTAAGAATGGAGCACTACAAATCAGAATAATGCGTTTTTAATAATTATTGAGCAATATTTTAAAAATAACTAAGGTTTGACAGGTAGAGTTGGCGATTTTAATCTTCTGCGACGACGGTCATTTTCTTCTTGATTACTTTGTTAATTCTCAAAATTGTCAAATTTGGGTTCGGAAAATCGACGAGTGATTCTTGGGAAATAATTGCATCTAAAACGTGTCACTGTTTAATGTAGTTTTGGGCTGGAGGCAATATCGGATCTTTTATCTTAAGGCGTATGTTATGGCCATCGATAAAACGCACCCATAAAAATACAAAATAGAACAAAACTAAAACATTTAAATCGAACATTTCATAAGAATTCAGTGGACTTGTTGTAAAATTATCGAGAAGTTGAACAGAAAAAGGTTTTCGTATGGAAAAATTAAGAAATTAACTATAATCCAAAAGCAACATTTTAAAATCATGATTCAATTCAACCATTAAGCTTCAAATCATTTTTTTGGTTGTATTTTACTGACTAACTGACAACCGACGACGCATTAAAAATGCGGCTATTCAGGCAACTGGTGATCGCTATCGTGACATGATAATCGAATTTGATGTTCTTAAATTTTAAGATAAGGATGTGTATGAAATGTGGTTTCAACAATACGGTGCCATAAGTCCCAGAAATAATTCAATAACTGCATAAGCCATTTAAAAGTTGTTTTATTTTTCGATTTGGTAATCAGAATTGGCCGCTGAAATTAGGCAATTTAACGCGGTTGGATAGTTTTTGCGTGCATTTTAGGACACTCTCATAAATTCAAATACGGTAGCCCGACAGCATTTTTCTGTATATTACGTATTCGATTATGAAACATTATGTCAGATCTAATGGCTTTTATTAATAACTAGCTGACCCGTGCTCGGCTTTTAGCAAACAAACAAACTTATATTTGGTCCATTTAAGATTACACATTGAGTGTTTAATTGAGATCTGTCCTGTAGTTTTCACGCTTTTAGGAGACAAAGAAAATTCCTACAGTTTTATTAGAAGTATAGATATCGATTAAATGTGCACCCTCTGCATCGCCCTCCCTCTCCATGATCTTGCTACTTATTATAATATTGCACTTCCTTTCCTTTGTTTCCCTCTTCCTATGGAATCCAAACAACTACCCCAACCCTACCCTGTTACGTCATGTCATATCAGAATGAAATTCCGAAATGAAACCAGTTTTGTATTATACGTCTCTTCTCTTATAAAGACTATTAATATACCCCATGACATACTGCAGCACGCACCCCATTCCCATCCGGCATCGGGCATACGATTATAATATACGTACCTACATAATACAACTGACAATAGCACTCACTGCGAAAACAAATCAACCCTTTTCGACTTCGAGGCATACATTTTGGCAAAAAAATATTCCTATAGCAGTCTTATAGTCTTAAGGAACATTTAAAAAAAAGTTTCATCGAAATCTGTTTACTAGTTTTTGAGTTTTTAGCTGACAACGAAAATTCCTACAGTTTTATTATATGCATAGTGATAACAATACATTTTAATTTAAGGCGGTTAATAAAAAGTCGGATCTTCTTTGATCAGCTGGCTATTCTTGCAAGATCTATATTGGCACTTTGGCAGTTTGGCAGCAGTCTTCTATCATAATAAGAGACAATTTTTATATTAAAAATAATAAGCCTTTTTCGGCGGTTTTAGACAAAGCGCATCCGTTTCCGTTAACAAGTTTCATAGGCACGTAGCGTCATACACCAGAAAATCGAAAATGTCTGATATTTAAGACAGGCAGACAGACTTCTTTTTGTGGGGTAATATAAGTCAAGAGTATTATGTCAACATCAACAAGTTTCAGACTCTTGAAGCCCTCAAACAGAATATGCGACACGAATGCGAGAACCTATCAATTCTGGCGGCTGTATCTTGGCCAATATCATTTTCTCGACTTGGGAAACAATTAAAGACCTTGAGTACACATAATCCAAACGCAGATCAATGATCAATGATCGATATTTGGCAACTTTAGCCGATGATGTTTATTCGCGAAAAAGTACAAACAGACAATCAGAGCTTACTTAGATGGCGCTACAGTCCGGGGTGGACCTGGGCCTCAACCAACACGCCTCTCCAGTTAGCACGATCTTTGGCTAACTGCCTCCAGTTGCGCACTCCAAGTTGGTTGAGGTCCCCTTCCACTTGTGCGCGCCACCTAAGGCGAGGTCTTCCTCTACTGCGTTGTCCCTCCGGGTTGGAATCGAACACTCTTCGGGCCGGAGCGTTGGTGTTCATTCGCTCTACATGTCCTAGCCATCTTAGTCGACTGATACGTACTTTTCTGACAAGGTCGATGTCGCTGTACAGCTCGTAGAGTTCGCTGTTAAATCTCCTCCTTCAAAGCCCGTCAACGCAAACGGGACCGAAAATCACTCGAAGAATTTTCCGTTCGAAGCGACCAAGGAGATCTTCATCCGCTTTTGACAACGTCCATGATTCTGCGCCATAAAGCAGGACTGGGATGATGAGGGTCTTATATAGAGTCTCCTTAGTGTTTCTCGACAGGGCCTTACTAAACAATTGCCTTTTTAGGCCAAAGTAACAGCGGTTGGCAAGTGTAATTCTTCGCTTGATTTCTGATGTGATGTCATTTTCAGAATTAATAGCGGAGCCGAGATAGACAAAGTCCCGAACTACCTCAAAGTTATAGCTGTCTATCGTGACGTTCTGTCCGATTCGTCGATGTTGTGTGTCCCTTCTAGTTGACAGCATGCCCCTGGTGTTGGCTTGCGAGTTTCGCACAATTTTCTCAAGAATGATGTTGAAAAAGTCACATGACAGCGCATCACCTTGTCTAAATCCTTTTTTGACATCAAAGGTCTCGGTGAGATTGTTTCCGACCTTTACGGAGCAGCGAGCGTTCTCCATCGTCATTCTGCACAATCTGACAAGTTTGGGAGGGATGCCAAAACTAGACATGGCTCTGTATAGCTCGTCTCTATAAATGCTGTCATATATGCGGCTTTAAAATCGATAAATAGGTGATGAGTATCGATTTGGACTTCTTGGGTTTTCTCCAGGATCTGCCGTAGTGTGAATATTTGGTCGGTTGTGGACTTACCGGGCCTAAAACCGCACTGATAGGGTCCAATCAGTTCGTTGACAAATGGTTTCAGGCGTTCACACAGTACGGAGGACAGGATTTTGTAAGCGATGTTAAGGAGACTGATGCCTCTATAGTTGGCGCAGTTTAGAGGGTCTCCTTTCTTATATGGATCGGGCAAACAATGCTGAGGCTCCATTCATCAGGCATACTTTCCTCTGACCGAATTTTAGAAACGAGTTGGTGTATGCTCTCTACCAAGTCATCCCCCGCTGCCTTAAAAAGCTCGGCCGATAAACCGTCCGATCCTGCAGCTTTGTTGGACTTCAGCTTGGATATTGCTATCCTTACCTCATTTTGGTCAGGTGGACGGAAGTCTTGGCTTTCATCGCCCAGGTTGAATGGTTCATTCTGCCTGACAGCGGAATTTGTGTCGTCTTCGCCGTTTAGCAGTCTGCAGAAATGGTTTTTCCATGTCCTCAGCACCGACTGTGACTCTACTACAAGGTTTCCTTGTTCGTCTCTACAGGTCTCTGTTCGGGCCTTGTTCCCGTGACACGTTCTTTTTACCTTTTGGTAAAACTTCCGAACATTGTTCCTGGAGTAACACCTCTATATTTCCTCGATCGCGCGCTTCTCATGCTCTTTCTTTTTCCTCCGGAGAAGCCGGTGTTCTTCCCTCCGTTTTTGCTCGTAGAGCTCACGAGCTGCTCTCGTCCTTCTCTGCAGCGCCGCTTTGTAGGCCAGTTGCTTTGCTGCATGTGCTTGCCGGCACTCTTCGTCAAACCAGGGGTTTCGCGGTGGTGGTCGGGTGAAACCTAGCACATCAGTTGCGGCTTTTCTGATGGCTTCTTGGCATCGATGCCACTGGTCTTCAGCACTTGATGCTGGCTGCACAGGACTTCTCGAGAGGTTGAGGGAGACGCGATCGGCAAAAGTTCTGGCGGTTTGTTGCATTTGTAGCCGTTCAACGTTGAATCTTCTCACAGTATTTCCTCGTTGTTGTGGTGTCCGGGATATCCGCATACGTACCTTGGCTACAGCAAGGTAGTGATCCTAGTCTATGTTGGCCGCTCGGAAAGTTCGGACATCTAGAATACTGGGGGAGTGCCTTGCGTCGATCGCAACATGGTCAATTTGATTGACCGTTTGATGGTCTGGTGACCGCCATGTTCCTTTGTGAATGTTGAGGTGTGGAAACCGTGTGCTTGCTATAGTAGCATTACGTCCCGCAGCAAAGTCAATTAGCCTAAGTCCGTTTCCAGACGTGGTGTCGTGTAGGCTGTGCTTTCCGATTGTGCTACCAAAGAGGTCCTCCTTTCCTATTTTGGCGTTAAAATCACCTAAGACAATTTTAACGTCGTATTTAGGACATTGCTCATATGTTTTGTCGAGGAGCTCATAGAAACATTCTTTGGTAGCGTCGTCTTTATCTTCTGTGGGGGCGTGAGCGCATATCAGGCTGATGTTGGCGAATTTAGCCTTGATGCGGATAGTTGTAAGGCGCTCACTTACGTGTCGAAAGCTCAAGACTTCTTGCCTAAGTCTGCCGCTTACAACGAATCCGCATCCAAATAGACGCTGCTTCTGCTCTCTGTAGCAATCACCGTAGTAGATGTCACAGGTTTTCATCCTTCTTTTGCCTGGCCCATCCCACCGCACCTCCTGAATGGCGGTGATATCTGCCTTGTAGCAGTCTAGGGCCTCCGCTAATTGTTCGGCTGCACGCGGTCTGTTCAGGGTTCGAACATTCCACGTGCAGACCCGAACGTCATTGTCCTTTTTTCGTTTGCAGGGTCGTCAACAGTGAATCCATCCGTATCCGAGGCTCTTGGTTGCTTCGTAACCATTAATTTTTCCGTGGTTGGGTAGTTAGCCCCACGCACAACCCCCAACCTGGAGGACCAGGCCCTAAGATAACCCCAGGACAGCGGGTCGGATACTCCGTTGTCAGTAACCCACTTCGGGGATATGAGTGCTGCCGTTGGCCCATAAAGGGTTCATCCGCCACCATCTCTATTTCAGCACCCTGACTAGTGCTGAAAATCCTTACAGACCTTTGCTCCAAATATGTCAGAGAAGCTCACGCAAGGTATCTGCCATCTCGACTGTTGACAACACCGTTGATTCAATCTTGTGTATTCATCCGCTGTATTTCCTCTTACTGAGGGGCTCATGTAAGACCTCTGAGACTCGTTCAGTCAGTCATTCCGACAGAGCATTATAGTGTTGCTATTTTCTTCGTGTTCAACACTCGCGCTTATAAGTTTAGCAAGCCAAGCCCGGTTGAGCGAGACCAGTACCCGGAGGTTACCACGCGGAGGTAAAATAAGCACAATTGATGTGTATGAAAAAGTTACAACAGCTGGGCACCGCCAAGTTGATGCCAATCAGCGCCTACCCGATTCATACACACCCAACCACCGACAATCAGAGCTACTTTCACATTTATAGTATTAGTTCCAAATTGTATATCCAATCCCAATTTAAATAATCAAAATGTTCTAATTGAAAAACTTTTTTTACTTTTCTTGACAGGTTTTTCGCTGATTTCATTCCTTTTGTCAGTGTTTTTCGTTGGCATTCCCATATTCTTCATTCAATCGTTTTTAGGACAATTTTCCAGTACAGGCTTGATATCATCATTTCGTGTAGCGCCATTGTTTAAGGGTAAGTCTTCCACTTTCTACTTTCCATCGGATCTAATTTTTGCTCGTTTCAGGTGTTGGCTATCTCATAGTGATCTTCAATGTCATCTCATTAAGCTACTACAGTTTATTCGCTGCAGTGCCATTTTTTTATTTCGCCGAATCCATGCGACCCGTGCTCCCATGGATGAGTTGCAACAATTCATGGAACTCAGGCAATTGCTCAATTCGGAATGATTTTGATTTTACAGTAAGTCTCCATCTTTCAATGGGCAATATGAATGTAAGCCAGTTTCTGTTTTTAGGATGACACCGTGAATCCCCATGCTACTGTGGAGTTTTTTCAGTAAGTACAAGAGCACAACTGAACACAGTTAATAAAAACTAAACCTCCAATTTTCAGTTCAAAAGTCCGAGGTTTTGATGATGGAAAAGGACCACTTTCAGTCTCCCTACCATTGCTCGGATGCACTTTTGCCGTTTGGCTAATTGTCGGACTGATATTCATCCAGAAAGTTGCACTTGTAATAAGCTAAATCTCTTGCTAATATCCACTTTCATATTTAGCCCCTAATCAGTTTTATTCCAAAGATTGGAAAGATTTTTAGAATTACCACTGTGATACTCATCGCCGCCTTTGTGGTCGTCTTTCTGAGGCTTTTCTGCCTGTCTGGCTTTAAGGATGCTCTGGCTGGGTTTTCATTTGAAATTCCCGAGCTGCACTACCTGCATCCACATGTGGGGGCGAACCTTGTGATGCTGTTCTTCCGACCTGGATGGGGCAATGTCATAAACTTGGCCAGCCACAATAATTTCAAGACTGATATAATGAAGATGTCGTTTATGGTGTGTCTCAGCGGATTTGGAATGATTCTGCTCGCAGCCACCGCTGGACGGATAGTTTGGGATCATTTTGAGGATCATGTTGGCGGACTGCACTACCATGTTGAAGAAGAGCACTCGCTGCAGTTTATATATCTGTGTTATGCGTTCCTTTTGGGGGAACTGCCCTACGCCAATGTATGGTGTGGACTGTTTTTTGGGGCTCTGTGTCTGGTGGAGATGAACAAGTTGGTAAGGAAGTTTTTGCAGTATTTAAAAAAAATGTTGGTCATTAATGTTGCCGAGTCATTTAGGTCATTCTCCTGATGTCAGTGCAGACAGCTCTGTACGACGAGTTTGAGTTTTTGCGCCTGCGAAAGAAGGTGGTAAAGCTGGTATTGGTTGGAGTCCTCGCAACAACTTCTGTGTATTTTTGTACACAGGTGAGGCTTGTCTTACTTTTTAACTAACATAAAGTTAATATATCTATTTTCAGCAAGGATTTCATTTTCTGAGTATCCTAGATTTTGGAGCGATATTCTCCCAAACATTCGTCTTCTTCCTGATACTACTGGTGGTCCTGTGGATCTATGGCAAGCTCAGATTCCAGCGGGATGCCCAGTTTATGATTGGGCGAACCATGTCGGATTGGATGATTTTCATTCTGCGATATGTTGCACCGTTTGTACTCTGCTTCCCAATCGTAGGAGTTGTCATTAATTTTTTGTCTGTGCCATGATCTTACGATTTCTCATTTCAGTTCATTGCTGAAGTCCAACTGAGCTACCATGAAGACCTCTCAGTGGCGCTGGCGTTTGCTATCAAATCCCTACCGTGGGTAGTAGTGCCGATCTACATTATGTACGCATTATCGAAATCCCGTCGAAGATCACTTTCTGCCAAACTGAAAGAATCTATTCAACCGAGCGACTGGTATCCCGCCGATCCAGTCGATTGTCGACGATACGAACGGGCAATCGGACTGCCCGATCATGCTCATCAGCTTTTAGAAATACATTTAGATACAGATCAACAATTGTAGCTTTTAGTGTTTTAAATAAATATTTCAAACAACAAAGAATCGCACGTGTGTGTTCCGCAACCGGGGAAATACCCCAAAAAAATTCTTAAATTCTCTAAATATCTTTGTTTATTTTAACAGAGCAAAAATGTGTTTCTGTGACGCACTTGTGTGATTGTTTACTATCGATCTCTTTAGACTTTGTGTGGAAAGTTTATTTTGAAACGTAGAAAAATGATTCTCTCATAGTTCATGATTAACATTTCAGGAAGCAATGAATTCTCAATTATTTTTCAGAAGGAAATAATACTCGTAGGTATATGTGTGTTAATTTGTTCAGCACATTATGTCAAGTATTTTAATTGCAAACAGGTGCGCGTTGCCATTGGACGCATTTAGTTGCAATTTTAGAATCTGTCATGAGTTTCCAAGCCACGATTTTTAACAATTTTTCAGGAGTCCGGTTGATGATCATACTGTCCTCAGGCTACCCCGATTAAGCCAGTGATTATATTGCATTGAGTGATTTTGAATTTAAGGACAAATTTTATGTCTAGAAGACAGCTGCAGGATATAATTGCCTTAAAAAATTGGTGAAAATCTAGGGATTTTATTTCCACTCGATGTCAATCAGGAAAGCAATATCCTAGCAGAGATTTCAGCAAGCTTTCCAAATGTAATCTGTAATCTCCAATGAATTTCAGTTGATAATTCTAAAAAATGTTCCTGCAGAAAATTATATAAGACGGGAATACATTACAATACAATACAACATGTCTTTTCTACGCACGTGATCTATTAAAGCCGACCCGATTTCTTGTCATAGTTGTTTACCCTATTTAAAGCATACCAAATCTATTTTTCTTTTTACCAAATTGAAGCTTACCACTCATAGATGTGTTTAGAAGAATAATTATTTGGAAAAAGTATTTGCAAAATAGGTAAGTTAAAATTTTTGAATTACATTGGTGGCAACAACAACACTCTGCACATAAAAAAAAAATAATATTTCCCCTTCGCTCAGTCGAAGTTCGGCACAAGTACGATAACTATGGCGCCAATTAAAAAAAAAACAAGTAAAAGTGTTATAATCGGCCTGGCCGATGCTTTAATACCCTCCACTGCATAAAAGTCATGCAAAATGTTTGCCATGCGAGAACTACTTTACCGACATAGACAATTTTCAATAACAACCTGACGGCGGTTAAAAAAAAGTCCTCTCACGAAATTTCATTCACCTAATGCCCGAAATTAGGTGATCGCGTGATTGAAATCGCATGTGTGCTTCAGGCCTAAGTCGATTCGTTTGGACGCTATCGTGATTTTAACAGACAGAGTTTACCCAATGTCAACAACATTCTTCAGCAACTGTCTCTGGCCTAAAATTTCACATTAGGTATAGACAACATAATGATTGCTGATTTGCACTGTAGACGATAGAACAGATTCCTGGCTATGAAAAATGCTTCAGTACTTTTTTGTTAGTGTTGCCATTGATTTTTAATATTTCATTTTAAGTTGTATTTTTTTTTTTAATTACCCCTCCCTAATGTATGTATTATGATCGTATGCCCGATGGCGGATGGGGTGCATGCTGGTATGGGGTGCATGCTGGTATGGGGTGTATTAATAATCTATATAAGAGAAGATACGTATAGGTGTACAAGACAGGTAACAGGGTAGGGTTGGGTTGGGGTAGTTGTTTGGATTTCATTGGAAAAATATAGAGTGCTTATGAGAAGCGTTGCCATTTTGACTGCTTTCCAGTCAGATCTGACTGGATTAATATGCATTTAGCTGGAAGATTTTTTAAAATCCAGCCGGCTGGTTTTTTAGCTGGATACAAATTTTGTTTGACTGTTTTTAAATGTTTTGTGTAATATCACTTTTCTATCAATATAAATTTTTAAATTCAAAGTGGAAATAGAAAAAAATATAAAAAACGAACAAATATTGCTTAAATTTCACCATTTTTGTTGCTCTGAGCTTGGAAGCATATCCCACTCATACAATCAACCAATTTATGCGTTTGCATTTGCACAAGTACTTGGCTTTGCCAACTTACAAACAAATATTTGAAACTGAAAATTTAGCAGTTGCGTGAGGTTCAACTTTCCTATACCGGCCGAAGTAACAAAACGATTGGTTGGTACTAATATTACTTACAGAAGCAGCAATAAAATATTCGACATTATGTATGTATGATGCAAATGATGAGGAGACAGTTGAAGCGCTCAGAGAGATTGCTATATAAAGTTAATTTATAAGTTAATACATTTTGTATACCCTCCACATGAAGGAATATTTCCTTTATCATTACGTTTGTAACTTCAAGTAAGAGTCACCGGATTTGACCAGGATCAAGTTCTGAATCTGAATCGATTCAGCCATGTCCGTCTGTCTGTCTGTCTTTCTGATGAAAACACATTATAGCGTCAAAAGGAAAGGAATCGACCTAGGCGAATGAAATTCTGTTAGAGGACTTCTTTCTACCGTTCAGGTTGGTATTAAAAATATAGGCTACATCGGTCAAGTAGTTCTGGTTCTGGTACCCCTCACCACACACCAAACCAACATTAGACCAATGCCCAGCCCATGCCTCACATGTCTAAATTTTTGCATGACTTGTATATGTATGCAGTGGAGGGTATCAAAAGCAACGGTCTGACCATTGATAACACTTTTACTTGTATTATTATTTTCATGACTGGATTTTTAGCTGGATTTTTGTTTGAATTCCTTTGACTGATTTTTTGACTGGATTTTAGGGTTTTGACTGATTTGTTTCCAGTCAAATTTGACTGGAAGGCGGATTTCAAAACGGCAACCCTAATGAGACACATACTAATTTTTTTGTCGTTCTGCATGCATGGTGGGCGAATTGGGATTACTGGGCGAGCCTAGTCCAATTTTTATGCTTATACCTAATTTAATTAATTTTTTTGTTAAATGTCCTTTAGCCTCTAGCCTCACTTTGTCGTCTTCCAAATATTTCCGCTAGATAAGTTAATTTTATAACCTATTGCTCATCATTGTTATGAAGAAGACACGTATGAACAAGTTTTAATAAAATCCCTACTTAATGGCGTTTTTATTTCATAAAAATCTTTTATTCATTCAATCTCAGAGTATGGTCGAAAACATTTCGTGTGGCAAAATCGTGGACTTTATTTAAATCCTCATTTACAATGTACCGACCGTTACAAATCTAATTTATTTTACTTTACATTTATATTTCAATATTATTTGAGTAGAGCAAAACCTAATTATAACAATTTTACAATACAATTGCCGTTAAATGATGGGAATTTTCTGAAACATTAACAGTTTCATCGTATCGCTGTCTATCTTCCGGATCAATAGGATACCAGTCGTTTGGCCGCGTACACCTTTTAAACCTAAGCCCAATAGGACCAGTTGTCTGCAACAGTTTATACACGCAATATCCTGGTAATATTAGCCATAGTAGAATCTGCAATGGTACTGTAAACGCCACCAAGAGGTACGTATTTTTATAAGAGAATTGATCAAATACCATCAAGACGAACACAATAAACTAAAATTACAAATCGAGTTAATTAAGATATCTGCAACAACAATATGTATCTATTACCAATGTCATGAATAAGAATAATGGTGTAACGAATCGTACAACAAACACCTTCCAAGTAGCAAGTACTTGGCTTGTCATGAATTCCACATCGCGTTGGAAGCGCTCTCTGCCATATATCCAAACAACAACAAGCAACAGTATTAAATTCAAAAGTGCTTGAGAAAGGATACTTAGATTAGATAAAATTTCGATGTATGCTATGCCATTCTGAAGGAAAAAAAAAACAGATTTTGTTATTTCCGATATCTTAGTGAACATGATACCAATGGACCTTACTTCTGTGCAGAAGACTGCTGAGACTAAAGCCAAAAAGCCACTGATTCCGAAAATCACTTCCTTTCTGTACATGCGTAATTGCTCGAATTCATCGAATAGCGCCGTCAGTACGGAGAACATTTGAACGATCTACAAAGAAAAGGTATTACCTATGTAATTAAATAAAAATTAACGAAATAAAGACAAAAGAGAATCGAGAGCTATTTAGGGTCCACAAGTTGTGACAGATTGTGGGAAATTTCCCTTTTTGAGGGAATTTTTGTACTCTAAATAAGCTAAAAGGGAAATAGGGAAACTTTCTATTTTCCAGAACAAACAAAAGGGAATTTTTGTACTTTGAAACTTTACTTTAATTTTATTGTTCAGGAAGACAATTTATTTTATATACTGTTTAGTGAAAACGAAAGCGGTTTTCGTTTCCTATTTTACAGAATCCCACCCCTGTTTTTTGCAATAACTAATAAAGACTGAGTATCCTATCCTCGACTTTTATCCGAGCCGATAAAAGCGGCACGTTTCGACCTGATTAAGATCTACATATTGTACCATACATTAGAAAGAGGGTTTAGGCTAGGAGGTTTTCCACTTTTTTTGTAATCTTTATGATACTGCTGCAGAGGACTTTTTCAAATCTTTCGGGTGCAGTTGGTTTCTGGAGAAGATCTTCCTTCCAAATTCGCATATAATGTTGTTCCTTCTTCTTCCATACATAGCCTGCTTTCCGTTAAGTTAAAAAAATAAATAAATAAGTGGCGCAACAGGCGGGTAGACACCCTAGGCCTAGCTTCTCGCAACCATTCGTTTTGTGTGAGTTTCTATTTTTGGGACGAATGGAAGGGACCTACAATTTTATGCCGAGTCCGAAATGCTAAATTGAGAAGCTTTTTCATGACAGTCATACTCTCGGATGTTTGTCAGACGTTCGCGAGAGGTGGCGCAGTAGAAAAAAACTTTAAGATGCAATTTGGGTTTTTCCGGGGATCGAACCTGGGATCGCACAGTAGTCCAGCACACTAACCACTGCGCTACTGCGCCCACTTCCGTTAAGTTAGTTGGATTTATTTAGCTTAGGTATAGTATTGTAACACATGATGTCCTATAAGGAATCCTATACAGGGTTTCTGATATCATGTCTGCTATGGGCATAAGATACATTTTGTATCTTCCCAGGTTTTTATGGCCAAGTTTTTAGCCAATTTGGGGGTATATCAGAAAGACTCCGGTCCCGTGAAAGAGGTGTTGGAACCTATTTCGGCCAATTCGGCCAATTCATCTGCTTTTCGTTTCCTTCGAAGCCATCATGGACAGGAACCCACCAAATTTGGCTCTGTTCCCGAGGCTAAGGCCAGTTTCAAGACTAGATAGTTTCAAGATGATAAAGTCTAGAATAGCCTATCAGGAACTTATCTGCCAAATAAACATCAGCTTTTGGTTTCAAAGGTCTCGGATAGTGATATGAAACTGAAAAAGTCTATAGGATAGGCTATCAGGTGGTTCAAGGGCGGCTGTTTAAGCCCTTAAGCAAATACTTATTTAAAGTGGCTGGGAAAAATATAGTTTCAGAGCATTTTTTCGTTGACGAGCTCAGAGTAGATTGCAGCCACAACATGGATTTGTTTGAATTTTTAGAAAACAAATTTCTACATCAGTCTCTATGTGAAAAGTAGTTGGAACAATTTTATCATGAACACTGATAAATATTTATAATACATAAATACTATGACAAAAAAGTTGGATATAAATAAAATAATATTTTATTGCCACACTAATTTATCTGTCGTATGGCGTTATGTGTCGGTTAATATTATTCGAAACTTTTTCTGGAACCTTCGAAGCTGCCTCTAAGCCTTTGAAGGTTGTTGAAACAGTCAAAGTGTAATACTGATTTGGATCCAATGATAGGTGAGCTAAGGGCCTTTTTAGCTGCTTGACTGCCCGGGAATATACAATGGTGGCCATAAGTATTTTGACAAAACTAAAGTTAATTCTACTCATAATTTGAACTTACTTCATGTAAATTTTGGCATCAATGGAAAGGTCATTCAAATTCTGTTTGAATGATATAAAACTGTCCTTAACCCATTAAGTACCCATTGAAAATTTAGAACTTTTGTAAAAGTCTACTTTTTTGAATTTTTTTCCTCGGTCCAAAAAAAAAGTTTTGATGCAAAAAGTTTCTTCATAAAATTCTAATAGTGACAGCAAACAAAAATTTTCAAAAATCTCTTCGCTAATATTTTTTATAATTTTTTGAATGTTATGATTTCAGAAAATTTTTGTACGAAAAGAAGGAAAAAGTGGCTAAAATAGTCATTTTTAGCAATTTTCAAAAAATCATAAAAAATATTAGCGGAGAGATTCTTGAAAATTTTTTTTTGCAATCACTATTAGAATTGTTTGGAGAAACTTTTTGCATCAAAACTTTTTTTTTTTGGACCGAGGAAAAAAGTCAAAAAAGTAGACTTTTACAAAAGTTCTAAATTTTCAATGGGTACTTAATGGGTTTTGATACCGAGGAAAAAAAGTCAAAAATGTAGACCTTGACAAAAATTCTAAATTCTAAAATTTTTAAATGGGTACTTAATGGATTAAGGAAAGTTTTGTATCATTAAAACGAAATTTAAATGACCTTTCCATTAATGCCAAAATTTACATGAAGTAAGTTTCAAATTATGAGCAGAATTAACTTTAGTTTTGTCAAAATACTTATGGCCACCATTGTATAGATGTGAACGGCTTTGATACTAATTTTTTTTATGTGCCTGGATCATTCTTGAGTATAGCGTGAAGCTTTGCCTATAAAACACTAAGATTTTTCCCCAAGTTTTTGTTTTCCTTTCGTAAAATATGTGTGGGAAAATCTGAGGTACTTTTTCTAGCCAGGAAAGGGAAAAAAGGGGATTTTTTTTTGCACTTGCGTGGGAATTCTTATGACAAAACACTGGCAGCCCGTCCACTTAAGCAACCATGGATGGTATGACAAAGGTGTGTATTATGGAATGGAATCACAAAACTCGTATTGAGAATGGATTACTTCCAGAAAAGAGGAATGGTAAAATCGTGATTTTTACAGATGGATCCATGATGGATGGCGGAGCGGGGGCCGAAATCTCTTCAGAAGATCTGGAACTAGTCCGTCACATAAGCCTGGGGAAACACACTTCAGTATACCAGGCTGAGATGATTGCTTTGCTGCATGCGCTAGATTACTTGATTGAGAGTCAGGTGGAATGAAGAAATATCCTAATAGCACTGGACAATCAGGCGGTATGGCACAGACAACCATCACAACATCACTGGCACTGGAATGCGTATTCAAGCTAAGTGTTCATCTAAAATCAGGTAACACTGACTTGGGTACGAAGACACATAGAGATCGACGGTAACGAAAAGGCGGACTCCTTTGCAAAACAGGGGTCAATTGTAAAGTTGCTGGAACCTAAGCACCATTCGAGAACACTTTTTTCAGAGGAGCGTGCCCTAAGCGTGTCCAAAGAAAAACAAACTCCAGAGCAATCTGGGATGAGGTTACTTTCCCCAGAAGATGAATCAGTTCACTTATACACTGATGGCTTCAAAAACCAAAGACGGAGTTGGTGAAGGTGTTTTTTCCAGATTACTGTAGCGTGCTCCAGGCGGAAATAATGGCGATTTAAGAGGTCTTATCTTGGCTTTATTAAAAACGTCATATGCGCCAAGGATATCTGCATATTTCCGGACAGCCAAGCAGCCTTCAAATCCTTGGATTTGATCTCTATATAAGCCAAGCAGCCTTCAAATCCTTGGATTTGATCTCTATATAACTTCTCTAGTAGTCCTCGACTGCCGATCGTCTCTTACGGAGATGGCCGAACAGTTTAATATTCACCTAATCTGAGTTCCGGGGCATAGGAAATTGTAAGGCCGATGAACTCGCTAGAATAGGAAGAACTCAACCCATTCTGCCGGATAAAGGCACCCTAGGGATACCCATCGCTACTTGCAAACAAAAATTGAAGCTGTGTGCTGTTGAAAATACAAACCTTAGGTGGACAAGTGCACCTAGGAGCATTCCATTAAAACGAGTTTGGTCGATCTGACAAACACAGACATCAGAAGCCTCTTACGCGTTATAAAGAGCTCAAAATGGTTTAACTAGTAGGGGAATCTCATCATATCCTTTTTCGTTGTATCACAATGAACCTATGCTGATTAAGTGTTTTGGCGTTTCCCAGCTGGCAGTCACTTTCAACCAACCAACCTACACTGAGCTTGAATTATTTGTCTAAGTAAGGTTAGAGAAATAAAGACAACGTGCCATTTTCAATTTTTGCTTGCCACCGTGCCACAAATAAATTTGCGTGTCCAAAAAGCACGATCGTGCCACTTCGGCAACGCTGCCTGCGACCCACTTAACGGATAAGCGGGCCCTATAGAAAATGAATGAAACGAAGAAATGAATGATACATATTATACAGTGAGCATCAAAAATGAGTGAAAGCGATACTATTTTAGGGTTTTGAGTGAGAACTTTTTTATAATGACAAAATGGCCCGACAAACGTAGAGGCGACATTATATCAATGAATAGAGTATTTATCTGGATGAGAGGTGAGGAACAGGTCCAAAGTGTTGGCGGCAAGATCTGTAGCGGAATTCGTGAAGTAGGCTCATTTATATGCTGACTGAAACTGTTAATCTCAGCCATGATCCTAAGGAAGGGTAAGACGTAGCAGATTACATGGGCAAATGCGGCTCCAAATTAGACTTACCACTTACCACTAGATTAAAGCTTCCGATAACAAGAACTGCTAAGAACATCCACGTCCACAAATGAGGATACTCCAAGCTCGCCAAAGAGCTGGGAATAGCTAAAAAATTGATCCAATGGTATCCAGATGTAGAGATAGCTGTTCCAGTGTTCGAATTATTATCTAAATAAAAAATGAAATAGAATGAAAAGACATTTTGTTTCTGGACATGAAAAAACTCTCACCTGTCAAATGAGCCTCTGTAAACGCAAATATCAATCCGATTAAAAACATAGCTCCAAATTGTGAAAAACATATCATCAAACTGGACTTGGTAACGTTCGCTTTGAACTTATTGTAGCTTGCCAGACTCAAAACGGTACCCCAACCAGGTCCGAATGATGCCATCATCAACATTGGTGACCCAAAAATAATTACTCTCCACCCTACATCAGTTGCCGGGGCAAATCCGTTCAATAGGCTTTCTTTAGCACTTGGTATAAAGGCCATTCGAACAAAAACCACCAACAACAGACTGCAGAGTGTGATTGTGCAATATCGAAAAATACGTCCAATCTGTTCGAGCACTATAAATCTTAGCTCAGATTTCTTTTTTTAAAACACTTTGTGTATTTTACTTACCGTTTCTGTGCTACTGTATAGAGCAAATGCCACTGGTATCCAAATCGCTAATACACATCCAAATAAGGAAAATGAAAATGTGCTAAGTATATTTCTAAAAGAAAAAAAATTGATAAGTTAACACTTTTGGTATTGACTGTCAAGCTTACACAAAATACTCCACCGAGGGTACGCTCAACTTAATGAATGTGTCATTGTGAACTGCACTAAAGTCCATGCTGCAATGCTGGTAAAAGAAAAATCAGAGAAAATCTAAAAAAAAATTCAAAAACGTCATCCATACACAAAAGCGATTCACGGGTGCAATTTAATGGTATCCATAAAATAGTCTAAAAAATTCATTAAAATAAAATTTTAATTTTTATCTCATTGTGTCTACGCCTTAAGCAATAAATTTGCTACCCGCATCAAAAAATTTACCCTCGTCTATTAGGCACGTTATAAAAAGGAGGGACCTTATGTATTCGTTTTTGAGGCAGTTTAAGAGTTGCTACATCGCTATCGTTCCTGTGTATGTAAGTATGGCTTTAACTAACGGTGTAATTATATTTATAATCATTAAGGAAGCCCTCACAGCTCCATGGCATTGTAGGTTGTAACGAATGAAAGAAGATCAACAGTGGAATGGCGGCGAATATACTGAAGAATGCCAGAGAGAATAGATTTACAACAAGACCAATATAGCCCAAACCTGGAAATAAATTATTAACGTATTGTAAAAATGTTTAAAAAATGAATACGTAACATACCCTTGAATAGCGGTGATATTCGAAAGACCGATATGAATCCCGAACTGGAAAACTGCCCCAGGAAGGTTTGAATAAATACAATCGGCAGAGAGTACAGCAACACACTTAGTGTGCAGGAGATGAACGTTAAAACTAAGGACAAGAAAGGTATCAGTTAGACTTTTGGCAATATACTAAATAATGTAGTAAATTAAAAACTTGCTTATGAGATAAAATTCTTGGAATTTAAAATCTATGCTACAGATTTCCAATGATGTATTTAACGTTGTCGAAGAGTCGATAGACTATTATTTTTCATGGATTACATTTTAAACATGCTTAGAAATTTTAAACTATAGACAAAGTTCCATTCAACCTGGACGAAGTGAAGATAGCCATATCTAAGCTTAAGTCCGACAAAGCCGCTGGAACAGATGGCCTAACCGCCGCACATAGGAGTATTTGCACTGAAAAGCTGGTCAAAATTCAATTTTCTAAAAATTAAAATCAAGAAGTAAAAATTTGCTATAGCGGAACCTAAATATACATGGGTCAATGCGCTGCTGCTTCTTTTTTTCTTCTTCATCGTGTTTTGTGATAAACTGAGTTCAAAGTTGACGGTTTGGATTTTTTGCATTTTTTCTTTGCATGCATGCAATTTCGTTAGTGTTCTTCTGTAAGTGATTTCAAGTTGTTGTGCTATCAATCTTAATTTTTTTTAATGGAGAGTTCTACTGTGGGTATGTATTGACATATTAAATGCATTTTTGGAAATCGTATGTAGTTGTTTTTGTTTCAATACGGGTTCAAACGCAATACAGCAAAAAGATGTCGTATTTTTAAAAAAAATTTTAAGTTTTAATAATTTTAGTATAGTATACCGTGTTATTCTGTGATTGTTTGCACTTAATAAGTTAGATTGAATATTTGTCATTGTAATGCAGAAAGATTTGGCTGCTACTAGCTGCTACCCGATATTTTATGAACGTTTTAGTTTTTCGATTTCGTGTGAAAAAAAAATCACTCATACGCCATACAGTAATTTCAATGATTAGTTATTGCAATGTTACTGTACTGTTTTAATTTTTTATTGTTTTCGGAATAAAAACATACACTGGGATATATTTTAAGTGCAGCAAAAATGGCGTGTTAGGGGTTGGGGCAGGAAGGCGGTCAACTTAAGCCTTTTTATTGTGTTCGTATCGTGAATGTTTTTTTTTTGTGTAAAAGTAAGTATTTTTAAGTTCAATTCTATAATACATAGTATTTTTTAGGATTATCTGGTTCGAGATTTGTGACTAAAAAAAATATTTATTTAATATTATGGAAGAAAGTGGAGAGGCCGATATGAACCAAAAATTAAATTATTTAAAACAATTTTTGTTAGCTATGTCTTGTTTAAAAGAAAACCTTCGAGTTTTCAATTTGAAGCAAAGATGGTTAGCCCCTAGCAGGAGAAAGGATTTGTTTGTAGAGAGAAACAAAGAGTGGCTTGAAGGGACTTTCACACTTCCAATTATGAGCGCGGACATAACTAAAAGCAAAATTAACTTTATCCAGTCAAAAATTGATTCACTTAATGAGACTGCAATAAGTTCGACCATTAAAGTGAAGCATACATTGCTTTTTACCATAGTCGATGTAAAAATGTGCAATGCAATAACTGAAACTATATCAACACAGAAATGCTATGTTTGCGAGTCAACGTCAAAAGACTTAAACAAATTAACTACACCGATAAACGAAGTCAATGAAAACTCCATGAAATTTGATTTATCAGTACTACATGCAGGAATCAGACTTCTTGAGAGTCTTCTGCATGTAGCTTACAAACTTCCAGTAAAAAAATGGCAAATTAAATGCCAAGACGAGAAAGAAGTATGTAAAATAAGAAAAATTCAAATTCAACGGGAATTTAGAAACAAGCTTGTTCTCATTGTGGATCTACCACGAGTATAGGTTTCGGCAATACAAATGACGGGAATACAAGTCGAAGATTTTTTAATAACCCTAAAAAATTGCCACTGAAGTCACAGGGATTGATTTTAACTTGATTTTTCGATTCAAAATCATTTTAGAAGCAATTTCAAGTTTCAATTTGTAGTTTATGCAATGGATACAGCCAGTCGCATGGCATCACATGACTCCGACCATGTATAACATCTTGATGCACGGGTCTATAATTATAGAAAATGCCCTTCTTCCAATTGGTCAGCTATCGGAAGAGGCAGCAGAAGCCAGGAACAAACACGTTAGGTGAGCGAAATAAAATAAAACTACATTCAACAAAAATATTCATAATATATTAAACCAGATTATATCGTCTAATTATGCTAGGAGAGATCTCAAGGAGAGATTGTAACCAAGACGTCCTAAATCGATTGTTGCTCAGCTCTGATCCTCTAATCACTTATCTTATAAAGACGCATCCGAAAATAAGAGGCTCGAGAATGATAAAAATCTAGCGATTAGTTAGTGAACAATAAAAAAAAATGTAGAAAATGTAGAAAAAAGCGGTCTTTTTTCAAAAATATATGCCAAAATTAATACAAATCAATTAGAAACTGTATTTTATTGAATAAATATTATGTTTAAGTTGAAAAAGTAACAAAGGTAGCGACAAATAATTTTGGCCAGGTTTTTCATGCAAATACTCTACTGTGCGCCGAGCTATTCAAAGCCGCAGGCGATGACTTGGTTAGGAGCATGCACCAACTCATCTGTAAAATATGGTCGGAGGAAAGTATGCCCGATGAATGGAACCTCAGCATTGTTTGCCCGATCCTCAAGAAAGGAGACCCTCTGAACTGCGCCAACTACAGAGGTATTAGTCTTCTTAACATCGACTACAAGATCTTATCTGCTGTGCTGTGTGAACGCCTGAAGCCTTTCGTCAACAACCTGATTGGTCCCTATCAGTGTGGCTTCAGGCCAGGAAAGTCTACCATCGACCAAATATTCACACTGCGGGAGATCTTGGAGAAAACCCAGGAAGTTCAAATCGATACCCACCACCTTTTTATCGATTTTAAGACCGCCTATGACAGCATTTATAGAGACGAGCTATACAGAGCAATGTCTAGTTTTGGCATCCCTGCCAAACTCGTCCGTTTGTGTAGGATGACAATGGATAATGCACGCTGCTTCATCAAGGTCGGTAAAGAACGCACGAGACCTTCGATGTCAAAAAAGGATTTAGACAAGGCGATGCGCTGTCATGTGACTTCTTCAACAACGTTCTTGAAAGAATAGTGCAAAACTCAAACGCTTACACCAGAGGCACTATCTTTCAAAAGTCCGTCCATCTACTCGCCTACGCCGACGATATCGACATAGTCGGGAGAACGCAGCGTGATGTCACTGGCGCCTTCGTGAGCATAGAGACGGAGGCGGCAAAGATGGGTTTGGCGGTCAATGACGGCAAGACAAAGTATATGCTCTCATCGAGAAAGGACACCCAACACCGACGTCTTGGACAGAATGTAACTAAAGACAGATATAACTTTGAGGTGGTAAAGGACTTTGTCTACCTAGGCTCCGCTATAAACTCAGACAATGACACCAGCGCTGAGATAAAGCGAAGAATAACTCTTGCCAATCGCTGTTTCTTTGGGCTAAGAAAGCAATTGAGTAGCAAAGCCCTCTCTCGAACAACTAAAGTGACCCTTTATAAGACCTTAATCTTCCCAGTCCTACTTTATGATGCAGAGGCATAGACTCTATCAAAAGCGGATGAGCTTACTCTTGGTTGCTTTGAGAGGAAAATTCTTCGAGTAATTTCCGGTCCCGTCTGCATAGACGGTGAATGGAGGAGGAGATACAACGACGAACTGTACCTAGCCAGAAGAGTGAAGGTCCAACGACTGCCGTGGCTGGGTCATGTAGAGCGAATGGACGTGAATCCTACGGTCCGGAAGATCTTCGAATCGCACCCGAGGGACAGCGCAGTAGAGGAAGACCGCGACTCAGGTGGCGCACGCAAGTGAAAGGGACCTTAATCAACTTAGCGTGCGAAACTGGAGACAGCTGGCCAAAGATCGTGCTGGCTGGAGACGCTTGTTGGTTGAGGCCCAGGTCCACCCCGGACTGTAGGGCCACCTTAAGTAAGTAAGTAAGACAAAGTTCCGAAAAGAGGTAGGATCGCATATATAAGAACGTTTTATTGATGCCAGTTGGAAGAAAAAACGTATTCCAATACCCAATAGCAGTGCTTCAGGTCTAAATACTTTCGAGGCACAATTTTGGGATGAAGTCCAGTATGCTCAGTATCGCCCGTCAATAGTTCACATGCTTAAATAGGATGCAGCCTAAATATCGAACCAAGATTGTCCATAAGTGTGGGGGGTCAATAAGTCCCTTACATTTTTCAATAAGGAACTTATTTTCGGGAGAAAAACGTTTAATTTTGTTGACATAGTTTTCTTTTAGATCGTCCAACTTTTCCCCAATTTTTTGATGCCATCCAAATACATAATATGATTTCTCGAGCTCAGTATAGATAGGGATCTGTTTCATCTACAGCGTCGAAGCAATTGAACAGCTTTGCCTAATAGCTGTGCTTGTTTTTCGCCACGAGCTTGATGGCGGACAAACGGAAAAGTCCACCATCTCGACTGTTTCTCGTCTCTCGTGTGTGGTGATGAGTCCATATTTCGAACACGGTTACAAAACGGCGCATAAACTCGTTAGGATTGTGATTGAACATCAACAAACATTCCCTTGAAGTTCTCAAACAATTGCGTTTGTTGTCAATAATTAAAAAAAAAAAATCGCGGCAGCCATTTGGCGGATAGGCAAACTTTTTGCAAAACTGAAATCACGATCTATTATGACAACTGATAAGCCTCTTCAAGTTCGTTTCGAGCATATCATTCACTGGCTGATCGCCCAATACGATAGCCATGATTTTATCGACTATTTCTAGTGTGATGACTTCAATTGCGCGACCAGACGTACTTGTCCTGGCTTGGATCGCACCAAAATTGGGCAAGCGAGTGGTTGATAGTTCTATAGTCGATGATGGAGAATCCGTAGTTTTCAAGCCTTTGTTTAGTGTTTTTGGGTTTGCATGGTAATTTTTTCGCGTAGCCAATGTTTCAAATGGTTGTCATGTCAAAACAAAATAATTTGACAGATCAGTCTGAAAATTTGGTTGCTTTCTCTCAAATGATGCTTCTTGACACTTGATTTGAGGTGGCAACGCTATCTGTTTTAATTTTCAGGGGCCTATTCACGTTGTCAGTCGTCAGTGTGGTATTGAAGTTATTAATATTGCTGTAAGTTAAAGAGGAAATGAACCTTTTCAAATCATTATTTTCCAAAGGGTCGTAAAGCTGTCAAATCAAGTAAAATTATTTAAAAGGGGAGGTTTTTTCTTTCTTTAAAATAGCTTCTATAATATCTATTACTTTTTGGGAAAAAAATATAATTCAGAGTCGAAACTATTTCCGACAACCTGCACAGCTATAATGCAAACTGTTAGTATGTATTTATTTAAATTTGTAATGTCCGAGATTATTCTTCTTAACCACCAGAACTACTCCCTAATTCGCACAAACTTCCTCTAGATGGTCGCATATTCTTAATTTTCCTTCGATTCACTGGGAATTCTTACATATAAATTCACACGACATTAAAATAACGCGTTGGATTCTGAGATGAAGTCGCCGATGAGCAAAGTCTTTTTCCAGGAACTCGAAGCGAACAAAATGAGAATTTCCTGATCTACTATTATGTGAAACATAATGAATGAAAATGTAACTACACAAAAATATTATAATTTTCAGTGCATTTGGCCTTAATTTTCTCTTTGAGATGTGAGAGCATAAATAGCTTAAATGGCTCTTAGGAGAGAACCGTCAATTCCATACTCCTGCAGTCCTGTATTTAGCTTAGGTTAGATTATCGGGTTGGTAGAGAAGGGTGAACCCTACTGTACCACACTTAGGTCCTCATGGACCCATTGTGATGCCCTTTCCTGGGGGTTAACCATTGGTATTAGGGTAGTTAGCTTCGTGTCCCTCCTTCTTGTATTTACCCGACGCCGTCCAGCCATTCTGATATCCTCAAGAACCTGTAAAGATCGCAAAGTGAGACATCAGAAAGTTCTTGTGGCAGAGAACCTTGAGCTCTTCGCGTTAGCGGTGAAAATTTTATTTCAATAGCAGAGACTGATTTTATAGCCTGGCTTTAAATGAAAATGCTAATATCGTTACGCGGTATTGCCAAAAATGACCCCTGTCGGACCGCTTCCGCAATTGCCAGAACTTCAGCTTGGAAGACACTGCTGCTATCAGGGAGTCTGATTGATCATTGTATATAATATTTCACAATCACAGTTCTAATATTTCACAATCGCAGTTCTGCGGCGAACATGTCGGCTGGCTTCTTACTTATCGAATGACAAAAGTTTTTAAGCACTCGCAGATCTGCCTATTGAGAGGGACTCCAATATTTCCCCTCTACAATGCAAAACCATTGCAAACCAACCAAACCAGTTGATCACAAAAGGAATGGAAAACCATTGCAAACCAGATTGTTGGAGTACAACACACACACACAGTGCAATTTCCCCTAGCGTAGCCCCACACTCTAACATATATTTAGTTCCTCTGACAATATACCGGCATCGGTTCCACAGTCGATCTTTGACCCATCCGTGTATAGATGAATATTGATTTCCTCTTAGTGGGTTCATTTGTGGTCCATTCATCCCTACTCGGAAATGACCAAGAGAATAGTCTATCGAAGTTTAAATGGGGAGACATGTAGTCAAAAGTGACAGCGTTCCCAGCCAATTTTCCTAGGATCTGCGCGTGGCAGAAATTACGTGGGTTCCAAGTTTTAGTTTGGCTAATCATTAAGGTAGCAGATTCCTCCATGTATTTTTATAGGTCTAGATAAGTCACATTAAGAATTGCCTCCAGTCCAGCTGTAGGTGTGGTTCTTATCGCACTGGTTGTCCCTATAAATGCTAGTCTTTGTATTTTTGTCATTGATTGGTTGGATTGCCACCAGACCACGCTACCATATGTGAGTATTGGCCGCACGATTGCCGTGTACATCCACAGGATTATTTTGGGGTTTGGCCAAAGATGCGGTTGCATGCGTAGAAAGCGTAAGCTGCTTTTTTACTCTTTAATTGACATTCGGTTTCCAATTAAATTTCCTCTCGAGGATAATTCCTAGATATTTTGCCCTATCTGTCACCTTTAGAGGTATCCCCTCAAGTTCTGCTGTAAACTCCAGGCGTCTCCAAATATGACTCTTGAACACAGCTCTTTCAACACCTTAGCAAACACCCCTTGACCGATGATAGTATACACCCCTATAATAGGAGCTCCTTCCCCACGTAGGTTCTAGTAATTTTGTAAGGAAATCTATTTGAAATCAGCATTTTTCGCTGCTGACTGTACTGTATTTTGTCATTGTCCTTTTTGCAACTGATTGAATTAAGTGAACCCCTTTTGACGGAAAATGTAACCTCAATAAATATAGAATCGAAGCATTTACATTGATCGGTGCGTTTTTTATACCCTTTCTTGTTGAGTACAAAAACCAATCACTGGGTATTTTGACGAATTCCCTGGCCACATTAATGACACTATACAGAGCCATTTAAGTCCATCTTCATCAAGGGGCTTGAGTATTTCTGGCTGGACTTTACCCACTTTGGCAGACATACCAAATTTTAGCTATTTGATCGGAAAAATCGTGGAACTATTTTCCGCCCTCCTCAGGTAATGGATCCATCATCCTCAATGCCCTATTCTGAATTGAGCCTCCGAAAAGTGCTCGCTCCACCTCAAAGAAGTAATAAATAGAATCACAGATAATAGAGTTACTATAGTATCTGTGATGGAATTTATGTTTAATTGTAATTTACTCGACAGACGACTCTTATAAAATTGTCGTAAAAAAAAACAATATTAATAAAAGTGTATGAAGTATTTCCTGTTACCCCAACCCACCTCAAATTGACCATTGGTGCAGATAGAAAGATCAAGTGCTATACTAGTTCGTTTATTTACTACACAATTTTAAGAAAGCCTCTATAAATTGGGTTCTATAGCTTTAAACATTCGGCTGTCAGTATTTTATTGTTTTCCGCGATTGTAATTGTAACCCGACTATGATTAGCACAGAAAATATTAAAAGCTAATCGTTGCTGTCTCACACAGTTACACTGTCATAAAATTCGCGTACCACTTTAAACAGCTTTACTAACCTAACCTTACCAGTCAGTTGTTAAAAATCGTGTTGTTTATAAGTTAGTGCATGTTCTTTAGTATATACAGAATTGTTGTCCAAATATTTACAGCTCCACCTAACCAATGCATACCAACATACTTACTACACTATCGATTTGTTCTTAACCCTAGGAAGATAATTGCCGTTCATTTCATGGTCCAGGTGTTGGCGGTACCACCGTATAGTTAGTGCACAATTATCCCCAGAAGTTGTACAAATTCGCTATATAAGTTGAACGTATTCTCTTTGCCAAATCAGAATAAGCTCAGGTCTTTCGTTGAATAGTTATCATTCACACACCTCCAATAATCAAAATGAAGGTAATGGATAAATTGTTGAAAGGACGCAGAACCGGCAGGATTATAAACAAATTTCCTCTTACAGTTCATCACTGCTGCCGTAGTTTTGTTGGCTGTCGCCATGGGAGTCCAATCATCGATCATAGCTGGTGTTCCCGGTCTAGGACTTGGACTCGGTTACAATGGACTTGGGCTTGGTCTTAACGGATATGGTCTTGGACTTGGAGTCAACCACCTTGGTCTTGGTCTAGGTCATGGACATGGACATGGTCTTGGAGTTGCTGTTGGTCTGCCTGGACAATCTTTGTCCCAAGGACCAGCATGGTGGGGTGCACCAGCTGCTGTTGGCATTTCTGGCATTGGTCTTGGTCATGGTATTGCCGGGCATGGGGCTACATATGTCGCAAAGACGCGTGGTGCCATCCACACTGCTCCACTGGCTGGACACATCAATTCGGCTGCTTCCATCAATGTTGCCCCAGCTCCAGGTACCTGGTAAGCAACACATCCATCGATAGAACAAACATCAGACCCATTGCCATCTAGATACCATATTGCGATTGTTAATTGCTTACATTCTTAAGATCCACTTAATTAAATAAGAAAAAAATCATTTTTACTTTTTACCAAAGACTTGTGTTTCTTGAACCTTGTATAACATGTTGGCTTGGTGAACAAAGAAATAAGTTCACTTTTAAGTAATTAAGTAGTATAAGCAATAATTGTCTTTAACTTTGCTGTATTATCTTTAATTGCTTAGCAAAAGTGACAAGAACTAAAGTGTCTACAGCAAAACTTTATCGATCGGATAATCAAATTGTAATTATCTAAAACTATTTGATAATTATTATTGCAAGAAGTGACCAGATTTCTCGATAATCGTTTCTCTTTCTGCACTTTATTAAGTTCCGGAAGCTTGGTGAAAATCGAAAAACGGCTGGTGGTGAGAAACGAATAGCTGCGCGGTTTAAAACCCTTATGCCCAGGTGCACAGTCAGAGTTTAAACTGAAGTTTAACTAAACCTGACCGAGAGTTTAAACTTTTGGTTTAACTCGTTCAGTTTCACAGTACAAAATAATCTGCCAGTTAACTAAACGTAGTTGTGGAAGCGCAGAACAATTTCCCTTAAGGGGATATTTTTCTACCAGCGCACTTTTGACCAATTAAATGGTTATTGCTTTTCTCTACTTTATCCATTTTTACCATTTGTAAATAAAAGAAAATGTGTGCAATATTATTTCATTGTGTATTTTGGTATTAACGAAGTGAATTGATTTATTTTCGACACATGTTTGAACTGTCATCTACTTTCACCAATTAATTATTGCAGTAATTATTATTATTATTTTTTTTTTTTTTTCAATAATATCTAATTGTTGAAATGTAGTGGGCATTCAGACGGATGCGATCACAAGTACTGCTTCTTGTCACTCGCTGGGTTTTTACCACATCCAATCACCCGTCGCCAGTAAAATATTGAAAATATTTTATGAGCCTCTAATTAGGGTAATAGGTAGGCGCAAAGTTGTTTGCTGGTGTTTCTACGAAAATCTGCGCTATCTTGTTCTTGTTTTACTTTTTCTTTAACAAAAATTTAGGTAATCTAGATCTGTATACAAAAATGGTATGAACTCCGAAACCTTTGAACTGAACAGGCATTGTCCCGAGAAGTGTGTTCAAAATCGGACCAACAAATTGCATTGTAAAAAGAATAGAGTGGGTAGTGTCTTGTTTCAGCCAAAACAAAATGTGAAAGATTTGAGTATGTATAGAAATATATTTTGTTCGCGAAGAATCTAAAGAAATCACTAGTACATTACAAAAAAATAATCGTCATTTCCACACACGAAAAGAAATAATTTGTATTGAAAAAACCTCAATACAATTTACGCTTGTCTACATTATGTTTGGGCTAAGATCTACCTGATGTTCACTTGAAAAAAGGCGTTTTCATTGAAAAGTACATTATATTGGTTGAAAATCTATTGAAATTTTCTGATGACAGTGGGTTTACCGCAGTAATGCTGGAACTAATCATAGCTCTACTTTTCACTCATATAAATTCAAGAAGTGCAGCACCCAAACAATTTCTCATTTCTGTTCTCTCTCTCTATCTCTCTGTATGAAATAGCAGCTGTCAAAATAAACCTCAAAATGCGAAACGAAAGTTTAAACGGCAGAATGCAGGCGTTTAACTTAAACCGAGAGTTGAACTCCACTTTGGGTTTAAACGAACACAGTGAAACCGAAAATTTGTTGAACGAAGGTTTAAACCAAAACGAAAGTTTAAACTCTGACTGTGCAACTGGGCATTAGAGTTCAAGAAGAGAGAAATTCGAGAAAAGAAGAAAACCTTAAAATTTTGGCTTCAATTGGGGGACTCAGCTTCTCGAAACACATCATAGACAGGGCTCGGATTTATATGCACTAAAAAATTCAAAATATGCGCATAAAATATGCACCTAAAAATGAAAAATATGCACTTAAATGCACATAAAACTATTGAATTTTATTTTGTAGCTATATTTTCCCTTAAAAATCAAACACATTTTACCCAGTAAATTCAATTTTTAAATATTGTTTTATTTAAACTAAGAAATAAACAAATTTTCATATGCTTTATTTCGAAATTATGAATTTTTTTTAAAGTTTTCGAAGGTACAACTTTGGCATTTCGGTCTTTGGAATGTCTTACGGCCATATTATTCACCCACTTTAATCCGAACTAAAGTTTACACCCGGGTTTAAATGAGTTTAGCCCAAAAATTTAACCCAAGTCCATAATATTCAGTCGTTAAACCCGATAATAATTTTTTTTTAAAACGTGTTGGTGTTTAGTCCGATTGAATATAAACTCCACTCCGTAGAATAGTTTAAGTACTTTAACAATTTCATACTATTGACTATTCTTTTTATGTTACATTTTTGACATTTCTCGCAGAAATTAAATGAAAGTGAAAATATAATAAAAAGAAAGAATATAAGAACAATTTTATAAATTTTGACAACGGTTATGGCACCACATGCACATTTTGGAATTAACTTTATAGTATCTACCATTTTTCTTTTGTTCTATTAAAAAATAAATGTATTAATATTATTGAACACCAATTCACTCATTTCACATTGGACACAATAATTAGCGATTTGGACCAAATGTTGATGTCACAACAAATCAAATCAATCCCCAATTAGTCAAAAACAGCAAAAACAAATGTTATTTTATGTGAAATTTGAAATTACATTGGTTTAAAACGGGTTAAAATCGGTTCAAACTGTTTGAAATCCGTTTTTGATCCAGCGGGTTTAATGCGTGTTTTTGAGTGAATATCATGGACATGGGCTTAAATTGCCGGGTTAATGATCGGGTGTAAAATTAACTTAAACCTGATTTACACCCGGAGTGAATAATATGGCCGTTATACATAGAAAACGATCGTTTTATGTTATGTTATGTTTCACAAATGTCAATTCACAGTGATTGCAATTGAAAAAAGTTTAAGTGCGTGTGCAATTTATTGAAACCCATGTTTTTCAATTTTATATTTATTATTTTGAAAATATGCACAAAAAATATGCATTTATTTTAAAAAAATGCAACTTTGCATGAGGCACTAGTGATCCGTAGTAGTAGTAGATTCACCACCTCCCTTCCCGAACAAACCGATTATTTGTCCACCGCGGAACCGTCGGAGTCGCGTCGTAAGGTATTATTTCGCGGACGTCGGTCGGTATAAAGCCAAATTAGCTTACATACTCTATTACGTTGCCGCTCCTCCAAACGCCTAAGATCGCTGAATATGCGCATGGTCTAATTTGGTCTTTTTGCAACATGTAATTTACGATGTAATCGGGAATAGACCTTTTCCCAAATTGGTCCCGTAAAACGTGTCCTGCGTTTTCCGAAACGGACAGTGGACAGTTTGGGATGGTTTCATGTCCGCGTTGAAAGAGATATTCTCTGGAATAGACATAACCTGTCAAGAACTGGCTCAGATAGGGGAGATATTATGGGCTTATTTGATCTAACCATCTCATCCTAGGTCTACATAAAGGACGCCTGCCTGATGGTACGGATTCCATAGCACGTTGTGGAATGCTGGTCGTGATAAATGTTAAATTTTATTCGAGCGAAAATTTGTGGTCGCAAGCTCTATTTAATAAGTTCTACTGCTTTTGCATAAATCGAAAGACATGTTGCTTACAATTACATCGCACAACAAATCTCCGTCAATATCAGATTTAAAGTTGATCGTTAACTTTTCTTGCAGCTCAGAACAATGTCGCATGAGTTCTTCTTTATTTTGATTTCTCTTATGTTAAACAAGAAATTCCACGCGTCAGAAAAATCTGGCATCTGTTGAAATCTTTCCTTCATGGATATACATAAGTAGGTAGGGTGTCCAAAAGGCATTAAAAAAATTGACTTCGAAAATTCTCTTCACGCGGTCTACGTTTAATGCGTCTTAATCGCGCTACTGGTTTAAAAAATACTTATTTAAGAAAAATAATTATTGGGACTCCCCTAAATAAAACATCTCAAGCGCTCCGGAAGTGTTGCCGGTTTTTCTAAGCTCATTCACTCTACCTACAGGGACTTCTCTGATCACCAAACTTTGTAAACAAGACTTAATGGGCCCTATGGTCGTTTGGTGCGTCTCTCTTTCGCCGTACATAAGTTAGGGAGGAATACGACAATACAAGAAACACAATAACAGGCCGTGGTAGATAAATGCTGGGTAGGTACTCATACTTACTCATTCAAGATAAGTTCATAAAATGTAATACGCTGAATTTAGTGTTTATATCGCTAGAGATAGGTATTCCAATTCAGTGAAATTAAGCTGGCGCGCGTACGCTTTAGCGCCCTCCAAGTGCCGGCGCCCCCGGGTGACCAACCTGGTCGCCCACCCCTAAATCCGGCACTGATCTTCCCTTTAACGATTCGTTCCATTGTTGTTGCCAGGTTGCGACACTGCGATTCCTTCATACCATCTTTCATCGTGTCTTCCCGGCCATTTCTGACTCGCTCGGTTCTTAGGGTTCTTTTATCTTCTTATATATCGAGTAAATCGATAAGTAGCATTGAAGATATGATGAGTATAGCATGTTATGAAACAGTTAAGGTGACAACATACAAGGGAAGTGCTTGCTGCAAGCGACTTTTTCCGTACTTGCAAGCACTTTTCGGGCCTTCTAGACATGCAATCGCAAGCGCTTGCAGATGGAGAATGATCATATATTTGAAGAAGAAGCAGAATTTTTTGAAGCAAGGCAACCGATTCAGTGGTTTTTGTTATAAAAGACTTTGAATGTTCTTTTAGTATGGGAAGTGCCACGCCCCTTTGTCCAAACCATCACAATAACAATCCCGAGTCAATATTAAAGATTCTCTGAAAATGTTAGCTCAATCGGTGCAAAACTTTTCGAATTTTTAAAGCATACATAAATCAATCTTTTGCCATTTCAACTATTTTTAATAACAAAGCTGTTACGACGGTACAAAGGAAACAAACAGAGGAGAATGAAGGAGTGTACTGTACACATAACTTGCAGTCTTGCATGCAAGCGAAAATCATTTTACTTGCTGCGAGGACTTTCCTTGCATGTTGTAGCGGCGGCGCCTTTAGTCGGTCCATTGAGCTGAAACTTACGCAATATCATTTGCTATCGATCAAAAGTTTTAAAGTTTCCAATCCTTACATATAATAAAACTGTAGGCATTTTCTTTGTCAGCTAAAAACTCGAAAACTACTGGACAGATTTCGATGAAACTTTTTTTAAATGTTCCTTAAGACTGTGAGACTGCTATAGGCTATGTCGTTTATAGCCACGTCCTTAGGAACAGTTTTTAGCCAAAATGTATTTTTGAAGTGAAAATATATACATTCGAGGGTTGATTTGGGGTTGGTTTTCGCAGTAAGTGCTATGGTCAGTTGTATATGTAGGTACATATGTATATTATGATCGTATGCCCGATGCCGGATGGGGATGGGGTGCGTGCTACAGTATGGCATGGGGTATATTAATAATCTTCATAAGAAGAGAGACCAAATATAATTTCATATATGTATCTCGAAAACTACCAAATCGATTGAGCTCAAACTTACAGATAATCTTAGGTCTTGGCCCTGGACTGCTACTGTGAAGATTGGTCAAATGTGGTCAAAGGGGAGCCACTTTACATACAAAAAAAAACATTCAAAAATTGTATACCTCCTATACAAAAAACATCTTCTATGGGGTGAAACTCGATGACGTTATATCTCGATAACCGCTGGGCCGATTTTTATTATTCTTTTTTTGTTTTGTTCGTACTGCTGTATTTCCGGTTTAGGCAGAAAGAAAATTCCAGTAAGTCGATTTATTCTCATTTCTCGCATTTTACGAAATAACATTATTACCTAAGACCTAAACAATACAATTCTTGTGCACGGGCAAAGCCGGGGGTTACAGCTTCTTCGACAGTGTTGGAATTGGAAGTCAAAGTTTTTAAAATTTGTAACATTGATATGTGTAAATAATGCATTGTCCTGAAAGTCAATAATATTGTCTAGGCAATACGATTTCCGAAAAAAAATGTTTTGTACCACAGAGCATTACAATAAAAACAGTTTATCTTTTTAACTATTTTGGACTACGAAGTGTGCACGGGCTACGCTAGTATAAGATAAAGCTGAATACCCAAATCTTAATTGACATAATATAGCAACTTTGGCGTTGCTATTGCACTTACGTCCATTCTTTCCAAGGTCATGGAAACGCTGATAAACCGTCAGCTTATGAAATATCTTGAATCACGAAAACTTCTCAATGACCGGCAATACGGTTTTCGTGGCAGCAGGTCCACTGGTGATTTGATGACTTATCTCACCGAAAAGTGGAACCAATCTCTCCACCACTCTGGTGAAACGAAGATTGTTGCGCTTGATATTTCGAAAGCATTTGACAGAGTTTGGCACCAAGCTCTTTTGTCGAAAATGCGTGCCTATGGGATCGACGCGTCTCTTCTTCAATGGATTAGAAACTACCTTTCTGGCCGTTCAATTCAAGTTGTCTTGGACGGTTTCAAGTCTGCAATTCACCATATAAATGCTGGTGTTCCCCAAGGCTCTGTTTTGTCTCCGACACTCTTTCTCATATTCATCAATGATCTCTTGTCTGTTACTTCTAATCCAATACATTCTTTCGCTGATGATAGCACCCTCAGTTTTTCATATTCGTTCCCTGACTCACCTCCCTGCTCTTCGGCCGTGGAACTGGAATGGCAACGTATGCTAAACACATTAAATTCCGATCTTGACAGCATTATAAAATGGGGTACAATCAATAAAGTTGAATTTAATGCTTTCAAAACACAATGCTGCCTTCTATCATTAAAGCGAAACCTGAACCCACACCCATTATTCATGAATGGGATTTGCATCGACGAAACCGAACGACTTTCCATACTTGGTATGTGTGATAACGACAAACTCCGTTGGAATGACCACATATACGAAGTCGCCAAAAACGCTGCGAAATGTCTAGGTTTCTTAAATCGGTGTAAGAAGTACTTTACACCCTCCGACTTAGCTTCCATATACAAAGGCTTTTATTCGGCCTAAGCTTGAGTACAACGCTCATATCTAGTCAGGTGCACCAAAAACTTCATTGCACCTACTAGACAGAATCCAAAAGCGCGCGATAAAACTTATAGGTGATAGAAATATAGCGGAGTCTATTGACCCGCTCGAACATCGCAGAAAGGTTTCTTGCCTTTCCTTATTTTATCGATATTTTCACCACCGATGCTCTGATGAAATAGCTAACTGCATTCCGCCCCTTCAACAATTCTTTCGCAACACGCGTCGCACATCGAATGCACATCAGTTCACCCTTACGCCTACCTTCGGACGTACTGTAAAATATAGAGATTCTATTGTCGAACAACACGCATGTGGAATGCATTGCCTCACACGGTTTTTCCCTCTCATTACAACCCACAACTGTTTAAAACCAATGTGCACCAGTACCTCTTCTCTATCCTCCCTATTAACCCTTCCACTGGTGCTGTGCGTTTAGCACTAGTGAATTATATAAAAAAAAATACGTTTTTTTCCGGGTAAATGCTATTAATAAATTGTGGGCTGGATCGGACGCTAGCCATAAAAAAAAAACAAAAACCTTTAAAACTCTGTTTTTCGACACTCATGGGAACTAAAGCGGTAAAATTTAAAACAAAATTTAGAACATTGACGTGCATTGTCGTGATAAACAAGAACATATCTAAGTAATTAAATTTCCGGGCACGTGTAAAGCCAGGCGGGTTCAGCTATTTCTAAATATTTCTAAAAATGCCAAGAGTGTCGAAAATGCGTTTGTTTGAGTTTGGAATAAAAAAGATCACTGGCAATAAACTTTAGGTACCTATTTTAATTCTATTAAATATGTAGGTATGTGTAAATATCACATTATTGATTATTCGCCCCTATTAGTTATATATATATATCCCAAAATATGGTTCGTCTTCTTTTTATCAAGCCATAAAGTAACAAATTCCATCAAAGGATGGCTACGATATCAATGGATTAAAAAACGTCCAAGAAATTTTCAATTGACGAATATGCCAACTTTGAGACAAAACGTGCATGCCGTGTACTCGGCATACTTTTCGCACATGCCACAATATAATAAAACGTGACATATTCTACTAATATGTCGAGTAATTATCGTGACGTCAGAGTGGCATGCGTATGTCGTGTTTGGCATGTCGTGTACTCGTAGCTTAATGCCCCACTGTCACTTTCCATTCCGAAATTCATAAAAACATTTCAATACACACTCGCCTTGCATCCGCCCCTAGTTTGATTATTGTTTGTATATAAAATATTTCTATTCACAAAAACTAAAACTACACTCACTTCCTCCACTTGCAATAAATGGCACTATTGCTGTTCCATATAGGCAATCCATTCGAACTACATTACAAAGGCATGCAAAGACGAAATCACTTGACCTTGACCAAAGACCACGATCTTTGTTTGGCCGAAATGGTCCACCACTGGTATCATATGATGACTCATATGACATGTTTAACACTCTTAATAATTATACTTGACAAGCTCACCGTTTAGGACTGACTGAATGGCTATGTTGATATGAGATGCGATACATCCCTATCGCTGCCAATCTATACATTTTTAGACAAATTGTTGAGATCAGTAAATTTGTAATGAAAGTTTTTTACATGCGCTCTTATCTGAAATAAATAACTTTGAATGAACTTTCATCTTATCAGTTTGTGTCATATACGCATTAACCGCATTTGGTCATTTTCCTTGAGATTAGTAAATAACGCAAAGCTTCCCGTACTTTATAAAATAAAAAACGAAAACATTGAAGAGAGAATCTGCATGTACATTTCTACTTTTTGAAGCCTTATTAGAAGCCGCTTTAGAATAATATGCCCAGTGCAAAAGTGCATTTGTAACCCGGTTGTGGAACTATCCACACATCATCTTCCGCTGGCTTTTCGCAGACGTTTTGCTGAGCAATTGGAGACCATCACCACGACCACCGCAGCGTACTCATATATTTTTATTCAAGTTCAGTCAATCAATCAAAAACCAATCATTCGTCCTATCTTAGAGTGGTCGAGAACATTTCGAACTCCAATTTTCTACATTTCTGAGTAGAGCAAAATCTAATTATTAAGGGTATTCATGCAAAGTCGTAAGTTTACCATTTGCGTAAATGGTAAGTTTACGACAAACGTTTCATGAAGGCCCCAATTGCTGTTCCGCGCGAACGAAAACTCACTTTCACATTCTTTTAAAAGTTGTTTTCTTAATACAATTTGATGGACTATTTAATTATCCTACACTTGGAATAGTAAACTGTGCAATTTCTATTTATAAATGCATCAAAAGTATTATAAAAATAAATGCATGCAAAGTATTTTTTTTTTTGATTTCGCGCATTTATTTCAAATGTGAAATGTCACAATCACGTCGTCGTAAGTTTACCATCTCAGTTTTTCACACAAATTGTCGTACTAAGTTTACCATCTCGTCGTAAATGATTTTCCATACAAATTTTGACAGTTCATTTACCACGTGGTAAACGTCGTAAACGTCGTTACGACGTTGCATGAATACCCCTATTATAATTTTACAATACAATTGTCGTTAAAGGATAGGATGTTTCTGGAACATTAACAGGTTCCACGTATCGTTGTCTATCTTCCGGATGAATAGGATACCAGTCGTTTGGTCGCGTACACCGTTTAAATCTAAGCCCAATAGGACCAGTTGTCTGCATCAGTTTATACACACAATATCCCGGTAATAACAGCCATGAAAGAGTCTGCAAGGATATCATTTCCATAAGTGCAGATTTGTCTGGATTTTGCAGATTTTCACTCTAGCTACTATACTCTAGACTTTGAAAATGCCAAAATTTGTGTGGCAGATTTTGTCTGCATATATTTAATTTGTTTAGTGATTCTTAACAGTAGAGGTTTTTACCTTCCGCCATCATGAGTAGAAATGTTGTCTAAACTAAAACTGATCCACTTCTGGCTTTATGAGGCAGTACTAACCTGCGAGGGATCACAGGTTCGATCCCCGGAAAAACACAAATTACATCTTAAAGTTTTTTCTGCTGCGCCACCTCTCGCGAACGTCTGACAAACATCCGAGAGTATGACTGTCATGAAAAAGCTTCTCAGTTCAGCCGTTCGGACTCGGCATAAAATTGTAGGTCCCTTCCATTCGTCCCAAAAGAGAAACTCACACAAAACGAATGGTTGCGAGAAGCTAGGCCTTGGGTGTCACGGTCACCCGCCGCCTGTTGCGCCACCTATTTTTTTTTTTTATGATGGTAGTGAGTAAATAACAACAATACGCCCACAATAAACTAAGATAACAAATCGAGTTAACTATTGTATCTGCAAAAAATAAAGCTGACCAATGTTATGTTATTATGAACAATGGTGTATAACGAATCGTACAACAAACACTAAAGGTGCTAGTACACGATATGTAGCACGCCTCATATATATGTGGCTCTGACGTCAACAGAGAGTGAACAAAGAGAGCTTGTACACGGTATGTACCCATTGGGACCATTCGCTGACGTCAAAATGACGTCATGACGTGAAAACTGTAAAGCCTTCAGGCATCCGTCCACGGTTACAAAACGGCGCATAAGCTCGTTTGAATTTTGATTGAACATCACCACACGCTTAAGTTGTCAAACGATTGCGTTTGTTTGTTGTCAATTGTGAGAAAACCCATCTGGCGGATAGATTTTTTATATCCAAATATTTTAGCAAAACTAAAATCATTGTTCCATGTGATCAGCTGCTGATCGCGTCACTTGTGGTGGTATAAGATCGCACCGCAATTGAGTAATCCAGTGGTGGCTGGTAGATAGTCGATGATGGAGCATTAAGAGTTATTATAATAAGTTTCAAGCTATTGTTCGGTTTGCGTGATAGGTTTTTCGTTTAAGGATCATAATAAAAATAAATAATGAAAAATATAACCCCCAGTTGGAAGCAGTCTGCCATAATCCAAACTTTTAGTGCTTAAATCTGGAAAGTAGAGATTTTGCTTGCGTTCTGTGTAGCAGCCACAAATATCTCGCATATTCTTCTTTATCACCACACATGAACTGCCAAATGTGACCCGACGACAGCTCTACAGAATATTTTCAAAATAATAAGGAGCAAGCAAAATTAGGAGACTAACGCCTATATTTGGAGTAACCTCCTTGTATCCTCTTTCTTGAAAAGGAGCATTCGACGCATTCGCAAGCTATTTTAATATCACAAGAGACCAATTGAATTATTCTGGGCAGATTTGCGAACTTCGTGACGCAAAACTCCCTTCCTCTACCGAGGGACTATTGGTCTATTTTAATTGTCGCATAAAACCTGTCTCCTTAAACAATATTAATAAAACTGTATAAAATATATCAAGAATCTAGTTACCACAATCCAGCTTAAATTGGCCATTGTTACAGATATACAGATAGAAAGATCGACTCCTGTACTAGTTCGTATATATTTACTACGTTGCTTCTATAGCTTTAAACATTCGGCTGTAAGTATTTTATTGTTTTCCGCGATTGTAACCCCGACTATAACTAGCACAAAAAATAAAAGCTCTGTCTCACGCAGTTACATTGTAATAAAATTCGCGTACCACTTTAATCAGCTTAACTAACCTAACCAGTCACTTGTTAAAAATCGCGTTGTATGATTAGTTAGTGCATGTTCTTTAGTATATATACAGAATTGTAGTCCAAATATTTACAGCTCCACCCAACCAATGCATACCAACATACTTACTACACTATCGATTTGTTCTTAACCCTAGGAAGATAATTGCCGTTCATTTCATGGTCCAGGTGTTGGCGGTACCACCGTATAGTTAGTGCACAATTATCCCCAGAAGTTGTACAAATTCGCTATATAAGTTGAACGTATTCTCTTTGCCAAATCAGAATAAGCTCAGGTCTTTCGTTGAATAGTTATCATTCACACACCTCCAATAATCAAAATGAAGGTAATGGATAAATTGTTGAAAGGACGCAGAACCGGCAGGATTATAAACAAATTTCCTCTTACAGTTCATCACTGCTGCCGTAGTTTTGTTGGCTGTCGCCATGGGAGTCCAATCTTCGATCATTGCTGGTGTTCCTGGTCTAGGACTTGGACTCGGTTACAATGGACTTGGGCTTGGTCTTAACGGATATGGTCTTGGACTTGGAGTCAACCACCTTGGTCTTGGTCTAGGTCATGGACATGGACATGGTCTTGGAGTTGCTGTTGGTCTGCCTGGACAATCTTTATCCCAAGGACCAGCATGGTGGGGTGCACCAGCTGCTGTTGACATTTCTGGCGTTGGTCTTGGTCACGGTATTGCTGGTCATGGGGCTACATATGTCGCAAAGACGCGTGGTGCCATCCACACTGCTCCACTGGCTGGACACATCAATTCGGCTGCTTCCATCAATGTTGCCCCAGCTCCAGGTACCTGGTAAGCAACACATCCATCGATAGAACAAACATCAGACCCATTGCCATCTAGATACCATATTGCGATTGTTAATTGCTTGTACATTCTTAAGATCTACTTAATTAAATAAGAAAAAAATCATTTTTACTTTTTACCAAAGACTTGTGTGTCTTGACTTTTCAACACAATCTTATATAGCATTTGGCTTGGTGAAGAAAAAAAGAAGTTCGCTTTAAATTAAGTCGTACCAGCAATTGTCTTTAACTTTGCTCTATTATCTTTAATTGCTTAGCAATAGTGACAAGAACTAAAGTGTCTACAGCAACACTTTATCGATCGGATAATCAAATTGTAATTATCTAAAACTATTTCGTAATTATTACAAGTATTGTAAGCTTCGTCAATTACGCGACCAGATTATTCAATAATGATTTGGATTTCTCATTCTCCACTTTATTAAGATCCGGAAGCTTGTTGCTTAGTTATGAAAAGAGCGTGGAGGTATTACATTTCAAATTTATTTAAAAAGACGTATTTGTAAACGTGGCAAATAGATCTTTCCGAAGGGAAACTGTTACAGCCACAACCAATCTTGGAAGAATTTCGAAGAAAAGTTAGACCGTGATCACAGATCTGCGGTTTGACCGACAATTTGCCGTCATAGAGGAATGAAAGTGTAATATCCTTGAAGCGATCAACTCCAAAGATGTTTGCGCAAATGGAGCACTTTTCTGAATTCCTCAATCCAGAATAATTCATTAAGGAAGACAGATTCGTCACCCTGAGTAGGGCGGGAAATAGTAACACGAGTGAGGAAGTGACTTTTTGCGATCAAATCGATAAAAGCTGGGCAAATCTGCCGAAGTGAATGAAATACGCCCAAAAATACTCAATGTCCTAGCCGAAAAGGGAGATATTACAGCTCTCTCGTGTTATTAAAATGGCCTTGTAATATGGCGAAACTCCCGTTCACGTTTGGCGGATGAGCAGTTCGGTTTTTGTCTGGGGAGAAGCACAACCACCATCAGAATTGTACTTGAGAAGATTTGGAAATATGCTCCACCTGTTTACACAGGGTGGACCGAAAAAACAATTTTTTTTATTTTCAAGTTGTAATACCGCGGAAAAGTTGCTAATTGTGGAGACTAAAAAGAGGTAAAAAAAATAAATAAAATCGGTTTATATCTTCCGGTCGCTCATGTCCTCTAAATTTTTGCTAAATTTCGAAAAATTCGCATTTTTAAGATAATTTGTTATTTTTCTTAACCTGTGAAGATTTATATTAATTACACATACACATGCTTTGTAGATTTAAGGGAGGCATACAACCGATTCTCCCGAGGTAAGCTCTGCTCTGTAACTGTAGTATACTTCAGGAATATGAAATTGATGGTTCAGTTCTATCGTGAGACCTCACTCTCTTTAAATTAACTGTACAAGCTGCGTTGCCGCTTTGCTGCAATTGCAGTAGATCTACTGCATTTTTTTCAAAATTTAAATCTACTGCCACCAAATTAAATCTACTGTATTTTTGTAAAAGGTTAAATGAGGAAGCCAAATCCAAAATAGTAGATAAAATACAAATAGAAATACAAGCCAATTTGGGAAACTGAGTTTTCCTGGCCTAAATTGTCAAAGGAAACTGTTTCTGTCGATTCTGAACAAATATTTTCTAGCTTGATGGCGATACCTAAGGATAAGAGTTATTGGCTTCTCGCTGATGACTTGGCCCGTTTGTGCTTAAGAGAGTAAACGTGAGTAAATCTGAAGTGATATTCGTCTCTAGAAGTCCCATTCAATGAACTCTCTATATTAGAGGAGTCCCAAACAGAAGTTTAAGTATCAAGCAATCGGTAAGGCGGTGCCAATTTTGAGACTAGGTGTCGTTCTGTTATCAGGTCTTTAATTATTCAATGCACTAGAAAAATCAAATCCAGTGCTAATGAAAGTTCGATTGCACTAGCACTAACATTTTTAATGTTAATGAAATTTCACTTGCATTAGCAGTACAAGCTGTGTTCGGGTGAACGGCGTTAAATCAATACCTTTCACCGTGGGCGTTGGACTTCGCCAGGGGTGCGTTTTGTCCCCTCTCCTTTTCATTACTTATATGGACTGGATGTTACAGCGCAGTCTTGGCGAGGAACGTTTCGAATTGGGAGATCTGAGGATAAGTTATTTGCTCTTCGCTGATGACTTGGTTATCCTTGGGTCCTCTCAGACTTAACTTCAGCGCGCACTCGATCGGTTTGTAGCCGTTTGTGTTGAAGCTGAGATGAAAGTAAAGTGAACAAATCTGAAGTAATGGTCGTCTCCAGAACGCCTGTTCAATGCACTCTGCATGTTAGTGGAGTCCCATTGAAACAGGTGGAGAAGTTTAAGTATATCTCAGAGTCTTATTCACGAGTGATGGAAGGAGTAATGCCGAGTTTTTCTGTACGATTGGTCAGTCTGGGTCAATTTTGAAACAGCTTGGTCGTTCTTTTATTAGGAGGACTGAACTTGGTGTCGAGAGCTATAGAGGGTCCACTTGAGCAACCTACACCCGCGACCCACTTAATGGATAAGCGGGATATTGAAAATGAATGAATGGACTCGAAAAAATCTTCCAACTATTTCAAAGAAGGCTGTATCTTCTTTCATATTTTATAAAAGAAAATGTACCTACTAAAAACCCACCTTCCCAAAAGAATCATATGAATCATGTATTCAGTATTCGGAGTCAATTCGGGAATACATAATATAAGAGGAACACAAATTCTACGCTAGCAAGATTTGCGTTCTCAAATTTGAGTTATTTTTTTAGAACCTCAAGCAATTTAGCAACTTAGACCTGGGCTTAAGTACTGGACCGATATGTTTAGTAGGTACCAAAAAAAACATGTTTAAATAAAAATTCGAAAAAACTAAAAAGGCCTTAGGTGAAGAGGGAGTCAAATGGCTCGCTCGTGTCATTAAAGTGGCCTGGGAATGCGGCGAAACTCCCAGCGATTGGCAGATTGGGGTGATTGTGCCCCTTTTCAAGAAAGGGGATAAAAGGGATTGCTCCAATTACAGGGGTATATCACTTTTAAGTCTCCCCGGAAAAGTCTTTGCCAAGGTGCTGGAAACGCGTTGCAGAGCTGTGGTCGAGACACGATTAGGAGATGAGCAGTGCGGCTTTCGTCCCGGCAGAAGCACAACCGACCAGTTATTCACTCTCAGAATGGTACTTGAGAAGGCTTGGGAGTATGCTACACCTGTTTACGCTTGCTTCGTAGATTTGGAGAAAGCATATGACCGAGTCCCTCGAGGGAAACTCTGGAGTGTATTACAGCAGTATGGAATTGATGGTTCTCTCTTGAGAGCCATTCAATCTCTTTACACAAACTGTAAAAGCTGTGTTCGGGTAAACGGCGTTAAATCAATACCTTTCACCGTGGTCGTTGGACTTCGCCAGGGGTGCGTATTGTCGCCTCTCCTTTTCATTACTTATATGGACTGGATGTTACAGCGCAGTCTTGGCGAAGAACGTTTCGAATTGGGAGATCTGAGGATAAGTCATTTGCTCTTCGCTGATGACTTGGTCATCCTTGGGTCCTCTCAGACTGAACTTCAGCGCGCACTCGATCGGTTTGTAGCCGTTTGTGTTGAAGCTGAGATGAAGGTAAATGTGAACAAATCTGAAGTGATGGTCGTCTCTAGAACGCCTGTTCAATGCACTCTGCATGTTAGTGGAGTCCCATTGAAACAGGTGGAGAAGTTTAAGTATCTCGGGGTCTTATTCACGAGTGATGGAAGGAGCAATGCCGAGTTTTCCTGTAGGATTTGGTCAGGCTGGATCGATTTTGAGACAGCTTGGTCATTCTGTTATCAGGAGGACTGAACTTGGTGTCAAAGCTAAGTTGTCAGTCTTTAATTCGGTGTTTGTTTCCAACTCTTACCTATGGTCATGAGGTTTGGGTAATGATTGAAAGAATAAGATCGCGAATACAAGCTGCCGAAATGAGATTTCTCCGTAGTATTGCTGGTGTGACCCGTAGAGATCGCATCAGAAATACCAGAATACGTGAGGAACTCAATGTCGAGCAGCTACTTCTCCGGACGGAGCGATCCATGCTTCGGTGGTTTGGTCATGTTAAACGCATGTCCCCGACCAGGATTCCACGACGTGCTATGGAATCCGTACCATCGGGTAGGCGTCCTCTAGGTAGACCCAGGATGAGATGGATAGATCAAATTCATAATCTCTCCTCTACCCGTATGGGGATTGCCCTTGATGATTTAGAGTCGATGGCGGAGGATCGAGAGCTATGGAGGGTCCACTTGAGCAACCTACACCCGCGACCCACTTAATGGACAAGCGGACCATTTGAAAATGAATGAATGAAAAAAACTAAAAATGTTTATAAAGAGAGGTTTTTGAAGCAATCTTTATTTTACTTCATATAATGAGTGATTATAATATTTTACAATTCAACTTTTAATGGATGCAAAGTTTCAGGACTTGCAATGGTCTCTGTGTACTGCTGTCTATCTTCAAGATCAACGGGATACCAATCAGTTGGTCTCACACACCGTTGAACTCTAAGCCAAATATGTCCAGTAGCCTGCTTAAGCCTATACACACAATAGCCTGGTAGTATTACCCATGGCAAAAATGATAACGTGGCACCAACTGGCATCGAATCAAATAATTCATGAAATAGTATAAACGAAAAGAATCCTACAAACTGAAATGAATTTATAAGTTACCATTAATAGATAAGGGCTAATAAAAAGCTTACCAACGTAATACCTATGAAAATTGGGGTTACAAATCGCAAAAGAAACACCGTCCAAGTGGCAAATCTTTGACCCGTCATGAAATGCATATCGCGTTGAAAACGTTCCCTTCCATATGTCCAAAGAACAATGGTCAATAGCGCGAAATTTAGACAGGTTTGAGATATTATATTTAGATCGGATAACATTTCTATGAATTTGAAGCCATTCTGAAAATACGTAGGTATGTATTAATAAATATTTAAATTGCACAAAATTAATTTGAAGAAGCTTACATTTGAGCAAAACACCGCTGAGATTAAGGCTAGGATGCCAGTCATTCCGAAGATTACCTCCTTTCTGTAAGGACGCAATTGTTCAAATTCATCGAATAGGGCTGTTAGGATAGAGAACATTTGCACCAACTGGAACGATAATGAATTTAATTGGTTGGAATTTGGTTTTTGGCAACACTTTTAAATAATAATATTCGATTAGGAAAAATATTCAACTAACATCCAGAGCTACATACTAAGGCCATAATTTTTGCCTCTTTTTTCAGGGGGATCCATCAATGAATGAATCTACTTTGTAAAAATTTTGCTATTTTGGGCCTTTTCCCGCCAAATTGAGATTGTTATTGGTACCTGAAAAAAGGCTTAAAATGCTTTTCAGAATAAAGGGTCATTCACAGTTTCTTTGATTTTGGAAATTTTGCTTGGAGCCCAAGTTATTAGCGACCGGAAAAAAGAACCAACTACCCTAACTTCGACCGGGCGCTTAAAATTGACCGAAAGCAGTCAAGTTTTTCAGCGCCTTCATTGCTCAAATGAATCGAACAAACTCATTTTTTTCTTCAGAAAATTGTTTCCCTATATTAATCAACAGATGGCACGGGTGGAGAAAAATTGGTGTGTTCGATTCATTTGGGCACTGGAGGCGCTGACAAACTTGACTGCTTTCGGTCAATGTTAGGGTCCCTGTCAAAGTTAGGGTAGTTGGTTTGGGGAATTACAGCCTATAGATAATATTATTGTCTAGGAGGACAATGCATATCAATATTACAAATTTTAAAAATGTTGGCTTCCATGACTGTCAAAGAATATCGTTTGCAAATGTGTTTTTTTTATGGGAGGCGCCACGCCCCTTTGTCCAATTATTCCGATATTCACAATAACACTCTGGGCCAATACCTAGAATTATTTGTAAATTTTAGCTCAATCGATTTGGTTGTTTTCGGGATATACGATTTCGAATATTTTGACCAAACTTTACAATTACCTTCTCGGGCCAATATCAAAGATTGTCTAAAAAATTTTAGCTCAATCGGTGCAAAACTCTTCGAGTTTTTGAAGCGTACAAAAACCAATATAACATTTTTAAATATTAGTGATAAATAAATTGGCGCAACAGTTTCATAAAGGACGCTAGACTTATCACAGCCATTTGTTGACATCAGTTTAAACTTTTTGAGATTTATTTCCTCAATATTTGAGATTTGAGCCAAATGAATCATTGATTTTCTATATATTAATCGCCGATGCTATTTCTTATGGTACATACAGGGTTTTTCAATAAGAGCGCTACAAAAGTTTCTTTTGCATGGCCACCACGGGCACGCTTGCAGAAGTCCAAACGCTGAACCCAATTTTCGACGGTTTTCAAGCATAAATCGGCCGGTACTGCTGCAATTTCACGTTCGATATTCGTACGAAGTTCATCAATCCTCACTGGCTTGTTGGCATAAACCATAGACTTGACGTAGCCCCACAGGAAATAGTCTAACGGCGTCAAATCGCACGACCGAGGCGGCCAAGCGACTGGACCATTTAGTGAGATAACACGTTCTCCAAACTTGGTTTCCAATAAATTGATTGTGACATTCGCAGTGTGGCTTGTGGCGCCGTCCTGTTGGAACCACATGTCCTCCAAGTCCATATCATCCAATTGGGGCCAAAAATATTCGGTTATCATTGAACGGTAGCGATTTCCATTTACAGTAACGTGCCGATCTTGATCATCACGGAAGAAATACGGCCCAATGACGCCGCCGGCCCATGAACCACACCAAACCGTAATTTTTTCGGGATGCAATGATGACTCATGGAGTACGTGTGGATTGCTGCCTGACCAATACCGCATATTTTGTTTATTGACGAAGCCATTCAGCCAGAAATGAGCCTCATCGCTGAAGATGATTTTTCCATGAAAATCCGAATCATTTTCAAGTTGTTGCTCTGTCGAATTCACGAACATACGACGCTTCTGGTGGGCAAGCGGCTTAAGTTCTTGCGTCAATTTAATCCTGTAAGGATGTAGGCCAAGATCTTTTCGCACAATTCGCCACAACGACGTCACAGAGATGCCCAACGCTTGAGAACGACGTGTGAGAGACACATTTGGGCTTTCTTCAACTGAAGCCTCAGCGGCTCAGCGATTATGACGACCATAAATTGGACGTAGCGCTCTTAACGTTGAGGCCACTGACTCCGAATTTCGGTAGTAAATTTTAATAATTTCGACGCGTTGTTGGCTCGTATACCTTTCCATCATGAAATGGCAAACCTTACTGAAGAGAAATGTCAAAAGATCGGCAAGAAATTCGGCGTCGTCGTTTGCTGTCCCTGTCGCTCTACTTTTGTAGCGTCCCTGTTGAAAAACCCGTTATTTACCCTATTCAATGTTAACCAATTCTATTTCTTTTTTTACCAAATTGAAGCTTATTATTCTAAGATATGTCGAAAAGAATAATAATTTCAAGAAACTATTAGCAAAATATGTAAAATAATATTTTTAAAATGCAACACTGTGCATTGCGTTGCGTTTAAATTTATTTGTTCGAATTTCTAACATCGGCCGGGCATATATGGCGTATTTTTTTGGGAAGTGAGTATATTAACAAAACCAAAAGTGAGTATAACAATTTTGCATGTAAAACCAAAAGTGAGTATAACAAAATCAAAAGTGAGTATACAAGTTTTGCATGTAAAAGTAAAAGTGAGCTAGCTATAGATTCTCAAAAAAATACGCCTATAGTTACAATTATAACACCGCACTGTACCTACTAGTGATCGTCCAGTTCTCAGTTGATTTTAAATAACAGGTTTTGACAGTTCAACACATTTATAGCCGGTTTTACAGTGCAAGTTTAAACTCCGTTTAGCCAGATATCAGGTTTAATCCGACGATAGAAATTTCAAATACAGTGGCGTACAAAACAGACGAGAAAAGTTTAACCGAAGTTTAACTAAACGTTCGTTCAAATTTCACTGTAATACACTTACGGTTTACGAACTTGGTTTAAACTTGCTTGCGAGTTTAACTAAACCTGAGTTTAAACTCGCACTGTAAAACCGGCTATTAGAGTTTGTCCATCAAAAATTAAAACTTTACTCACCACTAGATTAAAGCTTCCAATAATGAGTACGGCAAAGAACATCCACGTCCACAAATGCGGATTTTCTAAGCTAGCCAAAGCGCTTGGAATGCTAAGAAATGATAGCCAGTCCAGTCTAAAAAGCGGTGTCAGTAAATTCTTGTCATTCTCTGAAAAAAGAAAATTTTATCGAAAATTTAATACGAGTTGACTAACTTACGTGTCAAATGATACTCGGTGCACAGACAAACCAATCCAATCATCACATACACTCCAAGTTGTGACAAAAGAAGTAGCACACTGTACTTGGTAATGTTAGTTTTGAATTTATTATAGCTGGCCATACTTAAAATCGTACCCCATCCAGGTCCAAATGAAGAGAACATCAACATTGGTGCCATAAAAAGCATTATTCCCCACGGTGGAATTCTTTTATTCGTTTCGAGGACATTTTGCACAAAACCTTCCGTTACTCCAGGAAGAAAAACCATTCGTACGAAGACTACAAATAGCAGGCCCACTAGAGTAAGTGAGCAGTACCGAAAAATCTGTCCAATCTGGCCAATCAGCATACCTTTAGTTAACTATTCCACTAGCACGTCTTAGATTACTTACCCTTTGAGTGCTGTTGTAGAGAGCATAAGCGATTCCAATCCAAACTACCAGTACGCATCCATACAAAGAAAACGAAAAAGTTGCAATCATATGATATCTAAAAAAAGGACCACTCATAAGTGACCATGTTTGCCAAATCGAACTGTAAGCTTGCCTAAAATAATCCACAGATGGAACGTTAAGTAGAAGGTATGTATTGTCTATGTATTCGATATTGGTGATGTTACAGTGCTATTAACGGGAAGAGCTATTGAAATATTCAACATAATTTAGAAGTAGAACTTACAGTGATTGCACTATATTCAGATTGATTGTAATACCAGATCTTCGAGCCCTCACAGCTCCATGGTAGGGTAGGTTGTAGTGAGTATATGAAGAACAATAGGGGAATCGCGGTGTATATAGTGAAATATGTCACCGATATTACATTTAAGCCAAGACCAATGTAGCCTAATCCTGGGAGAAAAATGTTAGCAGGATTTTTTTTTAAATTTAGGCAAAGTGAAAGCTTACCTTTGAAGAGAGGTGAAATCCGAAAGACAGATATAAATCCCGAGCTGGAAAATTGTCCCACGAAAGTTTGGATAAAAATAATTGGGAGGGAGTATAGTAAAACATTTACTATTAGGGAGAAGATCAAGAAAACTGGAAAAACGTAATAGGTAAGAAAAGATACACAATTTTTGTTTAAGTATTGAGCTGCCTTATGAAGCCAAAAATTTCGATACGATTAGCAAATATTTAAACAAGAAAAAGATACCCATGGAATCAGTGTAAAAGATCTACTCTAAAAAAATAAGGAATTTACCAAGTTGTATCAATTGCTTTCATACATTCAGGTATGAAAAATTCCTATCTGGGGAACGTTAGAAGCGTTAGCCCATTATACACACTCTGAAGTCTATGAGACTTATATGAATTATGCCCTTTAAATTTAATCACAATCTTATCAAGATCATGTCCACTCTGATTCTCACTGGGATTTGAAGGACGATTTCCGAAAAATATTTTCCTGGATAAAGGAGGATTTTGTCAGGTAGCTTAGAAAAATGCGTCCAAGGTTCTTTTCTCTTCAAGCTACTTTAAGTACGTCCCATCTTAACTTAGTACCTGATGTAATTTTAAAGGGTGTTTGAATATATTACTATAGTTCCTAGGTTCAATCATAGATGGCGGGAACATGCCACCATCACCAGTGATTGTTTCTCATTATAAATCAAAACCAGGTTATTGGGACTAAGATTCTTGGTTTCCTTTTACTGCGCTGTTGAATTGAGGAAACATATTCAATTTGACAGGGTTTCCAAAACGATTAATGATCTGAAATCTGAAAAGATGGATAATGTTTGTCGAAAGATAGTCTGGCTCATTCATAAGAAACGGTGTATATTTCTTCGACGTCATCTGTAATTGCTACCAAAGGTCTCGAATTCAAAGGTGATTCTATTTGACACAAGAGTGTTTGCATTTCTTCGAATGATAAAAGAGTTGACCCTATGACTTTACGTCGATGGACTTTTTTGGCTGCCTCTCAAAGACCGCTGAAGTTTGGAACTGACGACGCGACCGTGGTATGAAGAGCCAATGTGTCGTCTCCTTACTCGGATCCTTGTGCAAGCGTTCCTGCACATCACTTGACATTAAAAAGGTATTTAGCTCATTCCATAAGTTCTTTGCAACCATGAAGTTCGTACCGTTGTCACAATAAAGATATGAGCACCTTCCTTTCCTGGCTATGGAGCGGTTTAAAGCTAATGTAAACGCTTCAGTAGATAGACTGGATACTGGTTCCTAATAAATATAGAGGCTTAGTGCATAAGCAAATGTATACTGCATAATGTAGACTCTATGTCATTTTCATCTCTTCTTCCTCCATGGTGTTGCTAATACGGGTCCCGCGTATTCCACCCCAGTATTCAAAAATGATTTTTCTCAGCTCAGTTTTAACGCTGTGAGCTTTCCCATCCTTTATTGCATAGGCTTTGCGCTATACCTTTGGCATACAACACAACGATGTACAATTTTTCACAGTGCATTTCTAGCCTCAATAATCCAGAAGTCCTTCCTAAGCAATGCTAGAAGTAGTTAAAGTTCGGATGTGTGAGAACACTTCTGGTGAGTGAAAGAAATTACCAACTTGGTGAAAAATTATGAATTTGGAATGATTAAAGGGTGTTTCAGATTGCAGCCAAAGGGAGCAGCATTGATCCATCGAAATTCAAGCCCGAATTAGGTTTAATCAACTGGTTTTTACTTAGCGGTAAGATTTCTTGCAGACTAGTAAAATCGTCCAAAATATGGTTAAGGTTATATTATTCCATTTTAACCCATGCATTCGATGCTAGTCTTAACTCCTCTGTCGTAAGCCATTCCGTTTTCTGTTGAAACTTCATTTTTGCCCGACAGTTGTTGTATCTAAAATGTAAAAATTAATCCTTAATAGCTTTGACAAATTTGTATATTTTGCCATGATATAGTAGGAATCGTCAAGTTAACTTCACTAGAAATTAGCTGACAGTATTACTCTCAGTTCTTTTAAGTTTTATTTGGAAAAACGTCAAATGGCGATGGGTTATGAAGCGCGCAATGTCCGGTCCATTCCACCGAATTTGTTGATTTTTTTTGTAAATGTCGGTAATTACGGTGATCGGGTGATAGGATAAACAAATTCAAAATTGGAAAAAGGGGCGTGGCACCTCCCATAAAAAAAAAGCATTCAAAATCGTATATTTCGAAAACCACCGAATCGGTTGAGATCAAACTTTCAGATAATCTTATGTATTGGTCCTAGTGTGCTTCTGTGAAGATTTGTCAAAGTTGAATAAAGGGGCGTGGCACCTCCAATACAAAAAAATTAAAACATTGTCGCCCGAAAATAAAATAAAATAAATAAAATAAAAAAAAAAATTAAAAAAGCAACAAAAGGCCTGGCGAAGCTGGCGGGGGTTCAGCTAGAGTCTAATATAATTTACCTAATACATATAGGAATATAATGGGGTTCACTTTTTGTGGTTTTTAATTTGTGGAAAAAAAAATTAATCGTAATCGATTGATCACATCTTTGATCAGAATGGACGCATGCTACTCACAGACTACAAGAAACCGAGGTATGACTTTGTCTTTATACCGAACAGGAAGGACTGGCTCTCCCCGAGTACTATCATAAAAGGCTAAAAGACGGAGCATGGAATGGGAGCAGGAGTCTTTTCAGAAGAACTAAATATCAGCCATTCATACCGACTGGCAGATCAGTGAAGCATTATCCAGGCAGAGATAAACGCGGTAAAGAAAGCAGCTCAAACTGTTTTAGCGAGGAAACAACCAGCAATGGAAATTACCTTCCAGTGATTAACTCCAATCTGGTAAACTCCAAATCCATAAGTCACGTAAGTCAGTGGAACATAAAACCATCACACAGAAATGCTGTACTGGGTTCCTGGAAATGTCGGTGTAGAATGGAATGAAACAGCAGGTGAACTGGCCAGATGAGGCTCTAAAATGGACGTACTATTAGCTGACAGATAAGTACTACCAGCTTTTAACGCAGCTAAGGGTGTCATTGACAATGTGACATTAAACTCGGCTAAAAAACGATGGAACAAAACTTCCGGTTGTACTGTAACTCTTAGCTTGTGGCATCCAATTAATACTAAAATGTCAAAAACCCTAACAGATTTTGATTGAACCCAATCCAAGGGTTCGTCGGGGTAATAACCGGACACTGCTTCATTGGTAACATGGCCAAAAGACTAGGTATCTTTACAAATTACATCTGTAGAAGTTGTAGAGATGAAAAGGAATTGAATAGAATCTGTGGAACATCTGCTGTGTCACTGCCCAGGCATCCAAGAACGCAGCTACTCTTTTATGGAAGCACGGTTCTTCGACGGCTTGGAAGATCTACCAATGATACCTCTATCAGATTTAAAAGTATTCATTACAGAACCGAATGGTTTTGTTAGATGTAGGTATGTCCTATTACGGACTACATAAGGGTAATCACAGTGGGCCTTAATGGCTTCTGGGTGAAAATTGCAAACTGCGTAACATAACCTAAAAGTCCGAAATTAAGCGAATAAACCTGCTTACAAAAAGAATTAGAATTAGAATTAGAATTTCTTTGTCTTATAGAAAAATTACTTAAAAAAAACAATAAAAGTACAGCCCTGTAGTTTCAGTTGTCCCTGTCTAGTAGAGACCTTTCAGAAAAACTCGCGGAGGCATAATTTTAAAGGGAGAAAACGTTTCCTGTCTCGCTCTCGTCTCGTTATAAGGCCCGCATTGTGGAACAGGCGTAGTACCCACAAACATTCCTGGTTACCATATCCAGAAGCAGAATTTACGACCACATTAAAGTTTCAATCAGCGCGGGATATTCAACTTTTTGCCTATGTTTGTCCCATAAATAAATCAGCTATGTATACAAAACCGCCTAAGCCATGGGTGAAGTAGTTTTATTTGGTTAAAATATTTCTTTCTAGTCGAATAAATAGACTAATTAGTCATCATTAAGCTTTGGCTAATCGGTATTGAAAGTACGTCTTTGGGTTGCATTAATTTAAAAGTTATAAGCCCTCAATTTTATTCGTATTTCCTTGTAGGTACTCTTTGAAAATATCTGAAAAAAATAAGTCATAACTGACCCACTCGAAAAAAAGAAAGTTGTTTCCTTTTATACACAAACTTCAAATACTCCGTACCGTATGCAATCGCCTGCGCTTTGCAGCACAACGAATTGGTTGACGAAATTTTGTCCAAATATTTCGATGCATTTCAAGCCGAGCCCCATATTGTATTACACAAATCTATGCGCACGTACATTTATATACCGATCAACTTATTCTTACGGCTATTCGAGGCTAATTGCGATTAATTTCATGGTCCAGGTGTTAGCAATACCAGTGTCGGGTGTGCGCACAATTATCCCCCGAAGTACCAAAAGGCTACTATATAAGTTGAACTCATTCTCATAGTCAAGTCAGAATAATTTCAAGTCTTTCGCTGAATAGTTATCTATCCAAAGTAACCAACATGAAGGTAACAACAAATACTTCGAAGGATCCCAGAGATCAGGATTAAGAAATAAATTTATTTATAGTTCGTCGTTGCTGCCGTAGTCTTGTTGGCTGTCGCTATGGGAGTCCAATCATCGATCATTGCCGGAGTTCCTGGTCTAGGACTTGGACTCGGTTACAATGGACTTGGGCTTGGTCTTAACGGATATGGTCTTGGACTTGGAGTCAACCACCTTGGTCTTGGTCTAGGTCATGGACATGGACATGGTCTTGGAGTTGCTGTTGGTCTGCCTGGACAATCTTTGTCTCAAGGACCAGCATGGTGGGGTGCTCCAGCTGCTGTTGGCATTTCTGGCGTTGGTCTTGGTCATGGTATTGCCGGACATGGGGCTACATATGTCGCTAAGACTCGTGGTGCCATTCACACTGCTCCATTGGCTGGTCACATCAATTCGGCTGCTTCCATCAATGTTGCCCCAGCTCCAGGTACCTGGTAAACTGTACATTAATTGATAGAAGAAACACTATACCGTTTGGATAGCATGAGATTGTTAATTATTTAAGATTATTTTAATAGGTTGCCTCAATAATAAATAAATATCAATATTTTTATATTTTATGTGCAGTGACTTTTATTTTAAATAATTCGATGGGCAAACATGGTATTTTTCAAGAGTTGATTTCAGTGATTAAATTACATGGAATGATTCAGAGCCACAGAGTTACTTTCATTTAGACATATTTCCATTTATGGCACCACTTTTCGAGGTAGACATGGCTAAGCCTTGACACAAATACAATTCAACATTACTTGTACCTTTAAGATAAAGGTAAATAGAAAGTAAACCAAATTTCAAGTTACATATTTACATTCGTATTGGCTTGACGTCTTGGAATACGTCTAATTCTATTCGAAGCTACTTTTGAGAAAAACAAACAATAATAATATTCATCGCCACAAGGCAACACGCGCTCTTATGATATGTAAGAGTTTAGCAGGCAAATCGTGGGGATGCAGCCCAAGCATCCTGCGATGGATGTACATTGCAATTGTGAGACCCATGATCACATACGGAGCTGTAGCATGGGCAAAACGAACCGGTCCAGTCACAACAAGAGATATTCTCAACAAAGTGCAAAGACTGGCGTGCCTATGCATCACCGGAGCAATGCGTACCCGTACATGCCCAACTGCAGCCATGGAGGTACTCCTAGAGCTAACTCCTCTACACCTCATGGTTGAGGACACGGCGGAAAAAACTATCGTGAGGATGGCAAAAGAAAGAATCGGAAGGGAGAAATGAATTGGCTCGAAAGAGTACGATGTATTACTCGCAAAACTTCCACTTCTAGCTATACCCAGGGATGATAGTATCAGGAGGTTCAATTTTGAGAAAAACTTCACAACGAAGCTCAGCAATAAGAAACATTGGAGCAATGAATGCACGATCTATGGACTGAGCAACCACACTGTAAAGTGGTATACAGATGGATCGAGAACGGAGGAAGGAACTGGTGCAGGAGTGTTTGGGCCAGGAACTAAGCACTACGAATCCATGGGCAAATGTACCAGCATCTTTCAAGCCGAAATATGTGCTATAGATAGGTGCGTTCGGATAATTCTCAAGAAAAACTACAGAAACTGCGATATAGCAGTGATGTCGGATAGTCAAGCCGCCATTAAGGCACTTGAGGCTTATATAATAAAATCCAAGCTTTTGTGGGAATGTCTGCACAGGCTTAATGAATTAAGTAAGAACAACAGAGTAAACATCTGCTGGATACATGGTCATGCAGGCATCATGGGAAACGAGGCCGCGGACTCTCTGGCAAGACAGGGAGCAGCGGAGCCATTCATAGGACCGGAACCCTTCTGTGGCAGAGGGGAACATACCCTACGAGAAGGGTTCAGGAAAATCGAAAAAGAAAAAAGAACCGCATCTTTTAAAAACCTTCAGGGCCTAAGGCAGGCTAAGAAACTTCTAGGGAACTATAACCTAAAAAGATTCAAAGCGTGTATTGGTCTATAAGCAAAAACAACCTAAGAATCCTCACAGGTCTCCTAACGGGACAGTGTAGACTGAGAGAACATCTGAGGAAAATGGGTTTATCAGAAAAAGGGGTCTGCAGATTCTGCGACGAAAACGCAGAAACCCCAGATCACATTCTAGAATCCTGTGGGGCACTGACCCACAGGAGGATCAAACATCTGGGCAAGTACCAGATAACAGATAAGGATATACAAACCATGGACCCACTACTCATTCTCAGATTCATAAAAGAAACTGGACTGGATGAAGTGCTCTAAAGTTGATATTCTTGCCAAGTCTAGAGACAGAGCAAAAACCCTCAAACACAGCTCTTAACGGAACTGTAATGCGATGGGGCTCTGGAAAAAGGCATGAACCTTTCCAAGGTATAAGCAGGGGGCACAATAGACCACAAGGTCGCAGTGCACTAAACACTCTTCATTATCATTATTATTATTATTATCGCCACAAGTCCATATAACATACCCTACCCATATTCAAGGTTGTTTTATTCAGAGGTGGTTAAATCTTCGATTAGGTTACCATAGATTTAGTTTAACCCACAAACGCTTTTTGGTTACCACGGGCATATATCATAGATTTGCGACAAAAAGTTCCAGTTTTCCTGTTTATTTGCCAATTTTTCAATTTCACACTGTATGTCGTGCATTGTATTCATCTGTCAGTTGAAAATGCGTCGACATAGCAGATACATACGAAGCAGCACACCATTTTGCGTTTATTATTTTATGAATAAATAGGTGGCGCAACAGGCGGGCTAGCTTCTCGCAACCATTCGTTTTGTGTGAGTTTCTATTTTTGGGACGAATGGAAGGGACCTACAATTTTATGCCGAGTCCGAACGGCTGAATTGAGAAGCTTTTTCATGACAGTCATACTCTCGGATGTTTGTCAGACGTTCGCGAGAGGTGGCGCAGTAGAAAAAACCTTAAGATGTAACTTGTGTTTTTCCGGGGATCGAACCTGGGATCCCTCCCACAGTAGCCCAGCATACTAACCACTGCGCTTATGCGTTTTTATATATTAAATAAATTTTTATTTTATAAAGATTTTGAAAGAAGGCCGTTTTGTTTTTGATTGCTATGTCAAAGCTTAATAAAAAAAAATTCCAGAATATCCTTGGTTAAATGGCGTTAGCCGATTAAAATCGGCTAGTTATTGATTCTCTGGTTTAAAATTGACTGAACAAGCAGATTAGAGTTAACTAGAGTTAGAGTTAACCAAAGAAGAACAAACCGGCCGGTCCTAAGAATAGCTTCTACAAAAAATATGTTTGTGTAGATCTTAGATATTGGCACATATTTCAGGAAGACTACAACTTATTTTTTTATTTTTCATTTCATTTATTTGTACATAGGATCTTTTACAATGGACTTAAGTGAAGTTAAAGTCTATGCTTACATTAATCTAAGTGCGAAACTAGTAGATCTACAAGGTGGCGATAAATTCCATAACGTGTCGGAAGATGTATAGCATATAGCATTGCAAATGGGAGCAAATATGAATTCTTCTTTGACATTTGTCAAAGATATAAAATACACGTCAACAAGATATACTCCTTACGAACGGAATAATTCGTCGGTAGTGTTGGTGGCGCAGCGTAATGGGAAGGGAAACCATTCATCGACTTCTTTGAACATTTCTGAACTCCACAAGCTGGATCTGAGCCCCCCTTGTTCCATAAACTTACAACAACCATGTAAAATGAATTTGTCGTAACAAAACAGCACATAATTTAAACCGCCACTCCTAAACCTAAACCTACTTGCCTGGTACATTGTGAGTTTCGGCGCCGATTTTCTGTGCAAACACTACGACGTTTAGCCGCTCTCATGGAAGAGTACAGAACAGCACGAGATGCATATCTGGCCTGCCCCGGAGTAGCCGTTCTGCTGAAAATATCGCAGCTGTTCTGAGGGCTGAGTTTCTGTATCGCCTAATCTTTCGTTTTAGACTGGCCGGCAAGATCGTCTGATTAGCCGTTCCAGAGTCCTTTTGTGGCTTTTTTTTAAAGGCACGAGTCTATGTCAACAAGCCTCACACTCTTAAAGTTCTTAAAGTGAATATCCGTCTAAAATGCGAGGGCCTATCGACCGAAGTTCTAGTAAGAATGATGAAAAATGTCATAAATCGGCGGCCACTTAGCCTATAAAATTTTCTCATTTCATTGGAAAGATAATTTAAGATATCAAATAATCAGAATCTAAAAGGAAGAAATAAAGTTTTTTATTCGTAGAAAATATTACATCCAAAGAACATAGGGTGACAACTTTTGTGCCATACTATCTTCTAGCTTTTCCGGACACTATTAAAGCCTTATTTTCTTTTTATTAAGATGGAATCGAGAGCTATGGAGGGTTCACTTGAGCAACTTACACCCGCGACCCACTTAATGGACAAGCGGACCATTGAAAATGATGATGATGATGATGATGAAGATGGAAAAAAATAGCTGAAGGAGAGGGACGATTTAAGCCGCAATCAATTGATCGCTTAGATCACTTGATATTTATCAGATATTCGCAAGAGGTGGCAGAGAAAGTTTCAGTCTATTTGCGAATGCTGGCTTTATCGCAAAAGGTTTCTCTACGAACTAAGTTCAGAATTTTCGAATCCTAAATGTGAATTCCGTTCAGTTGCATTTTTTTTTAAACATCACCAGAAAGTTACAGGATTTTATTAACCCTTGTCTATGAGACATCTTAAAGGGGTGGTAACCGTAATTTATATACAACAAGGGCTTTTCAGTCCAAAATTATTTTACGTTGAAATAAGTCACCGCAAAAATGACTCTACAATTGTCACAAACGATAAGGAGTCCAATCGAACAATTCGCGAAGCTGTCCTCTGAATGGAATTCGCAGAGAGAGAGAAGCAACGTCCCAAAAGAAAACGTTACCACATTTGAAATATCCAACTGAACACTGAACAAGATAACTTTTGTCTGTCCACTTTCTTTCCTGATTGACGAACATACAGTCATGTGAAAAATAATAGGGACACTTGCATAAAAATTGTTCAAAACACAACTCTTGTTCAATTGCCATAAATTGGTTAGATACGGCTCATTAAATAAATTTTTTGGGATATCGATAAAGTAGATACCGCTATCATAACATAGGCAACATCAGCCTATTTAAAAATAAAAACACTATACTCCAAACTTAATGAAAATATTCTGGTTCTTTGTATTCTCACGAAATACAGCAATTTGTCCCTATCATTTTTCACTGACTAATGTAGGTACTAAAATGTCACTCACTTTCTCCATTTAGAATAATTGGCAAAACTGAAAGCCCATACAGGCAATCCATTCGAATCACATTGCAAAGGCATGCAAAAAGAAAATCACTAGAACTTGACCATATTCCGCGATCTTTGTTTGGTCGAAATGGTCCACCACCGGTATCATATGACGATTGATATGACATATTTTTCCGTTTGAAAGGATAAACCCCTGTCTAGATCAACTTTTACAACCGACTGAATGGATTTAATTAAATTATAAAAAATATTTTTGCATCGTTACCAACATCCTTATCAGTGCCGATCCCATGAGTAATAAATATTTCATACGAATTGACGACAGCAATTAGCATTAGTAATACACATAAGTTTGCACTCGTGCATCAAATACTTCCAATCTGTTTGATGATTATGGCATTGCTGCCAGCTATTTATTCGCCACAAGAATTTGAAATATGTACTGAATGTAGGTAAATCAGTTTAAAATGCGATCTTATTTAAGTTTTTTCGAAACGAAAACAGTTTTTGAACCTTCTTACAATAGAAAAAGCAAAAAGGTTACTGAAAATGTTAGGCTTGTTTAAAAGATTGTTGTGAGTTTCGGCTTCATAACATTCCTTTATGTTATGAGCACTCCAATCGCAGCATTGGGAATCATGCTAAACATTCTCCTATATTTACGACAGGGAAATGACAGCAAATTCGGCACTGTATCTGTATCAGTTATGGAGAAGTTACGGATTATTCAACTCCGGTCCTGTTAAGTATAATGTCAGTATCCAGTATTGACAGTGTTGTGACGATAGGAACTTCTCGGTTCCGACGTATTTATTGATTAAATTAAATAATAAATTCTGTTTGACATTATAATAAATGATTGAGAATTACTATAACTAGATCATAAATATCTTAGTGATTTCTAGATACTACAGACAGTGACAGCACTGGGAAGAGAATACTATGCGAGTCTTTTTTTAAACCATTTGGACATTTGGATATTTGGATTGTTGCCAGCAAATTGGAGTCCGCCGAAGTTTTATATCGCCACGTTGGTACATATGATTTCTTTTGTGCATGGATACATGGTCATGGCCATGACTTTCATTCCCATGAACGAGTTGGCTATACAAAAAACCAAGGCGTTATTCCAATGAAATAACATTTGGCAGGTTCATATAGGAATAGAGAACTTTGAACAAATTGAACTATGTATTCCTACATATTCACAAATACTTTTAACAAACACTAAATTTAAATTCTCTAATATTTTTAATTTCAATTGTATTTCGCTCTTTGTTATAAACTTTTCCCCCAAATAAACTAGTTAAAATCTCTCCCCCGCCATACACAATTTCGTTTGTTTTCGAAGTCGTTCATGGGAATGAAAGTTATGCCCATAACTGTGTGGCCGCTTGTTCTCCATTGTCCTCCATTGTGAAACTTCGCAGTGCCACCGACTGCTTTCTAAGTCACTTGTTTTTATACCCTCCACAGGAAGGTATATTCACTTTGCCATTACGTTTGTAACGCCAAGAAGGATTCACCGGAGACCCTATAAAGTATATATATTCTGAATCAGGATCACATTCTGAATCGATTTAGCCATGTCCGTCTGTCTGTCTGTCTGTCTGTCTGTCTGTCTGTCTGTCTGTCTGTCTGTCTGTCTGTCTGTCTGTCCGTCTGTCTGTCTGTCTGTTGAAAGCACGATAGCGTCCAAAGGAATTGACCTAGGCGAATGAAATTTTGTGAGACGACTTCTTTTTACCGTCGTCAGGTTGGTATTGAAAATGGGCTATGTCGGTCAAGTAGTTCTGGTACCTCCCATACAAAACCATTATTAGACCCACGTCTCTCTCTGTCTGTTGAAATCACGATAGCGTCCGAACGAATCGACTTAGGCAACTGAAATTTTAGGAATGGTCTTATATTTATGGCCTTCAAGTTTGTTTAAAAAATGGTCCATGTCGGTCAAGTAGTTCTGTTACCTCCCATACAAACCACTATTGGACACACGTCTCTCTCTGCCTGTTAAAGCACGGTAGCGTCCAAACGACTCGACTTAGGTGAATGAAATTTTGTGAGAGGACTTTTTTTAACCGTCGTCAGGTTGGTATTGAAAATTGTCTATGTCGGTAAAGTAGTTTTGCTACCTACCATACAAAACTAATATTAGACACATACTAACACGCATTGCAAACATTTTGCATGACTTTTATGCAGTGGAGGGTATCAAAGCATCGGCCAGGCCGATGATAACACTTTTACTTGTTTTTTTTTTTTTTGTGCGACACCTGTTTGTGAATTCCTAGCCAGCTGCCAGCCAACAGCTCTCCTGCTGATGCTGAGGAGAAAATCAAGAGTTGACGCCAGCATGTTGTTGTTTTATGAAATGTGCTTCTACTGGCAACTACTTGCTGGGGAGGTTCGAGAAAAATACACCTACTGTTATTGACGATAACACGGTAGAAATTTACACAGACAGGGCGACGGTGTAAGATCCGGGAACTACTCAGTTCCATTCTCCTTTAAGCATTCTTTAAAATAGCTGGCAGAAGTTATGGCTATCTACATGTTAAACCGCTGAGCTACTGAAGATGAAAATTGATATCGAGTTCTCTCATCTTTGTCATCACCGACAATCAAGCCATTAAAGCATTCGAGTCACTAATATATAGTAAGATCTAAATTGATCATTCACTAAATTGTAGGACAATCTTTAAATAAGATCGCGGATATGTGCAAGTATCTTAACTCTATGCTAGGTTCTTGGTAGACTAGGTAAACTAGATAGAGATAACGGGAAATAGAAACTTCGGGATACAATATCTCCTCGTTAGCGCTGCGACAGTATAAACGAAAGATGGCGTTATCTTGTAACTACACGAAACAGACATCGCCATGGATAAAACGGCGCCGTAGCACAAGGAGCCTTTTGAATATCGGAACTCTTGTGGGAGTAATAAAGACATGCCGTGAAGCTACAAGTCACCGCTAAGGATTTCTGTCGCAGTTGCATGGGTAAGAAGGAAATGAGATCATGACGTAATCTTGAATGATAAAAATCTCGAAGGCTAAAAATATCGAAAAGTTTTTGTTTTAGTCTCGAATGCAAAAATTTCAAATGTAGGTACAAAAATCTCGAAAGACTAGGTATAGGTATATCTCGAAAAAATCACGAAAATAAAAAAAATAAATTCGATATTTTTTTTGGGATCCCATAATAATAAACTTTGCATAATATAACAGGGGGGTTCCATACGTATCTCACTTTTTAACACCATTTTTAAATTTAGTGTTATTAATTCTGTCGCGCGCAAATTGTTACCATTGTCTCAAACATTAATATTAATTCGAGATTTTTATTATTCGAGATTATGCTTTTTTTATGCGCAGTAGCGCAGTGGTTAGTGTGCTGGACTACTGTGCGAGGGATCCCATGTTCGATCCCCGGAAAAACACAAATTACCTACATCTTAAAGTTTTTTTCTACTGCGCCACCTCTCGCGAACGTCTGACAACATCCGAGAGTATGACTGTCATGAAAAAGCTTCTCAATTCAGCCGTTCGGACTCGGCATAAAATTGTAGGTCCCTTCCATTCGTCCCAAAAAATATAAACTCACACAAAACGAATGGTTGCGAGAAGCTAGGCCTAGGGTGTCTGCCGCCTGTTGCGCCACCTATTTATTTTTTTATGCTTTTTAGATTTTATTTTTTCGAGATTTTTACATTCGATATTTTTGCTTTCGAATTTTTTTTTATACCCTCCACAGGAAGGTATATTCACTTTGTCATTACATTTGTAACGCCAAGAAGGATTCACCGGAGACCCTATAAAGTATATATATTCTGAATGGATTTAGCCATGTCCGTCTGTCTGTCTGTCCGTCTGTCTGTCTGTTGAAAACACGATAGCGTCCAAACGAATCGACTTAGGCCCGAAACACACATGCGATTTCAATCGCGCGACCAATTGGTCGCAAAAAATGAATCACACACATTTCAATGTGAATGCGCGCACATAATTTTGGATTTTTTGTGCGCGCATTCATATTGAAATGTTTGTGTTTCATTTTCTGCGGCCAATTAATACCTTTACACTTACTATGTAACTGCGAGGGCGCTATCTTCGACTGGCCCTAGGAGAGCACTTTTTCGGGAAACTTGCGGATATTGCCGAAACGGATATCAGAAAAATACATAAATTTCCCTAGAATTCAAACAGGCTCCAAAAGTAGCAAACATAATCGACTATCTGCTGGTGGAATAACCAAGGATTTGGACCATTCGTCTAAGTAAATTTTTGCGGATGGATTCGGATAATTATTGTCACCTAACATAACATAAAGCTGAAGTCAGTCAGGCAAAGCAAGATGTCAACTTTAGTAAGTATCAAACAGAGTAAAATAATCATCCAAATGTAATTTTAATAGAAAATACAGGTTTTTAATTAGACGGCTTACATTTTTTACTGATTCATAAAGTATACAGTATAGAATAGCACATCGGATAAATGGCCGCCACCAGCTTTGCTGGCAAGTATACGTACTCTCTTATTCAAATTTCCTATGACCGTTTCGCATAAATGTGGCTGAATTTCAGTAATACACCACCCAAATTCCTCTTTCAAGGCATTGGTGGTCGTTTGTTTGCACAGACCTTTGACTTCAAAAAACGCCAGTCCAATGGCGTTAAGTCGCAAGATCTAAATGGCTAGTTCTGATCGGAAAAACGACCGATTACACAATTATGAAATGACGTATGCAGTAATTGAATTGTTTCTCTGGCTGTATGGCATGTGGCACCGTCTGGTTGAAACCACATGTTAGTCACATCCATATCTTGCAATATAGGCACTAAAAACTGGGTTATCATGTCACGATAACGAACACCAAACAGTCGTGCGTTGTGGATGCATTATTGTTTCTCAACAATTACTACGACAGTTTTGACGATTAACGAAGCCATCAATATGAAAATGAGCTTCATCACTAAAGATGATTTTGTTTAAAAATTGCGGACTGTAGCTGACAAACCTTCATTATTTTTAAAATATTGCTCAACAATGAAAATGCGCTGGTCTTTCGTATAGCACTCCATTTTTACTAACACCCCGAACTGTCAGCTGTCACATTGTTATCTTTTTTTTTTGTTGGCATCACTGTAGTATTTAATAGCGCAAAATTAAAATTTTGCGTGAATTATAGTACACCCTTTAAAATATTCATAGCTATTCTGAAAAATTTTTCTGATTGTTTTGTCGAATATTCACCACTGCATCGAAGTAGATGGATAGAAACAAATTTCTGTTTGTTTAACAAATGCTGTGCTATTGATATCCAAACCCCAAATAACAACTACATTCCAATATTATATCTCTGTTTGTAATTCCATACACCCCTTTTTGCGTTGGCTTTATTACATAATTTCTTAATAAAAAAAAGTTTATGATAAAAAGGTATTATGGATGTTCTATCGCTAGATATTTACCATATCTAACAGTTAAGCTGCTTTTAATTTATTTTTTCGTTGAATAATATTGTTTCTGTGATCAGCAAAATTTGTTACTTCTATAAAACTTACTTCAGATAAAACCTAGGATTGGTTTTCAGTATAAGTTACATGACAGAAAGAAAGATTGCACAGAAGTTGATAGAATATGTAGTTATTATTAATACACAATCTCAGATTCTTGGTTAGTCGTAAAAAAAACATTTTCGTGTGAGTTTCGATGCTGAAAACCCGGCTTACATTTTTTAAGAAAAAACCAGTAAATATCAACCTTCGATTGTGGGTATCAAAAATAAAATAATAGTTTAAAAAACTAAAAAAACGCTTTTATAAGTAGGTACTGCACTAAAAGCAAAAAAATAAAAATTAACCAATCTATTTTGAAGGTTTATCCTGGAAGGGGCTTAGTGTAAGCCATGTTTGTGTAGTTTACACTCAAATAATACAAACCATAACTACAAACATGGCTTACACTAAGCCCCTTCCAGGATAAACCTTCAAAATAGATTGGTTAATTTTTATTTTTTTGCTTTTAGTGCAGTACCTACTTATAAAAGCGTTTTTTTAGTTTTTTAAACTATTATTTTATTTTTTGCTTTTTAGTCTTTATATCTACCTACATACTCTCAAAAGCTTTTTTTTACTAGAAGTTTATTGTATTATCATCGAAACTGAAACATCAGCATGCAAAATTTCAAAGTCCTAAGTCAATGGACATAATAGTATGTACATATTTCACATAAATGAAAATTGGCGACACGTATGGTTTGATTGATATTACTACACATACCTACCTATACACTTTCCGTAGCTGCAGATCTTAAATATAAGTATGTACGATGGTGCATGTGCATACCTACATATTTACGCATCACAAACTCCTATATACGTACATATGTACATAGTTTGTTTTATCCATATCCATATTCCATACATCAAATTCAACTACGCCATACATGATATGAGCATACATTCTCAATGCCCGCCACAGTGACAATTCTATTTTTAGAGCGCAAATAAAACTACCCTTCCTAAGCACAACTGCAATCAAGATAGCAATTTTTTTCGCATTTGGCCGAATAAGATCTATTTTCTATTTATTATATCTTGCCCTCTGGATGGACTAGAAAGATGAATGTTAGCTCAAAATAGTTGGTGAAGTATTGCCTAACAATTAAAAGGATTTTTTGAGTTGGCCTACATATATTTATGAGTATAATGGCAAGTTGAGCGTAGTAAGGTAAAAATAGAAAAGTTTACACCCCTTTTTTTCAACCCTTATAGGACGAATCGGTACAAAGTATCAATTAGGTATGTAATAGTTTTGACTTATCTATTGACATATAAAGTTTCAAGTTAATACGGCTAATGGATCATGTGTTATGAAAAAGCCTTCCTTAAAGGGGCTGGGGTAGTCAAAATCCAAAAATTCTTTCTAAATATTGCATTGTCTTCACAACCCAACCAGCATGGAAAATTTCAAAGTTCTAAGTTTAGACAAAGTGGTTCAAATTTGACTTGCAAGATTTTGACACAACAAATTTTTCACGAAGTTAAGTAAAAGCCTTTAAAAATAGCCCCAATTAACACAAATTTTTGGTCTAAGAGTGAGTTAAGTGAGCCATGACTACTTTCGTTTGATCAAAACTAAGGCAAAAATGTTATCGCCGTAAAAAAATTAGAGGAAATTTAAAAATTGTCTGATAAATTTGTTCGAGTCAACTATTTTGGTTAATATAATGTACAACTTTTGGTTGTTGACTAGCCTATACCAAACTTGCATTTAACCGCTCCCGACAAAGAAACATCTCTATAGATTGCTTTGCTACGCGCTGAAAACGATGAACAAAAAATTACCCCCTACAAACTGGATCCCGTTGCTCCCGACACATACTCACATACTCTAAGATTGTTTTGACTTGATAAACAAATGCGTTTAAACTGTTAGTTTAGTAAAAAAAAACAATTTCAAAACAAACGCTTTATTGCATCACAACCAAAATATTGAACTATTTGTCGGAAAACTATTCAATAGGCGTCAAGTGTTGCGACAGTTCCAAGTTCATAAGGGTTTCCTCATAGCGTTGTCTTTCATCGGGCTCCACCGGACACCAATCCGTTGGTCTCACGCACTTCTTGTACCGGCTCTTCATCAGTCCATTTGTCTTCATAAGTCTTAACGTGCACACTGCAGGGACTAGCAACCATGGAAGCACAGTCATGACAATTGCCAAATAGAACACAATAGTCGAGTAATTTGAATCGTACCTCAGAGCAATTAAAAGCCCACAAGCCTGCAAAGGAAAACCAGTTAAAATATTTTCCTCTCCATTATTTAATAATACTCACGAAACCCAGAATAAGAAAAACCGGAGTTATAAACCTGACGATATAGACCATCCACGTGGCATACATGCGACCTGTCATGAATTTCAAATCCTGCTGGAGACGCACTCGTCCGTAGACCCAAAGAACCACAAACAGCAACAAAAGATTGAGCAGCATCTGTGTTAGCACCGAGAACTTAGTAAGGACCTCAAACACAAATATTCCATGCTATAATGAGAACTGTGATTAGAAGGTGTTCAAGGTTCTTCCAAAGCCTGGTTACATTTGTGCAAAAATAAACTGAAATCAGTGACAGTCCGCCTACGGTCATCCACGTGACTTCTCGCTTCATCTCCCTCAAATTTTCATATTCGTCAAATAAAGTTGTCAGCACTGAAAATAGTTGTACAATCTGGAAACCAGTTAGTGTCCTCTCAGTAAAATTTGCAATCTAGAAACCTACCACAAGATTTAAAGCTCCCAGAATAAGCATCGCAAAGTAGATCAGCGACCATAGGTTCGGCAACTCGAGGAATGTTAGCGCCGTCGGAATGGACAAAAACTCCAGCCATTGCTTTCCATCGGATCGAAAGGTTATGTTCTTAGGATTTGAACCTGCAATGGAACAGAACTAAATTTCGCTTTTCCAAGTCTTTTGCGCACACCAACTCACTGCTCAAATGGTTTGTTACCAAAATGTGCAAGAAGGCTATACTCATGACAACACCGAAATGGGCGAAGCCCAGAAGCCAACTGTACTTCGAGATGTTTGTTTTGAATTTGTTGTAGCTCGCCATGCTGAGGATGGAACCCCAGCCGGGCCCTAGGGTGGACAGGGCCAGCATACCCATATAAAGCCATGATTCCACGTTGCGAAGATGCTCTGGACGGAAGAAAATCCTCACGCCCTCAAATGCCCCGGGAAGGAAGAGAAAACGCAGCAAAATGAGTCCCATAAGAGTTAGCATTGCGGAGCAGTTGTAGCGAATGAATCTTCCGATCTATAGAAAGGGCGACATTCAGTTTAGTTTACGGGCGCAAATTGGTATGTCTTACCATTTCGGTTGACTTGCTTATAATGGACCCCACAATGATCCAAATGAAAAATGTGAAGACCACCAGCGACCATGAGAAGGTTGTCGGTAGTTGTGGCTTGAGGTAGTGAATTATATTCATATGCTGACTGAAGAACTCCAAAGAGGGAACCCTCAATAGGATCGAAGTGCCTGGTTGAATTACCGATTCAGCAAGATTGCAGGGCTGCAAACGAAGCAATTGCGATGTCAGATTCAGGTTGTAAGCCGAATAGGTTGAAGTAAAAGGGTCTAATGTTGTTTACATACTCACTGTTGTGGATGTTTCGTTAGGGTCCATCCAGTATTTGCTTCCCTCACAGCTCCACGGGATAGTCGGCCGCAGCGCATGCAGAAAATAAAAGAGCGGAATACCCGCAAACACACTGTAGTAGGTGAGTTGTGTCAAATTTAACGCCAAGGATACGTAGCCAATACCTGAAGTAAAATTGTTTAGGAAATATTATGAAGAGCTGTTTTGAACACTTACCTTTGAAAAGTGGGGCTATCCGAAAAGCTGATATATATCCCGTACTAGAGAACTGTCCAAGGAATGACTGAATGAAGGTAATTGGAACCACACAAAGTGCCATTATGGCGAAGTAGGGAATGGTGAGAAAAACTGCAAAAAAATAAAAGGAATCAGTGTGTTGCCATAAAAATTACTTTAGACTTTTTTAACCTAAGCCGTATGTTCATACTAAGCCCAAATTTACATCTCATAAAAACAGTTTGTCCTGACAGATTGGCGATTGGTGATCAAAGCCCAGCTTAAATAGTAACAGATAGGAAGCTAACATTTTGAAACAAATTTCCTTTTATGACCAAAGAGGTACTTTAGCCCCAAGCAACTTCTCCTTCTCTACAAAGCACAGGTTAGACCAGGCCTGGAATATTGCTCCCATACATGGACCTCGGCCCCAAAACATTCACTTAACCTACTTGACAGCATACAGAGACGATCAGTTCGACTTATTGGAGACCCTACGCTCACATCGAATCTGCAACCGTTGGTGCACAGAAGACAAGTCGCTGACCTATGCTTGTTCTATAGGTACTTCCATGGTAGATGTTCCGAGGAACTCAAGGACATTATCCCTCGAAATGCAACTTTTGGGCGCCCCACAAGACAGGCTGCTAATGCTCATGACCATACAGTACACTTGACAACCGCGAGGAGATCATCTTTCCAAAACTCCTTCTGTTACAGGACAAGCAAACTTTGGAACTCGCTTCCTGGGGTATATTTCCAGAAGACTACAATTTGCAGCAATTTAAGTGCAGAACTAACATACATGTTCAAGCATCTCGGGGCGCTGATGAAGCGTTATAGGTTTGCCTTTCCCGGGAGAAGTATTTAAAAAAAAAAAAAAGTTCAGCCGTTACGGTTCCCCCTCTTACGTTTACCTAATGAGCTAAAGTCAAAATCGGCGTGTACGCAATACCTAGTTTACATCAACCCAGAGTTTTTAATTTCTGATTTTGAGAAAGCCATTTCAGTAGTTGCTTAAGAGTTTTTGCCTTCAGTCAGATACCAGGGATGCTTATTCCACTTCGGGTTGATCAGATAGCGAAAGATTCAACGCCTTAGTGCTATAATGTATAAGAATAATGAGGAGTTCCAGTGCTAAAATGCTAAAAGCTGGCTTTTGTTCCACCATCAGACATTCTCGAAGTGGTTATGGGAAAATCCTGTCTCTGCTAAAAGTCGCACCTATGTACACCGAAGTACCTACCAGAGTTTTGAGGCATGCCACAAATGCTTCAAAATGGTGGTAGACATAAACAAGCAGCATGCTGAAGTCTATACAAGCTCATCGGGGACTTGGCGTAGGAACTAACTGTAGCAAAAGTCAAAGTTTAAGAACGAAACGATCTCGAATAAAGCTGGCATGGAAAAGTGCGAATTTCTTAAGAAGATTGCAGTCACGATACGATTATCGTAAACAAATCAGCCCTTTAAACAAAATGTCGTTCAGGGCGACAATTAATTCCTTAGAGCAGGAGTTCCCTAACTGTGCGTCGCGACGCCCTGGAGCGTCGTGGCGTATTCTAAGGGCGTCGCAAGTTTTATTTTTTCACTGATGTAAGACTCCGAAAAAAGGAAAAACATTACGTGTCTCTTTACGAATACAAAGAGCAGGGTCGAAGCGAAGATTAAGCACGTTTGTGTTTAACGCATTTCTAGTCAGACTTGCTTCGTGGCGAGATTCGTCGGGAGCATTGCCGTGGTCCATTAGAGTGTACAGGAGAACTCGAGGCAGTCAATTCGAAGTGCATAAGAAATCGGTCTTTCACTGATTCCAACTTGGCGAATTATGCATCGGGACTTGGGCTTACGCCAGTACAAGAACCAACTAATGGCTCAAAGTTAATAAACATAGACGAAGCCATTTGTTCGCTGACATGGCTTCGGAGCGTTTGGAAGAGGACCTCAATTTTGGCCGAAACATTTTTTTTAGCGATGAGTATGCCATAAATATGGGACGACGATATTTCAATTTCTACCAGTCCTTAAAAAACCAGTCTACCAGTCCTTAAAAAAAAACCCTTTAGTGAATCTTCAGTAAGATCAGCTTCACATATCTGTGCTTTTAGAAGGGCGTCGCAAAAATATTTCAACCTCTCCAGGGCGTCGCAGTATGAAAAAGATTGGGAACCCCTGGCTTAGAGATAGGCAAATAAGTCTCCTGAATGTTGCGTACAAGATCCTGTCGGCTGTACTGTGTGAACGCCTAAAACCTTTCGCAAATAGCCTGATCGGCCCATATCAGTGCGGTTTTAGGACCGAAAAATCAACCATCGCTCAAATCTTCACACTCCGGCAGATCTTAGAAAAAGGCAGGAATTCCAGATCGATATACCACCTCTTTATCGACTTCAAGGTCGCCCATATGACAGCGTATGTAGGGGCGCATTATACAAAACCATGTTAAATTTCGGAATCCCTGGAAAACTCGTCCGTCTATGCAGGATGACGATGGAGAAATCTCGCTGCTCCGTCAAAGTGGGAAAGAACACCACGGAATCCTTTGATTTCGAAAAAGGTTTAAGACAAGACGACGCGCTATCATGTAACTTCCGTAACATCATTCTCGAAGCTATTGTATGGAACTCGCAAGCCAACATCAGAGGTAAAATTTTTCAAAAGTCCGTTCAACTACTTGCATATGCAGATGATGTTGACTTTATTAGGAGAACTCAGCGAGCTGTCAATGGCGCATTTGCAAGCGAAGGCGGCGATGATGGGTCTGGCTGTTAAAAAAGGGCAAAACGAAGTATTATGCTGTCATCGAGAAAGGACTCTCAACATCGGCGACTCGGTCAAAACGTCACGGTTGACAGATATAACTTCGAAGTAGTTAAGGGCTTTGTCTACCTAGGCTCTACAATTACCTCGCAAAACGACATCGGCGTAGAAATCAAACGAAGAATCACTCTTGCCAATCGCTGTTTCTTCGGGGTATAAGAAGGCATCTAAGAAAGCCCTCTCTCGCAGAACCAAGGAGATATTGTACAAGGCCTTAATCATCTTGGTCCTGTTGTATGGTGCAGAAGCATGGCCTTTTCGAAAGCTGATGAAAACCTCTTGGCACGCTTTGAGAGAAAGATTCTTCGAGTGATTTTCGGTCTAGTTTGTATCGACGGAGTGTGGAGGAGGAGATTCAACGACGAACTTTACGGGCTATATAGCGACGTTGACCTGGTCAAAAAGCTCAAAATACAGCGGCTGAGATGGCTGGGTCACGAGGAGCGTATGGACCAGCCCGACGAGTCTTTGAGTCCACCCCTGAGGGGCGGCGAAGCAGAGGAAGACCCCACCTCAGGTGGCGCGCACAATTGGAGAGCGACCTCAACCAGCTTGGTGTGCGTAACTGGAGGCAGCTAGCTAAGGACCGAGCTGGCTGGAGGGACTTGTTGGTTGAGGCTGTGGTCAATTAATAATATGCGTTCATTTATATAAAGTGGAATTGCTTAATTTGCATCTACATTTAGTTAAACTAAACCATTCACCATAATTTTAAGGGCGACAAAATAATATCCATTTTATGGGATTCAAAATCGATTTTTTTATAATTTTTTTTATCTTTAGAGATTTTTTTTCGATTAACCTTTTTTCGGTGATCTTTTAAAAGTCTCGTTATTTTGTTTTTTTTTTTTCAACATTTTGTCGATCCGATAAAGGTATTCACTGAGCATGGATAAACTTAAACAAAATATTGAAAATTCAGAAATCTTCATCGTCGAGGATTTCTCAAAATAATTGAATATACTCTGTTCCTATACGGAGCTGTGTGATTTGGTTGTAATATTCATCAAATTCATCGTCTAATTCGTATAATTCAAATAAATCCACGATAGGAAACTTCTGACTGCTGTGTATGCCCGTCAACGACAGAATGCTCTGAAAATATATTTTTTCCAGCCACTTCAAATAAATATTTATTTTATCTTCCGGATAGGGGCTTTAACAGTCACTTCAACCGGCTGATAGACTATCCGAGACTTTATCTGTCAGAGACTATCGAGACTTTATCATTATCCGAAACCTTTGAAACCGAAAGTTGAAGTTTATCTGACATATAAATTCCGGATAGACTATCCGAGACTAGTCTTGAAACTGGCCCGTAGTTTTTATTTCATAGTAATCAGAAGAAATACGAATCAAAGGCATTTTAGGAACTGTTTAAGACGTTTTTGGCGCCTTTTCATGGCGTAATGAGTCAATGAATGGTTAAACAGACTTACCGGTCGGTAACCCATCAGACAATCGGAAAACGGTCAAACATAATGCACACAAATCGCGCCATCGAACTATCACATGTAGGTACCTACTTATTGAATTAGTGCTAAAGATCGAGGCAGTGCCGTAAATAGGGCGGTGCCAGCGGTGCCCAGGCGCAGGGCGTAGGCCCGGGAGGGCGCAAAAATGACCAGGAGAAACTTTTAGGTAATTCGGGTTGAAAGATCTTTAAACTCTGACACTCGTAAGTCTTGCAACATTACAAAACCAAATAAGATAAGTTTACTAATAAAAGTATTACCTATAAAAAGGTTGCGGGTGTTATGTATTTATTACATTTACATTTTTTTTTTATTTAAAATGCAATCCATTTTGCGTCAGTCGAGAAACCGAAATTACATCGAAATTACATTTTCCTACCTCTCATGAATCTATGCACGTAAATGTTTGTCTATTTTTTTCCCCAACTTTAATTATACATACGGCAAAAGTTAAAAACAGAATATTTTTGATTTTATTATAGTGTGGGACCAGGACTGTGTTCTTCATGCTTTTTGTCTTTTAGATAGTTACACTTCGTTCACATCACGATTTCGTTTTAGGGAATGTTAAATTGTTCAAACTGTTCATATCAATTAAAATTGGCGATGTAAGAGAATATTCACAGAGTACCCAGAATACAAAATAAACCATCAAAATATGGGAAAACAAGTTTGAAAAGAGTTTAAACAACGAAATTTCGATCTAAAATGTTTGCCTCGAAGGTAAACACATGGTGCAAATTGCCACAAGTTTACCTATTCAAAAAGCACGACATGAAAACCCGTTCCACAAACTATCAAATAAAAAAATCGTTCGAACTTAAACTCAAATCAGAGATTGTTAAGTAGTAGAAGTTGATGTGACATAAATGCCACAGAATTTTGGGCCGAAATAGAAACTTAGAAGAATCAAATTGAAGCGACTTTGCAAAATGCGAATGTCAATCAAATCTCTTAAGGTACTTGTTGTACTACAACTGGACTTAAAGCAAATGTTTCCAATCGTATTAGTAGCTAAAGGGTCCGCCATCTAACGTTTTTTTTTTTTTAACTAGTGCTTATTTCGCGAATGGTAACACTTAGCTCATGTCTGATTTGACAGATAATTAGTTTTATCCTTCCGCTGAACGAATATGGTTGTGTATACGCTTGAACAACGCTGATGGGAAATATTGCGACATTACTTTGAAAATCATGGTAATGTTGCAGAATGTGTGCGAAAATTGCGTACGGATTTTGGAAGAAGAGAAGCACCGTCAGCTCCGCATGTTCGTTACCTTGGCGGGTATGTAAACAGGGCAGAGAAAACCCACACGCATACATTGAAAAGCCGATATACCCAAAACGAGTCACTGTTTGGTGCGGATTTTGGTCCAGAGGTCATTTTTCTTCGAAAATGAGCAAGGAGTGGCCGTTACAGTCAATGGCGATCGTTATCGGGCCATGTTGAACGAATTTTTGTTCACAAAAATTAAAGAGGAGGATATTGGCAAAATTTGGTTTCAACAGGACGGCGCTACATGCCACACAGCCGAAGCTACACTCGATGTTTTGCGCCCTGTTTTTGAAGATCGCATTATCAGCCGCAGACCTGATGTCGTTGCCAGAGACAATTGACGCTTTAAAGGACAATATTCGTGAAGCCATTGGTGAAATACAGCTGCACACAATCGATAATGTGCCTAAAAATTGGACCGATCGTGTAGGCTACTGCATGGCCAGCCGAGGCAGCCATTTGAATGAAATTATTTTCCATTATTAACCGGAAGGATTGTACTTTCAAATTTAAAAAGAAATTTGAGAAAATATTCAGTAGTTTTTTTTTTTTATAGCATTTTCAAAAAAAAAAAAAAAGTTATTTGGCGGACCCTTTATAAGCATTTTTTAACGATACCAGTAACTGTAGCTCCTTGAGAAAGTTTATTCGGTAAACTCATCTGATAAAGCCATACTTGCGCTCAACAATGAGTCAGGAAAGGTTATCTGGCCTAGCAATGTTGTCGATTGAAGCTGGCATAGCACGACTCCTGTCGTATTATGATGTCATTAAGGACTTCGCCGACTAAATCTTAAATAGTAGTCTTATTTTGTTTACGTTTACTGGTGTTTTATGTCTGTTATACTTACCTAGCTGTATGTACATATTTTGGCAAATACATTTGTTTTGTTTGCCTAAAGTTAATATATTTTTAATTCTAACAAGTAAACTAAACAAAAATTTAGATATCCGAAAAATCAGTATATTTTTCGAGGGCGCAAATATAGAAGCTCGCACAGGGCACATAAAAGCTTAGTTACGGCACTGGATCGAGGTCAGCAACGGTTTACTTAAAAGGCATCTAGTGAATGCGAATCAAAAACCGGAAGTTGAATATTCGATTTTTATGAGATGCTCACTTGAATAGGCAATTTAGTTCATTTGAGTGATCGATCAATTAATGTTCAAATCACGCTACCTGAACTAGTTCGCTCATTTTAGTTCACATAAAGAAATCATTGATTGTTTTTTTTTAAGATAAGTATACACATTGTCAGATCTTATAATAATAGGTGCGTTTTTTGGCTATTCTATACAGGCTTAGAAAAATAATTTATTTTATCCGGGCTAACGAAATCTATATTTGTATGAAATAATTTTTCTAAGAATAAAAAAAAATAAATAGGTGGCTCAACAGGCGGGTAGACACCCAAGGCCTATCATCTCGCAATCATTCGTTTTGTGAGAGTTTCTATTTTAGGGACGAATGGAAGGCACCTGCAATTTTATGCCGATTCCGAACGGCTGAATTGAGAAGCTTTTTCATGACAGTCATACTCTCGGATGTTTGTCAGACGTTCGCGAGAGGTGGCGCAGTAGAAAACACTTTAAGATGTAATTTGTGTTTTTCCGGGGATCGAACCTGGGATCCCTCGCACAGTAGTCCAGCACACTAACCACTGCGCTACTGCGCCCACAATATAGAATAGCCAACAAAAAAGCACCTATTGTCAGATTTGTCAGTGAAAAATATGTCCCAAATGTTTTACAACCGTCTAAACTCACAATTTTGTCTGATAATATTGTCAGAAAAGTCATTGAACGCCCATTGTCAGCCCTCCATCTGACAGTGAAATTGTCAGTTTGCTCACCATCTTCTGAATAAGTCTGAACACACAATTGCTTACGATTTCTTCATTGTCATACAATATTAGATACCAGTGGTTTAGGACCGAAATCGAAGTTTGCTTTTAAACGATGGACAATAATTCAGAAGATATTGATACGAACAACAGTGAAAAATGGGATTTAAATTCCAAATGGAATTAGAAAAGTCGAAAAAAAATATCGTACAGGAAGAAAGTAAAGAGTGAATGGGGTTGTTGGATGCGCAGAGTATAAACTACCCAAAGAAGCCCTATGGTAAGAGATCGCCGACGCAAATACAGGAAAAAAAGTTGGGTGAAGCTGCCAATGTAACCGTATCGATTTCCTGGATGCTCGCCCATACTGGTGTCTTGATGTGGAAAACTGCAAAGCAAACGCAACAATTGAAATTGAATTTACATGACGATCCTTCCAATTCTTCCTATTCTTTATCACTTATATGAGGTCTAGCCAGACATTTTTGACTTTTGATAGGAATTTTCTTTAAAACATAATGCCAATAGCTTCTTGAAAGTTCAGAACAGGTTTTTTTTTAATGTACTCGTTAGATAGACAGAAGCGTTTTTTAGATTATGATTATACCCCTTCCGTCAACTATAAGGTCTGGCCAGACCTTTCCGACTTTTAAACCGAGTTTTCTCTAAGAAACAATGGCTACAGCTTCTTGAAATTCCATGATAGAGTCAACACGTATTGTTCTGTGGTTTGGTAATCCGTAGGTATACCGTAAACCCTTAGATAAAGAGTAAAGTTTGTCAATTCATGCACCTTCCGCACAAAGCATTCAAATTATGCATGTTTTATGATTTTATTTGATGCATGCATTTTTTTCTCATTCTTTTGTGTCAGTCATGTCGTTGGTAACACTGCAGATAGGAGAGCGAATGAAGAATCCGTGGGTTATAAAAATCGAGGGTTTTAAAAAGGAAATAAGTTCTTTTATATTTTCTGTTTTGTCACTTTTATTTTTATGCTAAATGTGTGCCTGTGCAGGTCTGGCCAGACCTTGTGGTTGACGGGAAGGTATAAAAAGGTATAATTGACAAAAGGGTTAAAACAAAACATCACCAAATTCTTTTAAATATTTAAATACAGATTAATGTCTTAGGCATTCATAGTAATACCTTTACATTTTTACATAGTTTGCTGTTTTCGTTTGGTTTGGTTTTTTATAAAGACATAAACTATGCGACTATGCGTCTATGTGTGTAACTCTTGCCACAATGTGCTGGATCTACCACAATTTCTGAATATATTTTTTTAAATCTATCACTGTACCCCAAAAATACTACAGTTCGCATTTCGTTCGCTTCGAATTTCCCGGAAGAAGATTGTGTTCGCCGGCGAGTTCATTTGAGAATTCCAAGCGACACCTCACCAATATCGTGTTAAATACTTGGCTTAGGTGCGAATGTCAATCTAGGAATCGTCAGGGAATAATAAAAGAAGAAAATGCGAACATCTATAGAAAGTTTATGTGAATTGTAAAACGGGTTGCAAATTTACGGGGATCTATTGGTGGTAAAAAAGAATATGTGAGATATTCGTCACTTGTTTATATACTCTGCTGAACTCTTTTTGTTATCTTGAGTCCAAGGTGCCTACACCAAAGTAAGCCTTTTCTTAAATTCTTAGCAAATTTTATTCACATTGAACTGTAGAACTATTTTTCTTACCCACGAATCATTTCCAAAAGTATTGAGACTTAACTTCGAAACACCGTGTATATTCAAAATGGGTAATGCAGACAAACTTCATTTTTAAATCCTAAGTAAAAACACTTGCACAACAAACTTGTCAGGCGTTACATTTGACGTGTCCCAGCTACTGGTTTTGGTTTAAAGTCGACGGCCAGATTTAGTGGAACGTATCGAATACTAACAAAATCATTTTTAGTGTCCAGGCATTCACAATATTTTCATTTAAAATTATTTATTGTGGCCGTCAAAATATTTAAGTTGATGATTAAAAATGATTATTGGTAAGGTCCATTGTCAATAGACAATATTTACCAGATAATAAATACAAGGAAATATAAAATAGGGCACCATTTGTTGTAAAGGCCTAGGGCCCAAAAAATGTAAATCCGGCGCTGCCTGCCACCCACCCTTCGTCCAAACACTACGTCGTTTTTGTGTCAATTCATCATGTCTTCTAAAACTTTGAGTTTAAATAATTGCAAGTGCAATATTTTGTTCCATTATGCGGATTGCAAACACCAAGGAACAAAAATTTTAATTTGTCATATTGAAATATTTGACTACCGTGTGAAGACACAATTTTCAACCTGACAACGTTGTCAGAAAAGTGTTTGTCAGATCATTTTAAAATTTAGAGTTAAAATAAAAACACTTTCATCTGACAATGAACGGACAATTTTGTATTGTAAGATGTTGGCTCTTATAAGCTCATTGTCAGTCATTGTCATAGGATTGACAGATCTGACAATATTGTAAGATCTGACAATCGTGTGTACTTAGCTTTAGTTTATTCCATTTGTATGAAAATCATTGAGCGGTACTTATAATCATTTTTTAGTGTCCAAGTTAAATTACATATTGTGACTGTCAAAATACTATTTAATATGCCTAATAATTTGAAGGTTAAAACTGATTATTGGTAGGGCCCATTGAAAATAATAGATAACCGCGAACTAAATGAACTAGTGAACTATGAGTGAACTATGTGTGTGAACTTAGTTCAATAGTGCACTATAGTGAGTTAGTTTATTGAACTAGTTCGTTCGCGAACTACACAAGCCTACACTTGAATGGTGCAGGCGGACTCCGAAATTATGACATTTACTTGCGTAGGTTGTGTCTGGTTTAAAAAAAAATGACCAAATGACCATTTTACATCAAGTTTTATGTAGAATTTCTCAACTGCATTACAGGAAGTTAAGTTAAGTTAATTCTCACTTAAGTTCTGCCATTGTTTATTTTTAATGTTTTTCTAGTCGATATTCAAGTTGAAAGATTTGAAAAGCAAATTTCCGCACAGATTCTCCTCAATTCTTAAACAAAGATCAAAATGTTTACCTACTATAAATAAACAGACTCACATACAAGTAGTTAATTTGCTTGGCAAGAGTATTCCCGTGTCGGCACCACGACACACCCATCTTTCGCTTAAGTGATCATAAATTTGTGAATTTAAAATACATAAATCTAAGTGCTCGTTCGAATTCGAATAATAAACATTCAATGAGTGGAAGTTCATAGATTGAGTGCCATTGCCATAATAGCATAAATCAAAAGAGAAACAAAGAGTGATACAGCTGCAGGATTCTAAATTCGAAATTCTTATCTAGGTAAAAAGAAAAAAGTTCGCCGAGGCTAATTCCTGCCAAATCAGAAATAAACTTCCGTTCCAAAAATAAATCCACTGCCTAGCTGAAAACAATTTTTTTTTTTGGATTCAGTTTTTTTTTTTTTGGTTTATTTTCACTGAACGTACATCACGTATTTTTTGTTTTTAATGCAACTCACCTCCCAGATCCCTGAATATCATCGAAGGCAGCACGACCATAGCATCGATTTTGAATGCATTTCCGAGGCATGCATAAAAGAAGTCGGTCGGTGACTCCCACTTTCCGCGTCTTTTGTCATCATTGAAGGGCTTCAAGCCGACATTGTCGGCACATTCATGTGCCATACTGACGTTTAGTACAAACCGAACTTGTACTCCCAAACACAACACTCGTCACGTTAATCTTAATTCAAACTATTTAGCTTTTTATTGCGAGTGAAAGATCTAAAAATATGTATTTTACCAAAAGTTAAAAAAAAAAAAAAATTATATTTCTTTACGTTCGCTTATGTGAGGATCGCGCGCCGCGTCGCGCACACAAACGGCATATGATTTCGAATGAATCCAGTGGGACTGATCGTGTCGCATCTTTGGAGTCTCTCTCACCATGAACCAGCGTCTGTTCTCGAAATAAATGAAAGCAGAAAAAGATTTGAAAATCTAGAAATAATTGGATATAAACAAACCCGTCACATACCTATTTATTTATTCCACTAAATTACACGTGTTATCAGGGAAATGTTTGGGAATTTGTCTATTGAGAAGGTAACGGAAGTGTATTTGATATCTACAGAAATATTTTTCGAAGTAGATTGGTCGGTGGGTAATAAATTGGACTGCAGAACTTGGGACAGTGATACATCCTGTGCAGGGGACTATTTTGGGTATGTTTGTTTATTTGGCTTCGCAAGGGAATGTCGAGCTTGCGATGATTATTATTATTATTTTTTTTTTTTGCTGCATGAAATAAAATTTATAGGATACTCGTGCCAACTTATTTTGTTTATAACGCGGAGCATTTAATTTGTGTACACAATTGAGCCTCCATGCCAGTAACTTACTCACAGTCACATGGGTAATGTTTTTAAAGATGTTGGTAATTATTTTAAAGAAATCTTCGAGACTAAAGAGAAAATAAGATTTTATTAGTCAAGACGGTATTGACTAAAAATGTTTATTCAGTGATATCCTGGACTCATAAAAGTGTGTTCTTTCTTTATTATGTACCAATATTTATGATGGCCTTTATAGGCGAACTGTTGTAATAAAACGTTATTCTACTACCTTCGAATTATATTTCCATATTTTAATGTCTTAACCTGCTGAACTGCACCACACCTATGTTGGTTATCTTTTTTTCATTATCTCTGAACTGAAATATATTTTGTATTCTCTTTGTACAATTGTTAAACTGGACTCGTGTTTTATTCTTTTGCTGCGTTTAAACAATTTTTCAATAGGTTATGGGCCCAGTCCATGCTTAATATAATTTGTGTTTGCAAAAGAATATATTTAAAAGAGTTTGGCGTAAAAGAGTTCTCATAATTTTATTGGATGCTAAAGAATTTCGCAGATTTTCATTATGTCACAGAATGTGCTGCCATCGATCGAAAAGCTTAAGGGTCGCGAGAATTGGGATTCCTGGAAGTTTGCGGTAAAGACGTACCTCGAACTGGAAGACCTTTGGGTCTGTATAGAACCAGGCACAATAGACGACGCCAAGAAAGTGACGAAAGCCCGAGCGAAAATAATTCTTTTGATTGAGCCAATAAATTTTGTTCATGTCCAGTCTGCTAAAACTGCGAAAGAAGCATGGAATAATTTGGAGCGAGCTTTTGAGGACTCAGGATTGACGCGCCGAGTTGGACTTTTACGGACATTAATCACTACACGTTTGGAGAATAGTGATTCGGTAGAGTCATACGTAAACAAAATTGTAAGTACTGCGCATAAGTTAAGATCAGTAGCCATGGATATAAGCGACGAATGGGTAGGCACTTTACTACTTGCTGGGTTATCAGATGAGTATCGTCCGATGATAATGGGACTTGAGAGTTCAGGTACTCTTATCACTGCGGATGCGATTAAAACGAAATTGCTTCAAGATGTCAAAGGAGTTGGGGGTGATTCTGAAACTGCTGCTGCACTCTTCGGTAAACGAAAGCCAACGAAAAAATCCCGTGGACCAAGGTGCTATGAATGTAGAGAATATGGACATATCTTTTGAAACTGTCCAAGGAATACAAAAAGCAGCAATGATTCTAAAGCAAGAACCAATTTCAAAACTCATAGTTTGTACACTGCACTTGTGGCTAGTGCGGGAAACGATGACTGGTATGTTGATTCGGGCGCCTCTGCTCATATGTCTATGAAGCGCGACTGTCTAATAGGGCATGGGCGATCTAAGTCTGCGTGTTGCTGTTCAGAAGGATGTTCGAGATATTGCTGTTAACAACGTGCTGTATATTCCTGATTTGTGCGTCAATTTACTGTCAGTCAGTCAGATGGTAAAGAAGGGTAACTCTGTGTACTTCGATTCAAAGGGCTGTAAGATTTTCAGTAGCGATAAACAGTTGATTGCTACCGCCTCGCATGTTGGTGATATGTTCAGATTGGATCGACCGAATTCGAGTGCAAACGTGAGTCTAATTGCAAATGTTACCACGAATAAGGCTAAAGTAGACGACAGTAAGTTGTGGCATCGTCGCATGGGGCAACTAAACTTTGATGGTCTGTTAAAGTTAAAGGAGTGCGTATCTGGTGTTGATTTTAACAAAATCGACAAAGAGGTCTGTGAAGTTTGTGTAAAGGGCAAACAAACTCGAATGCCTTTCAAGGAAAAGGGGACACGAGCAATTGACATTTTGGAACTGATCCACTTAGACCTTTGTGGTCCTATTGATGTCGTTTCACGTGGTGGGGCACGTTATATAATGGTGCTTGTTGATGATTTCAGTAGAAAAGTGTTTGTTTATTTTTTGAAAGCAAAATCGGAGGCTTATCAAAAATTCGTTGATTTCAAAAATATTTGACGCTGCACTTAATGTGAAGTTTTGGGCTGAGGCAGTATCCACCGCTGTCTATGTAATCAACAGATCTCCAAGTAAGTCGACAACTGGTGTCACTCCTGAGGAAGCATTTTCTGGACGAGTACCGAATCTAAGTCGCATTCGTGTGTTTGGATGTAAGGCAATGGTCCATGTGCCGAAACATTGCCGGAAGAAGTTCGAAGCGAAGTCCGAAAGTTGCATATTTCTTGGATACTGTGAGGATACGAAGGGCTACCGTTTGTACCAACCCGAGAAGGATAAAATCATCATCAGCCGAGATGTAGTATTTTTCGAGAATAGCGAACTGGAGAAGAGTAAGGTAACCGAGGCAAATAATGCTAATTATTCTTATATATTCTCAGATGACGCAGCTTCAGTGGGGGATGGTGGTGACGGTGAAGCTGATAGCACCAATGACGAGGAGAGTTCCAGCAATAGCACCGAAGAAAGTAGTGTAAATTCAACTCTATGTGTAGACCCCAATGGAAATACATCTTCAGAGGCAGACGAAACGATGACCGAAACGTATTATTCCGATGAGGGAGAAGTCAACGAAAATTCAGAAAGTGATGTGACTTACTCGCCATCGATTCCAGTGCATGAGGTTAGCGTCGCTGAGCCGCGACGTAGTCAACGTACACCGAAACCCGTTCGAATGGATGATTATGTGTGCCAAACTAAGTCCATTGAGCTTTACGATCCGTTGACAGTTGATGATGCATTAAATCGAAGTGACTCAAAATTCTGGAAAGATGCTATGAAAGAGGAGTACGACTCGTTAGTTGAAAATGAGACCTGGATGTTGACAGATATTCCATCCAATAGGAGACCTATTGATTGCAAGTGGGTTTTCAAAACGAAGAAGGATGCAAAAGGTAAAATCTATCGCTACAAAGCCCGCCTAGTTATTAAAGGCTGCGCGCAAAGAAAGGGGATCGACTATGAAGAGACCTACTCCCCTGTGGTGCGATATACCTCAATCCGATTTTTACTTGCAATGGCCGCCAAATAAAATCTTGATATCGATCAAATGGACGCTGTGACGGCATTCTTACAAGGCGAGCTGAGCGAAGACATTTTTATGGTACAACCAGAGGGCTTCAGCGACAACAGCCTTAAAGTCTGCAAGTTAAAAAATCCCTATACGACTTGAAACAGGCAAGTCGCATTTGGAATGAAAAACTAGATGCAGCACTGCAGAGGTTCGGTCTGACAAAATCAAAAATAGATCCCTGCATCTATTACAAAGTATCTGCTGGCAAAATGATATATGTAGCAGTTTATGTAGATGATCTACTTATTTTTGCAAACGATTTACAACAGAAGTTGGAGTTAAAAAACAACTTAAAAAACACTTTTAAAATGAAAGACATCGGAGAAGCCCGGTTCGTTTTGGGCATTCAAATTAACAGAGATCGCAAAAAAGGCTCAATATCGTTGGATCAGGAGCTTTACATTCATGAGATCCTAAATCGTTATAACATGCTTGATTGCAACTCAGCGAAGACACCTTTGGATGCCAATCAAAAACTGACAAAGCAGATGTGCCCACAGAGTGAAGCAGAGCGTGCTGAAATGAGAGATGTGCCCTATCAACAAGCTGTCGGTAGTATCATGTTTGCGGCTCAAGTTTCACGTCCCGATATCAGCTTTGCTGTGAGTACAGTCAGCCGATACAACCAGAACCCTGGAAAAGCTCACTGGACTGCGGTCAAGCGCATTTTTCGCTATCTGAAGGGAACTGCCAATATGTAGCTAGTTTACACTGCTGGAGAAAATAACGTTTCCGGATTTTGCGATGCTGATTGGGCAAGTGATGCTGATGAGAGACGGTCAGTTACCGGCTACACTTTTTTGCTACATAATGGTGCTATCTCCTGGAACTCGAAAAAACAGCCCACTGTTGCCATATCCACCACCGAAGCTGAATATATGGCCTTAACAGCCGCGGCCCAAGAAGCAAGTTGGTTGATCAGTTTACAGAAGGAGCTTATCCCGAACTCACCAGATTCGACTACAATTCGATGCGATAACAAAAGCGCTATAAGTTTGGCCCTTACCAGCACATATCATGGAAGGACCAAACACATCGATGTCAAACATCACTTTATACGAGAGAAGATCAATGAAGGCACAATACTTTTGAAACACGTTAGTACGGAAGACATGGCAGCGGATGTGATGACCAAGGCTCTTCCGGCCCCGAAGCACGTCACCTGTTCAACTGCATTGGGTCTTCGCTTTTGAGAAATCTAATTCAGTGGGGGTGTTGTAATAAAACGTTATTCTACTACCTTCGAATTATATTTCCATATTTTAATGTCTTAACCTGCTGAACTGCACCACACCTATGTTGGTTATCTTTTTTTCATTATCTCTGAACTGAAATATATTTTGTATTCTCTTTGTACAATTGTTAAACTGGACTCGTGTTTTATTCTTTTGCTGCGTTTAAACAATTTTTCAATACGAACTAGCATATCGTCATCAGCGATTATGTTAAAAATGCATTTTTCAAAACAAGCAAGTCAATTTTAGCCTTTTCACATTTCTCATAAAATGTGTTTTTGAATGCGATTGAAAACTGAAATAGCTACCACTGGTTGCTGAGAATTTCGAGCGCAACAATCAAGTACGTGATCAAGTGGTTGCTTTACCGTCTATGCATGAGTCCAAATTAAAATAGGCTTAAACTGAAAGTGCGATAAGGTCTAGCGTTTCTAGACAAGCCAAATCTTGTCAGTTATTCAAACCGACACAATGCTTAAGATATGGAATGATTCAAGGCAACACAATGTTACTCTGTTTACCAGTCTAAGAGCAAACAACAAATTTTGGTGATGAATATGTAACCAAGATACCTTTTGCCTTGCACTAATGTCAAAAATGACGTCTGGCAAGATTTTGTCACCAGTGAGATAAGGGCTGGCAAGGCAACCTAAAATCGTTCAAAATCTTGATTTTTGGTAGGTTTTTTTTTTATGGGATAGAACAGGTCAGCCTGCCCCACCCCTTTAGTTGGGAGAAAATCTAATTGTGATGTTTAGCTTTTTCTTAAACTAACGTCTTATTTTTCCAAAATCTTGTCTATAACAAGGCAACACCTTTACAATATTATGAAGAGTTCAAATTGCCAGGGATTAGCAAGCCAAAAGGAATTGAAAAACGAGTTCCATGCAGAGGTACTTTTCAACACGATATTAATAAAAAAAAATTACGAATTTTAAATTAAAATTTAAATAGCTTGTCGGAAAGAGGCACAATTTTTAAAAATAGTGCTTGGCTTAAAACGCCTCTTCATACCTATACGTACTCCGAAAACTTTAAGCGTGGTCATCCGACAATTTCTTTTGAAGAAGGATTAGAGAAAATAAACGACAAAAAACTGAAGAGTTGAGAAAATCTACGTCTCCCGCCGAGTTGACATATTGGCCTGAAATGACTTTAAGAGCATCTGGATAATCGGAGGCTGATAAAATTAATTCGAGAAGTAATCACCAAGTCATGCTAAAAAGTGTACTAAAGATTTAAGTGAGTCCATTGAGAGGAAGCATTAGCAAGCATTGATTGTAGACTTTAATGCAAACCTGTTCCGGTTTTAGTATGAAATATTCCTTTCTTACAAATTTTTTTAGGAGTGTAAAAAAATGCTGGCCCGAAGTCCGAACCTGAGAAAATAAGTATTTCGGAGACTTTTATAAATACAGATCTGAATAGGTTGCTAACTTGAAAGTTGAACGTTTAGTTACTGTCCAAAAATACCTTATCGATTTACTAAGCCACGACTCTTAATGGGGTGCAGCTGATTCAGCTGTTTTTGTCACATAATCTTGTTCTTGTGCAAAAATACCCTAGCAGAATCCTCTTTGTCGACCAGATAATATAGATCTCTTAAATTGAGCGCAGGAAGCCCGCAATAAATAAATAAATAAATAAATAGTTGGCGCAACAGGCATGTCGCATGTAGACACCCTAGTCCTAGCTTCTCACAACCATTCGTTTGTGTCAGTTTTTTTATTTTTGGTACTAATTAAAGGGACCTCCGATTAAATGCCGAGTCCGAATTGAGAAACTTTTTCAGGACTGTTATACTCTCGGATGTTTGTCAGACGTTCGCGAGAGGTGGCGCAGTAAAAAAAAAACTTGTTGTATAATTGTGTTTTTTAGGGGATCGAACCTGGGACACTCGCACAGTTGTAGTCCAACATACTAAGCACTGAGCCACTGTAGCCCGCAATAAGGAGTTTAAAAAATATAGAGAGCATCACTCACGTAAAAATATTCGAGAAAATATTCGAATGCAGTAATTTAATTTTGTTTTGTTGGCATCAGATCCGGTGTTAACAATTATGCGCAGGATTAAAAAATGCATAAAAAACTATTTTCCTCAAAAAAGTGGGTAACTTCGAAAATGTAGGTATTAAGAGTAATAATGCCAAATATCAAGTTTCAACCAACAAGGTTGATTTAATGCCAATTGGGCATTCTGTCCCATTGTGTATCTACCGGCCGGCCGCTTTCACCATGCTAGACGTATGCTAATAGCCTGCGAAATATCCGTTTTTAAAAAAACATTTGGAGCATGAATGTGCCATAAAACTTTCTCTAAATTCTACAGCTTTCGATGCTCCTATCTGCAGTACAAGTAGGAGAGAGAGTTTAAAGCTATGGCACATTTAATTCGTCCAAAATATTATTTGGGATGGCTGCCCTTTAACTGACACAAAGCCTTAAAAATTCCTCCGCTCAGCACTATTTCCTCTGCAGGAAACATTAGTCCAAGAGCTGTTACAAATATTTCTCAATCTTTAAAGAAGATTGGTTATTTATTTGATGGGACTTGAGAGAGAGTTAACTATCCCCCTATGCCTTCTATAGGTTCGCTGGGGAATATTCCTTTTTGACTCTTCTTCCCTCTGTCTATATATTACAATCAAATTATATTATCAGATCATCATCGCATAATTCAGGAGAAGTACGTTTATCATTTAAAAAACTGACAAGTGACTGACCGGCATTTCTTAATATGTGCGTTTTACAATGTGCGATGCGTTTGTCCTAGACATTTGTGTACGACAAAAATGTTTGCAACGTGTTTTGTATCGTTTATGACACGTCGTATCCGCAATAAGCCTTAAAATGAAAACTGGATGCTACGAACAACTTTTGGACAAAATCTGACGTCAGTTTGTCAAAAATTGTCACGATTCAAAAATTGTCCCGATTTTTGACATGAGTAATAGCGGCTTTAGGTCCATCATGAAGACTTCATTATTCTTTGTCTTCATAGGGAATAGTTTTTTATCCTCCCGTTTATAAAATAAATAATGCGGGATTATTAATCCAATACAAGAATTTTATTGCGGTTTGTTATAATGTTCATATTTTTTGTATAGCAAGTGTCAATTCTGGGCGTAGTAGTGCAGTGGTTAGTGTACGTACTGGACTACTGTGCGAGGGATCCCACCCAGGTTCAATCCCCGGATAGACACAAATTACATCTTAAGGGTTTTTCTACTGCGCCTCCTCTCGCGAACGTCCGACAAACATCCGAGAGTAAATTATAGGCCCCTTCCAATCGTCCCAAATAAAGAAACTTACACAAACGAATGGTTGCGAGAAGCTAGGCCTAGGGTGTCTACCCGCCTGTTGCGCCACCTATTTATTTATATTTTAGTCACTTCTAAAAAAATAGTAAGCTTAGATCAGACGATTTATGTTTATACACAAATTTCATTTGTTTTTGACATACACAAATTCTAATAAAAATCATACTTAGAAGCGATTTGTGTATTCCACAAACATTTGTGGTTCAAACGCTTTGTGTATTTTGTCCTAAATGTACAAATTTCATTTATGTATAGCCATACACAAATGTCCCATACACAAATCAATTTGTGTATACAGATTTGTGGCTCAGACGTTTTGTGTATTCCTACAAAAATGGAATTTATGAAAAATTTGTGTATTGGCCAGATTGTTTTTGATTCGCTGGTGTTTGACGTATATTCAATAAAAATAAATAAAAAATTGCTTGGATTCGGTCAGGTTTCGAATTTAACAAAGTTGATTATAAAATGTGTTGCGGTTATTTTGGCAGCGTATTTACTAGAAAGTGAAATGGATGACGAAAGCCAACAAGTCATCAAGTTACCACGCAAGCGCCGTACTTATTGGAGAACAGATTGGCTTGGCCACCATAAGTGGTACATAGTTCCACTGATGTGCTGGTTCCCTGGTCATAGCGATATATACTAGGTAACTGTAAAGCAGACGAACTAGCAAGGGACGGCACGAAAATGGAGCTCTCTACAGGTAAAGGAGAGCCCCATGTGCCAATTGAAACGGTAAGATACAACATCTCCACAATAGCACTGCAACAGGCTAACGAGAGATGGCGGGATCTTAACTCTTGTAACCATGCAAAACAGGCCTGGCCACGAATAAATCGGCGCAGGACAAGGGTCGCCTGTTAATCGTCAGTAGAACACACTTCGGAACTCTTGTCGGAGTACTAACAGTCCACTGTGTACTGGGAAGACATGCCGCAAGGCTTGGAGTCAGGAGCTTCGGGGAGCTTGCGGATATTCCCGAAACGGATATCAGCAAAATACGGATATTTCTCCAAAATTCGAAATAGTTTCAAGAGTAGCGGAAATAACCGACTCTGTTTGTGGTATCACAATGGACCTTATCTGGTCTAATATTGAATTACTCCGTACCGTATTAATGGATAATTGCCACCTAACCTAGCTGTGCTGTTCCACTCAACAAAAACTTAGTTCCAGTTGCATTTCAAGTGCAGCGAAGGATCGCATAGAAATTCAATTGTAAATAGCGCTAGTAGTAGTGCCACAAAACAAAAACCTCAGTTGCAATAGTATTTCAACATTTCAAGAGAAGCTCAGAAATACAACCGAAAACACAGCAGTGTCCCAGTAAAAATTGCTTTTCGTTGGGCCGCTTTCAGACACCCAGAAACCACGCTTTGTCGGACCGATTTTTATACTTACTCTCCATGACCACCGTATCATTTTCATATTCGTCACTATGACTGCCACTATGACTGCCATCGGGTAGTTCCATATGTACATGGCCAGGCATGCTTTCCCACGAAAATTTAAACGGTGGTAGTTTCCAAATCATTTATTTGGTAGTTGAAAGTGCGAATGCTAAAGTCTATATATCTGCCTAGGTTCTTAAATATGAAAGCTTGAATTGTAGTTTTATAACCATATGAAAAAACCTTATTTTCATGTCATAAATCATGCGATGCCTATGATCCGTGTCCATCCTCATTTAATTGAAATATCAAAACCATTTGTGTATGCGAACGAATTTGTGTATGCTCTATTTTTCAGAATACACAAACTATAGGACATACACAAACTGTACATAAATCTACACAAATTGTCATAAATTAATTTCTATACCCGATCAAACGATTTGTGCATGTACACAAATTCGATTTGTGTTTTCAATACACAAATGATACACATATCGTTTGTGTATGCCATTTGTGGTTATAAAATTTGTGGCTCAGACGGTTTGTGTATTTTTTTGACAATAATTTCCAAATTTTTACCCAAACGTTTGTGTATACACATATCGTCTGATATTAGCTTCACCGTTTCTCAAAACTTTAAAATAAAATAGGTTGATAAAGACTTAAGGTGCTAGTACACGATATGTAGCACGCCTCATATATATGTAGCACAGACGTCATTTTGACGTCAGCGAATGGTCCCAATGGGTACATGCCGTGTACAAGCTCTCTTTGTGCACTCTCTGTTGACGTCAGAGCCACATACATATATATGAGGCGTGCTACATATCGTGTACTAGCACATTTAGGATTTTTCTCTTACAGCCTCGTAAACATAACTACGCTTACTTCTTAAGGACCATTCACATGGGAGCGAACGAACGAATTGATGAATTCCGAATTAACCACTTTTTATGCATTTATAAACAGAAAATTCCACATTTTATTACTCCAAGATATCCTCCTCTTGGAATAAGGTTAAGTTCGAACGAATTTTTTATTCGCTACTTTGTGGAACGCGATTTAAATGATGTGGATTGTGAATAGACTGACAATTCGCTCCAGGGTGTTTTCGTTCGCGGCAAAAAATTTGGATTTCGAAATTTCGTAATTTAAACTGTTAATAAACTTGTTTTCTTAATAAATTTTGATGGAATAATTAATTATCCTCATCTTGGAGTAGTAAAATGTGCAATTTTCTGTTTATAAATATGCATAAAAAGTAGTTTGTTCGCATTTCATCAATTCGTTCGTTCTCTACAATGTGAATGGTCCTTTACTCGTGTGATCATTACTTGGCCATAGGTAACAGCAAATCACAGTTTTATCCTTATAATTATTGTTTTTGAACGAAGTCTCTTGAACGCAATCCTACTCTTGTCGGCTATTATACCTATACATTTCAGTGAATTTATTTCCAATACTCAGCTGATACAGTTTCTCTTTGTCCTTGACATTAGCGATACTATAAATTAAATATTATTGCTTTGTGGCAGATAAAATATTCACGCATTAGAGTTTGCATCTGGTACGTAAACTAAGTGCAGCCAACAAATTGATAATGAAATTGTTCGTATATTTAACGCCAATTGCTGAATTTCATTCAATGCACTCGTCCATTTTCAACGAAGAGCTCTTAGATCTTAATATACATAGTAAATTATTGTAATTGTTGACCCCTCGAATAGAGGTCATCAACACTTGTCAGTGTTGCGTTGTAGACACAACAAGTCGTTTCGTTTTGGCTTTTATTCAAATTACCCACTTAATGGCGGTTGATAAAAATAGACTTATTTTCATGGAAAATGGAAATGGAACATAGTCGAAGATGTTTTGGTTATTTGTTTTATTTTTAAATTATATTGCATGTGTCTCCACATTCAGCAAAAATAAAAGCATTTGTTTTAGTTTGCAAAAATTTATTAATTTATAATTATTAAGCTACCTTGAAATTTACATAGGGTAGTTCACTAAGTTCTTTGAACACATTTTCCGGATTGATTGTAGTCTCTGTAGAAGCTCAGCTATATAAATTATACCACCCAGGATGTAAATTTCTGTAATCTTTAAAATAAATCGGAAATTCGCACCCCAACAAAAGTCATCAAGAATCGATTCGATACTTAAGACATTTTGTTTGATGATAGACTTTATGAAGGAGTCTATTTTCGACCTAGACCCTTAATTTGAAGTTGCAGCTTTCGGTTGTTCAACACTGAAAAGTGTTCCATGTTTGAGTGCAAGGAGAATGCAACACTAATGGAGAACCTCTGAATCAAGAACTTCAACTTAGGTAATGTTCCAGATCACAACAATGGAAGTTCTATTTTAAGAAGATCAACTCGGACCATCAAACCTGGCTTTTGTTGGGGGTGCGAATTTCCGATATATTGTCAGATATTCGCACCGTTGCGAATTTCCGGTACACCAAATTATAAGCGAATATTTTTGTTGCATAACAAAAACTTGGACAATGGTGTAGAGTTTAAGAATCCCCGACTGGGAAACTTGGCCATGTTTAACACACTGCGCTGTAACCTTCTTTTGAAGCCACAAAGTCGTTGTTTGATCCCTCAACACTTAATTATTTAAGTAGAAATGTGGCTAGTCCAGTGTTTCTCAGCCTTTTTTGATTGACTGCTTACTAAAAGTATATAATAAAGTATAGTCTAAATTTAAAAATATTTGAAAAAAAAAATATTTTTTTTTTATTTACAAAATTTATTCAGTAAGAGCTGAGACTATTTGTTCGTATTAAAATTAAAACAAAATTAGGCTTGCTTTTTGGACTTGATTTTGGTCAATGCTAAGAATAAATATTCTTTGAACCATAAAGGTGCAAATTTACAAACTTTTTTTTAAAAATTGGTTTCAAGTATAACTATAGTACAAATATATATTTGGCAGAAAGCCAATACTCATAAAAAAAATGTCGACGAATGTTGAACAGTAAAACATATCATTTCCCAAATAAATGAGATGCTTTTTTGTGGTTGTCAAATTTGGCGTTTCGCAAATTTCAAAATGGGTTGATTAACCTGACTAATTTATATTCGGCAACTGAAAGCGAATGAAAGTAGCTCTTAAAGTGAGCCTTATGTTAGGTTAGGTTAAAAAGGGGTATGAGATGTCTCATACAGCACTAGGCACCATAAGGGCCCATCGCGATCCCTTGGGGGAACCAATTGCTGTGACCTACAATGGAAAAACACCTAAACACTTGCCCTTGAGAAAGCCAAAATTTACCTGCAAAAACCAAGTAGTCCCTTGAAGTTGGTATTTCTATCTCCCCTAAATGTTGGAAGAAGTACCTGCCCAAAAATTTCTTTCTACATACTGCGACATATTGCCTCACATTCGCACAGTAGGTATATGTGTTATGTCCTCTTCGGCTTGCAGGTCATCGCAGAATCTGCAAGTGTCCGAGTCTGCTAGCCCTAGTCTTTTGGCATGTTTTCTAAGAAGACAGTGCCCTGATAATATGCCGATCAGTGTCCTAAGCTGTTCCCTGCCTAGTTTGAGGATTTCCCCGCCTATCCTCGCAAGCTCATCCGCTTGCTCATTTCCAACTATACCGCAGTGTCCTGGTACCCAGCACAGTCTCACTCGGTTTTGACTACATAATGCCTTAAGCATTGTGCGACAGGTCCTGACTAATTCAGAATTGATGTTCGTAGATTCCAGTGCCTTGAGTGCAGCCTGGCTATCGATGTAGATGGCTATATCCTTTCCAGATACAGATCTCATCCGCATTAGCTCTGCCGCTTTCAGAACAGCCAGAACTTCTGATTGGAAGACACTGCTTGTATCCGGTAGTCGTATAGACAGTTTTAGATCTGGATCTACGGAATAGATTCCAGCACCCGTACCTTCCGCTGTTTTGAGCCGTTAAGTGAGACTTGAAGCTCATCAATTGTGTTTACAATACAATTTCATCAGACTTTTTTTTTCATCTAACAATCAGTGGCCTATTTCACCAACTTACAAATTGTTGTTTACAGGCATTTTTTTAACAAATTTGTGCAAAAATCGATTTTTTCTGTTTCACAAAAATTTTGTATTACAAAATTGTTTTTGTTATTTACAATGGGAAATTTGTAGAAATTTCATTATTTCCGTTTCACCAAAAGTTAATTTTCTTTGTTGCTTATACATGTACAAATATATCAAAATTCATATTTTATTTCAAGTTAGTGTTTCACCAAATCAAAAAGTTTTACAAATTTGTTCAATTACTTAAAATTGTTTACACTAGAAAGATGTGTCGATTTAGTAACAATTTGTACTTTTTCAAAGGAAGGAACGTCGAAGGCATAGTAGTACCGATAGTGATATAAGTTTGTGCTAAATAGACGAAGAAAAAACTACGAAATTTCAGATTTCTTTGAATGGAAACACCATCGGCGGCGCGAATTGTCAAAGTTTATTCGCAATCCACATTTTTAAACGGCTAGAGAAATTTCTGGTAGGAACTGAAGGCTGAAATTTGTGAACTGCCGCCACCATGAAAAGTGTTTATGTGAACGAACGGTCAAAACTCGCGAATGACGAGGTTCGTTTGTAGGTAGTTGGTCGCTCTCATGTGAATAGTCCTTAAGACAAATTGGACGTCGGATTGCAAATCAGTCTGAAAATAAACTTTTCACTGACACCGATATGAACATACTGTTGGCGCAACAGCCGTACCTATATACACAAGCTTCTCACAACCATTTGTTTTTGAGAGTTTTATTTTTGGGACTAATGGAAGAGACCCACAATTTTATGCAGAGTCTGAATGGCTGAATTGAGATGATTTTTCAGGACAGTTATATTCTCAGATGTTTGTCGGACGTTCGCGAGAGGTAACGCAGTAAGACGTAATTTGTGGTTTTCCGGGGATCGAACCTGGGGCTGGGACCCTTCGCACAGTAGTCCAGCCCACCATTTTCCCAACATTTTTCTTATCGCAAATAAAACCGATAAAAATGTTGTTTCTATTAATTTTGTTCTTTGATGTTATCAGTAAGATTGATAGAAGAATTACAAAATTATGAAAAACAGTTGTTGTTTAAATAAATAAATAAATAAATAGGTGGCGCAACAGGCGGGTGACACCCAAGGCCTAGCTTCTCGCAACCATTCGTTTTGTGTGAGTTTCTATTTTTGGGACGAATGGAAGGGACCTACAATTTTATGCCGATTCCGAACGGCTCAATTGAGAAGCTTTTTCATGACAGTCATACTCTCGGATGTTTGTCAGACGTTCGCGAGAGGTGGCGCAGTAGAAAAAACTTTAAGATGTAATTTGGGTTTTTCCGGGGATCGAACCTGGGATCCCTCGCACAGCAGTCCAACACACTAACCACTGCGCTACTGCGCCCACAACTCTGAAAAATATACGGTGTTTACAACTCTGAAAAATATACGGTGAAACGGTTTGTTTTTCTATTTGTAAATAAAAAATACAATTTCCATTCATTTTTTTCTCTTTCTAAAAAATTTTTTGGAATTAAGTTTGTAGTTTGTAAAACAGAAAATCAGTTAACATATTTGAAAATGTAATCAACAAATACAAATTTGTAATTATAATTGTAATTTGGTGAAATAGGCCACAGAAAGCAATACAGATTTCCTTTCTATATTTTTCAAATGACTTCAGTTTTACCTATTTTGTCAGTTTTATGTTGTGACGATATTGTCGTGTGGACCTTGAACAATTAAGTTCACAGAGTTCAGCTTTCCAAAATAAAATCTTAGAAAATAAAATTTAAGCAATCAAATCTCGTCATGCGTTAAATATCAAAAAAGATGTTTCTTCGACAAGAACAAAATCCCCTGTGCTCTAAGGTGTATAACTATGTATAAGTCATTTTGAAGCTACTTTGACATATTGACAAATTGACCAATTGGACTGCTTGGTTTAAAACAAATCTATCTGGGGTTAAAGATTTGGTAACGTGCGATTCTCTATCTCTCTATTCTATGAATCACGCACACGTAGTTGACGATTATAAAACTTCGACAAGTGTAACAAATCCTTTTTATCTCAACATTGATGGACACTCGAACAACAAATTGTTCACTCGTGAACATGAACGACAAAAAAAAAAATGCATGAAGAGTCGCAACGTGCAAAAGTACCTCTACTATTCGGAAAGAAAAAAGGAAATTATGATACAAAATGTCTTACCAGGTGCTTATACCCTATTTTAAGTCTGTTCATGTTCATGCTGTAATTATTTTGACATTACGTTTGGCAATGTCAAGTGGCACACAGGTTGAGAAACACTGGTCTAGTTACTGAGGCGTTTTGTTTGTTTTGTTCTTGAACAACTTGAATTTTGTACATATAGGTACTCATAAACATGTGTGTAACTAATAGTCAGTCACGAAAAGTAATAAGTTCTAAATTTACGCCAAGTTTTTAGCTTAAGAAGGTTAAATGTTAAAAAATTGGTAGATTGGGCCCAGTCAGTTATGGTTTTTGTAATTTTTGAAATCCTGTATGTTGAGAACCCCTAATGTTACAGAGAAGGAATTTGGTGAGGTGAACCTTTTTAATTTTGGGTCAATTGGTTCTGAAGTCAGAGAGTCGTCGAAAACAGCCTGAGTTTGTTCCTGGGTGTGTGTTAAAGGCAGCTGAAGAGAACTTGGCTGGGGCAATACCGTGCCCTTTGATCTTCTTGTCTATCAGGCCAATGAAATTTTTCAAATTGCAAATCAAAAAAAAAAAAACTGCCACGCCCCTTGGTTCCATTCAATCCACAATTTCCCAAACTTAGAGGTTAAAGCTGCCATGCCACAAATATCAAAAGTTTGTATTTTGTTGTACGTGGTGTTCCACGCCCCGTTTTCGAATCCCGCCCACACTTCGTGAAGTATTTTGTTCGGACAATCGACATTATTTGGTTTGTAGCATTTGCGAGTTCTGCGAGTTAAATTGCTTCATTTTATTATGATGAATAAATAGGACTACATTGAAATAATTCACAGTTGCAATTAAATTAAATTTGTATTCTTTGGGTTTTGTTCTATGAGTTTGAATATGTAATTCGAGAAAATTTACTCGGTACTTAGTTAGGTACCTACCTATATCTTAGTCAAGACGCGCACTAAGCCTTGCCTTAGGGAAAATTGCACTTAAATCGCATTCACTCTTATCTGCGTTACAGCTTCATTATTCCTTGCATCTCAAAATAAATTGTTTATTGACCTTTAATATTCAAAAGAATGCAAGTAAGGAAAAATGAAAAATTATGTTTCTAAATTCTTTATATACAAATATAATGCACGTACGTAAATATTTAACAAAGTCACAAATAATTTTAAGCATTCTCTTCAGTTGTTGTCAACTGATGAAAAATTTCGGAATTATTAAACGCCTCCTCATATCGCTGTCTATCGACAGGATCTACTGGATACCAATCTGTCGGTCGTATACAACGTCTGAAACGCATTCCCAGTAGCCCAGTCGTTTGTGCAATTTTAAAAATGCAATATCCTGGAACTATAAGCCATGGTATTAAGATTACAAAAGTCACAATCAAAAACATGACTAGACTGAAGTGACTCTCTAGTAAGGCGATCACGAATCCAATTAACTAAAATATTAGAAAACATTTTTAAATACAATTTCAATATAAAATAACTGCTCACACTTACAAATGAGAAAAGAAGGAATATTGGTGCAACAAATCTGACAATATACACCATCCAAGTGGGATATATACGGCTCGTCATAAAGCGGACATCACGTTGAAACCGTTCTCGTCCATAAATCCAGAGAACTACCAAGAGGAGCATCAGATTGAGAAATATTTGTGTGAGGACAGAATATTTCGTAATGAATTCAAATGCATCGATTCCATACTGGAAAATTAAAAAAAAAAAAGTTTCATCTGCAAAAAAAAAAACGTATTTTAACAGTCTCACATTGGAACAGAACAAACTCGACACCAAAGCTAGCACACCAATTGATATTGGAATTATCTCCTTTCGGCGCTCCCTCAACTGTTCGAATTCGTCGAACAAAGACGTCAGTACTGAAAAGAGTTGCACAATCTGAAAATAAAAAAATATATATTTTTTCCATAATGTGAGCAAGACATCTCTGTAGCTTACCAAAAGATTCGTAGCTCCCATAGTCAGCATTCCATAGAAGGCAAGGGACCAGAAGTGTGGCATTTCCAAAAATGACAAAGCCGTCGGAATCGACAAGAACTGCACCCATTGATTGTGGCTGTCACGGATATAGATTCTGTCGCGATTCGAAGCTATGTGGAAGCAAAAGATGAGTTGCAGAAGCAAAACACTGAACCCTTACTTACCTATTAAAAACTCTTCAATGAAAATCCACGAGAATGATGCCAGCAGAGTGACGATAAAGTGTCCAAAGCATAGTACCCACGTGTATTTGGTCACATCGGTTTTGAAATTATTGTAACTGGCCATTGTCAGAATTGAGCCCCAACCAGGACCCAATCCGGACAATGCCAAAAGTGGTACTAAAATAATATTCACAGCGTCCCAACTATTAAATGAGGGCTTAAAAAATTCAACTATTCCCATATATGCGCCTGGAAGGAACGCGAATCTGAGAACACATAGGCTTAAGATTGTGAGCATTGCTAGCGTCGAGTATCGAATAATCCGGCCTATCTGCAAAGGACAGTGATAACTTTTGGGATTTGTCTAAAAATTCTGACCTACCATTTCTGTCGGGTTTTTTAAAACCCCCCAGACAGTGATCCAAATCACAAAAGTACAAAGCAAAAGTGCCCAAGAGTACGAAATATGCGGCGAAACGATGATACCATGTTGCGTCAGATCAATGTCCAGGTGGTTCCTAGAAAAAAAAATTTAAAATTGCATTTATTGTTCCTTCAAGGATATGCGTTTGTACTTGAGAAAGTCGATTGATGGCATTTCTAGTAAAACAGATTCATCGTCATGTATTGAAACGTTGGTTAAATGGCACGGCTGAAATTAAACAATTGGAAACGTGATTTAATTAATAAGGTACACTCTTTTAGCAGCTTTACTGTCTTGACGGGAGTTAAAACAACTGGTTTGACTTTAGAGTTGCTACTGCGGCTACGGGGCTACATAGGATGAGCCAGAAACTATAGACAGATTTTGAGTTTATTTGGGTCTCGGTTAAGACTAGGACGTCTGGCTTTTTTTTTGCAGATGCTGGTGCACGTTGACATTGTTGAATCCTAGATCTCTCTGTTGCAGAAATGTGTTGCTAGCTTTCTTCTGTTAGTGTCCGTGTTTTGACTCTTTTATCTTTATGTTCGTTTTTGGCTGCCGTCTTGCATGTTGAACTTCCTGAAATAGTCCCCCCTCGGAGATCCGAATGGGAGACTAGTTTACCTCCGGAATTATTTATCTCAGGAAGTTGCATCATGGCTTTTGTGCCCCATCCGTGTTGCACCGGCCCATCTGCCAAACTCTGAAACGTAGTCAAGACTACTTCATGGAGCCTATAGCATGATGTGGTGGTATCTCACCGGGCGACAGGTTGCCTTAAAGTTGCCTTAAAGTTGCAAGAAACATGATTAAGATAGACAAAAGACAAAGATAAATCTTTGTTCAATGGCTGTAAGCTTATGTCGATTTTAAAATTAGCCCTAGGTCTTTTGGGTATGTTTTAATTTAACACTTTTCTCCAGTTAAGCATAGAACTACAACTACAGACACTTGAAAGCAATACTTTATACTCTGCACCTGGTGAAATTTTACAGATATAGGTCGTATGTATGTATGATACAATTATTACAACAATCTAAATTTAAATTTAAACCTCAAATTTTAACACCTATTGTACTATTTTATTGCCTGCACATCTTCCATCTTTGTCTGACAAACAAGATTTGGAAAATTGTGTTTGACCGGAGCAAACAGAGAGCGTTTTTTAACGCCGTGTTTCACCGGCGCTTCCACCGCCGCCTTTTAATATACTGCAATGAATATCCCCTGTCACGCAGTGCGCATTTTCGACGCAACGCTGAACTCACCGCGGCGGCGTTCAAACGCGGCGGTAAAACGCGATCTTGTGAAAAATGCAGATTATTTCTCTGACGCGGAGTGGTGAGAGTCATATTTGTAGTTTCAAATGGAGAAATTAATCGAATTTGTGAAAAAATACCCATGACTTTACGATATGGGTGATAAAATGTGTAAAAACATTCTTTTAAAAAAAACAATTGAAAAACAATTTCAAAGGAATTAATGAGAACGGTATTCTCCGGCTTCTTCTTTTTATACCCTCCACAGGAAGGTATATTCACTTTGCCATTACGTTTGTAACGCCAAGAAGGATTCACCGGAGACCCTATAACGTTTATATATTCTGAATCAGGATCACATTCCGAATCGATTTAGCCATGTCCGTCTGTCTGTCTGTCTGTCTGTCTGTCTGTCTGTCTGTCTGTCTGTCTGTCTGTCTGTCTGTCTGTCCGTCTGTCTGTCTGTCTGTTGAAAGCACGATAGCGTCCAAAGGAATTGACCTAGGCGAATGAAATTTTGTGAGACGACTTCTTTTTACCGTCGCCAGGTTGGTATTGAAAATGGGCTCTGGTACCTCCCATACAAAACCACTATTAGACCCACGTCTCTCTCTGTCTGTTGAAATTACGATAGCGCCCTCACGAATTGACTTAGGCAACTGAAATTTTATGAGAGGTATTATATTTATGGCCTTCAAGTTTGTACAAAAAATGATCCATGTCGGTCAAGTAGTTCTGTTACCTCCCATACAAAGCCAATATTTGACCCATATATCTGTGTCTGTTGAAAGCACGATAGCGTCCAAACGAATCGACTTAGGTGAATGAAATTTTGTGAGAGGACTTTTTTTAATTGTCGTCAGGTTGGTATTGAAAATTGTCTATGTCGGTAAAGTAGTTCTGCTACCTACCATACAAAATTAATATTAGACACATACTAACTCGCATGGCAAACATTTTGCATGACTTTTATGCAGTGGAGGGTATCAAAGCATCGGCCAGGCCGATGATAACACTTTTACTTGTTTTTTATTTATGTCATGCACCAAAATTCCTTTTCTTTTTCGGTTTTTTTTTAGCACGGCAAATAAAATCAATAGCTTCTCATCCGAGCTGTTTGACGTCGTCTAACGCGGCGTTGAGGACGTCACGTTAAAATAATCTTACCGCCGCGTAAAATAATCTCACCGCGGCATTAACAACGAGTTCTGTTTGACGAAACCTTAAATTGCTTAAACTCACCATTGTCCTATTCTCATTGTGCTCTAACCAGTTTGAGCTACCCTCACAGCTCCATGGCAGCGTTGGCCTTAACGAATGTACGAAAAAGAAGAGTGGTATTGCCGCAAAAATGCTGTAGTATGTAAGTGTTGTTATATTTATTGCCAGGGACAGATAACCAACGCCTAAGAAGAGAAAAACTTTAAAAATGGTTTAAAAATATTCGCCACAACTTACCTTTAAAAATTGGCGACATTCGGAATACGGAGATAAATCCAGAACTTGAAAATTGTCCGAGAAATGACTGCATGAAAACAATTGGAATTGTACAAACGATCATTATCAAGAAATACGGTATCAGTGCCCAAACTAAAATGTAGTTAAATATAATTAACTCAATGAAATTTATTTACACCATGTAAAAAATACTATAGGTATAAGCAGGTAGCTAAGGATAGTTCAGAATAATTATTCATAACGGAGTTCGAATAAAAATGTCAATTACATTGATGACAATGAAAAGAAATTGTTATTGTGGATGAGACACTTTGGAATGGGTACCTAAGTGCGAGACGTTTAGCTGATAATATCCTTGATGAGGGAAAGCCCGCTTTAGAGATCTAGAGTCAGTGGTACAGAAATGATATTCACACCCGATTCTGCAGTTCAATACTCACAAGCTACAAGTCATTTAGCGGTCAATGAAGATCAAAATATTCTGACCCCCATTTTGAAGTTTGAGCATACGTATACGAGCAAACGAGCGGCGCGCGGTGAACTTTTACACGAGTTTTGTTATGACGTGAAGCAGAGCATTTATATGAGCATTTTTGGGCAAAATGGAAAAGACAGGCCCTGGGCAAAAAACAAATCCTCCCGGCGATTGTCTTTGAACCAAAGATTCGTCTTGATGATGTATGATTCACAGTCACTTGTTGATTGAAAAATCATATAGTCCCGGTGAAAATCGAGCAAACAGTGCGTCTAGATCAGATGGTGGTCGTCTACTGATGAAAATTGTTTTTCTTGTGCGAAAAACAATCACGCAAACCAAACAAAAGTTGGAAAAATATTGTGAGGGCACTCTTCATAGTCGATTGTAATTTCAGCGCAAATTACATCGATTGTTCTGATCGCCCAATAATTAAGGTCACCACTCTAGGTCAGGTTATGTTAGAGTGATAGGCCGCAACAAGTGCAGCCTCACTAAGGCCAGAAGAGGCCTATTGTGATACCACAAGATCTAATGATCTCACAACACCACCCCGCATTGAACAAGCAGGGGCTGAGAATGAAACGTTAAGGCAACTTATGCTTGCATTAGCGAGTTGGCCGAAATTATCGAAGAAGTATTCTCCGAGTCTACAAGCTAAGAGGGCTGGGCACGCGCATAAAAAAAAATATTCGGCGCAACAGCCGGTAGACACCATAGGCCTAGCTTCTCGCAACCATTCGTTTGTGTGGGTATATATTTTTGGGACGAATGGAAGGGACCTACAATTTTATGCCGAGTCCGAACGGCTGAATTGAGAAGCTTTTTCAGGACAGTCATACTCTCGGATGTTTGTCAGACGTTCGCGATAGGTGGCGCATAAAAAAAACCTTAAGATGGAAATTGTGTTTTTCCGGGGATCGAACCTGGGATCCCTCGCACAGTAGTCGAGCACACTAACCACTGCGCTACTGCGCAGCACGTGCATAGGAGGTGAAGAATTGCCCCTTCCTCCGCCTCGTCCATGCAGCTTCTACAGAAATCATTGGAAGGGAGGCCCAGCCTGATAGCATGCGTCTCCCAATGTAGTGTCCCGTGATGACACCTACTAGTGTTCTTATATTGGATCTTTTTAGTGTTACAAGATTGTTGGAGCGCTTAATCCAGCATGGGCCATATCTGTTTCGTGATGAAGCACGTAGTGCAGTTTGACCACCTTCGATTAGTGGCACTTATCGCATTTTGTTTCATTAAAAGTTTACACGTAGCGAGAGGCATAAGAGATTCTCTTTTTCCGATAGAATTAACAAAGATGTGCCATGCCTAGCGAGTTCATCAGCGTTGCAATTCCCTGGAATGTCCCACTCTAGAAATGGTCGATAAAATCCAATCGATGATATTGGGCGATCAGCGAGGAAAGGCGCATGAACTTGAAGAGGTTGCAGGCTTATCATATGGATCAGTGCTTTCAGTTTTGCAAGAAATATTTGGATATGAGAAAGCTATATACGCCAGGTGGCAATTCTCACAATTGACAGCAATCGGTTGACAGCTTCGAATGAGTTTAGTAATCACAATTCGAACGAGTTTATGTGCCGTTTCGTAACCGTAAACGAAATATGGATTCATTCCAACGCACGAAACCACTAGAGACATTTGCTGGTAAATCGACGCCCAAAAATGCCAGGGTGGGTCTGTCGGCCAACAAGGTCATGGCGAGAGTTTTATCGATTAGAGCTCTTGGATTGATTCAACACCGATTTAAAGCTAAATCGACCGCATTTAAACAACTCACCAGCACTCGCACAAGTCCGCAATTCGCGGACTTGGGAAAATTGCATGATTTACGAATTAGGTTGCTCTCTCATTCAGCATATTCAACAGATTTAGCCCGCACGGCTATTTTCTGTTTCCAAGCTTGAAGAAATGGTTAGGCGATAAAAGATTTGAAGGTCGAATAAAGAGGAAAGCAAACAAGTGAGTATTGTGAAGACCTCCAGAAATGGTGTTATCCATTGGTGCCCTCCAAAGCATCAGAAAATTGGGTAAACGTTGGACGAAGTGTATCTATATAAAATGAAGCCATGTTAACAATTTCAGGGACTTATTGTCTTCGTATAAGTTGTACGACCATTATTATTATATGTACCATGGCAACAAAGATTGAATTAAAATTAAACTCTTTATAATCATTTTTAGGGCCAGTTTCAAAAGTTTCGGATAAAATTTCATATATAGTTATCTCACGCATAGCGCTATCCCACAGATAAAGGTTGCTGCTGAACATTTCTGCTTCATCCTCAATATATTTGATAAACTAATTGGTAGACAAATTTATCAGCCACTATAATTGTTTGATACCATCATTTCATCGATTTCAAAGCCGCGTACGACAGCATCTCTAGAGACGAGCTATACAGAGCCATGTCTAGCTTTTGCATCCCGTCAAAACTCGTTCGATTGTGTAGGATGAGGATGGAGAAAGCTCGCTGCTGCATCAAGGTCGGTAGCGACCTCACCGAAACATTTGATGTCAAATGAGGATTTAGACAAGGTGACGCGCTGTCGTGCGACTTTTTCAACATACCCAATACTTGAAAGAATCGTCCGAAACGCACAGGCCAACACACAAGGCACGATCTTTCAAAAGTCCGTCCAATTACTTGCATACGCCGATGATATTGACATATTTGGTAGAACACAGCGAGCTGTCACTGGTGCGTTTGCTAGTATAGAAACTGAAGCGGCTAAAATGGGTCTAGCGGTCAACGAGGGCAAAACCAAGTATATGCTGCCAACAAGAAGGGACACCCAACATCGTAGAATCGGACAAAACGTCACGATCGACAGCTACAACTTTAAGGTAGTGAGGGACTTTGTCTACCTCGGCTCTGCTATAAATTCTGACAACAACATCTCAGAAGAAATTAAACGAAGAATAACTCTTGCCAACCGCTGTTTCTTTGGTCTAAGAAGGCAAATGAGTAGTAGAGGTAGAGCCCTATCCCGAGCAACTAAGGGGATTCTGTATAAGACCTTAATCATTCCAGTCCTGCTTTATGGCGCTGAAGCTTGGACTCTATCTAAAGTGGATGATGATATCCTCGGTCGCTTCGAAAGAAAGATTCTTCGTAGAATTTTCGGTCTCGTTTGCGTTGGCGGGCTGTGGAAAATGAGATTCAACGACGAACTATACGAGCTGTACAGCGACATCGACCTGGTCAAAAACTGCGAGTAAGCCGTTTAAGATGGCTAGGACATGTAGATCGTATGGAAACAAATGTTCCGGCCCGTAGAGTCTTCGAGTCTAACCCAGAGGGACAACGCAGTAGAGGAAGACGAAGAAGAAGGCGACTTCAACCGACTAGGGGTGCGCAACTTGAGGCAGTTAGCTAAGGACCGGGCTAACTGGAGAGGCATGTTAGCTGAGGCCTCGGTTCACCCCGAACTGTAGAGCCGCCTAAGTAAGTAAGTAATAATTGTTTGACCAAACGGCAATTTCGATAGACATCTCATTTGTTTTGTTTTTTCTTTATTTTCTGTTTATTAGAAGCTTACCCAGGACTAGGCTCAAAATATTTTTAAGTGATGTGTGTCATTCTATAGTTGGTAATAAAGTTTAAAAAAAAATGTCAAAATTCAAAGCACAAGCGTCTTCGTCTTCATCGTCGATTGTCTCAAAATAATTTGGTCTTGGGAAAAATACTCTGTTCCTATGGGGCTGTGTAATTTAAAAGTTTAAAAACTCTATTTGTTCTAGAAGGTGGTTGGGTGTGTATGAATCGGGTAGGCGCTGATCGGCATCAACCTGGCGGTGCCCAGCTGTTGTAACCTTTCGTACACATCAATTGTGCTTATTTTACCTCCCAGTGGTAACCACCGGGTACTGGTCTGCCCATCCGGGTGTGACTTGCTGAACTTATAAGTGCGAGTGTTGAACACGAAGAAAATAGCAACACTATAATGCTCTGTCGGAAAGACTGACTGAACGAGTCTCAGAAGTCTTACATGAGCTCCTCAGAAAGAGGACGTACGGCGGATGAATTCATTAGACTGAATCAACGGTGTCGTCAACAGTCAATACGACAGTTACCTTACTTGAGCTACTTCGACATATTTGGAGCTGAGGTCAGTGAGGATTTTTCAGGACTAGTCAGGGTGCTGAAACAGAGATGGTGGCGGATGAACCCTTTATGGGCCAACGGCAGCTCTCACATCCCCGAAGTGGGTTACTGACACCGGAGGAATCCGGCCCCTTTCGTCCAAGGGGTCTAACAAAGGGCCTGGCCCTCCAGGTTGGGGGTTGTACGTCGGGGTCCCAACTAACATTTCAGCTTCGATAAGCTTCAATAGAGGATTACTTTTAGTTTCCAAAAGAATCCTATAAAACTTCGGTAAGGTCCGAAAGGCGAACACTTATCGAAAGCATTTTATCTATAAAGCCTCTAAAACGATTTCTATTAGGACTCTAATAGCTCAATAATCGAAGCTTTACCGAAACTACGAATTTGTAAAAAAAAAAGATGTTTCATTTCCATTCGTTTTATTTATTTTTTCATTTATTTGGTAATTATAGTAAAGTAGTATTAACTATGAATGAATGGAATTGGGTGGCGGTGGGTAGTTGTTATTCTGTATTGTTTTATTTATTCTCTCTCTTTGGGATTCTTTTAGGCCTGGAATGAAACATGAAAAGACGTAACAAATTTATAGAACGAAAGAAAAAAACCCGAACTACCGCGGGATTCGAACCCCGACTTCTAAGTATCAGAAGTATCCTACTCATCATATGCGCTACCTGTAATATGCATTTTACAAACTTAAAACTTAACCAGTTCAAACTTTTCTCTATTATCAAAACAAGCTTTGTTAAGAGTTCCATTCGCATTACATATTTACCTTCGGAAGCATTACATATTTATCTTCGGACCTTTAACCAAACTGAAGAAATGTTTGCCTACGATGTTTTATTCTTCCTCCCTTCATATCTATAAAGCTTCGCTAGTAAAATAATGCAAGCCACAAAGAAGTCTTCTGTAAAGTTTCGATTAATGACTCTTGGAAGTTTTATACAAGTTTACTTATAGAAGCTTGTGTAATAATATTTAATCGAAGCTTTATAGAAACTGTAAGTTCCTCTTCTTTCGATAACTACAATAAACGAAGCTATGAATTTAATTGCTCTTTAAAGCTTCATCTTATTTTTCTAAAAGGCCTTAATGAAGTTGTTATAGAAGTCAAGACTTCGGTAAAGATTTTGCTTCTGCTAGAAGCTTTACAGAAGCTCTAAAGAAGCCTTGACCTGTCGGATCTGAAACATTTGTGCCTTAAGGAAGTTGAAATGTTAGTTGGGGTAACTGCCCGACTGCGGAAAAAATTACTTAGTTCCGAAACTACCACAAGCCTCGGATACGGATGATCTTACTGTTGACGAACCTGGCAAACGAATAAAGGACAACGAATTTCGGATCTGCACGTGGAATGTTAGGTCCCTTAACAGACCACGTGCAGCCGAACAACTAGCGGAGGCCCTGAACTGCTTTAAAGCAGACCTAACCGCCATCCAAGAGGTGCGATGGGATGGACCGGGCAAGAAGAGGATGAAAGACTGCGATATTTATTATGGCGACTGCTATCGGCAACAAAAACAGCGCTTATTTGGATGTGGATTCGTCGTTGGAGGCAGACTTAGGCAAGAAGTCTTAAGTTTCAACTGTGCGAACGAGCGCCTCACGACAATCCGCGTCAAGGCTAAATTCGCCAACATTAGCCTAATATGCGCCCATGCCCCCACGGAGGAGAAAGACGACGATACCAAAGAGAGGTTCTACGAGCTCTTGGACAAGACATACGAGCAGTGCCCTAACTATGACATTAAAATTGTCCTAGGTGATTTTAATGCAAAGATAGGAAGAGAGGGCATCTTTGGTAGTACTGTCGGGAGGTACAGCCTACACGACACCACCTCCGATAACGGATTTAGGCTGATCGACTTCGCGGCGGGGCGAAATGTTGTCATATCAAGTACGCGGTTCCCGCATCTCGATATTCATAAAGGCACTTGGAGATCTCCCGATCAATCAACCGTCAACCAGATTGACCACATTGCGATCGACGCAAGGCACTCCTCCAGTATTATGGATGTCCGAACTTTCCGAGGGGCCAACATTGACTCGGACCACTACCTTGTTGTAGCCAAGGTACGCCTTCGGATATCCCGAACACCGCCAAGACAAGTAAATACTGTGAGGAAGTTTGACGTCGGACGGCTAAAATCGCAAGAGATCACCAGATCCTTCTCCGATCGAGTCTCTCTCAATCTCTCAAGAGGTTCTATGCAGCCAGCATCAAGCATTGAGGACCAGTGGCAACATTGCCAAAAAGCCATCAGAGACGCCGCCTCTGATGTGCTTGGTTTCACTCGACCACCACAACGAAACCCCTGGTTCGACGACGAGTGCCGGCAAGCACATGCAGCGAAACAAGAGGCATACAAAGCGGCGCTGCAAAGAAGGACTAGAGCTGCTCGTGAGCTCTACGCGCAGAAAAGAAGAGACGAACACCGGCTTCTCAGGAGAAAAAAGAAAGAGCACGAGAAGCGCGCGATCGAGGAAATAGAGAGATGCTACAGCAGGAATGAGGTTCGGAAGTTTTACCAAAGGGTAAAAAGAACCTGCCAAGGCTACAGAGCCCGAACCGAAGCCTGCAAGGACGAACAAGGGAACATCGTAGTAGAATCGCAGTCGATGCTGGGGATATGGAAGAACTACTTCTGCAGACTGTTTAACGGCGATGACGAACTAAATCCCGCTGTCAGGCAGAATGAACCATTCAACCTGGACGATGAAGACCAACAATTCCGTCCACCCGACCTGGACGAAGTGAAGATAGCCATATCTAAGCTTAAGTCCAACAAAGCCGCTGGGGCAGATGGCCTAACCGCCGAGCTATTCAAAGCGGCAGGCGATGACTTGGTTAGGAGCATGCACCAACTCATCTGTAAAATATGGTCGGAGGAAAGTATGCCCGATGAATGGAACCTCAGCATTGTTTGCCCGATCCTCAAGAAAGGAGACCCTCTGAACTGCGCCAACTACAGAGGTATTAGTCTTCTTAACATCGCCTATAAGATCTTATCTGCCGTGTTGTGTGAACGCCTGAAGCCTTTCGTCAACAACCTGATTGGTCCCTATCAGTGTGGCTTTAGGCCAGGAAAGTCTACCATCGACCAAATATTCACACTGCGGCAGATCTTGGAGAAAACCCAGGAAGTTCAAATCGATACCCACCACCTTTTCATCGATTTTAAGGCCGCCTATGACAGCATTTATAGAGACGAGCTATACAGAGCAATGTCTAGTTTTGGCATCCCTGCCAAACTCGTCCGTTTGTGCAGGATGACAATGGAGAATGCACGCTGCTCCATCAAGGTCGGTAAAGAACTCACTGAGACCTTCGATGTCAAAAAAGGTTTTAGACAAGGCGATGCGCTGTCATGTGACTTCTTTAACATCGTTCTTGAAAGAATAGTGCAAAACTCAAACGCTAACACCAGAGGCACTATCTTTCAAAAGTCCGTCCATCTACTCGCCTACGCCGACGATATCGACATAATCGGGAGAACGCAGCGTGATGTCACTGGCGCGTTCGTGAGCATTGAGACGGAGGCGGCAAAGATGGGTTTGGCGGTCAATGAGGGCAAGACAAAGTATATGCTGTCATCGAGAAAGGACACCCAACACCGACGTCTTGGACAGAATGTCACTATAGACAGATATAACTTTGAGGTGGTAAAGGACTTTGTCTACCTAGGCTCCGCTATTAACTCAGACAATGACACCAGCGCTGAGATTAAGCGAAGAATAACTCTTGCCAATCGCTGTTTCTTTGGGCTAAGAAAGCAATTGAGTAGCAAAGCCCTCTCTCGAACAACTAAAGTGACCCTTTATAAGACCTTAATCATCCCAGTCCTACTTTATGGTGCAGAGGCATGGACTCTATCAAAAGCGGATGAGCTTACTCTTGGTTGCTTCGAGAGGAAAATTCTTCGAGTAATTTTCGGTCCCGTCTGCATAGACGGTGAATGGAGGAGGAGATACAACGACGAACTGTACGGGCTGTACAGCGACATTGCCCTAGCCAGAAGAGTGAAGGTCCAACGACTGCGATGGCTGGGTCATGTAGAGCGAATGGACGTGAATGCTCCGGCCCGGAAGATCTCTGAATCCACACCCGAGGGACGGCGCAGTAGAGGAAGACCGCGACTCAGGTGGCGCACGCAAGTGGAAGGGGACCTTAACCAACTTAGCGTGCGAAACTGGAGACAGCTGGCCAAAGATCGCGCTGGCTGGAGACGCTTGTTGGTTGAGGCCCAGGTCCACCCCGGACTGTAGCGCCACCTTAAGTAAGTAAGATTTGTTCTAGAAACTTCAACTAAATATTTTGTTTATCTTGCAGATAAAGGCTTTAACAGATACTTAAAGCGGCTAACAGTCTGTCAGAGAGTTTATCTGTGATATATCACTATCCGAGACCTTTGAAACCAAAAGTGAATCTGTCAGATAAGTTCCTAGCTATCAGAGATTTTATCATCTCGTCTTGAAATAGTCACTTTATATATTTTAAATCGTTTTATTCTGACAATTTAATGTATTGTTTTAATTTGTATTTGCTTTTCCTTGCTTTAATAAATTTCAATATACCTACGCTCTCTCATCAAATTCTCAAGCGAATAAATTTCACATTCACATCATATTATTTGTTATAATGATGACCTTATCTAGCGAATGTATTGTTGGAGCAAATGTATCTATTAAATTTTTGTTTGCATGATTCTATCCGGGGAATGAGCGTTTATGCTTTCAATTGTTTTGCAAAAGTTATAATTTATTATGACTGCAGTTTCGTTGTAATCATACTGACACCAGTGTCTGACTTCATCACCCGATTCGTAGATATTTGATCATCCCCATATGAGTACTTTAATTGTTTGTTATTGTTATTGAGCGCATTTCAATGATCGCTATACATAATAGGTTATTTTTGTAAATTTCTGTGAATACAGAAAATACAAAAAATATTTACTCCAATATCGTTACATAGTATCTGAAAACGATGCATCATGCATCCATATGCTTGCCAGATTGTATCGCCAAACGTGCGATATTTTGATCTTTTTATTTTCTATTGTCTGGTATTTTAGACTGCCTTAGATAAAGCAAATTTATCGTTTTAAGCTAAGCAAATTCCAAGAGACAGTTTGTGCGTCTTTCCACTGCACTTGACATTCTCTTTTTGACACCCATAAATGACATTTTTAGCAGACAAACAGTCGTTCGCTTTAAGTCCACTTGGTGTACAAATGGGTGCCATGAAATAAAGTCTTATGCAGAAAGGTCCAACTTTATTGCACTTTTGAAAATGAAATAAAGTCCAAAACTCGTTTTGCATTCTGCATTCTGCAGAAGGTTTGTTTCAAATCGAGGAGGTCAAGTAATGGAACCACGAATTACTTGAAAGAGGACGCAATCGTATACAGCTTGATGAATTGACGCACCTAGAAGAGATCCATCAAATCGGAGAGAATGACCCAGTGACATTTGTTTCAAAGTCCTTTGTGAACTGTTGATTAATGATTTTCCTTTTACTTTAGAATAATATATACCGGATCATCCGTGACTGTGGTTGCACAGAGGCATTTTTGCAGCATTCGAGTTGAGAAAAGCGACATTAAGCCGGACAGTTATTGTGGCAAACAAACTGGATTGTCTGGGATTCGTTCGCATAAAAGTGAAGACGAATGAACATGATGATTTCAAACGACTAAAAATATTTATTACACGCTCGAATCGAAGTCCAATGCTGGGACGTGAGAGGTTATGACAACTGAACGATGGGATTGAAGCTGGAGAAAGAAGTTAAGAAATTCCTACACAAATAGGTATATATGCTGAAAAGTGTTCTTTGGAACAACAGAAAATATTACTAAAAACGTGAAACCCGTATTTTTCAAAGCTCGTCGTCGTCGAATCCTGGTCTGTTGATCGACGAGTGCCCAACTATTGCCATCAATCGACGAATTCTTAGCTTCATTATTGGCTGGAGGTGAAAATTTTACAAAAATATACTTTTTAAATGCATATCTGCAATTGGAAATTCTTTCAAACGACCGACCGTGGGCTACATACAACATTGAAGGTACAAGGGACGGTAGGTATAAACCGAAACCAATACCTAATGTTTGGCATTGAATCCGCACCTGCGAAGTGGCAACTGGCAACGTATATAATGGGTATGGAGCAGATATTAAGTGACATAGATGAAGTTCAAGTCTTTTTGGACGATATTGAGTTCAGTCAAATGTAGACAAACATTTTGTAATAATGTATTTTATTTTCTTGAATCTTGTTGTACTTCTGTCAATTTTTTGAGCGCAAAACAGCTGACAGTCGTCAGTTTGAAAATAAAAAAGTAAACAACTGGTACGAGATTCTGTACAAAAAACTAAATCAAAAAACTACCTAGGTACCTAAGTAATTTCAAAAACGAAATCGAAAACTTTATTCATTGTATGTAGTTGAAATTGCATACTTTCATTACAATTTTTATAGTTTGAGGAAAGTAGCTTTTTGACGGCAGTACCTAAATGTACGTTAGCGCCTTTTGCTTTCCTGATTATTGGCGTATTTTTTTTTGGGAAGTGAGTATAATAACAAAACCAAAAGTGAGTATAACAAAACCAAAAGTGAGTATACAAGTTTTGCATGTAAAAGTAAAAGTGAGCTAGCTTCGCTTGCGTAGCCCTTATTTCCTTAGAGTCAGTCAGTCAGTTTCCTCTTGTATATTTATATATCGCCTAGGAAAAATACCTAAGAAAATACCTAAGGAGTAGTTAGTATATCTCTAAAAAAATATGTTTAACGCCATATTGGAGAAAACAGGTCAAAGATTATATGATCAATTTGTAAGTGCTGGCATCTCAACACAGATCATATGATAGAAGACTGTGCCATTGTCTACGGAACAAAACATATTTCTTATCTAGCAAATCTTTAATTATAATCCAAACCGCCCAGATCTTCCTATATACTGTCCATTGCCCAACATATGCAACCAGAAAGATCGTAAAAGGTGTTTTTTTAGAGGTATAGAACGTTAAGTTGGCAACACTATTTTAAGTGGCTGCCATTTTGTCAGCTGTTAAGTGATTTATTTTTAGTTGGGTTTGGCATTTTAACATTTATAGACGCCTGAACAACGCTTTCAAATTGTGCAAATTTATTTTGAAAATCATGGTTCTGTTCGAAATACGTATCGCGCACTACGCACGCCCATTGCATAAGCGAATTTTGTTTAGCGATAAAGCTCACTTTTGGTTGAATGGATAGTCAATAAACAAAACTGCCGTATTTGGAGTGGTGATAATCCTCAAGTGTATGTTGAGACACCGTTCCATCCACAAAAACTGACTGTTTGGTGTTCTTTATGGGTTGGTGGAATAATTGGTCCGTATACTTCTTTAAAAACGATGCTGGCCAGAACGTTACAGTCAATGGTGAGAGCCATGATTACTGACTTTTTCGTTCATCGATTGATGTTCACCATGATGTGCAGGAGATGTGGCTTTAACAAGTCGGCGCAACATGTCACACAGCTCGTGCCACAGTTGATTTATTGAAGGAAACGTTTTGTAACCCGCATATAGTTTCACGTTGTGGACCCGTGAATTGGCCTCCAAGATCGGGCGATTTAACGCCGCTTGACTGTTTTCTGTGCGGATATGTGAAGTCGCTAGTCTACGCCGATACGCCCGAAACGATTGACCACTTAAAGGACAACATTCGCCTCATTATTGCCGATATACGGACACAAATGTTGGAAAAAGTCATCGAAAATTGGCCTGGAATATTGCTCCCATATATGAGACGAGCAGTTCGACTTATTGGAGACCCTACACTTACATCGAATCTGCAACCGTTGGTGCACAGAAGACAAGTCGCTGACCTATGCTTGTTCTATAGGTACTTCCATGGTAGATGTTCCGAGGAACTCAAGGACATTATCCCTCGAAATGCAACTTTTGGGCGCCCCACAAGACAGGCTGCTAATGCTCATGACCATACAGTACACTTGACAACCGCGAGGACATCATCTTTCCAAAACTCCTTCTGTTACAGGACAAGCAAACTTTGGTACTCGCTTCCTGGGGTATATTTCCAGAAGACTACAATTTGCAGCAATTTAAATGCAGAACTAACATACATCTGCAAGCATTTCGGGGCGCTGATGAAGCGTTATAGGTTTGCCTTTCCGGGGAGAAATATTTAAAAAAATACCTAAGATTATCTGTAAGTTTGATCTTAATCTATTCTGTGGTTTTCGATATATACGATTTTGAATGTTTTTTCTGTATGCGAGGTGCCACGCCCCTTTGTCCGATTTTGAATTCGTTTAGCCTATATCACCCAATCACCGTAATTACCGACATTTAAAAAAAAAATCAACAAAATCGGTTGAAAATTACGGGCGACAGAGGGAAACAGTTTTTTCCACTTTAGTAGATAGAATAGAATAGACAAACCGAGTTTTAAGTCAATTGGATGAAAAATAAAAAAAATTGCCATTTGCCCCCTGGTCAAAGTTTGTATGGCCTTTAAGGTTTGAATTTCGAAATAATCCATTCTTATTCCTGGTATACATTATAAAGGGAAGCTCTGTGCAGTGATCCCAGACTTTGGAAGCAGGTTATCCTACAGTTATGCCAAAAAATCCCTTTTATCCCTCGCCAACATTTAAAAAATCACACATTTATCACACAATAGACAAAAAATAACATGTATTTTATTAAATTCAGTCTTTTTTACTATGAACAAATACAAGTTACATTAATATAACCTATGCAAGTTAACAAAAATAAGCATATTAAGATAGGTACGTTTGTATATAATACAAAAATAGAAATGTGGGTACATCTTACACATTGTTAAAACGTTAAAAAAGGGAACATAAAACTGCATTCGACATTAAAATGAAAATAATATTCAACATAAGGTAGGCTAGGAACCATTTCAACGATGGCAGTCTTATAAAAAATGAGACAGTTTTTCTTAACCTCCAATTTACCATCAGCATCTAACTTTGTCAAGGAGTCTTTACATTCTTGACCCAAAAACAGACTATCTTATTCATAAAATGTGTGTTGGAATCTCTAAAAATTTTAAGATGGACATACCATTAAAGTTCAAAAAAGTCTGCTTGAGCAAACAAGCGACACATTTTCAAAACCAATATCTTGCTCTCCCGCACAATGCAGTGAACTAAAACCTTTCTGTGAGTTGAACTGATTAAATAAAGCAAGTACATGTTTTAAGAAATAGAAATAAGTTCTATAATTTTATTGTTCTTAATGAAACTAGCAAGTTAAGAACAAAAATTGACCAAAGAGTAAAATCCCTTTTTTTTTACTATGAGGTGAAAAATCCCTTGATCCTTTTAGCTTATTTTAAGTGAGAAAATCCCTCAAAAAGGGATAAATCCCCCGATCTGGTATCACTGGCTCTGTGCATCAAGCAAAGGGTTTGGGCTGGGCGTTGATGATCTGATCAGTAAGTCGTAATTTGCATTTTTTATGAGATACATAATATCATTTAATTGTAAATAATTTATTTCGTTGTATTCACATAGAAGGAGATGCACTAGCTTTTATGCAGTGCAAATAATTATTGACTTTTGACAGCCGAAACGTAAACGTCATTGAAATAGCTTCCGTTTTTTTTTTTTTCTCTAGCGCAATCGGAAATTCCTTTAGCTTGCGATGTTACGTGAAGCAAAACGTTAATGCAAGCGATAACGGCTGAATGATTTACCACCCTATAGTATAGATGTCGTACCCTATAGTCAAAGTGATGATTGGTGGAGTACTCAAATGAAGTCAGTTGCAAATGGTAAACAATTTATACTACCAACCCACTTAATCGAATCAGATTTAACACGTGTAATAAATCGGGAAGATGAGTAATTGATATTAGGGTAAATTTCGATTTAAATTTGATATTGATTTGCTGAGTCTAAATTTGTTTATTAGATTAGCTGATTAGCTGATTTGAGCTTATGCTGACGTAAGCTAATCACTTAATTCCTTTTCTTTTCATAGAATTTATATGCACCTAATGTTCAAATTTAACTCAGTTTAACGATAATAATTTTTTATATACACATTACTATGATGTTATCACTCATTCAAATCATCATCTAGTACATTATTATACAAAGAAAATGCAATACTAACCTCCAACATCACGAAATATCAGCGATGGCAGCACGAACATTGCATCGATTTTGAACGCATGTCCAATGCATGCAAATAGAAAATCAAAAGGGGCTTCCCATTTACCACGATTCTTGTCGGGATTGAATGGTTTCAAACCGGCGTCATAAGATGTCTGGTAAGCCATTATGTCTATCACATTATACGTAGTGTCACAACTTTTTGTTTTTTTAACACCGCACCGTTTAAATAATAATACAAGTTGTTGTCGTCTTTTGTTTGAAAAAAAAAAATTATTTTCTAAAAATACCAAATCTCAAATGATCGGACTAGCGCAGTAGTTGACGAACAAGTAGATTCCTTCCGAGTGAATCAAATGCGACTGAATTTTGCATCATAGAAGGTGATGGCGGGTATTTGTTTCTCCGCTTCTATATAAAACAAGGGTTGTACGTATGTATTATAAATGAATTTACTACACTTCACAAATGGACCACACAAAAATTAGGTACAAAAAAAAAAAAAAAATAGAAAAATATTGATAATTCGATGTAAATCTAAGTGGTGGTTATCAAATTAATTTAGCTCGACGTTCAAGCCAAATGTATGCGTTGTATACGATTAATTAATAAATTATGCCACTGGAATGATTGCCAAGGTTTGATGTGCTCTAGTATGCGCTTTAATTAAGGCGAATATTATTTATTATTTCGAATGATAATTTAATTAATTTATGCAATTACATATACGTACTTGCATACCTATTATGTGTAGGTATATGGAGATTGAAAAATTAAAAGCTAGACGCGTAGCTAACTACCAACAGGCACGTAGATAAAAAATGTACACAACATAGTATACAATGTTTACACAACTACTTCCATAAGTAAACTCCTACATTGAACCTGCTCATTTGGCATGGACGTTTTGCAGCGTTGTTTTTAATTAATTAAAGGCTTTTACTTAACTCGTATGCTTGTCTTAAATGAGGCAAATATCTACTTCCCCATGTATTTTGAGCTATCACTCATCTTGCTGTTCCGTCCAGAGGTTGAGATAAAAAAAAAATTTTTTTAATTTTATTTGGCCAAAAGCGAAAAAAATTGATTTTTCAATTGCAATTAGGTAGATACCTATGCCTATCTAGGGGTAAAAGACATCTATCTTCTAAATTGGAATGCGAGCTATACATAAAGGGTCCGCCAAATAACTTTTTGTTTTTTGAAAATGCTATAAAAAAAAACTTCTGAATATTTTCTCAAATTTCTTTTTTATTTGAAAGTACAATCCTTCCGGTTAATAATGGAAAAAAATGTCATTCAAATGGCTGCCTCGGCTGGCCATGCAGTAGCCTATCGGTCCAATTTTTAAGTACATTATCGATTGTGTGCAGCTGTATTTCACCAATGGCTTTACGAATATCGTCCTTTAAAGCGTCAATTGTCTCTGGCATGTCGGCGTAACACTTATCTTTTACGGCACCCCACAAAAAATAGTCCAACGGTGTCAAATCGCAGCTCCGCGGTGGCCAAACGACATCAGCTCTGCGGCTGATAATGTGATCTTCAAAAACAGGGCGCAAAACATCGAGTGTAGCTTCGATTGTAGCATGATTTTCAAAGTAATGTCGCAATATTTCCCAGCGTGGTTCAAGCGTATACACAACCATATTCGTTCAGCGGAAGGATAAAACTAAACATGAGCTAAGTGTTACCATTCGCGAAATAAGCACTAGTTGAAAAAAAAACGTTAGATGGCGGACCTTTTATATGTGCGGTGCGCGTGCGGTTGGACTATCCTGTATGAACCACGTGTTATCCCTTATCCAGTTTCAATTCAGCAATATTTGTGGCAATCAAAACTCGTTTATGATGGTTCTGTGTCGCTCACCAGTCACGCAATAACCATGTTAGCATGTTACAGCGTAATCAAAAAAAAATTAGACCCGTTGAGACCTGCGGCGTAAATGGCGCACCATGCTCTTCTCAGTTCCTCATAAGCGCTGTATTTCATGAACGAGAGAGATTTGAGATTGGTCCAGCATAGCTCGTCCGCTTCATATTCACTTTCCGAAATCTCCATTATGTTCTCGTACGCATCATCGGTTCACCATATGTTGTGGCATTACTTTACTGGTATAGACTTTACCAATAATACTGACTCCATGGCTTTTATGGAAACTCAGATCTCACGAATGATGTGTTGCAGATATAGTATAGGTATAGCGTCTGCTTAAATACTTCGGCTTATAGCAGCTATCTCTGCCTGAAAGACGCACCAGTCACAAATCATTTTCGTCAATCTAGATTTTCACCGAAGATACCCGCGCCTGTATTGATGTTGATCTTGGAGCCTTCGGTATAGAGCGCTATGTGATACTTTTTTGTAACTATAGGCACGTTTTTTTGAAACCTCGCCAGCCAACCGTTCATTTGGACAGTTGCCAGCAAGATGAAGCCAGCCGAATGAATTTAGGCAATAAGACTAAAAGCATACCAGCATTTCGTATAAAATTATGCATTTGGTAGAAATATTAGATAAATTCTGACATTTTTCTCTGGAATGTTGTGTGCATGGATAAGAACGCCATTATGATTTAAGCAAATTGTACGGAAATTCTAAGCCACTTGTTGCTTTCAGCGCCACCTGTTCGTTCATTGTGAATTGAATTTAGCCAGCTGCCAGCCAGCAGCTCTCCGGCTGGGGAGAAAATCAAGAGTTGTTGCCAGCAGGTTGTGGTTTTAATTAGGATGTGAAATGTGCCTCCAACTGCCAACTACTGGCAACTACTGGCTGGCGAGGTTTCATAAAAACACAACTTATGTAGTTTGTTTTCTAATTCACAACTGCTGGGAATTCTGTAAATGAATCTCCTTTTAAAGACGAAAGTGGAAGGTAGATATAATCCGTGGTTATTTTCTCCACCACCGCCAACATTGCGCCTCAATAGAGGTATAAGCATATAGTTTAAAATACCATATTTTTGAAAGATCTTTCAATCTTAGGTCAACCCCACCTATCCGGGGATAGCCCTTCTCCTTGTAATTATCAAGATATCGGTATCCGATCGGTTTACCCCAAGTCCCCGGCCCGCGACCCAATTGTTAAATAGTGTCAAGTTCGCTGAACTTAATTTATCCGAGACATATTATGCGGGGATCCCTACGTTATCCCCTTTTCAAAAATCTCTTATTTATTGGACATTGTCTCTCACTTTTTTTTTTCTTTTTCCAAAATCTTCTGGCACAATTACTTATTAAATCCCTCGTTAAAATTACCAGTTCACACAATTTAGAACTTATCCGTTTCTTCTTCTTGTAATTTCAATTTAAATTCACCCCCAGAATTAACATGCACGTGGTCATTCTATTTTCTATAATCGCAATTAAAAAAAAAACGCGTGTTTTTGGTGGTAAAATTAAGCAAATAACATATAATATAAACTTTGCATATACCGAACCTTGCACCTACTTTAAATCCTCCAGTGACCACAAGCAGGGGCGTTGCAGAGGGCAGCATGCCCAGCCCCTCCATATGTACTTTTTAACACCATTTTTAGATTTGGTGTTATGTATTAATAATTCTGTCGCGGCGACAAAATTAATAAGCCCAAATCTAAAAATGGGGGATTTTGTCCCGTGGGGCTTTTCTCTCAGGGTCTTTTGGAGTAAGGGATTTTGGAAAGGGGATTTTGGTAAAGGGATTTTGGAAAAGCAGATTTCACCACCAAGCCATTTATTATTCAAAAAAGAACTGCGCGATGCGCATATCTATAATGAACTTTCACTGTCCCTCTTCGTGTACGACTTCCACTTCCACCTGTTGACGTTGACATCTATCGTCCGGTAGTCATGTGGATGTGGCTACCTTTTGAGTGGGTTACATTGAGTTGACAGTTTATTATTTATTCAGTTTACGGATTTACTATTCGAAAAAAATAATATAAACAAATTTGGAGTAAATAATAAAGGCGCATTTACTAAAATAATTGTATAAAAAATATCTCAGATTTGTTTCATTAAATATCGTCAAGCGTTGTGGGTGGGCAAATTATGAGAATTATCAGTATTACTTAAGGCCGCCTCATAGTTCTGCCTATCGACGGGATCAACAGGATACCAATCTGTCGGTCGTACACTTCGGCGTAAACGCCTTCCCAGCAATCCAGTCATCCGAATTATTCTAAAGATGCAATATCCCGGTATCAGGAGCCACGGTACTAAGATTGCATTGACAATAAAGATAAACAAGAAATCAGTTTCCTTACTAAACATAAGAATAAATCCAATAATCTGAAAAGTTAAATATTTAATGTTTATATGTCTGAATAGTTTTTTTTCACATTTCCACTTACAAATGTTATGAGAAGGAAAATTGGTGTGACAAATCGCACGATATACACCATCCAAGTTGGATATGTCCGACCAGTCATAAAGCGAAGATCCCGTTGATACCGTTCTCGACCATAAATCCAGAGAACCACTAGCAGCAGCATCAAATTCAGAAACATTTGTGTCACCATCGAGTATTTCGCCAGAAAATGAAATATTATAACGCCGTACTGAAAGAAATTAGTCACTACTGTCACTTCACTACATCATTATTAAAGGCCAAGTCAGCTTACATTGCAACAGTACAAGATGGACACCAGAGCCAATGTGCCGATTATTATCCGGATGACCTTATCTCTCCTTGCTCTCAGCAGTTCGAATTCATCGAACAAAGATGTCAATACTGAAAATAGTTGGACAATCTAAAAACGGAATAAGCTTCCCAACTCCCAGATATAAGTTAACTTCAAATATTTACCAAGAGATTTGTAGCTCCCAGAAAAAGCATTCCAGAGAAGAGAAGCGACCAAAAATTCGGCATTTCGAGAAGTGTTAGTGCCGATGGAATTGACGCAAACTGTATCCATTGACGTGAACTCGGCGGTATATGCATAATACCGCGACCACTCGTCGTCGTTTCGACAAAGTGAAAAAGAAATTCTTTAATGAACATCCATGAAAACGATGTAAGCATCATCAGTCCGAATTGTCCCAAGCACAGTATCCAAGTATATTTTCTTATATCGGTTTTGAAGTTGTTGTAACTGGCCATGGTCAGAGTAGTGCCCCAACCAGGACCCAGACCAGACATGGCTATAATTGGAGTTATCAATAATGCATTTGGTTGAAATCGTAATTGCGATGGTTCGAAACATTTAATTAGGGCCGCCATTGCCCCCGGCAGGAACATGAAACGAAGAATGCAAATGCTGAAGATCGCTATCGTTGTTAGAGTTGAGTATCGTATGATGCGTCCTACCTGTCAAGGAAATATGTACAGTAAATACAGAAATTAGATATATTATTCGGTAACCTACCACTTCAGTGGGCTTTCTTAAGATTGCCCACAATCCGATCCAAACGACCAAAGTGCAAAGTATAAGCAGCCAAGAGTATGACAGATTTTCAATATCAAATCGGTCAATATAAAAAGCATCTGGCGCGATGTTCAAATGGCTTCTAAAAATCAAAGAAACCGTTGTTGGTGTGGTTGTTATTCGGTTTTAAAGATGTACCTACTTCAGGAAATCCACAGATGGAATTGCTAAATATTTTTGTTGGACAAGTGTTATATTGGTTAGGTTGCATGGCTGTAATGGATGGAAATATTAATGAATGATTTTCAGACTATTCAGCAAATAAAAGAAGTTATAAATATGGGAGCTGTAAATGGAGGATTAAAGTTAGGTACTTTTCAATTGCTACACAATCCCCTAAAGCTTTGTATTGTTCAAGATGCAATATAGAGGGTAAGAGTGGCATGATCACTGATTCTTATTATAGTTTCTTAAATAGTTTTGAGCAGTCTTGTTAGAGCAGCATCCTATTTACCAGATGAGCTAGGTCTAGGGATACTGTAAGTAAAATTTATTTATATAGGGTCAGATTAAAAGGCTTTAATATACAGATTTTAAAATTAATTTAAAATTCCATACAGATAACAGAAACTCTCTTGCGCGAGGCATATCACAATGCTGAGAGCTTAGCCCGACTCTGGAATAATTTTTTTCTTAGTACCTAGGTACCGATTCTGGCTCAAAATCAAAATCGCCTTTAAGCTGCGATTACACTAACGTGACATGCTGGCATCACTATGACGTTCGAATTTGTCCTAATGTTGCCATACTTTGTGATCGTCTGTGTTTATAATGTGTAAATTTTTAGCATGTTGCATGTCGAAAATTGACACGACATTTGACATGTCTAATAATAGATTTACGATTGATCCGATTGAATGACACGACCAAATGTCTGATTTGACCGATAATGTGTGATCGCGTTGTTAATACTATTGGAACAGAATGACCGATTTTTTTTACAGCACGTTACAGATTGACGACGTCCCGCGTGACTTAAATTAGGAAAAGCAAAACCTTTGTTAGAAAAATAATGATTTTATTTTCCCGGAGACTATTCGTCCGATTTATATCAGTGTACAAATAAAACTCAACTTAAAATTATAGACTTGTCACAGTTGTGAATTTATTACATTTTACGCAATTCTGCATTTCCGTTTTATTGTTCAATGTTGGAAACGGAATGCATTTCAAGGTTGATGGTCGCATCAACATTTGTGTCAACAGTTCCGTTAGAAATGTTGGCGTTTACATTTTTCTTTGGATTACACATTTTCATTGCGGATGTAACTCGTATGTCACTGCTTAAATTCCTACAGTATTATGCTGTTGTTGTTTGGGGGAGAGTACGATAACTACGGCGCCAAAAATTGATAACGGTATTATGTAGACGGGTTAAATACAGGCACGTTTAACTATGGGAGGAGTGGTCTATCTTAGGCGGGAGGGGTAATTTAAAGAAAATGATACCTTAATTGGAAAAAAAATTACGTTAAAAAACAATGGCAACACTTATAATAAAATACTTTATCATTTTTGAAAGCCCGGAATCTGTTATAAATACAACAGAGACCCCAAGCAGGGTGGTTGCAGGGTTGCAGCATGCCCCCCATACACATTTCAAGGCGCAAGGGTAACCATTTGTACTCTAAGCGGAGCGAAATATAAAAGTAATTTTTAATTGTCTCAAAAATTGGGGGACATAAATCAATCCGGTTTTCAGTGTTCGATTAAGAATTGATTTCGTCAGTAAAAACTACAAATAAATTAAGTATCTATTATCTCAATATTGACCAAATCAGCCTACAACTTTTACTTTTTTTATTAATTTTTTCCTTAAATTTCAAGTTTGCATTTTGCAAAACTATTCTTAGAAATAAATTGTTTTAAAAATAATATCAAAGAACAGATTCCTGGCTTCCAAAGATCCTAAAGTTCTTTATTGTACCTAAGTATTGAAAATGTTTTTCAAAAAAAATTTTATATTTTTTTTTCAATCCCATCCCGCCTAAATGAAGCCAGGCTAACTTTTACGAAGTCACAATTGCGAAAATTTCCATATACAATTATCTATTGCGATGGTCGAAATATTTAAGTTACATACCATAATTTGACTTCTCTTCGGTTTGAACCAATCCACACTTCCCTCACAGCTCCATGGTAGCGTAGGTCTCAGCGAATGAAAGAAGTAGAACATTGATATCGCACCAAAAATGCTGCAATATGTCAGTGTTGTTATATTAAATGCTAACGATACATAGCCAATACCTAAATTAGTTTAAATGGAAAATAGGAAAAATATAATTTTTTTTTTCCGCTTAATAATATTTATATTGTTTGTGTTACCTTTAAAAAGGGGGGCTATTCGGAATACCGAAATAAATCCCGTGCTAGAGAACTGTCCCAGAAACGATTGCATGAATATAATTGGAATTGTACAAACTGTCATTATAATCAAATACGGTATCAATGCATTAACTAAAATTAATAAAAAAAAAAAAAAACGTTTATTAAAAAATATATATAACTAGTTGACCCGGCACGAGTTGTTCTGCCTAAAATAATTATTTTAAATACTTTAAAATTTATTGTGATATAATATTTGTTAAATTTTTTATTAATAGGAATAAAGGCGGATAGCTTCAGTGGTTCAGCGTGGCCATTATCGAACTTACATACGCACCAACGTTTTTATATAATACTAGCTCGCTCGCCTTGCGTCGCTTGCCTTTAGCAAACAAACGAACTTATATTTGGTGTCATCTTACACTTTGATTGACAACACGAACTATCAAAAAAGTTAATAAGAAAAAATGAAATACGGCATTATTGTGCATGTGTTTGTCGTTTTTTAGTTTGTTAAGTTTTCAATATTCATAAGGGGACATGGCTGTCTCCGGATCACCAAACTGTCAGCCAAATCGATCACATTGCGATTGACGCAAGGCACGCCTCCAGTATTCTGGATGTCCGAACCTTCCGAGGGGCCAATATTGACTCGGATCACTACCTTGTCACATCTAAGGTAAGAATGCGGATATCCAATACACCCCAACAGAGAAATACTGCGAGAAAGTATGACGTCGAAAAACTGCAATCGCAAGAGACGGCCAGAATCTTTGCCGATCACGTATCCCGATGCCTCTCGAGCAGTCCTATTGCAGCAACAGCTAGTGCAGAAGACCAGTGGCAACACTGCCAGAAAGCCATCACCAAGGCCGCGACTGATGTGCTGGGTTTCACCCGACCACCACCACGAAACCCCTGGTTTGATGAACAATGTCGACTAGCAAACGCTGGAAAACAAGAAGCGTATAAAGCGGCGCTGCGAAAGAGGACTAGAGCTGCTCGCGAGCACTACGAGCAAAAAAGACGAGAGGAACACCAGATTCTCAGAAAGAAAAAGAAAGAGCGCGAGAAACGTATGATCGATGAAATTGAGAGATGATACTCCAGGAACAATGTACGAAAGTTTTACCAAAAGGTAAAAAGAACGTGCCAGGGCAGACAATCCCGTACAGAATCCTGTAGAGATAATGAAGGAAACCTTGTAGTAGAATCACAGTCGGTGCTGAGAATGTGGAGAAATTACTTCTGCAGACTTTATAATGGCGACGAAGACCAGAATCCCGCTGTTAGGCAGAACGTTCCATTCAATATAGACGATGATAGACAAGACTTCCGTCCACCTGACCAAAGCGAAATACGGGTAGCAATATCCAAGCTAAAGAACAACAAAGCTGCAGGGCCTGATGGTCTACCTGTCGAGCTTTTTAGAGCAGCTGGAGATGACCTGGTAACGAGCATGCACCAACTCATCTCCAAAATTTGGTCAGATGAATGCATGCCTGATGAATGGAATCTCAGCATCGTTTGCCCGGTCCACAAGAAAGGAGACCCCTTCAACTGCGCCAACTACAGAGGTATCAGTCTCCTAAACATCGCATACAAGATCATGTCTGCCATATTGTGTGAACGCCTTAAACCCTTTATAAATAACCTGATTGGCCCCTATCAGAGCGGTTTTAGGCCAGGAAAGTCCACCGTCGATCAAATTTTCACACTTAGGCAGATCCTGGAAAAAACCCAAGAAGTTCAAATCGATACCCACCATCTTTTCATCGATTTCAAAGCCGCGTACGACAGCATCTATAGAGACGAGCTATACAGAGCCATGTCTAGCTTTGGCATCCCTGCAAAACTCGTTCGATTGTGTAGGATGACGATGGAGAAAGCTCGCTGCTGCATCAAGGTCGGTAATGACCTCACCGAAACCTTTGATGTCAAAAGAGGATTTAGACAAGGTGACGCGCTGTCGTGCGACTTTTTCAACATCATACTTGAAAGAATCGTCCGGAACTCACAGGCCAACACGCAAGGCACGATCTTTCAAAAGTCCGTCCAATTACTTGCATACGCCGATGATATTGACATAATTGGTAGAACACAGTGAGTTGTCACTGGTGCGTTTGCTAGTATAGAAACTGAAGCGGCTAAAATGGGTCTAGCGGTCAACGAGGGCAAAACCAAGTATATGCTGTCAACAAGAAGCGACACCCAACATCGTAGAATCGGACAAAACGTCACGATCGACAGCTAGAACTTTAAGGGACTTTGTCTACCTCGGCTCTGCTATAAATTCTAACAACAACATCTCAGAAGAAATTAAACGAAGAATAACTCTTGCCAACCGCTGTTTCTTTGGGCTAAGAAGGCAATTGAGTAGCAGAGCCCTATCCCGAACAACTAAGGAGATTCTGTATAAGACCTTGATCATCCCAGTCCTGCTTTATGGCGCTGAAGCTTGGACTCTATCTAAAGCGGATGAAGATATCCTCGGCCGTTTCGAGAGAAAGATTCTCGTAAAATTTTCGGTCCCGTTTGCGTTGACGGGCTTTGGAGAAGGAGATTCAACCACGAACTATACGAGCTGTACAGCGACATCGACCTGGTCAAAAAACTGCGAGTAAGTCGTTTAAGATGGCTAGGACATGTGGAGCGGATGGAAACAAATGCTCCGGCTCGTAGAGTCTTCGAGTCTAACCCGGAGGGACAACGCAGTAGAGGAAGACCTCGCCCTAAGTGGCGCGCGCAAGTCGAAGGCGACCTCAATCGACTAGGAGTGCGCAACTGGAGGCAGTTAGCTAAGGATCGGGCTAACTGGAGAGGCTTGTTAGCTGAGGCCTCGGTTCACCCCGAACTGTAGAGCCGCCTAAGTAAGTAAGTACGTATAGCGTACAAAAGAAAATTTGTTTTTTCCGCATAATTAAAGGAATATAACGCTATTAAATATAGCCTACTGCACACAGAGGTGCTTAAAGAATATTTTAGTGAAGGTTTCATCAAAATCTGTTCAGTAGTTGCTGAGAACACTGCGAACATAATTTTATCAGTTACGTCTTTACATTATAATAGTATATAGAAATATAGAAATAGAAATAGAATATAGATATAGATTTAGATAGACATAGATAGCTGTCCCCCCTGGCTTTGCCCATGCACAGAAATTGTATTGCTTTGGTCTTGGATAATTTCGAATTTTGAGCGGTGCCACGCCCTTTTGTTGTTTTTTTTTTTGTTGATTCCCTTTTAATAGCACGTTCCTCCTTCGTTCGACGTGCTACGATATTTCTGTGTCGCGTTGCATTCTGAGTACGCCGGCTACTGTTACCATTATCTCTTCTTGTCATCGTAACAAATATCGAACTGTAAATGATCATCACTTTGTATAAATCGCACATAAATTTTTCACTATCAATAATTTACATTTGAAATAACCAGCGAAGAAGGTTAACGAGCGAAAAAGATACAATTGAAATTTGGAAATCAATTTGAGAAACAAAAGCAATCGATTACTTTTAGGTTTTTTTTCCTAAACCTTCGGGTAGCAATTACGAAGAAACACGATTCCAATTTTGTAGCGTCATGCCCCTTTGTCCAATTTTGGCCAATGACCAATCCTGGGCCAATACCTTTGTTTGTCTGCAAATTCGAACTGAATTGATTCGGTGGTTTTAGAGATATAAGATTTTTTTTTATGGGCGGTGCCACGCCCTTTGTCTAATTTTAACCAATCATCAGTGGAGCACTCCTGGGCCAATAACTAAGATTATCTGTAAATTTGAGCTTAATCGATTTGGCAGTTTTCGAGATAGCTATACGATTTTGAGTATTTTTTTTTGTGGGAGATGCCACTACCCTTTGTCCAATTTTGACCAATCTACTTCAGTGCACTCCTGGGCTAATACGTAAGATTATGTGTGGTTTTCAAGTTATACGTATCCGAACACATTTTAGAACTCATTTTTATATTATATTGTTTAAAGATAAAAGAGTTGACATGGTTTCATAGTCAGTCATTTGAAAGAACTACAAATAGCCACAAACTACCATTGAAATCGATAGTCAGCTCAGATCAAAAAAGATGAATTTTTTACAAAATTCTATGAAATCCCTACCATTTTCAAGTTGCAAATAGGTAATTAAGTACGAGGTCCGGCAGAAAGGATCAAAAAGTCATAAAATATTTCAAATAAAACCATTTTTTTTTGCAGTTTGTGTTCTTCTATGTATTTACAGCATTTGCGAAAATCAAGTGTGGAAAATCACATCTGTCATGCGGTGCCCACGATCAGCGATGCACCTCTTGATGGGTTCTTTGAAGGTGTTATTCACTCTTTCCAACATTCGTGTGTCAATTTGGGCGACTCTCACAACAAATAAATAAGTTCGACCCAGGTCCTAGGGCCTGTTTCACAAATCATACATCACATACACGGTGCAGGGAAATAAGTCCACGGGAATCTGCTCCGCATGGGAATTTACTCCACCCGCAGTGCGAAATAAGTCCACTTTTTCAGTGTGGAGTTATTTCTCACCCACTGTGGGAAATAATTTCACTTAAAATGTTGGTGGACTTTTTGCTCACTGGTACATATATCGTTGCCGTGCCGTGACTTTGTATGGCAAAATACTAACATTTCATTTTTCCAAAGCGACACAAGCCCACATTATTTTGAGACGTAAGAAAAAAGGTTTTTTTTTTTTATTTTTCAATAGGTAACTAAAACTTGTTTTTAGCGTTTAAATTAATAAATCGACGACTGATGTAGATAATTACATGTTAAAAATCTCGCGCGAATTTTCTAATGATTAAGAACTGAAGCTAAAATTATGAAGTAAAACATAGTGTATGGTCAGGAAGCTTGCATCGTCACTTTTTGATTAGTTAATAAAATTGAATTCAAACTATATTTAATTATATATTTCTACTGAAGTTCATACTAAATTAGTTCAAATAAGTTCTTAGCCTCATTAGGTCGTACGAATAAAAACTAGCATTTGCTTTGAGCAAAAGTTTGTTTCAAAGTAAAAGCACTCGGTATAAATAAAATCTTACTTTGCTAAAGTAAGTTCTAAAATCGAACAAAGAAACAAAGGGCACGGTAGTGCCCCAGCCGAGTTCTCTATTAAAGGCACTAACCCTTTTTACAGGAATAAACTCAGGCTGTTTTCGACCCCCCTCTAACTTAACTTAAAACTTCAAACTTGAAACATTTACCAATGTCATTAAAAAGGTTGACCTCACCAACTTTCATTTCTATGGCATTAGTGGTTTTCAACATACAGGACTTTAAAAATTCCAAAAACCGTAACTGACTGACTCACTCACTCACTTAGATGATCATCAAAATTATGAAGACCTTCCGGCCATCCTAGAATCGTGAAATTTTACAGAATGTTAGATTCTGTGGCGCATACACCACAAAGTCCAAAACTTGAGATTTTCCATTCAAGAGGCGTGGTCTGTGCCTACTTTTGAAAATCGCTTATTATTTATTTGGGTCACTTCATATTGCCGTAGAATGTAAAAAATTTGGTAGAGCGATAGGCCTTGCAGTGTACCTATAGAAAGAAATTTTTTTTTTTTTAAATTTAACATTCTTAAACTAAGAACGTAGCGTACATTTAGATCTCATTACTAGAACTTGGCTCTTTTTTTTACATTTATGTTTTTGGTGTGATTTACTTCCCTGCACGTGTCCTTCCCTTGCGGTTTCTGTCAAAATTTGCAAGTGACAACTGTCATGTGGTTTATTTTTTGAATTTTTTTTATTTTAAATTTAAATTTAGAATAAGAAAAATAGAAGCTGAGTAATTTAATAAAAAAAAAAAAAATAAAAAATCACATAAATCAAAAAAAAAGTAAAAACTGGTGTCACCACAGTTTTTACTTTTTTTTTTGATTTATGTGTAAATATATTAATTTTTCACTAGTTTGTTAAACTATGAACTATGGAGAGGTTTTTGAAATTTTTATCTGGAAGCCTATATACCGCAGGGAAGATTTAATTTTCTGGATATTTGAAAGAGCACTACCCCATCCAGATTTTCCTTTAACAATGTATTAGCAATCAGGCAAATAGAAATAGTCCACTTTTCGTGAAAGGATACAGTAAATTAAAGTTTTTATCGTAAGCAATTCTTTTTTGCTTGTCCTGTTTTTTGTTCGCGATCGTTAACAACAGTAGAGTAGGTAGGTAAAACAAGTACCTATTAGCTATAATGTGTCAACTTATCGCATCAATTTGTTTTTTCTTTTACAAACAAAAATTAATTTAACTATGTATATTTATAAAAAAAAAAACACTGAAATTCACAAGGCTGGACTGTTTTTTAAAAAAAAAAATTTGCGAGCAAAATATTAGCCATGCCACGTCCGAGCTTTCTGCCGGAATTAGTACCTACACATATATGCGGTTAGAAAACCTCTTTGGTTTTATTACGTTGTAGAAGTTCTTCAACAGTTCTTATAAAAAAGTGCAATAAAAGCTATTCTCCAAAAAAAATATTAACAAATATAGGGTGTCCCATAATTCACTCAAAATTTGAATTTTTCGCCATTTAATAGTAGTTACGATCTGTGATGCCATGCCAACGGAAAAAAGATAACAATGTGACGGCTGACAGAACGGAGTCAGTAACAATGGAGCGCTATACGAAAGAACAACGCATTTTCATTGATGAGCAATATTTTAAAAATAATGTAGGTTTTTCACGAACAAAGTCATTTTCAGTGATGCAGCTCATTTTCATCTTGATGGATTTTGCGTGATCGTTTGGTACGGATGGAGGCATGATCGGACCATTCTTCTTCTGTATTTTGATTTTTTATTTTTTTTTTTTTCACTTTTTTCCTACTCACTTACCTACATCGATTATCAAGTATTCCACGAAATAGTCAATTCTAAATTTGTTTTTTTTCGGAAATGTCAAAATTTAGCGCAGATTTAATGCACTAGGACTAGACAATTCTTTCGCGAGCTAAATCAGTGGAGTGGAGACATTTTCTTGGCCGATAATAATAATACATAGTACATAATAAAAATATAAAATTCACTCACTCCCCATTTCGCTAAATATTAGTGATGGTAGAAGAAATCCATCCATTCTGAATGAGTGTGCAACACATGCCAATAAAAAATCCTTAGGTGACGCCCACTTGCCGCGATTCTTATCAGGAGTGTATGGCTTTAAGCCGACATCATAGGACGTCTCGTATTTCATAATGCCTCACTTCAGTTTTACTACTCTAATAAATTACACAAAGTTGACCGTTAGGTAAATGCTTTCCAAAGAACAGAACGAGACTGGTTTTACCATCATCCAAAACCACAATAATTTCTGTTCTCCAGCTTACTATAAATAAATGTGCTTGCTAACGCTAAAAAAAAGAATTTGATAAACGAGTTTTAATTTTCCTCAGTGCTAAACCATAAATTCTTAAATTCGTAACAGGTTTTCAAATAAACAATCGGAAGGGTCGTCGTACTTCCCGGTTATTCATTCATTTGGAATTTTGGTTCAAATTCCGTTGTGCTTGTAGGCTGCTTGCGTAGTTCGCGAACGAACTAGTTCAATGAAATAGTTCACTTTAGTGAACTAGTGAACTAAGTTCATACACTTAGTTCACTAGTTCATTTAGTTCGCGGTTATTATTTTCAATTATTTTCATACAAACGGAATAAACTAAAGAAACATTTCTTCTTTATCACATTTGTGTGTAGGTACCTACAAACTAATGTCGTTTTCCACTGGGAAGCGTCCGGTCCGGGAGCGTGCGGAATCAAGAAACCCACTTCTGAAAGCGTTCCATTGGCGCAAAGAATACTCTTTTCTGTTGATTCTGAGGAGAGAATTTCGCTTTTCGATTTCAAGTCAGAACTCAGAATCCACTCTACACAAGTGCAATTTATACAAGCCAGCTGGCAGCAGCCATACAATCATTTTTTACGTTTGACCAATACGTGAGTGTAGTCGGCCAGAAGCAGTTGTCTTGTGAAGCCAATCGAAAACGACATTAAACAGACTACGGATACAAGTACAGAAGCCATTCATGTCATAAGAGAACAGCTCAGCTCACTTAAACATATTTTTTTATATTTTCAACGAAATTTTTTTTTGTTGTAGGTATTTTCTGTGAATTTGACTATTTTGAACAAAATTTAACGAAAATGAGCGAACTAGTTTAGTAGCGTGATTTGAACTAAATTATTAATCTATCACTCAAATGAACTAAATTGCCCAACTCTAGTACTTTGTAACTGGGAAATCGATTAAATTTGATAGAGTGGGATATAATTTAATAAGAGCGCAGTAGAACACGGCACACAGGCCATCAAATCAAGATCGTCATTCATCAGTCCTACAGGGCAAAGTTCAACTACACAAAACGTGGGTAATTTGATAACACTAGCCGTGTTTTATTATGCCCATGATCTGAACCAGATCACAAATTAACACTAATTCGCAACAACAACATGTGATCCAACTTTCTATTTGGATAATTTTTCATGATCCAGATATATAGTATGATAGTATACTTCTAGGCGAATCATTTTATTCGTGTATGTTGGTAGTTCTATGAACAAAATACAAATAAAGTGGCTTACAAAATTTGGACAACCCAATAACCAATCAAACCACTCCATTTCTCGCATAAAATTTGTAAGCCACTGTCAAATGTCAAACAAATTATAGAAGTAAACAAACCGAAGAGAACGCGCACTTGTGAAAGGGATAACTTCGTGAAATAGGCCACAGAAAAAGGCAAATTTAATTTTCAAATAACAATATATTTAAACAACAATTATTACAATTGCCAACCAAAGTATTTTTACTTTTCAGCTTGAGGTTTTTTAACACATTTCGGTTTTGTTTACATTAGAAACATTAAATTTTGAAGGAATTAACGTCGAGTTCTTTCAGTAATGCCACACGTCAAGAGAAAAATTACAATTGATCCTGGGGTGTTTTATTATGCTGATCTGATCCGGTTCAGATCACGGGCATAATAAAACACGGCTACTATTGACTTTTGTCAACATTAAAAATAACATTGGCAACTTCTTGTTTCAAACATCAAATTACGTAAAATGTTTGAAGCATTGTCAGTGTCAGTGTGAGTTGTTTATTTTGTACGACTTAGCTTAGGTTTGGATTTCGGTTAGGATGCAAAATTTTCTTCTGGGAAGATCGATCCAAGTTGTGGTAGATGGTGTATCATCTAATTCGTTTGCTATAAATGCAGGAGTGCCCTAAGGATCTATTCTTTCCCCAACTCTATTTCTTCTCCACATCAACGATTTGCTTGGATCGACAAATAATAATATCTACAGCTTTGCTGATGACAGCACTCTTATATCCTCTATCTCGAACAGCGGGCCTGTGAATGCGGCTACATCACACAGTCAGAGATGTGAACAAATTAGTTCTCTAAATGGTGATCTGGACAAAATCTTGAAGTGGGGAAAAGACAACTTGGTTGTATTTAATGCAAACAAGACACAGCTCACAACATTTTCCAAGAAAAATGCGTCAACAGTTCCTCAGATCCAAATAGATGACCAAGCAAGCATCTCGGGGCGCTGATGAAGCGTTATAGGTTTGCCTTTCCCGGGAGAAGTATTTAAAAAAAAAGAAAAAAAAAAAAGGAGGATACTTTGAGCTATTTTGCAATTTTTACTCTGAAGCTATATGGTGGGCCTTCCATGTTATTGACCTCTATTATGGTATGGCAATAGGGTTCGGACTTTACCGCAATTGCAGTAGACCTACTGCTCTTTTCGTAAACAAAATTAATCTACTGCGCTACTGCGCCCACGCCTCAATCTACTGCACATTTTCAGAGAAGAAATTTAATTTTTTTTAGTTTGGAAATTAACATATATTTTTTTCGATACAATAGATCTTTTTAGGTCGCAGTGTTAGCCAATAGGGCAGGGAACTTTATGTAATTGTGGTGTGCTGTTTCAAAGAATAACAACTATTTATTAAAGACTTCGATTGAAATTACAGCTATTTCGAACTGTACCCCTCCATACTCATCATAAGATTCCTTAAATGATTTGTTTGAACAGTTGAAATCCGAAAGTCGATTCTCCGTATATAGGTATTCCTCTTTCGGAAGGCTTTTAATTGTTTTTCCGGAAAATGAAACTGTACTGATCGGTAAGCACTTGGCCACCAAATATAATGGAATAACACTGAAAGGTTGACAACCATAATGCATTTCGTTGTTGCTTAAAAAGTTTGACGATCTCTCGAGTCAGTCCTTCTTTCGATTTTGAATTATCAGAAAATGTCTGAAATTTTAATCAGTTAGTCCTTCAATAAGGAATTTTCATCTGCAAATCTAGGCTCTAAGTATACTGAACGAATCCATCGACTAGATTTGTCGGTTACCTACTTCCTTGTACGAGTAGATATGTCAACAACTAATTATTCAGTACCTAAAGATAACTTTTTTTTGCTCTAGGTCTAGGTCTAGGTTTTGTTCGATTGACACAAAAAAGGAATATTTTTTGGAATCGAGAGCCCTTTTCAGATTATTAACTTAAAAATTTTTATAAATCAATTAAAAGACACATTTCGAATAATTACATTTAACATTTAACCAGTGAATAGAATTCGATTGCAAAGGCAAAATTTTAAATCTGAGGGAAGAATCTGAAGAGTTCAGTCGAAAACGCTATAAAAAACTGCTCTCGTGATCAATAAAGACCAATAAAGATTCAAACAGATCGATTTATAAAAAAACTAATAATTTTTTTTTAAATATGTACATGAAATGTAGGTTTCCAATACAAACATAAAATCTACTGCGCAAAAATTGGATTTACTGCTGTTTTTTGAAAAATCTACTGCACAAATGAATTTCTCAAGTCCGAACCGCATTGCTTTTAGAAAGAATAAACTTTCCCATTATTATTATATGGAATATGGTTTCATTGATTTGGCTGGCTTCGTAGCGCATCCTGTCAACCCGCTAACTTTTTGACTGATTCTATCTCCCGAATAGCTCCGAGGACTGCCGGATTTGTCTGCCCTAAACCTCTGCGATAATTTTGTCAGCCAATTATCGTCTAATCTTCACTATCTGTAGCTAAGATGGACCCACTACATACATACATACATTTTCAATGGCCCGCTTATCCATTAAGTGGGTCGCGGGTGTAGGTTACCTAAGTGGACCCTCCATAACTCTCGATCCTCCGCCATCGACTCCAAATCCTCAAGGGCAATCCCCATACGGGTAGAGGAGAGATTATGAATTTGATCTAACCATCTCATCCTAGGTCTACCTAGGGGACGCCTGCCCGATGGTACGGATTCCATAGCGCGTCGTGGGATCCTGGTCGGGGACATACGTTTAACATGACCAAACCACCGAAGCATGGACCGCTCCGTCCGGAGAAGTAACTGCTCGACATTGAGTTCCTCACGTATTCTAGTATTTCTAATGCGATCTCTACGAGTCACACCAGCAATACCACGGAGAAATCTCATTTCGGCAGCTTGTATCCGCGATCTTATTCTTTCAGTCATTACCCAAACCTCATGACCATAGGTAAGAGTTGGAACAAACACCGAATTAAAGACTGACAACTTAGCTTTGACACCAAGTTCAGTCCTCCTGATAACAGAATGACCAAGCTGTCTCAAAATCGATCCAGCCTGACCAATCCTACAAGAAAACTCGGCATTGCTCCTTCCATCACTCGTGAATAAGACCCCGAGATACTTAAACTTCTCCACCTGTTTCAATGGGACTCCACTAACATGCAGAGTGCATTGAACAGGCGTTCTAGAGACGACCATCACTTCAGATTTGTTCACATTTACCTTCATCTCAGCTTCAACACAAACGGCTACAAACCGATCGAGTGCGCGCTGAAGTTCAGTCTGAGAGGACCCAAGGATGACCAAGTCATCAGCGAAGAGCAAATGACTTATCCTCAGATCTCCCAATTCGAAACGTTCTTCGCCAAGACTGCGCTTTAACATCCAGTCCATATAAGTAATGAAAAGGAGAGGCGACAAGACGCACCCCTGGCGAAGTCCAACGCCCACGGTGAAAGGTATTGATTTAACGCCGTTTACCCGAACACAGCTTTTACAGTTTGTGTAAAGAGATTGAATGGCTCTCAAAAGAGAACCATCAATTCCATACTGCTGTAATACACTCCAGAGTTTCCCTCGAGGGACTCGGTCGTATGCTTTCTCCAAATCTACGAAGCAAGCGTAAACAGGTGTAGCATACTCCCAAGCCTTCTCAAGTACCATTCTGAGAGTGAATAACTGGTCGGTTGTGCTTCTGCCGGGACGAAAGCCGCACTGCTCATCTCCTAATCGTGCCTCGACCACAGCTCTGCAACGCGTTTCCAGCACCTTGGCAAAGACTTTTCCGGGGAGACTTAAAAGTGATATACCCCTGTAATTGGAGCAATCCCTTTTATCCCCTTTCTTGAAAAGGGGCACAATCACCCCAATCTGCCAATCGCTGGGAGTTTCGCCGCATTCCCAGGCCACTTTAATGACACGAGAGAGCCATTTGACTCCCTCTTCACCTAAGGCCTTTAGCATTTCTGGCCGGATTTCATCCACTCCGGCAGATTTGGCAGCTTTTAGCGATTTGATCGCAAAAGTGACTTCCTCTACCGTGGGACTATTTTCCGCCCTGCTTAAGGCGATGGATGTGTCATCCTCAATGCCCTGGATTGGATTGAGCAATTCGGAAAAGTGCTAGCTCCATCTGCGCAAGATGTCCTCCTCATTAGAAAGAAGTGTACCATCTTTGGATTTGACACCTTCGATAATGTTCCACTTCCTTCCTCTAAGACGGCGGATGGTCTGCCAGAACACCTTGCTTGCAGATCCGTGATCGCGGTCCAATTTTTCGCCGAACTCCTTCCAAGACTGTTCTTTGGCTGCTTTAACAGCCAATTTGCAAGTTCTTCGCGCCTCAATGTACCGGTTTCGAGAAGGAGAGTCCCCCAAGTGAATCCACACCTTGAAAGCCTTCTTCTTCTCTCTGATAGCTTCTTGAACTCCGGGGGTTTTAAACCACGCAGTTCTTTTCTCACCACCAGCCGCCACACCGAGCCGCTTCACTCCGCAAACATGTCCTGCAGAGGCAATAACTGCTGTTGAAAACAACTGCCATTCTTCCTCTACATTCAATGGAACATTTGGAATTTGTTCAAACCTTTCAGATACCTGCCGTGCAAATTCCTCCCGTATCTCATCGTTCTGCAGCCCCTCCCACCGTATGCGCGTAACCATCCTTGGTTTACGCTTTGGCAGGATAGGTATTTGATCATTGAGATACAATTTGCACAGCACCAGGTGGTGATCAGTTGACAGTTCAGCCCCTCTCAACACACGAACATCACAAACCATCCTTTTAATACACGACGGTACCACAAAGAAATCTATCAGCGATTTCTGCTGCACACTTCGACGGTACCATGTGTATTTATGGATATCTTTGTGTGGAAAGAAAGTGTTCATAATGGACATTCCATTTGAACAACAAAAGTCCAACAACTTCTCTCCGTTCGCGTTCTGATCGGGGTCACCGTGTTTCCCAATCGCGCTGCCCCATGTCAAGAAATCCGCACCCACGTGAGCATTGAAATCACCCATCAGGATATAAGAATCCATATCTGCAACCTTTTCAAGGGCTGCATCAACTTCATCTAAGAAAGCTGCGTACCCTGACTCCAGATTCGGTGCATACACCTGCACTAGAGCCAGAGTTGATCTTTCAAGCTTAAGCTTTAAGATCGCAACTCTCCCTCCTAATGGTATCCACTCCAATACTCTGCCTGCCAGCCTGGGACTTGTGAGTATCCCCACTCCCGCCTGAGCAGACATTGAAGGTGCTACTCCCGACATGAAGAGTTTCCAACCATCTGCAAGGTCCACAGTTCCAGAACCCCTTTGCTTTGTTGAGGAAACACCAACTATATCTAGTCGATATTTGACAGCCTCCCCAACAAGCTCCAGGTCTTTTCCCGTGAGCGAAGAGATGTTCCACGTGCCTATCCTAAGTCGATGCCGTTGTCGAGTTGTCGAAAGTCCACTTATGCCCCTATTGGTGCATAGCGCATCCACCCTCTGACCCCCATAATGGTTTGCGAGACCATTGATAGGAAGCTCGTAGCCGTTTCGGGTTAAACCCGGCCGACTGCCGAGCGTGACAAGCCGACCACCAGACGCTCGCAAACTGCCACCCTCCAGGCCTGGCTCCAAAGGGCGCCCTATTATGACAGGCTTGGCAATATCCGAGGCTCTTTTAGTTCTTCTTGTCATCGTTGGGTGTGTGCTTCGTCAGCCATGTCTAGGTAAACCTAGACATGTTGCCCGCCCCCCACCACGGGGAGGTCAGCTACATGAGGGGGCAGATGGACCCACTATTTATCGTATTTTCTTTATGCTACTACTGTAGCCTATAATACCGCTTCAAACTTCAAGCAACACCAGGCACTACTAAGCGTGACTTTTTGGGAAATGGAAGCACTCACCTTTAGACTTGAAATTAAAAGTCATTTATTTATTTATTTATTCTTTTGAATTATGGGTCACCCTTTATGTTAGACCTCATTGAATATCAGGAATAGAAAAGTCTCATATTCAACTACTGTTTTTTGGTCAACTAGCAAGAATTGAGTATTTTTCAAACGCAATTTTAAGACCTTTTACGAAATTGGATGCTGTTTTTAAAAAAATAAATAATAAGTAATACATAGGTAAGGTATGTATGTTGAAATAAAACCGCATTAGAACACAAACAATCCTATAGTGTTCGTGCTTCTATTCAGAACTGCTCTATTTAGATCTCACCTTTGGTCATTTTTCGTTTGCACATATTGAGATTGGTCCAGGGTAGGTTTTCAATATAAATCCTCCTTGCAAGTGTAGCTTTAATGGTCGGTTGACTCGCAGAATACATAATGATGTTTTTGCGGACAAAGTAGCGTCATATTAAGTCTTTCGCAGCTTGGGTTATTATAGTAGTTATCTCTACCTGAAAGACGCTTCAGTCATCGCTAATTTTTAATGACATTCGCAGATCCAGCGTACATGAGGCCTTAAATTCCATGTGTTGATTAATATGCTCTTCTACAGATACGATTCTCTATATATGTACATATTTTTCCGCTACTGACTTTTCGATCAATCCTTACGTCTGTCCCCTAGATCTGAATTGATATGATATTAAAGGTCAGTGTTATGCGGACAATCCGACAACAGCACAGTGTAACTTTGCCTAAAATTTATTGAGATATTCATTTAATCCGCAACTTACCTATACTTAAATGACGCTACAAATCGGGGTGGCCTCAACAAGTACGCCTCGGTCTTTGGTCAACTGTCTCCAGATGCGCACTTCAAGTTAGTTGAGGCCCCTTTTTAGTTTTGTGCGACAAATAAGACACTGGCTCTCGGGGTTAAGTCGATGATTCTTTCGGCCGAAGCGCATTTTCATTACGTTTATGTACTTATTTATTTATTATTCGAGAAAGAACTGCACGATACGTATTATGAAGAATGAACTCTCACTGTCCCTCTTCGAGAACGATTTCCACTTCTTGACATGACTACCGGAGTGCCTACCTTATGAGTGCGTTACATTGAGTTTACAGTTTATTATTTATTTAGTTTACGGATTTAGATACTATTTCAAAAAAAATAATATAAACAAACTTGGAGTAGGTAATAAAGGTGCATTTACTAAAATAACTGTAAAAAAAAATATCTCAGATTTGTTTAAATATCGTTAAGCGTTGTGGCCAAATTATGAGAATTGTCAGTATTACTGAAAGTCTCCTCATAGTTTTGCCTATCGACGGGATCAACAGGATACCAATCTGTCGGTCGTACACTTCGGCGTAAACGTCTTCCCAGGAATCCAGTCATCCGCATTATTCTATAGATGCAATATCCCGGTATCAGGAGCCACGGTACTAAGATTGCATTTTCAATAAAGAAAAACAATAAATCAGTTTGGTTACTATTAATAAGGCTAAAAATAAATCCAATAATCTGAAAAGTTAAATATTTAATTTTTATATGTCTGAATGATGCTTTTTCACATTTCCACTTACAAATGTTATGAGAAGGAAAATTGGTGTGACAAATCGCACGATATATACCATCCAAGTTGGATATGTCCGACCAGTCATAAAGCGAAGATCCCGTTGATACCGTTCTCGACCATAAATCCAGAGAACCACCAGCAGCAGCATCAAATTCAGAAACATTTGTGACAGGATCGAGTATTTCGCCAGAAAATGAAAAGTGAGAATGCCGAACTGAAAGAAATTCGTCACTACTGTTACATCGTTTAAAGGTCAACTTACATTGCAACAGTACAAGATGGACACCAGAGCCAACGTGCCGATTATTATCCGGATGACCTTATCTCTCCTTGCTCTCAGCAGTTCGAATTCATCGAACAAAGATGTCAATACTGAAAATAGTTGGACAATCTAAAAACGGAATAAGCCTCCCAACTCCCAGATATAAGTTAACTTCAAATATTTACCAAGAGATTTGTAGCTCCCAGAAAAAGCATTCCAGAGAAGAGAAGCGACCAAAAATTCGGCATTTCGAGAAGTGTTAGTGCCGATGGAATTGACGCAAACTCTATCCATTGACGTGAACTCGAGGATATATACATAATACCGCGACCATTCGTCGTTGCGACAAAGTGAAAAAGAAATTCCTTAATGAACATCCATGAAAACGATGTAAGCATCATCAGTCCGAATTGTCCCAAGCACAGTATCCAAGTATATTTTCTTATATCGGTTTTGAAGCTGTTGTAACTGGCCATGGTCAGAGTAGTGCCCCAACCAGGACCCAGGCCAGACAGGGCTATAAGTGGGGTTACGAAGAATCCCTCTGGTTGAAATTTTAATTTCGATGGTTCGAAGCAGTTAATTATGGCCGCCATTGCCCCCGGCAGGAACATGAAACGAAGAATGCAAATGGTGAAGATCGCTATCATTGTTAGAGTTGAGTATCGTATAATGCGTCCTACCTGCCAAGGAAATACTTATAATAAATACAAAAATGAGATATATTATTCGGTAACCTACCACTTCAGTGGGCTTTCTTAAGATTGCCCACAATCCGATCCAAATGACCAAAGTGCAAAGTATAAGCAGCCAAGAGTATGACAGATTTTCAATATAAAATCGGTCAATGTTATAAAGATTTGGTAAGATGTTTAAGTGGCTTCTAAAAAATCAAAGGAACCGTTGATGTTGTTATTCGGTTTTAAAGATGTAGGTACCTACTTCAGGAATTCCACGGATGGAAGTGCTAAATATTGTGATCGGATAAGTGGTAGAGTTATGTTGGTTAGGTTGCAGGGCTACAATGTATGGAAAGAATTAGTGAATGATTTTCAGATTATTCAGCAAATAAAAAAAGGTATAAATATGGGAGCCGTAAATGGATGAATAAAGTTACTTCTTTATTCGTAAATATACACAATCGTTTAAAGCTGTTGTAATAATCTGTGGTGATAAGTTGAAGTAGCTTATGTCATTTTTTGTCATTTTTCAGTACGAGCAAACAAAAAATTAGCACTTGATTTTTAAAGGGTATTTCATTTCAAATGAAATTTATTTTCAGAAAAGCTATACTGACAATATACAAAATGTATTATTTTTTGTTCTTTTTTTAACAATAACAGAGTGGCTAATAGCATAATTTGAAACTTAAGCTATTTTAAAAAAAACTGTTTTAAGTCAATTAAGTACCTTAAGTGACATAAGATGATTTAACAAATTTGAATTCATTATTTGTAAGGCTTATGTCAATTTAAGTTATTTTAAAAAACCCTAATCACTTTTTTTAAATGGCTTAAGTCAACATAAGCACAATAATGATCAAATATAAATTTAGTTGAAATTTTTTTTTTAAATTCAACGGGTTATTAGTGGCGAAAAATTATGAGACCCAGACCAAAAAAAAATGCTGTAAAATCAGGGAATATTATAAGGCGAAAAAAACGATTTTCGCTTATGTCGACATAAGCTACTCCAACTTATTACCACAGTTTTAAACATGCAATATAGAATAGAGGCTAAGAGTGGGGTGACACTACTAGTAGTTCTTAGTAGTTCCTTAAAGTGTTTAAAGCAGCAATTTCCATACAAATAACAGGAACTCCCTCCAAATTACAAAACTAGATAATTCTTTCGAAACATACCCGGGCAGCCCACAATGCTGAGAGCTTAGCCCGACTCTGGACACGTTTTTTTCTTTGTACCTAGGTACCGATTCTGGCCCAAAATCAAAATCGTCTTTAAGCTGCGATTACACTAACGTGACGGTGACATGCTGACATCACTATGACGTTCGAATGCGTCCTAAAGTTGCCATTCTTTGTGATCGTCTGCTGCATGTAATAGATTTACGATTGATCCGATTGAATGCCACGACCAAATGTCTGATTTGGATGAAAATGTGTGATCGCGTTGTTAATATCTACTATTGGAACAGAATGGACGATTTTTTTACGGCATGTTACAGATTAACGACGTCCCGCGTGACTCTAGTTAGAAAAAACAAAATCTTTGTTAGAAAAATTATGATTTTATTTTCCCGGAGACTCTCCGTTTGATTGTTCAATTTTGGAACTAAATTTTTCTTTGGATTAAACATTTTCCTTGCGGATGTAACTCGTGTGTCACTGCATAAATTCGTACAGTATTATGCACGTTACTTCACTGTTGTTGTTTTTTGTGCGAATGACAGCTTTTTCGATTTTTCGATTTTTCAATAACACGGAGCAAACTACAAAACTGAAAAACTACAAAATAATTTGTTGTCGGCTTTTCGAAGCACCGTGAAAAACCGTCACTCGCCTCCGTCATTCAGCTCTGTATTGGATTTTGGGACACATTGATACGCGCGCATGACCACACGATTGATATTGATACTGATTGGATGTCAAGTCAATCGACATTGCGGCTTCCTCACGAATGACACTTATATGACGACTGTACCTATTCATCCAGTATGATATTTTTTTTTGTGTTGTTTTATCGACTTTTCCAATTCCAATTGAAATCTAAATTCCAATTTCCACAGTTGTTCGTGTAAATATCTTCTGAATTATTGTCCATATCGTGTAATAGTAACTTCGATTTCAGAAATTGTAAGCAATTGTCAGCTTCCATAAACAACGACATCTGCCCTTTTTCAAAAAATAGATCAATTGGGTTCGGTCCCTTTATAAAGGGTGATTTTTTAGCTGGTTTGGTTTTGGCAACACTGGTTTTGACAGCTGACGTGTGTTTAGTACCTTGTGTCACTGTCAAACAGCTTCAGTTTGGTTTGCAATTTAACCATGGATCGTCTTACAAATGAACAACGCTTGCAAATTATTGAATTTTACTATCAAAATTCGTGCTCGGTTCGAAATGTTCATCGCGCGCTGCTTCCATTTTATGATCGGCATTCTCGACCTTCTGAGCAGTCTATTCGGAAGATTGTGACCAAATTTCGCACCAAATTTACTTTGTTGGACATTAAACCACCAAAACGTTTACGTACTGTGCGTAGTGAAGAAAATATTGCGGCCGTATCAGCTAGTGTGACAGAAGACCGCGAAATGTCGATTCGGCGCCGTTCCCAGCAGTTAGGCCTTTGTTACAGCACTACGTGGAAAATTTTGCGGAAGGATTTGGGCGTAAAGCCTTTTAAGATACAGCTGATGCAAGAACTAAAGCCAGCCGACCTACCACAACGCCGAATTTTTGGTGAATGGGCTCTTGGAAAGCTGGCCGAGGATCCGCTTTTTTATCGAAAAATTGTGTTCAGCGATGAGGCTCATTTTTGGTTGAATGGGTACGTAAATAAGCAAAATTGCCGCATTTGGAGTGAAGATCAGCCAGAAGCATTGCAACAGCTACCAATGCATCCCGCAAAAGCCACTGTTTGGTGCGGTTTATGGGCCGGCGGCATTATTGGGCCATATTTCTTCAAAGATGATGCGAATCGCAGCGTTACTGTCAATGGTGAACGCTACCGAGCGATGATAACAAACTTTTTTTTGCCCGAAATGGAAGTTCTTGACTTGCATGATATGTGGTTTCAACAAGACGGTGCCACATGCCACACAGCACGAAACAATGGCGCAATTGCGAGGCGAGTTTGGTGAACAGTTAATTTCACGTTTCGGGCCGGTCAATTGGCCGCCTAGATCGTGCGATTTGACACCATTCGATTATTTTTTGTAGGTGTATGTCAAGGCTAATGTGTATAGGGACAAGCCCGCTTCGATTGACGCACTGGAAGCCAACATCCATGCATTCATTCGTGAGATACCGGCCGATATGTGTGAAAGAGTATGCCAAAATTGGACTCAGCGGATGGGCTACATGAGACGCAGCCGCGGTCAAAATTTGCATGAAATTATCTTTAAACATTAAATTGCAAGGTTCAAACTATCGATTCAAATAAATATTTCATTAATTTTTTCGAATTTTTTGTGTTTTTTTTTTTTAAAAAGTTCTAAACCTCTTAAAAAATCACCCTTTATTAAATGCTGCGTCATTTGTCATTTGCGTAGAAATATGGCATGGCATAAATTTCGTGCCTTGTCATATTTTGGAGGCTGCCATTTAAATGACGCAACAGCCAAAAAGTTTAGTCCTAGGCGTCATTGAAGAGCGATAACACGGCCACTTTTTTCCGTCATTTTTATGGCACAAATTTCATTTCATTTGGTCCGCCATTTTTCTAGTCATTTAAATGGCGCCGAAAATGTTATCCCAATGCGATCTTTACGTCCCAGCCTCATTTAAATGACGCGAAAAAAATGCCCGTGTAATCGTAGCTTTAGAAAAAGTTGTAGGCTCAGACGGTTGTAAGACATTTGGAACATATTTTTCACTGACAGATTTGACAATATTGTGAGATCTGACAATCGTGTGTACTTAGCTTAATGGTAGCTACACCTCGCTTTTTAGCATTCAACTAATTATTGCTAAAACTTTAAAACTACCGAAGTGAGAACGAAATCTATTCTTATTATCTTATCTCTTAAGTTAGCATAAATAAAATAAAGTATGTATAGTACAGTATGTATTTTTATTATTAAAGTAAAAAGCGGCAATTCAAAACACACTCATATGATTTTAATTATTGTATACTATATAATATGTATTGTTTATTTTTATGCAGCTTTGCTATTTACAAATGACAATGCGGCGGCAGTGGTTTGTGATACAGTATGACTTTTTTAAAATACATAGGGCACAGATAACGTGCTGATAGTGGTATGCGTTTAAATATTTCTAAAAATGTATTAGGTACTAGGTACACATTATCTCGCCAATAGTCCGCAATGATGTGCAAAGAATTGCCAGGGCAAATTTGTACCCTGAAATTTCAGCTTTCCGTCACTGCCAACTGAAGCAAACTGAATTCACTTAGATATAGCCACATTAACAATTTAAAATGCTTGTTCAAACCGTTCCCTTAGTTTTTATGGGTTTTCTTCTCTCTTACAATGAAATTGTGGACAATTTTGCCGCCACTCTTCCAAATCCGACATCTTACAAATTTTACTAAGAAAAGTACTGTAACGCACCCACTTCCCCTGTTTTAGCATATGGCGTTTTTTTGGGAAGTGAGTACATATAACAAAACCAAAAGTGAGTATAACAATTTTGCATGTGAAACCAAAAGTGAGTATACAAGTTTTGCATGTAACAAGTAAAAGTAAAAGTGAGCTAGCTATAGATTCTCAAAAAAACACGCCTATATGTTAATATTTTTACATTGACGACGTTTCGATAATCTGCTCAAAGAGTGCAACGTAGAAGTCCAAGTCCCTCCCAAGTCCCTTAGTGCGTTTTAGCTTTTGTTAAAACCTTATTAAAAAGCGTAGTCAAAATAAGGAGTATAATGTATAACGTATATGTAACTACATAAAGAAATAATTGCTTGGGCTGTGCATATGATCGCTTAGCTTACATACCATAATTTGATTTTCCTCCGGTTTAAACCAATCCACACTTCCCTCACAGCTCCATGGTAGCGTTGGTCTCAGCGAATGTAAAAAGTAGAACATTGATATCGCACCAAAAATGCTGCAATATGTCAGTGTTGCTATATTCAATGCTAACGATACATAGCCAATACCTAAATTAGTTTAAATGGAAAATAGGAAATATATATATTTTTTTTCTGTTTAATAATATTTATATTGTTTGTGTTACCTTTAAAAAGGGGGGCTATTCGGAATACCGAAATAAATCCCGAGCTAGAGAACTGTCCCAGAAACGATTGCATGAATACAATTGGAATTGTACAAACTGTCATTACAATGAAATATGGTATCAATGCATTAACTAAAATTAATAAAAATAAATACGTTTATTAAAAAATAAATTGTATCGTCGTTGTCTTATACCCTCCTGAGAGGGGAATAAAAGAATTGGTTTTTGGTATTTTAGGGGGTACTTTGTACTTTATTTAAATATGACTTAGCCAATGAGATAACTATACTTAGCAACACGAGGTTGGTATTTGGTGGAAGACTGAGGAATTGGCCTTATCTGTCCACCAAAAAAACCACCCTTAGTGCAAAGCAGTAATTACCCAAATCTCCTAGGAAGAGCCTTAGAGTATAAGAAGTAATTACCTGCTAGCTGCTTGCGACGGAATGCATTAAACCACATTTCGGCCCTTCTTTTATAGCTCCGAAATGAAGCTTTTACAGATCATATGTCTTAAACTATTAAATGAAAGCTTTTAACGAAAGCTTTTAACGAAAGTTTTTAGTTCAATTTTAATTCAATTCAAATATAAGCTTTTAGGATCTAATTTTAGTAGGGTGTCATACCCGAATTTGGCAAAAGTAATTCAATTCAATTCAATCAAGTTTAATTATTAAATTTTAAAAGTTTATTAAAATTAGGTAATAAGTGAAAAAGTTAAAAGTAAATACTTAAAAATATAATAACTAAAGGTAAAAATACTTAAAATATATTGTGACTGCTACAAAATTCAATTAAAGAGTCGATATGTTTTCATAGTCAGTCATTTGAAAGAACCACAAATAGCCACAAACTACCATTGAAATCGATAGTCAGCTTAGATCAAAAGAATTGATAAGCTTTCAAGCTATGTGCCAATGTAATATTTTTCACAAAATTCTACGGAACAACATTTGCAACAAATATTTTACCAAATCTCGGTGATTAAGTACGAGGTCCGGCAGAAAGATTCAAAAAGTCAAAATTGTTTTTTGGCAGTTTGGGGTTCGTTTATTCCCAGCATTTGCGAAAATCAAGTGTGGAAAATCACATCTGTCATGTGGTGCTCATGATCGGCGATGCACCTCTTGATGGGTTCTTTGAAGGTGTCATTCACTCCGACTTCCACAACAAATAAATAAGATCGACCTGCGCAGAAAATCTTGTCGAACAAGTTCTGCAGTTTTAGGAGTTTAAAAGGTTAGTCGAGTTCTGGAGATCTTCTGTTCGCCAAAACACCTCGTGTAATAAGTGCACGACAACGGCACAGAGTTGTCGTCCCAATATAAGGGGTACTAGCCATGCCACGTCCAAACTTCCTGCCGGAATCAGTATAGCTAAGCGGTTAGAAAACTTCTTTCAATGGTTTTGTTAGATGGTAGAAGTTCTTCAATAGTTATTACAAAAGAGTGCAATAAAACCAATGCTCAAAAAAATATAAAAAATATTAACAAATAAAGGGTGTCCCATAATTCACGCAAAATTTAAATTGGCGCCATTTAATATTAGGTACAGTGATGCCAAAGGCAAAAAAGATAACAATGTGACACCTGACAGTTCGGGGTTAGTAAAAATGGAGCGCTATACGAAAGAGCAACGCATTTTCATTGTTGAGCAATATTTTAGAAATAATGAATACAGCCCCGAATTTTTGAACTGAATCGTATTCAAGCTCATTTTCATCTTGATGGCTTCGTTAATCGTCAAAATAGTCGCAGTTGGGGATCAAAAAACTGTTTGGTTCGGATTTTAGACTGGAGTCGTTATCGCACCATTCGTCTTCGAAAATGCGGCTAGTCTGACGGTAACAATGAATGGTGTTCGTTATCATTACATGATAACCCAGTTTTAAGTGACCAACATGAGGTTTCAACAAGACGGTGCCACATGCCATACAGAGAAACAATACAATTACTGCATACCTAAGTCAATTCATAATTGTGTAATCGGTCGTTTTTCCGATCAGAACTGGCCATCCAGATCTTGCGATTTAACGCCATTGGACTTTTTTCTTTGCGGTTTTTTGAAGTCAAAGGTCTATGCAAACAAGCCCACGACCACCAACACCTTAAAAGAGGAAATTGGAAGGTGTATTAATGAAATTCAGCCACATTTATGCGAAACCGTCATAGAAAATTTCATTAAAAGAGTACGTAAGTACTTGCCATCAAAGCCGTGGTGGCCATTTATCCGATCGGGACTGTCCCTATTTTTTTTAAAGACATACGGGACGTACGAATCTCCCGTATTTAGTTTTTAGTTCCGTATTAGTCCCGTATTTTCAATATAAACTTTAAAAATTATTATTAGGTAAAACATTTTATTAATTTAATTTAATTTAATTAAATTTAATTATTTTTAGTGCAGACGGCGTACCTACCAGACTTTAAAGAAATGTATTTTAGGGCCTTGTATTGAGGGTTTTTCCCAAATGCGCAGTCGCAACGAAGAAGTATATAAATGCGGTCGGTTTCTGTATTCATATTCACGCTTATTTTGAGTTTCGAATAAATAGTCAATTCGAACGAATGTAGTGTATTTCGACATTCTAACGAATAATATTCATTATCGAAAGATGTCATAAAATAAACTCAAATGAATTCTCAGCTGTTTCACATTTCTGTTTTATATAGAGTGACCATTCTTTGGTTTTTTGTTGAGACTCTGTTTTTTATTGTTTTGGTAAAATGTAATAAATATTCAAAATTTCAACAAATTATTGAAAAATAAGTGCTAAAAATATCGAAATTGTTGAGGTACAGTGATACCTTGTAAAAGTCGTGTATGCAGAAATACTACAATGCATTATTATATTAGTAATATTTTACCGAGTTCAAATTGAAATTTTATTATTACCACTTAAACAATATTTTTATTTATTTTGTTATTAAATTCCATACTCATATTATTAGTAATATATTTATATAAAAATTGTTATAATAAATTCAATAAGAAGTTTCCCCCTTTCATGTAATTAATACAAATCTGGTCACACTAACTTGCAATACAAAAGTTGGTAGTTGCTGTCAAAAGCAAAACATTTGTGTTGTTGATTTTAAAGTTAAAGCCTATCAAATAAAATAAGAGAAAACACTCTCGACAAAACAGCTGAATAATTATAACAATAAAAAACGTGTTTATTTAATTAATTACTTCTTTTATTGTTTGAAGTGCCAGTTGATAATTTTTAGTTTCGTGATTTCCCTCCACTCCATTAGCCTGACCAACACTTCCTTTTGCTCGCGATTTTGCCAATTGGAATGCGTCCAATATAAACAGAGGCTATTTTTCTTTATTCTATACAGAGCAAATAAATAGTTATTACCCACAATTTTGTAAATTAACCTAATCGACAGGAATATGGAGCAAAACAAAAACAGTCGCTGTTTAAGCGACAGAAAATTGCACACGAATAAAAAATGACATTTGTTTCGAACGATTAGAATCTCAAAATACGATCAACATTCGAATGACAAATGAACTTTCGTTTGATAGGATCATTGTATATGAAACTTATAGTAGTATCATCACGGCTATTTTTTTATTTCTGTCTCCAGCCGCCTAGGGGGTGATCGATCGTTTCTCCCGAGAGAAGAAACATTTGTTCACTCCTATTGAATAGAGTAAATAATAGTGTAATGAGTGAGTTTATGAGTGACTTGAAGAGTGCAAACAACACAAACCGGTTTTGTCGTACTCGCACTAAACTAAATAAGACAATTAAATTAGCAATATATATACAATGGTAGAGGTGATCGTTTTCTTTATGATGTAACTTATATGTCGTTTTCCATTGGGACAATCAGATTTTTATTTCAGATCTCAGATTTTTCGTGGCGAATGGAACACGATAACAGATTGATCTGCTTTTGTGAATGTATTAGTGCGTTATTAGACAGTACATCAGCTGTGCAAAATTTTTTTCGTTTGTAGATGAAAACATACGAACTTAATGTGGGTTATCATATCGACGCAGAATCGAAATCCACAGATGACGAGGAAGAAGAAGAATATGACGAAGATGATAGTATTATACTTCTTATCATATTTTAATCTTTTCGGTGTATCGAAAATGTAACGCGGTACAGAATTTGTTATTCCAACTTCAGATTTCTGAACGAAACGTGAACCGGGAGATGGAAACTGTGAGGGAAAAATGTCGGAGCTTTTGTTAAGAGGTGGTAAAGAGAAATCTCTTACATATGTTACGGGGTTAGCAACCCTTTTAACAGAACTGATAGGTGAACACATTGCAACATTTTCAGTTTCGCCGGCGCCGGTTTCTTGAATAACGTTTGGATTATGGCATGTTCTGGAGTTACGTGAAATGAACACAATTAAAAATTCACAGTAAAATTCACCACTTGTCTGTAACCAACTGCCACTGCACTTCACCAAAACAATGGTTGAAAATGAGCGATGAGTATCAATAAAGCACACACACAAAAAAAAATAATCAAAAACCGGTTATTGAGTTGAAGCAGAATGCATGCTGTACTTGGATGACGAAGATGATAGGGGGATGGGGAACATCATACATTAACATGGAGTTAAACATCTTGCTTCATTATTCACTCAGGCTCAAATTTTCGTACATTGAGTAAATTAACAAAAAAATACGAAAATAAAATTTTAATCTGAGTGAAATACGAAACAAGACATGTACAACCTCCCTTAGCAAATGGCTTTGCGGCACTGAGATTGAGTTGAGATATGAAATGCGATTGTTCAGATCAGTGGTTGGAGTTGGACTTGGTTTTTTTTTTCTTGGTAGAGCCGTAGAGGTAGAGGTAGTACAGTACAGTACACTCGCACTGCAACAAAGTAACTCACTTCGCTTTCGTATTTAGCAAAATGAGGGAGAAAAAAAATAGTATATTGGCATGCGATTGGTTTAATTTTGGAGTAGAACTGTGTAAATAATGTGAGTGGATCTCCATTAAATTTAATAAAGAGAGCGTAATATTTTCAACCCATCGATTTGCCAAAGTGATAGTACTATTAGTTTCATATACAATGATAGGATGAACTTTTTATTCGTTCGAATGTTAAAATACAGATTCTTCTAATTCGAAAAATATTCGATCGAATTCGAATCTCAAAATAAGCGTGATTATCTGTATATATTATTAACAATTTAATATTTAATATGTAATCATCATAGCTTGATTCAGGAGAAATGCTTTTGAATTGCATTTCTCAATTAAAAAATCGAGAAGTTATTATTAAAATTAACTGCTGTTAAAATTAACAAGCATTTTGTGCCAACTTTTTGTAAAAACAGGAGTTCAATATTAGTTCATAGTGTCGATTAGAACCTCTATATACCTATTAAAAAATTAAACTACCCTTCTAGGTTTAAAAAAAACCAACAGATACCCCAAATTGTATGTAGGGTAGAGCGGGGCTAGTTGGCCACTTTTCGTTTGAAGTGCTGTTATAACCAGATTATCGTGACTATAGCTTCAAGGGTGGTATCAAAAGATAGAATGGAGTTCGTACTTCCTAATTATTTTGAAAAAATCTAAAAATATTCATCCACAAGGGAATAACATTGTCCTAAATGCACTAAGTCAAAGTGGCCCAACTTGCCCCACCAACGGGGAAAGTTGGGCCTCTGAGTAGGGTTAGTTGGACCACGGCTTGAAAAGTGGAGGAATGAGTTCCATAAAGGACAAAAAATTCTTAATTTATAATGGTATCTTATTCAAAATTTAACAAATAAATAGAATCGAAAAGAAAAAAAATTCTTCATGACGTATAATAGGTGGACACTGGTATAAGCCCACTTTCGACAAGTATGGCACTGTATCCCTCAACTGGTAGCTTTCTCAGTTTTTCTCTTGCACGTACTCATTCTAGAACAAATAATAATTGTCATAAAGATAACACATGTATTTATTTATTTAACGGGCCAAGTTTTTGCACTAGGCCCAACGTGCCCCACACCTAGTTTGATGAATATATTGGGTCACAAAAACAAAAATACTCAAAACTGTCGAATTTCGTTTACTAAATACTAAAATATAATAACGTAATGTATATCTTTTACCTCATCACCATTAAAATAATAAAAGAAAGACCGGCATTTTTTTTAGTTTTTCATGCTAAAACTGAAAATTTGATGAGCTTCTCCTCCTGCTGATATAATGCAGCTGAGGCCGGTTTTCCACGTGTTAGTTATTGTGCAAGCATCATTTGGGTATGCGTGGTCCAACTTGCCCCGTTGCCCAACTAGCCCCGCCCTACCCTATTATGCTTTAAATTTTCGCTCTCAAATAATCAACATTTATGTCAAGGTCGGAGACAGGTAGCCGGCATTTGCGATTGCTTGGTTTTTCGTCGCTATATTTAACTTCTGTGTTGTTTTTTTTTTATGTTTTATCTCCCTCGAATGCTCGTATATTCAGCTTTAATCATTTTGCTATTCAAAATAATACTACCTACCTACGTAATTTATTTATTTCACTTTTGCGGCTACAGGTTACCCCCCTTGTTTCCTTACACCAGCTGTGCATTATATTCAAACATCGAGGTTTTAACGAAAACATTGTTTCATGACATATAAATGTATCTTAATTAAAATGATTTAAATATTCCACTAAGCAATATTTCAAGCAAAATTTGATCAAATATTTTAAACAATAACCAAACCAAAATATTCTTCAGAATTTCTTTCAATTGAATTGATTAGAATCCGATTATGTGATTGTGTTGCAGATTTCTAATAATAAATAAATATAATAAATTCACTTACTTCCCATATCGCCAATCATTAGTGATGGCAGAAGAAATGCATCCATTCTGAATGAGTGTGCAACACATGCCAATAAAAAATCCTTAGGTGACGCCCACTTGCCGCGATTCTTATCAGGAGTGTATGGCTTTAAGCCGACATCATAGGACGTCTCGTAATTCATAATGCCTCACTTCAGTTTCACTAATCTAATAAATTACACAAACAAAGTTGACAGTTAGGTAAATGCTTTCCAATGAACAGAAAGAGACTGGTTTTACCATCATCCAAATGCACAATCATTTCTGTTCTCCAGCTTACTATAAATAAATGTGCTGACGCTATACAAAAAAAAAAAATAAAAAACAAGAGAGATGAAATTTGTAAAAAAAAAAAACAAACCAAAACATTATTTTCAGCCGAATTTGATAAGCGAGTTTTTATTTTCTTCATTCCTAAACTTGAATTCGTAACAGGTTTTCAAATAAACAATCGGAAGAGTCGACGATACTTCCAGGTTATTCATTCATTTGGGATTTTAGGGCTGTCGTGCCTGGTACCTTGTACCAGGGAAATCGATTAAATTTGATAAAGTGGGATATAATGTAATAAGGGCGGAGGCGAACGCGGGACACATGCCATCAAAACAAGATCGTAGGTAATTTGATCACACTATTCGTCGCCCGAGGATTGTTTTGTCGTAAACGCCAAAATGCACTTTTTTAAAGTGGGTATGTAGTACTAGGTACGAAGGTGCTCTTTCCATTTCTGCAATCAGATCTAGCCTATCATTTACTGTTACTGAGATATTTGGTGTGTATTTTGTCGTACATCCACAAAATAATCCAACCTTTAGTTTTGTTTTGTCGTAAACGCCATATTTTGGCATATACGACAAAAAGTCCATATATTTTTGCCATTTTTTATGTTTAGTTTTGTTTTGTCGTATGTTTATAGGCCTAATACATACGACAACAAATTTCAAAATAAACATTAGAATTGTTTTATCGTACGTGTATGTGATTCGGGAGGGTATAAAACCAAGTGTATACACATACAACAAAAATGCAAAAAAAAAAATTCCGTCTTGGTTTGTTGTATGTACTTAAATACAGATTTCAAGAGAAATGTGGAAATAGTATAAATATACCTATCAGAGGACCAACAAAAATAGTTCAATCGCATGGTAAATGGTAAATCTCGTTGAGCAAGGTTGAGCTGTGCTTTTAAAAAATGGAATAACCAGTCCAAAAATTTCCACAAGGAATACTTTTGTAAGTATGTACCATAATTTAAAAATTAAAATAATTAAAAAATAAAAAATAAAAAAATTATAAATAAAAATGTACCATAATCGAAAATATTAGTTTCCTCATATTATTATTATTTCACTTTGTTTTGACTCATTTAATTTTATTTTTTTGATTAAATATTTCCTACTGAAAATTAATTTGCGAAAAATATTGATGATCCTAATTCTATTTTATTAGAAACCGATTTTGGTACCTATTTATGAACTTCAACACTAACAAGGATCCCGATTTTATTTCACCATCAGAATAAAACCAAACAGAATTATTTAATAATTCAAAATAGGAATTGACTTATGAATTAATTTCATTTTATAGTTTAATTTTTGTTGCTAAAAATGAAAATAATGTTTTTATGAGAATACCAGCTTTGCTCGTGCCCATATATATTTGTCTAGATATAGTCTTGATATGTTTGTCTCATTACTGTCGAAGAATAGCGTTGAAAGCCTATTTTTTTGCCGTCAAACCATTTTGTGCTATCCTACCAGCTTTTGTAAAGTGCTTCAATGAGGATCATATGTTCAGATATAGTATTTAAAAAAAACCTTGTTGTAAAATTTTCACCAAACTTTCACAGAAACACCTTTAGGCCAATAACAAATATTTTCTTAAAATTTGATTTCAATCAGTTCGGTAGTTATCTATATTATATTAGACTTTATTTAGGTTTTTTTTTGTATGGAAGGTGCCACGCTCTTTTGCCCAATTTTCACCAAATGTGAATCTAAACCGTCCTTGGACCCAATCAAACACACACAAAAAATTTCAATAAAACCGGTCCAGCCGTTTAGGAGGAGTTCAAATATTTATTATTTTCAAATTTTATTAAATAAATTAAAAGTTATATTTTAAAAACAATTTTATCATATCCCACTCAGTAGTGGATTCAACCCTTGGACTCAGTATTGGAGTGTCGTATGTGCGCTTATTTTGTCGTACGTGTATGTGGTGTAAACAGCTCTTCATTTTCGTGGCGTATACGACAACGACAAACTAATTTTGAGAAAAAACCTTAATAATTTGAAAACTAAAAGCGATTGACAAGTCTAGAGCACCTCAATTGAAAGAAGATTGTCATTATAATATTCTATTAAAAATATAAAAAACTTCAGCGGTTTGTTTTCTTTTAATTTCAACGCAAACCTTAATATGCGATTTCCCAAAATGGTCCAAATGGCGTATACAACAAAACAATTCTCGGACGACGTATTGTCAACATTAAAAATAACATTGGCAACTTCTTGTTCCAAACATCAAATTACGTCAAAGCATTTGTCAATTTCAGTGTCAGTTGTTGTTTATTTTGAACGGACTTACCTTAAGTTATGTTTTGGTTAGTAGGGTACTTTGCATTGAGTACCTAACCATTGAAAATTTAGAACTTTTGTGAAAGTCTACTTTTTTGACTTTTTTCCTCGGTATCAAATACAAAAAGTTTTTTTCAAAAATCTCTTCCCTAATATTATGTTTTTTTTTTTTAAATTGCTAAAAATGACTATTTTAGCCACTTTTTCCTCCTTTTCATACAACATTTTTGTGAGATCATCCCATTCAAAAAATCGTAAAAAAATATTAGCGAAGAAAATTTTGGAGTCACTATAAGAATTGTTTGGTTAAATTTTTTCAAAAATCTCTTCCGTAATATATTTTATAATTTTTTTGAAAATTGCTAAAAATGACTATTTTAGCCACTTTTTCCCCATTTTCATACAACATTTTTGTGAGATCATCCTATTCAAAAAATCATAAAAAATATTAGCGAAGAGATTTTTGCAGTCACTATAAGAATCGTTTGGAGAAACTTTTTGCATCAAAACATTTTTTGTTTGAGACCGGGAAAAAAAGTCAAAAAAGTAGACTTTCACAAAAATTCTAAATTTTCAATGGATAATTAATGGGTTAAGTAAAGTTTTGTATCATTAAAACGGAATTTAAATGACGTTTTCATTGATGCTAAAATTTACATGAAGTAAGTTCAAATTATGAGTAGAATTAGATTTAGTTTTGTCAAATACTTATGCCAACTAGTGTACCTATAAGGTAGAGTTGGGCAATTTAGTTCATTTGAGTGATCGATCAATTTAGTTCAAATCACGCTACTGAACTAGTTCGCTCATTTTAGTTCAATTTAGTTCATGGGATTGTTGGATGCAGAGTATAAAGTACCCAAAGAAGCCCTGTGGTAAGAGGTCGCCGACGCGATTCACATTCAAAAGCCACCTCGACAAATACAGAAACAAAGTTGGGGTCAAGCTGCCAATGAAACCGTATCGATTTCTTGGGCACTCATTCCGTAAGTCAATAATCGCATGACGATACCGTTTCGACGATAGCCTTGTATCACGTAACATTGAAAATTGCTATCGTCTCCACGACATCGTTTCTACGATCCAACATTTGCTTCTTGTAGCTCAATAATCGACAGAGCACTATCGTCCAGACGATAGCGATTGCACGATAGCTAATTAAATTAGGTATTGTCATGCATTGATTTGTTTATTTTGCAGACAATTTTAAGCTTTTTACAGGAATTTTAAACCGAGCAATTGAATTCAGATTTTTTTACGATTTAAATTAGGTACATAATTAACTCATTGTTATTTGTCAAGTGTCATTTATGACGTTAATGATGACGCCTAGTCCTTTTTTCAACTACTGTTTGTGGGCTCCTGAGAGGTACCGAAAGTTCTCAAACTTTGTGCAAAATAAACGATGGTGGTAGAGTCACGTGAAGCAAATAAAAGACGATCTCGTGGACTACTATCGCTTGGACGACTGTCGTCTTAAATTTTATGGAATGAGTACCCTGGATGTCACCAGAGTTAGAATTCCATCGAATTGTCCATTCGCTTTGAATGGAGTAGAATCCTTTCTGCTGACAACGGGCCACCCGCACTCCTTCGTCCAAACACTACGTCGTTTTTATATCAATTCATCATCCTCGCAGTCTTCTAACACGTAGGTAGACTTAAAAGAGTCGCAGGTGCAATATTTTGTTCCATTATCCGTACTGCAAAAACCAAGGACCATACATTTTAATTTGTCTGACAATGACTGACAACGGATAGACCAATTTTACATATTCAATATCTGACAACAGTGTGAACACACAATGTTCAACCTGACAACGTGAACGTTGACAGAATGTGAACGGACAATTTTGTATTGTAAGACAATGGCTAAGCTTATTGTCAGTCATTGTCAGAGGATTGACAGATCTGACAATCGTGTGTGCTTAGCTTTAGCTTATTCCGTTTGTATGAAAAGCATTGCGCGGTACTAATAATCATTTTTAGTGTCCAAGATAAATTTTACGAAGTCAAGAAAATTTCCATATAAAATTATCTACCTATTGTGACCGTCAAAATATAATTTAATATAGTAATTTGAAGGTTAAATATGATTATTGGTAAGGCAAATTGAAAATAATAACCGTGAACTAAATGAACTAGTGAACTAAGTGTGTGAACTTAGTTCACTAGTGCACTATAGTGAACAAGTTCATTGAACTAGTTCGTTCGTGAACTACACAAGCCTACTATAAGGTACTAATTCTGAAAAATTCAGTATGGGAAACCAGCATTTTTAGCTTGCCCGAAATATTGTAATATTGCCAGAAATAAATCTAACATCTAAAATCTAAATCTATCATCAGTGCTTATAAAATAACCTAAGATCACTAAACATCGTGTCCCCTCTAGAAATATTTCAGAAATATAATATAAATATTATGTATATCGTGTCTAAATGCATCAGAGAAATAACAAATTAATTAATTCATTAAAATAATCTGTCAGATAATGCCCTCTCTGAGATAAAAATCCACAAACGTCAGTGGCATCCCAGTAGTGCCCTTGATTTTCTTATCATTGAACTTGAATTCAAATTATTTTCATATGACGAAATCGCCGTGTAGGTATACATTCTTCGCCTTAGGCCCGAAACACACATGCGATTTAAATCGCGCGATTGTTTAGTCGCAAAGAATTAAACACACACATTTCAATGAGAATGCGTGCACATAATTTTGGATTTTATGTGCGCGCATTCATATTGCAATGTGTGTGCTTCATTTTTTGCGACTAAACAGACGCGCGATTGAAATCGCATGTGTGTTTCGGGCCTTACATTTAGCACAGCGTCATTTCATTTGGATCATTCGCATCCCACATAGGAATTAATTGAACATTTCTTAGTTTGTAAATAAATCCTTAATTGCTGCATTTAATTAATCCCACACGCATTAAAAACAAGTGACTGACCGTCTAGATTATCTAATTGAAATGGTTTTATTTAAAAGACATATAGTTTGACCGACAAAGTGTTTATTTTTGTAAATGTTGGTAGTTTAAATTTAGATAAGAAGATGCATTCTTACAATTATGGCATTATAGATACCTTAGTGTATTTATTTGATTTACTATGCCCATCTATGGATCTATTATTTAAATAAAAGTCAATGTTCTTAATTCGTATGTCACTTTAAATCTATCTCTATACTCGACCGATTGCGCCTCAGTATTTAGAGAGTAATTGTAATAAAATCAGAAAGGTGGCGTTGCTGTTCTTACATTGTCTACCTCTTGGTGCCTAGACGTATCGTACGCCTTCTATAATATCTATGATTGCGCCAATAAAGTCAGTCACTACATGATTGCGCCAATAAAGCGAAACCAACTGACATTTTATGTCTAAAGGCACCAAGTGACAAAAAACAGAAACATAGGTAGAATCACTTAAACAGAACAGAGCAGAAAGCTTTTTCGTTCTAAAGTAAATTAGTAAATTAGGTACGTTGCTCGCTCAGTAGCACAAAACTGAAAAATTTCCAGAAAAACATGGCTGCATGTCCATTCTGTCGCTGGCAGCAACAGAAACAATCAGTATAGACTTGTTTACGTTCTGTCGTCAAACAGCCATTTTTCTGTCGCTTAATTCTGTTGCTGAAAAAAAGTCTGTTCCTAATTCTATTTCTGTTGCAAATGTATTGGGTTCTGTTTCTGTTCCTGTTTCCGTTTTTTGTCACTTGGTGCCTTAACTGAACGAAAGGGAGAGAAAGTAGAATTATTAATAATACCCTGTCCAAACTATGTCCTCTGTGAGATAAAAATTCACATTTATACGTCATTCGCGCACCCCAGTAGTGCCCTCTCTTATCACTGCACTTGAACTAAAAATATTAAATGATACAAAATGAAGCGATCTACGTTAAACGCACCATCATCTCATTTGGATCATCTGCACTGGACGGACGGATTAGATTCCGAACGTCAACCGAGATTCCTTGTTTTCCCAAACGATATTGTAGCAATTTGAACTGCAAAAGTTCTATTGGGTTAACCGCAAGGGGTTATTGACCGCGCTGCACTTGCACTTTGATGACGACAACGAAAGTTGTGGCTGTTGCACTGCCACCGAGTAGAACGACGAGATCAAAGCGTGCGATGAGATAAAAACGAAAATAGTTACCACTGACGGGTTCGATTTATACAAAATGATTTAATGTTTATTGTTTGGCAAGCTATTTATACAAAAAAGTTCAACTGTTAACAAACAAGTTCGTTAATTTTTACAGCTTTTTGAAATAATTAAACTATGGCCATAAGTATACATTTTTTGGCGCGAGATTTGAATTTACAATTATGTAGTATCTAATGCGTATTATAATTTCTGCTCCAACCATGCACTAATTTAAAATCTCGTAGTCGTAGTGTACTCCAACCACATGCGACAAAACATGTAGTGACTGACTTCTACTTATTTTTTATTCTGATAGATCTACACTACAGTCTGGACTGGATGAACCGCAACCATTTGACTCTAGATCCGAGTTTCCCAAAGTGTGCTCCGCGGAGCACTTGGTGCTCCGCGAAGAATATCCAAGTGCTCCGCGGAAAGATTAGAAAAAAATATCAAAATTCCATCAAACTAGTTCATTTGGGCTTTTGAAACCTCTTGGAACTTTGTTCATTTAAGAAGAAATCAATACCTACAAACAAATAGCAAACTACAAATTTTTTTTTAAAGGAAAACACTTGTTGGCATTCAGCTTAAAACAAATTGTAGTGGCGTGTAGTTTATCTGTTAATGCTTTTTGTTTTTGAGTTGTGTAATTTAATGTCACATTTCGGATCTATCGCCGTTAAAACGAGGAATCGAAACAAAATTATACAATGGATCGCTGGCTAAAGTCTGGATCGTTAAAAAAAACCGTTCAATGCTTCGTAACAGCACCCCCAGTAGTTCTTGAAGAATCAGCAACTGACAGGTATATCCAGACAAAATCAAATGTAATATGTATTATAAAATAAGACCATTCATGTAACGATATAAATGTCGGTTCCTCGATTATTTTTGTTGTTTTTTTTTTCTGATAACATTCACGACTAATATTTCATTTCGTTTTTAAGTCGGTGTTTGTAACTTTTTTGAGACAAACAGACGGTGAACATGAACACATAGATTCATAGAAAAAGAAATAAAATCGTTAACAAAAGTTCGAAAATAATCTGAATACCGTTTTTACAAAGACACGACACTTGAGTCGTATACGATAAACGCCAAAGGGAATAAGGATGGTTATCACATATTATTTTTCAATTGTAGTGTGAAGGAGGATGAAGAGACTGCTAGTGCCAGGATTGCTGGATTGGATGAGGACGGAATGGAGACAGCGGGGTCAGAACTATCTGAAGTGTTGGACATGCCTAGTACTAGTTCTATGGAGATCAGTGCTACAGGAAAAAAAAACAATAAAAAGGAAGTACCACGATTCCTACTTAAATCTTGGATTTGTTGAGACAAGTGACAATAAACCCCAATGCGTAATTTGCGGCAAAGTGTTGCCGAATAGTGCGATGTTCCCAGCAAAAATGAAGCGGCACTTTGAAGGGATTCATCCAGATTGCAAGTCCAAACCTACTGATTTCTTCAAAAGGAAATACGGTGAGCTTACAAAATCTCAAACAATTATTAGTAACCACTCAAAGACAGTTAACGAAAACGCATTGATGGCGTCTTACTTGGTCAGTTTCCTAGTTGCCCAAGCTGGCGAAGCCCATACAATCGCTGAAAATCTAATCAAACCATGCGTTAAGCACATTGTTGAATGTATGTTAGGTGGAAAGGCCAAAACAGTAGTTGACACCGTTCCTTTGTCAAATAACACAATCTCACGACGAATCGGAGACTTAGCAGAGGATGTGAAAGCTACTTTACTTTCACGAATAAAACTCATACAATTTTCAATGCAAATGGATGAATCAACGGATGTTGCAGGGTTGGCAATTTTAATTGTATTTGTGCGTTACCAATACCTACAGTCTTTCCAAGAAGATCTGCTTTTCTGCAAGCCGTTGCCAACTACTACAACTGGCGCTGAAATTTTTAATTTAATAGACAATTTCTTCATAGTTAATGACATCCCATGGGCTAACTGCGTGGATGTGTGCACAGACGGTGCCAAGGCCATGACTGGAAAAACGTCCGGTGCCGTCACAAGAATTAAACAAAAGGCGAAGGCATGCAGCAGTAGTCATTGCGTCCTACACCGCCACGCCCTTGCAATGAAAAAAATGTCAGTCTCCCTAAAAGAGGTCTTGGACGAAAGCGTAAAAATTATAAACTATATAAAATCACGACCTAAGAATTCAAGGCTCTTCAAAGTATTGTGTGATGACATGGGTAGTCTGCACATATCTTTACTGCTTCACGCAGAAGTAAGGTGGCTTTCTCGCGGCAAAACTCTAACGCGGCTGTTCGAAATGAGGGCTGAAGTCAGAACCTTCCTAATTGACGACGACTTTGCTTTGGGCGCCAGGTTGTGTAATGAGCGTTGGCTATTGAAATTGACGTATCTAGCCGATATTTTTAAAAAAGTGAATGACTTGAGTCTATTGCTTCAGGGAAAGGCAATAACTGTTGCCAGCGATAAAGTAGAAGCATTTAAAAAGAAAATCGAGTTTTGGGCTAAATCTGTAAAAAATCGAAACCTAGAGATCTTCCCAATGGTGAACCAATTTAAAGAGGAAATGGATTTGGCTATTCCTGGTGATATCTTAAATGCGTTTCATGTTCACCTGCTAAGTTTGCTCGATAGTTTCCACTGCTATTTTCCGAAAGAATACCACGCAAATATTAAGGAAAACGTGTGGGTTGCAAACCCATACTCTGCTGCGTTGGAAAAGCCAGCTTCTCTGACATCGCAACAGTATGAGTGCTTAATAGATTTGACATCGAATTCTGCAATAAAGGAACATTTTGCAACGAAGAAGTCACTATCAGAATTCTTGTGTATGTTGAAGGACGAATTCAAAATTTTGTCGGATAAAGCAAAAATAATTCTTCTGCCGTTTGCAACAACTTACATGTGTGAGTCAGGATTCTCTGCCTACGTTGGAACCAAAACAAAATATAGATCCCGTCTCGATGCAGAGCCAGATATTCGGTTGCAGTTGTCCCAAATTCAACCAGATATACGAGCATTGTGCAGATCGAAACAGGCACATATCTCTCATTAAATATTTATAAACAGCATATTTATGTATTTATGAATTTCTTATTATTTTTTTTGTTTTTTGTTTACGTTACTTATGTTTGTTAATAATGATAAAATGAAAAAAAAAATTAAAAAAAATTGAGTTATGGAAAAACTAAGAAAAATGGCATACGGACAACGAAGTGCTCCGCGTGGAATTTCTCTCCTGAAAAGTGCTCCGCGACCAAAAAAGATTGGGAACCGCTGCTCTAGATTAACTAATTAAAATAGGCAGTAGTAGTCGCATCAAGATCAAGTTGGAAAAGGAACGAACACCAGACATAGCACTTATATGTTAACTTATTGTTTTAAGTGAATACAAACGTATTTGTATTTAGTTGTGTTTTTATGAAATCTCGCCAGCCAGTAGTTGGCAGTTGAGGCACATTTAAAAAAACAACCTGCTGGCAACTGCTGGCAACAACTCTTGCTTTTCTCCCCAGCCGGAGAGCTGCTGGCTGGCTGGCAGCTGGCTAAATTCAATTCACCATGGTGCTGAAAGCAACAAGTGGCTTAGAATTTCCGTTCAATTTGCTTAAATCATAATTGCGTTTTTATTTCATGCACACAACATATATTCCAGAGAAAAATGTCAGAATTTATCTAATATTTCTACCAAATGCATAATTTTATACGAAATGCTGGTATGCTTTTAGGCTTATTGCCAAAATTCATTCGGCTGGCTTCATCTTGCTGGCAACTGTGCTGGCAACTGTCCAAATGAACGGCTGGCTGGCGAGGTTTCAAAAAAACATGCCTATTGTCGACATGTTTCCAAATCGAAGTCCAAGACGTACAAAAAAAATCCGTACAATTAGGTGGGCGTCCTCTAGAAAGGTCAAGGTTGTTATGGCTTTATCAAGTCTTAAATCTCTAATCTATATGGGTATGGAGATTTTACTTGATTTCCAGTCTATGGCGGAAGATTTACAGTTTATTGAGGCTCTACAGGCAGGAATTTAAAAATGAATAAATTTTGAGAACTTCGTGTTGATTGGGGGCCCCTATTGGAGAACACAGTTCAAAAATTATAATCAATACTTGTTGGTGAAGCGCTGGCATCTCAACACAGATCATACTATGTATAGCAGAGCAGACTGAGCCACTATCTACGGCTACGCGACAAAACATGTTTCTTTGCTGGCAAATACACCGACATGATGAGCACTATCTTTAGATAGTCAGGAATAGGAACTCTTATACCCTGCAACATATGCAACCAAAAAGATCGTGAGGATGCGTACCACTTTCTAGCAGTATGACTTTATTCTTACAGGATTCCGCTTGAATACCCTTGGGGTACGTACGCTGGAGTTGGATGAAGCAAGCGATAAGCATATTCAACGACGCACGACAGATATTGGGACGCATTACAAAGTTTGAAATTTAAACGACGAATGGTTCGTGTTCACTTCAATCGAGACTTCAATAATAAGGTGCAACGCCCGGAGATACGCAAGAGTTTAAATTTTACTTTGTTTTAAATTTATATTTAAAAATATTCGTTGCATACTTTTTGGATACATAATTATAAAAAAAGGAGAACAGTCAAATCACTCAATTATTATATCGAGTATTTTTGAACTATGTAATTCATGTTTACAGTAAAAGCTTAATAGCTTTTCCACACAAGTGGTTAATGTAATTTTTAGAAGAATTGGTTTTTAGTCTTAACGAGACATTTGGAAATTAAAGTCTGTTTGCTATCAAAGGTGATATTTCAAGTTTTTTTTGATTTTTTTGTACTTCTGGTACTGCAAACCCCTTCTCTCTTCTGTTTCTCACCCATAGATACAGAAAAACCCAGCGCAGCCCTGATGATTTAGTATAATAAGTTCGGTGACTAGAACTGCTAGGAAATCTGGAAATCTACTCTACACACACACACAGTTCGTGAATTTCGAAACTCGCTAGTAACTCGGGCCCCAAGCAAAATTTCCCAAATCGGACAAATTAATTATCTTTATTTCTCATATAGAAAGTAGACAAACCGAGTTTGAAGTCAATCGGATGAAAAATAAAAATGTTCCCATACAAAATTTGACCCCCCCTTTTACCCCTTTAGGGATCAAATTTTATATTAATATCCTTCCTTATTCCTTGTATACATCTCTGCTTTCTAGAGCAAAGGGTTTGGGCTGGGCGTTGATGATAAGTGAGTGGTAAACTTAATTTTTAGATATCAGATGAGTGATTAATGCTAGTTCAAAAATGTAATTTCGAAAAATTCATAAAAAATATCGACACGAGATAATTAGCAATTTATGTAGTAAATTCCATATCTTCAAAACCTTACCTATTAGCACCCATTCACCAACTTTATTTATGATTACAGTGCCCTTGATTAGCTTATCATTGAACTTGATTTAATTTCTATTTTAATGAGAAATAATTTTAAATATTATAACTTTCTAAGAGAGGGCAATTATTTGCGCCCTTAACAGTCAGTCGTCTATGAGAATTATATTAAACCGATAAGGAACGTGAAACTGAGAAGTTATGTTTATATCTCACCATCAGTCAGTCAGCGAAAACTGCCGACAAATACATAGTGAGAACTCCTGGTGGAGTTCATTTCCTTTTTGCAATAAATAAACTGTTAAACAATAACATATCTACTGATATCAATACATACGGATACGACATACCAGCTAACAACCGACAACAGATAAAGTTATTAACATTGACAACAAATAGACAACAATTCTGATAACACATGTCAGGGAGAGAACAAGATGTTGCTCTAGTTCTATCCTCTAGGTATGGATGAGCAGTGAGCATCAACATGTAAGAGGGCAAGTGTTGGTTTCACTAAAATCGACGAGCAAAAGTCATTCGATATAAGTCTATGGATATTCCTAACTTCGATTTTATAGTTTTCTTTTTTTTTAAGTAAAACTTCTTATAGTTCGTTGGACAGTAATTCCGAACTTTAATGGAACATAAAATCAACAGGAAACGGGTGAGAGTAGCGCACGTTTTGAGGCAACTCGGTCAGAAAGAGACATGCAAAAGGGAACGAAAAGGCGCCAGACTCGGAGTACCGGCTAAAAAGAGAGGGGATAACAGGTGTGATGGGGCCATGAACGGTAATAATAGCGATGGAACGATATGAAAGATTATGAAATAAAACTTACTTACTTAAGGTGGCGCTACAGTCCGGGGTGGACCTGGGCCTCAACCAACAAGCGTCTCCAGCCAGCACGATCTTTGGCCAGCTGCCTCCAGTTTCGCACGCTAAGTTGGTTAAGGTCCCCTTCCACTTGCGTGCGCCACCTGAGTCGCGGTCTTCCTCTACTGCGCCGTCCCTCGGGTGTGGATTCGAAGATCTTCCGGGCCGGAGCATTCACGTCCATTCGCTCTACATGACCCAGCCACCGCAGTCGTTGGACCTTCACTCTTCTGGCTAGGTCAATGTCGCTGTACAGCCCGTACAGTTCGTCGTTGTATCTCCTCCTCCATTCACCGTCTATGCAGACGGAACCGAAAATTACTCGAAGAATTTTCCTCTCGAAGCAACCAAGAGTAAGCTCATCCGCTTTTGATAGAGTCCATGCCTCTGCACCATAAACTAGGACTGGGATGATTAAGGTCTTATAAAGGGTCACTTTAGTTGTTCGAGAGAGGGCTTTGCTACTCAATTGCTTTCTTAGCCCAAAGAAACAGCGATTGGCAAGAGTTATTTTTCGCTTAATCTCAGCGCTGGTGTCATTGTCTGAGTTAATAGCGGAGCCTAGGTAGACAAAGTCCTTTACCACCTCAAAGTTATATCTGTCTATAGTGACATTCTGTCCAAGACGTCGGTGTTGGGTGTCCTTTCTCGATGACAGCATATACTTTGTCTTGCCCTCATTGACCGCCAAACCCATCTTTGCCGACTCCGTCTCAATGCTCACGAACGCGCCAGTGACATCACGCTGCGTTCTCCCGATTATGTCGATATCGTCGGCGTAGGCGAGTAGATGGACGGACTTTTGAAAGATAGTGCCTCTGGTGTTAGCGTTTGAGTTTTGCACTATTCTTTCAAGAACGATGTTGAAGAAGTCACATGACAGCGCATCGCCTTGTCTAAATCCTTTTTTGACATCGAAGGTCTCGGTGAGTTCTTTACCGACCTTGATGGAGCAGCGTGCATTATCCATTGTCATCCTACACAAACGGACGAGTTTGGCAGGGATGCCAAAACTAGACATTGCTCTGTATAGCTCGTCTCTATAAATGCTGTCATAGGCGGCCTTAAAATCGATGAAAAGGTGGTGGGTATCGATTTGAACTTCCTGGGTTTTCTCCAAGATCTGCCGCAGTGTGAATATTTGGTCGATGGTAGACTTTCCTGGCCTGAAGCCACACTGATAGGGACCAATCAGGTTGTTGACGAAAGGCTTCAGGCGTTCACACAGCACAGCAGATAAGATCTTGTAGGCGATGTTAAGAAGACTAATACCTCTGTAGTTGGCGCAGTTAAGAGGGTCTCCTTTCTTGAGGATCGGGCAAACAATGCTAAGGTTCCATTCATCGGGCATACTTTCCTCCGACCATATTTATGAAATAAAACATTGAATAAAAAAATGAGTTCGAGTGATATGTCCGTATAGGAGCCCTAAAACTATCTTCTCACAACTATTTGAGCTCATATTTTTTGAGACAGTATGCATTTTGAGATGGAATGGGCCTGCAATTTTATGTCCAGTCCAAACTGAGAATTTTTTCAAATAACAGTTAGGCTCTCTGATGTTGGTAAGAGGTGGCGCAGTGGGAAAAACCTTATAAGATGTAATGCTGGGTTTCCACTTGTCGATTTGAAATTGACAATTGACGTATTTTTATGCCAATTAAATAATTGGCAAGTGGAAATAGCGAAAAATTTCTTGTCAATGAATTGACTAACAGCGTTTGCCAATAACTGAAAAAAAAACCACTGGACAAGTGGAAATGGCTGAATTGTCAAACAAAATGTCACTTTGTCTATAACTGACAGAGAAAATTTAATTGGCATCGAGTTCATAAGTTGGTCAATCAACTGACAAACGATTTTTTGCCAATAATTAGCATAAGTGGAAATGAACTGACGTTGGTGTCCTTTAATGACATAAACGCGAGGGCTGTCAAACTTTGTCAATCAACCGACATGTGGAAACCCACCTTAATTTGTGATTTTCCGGAGATCGAACCTCAGAAACCTCGCACAGGTGCAGTAGTCCAGCACCTCATGACCTCAGGAAACAACCAAAAATACGAATTTTAGGTGACATGCGTCTGCGAAAGTATAATATAGACTGATACTGATAAGATAACATTTTCAAATAATCTACGTACACTACATGCGACCAAGTCGTAGCCTTTATTTATGTTTGATTTATTTTCACTGCTAGAGAGCAAATGCAATCAGTGAAGCTGAAAATGCCCGATCATTGCTCAGCATCGCTCAGTCAAACAATTTTCATCGGCTACAAACCGCCTACCGGACGGCGCTACCGGTCGTCATCGTTCCATATTTTAAAGTAGAATTTTTATTATTTTTAGAAAAAGTGTTTTCGTCGAAATTATTTTTGTTAGCATTTTAAATATTTTCGGTTGTACTGTAACTATATATAAATAAAATTTGGTTTCTGGTTGAAGAGAATTTTTTTGTTTATTTTTTGTCAAAGTGCAAGTGCTTTCTAGTGACAAGCCAAAGTCGCCAACATGTCTTACGAGACGTCTTATGATATTGGTTTGAAACCCTTTAATCATGATAAAACCCGCGGCAAGTGGTCATCGCCGATGGACTTTTTCTTTGCATGCATTGGGCATGCATTTAAAGTCGACGCTATATTTGTGCTGCCACATATTATATTTCAAGATCTTGGAGGTGAGTTGAAGTGATAACAAAACGGATTTTCTAGTACATATCTACAAGTAATTTGTACGTTCATTTGAATGAGTTTTTGTTTTATTTTATTTTATTTGTCTCTCGAAATTACGTACATATATGTATATCAGTTATACGAGTTGACGGTCAAGCGTTTGAAGTTGATAATAATTAATCAGTATAATTTATCATTTTTAATTAAGATGCAGTCTATGCATTATTCAATGGCAGTCATTGTTCCTATAATATACAGCAAAACAAGGCGACCAGCTGAATAATAGATACGCAGCTATTCGAAAAATTTATTATGAATAAGTTTGTGACTTTTAAATTATTTTAGTTACAATTCACGTTTATTTTCTGATTATGGTGCCCCTATTGATATGATTTGTTCGAGTATAAAAAAAATGATGTTCGGAGTTACCGACGACGACGGAGCCTGAAAGAGCGTTCAGCATGTTTCTTGACGACATGTTACCGGAATATGGCTTTCATAAAAACTTCTCTATTATCATCCCGCCAAGGGAAGAATGGGAAGAATACAAACCCAATACATCGCGACTTGATCTAGTCTGGTACACAGACGGTTCCAAGATGGATTCAGGGACTGGATCTGGCATTTTTGGAGAATCTCCTCAAGCGAACTTCTCAGTCAGCCTAGGCAGGTTCTCGTCCATATTCCAGGCTGAAGTCCTTGCCATCAATCACTGCGCTAGAATAAATTTATGTTCTAACACAAGTGGTAAAACCATATTTATCTTCTCAGACAGTCAAGCTGCACTTAAAGCTCTGAACTCATCTGTTATAAAATCGAAGCTGGTCCTAGAAACTTACATGGCCATCTACGAATTAGCAAAGAAAAACCTAGTCATCATACGCACTGGATTCCAGCCCACAGGGGATTTACTGGAAATGAAACGGCTGACTCTCTGGCCAAAGTCGGCGCGACAACGCCACTCGTCGGACCTGAACCCTTCTGCGGTGTCAGTAAGGGATGCTTCAGGGAACACATTAGGAGCTTAGCTCAAATCGAATCTAATGAACTCTGGCTTAAAACACCTGGACAGAACTGCACCAAACAGTTCTTCCCAAAATTCTCCCAACGAAAATCCTATTTTCTAACTAATCTGGGTAAAAACAACCTAAGAATCCTGACAGGAATTATTACTGGCCATGGTCTTATGAAAAAACATCTTCACCGAATTGGAGTCTCACCAGACCCCACATGCAGACTGTGCCTAGAGAGTGATGAATCCTCTCTTCACATTCTCATGGAATGTCCGGCTCTCTTCCGCCTTAGAAAGAAAGTTTATGGCGAAGAAGTCTTTACCTCGGCAAATCTTGCTGAATTACCCCCAGAGAAGATCCTTGTCTTCCTGACTGTCTCCGGAGTAAAAAGATGGCTCTATGACCCTGCCAGGGATGGCACAATAGGCTCCTGTAGAGAGGCCGCAGTGCCAGGGCCGGTTAAGGCTCTCCCGATCAATAATCTAATCTACCGCCGACGACCCAATTAATGTCGGAGTACACCAGGGAAACGTTCTTTGCTATTGATTTCAGTCATAGATTTTTTGCTTGAAGGCAAAGTGACGGACCCCATAATGCTGGAGGATGTAACAAAAGTACTACTTACTACTTATCGGGCTCCCGACCCGTGAAGAGTCTCTGCCTGAGACACTGCAGCCTTCCATCCTCTACGATCCCGGGCACGCTGCTTCCAATTGTCCAGACCAAGATCTCTGGCATCCGCGATGGCTTGGTCTTTGAAACGGAGGTTCGTCTTCCTTGTCATCTCGAACCTGGGGGCTGGGATTCGAAGATCCTCTTAGCTGGAGCATTATTGTCCATTCACTCGATGTGGCCGAGCCAATGTAGTCGACGTGTTTTGGCTTTTTTGACTACATCCACATCTTGGTACAGCTCATAGAGTTCGTGGTTGTATCTTCTCCTCCATTCGCCCTCCTCGTACACAGGACCAAAAATCCGCCGAAGTATTTTTCTTTGAAAGGAGCCAGCTTTCCCTTCTTGCTTATCGTCCAGCACTCGGCGCCATAAAGCAGAACTGGTAGGAAAACGGTTTTGTAGAGCACACATTTCGTCCTTCGAGTTAGGAGTTTTGAACCCAATTGTTTTGCCAAACCGAAATAGCAACGGTTTCCTAGGATAATTCTTCGCCGGATCTCCACAAGGGTGTCATTCGTGGAGTTCATGTTTACTCCGAGGTAGGTGAACTCCTTAACTACCTCGAGATTGTTGCTATCAATAGTGACATTTTGTCCTAGGCGGTGGACAGATGCTTGTTCGTTTGTTGATAGCATGTACTTAGTCTTGTCCTCATTTACTTCAAGCCCAACGGATTTCGCCTGTTCTTCAATCGCCGTAAACGCTTCTATCACGGCACGCTGGGAGCGACCGATGATGTCAATATCGTCCGCATAGCCAAGCAGCTGGACGGACCTGTTGAAGATAGCGCCTTCCGTGTTGACACCTGCCCTGCGCACTATCTGCTCCAGTATCCTTGCCGAAATCCGGTGCATGTTTGAAAAAGTTCGGAAGAGCTGCTTCCAAACTGCACGTTGCAGCGCGTGTTTTCCAGCGTCACGCGATTAGTGTGTTGCAGAATGGTTTTAGACGTTCACACAGTACGCTGGATAGGATCTTGTATGCGACATTTAGCAGGGATATGCCTCGATAGTTCTTGCAAGACATAGGATCGCCTTTTTTGGATATGGAGTTGATACCAAAAGTATGAGAGGAAATTAACATCCGCTGAGATGAAGATGCTTCGCATGAGACAGCAGGAGTAGATCTTTAACCAAAATTGTTAAATTCTTGACCACGATGCCGAGTGGAAGTTCCTGGATTCTGGGCCATAGATTCCCCTCCCATGGCTATATTTTCGAATGACAGACAAGGACGACGAAAAACAATGGTCTTTTGATAAATCAGCGTAAATTTGTTCTCAAATTTTCCAATTTAAACGCCTCACTGTCGATTCATTTGGCGCATAATTGCGACCGAAAACTTGACGTGAGTAATTGGCGAAATGTTTTCGCAAATCTTGCACCATTTTTGTAATGTGTTTTTACAACAATTAAACATTGTTCGTTTGAATACCTCTCCATATTCTTAAATCGCTTAAATCGCGTTGTCTGTTACACTGTACGTGACAATTGTCAAAAAAAAATCACCGTACAACTCGTATCAACAAAATGGCCGCAAATTTAAATCTGGCGCTCTTGTTGGGACACCCTTTATATGCGTTGTTCGTATATAATTAACTAATTTCACAAACTGTTTATTCCCCCGATTAGAAGAATGTTACATAATACAATAATCCATTCCATTCAATAGGTATATTAATGAAACAAGTGTAACGCTACAACTAGTTAACAACTGTGCAACCCAAAGCAACAAATTGTCAAACAAAATTGTGACATGAATTAATCCACTATATTTAATTTGTTAACACAATTAGCGACACTTGTTGAATTGCTGATTTGATTTGATCTCAGTATAAAACTGTCATGAACATGATGGACATGACATATTGATCCATTCCATTGTATACTACGGCGCGCATGGTGATTGAACGAGAAGCTGTCGTTCACCACATTCTTTGTGACGTGTAGGTATAGGTATACTTTTGAGTACAATATTAGATTAACATTTTATCTAGAGTTTAAGATTCTGTCGAATGTTGGAACTATACCAAATAAAGTTTAATACTTTGACATCTCATAAAACGGAATCCTTAACCAATGGTCTTTACGCGGTCTCCACGAGACTGTTTAAGGTCTTGTCTGTCAACAATCTTTGAAAGCTTTAGCTTTAGCAATAGTGGGTATAACAATACCATTTGTGCTACCAATAAAAAAAGTAATATTAGCGGTGGTGGTGTTAACAATAGATTGTTGAGATCGTAGTAGGACCGTTAAGTGGATAAAGTGGGTGATGGCTTCATATTCCTCCCCGTCTTTGCAGCTTCCATAGAAATCGTATCTAGACAAGCTAAGTATTTGCAAATATGTACCTACCTAAGACAGTGATGGGACTTCTACCATACTTAAGTGGTATTTCTACCACTTTTTGCTCAACCCAAAATTCTACCACCCTCAAATCCAAATCTACCACTTTTTCAGATGGGAACAAATGAACCAAACGCATATAATAACTAATACCCATGCCCTATAAGACTTATTTTCCATCATGCACACAAAAGAAACCGAGTAGTTGAATAAATTTAAATTTTTGTGCAGTGGAAAATTGGTACTGATACTCAACTTTAAAAAAAAAATCGGTCATGCTTTGTGAAGTGACGCTTATAGAGCTCAAAAAAATTGGTTTCTGAATGTTTGCAAAAAATTATTCATCCTATTTTTGGTAATGAAAGCATGATAGCAGCATTTGTAGTATGTTTTAAAAATCTACCACTTTCTACCACTTTTTGGTTTCCCAAAATACCACCTTTCGCCTACCCTTAAGTTCCAACGCTGACCTAAGATGCAGAGCCCGGTATTGCCATTAATCGCTTTGGATCCGTAGAGTCGTTTTTTAAGTCGTAGCCGTAGGTGCTTTTTTTTGGGCTTAGAATTGACCGACCTACAGAAAATTATTCCATTCCTTTTCCGTCCTCTTATTAGGCCCCCAAAGGAATTTAATACTAAAAATAATTTGGAGAAAGCATATGACCGAGTCCCTCGAGGGAAACTCTGGAGTGTATTACAGCAGTATGGAATTGATGGTTCTCTCTTGAGAGCCATTCAATCTCTTTACACAAACTGTAAAAGCTGTGTTCGGGTAAACGGCGTTAAATCAACACCTTTCACCGTGGGCGTTGGACTTCGTCAGGGGTGCGTCTTGTCTCCTCTCCTTTTCATTACTTATATGGACTGGATGTTACAGCGCAGTCTTGGCGAGGAACGTTTCGAATTGGGAGATCTGAGGATAAGTCATTTCCTCTTCGCTGATGACTTGGTCATCCTTGGATCCTCTCAGACTGAACTTCAGCGCGCACTCGATCGGTTTGTAACCGTTTGTGTTGAAGCTGAGATGAAGGTAAACGTGAACAAATCTGAAGTGATGGTCGTCTCCAGAACGCCTGTTCAATGCACTCTGCATGTTAGTGGAGTCCCATTGAAACAGGTGGAGAAGTTTAAGTATCTCGGAGTCTTATTCACGAGTGATGGAAGGAGCAATGCCGAGTTTTCCTGTAGGATTGGTCAGGCTGGATCGATTTTGAGACAGCTTGGTCATTCTGTTATCAGGAGGACTGAACTTGGTGTCAAAGCTAAGTTGTCAGTCTTTAATTCGGTGTTTGTTCCAACTCTTACCTATGGTCATGAGGTTTGGGTAATGACCGAAAGAATAAGATCGCGAATACAAGCTGCCGAAATGAGATTTCTCCGTAGTATTGCTGGTGTGACCCGAAGAGATCGCATCAGAAATACCAGAATACGTGAGGAACTCAATGTCGAGCAGCTACTTCTCCGGACGGAGCGATCCATGCTTCGGTGGTTTGGTCATGTTAAACGCATGTCCCCGACCAGGATTCCACGACGTGCTATGGAATCCGTACCATCGGGCAGGCGTCCCCTAGGTAGACCCAGGATGAGATGGTTAGATCAAATTCATAATCTCTCCTCTACCCGTATGGGGATTGCCCTTGATGATTTAGAGTCGATGGCGGAGGATCGAGAGCTATGGAGGGTCCACTTGAGCAACCTACACCCGCGACCCACTTAATGGACAAGCGGACCATTGAAAATGAATGAATGAATGAAAAATAATTTTTAATATTTTGTCGGTCATTGAATATTGAATACTGCGAAGTGAAGAAGTGGGCTTAATTGTATACCAAATCCCAATCGCTAATTTAAGAAGATATGTCCAGGATCAGAACAGTAATACCTTCGAATGTTTGTCAGACGTTCGAATTCGACATAGAATTATAGTGCACGGCCAAACATACGGGTGTGTGAACTTTGTACCCCAAAAGTTTAAAAAGTATATATTTTTTTAGAGTTCTGGATAGCTGGACAAGAGTTCTAGAGTTCCTGATAAAAATTTTGAAAAGTTCTGTTCATTTAGTATTTTTTTTTTATTTTTTAATGTGCGGGTGCTAAGTTTACTATACACCCCATTTCCAAAAATTTCTTTTTTTTTGTGCATAGAATTCTAGAATGTGCTCAACAAACTCTACAAAATATTCCTATGGAAATATTTTCTAAACCCAAACAGAAAAAAGCTAGAGCTAATTATAAAATTGTAAATTATTATTTTTCCGCCAGAATTAACATTTAAAGGTGGTTTTAGAAAATGACTTCATATGAATATTTTGTAGTTTCTTGAGCACCCCACATTAAACAAAAAAAAAAGTACTAAATGAACAGAACTTTTCAACATTTTTATCAGGAACTCTAGAACTCTTGTCCAGCTATCCAGAACTCTAAAAAAAATATATACTTTTTAAACTTTGCAGTGCTAAGTTCACGCACCCCAAACATACCTTACCTATGCATACAGCAAGCTTGCAAGCCGATGTCATATATGCCTCCTTTTTGGAATAAATATAAATTTAACTTAGATGAGGGCGAATAATTCATAAACCCGACAAGAAGGCAATTGGGTCTTACCAATAATAATTTTTAATCTTCAACTTAAATATTCTAATGGTCACAATATGAAATATTACATAAAAATATTCGCCAAATAAATTTGGGCCTGTCCAATAAATTGCTGTTCTCAAACTATTAAACACGCCGATTGATTTGCTATACCCTAGTCTAATTAATTCTTCTTTTTTCAGTGTATGGGCTGCTTCCGTACTTCCTTACTTTGGCAGTGTGTGTGGTTCCAATTGTCTTTATGCAGTCATTTCTGGGACAGTTCTCAAGCACTGGATTTATATCAGTTTTTCGAATAGCTCCACTCTTTAAAGGTTGGTATCTAAGTGTGTGCTGCGATTTAAAAAACAGCTCCCGTTGCGAATGTTTTTCATTTGATAAACTTGAGTTTCTTTATCTTAGGCATAGGCTATGTCTCACTGGCAATTAACTTCACGACTCTCACCTATTACAGCGTTTTTGGTGCGATGCCTCTTTTTTATTTTTTCCACTCCTTGCGACCGACACTACCCTGGAGCTGTGAAGGAGCTAAACAATGGATGGTCTTGCCAGCGAATGTAACTTCGGTAAGGGTTTAATAGTTGATTCCCTTATTTAACACAATATTCTTATCTAGGTATTTCTTATTGCAGGCTTGTGACAATAAAACCGTTCAGGACTACACCATGATGAGGGTGCCTTCGCTGGAATTTTTTAGGTAAAAATCGAATCCGATCAGAATTTTAAACTACAAATTATAATAATATATCTATATGTAGATATACAGATGTTGCACAAGGAAGAATTAGTTTAAAATCTTATGCAGTATAGGCCGTTCCAAATCACACTCTAGGCAAACCAGATTTGTTCATCTAATTTGGTTCATAATGATTCGGAACGGACAATACTTCTATTGGGTACTATAGTGCGCTTCAAAGGATGCAACAACAAAATACGTTCCTCTTGACATTAAAATGTAACTTTCTTCGTGGTGCAACATCTATTATGTAACTGTGATATTTATGTTTATGCCCTCTTTATAGAACTCACTTGAATACAATGGACTTGCATAGGAGGGACCATCCCGAGGGAACATTTTCCTGGTCACTCCTGATGTGTACTTTTCTCATTTGGATCATGGCAGGGGCTGTACTTAGCAAACCGATCGATGTGGTAACCATCAGCTAGCCAGCTGTGCAAAGAATTTTTATTTAAACTCTTCCCTCTTGCGCATAGATAGCACGGTTCATACGGTATTCCGCTTTGACAGTAATTGGAATCATCTGCCTCTTTGTAATTCGTCTTGCTTTTCTTCCTGGTGCTCTTGTGGGAATTGCTGATTTCTTTGAAGTGTCCAGAGTGACCTATATAGACGTTTGGGCTGTGATACCTCTATTGGCTTTATCTGCCCTTGGGCCAGGTTGGGGCTCTGTACTTACTATGGCGAGTTACAATAACTTCAAGACCAACATATTCAGGTACAGCTGGCTGTTGTGCTTCGCCCAATTTGGCATAATATTTGGATTGGGTTTGATGTCGGTTTTTGTATCGGGCTTCTTGCAAAGTAAGTGTAGTGGATATCCCATGAGTATGAATTGAATAATAAGTTTTTCAAATTCAAAGGAGCCGACCCGTCGCTGATATACTTTCAATTTATTCACACGCAATGGATGGACTTTTTGATAACACCCACTGCACTGACATTCCTCGAAGTACCGCATTTCTGGTCGCTGATCTTCTTTAGCATGATGATTCTAGGATCACTAAATCTTATGGTAAGAGTAATGCTTCGGTTGGTCGGCTTGGGAAATTAATATCAATTCATGATTAGATTGTACAACTCTTTTCAGTGCTGACATCATTGTTTGACGAGTACGAGGCACTGAGGACAATGAAGAAGGAAGTGACTCTAGCGGCAGTGGCAATCTTAGCGCTCTGTTCGATATATTTTTGCTCAAACGTACGTGTAGCCTTTAAAACGGAATTTCCTTTCACCTGCAGTCTATTTCAATTTTTAGCACGGAATAACGTTCTTTGAACTTCTATCGAAGTTCTCCATCATGACACAAATGTTCCTAAATTTGCTTCTGCTGCTGGTGGTACTATGGGTTTATGGACGTGAGCGGTTCCAGCGTGATGTTAACTTCATGACCAGTCGCACATATTCAACTTGGACGGTGAACATTACGAGATATGTGGCACCACTTTTCTTATTACTTTCGATGGTAATTAACTTTTTGAAGTTAATTTATTGTAGAACACTAAAAGACAACAGCTCATTTTTTTTCAATTTCAGTTAGTTGGACTTGTAATGTCCACTTCTCTTGGATACAGAGCCTGGGTTATGGTGATAGTCATTACTATCATTACTGTGTTCCCATGGTGCTTGATTCCAGGATATTGCATTTTTAAAATAATGCAGACAAGTGGAATGCTTAGTATGCGTTTCAAGCGAAGTGTGAGACCAACCGATTGGTATCCCGTCGACCCAGTTGATAGACAAAGATACGAGGAGGCTTTTAGTAATTCGGAAATTTCTCATCAACTAACAACGACTATTCTAGAATAGAATTGGGATGAAAAAATTACCTTTTTACGAATTGTGCAACATTAGCTTTATTTTGTTACCTCTCCGAATATATATAGAAATATAAAGGAATTGTTTTTATTAAACCAAACAAATACTTTATTATCTGGTTTAATGCCTTCCCTACGCTCAGATTAAAGTGTCCTAGAGGCATGACCGCCGTAGAAAAATGTTTTCCACGATGTTACAATGTTATGTTAGTCAAACCAAGTATCTAGTTATAATTGGCAACAAATTGATTTGGACTACCTATTGATTTGAAATCTGCAAAGCGAATTCGCGTATGTACCGACAATTTCGCAAACATTTAAAGAAAGAGGATTCTCTTTTTTTTTAAGTTTCCTGCCCAATTGGTTGACTCTACGACCTAAAAAGATGTACTGTATATCGGGTGACCTCCCTAGCGAAGGCCAAAATATCCATAGTATAAGCTTCCTAAGCTCTGCTGGTAAACATATCTCCTTGGGAATAACACGATTTCTTAACCAATAAAGTGCCTTATTTAGGTTGAGGATTTCCTTGTAGGAGTAAGGTTTAATTAATCTTTCGGATTATCTTAAACCCGGAACATTTTCCCAGTTTTTTAGACGAAGTTGTTGTTCCCAATCGTTAATTAGATCCAAGCAGTAGCCCAATTAACACTGCAAATAAGGTTCTGGTCCATAGAACGCGGGTTCAGATCCAGTCCTAGCTAGTCGGTCCGCCGATTCGGTCCTCAATACCTTGATGTCCAGATAGGTAAGGAACCCACGCAAGTTTGACCTTGTAAAGAAAGAGGTTAAATTAAGGGAAAACTAAGCATGTGATCAGTTTTTATGGGTGGCATCTGGTATGCGAAAATAACACTATATCAATTTCATAAGACTGAACTCCGAGACAAAAGGTTATGACTACTCTTAAGTGTAATGTGATTTGCACAGCGCGGGCATTAAGGAAATTGGGATAGAGAAGATAGGAGATTCCGATGCACATTGGTTTTAAATGTCTGTAAATTGTACCGAGGAGGAAAGATAGAGCTGGGCAAGGCATTCCACATTCGTGTTGTACGGCTTATTAAAGAGTCTCTGTATTTCATAGTACGTCCGAAGATATGTATGTACGGTAAACTGATGAGCATTCCTAGCATGGCGAGTATTGCGGTTCAATTGCTGAAGGGGTGGAATGCAGCTGCCAATTTCGTTTGAGCGCTGTTTGTTGAAAAATCGATAAAACAGAGCGAGACACGCAACGTTTCTACAATGTTCAAGCGAATGAATAGAATTCGCAATATTTGTGTCCCCGATTAGTTTTAACGCACGATTTTGGATCCTATCCAGTAAGTGCAATATGGTTTTCGGTGCACTTATTAAAAAATAATTGTCAGTTGAAAAAATGAGTTTAGATAGTGAAAAAAGTGCAAGTAAAAACCTCGGCAGTAAGGACAGTTGGAGGGCAGTTTTTTATCGCAAATTTTACTAAAACCAATCTAGTTTTTGTTTGAAATCCATGATCTCTGACGAATCGCAAAAAAATATATGTAATAATTTTGTTTATAATAGACTAGCAATGCCCGCGGCTCCGCCCGCCGGTTTCATTTCTTTTAAAAATAAAACTAAATTTATTTGGCGTCTGTTTATATTTTTTCCGTTTTTGAGCTTGCAAAATATGTTAACGCAATGTTTTTTTTTGTAAACTAAACACGTTATTTTTTTAGTGGAAGCAAGTATAAACAAATTACTACTGCAGCTCACACACGACCATGTCGGAGGTAAACTACGGCAAAAGCCAAGTAGTTCCAAAGATAATCCCTATACCTCCATTTCCTCTTCATCCATCTTCTCCCTAAGTAACTTTTACTGGATCCGAAAGAATAGCCAGTATAATGTTGTAAGAATTTCTAAAATCGGCCAAATAGTTCCAGAGTTAGTCCCTACCACCGTTTTCCTTTGCTTATCCCTCCCCGTCCCAACTTATTCCTTACGTAACCTGGTACTGATCCAAACGGTGTCACCATGACAACGCAATGGTAAAATAATTTTTAAAACCGGCTTAGTAGTTCGAGAGATACCCTTTACCACCCCCTTTATATTTACTCCTCTACCACTACACTAAAATCTAAATGGGCATCACATCTATAAATGAGAGAAATGAAAATACATCGCACCAATAGTTTAAAAAACTAATAAAATATGGCTTACATAGCCTAACACCCTTACGGGATAAACATTGAAAACAGGTGATTACTACGCGATCATATCGTTACACTTCCCATAGCTGCAGATCTCAAATATAGATGTAGATATGTACAATTGTGAATATCTACATACTTACGCATCGCAAACTCCTTATAGCTACGTAGTTTGTTTTATGCATATCCATTCCCTACACCAAATTCAACTACGCATTTCATGAGCATTTACAATTATGCATTCTGAATGCCCGTCGTGCGAGTAATCATTCTATTTTTAGAACGCAAATCAAAACTACCCTTCCTAAGCACAACTGCAATCCATAAAGCGATTTTTTCGCACTTGGCCAAATAAGATCTAATTTATCAATTTATTATATCTCACCCTCTGGATGGAGTAGAAAGACGAATGTTAGCTCAAAATACTTGGTAAAATATTGCCTAACAATTAAAAGCATAACTTGAATTGACATAAATCCATTTATGAGTATAATGGCAAGTTAAACGTTGTAAGGTCGAAATAGAAAAGTTAGTTTGAAAAGTTTTTCAACCCTTATGGGACGAATTTAAAAAAAACGATGATGAGACTTGTAATAATTTTGACTTATCTATCAACACACAAACTTTTAAGTTCATACGGCATTTTATAAGTAGTATGGATGGATGGATGGATAGTGTTTTTATAGTCCCTGCTTTGCTCAATAGGAGTAAAAATATTTAAATACACAGCCCTTGTGTTTCCTGCGATAACTAATTTGCAGTCTCAACAATTTGCTATTTTCATCTCATTTAATTGAGATTGGAATTTTTTTGCATACGAGAAAATGAGGTAGATTATTTTCCATGAGATGTGCTTCTAAATTATTTAGCATCTACTAAACTTAACTTTAGAATAAAAGAATTAGATTTGATAAGTTTATTTCACAAAAACTAATTTACAAAATTTTACATTCCACCCTATATTATCTCCATCATCAATATTTCACATTCTGTAAGTACTATGTATTATGTAAAACGCTCCGGCCCGAAGAGCCCTCGATTCCAACCCGGAGGGATAACGCACGAGAGGAAGACCTTGCCTTAGGTAGCGCGCACAAGTAGAGGGGGACTTCAACCAACTTGGATTGCGCAACTGAAGGCAGTTAGCCAAAGATCGTGCTAACTGGAGATGCGTGTTGGTTAAGGCCCATGTCCACCCCGGACTGTAGCGCCATCTAAGTAAGTATGTAAGTATGTACTATTTCTGCTGAAAACCATCTCCCGATTAAAGAGAGGTGGCTTTTGGTACCACGCGCATTGGAATTTTAAAGATTTCACACCGGTGTCCAGGGAAACGAGATCGCTGATGGGCTCGCCAGATTGGGTTCAGAAGAAGATTTCTTAGGATCTGAACCTGCGTTGGGTTTGCCTGCATCTGTGGTTAGGTCATCCATCGATACTTGGGTTTCTCGTGAACACGAGTGTCGTTGGCGTTCCTGTGCTGGGTGTAGACAGACCAAACGACTGCGTCCGGACATCTGCAAGAGGTCGGCGTCTTTCCTTCTGTCTCTCAGGAGAATCGACTGCAGACTTCTTGTGGGCGTCCTTTCGGGCCACCAAGCTTTTGCCAAACACTTAAATGTGTTGGGCTTGAGCAACACCACCATCTGTCCTGCTTGTGGCGAGGATGACGATACAGCGGAGCACTTCCTCTGTAGTTGTCCTGCCTTTGCTCGCATCAGGTGGCGGATCTTTGGGGCTGATGTGGTGAGTGCCGAACATCTAAGCTCTTCATCACTGAAGCTCCTTCTCGTCTTTTTCGAAAGACGGGAAAACTAAGTACAGCAATGTAAGGTTTGAGTGCTCCATCGGATAGTAACAACCTCCGACAAAGAAGATAAGATAAGTACTATTTCAAGATTTGAATCTAAATGGCGTAAAACCAAAACCCTTTTATTAAGTTTTTGCTTTTCTTATATCAATTTGTGTTCTTAAAAAACTGGCAACAACGAAATAATGTGTTTTAGCACATAATTTCACATCTATTCTTAATTTTGTACATGTTATTTCAGACGTAGAAATATGCGCTATTTGACAGTTCAGTGACAGTGGACGGAATGCGAATGAAATAACATCATGAAATAACATGAATAACAAGGTGACATTTTGTCGAATGTAAACGTAAGAAGATATCTTTGATCACGAAATTTTCCAAGCTATTTTCGATCCCGTTTGCATAAAATAAATGTATGTCCATCCGATTAATTGTAGCTACACGTTTATAATCACGTTAATAACCCCAGTGTCATGTGTCAATCTTAAACTAGATCTCCAGATGCAGCCAATTTAGTGAGCCAGTTAACATTTTGTATTCCTACTAGTAATAAGATAGTTGTATTAACGTCAATGTGTCTTTGCTCCTATTTTAATTACCGTACTTTAAGAGTACCTAAGTACCTATGCAAATCTAGATCTATAAATGTTGCTTACAATTTCCGGAAATACCATTATTCGGGTTCCAAAACTGCCGAAACATGATTCAGCCAATAAAGTTACAATCAATGTCAAAGAGCCGGTGAAAGTAAAAGCCCATTGTACGCAAGCATACAATTATATGACTTAGCAGTAAGGGTATAAAAGTTGAACACATTACGTTAAATAAATCAGAATTAATTCAATTCGTTCATCGAACAGTTATTCAACAAAACTAAAAAACTCAACATGAAGGTAAATATTCCAAAGTTCTGGACAGGACAAGGATACCGAAATAATTACAATTGCATCATTTACAGTTCGCTATTGCTGCCGTAGTCGTGTTGGCTGTTGCCATGGGAGTCGAATCGTCCAACATTTATGGTGGACTTGGACTTGGTTATTCCAATCTAGGACTAGTCAACGGTGCTGGTCTGGGCTACAATACTCTTGGACATGGTCTTGGACATGGTCTTGGACATGGTCTTGGATACAATTCCATCGGTCTTGGAGCTGTCCCATACGGAATTGGAATTCATGGACAACACTTGGTTCAACAACCAGCATGGGTTGGTGTGCCAGCTGCTGTAAACATTCACAGCACTGGATATGGCCCAGTTGCTTACAACGTCGCTTCTCATATCCCTGCTGCTGTCGCTGTTGCCCCACATGCCGTTGCCGCTCCTTTGGCTGGACATGGAGCTACCTATGTGGCTAAGAACCGTGGTGCTGTCCACACTGCCCCATTGCCTGGACACGTTCACTCTGCTGCTTCCATCAATGTTGCCCCAGCACCAGGAACCTTGTAAGAAGTTCATATGACAACCTCAGATGCTAATAGGTACCTACTTTAAATTGAAATAATAAGTTGAACTAATAAATTTGTTGCCACAAAAAAAATTAAAACAATTCTTTCACTAAAAAACGCAGGAAATCACATAATTTTATTTCTAAATTAAGCGCTATAAGACCCTAGTCTTTGTATTTTACGCTTGTTTTGTGGTGTTAAAATTTTTATGATACTTACCTACTTTGTAGTTGTTTCCATAAGATTTTTTTTACAAAGTTTCGTATCAAGTGTTAACTTTGAGGAATTTTATGAGCCATTTCACGATTTGAAAACATTTCCAAAAGGTAAGCTTTAACTTTAGCCTTTTCTGCAATTGCAACACTTTTTTCTGCCTATTTTAATAAAATAAAAAAAAATGCATCCGGTTTTGCTGGTACAGTGGCCGGCATAAGTATTTTGACAAAACTAAAGTTAATTCTGCTCATAATTTAAAACTTACTTCATGTAAATTTTGGCATCAATGGAAAGGTCATTTAAATTCCGTTTGAATGATACAAAACTTCCATTAACCCATTAAGTACCCATTTAAAAATTTTAGAATTTTTGTCAAGGTCTACTTTTTTGACTTTTTTTCCTCGGTATCAAAAAAAAAATGTTTTGATGCAAAAAGTTTCTCCAAACAATTCTAATAGTGACTGCAAAAAAATGATTTATGATTTTTTAAAAATTGCTAAAACTGACTATTTTAGTCACTTTTTCCTCCTTTTCATACAAAATTTTTCTGAGATCATCCCATTCAAAAAATCATAAAAAATATTGGCGAAGAGATTTTTGAAAAAATTTTTTTGCAGTCACTATTAGAATTGTTTGAAGAAACTTTTTGCATCAAAACATTTTTTTTTTTTTGGAACCAAGAAAAAAAGTCAAAAAGTAGACTTTTACAAAAGTTCCAAATTTTCAATGGGTACTTAATCGGTTAAGGAAAGTTTTGTATCATTCTAACGGAATTTAAATGAGCTTTCCATTGATGCCAAAATTTACATGAAGTAAGTTCAAATTATGAGCAGAATTAACTTTAGTTTTGTCAAAATACTTATGCCGGCCACTGTATAGCAAATATGAGTAAAACCACCGCTGTGGGTCTATCATTAAGTTTGAAATTATATTTGTTTTATAGTTTATGAATGTGCCTTTTTGCCAAAAGAGTTTTTTTCCTCTTCACATAATACGAAAAAAGAAAATAAGAATTAAAACGTAACTCTCGTGCGTCTAAACAAGTGAACCGCACTGTATCATAAATGGAGACACTCTGTGAACAGATCCAAATTACACAAGAATGGCCGCGTTCCATTGACCGCAAGATGACTAGCAGCATGCCAAACTCCATATAAAAAAACTGACATTTCAGCATTTGCCCTAGAGCTGTTGTAGCACATTTTGTGAAATATCCTTTTCTGGGAAATTTGTGTATACAGCAAATGTGCATGACTGGGTCGCACGTAACTTTCTCGTTTATTGCGAATCTCGCAGAATCTCAGAGTCATTTCAGCAAATTTTACGTTTAAAATCATGCCCACTCAAGGTGTAATTAATACCGTAAATGCATACTACATAAACATAAACCTACGTATTAACTAGAACACTTTATTACTTTCAAATTTCACCCCGAACTGACACTTGAAGGAGGCAAGTAGGCGATGAATTTCAAATTATATTGCTATGTACTGAAGTTTTGGACTTTACAAAAATATACCGTGTGATGTGAATACAGGATTTGGGTAGTCATTTTTGAAAAATATTCATAAAACGGCAATATTTGAGTTTTCTGAGAAAAACTAAGTATGTACGTGATCATGTTTAGAATGCTTATGTTGTCTTAAATATGTATTTTGATCAAAATCGTTAGAGCGGTTTTTTGTAAAATTGTGCTGACAAATGTTACAATTTTGGATTCGAAAAGAACTGTTACTAAACTGTTTACCTGAAAACTGAGTACGACGTAATCTTCAGAATATAAACAATACCAAGCAGTTACATTTTTAACCAAATCGAAAATGGCGTTTTCGAGATATGTGTACTTTTTAAAGTACCGTTTTTAGCGATTGGGGTGGAGATCGAAGGACGCATTCTTGGTTGATTCGGGTTACCATTCAAAAAACACTGTTTTTCAAATGTTTAGCTCAAAACTGCAAATAGTATTACTATGGATTTAAGCATTACCTGAAAGTAACATTTTTATCATAATCGAAAATGGCGTTTTTGAGATATGAGTAGTTTTTTAAAGTACTGTTATTAGGGGTTTGGGTGGATATCAAAGGACGCAGTCTTTTTAGGGAAAAACTGAGTTTGCTATCAAGTTAAGAATGACAATAGTACCTTAAGAATAAGTTTTTTTTAAGTCGTTTTCATCGTTTTCGAGAAAAAGTTAATTTTCAAAACTGCCGTTGCTGGACTTTCTATCGAAAAACTGGGTATGCAGTCACGTGAAGCATGCTTACATTAACTCAACTATCAATTTTGGTTCAAATCGTTAGAGCCGTTTTCGAAAAAATCTAAATTTAGGCATATTTCGTAAAATTTTTATATGGGAGGTACCGTTAATATTAGGGCTAGAATAAAAAAAAAAAATCGTCCCGAGCGGGAAGCCTACAAACTCTAAATACGAAGTTTGAAGCAAATCGGACCAAGCGTTTAGATTCCCCAGGGGTGGGACAGACAGACATACGGACGGGCAGAATTGCAAGACCCACTTTTTTTGAGTTCCCCTATCATCGTAATATCAGAATTGATCAAAATCTCGAGTTCAAAATTTTGTACGAAAACAATATCTTTCTCTTACTACGTATACGAGAAAGTTAATAACGAACTGTCAAAACAAAAGTGAAAGTGCAGAAGTCAAATATTTCCAATTTGGTGTAAAATGGGAATTCAAGCTTCTATGTATGTAATTAATATACATTGTATTTGTTTATTTAAATTATAATGTATTAATAGATATGCGACGTGATGGCAGAGAATACATTTTTGACTTCCATGAAAATGAAATAGTACGAATTCAAATTGGATCTAAAGTCACTTTGCGTTCCTCCATCAGGGATATTATGTGCCAATGTTTTCCCCTGATGGTGTTTAGAATAGAAAAATGCTCCAAAGACACTTTTGCTGGAAATGAATACCTTTTGTGAATCTCTGTGGTGTAAAGCAGAGTGTAGTTGTTCTAATTGCGTGCTGAAAATTATAATTTAAATTAATTTACTGAGATAGATGTTCAATAAAACACAAAAACAAAAGAAATTGAAATAAACCTCCATAAGAGGGAGGTTTCGCCCGGCCGGCTGAAACCGACGCGACGCTACGCCACTATCTGGAGGCAATCTATTTAGGAGGTAACAAAATCATTTAAATTTGGTGTACATAGTTTTAAATCTATAGTTTTAAATATACATTATATATGTAATGTACATATTTTGACCACATAAGTTTTAAACTGTTTATGAACATGGATTTAACTACAAAACTTCGAGCAAACTTGCGGGGCACATCATTTATTTTAATAAATTCGTGGTATGTTCCCCACCTGAGGTAGACTGAGCTGGAGATTCCTGAGATTTCCTTTATGACGTAACTCTAACTTGTATAACCACTACATCATATCGGGTGTGATGCCAATGCCCATAATAAGATCTGGGAAAGCAGCGACAATAAAACAAAAAACAAAAGAGGTGAGTGTCTTAGATTATCTGGTTAGTAGTAATGTTGATATTCTTAATAGAGGTTCCAAACCAATCTTTATAAATGCGATACGCGAAGAGGTACTTGACCTCACTCTTGCTAACCCATTTATCTCTAATTTCATTGTAAATTGGCATGCGTCAGATGAAGCCTCGCTATCAGACCACAAGCACGTTTGACATACCAGGTTTGACATACCAGGTTAATCGACACAGGCCCCAAACAGGTACGATCCCAAGTCGACGGACTGGAAAATGTATCGAAGACTTTCTAAGACGGATATGCTTGTTTCGGCAATTGAGTCCACGTGGGTCCTTGATGAAGCAGCGTACCAGCTAAATAAAGTGTTGTTAACCTCCTACCAAGGTAGTTGTGTCAGTAGAAGCAGCTTGTGGAATCGTAAGGTTCCCTGGTGGAATGACCAGCTTGCTAAACTCAGGAAGAAGATTAGAAAACTCTTTAATCGTGCTAAATAAACCAAAATGTGGGATGAATATAGGTTCGCTCTCCCATAATATAACTCAGAACTGAGACGATCGAAAAGAGCATCATGGAGAAAATGTTGCGAAGACATAGCAGACATGCCGGTTCCAGCACGTATCCATAAAGCCCTGATGCGTAAAGATCATGCCAACTGTGTATAGGTTTGCTAAAGAAAACAAATGGTACCTACGACGGACTGTACGGATACAATTAAAACCTTACTTCAGGTTCACTTCCCAGGTTCGCCTTTCCGTGAAACACACGACAACTCGAAAGAAACTGACACTAAGGTCTCTATAACAAGTAGGGTTAATAGTATATCTATGCAAGATCTTCAGTCCAGACAAGGTAAGATGGGCAATTGGCTCTTTCAAATCTTTAAAGGCCCCCGGGCCCCCGGGGGTGACTGCATATTCTCAGCTCAGATGCAGATAGGGTTATAGATATAATACTTCCTGCGGTTATTGCCTTATTTAGAGCAAGTTACAACTGGCGATATATTCCAATCTCCTGGAGACAGGTGAATGTGATCTTTGTCCCAAAAAATGGTAACAGGCCAAGTGAACTGCCTAAATCTTACATACCTATTAGTCTAACGCATCCTTTGTTCTTAAAAACATGGAAAGACTTATCGATGTTCATATTAGAGGACATCAGTTAGATATATCTAACTCTCTTCAATCAAGTCAATTTGCGTTCAGAAAGGGTAAATCCACTTAGGGTGCTCTTCATTACCTTGTCAGAAAGGTAGAATAAATATTCCGGTCCAACGAAATTGCCCTTTGTGCCTTCTTGGACGTTGAGGGCGCCTTCGATAATACCGATCGCTAAGGCAATCAGATGTAAAGGTGTCGAAGATTCGATCAACCAGTGGATCAGAGCCATTCCAACATGGCTCCTCCGGAGGTGTGTCGGTGTCTGTGTCAAAAACCAAAAGGCTGGCCAAAACGTGTGGGGGGGGGTACTCTCTCCTCTTTTGTGGTCACTATAGTCATCGACAGTCTACTAGTCAGTCTGCACAGCCTAGGCTATAGTGCCATCGGATACGCTGAAGACCTAACGATCATCATCAGTGGCAAGCTCAGCGCTACCATTACTTGTAGGATGCATAACGCACTTCTACATGTCTCAAAATGGTGCAATGTGGAAGGCCTTTCCATAAATCCTATAGTAAAACCATTCTAGTGCCTTTTACAAGGAAGAGATTGGGTAATCTCGATACCATAACCGTAAACGGCACTACCTTGAGTTACTCCAATGAAGTCAAATATCTTGGAATTGTCCTTGATAAGAAGCTGAATTGAAACTAACAAATCAAGGCCGCCACAGAGTCTGCTACTAGAGCCATGTGGGCCAGTAGGTGACTGTATGACAGAACTTGGGGTCTTAATCCTAGAATGATACACTGGCTGTATATCATGAGGGTAAGGCCCATTATCACATACGCGGCAATTGTCTGGTGGCCCAAAGTTCTCAAACGGACAACGGCAAATAGGCTACAAAAATTACAGCATATTGCCTGTGTCGGCATCACGGGTGCGATGCACACCTGCCCTACCACAGCATTAGGGCTTTCACCCTTACATATATTTATTAGGAAAGTGGCACCTAGATGTGCTATTAAGCTGCAGCTAGAATACAAGTTCAAACAAGCTGACCATGTGGGACACCTGGAAATACTGGCCTTACAAGCTCTATCGTCTAATACGATGGACTTAAAAACAGTAAAGTGCTTTTACGATGCCTTTCAAGTCCTATTCAAACACAACAAGGTCAAACTTGGTTGGGTACCTGGCCATCAAGGTATTGCGGGCAACGAATCGGCAGAGCAACAGCTAGGGCCGGATCTGAATCCGCGAAACCTTACCTATTGCAATTGCAAAGTCAATTTGACTTCTGCTTTAGGTGTAATTAACAATTGGGAACATCAACTTCGTCTGTACCACTGTGAAAATGTTCCGGGTTTAAGACAATCCAAAAGTTTAATTACCTGACTCCTCCTACAAGGAAATCCTCAACCTAAATATGGATAGTATTATAAGGCTGGTGGGATTTCTTACAGGCCATTGTGGCTTGAGATATCATCTTATAAAAATGAATTTGTGTCCGGGGACAGAATGTAGGTTCTGTCTTGAGTACGAAGAATCCACCGCGCACATTCTCTGTGATTGCCCGGCACTTCATTGGTTAAGAAAAGGTTCTTTAACAAGACGATACTTTTACTAGCAGAGCTCAGGAACTCCGCTACTAAGGATGTGGCCTCCTAGGTCACACATCCACTCCACTAGGTCACACGTCTCTTAGAGTAACCTTTATCCCTTTCGATACAATATATCTTGTTAGGTCGCAGTCTCAGCCAATCGGGCAGGGAATTTATAAAAAAAAACTTGTATAACCCTGACTTATTTAACTAAAATTATGTCGTTGCCGTTCGGAGCTCTGACGAATGACACCTTGATCTGCGGCGTCTCTGCTTTTAAAGATGGCCATCTTTGCTGCGAGGGTTGTTCTTGTACAGATATTGCTGTTGATTATTGAAGCACTGGGATCATGCATCTGCTATACTCGTCCCTATTTTTAGTAGTGTTAACTCCAACTACCCCAATCATCAGAACGCTTCTGCGCCACTATTCCCTCCGTGTCTGGCTTCCTAACCTAACCTAACCTAAGACACTCAACTCGCTTTTCTCTTAATGCTGGTCTTCTCAACAAGAGGGAACAAACAATACCCACGAATCGAACAAAACGTTACAATGGAAAGGTATAACTTTGAAGTATTTATAGGGACTGTGTCTTCCTCGGCTCCCCAAGCAATTACACTTGTCTATCACTAGCTATTTCCTTGACCGAAAAGGACTATTAAGTAGGTATAGTAAGAGTTAAAACTGTATTAAGAAATATAGGACCCTCATCAACACAGTCCTGCTTTCTGGTACAGAATAATGGACGTTAGCGAAGGCGGACGAAGATATCTTTGGTAGTTTTGAACACGAAATTTTTCAAGCAACTTTCGGTCCCGTTTGTATAAAATAAATGTAGGTATGTCAAATCCATCCAATGATCCGATTAATTGTAGCTACACGTTTATAATCACGTTAATAACCCCAGTGTCATGTGTCAATCTTAAAAAAGATCTCCAGATGCAGCTAATTTAGTGAGCCGGTTACCATTATGTATTCCTACTGGTAATAAGATTGTTGTATATTAAAGTCTATGTATCTTTGCTCCTATTTTAATTACCGTACTTTAAGAGTACCTAACCTATAAGTATGCAAATCTAGATCTATAAATGTTGCTTACAATTTCCGGAAATACCATTATTCGGGTTCCAAAACTGCCGAAACATGATTCAGCCGATAAAGTTACAATCAATGTCAAAGAGCCGGTGAAAGTAAAAGTCCATTATACGCAAACATACAATTATATGACTTAGCAGTAAGGGTATAAAAGTTGAACACATTACGTTAAATAAATCAGAATTAATTCAATTCGTTCATCGAACAGTTATTCAACAAAACTAAAAAACTCAACATGAAGGTAAATATTCCAAAGTTCTGGACAGGACAAGGATACCGAAATAATTACAATTGCATCATTTACAGTTCGCTATTGCTGCCGTAGTCGTGTTGGCTGTTGCCATGGGAGTCGAATCGTCCAACATTTATGGTGGACTTGGACTTGGTTATTCCAATCTAGGACTAGTCAACGGTGCTGGTCTGGGCTACAATAGTCTTGGACATGGTCTTGGACATGGTCTTGGATACAATTCCATCGGTCTTGGAGCTGTCCCATACGGAATTGGAATTCATGGACAACAATTGGTTCAACAACCAGCATGGGTTGGTGTGCCAGCTGCTGTAAACATTCACAGCACTGGATATGGCCCAGTTGCTTACAACGTCGCTTCTCATATTCCTGCTGCTGTCGCTGTTGCCCCACATGCCGTTGCCGCTCCTTTGGCTGGACATGGAGCTACCTATGTAGCTAAGAACCGTGGTGCTGTTCACACTGCCCCATTGCCTGGACACGTTCACTCTGCTGCTTCCATCAATGTTGCCCCAGCACCAGGAACCTTGTAAGAAGTTCATATGACAACCTCAGATGCTAATAGGTACCTACTTTAAATTGAAAGAATAAGTTGAGCTAATAAATTTGTTGCCACAAAAAAAAAAAATAATTATTTTACTACTTTTTTATTTAATGTCAATAACTTGTATTAGCTTATGGCTAGTTCAAGGTTTTGTAAGGTAAATTGTCAGTAATTAAAAATGTTGTAAAGGTAAAACAAAGTCAGTAAGTTGTCACTTAGTGCAACATTTTGGACAACGAGATTTTGTGAATGGAAGGGAAACACGTTTTATGTCATCGCACAATATTCTAGTTCGATTACGTATATAGATGCAATTGCGAATGGAGTAGGTGTAATAAAATAATTATCTGATCCATCCTAAATGACCATGGCAATAATTTAGCAGATAAAGTAGGCTGCATTAAAGGTTTTAAGCTGGAAATAAGAGGCATTATAAAGCAGACGGCATTAAGAATGGAAAGAATTAGTTCTTTTCAAAGGCCAATTAAGCTAGCTACTATATAGAAAAATTCAGCATCTTGCTTTTGGGAAAATGACTTTGTAAGTTATTTTGAACAACTTTCCTATTAGAAATAAATGCACCAATAAGTATGACATTTTCCTCACCTATCTGTCATTCAAACGTCCGTTGATCTCCGCCATTAAACTGAAATATTAAAAAAAAAAAAAAAAAAACAAGTCAAAATATTCTTCGCAGCAAAAACTCAATTAAGACATATTAAAAAAAATAAAAAAAATAAAAAAAATAGGTGGTGCAACAGGCTGGTGACACGTGACACCCAAGGCCTAGCTTCTCGCAACCATTCGTTTTGTATGAGTTTCTATTTTTGGGATGAATGGAAGGGACCTATAATTTTATGCCGAGTCCGAACGGCTGAATTGAGAAGCTTTTTCACGACAGTTGACAATCTTCGATATAAAATTGCAGCACGAAAAACCCCATCAAGCTAGAAAATATTTGTTCAGAATCGATGTCTAAATTTGAGCTGTTGTTGTTCAAAGACATGTCTGGCCATAAATACTGAAACAACTTGATATTGTAATAAAATGAAAACAAATTAATATTTTTTAATAGTTGTTTTTATTATTTTTAGTAAATTATATAAGAAACAAAAGATATAAATTTTTATTCAAACTGATCGCCTTTTGCATTAACACAGGCCCTTAATCGGTCTGGCCAACGGTCAATGGCGGCACGAACCCTTTCCATTGGAAAATGTTGCACTGCTCTCATAAGGGATGCCTTCAGCGACTCAATGGTGTTGTGTTTTTTTAGAGCAGGCCATTCCCTCCAAAGTTGACCACAATTCATAATCCAGAGGGTTTAAATCGGGGCTAGATGATGGCCAATCTTCGGCCCTTATGAAGTCTGGTACGTTTTCTTCCAACCATTTTTGAGTGGTTTTGGCTTTGTGACCAGGGGCAGAGTCCTGCTGAAATGACCACGGCTTATTTTGAAACACAGAGTGGTTTAGTGGTTTTACCACGGTCTCTAAAACGGTATTTTGGTTCACTCTAGCCGAAGTTTTGATGCCTTTTTCGCAGAAATGCAGCTCAGTGACCACGTCATAAGAGACACCCCACCAAACCATTACGTACGCTGGGTGGTGACCTCTCTAAACTCTGGGAATAATTTGCGATGCTTCTTTAGAGTTATGAGCATACATTTTGTCGTTTTGCTTGTTGAATTTTTCTTCAACGGTAAAAATTTTCTCATCGGTAAACAAAATTTTTCGGTATTTTTTCCTCGCGTACCGTGATGGCAGCTTTTTTGATTTTCGTGCTTTATTTTTTTTAATGCCGCTGTAAGCAGATGTGCTGTTGATCTGCGGAACGCTCCACGTCCAAGGTCATCTTTAATGATCCTTGAGATTGTTTTGGAAGCAATACCCATCTCACGGGACAACACTTTCTGCTTCACTGAACCAAATTTGGTAGTCATATTGACAAAAACGTAGGTAGACTTGAAGAAATGGCGATCAATATAAGGTCAACATCTCCTATCCGTTGTTTTGACAAATATTTTGTTATATTTAAGAAATATTGTCATTTCGAAAATAATTCCTTAAATTTTTCGTTGTGGTGTTAAATCCACAAAAATTTGTTATAGTGATAAAATTTCATCATTCTACCATGTTATTCCTTTTAAAAAAATATTCTTCAAATTGAAAATATATTCTTCAATTCGACGCATCGTGCACTTTAAATTAACGAAATTTTCTTCATTTTTACGTATTCTGTCTTTGAATTGAAATTTAATTCTTCATTTTAACACTTCAATTTATTGATATTGAAGAAATATTCTTCAATTTTACGCATTGTTTTTCTTCAAATTAACTTATTTAATGATTTTTTTTGTCAGTTGTTATTATTCAAACTGACAACAAAACAAAAAAGAAACGTTTTTAAAGTTAAAAACAATTTTTTTTATTTTCTTAGCATAAGGTAAATTAGGTATGTGGGAGGGGAATGGGGGTAAACGTAAATAGAAACACTTTTTTTAAAGTTTAAACATTTAATTCATTGGTTATTTTAAGAAAGTTAAAAAGTTGATGGGGAAAAATATAAAGAAAAAAATGAAAATGAGATGACTTAACATGAGATGCGCGACTTGACTTCGTTCTTTTCAATTTGCAACTGTCTTGCGCTTGTGAAAAAAAAATGATATGATACAATGATATTAACTGTTTAAGTGTTTACATAATGGTAAGTTTAAGTTTAGGGTAAACCAAAGTTTGTTAGGCAAAGTTATAAATTAGTAAATTAGTCTATCCTACAGGTATAAAGTTGAAATTTTGTTTGTAACTTACATAATATGTACATATTTATAAGTGAATATACTTGAAGATGGTCCTTGTCATATTTGGAATTGATAAAAGCAGGCTTGGATAAAGGTCCTACAAGGTCCTAGCTATATGTACTTGGAAAAATTAAACAAATTGAAAACATTAAAGTTTGTTTATAAATTGTTATGTCATTAGAAAATACAACGACGTTCTTACGGTTCATTTATGGTGATCATTGGCTGAATGTTCTTTTACTTGTTGCATCTCCTCCGCACATACCCAATGGTTGATTCAACTAGCAGAGAGCTAGCCTAGAAAAGCAGGTTGCTTTTGGGAAAAATATTATAATAAAAAGTGAACTTTTTTTAAACTCATTTAACTGCGATTAGGTAAATATAGGTAGAAGGATCATAGACGAAATTTTGAAAAATATTTCTATATTACTTACGTTTTTCTTATACAAGTGTGTTTGAAAAACACTTCCTTTGAACTTATTTTATTGATTTACTTTTATTTATCAATTCTTTATCCTCCCGACTTCACTTTGGCAATTCACTTTCTAGAATAAAACGTATCACTTCGAGCGCAACAGCGAACAATAACATTTTAAAGAAACTTCTTCAAATTGATGAAAAACCCTTAAGATTCTAAAAATATGTTATGAAAAATTGTTGATTTGAATAACTGATTCTTCTAAAAATGAATAAAATATTTTCTTCAATATCACCTACGGGATCTAGTTAAGTCAACGATTTCAATTTGTCAATATGACGAAATTTCATTCGTTTGAATAAAATACTAAATCGGACAGCAGTTGAAGAAATTTATTGACTTTGAATATTAAATTTTCAATAAAACGAAAAGTTTTATGAAAAATTGTCGATTTGAATAATAAATTCTTCAAAGATTGACAAAATATTTTCGTCAATATCACCTACGCGATTTGGTTCAGTGTTCCGAAGGGGATTCCGGCGAATACGAGCACTTATCGCTTTGACCACATTTTTTGTTCGAACTGAACGCGGACGACCTGATCTTTGGTGGTCGTTAATTCCTCCAGTTTCTGCGAATCTTTTGATGGTTCGATAAACAAAAACACGGCTAATTTGCAGCGGCAGGAAGGTTTTTAAAATTGACTTCGCATCCAGTCCACATTTATGCAGCGCAATTACTGCAATTCTATTCTCTTTATCTCCCCATTCCATGTTGACACCTCAAAATTTTAGCTTGCACTGAATTATTATTACAAGTAGAAGAGCTACTTCACAAATTACTAAAAAAAAAATAACGGAACTTGCTAACCCAAACGTGTAATACAGGGTGTTTCAATAATTATGGCTACACTAGGTATTTTGCTGAAACAGTTTCCTTCGACAATTTAAGCCAGGAAAACTCAGTTTCCCAAATTGCTTGTATTTCTGTTTGTATTTTATCTACTATTTTGGATTTGGCTTCCTCATTTAAGCTTTTACAAAAATGTAGTAAATTTAATTTGGTGGCAGTAGATTTAATTTTGAAAAAAATGCAGTAGATCTACTGCAATTGCAGCAAAGTGGCAACGCTGCTCGCGAGTTCTTTGATAACATTTTGAGAGTAGATTCCCTGAGAGTACTCTAGCATCGGTCAGGCCTATAATAAAACGTTTACTTGTTTAAAAATTCTTTAAACTTCCATTTTACTTTGGGTGGCGTTCGTTAACCCGAAATGTATGCATTTAGGTGGGAATTAAGTTTAAAAGGAGTTGATTGTCGCGGCTTAAAATGTAACATATCGGTAAGTGTATGTATCTACTCGCTTGATAGATTTAAAACCCGACGATTAAAATCATATTCGCACCAAGATATTGCTGCTAGATTTACATAATGTACATTGTACTGTACATTATACTTGTGGTTTTCTATCGCACTATATATTTAGTCGCAAAAGTGGGACATGCAATTTTCAACACGAATACGAAAAAAACGTTGTTTCATTCGTTTTAATTATCTTCATTTATAATACACGGCTGAGCAAATTGCTATTGGCCTTGAATTCGTCGAACCAAACCAACCATTTTTTTTTTAAACTAACCATGTTTATCTTTGTCGATAAATTTATTACAAATAATGTCATATTCATTAAACAAATTATTTACAATCCCTAATACGTAGAGCTCATTATGTATCTGCAACAATTTTTGTTTACCAGGTACCTGGTGCTGGAGCAACATTGATGGAAGCAGCTGATTTGATATGTCCAGGCAATGGGGCAGTGTGGATAGCACCACGGTTCTTAGCCACATAAGTAGCTCCATGTCCGGCCAGAGAAGGGGCAACAGCAGCAGCATGTTGCGTAACACCTACCTGCTGGGCAACATCAATACGTTGGGCAACAGCAACTTTATGTGCAACAGATACCTGATGTGGAGCAATTCCAACCGCAGCGGGGATATGCGAGACAAAGTTCACAGCAGATGGAGTATATGGAACTCCAGCAGTGTTAACACCAGCTGGGACACCAACCCATACTGGTTGTTGAACCCATTGTTGTCTTTGAACGCCAATTCCTCCGTATGGGGCAATGCCATGACCAATCGAATTGACACCACTTCCAAGAGCATTGTAACCTAGACCAACTCTGTTGGCAAGTCCTAGTCCATTTTGGCCAACACCTAGATAGACACCAGCTGGTTGCATCAGTGCAGGACCCTGATAGATGCCGGATGATTGGACTCCCATGGCAACAGCCAACACGACTACAGCAGCAATAGCGAACTGTAATCACAAATAAATATTGCATTATTTTTGGTGTCCCTATTTAATTGATAGTTCAATCACTTACCTTCATGTTGATTTTTAGAGCTTTGTTTGAATAACTGTTCAATGAGTGAATTGAATTAGTTCTGATTAGGCTAAGCTAATGCGTTCAACTTTTATACTTCAAGTTTAACCCTTCACTGCTAGGTATTACAAATTTCACCAATCGAATATGACTGTAGGTATAAGCATGTAGGTACCTAATGGTATTGTGCTTTCAATCGCTCTCTGGCACTGATTGCAGTTTTATTAGACTTGAATCACGTTTGTGTAGACTTGAGTAAAAAACATTAATATTTCCGCAAACGATAAGAAGGTCTTTGGTCTAAATTTCGTCAAGTCTCAAGACATTTTTGTTCATTACATATGATCTGCAACTGGGCTTGTTTCGATTTTGAATTATTATCTTATGATTATGACTTAATTGCAGATCGAATTATTTCGTAATGGAAACCGACTCACCAGGTAGACCATAATTCTTATTTTAATTACCTCTCGAAGAACTTCGGTTACAAAAAAATCAAGTATGTACATTGTACGGTTTGGTGAAATCCGATCCTAAAGAACATTCAGTCGGTTCAATTTTCGTCTATGCTGACATTTCAATTATGTGGCTGACGTATTAAAAGTGACGTTACGGTGATGAAAATCGACTTTTCTCAATTGTACTGAAAACTGAAACAAAATTGTACTGAATAGTACTCAAATTTCTTAAATTTATAAAACCAAAGGAAAACATAAAAAATTAATATTTTATTAAAATAAAAAAAAAAAACGAGTTATCATCGGCCAGTTTTTATAACCTCCCCAGCATTCAAGTCTTGCAAAATGTTAAGGAATTATTATAATGATTTTGTGCGTGCAGGGAAGTCCTTTCACAAAATTTCATTCGCCTAGGTCGATTCGTTTGGTTGAACCCTGTTGTGTTTTTAAAAGACAGATAGACCGACGGGCGGATTGACGTACATGGCTAAATCGTTTCAGAATTGCATCCTGATTCAGAATATTTATGACTTATAGGGTATAGGGTATAGGGTGACTTCTTCTTGGTGTTAGAAATGTAAGTGAATACTTATACCTTCCAGTGAAGGGTGTTATAAAGGCCCATTTAATTGAATCTAAAGCTTAGTACGCAGTTTGAGCGAATCTAAATTTTAACTACTCTCCAATTTTTCTCTCCGAACATTAAATAAAATCCTAGCTAAATTTTGACATAGAGTGCGCTGTGAATATAAGTGTCACAGAAAACAGCTGTCCGTTGAAAATAACTTCCTTCAAAATTTCATCAACGCGAAAATGCCTTATTATTTTCGTTGCACTTTCTTTTTTGCTATTCCTTGATATCAAATTTATCACTTTGACAGAAAGTAATAAAAAATATTAGCGAATAGATTTTTGAAAAAAAATTTTTGCAGTCACTATTAGAATTGTTTGAAGAAACTTTTTGCATCAAAATAGTTTTTTTTTTGGACCGAGGAAAAAAGTAAAAAAAGTAGACTTTTACAAAAGTTCCAAATTTTCAATGGGTACTTAATCGGTTAAGGAAAGTTTTGTATCATTCAAACGGAATTTAAATGACCTTTTCATTGATGCCAAAATTTACATGAAGTAAGTTTTAAATTATGAGCAGAATTAACTTTAGTTTTGTCAAAATACTTATGCCGGCCACTGTACATGCAGTACAGTCTGAAATGAAAATTTAATTTTTTAGCTGAAGCAGCACACCGCTCGGCAAAATGGATTCGCTTGAATTTAGCTCAGCTAAATAATTTTGGAGACAATTTTGTATGTGAGCTAGAATTTAGCACGAGCAGCGTACCAAGCTCAAGGTAAGTATAGGTCTTATAGACGCCGGATAGGAACTTTAGTCCATGTACATTCATATAAACAGATTAAGACTAATCTTTGTATAGTCGTGTTCAAAATCACTTGTCCAAAGGTCGATTGCGATGAGTAAACTGTAGACTTTGTACAGAAAATCTACCATTGTCCACGTGATTTGAACCCGACTGTACCACATTCAGATAACAATCTAGGTACAAGGTACTATAGAAGTTCTTCATTTTCAAGCTTATTTTGTAAAGATCTGTTTTATTTATAGAGCTGTGGCAGCCTAAAGCATAATAAGATGTTCTAATAGTGCAGACATTACGCCTGTATTCGATTCTTTAGCTTTTTTTTAATAATAGCTATTTTGATAAGAAAACATTCTTTAAACGTTTGCGGGAGAATAAGAAGAAATACAAAAAGCACCCGCCTGGACAATGCGGTGTAGGATCTGAAAATATGAACTCGTTGCATTCATTTTGCATAAGGCCTATTTCAGCCCAAAACTCAGAAATAGAAGTATGTACCTATTTCTATCGTAGTCAGATATTCATGATTGAAAAAAACCTTAAGACAAATTGAACGATTGAATTTACTTGATCGTCCAAATGGAACTTTGTGAAAAATTTTGCAATGAGTTCAAATGTCTCCGAAATCAAATCGTTTTTCCACATCTTCGAGAAATGCAGCAAATTTCAAAAAAATATTTTTAACGAAGTACGGTGAGTAATGAATGCATTCAGAATTTTAAAACAAAGGAGTGCGTTCAGCTTATTTTTGTTTAATCCTTATATAATGTCTGATTTGAAAGATATATAAATAAACTTTCAAAAATTAAAAATAGTACTGAAAATTGAGAAGTGGTACCTGCGTACTCGGAAAAGTCAAATTGTACTGAATTCAGTACAATAGTAAGCCTTTTTGCAACTATGTATACCAACAAATCTATAATTTTCGCTCAGAGGAAATCTAATCCAGACAAATACAGAAGAAGTCGCCAGGGCGCTGCCTTTGGTTGAGGATGGACGAAGTGTGCGGTATGCTGCTGTTATGATCAGGAAACCGAAGACGACGCTAAGAACAGAAATTAAAATGTACAGGGAAACCCACTTCTGCACCCGGCGTGAAGGCTCGGGTCGCCCCCAGAGCAACATCTGCAAGGTATGATCGATATTTGGTGACTCAAAGCCTTCGAGATCATCACCAAACAGCGGTTGAGCTGTCCCACAGACTTAGATCCGTCAGAGGAACGGATGGGAGGGCTCAAACGGTGAGGCGGGGATTGCAATTGGTGGAGAGTGGCCTGAGAGCAAGCAGACCTGCTGGTGTACCGAAACTCACGGTACAGCACAAGCGACGTCGGATGGAATTTGCTGTCACCAACATTCTGGAGGTATATGTGGTCGCACCACTTATTGGAGAAAACTTCCCTCTGGTGCATGACAATGCTAGACCGCACGTTGCCAGGTGCGCTGCCGACTTTTTACAAGAAGTAGAAATCGACGTCACGGCTTGGCCTTTGATGAGATTGGATATGAATCTGCTGAAAAGAATGATTAGGAAGCGACCTGCCCTTCCAGAGAAGGGCTCGAAGATTGGGAGAATTTGAACGACAATATCGTAAGGAACCTTATCCAAGCTATGCCCAGGCGGATTTAAACTTTATTAGATGTTCGGGGAATGGGCGCAGTAGCGCAGTGGTTAGTATGCTGGACGACTGTGTGAGGGATCCCAGGTTCGATCCCCGGAAAAACACAAATTACATCTTAAAGTTTTTTCTACTGCGCCACCGCCGAGAGTATAACTGTCATGAAAAAGCTTCTCAACTCAGCCGTTCGGACTCGGCATAAAATTGTAGGTCCCTTCCATTCGTCCCAAAAATAGAAACTCACACAAAACGAATGGTTGCGAGAAGTTAGGCCTTGGGTGTCTTCCCGCCTGTTGCGCCACCTATTTATTTTATTTATTTATTTAGATGTTCGGGGAGCAAATACCCCCATTACTAAAGAAACGAGGATTCTTTAGAAAAATAAAAAAATGAAAAGGTTCGTGGCCTTTACCATTAAAAACAGTGTTTGAGGGTCTTTGCTCTGTCTTAGCCTTGGCAGGAATATCAACTTTAGAGAATTTCATTCAGTCCTGTTTCTTTTATGAATCTGAGAATGACTATCTGGTCCATGGTTTGTATATCCTTATATGTTATCTGGTATTTGCCCAGATGATTAATCCTCTTATGGGTCAGTGCCCCACAGGATTCCAAAATTTAATTTGGTGTTTAAGCGATCTCATCGCAGAATCTGCAGAGACCTTCTTGCAAACTTACATAAGGTGAGTTTATTTTCACATTTTTTATCCGTTACAGCTTTCGCAAATTGAAATAAAACGTTTAAATACCTACATTGAGAGCACAATGCCGCTGAATGAATTGAGGTAGATCCATTGGAACGCCGATGACAGTTCAATGACAAATCATTGAGCACGTTGAAGATTCTAGTTAACTAAGCCTGACAGTTCTCTTACTTGATGTCTCTGAAGTCTGAGGGTTACCGATGGATAATTTGAAAATGTTTCCAAAAAAGGTCGCCCGAGCCAAAAAATGCGTCCCAACCAATTTAACGAAAAAAAAACTGCTTTCAGGTTTAAATTATATCTACAGTTTATTAATAAAAAGAATAAAACAGAATTTAGATGATTCTTCTTTTGTTTTGTTGGTCATAAATCAGGGGTGGTTTAGAAAATTCGGAAAACCCCAAATGAAAAGCCAGAAAATCGAAATTTCCATTTTGTGTGCGAATATACACCACCAATAATCGCAAAGCTGGAAAACCACCAAACCGATTGAACTCAAATTTTGGGAGAATCTTTGTCATTAGCCCAAAGGAGTTTCTGTGAAGTTTGGTCAAAATTGGACGAAGGGGAGTGACACTATCTCATAAACCACTGAATATAATGAGCTCAATTATTGAGAAAATCTTTGTTATTGGCTCGAATGTGTTTCTGTGAGATTTGGTAAAAATTTGATGAATGGGTCCAATACAAAAAAAAATGCATTTCAAAAGTTGTAAGATTGTTAACATTGATGTGCATTGTTCATACAAATTGGAATAGGGTGGGATTGGAAATCAGGGAATGGAACGACCCATACAAGTAATTTAAAACAATATAGCTTTAGCTTTAACATTTGGTAAATTGACCTCAATTTTTATGTGTAAATAAAAGTTTAATATAACCACCAAACAAAAAGGTTTTTTCCATTGCGCCACCATTCGCGAACTACGTCAGGCCACGAGCAAATAATCCTAGGTATACGATTAAATCTTTGACCAAAGACTCGTATTAGGTTATGGTTCACACTCACTTTGTGATTTTGATTCCATATAGTGTCGGTAAGCATCGGGTAAATAGTGCGTCTAGGCAGATGTGATGGTTCGTCTACTGATGAGCCCACCCACCACATCAATCGGGCCGAAACGCATTTGGAGTTAAGGCCACTTAAATGTTTATAATAATATTTAATGACTTACTGCCAAAACAAGTTTTCGCTAAACAACTTGTTAGACTATTTAACACCATACGTACCTATACTTATAGACAGTTATACTTATTTTAGTCAGATATCACCTATCCCGTACGCGCAATATTGACATCATCAAGACAGACAGAGGAAACACCAGCATCTGTCCACTCCCTATAGGACAAAACGACACGATTGACAGCAACAATTTCGAGGCAGTTAAGGAGTTAACCTACCTCGGAGTGAATGTGAACTCCATCTTCACGAATGATGCCCTAGTGGAGATCCGACGAAGAATTACTCTTCTTAAGGACTCAAAACTCCTAACTCGAAGGACGAAAAGTAGACTTTACAAAACCAGTTCTGCTGTATGGCGAAGCTGATATATACTAAGCTTCTTCGAAAGTAAAATTCTTCGACGGATTTTTGATCCTGTGTGCAAGGAGGGCGAATGGAGGAGAAGATACAACCGCGAACTCTATGAGCCGTACCGAGATGTAGTCCATAAAGTCAAAATACGTCGACTACATTTCACATTCAGCGAATGGATAATAATGCTCCAGCTAAGAGGATCTTCGATTCCCTGCTTCCAGGTTCAAAACGACAAGGAAGACCGAACCTGCATTTCAAAGACTAAGCCATCGCGGATGCCAGAGCGCTTGTGACGTTCGATTATGTCCCAAAGTTTGACACAATTTTTGACATGGATCGTGCATGTGGAATAGTAGGTTAAGTAGGTACGAGTACGTACCACGAAAAGTGTCTTCCGACTATAAATTAGTGACGATGACGAGTTGTTAGAAACTCTATCATCGGAGAACCTGAACAATCATTACGGAGCTGCTTTTAGGTCATATATTATAGAGATAGATATAGCCGACAAAAGTATTTTAAACTAAAAATCAAATAAGGCGTGCGTGAACTTATCTAGAGTCTGACTTTTCTATACACCTATAGAAACATAAATGTATCTATCTTCCGCTCCTAATTAATTTGTGTCGTTGGCATGCGCCTATTTATGTTGGATTGAACAGCGAATAGCATTCATTTGTCATCCGCATTAAAACAAAGAACGTAATTACCAACAGAAAATAAGACCGCACAAAACTGCCCCCTCTGGACTTCTATTCAAATCAGAACTTTTCCACAAGTGCACTAATCATTTAGCACACTGTAATTTCCTTATTAACAAACGCAAAGTGTATACCTAATAGAGAAGTGTTTTTTTCAGCATGTTCTATACATTATGTATAGGCACCTATACCTACTTATATCTCCTAAGCGTTAATTAAATTTGAACGCTAATTCATAACTAAAAATTAACCCAGAGATACTTTTGGAACAAGTGTACTGTGCTATGGGCTTTATATTGACTTGAAGATTGAGCGGACAGCTCACCTACATTATGTATATCGCGATGCGGAACAGATTGGACCAAAGATGCTTCTTCTATGTAGGTATCTAAGAAAAAAAAATAAGCTATTCATCGGCGGCCAGTGTCAACAACATGCTGAAACAATTAACCTCTTCAAATGTATGCAATGTCACACACATCATAAGTCAAATTATGTACTGTATCCACAGCCGGCTGATTTGAGTTTGTCATCCTCAGAGATGCTGCTTTTTTATTCAGCTAAATAGTTAAGTGGCTAACAGAAAGCACTAAACCAATTGAATGGAAAAATTATATCTCGGTGCTAGTGAGAGGCATAGATTCACCACCAGTAATGCCATTAAGTGATTGACTGTGAGATGATGAGCACCTCATTCGGATTCGGGACGTGCAAGTGATAACGCAATACACCTCACAAACCCGGACTAGAAGATTTTTGACAATATCCAGATAAATATTATTTCGGCACGATGGCCACTGACAGGGTAACTAATCGAATGTCGTTCGCGAGTGATGGTAGCGTTACGGAAAATGAAACGACTCGGTATGAGCATGACGAAAATCGCGGTAAATGGGCTTCGAAAACGGAATTTCTGTTGTCCTGTATCGGTTACGCGGTTGGCATTGGAAATGTTTGGAGATTTCCCTATTTGTGCTATCGCAGTGGGGGTGGTAAGTTTTGTAACAATGAGAAGGATATTTGCTACGAGCCGGGGAGTGAACAAATAAAATCCGGTCTTTTATTTTGGCCTTTTTTTTTTATCAGGATTGTGTCAGTCAAACCCGTGAATTGTGATTTTTGTGAGTGTTTTCGTGCAAATTGTCATCTAAAAGGACACCTACTAACCCCAGGGTCAAAGCACACAACACATCCGATCAGCTTTTGAGGTTACTTCTCTTGTCATAACATTTGTGGCGGAAATTGTTCTTTCTAATGATTGATGTACTCTCAGTTACTTGGCATGGTGTTCCTAAGATGCGGGACTGTCACTCTACAATGTCTAATTCTCAGTCAAAATTAGTGCTGCGTAGAAATTTGTATTGAAATTCTTTCGCATTTTTCCCATATACACCTAATATTTGCGCGCACATTTCATTAGAACTACCATTGGAAACTATAAGTAGAGAAATAAAAAAAAAGTAAACTACTAGCGGCAAGAGAATTGCGATTTGGGGGGTCCGTCTCAGCTCAGTATATCCTGCCTCTGGTATAGATATATTTTCTTAACTCAAGTAGGTACAATCCGCCGCGTGCTATAACCCTTAGGACATAATGTTAAAGAGGCAATGATTTTAAATTATTGTTTTTGAATTTTGCTACCTCTGTTTCACCATGTCACAAGTTCAGTGATCGAAATTAGATTTTTTTTTGAATTAGTGGATGCTCAAATTGGTTAAGCTCTTTCTTCACTGCGCCTTATACTTAAAATCAAATACGAAATGAGAATGTAACTTATTTCAAAACAAATCTAGTTTTTAGTACAATTGAAGTTAAATCACATACGATACATTCAATTGGTTTGGGCATGTTAAACGCATGTCCCCGACCAGGATTCCACGACGTGCTATGGAATCCGTACCATCGGGCAGGCGTCCCCTAGGCAGGGCCGTAGCCAGGATTTTGGTTCGGGGGGGGGGGGGGCTTGATCCAAATCTTATAAAGAAAAAAACTAAGAATATTCCAATTCATTGATTCGTATTAGTTTTTAAATCGTATGTACTTAAACGAACATAGGTACTTGAATAATTATTTTACACACATTTTTTGAAGCAGAAGACTTCTTGATTTTTTTTTAACATGAGATCAATCACCTTATTTAGATCCACAATAATATCCGAATGAACAGATATCATAGCAAATGAGCTTAACCTTGCATTCTCTATAACGCTTCGGGACATTGTTTTAATCCTTTTCATAGCTGAAAGGGTTTTTGTAACACTATCTGTGGTCACTGGAAGCGTTGCTAAAACCGTAAGCAAGAAATTTATACCTCTAAAGTAAGTCTTGTCACATATATCAAGCAATTTCAAAACTTCGGTAGAAGGATCGCACCAAAGAATATATTCAGCTTTCACAGCTGACAACGAAATTGCATTATCAAAGTAACGGGTTAGCCTGTTAGCTTTTCCATTTCGTTCACTCGCTCAACTGCAGCAAAACCTGGGAGAAGAGCTTGAAACGATGGTAGAACGTCAACGTTGACCATGAATCTGTCCGTAAGATTTTGTATTAACGAGTCTATGTAATGCAAGGAATCAGTATATCGTATGTGTAGACACTTCAAAATAGGCTTCAGTAGAAAGGTTTCTGGATTGGAACGCGCAATGAAGTTCTTGGAGCTCTTAATTTAACTTCAAATAAGTCCTCTACAAGTTGGGATGCGGATTGAAAAGTCTCTCTAAAAAAATCTTCGGTATTTTCTCTGATGTTCTTAAGAGAATTCAGAACTTCTTTTGTGCGGTCGATTGCAGAAACGAAATCTAAGGAAAATTGATAAGGGCAGCGTTAAACTGAACAGATTTTCGCATGTAATGAGGCTTAATAGGAAATTACTTTTTTGGACCGCTGGCTGGCGCTGCCAAAGTGTTGAGATATGGCTTGCACAGTGTACATACCTAGCGTTTGAATACTGTATACCTACCGGGATAGTCTTATTTTTATAGATTTGAATTTAGGGCTTACAGCCCTATTTTGACAATCATTTCAGTTTTAGTTTCAGTTGAGCTATCAGTTAAGCTTTCAGTTAAACTGATGTTCTGCAGTGTATTTAGACATCAGTCTAGTATTCAGTTGAGCTTTCTACTAAAACTTCTGAAAACTTATGGGAATTCCATCAGTTTTAGTCTCAGTTTTAGTTTTAGTTAAACGCTTTCATTTTTGCATTTAGTCATCGGTTTAACGGCTGATTTCTTCACATGAGTACTAGTACCCGGTCTAGCTAGACCTGGTACTAGCTCTGATACTCGGTACTAACGAGAACTTAGTACTTGTGTATTTCTTCACATTGCTAGTACCGGAGCTAAATTTATCAACCGTACTACGACTAATACGTCTAAAAACTGGTCTAGTACCCATTTTTGACTGAAATGTCATAACGGTGACATTTTTATGCTCATTGGACGTCAAACATTTTGCAGGATGACTGATTTTTATTCATAAGAGCAAGTATTTCTTTTAATATTTTTGTTGCTTTCCTGTTGTAAAATAGTGTGTGTTTAGGGGTATCCAGTATTGGATAGCATATGATAGCGTATATGATTGGTTGTTTTTTTCTATTATTGCACATTATGGAACTGAACTAACCAATTCGGTGTTTGCAATTTAACATGAGTTGCACTGATTGTTCGTGGAGACAATCAGTGCAACCTAAATAAATTTGTCCAAATGGCGTGTCATACATCATACTTTTGGCAGTGTGCGACATACACTAGCGGCTGGTACGCAAATGACGTCGGCAACCACTATTTACATCGAATCGATCCACTTGTCATGAATCGTAGAGGGATCTGATCAGCAATTGCTGCTCAGGCAATATCTAACGATTACTGGTAAAATCGTGAATAAAAACGATTACCGACTAAAACTGAATATAAATATATGTAAATAAAATATGTTAACCGTACTGCAATTCGTCCACGTTCGAACGTAAAAAAACGTTACTCTAGACAACTGAAATCGCCGAAAAAATCCACATCGTTCTAAGTATTTACTGTATTCCATTGTAGCATAATATGATAGATGCGCCGCTCAGATCAACGAGTTGCCACCCCTTCTTCACCATTCACATTCTCAATGTCGTCATCGAAATTATTGAACCAATTATCCCTATCGAAAATGAAATCCATTTTCTAATCAACTTCATTAGACTTAAACCTACGATGTATTTACTTTTTGACAAAAATAGGCAAGAGCGAAAGCAATGAAATCGATCTAATTCAGGTACTAACGACGTTAGACTGCCGATTTTGAGGGTAAAGCTAATACCGAGTACTAACTAATACCGGTACCAAATTCAGCTTAGTACTTCGTGAAGAAATGACCTGATACCTAGGTATTTGAGTATCAACTTTTGGTCTAATACCGGTACTAGCGCTAGTACTTTGTGAAGAAATCGGCTGTAACAAGCTTAATTGATAACTCAACTAAAACTGAAACTGAAATGATAGTCTTAAATTCGGCTTTAGAAAATTTTAGTTTTTTGTCTAGACTTTCGGGGGGGGCTTCAGCCCCTCAAGCCCCCCCCTGGCTATGTGCCCCTAGGTAGACCCAGGATGAGATGGTTAGACCAAATTCATAATCTCTCCTCTACCCGTATGGGGATTGCCCTTGATGATTTAGAGTCGATGGCGGAGGATCGAGAGCTATGGAGGGTCCACTTGAGCAACCTACACCCGCGGCCCACTTAATGGACAAGCGGACCATTGAAAATGAATGAATGAATGAATGAATGAATGAACGATACATTCATGACGAATTTGTTTTACGCAGTAAACTTGAGACAATTTGGAAATGCAGATATTCTACGGGATGGCACCCTTTTCTACTTTGTCATTTAATAATTGAAATGGAAAAAGCAAATCTGTTGACTTAGATACTTACGCTACAGTCTGGGGTGGACCTAAGCCTCAATCAACACGCCTCTCCAGTTAGCCCGATCTTTGGGTAACCACCGATTATCCTAGCCGCCTCCAGTTGCGCACTCCAAGTTGGTTGAGGTCCCCATCCACTTGTGCGCGCCATTTAAGGAGAGGTCTTCCTCTACTGCGTTGTCCCTCCGGGTTGGAATCGAAGATTCTTCGGGCCGTAGCGTTGGTTTCCATTCGCTCTACATGTCCTAGCCAACTTATTCCACTGATACACATCAGTTCACCCTTGAGCCTACCTTCGGACGTATTGTGAAATATATAGAGATTCTTTTGTAAGTCGAACAACCCATGCATTGCCTCGCACGGTTTTTCCCTCTCATTACAACCCACAATTGCTTAAAACCAATGTGCACCAGTACCTGTTCTCTGTCCTCCCTATTAACCCTTCCACTTGTGCTGTGCATTAGTATTTTTAGGGAACAAAAACCTCTTGAGCGATAGTAAATTATAAAAAAAAAACAAGCACGGGACCGAAAATGATTTGAAGAATTTTGCCTTTTAACGTCCATGCTTCTGCACAATGGAGCAGGACTGGGATGCTGAGGGTCTTATATAAAGTAGGTATCCTTAGTGTTTCTTGACAAAGTCTTATGCTAATCAGTTGCTTTCTTTGGCAAAAGAAAATGAGTTCACTAAGATCAACTTAAACATGTCCTGATGCACTACGCGTGCATTGACTTTGAAATCATTGGATAAGAGCAAAGCCGATTACGCTGCTGAAGACGAATTAGACAACGAAACCATTAACGAAGACTCTGATTAAATTTAAAATATCCATTAATGGATATTTACAACATGTCACTATGTGTATGCGGCGGGAGCGGTTCAGTGGTTAGTGTGCTTTGCAAAGGACCTCAGTGGATCCCCCGAACTTGGTTTTCTCCACTGCGTTGCGTCACATCTCGTGAACGTCTGACAAATATCCGAGAGTATAAAATAAATGTCATGGAAAAGCTTCTCCATTCAGCCGTTCGGACTCGGCATAAAGTTGTCGGTCGAATACGGATCTGTCGCACCAACTATTTATGAGAGGGAGACCAGTTATTCACTCTCAGAATGGTACTTGCGATTGCGAAGGCTTGGGAGTATGCTACACCTGTTTACGCATGCTTCGTAGATTTGGAGAAAGCATATGACCGAGACCGAGTGCCTCGAGGTAAACTCGGAAATGTTACATGAATGGAGTTGACAGTTCTCTTTTGAGAGCCATTCAATCCCTTGACACAAACTGTAAAAGCAGTGTTCGGGTAAACGGCGTTAAATTAATACATTTCACCGTGGGCGCCTTGTCTCCTCTCCTTTTCATTACTTATATGGACTGCATGTTACAGCGCAACCTTGGCGAAGAACGTTTCGAATTGGGAGATCTGGTCATCCTTGGATCCTCTCAGACTGAACTTCAGCGCGCACTCGATCGGATTGTAGCCGTTTGTGTTGAAGCTGAGATGAAGGTTAACGTGAACAAATCTGAAGTGATGGTCGTCTCTAGAGCGCGTGTTCAATGCACTCTGCATGTTAGTGGAGTCCCATTGAAACGGGTGGACAAATTTAAGTATCTCGTCGGGGTCTTATTCACGAGTGATGGAAGAAGCAATGTCGAGTTTTCGTGTAGGATTGGTCAGACCGGGTCAATTTTGAGACAGCTTGGTCATTCTTTTATTTGGAGGACTGAACTAGGTGTCAAAGCTAAGTTGTCAGTATAATAACGTGTTTATTCCAACTCTTACCGTTGTATTGCTGGTGTGACCCATAGAGATCACATAAGAAATTATACCAGAATACGTGAGGAACTCAATGACGAGCAGCTACTCCTCCGGACGGAGCGGTCCATGCTTCGGTACACGCATGTCCCCGACCAGGATTCTATCACGTGCTATGGAATCCGTACCATCAGGCAGGCAGGTAGACCCAGGATGAGATGGTTAGATCAAGTCCATCCATAATCTCTCATCTACCCGTATGGGGATTGCTTTTGATGAGTAAGAGTCGATGGCGGGGAATCGAGAGCTGTGGAGGGTCCACTTGAGCAACCTATACACCCGCGACCCACTTAATGGACAAGCGGACCATTTAAACATTTAAGTAACTATAATATTCTAATATTAGATTTCGAAGAAAAAACTATCCTATAATCATACTGTATTCGGAAAAATAAATCCTGTGAACAAAAAAATCTGTGGCAACAAGGAAAAACAGCACAAGTCGAATTTATTAGATACAGTGATGGAAAAAATAATAGAAACAAATATTTACATAATGCGAAACCATCATTAACTGCATACAATTTGGTCTATCTCCGAAATCAATTCTACACTTAAATGCTAGGTATAACAGTACTTTGAAATGCTGCGGCAATTTGCTCTTATATTAGCTTTTGGTTTTCGTGTAACAGTAAAAAGAATGAGCAAAAATGTTATTTTGCCTGGAAAAAATAATAAAAACAAACAGTCGGCATCAGTGGTTTTGAAGTAAAGCCCGGTCTTATTTTAATTGAAATAGTGGTAACTTAGTTTATTCTGTAATTTAGTGTTTTTAAGACGAAAATCTTAAAACAGTGAAATTAACATTTTGTAAAATTGGGTCTTGAAGTCCATTACACCATTTCTGAGCGTGGGGTGATAAAAAAAGCTAAGAAAAGACGGCAACAAAATGAATGAATAAAACTAATGTCATAAAGTGTTCTAAAAAAAAGTCCTAAAAAGTATTCACAGCTATCCATTCAAGTCCCAAAGTAGAAACCAGAGACAGAAAACAAAAAAAGACTCCACGATTTGACAAACCGTTTATACGACTATGCAAGAAGAAGCCATTTTCTTTCTTCCACAGACCTAAAAAATGAGTTAAACGCACCAGTTACAAGTACTACAATAAGAAGTAGATTAAAGGAAGTAGGTCTTCCTGGAACAAGTCCCAGAAAAGTTCCATACTTGCCAAAAAAAAAACAAATTAAACAGGGACTAAGTTTCGCAAACAAACACATCCACCGTGCTAATTGAAATAACGTCTTATGGTCGGGTGAAACCATGGCCAATTAGGTTGCTTCCGATGGGAACATTTTACGTCAGACAACCAAAGAATTCCGAATTCGATTCCAAATATACAAAGAAGACATTTAAACATGGCGGAGGAAATTGGATGATTTGGGGGTTGGTCCAGTTTTCATGGTAAAGCATAAAATGTGTGCCGTAGACTACGTGGAAATCTTAAACACTGTTATGCTGCCATTTGCCGAAGAGGACATGCCTATTAATTGGGAGTTAATGCAGGATAATGACCCCAAGCACTCCTCAAAGCTGCCCAAATAATGGTTTCGTAAAAACAAAATCAATGGTATGGAGTGGCCATCACAATCTCCTGATCTTAACCCGATAGAATATCTATGGGGCATTCTTAAGCGCAGGATCGGCGGCTGCAGAGCCAAAAACAATGAAGAACTGTGGTCAATTATTCAAAATGCATGGCACTCTATCACCCCTATCGGCAATTCCGAGGGAAAAATGTTCCCCCCGAATATTTTTTGTTCCCGGGAATTAAATCTACCAATCGTGAATTTCCATCGGAATTTTTTTCCCCGGGAATCAGAAAAGTACTTTCGAAAATATGTTCGAACGTTTTGACAAGAGAGAGATTAGAGTTTTTAAAAAATTAAAATAATATTTTTGATATATTTAGAAGTGCGCATTTTTTATTAGCGATGGAAGAGCATGAGGAAGTGAAGAGGAAGACATAGAATCTTCGGACCTTAAACAGACCAGCACCAGATATCTTATAGGTGAAGAGCTAGAGGAGACCTTTGAAATATATTTAGGAAGTCGTCAATTTAAAGCCCTATTTATATGGTAATTTTAGTTTCAGTTTCAGTTGAGCTATCAATTAAACTTTCAGTTGAACAGTTCGGTTAGAGTGCTTTTAGACATCAGTTTAGTATTCAGTTGAGCTTTCAATTTAATCGTGATTAGCCGAAGGTTAGAAGATTATTTCTACCAAAACTGACAACTGAACTAAAAACTTATGGGAATTTCAGTCTCAGTTTCAGTTAGGCGCTACAATTTTTGCATTTGGACATCAAATGAAATGATCGTCTAAATGGGGCTAAATGTGGATTTGTGATTAAGACTTAAGGTGCTAGTACACGTCATGAAGCAAGCCGCATACGTTTGTAGCTCTGACGTCAACAGAGAGTGCACAAAGAGAGCTTGTACACGGCATGTAGCCATTGGGACCATACACTGCTACATACATACGTGGCTTGCTACATGCCGTGTACTAGCACCTTTACCCGTCTTTGCCGCAAACCAAAAAATCATTCAGAGTTTCCCCATTACTTGCTAAGCGCATGATTGCGCTTTTTGCTGAAGTCGGCTACCAGGTTGGAGAGGGAAACGACCACGAAGTTGGATTAGGCCAATCATCTATTTACAAAATGCTTTGCTTTTTTTCTTTGTATAAATTCATTTGCTATATCCGGATATTTTTCCATATGATTTAGAATAATCTGCAGCTGTTTTGTACTTGTTGTGTTTGACCTTCATTAAAACTGACAATATGCATTATTTTTTCTAAATATTTTGCAGAAAAACACTTACATTGCTGCTCTTTAGCTAAAGTTCCCTGACGAAATGCCAGCGGAATATTTCGGGGAAAATTACGATAATATTTCCATCGGAAATTTATTCCCGATAGCTATTTTTCCGACGGAATTTTTTGTTTGATTTCGAAATCATTCACGATACCTATTTTTTCCGACGGAATTTTTATTTTCCCTTTCGAAAATTGTTTACGATACCTATTTTGTGAAAAAGGGAAACATTTCGGGGGAAATATTATTCCCGATAGGGGTGTATAACTCCCGAAACTTGTACCAAGTTGGTTGATTCCATGGGACGAAGACGAAGATGTGAATCAGTTATTAAAAATAAGGGCACAACAACCAAGTATTAAAAGGATATGAAACACCTTTAATGTAAATTAATTCCTCACAGAAAAAAAAATTAATAATAACACGTTTCTATTATTTTTTTTCCAGGCCAAAATTAAGGAAAACCAGAATCGCCATTTCCCTTCTTTTTTTATTAAAAACTTGAATGTCACATTTCCTTATTACATTGTATCAAAATTATTAGTATGGGTTTAGTTTATCTTTTTTCCCGAAAACATTTTATTTTTTCGATAAGCGACGAAGAACAAGCTTGTTTCTATTATTTTTTCTATCACTACCTACAGCTACAAGCTACAACGAGGTAAAAAAAAATAACTGCGGAGAGATTTCAGTTCGAAAAGAATGTTGTTAAAATTTAGGCTGAAGTGCGTAGGTACTCGTACTATTCGAGTAAAACGATTTGCTTAATTTTATTTGTGATCAAATTATTTGTAAGGCCAGATTTCCGCACTCAATTATTTTATTTCGTATTACACAGTAGAGATATATATAACATAAATTCATTGTTTGAAATGCGATGATTATATGACTCCGTGGCGCAACGGTAGCGCGTCTGACTCCAGATCAGAAGGTTGCGTGTTCAAATCACGCGGGGTCAAACAGCTTTTTTTTTTTTTCCTCAATTTTTTTTTTAATTATGTTTTTTATTTGCAGGTGCATTCCTTATCCCCTATCTGATAATGTTATTCTTCTGTGGTATACCGCTGTTTTTTATGGAAATCATTATCGGACAATTTTCGAGCACAGGGTGCATTGAAATGTTCCGATTGTCGCCAATTTTTAAAGGTAAGTATGCGAATTAATAAAACTAAATTATGTACATACAATAGGTACGTATATATTATAGAAAGCAGCTAAAAGCTATAGGAACTGTTACCAATATTTGTTTGGAGAATTTTAAATCATGCTACGGCTACCTAATACAAATTTGTTCGCTGCATCCGGATTGCTTTCAATTTTACCTGAGAAAGTGTTGCCGCTGCAGTTGAATTAAAAAAAGCGCACCTACCTAATATGTATTTGAGTTTACTTTTCGTAACATACGGGATATTGGGCCGTTGCGTTAGTGTAATAGGACGCGACCGACGTGCGCTGGCACGATGAAAATAGGTTGACGGTTGAGAGGATAAAGGACTTTTTCAATTAGGTATGTGATAAAGTAATAAATTAACATTTGGTGATATTGAGCTGTAGAAAAGTTTTTAGTCACCAGGTGCAAATAAAACAAATATTCAGATCCTGTTGAAGCAAGCAAGATTTTTGTAGCTGTATTTGAAAAGTTTGATATCATCAGCGCAGCGTTTAGAAAGAGAGGGCGGACACTTTCAGGATAGTTTATATTTAGGATGAAGGGAAGGGGACTTAAATGACTGCCTTGTGGTCTTGTGGAACACTAGAGGTGGCCGAGAAAGTATCCAATAAGACGGGCGTTAGATCTTATCGCCCAAAACCATAACCCCCAAATTAATAAATGTCATAACGCCCAAAAACCACCACATCGCCCAAAATTTAAAGGAATAAAGCGTCGCAAAGCCCAAATAGGATGACATATCTCCCAAAGTAACGCATACACCCCAAATCTGACAGTAAACCCAAGAAGAGGGTTGCGGGGGGGCAATACGTATTAAACTGAAATTTGCCCTCTATTTCCATTTTGTTGTTTATTTTTGGGCGTTATGTATTTTTTGGGCGTTAGTAAAAATAATGTCATTACGCCCAAAATCAATGTCACATCACCCAAATTTCAGTAAATTTTACAACCAGAAATTCTTAAGAAAAAATTTGGGTGTTATGACATTTTTATTTTGGGCGTTATCACCTTAGGCGATAAGACCTAACGCCGATAAGACGGACATAAAGAAATTTTATTTAAGATAAGAGCATATAATTTCTAAGCAATATAAACGGGTTCAAAGCTGAGGGTAAACAATTTGAAAAGGGTTGATAAATTAGTGGGAAACATTGACTATAAGCTGAGGTAGGATTTATGACAAAGCTTATTAGACTTACGCTTACGCTTGTTTTACTTGATGTAAGCTTCATTTATGTTATTTTCCAACTTACCGATAGGTATTAATCTTTCCCAAACTCAAGGAGTCATTAGAGGAGTTTGAATAAAGCCTGGCGAAATTGAAGCGAATATTTGTTGACTTTATCGGAGGAATCTTCTGACGGTTATTCTGTGATGATAGCAAATTTCTGCTGGAAAAGTTGTCCCCCAAAATGATTGTACTCAAAATGTATTTTAACGATCATTTTAGATTCTAATCATCAGCTGTCCATAGCGTGCCAAAATCAGTTTAATTGGAGTTGGAGCCGAAGCATGCGCGGCTGAGGATAAGAATAAGAAGGATAGAATTCTGGACCTAGGTATATCACTGATGTTGGTTGACAGTTACCAAGCTTCTTAATTCAGTCAAAGGAGTCAAAAATGCTTGGCTATAAGTATAGGGACTACTGTCAGTGGAATTGTTGATTGAGTTGAGGCGGATAAGGTTTCATTTTCATGACATTATTTTTGAACTTGAAGCCGCAAACATTGGCGACAGATAGTTCGATTGAGTTAGATAGTTCATCCACACTCTTAGATAAGTCTTCGAACTTTGGGGTGTAGTATTTTTTTAAGCACCCCCTTTTTTGTAAAGGGAGAGCATCAAAGGAGTCACAACAACACTTCATCGCAATCATAAAGAGTGTGCAGTGCAACCAATTTCCTTACACAATCACAATCGAATACAAAGTCACCTCTATTGTCAGTTCAGTCACTCAACACTCAAGTGAGCTCTAGTTGCGTAGCTTGCTTAACTCGATACTCGGGGCGTAGAACGATTTTCCGTATGCTTTATTACTATTAATAGGGGTATTCAATTAAACGCGTAAAAGCCTCGTAAACTGCGTAAACTGCAGAAATATACACCCTCGTAAATGAACTGTCAGATTTTGTATGGAGAATTGTTTACGCAGACCTCATAATTTTCTGCGACGATTTAGGCTCGGAAACCAACCGTGGAAAGTTACGCAAGTTACAAATGTCAAACAGCCCGTATGGATTGTTTGTTTGTTTGTTTCCAGATTTACAGTCGATTTACGCGGTTTACGCAATAACATTTCCGAGGGGTGTTCATTTAAAGCACCGCAGAAATTTATACATTTACGAGCTGCATACATTTATCAGATTAAGTGAATACCCTTAATATCACTTGTCGCTCACATACGAGTACGTTACATGTAAACTCAGTAATACCGCATTGCTTTGACATAATTGACGTGAGGTAGGTCTGTTCGTTATGGGAATTAGGTGAGATAAAAATGCAACAAAAGGCATTGACCAAGAAGTAGGTAGTTGGAATTTGCAAGTTGCAAATACATAAGTGAAGAAAATATTGACATATTATAAATGGACTGAGAGAAGACAACTTCGCTTCGGTTCCAAAATTAGCGCTAGCTCTTTTGGCTCAGAGCCGAATAGTTTGGAAACTTTTTCTTAGATTGACATCAGTTGTAAACAATAATGCAACAATTTCAATTTCTATCGTTTTACTTATCAAAGTTACTCAACCCCAATAGGTGTCTCTAGTATTCTATATGGAGAATCCCAAGATGGTTCATATATTGTTGCACTTATTTTTCGCTTCGAACCACGAGCGCTAGTTTTGCTGATTGCGTAATTTTCTGTATAGAGATTGGCCGCGTTCCATTGACCGCTAGATGACTAGCGCGCATGCCAAACTCCATATAAAAAAACTGACATTTCCCAATATGTACTAGAGTTCTAGCGCAAATAATGAAATGACAGTTTTTTTTTATATGGAGTTTGGCATGCCGCTAGTCATCTAGCGGTCAATGGAACGCGGGCATTGTATGGAACTAACATTTGACACTGACAGACGGTAATCCATCCATACCATTTATTATGTCAATGAGTGAAAAATACGTCGAGTGGTTAAAGGTATAAACACAAACTGAACATTAGATTAATAACGAGTAACGCTTACGAGTTTTGGTTGGTGTCCCAGAGTTTTTAGTGCCTAGTCCAGAAGATTGTAAGCTTGTATTCCCACCTAGGGTGAAAGCAAACTTTTAATGAGATATTATAATTGTTATTTATTCACCCATAGCCTGCTGTTATCCATAAACCGTTATCATCACTATACACGCACACATTTTTGTAACACTTTTCGTCTTCAACAGGAACCGGATATGCAATCGTCGTGGTGAACTTTCTTTGTTCCTGTTACTTTTCCGTTTTGATCTCCTACCCGGTAATGTTTGTAAAGAGGATCCTTAGCAGAGATCTACCCTGGGACACTTGTAATAACGCCTGGAATACAGATCAATGTGTAGAAGTTCTTGAGGTAGAAATGTATGTCCGTAGGTCTTAAAAGTTTCGATCAAAATGAATTTTTCATTACCAGTTAGCCAAGAGGAACTACACCGACAAGAACAGTTTCCGAACACCTGCAGATGAATTCTTCCAGTAAGTATGCAATACAATTTGAAACATCCCTTAATAAACCATACCAATACGACCCCAATGAAGAGCTCTTCCTCCCACAGTCTAGAGATCTTGAAAATCTCCAGCGGTATCGATAATTTGGGTACAATCGTTTGGCCGTTATTTTGGTGCCTGGCATTTACATGGTTCGTTGTCTACATAAGTATTATTCGAGGAATAAAAACGGTTCGTAAAGATTGACTTGTTATTTTTTAAGCAATGAGCTTTTCTTATGTTTTTAGGTTGGAAAAGTCGTCTACTTTACAGCAACATTTCCGTTCTTTATTTTAATCATCTTATTCATCCGTGGTGTAACACTGCCCGGTGCTATGAAGGGCATCATCTTTTACATCAAGCCAGAGTGGTCTAAGCTTTTGGATCTTAAGGTCTGGGCAGATGCAGCAATTCAGATATTTTTCTCTCTAGGACCTGGATGGGGAGGCATTGTCAATATGTCCAGTTTTAATAAGTTCCATAACAATGCAAAGAGTGATGCCATTCTCATACCAATTATAAATTGCTCGACAAGTATCTTTGCAGGATTTGTAGTGTTTTCTGTGCTAGGTTATCTTTCAGGTATGAGAAAATGTTACACAATTTTGAGCTGCCAGTATATGTATAGGTATCCTTTTTAATTTTCAGAGCAATCTGGTATTCCAGTTGCGGATGTGGCCACTTCGGGTCCAGGCTTAGCTTTTGTGACGTATCCACAAGCGATTTCAATGTTGCCACTGCCTAACGTATGGGCGGGACTCTTTTTCACCATGCTTTTCCTGTTGGGACTGGATAGTGTGGTATGTATTTCGTTGTGGTATGATTTTAAGGTATAATTCCTCTTTTTCCTTTACAGTTTGTCCAAATAGAGGCCATCATTTCGTCGATACTGGACGAAGTTCCGACCATAAGGAAGTACAAATTTTTCTTGACACTAGCATCATGTTGTGGGATGTTTTTGATGTCAATTGTAATGGTCACAGAGGTAGGAATGAAAGTCTAGTTCTTATTTTCCACATGTTAGAGTTAGGTATCGCATGTAAACCACATAACTGTCAGACCACAGCACAAAGACGACTATAGTTCGCAGCAGAACATTAGTATAATATAATTTCGTCCTCTTTTTTTACTGTCACTACTTTTGTACTAAAATTTAATTGTTACTTACCATACCGCATTGGTAGAACTGTCTGTATCTATTTAAGTACTAAAATCCCTATCATTTTTGCCCGAATAGATGCGAAAAGTAAAAAAAACAGTAGAAAGTCGTAGATTGATTCAACTTGCGCTCTACAGCGACAAGCGTCAGGCTACAGTGTACTGCGCATCGAGTATACCTACATTAAATAATTATTTTGACTTCTTTCAGGGCGGCATGTACATACTGACACTTTTAGACTGGTATTCTGCGTCAATTTCGGTTATTTTGGTTTGCATTATCGAAGTCGTGATTGTTGGCTGGTTCTATGGCATAGATAACTTCACAAATGACATCTACTTCATGATTGGCAAGTATCCTGGTCGGCTATGGACAGTATGTTGGAAATATATCACGCCAGTTATATTGATTGTAAGTTTTCGTACAGAGGGCCACCCAGAATGGAGTCGCATGTCACGCTGTCAAAATTAACCATGATTTGTCTGATACAATGCGCAGCAAAAGGTAGTTTAATTTTGACAGCGAGACTGATGGCTCCATATTGGCTGAGCAGTTAAATAACAATCTGTCACTTTTTATCTTTTAGGGCATTTTCTTTACATCCATTGTGTTCAATCGCAACGTAACCTACAACATGTATGAATACCCCAGTTGGGCCATTGCTGCCGGTTGGTGTAGTTGTGGAATATCATTAATCTGCATTCCCATATACTTTCTACACACTGTACTCTCAAGAAGTGGTACGGTCGGGTCAATTGTTAAGTACTTCTCAAAAGCTGTCGATTGGTCGCCAGCAGATCCTCAGCACCGAATGGAATATGAAAGATTCCTAAAAAGTCGCAACAAAGATGTTGAAATGTGCGTTAGATCGTAATAAGTGGAATTTATATAACTTAGAACATTCCTATACCGATTCGTATTATAATTTTATTTATGCAAGCACGATGTAAATACTTTACATTCATATACTACAAAGAACTATTTTCTGGCACAATAAATAAAATCGTACTATTATCAAAAGGAGTGTGGTTTTTTTATGGTTTTGATAAGGGTATAAAAACTTGTGTGCTACACAAAGTCAAACATTTAGGGAATTTTTTAAACAAGATATCTACTATTCGCAGTAAAATGTGTAAAATATATAATTCTCTTCAAGATACAAAACGGAACGGTTTTAACAAGAACATTGTAAAGTACCCCAGTTAATTTGCTCCATTTGACCATCTACGAAAACTGAGCAAATTGCTTGGGAGGACACCCAGCACAGGCTTCACCTTTTTTACTACAACTGGCTATCCAACTCTCTTTCTTCTACTTATGGGATCAGGGGCCAGGACCATGTTTCATAAAAATTGACAATTACGACAGGTGACAGGTGACAATTTGTAAACTGACAATTGGACAATTGTCAAATTTGGTGTTTCACAATAGACAATTTTGTATAATTGTCGGAAAATAGCCGATTGACAATTATTCCTAAAATAGCACCGAAGTACCTTTATTTATGTAGTTAAAAAATTGGTGCCCATTTAGAACATACCGCAAAATGCAATCACTCTCTTTATAAGACCCACTAAAATCAAAATATCTATAACAATTTTTTTTCAAAATATTACAATGAGTCAATAACAAAACAGCCATGACAAATTTGTTGTTATATTTAACTGACAAAAGTATGTAACCTGTCAATATTTTCTGAAATGAAAATTTGTCAATGAACAAGTTGGCCTGCGATATCTGGTGGCGACGAAAAGAACCCTATCAGACATACAGAAATCTGTCATCGGTAAGCGGTACGTGTATTTTTGTACAGGTAATTTATTTATTTTATAAATGAAAAACTATTTTAAATGTAAACGCCTTGTCGGTCTAAAATTCAAATATCGTTTATGAAAAATAAAATAACCCCGGGTCCATAAAATATGTTTGAATCGTTTAAAAGTTGAATGGAAAATTTCTGTTTTTTTGGATTACCCACTATTTTTTAACTGTTTAATGTTCTTTAAATTATTGTTAATATTCCATTAATTGTGCAGCATTGTCCCAAATACCAATGCCGGGCCCAACTAACCGAGATTTATCTCAGACTTTGTCGATAACCATCTGCGATATTGCAGAGAATATTTTAGTGGCTCCATTCGCGAAGGGGAAGAGCTCGTAAAGGCTGGTTGGTCATGCCCATGATACAAGATTCAGCAAACAGTGATTTAACTGGTCTGGTCATAAATGCATCTTCGATGACTTCAAAACCCCACGAAATCAAACTAAGAATTTTATTCGTGGTTAAACCATTTTGGCTGTACCTATGTAATGTGTTGCATTGAAGTGTGATGTCCTCCAATGACAAGGTATATGAATAGAAGGTAGATAATATATTCCGAGCACTCATTTTCGTTTCGTTCTGCGCATCTGTCAAAGAGGCATGCTTTTCCATACGAAATTGTCCGCCATATCTCATGCGCACGCATATTATTTCTATACGATTATTGCACAGTCACAATTGGCCGCCATTGCGGGATGCGCAATATATTACCTTCTATTCATATACCTTGCCCTAATGAGACCTTCGATCCGACACTTTTTCTTTTTTCCAATAGTAGGCGTATATTTTTGAGAATCTATAGCTAGCTCACTTTTACTTTTACATGCAAAATTGTTATACTCACTTTTGGTTTTGTTATACTTACTTCCCAAAAAAAATACGCCCAGTGTAAACTAGTTATAGGAATTTTGTTTAATGATTTTACTTAAAAAATGCTTTAGATTCTTTTGCGTACATTTTTTCGATGATCTGTCAAATTTGTATGTCTAGTAGGGTTCAAATTGTTGCCGCTGGGGTACACCATCCATTTCTCAATTGTGACTCGGTAAATTGATTTCCACGCCACCTACCAAGATTTTTACGTACCCGAATCACAGGACAAGTTCTGCGACAACTGATTTTATCACAGAAGTTCCTACTAAAATAATTATAAGTTGGAAGTGCGCGCAAAATATTCTAATTTAAATTTATTGTATAGACGTTAAAAAATTTAATATCAGAATGTCGCTACAAAATGCCTAAAGCTAAGATTAGACTGTATGCCAATTGTGCATATGAATGCCAACAGGCAAATGACCAGATTAGCTGTCATGTGACCAAAATGTCCGGACTATCAAAACTGTATATTAGACTATATGACCAAAATTACTAATATGGTCATATTTGCCTTGATGGTCATTTAAGGCATTTGTTATTTATTGCCAAATGTTGTAGTAGGGTAATGATGTAAACACATAACGAATATTAACAAAAATACAAATAACTAGCACAAAACAAATAGATAGCAAACAATTTCTACACAAACAAATTTTCACAACAGGACAAAAGTATACATAACCACAATTACTGCGGAAAAACACAAGACCACTAATTAAACATAAACAAATTAAAAAGAATAGATCAAATAAATAGTTTACACAAATAATAGATTGAATAATCCACAAAAAAGAGAAAGAAAATGAAAATAAATCACAATCCCACGAACTCAAACACCGATGACAACAAAATAATTCTTGTTCCATCAAAAATGCCAGCAATTCCATAACGAAATTTCAATAAAGTGCATATGGGCATATAGGGCTTTATGCTGGCATACGTGCTTATTGTCCGATTACACTATATGCCATTTGGGCATTTTTATCTGTCAAAATCAGCCTGGTAATATGTGGCATTTAGGTCATTAGAGCATATGAGATATGCCCATTACATTGTATGACCATATTTTGACAGGAAAACTGTCAGATATTGGCATTTTATGACCACTTGGCATACAGTCTAATCTTACCTTGAGTATATAAAACAAGTAAAATATTTGTGAGAAACTAAGAGATGTGAATAAAAATCATGCCTTGAAAAATTGTAAACAAAGCACTCGAAGTTAGCAATTATACAACAATTTTATTGTGTTATCTGTTGCCCTTTAGGATTTACAATAATAATATATCTCATATTTGGATTTAATTTTCCCATACGCAGTACATGATTGCGCCAGGTTTTTAGTTGGGAATGTTTAGTCCAAAACAATATATTTTTTCCTGTCCTTGTGAAAAAGGAGTTAAAATTTAAAATAAAAATAAATAAATTTAAAAGAAATTTTTAAACGTAAACGCGAATATGTAATGTCCAAAATATCTGGTTCCCTTGATCAAAAAACAATGTGGCAAAACATAAAAAACTATATTCTTAAACAAGACAAAAGTGAAATTAAAAGCGTTATATTTGGTACGGAAACTTGTAATGATAATATAATAATTGCAAACAACTTCAATAAATTTTTTGTTAAGAGTGTCGAAGACATTGTAAATACCATTCCGTCGACTCCTTTCGTTAACCACGTTGAAGATGTGGAAAGTGTGTTCAAATTTAAAAATGTTACCTTAACTGATGTGAAACAAACTATAAAAAAAAATAAAGAATAAACGCGATTACCAGTTTATGAGTCCTAGTATCTACTTGGTCCAATACTCTGCAGAATTATTAACGGTTCCCTATCTACCAGTAAATTCCCTGAAACCTGGAAAGAGTCTTTGATAACACCAATTGAAAAAATAGCTAATACAGTGAAATGTGAGGAGTTTAGACCTGTGAACGCCATGCCATTGTTTGAAAAGATTTTTGAAAAAGTGGTATTCAAACAATTGTACGAGTATTTTGAATGTAACGGTTTTATAATGGACTTACAGTCTGGTTTTCGAAGGGGCTACTCATGTGAGACTGCCATCAATTTAGTTATTACATCGTGGAAGGAAGAGCTAGCCAAAAAAAGAAGTGTTTATTGTGTGTTTTTAGACTTGAAACGAGCGTTTGAGACTGTTAGTAGAAATATTCTAATTCTGAAAATGAAAAAATACGGTGTTAAAGACGAGGAATTAAAGTGGTTTGAATCCTATCTAAAAAATAGAACGCAAAGAGTAAAAGTGAACGGAAATGTCAGAAGCAATTGGAGTAGAATTTGGTGTGCCTCAAGGATCGGTCTTGGGGACTCTATTGTTTACGATCTACATAAACGATCTTAAGTGCGTTTTAAAATATAGTAAATTGGCTTTGTTTGCGGACGATGCAGTTGTTCACATCTCCGGTAATAATAATGATATAGACAGTAAAGTAAAATTGCAGAAAGACTTAGACTCTATATACCAGTGGCTTAATGAAAATAAACTTAAACTAAATATTGGAAAAACAAAGTTAATGGTGCTGAACGAACGAGGTGATGACATCGATATTAGAATAGACAATGTATCAATAGAAAGAGTAAATGAAATAAAGTATCTAGGTGTAGTTTTAGATCAAAAGTTATTGTTTGGAAATCATGTTGATTATATTTGTAAAAAAATCTCCAAAAAAATAGGATTTATGAAGAGAATTAGAAATCAAATTTCGACTATCAGTGCAATAAATATATATAATGTTATTGTAAAACCACACTTTGAGTATTGTTCAACTATTTTGTTTTTATGTAAGGAGAGTAAAATATTAAGACTGCAAAAATTACAAAATAAAGCAATGCGATGTTTACTAAAGTGCAATAGATACATGTCAATCAGTTATATGTTAAATTCGTTAAAGTGGCTATCTGTAAAACAGAGAATAATAATGAATGTCTTAGTGTTTGTATATAAGATAGTAAACAATGTAATGCCAAAATATTTATTCGATTATGTTCATTTTATTAGAGATTTACAACCATATACACTAAGAAATCGAAACGACTTAAGACTTCCAAATTTTTTAAATGCGAACACACATAACTCTCTTATATATAAAGGTTTTAAGTTATATAATAGCTTGGACAGCCAAATTAAAAATCAAACCAGCCTAAATGTATTTAAAAGATTTGTGATAGATTTTGTTAAATCCAATTATTAATTAAAAAGAAAATCAATTATGTATAAACTTATTATAAATGTAAATAGTTTAATCAAACTAAATAAATAAATACAATACATATATTTGTTATTTTTCAAGCGGCGGCTACAAATTAGAAAATCCTTTGGAAAGAGCCCCTTCCCATCATTATGAACTCTTCTAGGGATTCGGTGCATAGATAAGATATACATGTACATGTAATAAATAACACCACAGAGTTCCCCAGTTTTTGACCGCAAAATCCATTTAATTATGAAAATATTAACTTCAACTTATTTCATTTCAATTATCACGTACTTTTCACAAATTGTTTTCACGAGGGACAGGTACAATTACATTCCTTAGACCGCAACATATTTAAAAGAATCAGCATTTATTTATCATCTTAAATAGCTGCTTTTTGGTATAGATTTACTTTTAAATATTTCTTCTCTTAAATTCACCAATAAACTAGGTAAATATCAGTTTCTATTAATTAAATTTGATTTTTTTATTTTTCGAGCACACAATTTTTCATACGATTTGACAGATAATAGCGCGACTTGTCCTGTGATTAGGGTTCCGCTGAAATCCGCTAGACGCGGTATGACCGAGTGTCAATAGACACACGACCTAAATGTCTATTAAATAAATAAAGTGTAAACTCTTTGAACAAGTCTCAACCCAGACACAAACCCGAAACCATTCCAAACAACCGCTGTAAAAATAACTCCCTCCCGCGCGCCGCTCAACTGACAGTTGACATTTCTCAACAACAATTTTCGATTTGAAACTTTGTATTTTCCGCTGTTCTCTGATAATTTCAATTTTATGTAGTTTTTCGTCTTCAATTTTATTGTTAAATATTTGAAAACATATTTTATATAAAGTGAATATAGGTAGCATTAATAATTTAATCGGTAATTATGTCCAAACGCTCAATGGATGTGGCGAACTCCTACGTCCGCGACTTTAGTCAACAAGCCGAGAAATACACAAATTTCAAACTCGAGGAAACTCTTATTTTACTAAATCGTAGCGCTTCCGTGAGTAAATTATAACAAATATCAACATCACCTGCACACAATTTAAGGCATCCCCATTTTAGCTACTTAGCACAGCAATTCCCCCGCACCATTTCGTCCCCAATTCCTTGGAAATCTCGAAATTCTACGTCGATTTGTATGCGGTAATTGAAGTCCTTAATTCCGACTCAGATGTGATGTGGGCTTGCATCACTGTCCTGCAGCATTGTTCCAAGAATCTAATTGCACGCAAAGCAATTGTAAACGATTATCGATTTGTTCCGCTGTTGGCAAATGTTTTGACAAAGACTACAGCGCAGGTAAGTGACTCAAACTGTTACGAAAAATATAGCAAATGAAATATGGAACCTTTTCAGGATAAAATACAGCGCCTTTTGGCTTTTCTACAAGATCTCACCTACGGCATCAGCATCACTTGGGAGGAACCCTATCTGTCGGGTTTGTTGGAAATACTTGTACAGATTATCTATGGCGAAGACGAGTCCCTCGCCCAATTGGCCCTGTCAATCCTTATTAATCTTTGCTACAAGAACTTCTCGGTCATGTTTTTGTTCCTACGGACGGTGAATATTTCTAGTTTTAGTAGAAAAATCACCAACTTTGGGATATTGGCAAACAAGATGATGATCATCCTTTCGGAGGATATAAACTCGCCGGAAGTTAAGGAATTGCATGTATTTCTAAAAGCAACATTCGGCACGCTCGACGAGTGCATTAAAACTTGGAATGTGCCCTACCTAAGGCATATTGTGGATTTCCTTTTGGATTCCAAGTCACACAAGGGACTGCATCTGGCTATGAGAACCTACGACAGCTATTCCGATGAAATTGAACGATTATTGGATGTGAGTACATATTTATGTAGGTTACTGCTCCTTTTTGTCTTAGCTTCCTTTTCGCATTGGAGTCATTCTCGTTGCGCATGATTTTCTCAAAGTCTTTAGTATTGTCTTGCATTTCATTATCGATACTGATTAGTTTCCACATTAGCGCCAGTAAAAGTCGCAAAAAATGTCCCCTACTTCTCAACGAACACCTCTTCCACAGCAAATTCAAAATCGCACCGGAATGGATGATTCCACGGAAGATTCAAGAAAATCCCAGCAACACTGCATGTCACTGCTGTTCCAATTGGTGAAATATATTCTAGAGCTCGCCGAATGTCCAAATGAAGACGGCAGCGATAGTCGAATAAGCATAGAGTCGAATAATCCACGAATTTACGAGCTAATTTGCCAATGGACGGACAACGATTTAGCTGGTACTGATGCTGTGCTCCTATTGGATGCACTAGTCCGATCAAGTAAGTCCTCCATCCAAGACCACTCGAATTACTAATTCATTTCAATTACAGCTACTAAAGAAAATCTCACGATCAAAATTGCTAAGGACCCTCAATTGATCTGCCAACTGATAGCCATCACCGAAAAACCCGAGACCGAGTGTCGTCACACTACGGCAATTCTCCAACTCACCCTAACACTGCTCAACAAACAGAAGACGGAGAAACTAATTCTCTCGAAAATCACCGAGTCCTATTTCGACAAAATGTTCGCTCCCCTGTTGGCACTGCGTCCTGACATGTTTGCCGGCTCATCGTTCCAACTGCAGGATTTGCAGAAATCAATTCTATGCCTGTTGCTGCTCATTCAGTTTGCCGGTATAGCGAAGAAGGCGTACTTCGAGAAGGTTTGCTCGTTGCTGCAGATGCAGCAATTTCAGTTCGCCCTCGCCAAGGCAATGGTCTGCGGGAGTGAGACGGTGTGCGACGCCATATTTCAGATATCGCAATTTGAACATTTCCCGCGAAGTGAAGTGGCCAAGGTGAGTTCGACCTTTCGAGATGTACTTCAAGGGATTTTGTACTGAGTTTCCTTTCAGCTGATTTCACAATTGAATGTGGCGGTGACACCGAAAACGCCCTACGACCAGTGGCCCAATTTGAATTCGATTCTGAAGAGTAACCAAGCAATGGTTAGCAAAGGCCTCGAGGAAAGACTGAATGCGCTGATTGAGCTTATTTCTACTGCTAACGCGAATTCGCAGGTTTGGTTATACAGAACACAATTGGGGTGGTGTGGCTAATGGTTTGTCGTTTCACAGATAAATAACTTGGCAACGTCACAGTTTATCGAGTTGTACAACCACAAAATTAATATTCTTCAGAGTACGGAGAGCAACATGACTAAAAGGCTCGACCAAGCCAGTAATCAGGTGAGTTGTTCACAAGATTTATCACAATGAAACTGAAAATGGAAAAAAATGTTCACAGGTCACACATCTCTCACAAACGATAGGCCTGCAAAAGGCTGAATTGGAAAAGTGTCAGACGCTGAACTTTAAGTTGCACATCAATCAAGAGAGGTGAGTGGTAAAGACATAATTTTGTGAATTTAAATCCGCCGGTAGATTTGTACACTTTCTGACAATTGTTTGTGAAGTAGTCAGTCGGAGAGCTTTACGTGTTTAAGAGAGTTCTCGATGTTCGATCGTATGCGATGGTATGAAATAACCTTCGTGGTCATATTCTGTTGCTCCAACGTTAGCTCTAGGCGTCATTCTCAAGCATGTTACTGCCTACCTGGTTAATAACTTCAATCCTCCATGAAATTGGTTAATCGTCGGAATTCGTTCGTTCGAATTCGAATTCGGTCGGAGTAACGCCTAGAGTTGCCACTGGTTCCTCTTAAAGCACAAGTTTTCTGGTTAGATCATCTTTTCCAAGAGTTTTCTAGATAAACATATCCTTTTCATTCATTCATTCATTTCATTTTCAATGGTCCGCTTGTCCATTAAGTGGGTCGTGGGTGTAGGTTGCTCAAGTGGACCCTCCATAGCTCTCGATCCTCCGCCATCGACTCTAAATCATCAAGGGCAATCCTCATACGGGTACAGGAGAGATTATGGACTTGATCTAACCATCTCATCCTTGGTCTACCTAGAGGACTCCTACCCGATGGTACGGATTCCATAGCACGTCGTGGAATCCTGGTCGGGGACATGCGTTTAACATGACCAAACCACCGAAGCATGGATCGCTCCGTCCGGAGAAGTAGCTGCTCGACATTGAGTTCCTCACGTATTCTGGTATTTCTGATGCGATCTCTACGGGTCACACCAGCAATACTACGGAGAAATCTCATTTCGGCAGCTTGTATTCGCGTTCTTATTCTTTCGGTCATTACCCAAACCTCATGACCATAGGTGAGAGTTGGAACAAACACCGAATTAAAGACTGACAACTTAGCTTTGACACCAAGTTCAGTCCTCCTAATAACAGAATGACCAAGCTGTCTCAAAATTGACCCAGCCTGACCAATCCTACAGGGAAACTCGGCATTGCTCCTTCCATCACTCGTGAATAAGACCCCGAGATACTTAAACTTCTCCACCTGTTTCAATGGGACTCCACTAACATGCAGAGTGCATTGAACAGGCGTTCTGGAGACGACCATCACTTCAGATTTGTTCACGTTTACCTTCATCTCAGCTTCAACACAAACGGTTACAAACCGATCGAGTGCCCGCTGAAGTTCAGTCTGAGAGGATCCAAGGATGACCAAGTCATCAGCGAAAAGCAAATGACTTATCCTCAGGTCTCCCAATTCGAAACGTTCCTCGCCAAGACTGCGCTGTAACATCCAGTCCATATAAGTAATGAAAAGGAGAGGAGACAAGACGCTCTCAAGAGAGAACCATCAATTCCATACTCCTGTAATACACTCCAGAGTTTCCCTCGAGGGACTCGGTCATATGCTTTCTCCAAATCTACGAAGCAAGCGTAAACAGGTATAGCATACTCCCAAGCCTTCTCAAGTACCATTCTGAGAGTGAATAACTGGTCGGTTGTGCTTCTGCCGGGACGAAAGCCGCACTGCTCATCTCCTAATCGTGCCTCGACCACAGCTCTGCAACGCGTTTCCAGCACCTTGGCAAAGACATATCCACCGATGCAAATTTCTGTAAACTCCCTTGTCCGTGCTGATTGGAGTCAAGCGCTGTTGAAAATCTCGTCCCTAAGATATCTTATATTCTGCATGCGAATACCGTCGCACGACTAATTCAGTCACTTGCAAAAATGAAGCAGATACGACGTGTAGCATAATCGCAACGCTGTGATAGTATGTCATGCGAAGAGGAAAGCATAATGTTCAGGCGCCTAGGATATCTTCAAGCAATCGCCCTCAATATATTTTTACCACCGCGAATATGGTCGAGGTATCGGTTCAGTGTCTGACAAAGTAGACTGTTTTTTGCTTCGCTTATTCAACAAGGTGGTTCCCAAGGCAATTAATACGGCAATCTGCCTCTCCCTGTTATAACTTCAGTTTAAAAGACCCGATGCGTTCACTGGCAGTGATCACGTTGCGGTATCTGCTCAACGCTTCCATGGGATCCTTGTGAATCTATTTCCAAAGCTCTTGTTCAGCCCAGCAATTAAAGTTAGAGTTTTTACTCCGTCCATCAGTAGAGAACTGTAGATCTTGAGACTTCGTAAAAGGTGATTAACACGTCGACGCACCATTCGCTATTTTCGTAATCTACTATCGCATATGCTAGGAGTGTGTTTTTTACAATCTGCTCTTTCTTTGAAATCTCTCGCCCCCACGTTGTTATATTTTGGGTCACACAAGGCTGGCTGCACAATTTGTTGTTCTTGTTCTCAACGTTTGTTGATGATTTTTCGTACGATGCTTAGGAAATCAATATCCATTCGTTGACTTGGTTAAATTTTTGTTTTTCACATTTTTTTTTGTCACTAGCAGCACTCATAGACGCATGGGGATGGATTCTGATGATGAATTAGTGGTGTAGTTCGAAATAGCTATCATTCCTCCCAAAGTGACTGTGTCTACGAGTTGTTGTTAATGTAATTCTCTCAAACAATAGTTCATAGACTGAAATTCGACATAATTCCCCAACAGAAATTATCAGGATCAATCCCAAACAAGCGAGAATCGTTGTTACTCCTCGCTTCCCTACTCAGTAGATACCATGTAATTTTCCTTTTCAGTTATTTGGATTTTTTTGATAGACAGACTTCTTCAACAAAGAACATTTTTTTAAATTTCACGGAAGCGGATTGTAAGCTGCAACCAATTTAAACTTTTTATGCATTTTTGGTTGAGAAGCAGGCCACATTCTACAATTTCGGAAGAGACTTTCAGTTGTAAGTATTCCATCCTCAAGTTCTTCCAAAGTTTATTAGTGGACTTCTGGCGACGTGTCCATAAAATGCGCATCCAATTGACATCTTCCGCTAAGTCGAGGACCGTGCTGGGACCGTACTGAATATGAATACCTAAAATTCAAGGGTTCCGTATACAAAAGATTGCTACCAACATAGGCTAAGAGACGGACGCGAATTGACCACCCCTTCGGTTTCTATTAATAGAGTCCTCAGTTGCTCTGTCGTCCGTTTTGCCTTTCCTATTATAACCTTTAGGACATTTTTGATAGTTCGGAAGAGAGGCTCCCAGAATCCACCCCACCAAGGAGCTCGCTTTACGGAAAACTTTCATTTTATACATTTATGCGCTAAGAAATCTTGAAGCGTACCATCTGCAAACCCCAAGTTCTTAACTTCAAAGGCGGCTCTGCGGAATGTCTTGGCATTATCGGAATAGATTGCGGATGGAATTCTTCTCCGAGCGATAAAACGTTTGAGACATGTAAGACAACTGTAACTTGGTAACATCTCGAGATGCACAGCTTGAACTGCTGCACATGAAAAAACAATCATGTAAGCCACCTCTCGTCACTAGATCAGAAAGATTTTCCTACAATGTCGCCACTGTGCACGTGGACGTACGCACGTACGGTTTCCACTTGCTCTTTGTTCACTTAATGCGATTCAATGTTATCTTTGGGGCATTTACAAGGTATGCAAACTTTTGCATAAACAGCTGGTTTAACAGAACTTTCGTCAAAACTTAAAACAAAAGAATAACCCCCATCAAGGTCTAACCTCAATTTTGATTTTTTTCCCCCGTACAGATTGCAAACACAGTGCAAAGACTTGACACAACAAAAAGATAATCTAAAAACCAGCATTACGAATCTGATGAAAAAGCTTTCCGAACAGACCGACGCCCTCAAAATCAACGAGAAGCGCTTAGAAGTAAAAGTGTCCGAGATGATTGGTAAGACTTCACACTATCATTGCAAAGAAAAGAAAAAAAAACTCCCTTTCAGTTCTCCAAAAGGAATACAACGAACTCAAATCTGAATTCGAAACAAAGACTGACGAGCTGGAACGACTGCATGCCACCTCAAAGGAACACGTCCTTCGCATTGAAAAATTAAAGAAAACCATAGGAGCCTACGAGGTTGACATGAAAGAAAAAACCCTCACACTCGAAGAGAAAGAACGCGAACTCGCAAAATCTCTCAAATGCATTGAAGAGCAAAAAGACTCGAAGAAAAAATCCGAAAGTGTCATCTCATTATTGGAGGCACAACTCCAAGAAAAGAACGAAGCCATTCGAAGTTACGAGAACGAACTGCTCGAGACCGAAGAAATGCGCAAAACTATTCTCAGTCTCATGGAGAGCAAGCGGCCCAAACGAAAAGCCTAAGGTTTGTACTGTTTTATTATCAATTAAGTTATTGGCTAAATAAAACTGTTAATTACACAACAACAATTGAGTTAGTTAAAGTCTTAAATTTATTTTCGTCTACAATTCACTTAAACACTACATTAACGGTTTCGACTTCTGGTTAAACAATTTTGTATTCCACCCTCAACGTGACTCGAAAGTATTTTTGTCAAATAAATATTAGTAAATTAATTTTTATATTATGGAAACAAAGAAAACACACACAATACAATTTACACAAAAAGAGTATCACGATATTGGTTAAAGCTTGTGGATGGTTGTTTTGTTTAAAAAAAAAAAAAAAAAAATATGACAATTATTATTTTTACATGGTAATGGCAATTTCTGTTCGCATTTAAATTACAGTGCTAATCTTGAGAGGATTAACGCAGTTACTATACTGATAAAGGTGGATGGGAGGGATCGTGTGGCACCACCAAATCCGGACTTTGTACTGGCATCGTCGGTTTCATCAAGGCGACGCGATTGTCGCTGTTCGGCTTTCTCGCAGACATTATCGCAGTTGACACCTTCGCAGATGTCACAGAGTGTGGATTTTGGGGCGCGGTAGAACATGCGAGCCTTCCGAGCTGAAATGAAAATAATGAAAGAGTTTATTTATTTATGAGCGTGTTTTGAATGAACATGTTGCCCAAATTGCCTTATTTGTAAATCATTAAGCGAGAGGTGCAATTTTATATAAGTTCCGATTTGAGAGATATATCCTGTCCCTACAAAATGTCTGATAATACTATTGGAGATTGTCCAACTCGATCCTTCAACAAAATACCCCATACTTCATTTCAGAAGGTTGGATTTGCTGTCTCATTTAAAATGTTCGAATGCACAGAACGGAAACAAACCTAACCTAATGATTTATTGACAGATGACAAGAGATCTCAAGTAAGCAAGTAACCATACATTTATGGAAGTATCCTTACTATTGGTATACTTACTTATGCGGCTCTACAGTTCGGGCTGAACCGAGGTCTGAACTAACAAGCCTCTCCAGTTGGCCCATTCCTTAGCTATGTAACTCACTTCAGTTGCGCAATACAAATGGGCTACGGTCTTTTTCTACTTGTGCGCCGCTTAGTCCCAGAGCTTTTTCTACTGCGTTGTCTCTCAGGGTTAGACTTTACGGGTCAAAACATTTGTGTCTATCCATAGACGAGCGATACGCAATTTTTTGACAAGGTCGATGTCGCTGTATAGCTCGTATAATTTATCGTTGAATCTTCTCCTCCGAAGCCCGTCGACACAAACCAAACCGATCATTTTACAAAGAATCTTTCTCTCGAAGCGACCAAGCCACAAAGCCGGACTGGGATGATCAAGGTCTTATGCAGAATTTCCTCATTTGCTCTACTACTCTTCTCAGTCAGAAGAACCAGAGTTGACGCAAGAGTTTTTCTTCGTAAAAAAAAAATTAACTAAGAAGCTATTAGAGTTTATAGCACAACCGAAAGAGACATCCCCTTAAAGTTATGCTGTCTATGGCGACCAAATATGACTCTGTTAGCTCATCTCTATAGATGTTGTCATAGGCGGCTTTGAAATCGATGAAAAACTGACTTCTTGGGTTCTGTCCAAGTGTGAACATGTTATCGACGGTAAATTTTCAGAGCTTTAAACCGCTCTGATAGGCGCCGCCGATCATGTTCTCACAATATGGCAGATAGAATCGTGTATGTGGTGTTAAGGAGACTAGGAACGTTTGCTTTTACGAGTCTATCGATTTAAGTTCTAAATAAATACTTGGACTACTTTTTGTAAGGCATAAACTGTCACATAAGAGTTTAAGTGGAACTTAGTTGGTGCAGCTGAAGGAATCTCCTTTTTTATGTTTCTGGCAAACGAGGCATGCTTTTCTATGACAAAATTTTGGAAATCAGTTAATGTATGCTCTCTAGACCAAGTCATCTCCAGTCGCTCTTAGAACTCGGCAGATAGACCCACAGGACCAGCAGCTTTGTTGGACTTTAGCTTTGATATTCCTTTTTCTTTTTCGTTTTGATCAGATGAAAGGAAGCTTTGTCTGGTCGTCTACATTGAATGATACGTTCTGCCCAATTATGATTCTGGTCTTTGTCGCAAGAAATAATTTTTCCACATTCCGAATGTGATTATGCTACAAGGTTCCCTCGTTATCTCTGCAGATTTCTGTACGGGATTTTCTGCCCTGGCACGTTCTCTTTATCTATTGGTAGGACATCCATACCATCTCTCAATTTCTTCGATGCACACTTCTCGTGTACGTGCTGCTTATTTTTCTTCCTGAAAATTCTTCGCGAGCAGTTTTAGTCCTCTTTTACAACGTCACTTTCTACGCCTCTAAGTTTTGCTGCGCTTGTTTGTTTTCATCAAACCAGTGGCTTCATGGAGGTAGTCGAACATCAGTACCTTTGATGATAAAAAGATTTATACAAGATGATGCGCTGTCATGTGACTTTTTCAACATCATACTTGAGAAAATTATGAGAAACTCGCAAGCCAACACCAGGGGCACAATTTTCCAAAAGTATGTGCAACTACTCGCATACGCTGACGACATTGACATAATTGGCAGAACGCAGAAAGCTGTCACTGGTGCGTTTGCAAGTATAAGCACAGAAGCGGCACAAATGGGTTTAGCGGTGAATGAGGGCAAAACTAAATACTTCCTCTCAACAAGAAGGGACACACAACATGGACAAAACGTCACGATAGGCGGCTACAATTTTGAGGTGACTAGGGGCTTCGTCTACCTCGGCTCCGCTATAAACTCTGACAATGACACCACATAGTCCAAGAGCTAGTGAATTTTTTTCGAGATTATTTCGTCAACAAAATTTTACTTTTTTTTTGGTTGTCGTGGACGCAAAGGTCATAAAAGTGGAACTCTGCCGAACCTGTGGCGAGCGGTTTGGGGGGTGGGGGGCTCCAAAGTTGTAAAAAATCATAAAAAAAAAGTTATAGTGTCACATCTGAATTTTTGCATGATGAATCTCTAGACCGAAATATGCAATGTGGTATAGTTGGCAGAGCGATATGGCGAGCGAAAGGGCGTGGCAGAGCCTGCCAAACATGCAAAAAAATTTAAATTTTAAACTTATTTCGTCAAGCATGAGATTTGGGTATATGATGGACAACCTCCTAGTGAATTTATGTCTGCAAGGGCAGAGCGAAATTCCGGGCATAACAACTGGGCAGAGCCTGTCGAACTGTATTTAGCGTGAGTTCATTTTCAGGGGCACGTGCAGAGAAATGATTCATATCTCCAAAAGTATTTGCACGATTGTAATAAATGTACATGATTTTAAAAGCTTATTCAATGACCTTTAAAACTATGTATAAAGTTTTATTCTAGCGCTTACACTTTTGAAAATATTTAACTTTCAATCCGAATAGTTTTAACCGACCTAACAACATTTGAAACGTATGGTCTTTTCACACATCAAATGAAAGCAAATTTAATTTTTTTAATTTCAGAAATAGGTTTAGCTCCTAGCTATTAGAACTACAACTAAATAAGGTAGAATATAAACTTTTATTTCACATATACATATATGTATGATTGTATGTAAGTTAAAAGCATTTACATATAGGGTCATTCTAAGCAGTGCGCAAAGTGGGATGTCTTCATTGCGAATATCGGATTAAAAATCTTCCATTATTTGTCAAGTCAATCACTCGCACGAATTGCTATCATCAGTCTATTGACTTCCTTATCTCTTACGGTTAAATTCACACGTCTTTCCTCAATGAATGATGTAGTGCGATTATTTTCGCGCTTTTAACGCTTGTAGCTGTTCTGCCAACTTTCAGCTGTGCAAAATATGTGCATCTGTTAGCTGGACCGATTTATACTTAGAGTTGAAGTCATTAACGTATACTGCGAACTATAGGACAGTTCAATTATGGCCCCGTCAAAGTTAACGTGCGTTTTTTGTAGTGATAATGTGGGAAAAATTATTTTGTTCACTGAAGAAAGTTTAAAAAAATGTTCTGACTGTTTAAAAGTTCGTGATAAGTTTAAACTTAAATATTGTGATGTCGTTTTGCCACCTGTTCTATATGTAGCACAAAGGGTTATCACGGTAAGTGCTATATGCGCTTTACAGCATTAAAAAAAAAATATTTTTGTGAAGAAGCAATCCCTCTACCGTCGAATCTACCACTGCAATATGACTGTGCTAGTTTTGAAATTGAAAATATTGAATCTGCTGCAAGACCTACTTCTGACCAACATACCATTGATAGTGGTGCTAATGCAGGAACCACCGGGATTGCAGAAACGACTTCGACCTCGCAAGCTGAAGCAATTGAAGAACAAATTGGAGTAAGTTGTGCAAATATTTGTCAACCAGTATCCTCACAAGTGAACTTAGAAGGTCAGAATACTTGCATTTTTTGTAAAAATAATCAAAATGTAAAAAAAAAAAAAAAAATATCAGATAGCATTCGCCAAACTAGGAGAAACTGATTTGAACTCAAGAGATACGGCTTTTAAAAGTATTGAAAAATTTGTGTGTCGCATGTACAATATCCGAAATACGGACAAGGTCGACGACGCAAGATTTGAATTGTTCAACAGCACATATAAGGTGAATGATCTGAATGAATCATTTGCTGTCAGATTTAAAACTTTCGATGCTTCAAGTTTGCCGCCTTGTCAAGCTGAACTACGACAACAGCTTTTACGCGCCCATTACATTTCTAGTATCTGGACCAATTCTTTTTCAAAAAATCCTACTACTTTGGCACCAAAGCAGAACGAATGGTTAGAAAAAAATGGGCGATATGATTTCGATTGGTTCGAAGGCGATCAATTGCCAACATTTGTAAATGATATCATTATTCAATCATCAAATGAGCGAGAATGCGAATTAGGTATGCTTCAATTGCACTTTTACTAATATGAATATTACTAATCATAGCTTAAAACTTTACAGGCCATGACCTGAACTATTCTAGCGACGAAGAGTCTAATGATGAAGAAGAACTTTGTATCGAAGAACTTGAAGAAACAGTTTATAATAATGAAAAAATGTAAAACAATGCAGAAGAATTATTTTTATTTATAATTACTTCTAATAAATCGATCGTGTGTTTTGAGTATATTGGCGTTGAAAACTATGCTGATATTTGGTTAGTAAGGAAAAATCTATACTGGTAAGCTACTTTACGTGTTAAGTAACCATACGTTTCAAATGTTGTTAGGTCGGTTAAAACTATTCGGATTGAAAGTTAAATATTTTCAAAAGTGTAAGCGCTAGAATAAAACTTTATACATAGTTTTAAAGGTCATTGAATAAGCTTTTAAAATCATGTACATTTATTACAATCGTGCAAATACTTTTGGAGATATGAATCATTTCTCTGCACGTGCCCCTGAAAATGAACTCACGCTAAATACAGTTCGACAGGCTCTGCCGAGATGTTATGCCCGGAATTTCGCTCTGCCCTTGCAGATATAAATTCACTAGGAGGTTGTCCATCATATACCCAAATCTCATGCTTGACGAAATAAGTTTAAAATTTAAATTTTTTTGCATGTTTGGCAGGCTCTGCCACGCCCTTTCGCTCGCCATATCGCTCTGCCAACTATACCACATTGCATATTTCGGTCTAGAGATTCATCATGCAAAAATTCAGATGTGACACTATAACTTTTTTTTTTATGATTTTTTACAACTTTGGAGCCCCCCACCCCCCAAACCGCTCGCGACAAGTTCGGCAGAGTTACATTTTTATGACATATGCGTCCACGACAACCAAAAAAAAAGTAAATTTTTGTTGACGAAATAATCTCGAAAAAAATTCACTAGCTCTCCGACTAACAGCAGAAATCAAACGAAGAGTTACACTTGCCAACCGCTGTTTCTTCGGCCGAAAATTTCAACTGACTAGTAAGGCCTTGTTAAGAAACACTCTATATAAGACCCTCATCATCCCAGTCACAAACCAGTAAGAATAGACCGTCGACTCCTCCCACATAACGGACTTTGCCTACAAGCTGCCGGCGAGACCAGGATTTTTTATGTATTGGTGCTGTACAAAATCAAAGGGGCGCCATTAACACACGCATACTTAAAAAATCCTGGTCGCATGGTATTGCATAGAAAAACATTGCCGCCATTAATTTTGACATTTACACGTATTCACAGACAGGGAAATTCTTTCCGGGGGGAATCGGCTAGATGTACGGGAAGTCGGCGGTCTATTCTTACTGGTTTGTGATCCCAGTCCTGTGTCTATTGCGCAGAAGCAGGGATGTTAAAAAAGGTGGATGAAGATCTTCTACGTTTGTTTCGAACGCACGTTGACGGACTTTGAATGAGTTGATGTAACAGCGAACCCTACGACATCGACATCGCATCGGCGGCCAAGACTCTGGCAGTCTTTTTCAATTTCATGGTGGATTTTATATTCTCATTTTTAACTTGACTGCAACAGGGTAGTAATCGGAAACAATGTAACCCGCTTGTAAAAACCTTGTGCTTTGAGTAGTTACACTTTGACCGCAGCAAACCCAATTAACGTAAGTATGTGCTAACGTAGTTTCGTGTAGGCTGTTCTTACTAACTGCCCTACCAAAGGTCTTCTCCCTGCCTAGTCTAGTCGTCTAGTTCGATTTTAAAGCCGTGTTTCGGGCATTGGTCGTAGGTCTTTCGAGGAGGTAGTAAAAAATATATTAGTTAGCGTCATCCTTCTCTTCAGTGGGGGCATGAACGCATATAAAGTTTATAATCCCAAATTTCGCATTTATGCGGATATATAAGACGTTCATAATAAGACTTGCCGATAGTTCAAGACCTTTGCTTATGTCTGCCGCGTATGACAAGCCCACATCCAAATAATCGCTGTCGCTGCTTGCTATAGCAATTTTTCATCCGTTTTTTGCAGTTATGTCTTCCTTGTGTCAGTTTAGGACCTCTGCTAATTGTCCATTGTTTTTTTTTTTGTGCATTGTCGTCAGCAGTAGATCCGTCCTTTTACGAGGCTTGTAGTTGCATCACAAATATTTTATTTTTTCCTTAGTAGGGAAGTTACCCCAACGCTAGAAGGCAATATATTATGCCTTCGTACGAGCCCATAATCCCTCATTCCAAGTCTGGAAAGCCATCGGCGAGTTTAGTCTTATGAGCGTTTCTGACTGTGCAGTTTTCTTATAGAGTCTCTATGAAAATATGTACTATGTTCACCACAAATGTCCTATATACACTTCACTCTGAACCGGCTTAATAGATTAGCATTAAGAATACTCACCATTGTCATAGTAATCGTAAATTATCACAGGTGCTGGCAGATGCTTTGTCACTTTGAAAGTCTTGTATGCATCCAATGTTGGGCATATTTCCCTTTGATCCAAGTAATCGAAGTAAATAATGACCACAGTGTCGCGATTTTTCGTTTCAACTTTCTAAAAAAATACAAAAAAACGTTCGGTTTAGAAAAACTGGTCCTACAAACCGCCTCGCCCTTCTTACACTTATTCGTTCGTTGGCCTCTAACGATGGCAAAGTATCAAGATCGACCGTAAACCCACTAGGGAGACTGACTTCCATTACCGCCATATTCGACTTATTAGCACCACCTTCGACAAGAATAAAACTGAAAAGCACAAAGTGACTCATTGTATTCATTTTGGGTTTATACACAGACGAACCTTGTACATATCGATAAATGCAGATAGTCTGCATGAGAGATCCGATTAACTTGTGGATCCAAAATGAATCTCGGCCAGGCACCAGTCACGTTCGTGTTGTATCTATACGAGACCTGAGCTAGAGCTGCTCCACGACCAGTTGCCGACATTGTGAGGTTCTTCAGAGTCGAAGGAAGTTGATATGACTGCAAAACTATCGCATTCTCAGCATTCACGTTCATTGTCGTCTCAGCACCTTGTCCGTAATTGAAGACGACCTGAACATTAGTTCCCTGGCTTGATGTTCGCTCTGAGAACTTGATCAACGTCTCCAAGCCCACCACTGTATCGATGGACGAAGCAAAGCCACCAAACATGTTACGCTGGTCGACTAACCACTTGAGAACTGGTAAAGCATCGGCTATTAGGTTGCTTTCTAATAAGGCCATTGCGGCATAGGATGAGATCTCGATGTTGACCGACCGGGTGCGGTTGTACCAAGGACTGCGTTTGTCACCGCTTGGAGTGGTCTTGTTCCACCACTTCTTGCCGTCCTCTACAATAGCCATGCTATCAAGATGCTGAATAAATGCACCTTTCTCTCCATGGTTAGCCATCGCAAGTACGTAAGCTCCAATTGCAAGAGCATGGGTATCGTTTGTCGAGTCCAAACCACGGGCAATAAAGTCTAATCCTTTGCCAACATAATTCTTATACTCTGGATAGGAGTCCTGTGGATCAAAATGCACATAATAAACATAAAAATGTTGTGAAGTTGAGGTAACTTACGGAATTCTCCATAAAGGCTAGCACCACGAATGCCGTCAAACTGATACCCTGAGCGTCTAACTGCGCGAATACATCTCCCATCTCTTGGAAGCTTCCATCGTTCTTCTGAATCTTTGCTAGGTACTCTAAGGCCGATTTGATCACAGACTCGTCGATTTGAGTGTAAACGCTCGCCTGACGGAATGCGCGCGCTACATAAGCTGTAAGCCATGTACTGCTGTTCTTCTCCGTCGTTCCAAACGCGCTGAATGCTCCATTTTTGTGCCGGTAGTAGAGCTCTCGCTGGTAGCCCACTTCTAGGAATCGCTTAGCCCTGCTCTCGACAGCCGGAGACAGTTTTCTTATCCTCTAAACATTGAATTGGAATTAAAAAAGATCTTGAAAGACCGATTAATGACCTACCTGCAGGTACCGGAGCACCAAAATGTTTGGAACGAAATTAGCCATAGTTTGTTCGCCACAACCCACTGGAAGCTGGATGAGGTCCTCAACGTTCTTGATAGCACTGCCAATGAGATCGCCCACCACAGACACCTCAAGCATGGCGGACTCGGGAATTGCATTCTTTGGAATCTCAATGGTGATGTTCTCCATGATTTCTGGCTTAGCGCTGAGGTCCAGCAAGAAGCCCCGATTAACGCGTTGTGTAGCCCCAGCGGGCTCGACTAGTAACGCCTTTTCAACAGTGTCGCCAGCTAATTGGGTATTGGCGACAGCCTTTATGACTATGTGGCCGATTTTAGTTGGTCGTATGATAAACGAAAGAGACTGTGCTGACTTGGCTGAAACTTTTATCGATCGCCGGTTGTAGAGTTCGATTTCTGAAAAAAAAGGCAGTTTGCCTGTTATTTGGATGTCGAGATTTCAACAAAACGGATTTTACTTGGCGCTGGCTCGATCTTATTATCCAAGTGTGGAAAGTCAAACTCCTGTGCAGTGTTGTACAGGGTTACCTCAACATCCACGTCGCGATCCATGTTGTTAAAAACCACAAAAGGAACCGCGAGAATCTCACCCTTCCTCACGGAATAAGGAAGATCTGTAGTTATGTAAAAGTCCCGGAAGGACTGCAGGCTGCTTGGTGGCTTTGATAGCCCCAGTCCGGTAACGGGGTCCAGTGAGAAACCGGTAAGGACCCACGATCGCATTTGACTGGGTAAACGCTTGTGTATCGTAGTGCGACCTTCATTACTACAAACAAAGTCACATATTTAAATGGCGTCTACTGATTAGATAAAAACACTTACCCTGAGGATATATTCATAAAGAGCCACGTATCGGCAACATCTTGCATTACATGGACTCGCGGACGACTCCAGAAGGGCTTTGGTATGCGACTGAAAGCATAGGGACCAGCTAGCGGAGGCCTGGTGTTCACTTCAAACTTGTGAGCGGGGCCGATGTCTGTCTTTTTGATTTCAGTTTGTTTGTCATCATCGTCGATGGATATTGTTGGCGATAGCGTTGTTTGGGGATCTACCAGAAGAAGACAGAAAGTTGCACCAGCCCATATACACCCTCATTCCCACACTAACCTCTTTCAATAAAATAATCCGTGTTGGACATGGTGATCACACCCGATTGCTTTCCTGGCGATCCAATGGGAGTGTTGACATCGTGTAAATCGTACTTATCCAGGGCCGACATTACTCCGGAGTGACTCAAGTCGTTACCTAAGGGTGGCCAGATGAAAGAGTCACTTTTTCAATGTACCCACTTACCTTCTCGTATGTTCAGAGCATTTTGATCCACTGCCATTAATCCGATGTAGGAATGGGGCTTAGTGATGACGGTTATATCAATATCTTGTCCAGGTGGAGCCTTGTACGGTGCCTCGATTTTAACAAAGTTCACGAGATCCTGTCCGAATTCGATTACTTGTTCGTCGTAAACGAATTCACCATCGACAACCATATAGACGAGAAGTTTGGCTTTGGGCACCATAGCGAAGGTTGCTAAGAACTTGAAGGTGTGGTACTTGCTATTGGCAACCTGAAAATGGAGTAAGTTCATTTTTCAGAGCCTTCTTGACGGAGTCTTTAACATCCCCAGTAGGTCAAATCGTATCGGACTTTATAGAGAGCGAAAACAGATGGAATACTGCCGACGCCGAAAATAGTTCTTACAAAGGCTGTTGATGAAAGTTCCGAACTCACATACCCGAACTCACATACAAGATCGTTACGATACTCGGCCCTATCATGGTATCCGTTCGGAGAGTACTTTTCTCCGCAACGCAAATCCAGTCGGATACTAAATTTGCGTTCAAAGTATCCGTTTTCCGATCATGCATCAACGCATTTTATTCACTAAAATATTTCCGCGATGAACAGATGTCGGAGACAATCGGAGAAAAATTGACGTGTGGCTGTCAAAACCAGGTGCAAAAAACGCAACCCATCGCACTGAAACGTAGACTGCCGGTGTGCGTTACGTATTGTCGGAGAAATGTTCCGAACAGCTTATCGGAACGATTACCATGAAGCAAAATTCTCCGATTCGTACAAAATCGGAGAATTTTTCTTTCGGAACGGATACCATGATAGGGCCGACTATTTGTAAACTTTTTTTGATTTCATATTGTTTCTCGGCTGAGATTTTGACACATGAAGTTAGATTGGTCTTGAGCAAAGATTGAACACCCTACAACCTCGCAGCCTTCACCAAACAACTTAAAAACTATGAACCAAAAACACTTACATCAATCGATCTGGATAACAAAATATCACCGCGTCCGACAATCTGGTAAACAAAATACTGCATTGGCTGGTTTGTCTTTACGACTACGTTTACCTCCTGGTTAACCATGGGTCTGAAAAAAAAAATGCTATAAATTCTCTCCTACTCGAAGGACTTCCCAACTTACCGATCCGTAATGATTTGAGCTAAAATAAAGTTGTTATTCTTACTATGCACATGTTTTCTTGGTATCCTGCCGGCATCGATTGAAACATCCATATAAGTCACCTACGTTCGAACTGTCATTTGAGAAATTCTCATCTTAAAATGTTATGAACTTACTATAACCGAATGGTAGGCATCCTTATCCTCTTCTGGGACCGTAAACTTCAACTTGATCATACCATTTCCGTCCAGCGTGTAATTCGTCTTGTTATACATCTCACTGCTGCCATACGAGTTGGTGAGATAAGCCGAAATTTCCGGACTGAAATCCTTCAATTGGCCGCCATCGTTCCTTACAATTTTGACCATCACCTCAAACGGCACACCGGGAATGTAATATGTTGGTATGCGAACCGTTTCAATGCCATACCGATCTCGAAATAAATTCACAACAGTTGTTGTATTCTGCTTGGAGCCAGTTGATTCCTCTTCAACAACAGCCTCGAGAAGAATGTCCCGCTCGTAGTCTTCTTTGAATTTCAATTCCTCCTTGATGTCGAACTCAACATATGCCTTGCCATCGATTGGCACCACCTTGCGGGTGATCAAATCGAAAACGAACGGTTGTAGAGATCCGAAGAATTTCGGATAAACTGAGATTGTCGCTTCGCCCTTAATGGGCTTTCCAAAGGCGTATCTGCAACAAATGCAACAAGTTATCTAGCTAAATTTGGTCTAACTATGCGCATTCATCTTACCTCGATCGTACCGTCGCAGTGATCTTGCCATCCTTATAGATGGCACGCTTCGCAGTATCTATGTCCACCTCAAACTTGGGCAGAATGTATTCAGCAATTTCGAAATGTTGCTTATATTTTTCGCCAAGAACTTCCACGTTTATTGACCACTCACCGAGAACAGGAAATGTTGATAGCTGCAGCTCATCAGTAAAAACCGAGCTGGTAAATCTGACGTTTTTTAGAGACCGAATGAGATTTCCACCAGCGTCCTACGCATAAGAAAAGATCAGACCTGTGGAATTGTAGGTATTTTTTTCCAACTCTTACCTTGATTTCAATGTTGACGGTGCCGTAGTTTCTAGCGGGCTTTAAATTTGAATCCAACAGCAAGACTCTAAAACGGGCAATATCACCGGGCTTATAGATAGCCTTGTCTGTCTGGGTTAAGACCGTGAATTGCCGCGACTCGAAATTTAGCTTAGTTTCATTCGTAAACGTTATGCCGACAACGCCCTCTGCTGTGAGGCTGTAACGGTCGGGCTTGAGATCTGGGAGCTACAGTAAAAAGATTTCATATATTGGAGGTTAAGTACATAATAAAAGTTGCCTACCTCAAATTGCACCAGCTCCGATGAATAAGGTCTGACTTCGACAGTTTTGAAATCAGAATATGTGGAGCCCAATAAACCGATTTTGACGGTGGTGGGTTCATTGCTTTTGTGGATCGTAACAGCGACATGATATTGTGAATTTGGACGAATTGTGTTTGGAGCTATGATGGAGTAGTATCTGTGGGGGGGTGAAAGAAATAAGAATGAATACATCATTGGAGAACAGCCATATTTATTTTGACGACATTTTTTAGAAATCGAACATTTTTACAAAAGTTGTTTCTATACATCAGAAAGAAAGAAACAACTTGGAATTGAGTTAGTATTGAAGTGCATTTAGACCTTTGCTTCCAGGGTTTGGTCATGTTAAACGGTCATGTCTGCAACTCTGATTTCGCAAGACATGCCGTGGAATTTCTGTCTTTAGGTATGGCCAGAATGAGACAGAATATAACATCTCTGTTACCCGTATAGGGTTTGCCCTGATGATGTAGTGTCGGTGGCGGAAGGTTAGAGCTAAAGGAGACATAGAAAATTGTATCTTATCGGAAAGAGTACCATGAAGCAAAATTCTCTGATTCGTCCAAAGTCTGAGAATATTTCGAATATTTTCGAATTACACGTTTCCGCAAGTCTTTATGGCAATCTTGTAATATTTGTGATAAGACTACTTCTCCGACCTTTAAGAAATAGTCACGTTCTGTTACGTAATTCTTTAAAATAATTTAAATTGTTGTTTGGTTTGTATATAAGTTACCCCTGCTATCGTGCACTTACCTTAGGTAATGGCCATTTTTTAACAAAACCAGCTTAGCAGGCTTTTGACCACTAAGCTACCTGATTATTTTTCCAAAGCTCGTTAAAGAAAAACTGTTTACGGCAAGTAACGAACTATTTTTTTTTTTTGTAGTAAAAATGTTACGTATTCGCCAGAGTGGACGGTTTTTTTTACCTACGCTAACCGCTTAATATTCGTTGTCATTAATTTACTTTTTTATTTGATCTTACAATTTTTACTTCAATTTTAATGAAGCTTACAAAACTTAATTTTGTATGAATAGAAAGGTCGCTATTAAGAATTCGTTCAATTTTACGTAAGCACGTAAAACTATTAGCAATATAAATATTTAGAACGAATAATGGTTAACTACAAAATACAAAAGATCGCTAAAACGCGAAACTATACAATGCCATACAATCTATATACAAAAATAAGTTGTATTGTGTTTGTCGCCAATGTTCTCTGTAATGCGTGAACCGATTTTGATTCTGGAAATTTCCCATGAAAGGTGACATTAATACCATGGTTTGTAAGTATATACGGTCTTTGTAGGTGCATTGGTTCATGAGTTATAGGGGCGTGGCACCTCCCATACAAAAAATGCATTCAAAATATTATATTTCGAAAACCACCCAATCGATTGAGTTCAAACTTACAGATAATCTTGGGTATTGGCCCTGGAGTATTTTTGTGAAGATTGATCGAAATCGCACAAAGGGGCGTGGCACTTTCCATACAAAAAGTACATTCAAAATCTTATGTCTCGAACACCACCGAATCGATTGAGTTCCAATTTACACACATTCTTAGGTATCAGCCGAGGAGTATTCCTGCGAAGATTGGTTAAAATTGGACAAAGGGGCGTGGCACCTACCATACAAAAAGTACATTTAAAATTGTATATCTCCAAAACTACCCAATCGATTGAACTTAAACTTATAGATAGTCTTTATTATTGGCCCTGGAATGCTCCTTTGAAGATTGGTCAAAATTGGACAAAGGGATTTGGCGCTGCCCATACAAAAAAAAACATTCAAAATCGTATATGTATTTCGAAAACCACCGAAACGATTGAGCTCAAATTGACAGATAATCTTAGGTATATAAAGGGGTGTGGGCGTGTGGCGCTATTTTTCGACAGTCATGGGAGCCAAAGTTTGTAAAATTTGTAACATTGATAGTATGCATTGCACTGATAGACAAGAATACTTTCTACGCAATACGATTCCTGGAAACTCCAAAAATATGTACCACGGAGCATTACAAAAAAAACTGTTTATCACCGATTTAAATGAATTTGAAACAGATTTTTTTATTTTTCTATTTTGCACTACGAAGTGTGCAGGGGTTCGCTAGTTAACAATAGAACAACAATTTACAAACCGAGCAACGAATCAAAATATATAAGTAAAAACCGGCCAAGTGCGAGTCACTCGCGCACCGAAGGTTCCGTACGTACGTATAATAGTACTAGTGAATTACATTTACATTATTTTTTAGTTCATATACATATATAGGTACTGTACTGTACAGTGTACATGTACATGCATAGTTAAGAACGCGTCATCGTCATCGTCGGTCGTCGCTCGTCAGTTAAATCCACCGACTCGGCTCCACCCAACTAGCAATAACAATAATACAAATACAAAGAGCACCCCATGAATGAGAAAAAACTACGAACATGATCTACATAAAATTTGTATATGTATTTCTTGTAAATCAAGAAATAAACAGTAGGTAGCGAAATTAAATAAATTAAATGCATAAATGAATGGATGTTGTGTATGTCATGTGTACAAGAGAATGAGTATCTACTGAAGTTCCAATCCAATTCCAATTGGAAAGGATTAAGTTTAAGAGAACAGCCGAAGTGCCGATGCCATGCCGTGCCGACGCCCCGCCCCCGAGTCCCGACCGACACCCGAGAGCGAAAGAAGAAACAATATTATCAGCTAGGTTCCAGAAATCGAGTGAAATCGAAATTGCAAATCGAGTGAATTCGTTTTCAGTGTTCTGCATTTCGAGCGATTCGGAAACTCCGACATTTTTTCGAAATCACAATTTCACTTTGTATTAATTCCGAAAATTTTGAAATTGAAATCGAATACAGTGAAATTTAGAGCACACAAATTGATTGCCGATTTCATTTCGAGTGAAAGTGAAATGTGGAATCTAGCAGTATGTATGTGTGTGTATGAAAATGAGTATTTCTTGGAGTTACAATTCTATTGGAAAGGAAACGTATAAGATAACACGCTTATGAATGACATATTGGACATATTTTTGTAAATATCTCGTAAAATATTAACTTTTCGGCAAAACAGTCTTCAGCACATATATAGCTACGAATATGATATACAAAGTAGGAACACTTTTTTTGTTGCAAATCAAGAAAAAAACTGTTTTTTTGTGCAAATGAAAATATTTTTTTTTCGCTAAATTACTTATTACTCCAAAACTATTCAATGTGTCGCTATTATTGGTATTTGTCGTTTAACTAGAGGTTATACCGGATGTTGTGTGCAAATTTCAGCCTTCTACGTCAATCAGTTCTTGAGATAGACCTAGGTACAAAATTGAAATTTTTTTTTTGGCGGCATGTGAAGGGGTTGAAATTGATTACGAACATAAAAGTCGCATTGCAGAACGACCCATCAGCTGCTGAATTCTCGAGACAACTGCTGGCGCTTGGGAATGGCCAAATTCCCGTTAATGTTTCGACTGGATTGATATCGTTCCCGGCAAATTTTTGCGAACTCATCACCAAAGTGTTCCCCGGCATTGCACAAAATTATAAAAATTTCGATTGGATTAGGTAGTGAACGGGCAATACTTCTCGCTGGAGAACTGCATTCGTAAAAACTACAAATCCGTTGACAGCGTGACCGACAACGATGAAGCGACCAACACTATCCGACGGAATTTTTTGAACTCGCTTGATGTGCCAGGATATCCGCCGCATAATTTACAGCTGAACGTGGGATCGATCATAATCATTTTGCGGAATCTGAATCATCTGAAATTGTGCAAAGGTACGCAGTTGGCCGTCAAGAAACTGATGAAACATCAATGGCAAATTCAAAACAGAGGAAGTCCTTATCCCACGAATTCCGATTATTCCAACTGATCTTCCATTCCATTTCAAGCCGATTCACCTTCCCATTCGATTGGCTTTTGCGATGACAATGAATAAATCCCATGGCCAATCGTTGGAAGTCTGTGGGATTAATCTTGAATTTCGCTGTTTTCGCACGGCCAGGTGTACGTTGCCCGTTCGCGTGTGTTCAAACCGTCTTCGTTGTTCGTTTTTGCGCCGGAAAACAAATCGAAAAACATTGTTTATCAAATCGCTCTCTACTCATTTCGATTCCATTCGAATATATCACATTGAAATTTGAACTACAGCGTTTTTCAATAAGAGCGCTAAAAAAGTTTTTTTAAATAAAACAAAATCGGCCGATACTGCTGCAATTTCACGTTCGATAGTCGTACGAAGTTCATTAATCGTCGCTGGCTTGTTGGCATAGACCATAGACTTGACGTAGCCCCACAGGAAATTGTCTAACGGCCAAGCGACTGGACCATTTCGTGAGATAACACGTTCTCCAAACTTGGTTTCCAATAAATTGATTGTGACATTCGTGGCTTGTGGCGCCGCCGTCCTGTTGGAACCACATGTCCTCCAAGTCCATATCATCCAATTGGGGCCAAATATATTCGGTTATCATTGAACGGTAGCGATTCTCAGTAACGTGCCGGTCTTGATCATCACGGAAGAAGTATGGCCCAATGACGCCGCCAGCCCATAAACCACACAAAACCGTAATTTTTTCGGGATGCAATGATGACTCATGGAGTACGTGTGGATTGCTGCCTGACCAATACCGCATATTTTGTTTATTGACGAAGCCATTTAGCCAGAAATGAGCCTCATCATAAATTGGACGTAGCGCTCTTAACGTTGAGGCCACTGACTCCGAATTTCGGTAGTAAATTTGAATAATTTCGACTCGTTGTTGGCTCGTATATCTTTCCATCATGAAATGGCAAACCTTACTGAAGAGAAATGTCAAAAGAGCGGCAAGAAATTCGTCGTCGTTTGCTGTCCCTGTCGCTCTAGTTTTGTAGCGTCCCTATTAAAAAACCCGTTACATATCTGTGTTTTATTATCACTCTGGAGTTTATCTGAAGGCGATAAATTGGGACGAGACGAAGTTCGCCGGGTCCGCTAGTTTTATATATATTCACCCCAATCATGGAATCCGCCGGAGGGAATTGTTCGCGGAAAAGAATATTTTGGTATCGTCGAATCGGAAAAGTGAACAGAAATCTGGAAAAAAAACCACACTCTACCAATAGTATGTGTTAATATTATGTATATACCTACCTATATGACATAATAACCGTTCAATTTGCGGATTCGACGATACCAAAATATTCTTTTCCGCGAACAATTCCCTCCGGCGGATTCCATGATTGGGGTGAATATTGTAACATTCGATTTGCTTCGCGTTTGAAGGACATATTAACGGCGTCATAATCTCCCAACTGAGCAAACAATTTGAAACCGAAATCCAACGAATCGGCAGTGGTTCCGATGTCGTAAGGCATGTGCATCATCGTAACTGAAAACATAGCCGCTATCAATGGGTTATAAAATCGCCAATACCAACCAATACCAATATGTATATGCAGAGCTCGAGTTTTCAGCCAATTTGTTTTTTTTAACATTGAACATTCTTAAACTAAGAACTTGGCCATTGAATAACTACAAATAGAAGTGGACACAGCTCATTTTGAAGCGACATACGGACCTTCATTGCGGAGGAAATTTGTATTAAGTTAGTATATGCATATACCACCTTTTTCTAGGTTCGTGCATTAAGTAAAATTAATTTCCCAAAATATTCCCATGTTTATTTCATGACAGACTATGCACCTTTTTCTTTTTTTATTCGTCTCATTGACAACATGCAAATGAAAGAGAAACAACAACAATTATTTTTGTTGTATTTTATTCTCCACCGATTGCATAATTGGTTGTGGAGTGGAAGTGGAATACGCAAAGGATAATGAAATCAATGATCGGGTATGTATTTTTCGCATATAGGTAGTTAGTGGTGGTTTGTATTGTAGGCAAAGGGTATTTTTAGCATGAGGAGACTGATTGGGATTTTATGAGAATAACAATGTGGAAAAAAGGTATATGAAATAAAAGATCGGTTAGATACTTTTCACATAATAGTGGTGGTGTGTGGGGTGTGGTACTTTTAGCATGACAAGTGTAATGATGATTTGAATTGATATTTAAGAAAATAACAATGTGGAAAGGGGAAATATGAAATCACAGATCGGATTCTTTACAATACATATTTTGTATTTCTTCGATATATGTGCAGCAGTGGTGTTATTGTGGTAGCTTTTGGACTTAGGTATCAAGGTGTGGGTGGCTAACCCAGCCTTAGGTGTCAAGGGCGGGCTATAATGATTTGAAAGTAATGGGGTGGGTTAGCATGTGAGGTGCAAGGTAGGTGTAGAAAAATCTCTGCATATAATAAAATTGTAAATTTTGAAATGTGTGTTCCACTATCACGTAAGAACTACTTACCCGATTGGTATGGATCTTTTTGCAAATTTTAGGCCTTAACAATGAGCACCATATAGGCTGTCGCTGTATTTCATTGCAATCGGATTACTCATTCATGAGATATACGAAAAATAATGGAAAAGCTCATATCAAGCCCGATAACTTCCAAAAAATGTCAGTAAAGTTAGCGACTCAGGTATTTAGCCATCATGTCTCTACTGCGATTTTTGCAGCTGTGTCAACAGATATCTTTGATGATAAAGAAAAAGTAACAGCTTTATCCACAGCAAATTTTTTTTTCAAACTGAATAAGATGTTTGATAATTTGAATAGTAATAACAAATTTTCAAGTAATCCTGATAAATGTGCTATATCAGAAAACAAAATGGGCATCATATCAAACTTACAGGATTCAGTTAGATGGATATCGTCATGGAAGAGGGACAAAAAAGGTCCGGTGTACCTATTGTTTTAACGGTCTTTGCCAAACAATAAATGGAACACTGCAATTGTGGGACTACATAAAAGGGGAACAACAGCAGTACCTAATAACATCCCACTTAAATACTGATTGTCTGGAGAATACTATATCAGTCGTTAGAAATAACAGAGGATCATATGAAAGAAATCCTTCTGCATTTCGCCTACATACAAATTTAAAACAGATGAGTTTCTATAATATAATTGCTCCTGATACAACTTCATATGAAACATCAGATTCATCAGTTCTTTTAAATATGGCCGATGTTGAAAGTACGTTTACTGAGACATAATTTGTATAACTTATAAATTTAATACAATAATTATAGAGTTCTTGGATCCGGATGGTAGTTATATGTTAACAGATGTAGTATATGAAGATGATGCACTAGCATCGAAGATAGTTCCGGTATTGCAAAGTAAGAATGTTTGTGCCTTAGTTTTTGTCTTAATATGTGTCTTAATTTGTGTATCCATCAAATATATTTTCTTCCTTTGATTACGTACCTAATGTATATATTACATAGGTGATGTTGATATTAGCTGTCATGGCGAAACCGAATTCAATGAAGATTCCAATGCTTGCGAGTTTGACGATCTTGATGTGGAGGATTTAGCAGAATCAGAGACAGTCCCAACTATGCAAGACATGGCTACACATTATTTTTCGGGATATATTTCTTATGCCATATTAAAGAAAACCCATTGCAGAACATGCAAATTATTTATGTGCAAAGAGGGTCAAAATGAGTCCCCTACAAAAGCCGAGGGTCTTATTGAAGCTCGTCAATATGAGAATACTATTAATGGTGGTTTAGTCATTCCTACTACACATTTTGTAGAGTTAATTGAAAAAATAATTAAGTGTTTTGAGGAACGTTTTGAAACTCAATGCTTCGAACAAAATGCTCTTTTAAATTTGTGTAGGAACCAATTTAAGCTTCCACGTTCCATTGAAGAGCACAATCAAGAATTGATCAAGCACACCATGCGGGTTCTTTTACGTGCGAAAATAAAAATAATTAACTCCAAGGCAAAATGCACGAAAGAAAACTAAAAAAATTTGATATACTTAATCATATATAACACATAACAGTGTTATTAATGTACCTACTGTCATACATTTTTGTTCCTAGTGTTGTTTTATTTTTATGAGTTTCTTAACATTATATAAATGAATTTGAACTTTTGTATTTATTATTTTATTTATTTTTTAAATACCTACCTATACCTACCTACCAAAATACAATTAAAAATTGTAACTTTGTTATAAAAAAATAGGTATAAGCACAATTATCAGAAATGGTTCTCAGCTCAATTTGCATTTATTTGGCCATGTTTAACTTCAGAATAATAATTTGAAATCAGATGGGTATATGTACTTACCTAGATATGTACTACATATTGATTTCCTATACATTTTAATTTTACATGATCTTGTGTGATAATTTAATGGCAGAGTAAAAAGAAGTTGCACAATGATTCGTGCATGCTGCATGCACCTACATAGGTATGTACAATGTACATTATACACATACTTACATAATATCTACCTTACCTATATGCACCTACATTACATACTTCGATAAACAAAATCATATCTAGCTATAATTATTCATATCTGCAACCATATGATAGGTGCATATGTAGATATTTGATTTTTATGATCGGAATGAAAGTGAAAACATTTTCAAATCGGGTATCTGGGTAGTGCAATCAGAAATAACACTTGTCAAAATATCATATGAGTAGGTAAAACCAGTACCTAGCAAATAAAAAACAAACACCCCAATAAACATCTAATAAAAATTCCAAAAGTAACAAGGAAATAAGAACAATCGAAGCGTATCGACAGCAAAGATAAGAATGAAAATATCCTACCTCAAACGACATAACTATTGATACTTGTTTATAAATTATTGCATCTACTTTCCTGTCTACCAAAGCAAACCAGTTCCCTACCCTGTTACGTCATTTCAGAAAGAATTTTATACTGACGGCACTACCTCAAACTGGTTTACAACAAAAAATTACCCATCCAGCATTCCTTAGAGGGATATTTTTGTTGGGATATTATACATTTTCTTGTTTTCATTTTTATCCAATCTTCTATCCCAGATTATGCCCAGATCCATTTCACAAACCCGCACAAGCGATCGCAGCGACGTATGGACCGCGTAGCGGATGTTTGCTTCGGTGCCGTTTCTATTTGTAGTTATTCAATGACTTGGCGTTACATTAAGATTTTATTGCTTTTCGTGGCCGACTAGTTACCTACACACATAATTTTTTTTTTTCCAAATAAAAGAAAACTTGGCTGTTTTTTTACATTCATGTTTTTGGGGTGATTTCACTTCTTTTTGCGAAGTTGTTTTTTATTAGATTTCTCATTCAAACGTCTTCGCTTTAAATTATGTCAACACTGACTAACTTTGGCGCTTTCTTTCTTATAAACTATTCATTCATATTTTGATTCAGCAGGTAGATTAATTTCTATTTATATTTTAAGTAGGTATGTAGACAGATTCCACGCCCCTTAAATGGATTTTTTTTTTCGATTTTCAAAAGTGTGGGTATACCACGTATAAGATCAAATTTAGTGAGGTAGACCTTTTTGATGAGCTTGGTAAATGTTTCGATTTTGAAGTTTTTGGCTTAATTGATTCCGAAGTTAGAGGGGGGTCGAAAACAGCCGGAGTTCTTTCCTGTAAAAAGGGTAAGTGCCTTTACTAGAGAACTTGGCTGGGGCACTACCGTGCAATATGATTCACTTTCCCAACACGTGCAACGAACGAATGTATGCGAGATGTGAATTTAAGCCAAACGTTACCTATGGCGAATTTTACGATAGCTGTTACCAATTTTCTATTTGACAGATTGACATCACCCTTTTTGTATTTTACCAACAGAAAAAAAGGTACCTTTATTATATCGATGTTATACGGGCAATAGAGAAACGATTCAAACCCTAAGCCAGGGGGTTCCCAATTTTTTTTAAACTGCGACTTCCTATACAGGTTGAAATATTTTTGCGACGCCCTTCTAAAAGCTCAGATATCCATTCACACAAAAATGCACTCCTCGTCGCTAAAGATGATTTTTGGCCAAAATTGGGTCCTCTTCCAAACGCTCCGAAGCCCAGTCAGCGAAGAAACAGCGTTCAGGCGTTGTCTATGGTCATTAACTTTGAGCTGCTGGGTCAGTATAATCTTGTACGGGTGTAAACCCAAGTAATGCAATATTGTAATGCAATATTCGATAAGTTGAAAACTGCGAAATGCCGACTTCTTGTACACGGCGAGGAATTGACTACCTCGGGTTCTCCTATACCTAAATATTTACGGCAGAAATGTTCTCGGCCGATCTGGCGTTTCTTTGACTTGTGGGTGTTGGCTGATTGTTTACCGAACCGGTTGTCTCGAATTTCGCCGCAAACCTTGGGAGAGGCAACCTTGAAGGGCCACCACGTTTGATAATAAAGTATTCGACTGATGCAATGTGGCTGTAATGAGGATTTGGATTTCGCTTCCTATTCCTAAAGAATACCGTAATGTCTTTCCTTTGTTCGGAGTCTTACAGCTGTGAAACAATATTAAGAGAAAAGTCATATCAAAGCGACCTCAAAACTGATGGAACGTCGCTTGCAGGCCACCTATGCCCACAGTCTTGCGACGCCCGTAGGAAAGAACCACGTCACGACGCACAGTTAGGGAACTCCTGCCCTAATCGAATATCTGACCCAGCTATAGCCATATATTGTACGTGGACCTATATTGTAACGTCTCTACTTTCCTAATGTAGCTGATGTTGCATTCGGCAGACGATTTTTCCCTGAAAAAGATTTCCTTCTGATACTACAAAAGGATGGGCATTCACAAAAGCTCAGCTGTTTCGTCTTCCTCAAGACATAGTCGGCACTCCAGTGAATCGACTTTAAAGGTGAAATCCTGTAGCCTATACATTTTTTTATATCGTTCCTGCGTACATTGAGTATCTTTTTGGCAACATTTTTAAAAAACTGTAGGTATAGCTTTTTTGGCCTGTCTGAAACCTGGGATGTTCTCCCAGTGTGAAATATATTTGTTGTGTTCCCAGCTCTTTTTAGCCGAATTTGTAGTTGATTTTGGCTAGTTTATCAGCTTACAATTCCTTCATGGCCGAAGGAATCACCATAATCTGGTTTTATTTCTGGTACTAAGTGTTTGGAGGGTATGGAACCAGAGCAGTACGGATTTGGAGTCAATAATGGGCAAGCTAAGAGCTTTTATAGCTGATTGACTGACCGTGAATATTATATGTTAGCGCCTTTAATAACTTAATATTGTACAAGGTGGCGCAAAAATACCCTTCCGATGTTTTTTGGCTGTAATTTAAAAAAAAAATGAAAAACTTTGATTTTTCTTGTGGATTATTTTTATTTGGTCTTTTAATTTTTTTTACATCAAGTCGAGAATATGATGTCATGTAAATGGCCCCCGCCACAGTTGATTGTCATTTGAGCCCTTTTTATGGCATTTTCCATCACTTTGGCCAAAACTTCCTGCGATAGGTCCTCACATTCTTGACGGATATTGTCTTTAAGAGCTGCAAGCGTCTGAGGCTTGTTGACATAAACCCGCGACTTCAAAAAGCCCCACAAAAAGAAGTCTGGCGCAGTCAAATCAGGCGATCTTGCAGGCCAGTGAAAATCGCCAAAACGGGAGATTAGGCGCCCGGGAAATGCATCCTTCAGCATATCGGTTGTGGCACGTGCAGTGTGTGCCGTTGCACCGTCCTGTTGGAACCACATGTTTTCCAATCCCAATTCATCAAGTTGCGGCAAAAAGAACTCGTTGATCATTGCTCTGTAGCGCTCACCATTCACAGTAACCGTTTGGCCCGCGACGTCTTCATGTCCATGACATCTTCGGCTACAGCAGCAATATTCTCTGCAGAACGGCTACTCCGGGGTCTGTGCCAGTCTCTTCGAGGCGAGCGGCTAAACGTCGCAGTGTTTCACCAGTAGGCGTTGGACGGCTAGGAACTCTGCGAAGAAATTCACGTTGTGCCAAAGTCACCGACCGATTATTGCTCAAATAAATAGTCACCAATATTCCGCGTTCTGGAGCAGTGTAGCGTAACATTGTTTATTAACATGTATTTCGCATGTGTTTACTACACAAATGTCAAAACAAAACTGACATTAGGGCCAATCGCAAAATATATAGCATTTTCTGATAGGATTACTTTTGCGCCACCTTGCAGATAATGTTTGCAAATTTTTTAATGATATGAAGCTGTGCCTGAAATATACACTGGCGATTTTTCCCATAGGTATTGGGACATCACTGTTTGGTCTATGAATACCCAGTTCTCACCCACGATTCCATTTTGGAACCATCTGTATACCACTTTGTCAGTTTGGTTACTTGCCCATCATACTTCTTTACTTGAGATCTCCTCAGAAAATATGCGGTCTATGGCGGCGCAGATCATTTCAAATTCTGGAAGTTCAGAGAACATAGTCGTTAGACCCGGGTGGTCCACAAGACTTATCTCTTTCGCTTGTTTTCAAATTTATTAACTTCAGTGAACATAAATCCTAACTTGGTAGATACTTTCTATTGGATTCAACAAATAAAAAACCCACCAAACGGAATATCGAACTCACGATGCGCCGCCCAATCAATTGTTTGCAATTTATTGCAAAAAATATTTATAAAGGCAATGGGCTTACGAATTTACCAAATTCATTGGTTCAACAACCGCTGAAATATTTCTTTACAAAGTCCTAAGCATGGAATGAATTACGATTCAATATTATGCTTTCTTCAAAACAATTGTTGTTCGTTTTGTTATGAACATTAACGCATCCAATTCATTTTTTGCAAATTGGGTACGAACAAGCATCATACACTTCACACTCAAATAAGTACCTACCATGGGGGGCCTCTCGTTAAGTAAGTTCCATCCAAGTGGATTGTAACACTGAACTAACTTTCTATTGTTTTTTTAGGAAGAAAAAAAAAAGCTCAAATAAGTGTTATCTGCGATCGCAGTAATGAATGTCTTCTGTAGACTTGGTTGGATAGATGGGAATGACTAATAAGAAGATTCCCTTTTCTTCAGTTTTTGAAAAAATAAAAAATTTAAATGAAATGAATTAATAAGCGAATTTGTTTAAAGGTAAAAGTCGTGGGATTTAAACGACAAAAAAAAAAACATAATTGCAGACAAATTTGGTTAAGGGGGATTTATAAAGTCGTGGTATGAAGATTTGCACCAGATAATGGCGAAATGTACAAAAAAAAAACGCTAGTTATCAAACGCACTGACGGCCTCATTTTAAAACTGGTCAGTAAAAGTACGAATAAAAAAAGTTCGCCGGGATTGTAGTAAGTTTATTATTCATGTTCACATTTAGAAAAGCCGCTTCAAGCAGACCGTAATAGAGGCTTTCACTGTGATTAAAAAACAGACGCAATGGTGTGACATGAAGTTATTGAAGACTAGACTAAAACATGCTATCAACAAACTAACAAACATCCAGTGTCTCTATACGTCGGTCTAAGCATTAACTCAACGAATGATCGATCCTGCAAAGAATTACCATAGAAACCGCTGCTACTTCAGTTTGTCAAAAAGAGCCTATCCCATCAGCAGGGAAGAATCAAGGGACGGACTAGTACCTAGCATGCAAACCATAGCCGCATTTACAGACGGATCTAAAATGAACTCTGGGGTAGGGTCAGGTAGGTGTCTTCTTCGAATTGCTGGGTATATCAAAATCGATAAGCCTCCCCGACCATAGCAGCGTCTTCCTAGCAGTGACAACAGCAGCACGTGAGTCTGTGGTAAGGGCAATACCACCTGGAGGCATTACCCTCTTTATCGACAGCCAGGCGACAATAAAAGCCAAAACTTGCACCAGAAATAAAATCGAAGAACTCAAGGCTCTTGGCACACAACACAAGGTATCGCTCTGCTGGGTTCCGGGACATGAAGGCATTTGAGGCAATGAGAAAGCAGACGAATTAGCAAGACAAGGTTTGACAGCTGTTCAGAACAAGCTGAGCCCTCTGTGAATATCCCGCCTTGCACACTCAAGCTTGATGCAGGGAAAAAAGCCCCAAGACAGGCGAACGCTAGATGGGCAACCTTAAATACTTGTAAGAATGGTCCTCAAGAATGCTATGGCCGTTCTTCAACGAAACTTAAACCGAGAATATAATACGAAAGGATAGGAAATCCCTGTCGACCCTCGAAGGTATCATAACGGGGCACAATATTCTGCGGTATCATATGAAGAAAATCTGCTTAACGGAAGAAGAACTCTGTATAGGCAGCAGTGAAGAGGGAGCTCTTGAGGATACAACTCACTTCCTATATTACTGCCCAGGTCTCCAACACACCAGGTATAAATTTCTAGGGAGTCACTTCTCTAACGACCTAGACGAGCTTTCCAGGACATTAATAGACAAGATAATGAACTCGTCAAATCAACAAGATTGTGTGTATGTAGCAGCAAAAGTAAGTAAGTAAGTAAGTAATTTGAGTACAGGGTTATAATGGGTAAGGGACAACCTCTTTCCCCTACGGGCATCACATCACAATGGGTCAGTATTGACCTGAGTGTGGAACGGAGAAATCCTCGCCAGTCCTCAAACGTAGCACAGTGCAGAACAAGTTCAGATTCAAACAGAAAACAACATGGCTCCTACGATAGATTAACATTTCTGTCGCTGACATCAACAGAAACAATCCTTCCTGTCGCTTAATTCTGTTGCTGAAAAAAAAGTATTCTGTTCCTTATTCTGTTACCGTTGCAAAGGTATGGGTTTTAGTTTCTGTTTCTGTTCTTTGTCACTTAGTACGTTAATGTATTCACAAGCCCCTATTAAAGACGCTGAAAAACCTGAAAACCCTATCAAAAAGGAGTTTTATGATGTCGGACGGATTTTTTTTTTAATGGGAAGTCCAGAACTATTTGACCGATACAGCCCATTTACAATACCGACGGTAAAAAAAAGTCCTCTCACAAAATTTCACAATTTAATCCTACATAATGGGGTCTCCGATGACTCCTTTTTGGGATTATACATAAATGTAATGGCAAAGTGAATTATATACTTTTCTGTAGAGGGTATATAAAAATGTAGAATATGGGCACATTACGAAGCTAAGCTGCAGCACATAAAAAGGGCAGTAAGACAAGAGTATCGACCCAGAAGACGCCTCACTGTAGAACCAGTTTTACCAGCCTAGCTATAAAAAAGGATATAAGAACAACAAGGCCTCCGGCTCTAATGGTTTACCAGCGAACTTCTTCCAATACTGAGGTGATGTTTTTATGTTTTGGTGGAAGACATGAACATGTCCCACACTCCCACCTACAAAAGGGTCGACTATCAAGCCAGCCATAAGATTCTAACCAACGTTCTGAGTACACATCTCAAAACGTGATCGAAGATCGACAATAGGCCAAATTTTTACATTCAGGCAAATCCTCGTAAAGACCAAAGAATTTTGAATATAGCGTCACCACCTTTCTATAGTCAATATATAGTCAAAGCCGCATAAATGATGGCATATTCATCATCAAGATCGATGCATGGTTGAATTCGGGATCCCGCTGTTTCGGGTGACACAGCAATAAAATTCATTACAATTCGGAAATAAGATTCGCTATTAATCTCCTTCTATGGCAGATATTACTCAGGTTGGTATTGACTAATTTTAGTTAGGAAAAATGTCTGATACAAAAATGTACTGTCTGTTATGACATTTTGCTCAGCATTTTGCCAATTGCCTGATTTTAAAATTTTTAATTTTATATGTAGCTACAGTGTTCTTCAGCAACACAGCGAGTAGATAGATGAGCGCAAAAATCTGAAGAAAAGTGCAAATTATATGGAAAATGACTCGTGTTATTTTTGTCAATTATAGTTAATGAAAATAGAAAACAGTTATTCACGTGAGTACGTGACAGAACTATCTACTAATTACGAGCATGCGACACCCCTATAGAATTTAACTCGGGTGCGAAATAAAGGGAAACCCCGCGTGCGAGTGTAATTATTTTAACCATTTCTTCAATTAGCGTTGTTAATTACTTCATTGTTACTTGTTAGCCTTTTGTTGATAATACTATTTGCATATTAATTAACATCGTTTTGTTATTATTTTCTCTTCGTAGATTCATTTAGGTAAGACCCTGATGACAACAAAATGATCATAAAAGGCCAATACATATTGGATTCGCAAATTATAACCATATTTACACTGGAATACCTACCAGTTTTGGGTGCGAACCGATGTAAGCTTTGATGTTAACAAATATCAATGATCTCAACAACAATTAAAAAGAATTAAATGGCGAAAGTCGGCTCATTAACTAGAGTACCTATACCTACATAGAAAAGCTGGTTTAACTTTACCTTAGTTTTGAATGAGAACTCTTTAAATTAACTGATTAATCAAATCAGGTTATAGACAAAGTAAAACAAAGAAAAAATAAATCCGGTCAATCCAGCTATTTCTGTCATCCTCTAAGAATCTAAAATACATAGATCAATATAGACGCAGTTGCTATTTTTTTTATAATACTGACCAAATGTTAAATATATTGATATCCGTTACGCATCGAATTTCTATCTATCTTTATCGTTGGTTCCACCTCTAACAAAGTTCAACGCGAATTACCAAAGACCAAACATTTCGCTGAACCGAGTTGGGTTAGCCAAAACACACTTCAGACAAACATTATGAGTCCAATGAGATACCACATGAGAGGTAGACGACTAGACTAGGGCGGGAGCCCTAAAGATTCAGTTTAATTTGAGAAGCAACTAAAGAACAGGAAAATTTTGGAAAATTTTGAATATTTTACACGAAAATTCAACATATGAATTTATAAAATCATTTTTTAATGATTTAATGATCGGTTTTCAGCCGAACATTTCCATTATCGAGCTGACTTTCAAAAACTTGTATAAAAACCCAGAAACTTGAGATCTATGAAAATCATATGAAGTTCTCATCGTCATCACGATTTGTATAGAACAATGGCTGAACTTAGTTCATTTCATCTACATCTGATAATGCAGTGAAGTGACAAAACAAAGATAAGGTGTCCTAAAAGGCTACCATGTGGTGCTCTTAAGATTCAATTTATAACTAAACTTGCGATATTAACAATACAACTTAGCCAGTTGACTTGTCAATTGTTTTACCTAAAAGGTGGTTAAATTTTAAGGGCCGATGTTGAATGTGAACCACACCTAAACGTCAAGTTTTTTTCTGCATTTCATTTGACATTTCTCAGAAAGATACACAATCGATCAGCGCGTTAAAGTTATTCAGGCTTATTATGAAAATGGGCGTTCAAATCAAAATGCATATCGTGCACTTCGTGATTTTTACGGTCAATTTAATCGTCCAAATGTGCGTACAATCGAAAAAATCGTGCAAACATTTGAGCAAACCGGGTCTGTAGGAGATGTGAAAACACCAGTGCATGCTCGTACAGCTCGTACGAGCTGCTGTTCGCGATGGTGTGGCTGAAGAGCCGTCCACCTCAACTCGGCAGTTACTGTGAATGGTGTTCGCTATCGGGAGATGATAACGAACTTTTTATGGCCCGAATTGGAAGATATGGATGTGATTGATATGTGGTTTCAACAGGACGGTGCCACTTGCCACACAGCTAACGAAAAAATGGCTCTTTTGCGGGAGAAATGACCAAAATAAGGGCGATCGTTTGCATTTATCAGAATTCAAAGTAAGTACCTACATATAAATACAAAGTAGTTTTAGGTATAAAATAATGCCAATAATATTTTCAGATTCAAAATGTACTTTAGACTTAGCAGAGAAGCCTTTGTCTATTTGTTAAATAAATAAACGATAAACTTTCTGTCGCGGGGAGTTCTTTGTCAGTGCCAGTCATTTTAAAACTGGCTTCGACATTGCGTTTTCTTGCGGAAGGTGATTACCAAAAGGGTGTAACGAAACGAATGATTTTAATTTGGGTGTTGCCCAAAAAACCCTTAGTAAAATCCTAACAGAAATGCTTACCGTTATCGAAGAAAATATATGCCCACAATGGATAAACATGCATTACACGAAAGAAGAAAGGAATTGTGCAAAAATTATGTTTTACCAAAAGGCTGGAATTTTATTTGATCGGGGTTTGTTATTTTCACCCTTAATCATAAGAGAATTATGAAATCACTGTATAAATATAAAGAACTACCAAAACTCACATGTTTTTTCTTAAATTTGCTCCTTGTCGTTTAAGAATTTGTAATCGGCAATAATCGGGGTTTTATAATGCGTTTTGTACAACTAAAACGACAGTCAGTCCGATTTTAAAAAAACGCCATTTGTCGTTTAATATAAACGCCACGTAGAATAAGGGTGATTGAGTCTTGAGTGATAAAAGTAGTCGTCGGATCGATTTACATAGATCCACATTATTCTCAGTATAACTTTTATATTATGTTAAATATATCAATTCTGCTCTTTGTTCGAGAGATCGGCACTCAAACTGATTGCCATCATTTTTTGAGGGTCGTGTCTGGGCTGTAATTACAAGTAGGCAAGTCTAACAAGTGCACATTGGATTTTGACTAGAAGTGGTGGTTACTTGTCGACATTTAGCCTGAGGTTGGCCGCAGTGGTTGAGTGGTTTAATATATACACTTTGTATTATATTTGAAACAGACATCAGCCCAGAGATGTTATAATATCTTCCTTGTTCCTTCTTCTGCCAGCTAGTGCCGGACATATATCAGTTCTTCATGTAGAGAATAGAATAATGTTGCTTCCGACTGAAGTAAAGAGGTAGGGAAGACCGGGGCTAGTTGGCCACAGGGGCAAGTTCACTCACTGCCATTTATTTTAAAGAGAAGAGATAAATTGCATGCTAATTCCTGTTTTTACATTCAATACCGATACCTGCTTAGTCTCCTTTTGTATCACGTCGCTTAAATGCATGCCATTCAAGAAATATTAAGGAAAAACGTTTTTTGCTACCGTAAGTAACTTTTTTTTTTCTTCTCTTATTTTCCTCTTTTCGGCCGTTTTTGATCGTCTGGCGCAGATTTTTTTGGAATATATAGTGTATATATGGATTAGCTGTCCATGCATGTCTTTTATTTTTTGTTATCTCGTTTTGCTTCTGAAAAATCTTGTTATTTGACAGATGGTCGGGCGGGGTTAGTTGATCATTTTTTCGGGGCTAGTTGATCCAAAATTTTTTTAGGAATTAACAGGAAATGAGGATTTTTAAAAGGAAAACAAGAAGGGGATAGATACTCAGCAAAGCGTGATGGAACGAGCCTGTAGATTTGTTTTGATGGCAGGCCTCAGTATAAGGTCAGTTTCAAAAGAAGAGAAAGCTATATAAAACAGTCACAAAAGATCATCGGCAATTTATATTCACACTCCAGAAAACACCGCTTTTGAAGAAAAACAAAACGCGCTAATGTCTAAGAAAGAAGCTACCTAAAACTGACAGACAAATATCCAAAATAACAAAACCAGTCAAAAACAACAAAGCAAAAAAACACCGAAACCGAGGAGGAAGCCAACTTTAAATGAGTCTTCACAAGAAAACTGGGTTTTTTATAGCTGTCAAAACTGTTGGAATCTACTGTAACGTAAACATTGATAACCAAGCGTTCAATTATTTTTCTATTTTTAATATTATTCTGTTTTCTGATTTAATAAAACTTACATTGTTCCAATAGGTTATGGGCCTCTTCCCATCGAAGGGTTCATTGGAATTTGAAGTTTGATCAGAATAACAGCGAGACATCGTACCATGGCGGAAAAGCCAAAATCTACAATCGTTAGATTGAATAATTTCAATTATTATAATTGGAAATGGAGAATGGAATTGGTTCTCATCAAAGAAGGATAATGGAAACATATTGATGGGACTGCACCAAATCCGATAACTGACGATTGGAATAAAAATAAGGACGATGAAGCCAGGGCTTGCATTGGTTTAGCCATAGAAGACAACCAGTCTCATCATGTAAGGAAGGCGAGAACTGCAAAAGAGGCTTGGATAAATCTTAAAAACATCATGAATGTTGAACATACCCAAGTTTTCTTCTTTAAGATCACTACACCATCTTATATACCTAACTATTTTAATGAATTTTTAACGAAACAAATATTGATGACACTTGCTAACCTAATTTAATTTTGTTACTTCTTCTGCATTTTGGATTCATACATTAAAGATAAGTTCTTGCATAGAAAAAAGATATCCTCTTTTATTTCAACCATCCCACTACAATAGCATAAATTCTCACAATGAACGTGCCAGTCTCAGCTCTAAAGTTCATCTTATGAGGTCGATTTGCAGTTTGAAGATGCAAGAAGGAGGTAATTTGGCAGAACATCTCAACCAGATGACAACACACTTTGACATGCTAGAAGCGCTCGGTGAAGAAAAATTAGCAGATAAATGGATTGTTGCCATGATTCTTAGCAGCTTACCAAGTTCTTATGATACGCTTATCATAGCTCTTGAGACAAGATCAGAAACGGAGCTGTCACTATCAATGGTTGAATCTCAGTTGATGAACGAATACAAGAGACGCTGTGAGAAATCGGAAGAAGTTGGTTCAGATTCTGTGCTAGCTGTTGTGAAGAAAACTATCAAGTCTTCATCGTGCTTCTTTTGTCACAAGCCTGGTCATGTCAAGAAAGAATTTCAAAGCTAATCATGTGCAATATGGGTTTCAAGATTCAGCGAAGGCTGCTGTTGAAGAGAAAAACCAGTATGTACTCAGTGCTGGCAGCGTTATTGAAACAAGGAACTGGACGCTGGATTCGGGTGCTACCTGTCACATCACCAACAACTTCGTGGAATTTGACTCATCAGTTTCGCAGTATATTGGTGTTGCTAATGGACAAAGATCACAGTCGAAAGGAATTGATGCTTGCAAAATCAAGTTCGTCGGGGAAGGTGGTCAAGAAAATGAAATTTTTGTCAAGGATGTACATTATCTTCCGGATTTTACTGGAAATTTGCTGTCGGTAAGAAAGTTAACATCTTTGGGATATATTGTAATTTTCAGTGAACATTTTGCTGAAATAAAGAAGAAAGATCACATCGTTGTCACAGCTGAAAGGAAAGCTGGATTATATGTCATCAAAGACAAAGAAGAAGTGTGCATGTCTGTAAGTACTTGTAATATTAAATGTATTCACTATTGGCACTGCGTTTTTGGGCATCGGGATCCTAATATTATCAAGCAAATGATCGGGGAAAATAAAAGTATAAAAATGGAGAACTGTGGACACAAACGACTTTGTGAAGCTTGCATGAAAGGGAAATTTGCGCATTTGCCATTTCCCCAGAAATCCGAAAGAAAATCTAAACGTATCTTAGATCTAATACATACGAACTTATGCGGACCCATGCAAATGAACTCGGTGAGTGGGAAAAGGTATTTTCTTACCTTTATCGACGACTATAGCAGATATTGTCATTCTGATGACGATTAGATAGTGACTAAGTAATATTTGTTTTACGACAAGAAATGAGTTCCAATTTATTTATTTTGAGCCTCTGAAAGTGCCCTTATAATGTTTGTTTTGCTTAATCAGTGACTAAGAATATAAGTAATATTTTTGTTTTTTATTTTACCACAGGAAGTGGCTTTTAATTTATTTATTTATCTTAATTTAAAAACATAAACTTTTCCTAAGCACTAGAAGTATGTACCTCTTTAGCTTAAGAGTTTGCCTTACATATTTTAGTTTCACACGGCGCGTGGGTTAACTTACCACATTACGTAAGTCAATTTAGCTCGGTACCGGGGCTAGTTGACACAATCGAGGTGCTCTAGTAAAAAAGGAAAAATGTTCCTCATTTTGTTTTTTTTTTTTTATTCAATAAGTTCGTTTAGAAAGAACAAATGATGCTTTTTTTTAGTGATATTTTAAGTGTCTTGATATCAGTCTTAGTTCAAAAGAAAAAGGAAAAAATGTAAATTTTGTGTCAACTAGCCCCGGTCTCCCCTATTCTGTAAAGGCAACTTTAAGGAATCTGATATTGCAAATCGGATGTGGTCCTGTCATGTTATTCTCAATAAGGTATCCACCACTTAACCACTACCAGACTGGTCTTTCGTTTTGTTTGATGTTGGGCGGAAATTTCTGGCAAGCATGACATGAATTCTTTGAGGTGACTGGATTAATCGCCTATTTTAACAACGCAACGATTCGGCTAAATCAATCTATCGCAAAAAAAAAAAACGCATTCGCCCGCCCTCATTCGAAATAAAACGTAAGGCAAATCCTCAAGTTTACGCCCTTTACCTACGCTATAAGCTGTCGTTTGGAAGTGTCTTTATTTGGTTTGCACGGGTATCATGTGGAATTGAAAACCACGGATTTGTATGGCCTTCACGGAGCAGAACAGTTAATGAACCGTTTAGAATTACAAATCAAACACTCATGCAACTGCACGAACCGTGCAAATTGCTGTGGCGTTTCTTAAACATAGTACTATACAGATATGTATCTTTTCCGCATAATTTGAGTAAAATTGCTGACCACATATATGTATATGCATTTTCTGACAGCTTTCTAAGAACGAGAAACATGTTCTTGTTTGTTTTAATTCCATCACACAATAAATTCTAAGAATTACAACTTAATATGACTGTATCCTAATTCTATGGAACATTGAAATACCTTACCATGATTGTCAACGCTACAGGTACTTCAAAACGTATCAAAAGATTAATCATGAATAATTGAAAATAACACCAAACAAATTCATCACCCACATGCCGACATACTTTTGGAGTTAGGTGTATAGATACATCTACCTCATTGTCACTCACTTGTCGCATAGATACATGTATGTTTGATCACACACGAAACATTTTAACACGCCCCGAGTGGAATTTGTAACTACATAATTATTACAAAACTCATTCACAGTCATATAATGAGCTCGTTGAGCCCCTTCCCCCGAGTACAATATTTGTTGCACCTTATATCTGCGCAAATTGCGGATCGAACGAATAGTGCAATTAGCATTCCTTTGTTAACTTTGTTTTTACCACAAATAATGACGTCAGGTGATTGATTTTGTCACAATGACTCAAGACTCTATTTATTTATTTGTTTTACGTGTTTTCTGTTTGTATTTCAATTCATAAATCTGTGCGGGGGCGCTCATCTACTCAACATCGGGCAACTAAATCGAGCTTATTCAAGGTAACAACCGTAGCACAATCGCAGCGCGTAGGTAGGAAGGTAGATCGCAAAAGGTTTAAACTACATTGTTATCCATTTTTATGCGTAAGCTTGCCAACAAGTTTAACAACGTTGAATCCAGAGCATCGGCGCGGCGTTTAGAAAAGAAACATTTCTGCTTTCAATTCGTTTATTACACACCGAAATCTAGAATTGAGATCAGCAACGATCGTTGGCCAAAGAAGTTCGCTACTCAACTCTTTTGTTTATAAAGAATGACACTTTGCAGAACAAGACGGCACACTTTTGACTTTTTTCGACATAAACTTTTTTTTTTCGGTGGATTTTCTTTTCCGCCGATTTGAAAACTTAACTACACTTATTTGCACTGCCACTGCCAAAGAGGGCACGGATTATGATATCCTACTCCCAGTGGGAAACGATCCGCGAATTTTTGTTTCTTCTGTTTTTGCGAAACAATTTTATGTGCATCGCACACACAGTTAAAACTTGAAACAACAACAACTAATGGGGGGATAACATCATCACCGTCTTAAACAAAAAACGAGTATCTTTAAGCAACAACACACAAACAAACCGACACGATCGGACTGAGACTTGATTTCATAACTCTTGAGGCGCTGCTGCATAAAATGTTGAAAACAAGTATCTATAGTTGGTGCGAAGTTACAGAAGAAGCTTAAAGTGATATTTTCCAGGTGTAAAAGGTTTTCACATGGCACAAGTTTAGGTATTTTCAGGTCAAACATGAATAGATACTGACCCTTGACCGAATACCGGGCCGAGAAGGCACAACGTAAACAGTAAACCAGCTAAACGATACATGTTAAGCGCATCGACAACAGCAAGAACAACAAAAACGCCAACGACGGCGACGACGACTTTGGTTACGGTGACGACGCGGTATAAACGATTCAGATTTAATGGATCTTTTGTTTCGAAATGCGAGTGTACTGATGGAGCGCGGATTGAATGTGATTTCACCTGTTGTTCGTTGGCGATCTTGTGAGTAACTGCTGGCACAGCTCAGGTGGGTTCAGGTGGATTTGATCATCGCCGACGACTGAGTGGTTTTGTGGCTTCCGTTCTCACTGAGTGGAAGTCGAATGATGGTGGTGAATTCAAGATTTGAGCGAGAATCTCTTTTTTTGCATTTGCATGATCATCACGGTTTGGTTTGGAGATCAGCTAAAATGATGCATTTAAAGATAAATTTAACCGTTCGACGTTAAATGCCACTAAATGTTATGATTTGGTTTCTTTTATATGTATCTAAAATATACCTCAATTATTTTTACCGTCCATGTTAAGTTTAATAAAATTAGGTATTGTAAACGGTGGGCCAAATTCAAGTTCCTTTTTGAAAATGCTATAAAATGAACATTAATTATGGAACACAACATCGATCAAGTGGCTGCCGCGCATACTGTCACTCCAAGTTTCCAAGATCTTGTTGATGGTTTCGGGCTGTAGCTTACGGATCGCTTGAATGATATTGACCTTAAGTGCTTGAACCGTTTCCGAATTGTTAGCATTTGGTCTCACTTTTTGCACAAAACTCGGCCAAAACTTATTTTCAAAAAACGCACTGTTTGGGCTACACACCACTCACTTTGGAAATAAGTTTTCAATCACCTCGATTACCGTTGTCGTTTGTCGAAAACGACTTTTGTCGTTTCTTGAGTCGTGTCGGTTTTCCATCCTCATTACCTAACACAGACGATTTGTAGGACTAGAATGTAGTAAAATCTTTTCGAAGGATTGGTAGCACTTGTATGGAATTGTCAAAAAGTCTTTTTTTTTTTTATTCCAAAAATAAATTATTTTTTAAATAAGTTTTTACTTCTCGAAAGATTTCAGTTTTCAAAAGATTTATAAGATGAATAGCATTGAAATGTTTTACAGTTCAGATAGTGAGGAAGAAAAAAGCAGAGTGAAAGGGCAAAAAGAAAGGAATTAATTTTAACACGATCAAAAATAAGAGATCATTAATTTTGAGCAGGAATATGTTCAGTCTGATGGGACGAGAAAGTGTATGGTATTGGCGTTTGGCGAGTTTGTAATGAGATACATGGCTGACTTTTCAGGGAAATCATCGCATTGTGATGGAACTACCATGGAAACTGCCTGCGATGTCAAGGGATAGTTCGTTTTACAATCAGGCGATTGTGCCTGAACTATTGAAGTATTTGACGCCGCTTTGGCCACACCTTTCGGATTTAAGATTATTTCGAACAAGAGCAAATTCGCAAAAGCTTCATCTTGAAGCGAAAGTATCACCTGTTTAAAGTTGCCTCCTCCGGTTGCTCGATCGGTACTCTTTTTTTTGTTGTGCACTAGTTTTTCCATACAGCAACTTTCACTTTATATTTCAAATCTAGCCAAACCTAAACAAAAAACAAACAAATTATATAAAATACAAAGTTCACAATCAAAATTAGTACCTTTTTCCAATCCTTGCCATCTCTTGTCAGAAGGCCATAGCTATTTATCGTTGTAGTAATACAATTCCCTTGCCGAATCTTGTCGCCAGATCTTCTCCATTAATGAAGTAAGAACTTCTGATTGCTTTTTATTTGTTTTTTTTACATATTTTTAATTTTTTTTATGTTTTCAACTTGTCTATCGGACATACGCAATCGAACTGAAGGTTTTGAAAATGAAAATAAACAGCAAATTTTTCATCAAAAACGAACGCCTCCATGTTTGTCTACGTTCTGCCTAATTGAACAACCCGACTACCTGTCGGGAGTGAAATTGCAAACGACACAAATCGTTTTTTAGGCCATTAGTCGTGTCGCTTTTTATTATGTAATTAATTAAAGTAAGTCGTGCGACGACTGCAAAACTAGTACAAAAAAAACATCCGACATTTTCATCCGCCCTTTGTCGTGTAAAAACGACAACCGTAATACAGATTTGAAAGAGTCGTGTATTTTTGAGTCGGAAACGACAACGGTAATCAAGGTGAATATTTTCCAAACGTTGCTCAAGCGTAAAGCGACTCATTTCGTTCTGCGGAGGTATAGTTGGCCTGTTTTGTTTGTAAAGACAAATTGATGGCTACTCACGAAAAGTAATTATTGAAAGCGTTAGCAACATCGAATTGCCATATATACTAAGTGTAGTAGGCTTGGAAGTACACAAAGACTTCTTTAAAAATACTATAAACAACATGCCACTCACTCTTTAGATAACCCTTAAAAAAGAATAAGTTTTTATATTTTAGAGAAAAGTTAAAAATATATCTTTCATTCTATTGTAAATATATTACTTAAACTAAAAATTTTTTATTGTTTGTGACAAAAAATAGATTCAAAAACATCTACGAAAATGCACTTTTCATTTCGTCTATCTGCTATGTTCCACATTTACTTTCACCGGAAATGAATTTTTGTGTTCTACATTTCACTGTATTCGATTTCACAAAGTGAAAATGTGATTGAAAAAAAATTCGGAGTTTCCGAATCGCTCGACATGCAGAACAATGAAAATGAATTCACTCGATTTGCAATTTCGATTTCACTCGATTTCTATAACCAAGCTGTATATTTCATAAAATTCGGTTCTGAAATACCGCCCTAATCGGTATGACAAAATAAAGCGTGTTTTATGATGATGTGCCAGTTTCAATCCACAATTTTGGTATAGAGTTTTCTAATCAGTATCCGATCATCCCATTAGTACTTATAAATGTTGCTCAATATTTACATTTTATGGATGTGTACAGCTGCTGTAAAAAATATCGCAGATATTTACGGACATAAGTAAAATACTCGACATTCAAACCTTAATTTATGTTAACAATAGACTTAAAGCTGGTTTGTATCTTTCCGTATATCGCCTTTGTGATAGAACACTGAATGTTGACCTGTAATAGGATACAAATCGATAATTAATATCTGTCTGTGCAGCAGATTGCCAAAGATTTAGAAAAAGCTCATTAAAACAGAACTCCATAGACCAGAACCAGGCATATGAACCCTAATAAGCTTTTTATAATGTCGTTTTCGGTTAGTCGTCCAGAACCGTCCGGAAGCAATCTGAACGTTTCTGAAAGCGTTCGATTGGGACTCAACTGACAGTTCTTCTACTGAAAAGAAGAGAAATTTGCTTCTTGATTTGAATTCAGAATCGCGGAGTGTTCTTCCGGACGGTTCTGGACGACCAACCGAAAACGACATAAGTAAATACAACTTTTGCGAAGTTGTGCAATAAACAACTCACTTTCGTTTTCAGCATCATACACCACAATTGAAATCGGCTTCAGATTGTAAATGGCAACTATTTTGAAGCCACCGATCTGGATACAGGTTCCACTTTGGGACACATTCTCAAGATACACCTTAACCGATTGACCACTTTTGTTCATTTCAATTGACTGTTAAGATAAAACAGTTTAATTTTCAGGCTTTTGTGTTACGAATTAGTCCAATATATATGTACCTTCACAAATTCATTGTTTTTCCTAATCCGCTCAAAGCTACCCTCGTAAGACGTGTATCCCGACTGGAGGTTGATCTCCATAGCTGTCAAATTGATGTGGCATAATGGTGGCTTTACTGCCGTGCAAACTTCAAATAACAATGTCCAGTCTGTCGACTCTTTGATGGTAACGTTAGTTTGATAGTTTGAAGAAGATTCGTCTTCAGGCACCGTATTGTATTTGTAGTTGACGCTAACAAGAGCAAATCCTTTACCATTCGTCCGAAGTTTTATACGCCGCGATGAACTCTTGAGCTGGAATTATAATATGGAATTAAGACTGGCTAGCGAAACTGGCAAAATGTGAGGAACCTCGTATTGCTGAAGAGCCTGTATATTACTGGAGTTCACTTGAATCTCACCGAATTCGCCCTGATCGCCCTCGAAATGAATATTCACATAATTTTTACCAACATCAATGTGATGTGCTAATTTTATCATCGCTTCAAGTGCGAGCATATGTGCTGGAGTTCGTTTACTCGACCCCACCGAGGCTAAAGATCGTAAAATTGGGTACAGGGTTTGAAGGGACGCTTTTTGCGATTCTAGCAGACCCATTAAACTATAAGCCGTTGCTTCAAGATTCGATTCGATTGTATCCGCGCCCGTCCATTGAAGTTGTTGGCCTTGAAATAACAATACCGGTTAAATAGGTTCTGAAATTTCCAACTTAAAAAATGGATACTTTTTAGCGCAGCGTTGGAGCTCATTTTTGCCAAAAGTTCGCCAGACCTTTCATGCTTTCCCAGCACCAGAGCATAAATTGCGATAGCAATCGATTCTGGCTGGTTGATATCGTCCAAAGTGGCATACAAATACACCAGACCCTTGGCTATGGTGTCCTTATACGAAATACGCCCCTTACAGAAAAAGCAATTTAAAATTACCAACAAAAAGAAAATCGCCTTCTCACTTCTTCCACAAGCAGAGAAATAACTACTAAGGCTGTCAGAGCCACATCCTCGTCAATGCCTTTGCCAGAATAGTATTCGCCACCCGCAGACTGCTTGCGCTGTAGATAGTCAAAGCCTTTGACTATTACTTTCTGGTCCAATTTAATGAACTGCTTAGCCTGTTGTAAGGCCCACATTGTATAGGCTGACAGCCAAATGTCTCCATTCCTCCTAACTGTACGGTCTAAGAGCCCGAAGGATCCATCCAATTGCATAAACGATAGCTGATTTTGATAGCCCAATTGCAGGTAAAGTCTTGCTTTATTTTCAAGGCTTGGGTTCGAATGATTGAAGGTCTGAAACGGCATGTTTTTGAAATTGATCGACCATGTGGTAACAGTACAAACCTTAAAATATTTCAAGACCAACAGATTTGACACCATGTACCTTACGTTGTTCTCGCCATTTCCAAATGGAACTCTAACGCCGTTTCGAACGTTTTTTATTAAAAGTCCAAAAATATCTCCAGTCACTGACAGTTGAACACTTTCGGAACCAGAAACAGCCAATTCAGGTATGTCCACCACAATCTCACTATTACACACTTGCCTGTCTTCGGGTAGGTGCACCAGAGTTGTCTTTAAAAACGAATATCGAACCCCTTCGGATTCGACAACAAGAGTTTTTTGGACTGCATCGCTGGCTAAACGAGATATGGCCTTAATGGGCACATTACAGCGTCCAGATTTCCGTGGTCTAACCAGGAATAGAAACTTTTCCTTTCCATCAGTCGAAATAAACTTTGAATGTGTTTGGTTTGGTTCGATTCTAGGTTCGACAGTTGGGCTGTCCAACAGGTCAATGCATCCGTCATTATTTTCAATTGTTACATCAGTCAAGAGATCTTCGTTCATATAATTGAATACGTAGGCTGGAATTTCAACAATTTCACCTAAAAAGTAAAAAAAAAAAATCTCAAAACGTATACAATCGCGCAGACATATGAAGACCTTACCCTCCTTCACCAAGCTTGGTAAATCCATCGAAATAAAAAATGGCTGAAAGACCTTCAGTTTAGTAGCGTTCTTTGTCAAACTCAATCCGGTGGTAGGGTTAAGTGAAAAACCAGTGATGGCCCATGAGGTAATTGTATCCGGAACTGTTTTGCATAACTGTAAACCATCAACAGGGGTTCTAAAATTTATAAATTAGCTTTTGCCCTATACGAAACAGATTAATGGCAACCTTTCAAAATCTTCAAACATCCAGCTTTCGGCAAACAATTTGCGGATATGTGACGGCTCAATAAATGGCGGTTCAAAAACAGCAGGGCGGCCGGAGGCTATCTCGAATCGGATATCAACTAGATCGGGATCGGGATGCCCGATGACTGAAATATAGCTCAGCTCGAATATCATTCACTCAAATTTTGTGTTTGCACTTTCAGTACCTATGCCTTCCTTATTGCGGGCATTCGAAAATGTGATAAGACCCGCCTCTCTACCAGGATATATGCTTGTATCTATATTGATGGAGTCGTAATCATGAAGATCGCTGTAGATTTCGGCTTCGGTTAGAGCGGTTTTGTAATCACCGTCTATTAGCAGTTTTTCATCGATACCCAGTAGCCCGACATAGGAATCTTTGTCTGTTGTCACATTGAGGGATACCAATGCACCGGGAAGGACTTCCCTTTCGGTGGTTATATTTATCTTGACGTTGGAGAGAATATTTATGTTGTGTCGACTTTCAATTACATAAACTTACCGAATTTTCAAATTCTCCCTCTATGTATACGTCCTTTAGGCATGGGTTTATGACTCCGCTCTTTATGCGATGCACGAAGAGGGTAATCTTTGGGGCCATCGAGTGCGTGGCATTTATGCTAAGGAAGTATTCCGTCTTATTGTTTGGGACCTAAAGAGCGCGTTTTTTTTCAAATTTAAACTGATTCTGTGATTTAACTTACGTTTATTCGCTGGGAATGCATAATGTTACCTCGTGAAATTATTTCATAGATAAAGTAGTCAATCGGATCAGTTGATGTTATTTTAAAAGTAATTTCTTTTCCAACTTCTGCTCTGAAAAGCAAGTTCAAGTAAGACTGCATTAGGACAAGTACCTATTTAGTCTCTATCTCTACATCCATCCATCCATCCATATCCATATCCATATCCATCCATACTACTTATAAAATGCAACGTCCGTCTGTTCGTTTCTCCATAAATCGAGAACCATTCGTCCGATTGTCATGATTCTTTTTCTGATTTATAGATGTGTGGCCAACTTAGTCCGTAGGGTGGGTGAGAATTGCTCAGGAGTAAAGGCGTCGCGGGGAATAAGGGGGGTCTCACGACCCGTTAGCCGTATGAACTTGAAAGTTTGTGTGTTGATAGATAAATCAAAATAATTACATGCCTCATTCATCGTTTTTCAAAATTCGACCTATAAGGGTTGAAAAACGTTCGCTTCTATTTCGACCTTACTACGCTCAACTTGCCATTATACTCATAAATCTACGTATGTCATTTCAAGGAATGCTTTTATTTGTTAGCCAATACTTCACCGAGTATTTTGATCTAAAATGCATCTTTCTGGTCCATCCAGAGAGTGCGATATAATAAATTGGAAATAGATCTTATTTGGTCAAGTGCGAAAAAAATGATTTCTCGATTGCAGTTGTGCTTAGGGGTAGTTTTATATTGCGTTCCCAAAATAGAATATGATTACTCGCTCGACTGGCATTCAGAATGCACATTGTACGTACATACTCATATATGGCGTAGTTGAATTTGATGTAGGCAATGGATATGCATAAAATAAACTAAATATGTATATATGTGAATCTACGTACATATAAGAGGTTTGTGGTGCGTAAGTGATGGATACATATATCTACATATATGGATTTGAGATCTGCAGCTGGAAAGTGTAACGATATGATCGCGTAGTATGAATAATTAGATCATACCTGTGACGAGTTTTTATTTATGTGAAATCTTATGTCCATTGACTTAGGACTTTCGGATCAGTACAGGTTACGTAAGGACTAAGTTGACGACGGGTGACGGGTAAAGGGGTGGTAGGGACTAACTCTTGAACTATTTGGCCGATTGTACCGGCTACATCCTCCGGATCAGTATAGGTTAGTTAGAGTGTGGATAGGGGAAGGGGAAACAGGGGTTTAGGGGTTATCTTCAGAACTACTCGGCCATTGCCAGAGTTGACCTCCGACAGCCACGTCTTTCACATGGATAGCTATATATTGAATGTTCGCGTGTGAGCTGTAGGCGTAATTTGTTTATAGCTACTTGCGCCCATTAAATTAATAACATGTAGGTATAGTTTTTGAAAAGGCATAGCGATCAAATATTTTGTAAGCTTAAAAAGAAGACAAAATATAAACAAGTAAAAGCGTTACCATCACACTCCACTGTATGTACTGGTACAGGTACACGCATGTGTCTAATATAATGGGCTTTGTATGGAAGGTCAGAACTACTTGACCGACATGGACCACTTTCAATAAAAACCTGAAGGCCATAAATATAAGACCTCCCATAAAATTTCAGTTGCCTAAGTCGATTCGTTCGGACGCTATCGTGATTTCAACAGACAGAGAGAGTCGTGGGTCTAATAGTGGTTTTGTATGTAAGGTACCAGAACTACTTGACCGACATAGCTCGACAAAGTCGTTTCACAAAATTTTGTTCGCCTATGTCAATTTGTTTGGACGCTATCGACCTCCGACAGCCACGCCTTTCACATGGACAGTTATATATTGAATGTTCACGTGTGAGCTGTAGGCGTAATTTGTTTATAGCTACTTGCGCCCATTAAATAAATAACATGTAGGTATAGTTTATGAAAAGGCATAGCGATCAAATATTTTGTGAGTTTAAAAAGAAGACAAATTATAAACAAGTAAAAGTGTTACCGCAGTAGCGCAGTGGTTAGTGTGTTGGACTACTGTGCGAGGGATCCCAGGTTCGATCGCCGGAAAAATCCAAATTACATCTTAAAGTTTTTTCTACTGCGCCACCTCTCGCGAACGTCTGACAAACATCCGAGAGTATGACTGTCATGAAAAAGCTTCTCAATTCAGCCGTTCGGACTCGGCACAAAATTGTAGGTCCCCATTCGTCCCAAAAATAGAAACACACACAAAACGAATGGTTGCGAGAAGCTAGGCCTTGGGTGTCACCCGCCTGTTGCGCCACCTATTTATTTTTTTTTTTTTTAAGTGTTACCATCGGCCTGGCCGATGCTTTGATACCCTCCACTGTATGTACTGGTACAGGTACACGCGCATGTGTGTAATATTGGTTTTGTATGGGAGGTACCAGAACTACTTAACCGACGTAGACAATTTTTTAATACCAACATGGCAACGGTAAAAACAAGTCTTCTCATAAAATTTCATTCACCTAAGTCGATTCGTTTGGACGCTATCGTGCTTTCAACAGACAGACAGGCAGACAGACGGACATGGCTAAATCGATTTAGAATGTGATCCTGATTCAGAATATATATATTTTGTACGGTCTCCGGTGAATCCTTCTTGGCGTTACAAACGTAATGACAAAGTGAATATACCTTCCTGTGAATGGTATAACAAACGTGCATTGATAGCTGAAATAAATTTGAATTTAATTTAATAGAAAAGAAACCAGCGGGCGGAGCCGCGGGCGTTGCTAGTAAATAATAAATCGAATTGTCTGTTTGTATGTGGCATTGACGGCTTTTGGCATAATGGTAAAATTACTCACCCAATCCGTGTGGATCTTTCAGTCGTAGTATGGCCGTTTTGCTGATTACGACTCATAGTGACTTAAGTTAGGCATAAACAGTTTATGCATTACAAAAAGTAGCAAATAAGAATTTAAGTAGAATTTTAGGAAATTCCAAATCCTGGAGCACTCAGACGAATCTCGGGCCATTGTACTACCAAGCAGAAACCCCCTTTTTTGGTGTAGTGGTGGAGAAACTCTTCGTTTCTCTTTATGGTCGGTGGCAGAGTATTGCTGTCCCCCGCCGGGGCTCGAACCAACGCCGCTCGGGTCACAAGCAATGACTCTAACCACTACACCATGGCCACCGCCAAAGTAGAACTTAAACGACCCTTAATGGAGGCCAACTTCTTCAGAAGAAATTCGAATGAACATGCTAAATGTAGTTGAACTTGTGTCAAGTTTTCGCGTTTCTATTGTTAGTCTGCATCTTGGGTATAGGAATTAAAAATATCGTCAGTGCTGAATACTTTTGATGTTTGCAGTTTTTCAGACCAAGGGCTATGGTACCCGCGACTTCTATGTCTCTCTTTTCGGGAAGGTTTTTTTGGGCATTATCGGGGTATTTTTAGTGCGTTTTTATATCGTTTTGTTGGATTTCTCCCGACATAACATTTCCATTTCCTACAAGTTTTATTACTGATGACCAGTTTAAGTCAACAATTGAAAAGGCGTGATTTGTTTAAACCCTTATTTCCAAAGTGAGTGGGTTTTTTGAAAAAAAGTTTTGGCCAAAATGAAGCACCCACAACTCGCGCTGTACGCAAGTATATGGAAAAATTTCGTGAGACTGGTATGCTAGTGGGCAACACTCATGGTCCTCGCCGTGCACCGTGCGTCGTATGACGAGAAAGTGGCTGCGCTGTAGCCGATAGTGTGAGACTCTATTTACGAACATCAACTCGCCATTAATTTCAACAGCTCAACATTTCACGCACTAGCCTGAGGAGAATTCTGCACAAAGATCTCGGATTATTCGCTTACAAGGTCCAATTGAAGGCGCACTACAAACCGCTTCGTTATCGCTTCGCAGTTTGGGCCTTAGAGCAACTTGAATTGAACAACAATTTGGCGGCTACGTTAACAAACAAAATTCCCGCATCTGGGGCTCGCAAAACCCGCACGTTATTGTCGAGAAGCCAATGCATCCACAGTGAGTGACAATTTGGTTTGGATTGTGGAGTGGTGTGGTGGCATCATTGGACCTTTTTTTCGAAAATGAGGCTCTGTAACGTCATCGGTGGGCGTTACAGAGCCATGTTAACCGACTTTTATTTTTACTGAAATTGAAGACATGGACTTGGACGACCTCTGGTTCATGCAGAATGGTGCGCAATGCCACAATCGATCTTTCATCATCATCATCATTTTCAATGGTCCGCTTGTCCATTAAGTGGGTCCTGGGTGTAGGTTGCTCAAGTGGACCCTCCATAGCTCTCGATTCTCCGCCATCGACTCTAAATCATCAAGGGCAATCCCCATACGGGTATAGGAGAGATTATGGACTTGATCTAACCATCTCATCCTTGGCCTACCTAGAGGACGCCTACCCGCTGGTACGGATTCCATAGCACGTCGTGGGATCCTGGTCGGGGACATGCGTTTAAATCTCTCCAAACCACCGAAGCAGGATCGCTCCGTCCGGAGAAGTAACTGTTCGATTTTATTCTTTCGGTCATTACCCAAACCTCATGACCATAGGTAAGAGTTGGAACAAACACCGAATTAAAGACTGACAACTTAGCTTTGACACCAAGTTCAGTCCTCCTGATAACAGAATGACCAAGCTGTCTCAAAATCGATCCAGCCTGACCAATCCTACAGGAAAACTCGGCATTGCTCCTTCCATCACTCGTGAATAAGACCCCGAGATACTTAAACTTCTCCACCTGTTTCAGTGGGACTCCACTAACATGCAGAGTGCATTGAACAGGCGTTCTGGAGACGACCATCACTTCAGATTTGTTCACGTTTACCTTCATCTCAGCTTCAACACAAACGGCTACAAACCGATCGAGTGCGCGCTGAAGTTCAGTCTGAGAGGATCCAAGGATGAGCAAGTCATCAGCGAAGAGCAAATGACTTATCCTCAGATTTCCCAATTCGAAACGTTCCTCGCCAAGACTGCGCTGTAACATCCAGTCCATATAAGTAATGAAAAGGAGAGGAGACAAGACGCACCCCTGACGAAGTCCAACGCCCACGGTGAATGGTATTGATTTAACGCCGTTTACCCGAACACAGCTTTTACAGTTTGTGTAAACCGATCTTTTGCAGATCAAATTCCCAAATGTCAATAATTGGCCTGCGATTTGACCGCTTTGGATTTTTTTTTGTGGGGAACCATGAGGGACCGATGTTATGCCAACAATCCAGAAACTTAAGGCCAATATCATCCAAGCAATCCGTAAGTTACAGCCCAAAACCATCAACAAGGTCTTGGAAAATTAGAGTGACAGAATGCGCTATTGCGAAGCCAGCTGAGGTAGCCACTTGGACGACGTTGTGTTCCATAATTGATTGGAATGTTTGTTCTTATAAATAAAGCCATAATCCATGGAAAAATTTGTTCATTTTATTGCATTTTTTAAAAGAAACTTGTATTTGGCCCATGCTGTGCATATATCAAAGTTTCCGTCAAGCACAAAAAATTTAATAATTAAAATATTAACTGACAAGAAAAGGATGAAAACTGTTTGCATCTCTCTGGTTCTAACTCGAGATCAAAATCCCGATGAAAATTAACAGAGGATTAAGAGTAAGGCCAAAAAAAAAAAAAAAAATAGGTGGCGCAACAGGCGGGTAGACACCCTTGGCCTAGCTTCTCGCAACCATTCGTTTGTGTGAGTTTCTATTTTTGGGACGAATGGGGACCTACAATTTTGTGCCGAGTCCGACCGAACCGCTGAATTTAGAAGCTTTTTCAGGACAGTCATACTCTCGGACACTAACCACCACCGCTACTGCGCCCAAAAAAATGTCTGCTGCTAAAAAAAAACCAACTAACGTTTGAGCGCTTTTTAAAGGCCATAGCTTACGAAATCAGTAGACAAAAAGGAGAAAAATGGAAGTAAAGCTCAAAACCAGCCTATGGAGTTGAGGAAGTTAATCATGTTGTCGTACCCGATGCTTGAGATTGCCGAGTCATCAAAGAACGATTTGCCTAGTGTGCGGTCTCTGGTTTTAGGTTAGATCCGGACACCCATACAAACGAAGTTATGTAAAACACTGCTTTACCGTCATTAGCATCTACGGAACTACAGTATCATGATAAGCACTTGCCAGCAGAGGAGTATAAGGTTATTGGCAACAATAAAATTGGTCACCACTTCGGTCAGGAGGTCCTAAGCTCATTTAAACGCTCAATCATCTCAAAATCAACTTACCGTTCAGTGAGTACATCCATGTTAAGAAAACCCAATGGGATTCTCCGCAGAAATACAGGATCCGAAATACTTTTTAGGTACTCCGCTGTCACTTTGTATGTTGAAAATTGCTGCTCGTCGGGAATTTCCAAAGCAACGTGCACAACTCCTGCGTCGGCGTCTTTTAAGTAGACCACCTGTTGGATGGGTGGTGGAAATCCATAATCAAATGTCCTGATGTCGACCTTTTTCATTAGATGTTCCATATTATATCCAAAATAACTAATTGTAATATGTATCGGGCTCACTGTATCTCGAATTGGATTCCCATTGAGATCTGTCACAGATACCTGGACAAACAAACGAAGATCAGCTTTTATAAATTCACAACACCAAATAATACCTCACCGTAATATTAACTGAATCGTGGCCATTGAAAAACTGTGGTGCCTTAACTTTCACTTTGTACGGCTGGTAGTGAACGATGACGTCAGTTGAATCACTATTGGATTGACTGGTTAATGCTTCTGTGACTTCAGCCTTGACAATGTAACGAGATGTCTTACTGCGATACTCTTCGAAGAAGTTGCTACTGATGTCGAGATCCTTCTTGAAGTCTAAACTTATTGCTGTTTCGCCATCAAATTCATAAGCTAAAGTGACTGCTGGTCTGCGATACTTTGTGTGATTGGAATTTATTAGGACTGTTAGATTGCCCTTCACTGGTTGCCCAAAAGTGTAGCTGGAAAATGTTTGGGTGATGTAAGCTAGAGTAAAACAAATTTGCCACTTACTGGGCTCCAACTTACTAGGCCTTGACATTTATCAGTATCTTGCCGTCGTCTACGGCAACAATTCGCTTTGTGTCGAGTTGCACTGAAAATGTAGGCAGTGCATATCTGGCGACCTGAAATAGCTGCTCCTTCAAAACAGCACCATCAACTGTGACTTCAATGGTCCATTCCCCTAAGACCGGATGCTCGGACAATGACAGATCGCCCTTGAACACACCTTGCACCAGCGTGACATCAGAGAACTTTTGAACACAGTTTCCCTGGCTATCCTGAAGGAATAATACATTTTTGTTAGTTTCTCTATAACTTGCAGGCGTATCCATACGAACGTATATATTCACATCAATGACTGCTTGAACTGTCGCTGGCCGTAACAACCGATCGAGGAAGATCAAGCGAAATTGCATCACCTCACCAGCCCTATATTTACCCTTATCTGTCTGAATGTACAGCGTGTACTGTTTTTCCTCAATATTAATATTGCTGATCTCGCTGGTTATAATTCCACGATAGCCCTCCACTTTTAACTCAGCTTGACCAGGCAGCAGTCTTGGTAATTGCACTTTCACCAGTTTGGTTGTCCGGGGCTCGACTTCGACAGTGCTGACAACTTCAAGGAATTCTGTACTGAAAATCTTCAGGCTTATATTGAACCAGCAGGACTGTGTAAAATCATCCAGAGATACCGACACATAATAGTCTGAATTTGATCTAATTGTTCCGGCCGCTACAATTGTATAGGCACTGCAATGATATTAAAGGTCAAGTTAAAATGTCTCCGAAAGGGGTTGCACAAGACCACCAACCCCCGCAGCTGATGCGTTTGTAGTCCGCCAAACAATGAGCATGTAATCAACAGCGTTATCAGCATTTTGCACTTGCGATGTGGTCTCGATCGCGAGACCTCGCTTAAACGACTGGGCAGCGTCAATCTTCACCAATATCAAGCCTAGTCGCAGTTCTATGTTGGTTGTATACTCATTCAAATTTGTGTCGTCAGAGGGGATTTTCTTGATCTCAATTAGCTGTATAAGTTGCAGGTAGCGTGCTTACTATTGGAGATAGATACTATACACAGTTTCGAAAGTGATACTTAAGATAATATGCTAGACAAAGGCAGCTTTACATCAAATTGTAGGAAATACCTATACCTGTGAGAACAGATCAGGTTTTATTGAGCCTGGGATTCTTCAAAGGCAAGAATATATTTATAGATTAGCGCCAGTGGGCTTGTCACCAATTATTGGTACTGCGTGTGGAACTATATACTAAATAGTGGTCATGGGCATCATTATCAGAACCGGAAGATACATTATGTGACTTTAGCTCTTCGCATAATGGTGGTATTACTATAAGCCTTAATTGATCATGGCCGACTGCACACCATTTTCTCGTAGTTGGTAAACAGGGGCTAAGAGGGAGGAGTAACATTTTAATGTTTATTAGAGAGTGAATATGTGGTACCTCATTAGTTATGAAAACAAAATGAGCAAAAGTAATTGAGAGGTATGGTAGATAAAGATACTTGGTCATATATTATTTGAACCGCACATACGTCACCTTAGCTTTTTATCGAAACAATTTGGTTTGTTATTTTTTGAAGTAGCAGACTCTGTTTATATTGTACTAGCAGACGCTCTCAGCTTCGCTCGAAAATTCATAAAAAAACGTATTTATTTTAATTGCTTAAATTGTTGTTATTGTATTTCTCTCGATCAAGCCACATATTTATAGCTGGCTATAAGAGAACCAGTCGTACCATGTACAGTAATTAACCCCCAGCCTTATTTATAGTGTGCTCAATAGGATGAAAAAAATGGTCCTCATATAAACTGAATCCCACTTTCCCGTCGCTAATAACTCGGGCTTCAAACTAAACCCTTTGACCCCCCACTGCTCCCTCTCCCATTTCCCCTTTTGGAGTTCGAATTTCCCCAAATCGCTTCTTAATGGCCATATGTGAACATGAAAAAATGTGCACGACTGGGTCGCACGTAACTTTCTCGTTTATTGCGAATCTCGCAGAATCTCAGAGTCATTTCAGCAAATTTTACATTTAAAATCATACCCACTCAAGATGTACACTTTCTGTCAAATTTCATTGCCACTGAAGTTTTCTGTTTTGCAAAACTATACCGGTTGTGAATACTGATTGGGATTTGGGTAGTCATTTAGAAATATTTATAAAACGCCTATATTTGAGTTTTTTACGAAAAACTTAGTGATCTGATCATGTTTCAATTGCTTATGTTGTCTTAAATAATGTATTTTGACCAAAATCGTTAGAGCGGTTGTTTGTAAGATTATAATGAAAACTGTTACAACTTTGGATTCGAAAAGCACTGTTATTAAACTGCTTAGCTGAAAACTGAGTACAACGTATTGTTCAGGATATAAACATTACCTAGCAGTTACATTTTCATCGAAATCGAAAATGGCGTTTTCGAGATAAGAGCAGTTTTTAAAGTACCATTATTAGCTTTTGGGGTGAAAATCGTAGGACGCATTCAGGGCTCTAAAAACATTGTTTTGCAATTGTTTAGCTCAAAACTGAACAAAGAGTATTTTTTTTGGATTCAAGCATTACCTGCCAGTTACATTTTTATCATAATCGAATATGGCGTTTTTGAGATATGAGCAGTTTTTTAAAGTACTACTAGCGTAGCCCGTGCACACTTTGTAGGTTTTTCTATTTAATGCTTGTTTTTTCGTTTGTTTTTGCCCTGGAAACAAAAATTGAAACAACAAATACAACCAATTACTTTGCTAAAAGTTTTTTTTCTTTATTGCTTTCATTTATCAACACTTCACTGCAAATCGTAAACAAATTCCGCAACAAATTCCTGTCGGAGCACATCGGAAGAAAATTTGTATGAAACTGTCAAAAATATCAGTAAAAACGCACTTGATCGCACTGAAACGCAAAACGCCAGTGTGCGTTGCATATTTGTCGGAAAGAAGTTCCGAAAAGCTGTTCCGAAGTATACCTCGAAGCAAAAATCCTCCGATTCGTATGAAATCGGAGAATTTTCCGTTCCGACGGATACCTCGCTAGGGCCGAGATAAACTGTTTTTATTGTAATGCTCTGTGGTACACAACATTTTTTGTTTTTATCAGAAATCGTATTGCCTAGACAATATTATTGGCTTTCATTATTTATATCATGTTACAAATTTTAAAAACTTTGGCTTCCAATTCCAAGACTGTCGAAGAAGCTGTACCCGCTCGGCTTTGCCCTTACACAGGAATAGTATTGCTTAGGTCTTAGGTAACACTGTTCTTTCTTAAAATGCGAGAAATGATAATAAATCGACTTAGTGATATTTTCTTTCTGCCTAAACCTGAAATACAGCATAACGAATATTTTTTTGGTATGTGAAGTGCCGCTCCCCTTTGACCAAATTTGACCAATATTCACAGAAGCACTCTAGGGCCAATAACTAAGTTTATCTGTAAGTTTGAGCTCAATGGATTTGGTAGTTTTCTAGATATACGATTTTGAATGTTTTTTTTTTGTATGGGCGGTGCCACGCCCCTTTGTCCAATTTTGACCAAACTTCACAGAAATCGTATATGGACCAATACCAAAGATGTGTGAAAGTTTGATTAAAATCAGTAAATGCGTTAAGTCGCGAATCGACGACAAACATTTTAGAGTTTAATTTTTATATATATTATGAGGGATTTGGGTGGATATTAAAGGATATTTAATTTTAAAAAAAATTAAAAAAAAAAAAAAACTGAGTTTGCCATCAAGTTAAGAATGACGATAGTACCTTAAAAATAAGTTTTTCTTAAAATCGTTTTTACCGTTTTCGAAAAAAAAGTAAATTTTTAAAAGTGCCGTTGTTTAGATCATTTGGAAACAAACGTTCATATATTTATTGTGTAGACAAAGAATAGGTACATACACATTAAAAAAAAAAAATAAATAAATAGGCGGGTAGACACCCTAGGCCTAGCTTCTCGCAACCATTCGTTTGTGTGAGTTTCTATTTTTGCTACGAATGGTAGGGATCTACAATTTTATGCCGAGTCCGAACGGCTAAATTGAGAAGCTTTTTCATCATCATACTCTCGGATGTTTGTCAGACGTTCGCGAGAGGTGGCACAGTCGAAAAAACCTTAAGATGTATTTGTGGTTTTCCAGGGATCGAACCTGGGATTCCTCGCACAGCAGTCCAGCACACTAACCACTGCGCTACTGCGCCCACAAAAATAAGTGCATATTGCTGCTCATAGCATACGCGTGCTCATAGTAGTGTCAGATTCTTACTGACTAAAAACACCACCCTTCGATATAAACTGTAGACACTGCAACTAAGATATAACTTATCAAGCAATTTTTCTATCACGAAATGAAAACTTTTGACAGGTTACTCTCCAATGAAAGATCCTGCATGTTCCGCAATTTAGACGCGGTTAATCCCTATATCGCCAAGTCGAAAGGTTTTGTTCTTTGTAGTCGGCGCAATAAATTGCTATCATCCAAAATTTGTAGGACTGTATTGTTGGTGTGTCCGATTAGTCGGTTTCTATGCTTTCGCGCAAAGCTTCTCGTTTCAGCTTCGATTGTAGGTATTCCGAGATCCCTGTGGATATCGTCGTTTCTAATATACCACGGTGCTTTTACAATTTCTCGAAGCACTTTATTTTGAAAAGATTGTATAATATTGCCATTTGTTTTCTTGGTGCAACCCCAAAGTTGTATACCGTAGGTCCACATCGGCTTTAGCACTTGCTTGTATAAAAGCAGTTTGTTCTCGGTACTGAGCTGGGAATGTTTTCCAAGTAACCAGTACATTTCTCTATATTTGAGTTCAAGCTCTTTGCGTTTCATTTTCACGAGTGAATTCCATTTCAGCTTTGCGTCGAGTGTCATTCCCAGGTATTTGGCTTCGTTCGCAAAAGGTATTCTGGCCGAGTTTAGAAAAATTGGCAAGTAGTATCCTCTAGAAAACTTTGGATATGATTGGAAGAAGCGAAATTGGTCTGTATGATTTTATCTCATTTGGCGGTTTTCCTGGTTTTAGAACCATTATGACTTCCGCAACTTTCCATTGGCTCGGCACGTGTCTTAATCTGAGCGCAGCATTTAGAATATGGAGAAGCTTGATTAGTGCTTTTCTAGGAAGAGCTTTTAAAACTTCTCCCGTGATCAAATCATAGCCCGGGGCTTTCTTAGGTTTAAGATCCTCGATCTCATCTTTTAGTTCTCTTAGCGTTGCACTTGCGAGTGTTGAATCGTCAGATATTAGTTCAGTCCCATCGTTGTTATCGTTAACCACTTGCCCAACGTACGGTTTAAACGTTTCTTTCAGATGGGCTGCAAAAACATCCGCTTTATCTTTATCTTCCCTTGCCCATTCATTTTGATTTATTTTAATTGGCGGCGCGGGGATTTTAGGCTTTTTGGTGCCTTTTACAGCTTTCCAAAGTGAATAATTGGAATCTTTTTTCGCAGTTAAGCTTTCGAGGTAAGAGCCTATCGCACGATTCTTGAAATCCTTAATAGTTGCCTTCAACAAGTTGCACAAAAAGTTAAAATGTGCTTTATGTTGCGGAGAACGATTCTGTTGCCATTTTTTACGCGCTTTCCTTTTTTGGTTGACCAATTCTCTTATTTCCGGAGGATATCGTAAGCCGTATTTGTCCGGCTTTTTCCTTGGTTTGGGCGTATTATTCCAGGAGGCGAGCTGTACAATCTCAACGAAGCGGTCAATTTCAACCTCAAGTTCATATGGTGTCGTAAGGGGAACGGTCAATTCAACATTCGATTCGATTTCGTTCCTAAAATCGTTCCAGTTAGTAGTTCTACCAGTCAATCTCGCTGGCTCTGGGTAATAGACTAGTTTTTCGCTCAATATCAAAATGACTGGCGAATGATCAGAGGACAGATCAAAACTCTCTTCAATTTTGATGTGGTTGGTAGATATACCTTTCGTAACGAAAAAATCGATTAGGTCAGGTATTTTCGAAGTATCGGTTGGCCAGTAAGTCGGTTTGCCCGTCGAGTGGAAATCACAACTGTACTCCATACCTGCCCCATAGAGCATTTTACCTTTTTGCGAGATGCATCTAGAACCCCAAAACGTATGTTTCGCATTAAAATCGCCGCCTACAATAAAATTAGGATTCAACGATTTAAACAAGTTAGTGAAATCACTTTTTTCAAGCGCGAGACGCGGTGGGCAGTAGATGGATGAGATTCTAAGAATACGTTGGTTATTCTTTACTCGAATTGTGCACAGTTGCACAGTTTCAAGCTCTATCTTTCGGTCTTCGTATTGTTCAATGCAGTCTTTAATAAACAAGGATGATCCGCCTCTCGCTTTTCCCGAAGGGTGACAAGCGTGGAAATCATTATAGTCTTTTATTTTTAAATTCAATTTCTTTTCTCTTTTTTTTACGTGATTTTCAGAAACCAAGCAAATGTCAATATCTTTTTCTCGCATGAATATTTCCAATTCGTTAAGTTTTTGCAAAAGTCCGTTTGCATTCCAAGTACATACTTTTAATACTAGTTTTTCATTCATATTCTATTTGAAGTACGCGTTTTCCTAGAATTACTTTCGAGCTTAACCAACTGATCAAGAATAATTTTATTTATTTTGCTCTGTTCTTCAAATTTCTCGAGAATGACTGAGAAAACTTGAGCAACAGGATCTGACGAAATTTCAATGCTATTTGAGTTTTCTAATGCCGCCGCAACTTGAGCGTAAGTCTGCACTCCCGCTGTCTGATAGCCACCACTCGATGGCTTTACTAATGGTAACTTTCCGGGACCGTTTCTTTTGTGGACAGAGGTCGAGGGCTTTTCTGTCCTCACACTTACTCCCACATTTGCATGCTCTAGACCCGTTGGTTTTGGATTGCCTACAACCTCTTTAGCGGTCTTACGATTTGGATAAGTTAGTGGTTTCGAATTCGTATTTTGGGGCTTAAGGAGCGCTCCGTTTTTGCAACTCCTTAGCAACTTCGCAGCCTCTATAATTCGCCGGGTGTTTTCCCTTACAATGAGCACAGGTTGCGGATGTTTGTTTCTTGACTCCACAGTCTTGGGAGAGGTGATTCCCGGCGCATTTCACACATCGCGGTTCTTTTTTGCAATACATTTGCGTATGATTGAATCCTTGGCAATTGTTAGAAACAAATGCATCTGCACTGTTTGGTGCGGATTTTGGACTGGATGCATTATCGGACCATTCTTCTTCGAAAATGCGGCTGGTCAGCCAGTAACAATTAATGGTGTTCGTTATCGTGACATGGCAGTTTTTAGTGCCTAAATTATAAGATATGGATATGGCCAACATGTGGTTTCAACAAGATGGTGCCACATGCCATTGGCCGTTTTTGCGATCAGAATTGGCCATCCAGATCTTGCAATTTAACGCCATTGGACTCTTTTCTTTGGGTTTTTTTGAATTCTATTATGCAAACAAGCCCACGATCACCAACGCCTTGAAAAAGGAAATTGTGATGTGTATTAATGAAATTCAGACACATCTATGCGAAACGGTCATTGAAAATTTCAATAAAAAAATACGTAGTCGAAGACGGATATAAGAAAGTCCAAAATGCCAGAAAATTTCTTTCTTATACGCGTGTTTTCTTATAAAGACTTTTTCGATATAAGAAAGAAATGTTCTTATATAAAAGCCACGGATATAAGAAAGAAACTTCCTTATAGAAAAATCGCAGTTATAAGAAAGAAATTTTTTCTTATATAAAATTAAGAGAAAGACATTTTTTGTACCTCATTTGCTTCCACAAATTTATTAAGAATTGTTTATTTTCATAAAAAAATAAAAAAAAATATGTAGTTGGCATAGCAGCTCGTTATACGCACCCTAATAGCCGGTCTTACAGTGCGAGTTTAAACTCAGGTTTAGCTAAACTCGCAAGTTTAAACCAAGTACGTAAACCGTGAGTGTATTACAGTGAAATTTGGACGAACGTTTAGTTAAACTTCGGTTAAACTTTTCTCGTCTGTTTTGTACGCCACTGTATTTGAAATTTCTATCAGTTTTGTTTATTCTGATGTCAGTTTGGCAATTTAAAAAAGTGAAATAAAAAAATTTAAGTAAACAAAATAAATAAAAGTCATTAATTACTTCGGTATTGAGTTACTCTTCGGTCTGAGGAAATTTATTATATTGGTGCCGTAATATAGAAATCGCTACTGATGCTATCAACAGGCTACCGGATGCTATCAACATGTCTCCGCTAGCAAAAAAACGAAGAAGATTCACTACAACAAATCATAGAAGAGAACGGGCATAAATAGAGGACAACGAAGATATAAGAAATAAGCCACTATAGTTTCTTAGTTTCTTAGAATAGAATTTAATTGAATTGTATACCTACAATGCAAATTAACCCAAACGCCAGAACAAATAAATTGTAGTTAAGTGGAGCGAATGGTTTTTAATTCACTTCAAGTCTATGCAATTATATCCATTATTCCATTAATGATATCGCTAACATCATCTGAAAACTTATATTTGTTGCGTAGATAGCATTTCCTTTTGTATTCTTTTCTGTGTTCTATTGGATTAAAAACCATTTGAGCAGCTAGTTTGGTCAGCAGAAATCGTTAAAAGAAATTTGCATCATTCCATTCTACGAAATGATTTGGCCTTAGAGATATTTAAACTCAGTTTAAACCCCCATCCCTGGCCGGTTAAGTTAAACTCGGTTTAAACTATCGATTAAGTTTAAACTAGCACTGTAATACACATTTTTGTGTGAAACGTCGGTTTAAACCTGATATCTAGTTAAACGGAGTTTAAACTTGCACTGTAAAACCGGCAATAGTCTTTGAAAAATATATCACCATGATCCAATTGCTGTATAATACTTTTTGTCGGGTTAGGAATCACGCAACTGATGGTCCTTTGTACTACCAGGAAGTAAATCCAGTATTACCCATTTTACTGGAATTTATTTGACTTTCGGAGAAAGCCTAGAATGTCATCGGTCATCTAAATTATCTTATAATTTCACACACTTTAGCTTACACATAAATCTTTCTTAAAAACGTAAATTTGTATGTGCAATCTGAAATATTTTGTCTGAAAATTACTTTCTTATATCAGTATTTTTCTTATAAGCGTGTTTCTTATATGAAATAAAATTAACACGTAGCCTTATGGCGAAATGTTTCGTGCCATAAAATTTCTTTCTTATAAGCGTGTCTTTCTTATATACGACTTTCTTATATCCGTATTCGACTGCCAGCAAAGCCGTGGCGGCCATTTATTCGATGTGCTATTCCATACGTAGCCCCAATCTGTATACTCAATAAAAAATGTAAGCTTTCTAATTAAAAATCTGTATTTTCTATCAAAATTACATTTGAATTATGGGACACCCTTTACAATGACAAAATGAAAAAAAAATTGCAGTTGAACTATCTAAGCGACAGCAGTTCCATCTATGAGGCTGAAAAGAGGAACCAAATTAAAACACACAAACTTTGATAACACATTTTATGCATTTAGCTACCTCTGAATATCGTTGGTCGTCAAAGAATATGTGTATCCATAACTTTCCAGCTCATTAACCAATTTGTTCACTACATTCGGTGGAGTGGAAATATCCGCAATTTGATTTCCAAGCGAGAAAAGCCAAAATTCAGTCTAAAAAGATAAAATTACCTGAGTCAAACAGAGAATTGTATTCATTTTTCACTTACACCATCGATGTCATCAACAATTGTCCTTAATTGTTCTGCTTGACCCAACTCAAAGTTAACCCGATACATTTTATAGCCATCGTATGAGGTGCATCTCGAACGTGAAATTGCAAAGATTAGAAAAATGCACTGCACAGTAAGGATCTTCATGGATACCAATTTAAAGATTTATATTCGTTCTTGATGAATGCAGACTGACAAATTCAATCAATTCGATTTGTGATTTTCTTATATTGAGAGCTTAGTAAGATAACAACGCACCACTTAAGGCAAGTGAGATATCGGTTTGGGATAAAACGAAAACGTTATCAATCCGTATCTGAACAAATTGCAGATACATACAAGGTTGTTGCTTTTTATCTTTGCTTCCAATGCAAGTTGTTTCACAATGGCGCTTGTTTATATATTGCGCAGGGAAAGTGATCTAAATATTAACTCAGATAAATGCTCGCCCGCATTTTGAATTATTTTGGATTGCCGTCAATTTAAATTAGCATACAAAGTGGGTGGAGATAAATGTGTGCCTTTCAAAAAACCCCAGCAGAAGCGTTGTTGTGCATAAAACATAAGTGGTTAAACCCCAGCCCAGAGGTAACAGATAACAGAGATTTCTGTTCCGAATTAATTTAGATAAGTAGTTCTGGTAAAAAATAAATTGTATGTAATTATCACATACACAAAATAAAATCAGCATAGTCGAAAAAGTTGGCTCCACGATTAGAACCAGTTGTGCCTTCAAGTAAACCATTTATGACCACCGATCGATTGTTTCAGCAAGATGTCGCAATATACCATACTTCCGGCCAAACTATGGCGAGGCAGTTCGACGACAACATCATCTCACAAATTTGATCAGTCAATTAACCACCAAGGTATTACCAAGTCCCAAAACCCAACGACAAGACGACGATTAATGTACTGACTAAAAGCTTCAATAGTCTACGAAAACCCTCGCTTATCAGTGGATGTCCTGAGTAGGTTAACGGGAACTGTGGACGAAGCAATGTAGGGAATGAGAAGGAAATAAGGTTTGTTTGACGCACTAGTGCGCACTGGGTTAGCCCTGTCGCGTTCGATATAGCACTGAGTTCGCACTGACAAGGAAAACCTGTGTTCGAGGTGAGCACTGGGGCGCACTAGTTGAGCACTGAGCTGACCCTAGGCATGCAGTCAGGGCCAATCGTAGCTTTCATTTGGGTGAAATCATATTTTTGTGAATTATTGACTTGAGCAGCACTATAGTAAATGTTAAAAGAAATGTGTTTTTCAAAATTACAATCACTAATTAAACAAATTTAATGTTATTGCTGGTGTTAAATCTATATATTACAACATTTTTTCAGTGACAGGTCTCAGGGTTAAATTTCGTGCTCGACATGAAACTCAATTTCTGGGGGTTTCCTTGTGTTTTTTGGCAGCCACGAAAATTTACTGACACTTCTCAGTGCGCACTCGAACAAACCTATAGTATGGATCTGTAATGAAACAAATAAAAATACCCGCAATGCAACTCGGGTCCACTTCCGTATGGGATCATAGTACACATTCAACAGTTTAATACGTATGAGGGGGGCATGCTGTCCCTGTAGTATAAGTACATAGTATATAAGCAGATCTACGTATATTAGTAGTAGTAAGTATAACTCTCTCTTGTTATCTCCACCCACTTTTATACATAAAATAAAGAGCTAAGAGTCAGTCGGAATCTAGTCTTTCATTATGCTACATGGCGCAGCCGAAAGTGGAGCTTAATATAGATTGTGCAAGTGAAAAAAAAAAAAAAAAAACGTGCAAATGCAATCAATTAAATTGAAAGAACCTAAGTAATGATAAAATAGTGAAAGAACTTATAAAATATTAATGACTGACACCGACACCGATACTGAAGAGGAACACATAGTTGATAGAAAAACAGTTGTTGCGGTTCCGACTCCAAATAAAACAATGGATTACGTTCGAAGAGTTAAGCCGTTGAGTTTGCAAGGAAACTTAGCAGACAATTGGAAACGATTTAAGCAATCGTATTTAATCTTCGAAACAGCAAGCCAAGTGGTGAAGCAAACTGCAGAGATTCGAGCGGCGACTTTCTTAAATGCATTGGGTGAAGATGCATTGGAGCTGCTATCGGCGCTCAATTTGTCAGAGCAAGACCAGAAAAAGTATGATACAGTAGTAGACGCATACGAGAAATACTGCACTCCAAGAAAAAACGTTGTTTTCGAACGGTTCGTGTTCTATACGAGAAACCAACAAGTGGACGAGCCATTTGAAAATTTTCTGAGGGATCTGAAGAAGTTGGCGAAGTCGTGCGAGTTTGGTTGCGAAGAGGAGAACATGTTGAGGGACAGGATTGTGTTGGGGATTGCGGCAAAAAAGACACAAGAAAAATTACTCCAGATAGAAAAGCTGGATTTCAAGAAGGCGCAAGAGTTTTGCCGAGCGGTGGAACTGTCCAGAGAGCAGACAAAGCAAGTTCAAGGTCCGCTAGAGGTCGACATGGTACGAGTGAGACACAATGGAAAGCATGCAGAAAAGTACAGCAAGGAGAGCAACACAAAGAAGACAAATACAAATGAAGACAAACACACTGGTAAAAACAGTAAATCGAAAAATGATTATAAGTGCAAATACTGTAATTTAAATCATAAATATCGAGAGTGCCCAGCTTATGGGAAAAAGTGTTTTAAATGTGATCGCTTAAATCATTTCTCGAGTTGCTGTAAATCTAAGAAAGTAGACTGTTTAGAAAAAGAAAATAATGAAATTGTTATGGAAAAAAAAGAAAATTATAGAGACGTTAGTAGTGATAGTGATGAAGAGTATTTTATGCATGCGTTAGAAAAGAAAAAAAAACATGAAAAAGAAAAAAGTAAAACAAACAGATATTGGTCGACAAATTTACGTATAAATAATACAGAAGTGAGCTTCAAATTAGACTCAGGTGCTGAGGTAAATGCAATGTCTTTAGAGGTGTTAAAGAGCATTGATAATGAAATTAAGCTTGACAAATCAGAGTGTATTTTAGAAGGGTATGGGGGACAAAAGATTGTACCTGTTGGAATGTGCTATTTAATATGTGAGCACAAAAATATGAAAAGCCGGGAAAAATTTATAATAGTTAAAGAAAATGTCACTTCAATTATTGGTTTAAATACTTGTGAACGGTTAAATTTAATTAAAAAACTAGACCAATTGTCGGTGCCGGAATCAATTCAAAAAATTCCTGAAACAAAGGAAGAATTTATAAATAAGTTTTCTGAGACTTTTAGTGGTATAGGCAAATTTGAGACCCCGTACAAAATCGAGTTAACAGAAAATGCTACTCCAGTTATTAAAGGACCTCGGAGGATTCCAATATTATTGAAGAAAAAATTGAAATGCTATTTAAATGAATTGGAAAAAGCAGGCATTGTTTCAAAGGTGAATGAATGTAGGGAATGGGTGCATAATTTAGTGATAATAGAAAAAGCAGATGGAAGCTTACGGCTTTGTTTAGATCCGAAGGACCTGAATAAATTTTTAAAGAAGAGACAGCATTTGATACCAACGTTCGAGGAAATCTGTTCGGAGTTGGAGGGTGCAGAGTTATTTACATTTTTAGATTTCAAGCAGGGATTCTGGCAGGTACTTTTAAGCGAAGATTCGAGAGAACTGTGTGCATTTAATACTCCATGGGGAGTTTATGAGTTTTATAGAATGCCATTTGGCATTAAATCAGCTCCTGAGATTTTTCAAGCCTATGCAACTAAATATTTTGGTGATATTCCTGGAGTGTCGGTTTATATAGATGATTTAATTATAAGGGGCAAAAGTAAACAGGAACATGACAGAGTTTTAGCAATGGTCATGCAGAGGGCGAAGGAATTAGGGATAAAATTTAATAAAAATAAAGTGCATCTAAGGGCAAAGGAAGTTAGCTTTTTTGGACATAGGATCAGCCGGGAGGGAATAAAGCCAGATGGGGATAGAGTTAAAGCCATTTGTCAAATGCCTGACCCTACCGATAAAAAGGATGTTCAAAAACTATTGGGAGTTCTTAATTTTTTGAGGCATTTTATTCCTAATATGTCTGAACTGACAGCGCCGTTGCGTGAACTTCTTCGGAAAGATGTTCAATTCATTTGGACACCTAGTCTATCAGCGGTGGTAAACAAAATTAAGAAAGAGATAGCAAAAGACACAATGTTGAGGTCATTTGATAGTTCCAAGGGCATGGTTATTGAAGCAGATGCCTCGCAAAACGGTTTGGGCTGTTGCCTTTTACAAAATAACCGACCCGTCTATTACGCGTCGCGATCGTTGTCAGAAACTGAGCAACGATATGCTCAAATTGAGAAGGAGTTTCTTGCAATAACCTTCGCTTGCAAGAAATTCCATTACTACATTTATGGCCGCACTGTAGATGTTAAAACTGATCACAAACCACTCGTCTATATTATGGTAAAGGACATAAATAAAATACCTTCGAGTAAGCTCCAACGAATGAGGCTCAGGCTTCTTAATTATGACCTCAGAGTAGAGTACAAACCAGGAAAATATCTGCATATTGCAGACTATTTATCCAGGCACGTTGTAGATGACGGGGGTGAAGAAGAGGATAAAGGGTTTGCAGGAGCGGTCCATTCAGTAGTGGCTAACATTAGCACTGAAATACTAACAAAGATAAAAGAAGAAACTAAGAAAGATAAACAATTAGAAATAATTTATCGATATTGCATGATAGGATGGCCAAATAATAAAACAAAAATTGAGGATAGTTTGAAGCCATATTTTAATATAAAAGATGATATCTATGCCGAAGGTGAAGTGCTTTACTTCAATGACAGGGTTATTGTGCCTAGAAGTATGAGGGAAGAGGTACTACTAGCACTGCATGAATCTCATCAAGGGATGACTAAAACAAAAAGAAGAGCTAGCCAAGTAGTATACTGGCCCCTCATAAATAACGAGATAGAAACAATTATAAATAAATGTGATGTTTGTCAATCATACAAGCCAAATGAACGGCGAGAACCTTTGATTTCACACCCAGTTCCGTCCCACCCATTTCAAAAAGTAGGATGTGATATTTTTGAGCTAAAAGGTAAAAGTTTTTTAATAATTGTAGACTACTTTTCGAAATGGATAGAAGTCTTACAACTATCTTCAAAGACTTCTTCTGAAGTTGTCAGGAAATGGGCGGAGACGTTTTCGAAATACGGTATTCCGAAAACCTTAATCGCGGATAATGTTCCTTTTGGGTCTTGGGAATGCAAACAATTTGCAGGCTCGTGGGGTATAGAAATTGTCACTTCAAGTCCGTTATATCCTAAGTCTAATGGGATGGCAGAGCGCAGTGTTCAAATTGCCAAAAATTTGCTTAAAAAAACTGAGGGAGGTGAACAATTTCAACTTGCTTTGCTTGAATATAGGAACACGCCCACTAAAGGTCTCAGTAAATCGCCAGCAGAAATACTGCAAAATAGAATTCTTCGTTCAAAAATACCTACAAAGGTCAGTAAGATGATAGGTAATAATGAAGAAATTATTCGCGAACTACAAAATAAAAATGCGAAATCTGAAAACATATACAACAAAGGCACCGTTGTAAAACAAGAATTTAAACCAAATCAAAATATTTTTGTCAAAATAAATAATAATTGGGTGCGGGGCAGAATAATGGAAAAATCTTTAACACCTCGATCATATAAAATTCAATTAAACAACGGCACCGTGCTCAGAAGAAATAGTAGCTTTTTACGTAAGGTACCTGAGGATAATTGGGAGCCACTTGAAGATTATGAACAAAATCAATTCATTCAAGACAGCTCCAATAATGTGATAGGTGATAGCTCAGTTTCAAATGCTGACAATAATATGAAACTAAGAAGTGGAAAAGTAATACAAAAAACTTAAAAATAATAATAATAATAATGATAAAAAATTAATAAATGTATATAAAATAAAAAAATGAATTAAGATGAAGTAAATTTAAGTTAAAATATTGAATTAATAAAAAAAATGAAATAAGGTATTGTTAACTTAAATCTGAAATTTTTCTTTGTATACAATGAGGACAACAAATACACTAATTTTTCAGGGGGAGATGTAGTATAAGTACATAGTATATAAGCAGATCTACGTATATTAGTAGTAGTAAGTATAACTCTCTCTTGTTATCTCCACCCACTTTTATACATACAATAAAGAGCTAAGAGTCAGTCGGAATCTAGTCTTTCATTATGCTACAGTCCCCCTGCAACCACCCTGCTTACGTTTACTGTCAGATTTGCATTTAGTGCGAAATTGGGCATATGCATATTGAAAGGAAAATAAAACCACTCATAGTTTTCCGAATTTATTACTTACGTGGGAACTAAGTCCACTTCACGAAAGTCGTTTTATTTCCCACTAGTGTACTCCACTGAGGGACTTAGTTCCCGGCGACTTATTTCCCTGCAGCGGTTTTTTCCACTGCGCCACCTCTCACCAACGTCAGACAAACACCCGAAAGTATAACTGTCCTGAAAAAGCTTCTCAATTCAGCCGTTCGGACTCGGCATAAAATTGTAGGTCCCTTCCATTTGTGCCAAAAATAAAAACTCACACAAATGAATGATTGTGAGAAGCTAGGCCTGTTGCGCCATCTATTTTTTTTAATTTTCGATGACATGATTAAAAAAAAATGTGCACGACTGGGTCGCACGTAACTTTCTCGTTTATTGCGAATCTCGCAGAATCTCAGAGTCATTTCGGCAAATTTTACTTTTAAAATCATACCCACTCAAGGTATAATTAATACCGTAAATACATACTACATAAACATAAACCTACGTATTAACTAGAACACTTTATTACTTTCAAATTTCACCCCGAACTGACACTTGAAGGGGGCAAGTAGGCGATGAATTTCAAATTACAAAAATATACCGTGTGTGAATACAGATCGGGATTTGGGTAGTCATTTTTGAGAAATATTCATAAAACGGCAATATTCGAGTTTTCTGAGAAAAACTAAGTACGTGATCATGTTTACAATGCTTATTTTGTCTTACATATGTATTTTGATCAAAATCGTTAGAGCGGTTTTTTGTAAAATTATGCTGACAAAGGTTACAATTTGGATTCGAAAAGCACTGTTATTAAACTGTTTAGCTGAAAACTGAGTACGACATATTCTTCAGGATATAAACATTACCTAGCAGATATATTTTCATCCAAATCGAAAATGGCGTTTTTGAGATATGAGCAGTTTTTAAAGTACCGTTTTTAGCGATTGGGAAGGACGCATTCATGGTTCAAAAAACACTATTTTCAACTGTTTAGCTCAAAACTGAGCAAATGGTATTACTATGGATTTAAGCATTACCTGAAAATAACATTTTTATTATAATCGAAAATGGCGTTTTTGAGATAAGAGCAGTTTTTTTAAAGTACTTTTATTAGGGATTTGGGTGGATATCAAAGGACGCAGTCTTTTCAAGGAAAAACTGAGTTAAGAATGGCAATAGTACCTTAAAAATATTTTTTTTTCAAAATCGTTTTTACCGTTTTCGAGAAAAAAACAATTTTCAAAACTGCCGTTGCTGGACTTTTTAGCGAAAAACTGGGTATGCAGTCATGTTAAGCAATAAGCATGCCTACATTAACTCAACGATCAATTTTGGTTGAAATCGTTAGAGCCGTTTTCGAAAAAATCTTAATTGTCTAATATTTCGTAAAATGTTTATAAACACTGTTTTGCAACTGTTTAGCTCAAAACTGAGCAAATGGTATTACTATGGATTTAAGCATTACCTGAAAGTAAAATTTTTATCATAATCGAAAATGGCGTTTTTGAGACATGAGCGGTTTTTTAAAGTACTATTATTAGGGATTTGGGTGGATATCAAAGTACTCAGTCTTTTTAGGGAAAAACTGAGTTTGCTATCAAGTTAAGAATGACAATAGTACCTTAAAAATAAGTTTTTTTTTTAATCGTATTTTTTTTTTCAAAATCGTTTTTACCATTTTCGAGAAAAAGCCAATTTTCAAAACTGCCGTTGCTGGACTTTTTTGCGAAAAACTGGGTATGCAGTCACGTGAAGCATGCTTACATTAACTCAATTATCAATTTTGGTTCAAATCGTTAGAGCCGTTTTCGAAAAAATCTAAATTTAGGCATATTTCGTCATATTTCGTAAAAATTTTATATGGGAGGTACCGTTAATATTAGGGCTAGCATAAAAAAAAATCGTCCCGAGCGGGAAGCCTACAAACTCTAAATACGAAATTTGAAGCAAATTCGTCCAAGCGTTTAGATTCCCCAGGGGTGGGACAGACAGACATACGGACGGACAGAATTGCGAGACCCACTTTTTTAATTTCCCCTTCCATCGTAATATCAGAATTGATCAAAATCTCGAGTTCGAAATTTTGTGCGAAAACAATATCTTTCTCTTAGATACTACGTATACGAGAAAGTTAAAAATAGATGACAGATCGTTTTATTCAGTTTGTTCGACCCACTAAGAAGTGTCGTATATAAAAACCAAAGAAAACCCGAGAAATTTTGCTCCATTTTGCGCATTTGTTTTTGTCAGTGCGGAACTTAGTGTCTTAACTTATATCGAACGCAATAGGGTTTACCTAGTGCGCACTAAAATCGTCTTAAACAAACAATATGTATATGTCACTTATAGAACGTTAGTGCATTGCATAGTCCCCTTTACTGGATCCATATTTACGTCGTCAAAGAAATAGGGCCTATTATCATTTCATCCAAGATACTACACCTCACCCCGTCTTGAAGTGAAAGCATCTGTCACTGCAGACTTTGTCCGTGTTTCAATTGGGCTATATAATTACCCTCTGATAATTTTCTGATACTATCGCCGTAGAAAACGAATTTTTAGCTGCTCCGATCATGCTCCGGGGGCAAGCTAATTAACAATTATCCTATAGCCTTATTTTTTGACGTTTAATTTAAAGAGGGAATAAAAAACTAAATTTCGATTAAATAATAGCATACAATTTGATAAACCACTGTTTTAAGATTGGAGTTTGGATGAACTTCTCTTTTAACATAAGAAACAAAAAATGATCAGAGGATATTATTATTTAGCCCAATTGACACACGGCCTTAGTCGCGATATTTCTTTAGCACAGAAATGCATATTTCAAATGTTGACAAAGCCATTGCGGTGGAAATGGGCATCAATTAAGTTCTTCAATGGGTCAAAAATATCCGACTTGTGCATTTCCTGGCAAGGAGTTGTTTTTGACTTAGGTACTTGAACTGTATATGGAAAAAAGCAACATTTTTCAAATGCGAGTAAGCGCCACCTCATTGATGTTGAAGGGGGTTGGTTAACAGATCCTTCAACGCGACATATTGTTGCATCGGCACATCCGGACCTATATAAATTAAATAGGTCTCCCAGTTTATTTATGAACGATACTTCTTGCTGAAAATGGGATACAAAACGCACAGTGGCATCTTTATGGCACTTCTAAAGGCTGCAAAATTTTAGCTGTGTCCCTATAATTGAGGAATTTGTGGCGAGGCGAATGTGAGATGTGGCAGAGATTTCCTTATTTATTCAAATGTCCAGTGCACCGCTATCCTTTAAAAAAAGTATTCCTATCCTATCTAAACGAAAAAAAAATGTGCTTCCTTTTGAAGGTACACACACACATTTACTTTCCACTTATATTTATGGTCCGCCGTTCTTCCATGCAGATCTGTCTGGGATCAGTATCTTTTTTTTATTCTATGTTGAAGTCTTTGAATAAAACTATTGTCGTTTTCGGTTGGTCGTCCAGAACCGTCCGGAAGAACTCTCCGCGATTCTGAATTCAAATCCAAAAGCAAATTTCTCTTCTTTTCAGTAGAAGAATTGTCAGTTGAGTGCCAATCGAACGCTTTTAGACGCGTTCGGATTGCTTCCGGACGGTTTTGGATAACCAACCGAAAACGACATATGTAAGGCCCGAAACACACATGCGATTTCAATCGCGCGACTGCTTAGTCGCAAAAAATTAAGCACAAACATTAAACAGACGTGCGATTAAAATCGCATGTGTGTTTCGGGCCTAATCCATTTTTTGTAGATTTCATATTAAGACAATGGTCCATTACTGACATTTTCATGTCTCAAAGCAGCTTTTAGAAGATTCATCATTGATCATTCCTTCAAGGTTTAAGGAGTGGACCTATGGATGCCTTTACGAGTGCTTGCTGATCTTTAGATACGCTTAATAGAACTCATCCTCACTTTTTTTTTAAGCTCTAGCCATACCAGTCCACAATGATGTTGACGATAAGTGTGGCCAGTGTACTAGCCCTCATCTTGACCTGATTTGTATTCCAACGTACATTGGTAGTGAAACCCACCCATCCATTTCCGAACAGGCTGTCCTGTATTTCCTCGTTAATGGTTCATCTGTCCGTTATTCGTCAGACTTTTAGTAGCACGGCGATAGCCCTAAGATATTTGTCCAGCCTACGGTTTTAAAATTAAAGTGTGTAGGTATTTATTTTGCTTTAGTGAAGGCAACTTCATTGGTGCTAAAAAGCGTTCCTCCAGTAATATAGTCGTTCGATAAGAATGTGGGATCTTTAACCTTTATTATAGGTTATGTCGTTCAGTAGTATACGCATCACCTTTTCTCCTTTCATCACTTTATCCTTATAATACTTAACCTTTTCGGTGTGTTGAACCTAGGACCGTCTTGCTTGAACCAAAAGGTTGCTCTAAAACCATTTCGCAAGACACATGAGGCTTGAAGGCAAAAAAAAACTCCTGGCACTCGTCTACGTCCTACTGAATTACTTACGAAACTGGTTCAGATTAGATCATCAAAATTTCGATTCTTTTCGCACCACTCAATGCTCTACAGGCAACGATCTTGTAGCTTTAGCAATTCAATTCCGTAGAAATAAAGACTTAAGACGAGGCATGAGTACATGACCTTAATCGGCGACGGCGATACAAAAATTCAGGTGTGTTACTCCACTACGAGAACTTGTAAAAAAAATCCACGAGTCATCAGTCGCCTACATCTTTACGGGAAGCCGGGGTCTAGAATTTTGGAAATCATATTCAAACAAATCGTACATTTATATTTGTTTTATTTTACTTCGTCGAAATTAAGTATCCCATTTATATAGTAAAAAAATTACCAAATTTTAAAAGATTCATTAAAAAGTAAGCTTAACCACAAGATAAGCTAAGGCACTTCGGAATATTTATATACTTTTCTCCTCTATAAATTAAAGAAAAAAATGTATATGAATGTTTTGTGGGTCCTTAATTCTTCTTTGCACAGCCAGCTCCACAGTCGTCACCTTCGCAGATATCACACAGTGATGACTTCACTTCGTAGTAATCGGTTGCACGCTTATTGTTATCATAGTAATCGTAGACTACAACCGGTGCTGGCTTTTGTTTAGCCACTGCATGGGACTTGATAGCGTCAACTGGTACACAGCGTTTCTCTGCATTCAGACTGTCGAAGTAGACTATCACAACAGATTCGGAATTTTTGGTTTCAACGCGCTAAAAATAACCGAAAAATTAACTATCAAAAAATTTCCAGAATGAGTAGAGTATATCTTTATTTACCTTGACACTGTCTACTTCCTCGATGCGTCCAAAGCTATCAGCATCGGCAGTGTAACCCGAAGGTAATCCTATTTCCATCACAGCCATGTTCGAATCCTTTTCACCATCCAATGGCACAAACTCTGTGCAGACAACCAGGGCTAACTGATCCTTTGGTGAGTCTTTCACAGTAGGTTTCACAGTGAATCGTGGCTTGTCGTCCTTGTTGGCCAGATTGTAGCGGTACGATACCTGGGCCAACGATGAGCCATTGCCCTTTGCGGTGATTTCAACTTGGCGCACTGTCGGAGGTAGCTGCGAAAAAAAAAAAACATTTCTTAGCAACCCACACCGAAAGCCATTAGAGGATGAAAAACCTACCACATGTGTTTGTAAAATCAGAGATGTCTCAGGGGTGACACTAATCTTTCCGGTGTTGTCCTTGCCATCAGAGAAATCAATTTCCATATTGCCAGTACCTGAACCGCTCTTCTCAGCGAATTTAATCAAGGCCTGTAGGCCCACAACAGTATCCTGCGTTGAGGCGAAACCACCATTGCTATTACGTTGCGACACAAGCCACCTAATTATTGGCAACACAGAGTCAGCAGTTCCCTTATGCAACAAAGCCAAGGCAATATAAGAAGTCATCTCCACATCCACCGAACGTGGACCATACCATGAGTACTTGGATTCAACACTCTTTGACCACCACTGACGATCACCTATAGCATATGAATTACATTAGATAAATATGGGACCAAAAGCCATACCACTCCACACTCACCATCTTTCTTGGCTAGGCCGTCGAGCTTTTCAAATACTTTCTCTGCGGTCTTCAAGTGGCGTCCTAGCAGAAACGCTGATCCAGCAATAGCAATCGAATACTGGTCATCAGTTGAAGGCAATTCCTTTTCCAAGTACTCCAAACCCTTCTCAATAGTATCCTTGTAGCGATCTGCCGATTCTATATTCTCCAAGAAAGCCAGCAAAACGAAAGCAGTCAAACCTGTAGCTCCACCACTGTGCGAACTATCAATGACTTTGCCCACTTCTGGGAACTCTCCACTCGGTAGCTGTTTACTTGCCAAAAATGCAAGACCAGATTCAATTATCTTAGGATCAATGTCGGTGTATGGCAGAGCCTGATGGAAGGACTTGACAACATAAGCTGTAAGCCAGGTACTACCGCTGCTGTCTGACTTGCCGAAGGCGCTGTAAGAACCGTCGTCATGTTTGTACTGCAACTCGCGCTGGTAGCCAATCTCGAGGAATTTCTTCGCCTTTTCTTCAATAGCCGGTGAGAGTTGTTTAATCGCCTAAAGAAGTGATGTGGTTACAAAAAATCATGTATCTCTTATCAAATCGCTAACTTACCCCCAAGTACTTCAGAACCAAAATATTTGGCACAAAGTTCACCATATTCTGTTCACCACAACCGTAGGGCATGCGAACTAGTTTGTCCAAATTCTTAATGGTCGGTCCCAAGAGGTCTCCAACAACAGACATCTCAATGTACTCCGAATCGGGAACAGCATTCTCAGGAATCTCAATGTCAACCATTTCCTTCTTTTCATTTTCTTCATTCAGATTGATGAAGATAGCCTTGTTTACAAAAGTTGTCACACCTTCAGGCTCAACCTTGAGACTCTGATGAATAGTATCTCCAGCAAGGGGCGACACAGCGGTAATCTTTAAGGTCACTTGTCCAACTTTCTTAGGGCGGATCATGAAAGAAATACTCTTGCCACTGTTCGATGGGATCGACAAAGACTTGGTACGTTTGACATCCTCACTAGCGCTCTCTGTCACTTCGTTTGTCGCTTCGGTGAATTCGAATTCCTTGTCCGAATTGTCCAGGGTTACTTCAGCGTCCAGATTCTTGTCCAAGTAGTTGAAGATGATCACGGGGATCGAAATAACTTCACCTAAGGAAAGTATCGTGATTAGTATGGTCCTACTTTCTTTTTGCTTGCAAACTTACCTCTCTTCACCGAGTATGGAAGGTTAGTCGACACAAAGAAGGGGAGGAATACTCTAAGCTTACTAGGCTCTTCGGTAAGTGCCAAGCCAGTCTTGGGATTAAGTGAGAATCCAGATACTACCCAAGATGTGATTGTATCGGGAACTTTCTTCTTCAATGTGATTCCGGTTCCATCGGTGCTATAGTCAGAAAGTTTTGACATTAGAAATGATGTATGGAAAAAAAGTACTTTGACAAACAGAGAAATAATTTCAAGCGAGTACCCAAACAAAGAGATGCTGATGTTTTTGTTAGTATAAGCACTTACAATACTACTTTAGATAGATAGATAGATATAGATCTAGAAAGCTGTTAGATATACGTTTTGTGAGTTCTTTTTTTACTATTACTTGCCAAGGTGCAATAGGTGAATGTTAACGGTAAATGTGTGTGTAAAATGTATACATATAATAGCAGTGATGTGTTTAAAAATTTGTCTACAGAATCCTGTGGTTCCCGATTCATTTGTTTAAATATCTTTCTGTGTAGTGCTTAGCGACACAGATACGTGAAAATCTAAATGTTAAGTACTTTTCTGAATTATCTATTGAATGCCAAATCCATATTTCGGGAAATTCCTTGCGAATGTGTGAGAAAGATTGTTGGGCACCCCGGTATGCAAAGTATTGTACATCGGGTTCACTATCTATTGGGCGGACGACTGCATTTCTAAGTGTGTATCCTAGAAGATAGGTGGATTTCATATAGACTGGGACTTTAGCATAATGTTTGGATATTTGAGAAGGTCTCCAAATGGACATTGCCAATAATGCACTTATCCCAAAGCGCACATTTTGTACTTCCAAGTTCAAATATGCTACTCTACTTCATTAAATATATATAAATATTTTTTTTATACAATTTTCCAAAACCTGGAGTTTCTCTCAACTTTTTTTGAAGCCTCTATTTTGTTAGATAAGTAATCAAAACTGATTATTCCAAATTTCAAAATTAACTTCATAAATAACAAGTCAATATATTTATAAGACAGCCCCTACCGATACATTAATAAGTCTTGGTCATTATAAAAAATTTCTTTTAACGAAATAGTAGCTAGGAAAACGGATTTTTTTTCCAAAACTATGAATGCAGGTTAAAGTTGAGTAAAATGTAAAAGGGATATTCGAAATCTTATTCAGTTATATTTATGTATAGTCCGACACATAAAAAACGTTAGTAGTAATTTTGCACTTGTTCTCTCTCCCTTACGAGACAACAAAGGTGCTACTGTTTCACTCTAGGTATGTAATTTGTTTACATATCCTCTGAACAGTAGCGCATCTGTTGTTTGGAAAATCTATGACATCTGTTATTTTACAGTCTATAGTTATTATATCTATATGACATAATAGTAGATAAAGATATGGCAAAAAATCTATTTGAAAGTCATTCGTAGATATTAGCACAGACATACAATTTCGATAGGTACCGGCAATAGGTGAGAAATAATTACAATCTTTTTGTACAATTTCCAGGGTCCAAACGTCCCGTCATATACAAAAAGAAAAAAAACAAGAAATAAAAAACTTTTAGCTTAAACTTAAGTTCAACAATTAATTCGGTTTCACAGTTTCGTTTAAACCTTGAAAGCCGTTCATTCTCTAGTTTAAGTTAAACGACAGTATTCTGCCATTTAAACCTCAGATCACTGGACAAAGTGGCATTTTTGACGTTGTTTTGGGTGTTCTTTGAAAGCAAAGACAAGAAACGATTTTGGAAAAGTCGTATAAAAGCTAAGTACTGTACAAGTACAATACTGCCAAATTCTATTCATTAAATTTAGTTAAACTGAGGTCAATTGAACTGAAGTTCAGATTACATTGTGGAACCGGACGAGTTCAACTTTAAATTAAACTCAAGTTCAGGTGCAGTTGAACTTTAGTTTAAACTTCCACTGTGAAACCGGGGGTTACTGTAAGAAAAAAAACTCTAGAAATAGGCTTTACTCGCAATGCTGACATTTGCCATGTTTAGTATCAAAGATGTTAACGGTCACTAATTTTCACTAATTTTAAGACAGGCTGAAATTTACCCAAGGAAATAATATTTACTTACTCGTTAAACATCAACAGTCAGTTCTGTAAACCATGGTCGTCACTTAACCCGACTAAAACTAAACCCACTGAGGCAAGTTTATCTTCCAGATTTTCCAGACATTTGAACCGGCTGATAGGCTATCAGAGACTTTATCTGTCAGATAGAACTATTCGAGACCTTTGAAACCAAAAGTTCAATTTTATCTGGGAGTTAAGTCCCTGATAGGCTTTCAGAGACTTTAATAGCTAGTCTTGAAACTGGCCCTGAATTTCAATTGATTTTTTTTTTAATGGATTTTGGTCTACTTCTCTTTTTAACATTTCTATTATGTGTCAGAAAACTAGCCGAGGAAAGCTTTTTAGCGTAATTGAAGCATGGCCTTAATAATAAATTTCTTATAAATTTATACCAGGTTTGCTCTTAAATAATGTTTCTTTTTCAACCAAAGCGCGTCGCACGAAGAAAAGGTGACTCAGCTTAGTTATATTACAACTGGAAAAATAAAACCTTAACCTAAAGGTGCTAGTACACGGTATGTAGCACGCCACATATATATGTAGCACTGACGTCATTTTGACGTCAGCGAATGGTCCCAATGGGTACACGCCGTGTACAAACTCTCTTTGTGCACTCTCTGTTGACGTCAGAGCCACATATGTATGTGGCGTGCTACCGTGTACTGGCATCTTAATACCGATTGTTATTATGGAGTGCTGGAATTTAAACCACAAATTTTTTTATTTTTCGATTTTAAGGAACCATATCTTTTTAGTGCCAGCATCAAAATTTACACAAACTATTCAACATTTTAAAATGTACAAATCCGTTTTTGTAGCTGTAATAATTCAGAAGTTATACCATTTAAAATGGTTCTATCTGTAAATCGGAGATGCCCCGCTTCCGACCGACGCGACGCGACGCGACGCATTGATCAAAAAGTAAATTCAAGTGAAAATAGACTGCCATACTATTTTTTGTTCGTCGGAACTTCAGGAATCTTCACAAAGGATTATATCTGCTACCTGGGGGGATCTGTATTATTATTGCGCAAAGTAGAGTGGACCTGTTTTATTGGCCGTGTTCCATTGACAGCTAGATGACTAGCGGCATGCCAAACTCCATATCAACAAAAATGACATTTCTGCATTTGCGTTAAAGCTCTACGTTAATGGAACGCGGCCATTGTGTTTCCAAATTGTTTTAATTTTCTTCTTGGGTCTCGAATCATTTTCTGGATGGTTTATCATTATTGTGGCATTTTTGTGTCAAAGACATTTAACATTTAAGCTGGATTAATAAAATAGTTAATAAAGTAATGTTTTGGTGACGATCGTAGATTGCCTTCAAAAGTGTCTTCCTGACGAATTTAATGAATATTACGAGCATATCACACGGCCCCGTAGAAACAGAGTATTTTGCCCAAGATCAAATTATTTTGAAACACTCGAGGATGAAGATTTTAGAATTGGATTCTGGCTTACCAAAACGGCTGTAATAAATATTCTTACATGAATAGTTTATCAAAGACTTCGTCAAAGCAAACAAATATAAGCAAACTTTATCTGTTGTATAGCGTTATGTGTCAGATAACTAGCCGAAACTTTATCCGAAAGCTTTAAAACTGGCCGTCAGACTTTTATTACCTCTTTAAGAATCTATCAAAGACCGAGCAAACAAAATATTAGCATGTAGCAAACTTTTTGAGAGCTGAAAAATGCGTTTTTCGTCACGAAAGTGTAATGATCTTAAGATAATTAAATTAAAATGGAGGTTTAAACCGGTGTACAAACTGGGTTAGGCCCGAAGGACACATGCGATTTCAATCCCGCGTCTGTTTAGTCGCAAAAAATGCAGCACACACATTTCAAAATGAATGCGCGCAAATAAAATCCAAAATTATGTGCGCGAATTCTCATTGAAATGTGTGTGTTATATTTTTTTGCGACTAAACAATCGCGCGATTGGAATCGCATGTGTGTTTTGCGCCTTAGGCTGTTTTAAATTCGCGTTATGCATTACGCGCTTAAGTCATATTTTGGAATGGATATTATGAACATGTCACATGAAGTTAAATGTCCGGCTAATGCGAATTAAATGTGCGACACATTTAGTGAAAAACCGCACATTCCTTAAAGCTTTCGGCTTGAACCATACCCGAGACTCAGATTTTAGGAATTTAAAAAGATTGTCACAGAGTTCTCTCAATTTTTTTAATTTAACTTAAGTAATAGAAACTGCTGTAGTTTTTTTTCTCTATATGACGTATATTTGCGTAAATTTGATCGGACGAGCTTAAAACCAGCTGAAAAGATATTAATATTTTGAATATTTTCTCTGGTGTGTAGATAATGGATGAACAAAAAAAGAAAAGAAAATTGTTGAAGCTAAAGCTGTTTGAATTTCTTATAACTAATGTCGTTTTCGATTAAACAGAATTCCAAAAAAATTTGTTGATTACTCTTCACAAATCTGGATTTTTAGAAAGATTTACGGCGAATTTAAATAGCACCAACGTCCAAGACGTTTTTCTGGCGACTGCAAATCTTAATAAACTGAATGCTCATGTTTATTACACAGTTTTCACGTTTTATTGAACAGCAAAGGTCTAAAACCTGTGATGAAAATTGATAATTTCATAAAATTCTCATTGAGGGTGGATAGAAACAGGGGTATTTTTTTTTTTATAAAAAAGTTTTCACTAAATGTATATTGTTTCATAAAAATATTCATTTTGTACGCCAACATGTAAACTGACATTAAATCAACCTCAAGAAGATAATTTAAGTAGTAGATAACGAACATAATTTCTTAAAAACATTATTTTGAATAACTAAAAAAAAGAAACCGAGTTATGCCGAGCATTAAACTAGTTAAGATATGTGTGCAGTTTGAGGTATGTTTATGATGAATGTGAACTATTATTAACACTTATGAAATTGAATTCCGATGAATTATTGTCCCCACCCATTGATGAATATCCTCAGAATATGATTAAGCACTTTCTGACATTACAAATCATTCCAGTAAGGTGCATGTTTGAAAAGAAGATAAATTGTTTAATAATTACTTTTTGAAATTGTCAAAAATCCAATTTTCGGGAAATTCTTTACGAATTTGAACGGGTGCATTTATAATTTTAGTATCATATACTGAGCCGGACATATCTTCTAATATACCACTAATACTCTGGACAACACTCATAATTTCTTCCGGATACTGGTCGTACACTAAAACAATATTAGTTTATATATTGTTTGTAATATTTAAAAAAAAAAAATAAAAAATATGTTGTTCCCTTTTTGGATTTTTGACAAGAAAGTCTCACAATTTTTGGTTTTTCTTTTAATTTTAGTTATAAAGAATATAAAATTCCACTCAGAAAAAAATACTATATATAGAGAAAAGTAATATTTTAAACAATTAAAGCAACCATTTGCCAACATATCAACCGATAAGCGAAAACTACAATATTAAAGAAGCAAACATTTTACATTTGGGTATTCCAGATCCATGTTTCTGGAAACTCTTTTCGTATGGCAGGCTGTGGCTGTGATTGTGAATGTGATCCTTTTAATACTACACTCTCGTCTGACAATGACATGGGGAAGTCATATGCTATTCTATCAATTAGAATTGCTGGAAAAGTGATTATTTGATAAATATATCTATACAAGACCGTTTATCTATAGTATATTTTTGTAAGTAAGGTCAGATTCAAAATAGTCCTAAAATAAAAGGAAATTCCACAGACAATTTGGCAAATGAATTACAAAGCCAGTTTGAGTCGTCGCGGTCATCGTGAGTTGTTTAAAAAATCTTTACTTTGGTAGTATAGCTCTTAAGTAAATACGTCAACCTTGGCCCACTAGTCGATAAGGGCATTCCCGACATAAAAACAGAGAAAAATTTTAGTTTGTCATGATCATAAGTGCAAATCGCTTAATTCCAAGATTCTGAATGTGTGGAAATAGGTACAAAAATTAAACGTCCGATGACTGCAGGACCTTGTGATAGTTGTGCTTTAAAAAAAAATATTAGAAAAAATCTGGCACTGCATTGGTAGGCGAAACATCGTTCACATCATTCTTGAAACTCGCAAGCCAACGTCAGAGGTACAATTTTTAAAAAAGTCTGTCCTACATGGAACATTATGAGGACCGTTATTGGTTGGGTACTTTTCGAGCGAATGTAGATAATTGTGATCGCAATTCTCACCCCAGCGCGCCTTCCGAAATCCCTTCAATGTAGACCCGTTGGGCCATGTTCCGGACAGGAAATGGGTCATTATCTTTATCATTACATTCAGACAAACCGCAAGTGTGATAAAAGAGGAAGAACTCGAGTCCCTTGTCCCATCAGATCAACTGAGCCACAGCCAGTGAGAGTGAATTCAGACCGATGTCCAGAAGACTACAATTTGCAGCAATTTAAGTGCAGAACTAACATACATCTGCAATCATCTCGCTGATGAAGCGTTATAGGTTTGCCTTTCCTGGGAGAAGTATTTAAAAAAGAAGTATTTAAAAAGATTGTATTTGAAATGTAAATATGTTTTTTTTTTTATTGCTTGATGAATTTGACTTTGGGAACAACAGAAATTGCATATACATACCCGCTGCTATGCTGGTAAGGGTCATTCATGGTAAATGCCACAAATTGGCTTATTCAGTTTATGGGAAAATTAAGGCTGTCACGTCACCTACCTGGTATGAATTTTGAAACTGTGTAAAACAAAAATTTTGATAAAATGTACCGACATTATAAAAAATAAAAACAAAATTCTGATTCATGAAATGGATTTCATTCCTTTTTTAAAAAGGAACAATTTTGGCGCACTTTTTTATTATTAAATGTTTGTAAAAAATAAATCACAAGACATAAAACCAAAAATCATTTATGATTTTTAATGGTTTCCACTTGTTGTTTTGAAATTGACAATTGACGTATTTTTATGTCAGACAGAAAATTGGCAAGTGAAAATAACGAAAAACAGCTTGTCTTTGAATTGACTAACAGCTCTTGTCAATAACTGACGAAGAATTCACAGGACAAGTGGAAATAGATAAATTGTCAAACTAAATGTCACTTGACAGTGAAAATTAATTGCCATCATGTTAAATTGTTTGTCAATGAATGACACATTTTGACATACATTGTAGGCCAATCTTTGGCAGGTCCCATCCGTTTTCGAATGTGTTTTTTTTTATGGTTTCACATTTTGAAAAATAAATTTAAAGTCAGCTCTATTCATTTTATGCCCATTTTGTGCCCTAAAATTCTCGGCTTTTCCGTCTTTTGCCTGCAGCTTGAACATTTTTTAGAAATTGTTGATTTGCTTTAAAATGTTTTTTTTTTTTGTTTTATGTACATAATCACCCTTATTCCCGTTGACGTTTGTCGTATACGTCTCATGTTTCGAGTCGTGTTGTAAGCACGATATTCAGATTTTTTTCGAACTTTAATTAACATTTTTATTTCCTATTTTCTGTGGTCACTCTCATTTCAAATCGTTTGTCTGAAAAAAAATTACAAGAACCGACTAAAGAACGAAATTAAATATAAGTCGTTTACGATAAACGCCAACGGGAATATGGGTAGACCAGACGTATTTATTCACGTGACGCCACAATTCGCAGTTGACAATGAGAAGACAGTTCCAAATTGACAGCGCGAGTGAAAATAGCTTTGAACGAACTGACAAAGGTATTTGTCAAAATTTAATTGTCAATTAACTTATTGCGAATAATTGGCATACCTACGTGGAAATGTAGGCGCAGTAGCGCAGTGGTTAGTGTGTTGGACTACTGTGCGAGGGGTCCCAGGTTCGATCCCCGGAAAAACCCAAATTACATCTTAAAGTTTTTTCTACTGCGCCACCTCTCGCGAACGTCTGACAAACATCCGAGAGTATGCCTGTCATGAAAAAGCTTCTCAATTGAGCCGTTCGGACTCGGCATAAAATTGTAGGTCCCTTCCATTCGTCCCAAAAATAGAAACTCACACAAAACGAATGGTTGCGAGAAGCTAGGCCTTGGGTGTCACCCGCCTGTTGCGCCACCTATTTATTTTTTTTATTTATTTACGTGGAAATGAATTGGCAGTAGGTACTGTCGTTCAATGACATAAACGATAGCTGTCAATTAAATGACATGTGGAGACCCATCTTAACTGATGGTTTGTATAAGTAGATACATTATAACTACAAACGAAACACTTCAAATTCTGAAAATTGTCAATTGATAATTATTTTTTTCAACTCTAAATTGAAAGAATTCACTATAGCAATATTTTCTATAGAAAGTTCGCAATTATAAGTTTCCTTGAATTTAGAATCGGCACTGAAAATGACCCAATGAATTGTAGATAAAGAGAAGACGTGTTAGAAGTCTATACAAAAGTTGACCTAACAAAGTTTCAGTCAAACGTGATATATGTGCTGTCAAAATTATATAATATACAGTCAAAGTAACTGCATGCACAACAATATGGTCCATGCTTTTAAATTATAATAATTATTGTAATACTACCTACTTTTGTTTCGCTGTATTTTATCTCTAAGCTTAAAGATATCAATTGAAATTGTATATAAAAAAAAATAACTATTAAAGAGGGCATTCAAGTACAAACAAAAATATTTAGAAATGAAAAAAAGAGAAGAAGTAATTAATATATAAAATTCTTTTAGAAATATATAGACTTTTCCTATATCGTACTTTTTGACATCAAAGAAAATCCATTTTTCTGGAAATACATTTCTTATTGTTGGTTTCGTTGGGGGATCATCGCTTTGTTCCCGAATACTATGATCGGAGTACAAAATATCCGATAGCAATATTCCTTCATTTTGCATCCTTGCATGACCATAGCGAAGGTACCAATGTATACCTGATAATAATAGAAAACGTGAATGTATTCGAATACATGTTTTTTTTTTTTTTGTTCAATGGAAAAAGAAATGGTATCCGATTTCGGTGTTTAGCTGCATGACCATAGTGAAAAGTAATTGTGTAGATGCTTAAAAATAACTCTGACTATAATAGATACAAATGAAAGGATCTTGCTTGAATTTTTAAAACCCAGGGAGTGGACGATAGCGAAAATGAACTAGAATATTTTTTTTTGCTGTATCTTTACCGAAAGCTATATTAAATGTCAAGTATTTTATTAGTAAGGCTAATATAATTTTTGTTTATAACTGACACAAGGTAAGATATAATAAAATAAAAATCCACCGAGTGACAATTTTTAAATTTTACCAGCAGAATAAAAAAAAAAATCCGCTGATTTCGTGACATTGACAAATGCGTTTTGGTATGTGTTGCTTTTTTTGAACATTTTACAAACATAGCTTTAACTTTATGATTGATAATGAACGCTGATAACTTTTGACATGCATTTTGATCTCTTCGAGGCATTAGGTAAATTTAATTAAGGCACCTGGATACAGAATATAAAACGTAAACCTTGTCATACTCCTAGCCATTAATATAACAAAAAACGCCAAGTCCAGTAACTGTCGTACTCGTATTATTCACTTGGTCTATAAAGTTCAGACCTTTTTGATGATTTGAAAATATTTTTAAGTCATGGTCTTAATTAAACCATTGCCTATAGCGAGTACCTAAGCAATCGTCATTTTTTTTCTATTTCTCGTCATTAAAAGCAAAAATGTGTACACAAAATGAAATCAACCAGTTTAAATAATATTGAAAATGACACAGTGCAAATGAGAATAACTCAAAGCCCAAAATGTGAAGCCCTCAGATACTAAGATCTATTGCAAAAATGTATTAGATACATACTTAGTATAGTAATCACTGAATATCCAATTTTCAGGAAATAATTTACGTGTTGGAGGATCGGAAATAAAGTTTACTCGTTGAACATCACTAACAAATGCACCTCGGTCGAGGCCTCCTCTCAGAGTGTAATATATTCTATTTTCTGTATGAGACATATAAGGATGTGAGTATAATATATGGTGTTGAAAATGATTATCTAATGAATACAGAATATAAAACGCAGATCTTGTCATACTCCTAGCCATTAGTATAACAAAAAAAAAAAAAAAACGCCAAGTCCAGTAACTATCGTACTCGTATTATTCACTTGGTCTATAAAGTTCAGACCTTTTTGATGATTTGAAAATATTTTTAAGTCATGGTCTTAATTAAACCATTATCATAAGTAACCAAGACCTAAGCAATCGTCATTTTTTCTATTTCTCGTTATTAAAAGTAAAAATGTGTACACAAAATGAAATCAACCAGTTAAAATAATTAAAAATGACACAGTGCAAATGAGAATAACTCAAAGCCCTAAATGTAAAGCCCTCAGATACTAAGATCTATTGCAAAAATTTATTAGATACATACTTAGTATAGTAATCACTGAATATCCAATTTTCAGGAAATAATTTACGTGTTGGAGGATCGGAAATAAAGCTTACTCGTTGAACATCACTAACAAATGCACGTTCGTCGAGGCTGTCTTCCAGAGTGGAATATATTGTATCCTCTGTATAAGACATACCTATAAGGATGTGAGTATAATATATGGTGTTGAAAATGATTATCTAATGAATACAGAATATAAAACGCAGATCTTGTCATACTCCTAGCCATTAGTATAACCAAAAAAGTCCATACGTAGTCGTATTATTCACTTGGTCTATAAAGTTCAGACATTTTTGATGATTTGAAAAGATTTTTAAGTCATGGTCTTAATTAAACCATTATCATAAGTAACCAAGACCTAAGCAATCGTCATTTTTTTCTATTTCTCGTTATTAAAAGTAAAAATGTGTACACAAAATGAAATCAACCAGTTTAAATAATTAAAAATGACACAGTGCAAATGAGAATAACTCAAAGCCCTAAATGTAAAGCCCTCAGATACTAAGATCTATTGCAAAAATGTATTAGATACATACTTAACATAGTTATCACTGAATATCCAATTTTCAGGGAATAATTTACGTATCGGAGCCGGAGGATCGGAATTGCTCGCCATTTCGACATGCGAAACTCCAGTTACCATTTCATTACTGCCTCCAGTTCTTAAAAACATGTTAATATTCACACTTTGGGCGATTTTTTTACGAAGTATTCTTCGTTCTAAATAAGATGTAGATAACGATGAACATTAGTATGGTTAGAATTCAACAACAAATTTAGAAATAGACAATTTTAATACGGAGTTACTCTACCTAACGTTCGCTGTGCGCAGTTCAACGCTCGAAAACATACAAATTACACCAATTTCTATGATTCAGTTTCAAAAACTGATGCATATTGTACCTACTTATTCATAAAACTAGTGGACCCGTGTGAGAACTCTCAGATGGGGTAACAACCCATATCCGAATCTCGACTTACCTTCCCTTTCCATTACAAGTCACAAACTGAAAGCCTATCCTATACCCAATTCAATGTGAATCGATAACCACTAACCAATTCATGTTCTTCTGTTTGTTAATATTCGTTAAAACTCTCTTCAATCGGTTCTCTTTCGTGTAGACTTCCAGAGAGATTTTTGGATAGAGCCCCCGTCCTTCTTCATAATACATGAACAGTTAATCATATTAACTTGAAACTTTGTAAGTTTATAAAAAATTAAAAATTATTAAATGCTGGTTTCACGGTTTTTCAAAGTTCGTCCTACAAGGGTTGAAAAAGTGAGCTCAAACACTTTTTATTTTGACGGTACTACGCTCAACTTGATATTGGCCGCATTCAAGAATCTTGTCATCGTAAGTCGACTTGAATTGTCTGGATTCAAATTTACCTGAATGCGAAAACTAAATTGAATTGTCGGTATGTTACTTATTGACAATTGTATTTTTTTCCCACTGGGTTCCGATTACGAGTTTCTGATTTTAAACTGCAGTCTCCCATGCTCTCCGATAATCCAATAGAAATGTCAAAATTGAGTTCTTAGTAGTAAGTCGAAAAATGCTTGACTTGATTTGTCGTTGTTGGGGATATAGACGTCAACTGAGAAGACTTTTCACATGACCAGTGAAAACGCAGCAACATACAACAACAGAGCTGTCAGAATAACTAAACTAGTTTCTTGAACGCCCTCATTATATTTATAGATCTGAGTCAATCCAAAAGAAGCTTAAAATGGTTTTTAGGCAATACTGTTTCAAATATTTTAAGCTTTCATTCATCTTTCTGCTCCGTATACAGATATTGACCTACGACAATCAGTCAAACAAATATATGTTTATTCTACTGAAGATTTCTGTTGCACCTATCTATCTAATAGTTGAATGAGAAATGGAGTTGCAAAGATTGATATAATGACTATAACTTCGAGTTTTTTTCTGAAAGAGGCAAATTTATCCAAATAAAATAATGTTATACGACACTTTTAGTTTTGAAGTTAGAAATATGAAAACGACATTTTGTTTACTCAACGAAACCTAGTTACAAGGTTTATTTGATTTTTAATGTTGGGACAATTTTTCGGTCTCTTGGTTGGTTTCTCTTTGACGGAATTGACTATCTAATAGTAATTTTTAGTGTCCAGTATAAAATTTGTGAACTGAACTCAAACTCGGAAAAATTGGGCCTGACTATAACCATTTTTGGTTTAGACCTTGAATTTAAGGAGTTCACAAAAGCCCTACTTACGATACAATTTTGCAGTTGTGAGTTTACATATCATTGAAACTAGAGATCTAAATCGAACGAATGTGCTTTAAATTTATAATTTTTTATATAACTAAATAAAAGAAGGGTATATTGAATAAAGCCAAGATCTGTTCCGCTTTTTAAGCACAAATAAAAACTAAACCTAACCCAAAACAAAAAAAAAGTGAACCCAAATACATAGCAGGTAATAAATTACCAAATAAAGCATTTATAGGACAAGTAGGTATTTTTAATAGATCCGAGAAATCCATAAATTCCATAAGAGAAGCTTTTCAGTATAGCCTAACCTCCACCTTGTATCAATAGTCAGTATTTACTTTTCAAAATGCTCAACTATCCAAGTTTCAGGAAATTCTTTTCTAACCACAGGCGTAGTTATTGTAGCAGGTACAGGTTCACGTGAATCTGAACTAATTAAAGCATTTTCAGGTACGGCATCGGCTAAAACATTAGGCGCAAAATATGTTTGTATCGGGGATCGGTCTGTGGGATAAAAATAAATTTTATCAAAGTTTAATAAAGCTTGGATTCGAACATTGACATAATAACATATTGTTGACATATGGTTGAAGGTCTAAATTGGATTTGGGAAAACCTAAAAGTTCTTGCTTGGCGATGAAGTTATCGAATACTTACACATATATAAAACAACAGAACAATTATCTACATTTCGAAATATATATCAACATCGGAAAAGACTAACTAAATGTTGGGCCAAATTTGGGTATATTCTAAAAGGAAGTGAAATAGGTAGGTACTGTCGAATAAAATTTATCGAAGTCTTAGAGTAGAGCATAGAGTTATTTAATAATGTAGAGTCTACTTTGTAGACAGACAAACTGTTCAAAAGCAAAGAATACAAAGTGCTTTCCTATGAATATCAAGGAAAGGAAATCCTACCTAAGCGATTTGAATTTGAGGAAAATATAGTTCCGAACCCTTGGTCCCACATTGGGCGCCATTGTTATGCATCTCTGAAGCCAAAAACGTGACTAGTTGTTTTTTTTGGGTAAATAATTTTATAATAAAGTAAAGGTATACCAATTCAATTTCTATATCTAAAAAAAATGAGAAGAATTTTGCAAAATCATAAGTCGCAGTGGACAATTAGCAAACAGTGCGTCTAAAAAAAAATATAGTGTTCGTCTAATGACAGGAATGACGGTAATATACGATTACGACATTCGCTTTGCATGTACATGACGTTGCATTGTATTAACGACTCTGATACGTCACAATATAGAAAATAACTACGTCACAATGGCCGCGTTCCGTTGACCGCTAGATGACTAGCGGCATGTCAAACTCCATTTATATGGAGTTTGGCATGCGACTTAATTAATTTTTCTTATTTTTTGTAATAAAAAAAATTAATTTATTTTTTGTTTTTGTTTTATTCTTTATTTTTATTTTTCCTTTATTAAAGAACTTAACTTAAACACTAACGAAATTATACAATCACGAGCTTAAACATTCACGACTAACCGTACCGATGGCTGAGTTCCAACTCAACTTAAAATGTTGCATTTGACCCGCAAACCCACAAGAATTGTTCCACTTTTTTATCTCTAATAAAAATTGTCAAATTGACAATTTTTGTAATAATTATTTTGGATGCAACTGCAGAAGGCAGTGCATAATATTTATCTTGGATGCAACTGCAGAAGGCAGTGCATGTAATTTTATATTCTATTTCCCGTGAAGGGCAATTGCTATCTCTGACAGTATTTCATCATACTTATTCGTCTGAGATGCTGACGTATACATAACTTGCGCGCTAGTCATCTAGCGGTCAATATAACCTCCCATATACTATTTCGATGTCGGCAAGCTGTCAAATTTTGCAACAAAAACAAAAAGTAAACATGCGACTGTTTTAATTTTTTATTTGCTTAATACATGGTCTACTGGTGAGGTCACCCAACACATCGGGGCAAAACGCATTTTTGTAGTAGACGCCACTTAAACTTGATTTTTCAAATATGAAATTATTGTTCTGTAGACAAAATCGGACATCATTTTGTCGTCAGCATGTCAAAAATTGACACGATTGAAGGACAGTTGACGGTCTATACCTACTCGCTGTGATGACGACAAAATGACGTCCGATTTTGTCTACACACACAGTAAGAACAAAATCTGACGTCAGCGTGTAAAAAAATGGCACGACTTTTGACATATTAGCTATCAGCTGTTACTCGTAAATTGATTGTAGTTGGAAAAAGTGTAAATTGATTCGTTTTACAAATAAAAGACTTATCCAGCTGTCTACAAATTAAAATGACGAAAAACCTCATCATAATATATAAGCCAATCGCCATCGAAATTTTTTACTCAATGTTCAGATTAATATAATAGAAATACAAATTTTTCACTAAAGGCTTATATGAAATAAATAGAAAAAATATATTTTCCCACCACCAACAGATAAAAGAGAAAGCTGCACAAATTTAACAAAAAGAAATATAAGAAAAAAAAAAAACATAATAATACTTCTCAATATCATCAACTATCCATGTTTCAGGAAACTCTTTTCGAATTTGTTCCACCACAACTGCTGATGGTGCAATATGTTGTTTTTTGTCAACCAATTGTGTTGTACTAAATAATACAACACCGGGTGAAGCCAGGGGTCTTGCAACAAAACTAAATGGGATTATTCCTGTTGAGTAAAATATTGTTTTTCATAATTTTTAACATAATACAAAAATCTAACAAAATCAGATAAAATCAAATTTGTCATTTTGTTGCAAGATTTCAATTCAGTGGAGTTGATTGCCAATATTGTAAGGTATAGTCTAGTGTAAATCTCAAAAACAGTCAAAAACCCCTATAAAAACAAATAAGGAATGTGCAATGAATATGATGATGATAATGCTAAATATAAGACAACTATAGTAACACAAATTAATTATTTACTTGTTTATATCTTCAACTATCCAAGTATCAGGGAACTCTTTTCGAATACCAGCTGGAACGATTTTTTTTATGACACTATCACGTCCAAAATCTGGTGTACCGAATGAACTTCGTGTACCTACGGCAATGCCTAAATAATCTTAAATGTTATGTCTCAGATTCAATATTGGAAAAGAAAAGTTTATCGATTTGCGGGTAATAGTTCCGGGTAATAAAGGGGAGGACCTGAAAAATGAGTTTCAACATACGGTTCATATTACTTATATCACTTTAAAACTAAAGTTTTCAAGCACCAAATTGTATTAGGTATTTTATCTAATAAATCAGGGACACGAAAAGAGACCCAACAATGGTGGTCTGATTCGAATATCTCTCGAAAGTTATATATATCCATTATCCAATAAATCCTTTTTATTTTAAAAAGGAAAAAAAATAAAAATTTAAATACAATAAATATGTTTTCATCGCAAAACTTAAAAGACAAATCACCAAAGTCGCCAATTCAATGTAAATCAAGGTTCGTCGTCCACAGATCAATTGAATTTACACATAGAAGACTAGACTTTTTGAAATATAGGTATTTGTATTTGCAACTTAATAATACAAGAATTAGTAATTTTTAATTGCAGTGGTTACTCAAAGTGGTTATATTTCCTACACAAAATAGGCTATTGTGACCCAACTTAGAATTTAAGGTGGAAATTAAATGTTGGTTTATATTTCCTTTCCTACGTATTTTCATTTCTATTATTATTCCCCCTAATTTTATTTCCTATTGTTTGTTTTTAATCTCTATTTTTCTGCTGAAAATTTTCTCTTCTTCCGTGTACCGTCCACTGCCAAGACCGATTTAATTTGTATACCTTCTTAAACATTATATATATCGCATTAGATTTCTATTATATAAGAAATTCCTTTTAGTTCTACAGTTGAGCACTATCAGAAAATCCTTACTTTGTTACATACACATTTTAATCTGAAGATAAGCTTGCTTAAATATCTAGGAATTGTGAGAAAGAAGAAAATGAACAACTACAATGTTATGAAACTACAAAAAGGAGCCATTAACCCAGATGAATTACGTGAAAACTTATATATCTTAGACAAACAAACAAAAAATACATAGAAATAAAAGCAGCACGATGAAATCACGAAGAATTATATTAATAGAAGTATTTACGTCTTGATATCATCAACTATCCAAGTTTCGGGAAAAATTTGACGAATTTCTGGAACAACTCCTTGGGCAGAACCAGCAGCACCAGCAGCGCCAGCAGCGCCACCCGGGGGAGCAGGACCAGGTGGAGAGTTTACAGCACCTCCGAAACCACCGCCGAACGCTGATACTGATTGATACATTATTTCCGGATAAAAAAGGGGTCCTGAAAAATTGGTTTCAACATATGGTTCATAATATTACTTATACCTCTTTCAAACCATGTCAGGTTTTCAAACACTAAATTGTATTATTTTATCCACTTAAAGGGACAACTTTGTTCGTAAAGTTCAAATTGACGGAATGCCTCAGGGTTCATATTATTTTGCTATACTCGTTGGAGGCTTACCCAAATTAATTGAATTTACCGTAGAAGACTAATATACTTTGTTGGTAGGAAATGGTATTTGCAACTTAATGATGCCACCGCCACAGAAATCACAATTGACTAAATTTTTCATGGCGCGGTAGCATAAGTCATTTTAAATGCCCACCTTAAATTGTAGTGGTCACTCAAAGTGCTTATATTTCCTATACAAAAATAAGCTATTGTGACCTTACATTTTATTAACATTTACATGCGAGTATTAGGATTTTTTTAAGGGTACTCTCAGTTTTCCTCTTATTCTTAAAAAAATATTTTCAACCTTAATTACGATTCTTCCATTGAAATAATTGTATCAATGACTTTTGCTTTGACAAGAATACCACCAAATTGTGTGTTTATCTATGGTTAAAATTATTGTAGGTTCATATTTAGCAAATGGATAGCATTTATTCTTAATATTAGTTAGTAGTATATAATGTGCTAAGTTTAAACTTTCAGCAATCAATGATAAAACGAACACAACAGCACATAATGAAATTATCCAATATAGTATTTACGTTTTTATATCATAAACAATCCAAGTTTCAGGAAATACTTTACGAATTTCGGTGACAACTTTTGGTGTAGAACCGGAAATTCTATTCGAAGAAGCAGCAAATACAGCGCCACCAGAAGCGGGACGAACACCAACCTGACCACGTACACCACCTCTATTACCACCTCTATACATTATTGGTAAATAATATGGCCGATCTAAAATAGTATTTTAAAACAGTCATGTTTATGTATTTTAGGGCAATTTTTGTACAGAATAAAGCAGTTTCCCTTATTATTCCCTTAGCAAGGTTAAGGCTCCGTCAAACAGAGCGCGTTTTAACGCCGCGTTCCACCGGCGCGTTGTAATATACTGCAATACACATCCCCTGTCACAAAGAGCGCGTTGTCAACGCCGCGTTTAGCTCACAGCGGCGGCGGTCAAACGCAGCGGTGAAACGCTCTCTTGTGAAAAATTACAGGAATTTTTGTAGTGTCAAATGGAAATATTAATAGATTTTGAAAGAAATTAGCCATGTCTTTACGATATGGTTGATGAAATGTAAAAAAAAACATTGTTTTAAAGGGTAATATGGGAGACAATTGCAATGTAATTAAATGAGAACGGTATTCTCCGACTTCTTCTGTCTTTTTATTTATGTCGTGTTCGCGCACCCACATTCTTTTTTCTTTTTTTTTGGAATTTCGTAGCACGGCAAATAAAATTAATAATGCGTAATCCGAGCTGTTTGACATTTTAATAGAATTTCATAATAGCTATCTGTTTGACATCGTCTAACGCGGCGTTGAGAACGTCGCGTTGAAATAATCGCACCGCGGCGTTAATAACGCGTTCTGGTTGACGAAACCTTTATGCAGCAGTTATGTTAAATAGTCAGCAATAATTTCGTCAAAAATGCAAGCAATTATTTTGACGTATGCTTTTTTTTTCGATTCCAATAACTGCGGCCAGATTCAATGGCTGTGGTCGTCCAGAATCATCCGAAAGAACTCTCCGAATCGGGATGCCAGTCGAACAAGCAAACAGATTTTATTTGAGTTTTATATCTATGTGTCATTAATTTGTGAAATTCAAGCTCAATTGCATCATTATCATCACTACATAATGACTAGGAAGATGGTTAAGAAGATAAAATTGAATTACAAAACTCCATCGGAAAATCCATTCTAAGATTATTTTTCGAAATAATTAAATTATCTACTTTTATATGATTTAAAATGCAAAACTATCAAATGCGACACAAAAAAATGTATTAGTGCTTCTGGTTTCGATTCTGAATTAAAATCCAGAAGCAAAATTCTCTTCTTTTCAGGAGAAGAACTCTCAGTTAAGCGGTTCTGGATGACCAATCGAAAACGACATAAGGAAAACAAAATTTCAATAAAAAAAAAAAACAATTGGTTGGCCAATTTCTGACAGCGTGGAAAGCCAACTCATCAAAGTGGCATTTTTTTTAGCAATCAGTCGCGACCATTAGTGTGCGAGCCGTCAGTGAATTAGAAGTACAGAATGAATTGTTAACCAATGGATAAGACGAGGACAACAAATAATGGAAACATCCAATGAACAGCAAAATGTAGAACATAGTAGATACATAATATTATTTACGTTTTAATATCATCAACTATCCAAGTTTCGGGAAATATTTTACGTATTTCGGGAACAATTTGTGGTGAAAAACGAGGCGGACTATATGCGATATGGCTTTGGCCTGCGGCAAAGGAACCAGCAGAACCAAATGGAGAAGCACTGAGTTGCCTTCGTCCGTCAGCAGAACCGTAGTTTACCGTTAATGGCATGTAGAAATACCTATCTAAAAAAAAATTTATTAAAACATTTTGGGATGAAAACTGATAATATTACTCCTAGTGTTGTATATGGGACTAAAAATGTATAGAGAAGAGTCCACAGGTCTCGTGTCGTAAGGTTGATTTGCAAAACGGAGAACATTACAAATCAGTTTTAAAAAATTAATAAATAAAGGCCCCTATTGTGAGTTTCGATAGTTGATCGTTGATCGACAAGTGTCGATCGATCGGCAACTGTGATTGTCGATTGCAATTGATATTTGTCGATTTGATAGTCGCTTGTAGTCGATTACAAATGACTGGTCGATTCTTTCTCTTGGAAGTGAAAACATTTTCTGCGTACGAATAGCTAAAGATCGCTGATCGACAATCACAATAAGGGCCAAAACATAACAATTGTGAGCCTCATTCTGACACTTGGAGATTCAAATTCTCAGTTTATGTAAGTGATAGAGCAACAACTTTTGTCGCAGAACTCAAGTTAACGGAATGCATTCTCCTTACTTGTGTTGTGTCTCATTATTTCATAGTTAAAAGTCGGTATTTTGGGCCCCAAAAAAAAAAAATGAGTCCTTTCGGGAGAAAGTTTGACAGCTTATAATCTTAGCTGTATAAAAAATGTGCTTTTCCAGTATACTAAAACTAAAAATAGCTCACAACTTATAAGGCAAATCTCCAAAGTCTGCAATATAATGCGAATTTCAATGAACGCTTTTGACAGTACCTCCGTACCTTACCTACTCCGTTGAAATTATTGTAGAAGACTAGACTTTTTGATAGATAATTGTAAGTGCCAGCCCAAAAATGCCACCGCCAACTATAGAACTCACAATTGACTCAATTTTCCATTCCACGGTACCAGAAGTCGTTTTAGTGACGACCTTAAATTATTGTAGTGGTCACTCAAAGTGGTTTTCTACACAAAATTAAATGACGTTTTAAAATTTTAAGGTTCACATTAAAAATGAGTTTTAGTAACGCCCATTGATCCGAGGGCAAATCACAGCATTATGTTTCGCCATGCTTAGAGTTCGATTAGTTCTTCTGGAGAACTTTTCCAGTTAAATTCTTATAATCGTTGTTTGCGGATAAAGCATTTCGGCCATAATACATGTTAAGACAAATGACAGAAAAACGCGTATTTTATTAAAACATAACAATTTCGAATGTTAAAAGATTTACCGCAATTCAAAGGCGTTTTGCTATTTACGATTTTCAAATTGTGTCGTATTTTAGCCGATCCGAGTACCTGTGTAAGGGTGTGTAACATCCTATCCTAACTAGCCTGCTCTCTGCTGTCTCTGTCGATCAAGTCACAATTAATTTTTATTATTTATTTTATTGACGTTTTACACTAAGTTGCTAGGATACTACAGGGTGTAAAGCATACTCGCAAGGGAAATATTTGCAAACTCGGTTTCAAACTTAGCTAAACGCTGAATGATGTTTAAGGACTGAATGAATGAATGAATGAATCTATAAACCGAATTGTACATGTACAGCATGTTTAGTTATAATTTATTTTTATATGTCTACGATATCACTGTTTTCGTCCTTAAAAATGTATCCTTATAGGTAGTTCAAAGTTTGCTCTTTTACGTTTTACCCAATATTACATAAGTCCTGTCATCTGTGTTAAATAAAAATATTTTCAATCCTAATTGCAACCCTACATTATTTGTTGAATGATTCGCTTTGACGAACATACTACATGTTATTAAATTTTGATTTTATGTTTAAAATACTAGGTAGTTCCTATTTAATTTTAAGATTAGTATGTGGTAAAAATTTCAACTTTAACAAATTATGGACCAAACAAAAACATCAGCCAAAAATAAAAACATCCATTATAGTAGGTATTTACGTTTCCACATCATCAACAATCCAAGTTTCAGGAAATAGTTTACGTATTTCGGTGACAACCTTTGGTGAAACGCCTGAAATTTTCTTCCAAGCAACAGTGCCAGCAGCAGCGGGACGTATACGAACCCGACCATTATACCTCAATGGTAAATAATATGGCCGATCTAAAATAATATTTTTAAAAATAAAACGATTTTGCAGCAGTTACGTCAAGGGGAGCGGTACGATTGACCGCAAACCAAAATCTTTAATAACGAAATCTCTACCTAATGCAAGATTTTTCAAGCGCGGCATTTCGCTATGCAAATTTTTGAAAAAAAGATTTTAAAATGCGGTCAATCGCACCTAATTCTGCGTCAAACTTTTGTGTGTTTTCTGACATTTTTTACCAAGTACCTATGCCTTTCCAAATTTATTTATTAGTACGATGGGTGATTTTAAATTAAGTTTAAGTTCTCTAAGTTCGTCAAAGATGCAAGCAAATATTCTGACGAATACCTTTTTCTGATCGCTCTGCGTTTATACCTATGTAAACAAATAGATACATCTTCGAGGGTTCGTGTCTAAGGAAAATATCGTGTAGCGATAGTAAGAATAATGTTGGGTTTCCACGTGTCCATTTTAGAGTTGACAATCGACGTATTTCTATGCCACTTAAAAAATTGGCAAGTGGAAATAGCGAACAATTGCTTGACAATGAATTGACAAACAGGGTTTTCCAATAACAGACAAAGAATTTGATTGACATGTGGAAATAGCTGAATTGTCAAACAAAATGTCACTTTGTCTATAATTGACAGTGAAAATTAATTGGCAAAGTTTGTCGATCAACTAACAAATTATTTTTTGCCAGTAATTGACATAAGTGGAAATGAACTGACGGTGGTTTCGTTCAATGACATAAACACGAGAGCTGTCAGACTTTGCCAATCTACCGAGTACCGACATGTGGAAACCCACCTTTGGAATAGAACACTTTTGACGTTTGATGGAATCAGAATTGTTTAGGTGATATCGAAACAAACACATAAAAAAACATTCCAATGTCTGATTACATAAGTTAAGACGTGGAGTGAATTATGGATAAGACAAACACAACAAAAACATACAGTTGTTAACAGTAGATAGTAATTTAATTACGTTTCAACGTTTTCAACTATCCATGATTCTGGAAATAGCTTACGAATTGTAGTTGTAGTAGTTGTAGGTGCAATACTTGCTGAAAAAACACCTTCATCTAATGTCGTAATAGGTCCAGATAAATTGTCATAAGTGTCAACTGATGTTCGCATTGCGTACATTGGTTGTACTTCTTCTGTATAGTACCACGAATCAAAAATATCTGAAATATGTAGTTTAAGAAACATGGATTTAGTTTTAGTACAGTATTTAATTGGTTTTTCGTTGAACTTTGTAAAAATTTAATTTCGCATAATAGGTGTAGCTCATGTTTTAGTTCATCACAAAGGGCCATTAACATGAGAGCGAACGAACGAATTGATTAAATGCGAGCAAACCACTTTTGATGCATTTATAAACAGAAAATTTCAAATTCTACTTTTACAAGAGTAGGATAATTATTTATCCCATCTAAATGTATTAAGAAAACAAATTTAAAAACAACGAAATTTCGAATTCGAAACTTTTTGCCGCCTTGTCGTGAACTGTCAAAGTTTATTCGCACTCCACATAATTAAAGCGCTTTCCACAAACTAGCGAATAAAACATTCGTTCGAACTTAACGTCAAAATAGAATTTACTGGTAGAAACTGATGGCTGAAATTCGCGAACTGCTGCGTCCAAGAACAGTCATGTGAACGGACTGTCAAAACTCGCTAATATTCGTTCGTAGTTAATTGGTCGCTCTCATGTGAATGGTCATTAAAATTGTTTCACGTTTCATTGACTTTTAACACAGTGCAATCAAAACGAATAGACGTTATAGCGATAGTAAACATTAAAAAAAAAAACACTTGTTTCCACTTTTGACGTTCGTTCGAACTGTCAAATATAACATGCACTTAGTGAACGCAAGTCAAACTAGTGTAAACTATAATCCAAAAAAATTACCATCTTGCGATTTCTCAGTTTTATCCAGTTTTTTTGACTGAATGAATGAGGGAAATGGAGGGTTTCAATTTTATACAAAATTCCTGTTAAAAATTGAAGAAATGTTCATTTAAATTATGATACAGATTTTCAATTAACCTGAGCTAAAGATTTTTGTCTGAATTCGTATGCTTGAAACAAATGTGGCTCTAGTGTCTACTTATCGAAACACTAACCACTGCTTACAAATTGATTTTCCAAACATTTAGATGATATTGAAACATACATAATAAAAAATATTGTTTAATTACAAGTTTCGACGTGAAGTGAGTTGTTAACGATAGGTTTTATGGATAAGATGAACACAACACAAATATACATAGTCGTAAACAATAGTAATTACGTTTCAACGTTTTCAACTATCCATGTTTCTGGAAATAGTTTACGAATTGTAGTTGTAGGTGCACTACTTGGTGAAAAATCACCTCCATCATATAATGTCTTAATGGGTCTAGGTACAGTCATTTTATAATTAGCTTCAAGTGCTGTTGGTCGAAATCCGAAAATTGGACGGACTTGATGGCGTGGATAGTACCATGAATCGAATATATCTGAAATATGTACATAGTTGAAAAAACATGGGCATGGTATATATATTTCTAGTATCTACAACATTTAATTGATTGTTAGTGGAACTTTTGCAAAATTTAATTTCAAAATCCAATTTCTACGTAGGTGTCTGGCGTGTATCTGAATTTTTCTGTCGCCTTTTTGCTTCATTGAAGTTTGGAATTACTGTCAAACATCCTGTCACTTTTTATAGCATCGGTGTTCGGAACAATTGCCAACAAACCATACGAAGCTTCACTTCAAAAATTGCCATCATAAATATGTAGTTGCAACTCTGAAGTTTTGGGATTCACTTATTATATTTTTGCCAAATTGAGTGTTTAAGCTCGCCTTAAATTAACTTAAGATACGTTTTTAAAGGTATTGGCTTATTTGGTCTTCAACAACTTTTATAACTCGGAAAATAATAGTCAACAACATTGGTAGGTACCTATGTCAAATTCAAAATAGACTTTTGAGAAATTTGACAGTAGTCTGGAAGTTTTCAGAAACAGAACGCAAAGTATTTAATTGAAGTTGACGTATTTTTGGGGATTGGAAGTGTTCGCTCGATTGCTTCAAATTTTGGGTAGGACAATTAAGTATCTCATTAAAATGTATTAGGTACCTATCCCAGTTTCACAGGGGAAGTTTGAACTACACATTTCATTCAACAATTAATTTGGATTAACAGTTTCTTTTAAACCTTGAACACAGTTCGTTTTGTAGTTTAAGTTAAACGACAATATTGTGTTTTGTTTCGGAAGTTCATTTAGTTTTTTTTACCTCTATTTTATGTTTGAAAACTGAATTACTTAGTTTTTTTTATATATGTACTATGTATAAACGTTTGTAACATTTTATTATAAGTCTTTTATATTTTTATTTTAAAACATTAAACATAACTTTTTGTTTGTAGATAATACCACAAAATTAATAAAAATTAATTCTATTCAGATTGAAAGTTGTTATATTATTTGTTTTATTATTTTGTTTATAGAATTTGAGTATGTTCAAGTCTCCCCAAAGGGGTGTTCAAGTCTCCCGGTGGTAGGGGACACTTGAGCCGAAAATCTGTTTTCAAACATTTGGCATTTGTCAAAAATCTCTGGTGTTTATTTTAAGTTGATTGGACTTTTCTTAAAATAGATTTATGTAGCTAGAAAAAAATGCATTTAATATGTGGCAGCGGAGACTGCCAAATTCTATTCATTAAATTTAGTTCAACTGCGTTCAATTGAACTGAAGTGCAGATTACATTCAACTCATCTGGTTTGAACTTCAAATTTAAACTCGAGTTCATGTTCAGCTGAACTTTAGTTTAAACATCCACTGTAAAACAGGAGGTTAAAAAAAAACTATTTTAAAAATAGTTGAAATAGTAAGATTTCGAATTGCAAACTTTTTGCAGCGCACAAAAACACCCTTGGCGCGATACTGTCAAAGTTTTTATTCGCAATCCAAATCATTAAAATGCGTTCCACTAACTAGCGAATAAAACATTCGTTCGAACTTAACCTAAAATTAAAAATTGCTGGTATCAACTGATGGCTGAAAATCGCGAACTGTGGCGATCAAGAAAAGTGTTCATGTGAAAGGACTCTCAAAACTGACGAATATTCGTTCGTTCGTCGATAATAATTGGTCCCTCTCATGTGAAAAGCCTTTGACTCAAAATGTTCAGGAAATTTTGCTTAAGTGATTTTGAACGATCGAAGCGCTTTACCCTACTGAACAGATCTAAAGAAAAAGAGTAAATTAAATACAGCATTGCCATATGATATGAAGTTGTCAACAAATTCGAATTCACTGATGCTCACGAAATCATCGCATAAACAAAAAAATGACGGAAAGGGAATGCCTCTTTCGCTTACAAGCTGATTCCAGCGTTATTTGTGTGTGACTTTATTTAAACTAAACAGCAGGCAATCTAACCACCTAATAAGTTTAACAATTCCTTGGAAATGTTGTTTCAAAATTTAAAGATACTTTGTAAATTAAAATGAATACACGTCAACTGGGTACGAGTTTATATCCAAAATCGTAAGTTTAGCAAGTAGGTACCTAAACGTCAATGTTAATGTGACAAATCGAACCATATCATTTTTAGCCCAGCCGAAAAAATCACCAATTTGGTGAAATGTAGGTATACCTTGTGTCAGCATGATGTTAGTTTGGTTTATAAAGGATTAGGATCTACATACGTGTGTTTATACTGTAGACTTTACTTACATTTACAATAATTTACATAGTTTTCAACCAAAGGAAACTACAGGGGCGGGAAAACAACACTGTTTGCAGGAATCTAAAGATACACCACCACAAAAACTAAATTGAACCTATTTAAAAAGGACTTCTTATAACCACTTCCAATTGTACCTCATACTAAAGTTCGCTCCATCGTACACGGACGTCCATAGCCATGTTTCAACAAAGTGCATGCGCACTTTCAACAACGAAGCACTATCAATATTATCATGAACGGCTTGCGGTCTATTCTCCAAAAAGTATGAATACAGTGGTATTGGGAGCACTTGAACCGAAAACAGAAAGAATATCGTTATGGAGATGAAGTAAAGTGAAATTAGGAAAACATAGGTATGTGCAACGAAAATCAAGCATTAGACATGTAGAGGGCGCGTTAAGAACTAGACTAACTCATCTGCCAATTCAAGCTCATTCCATATCCAGGTCTCGACGAAATTCTTCCTAACAGTTGGTACGCTCGCACTTGCTGCCGCAGGAGATGCATTAGCAGCAGATCCGACATCGCCTCTAATCGTGGTGTAAACGGGTGTCGGAAATGTGGTTGTAATATACTGTGTACCATAGTGATGGTAAGCTGCAATTATTACATCAATCTTAGGTTAGAAGAGCAAAACCAACGACAACCAAGTCTAAGGTAGGTCTACTTAAACTAAATTATATAGATACAAACGCTTTTTTTTAGGTTTAAGGTAAGTTTTGGTAGTGGAAAGTTGGTCAGCAAACGTTAAAAGTGTGAAAAAGGAGTTAAACAACGGTCAAGCCAACAACAAGAAGAGATATCACACAACAAACCTATTCGCGTAGCCAAGCCAGATCCAAGTCTCAACAAATTTTGAACGAATTACCAATTTAGAGACTTTTGGGCTGCTGCTATTCGACTCGAATCTATCGTTGCTGGTTCCTTCATCGGCATCGTCATACGATGCGCTATCAACCGAATCATATTCGACTTCGTCACCTTTCAGGACGACACTTTTAACTAAAAAAAATTCATTTTGTGAGTCAATGTGTATGTGAGAGTTATAGATAGGGCGGGCCGTGTAAGGCTTATAAGATTATTTCGAAAATTCGCAATTTAAAAAAAAATTAGTTTTTTGTTTTGTCCATCACCTTCATGCTGGCGGTTTGTCTCAACACCGGATTCTTAGTCACAGAGTGAGACAGCAATTGAGTGGAAGAGAATGAGGGAACAAACCCTTTAGTTTTTATTTCAGTGGAATAGGATTCCCAAAGCCAGGTTTCGGGGAATTCCTTGCGAACTATTGCTAGTTCATCGCGTGATTCACTAGGCGGGTATGTTGTCGACTCTGAAAATGACTCTGTCCCATCGAATGCTTCCTCTTGTAGATATTCATATGTTTGATCGTCTAATACGCCGTACGGCAGTGGAGAGGGGAGAACTTTTATTTATAAAACGAAAGAATCAGGACTTTCGAATCGTGCTGTGGATAAAATGTATATAAAGCAGATTCAATTATGCAATACTCACTTTGTTCGAAGGGGAAGTTGGCATTGGTCATGGTTACTACACCGGTGTTTTGTCCAGGATATCGACCATAACCATAGGTCCAAGGAGTTTGGCTATCGTAGCGACTGAGATCTTGGAAAATTGTATCCTTTTTCAGATCGTTGCCGCTCTTCAGGAGTAGAACGCTTTGATCGACACCAAGTAGGCCCACATACGAGTCGGGATCTGTTGTCACTTTGAGCTTGATATCTTCTCCGGGCTTAGCTTGAGCTGGTACGTCTATGGAGATCTTTTGGACGTAATAAAAATATTTAATTAGAAGAAAATATATCACAAGCTAACAGATTTAGCAATCAACACAATATTCATAGGTAATTTTTTAATGGTAGATATAAAAGAGAATGGAATCATATCTTGAAAAATAAATTAAAAGCAACAAACCCGCTGCTCATAGGTATTTTTTAGAATATAAATAATCTTAAAAAATACCTAAAGCTGGTAACGCTTATTTAGCTCTGCAAATACATAGTTGCTTGTTCTTACTAAGTAAACATGTCGATTATGGTGAGTTGTTAAGCACATGTTTTTCTTAGAAATAGGGCATTACTAATAATCATTTTTATCCTTCAGCTTAAATTTGTTAAAGATCACAATAGAGAATTTTGTACGGAAAAATCGTGAAACTTAAAATGATTTTGAATGAACCGCTCATTGAAAATGACTCACAGTAGCGAATATAATATTTCAATTTAAATATTTGTAAATTTTTAAATTTGATGGCATCTTTTTGGCCTTACTAATAATCATTTTTAACCTTCACCTAGAATTTGTTGTAAGTAGATCACAATAGATAGTTTTATATGGAAATGTGTATTGCTAATGTGAGATTGTAACGATTAACCACATCAAAAATGATTATTGATAATACAAAGCGCTTTATCTCTTTATAACTTAAATGCAAAACTTACCGAGTTTTCAAAGTCTTTTTCGAAATTTATAGTTTCTTCGGCAGATAGGAAATCAGTTCCAACAACGTAGTGGATCAAGATGTTAGCTCGTGGAATCATCTCGAAAGTTGGTGTAATTTTAAAGACATGATAGTTGCGATTTTCAGGAACCTATAAATGAGATTTGAAAAAATGTTATTTTATTTCGATTAAAAATTAAAATAGTAAATTGGATATACTGTTAAAAATATGTAGCATCTATGCTATGTAAGTCTAAGGAGTTTAAATGTTTAACATTTGATCCTCTTTCTTTTTCAAACAAGAGTTCTACCATTACCAACATAAATCTTGGCATTTTTTTAATACATTGCTTAAATTGGTTCGAAATTTACAGGTCACAATAGCTAAATTGGCGTGGGAAAAACGCGCCATTGTGAGTTCGAAAAATGTAATGCGAACTCTGAAAATTGCTATTAGTAGGTACCTACTACTACTATTTTAATTACTCGTATTATTCGTAACAATAATTTACGAATAATACGAGTTTCTACTCTTACTTAGAAAAGAAAATTATGGAAAATAGTTGCTACTGTTATTTTAAATTTTGTAATGCGGCTTTTTTTAACTTTTTAGCTTCAATTATTTGCTTAGTGCGGTTGGCAGGCAGTCTGGTTGCTTAAATGAAGAAGAGGCGCAAAGGATTAAAATAATTAAACGAAGACATTATACGATTTTTGTATCCTGGTGGAGTGAGCGCATTGAAGTTTCTCAGAGAGATATGCAGGAGATCTATTGTTCACCAGACCTGATAGCAGCAGTGTCTTCCAAGCCGAAGTCCTGGCAATCGCGGAGGCAGCCCGTAAGGTGTCATTGTTGGCAATACCAAGAAATGATATTACCATTTTCATTGACAGCCAGGCGGCTATTAAGGCATTTTCAGCTACTGAGATAAAATCCAGATTAGTTCACCGCTGTCGCGAAGAGCTTAAGGTTCTTTGCTCGCAGCACACCACGGTCCTCTGCTGGGTCCCTGGGCACAGTGACAAAGCCGGCAATGAGAGGGCCGACAAACTAGCGAGAAAAGGGTCCGCCATGGATCATGATCAAGCACTACAGTCGATCAAGCCACCACTCTGCAGCCTTAGAGAGCGAGTGGAGAACAAGATTCGCATGAAAACAAATAACAGGTGGAAGGGACTAAATACCTGCGAGGTATCACGGAAGCTTTGGCCGAAATATGACAGCGGCCGGACTATCAAACTCTTACAGTTTGACAGGTCATCGCTGTCTAAATTGGTAGCGGCTCTAACGGGTCATAACTTCCTAAGGAACCATACAATGAAACTAAATCTCAAGGATGACGATATATGTAAAGGCTGCGGCGACGAAGAGGTTCATGAGGATACACCTCACTTCCTCTGTCACTGCCCGAGTCTCTGTCACTTGAGGAACAGAACACTTGGAAGTCACAACTTCCATGACCTACAAGAACTTTCTGATGTCTCACTTTCTGATCTTTACAGGTTATTGAGGACGTCAGGATGGCTGGACTGCGTTGAGTGAACACCATAAGAAGGGACATGAAGCTGACCATCACATCATCAACGGCTAACCCCCAGGGTATCACAATGGGTCCACAAGGACCTGAGTGTGACACGGCAGGACTACCCTGCTCTGCCAACCCGTAAACCTAACCCAACCTATTGTTCAGACTGTGCATGAACTCGCAACACCTGAGATCCAAACATTTTTGAAAGCTGGAAGACTTCCAAAGTTTTCGCAAACCGGCATATTCTACCAACTACGTCATTTTTTTGGTCTACGGTGGAGAGTGAGCGATAGATTTTGAAACCCAGATTCGTGACATTATCGACAAATTTAATTTGTGTATTGCTTAAAAACACGGGTCGCAGTTCAGTGGTATCGCAATAATTTTTTGATGTTAAAATCATATGAGATTTTCCTGCATTGAGATTTAACCTATTGTTAAGCGATCAGTTATAAATTCTCATTTGTTCTAACGATCAGGTCCTCCACCAGTCCAATTTATCGGAACAAGTAAAGCTGGGATTGAGAATCGTCAGCATAAAGAGACATTCCAGCAAACACTGGGAACATTATTTATATTATCTATGAGCCCATTCATAAATGCAATATTGCGCAACATGTACTAAGCAGAGAGTTCACAAATGCATGAATTGGCATCACTGCTAATCAGAGGATTCATAAATGTATTTGAGTTTTATTCATTGCGCAAATTTGAGCGCAATCGCGCAGCTGTCAGATTCGTATTGCATTTACATAACCTTGTTGTTATTGAGCTGTTGATTTGATAATAATTATATCTTTTTTGCTAAAAATGGCAGAAAAAACTACAGATTTGATTATGTGCTTTGCAAGCATATGCTTTGCAGTAAACTTCAAATTCAATTTGCGCAGTTGTTCCTCCTTTGCATTTATGAATGGGCTCTATGTATAAGCAAACTAATAAAGGTCTTAATATTCATCCCTGTTCGTAACGATTTATATTTTTAAATTAAAAATTGTCTTCCCTTGGCGCTTTGAGGCAATGATTTTAAATAAAAGAATATTCTCTATTTTTGACTGACTGACAGACAACGCCCACACTAAACTGTTGAGCCGTGGAGCTTAGAAGTTGTATTTAAAATGTGCACTAAGAAGGGATTTTTGGTTATATAACACCACTGCAATTTTTCAAAGTGACCCCCTCATTTCCCCTTTTTGGTGGGTAAAATGTTAGAAGTTGTTTCCTTAAAGGCAGCTATTTCTTAATATACTTCATAATTAAAAAAAAACTCTCCAGTCGTAGTAATGGACAGAAAAATACTTAATAAGTTGACACATTCAAAAAAATGTGAGACTGAGTCTCTGGCCCCTATTGTGAGTGTCTATAGTTAATCGATCGAGAACTGTGATTATCAATTGCGATCGATATTTGTCGATTTGACAGTCGCTTGTAGTCGATTACAAATGTCTGATCGATGCTTTCTCTTAGAAGTGAAAAAAAATTGTGCGTACGAATAGCTAAAATCAATCGACGCAATCGACAATTGTCGTGACGATCGCTGATCGACTATCACAATAAGGGCCTGTTATAAAATTCTTTGTAGAATTCAGCGATCTCGTCCAATACTTACTTCAATAATTTCACTCTGGATGATATCACCACGTCCAACGATTGTGTACACAAAGTATGGAATTGGCTTTCCATTCTGTACCTTAATCGATACATCCTTACCAAGACTTGGGCTATAAACAAAAATAGACAGTTAATGCAAAAACTAATCAAAAAAACACAAGACTAACTTCTTTGTCTGCACAGTGATTTTAAGTGACTCATCGACTGGGGTCTCGGTTTTTACGAACTTCGACAATGAAGTCAAATACGATGTTGAGTCCAAATAACTAGCCTTCACAGAATAATAAGCCGAACCATCGTCAGGTAGACTAACTTCAAATTTCGCCATACCATCCTTATCCAGATTCGACGTCAATGTGGTTGTATTGGGTTTAGGTGCGGCTGTAGTTGTCGAGGTTGATCCTCCGTCTGAAAGTTCAATTGGTTGATGTCGGTACCAGTAATCTGGTGGGCTAACTGTCAAAGTAATTGGATTCTTTGTATCTTGAACTGGAGAACCATCGAGATTCTTAACGACAACCTGCAAGAGCGAAACAATTCACAACTACTATTCTCTCTATTGAGTAGGTCCTAAACAAATTACATTAATAACGACTGGTTTTCCTGGATGATAAACATATGGTACGTCAACCCCATTGATTTGGTACTTTTCACGGTGCAAGTTCACCGTAGCTGTAGAGTTTTGTTTTAGTCCAGTTAATTCCTCTTCGACTATAGCCAAAATGGTCAGTGGCGGAGTATAACGTTCCTTGTCCAATTTCAGATCTTCAACAATGTCAAACTCAACATTGCCCTTGCCGTCGATTTGAACGGTCTTCTCAGCAGTCGGCTGATCGGGACTGCCACCGTAATAGTAGTATGAGGTCTTGGCAGATACAACAGCCTTTCCTTTAACTGGTTTGCCATATGTATATCTGTCGAGAAAGGTTTTCTTTTTAACTTCAAACTTTATTTGGTTAGATTGTCGTGTCAACTCACTTTGACCTAACAGTGACACGAATCTTTCCATCAGCAATAGCAACATCTTTGGGAGCTTCAACTTTAACTTCGAATTTCGGCAGAACGTACTTGTCAACATCAAAATTCTTACTCTCAGAGGTGCCATCGACACTGACATCTATGCTCCACGATCCTAGTACCGGGAATTCCGATAACTGAAGCTCACCTGAATAGACACCTTTTGTAAGTTTGACATCATTCCACTGCTTGATGCGGTTGCGTGCTCCGTCCTAAAAGTAGTCTTTTATTAGTCATACATTTCGCAGATAACATTGATTCACTTATGTACATTGATTGATAAATTAATTGGTCCATCGACCTTTGCAGGTCTGGTGTTTTCATCCAAGACAAGAACCCTAAATTGAATTTTATCACCAGGCTTATAGGTTGCCTTATCCGTTTGAATGTACACGGATAGTTTTTCACTGGCATAATTCAATTTCGTTGTATTCTTGAACTCAATACCTAAAAGACCTTCAGCTGTTAGATTGTAGTCACCATCCTTAAGTTTGGGGATCTAAAACGAAAAGAGTTTTCGCAAATTATTTTTAAATAATGAATTGCGCGAAATAATACTCACATCGAATTTAACGATCTTTGTAGACTTTGGTGGAACTTCGACTGTTTGAGAGACATCGAAGGAAGGTCCAATGAGTCCGATTTTAAATTTACAATCTGTAGGCGCATTATGCACTGATACGGTTACATGATAGTCGGATTTTGATCTCAAGGTGCCAGGGCCAATTACTGAATATAGGCTGAAAGTGAAAGGAGAAGTTATTAGTTAAAAAGTTTAGACAAGAACGATCAAAATTTAGAACAGAATCTGTTGGTTTATGTTAGAAGAAATATAAACTAAGACCTTTTGTTAAAGTTTGGCATGCTAATTTTGGACGTTTTCAGAAATCCTCACCACTGTATTTAGTCAAAAGTAAACTCGTTTAGTATATACAAATTAAGATTCATGTACTAAATCAATTTAGTACACTTTTGAAGCGAAACAGGGCAGTTTGCGAAACTAGTATTGTTTTTATTTCAGTATTGATATATTCAAAAGGAACAACAACTGACATATAAACTGTCAATATAAGCGTCATATTTTGTCCAGTCAAGGGCAAAATTTTAGATCTGCTATTGCACTTTTCGTGTAAGAATGGGAGGAGTGTTCCAGACAAAATAACTAAAAAGAACGGGAACGCTTTAAATACACCACAAAGCTTTAGGACTACAACAAAGTACAGGTTCGTAATTTAACTTTACTTCTTCTAAAGAAATTACAAAAAAAGTTGAGAGATTTGACAATCATCTGACAGTTGTAACCGATTAGCCTAGATTGCCAGGCTCATGCTAATTTTTAATGACCACTTTTATTTTACTTTTATCACAAATTTGCATTTTATAATTAGGCAGCTTTAATGCTTTTATGTTATTTTTAGCTATTGACTCATTCTTTTTTTTTACATTGGTCATAAAGATATTAGCACTACATACTAATTAATTTAATTTGTTTAGAACCCATGATTTAAGATTATTTCAAAAGAATTACCTGCCTTCATAGTTAATTTTCAAATGCTAATTAAGCAAAAATAAAAACCAAATAAAAAAAATCCTGTTAAGTCAATACCACTGTTAATTATTTCTCTAACAATAACAATAAGTACTAGTAAAAAAAAATATGCATAACAACTTTAACTATTAACCTTCATTCTATCGTCACCACTCGTCAAACATTTCAATGAATAGCGTGGATATGGGGTTGTAGACATAGTAAAATGTATACCTACAATAACTACTTTGGCATTGTTGTGGTGGGTTTTCCAATGACCGGTATTTTCAGACGGTACCTATGTTCAGGGTAAAAAAAGTATATAGAAAGATTCGGTAGAAACAGATAAATAAATTGCGATACCCTATTATTTTATTTGATCGATGTCAGCAGTCTTTCTAAAAATGATGATTGTACAATTTGATTGATAATTCTAATTAAAAGTGGACAATATTTTTGTTTTCGTTTTTTAAGGTTACGTATTTTTATTAGGTATACCTACTTCAGGTTTTAAATTACGACGATTGCGGAGTAGGTAAATCTTTTTAAACGAGTTCACAATTCATTATATTTAAGGTTAATGTTAAAAATTATAGTTAATATATAGCAAAACACTAATAGTAAATAGCTCCAATGGCGATATTTTTCATACAACATTTGCTAAAAAAAAAATAAATAATTCGCGCAACAGGTCCATATCGGTAGCTTATGCCTCATAATCATTAGTTGTTTGTGTAAGTTTTTTTTTAACGAAAGGAAGGGCAACAATAAGATCGCGAATACAAGTTGCCGAAATGAGATTCAGAGTTTGAGATTGTATTCCTGGTGTGACCCATAGAGATCGCATTAGAAATACCAGAATACGTGGGGAACTCAATATCGAGCAGCTACTTCTCCGGACGGAGCGGTCCATGCTTCGGTGGTTTGGTCTTGTTAAACGTACGTCCCCGATCAGGATACCGACGTGCTATGGAATCCGTACCATCGGGCAGGCGTCCCCTAGGTAAACCCAGGATGAAATGGTTAGATAAAATTCATAATCTCTCCTCTACGCGTATAGGGATTAACCTTGATGATTTGGAGTCGATGGCGGAGGATCGAGAGTTATGGATGGTCGATTTGAGTAACTTGAGAATGAATTATATATTTTATTGGAATATTTTAATATGACTTTCAACTATTTGTCTACAATATGAGCAAAGCAAAACAAACCACAATTTTCATTAGGAAATAAAGTCCCAAAAAAGGAAATAAAACCACAAACCGGCTGCAGGAAATAAGGCCCCAAAAGAGAAAATGAAATAAGGCCCTAAATTTGGGGTGTTATTTCATAATGAAATAATACCCCAATTTCAACCCGGTTCTGCGAAATAAGGCCCCAATCAAAATAAGGTCCAAAACAAAAATGAAATAAGGCCCCAAAAAATTATACAGGAAACAACAACAACGATTTTTAATAAAATTTGGGGTGTTATTTCCTTTTTTGGGGCGTAATTTCCTTATGAAAATTGGGGTTTTATTTCATTATGAAATAAGACCCCAAAAGAAGGAATGAAATAAGACCCCAAACGAAAAACGCATGCTGCCCCCCTGCAACCCCCCTGCTTGAGTTTACTGTCAGATTTGGGGTCTTATTTAATTTATTTTTTGGGGACTTATTTCATATTTGAAATTGGGGTATTATTTCATTATGAAATAACACCCCAAATTTGGGGCTTATTTCATTTTTGTTTTGGGGGCCTTATTTCATTGCGGCCTTATTTCCTGCAGCCGTCTTATTTCATTTCATTATTTTCATTAGGAAATAAGGCCTCAGAAAAGAAAATAACAGCCCAAAATTTATTTTATTTAGATTAGGCCATAGATAAGGAGGACTTTTAAAAAATCTTGTAATCTCGTGGGCTTTATTGCACTCAATAGTGGTTTTAATTCACACTTGTCGTAGGCGTTATTGCATTTTGGAAAGTGAATTTACGCCCATGGGCGTTATTTCACTGGGCGTTATTGCATGCACACATGTACAACTTGGTTCTGTGAATTAATTTTTATCTTGTAAATGCCTGAATGCTAATTCGCTCACATGTAATTAAGTTTCCTCAATATCCTCTTTGCTGGGTAGGCATAAAGGACATGCCTTTAACTTCATATTCACGGTCACTGTCATGGAAATTTTCAGTACACTTATGAGGTCTTTAACGGATATTTTGATTACTAAGCCATTGACAGATAATGTTATGTTATCTGTAGATATTGACACTGTGAGTTTGTACAATTTAAAGTGGATTCTAGAATCCGAGTGAACACAAGATTTGAGATCATGACATATTTTGTTAGCTAAGTTGCGTATTGGTAAGTTTTTACTTTGTCAATTGCAATTTATGAGTTAAGTTGAAAGAATTTATTTATTCGTGGTTAGTAAAACGCGTTGGACATGTGTGGATTGTAAATAAAATCTGCCAACTTTCGGGTGGAATATTTTAGTTTGCAAAAAGAAATATTAGAATGCAAAACGCCCATTATGGGGTACTACAGGTTAAGTATTCCCATCTTGACTTAATCTGAAGGTTAAAAATGATTATTAGTTTGGTTCATTCTATGTAACCATTCATTTTTTACCAATAAAGCATTTTCAGTCTTTGCCTTAAATAATTATGTATGGACATACATACAAACAAGCTTTGCCACTGTGAACTTTCATACATTTTTGGTTGATTAGTAAAGGACTATTTATATGAGATCGAATTGCGAACTAGGAGAGAATGAATATTCGTAAATTCTGGCAATTCCTTTTAATTGCAATACCGTTTTTTTTTTATCTATTTGAGTCCGATGAAATACAAGCTCAAAAAAGAAAGTGCCAGCCATTTGCCAAAATGGCCGCAAAACCTTGTCTTTTCATAATACCTAGTGAAGTTAGTTGACATTAGTTAAATGGTTGCATTCAGGTGGAATGGGGCAAAATGAGTCAATTACAAATAGGCCAATAATATGTACCATAATGAACTTTTTTTTTGTTTGCAGCATATCTCTAATTCTGGGTATCAATTTGTAGGTAGGTATGGTAGGTATATGTTCTCCAAACTGTAAGTTTGCCACATCCTTCTTGATATGTTGCAGTTCGGTAGTTCTCTCCACCTTTGGTTAGCCTTTGATAAGAATTCTGGGGGAGATTTTTGCCTTTAAGGTACTGCTCCGAGCAAAATGTGGACTGATTCGGCATGTGAACGGTGGAGGGCTGAACCTTGCCTGTCCGACTCGCCGACTTGTTCGTTTCCATAAACATTGCTATGACCAGGAACCCAAATCAGGGTAACTGTACCTCAGTTTGTAGTGTACCTAATTATTTTTTGAGATCAAGTTTGAACGAATTTTCCTTTTGCAATATTTTGTGGCTTGTAAATAAAGTCTGATAGTAGTCGCTTCAAAAATGATTAAATTCGCGGGAACTTTTCATTGTCTCAAATTTCTCTAGTAATTTAAACCCAGTTTTTTTTTTAATCAGAAATTAGATCAATTAAATATAATGCTTTGGAAATAGTGAAAATAACTGTAGGTATGCTGTTAATAAAATTTTACTAACATTTATTTGTTTGAAGTTCGCCTATTGCCAATTATTTGCTGTCATTTACCCCTTAAGGCGCAAATGTCGATATTTCGCGAAAGCGGTACGGGTAAACTCCAAAAAGTTACAAATCAGTGCTAAAACTAAAGTTTTTGAGAGTAGTACCCTAGTCGGACTTGTAAAATGCAATAGCTTGAGTAATAGCTTTGGTAAAAATTCAAAAATCATGTTCAGGCAATCAGATGCGATAAGTCCCAAATGGTTCTTGCCAACTAATGTCACATTGCGCCGTAATAATAATCATTTTTAGTGACCAAGCGAAAATTTGCGTAAAAATGATTTACTGTGACCGCCAAAATTATTAAGTTGAAGGTTAAAAATGAAGGTTGATTGGTAAGGCCCATTGTCTCTGTGTTTGAAAGTACAATGTAAAACGAATTTTACCCTATGAAATGATGATGAGGCTAAGTCAGTTGGATTCATTCAATTAGCATTGTAGCCACAAAGTGTACCTACACCTCGTTTCGGTACGTGCTTCCCCTTTTCAATTGCACTGATACCTCGAACTCAGGTGCATAATGTTATTCACGTGCACAAGAATAAACACCAGAGGTATAAAGGATGATTTATTACCTACTCAGGTACATTTTGCCTGAAATGTATTTAGGAAGTTAACATGGGATTTTATTTCGCATTTGTTTATCGCATGAGTGTTAAATATAAATTTTAGCATGGTACCCAATTAGTTTTGTAAAATATTGAAATTGCTACACCTATCTACTACCAACTGACGTCAAACTAAAAAAACAAAAAAAAATCATAACCCTGACCTTAGATTGAATCTTTTTTTTTTATTTGAGTAGGACAGACATCTGCAAGATTTATGTGCGAGTTGCTTTATATAAGCAAAATTAATCCTAAAATAACTTTAACACGTCTGATGGAGATTGTTTTGTTTGTCCGGCCGGCACTTTTTGCTTCGTTATGCCCACATGAGTGCGGACTGGAAAAAAATAGCTCGTTCAGTTATGTAACAATCTTGTTATCGGTTTTCACTTTTGGTGCTCGTCGTTATTCGGAATGGACTTGGATGACTGTTTACCTATTGGCTTTTATTTGTATTGTTATTTAAGAGTTTCCCTTTTATATTTCGCTGAATATCATATAATTAAACGATTCTTAAGGGGAATCTGTAAAGCAAACACTCTACTTGTTGACATGTCAGTGCATCTTTGTTGTTTTAGCTGTGTAAACAATAGCGTTTTGATAGCATTTGTGAAAAATGGTTTTTAAATATACAATGCGAGCACTGAGCAATTCTTTGGGCCTTCAAACCCGGTTTCAGAAGTACTACCTAGTTCGCTTTACTACGCTCTCGATAGGATGAACAAAATGTTCCCCATACAAACCGAGTTTGAAGTCGATCGGAAGAAAAATAAGTATTTTCCGATACAAACTTTGACCCTCCTCCTTTTCTTCCTTTTGAAGTGTGAATTTCCCCAAATCGCTTCTTCTAAGTACTCCTTTGGCTATAAAAAGAAATTTGTTTTAAAATATTAGCCGTTTGGGCTGCTGCTTTACATATGAAATATGCCTTATAAGATACGACTGCTCTAAGCCCTCGCCCTTTGCGAAAATATTTCATAAATGTGGGTCTTATTGTGAGCGAATATCAAATCATACATTAGGTAAGCGAAAATTTGCAAATTTTGACATTTCTGTGAAACGTCTAACATTTTTCGATCATCATCATTTGAAAAATTATGCGAGAGTAGGTACAACGCTCACAGCTTCAAACCGAACAATCAATTTGTGTTTCCTAAATTGCTCTCGTTTCGGTTTGCTCATCGAAACCTTATTAAAGAAGCCGTTGAGCAAAAAATAAGCTTCATCGTTGAGAATGATTTTGCGATGAAAATTGAGACCTTTTTTGTAGGTACATGTTCCCAATTACCTGTCGCAGTTGTTGTCATTTAGCTTCAGGTGGTGTTCAATTTTCATTTGATGAAAAGCTAAAATCAAATGTTAGTTTAAGCAAAATATTTAGATGTGAGTGCTGCCATTCGGCTTAAAGCTACCTCACAGCGGTCAAAGAAAGTCTTTAGCCAGGCTTCCATTCTGTAGACCTTCAAAATCTCGACCGAAAACACTGACATACTACCCCATTCCTAAATTTTGACAAGATCATGAGAATCATCACCATCACCTCAAATTCAGGTCTGTAATGAGAATACATTTTAAGAATATGAATCAATTCACCTCCTATACTGACGGGTCGAAAACCTTTCGTCTACCAAACTACTGTAGCGTGTTCCAGGAGGAAATAAATTCGATCTCTATAGCTTTTTCAGTAACCCTCTCTTACGGAGAAAGCTGAATAGAACTCGTCAGAATAGGAACAACTATATCGACCAATCCTGCCAGATGGAGACATATTGGGCAATCACTATATGCAAACAAAAATTAAAGCTTGACGCTAAAGAGAGTGTACATCTTAGGTGGACAATTGGCACTACACTACACATATCCAGCGATAAAACAAATTTTGTTTCAACTGGATTCAAAAGGGATGGTGATGAAATTTCCTTTTCCAAAATCCCCTGTGCTGAAATCCCTTAGTCCAAAAGACCCTAAGAGAAAATCCCCACGGACAAAATCCGTGTGGGAGATTTTGCCATAGGGGATTTCGTTCCGGGAGATTTTGGAAAAAGAGAAAAAAAAAAGAGAGATTATGTCCAAAAGGGATTTTGGAAAAGGGAATAACTTAGGGATCCCGATTCAAAATGATCTTAGAATTTGGTTTCTCTCAACAGACTGCATATCGGTACTAAAATAGGTAGTGCCATTACTGGGCACTCTGCCTAATAGGAACGCACACCATAAGGCTTGGCCTTTAGCAAATTACTTTTGTAGAAGTTGTTCGGAGGAAACTTATTTGTTCCTGTCCAGTTCTCTCCCATAGAAGGAAGCTTAACTTGGAAGCCTTCCATTATAATGACTTATAGGTGATCTGACAAACACAAACATCAAAAACCTTAATTGATACGTTTTTCGTGATATCACAATGGACTTATGCTATTCTAAAAGTGTTGGCGTTTCCTAGCTGATATCCACTTTCAACCAACTAATCCACGTTAAATGTGTCTTTAAAAAGTATGCCCGACGTATAGAACGCTCAGCATTATCTGTCTGATCTTGAGGATCAGAGACCTTCTGAACTGCTCCAACCGCAGAGGTATCAGTCTTCTTAACATAACCTATCAAGCTCGGTAAAGGCAGAACGCAGCATTATGTCGCTGGCGGGACAAGATAAATTAATTGCGGTCAACAAGAAAAGACACCCATTGATGTCCCGGAAATAATGTCACTATAAACAGATATAACTTTGTGGTGGTTAGGGACTTTGTCTACCTAGGCTATAAACTCTGACATTCTTATTAAAGGAAGAATAACTCATCATGTCAATCGCTGTCTCTTTGGACTAAAAAGGCAATTGAGTAGCAAAGCCCTCTTTCAAACAACTAAAATGACCCTTTATAAGACCCTGTTGAGAATTAAAATGTTGTTCTTCATTATCACCCTATTATTGTTAATTTAAAATTGTAACAACAAATGTCAAATCATAACAAATATTGTAAAGGCGCTTCAAGTCTTTTTGTGCTAAAAACTATTCTTGAATTCATCTCCAACCCTGTCTCAGGCCCCTATTGTGAGTGTCGATATAGTTGATCGTTGATCAACAACTGGGATTGTCGATTGCGTTTGATAATTGTCGATTTGACAGTCGCTTGTAGTCGATTACAAATGTCTGGTCGATGCTTTCTCTTGGAAGTGAAAAAATTGTGCGCGTACGAATATCTAAAGTCAATCGACGCAATCGACAATTATTGTCGTGACGATCGCTTATCGACAATCACAAGAAGGGCCTCAATCTTCTTTCTTACTTGAAGCTATTTTTCCTCCAGCCATCACCCAAACTATATCAAAATAATTTCGCATAAACAGACCGTCGTTTTCTATGACGCAGATGCATGGGCTCTCTCCAAAGCGAATGACGTTACCCTTGACCACCGCCGATACAAAAAACATTCAAAATCGTATATCTAGAAAACCACCAAATCGATTGAGCTCAAACTTACAGATGATGTTAGTTATTGGCCCTGGAGTGGTCCTGTGAAGTTCGGTCAAAACTGGACAAAGGGCGCAGCACCGCCCGCCCATACAAAAAAAAAACATTCAAAGTTGTATACCTCCAAAACCACCAAATCGAATGAGCTTAAACTTACAGATAATCTTAATTATTGGCCCTGGAGTGCTCCTGTGAAGATTTGTCAAATTTGGTGAAAGGGGAGAGGCACTTCACATGCAAAAAAAATGTTCAAAATCTTATACCTCCTATACAAAGAACATCTTCTATGGGGTGAAATTTGATTTCGATAACCGCTGGGCCGATTTTCATTATTCTTTTTTTTTTTATTTGTTCGTATTGCTGTATTTCAGGTTTAGGCAGAAAGAAAATTCCAGCAATTCGATTTATTCTCATTTCTCGCATTTTACGAAACAGCACTATTACCTAAGACCTTAACAATACAATTCCTGTGCACGGGCAAACCCGGGTGGGTACAGCTTCTTCGACAGTCTTGGAATTGGAAGCCAACGTTTTTAAAATTTGTAACATTAATATAAATAATGAAAGTCAATAATATTTTCTAGGCAATACGATTTCTGAAAAAACAAAAAAATTGTGTATACCACAGAGCATTATAATAAAAACAGTTTATCTATTTAACTATTTTGCACTACTAAGTGTGCACGGGCTACGCTAGTGGACCCATAAATACAATAATATGTTATGTATAACAACTAGTTGCATGTTCTTGGCAAGAAGGATCAGTAGAACAACATTAGTATACCCAGATGTATGAATCTACATTTCTAGCACTAGGTTTTCCAATTGTGTGTTCTCTTTTCGATTTAAAAAGCTGCTCGTATTAATATGTGTCAGCGTCACGGAGCGCCTTTATTTTCTTGTCTTAAATCACAAAATCATTCACACTTCCGGAACCAACAATTTACACTCTACCCGGAGGAAAAGGGAATCACCAAACAGTCTTTTAATGACTTTAAACAAAAAAAAAAGAAGTCGAACAAGAATTTTATTATTGCTAGTATGCATTACTGATTTATTATAGAGCTATCATCTTTTATCATGCTCGTAAACTTTACACGTTTTTTTTTGTACATATCTTGTTTACGGAATCAGGTATCGCAACATGTTTCTTTGGCCATAGCCAAGGACAAAAACAAATTAATGTGTTGGTGTTTCAATTAATAAGAATCTCATGATGTCATTTTTGGTTATATATGTGCGCTTTCAATAAACAAACAAAACAAAAAAATCTGTTTGGAGCATATTTTTCAAATATAGAACATTTTATCTTTAAAGATAAAATTCCATAAACGAATCAGAGTCACTCCTATAGAACTCCAAATATCTCCAGATTCCATATTGAAGTATAGTCAGTTAAAGATTGTTATAGGTAGTATGTAGTTCTTCCAATTTTTGATTAAAAAAAAGGTTAATACCCCCAATGACGTCTTAATTAATTCAAATTTAAAAGCATTTCCAAACCTAGACCACTGTTGCTGTCACTATCTCTTTGATAATGAAGATATTAGCAAGTCTTAGTCTATCTTCGAATTAATTTTCATTGTATATCATTAACCAATCGATGAGCATGAAAATTTATGTAATCTGCCCACAAACTTTCTTTGTTTTTTTGATTTAAAAGTTTTCTATGCCAAAAATGTTTTTGGGGGCAGTCTAAATGTTGACAAAACGTGTCATTATGAAACTAACTCAACTGCATCCGTTTCTTGAAAACAAATCCGTTGGCATCGATTATATATTTAACAGTCATCCTAACAGTGAAGTAGAATTACAGAAACAAACAAAGACAGCCGCTCAGCTGTCCATTCGTCAATTATTATCACTTACTGTTGGAACCAAGATCACAACTCCTGGGTCCTGGCAGTGGACAAAGCAATGAGAAAAAGACTAGACGAATGCGTGTTAAAGAGACTGAAAGAAACCATTGCAACAAAATCCACACCTAGGATCTGCAGTCCATTCTATTAATTTTACGGTCAACCAGTAATACTAATGTCTGTACGAGATAAAGGCCCCAATACACGATCACACATACAATAAAAATTCTTTAATGTTTTTATAGCTCTTTTGATTTGTATACTCAAACCTCAAGAAGTCAAGTATAGAGTGGATGACGAATCGTATGCAATCGTATTTATATTATAAGTCTTTCTTGCACCGAAAGAGATTAATTCCTTTTATGTTACAATGGCCGGGAAGGAAGCTGGCAGCTAGATGTGCTATTAAGCCGCAGCTAGAATAGACGTTTAAACCAGCTGACCATGTTGGAGACCTAAAAAAAAAAATATTTAACTCAATCGCAAACATAAACATGTTCTGTTCCATCCCCGACATTATTTTTAGGGAATACAGTTTTGGGAAATGATTTGACGTAGAAATACTTGACCGTACAAAATGGGCCAATGATGTTCCGACACTGGGACTCAAAAAGTATGGTTTCGTACACCGTCGACCAAAGTCTCGATACCTATAGGAATGTGTTCCACGGTTTTTCAGGCAGAAATCCATACCATTAAGATCTGCGCCGTTTTAAACTCCAAAAAGGGAACCAAAGGCGCCAAAAATACAAGTCCTCTCTGATAGTCTTTATTATTAAGTAAAAAAAATTATAAATAACGATATAATGTATAGCACTAACTACCAGGGCTTTCGGCTACTCTTCGCTGATAGTCAAGCTTTATCGTCCAATACAATGGACTCTAAAACACTAAAGTACTGCTACGATGCCTTGCAAGCCCTATTCAAACACAACAAAAGCTAATGCGGGCAACGAACCGGCGGACCAACTAACTAGGGCTGGATCTTAATCCGCGTTCTATGGGCTAGAACCTTATTGCAGAGTCAATTGGAAAACTTCGTGGTTTCCGGGCTTAGGACAATCCAAAAGAAATCGAAAAGATTAATTTAAACGTTACTCATATAAGAAATCAGAAAATTATCGGTGGGCTTTCTCACAGGCCATTAGGGCTTGAGATATCACCTTAAAAAAAAGAATTTGTGTCCGGAGACAGAATGTATTTTCTGTATTGGGAATGAAGAATCCTCCGAGAACTTCATTGCTTAAGAAGACGTGTCTCTAACAAGGAGATACGTTTACCAGCAGAGCTCAAGAATGCCGCTACTAAGGATGTATTGGCCTTCGCTAGAGAAGTCACCCGTCTCATAGATTAACTATATTCCTCTTCGAACAATAAATCTTTTTAGGTCGCATCGCAGTGTCATCAGCTAACTGGGCAGGGCACTTAAAAAAATACTATGTCCGGGAAGCCAAATAAAATGGAACTACTGGCATAATCCCGAATAATTTATTCTTTTCAATGCTCATCAATTTTGAAGGAGTTTGTGTGTATAGTTGCCATAGCTTTTCACAAAAATTGTTATGTCGGTAAAAGGGAAAATTTATACTTTACTGCGCATTTCAAAATAACGGTTATTTTGCTCTCCATTCCTGAAATGTTGGTATACTATTGTATTTTATATGGTATTTTTTCCCGTAAAAAGGCAAAACCGTATAATTGCAAAAAAGGTAGTTTCGAGATTTATGCGATGCGCGTGAAGATTGACTGTATGATTTTCGCATTTATAATTAAAAAGGACTATTGAATTACTTATGCCCAGTTGCACAGTCAGAGTTTAAACTGAAGTTTAACTAAACCTGACCGAGAGTTTAAACTTTTGTAACTTGTTCAGTTTCACAGTACAATATAATCTGCCAGTTAACTAAACGCAGTTGTGGAAGCGCAGAACAATTTCCCTTAAGGGGATATTTTTCTACCAGCGCACTTTTGACCAAATAAATGGTTATTGCTTTTCTCTACTTTAACTATTTTACCATTTGTAAATAAAAGAAAATGCGTGCAATATTATTACATTGTGTATTTTGGTATTAACGAAGTGAATTGATTTATTTTCGGCACATGTTTGAACTGTCATCTACTTTCACAAATTAATTATTGCAGTAATTATTATTATTATAATTTTTTTTTTTTTTCAATAATGATATCTATGTAGTTGTTGAAATGTAGTGGGCATTCGGACGGATGCGATCACAGGTACTGCTTCTTGTCACTCGCTGGGTTTTTACCACATCCATTCAGCCCTCGCCTCGCCAGTAATGATAATGAATATTGAAAGGATTTTATGAGCCTCTAATTAGGGTCATTGTCTGGTAATAGGTAGGCGCAAAGTTGTTTGCTGGTGTTTCTACAAAAATCTGCGCTATCTTGTTCCGGTTTTAGTTTTTTTTTAACAAAAATGTAATCTATATCTGTATACAAAAATGGTATGAACTCCGAAACCTTTAAACCTTTCACGAAAATAATTAATTCGTATTGAAAAAACCTCAATACAATTTACGCTTGTCTACATTATGTTTGGGCTAAAATCTACCTGATGTTCACTTGAAAAAATGTTTTCCTTGAAAAGTACATAATATACAGGTTGAAAATCTATTGAAATTTTCTGATGACATTTTTTAACAGTGGGTTTACCGCAGTAATGCTGAAACTAATCATAGCTCTACTTTTCACTCATATAAATTCAAGAAGTGCAGCACCCAAGACCCAAACAATTTATCTTTTTTATTCTCTCTATCTCTCGTGTATGAAATAGCAGCTGTCAAAATAAACCTCAAAATGCGAAACGAAAGTTTAAACGGCAGAATGCAGGCGTTTAACTTAAACCGAGAGTTGAACTCCACTTTGGGTTTAAACGAACACAGTGAAACTGAAAATTTGTTGAACGAAGGTTTAAACCAAAACGAGAGTTTAAACTCTGACTGTGCAACTGGGCATTAGGGTATTAATATTTAATAAAGACTATCCGCCTTATTTATAAACTTTATACACTGTATATATTTTTGCGTTTAGAGTTATTATAGAGAGTGTATAAAGTATGTATTGTATAGTATATGCTCATTTTATTTCAACTTTATTAAATTCTTGATTGTTTTAGATCGTTATTAAACGATTTTTGTTTTGCCCATGTAAAATGAAAAAGAAAAGTCTCGAACCAATCGCATTCTGTTTGGAAGAAAATATCGTAGGGAAAAATTAATATAAGACAATTAGATGGTTTAACCTATTTTGAAAGTCTGTTATCTGTAAAAAATAAAGAAAACCAAAGACCACTACTGAAATGAAACGCTTTGATAAAAATGTATGTAAAAAACCCTGCTTTGCTTGCTCATACATATTTGTAAAACTATTTTTTTCGATTTCACTGCAATAGAATAAATTAAAAACGAGTACATAAAACTAACAATAACACAGCACACACGAATTCACTTTAAGTTTAAACGACGTAAAAGAATATATTTTTAATGTGCAATAACTCTCGTAAATCAAATTAACGGTCTTGCTTGGCATTGTCGGTGCAAATTTGTTCATTCAAAAAATATTAATGACAAAACCGTGTTTCGACCCCCCCCCCCAAACACGCTTTTCAAGAGTCGGCAAATCAAAGAGCAATTTTTAAAAGTTATGTCTGAACAAAATGTTAAAATATAAGAAGTGAGTTTGGATTTTCATTAGGCTGTTCAAGAGTCGGCAAATCAACGAGCAATTTTCAGAAATTAGGCCTTAGGTTTGGATTTTCATTAGGTATAGGTTTTAAACTTGTAAAAAATGTAAACCTACATGTCGGCATTTTCAAAGGTTTCACATGAACTCCTTAAAATTTCACTAGTTTCGATTCGATTTTAAAGAGTACGGTCGGCATCGGTGATAATGCCGTCTGAAATCCTTACAATTTAGCAAAATTCGATTCGATTTTAAAAAGAACGGGCTGCATCTCAAATTTGAGGTTAAATTCGAAGGAATATGTTATTCGCTAGTTTGTGGAACTCGGCTTATTGATGGATTGGTGGACTGCGAACTTTGACAATTCGCGGCAAGGTTGTTTTCGTTCGCGGCAAAAAGTTTGGAAAGTGCAATTCCGTATTTAAACTGTTTATAAACTTGTTTTCAGCTGATGGCTGAAATTCGCGAACTGCCGCGACCTAGAAAAGTGTTCATGTGACCGAACGTCAAAACTTGCGAATATTCGTTCGTTTCTAGATAGTTGGTCGCTCTCATGCGAATGGTGCTTTAGGTATTGTCCCAAGTGTATTCCTGTATGGAAAATCCCATACAAACAAAACCAATGAACATTTTATATCCCAAAGACCACCGAATCGATTGAGTTCAAATTTACAGGTGACCTTAGGGCGTGGGACCTCCCATACTTTAGATATAGCTCGATAGCCGCTGGACCGATTTTCATGATTTCTATACAGTCGGCAAGTTCCTGAAATAAGTCTGCATTTGAATTAATGCCATCCCCCCCAAGGCTTGAACCCTCGCTACGCCCCTGCGTCCATTGTTGTTTTTTTCCATACTACTATCTCGAAAGTTGGTGCAATTAGACGGTTTAGCCAAAAAATATCACCGCTTCGTAAAGAGTGTCGATTGCGCATTCAGAAAAACCATAAAAACTTAAAACCGTCTAATGGACTTTTCACGGGAAAAATGTTAAGAGAGCGCCAATTATTTTTTTTCGAATGTGCAGTGAAGTAAAATCTAGCCAGTTAATGTTATGCGGCAAAGAATTGAAGAGATTAGTGCTTTTAAATAGCTAGTAGGTACCTACTTGTGATTACAAAACAATAATTGTATCTAGTATGGTATATGTGACACTTAAGTCAGTCAAGAAGACCCCGATCTTACTCCGCATTCTACCTCAAAACAGTCGGTACAGTTGTATATTGATAGAGCATTACTTTCCCTTTATAAAGGTAGAATTTGTCAAATCTACACTTCATAAATTTTATTTTTAAACATAGAGATCAAAAATTATACGAGTATAACATGTAGGCTGTAGGTGCACGTTTAGGATAGGATATGTTTGACCTCATTTGTTAACGTTTTTGAGGGATGTATTTCGCTCCACCTGTGATCAACGGAAGTTAAAACAAGTGTTATCATTGGCTTGACCAATGCTTTGATACCCTCAAAATGTTTGCCATGCGAGTTAAGATGTACTGTACACTCATGTGTCTAATATTGGTTTTGTATGAAAGGTATCAGAACAGAACTACTTAACCGACGTAGACAATATGCAATGACGACGGTAAAAATAAGTCCTCTCACAAAATTTCATTTGCCTATGTGGATACGTTTGGACGCTATCGTGATTTTAATAGACAGAGAGGCACATGGGTCTAATAGTGGTTTTGTATGGGAGGTACTTGGCCGACATAGCCCATTTTCAATACCAATCTGACGACGGAAAAAAAAAGTTTTCTGACAAAATTGCATTCGCCTAGGTCGATTCGTTCGGACTCTTTCGTGTTTTCAACAGACAAACAGATGGACAGACAGACGGATATGGCCAAATCGATTCAGAATGTGATCCCGATTCAGAATATATGTACATATACTTTATAGGGTATCCGGTGACTCCTTCTTGGCGTTACAAATGTAATGACAAAGTGAATATACCTTCCTGTGGAGGGTATAACAATGACACCCTGCATATCCAATGCAATGCATCTGTGTATCTGTTTGTCTGGACTATTTATCCGAATAGACGAGGTCACAACTACAAGGGTTATATGAAGTACATATTTCGGACCATATGTACCTCCCCTATACAAGAAACAATTTCCAAATTCTTGACACTGATAACAGCTAACAGTTTCACAATTTGATTCAAAGAATTTCATAAAATGTGAGCCGGATTGCGGATAACGCAACATGGCATATTTTGTTAGCTTCACATTAAATAAATGTACAAATTTATTTTGCATTAATTGTATTAAAGTATTTTCAGTTTTCTGCGAAACCGCAGGGCAACAGCTGGTAATAGGTAATTATAAAATTCTTATCTATATGCAAAGTAAGATGAACTTTGTCAGCTGTGCTGAGATTCGCTGTAGCTGCTCATAATCTCTGCTTCCGTGGAACAGCAGTTGTCTATCTCAATTAGTGTTTCTAGAGTTGCATTTAATTGTAGCTGAGATTGATATGAATTTAGTAAACTTGTTTAATCAGAGGAGCGAGTCGTAGTCACAGCTAAGTCAATTGTACATAAAGTAAACTATATTCATAAATACGCTTATGACAGGATAAAATAGCACTCTAACTTATGCCCATAAAACTAAAACCAATAGCGCAAAATTATAGGTTGTCGCATAAAGTACACTTTATTTTAGTAGATACGTCGTGACAAAGTCAATACGTATTACTGTTTTCTTATTTATTATTAAAGACGGCATAAAACTAACTTTAACGTCATCAACTCTTACTAAACTAAAGGCCATACAAAGAACGTTCTACCTCTTAGTACAGACTTTCAACCATCTGTCATTGTTAAAGCTTTAATTAAAATATTTTAATAGGTAGAAGATTTTTTTTTGTTTTTGAAAGCTGAGAAAAAGACAAAATCTATAAAACTAAAACCGAATAAACAAAGAGCTTAATTTTTTCATGTAATAATGTTCAAATAAAAATAAATACTTAGTGGTCCACTATGCTTATTAAAAAAAATGCACTCTTCAAATCAATTTAATCATCACTTTTCTACTGTCAAATTTAATTAAAAATAAATGATCTCAAACTAATCTTCAAATTCTTTGGCTTACTGCTAGTCCGGTTTAATCTTTGTACTAGTATTTGTAGCATAATCACGTATGCGTTCATATTTATAATTAGATTCAAAGTTAGGCGCCGGCTTTAAAGTTGCAGTGCAAACCCGAATAATATCACAGATCATAGAAGCACAAATCGCTTTAAATTACAAAATATTTAAGCCAGATGACATTTTTACATAATTTATATTTGAATTATATCGCTTTATAACAAGATCGGCGTCCGCTAAGTTAAGCTACCTATTTAGAGCAAAGAGGTACTTTAGCCCCAATAGTGACTGAAACAAAACAGGCAATCAAATTTGCTCAAATGCTTAACATAGAACCAGGGGCGTAGCGAGGGGGGCTGTGGGCGGGTGCGACACCCCCACCGTTTTTAAGAGTCGGCAAATCAAGGAAGTAACATTTTAACTTGAGCAGCTAAAAAAATCAAAAAATTTCTAAAAATAAAAATAAATAAAAAAAAAACTCGTAAATGTATACAAGACGGCATTTTCAAAGGTTCCACCTTTCAGAAATGCGAATTTATATTTTTTTGACTGTATGTACCTTTTCCGAGTTTCGATTTTAAAAATGAGGTCAGCATTGGTGAATTTGCCGACTGAACACATTAAAATTTATCGATTTTCGATTCGATTTAAAAAAAGATTATCGACATCGCTGAATTTGCCGACTGAACATATTAAAATTTAGCGAGTTTCTATTCGATTTAAAAAAAGATTGTCGGCATCGCTGAATTTGCAATTTACAATTTACAGGTAGTAATAGGTATTGGCCCAAGAGTGTTCGTGTTAAGATTGATCAAAATGACAAAGGGGCGTGGCGCCTCCCATACAAAAAAAAAAACATTAAAAATCCTATATCTCGAAAACCACTGAACTGATTGGTCTCAAATTTTGAGGCAATTTTAGGTATTGGCATTGTTCCTGTGAAAATTGGTCAAAATTGGACAAAGGGGCGTGGCACCTCCCATACAAAAAACATCTTCTATGGGGTGAAACTCGATGACGTTATAACTCGATAACCGCTGGCTCGATACAGTCGTCAAGTTCCTGAAATAAGTCGGCATTTCAATGAAAGTCACCCCCCACGGCTCGAACCCTCGCTACGCCCCTGCATAGAACACTTTGAGGCTAGTAATGGATGGCTCACACAAACACAATGGAAACATGGTCATAACATAATTTTTTTTAAAATTCAAGGAGAAAGGGCTGACGCTGATAATTTCATAGCGAATGATTGGATCAGAAATACGTTGCCAAGCTTGATTAAAAATTATTGTCCTGCAAATGTGTTTAATCGCTGATGAAAGTGCTTAGTTTATGTTATCGTGCCTTACCTAGTGGAACAATGGCTTTTAAAGGGGAAAATTCTACTGGTGGTAAAATGCAGAAGGACAGAATAACTTTGCTGATTTTAGTAAATATGGATGGCTCCGAAAAAAAAAAAAAACCTTTTTGCGATTGGTCGTGCAAAGCAGCGCTTTATTAAATATTAAATATTTCTTCAATAGCAAGTCTGGATGACTAGTGCCATCTGGACAGAAATTCAATCCGACTGGGACAAAAGATTACAAAAGGAGAAACGAAATGTTCTTCTGCTCGCGGATAACGCTGCGTGTCACCAAACACCAAATCCCTTATTCAGCCCTCAGACCAGGATATCATCTGCTGCTTCAAAGTGTAGATATTATAGGCAAATAATAGTAAGGCGATAGCTTTTGGCATTGGAAAGAGGAGTCATTACGTGAATGTTTTGGAGGCTTTAAAATTTGTGAAGCGCTCTTGGTGGCTGATAACACCGACAACAATTAAGAACTGCTTTATAAAATCGGGCTTTGATACCTCTAGTCAAGTGCACTGCTAATCAGAAGATGCAATCGTTCAGCTTTCTATTTTAGGCGAGGAATTTGTTGAATGCTATGGTCATGGAGAGCTATCAGCAGAGGAAATATTGGAGGAACTCAGAAGAGTTCGATGCAGCTGTAAATAAACCTCAAATGTCTAGTAAAGAAGCAATCATTGCACTTTCTTCATTAAGAGTGTATTTTAAAACTAAAAATGAGGACACAAATCACAATCACATAGATGAGGTTGAAGAGCAACTGGTCAGAATTTATTTTTCTAATTCGGTTCAAACGAAATTTTCTCATTTTTGTAGTAATCAGTAGAGTAAATTGTTTCTTCTGGAAAAAAACATTTTATTTATTTTTTGTTATTTTTAATTTTTTTAAAGTCGAATAAAAAACGTTGAATTAAAATTATTGTTAAGAAGACAAATCTCTTTTTAATTCAGTTTTATTTTCTTTAATAAATTCAGCTTCGTATTTCTTGACTTTACTTTCTCGAATGCTCTCCTATTTTCTATTTTTCATCATTTCCGATTTGATCCTACTTGATTATATTAAATTCCCCTTTCGTCAAGTAACTTTCTTAAAGTGAATTGCTTACATGTTTATTTTTATGATCTTGATGCGTTTCTCCCCATTATCTTGCTTGTAAATTTTTGCCCGATAAGAGCACAGCCTGCTTAAAGTTACGAAGTTCGGCTGCCCGATTGATGTGACTATATACGGTTACTATAATTTTTGCGGCATTTTTTTTTTTTATGGAAAAATGACTTTTCTATAAAAAAAAAAAAATGCCACTAATCAGTTCAATGCAGTTTATAACTAGGGACTTCCCCAACTTTGAGTTATAGAAATGTGCAAGTTATAGTTTAATAAATAATCAGCCAACAAAATTCTCTAAATTAACCGCACTTTTAACAGCCATTGGAGCAAATATAGACTAACCTCCTTAAAATATTTTGTAGATCACAATTAGGGGTATCGTGAATAAATTCCCATGGAAATATTTCCCTTTTCAGCAATGTAAATCAAATTGCTGAATGGGAAACATTCCGGGGAAATATTATTCGCGATAGGGCTAAATAAAAAAAATTATAGGGAAAATTTCACACACTTGAGTTCTTAATATTTAGCTTGGGTATTAAAAATTGTTATTAGTACCATGGAAATTTCAAAAAGATTTTACCAACTGCCTATTAGTTCTTAAAAAAAAAAAGACGTCAATTAGCTATTTGAACAATTTTCGAAAACATAATTTTAAAACGATAACGAAATTGAATTTCCACAGTTAGCAACTGTTTTGCAGGCTTTATTAGTTGACTTTAAAAATACTACAAGCATAAATAAACTAAAATACATTATTATCATAAAATCTACTTTTGTTTTATTACAAAAAAAAAATTAACTTGTTGTAACGAAATACCGGATATAACGACAAAATTCCTCAGTCCCTTCAAGTTCCTTATAACCGGATTTAGCAACCAAAAAAAAATAACTAAAATATGTACTATATTAAAAAAATAAATTCCTAAAATCATATCCTTGTCCATATGTCTAAAAGTAGTCAGAAGTCCATAAGTCAAGCAATTTTGCCAGGTAGATACGGCCGTTCAATTCAATTTAGGAAACAACATCATCTTCAACTTCAATGTAGCCTAAGAATTCCTATACAAAATATAAAATCCATTAAGATAAGAATTGGCCTCCACGAAGGGAAGACGCTAATGGCCCACTGACCACAAAACATAAAAATAGTCATGAAACTTTTTGGGTGACATTTTCACTAAACCTGATAACGATGACTGTTATTTAATTTCGAGAAAAAAAGGTCATCAAATTGCATCGCCATACCAGATAATAAACAGATTAAATTTATTCACGTTCAATGTGAATAGGTACCTACACAAGAAACGTTATCAAACTAAAATCACCTCCGACCCATCCCATCGACGAAAAACAAAAAACCGAAACAGAAAGAACGTATTTCTAGTTCCAAAAACATGACAGACCGGGAAAACCACATTCAGATAGAATAAACAATTTTTTGTTGCTCTTGTTCGGTTTATTCAACAAAACTAATTAACGCAATTAACTATGTGTATCTTTAGTTTAAAAAATAAAAAAAAAAAATTATTTTATTTGTAGTAATTATACTAACCCGCTGCAATGGACCAAAATGGCAATTTGCAAAATGCAAATGCCGGTGAATAAAATTCGCGACATTATCGACGCAGTTGGGCACTTTTTAAAATTTGTAGTTCTTTTATTTCACTACTTGTATTATATATGCAATTTTAGTTATTAACACAACACAAAAACAAACACCAAGTGACCGGTAAACAATAAATGTTAAACGAGCTAAAAAGTTGAGTCAACTGATCATCACCGCAGTCAGACTGGGAATGATCGATCATTGGTTCTGCGATCATCACGTAAGTTAGTTTAGCTAGAGGCCAGAGCGTTTGCGTTTGCGGTGTAGTTCCCACTTCCCATTCCCATCCGATGGCCGCGCTGGAAGTTTTGGAATAACAACACTCAGTTGTTGTATATAAAAGTATTATTACAATTTTTTTTATACTACCTAATGTTTTTTTGTTGAGCGGTCTGCCGGCGGCGGCGGTGATAATGCTGTCGTCATAGTGATCGCACATCTGGAGGCCCGGGAATGATCGATGATGCTATGTGTTTGTTTTGGATTTTATTCGACTTGTTGAGCAAATCTGGAAAATCTCATACAACTAGGGATCCAAAAATAATTCATAATAATTATGATCTTGGCAGGAGGCTAATAAAAACTATCTACTGGAGATACGATCAAAGCGACGTATACGTCATATCAAAGACACAAATCCTTTAGAAAATTACTGTCATGAGTTTTACGTTATCACATGCAAATAGTCGTTTGAATATTATTAAATAATAAATAAAAGCCAGATTGACCGGAACGCCATCGACAGTATGATTCACAGTAACAATTTACCTGATGAATAGCTCATACGTGCAAATCTTGTTTTTAAATGAACTGCATACGTCTGTGGCAACTTTGAGATTTTAGCACCTAAACCACATTGTTTATAATGAATATATTATTCCTGATCGCCTTGATGCAGGTTTCCCAGAAACTGTTCATTCAGATTCAATTCACGAATAAGATCATTATTAGATTGTTGGATAAAGTTACTGAACTTGTTAGGGGGGTCATCTTTGTGAAATAAACTACTAATACACCTTTGCTTATTTTATTAGTTATAAGAATTTTGATATTATTTAATTTACTTCAATTGTCATTGATTTTTAAATTGCAAAAGAGTTTGTCATGAAAATATTCAAGTTAGGTACTCGTACATTTATAAAATGTAGTTTCCGAAAACTGACACTGAATTGACCACAATATCATTTCTTAAAGGTATTCAAAAATTCATTCAAATTCGTGGCAAAATTTCTGTGATGAAATTAAGGGTAGAACAGAAACCAAAAGACTTAAGAAAATCCTAACCAGAGAAACTAAAATGCTTGGATTTCTCACAGTCGCCGAAGGAAACTGGAGAGAATCTTATTCAGGTTCCTTAAATAAGCTGCTGAAAAATCACTTCCCAATCTGTACTCAGTCAAGTTTCGACATATCACATATGCAGACACAAGTCCATGGAAACGAGTCTTTCTGCAGATTTGATAAAAGAGGATAGAATGGGCTATCCGACCTTTAAAGCCCCTTAACTCTACGGAACTTTTCCTTTCATGTTGCAGAGAACACCCAAAACTCTCAATCCGGTACTAAAGCAACTAATACCTGTCGCAGTCTATCACAAGATGTAACAAAATGGATGAGTAGGTATGTATACTGTTGCTATAGTTAAAAAAGTTGAACTGTTTTCTATGGGGCATCGATCCTAGTGAAAACGTTTATCATTTACCTATCTTTACCTACGCCGTACGTAGAATTCATAATGTCTTCTGTTCTCAACCACCAATCCTAACAGAGAACAATGGAGAGATGGGCTCATTCGTCATACGCATACATGACAGCTCTCTTATAACCACCATCCTCCGCCTGTGAATGCGGCTACATAACACAGTCAGAGGTGTGAACAAATTTTTTCTCTAAATGATGATCTGGACAAAATCTTGAAGTGGGGAAAAGACAACTTGGTTGTATTTAATGCAAAAAGCTCCTCAGTTCCAAATGGATGACCATCCAATCTATCCCAAGGACTTAATGCACCTTCTAGGAGCCACATTCAATTCAGGAATCACATAGCAGGACCACGTATCCTATATCGCAAGATCGGCGTCCGCTAAGTTAAGCTACCTATTTAGAGCAAAGATGTACCTTAGCTCCAAGCAACTTCTCTACAAAGCACAGGTTAAACCAGGCATGGAATATTGTTCACTTATATGGAGATCCGCCCCAAAACATTCACTTTACCTGCTTGACTGCATACAGAGACGAACAGTTCGACTTATTGGAGACCTTACACTCACATCGAATCTACAACCGTTGGTTCACAGAAGACAAGTCGCTGACCTTTGCTTGTTCTACTTCCATGGTAGATGTTCCGAGGAACTCAAAGACATTATCCCTGGAAATGCAACTTTTGGGCGCCCCACAAGACAGGTAGCTATTGCTCATGGTCATGACCATATAGTACACTTGACAACCGAGGGGACATCAATTTTCCAAAACTCCTTCTGTTACAGGACAAGCAAACTTTTGAACTCGCTTCCTGGGGATATATTTCTACAATTTGCAGCAATTTAAGTGCAGAACAAACATACATCTCGTTATAGGTTCGTCTTTCCCGGGAGAAGTATTAAAAAAAAAATAAAAGAATAAAAATGCGCAATCCATTGCCTTATATACAGACGGATCAAAAATGGATGCCGGGGTAGGGTCAGGCGCCTTCTCAGAATCGCTGGGAGTATACAAGTTAGCGCGTTTCATGTACCATAACAGTTTTTCTCAAGCAGAGGTCCTAGCAGTCCTAGTAGCAACCCGTGAGCCTGCGGTAGGGGCAACACCGCACGGAAGGTACTTACTTTTTTATCGAGCCTTGGCACACGGCACAAGGTATCGCACTACTGGTTCCCGGAACATGAAGGCATTTTAGGTAATGGAAAACCCGACCAATTAGCAAGACAAAGTTCCCGCCTTGCACGCTCTAGCTTGAAGCAGGGAGAAAAGCCGAAGACTGTATGGTAATGAGGGAGCTTTTGAGAACCCAATCCACTTTATTATGTTCCTGTTCAGGTCTCCAACACACTACACACCTTGGGATGTATCGTACTTCTTTTAAGACCTAGAATAGCTTTCCAGAATAATCAATAGACAAGATAATTAACTTCGTCAAATCGTCAGGGTTTTTATTTTTGGAGTAGTCCAAAGGCCCTTCTGACATCACCGCTAAGATTTTCAATAGGGTTTCTTATATTTGAATGTTTTTTTTTTTCAAATGAAGGTATCCGTCGCATCGTTTACCTATACTTGTCATTCTTTTTGTACTTTGTCTCAAATTTGTGAAGACTGTCAAAGTCTCAATGGACTTGATGAACAAACAAGTGAAAAGTAAATGCCCCAACCTATAGAATCCTTTGCATCCATTTCTTCGATCGAAATAAATTAAGAAGTCACACAAAAAATAATTTCGCCTAAGTGACGTCTACGAATTTAACATGAGAAGCAGCAAAATTGAAAGTGACTCATAAGAGTTCAGATGACAATATGATCGACGTCACGTTTGTTTTATCTCGATCTCAGTTTGTTAAACGACACCGTTTTTGACATTGGCACTGATCAGATAGTACAAAATGTATCTTTTGCCAAAAGTGTAATTTGCGACAATTTCTGCTAATAGCACTACGTAACGTTTACCAACCATTACCCGTGTCATATTTTGTGACTATTTTAGAGCGAATACTGAAGCTTTGCAAAAAAAAAATAATACTGTAGAATTAGTTATTTTTTATGACCACAATTACGAGGCACAATAATAGGAAAATCAATATTATAATAACAGGGTTGGCAATTTAAATTTTTCTAGTTACCAACTTGTTTTCCCATCACCACCTATGAAACATTTAAAATATAATAACCCGCTAATTCTACGTTAACTTTCAAGTTAATCTCATGTCATCTCAAATACAAATTACCTCAACAATTAACGTAAACAACAGCAAATTGTATTTTCTGTTGCCAAAACTCCAAGAACAAAAAACGTGAACTAAACAAATTGATAAATTAAAGTAAGATGGTATCATTTCCAAGAAACAAGAAAATGCTAAATTAAATTAAAAACATGTTTATTAACTCTAGTGAGCAAAGCTGTGTATGTCGGCAGATCACAAGCTCAGACTCAGTATTATGTCAAGTAGTTGATTGAGTATTTTCAGTGGCACTTGTTTTAATGTGTTCGACTGGAAAATCCAGTCGTTATTGTAAGCCGGTTCCACGCACTATGTGGACCCCCTGGAAGAGCAGAAAGATCAGAAAAGCCGCAAACGCCACCTCTTTTTATGCGAGACGCTGCGTCTCGCCAAATTCGAACAGGAAAAAGAGTATAAAAATTATGGTGACAATACCAAAATGAAAATATGTATTTGTGATGTGTCGTGCCACTAAACGCTTTGTCTACAAACATGTTTCAAGCGCTGAACTGGTCCACCGAACATGGGACTTCCCTGAGTATAAGTGAGAGAGGGTGATCATGATTTCGTGTGGTTCACACTACCCATATGAGTATGACCAAAGATTATATAACCCAGAAGGGGAATCTGATTTGTAGAATGAGCTAACAAAAGCAGACACTGATGTGGTGAATGAAAAAACAATAATTATGAAATACCTAACCCCAAAGTGAGGGTGCAATAGGCACGCTCAAGGGAAAGTGATTTCGAGGATCAGATTACCGCCGATCTATTGAATGGAACGAAATGAAATAATCGAGAGTAGCTATTGAGAAATTTGCAATTTGTGTTCCCCTTCCCACTCAGTATCCGATGCAAATTTGAAACTTTATCTCTGCTTTGGAAATTCATATGTATCCTAGCAATTGGTGACCGAATTGTCTAATTAGCCAGAAAGTTAGATATAATCAAAGTGAATGATGCCGTAATAATAAGTTGTCACGTGTGCTTAAGCTTTTAATGCTTTGCAGTGTGGGATGAAACCATTACTCACAATCAATGGGAGACAGTACCTTTGTTGGTATTTTTATTTTTTTTTTATTTGTGGGAAAGTTACGGTTCAGGAATTTTCGATAAGCTAATGTGTTACAACCGTTGATTTACGATTACAGTGATAGCTACAGATTGAGCGTGAGCCTTGCAAAAATTGGCGAGACAGAAACGTCAACTGCAATGATTAGGGAACATATTTGCTCATAATTCTTGTCGCAATGTTGTTAACTTCCTGGAAAATACCGCGTATCTGTAATAAGAATGTAAGTGAACACGTCTGACTGAGGTTTTTGAAAACCTACAAAAATTCACATGCCAGAGATAAAAAACAAGTAAAAAATCACCCGTATACTTAATGAAATTGATTTAACGCCGTTTATCCAAAAACAGATTGCTCCGTTTGTCAACTGCGATTGAATAAGAAACGACAATGAACGACTGCTAAATCGACAATTGTCCCCCATTACCGACACTCCCAATACAAAAATTATAAACTGACGATAGATTACCGATAAAAGTAGTCTTTTATGACCGATAATAATATCCAGTGCGGAGGCGTTCGGATCTAGAGTTTGAATTTGACAGTATTGCTCTCTTTTCTGGTTGGTCTAGATTGATCGCAATTTTTCAATTTTCAGAAAAATCCTGCCTGTAACCTCAGTTGAAGAGTATTAAATATAGACTCAGATAGAATCTGACAACATTATTGACGTCAGCATGTCTAAAATTGACACGATTTTTGACATGTGTAATAGTAGGTTGCTTAAGGATTCGACAAATGTGATATTATATGAGCACCCGGCAAGACAGTCAACGAATGTACAACCGCGAAGACATGACTTTTCGAAAAAAAAAGTAGGTAAGTGAACTTCAGAAGTCGCTTCATAGGCACTTATTTCCAGAGGACTACAACTTACAATTTAAGTTCTGAACACATTTATCATACCTATCTGCAAGCATTCAGGTACCGGGGCACTGTTGCAGAGTTATACGTTTTGGAGTTTTGGAGGCTAAAATTGTGTGGTTATATAGGTATATAGGTGGTGCCATGAAATAAAGTATTATGCAAAAAGGTGCAAAACGTAATTTTGGACTTTATTGCACTTTTGAAATTGCAATAAAATCCAAATCTAGTTTTGGACTTTATTTCATTTTTGAAAGTGCAACAAAGCCATTGGACATTATTGCACTCAGCTATTTAAAAGAAAGACGAGCAGGGGGGTTGCAGGGGGGCAGCATACCCCCCCATACATATTCTACTGTTAATGCATTGTATCTCACTTCTGTCGCGAGACAGAATTAATAACACCGCAAATCTAAGAATGAGAGATTTTGTCCCGTGGGGATTTTATCAGGGTCTTTTGAAGTAAGGGATTCCAACACAAGGGATTATGTAACAGGGGATTTGGGAAAGGGGATTTTGGAAAAGAGATTTTGGAAAAGGATATATCATACCCAACCCGACATTATTTATACTCTCCGATATTTGTCAGAAATTGGCGAGATATGACGTAGTGGAAAAAACCTGAAGTTCGTGGATCTGACCTGGTGCCCCTTGCACAGTAGTCCTTCACACTAACCACTGCGCTACTGCGCGCCCACAAGTAGATTTTTTAGTCATTGTAAAATGTGAGAAAAACGCCCTTTCGTTTAAAGAAGACTCGAATGACAATTTTAACGATACTTCATTCTCAAAATTGTCGTTCAGCTCTTAGCCTTCTTCGCAGCTATATAGGTATAGGGTCTAATGTCAACATGGTATAGCTGTGGAAGACATGTGAATAAAGGAATAGCAAATACTTGAGCTGACAATTGGAATGAAGATCAGCTATCGCTTGACAAAAACGAAGACAAATAAGAATTATAACCAGACCAGAACTAGTTCTATTTTTAGAATATTTTTTTAATGTATTTTACACATTTTGATGAAATTTACTTCAAGAAGTCTTCGCATGTTACAGTAATCAGACGTCAGTCCCAGTTCCAGTATCGTATAGAGTCGAACCTTCCACACAAAAAAAAATTTGCAAATGCCTTTCCTTGACAGTTCGAAAAGTAGTTCGTCGATTGGGCTGAAACGTAAACAATATATTTGCTAAAGTGTAAACAATGAGAGGTCCACGTATCTCTAAGATTGTCAAGCTTTACTATAGATGCGCGGAATACCGAAATTTCTCATACAAAAAAAAAATGCAAACGTTATTTTTCGACACTCATGGGAACTAAGGTTGTAAAATTTGGAACATTGTCATGATAGACATTGAAGCAATATAATTCCTGGGCATGGGTAAGGTATAGCTTAGCTATAGTACGTTCATAAATATCAATGCAGTGACAACTTCATTTCTAAGGAACTTGTGTTGCAGATACTCGTAAGTAGGGTGATGTGTGACTTCTTACAGACATTGTAGCATTTGCGTATTTTTTTTATTGAAAAGCAAAGGGCAAGGTATTGCCCCAGCCAAAGAAAAAAAGATTAAATAACTGAAAAGAACTACAGCTGTGAATTAATAAATTTTGCTGTCAGTACGAGTTTACTAACGAAATCTAATTTGTTTTTGCCTTTGTGTTTATTTTTTGTTATGTTTTTTATCTCTTCTTCTTCTATATATATAAAAATTAATTGCTGTTCGTTAGTCTCGCTAAAACTCGAGAACGGCTGGACCGATTTGGCAAATTTTGGTCCTGAATTTGTAGAAGTCCAGAGAAGGTTTAAAAGGTGAATAAATATGAAAGTTGTTAAACAACGGGGTGTGGCACCGATCATACAAAAAAGAACATTCAAAATCGTATATACCTGATACCTCCTATACAAAAAATATCTTCTATGGGGTGAAACTCGATGAGGTTTTATATCGATAACCGCTGGGCCGATTTTCATTATTCTTTTAATGTTTTGTTCGTATTGCTGTATTGCAGGTTTAGGATGAAAGAAAATTCCAGTAAATCGATTTATTCTCATTTCTCGCATTTTACGAAAGAACATGATGAAAGAGCGTCGCGTTCGGTTGGCTGACATTGATTTAGCATGGTGCGTAGGGATTGGTACTGACAAAGGGTACAGGCCATATGAAATGAACTCTGGAAAAAAGCTACTCACGATAAACGTTGTTCTTGCAACAACCTCGCTTTAAACAACTCATTGGCAAAGTCTTCAAAATTAGGCGTATTTTTTTGAGAATCTATAGCTAGCTCACTTTTACTTTTACATGCAAAACTTGTATACTCACTTTTGGTTTTACATGCAAAATTGTTATACTCACTTCTCAAAAAAATACGCCTAGTGACGTTTTGTCGGAATGCATCAGCGCCTGTGACTATGAAAAAGCTATAGCTTTTGCCAATGGTTCAGCAGAAAAATACAAAGTCTTCGAGGAAGAGCTGGGAGGAACACCTGTCCAAAGAATTTGTAAAACTCGGTGGGATATGTTTTTTACCGATTTTTTTTTATTGAGACTAGGCATAAGGTTCATTGCTATATAGAGATATGCAAGTTTCATGTATATCTATTTTTAAAAATTGTTTTTATTGGTTGGCTGGCTTCAGCCAACGTGACTATACCCAAACAGAATTCCTAGATCCGCCCCTGAGCGTTTTTACCATTTCTTGCCTTTGGAAATGTCTTACGCCCATCATCCTTAGAACTGTGGAAAAAAATAAATTAATTAAAACTGTTATAATATGTAATGGTAAACAAAGATGGTCACACTGGTCTACATAAATATTTACTCCATTGCCACCAGTAATTGACTCAATCAAGAAATGAACCGATGAATTCAAACAATCACTGTTCGGCGGCTCAGCGCTGCTGTTGCCTCATAAATTATAAATATGTATACTAAAAATTAGCATTTAACAAAACAATAATTCATCGAAACCGCACTTGTTGACTCACACAATCTCAGACATACTATCAAAGATCTTGACCGCTTGCGCACTTGTCCAGTTTGTTGATCGTCGTCGTCTTGCGAACAAGATCGCTACGCCGCCGCCGGGAGTGAAAATGACAGCCAAGTTCAAAGTGTTGTTGATTTATTTATTAACCCTGTGCTGTTCTGCTAGCACTGTGCTTTCTAGGGGGTACGTTTCGACAGTAGTTGTTGTCTAATATCTAGCCCTCTGATAGATAATTTCTACAAAAACACGTTTTCTTCTTATAGTCACTACACTGCAATTGCACCGGGAACAATACGATCAAATTCCGAGTACTTTGTCGCTCTATCTCTGGATGACTTTGGCGGCAAATCGTCTTGGTTTAATATCAGTATTATCGCACATTGCGCACCAAAGCCACTAACCCAGATTGACCAAGTGGAAGTACAATCCAATTCCACAAAGTTGGTAAAGATGATTATACCAAAGTTGACCCACGCATGTGGTAAGCTAAAAATAGAGGGGGTTCGTGGAATATATGATTACCACGAGGCTATACTTTATGTCGAAACACATGACTTTACTGTGTACATACAAACTGATAAGGCGAAGTATAAGTCGGGTGAAATGGTGCAGTTTCGTGTGATTTGCATTGATCGATTGACACGACCAGCACAGGTGAAGGACGCGATTGATGTGTTGGTTTTTGTGAGTTTTTTTTAACTGGTTTTGTTGTGAATATGTCTGATTCGAGACACATTTTTCAGGACGGGGAAAACAATCTGATTAAAAAGATTTCGAATGTCAAACTGATGGAAGGTGTGTTTAGGGGTGACTTACAACTTTCCGAATACCCAGTATTGGGCGATTGGAGAATTGAAGTCAACGCTGATGGCTATACGTTGCAGAATAAGTCCTTTGAAGTCGCTAGGTACGAGCTGGCAACATTTGTCGTGGAAATTGACACTAGGCAGGATGTTTCTCTGGATGAAGGTCGAATCGACGTAAAAGTTAAGTCAAGGTAAGTTTTTGAAAATGTCATATAGGTAAACCTACACCTACCGGTCGGGTTATTTTGAAGTGAGCAGCACGACTTCAGTTTATGTTTCATTCATTTAACGAAGATTACTTGTTACAATCAAAGAGGGGGGCGTACACGACGTATTATTTTTAACAGATATACAGTGAGCGTCAAAAGTGAGTGAGCATCAATTCTGTTTTTATTTTTTATTGGCGTTTAAAAACAACTTTGTTTATATGTGCATATCTACATACATAAATGAAAGGACTCATGTGTTATTGTTTATACGCAGAAATGTACCGCATGCCTGCTTAATGTGTTTCGTAATGACTGGGTAATGGGTACAGAGTATGTATTGAGGTTCTTTAATATTCATCGTTTTTCTGCAGCTCAAGCTATATGTTTGTATGTATTAGCGAGTTCGCCGAGATTGTCGAAGAAGTATTCTCAGAGATGTAGTTTTCTAGGAAACTGGGCACGCGCATAGGAGATGAAGAATAATTGTCTCTTCCTCCTCCTCGTTTATTCATCTTCCACAGAAATCGTTGGTAGACATTATTAAATGCATATTTTGCCGCCTCGTTTTGTCGTGACGCGCTGTCAAGAGAAAATACACTTAAAACCATACATTGCTTCGCTCTTCTATTCCAGCAACATGACCAAACCGTGTATTTAATTTTGACAGCACTGGACCACAAAGCGGAAACAAATATATTCTGGTAGGTAGCCGTTAAACGGTTACTTTTGTGCGGGTCCATCGGGAATAAATTTCATTTTACTTTTTCTAGCATTCCCCTGAACTATTTCTTCGAGATAAGCATGAAATCCAATTGATTCTACAACAGTTCAGAGGTGAACAAAATATAAACCATCAGATATGAAATTTTTGATGAACCTACCATAAAGCGTAAGAGGCTTCTGATGTCTGTGTTTTTTAGATCGCCCAGGTCGATGTAATGGAAGGCTCCTAAGTGAAGCTTCCTTCTACGGGAGAGAGCTGGGAAGGAACAAAGAAGGTGAGGGGTAGTTTCCTCCTCTTCCTCATCCATGCAGCTTCTGCAAAAGTCATTTGGGAAAAGGCCTAGCCTTGCGGCATGTTTGCCTATCAGGCAGGTGTCCAGTAATGACAACTATTTTAGTGCCGCGATACGATCGTTTGGTTACACGAAGTAGGTACGGTTTTATTGACGTTGCGTCGTTTGCTACAAGCGTTTTGACGAAGAACGTCTTTGAAAGTACCTACTAACCCCCAGTTTCACACTAGAAGTTTAAACTAAAGTTCAACTGAACCTGAACGTGAGTTTAAATTTGAACTTCAACTCGTCCGGTTTCACAATCTAATCTGAACTTCAATTCAATTGAACTCAGTTTAACGAAATTTTATGAATAAAATTTGGCAGTATTGTACAGTAGTCAGCTTTTATACGACTTTTTCAAAATCGTTTCTGAGGTTTAAACAGCATATTAAGGTTTAAACGAAACTTACTTACTTACTTAAGGTGGCGCTACAGTCCGGGGTGGACCTGGGCCTCAACCAACAAGCGTCGCCAGCCAGCGCGATCTTTGGCCAGCTGTCTCCAGATTCGCACGCTAAGTTGGTTAATGTCCCCTTCCACTTGCGTGCGCCACCTGAGTCGCGGTCTTCCTCTACTGCGCCGTCCCTCGGGTGTGGATTCAGAGATCTTCCGGGCCGGAGCATTCACGTCCATTCGCTCTACATGACCCAGCCATCGCAGTCGTTGGACCTTCACTCTTCTGGCTAGGGCAATGTCGCTGTACAGCCCGTACAGTTCGTCGTTGTATCTCCTCCTCCATTAACCGTCTATGCAGACGGGACCGAAAATTACTCGAAGAATTTTCCTCTCGAAGCAACCAAGAGTAAGCTCATCCGCTTTTGATAGAGTCCATGCCTCTGCACCATAAACTAGGACTGGGATGATTAAGGTCTTATAAAGGGTCACTTTAGTTGTTCGAGAGAGGGCTTTGCTACTCAGTTGCTTTCTTAGCCTAAAGAAACAGCGATTGGCAAGAGTTATTCTTCGCTTAATCTCAGCGCTGGTGTCATTGTCTGAGTTTATAGCGGAGCCTAGGTAGACAAAGTCCTTTACCACCTCAGAATTATATCTGTCTATAGTCACATTCTGTCCAAGACGTCGGTGTTGGGTGTCCTTTCTCGATGACAGCATATACTTTGTCTTGCCCTCATTGACCGCCAAACCCATCTTTGCCGCCTCCGTCTCAATGCTCACGAACGCGCCAGTGACATCACGCTGCGTTCTCCCGATTATGTCGATATCGTCGGCGTAGGCGAGTAGATGGACGGACTTTTGAAAGATAGTGCCTCTGGTGTTAGCGTTTGAGTTTTGCACTATTCTTTCAAGAACGATGTTGAAGAAGTCACATGACAGCGCATCGCCTTGTCTAAATCCTTTTTTGACATCGAAGGTCTCGGTGAGTTCTTTACCGACCTTGATGGAGCAGCGTGCATTCTCCATTGTCATCCTACACAAACGGACGAGTTTGGCAGGGATGCCAAAACTAGACATTGCTCTGTATAGCTCGTCTCTATAAATGCTGTCATAGGCGGCCTTAAAATCGATGAAAAGGTGGTGGGTATCGATTTGAACTTCCTGGGTTTTCTCCAAGATCTGCCGCAGTGTGAATATTTGGTCGATGGTAGACTTTCCTGGCCTGAAGCCACACTGATAGGGACCAATCAGGTTGTTGACGAAAGGCTTTAGGCGTTCACACAACACGGCAGATAAGATCTTATAGGCGATGTTAAGAAGACTAATACCTCTGTAGTTGGCGCAGTTCAGAGGGTCTCCTTTCTTGAGGATCGGGCAAACAATGCTGAGGTTCCATTCATTGGGCATACTTTCCTCCGACCATATTTTACAGATGAGTTGGTGCATGCTCCTAACCAAGTCATCGCCTGCCGCTTTGAATAGCTCGGCGGTTAGGCCATCTGCCCCAGCGGCTTTGTTGGACTTAAGCTTAGATATGGCTATCTTCACTTCGTCCAGGTCGGGTGGACGGAATTGTTGGTCTTCATCGTCCAGGTTGAATGGTTCATTCTGCCTGACAGCGGGATTTAGTTCGTCATCGTCGTTAAACTGTCTGCAGAAGTAGTTCTTCCATATCCTCAGCATCGACTGCGATTCTACTACGATGTTCCCTTGTTCGTCCTTGCAGGCTTCGGTTCGGGCTCTGTAGCCTTGGCAGGTTCTTTTTACCCTTTGGTAAAACTTCCGAACCTCATTCCTGCTGTAGCATCTCTCTATTTCCTCGATCGCGCGCTTCTCGTGCTCTTTCTTTTTTCTCCTGAGAAGCCGGTGTTCGTCTCTTCTTTTCTGCGCGTAGAGCTCACGAGCAGCTCTAGTCCTTCTTTGCAGCGCCGCTTTGTATGCCTCTTGTTTCGCTGCATGTGCTTGCCGGCATTCGTCGTCGAACCAGGGGTTTCGTTGTGGTGGTCGAGTGAAACCAAGCACATCAGAGGCGGCGTCTCTGATGGCTTTTTGGCAATGTTGCCACTGGTCTTCAATGCTTGCTGCTGGCTGCATAGAACCTCTTGAGAGATTGAGAGAGACTCGATCGGAGAAGGATCTGGTGATCTCTTGCGATTTTAGCCGTCCGATGTCAAACTTCCTCACAGTATTTACTTGTTTTGGCGGTGTTCGGGATATCCGAAGGCGTACCTTGGCTACAACAAGGTAGTGGTCCGAGTCAATGTTGGCCCCTCGGAACGTTCGGACATCCATAATACTGGAGGAGTGCCTTGCGTCGATCGCAATGTGGTCAATCTGGTTGACAGTTGATTGATCGGGAGATCTCCAAGTGCCGCCGCGAAGACGATCAGCCTAAATCCGTTATCGGAGGTGGTGTCGTGTAGTCTGTACCTCCCGACAGTACTACCAAAGATGCCCTCTCTTCCTATCTTTGCATTAAAATCACCTAGGACAATTTTAATGTCATAGTTAGGGCACTGCTCGTATGTCTTGTCCAAGAGCTCGTAGAACCTCTCTTTGGTATCGTCGTCTTTCTCCTCCGTGGGGGCATGGGCGCATATTAGGCTAATGTTGGCGAATTTAGCCTTGACGCGGATTGTCGTAAGGCGCTCGTTCACATAGTTGAAACTTAAGACTTCTTGCCTAAGTCTGCCTCCAACGACGAATCCACATCCAAATAAGCGTTGTTTTTGTTGCCGATAGCAGTCGCCATAATAAATATCGCAGTCTTTCATCCTCTTCTTGCCCGGCCCATCCCATCGCACCTCTTGGATGGCGGTTAGGTCTGCTTTAAAGCAGTTCAGGGCCTCCGCTAGTTGTTCGGCTGCACGTGGTCTGTTAAGGGACCTAACATTCCACGTGCAGATCCGAAATTCGTTGTCCTTTATTCGTTTGCCAGGTTCGTCAACAGTAAGATCATCCGTATCCGAGGCTTGTGGTAGTTTCGGAACTAAGTAATTTTTTCCGCAGTCGGACAGTTACCCCGGCGTACAACCCCCAACCTGGAGGGCCAGGCCCTTTGTTAGACCCCTTGGACGAAAGGGGCCGGATTCCTCCGGTGTCAGTAACCCACTTCAGGGATGTGAGAGCTGCCGTTGGCCCATAAAGGGTTCATCCGCCACCATATCTGTTTCAGCACCCTGACTAGTCCTGAAAAATCCTCACTGACCTCAGCTCCAAATATGTCGAAGTAGCTCAAGTAAGGTAACTGTCGTATTGACTGTTGACGACACCGTTGATTCAGTCTAATGAATTCATCCGCCATACGTCCTCTTTCTGAGGAGCTCATGTAAGACTTCTGGGGCTCGTTCAGTCAGTCTTTCCGACAGAGCATTATAGTGTTGCTATTTTCTTCGTGTTCAACACTCGCACTTATAAGTTCAGCAAGTCACACCCGGATGGGCAGACCAGTACCCGGTGGTTACCACTGGGAGGTAAAATAAGCACAATTGATGTGTACGAAAGGTTACAACAGCTGGGCACCGCCAGGTTGATGCCGATCAGCGCCTACCCGATTCATACACACCCAACCACCAAACGAAACTATGAAACCGAATTGATCGTTGAACTAAAGTTTAAACTAAAAGTGTTGTTTAAACTCCCACTGTGAAACTGGGGGAAGACCTTACCGATCTAAATAAAAGGCAATTGAAACGTCCCTTTATTACCTACAGATTGTATTTAAGCAAGGGAACCTTCCTCCTACTGAAGGATATTAACCTGACTCTAGACAACCTCTCGATTCTCGAAAATAAATGTTTTTCAAAAAATTCGTTAAATTTGGAGCTTAAACTGAAATTTAGACTTTTTCTCGAAAGTTTTTATTTTTGAATACCTCCTTTTTTTTGTATTGTTGTGTTTTTGAAAACGCGAACGTAAAATATTTCAACAGCGCCCTCAGTTAAGACTGTAGTTAGTCTAGAGACAGGCTCTAAAAGCCACAAAATCGGGTTAACACGATAAAATCCCGTGGAATATTTTAGAAAGAACTCTCTAATTGATTTTAAACCAATACATTGATGTAGGTACAGTAACAGTAGTAATATTTGGAAAGTTTTTCCGTTCGTAACCCAAAAGTCTGTACAGGGATGGCGTTGGACCCAATACGGCGCCTTGTCTTCTGTGATGAACTCACACCCTATTCAACCTAACCTGACCCAAAATTGTTCCAAATTGCACCCAAAAGTTTGTTTTATTTCTGATTTGCATTTCGAAAGAATTGTATAATAATGCAATATGTCACTTCTTTTAAAGGTACACATACGACCAGCCAGTCAAAGGCGACCTCACAGTAACACTCCATAACAAATACAGTTTATATGGCACGCGAATAGTAGATGTCACAAAATATTCCACTATCAACGGGGAGTCTGCAATCAGCTTTAACTCCAGCCAGGACCTAAATATTAATATCCACTCAACGGAAAACACATTTATACTGTATACCTTTGATGTTACTGCAAATGTTACGAATTCCTTGACCGGCAAAACACGTTCCGCAATAGCCGAGGTTAACGTATACCGTCAGCCGTATAAGGTTCAACTCCAAGCTCCAGCCGATGTCAATCCCGGAGAAATGTTTAATATTACTGTAAGTCATCCAGTTATTCGAACTAAAATTGTATAAAACCATCAGTTTGATTTCCGAAGGTATCGGTGAAAAACCTTCAAGGCATTCCCATTCTGGATACAGAGAACCCGGTAACTATTAGGTTATCATCCATCCCAATTATTGCCGAATATCAAACATTGAATATGGATTATCTAAACGAGAGCGGAATAGTTACCGTTTCGATGACTTTTCCAAAAACACATAAGCCAAAAATATTCCGCGCAAGAGCTGAGTATCTAGATTGCGCTTCCCATTGGATAAGACTGAATGAAAAGATATCCAACGTTTTCCACTTGGATGTACTGACCGAGAAGTTATTATAACGACTGACTAATAGTTGAAACAAAGCTACTAACGTGTTTTTTCCAGACCTGAGGTTGGCAAGCTCTTTGTTATTGAAATTTGGAGTAAGGACCCTATTAACTACTTTGTCTATGAAATTGTATCACGAGGCGATATTATACAAACGGATCGAATAGATGTAAGTTCAGAAGTTTTCAATAATTTTGAGCATAATTAAGGATATGACACTAACTAATGATAGGTTCCAGGAAATGTGACGAAATATCGCTTGAGTTTAAATGCGACCTACCCGATGGTGCCGAAAATAATATTTTTTATGCATCGCATTACAAACTCCATCATGGATTCGCAGCTAAAAGAAATTTACATTAAAAGGGATTTCCAAAATTCCGTGAGTATTAATTATTTATATTGGGTGATTTTTTAAGCGTTAGGTTTTTAAACTTAAAAATATATGAAAATTTGCAAATGTAAGTGAAATTTTTATTAGGATATTATTGTGTAAATGTTAACCACGACTACGCCTCAAGTGGTCCATCTGGAATGTTCAATTTTGGCATACCTTTTCCAACATATCAACTGGTATCTCACCAATAACACGAGGTCTGTTATGTTCAAAGGCAGCAATAGTTGCTGGCTTATTCGTATAGATGAAAGACTTCACATATCCCCACAAAAAATAGTCCAGCGAAGTTGAATCGCGGCCAATTCACAGGTCCAAAACGTGAGATGAATTGCTCACCCAACTCGCCTCGCAATATGTCCATGGATTCGAATTTCGTGTAGTCCTGTTGAAACCACATGTCGACCAAACCCAGCTCTTCCATTTTGGGCAAGAAAAAGCCCGAAATCGTCGAACTATAGCGAGTAGGCTTGTGTATGTGTAGTGTAGTTCGTGAACGAACTAGTTCACTATAGTTCACACACTTAGTTCACTAGTTCATTTAGCTCGCGGTTATTATTTGCAATGGGCCTTACCAATAATCATTTTTAACCTCAAAATATTTTATTAAATTATATATAAAAATGAAGATTCCGACTGAAAACAGTTTTCTCCGATTTTGGAAATTCTACCCTTAAAGGGGTAAAAGAGGGGTTTAAGTTTGCATATGAAAATTTATATTTTTCATCCGATTAACTTCAAACTCGGTTAGTGTACTCTCTACCTATAAGAAATAAAGATAATTAATTTGTCCGATTTTGGAAATTTTGCTTGAGGTACGAGTTATTGGCGATGACCCCTTTTAGGGGGGGGGGCTTTTCTTAACTCACGACCCGTTCGTCGTATCGATTTGAAACATTGTAATGTGTCCAAACTTCATAGCTGTTGAATATGCTGATCGCTTCATCTAACTCCATCGTACGTACTCCAAAGATGTAAAAATGGGGTTATACTGCTAGAGAGTGGTACACATCCTCACGATCTTTCCGGGTGCATGTTGCACAGTGTAGAAAGATGTGGGCAGTGTGGAATATAAGTAAGGATTGGCTAACTAAGAAATATGTTGTGTTCCATAGATAGTGGACACAGTCTGCTATAGTATGATCTTTGGTGAGATTCCCGTTCTTCACAAACAAATTGATCATTTATCTTTATTTTTGAAGTGTTTTCACCAATAGGGCGTTAGACATATTTTTCAGAAATACTAACTGCTCCTTAGCAGGGCTGACTTCGAAGATTTTGAAAAAGTCGCAAAAAAAATTGGATTTGCGTACAAAAAGGGGCAATACTAATCTGCCCACAAATGGCACAAAAAAAAAAACCCAAAACGAGTGAGTTCACTAAAGTTAAGTGGCTTACGCACATTTTCAACTCGTTCTATCTTACACCGCGTCTCCACGAGCAATATATCATAGCTTGCCATATAGTATGCAATGAAAATTGCTCGTGGAGACCACAAATAGTATTCTATGAAAAATGGTATTCCATCTATTGCTCAGCTCATAGCTTGCTATCGATAGTATGCTATGGGGTGTACTTTTTTGTTGTGACGCATGTGTTTTCGTGTGATGGCTATGGAAATAGTATGATATGAAATGCCCACCCTACATTTTATTGCATACTATCGTTATTTCTTTCTATCAGAAATGACAGATGGCAAGCTATGAAATATTGCTCGTGGAGACGCGGTGTTATTGTTGCTTTGAACATGGTTATAGCTATATTTGTAATGCCTAAATAGCTGATAGTTGATACCTCTGGCTGATAGAAAAAGGACGCATTCAGATCCAAATTAATTGTGAAAGTAGTTTCATAAAATATTCATTATGTCACATTTCGTATTTCATACAAAAAGGTTTTTTTTTTTCTCAAAATGGGAAGAACTATCAACGAAATACAGAAAAGGGGCAAATATGGACAATTTTGAGGATAGAAAGAAAAAAAGGGGAAAAATGCAACTTTAGTCGCATAAAGTCAGCTCTGCTCCTTAGGTAGGTTTCCTGCGCGTTATATTTAAAAAAACAATTCTGTGAATTTCTGTGTGCCAAATCCTGAGGACTGCGTGAGCGAAGCCGCAGGCAAAAGCTAGTTAAATTATATTTTGACGATCACAATAGGAAATTTTATATGGAAATTTTCGTGACTTTGTAAAATTTAGCTCGGACACTAAAAATTATTATTATAGTACCGCGCAATGATTTTCATACAAACGGAATAAACTAAAGCTAAGTACACATGATTGTCAGATCTGTCAATCCTCTGACAATGACTGACAATGAGCTTACAATAGCCAACTATCTTACAATACAAAATTGTCCGTTCACACGGTTGTAAGATTTTGTCCCAAATGACTTTTCTGATAACGTTGTCACGTTGTGTGTTCACATGGTGGTCAGATGCAGCCTTGGATTTACTCTTAGGCCAACTAGGCCTAGGGCATCACAACAGATGGGGCACCACGAAAACTGCAAAACAAACGCAACATTTGAAATTGAATTTACATGACGATCCTTCCGATTCTTCGTATTCTTCATCACTTAAGCCTTCTGTCAACTATGAGGTCTAGCCAGACCTTTTTGGCTTTTGATGGGAGTTATCTTTAAAACTTTATGCCAATAGCTTCTTGAAAGTTCAGGATAGCGTAAACGAAAATATTTTCTGTGATTTGACATTTTTTTTTTTTTTAATGTACTCGTTTTATAAACAGAAGCGTTTTTCAGATTATGATTATATCCCTTCCGTCAACTATAAGGTCTGGCTGGTCAATGCAAAATGTGGGCAGGTCTGCCCAGACCTTGTGGTTGACGGGAAGATATAAAACGTATAATTGACAGATGGGTTTAAACAAAACTTCAGCAAATTCTTCTAAATATTTAAATACGGATTAATGTCTTAGGCTTTCATAATAATACCTATACATTTTTACATAGTCTGCTGTTCCTTGTTTGCAGTTTTCGTTTGTTTTTTTTTTTTTTTTTTATAAAATATACATAAACTATGCGACTATGCGCCTATGTGCGTAACTTCTGTTTTTTTTTTAAATCTATCACTGTACCTGAAAAATGATACAGTTCGCATTTCGTTCGCTTCGAATTTCCCGGAAGAAGATTGTGTTCGCTGGCGAGTTCATCTGAGAATCCCAAGCGACAACTCACATAATATCGTGTGAAATGCTTGGCTTAGGTGCGAATGTCAATCTAAGAATCAGGGAATAAAAAAAGAAGAAAATGCGAACATCTATAGAAAGTTTATGTGAATTCGAAAACGGTTTGCAATTTTTCCGGGATCCATTGGTGGTAAAGAAGAATATGTGAGATATTCGTCACTAGTTTATACACTGCTAAACTCTTTGCGTTATCTCGGGTCTAGGTGCCTACACCAAAGTAAGCCTTTTCTTAAATTCTAAGCATTCACATTGGAGATAGGCGCTAACCGTAGAACTATTTTTATTATATTATACTCAGGAATCATATCCCAAAGTATTGAGATTGAACTTCGAAACACCCTGTATATTCAAAATGGGAAATGCAGACAAACTTATAATCTACTAACAAATTTTTAAATCAACCGCTGACGTACAAATTTTTTAAATCCTAAATAAAAACACTTGCACAACAAACTCGTCAAGCGTTACATTTGACGTGTCCCAGCCACTGGTTTTTGGTTTAAAGTCGACGGCAAGATTTAGTGGAACGTATCGAAGCCTTTGAGCAAGGTGTGAGTGTATTTCGAGCTTAGATACATAACGCAAATGAATATTTATACAATTTATAGGAAAATGTGAAAAGTAATATTTGGGTAGGACATCATTTCGTGCGCCTTTACCATTACGCGATAATAATAACATCATTTTTAGTGTCCAGGCATTCGCTATGGTGAATATTTTTATTTAAAATTATCTATTTCGGCCGTCAAAATATTTAAGATGATGATTAAAACCGATTATTCGTAAGGTCCATTGTCAATAGACAATATTTACCAGATAATAAATAAAAGGAAATAAAAAATAGGGCACCATTTGTTGTAAAGGCCTAGGGCCCAAAAAATGTAAATGCGCCGCTGGTCAGATGAATATGAAACTTTGGTCTATTCGTTGTAAAACTTTGTTAGACAAAATAAACTTTTCGCTTCTTAATGTTTGCAGTACAGATAATGGAACAAAATTTTGCACTTTTTTTCGAGGTCCGGTGGACATCTTGAAAGACACTATTGAAGCTATTAGTGTGGGACCCGCCACCCACTAAAACCACCTCCCTTTTTATTTACGACTGAGTTAAACTCATTTAGCAAATTCTACTTTAATATTGTAAACGGTTGGTGGGATATAGCGCATTGGCTAGTCCCGAAATTGTTTAAAGTCGCGAAATTATTTAAATTTACTTTACTTTTCTTATTTATGTAGTTCGACTATTGCACTTGCGACTATTTTAACTCTACGTGTTGAAAAACTCGAGGGTGATGAATTGATACAAAAACGACATAGTGTTTGGACAAAGGAGTGGGTGGCTCGTTGTCAGTGGGAAGGATTCTACTCCAAATTTCAAGCTAAGAAGCCGGAATTTTATCGCAAATTTTTGCGAATGGACTGAACACAATTCGATGGAATTCTAGCTTTGGTGAATCCACACATCAAGACACCAATATGCGCGGGTTCATTGGCAGCTTGACCCAACTTTTTTTCTGTATTTGTCGAGGTGGCTTTTTTTGACCTCAGGGCTTTGGGTAGTTTATACTCTGCGCATCCAACAACCCCATTCGACTTTTCTAATTCCAATTGGAATTTAAATTCCATTTGCCACATCTGTTCGTATCAATATCTTCTGAATTATTTTCCATCGGTTAAAAGCAAACTTCGATTTCGCTCCTAAATCACTGCTTATATTGTGTAAGAATGAAGAAATTGTAAGCAATTGTCAGCTTACATAAACAACGACATCTGACAATTTCTAATGAGTCAGAAACCTGACAATTTCATAGACTTTTCTGACAATATTGCCAGACATAATTGTGAGTTCAGACGGTTGTACGACATTTGGGACACAATCGTGTGAACTTAGCTTAATGAAAAGTATCCATGATTTCTTCTTTATGACATATCTATGTTCCTACAAACTAAACAGACTACGGATACAGACACAGAAGACAATCATGTCATAAGAGAACAGCTCAGCTCACTCACCTGTATCTTTATATATTTTCAACAATTTTTTTTATTATTTTCTGTGAATTTGACTTTTTTGAACTAAACTGAACTAAAATGAGCGAACTAGTTCAGTAGCGTGATTTGAACTAAATTGATCGATCACTCAAATGAACTAAATTGCCCAACTCTAATAGCGAGCACCATTGACGATTACGACGACCATAAAATGGACAATGTGCTCTAAAAAACCCTCGGTTCTTAAACTGGAAAAGTTTTCAGGGTTCCGCAAATTTCTTGAATTAAAAATAGTAAAACACAAAATAAATTTTTGTACGTCATTTTGACGTCAGCGTATGTTCCCAATCGGCCTTATTAATAATCAAACCCTAATTCCGACTATTAGTTGGCTGCCAGGTTTAAATAAAATGTATAGCTTTATTGAAATGGTACCAATAAACATTTTGATCTCCACATTTACTAGTGCGACAACTTTATTGGGATCTATTACATTTTCTGTCATTGCAGGACTCAAATTCCATAATTTGGTTTCGTCGAAACAAGACCACTGACCATGTTTATGCCGAATAAATTATTCTAAACGAATTTATACCCAAATTACAATTAAATTCGCCCATCAGATTTCGCCCAAAGGCTTTAAAACGCTTAAAAGCAAAAACCGAAACACGAATTAGTAAATCTACAAATTGTCAGCTGTTTTGTCAAATTCATACGAAAATTAGTAATGCCGTATCATACAAATAGGGTATATTTTTAGTACTATTTACAATACGTTTTCCTATGCATTTCGGAACTTTTGTATTAATTTCGAAAATTGAGAGCTGTTCTAATAAAAGTCATTTCAGATTATTGAATAATAATAAGAACACAATTTTTTAATTATTCGTAGGCTATTGATGCAAAACGAAATTTGTCTTGTAGTATACAAATCACAATTACAATGTTACAAATAGAAAAACTACTGAAACATCACATGAATATGTGAACATAATATGTAGGTACTTTTTGCGGATTTCATGGAACGTTGTTTATTTTGTACCTACATTTACAAAAAAAATCACACTGATATATAAAATATCATTTATATGATCCAGACTGCTGACTTCGTTTTTTAACTTTCAAAATGAAAGCGACACCAAATAAAATATAACAGCATTCTTCATTAGATTATAATTTAATCTGTTAATTATCAGTGTCTCAGCTAACTCGAAACTGTCATTTTAATTAAGAATTAAAAAAAGTTCATTCATAAAACGCCATTATGATTTAAGCAAATTGTATTACGCAGTTGTCATGCGATTTTTTTTTTACAGAATTTTGTTATTTAAATTTTGATAACACTGTTTTTTGTTGTGCTAATGCACAAATCAATAACTATATATAAGATATTCGGTAGTGAACTAATAACATACAGCCGTATTTATTAGATTTCCTTAAAATGCCTCTGAGAGCTTGTTTAGTTAAACATCGCGTAAGAATTTACGCAAGCTCTACGCTACTTTGCTGAAATTGTTATTTATAAACATTTTTCCACTGTTGATTTACTAAACAGGGTTCGTGTCCAGATAAGGAGAAACTATTACAGAAAATACAGAAAAACTAGTACTTGCTTCTACTGAAACTGACATCAGCTGTTTTCTGACAGATTTTTTGTGTAAATAAAAATATTTTAAATAAAAAAAAAAACAAATATGTAAGGTACACCTAATGCAAACTTCGCTTAGAAAACCTTTGCCTGAAAATAACTGAGCTCTATGTTGCTGATCCTGGCCTTATGGAGATAAAAAGAGAAGAAACAAAACAAATATGTATCGTTTATACCGGAAGACCATTTATTTTTTTTTTTTTTTTATAATTTTTCCATGACACACTTAAAACAAGATTATTTCATCAAATTTTGGATCACACACAAGGAACATTAATAAATTAGAGCTGACAAGTTTCTAAACGCATATCGCGTATCAAAACAAAAAGAAACATCACCAGCACGAATGGAACTTGTCGCAATAATTGAACAAGAATTTTTAATTAGAAAACATATTCGATTTTTTAGACGACAACGCGAACAGCAAATACCTACAGCAATTGAAAGCAGTGGACTCATAGGTCGATTTAAAATAATTTTCGAAATAAAATGAACAATTGCGTTTATTTGCAAATTTTCCCAATCACGATTCACGATTCCACCCCGAAAATTACATTTGCAAAGAAAAAAAATGTACGCAGCCTCTAAACGCAAATGTTTGTGTTTAAGTTACGCGGCCTTAAAACTACGTTGCTTAAATTTGAAAAATGTTTATAAATCACGTTTTCATGCGTAAGGGCATTTTAGAGGGTGCGTAAAGTTAAGCAGGCTCTACGCCACGTTTATAAATACGGCTGATAATAATTATTATATGCCATGATTTGAATCAACGAACAATTTAATTCAGAGTTAATTTGCTACTGAATGCCTATTTCGGCATTTAAATTTTTGACACTTGATTAAATGAAAATTTGAAAAAATATTATGAATAACGTTTTCTGCAATTAAACCAACATAAACCTTAAATCAGATTTAACTAAGTGTTATGAATAAGGCTGTAAGTGTATAAGCCATTACATTCTATAAACTACTGCTTGTAGTTGAAAAAAAAACTTTGCTTTGACAGGTAATTTAAAATGTTAACCAAATGTTCTTAATTAAAGACATCGACAGAAAAGATCCTTTTTGTTTTTTTATTGTGTTTAGGAATGGAATATTCTATTATTTGGTGTGTATTTCAATGATTTTGCTCAATTTCAATTTCAGGCTCAGCAAACATTTGAATTGTTTTATCACAACCAATAAATTAAGGAATCATGTTACACAATTACCAAAGTTAATTAATATATACAAATGATCTGTACAGGCAGATCAGATGCAGGGTATTTAAATACACTCCTATTACAATTTTTGATACTGTAATTTTGATTGCATAGGCAACACTCCTCTTGAAAATGACATAAGGGTAGACCTATTCAGCTAATGGCCGAGATAAACATGACTTTCTCAACATTAACATTTAACCCTACAGTTAACGATATTCTGGCAACTAAATTTGTTTATTGGTATGAGCATTTTGGAAAGTGTGTAGTCTTTGTGTTAGCTGCCAGACTAAAGTTCATTATTGGTAAGGCGGAATGGCTACATACCGTGTATAAGATCTCTTTATGCACTCTCTGTTGACGTCAGAGCTACATATGTGGCTTGCTACATGCTGTGTACTTGTACCTTAAGTTACATGCCTAGCATTTTGCATGATTTGTATGCAGTGGAGGGTATCAAAGCATCACTTTTACTAGTTTATTTTTTTAATTCGTAAACAGTTTTTAGCTTTTATGCCATAACCTTGTCCTAAATCGCAAAATTATAGATTTTGGACAGGTGACGAAATGAAAAATGTCAGCTATAAATATTAGCACCGTCTATGAACAGTGGTGACTTTATATTTATTGGGGAATGCTGTAAATGTATCATGGCAAATGTTTACAGAAGCTGTCAGCAAAGCGGTATTCATGCTCCTCTGGTGTGGTTATTGTAAAATCTGTTGGTTCATGTCTTCCGGCAGTGCGTGGAAATAGCAGCGTGCACTTGAACATGACCGATGAGGGAAAAAGGAATTGAGCGATATTGATATAGGTACATTGAATGTCTCGATTAATAGAGATTAGTTATTGGTACCTACTTTGGAGTTTAGATTACACCGCGTGAGGCATCACCTACTATCCATGTCTCATACGGATATGCCCACCTACCCGATGACATCGAGGGACTATTAATGCGACTAAATAAAGTCGACTGCGTTTCCTTGTATTTCAAACTGGCTCCAGGCGGTATCTAAGGTTAAATGAAATGAAGTGAAGATTAAGCAGAGATATCAGTAGCTTCTATGGCGACAGACAAGTTGCACTTAAAGCGACCATTAGCCCCTAAAACATTGCGAATCTCTATACCTAATAAAAAAAAAGTTGATGCAGCATGTCTGTTTACTACCCTAATAGTCAGTATACCTATACAATATTGAAGCTTGAATGGGGTTAACCACCACGAAAACAAGGCTCTTAAAATAGACGTGACGCAAAGCATCTCACGAGCCAATGGATATATTATTGAGTTTGTGGCACGTCTTCCATTCTCAGAATTTGGAGCATAGAAAATAATCAAATTAATGATAACACTGATAATTAAATTGCATTAATAAATAAATGTTTTTTATGTAGATCCAAATTGACGCAGAGCCCCAAGTTAAACCAGGCGAAAATGTGTCTGTTAACGTGACAACTGAAAAGGGTTCCTATATCGGGCTAATGGGCATCGATGAAAGACTTCTTCTGGATACTGTAGATCATAATGATCTAAATGAAGACAACGTTTACACACACATCCGTAGTTTTGATGCGATCAATATGAATAATGCGATATATCCTGGAGCTGAAGCGGGTCTAATTACTTTTTCCAATGCCCTCAATAGAGCCGGTTATGGTAAATTTAAAAACCATTTGAAAGCAACTTTCCACTGTCAATAAAGGCACATAACTCCATAGTATTTTGTATACCTATTACTTTTCAATTCAATCAAAGAGCGATGACGTTTCCATAGCACTGTAAAAAAAAAGACGTGTTCAATGAGTGCGTTTCAGAAGATTGAATTTGTATTTTTTGACAGGTTATAAGAACATTGTCACTAACGACAGTGTGTAAAGTTGCTTTTGAAGGTATGCGTTATTGATGATTCTGTTTTTTTTTTTTAGGAATTGGTGTTGATGTCGGCACTAGGCTCGGTCCAGAAGAAGAAGAGCCTAAAGCCTTTGACAAACCATCTCCTGAACTACCACATATTCGTAAATTGTTTTCCGACAGTTGGATTTTTCAAGATTTTCAAAGGTTTCATCCGCATAACTTTAATATAGCAAGCAAATGACATTTTAAAAATTTAAGGTCACCCAGTGAAGTCTTAAAGCTAAATGAAACAATTCCAGATACAATCACATCTTGGGCACTGACTGGCTTTTCACTGAATTCCAATACTGGTCTGGCGTTGACCAAAAATGTAACCAAAGTGAGAGTTTTTCAGCAGTTTTTCATTACATTTGATCTGCCAAGCTTGGTCAAAGCAGGTAAGGGTGTTTAGCGACAAGTCTGTATAATTTGAGGGCTCTTTTTCTAATTTAAGGCGAACTTATTGAGATACCTGTCTATTTATTCAACTATTTTGATGAGGACCTAGTGGCAAAAGTCTCGATTGACAGTTCAAGTAAGGACATAGATCTCGAACCTAATCAAGCGATCTCGAAGTCTGTAACAGCGAAAGGTAGCGAAAAGGTGGTTTACCATATAGGAACTGCAAAACCCGGACTGTACACAGTTACTGTGAAGGCTACGTCTGATTTGGCTAGTGATATTGTTCAAAAGACGCTCAGAGTGGAGGCAGAAGGTGTACCCTTCTCATTTTCGAAGACGTACTTGGTGCACTTTCTGGAAGAAAGCGAACAGGAGGATGATATTTTGGTTGACATACCGGAAGACGCTGTCCTGGGCTCTGAAACGCTGCAACTCTCGGTGGTAGGTAATGTCTTTGGAACGCTAATGAATAGCCTTGAGAAGCTTGTTCGCCATCAGCATGGCAGCGGGGCTGACAACGTGAAGTTCTTTGTGTCGAATTTGTTGGTTTTGAAGTACTTGGCGGCCTTAAATCTTTCAATACCTGTCATTGAAAATAAAGCAAAATGGCATATAGAATTGAGCTATCAAGCTCAGTTTTCATTCAAACACAGTGATGGGTCGTTTGCCATCTTAGATCGCAGCGTTGGTAAGACGGGAGATGTATGGCTCACAGCTTACGTGATGTGGGCTCTACAACAGGCCAAAGGATTTATACATGTGAAAGCGGAAATAATTGATAAAGGCCTTAATTATCTGAAGCAAAAGCAAGGTGATAATGGTGGCTTTAATTCTACAAAAGGTGTGGAAGAAGATGTCGCATTGACTGGCTTCACTATGTTAGCTTTTCTGTTGGATGAGGTAAGTGCGTGCGTTCCATATCTATCAAAAGCTAGGACGTTGTTTATTTCCTAGAAAGGCCAAAACAAGTATGAAGATGTCATTGCCAAGGGCCTGCGATTTTTGTATGAGGCTCTAGATAAAGTGAAACTAACAACGTCTGCAGCAATGTCAACGTATGCTCTGGTGCTGGGCAAACATGAGAAGGCTGAAGAACTGCTAACAAAACTACGCACTCACGCGGGTTTGACAGGTACAAACGTAATCGCAGGTTTTAATTTTTGAGCCTTTAATGAATATCCTTATACCTATAGGTGAACCGCTTATATGGACAAAGCCGGACAACATAGAATCTAAGCTTGAAACGACAGCTTACAGCTTCATGTGTCTGCTTGAATCGCAAAAGAAGTCTATAGAAACGCTGTTTCCAATTGTGCGATCCTTAGTTGTGACTGGCGGTGTTGGGAAAACGTCAGCTCATACAGTGGCCCTCGCAGCTATGATCAAGTTTGCTAAGGATCTGCATTTGGGTAGAAATGACTTGAAGATTACATACAGTGGCGATCAGGGAAATTCCAGTGATTTTCATATAACCACAGATAATGCACAAGTCCAACAAAAGATCGAGGTAAGACTATGCCACTTGTATTTTTAATCCAGTCCTTAAGTAAAGCAAACTTTCAGCTCAACAAGGACACTCGGAAGGTACAACTGCAAAGCAAGGGAAAAGGATTTGCCTTGGTAGAGCTTAAGTACAAATACAACTTGGTTATGGAAAACCAGTCAACATCGATATACGAAACCAATGTTACATTTATTGAATCAACCGACTCCAAGTCCGTATTAGCGGTTTGTGTTGCAATTCGACTACAAGAAGGTCAGAACAATGTTGCAGTCATGAAAGTTAACCTTCTGACGGGGTCCTCCATTGATGAATCTTCTTTCGAAGTGATAAAGTGGAAGAATAAGCAAGTCAAGGTAAGTCATCGGGCTCTTAATGACAGGTATAAGTACTTCACATTCACATACTCTTAATTGAACATCTCTTCCAGTTGATACAAATGAACGAAGACGATCATTCGGTCTTAGTTTTATTTGAAAGCTTAACGCAGAATGGAATGTGTATTCAGTTTGTGGTTACAAACCAGTTCAAGGTCAGCAATACCAAGCCCATGTCAGTGATAGTGTTTGATGCCTTCAATAATGGTAAGGCTTTAAGGACACCCTTATAATAACTCAGACTTGTAACCATTTTCTAACGTTTTCAGAAGAACAATATGTTAGCTTTTTCAATGCAACCTCGTCTGAGGAATAAATTTAAGAATACGTCTGCAATGAGATAACTTTAGAAATTGTAGGAATAATTTTATTTGTGATTTTACTTTTTTGTTATTTTAGTCGTAAGAACTATTGAATAAACAATCACGTACGCATGTTACGTTGGCTCATTTAATTATGATTTTTTTAATTTTTGATTCCATTTAGTTAACGTTGCAGATGACTAGCGACACGTCAGACGTCAAACTTCATAACTTGTAGGTATGTACAAAAGCTTACATAATATCTACCTATTATGAATTGCTTAGAGCTCTTGGTCAACTTCGTTTTTGGACTAGCTAAACGCCTATACCCGCCCACGAATTCTATTGCTTAAACTTAATGTTCTTGTCTAGCAATACCTAAAAGAGGAAGTGCCTTTATTTTCGTCTTATAGTAATATTTCTTCGGAACGCGGACTCGGACAATGACTAAAATGTAAGCTGTCATTGTGTTTATTTAAAGCCGCCAAAAAAATGCGCGGCTTTTTTCTTTGTGAGAGGTGACGTACTGAAACATGCAGTGAAAGATTGAACGGATTGGACTTGGACACATTCAAATGTCATGGCACTTAACTTTTCTCGATTTTTCGGTGACCCCTCACTATACCTACGTCAAGTGAAAGAAACTGTTCACGTGATCAATCGAAACCAATTAAAACTCAGACATTAGGTATGTTGTCAGTCAGCTGTCAATGGCCCAACCCATTATCTACCTAACACAATATGTCAATATGGCGGAAGCTTGTGTCCTAAAGTTGGGTGTAGACAAAATATGACTTCACGGTCAGCATGTCAAAAATTTGCTCGATTTTTGACATTTGTAATAGTAGCTACCTATAACCTTATGTCCGTTGCGGCACGTATTCAACAGGGTCATTAATGGATAGATTATACACGTCTGTGCTACATAGTACAATATTTATCCATTGTGATATCCGATGTGATACTGCAGAGTATTGTGCCCCGTTATGAAATGGAATTTTCTATTCTTACGAATGATGCTATCGGTCGTGATAGTTTCATTTAAGGACGGCCACAGCATCCTTGTGGTACAACAGGTATCTAGGTCGGCCCATATAGCGTTCGCCTCTCTTGTGGCTTTTTCCCCTGCTTCAAGGTTGATTGTACAAGGCGGGATATTCACAGAGGGATCAGCTCAGCTTGTCTTGAAACAGCTGTCGAACTCGAACCATGTCTTGCTAATTCATCTGCTTTCTCATTGGCTGGAATGCCTCAATGCCCCAGTACCCAGGGGGTTATTCCCTAATGCGTGGCGGGTAGTATTAAAAACGATACTTCGATTTCGACCGTCTTCGCTTTTGATTATTCTCAAATGCGAACTGTAGGTACTTTCCAGTTTTTTTCCAATTAGACTTTTTTCCATAGACCAATTTCCATTGGTTTTCTCAAAAGTTTGACAGCTTTTTCCTGCAATCCCACAAGAATTTAGTTTATTTTTTATCCGCAAACAATCCGCCAGCAATCCGTCACCTAAAAACTTAGCTATCGCTTTTGAATGCACCGAATCGCTTTTGGAAACACAAAAATTACAAATTCGCCATAAAAAGCAATCCGCCGTGCATTTGGAAATAAACCCCCAGCAGAGCGATGCCTTGTGCAATTATGTTATGGTAGTTGAATGAATTGAAAGAAAGCACATTTGTGGAATTTTTTAAACGACATAGAGAGAATAAATCTAGAAATGAACCCTATCCGACATACAGAAATCTGTCATCGGTGTAACGAAATTTAAAGAGCAGAGAGATGTCGATACTTCTAGAGGGGATGGATACTCATCCGGAAGATGCACGTTGATCCCCTGCTCAGCCGTGAATGTAACAAAAAGGTTGAAAATAAAAAAAAAAAAACACACGGCGAAATTTGAAACCTTTCATCCCCATAGCCACCCATATGACCCAAGGCCACTGGACTCCTTGAGTCAGTCCGGGCAGCGGAGATGGAAGGGTGTGCACGTCCCCGGGGCACCAGGCATGCTAGTACGCTCTTGCCAGCTCGTCGGCGGGAGGGGTTCTTGCCAGGAGAGCGTAGACGGGGGTTACGTTTCATGCCTTCAGGCCGTTGGAATGCCTAAACAAAAAGTTTAGAAAAAAAAAGAGGTCGAAACAAATCTTATTTTAGGACAATTTATAGGAACCTACGCAAATCGAAAAAGAGCGGGAGGCTTGAGCTGGAATGGCCCCTTTGGTTAACCCTCCCCTACCTGGTAAAGAAAGAAAGCTATCATTACCAGCTTTCGTGGCTACTATGTACCACTATTTAATAGTAGGGGCTGCTATCATCCTGCACTACTTAAAGTTATCCGAAATCTGCGGCTTACCTTGACGCTCCACGCATCACATCCACCAAATTGGTGGGTTTATCTAGCCTGCATCTCTATCTCATATTAAACTCTATTGAAATAAAACACTTCCCACCTGTGTAGTATCCTGGATAAATGACATCTGTCTTGTTCTGTAGTCTCGTATAAAGTAAGTTTTATTTTAAGATACTACATCTGCTCTCTTCTTTTTCAAAATTAAATTACCTCACGCAACATTTGATCAGTTCTTTCGTCTACTAACTTTTCCTAGGCTACAGGTACTCGTCGATATGGCTGTGCTACTGATTTCACATATCACTCCTTTGATTTTGCTGAGTGGTTTGCAATCGATTTCATTTGATAGCATTGACACTACCAACTTGTCAATTGAGATCGATTCCTATTCTCAGTACCCATTTCATTCATTTACCACATAAAAATTGGCCAACTTTTCCTGTTCTCCCACTTTGATGAACATTTCAATGAATTTAAGTGGATATCCCCCATACGCACGAAAATCGATATCAACCATTTTGTGCTTGTGCGTAATCACAATGTTCTTAGTCTTCAAATCCATCCATGTTTTTTGTGTCACCCCGCAACCATTTTCTCCAACCACTGCCGCAATGTCTGTCTGCCAACCTTGTTTGTTGCATGTCTGAAATTTAGCTTGACAAAAACAAAATCGGCAAAAATTCCAGATCAAACATCACGTGCGAATTCGTTTAATGCAGATTCGTAAAAATTACTGATATCTTATTTTACGCCCCAACGTTTTGGGCGTACAAGTAATTTTCTTGTTCAAATCAATGGAATCAGACTTTTTAATGCTCCATCTTTTGAGCCGGCAACATTTTTTTTCTAATGCTCCATCTTTCGAGCTTACAACTTCTTTTCCCTGTTCCAAATTATTGAAACAGCGGAATATTTTCCTAATGCTCCATCTTTCGAGCTTACAACGTCTTTTCCCTGTTCAAAAAAAAAAAGAAATTTAAAATAATCAAAAAGGTATCGCTGTAATTAAATATCGGACTGACCACCAAAAATAAAAAAATTTAACACTTAAAATAAACTAAACCTTTATTATTACATGCGTTAAAAAACCAAAGTTATTAGGCAAAACAAAGTAAAAGATAAATTAATATTCGAGATATCCTAATAACGCAGGCGTATGCGTACTATTTTTTGGACCTATGTTCACCCACACGAATAGCATTTACAAATTTGAGTTCCTTTTCTTTCGATTTTTTTTTTTTTTTTTGCTCTTAATGCATAATATTATTAAGGGTTCGCTCATACTTAAACTCGTATATAATAGAGTGATTAACACTCACATACCCTCAGTTTTTTTTTTTTTTTTTTTGTGGTTATTTTTATTAGATTGCAATCCAGGGGTGAGGTAGACTAAGTGCACATTTTCTCCGTCCCGTGTTCGATGTCGAGGTACATATGTTTATTATAGACTAAGAGCTAGCAACGTTTTTTCTCAAGTCATTTTAGCAAGGCTGTAACTTTGTGAGCTTAGTTCGGGGTGACTACTGAACACGAAAATATATTTCTGGCAGCGCTGCGTTGGTTTATATATTAAATTTATATAAATGTTTGCGAACTAATGGAGCATAATGCATTTTTTTTTTTTTTTTTTTTTTTTTGAGTAGGTACTTAGCTTTCGTTAGGGTGCAACGCAATCAGAGATGCCTACAATAGTGAGCGAACTTAATTTATATAATTAATCCTATATCGCGAGAACAGTTTCAGACCCGCTGGTGATAATATGTCATCACAAATTTTTCAAACCACATGCATACGAAAACTGTCGTTAATGCTGCGAACGCCCAAGTGGCTGGTGTTGCGAACACAAAGAGGCTGGAGCGACAGCTATGATACTGCTGAGTCTGCAAGAACCGATGCCCTTTCTCTCACGCTTACGGACGATGGGGTTTCTGAGGTTGATTGAACCCCAAATATGACGTCGCTTGCTGGAACCATTGTGATGAACCCTATGGCTCGGTACCAGGATTCCCCAAGCGATTTTGGAAGGGGGGGGGGGGGGGTCGTACACGAGGTTTTATGTCAGGTGTATATATTCACAACCTTTTAAGGAATTCCGATGCGCCGTAGGGACAGTTCATACCGTCGAGGTAAATGCGGTAGCGCGCAAATGATTCGACTATCGCAGAACTCAACTTCTATACTCTAGTACTAAACTACCATGCTGCGACCATTCTGCGACCGGGGCCCTCCTATTTCATAAACATTGACAGGTGACAATTCTACAAATCTGTCGCACTTGTCTGACAAAATTTTCATTTCATAAAATATAGACAGGTGACAAATTTATCAGTTAAATACCACGACAAATTTGTCATGACTTTTTTGTCATTGTCAGATTTTGACAAATTTGTCATTTTCAGATGTTGACAAATTTGTCGTGACATACGCAGCAATAACTGTGTTTTATTATCCCATATGAATATATGATTGATCTGTATTCGATAACAATATAACAATAACAATAATTTTTGACCTCAATTTAAATCTGCTAACATTATGCAGCTATTAATGATGTCGATTGGGCACTACACTAAATTGCATTACCTATAGATTCGTTATTACTTTCACTTCAAGAAAAAATATTAAGCATTTTAAATCGTACTTGTCACTTCACTCTCAATTCTTGACCGACCGAGACTCAAACGCCTGTCGGAATTGTCAATTACAGACTGACAAAATTGTCAATTGTATGATTTTATCTGTCCCATAAAAGAATTGTCACAACAAATTTGTCAGAGAATTCATTACAATTCTCGAAAAATTCCTGACAATTCATTGTCATGACACATTTTTTATGAAACCAAAACTTGACAATATTGTAGATAGGCTATTTTGCGACAATTCTACAAAATTGTCTAATTATTTATGAAACAGAAATTTGACAATTGTCGGATTGTCAGTTTACAAATTGTCACCTGTCACCTGTCGCATTGTCAATTTTTATGAAACAGGGCCCTGGACTGTCTAACTAAAGGAACATTCACATGGGAGCGAACGAACAAATTGATGAAATGTGAACAAACATCTTTTTAAGCATTTATGAACTAAAAATTCCACATTTTACTATTCCAAGAGTAGAATAATTAATTATCCAATCAAAATGTATTAAGAAAACCAGTTTATAAACAGTTTAAATAACAAAATTTCAAATTCCAAACTTTTTGCCGCGAACGAAAACACCCTGGCGCGAATAGTCAGTATATTTACAATCCACATCATTTAAATCGCGTTCCACAAAGTCGCGAATAAAAAATTCGTTCGAATTTAACCTTATTCCAAGAGGAGGATATCTTTGAATAATAAAATGTGCAATTTTCTGTTTATAAATCCATAAAAAGTTGTTTGTTCGCACTTCATCAGTTCGTTCGTTCGCTTCCATGTGAAGGATCCTTAACACCAACTGACTAATTATTGCCTAAACTCCTCCACTCCAAGACGAGCATTAAAAAAAACATGAGGCGTGCCTGCACTAAATTCGAAGGCTCCTCTTTCGTAGCATATTTTTAGGATGCAACTTCCAGTGCTAATGATGTTACCATCATGATTGCTTTTCAATTGTACCTAATTCCATTTCCTACATCGGTTTGTACAGGTAATTTATTTATTTTATAAATGATAAACTATTTTAATATATTTAAACGCTTTGTCGGTCTAAAGCGTTGCATAAAATATGTTTAAATCGTTTAAAAGTAAAAAAAAATTGTTTTGGTTTTGAATAAATAAACAATGTTGTTTCTTGGATTATACTCTTTTTTAACTGTGTAAAGTTCTTTAAATTATTGTTAATATTAAATTTATTTAGCAGCATTACATTATCCCAAATACCAATAGCGGACCCAACTCACCTAATCTCAGACATTCTCAATAACCCTCTGCGATATTGCAGAAAATTTTAGCGGCATAAAACGCTCCATTCGCGACGGGAAAGAGCTCGTCAAGACTGGTTGGGTTGGGTCTATGTTATAGATGTGATAACATATTCAGCAGACAGTGGTCTAACTGGTATTGCCATTAATGCATCCTCGATGACTTCGAAAGCCCAGGAAATCAAACTAAGACATCAAAGTCTTTTAAGTTTTGTATATGGTTGGTTATACGATTTTGTCAATATGAGTTGCATTGGGTTACAGCACATAAGAAACTCGATGCAACACGTTTTCTTTATTTTTAGTTAGGAATTTAGGTTTTTTTTACGTTTTTACTTAACAAATGTATTTATTTTTCAAAATATGTATTTAATTATTTAATGTCGCTTAGCTTCTTTTGTGTATATTTTTCCGCTGATCTGTCGAATTTGTATGTCTAGTAGGGTTCAAATTGTCGCCGCTAGGGTACACACTCAATTTTTCAATAATGTGAAAGTTTTATTCGCAATTTGTAAGTGAAATTGGTATGGTAAATATTTACACACATATTAAGACATTTTCTACACCTTAAAATTGCACTTTGGTCCGTTTAAATATTGTAATTTTGTAGAGCATTTAGGTTCGTTTTCTTACGACTTTTGAGAATTCTTCGTAAGCTAGCCACAAGTCTTTATAAGAGACGACATCAAACAGTTTTGAATTTGACTCTAATGAAACACTTATCCGCACTATCCCAAACCCAAGTTCGATTTATTAAGACTACAATAGGTTGATGGAAATGCGTATCAAAAAGATCAAAGGGATATAAAATAAAAAACAAGTAAAAGTGTTATCATCGGCCTGGCCGATGCTTTGATACCCTCCACTGAATAAAAGTCCTTCAAAATGTTTGCCACGCGAGTTAGTATGTGTCTAACATTAGTTTTGTATGGGAGGTAGCAGAACTACTTTACCGACATAGACAATTTTCAATACCAACCTGACGACGGTTAAAAAAAGTCCTTTCATAAAATTTCATTCACCTAAGTCGATTCGTTTGGACGCTAAGGTGTTTTCAACAGACAGAGAGATACATGAGTCGAATATTGGCTTTGTATGGGAGGTAGCAGAACTACTTGACCGACATGGATCATTTTTAATACCAACCTGACAACCGTAAAAATAAGACCTGTCACTCAATTTCAGTCGCCTAGGTCTATTCGTTTGGACGCTATCGTGATTTCAACAGGCGGAGAGACACATGGGTCTACTAATGGTTTTGTATGGGAGGTACCAGAACTACTTGACCGACATAGCCCATTTTCAATACCAACCTGACGACGGTAAAAAGAAGTCCTCTCACCAAATTTCAATCGCCCAGGTCAATTCGTTTGGACGCTATCGTGCTTTCAACAGACAGACAGACAGACGGACAGACAGACAGACAGACAGACAGACAGACAGACAGACAGACAGACAGACAGACAGACAGACAGACAGACAGACAGACAGACAGACAGACAGACAGACAGACAGACAGACAGACGGACATGGCTAAATCGATTCAGAATGTGATCCTGATTCAGAATATATATACTTTATAGGGTCTCCGGTGAATCCTTCTTGGCGTTACAAACGTAATGGCAAAGTGAATATACCTTCCTGTGGAGGGTATAACAACAAGTAAAAGTGTTATCATCGGCCTGGCCGATGCTTTGATACCCTCCACTGCATAAAAGTCATGCAAAATGTTTGCCATGCGAGTTAGTATGGTAGGTAGCAGAACTACTTTACCGACATAGACAATATTCAACACCAACCTGACGACGGTTACAAAAAGTCCTCTCACAAAATTTCATTCACCTAAGTCAATTCGTTTGGACGCTATCGTGCTTTCAACAGACACAGATATATGAGTCAAATATTGGCTTTGTATGGGAGTTAACAGAACTACTTGACCGACATGGACCATTTATAATACAAACTTGAAGGCCATAAATATAAGACCTCTCATAAAATTTCAGTTACCTAAGTCGATTCTTTCCGACGCTATTGTGATTTCAACAGACATAGAGAGACGTGGGTCTAATAGTGATTTTGTATGGGAGGTACCAGAACTACTTGACCGACATAGCCCATTTTCAATACCAACCTGGCGACGGTAAAAAGAAGTCGTCTCACAAAATTTCATTCGCCTAGGTCAATTCCTTTGGACGCTATCGTGCTTTCAACAGACAGACAGACAGACAGACGGACAGACAGACAGACAGACAGACAGACAGACAGACAGACAGACGGACATGGGTAAATCGATTCAGAATGTGATCCTGATTCAGAATATATATACTTTATAGGGTCTCCGGTGAATCCTTCTTGGCGTTACAAACGTAATGGCAAAGTGAATATACCTTCCTGTGGAGGGTATAAAAACCAAACAAAGAGCTTACCGCTGAGTAAGTAAATAGCAAAAAAAAAAAATATGAGAATTTGCAACAAAAACAGAAACGCAAAGTTACCAGTCTGGAAAAATAAGGGATGCACCAAAATTACTGCAGTTTACGTTTGTTCTTGTTCTGCTGACGTTTTGCCACGACTCCGTCTATACTTCATCGATTTCTTATTAAAGAAAACATGTGTGTTTCCCAACATCGTAGAAGATAAAAGTGGATACCTATTTCCCCATTTTGATTTACCGTACGAAGTGCACAATAATCTGCCAAAAAAAAAGTATTTCCCACAAATGACCCCGACGTGATTTGAACACGCAACCTTCTGATCTGGAGTCAGACGCGCTACCGTTGCGCCACGGAGTCATATAAAGTAGCACCTGCTTTATAGTCATTTGACATTTATCATACGTCGTAATCGAATTAATTGGGTTAGCACTTGTTTATCAGTAGGTGCACTTAGTGCCGTAATTAGGGCGGTGCCAGCGGTGCCCACGCACAGGGCGTAGCCCCAGAAGGGCGCAAAAATGACCAGGACAAACTTTTAGGTAATTCGCGTTGAAAGATCTTTAAACTCTGACACTCGTAAGTCTCGCAACATTACAAACCCAAATAAGATAAGTTTACTATAATAAAAATATATTATACCCATAAAAAGGTTGCAGGTGTCATGTATGTATGACATTTAAATTTTTATACCCTCCACAGGAAGGTATATTCACTTTGCCATTACGTTTGTAACGCCAAGGAGGATTCACCGGAGACTCTATAAAGTATATATATTCTGAATCAGGATCACATTCTGAATCGATTTAGCCATGTCCGTCTGTCTGTCTGTCTGTCTGTCTGTCTGTCTGTCTGTCTGTCTGTCCGTCTGTCTGTCTGTCTGTCTGTCTGTCTGTTGAAAGCACGATAGCGTCCAAAGCAATTGACCTAGGCGAATGAAATTTTGTGAGACGACTTCTTTTTACCGTCGTCAGGTTGGTATTGAAAATGAGCTATGTCGGTCAAGTAGTTCTGGTACCTCCCATACAAAACCACTATAAGACCCACGTCTCTCTCTGTCTGTTGAAATCACGATAGCGTCCGAACGAATCGACTTAGGCAACTGAAATTTTATGAGAGGTCTTATATTTATGGCCTTCAAGTTTGTATTAAAAATGGTCCATGTCGGTCAAGCAGTTCTGTTACCTCCCATACAAAACCACTATTGAACACACGTCTCTCTCTGTCTGTTAAAGCACGATAGCGTCCAAACGACTTAACTTAGGTGAATTAAATTTTGTGAGAGGAATTTTTTTAACCGTCGTCAGGTTGGTATTGAAAATTGTCTATGTCGGTAAAGTAGTTTTGCTACCTACCATACAAAACTAATATTAGACACATACTAACACGCATGGCAAGCATTTTGCATGACTTTTATGCAGTGGAGGGTATCAAAGCATCGGCCAGGCCGATGATAACACTTTTACTTGTTTTTTGATTTAAAATGCAATCCATTTCGCGTCAGTCGAGAAACCGAAATTACATCGAAAAAGGTGTTTTCCTACCTCTCATGAATCTATGTAGGTACCTATACACACTACGCAATCACAATCCCGCACACAATATCCAATGCACTAGCTTAAATTGTTCAAACTGTTCATATCAATTAAAATTGGCGATGTAAAAGAATATTCACATAAGAATGAACGAATAATAGGTGCGAGCATTTACATATATGTATGTACCTATAAAAAAAATTGCTCATTTTACTAGTGCAAAAGTACCTAGAATAAAAAATAATCCATCAAAATATGGGAAAAACAAGTTTGAAAAGAGTTTAAACAACGAAATTTCGATCTAAAAATTTACTTTGCTATGAGGAAAGCCCGTAAACGTAGAGTAAGACGGCTCTCAGATTTAGGCAACAAGCAGTAAGCAACTAAGCAACTAGTAACTATCAACAAGCAATATGCAAATTTGTTTTAACCTATTCTCACATCGACGCAAAAAGATTGCCTGAAATTTCTTCCTATCAGGAATATTTTTCTACAACTTCAAGGAATTTTGTGTTGAAAACAGGATCGTCCGACATATTTTCCAAAACTTTGTAGAACGTAGTAATCACAAATATTGCTACTAGGAAGCTTGTTGCTTTTCAATATGCGCTGTGTATCGCTAGCGATAATTATTGCCGCAATCAGCAACATTTTTCGTAAATGCGATATTGAGCTGCTTTGGTGTGATTCTGATTCAATTCAAAGTAAATTAACTGTGAGGGATAATATTGCTGGTTTCCTATTGCCAGTTGCTTATTCATTGTTGCATTGACATACTATACATGGACTGCTAGTAAAATGTCAGTTTCATAGAAACCTGCGAGGAAAAATTAAGCAAACATAAGCACTAGCCCTTTTGGTTCAGTGCGACGAAAGTAGGAGAGAAGTTTGAACTTCTGCTCGCCATTGCTATTTTTTACATAGAACACAGTGCCATCCACTGTAGAAACATTGCAACTGCGCAAAAATAACGACATACATATTTTGGCAAATATATTTGTTTTGTTTGCCTAAAGTTAATATATATTTAATTCTAACAAGTAAACTAAACAAAAATTTAGATATCCGAAAAATCTGTATATTTTTCGAGGGCGCAAATATAGAAGCTCGCACAGGGCGCATAAAATCCTATAGTTACGGCACTGGGTGCACTAAATGCCTATCAATTCAATTAATTAGGTAACTCATAAAATAAGTATCGAAAGAAACTACCTATAGTACTTCCATCAAGTAAATAACATAACTTAAGAGATAATGATTGAGATTAATTATCGTCTGATAGATTACTATCAAGTCCTGATTAGGTATAGGTACTCGTTCTAATCACAGAAAGACTGCGCAAAGCTATAAAAGCAACCTGTATGCCAGCGCCTCTATTCAGTTAATGATTAAAATGAAGTTCTTCGCTTTGGTATGTGCGCTTGCGGTTATCGGTGCAAGTTGTGCCGAAAAAGTGCGCTATGATAACTATGCAGTGTACAAAGTGTTAATTGAAAACGAGGAGCAACTGTCGATTGTAAAGCATTTAACTGAGCTCACTAGTGGGGTAAGATGGAAGTACCGTACCTACGGTAAATTGGATTTAAATTGACTCTGTAACTCGTTTTTGTTCAGTATAATCTATGGAAGCCCTTCAGTGGACTGGGGAGTGATCTTCATATCATGGTTAGCCCAAAGGTCATGAAAGGCTTTAAGACTTTGATGAAAATGTATGGATTTCCAACAGAGCTGTTGGTTTCCAATGTACAAAGGTGAGTTGAGTTGTATCATAAATAATATAATTTGCCGAAAATTACGCCTTTGTAGTATGTATAATTAGAAGCAATAAAAGTGTCGTTCTGGTATTTAATCTAAAATGGGGATAATTGGGTGAAATAAAGTCAAGTGCAGCGTTATCATAGTTAAAACGTTTTTACAATTAACCGGCGACCTTCCGTTATCGTGTGGAAAAACCTTATAGTGTAAAATACTGCTCAACATATTTGAGGTTTTAGGTTTATTTTGGTAAATCGAAATCAAATGACAGGCCAACGCTTTGATACCCTCCACTGCTGCATATAGCATACAAGAGTCATGCAAAATGTAACGTAAATGTAATTTTTTTTTTATAATAGACACGCGCTAAAGAGGGTATGACCACTCTTTTAATGTAGGGTGAACTACACAGCGCGGGCGTTAAGGAAATGAGGATAGATATGATAGGAGATACCGATGCACATTAGTTTTAAATGGGGGGCTGAATTCAAATCTATAAAAATAAGGAGACTATCCCGGTAGGTACACAGTATTCAAACGCTAGCTATGTACAGTACACTGTGCAAACCATAGCTTTAACTTTCCTAGTAAGCCTCACTTTATGCGCAAAACTATTCAGGTTAACGCTGCTCTTATCAAATTTCCTACAGAACAAATTCTTAGATTTTGTTTCTGCAATCGACCGCACAAAAGAATTTCTGAATTCTCATAAGAACTTCAGAGAAAATGCTGAAGATTTTTTCAGGGAGGCTTTTCAATTCGCATCCCAACTTGCCGAGGACTTATTTGAAGTCGAATTAAGAGCTCGAAGAACTTCACTGAAACGAACAACGCATTCCAATCCAGAAACCTCTCCTTCTGAAGCCCATTTTAGAGTGTCGATACTGATTTCTTGCATAAATTCGTTAATATAAAATCCTATACGGACGGATTCGTGGTCAACGAAGACGTTCTACCATCGTTTCAAGCTCTTCTCCCAGGTTTAGCTGCAGTTGAGCGAGTGAACGAAATGGAATAGTTAACATGTTACTTTGATATGCAATTCCGCTGTCTTAAGTTCACTTGCTATGATATCAGATAAGGTGATTGATCTCATGTCAAAAAAAAAATCAAGACGTCTTCTGCTTTGAAAAAAATATGTGTAAACAAATTATTTAAGTACATTATGTTCGTTTAAGTACATACGATTTAAAAACTAATAGGAATCAATGAATTGGAATATGTGTACACAGGTTTTTGTTTCGTAAGATTTGGAAGTAAAGCTTAGTACGCTGCTCGAGCTAAATTTTAGCTCCCATACAAAATTCTCTCCCAAACTTAGCTGAGCTAAATTTAAGCGAATCAATTTAGCCGAGCGGTACGCTGCTTCAGCTAAAAAATCAAATATTCATTTCAGACTGTACTGGATATATCTGTCACAATTTAGCGCGCCCATTAATAGTTCGGCACATTTTTCAAGCTAAATTTGACAGCTGTTGGGTTTTTTTTCTGTTGTGATTTTGCGATGCCCAAAAATAAATAAGAATGAGTTTTTTCAATGAATCCCTCGATTATAAATCCTTTGAAAGTGAAAATTTTGAGATCAAAGAATAGCAGACAAGGAAAAAAGAAAATGCAACGAAAATAAAACATTTTTCGTGTCCATGAAATTTTGAAGAAAATCATTTTCTACGAACATCTGTTTTCTGTGACACTTTTATCCACAACGCACTCCATGTCAAAATTTAACTAGGATTTTAGCTAATGTTTGGAGAAAGATATTGGAGAGCAGCTAAAATTTAGTTTCGCTCGAGCAGCGTAGGTACTAAGCTTAAGCCTATAAAATTTTTACAAACTAACCTGAACAAATTTAAACAAAAACATTAATAAACAATTTTTAAATATTTACCATATTTTCTTGTTATGTTCTAACCACGACTTTACGGTATCGTTGCTATCCGTCCTGTGCGGGAAACGTCTGAGACAGTTTTTCTAGATTGTTGCGGTTTTTCATTTTTTCATCTTCATCTGTAATTTGAAATTAACAGAGCTTGAAAGTGTGAATTTTATTCCCGTTTTTTGGTATTGATTTTGAATCGAAACCTGTTGCTTCTGAATTCTGCAACATAATAAGTACGTTCCTTTACTTTGAGTCAAAATAGAAAAAATTGTCAAGATGTTTTTATTTTTACTGACTTTTGAGAAGAGAAAAAAAAGCTATACCTACATTATTTTCCCGCCTTCTGATCAGGGCTGACTTTATGCGACTAAAGTTGCATTTTGCCCCTTTTTTTCTTTCTATCCCCAAAGAGACGACTTTTCCAAAATTGTCCATATTTGCCCCTTTTCTGTATTTCGTTGATAGTTCTTCCCATTTTGGAAAAAAAAAACACCCTTTTGTATGAAATACGAAATGTGACATAATAAATGCTTCACGAAACTACTTCACAATTAATTGGGATCCGAATGCGTCCTTTTTCTATCAGCCAGAGGTATCAGCTATTAGCTATTTATGTCCTATTGTCATAAGTTTAGGCATTAACAATTTAGCTATAACCATGTTCAATGCAACAATAAGATAGAACGAGATGAAAATATGCGTAAGCCACTTAACTTTAGTGAACTCCCTCGTTCTTTTTCTGACGTTTGTGGGCAAATTAGTATTGCCCCTTTTTCTACGCAAATCCCCTTTTTTTTGCGACTTTTTCAAAATCTTTGAAGTCAGCACTGCTTCTGATACTATTTTCATACCAATCTGTTTTTCATTTCGCATGAAATCAAAAGACATATGCAAATAGTCGTTAAACCTTACACGTCAAGTTACACGCGTTTCAAATCGCATCTTTCAATTTTCAGGCGACTGGACTGACAGTTGTTTCAATTCTTACTCAAAGAAATTTATTGAGTTGAGTAAAAACTAGTATGATTCCAAGTGGAGAGGTAAAAAATTCGTAAGATTTAAAACCTATTATTGTCATACTAACTTTGGTAATTGACAAAAGAAAGGTTCGGAAACACTAAATGCAAAAATTACGATGTAATCACTTTAAGAATATAAAATATTTTTCTGAATTGCTCGACAATGAATATAGAATGCCATCAGGGACTTTTATACCATTCAAAAAAGAGATGTATTTCTCTTCCCCCGGCAGTGGAACGACTTTTGCTTATGTTTGAACCCCTCAAAAAATATTTCGAATACGTCAAAAACCCACCGAAAATTTTACATATATATATATTTTTTTGTTTTGGGTTGTTTAATGCGAAAATGAGAAAAACTTTTTCCAATATTTTCAAAATCCGTCCATCCCAAAATTCAAGTAAATTACACAACCTTTTTTTTGTCGCCAAAAAAATTCCCAAACAAAATTTCCAAAATCCCAGAAATTGATTTTATTTATCTTTTCCCTCTCCCACAATTTGGAAATCTCTTTGATTTAAGATTTGATTTATGTGTCAGAAGAAGTACCCTAAAGCGGTGAATGAAAAAATCTTTTAACAAATAGTACGCGCATTTTAGTTCTAGTTTTGTACTTTTTTTTTGTAGTTCATATTTTGTTCGGAAATGCCCGATAACTACTATCTTCAAATGATTTTTGGCAAACCTATCTTAGAGTCATGAAAAAGCGTTAGTATTGATTTCAAACATTTATAGCTAAATTTGGTTTTAAAAATCATTTAAAAATTATGTATTTCTGTTTTTTTAATAACCTAAACTTTGTAAGCTTTACCGTACTAGGTCCAATGTCCACTCCTAAGTCGTTTTGACCACTAAGCGTATTTAACTTGTAATAAAATAAATCACAAGGAGCAGAAAATAACTACCTTTCTTCAACTTCAACTCAAAAATACAGGCTTTTTCAATAAGAGCGCTACAAAAGTTTTTTTTTTAAATAAAACAAAAACTTTATTCTTTATACTTTATTCCTGATGTGAAAGTACGTTCGATGCCATTATGTATGGAACTCGATTTCTTTTGCATGGCCACCACGAGCACGCTTGCAGAATTCTAGACGCCAATTTTCCAATTTTCGACGGTTTTCAAGCATAAATCGGCCGATACTGCTGCAATTTCACGTTCGATATTCGTACGAAGTTCATCAATCGTCGCTGCAGCAGTATCGGCCGATTTATGCTTGAAAACCGTCGAAAATTGGGTTGGCTTGTTGGCATAGACCATAGACTTGACGTAGCCCCACAGGAAATATTCAGTTCTTGCGTCAATTTAATCTTGTAAGGATGTAGGCCAAGATCTTTTCGCAAAATTCGCCACAACGACGTCACAAAGATGCCCAACGCTTGAGAACGACGTGTGAGAGACACATTTGGACTTTCTTCAACTGAAGCCTCAGCGGCAGCAATATTCTCGACACTACGGGCACTTCTTTGTCTCACTGGCACGGGAACATTTTGTACTGTGCCTGTGGATTAAAATTTTTCCACTACACGCTCAATTGTTGATCTTTCTAGGACGACCATAAATTGGACGTAACGCTCTTAACGTTGAGGCCAATGACTCCGAATTTCGGTAGTAAATTTTAATAATAATTTCGACTCGTTGTTGGCTCATTTATCTTTCCATCATGAAATAGCAAACCTTACTGAAGAGAAATGTCAAAAGAGCGGCAAGAAATTCGGCATCGTTTGCTGTCCCTGTCGCTCTACTTTTGTAGCGTCCCTATTGAAAAACCCGTTATAAATAACGTACATTTTTGTCGAAGAGCTGATGTCTTATATGAAATTAAATTTTTAATTTAAAGCTAAAATCTTAACAAATCGTATTGAAATTCTACAAATCTTAAAAATTTCTTTAAAAACGAGTGGAACATAATTCCCCCGGTCGCGTTTTCTGAAGCTACATATGTAAGTACCCCGCGACTTCGCATTCACATATTTTCAATCTCATACGAAATTTGAAAAAATGCTCTCCAATTTGGTGTTTTTTTAGATTTTCAGTGTCAAACCCAACTAGAGAGAAGCGTTGTTACTCCTCGCTTTCCCACTCAGTTAATGGACTGTAACGAATTAGGTGATTGTGATTGAATTCCTTTGGGTGAATGAATTCTTTGTCCAAGTCAATTTGTGGTACAGTCGAAGCATTTTTCTTCAAAAAGTTATAGTGAGCGGACCCTGTACGCCATCTAACGTTTTTTTTTTTTCAACTAGTGCTTATTTCGCGAATGGTAACATCATGTAAAATCATGTCTGATTTGACAGATAATTAGTTTTATCCTTCCGTCGAACCAGCGTTACCGATTTGGCGACTTTTTTTTATCTCTGGAACCCCGGCGACGACTTTTCAAAAATTCTATGTTTTTGACACTTTTTACAATATTGGCGACTTTCGGGCGACTATTTCCATAAAAGACATCCTAAAACCAGTTGAACAACTAAAAAAAAAAATATTCTCTTTATCCATAATTAACACTTTCCAATATCATTCCAATGTCAAGTAGTTAAGTATGATTTGCTTTACCTCTGCCCCCTTATTTTTGCACCTTTAAATATGCTGTTCCTTTACTTTTAAATTTTACGAATTTTTACTATTATTCTTAACTATTAATGCGAAAAATTCGTAAAAAGGAGCGGCTTCGAGAGAGCAAGATATTACCCCTCCATTGAGAATCTTACAAACTTTTCATTCAACGAATTTCTGGTAGCGTAATGCGAGAAACAGATTGGCACAGCAACAGCAACAGCAACTTTGACAGCCACAGCGCACTTTTTAGAGCCCCTGCTTTTAAATGGCTGAAGTTACATTACCACAGCAACATCGACATCGACATCGACGTTAGAGCTAAGTCCTAAATTCAATGTTGCTGTGCAACGGCTACCAACACCACGGTGACTTTTTCAGTTCTCTCAACTTTCGAATGCTGACATACTGAAGGTGCAGCATCATTACCAGATATAGACAAAAAAAGTTTCAGCAGTTTACAAATAATTATTCTTATAATAAATTATTTATAAAATACTATTTTAATTTTTTTTTTGATTTAGATTGCCTTTCATTTTCGATTGGCAAAAGAAATCAATTCTTTTTTGTGATCTGCAGGCGTCAAATTATTTAGAATATGATTTTGAATTCTAGTTTTACTATATTGCAATGTGAAAACGAGTTATCTACTAATTCAATCGTCGTGAGTTGTATTAAAATTAATGTTTGACAAGCTATTAAAAGAAAAGTCATGTACCTAATATCATTTTTATTTCGCTTTTACCATTTATTTTGGAAGATATGAAAGGTAATCTGGCAATGCTGCGTTGCAATCAACTCTCAACAAATTTTGTTTTCCTCCCTTGACAAAGTTGCTGTCGATGTTTCCAATGTGTTTCATGCGACTTCTGCTGTTGAAGTTGCTGTTGCTGTCAAAGTTGCTGTTGCTGGTGCTGTGGTAATCTGTTTCTCGCATAAGAATTGAAAAAAAAAAAATAATGTTAAAAGGGAAGTCACAGACTACGTAACCACGGTCCTAGACTTCAATATTAAATACAAGACCAGTATTCCCGACCGACAGCAATGGGAAGAGAATACGGTTATAGACAAAAATACGCTAAAAGTATACACAGATGGGTCGAAGACAGAGGACGGAGTAGGAGCCGGGATTTTCTCGGTTTCATTCTCCCTAAACCAGTCTTTCAGACTACCAAATAACTGTAGTGTCTTCCAAGCAGAAGTTATGGCTATTCGCGAAGCCGCTGAACTACTGAAGGTGAGATCGATCGACAGTCAAGCAGCCATTAAAGCACTCGAATCACCCATATTAAGATCCAAATTGGTCAGGCACTGCCGCAAATCTTTAAATGAGATCGCGGATAGGTGCACGTTAACGCTGTGCTGGGTCCCTGGCCATAGAGATATACCAGGTAACTGTAAAGCAGACGAACTAGCAAGGAACGGCACGAAAATGGAACTCTCTACTGGTAAAGGAGAACCCCATGTGCCAATTAAAACGGTAAGATACAACATCTCCACACTAGCACTGCAACAGGCTAGTGAGAGATGGCGGGAACTTGACACCTGCAACCATGCAAAACAGACCTGGCCACGAATAAATCGGCGCAGGACAAAGGTCCTGTTAAACGTCAGTAGAACACATATCGGAACTCTTGTCGGAGTACTAACAGGCCACTGTATACTAGGAAGACATGCCGCAAGGCTCGGAGTTATCGCTAATGACTTCTGTCGCAGTTGCATGGATGAGGAGGAGGAGGAAACTCCGTTCCACCTACTATGTGACTGCCCGGCGCTATCCTCGATTAGAAAGCAGACTCTAGGAGAGTACTTCTTCGGGGAGCTTGCTGATATTGCCGAAACGGATATCAACAAAATACGGAAATTTCTCCAAAATTCGAAATGGTTCCAAGAGTAACGGAAATAACTGACTCTGCATGTGGTATCACAATGGACATTACTTGGTCTAAGTGAATTACTCCGTATTAACGGATAATTGCCACCTAACCTAACCTAACCTAAGAATTGAAAAAGCTGTCAGCCACCTAAAAAATTGACAGAAATTTATCGTCCTATTTAGCATATGCGTGAAATTACAATTTGCATTTGTGGTTTGACTTCATCAAAAATATGTTCGATTAATCCCGAATCACTTCGCCGGTAGATGAATCAGCTAACATTGCTAACAAATTAGTAAATTATTCGCCTTTATCAGACACTTTAAAGACCTTTTTACCACTGCAATTTATGAATTGACAAAAAGGTCACATCAGGTCAAAGCGTTCCCTAACTTTTTCGTAAGTTTCTCCTGCTGAGAAAGACTTTATCCCCATTGACATTTTGACAGTCTTTTCCATTCTTACTACAAAAGTAAAGAAAAAACCTAATAAACATGTTTTGTTGAAAATACTACATTGAGTATTAAGTTTTATTTATATTACGCCCCTTTTTAAACTCTTGGGGACATTTTTTGGCGACTTTATAATTTTGGCCATCGGTAACGCTGCGTCGAACGAATATGGTTGTGTATACGCTTGAACAACGCTGGGAAATATTGCGACATTACTTTGAAAATGTTGGTAATGTTGCAGAATGTGTGCGAAAATTGCGTACGGATTTTGGAAGAAGAGAAACACCGTCAGCTCCGTATGTTCGTTATCTTGTGAAAAAAGTGAAAGAAACTGGAATCCTCATCGATAAACCAAAGCGTGAAAAGCCAAAAACAGTGCGTACACCCGAGAAAAAACTGTTTCGTGCGGATTTTGGTCCAGAGGCATAATTGGGCCATTTTTCTTTGAAAATGAGCAAGGAGTGGCCGTTTCAGTCAATGGCGACCGTTATCGGGCCATGTTGAACGAATTTTTGTTCACAAAAAATGAAGAGGAGGATATTGGCAACATTTGGTTTCAACAGGACGGCGCTACGTACCACACAGCCGAAGCTGCACTCGATGTTTTGCGCCCTGTTTTTGAAGATCGCATTATCAGCCGCAGAGCTGATGTCGTTTGGCCACCGCGGAGCTGCGATTTGAAACCGTTGGACTATTATTTGTGGGGTGCCGTAAAAGATAAGTGTTACGCCGACATGCCAGAGACAATTGACGCTTTAAAGGACAATATTCATGAAGCCATTGGTGAAATACAGCTGCACACAATCGATAATGTACTTAAAAATTGGACCGATCGTGTAGGCTACTGCATGGCCAGCCGAGGCAGCCATTTGAATGAAATTATTTTCCATTATTAACCGGAAGGATTTTACTTTCAAATAAAAAAAGAAATTTGAGAAAATATTCATTATTTTTTTTTTATAGCATTTTCAAAAAAAAAAAAAAGTTATTTGGTGGACCCTTTACTTTAGGGAGTATTGCTTGATGACCAATTACAGTTCACCACGGACTGTAGTGACTCCTTAGTAAAGTGTTTAGTTCTTTCTGTTTGTTGTACATTTTGGTCAAACTTGCATAACGCGGAAACGAGCAGAGCTAAGTCGATTTTTTTGTACGAAACAAAAATATATGATCTTTGTTGGTCTGTGCAAAAAATTCGCAGACTTTGAGCTGCAAACTGATTTTGAGTTTGAATATGGTCCAATATTGCACAACCCTAAGAACTTATTCCTTGGCGAGTGAAGAAATCCATTAGCATCACCTTAAACTGAACCACGACATCGCCGGAAATACCTCACGTTCCTTTAAACTGGTTTGCGGATTTCAATTCTGTCGTGCTGTGCAAAATTTGTTCGCAAATCTATCTGAGAATTGTATTTGATGGTCTAACTCCTAGGCGAATGAAATTTTGTGAGAGGACTTCTTTTTACTGTCGTCAGATTGGTATTAAAAATGGGGTGTGTCGGTCAGTTATAGTTCTGGTATTTCTATGGTAAACATTTTGAATGACTTGTATTCAGTGGAGGGTTTCAAAGCATTATCGGCCTGATACCACTTTTACTTGATTTTAATTACTTTCTTAATTTTATAAAATGTTTTCTTTAAGTCTTATAGATGAAGAAGCCAGCTATGTGTCACCAGATGCGACATTTGGCTGGAACTCATATCATAGCCTTGATGAAATCAATGCATGGCTCGATGAAATTGTCGCCCGAAACCCCGACATTGTGTCGTCCTTCGTCATTGGTAAATCGTTTGAGGGACGCGATATACGCGGTATTAAAATCTCCTATAAGACTGGAAACTCGGGAGTCTTCATTGAATCCAATATTCATGCCCGTGAATGGATCACTTCGGCCACTGTTACCTACTTCATCAATGAGCTGCTTACCTCAAAACGTGCTGAACTTACAAATTTAAGGGAAAACATTGATTGGTACATCATTCCGGTGTTCAATGTGGACGGTTTTGTGTACACCCACAACACGGTTGGTATTTCCATTGATCTATATCTAGACTTTAGTAGCATGCAACTGCTTATATGTTTTTTAGGACCGCATGTGGCGTAAGACCCGTCAGCCAGTTTCCACCTCAAAATGCATTGGCGCCGATGCCAATCGCAACTTTGACTCTCACTGGATGGAAAATAATGGTGCATCATCGAATGCCTGCTCCGAGACATATGCCGGAGCAGTACCTTTCTCGGAGCCTGAATCTCGAGCTCTTCGGGACTTTGTTACCAGCATTAAGGACAAAATCGGTGTTTATCTGTCATTTCATTCGTATGGTCAGTATTTGTTGTGTCCCTATGGTCACACAAAGGATGAATTTCCTCCAAACTATAATGACCTACTGGAAATAGGAAAGGCTACGGCAGATGCCATCAAGAGTCAGGTTTTTGGAACAGAGTATACTTATGGATCGACAGCAAGTGTCCTGTGTAAGTTTACTTCAATTTGGTATTTGTATGTAAATCAATAGATAATGAACAATTTGTTTGCAGATGTCGCGTCAGGAAGCACTGTTGATTGGGTCTATAATAAGCTTAATGTGGACGTCGGCTTCACTTTGGAGTTCCGAGACCAGGGTCGGTATGGCTTTGTCCTACCACCGGTATATATAATACCAAATGCTAAAGAGACAATTGAAGGACTGATAGCACTTATTGATAAGTCGAAGAGCCTGAACTATCTATAAATGCAAAGCGCCATCTGTGTAACATGTTTGTTTACTAATAAATCTTAATTTTCGTTAAAGTATTTTATGTAGGATGTCAACAAGTCGTCCATTTTGTAGCCTTGGGTTGTGCTGCAGAGTAGTTTGGAAGCCCCAATCATGTTTCCAAAGCGAATGTGGAAGAATGTATTGCCAGAGCTCCAGAAGTTCAGCTCCGTGTAGTCGTACTTTTGAAGAATATCCTAGAAAGCACAGAAACAGTTGAAGCACGGTCTATATTGATATATAAATCGTAATAACGTACCTTGCTCCTGGGGTCGATAATGCTGAACCCATGTCTATTAATGGCAATCAGAATAGTCTGTGGTAGATTCTGGTCGTTGGTCTGCTCGACAAGGAAGAATGTGGATCCAAATGTGGGGAACTTAGATATCTCCTCAAGGAACATGCTCTTTCCTTCAGCTTCATTTATATCGCCGAGAGTGGTTAACGCCTTTGAGATACCACTCTTCCAGTCGGCACTCTTCTGTAGGGGAATGACATCTTCCGGGACCAACTTTGGCAGAACATCATGAATTCTTTTCAAGGGGATCATGTTGTCTGCAAACTGAATACGGTACAAGATGGCAGCGATGCTCGTGCCTAGCTCCTTTGAAACTTTGTAGTAGCCGTTCAGATATTTTCGGATTTCCTGTGAATAGTAGAAGATGTGATCGGCATTGAGATCCTTCCCTGGGATAGTCTCGAGCCACAGCTTTTTCATGAAGAACAGCTGGTACTGACAGTGAATTTGTTGCTCAGAGGAGCGCGTTGGCATACTCTGCTTCATCCATAGCACCAGTTCGCTGATGAAGTCAAAGATGTATTCGTTCTCTGGGATAGAGAACACCTTGTCGCCGATTTTCACAAACAAACTGAATCCCACCCAGAATTTCAGGTGCAAACGTTTGGCTATTGTATCACAGAGCTCCGAACCTCGGGTGTGCGACTGTATTTCAAAGGCCTCGACAGTATTGTCGGGGAAGTAGATCTGAAGTGGATTTAGATAGTCAGTGAGTCCAAGTTTTAGATATAAGTTTTTTACATACCTTATGATAGATTTGCATGCACCGGTTTTGAATGGCCTCAGTTTCGATAATGTATGGCGGATGTCTTCGCTGACCGCTGAGTTGAGTCTTGCGGACGCGCTTAGCAGATTCTGCTGCTAAGGGATGTGTACGTGTTCGCAAAAACTCGTTGAGTTCTTTCAGTACAATCGAACTGGGACACATGACCCCAGTTGCTAGCCACATAAGGTCCCAGCCACGCTCCTCACTGTGCAGCACTCGATTGTCTGTGAGCTGTTTCATAAGCTGACAGAAGAGCTCCTCACGAAGGTTTTCACTTTCGAGAGCCGGCCCAAAGATGCGGTCGGTGTTGACTGGAAGTCTTCCTCTCGGAATGTCGCCCATGTACTGTTGAATAGATGTGCATACAAAACTTCAATTGGAAACGCTCCACTAAGTATCAGTGCTTACCTTTAAAATGTAACTGAAAATAAGTACGCCTTGTTCGAACAAGTTGCGATCACTTTGCAGCTTCTTAAGCAGCGGTGCCTTGATTGGATCGCGAGTATGCCTCCAAAGTTCCTCAGTCTTCGATCTAGCCGTGTGCATAACCTGGGATTGCTTAGATCCACTGCAATTAAGATAAAGCCTTACACTACGGTCCTCCTGTATTAGCAAACCTACCTTATGATTAACCTAAAATGATCTTTAGCAAATCTCTCCAGGGTGTACATCTTTTTTCGCTGTATCGTGTTATAATTCGCCGCAGCGTACTTCTTATTCTTGGCACCGCTTTCTTTGAAAATTTGCAAGATCGTACTCGACGGCTTTTCTAACGTGGCTAATACGTAAACAGCATCCGTAGGAAAAGCTCCAGTTTGTCCATTACAATCTCCCCGAGACCAGCGGTTCTGCATATCCATAACCATTTCACCCGTGATTCCCTTCTCAAATGCAACAAGATCGCCCTTAGCCAAGCTCAAATGGCCTTCAGTTTCGGCAGATGGCTTATAATCTTGAACCGCGACAGCATATCTGGATCGCTGCTTAAGGTTGTTGAGCATAAAATTGATCAACACGCTCACATCCTTCGATTCGAAGCATTTGAATGAAAAGTCCTCTCTTTGGACTGTGTTTATGCGTAGCTCATCAATGTGCGAGTCCTCGTCGACTTCGGACAGCACTGATAGAATTTCCGGATAAGAAAACTCGGCTAACACCTGTTCAGTCTCATCGATCAAAAAGACGCCTAGAGAATTGACGGCAATCACAAGGTTGTCGCTTAAAAGTTTTGGTCCCGTAATCCGGACGGCCTCGAAAAATCTTGAGAACATCATTGGCCATGTAAGGTGTGCAAAGATGGCTATATCTTCCTTGGCTGATGTCGGCGGAAGATTTTTCTTAGGATATTCGCTGCTGTTGAAGGCGTCGATAATTAGGCGCTCCCAGTTCTTAATGGCCTTTTCACCAGCTGCCAGGAGATCTTTCGGCACATAATCTGGTATGAGTTGAAGAAGAATCTAAAAAAAACAACATCGTAATGCTGGACTGCTACGAACAGCATAGCTTACATTGGCATCCATAGTGGATCCATATTCCGCGTAGTATTCTAGCGCACACAGCATTGCGATGTCCTTCTCGGTCTTGCAACGGTACTCGCCAAAGTTAACCCCCCTTGTTACCTAACACAAAGACGGTGAAACTGTCATGGACAAATACATTAATTACCAACCTGTTTGTAGATCAAATGTGTGGCCAATTGATCCTGTGACGGATTGAACCATGGAGTGAAGAACTCCTTTCGCAGATATAACTTCCACGGAGCCTTTCTTTCGTTTTGACCCTGTTCTTTGGCATATTGCTCACAATTCGAAATTGCGTCCATTATGTGTTCACATCCATTGCCCAAGGACATGGTCTTATCGTACAAAGATATAACGATGGAGAATCCAAAGCTATCGATCAGACCAATGTGTTCCGCTAGCTGTTCAACAGCTTCCTTAGCTATGGAGCCGGAGTCAATTTGAAGTTTCCTCATGTTTCCATCCATGAGGAAGACGTTCAGAGTGATGGGTGCCTTGTTGCGGGTAGCTTGTAACTCAAGCCATGATGGCGGCTGTGTTCGAGCTCCATTCTTAAGCGTTCGATCCAATCTCTGCTCACAATAGGGTGCATATAGCTCAGGGCCGCTGCGTATAAAGCAACGAAGATACTTTTCAAACCTTTCGCTGGGTGCAAAGCACCCAATGCACAGCGAAAGCAATATCCAACCTTTTGCAAAGGATGTTCGATTTGGATTGTTTGTCAGCTGCTTACAAATTTGGCACAGAATTTCGTCCCTAAAATGATATAGCGATTTTAAACACCTTCAGTGCTTTACAAGTTTAACCAGTTTACCTTAGTTCTGGCCGCAAAATTGCATGACCAATTATAAAGTGTAGCTTCTCTAGGTTACTGCTTCTGGTACTTAAAGTTTCATTATAATATGTGATCTCGTCGCTATTGTCTAAAGCCTTACGGAGCACATCGGGCAGCTTTGTCTTTCTTTTGAGAGTCTTTCGAATCAGTCGCTGATGATCGGTTTCTCCTAGGGAAGCTACGGCTTCTTGGAAATCCCTACTCTGAACGTGGCTTTTTGCCAAGTTCACTGTAAGCCTTTGCATAATTGATGACTTGATGTTGTCTCCTTCCTCGTCGTCGTCGTAGCCATCGTATTTCGCCTCAGCCATGTCACCCATGAAACGAAGAATCATTATCCATACGATCTATGATAATAAAGAGGAAATTGTAAGCCTTCTAGATCAGCCTCAAACCGGTCCTAGTCACTTACCTGAGCAGATATTTCATCCATAGGTAAGGGATGGTCCAAGAGGGACTTTTTTAGCGGACGCTTGCTATAATAATTTGTTGCCGTAGAGTTGAAGTATGTAGCCGCAAACTTTGAGAAATTATAGTCCGACATGTCTATGTCGACAACTTTTGGCTTTGGCATTCGGATAGTGCCACCCTTGGTAACTGCACTTCTGGAATGCTAAATAATGAATGTGAAAACCGTTCTTTCGTAGGACTATTTGATGAGAAGGAAACCCATTATACACAGATATCTAACAAATCAGAATACCCAAGAAGTTCAAATCGATACCCACCATCTTTTCATCGATTTCAAAGCCGCGTACGACAGCATCTATAGAGACGAGCTATACAGACGATGGAGAAAGCTCGCTGCTGCATCAAGGTCGGTAACGACCTCACCGAAACCTTTGATGTCAAAAGAGGATTTAGACAAGGTGACAAGCTGTCGTGCGACTTTTTCAACATCATACTTGAAAGAATCGTCCGGAACTCACAGGCCAACACGCAAGGCACGATCTTTCAAAAGTCCGTCCAATTACTTGCATACGCCGATGATATTGACATAATTGGTAGAACACAGCGGGCTGTCACTGGTACGTTTGCTAGTATAGAAACGGCTAAATGGGTCTAGCGGTCAACGAGGATAAAACCAAGTATATGCTGTCAACAAGAAGGGACACCCAACATCGTAGAATCGGACAAACATCACGATCGACAGCTATAACTTTGAGTGAGGGACTTTATCTACCTCGGTTCTGATATAAATTCTAACAACAACATCTCCGAAGAAATTAAACGAAGAATAACTCTTGCCAACCGCTGTTTCTTTGGGCTAAGAAGGCAATTGAGTAGCAGAGCCCTATCCCGAACAACTAAGGAGATTCTGTATAAGACCTTGATCATCCCAATCATGCTCTATGGCGCTGAAGCTTGGACTCTATCTAAAGCGGATAAAGATATCCTCGGCCGCTTCGAGAGAAAGATTCTTCGTAAAATTTTCGGTCATGTTTGCGTTGACAGGCTGTGGAGAAGGAGATTCAACCGCGAACTATACGAGCTGTACAGCGACATCCACCTGGTCAAAAAACTGCGAGTAAGTCGTTTAAGATGGCTAGGACATGTAGAGCGGATGGAAACAAATACTCCGGCTCGTAGAGTCTTCGAGTCTAACCCGGTGGGACAACGAAGTAGAGGAAGACCTCGCGCAAGTCGAAGGCGACCTCAATCGACTAGGAGTGCGCAACTGGAGGCACCTAGCTAAGGATCGGTCTAACTGGAGAGGCTTGTTAGCTGAGGCCTCGGTTCACCCCGAACTGTAGAGCCGCCTAAGTAAGTAAGTAAGATCAGGAGCCTCTCATACAAAATATCGAAAATTGTTAAATGGGTGTATTTTACATTGCTACGAAAAATTGCTACTGTTATATAATAATTTTTGTTCTTGGTATAATGCTTTAAAAAGGTTGCATTCTCCTACGGGAACGAAAAATATTATAGAAGCGACATTTTAGGAATTCCTGGCGTAAAATAAGCTGATTGCCCTTACAATTATTGTCTCATAAAAATTCACCCATGGTGCTATCTTTCTGATATTTTGTAGTAATCAACATCGTAAAAAAAAATATATTTCGCGGTGGTTAGTGTGCTGAACTACTGTGAGAGGGGTCCCAGGTTACATCTTAAGGTGTTTTCTACAGCGCCACCTCTCGCGAACGTTTGACAAACATCCGAGAATAGAACTGTCCGGAAAAAGCTTCTCAATTCAGCCGATCGTACTAGGCATAACATTTTTGGTCCCTTCCATTCGTTCCAAAAATAAAAACTCACACAAAACGAATGGTTGTGAGGAGCTAGGCCTAGGGTGTCTACACGCCTGTTGCGCCAACTATTTATTATTTTATTTAACCATAATAAGATTAGTGGTCTATTTTAAGCGCTTAAGTTAAATTGAGTGCGTGTCCGTTTTGCGGTCGAAGTGTCTTTTATGTTACTCTTAATATTACTGCTTCAACAGCGTATTGGATTGCGTACGATATCGTAAAAATACAAGGGTATGCAAGAGTTGAATAATTTCTGTGATTCATTAACATCCCTGACTGAACTCTAAAATCCGATGCTGCCAAATTAGCTAGATTTGCATTTGCACAGCGTTGCTGAGCAAAAATTCCAAAACCGAGACAGGTTTTTTTTACTTTTTCCCGCAGATCGGAGCACGTCAAGCCGATCGCGTGAAGAGCTTTCTGATGTGTTTATGAAACGCACTCGAGCCCTTAGCTATGCGTTTTATGACTAGCAGATCTACTACGATTTTGCTACACTCTTTTTATTATTTATTGAGTTATTTTTTAACTTTTCCAGTAACTGTGATTGTAATAGATCGTTTTTGATTGTCATCGTGAATAATGAAAAATCTATCATCTACGCTTTTGATTCAATTCTTCATTATGGTTTTTATCTTATTCCGTTTGTCACTTTATCATACAACGTTCATAATAAGCACGAAGACCAGACTCCATTACTTCCTTAGCCATCTGACATGATTTTAAACTTATTTGCTTGATCAACTACAATCTAGTTTTTTCATGTACGTATAGATCACATTAGATTCGTTCGCGTAGTTTCCGAGCCGAGTACTAAAAACCTGTCAAATTAAAGATATCAAAACTTTTTCAAACTGTAGTGATTCACGATTAGCGTTAATTGGGCAGCATTCAAATGTTGTGCGATCAAAAATGTATGCACTCTTTATTTTCACTCGTTCGTGGAACAACATTTTCAGAAATATTTTTTGTCTATCTGACACATCCTATTGCATTACACAGAAATGTCAGTCCTTTTTAGAGGGGACTAGCTATTTTGCTATTTCGCTATAAGAACGAGACAAAATATTACTGTTCTTTTGTTCATATTCACTGAAATACATTTGTAATTCACATCGTTTCTGTCATGCAGTTTTGGGTTTATTACATTTTACTACAAAAGTGAATGACAGTTCTATTCTTTATTTTTACTTTTGTATCCTTATTTTTTTTCCATTTTCGGAAATAATTTATCGACTGTGAACCTTTCAAGTTGGGTATTTGAACTTTTGAAGCCAAAAGGAGAATTACTCGTTATTTCGCAAATCTCTCTAACTAGGTATACAAAAGCAACCCAACATTCTTCATATCCCTAGAATGAAGTTCAACATTCCCGTTTGAGCAAAACCACAATCAAATACCAATTTTTAAATGTTACTGGCAAACGTTACGGCACTATACGAGACGAGTAGATACAACTATAAGGACAATACACAGGATTTAACACTTACGACACGACCCAAGCCAAAGATCCAAATTGATGGAGTTTGCATTTGGAGCTTTAATAAATCAAAAATTTCCAACCAACCCATTTCAACAAAAATAATTTATTTTCAAAATTTTAAACCAAAACACAAATTCCCAACATAAAAAAGAACAACGACACGACACGATGCATTCCATGAGGGGGATGCCGACAAAATTATTTATCCATAACCTTAGGAGTTCCTGGGGCAGTATAGAGGTTGGATATTTAAAATGAAATAATGACACAATTAGACAAATTTTTAACAACAGTTCTTGTTGTTTTGTTTTTTTTTTTATACAAATTATGTACATTTATTTACAGTCATGTTATTTGCTATAAATGTGCTATAAAAAATAAATTATGTTGCATATTTACAGGCTATATTACAATAATTGTTCTAGTTAAATTCATAAAATATTGTGTTGCTACTTTTATTTGTTATGGTAGCGTTAGAGGATAAATGTTTATATTTACCAGTGCAATGTAGAAAATAAATGATTCGAGGCGTGCTATAACTTAGACTATTTACAAGGCGATGGAGAAGGACATGCGCAAGAATTGAGTGGATCAGATGAGAAGATGATGACGACGTATTATAACCTCGATTCGTATGAGTAAGACGCGACAGGACGGGACAATAGCTTACTCGGAATTTTTTTCTTAATAAGGGCGTCCTTCTCAAAGAAATTAAGTCTATCTCTTACATTTGGTCCGGAAGATTCTTCCTCTTTGTCTAAGAAGCCAAATACCTCGTCGACCATTCTATTATCAATTTCGGGGTCAACTTTATGGTTCATATTTTCGCTTGTCTCCGTGTGGTTGATGGAGTTAGAGACGTTCTTGTTGAGGCTACTCAACCTCTGTTGGTAGTTGGCTTCGGCTTCAGCTTTCCAATTACGATTGCCAGCGTTTTGAAATTGTTTCTCCTCCAGGAGACGTAGTACTTTTATTTGCTTCAACTCTTGTAGTTTTGTGGATGAGATGGACTGGAATTGTCGCCTAACTAAATAGCCTCTGCAGTGTGCCTGAATTTTGGTAACGGTTTCTCGAAGAATAGTGAATTTGTAGGTAAGTTGGCGGGATCGTATGCAAGCCTGAAGTCGATGCATTCCTTGTTGAATGACCAAGAACTTACGTCTAAGTTGGCGACCGCGCCAACGTTTCTGGATAATGATGGCAGCTTCACGGTACCGCTTAAGCCATCGGCTGAAGATAACTTTTCGAAAGCCTCGCTGAATTGTTATGATTGATTTGAGAACAATGCGTGATCGTTCCTTTTCTAAGTAAGCATCGTCTACGTCCTTGAAGAAAACCTTTCGCTTGCCGAATTGATAGTCTGAACCTGCTGGCAAGACTTCTTTACAAATTTTCTTTGCCGCCGTCAGACAGTCGACCTTATGGGCAGGACCAATGCCAGGCAAAAGTAGTCTATATCTTTCAACGAATTCTGTGAATGTGTGTCGAATGGGATAGCCAGCTCGACGAATGCGGGCTGTTTCCATCATTCCAGAGTAGCGCAGCTGTCGGACACAAAGTTCCTTATCAAATTGCTAGAACAAAAAAAAACAAGTTCATACGTTAGGTAGGTCTATGCTTATAGCAGGAACATTTCGGACTTACATTAGGAGCCTTGAACTCATTCGGTTTGATACATCGAATAAAGAACGGATGGCTAGCTGATAAGGTTTTCATCAGGGAGTCGAGTGAATTGCGAAATTTAAGAGACAAAGTCGTCTGTTTCTTCATCGCGTCCGTTTGCAGTTCGGATGAGAATAGCTCCAAAAGGTACTTATTTGTGGACTTGCCAACCAATTCACGCAGATCCATGCTAAACGAATCGCGGTTCTTCTCGAGGAAACCTGAAGTTAAAAAGTTAGATAAGTTGTTTCATTCTTTTCCATATATTTCCAGTGCTACCAAGTGTCATTATATTGGTCGCCTTGAGGATGAACCACAATAGGATTGTGTGGACTTAAGCAGATGTCAAGCAAATACCAATACTTGACATGGGACACTAAGATGTCCACTACAATGTATTGCCGCATTGGCTTAAACTGAATAACTCTATAATGCAATCATATTTCGGTTCATACTTTACACAGAGCAATAGAATGACAGATGACATTTGGTTGGAATTTCTTGGCAAATTAATTAGATGGAGAAATGCCAGCAATGTGTCAAAACAGTCAACAAAAAGTTGAAAACTCACCAAATGGATTATACATAACCACACCAGCGTAGTGGTTAATTCCGAACAGAAATGTCTGCGATGACTTTGGCTTGATGTATATTGTCCTTGTCCCATGAGTGAGATGAAGCTTTTCCAAGAGCGTTGAATCGGAACCTATAATTACAACGTCAGTTTCATTTCGAAATTTTAACAAACTTTCCTACAAACCTTTCGGAAACTTGGATTCCTCGTCAATCAGTGACATAATGTTCACCGATTTCATCGCAATTAGATCCAGAATCTCCTGATTGTCCTTAAAATCAATGTTCTCCCAATTGATACCTTCGATCTGGTACTCTGCTTGCTCCATCTATTTAAAATTAAACATTATACCTTGAACACACAACATTTCCACTGTACCCCTTACTAACCTTAAAAATATGTTTAACAAAGAACTGCTGCAGGTTCTCATTGGCATAGTTTATGCAAAGCTGTTCGAAACTGTTCACTGGGAAGTTTTCGAAACCAAAAATATCCAACACTCCAATCGATTTCATTCGCTTGGTCTCTGGATCCTTGTCTATCGTCTCATTAATGCGATCAATGATCCTTATAAATATCCTACCGTAAAGTGATTTAACAAATGCATCTCTGCCTTCGAGTGCTGATTCCTTCGAAATCGAAGTAACCACCCTTTCACCCTGAACAAAGATTGTCTTTCGGGTCAAAGCTTCGCACAGTAATGCCTTGGGAACGCCCAAAAAGTTGGCAATTCTCGTCGAGTTCACATTATCATGCACCTCAGATGAGTCAATATTCTGCACAACTGCTCCTTTGAACTTAAGATTGCCCAAATGTAAAATAGCTGCCAGCAGACAGAATATATTCCAGACTTCATCGTCTTTGAAGGAGAGGACCTGCAACGCTGATCGTATGTCAGCAAACGACTTGGCATCACTCTTACCCTGCAGCGATAGACAACCACCACCAGACAGATAGTGATACTTTCCCGCATCTTCCAGCTCCAATCGCTTCTTCTCATCCTTACTCAAACCGGCAAGCATACAATAGAAAATATGGTAGTTCCTCTCATCTGTACTCTGCAGAACGATCCTCGAAGTTTCGAGCAAATACTGTTCGATCTTTGCGCCCTTGATCACACCTGCTTCATTGAACCTAATATCGATGTACTTTCCGAACCTCGACGAGTTGTCATTTCTCACGGTCTTGGCATTCCCAAAAGCCTCCATAATCGGATTGGCTTCGATTATCTGTTGTTCGATCCATGAGTGCTTTCCACTGATCGCGGCCAGGTACTGCATTATTAACTTTGTACTCTCAGTCTTTCCAGCTCCCGACTCTCCGCTGATAACGATGCATTGATTGGCCGCCTCCCGCTGCATTTCCTGGAAGGCATTGTCGCTCACAGCGAATATATGCGGCGGCAGTTCACCTATTTTTCGGCCCCGATACAATGCTATCTCCCGATTGGTGTAGATAGATAAGACCTCATACGGATTGATAGCCACCAACATAGCACCTGTATAAGTCTGTAAGATTTTAAAGATAACATTTTGTGTCGGTTAGTCATTCCCAGAAGTACGTCGAATAGAAAAATCCCCCTTTTCAAGTATACTTACGTAGATGTGTTTATTTTTGTATCGCATATAAAGATTACGTAGGATTGCATATTCCTGCAAATCGCCAAGTGTTATCATATCGTCCACACCATTTTGGGACGTTTGGTGCATTCCCTTGAGAATGTCTGACGACGGTATCCATAACTGATGGCCTTCATCGTCGCAGATGAGAGTTTTCTCCCTTTCCGTTCGGACAATGCGGGCTCCGACGGGTATAGCGAATTCATCTTTCTTGGATGGATTTATCCAAACGTATTCACCCTGTAACCGAAATAATGGAAGGAAATTGTTAATAAAATGGTAGAAGGTTGTCGAATGGCATATGATTCAATATTTTTTTAGTATAGATAATCAAATTGCAAATAATATTATATGAACACTATTATATTGGAAATGGAATATTGCGTCGTAAATTTGCAAATTAGGAAGTCATTGAGGAGTATTTCTAAATCGATGTTGTCCAGAGCCCGCTGAGAGCATTTATGGCTTGGGATTACAGGAGACTACATTTCTTGTGTTAAGGTTATGTTATCAACTAGGACCTGGACCAGCAACCAGTTTACTGATCATTATGTCAACAATTTTTTTTTTTTGTAAGTACATCTTATGGGAAGACAAAATAATAACGCTTCAAACCGAGATCCGTGCACATAGGTGCAGTATTTCTGTACCTTCGGATCTCCATATTTGTCTACCAAATCTGACAGCAATCCATCAGGATTTGTCACTGTGTTGAATCAAGAAAGTTATTTTTCTTAGTAGTAGTCAACTTACATTTTAGTAAGTTAAATGTTGCTGGAGATTTATTAAAATAAGTACCTACATTATACCTGTAGTATGAATCTGAGAATCCCAATCGAATACCACAAAAGTATCAGCAATCAATGACCGCTATAATACATCTGTCACATAATATGTATCTGTAACATGGAGAAACGTTACGATGCCTCCCAATTACGGTCTTTAGTTTTACGGACTTTTGGAAACGGGCATTTAGATAAGGGCATTTGGATTGCAGGCAAACGTATCCAACCCGTGACAGTTATCACAATAGATAACCAAGGGCCAAAACGACTATTATCCAAAATAAGGAGTCGCTCCAGCCCAGAGTCTCCACAGGTAGAAATATATAATATTTTCTTTACAAAGAAAAGGAGAAAAGAGATCAGCAAATACATAATGGAACAAGACAAGGGTAAATAGATAGAATTTATTCCGTTGCAAAAAATGTACAAAGGCTAGCCACCGCCACCAAAATCTTAAGTTTGCTAAAATGAGGTAAATTTCTTTCACTTTTGAGGTTATGGCATTCCAATATAAACCAACGCAACGCTGCCAATAATGTATTTTCGTGTTCAGTAGTCACCATCACCACGAACTAAGCTCACAAAGTTACAGCCTTGCTAAAATGACTTGAGAAAAAACGTTGCTAGCTCCTACTCTATATTGTTTTCGTACAAAATTTCGAACTTGAGATTTTGATCAATTCTGATATTATGATTATAAGGGAATTCAAAAAAGTGGGTCTCGCAATTCAGTCCGTCCGTATGTCTTTCTGTCCCATGTTATAGCTCAAGCACTTGGACGGATTTGTTTCAAACTACGTATTTAGAGTTTGTGGGCTCCCTACTAGGACGCGTTTTTGTTTTATTCTAGCTCTAATATTAACGATACTTCCCATATAAAAATTTTATAAAATTTTAAACAATTTAGAATTTTTCGAAAACGGCTTTAACGATTTGAACCAAATTTTATAGTTGAGTTAATGTGGGCATGCTGCCTGCTACGGAAGCAAGATAATAAATTATCCGCGTCTAGCTGACTTCGGCGGAACCCTAATCACAGGATAATTCGCTCCATTAACTGTCAAATCGTATGAAAACTTGTGTGTTCGAAAAATAAAAAAAAATTAAATTTAATAAATACCTAGAAACTGATATTTACCAAATTTATTGTTGAATTTAAGAGAAGAAATATTTAAAAGTAAATCTATACCAAAAAGCAGCAATTAAAACAAGATAAGTAATAAAATAAATGTTGATTCTTTTAAATATGTTGCGGTCTAAGAAATGTAATTGTACTTGTTCCTGCTGAAAATAATTTGTGATAATTGATATTAAATAAATTGAAGTTAATATTTTCATATATTGAATAGATTTTGTGGTCAAGTGCAAGAATGATGGCAGAAGAAACTACATTAAAAACTGGGAACAAAACTGGGGAACTCTGTGCAGTTACATTATTACACATTGTACAGGAATCCAAATATGTATATCTATTCACCGAATCCCCAGAAAAGTTCATAATGATCGCAAGGAGTTCATAATGATCGCAGAAAAAAAAATCTTGTTTTGGACTAAGCATTCCCAACTAAAATCCTGCCGCAACCCTGCACTGCGTATATGGAGTCTGACACTTATGAAAGTGTTGAAAAGAGAAGTTCACCAAACTTCATTCTTAAAATAGAGATTCAGCATTTTATTTCCTCTTCAACATTCTAGCAAAGCATAAGCAAAATAAAACGTAAAAAAAAATGCCTACATATAAGATAATTTTTTTTTTTTTTTTTTTGCAGCTAAAAATCAGAAGTTTATTCTGATTGACTTTAAGGTGGCGCTACAGTCCAGGGTGGACCTGGTCCTCACCTCAACCAACAAGCGCCTCGAGCCAGCACGATCTTTGGTCAGCTGTTTCGCACGCTAAGTTCGTTAAGGTCACCTTCCGCACTTGCGTGCCTAACCTGGGTCGCAGTCTTCCCCTACTGCGCCGTCCCTCGGGTGCGGATTCGAAGATCTTCCGGGCCGGAGCATTCACGTCCATTCGCTCTATATGACCGCAGTCGTTGAACCTTCACTCTTCTGGCTAGGTCAATGTCGCTGTACAGCCCGTACATTTCGTCGTTGTATCTCCTCCTCCATTCACCGTCTATGCAGACGGGACCGTCCTCTCAAAGCAACCAAGAGTAACCTCATCCGATTTTCATAGAGTCCATGCACCATTAAGTAGGACTGGGATGATTAAGGTCTTATAGAGGGTCGCTTTAGTTGTTCAAGAGAGGGCTTTGCTACTCAATTGCTTTCTTAGCACAAAGAAACAGCGATTGGCAAGAGTTATTCTTCGCTTAATCTCGGCGCTGGTGTCATTGTCTGAGTTCATAGCGGAGCCTTGGTAGACAAAGTCCTTTACCACCTAGTCAAAGTTATATCTGTCTATATAGTGACATTCTGTCCAAGACGTCGGTGTTGGGTGTCCTTTCTCGATGACAGCATATATTCTTATTGACAAGGGTATAAATGGTTTGCCGTGGCAGATAGCGATTCAAGCATCACTCTTCACCTTGTTTCACATTTTAGAGCTATGAGATGAACACATTTCTCTCAAAAATCAATACTCGCTGACTAGTGCTACATTCGTTGCTCTGAAATCTAATATCAGTTCTAACTAGCTTAAAACTTTTCTGTCAATATCTTTTCAACTCAATCAGATTATTAATCAGAATTTACTATAATTATGACCTTATTAAGCATTTATTTTACCAATTTCAACATATAAGCCTCTGCAGGTGCGGAAGATATATCCTCATTTATTTCAGCTATCAAAAAGATATCTCCAAATTTATTAGTTACCATAATTAGTCACAAAATTAAAATTAGTAAATTAGATCATAATTTTTAGTAGAAATTATTACTTATTGAATTACATATAATTTGTTGCTAAGATTCTCCTTCTGTAGCGTGACCGCACATATTAAGGAATGTGGCGGACATGATAATCTCTGAAGTGTGAGATATCGAATTGCCTGAAAGCCAGTATAGGTATAGCTACACTAAATTTTGCAGATATTATTTATATCTAATTGTTATTTATTATTTTTAGACTGTCTTAGACATAATAAAAATAAATCTTTCTATAATTATCTACATACTTCGATTTACTTAAGAAAATTTGTAAAGTATCGCATGAAAGAAAATAAAAAAATTTGACATACCTATACGATAATAAATTAAACAAAAAATGAAATGGTTTATATTTATGGGCATATGTTTACATTTGGTTCAGTCAATTGTAAATAGTGAAGTAATGTTTTTGATGTTATCGCAAATACTGTAGTAGTCATCGCCAGCGTAATTGTTATTGCGTGTCGCTGTATACCTTTTCCATCAAATCTAAAAGTGAAGTCGGTACCTAATTATGTAGTTGCGATTAGAATGACTGTTGTGGGTTATTGTACTTTCTTTCTGAGTGAGTCAGGTTCACTGGCGTACTTTTACAGTGTGGTTTTAGGCCCGCTAAGTCCACAACGGACCAAATATTCACACTACGGCAGATCGTGGAGAAAACCCATGAAGTGCAAATCGATACTCATCATCTTTTTATCGATTTTAAGGCCGCATATGACAGCATTTATAGAGACGAGCTATACAGAGCCATGTCTAGTTTTGGCATCCCTGTCAAACTCGTTAGATTGCGCAGAATGACGATGGAGAACAAGCTCACCGAGACCTTTGATGTCAAAAAAGGATTTAGACAAGGTGATGCTCTGTCATGTGACCTTTTCAACATCATTCTTGAGAAAATTATGCGAAACTCGCAAGCCAACACCAGGGGCACAGTTTTCCAAAAATGTGTGCAACTACTTGCATGCACTGACGACATCGACATCATTGGCAGAACACGACGAGCTGTCACTGATGCGTTTGCAAGTATCAGTACAAAGGCGGCAAAAATGGCTTTAGTGGTGAATGAGGGCAAAACAAAATATGCTGTCAACAAGAAGGGCAACACAACATCGACGAATCGGACAGAACGTCACTATAGACAGCTATAGCTTTGAGGTAGTTCGGGACTTTGTCTACCTCGGTTCCGCTATTAACTCTGAAAATGACATCGCAACAGAAATCAAGCGAAGAATTACACTTGCCAACCGCTGTTACTTTGGCCTAAGAATGCAATTGATTAGTAAAGCGTTGTCGAGAAACACCAAGGTGACTCTATATAAGACACTCATCATCCCAGTCCTGCTTTATGGCGCAAAGTCATGGAAGTTATCAAAGGCGGATGAAGATCTCCTTGGTCGCTTCGAACGCAAAATTCTTCGAGTGATTTTCGGTCCCGTTTGCATTGACGGGAGGGACAACGCAGTAGAGGAAGACCTCGCCTTAGGTGGAGCGCACAAGTGGAAGGCGACCTCAACCAACTTGAAGTGCGCAACTGGAGGCGGTTAGCCAAAGATCGTGCTAACTGGAGAGGCGTGTTGGTTTGGTTGAGGCCCAGGTACACCCCTGACTGTAGCGCCATCTATAAGTAAGTAAGTAAAGTGAGTACCCTATATACTTCTTACCAGAGTTCGAAAAGTTGATTACGTAAGGCTAACGCCAAAATTTCTCCATAATTATTAACAAAAGAAGGAAAAAGACTTCGGAAATTCCATTGAATAACGTTGTTTGTAAAAATATGTATCATTTGACAAAAAAAAAATATTACTAATATTGAGAAATGTTGGGACTAATAAGTGTTACTACCACACATAGACGGAACGGCGAAACGATTATCGACAGCACAACTATTCGATTCCGTAAGTTTTTTTTATTTTTAGAACTAGCGAAAAGGACCAACAAATGTATGCGGTATGCCGAATCCGAGCTTTCTCAGGATAATTATACTCTCGGATATTTGTCAGATGCTCTCAAGAGGTATAACAGAGAGGACAAAAACTGAAGATGTAATTTGTGTTTTTCTACGGGGATTAAACCATATATTCTTTGTTCAGTAGTCCAGTATACCAAGCACCACACGGAGTAGGTACAAGAAACCAGGGTATGACTTTGACAAGAAATTTAAAGTCTGTTGTGTATACCGGACAGGCAGAACTGGCTCTCCCCGAGTAGGTATGTACTATCATAAAAGGTATACCTACTCATCTGCACAGATGGTTCAAGGACTGAGAATGGAACAGGAGTAGGAATATTCTCAGAAGAACTAAGTTTCAGGTTGTGGGGGCGCTAAGAACCCTCCCTTAATACATACTCCTATCTCACCAACAAACATTACCCAACATTAGCCACATATCAACATCTACATCCAATTCCCATAATTATACCATAACATAATCACCCATATACTTAAACCACATAACACATCTCATTATACCCTATACATTTCAAAATTTAACGAAAAAACAAAAAAACATCCCCGAACACATCCGGCTAATGATGGCTGCGAAATTCGGCAACTTTTTTTTTCAAAATTCTAAAAATGTTCCATTCCTGGCCTGTATCTTGGCAACAAATTTTTAAGCCTACTTCATTTCGACCGAAAAATAAAATTTTCTTTGGAAAATTTTCAAAAATTTTTTCATTCAGTCTGGGATTTTCAAACGTGTCGGAGTCAAGTCGATTTTATTCAATAAGCCTACACGATACGGATTTTTTTTTTTATTCACGGAATATTTTCCATATTTTTTTAGTTTTATCTAATTTTTCTTTTGTACCACAAAAAGAAAAACTCAAAAACGTGATTTAAGTGGAGATACCTATACGGTTGTGGGTGTCGTGGCTATATAATATATAAAATAGTTTCTCTATAAAAAAATAAAAAAAAACTAGTGAAAAGTCCCTAAACTGAAATAATCTATGTTAAACTGTTTTTTTTAAAAGGAAATGCCCTAGCCTTAACTGATAATCCGTTTACAAATATGCATAGTGGTAATAAAAAAAAAAAAAATGCAATCTACTCCTGTGTGCCTAAAAATTAAATAAATATAAATATATATAATATACATCAAAGTATATACTAAATACTAATACCGACATAAATAATTTAAAAAAAAAAAAAAAAAAACATTCAGTGAGTGATTTAACTTACTATAGTGACAATATTTGAGTTAAACTCGTACAAGCCATAATACCAGCCCTAATTCAGAAGAAAGAAGATTATTAAAATACAACTACCCTCTAAAAGTATCCAGTTTTCAAGTTCTTCTATGACTTTGTGATTATATGTGTTAATATTTTACCAGTTAGATTTTGTGTTAGCTAATTAATTACTTAATTCTTTTTAATTTAGTCTCTAATTCAATCCCTTTAATATTTTTATGTGTTTTCTAATCTAATCTTCCTTTTGCGTTACCTAATATTTTTTCTTTCAAAATTGCTCGAGATTTTTTTTTTTGTATTTTGTGTCTTGTATTGTGTGTTATAGGTTCTTCGTCCAGCTGCTCGTGCACTTGCAATCAGGATGAAAGGTAAGATTTCAGTTTTGTTTGTAAAATAAATTCTAGAAATTAGAATTTCGAGTGATTTTTTTTTCTTTTTTTTTTGCAAAATTTGTAAGGATCATAAGGCTTACATTGCCTTTTGTTAGTACATTGTACATAATATATTTAAATTGTACACGACAGGATATATACCTTAAAATAATATGTCTATATTGTTTTGTTGTTCATAAATAAATTAGTATCTATTTCTTATCAAGGTAATGTAAATTTAATTTGTGTATTACATAATCTATGATTAATAATATATCATAAAAAAAAAAATATTTGTAATTAAAACTAGAAATTGAATTTAAATTTTGTTTTGTTTATGGTCAAAGTGTTGATGGTTATATTTGGTGATCTTTGGCGATTTTCCTTGATGAAAAGTGATATAATGACTGTCTAAGTAAATAGATGAATTCGGGGTGACCGATATAACGGGGATGGTGATGAAGGACAACAAGAGTTGTTAAACGTTTTAAGTTACGCGTAGGGGTTGTCACACATATTATGAGCGAGTGGCAACCAAGGTACTCTGCTCATTCATGAGTAGGGTAATGGGGTGGGCAGCTCACAAGGTACCATAACACCATCGGTACCGGTGTGGCGGAAGAAGGAGGAAGGCAAACCAACCGAGTCGATAGGTGTGGTTTGTTTTCTTCTTGGCTGTCAAAATTTTAGACCTTTTAAATCCTAGTTAGAGTCCTTTCCTTTCCAAATTTTCTTCCTATCCCTTCTTTAATCCCAATTTTTAAAATATCCCTATCAAAATTTAAAAGGCATGTGAAACTACGGTTGTCCGCAAGACTAGCAGAAGATCCCACCCATTCCGACGAGCTAAGCACTGGCTTACACAAGCATGCCTGCCTTGCTTTGTCGACCGGACAGCCCTTCCACCGATGTCAACTTGAGATTCCTGTATCTCTAAGGTGGAAGGGTAACATATGTTTATATGTAAACCGTTACAGGTGGCGCCCCACGTTGGGCTCATGAATGAGCAGGGTAATGGGGTGGGCAGCTCACAAGGTACCATAACACCATCGGTACCGGTGTGGCGGAAGAAGGAGGAAGGCAAACCAACCGAGTCGATAGGTGTGGTTTGTTTTCTTCTTGGCTGTCAAAATTTTAGACCTTTTAAATCCTAGTTAGAGTCCTTTCCTTTCCAAATTTTCTTCCTATCCCTTCTTTAATCCCAATTTTTAAAATATCCCTATCAAAATTTAAAAGGCATGTGAAACTACGGTAGTCCGCAAGACTAGCAGAAGATCCCACCCATTCCGACGAGCTAAGCACTGGCTTACACAAGCATGCCTGCCTTGCTTTGTCGACCGGACAGCCCTTCCACCGATGTCAACTTGAGATTCCTGTATCTCTAAGGTGGAAGGGTAACATATGTTTATATGTAAACCGTTACAAGGTATTCCGACTGTCAAATCAGTGCAGGTGTTTTTCAGACAGAGATGTACACGGTTAAGAAAGCGACTCAAACTGTCTTAGCGAGGAAGCTACCAGCAATAGAAATCACCTTTTGTGTGGACAGCCAAGCAGCACTTAACTAAAATCTGGTAATCTGCAAATCCATAATTCTGTATGCCTCTCAGCATTGAAACCATCACACAGTACTGCCAAGCTGTGATCCTGGACATGTTGGTGTGAAAGGTAACGAGACAGCAATTAAACTGCCCAGATGCGGCTTTAGCATGGACAGGACATACTATTAGCTGAAAGACAAATACTACCACTATCAGATTTCAACGCATCTATAAGAGGGTCACATTAAACTTGACTAAATAACAAAGGAACATTACTTCCGGCAGTACCAGATTTAAGAAGATTCATTAACATATACTATTAAAGGGTAATCACAATGGGACTCACTAGCTTTTGGGTGAAAATTGCATGTATTGCAAACTTCCCCTCTAACCTAACCTAACCTAACCTAACCACATGCACCCACTATAAATACGTACAGAACTATAAAAAAAAAAAAAAAAAAAACATATACAAATCATGGTAATGAATATCTATGATAATAAACATAATTTGATGCCATTAGTTAAACAGGTGTTCCCAAACTTTTCCATACTGCGACTCCCTATACATGTTATAATAGTTCTGCGACGCCCTTCTAAAAGCACACAACGGAACAAAGCACAGATATGTGAAATATAAGCTGAGCTTACTGAAGATTCACTAAAGGGGTTTTCAATGAGGAGCGATCGACATTGAAATGGAATAAAACAAGCTGATGTGTGCAAGGTATTAACGAATCCCAAATATGCCAAATATGGAATATAACACCAGGCCCAAATGTCCGTCGCAGCTTCTCTGCCGCATAAACTTAACTTGAGCGATGGCATTGGTTATGTTGGGTTTAAGGACATCGGTCGATTGCGATTTATTCGCATTGAGCTGCGACTTCAGGCAACGCCACAAGAAAAATTTAGCGAGGTTAAATCGCACGATCTTGGTGGCCAATTCACGTCACCTCCAGATAGAGATCAGATAACCATACCCTGCAGATGAGCGACACATAGCCACCTCTTGCTGGAACTGCATGTTAGCAGCATCGTTCTGTAGTAATCGCCGTTGATGGTATTGGCCTTACCAACGCCACTCTAAAATGCGCACCAAACTGCTTTTTATGGATGCATTGCCACCTCGTGTTGGTTGGGGTCATCCCATAAATGGCCATTTGGCCATTCATCCAAAAATGCGGCCCGTCGCCAAAGATGATTTTTCTATAGTCATTTCATTACATTATCATTAACTTTGAGCTCCTGGGTCAGTTGGATCTTGAACCCGACTCGACGCAAAATTCGCCAAGTTGAAGTCTGCAAAATTCGTATACTTCTTGTGAACGGCAAAACACAATGGCCAACATCGAACGAACCCGACCCAACATTTTTTTTTAAATCGAGCTCAAGCTGATGGAACGTTGTGTGCAGGCGACCTGTGCGTATCGTCTTGCCTCAAGGATAGCCCCACGACGCACAGTTAGGGAACTCCTGAGTTAAAGTATGATTTGTAGCCTATACAGCGCCGTAGGGCGTAGAGAATAAAGCGCAAACTCCAATTCTAATGTTGGACTAGTGTTTCAAGCAGCTTGAATCGGGTACCGCCAGTCATTTTTAAAATGACCAAATGACAAACAAAAATTAATGCAAATTCACAATTGCGGTTAAATTAAAAGCTCATCAAGCAAGAAGCTTTCTTCTTATTATCATAATAGTCATTGGCTGCACTTATGAACAACCACCAGTCGCACGTGCCTCCTGTCCACAGTTAATCCCTTTTCCTACATCAAGCTCAAGCATTTTAGCTCATCAATTAAAGATATCTGCATAATATATATGTAGGTATACCGACATGTAATTAGCCCGTAAAAACCGAATTCGCATTCATGTTATCGCCGACAACAAGAGCTCCCAAAAATCGCTTTGTCACATTCCGCACTATCATATAGATATAAGAAAAATGTACTATCTACTGGGCGATAACATTTCGGACAAACCAAAGAAATGAACCAACTGACAAATTATTATTTATTTATTCTGATAGAAGAAATGAATTAGATCATCATCACTCAAAACCCGAGCAAAAATATCGAAGAATTTGCACATTTGCTTAGTTACCCCCTTTTCGTCCAAGCAAAACAGAAAATTAATGAAATATTTTATTTCGCGGAGTAAAACAGAACGTTTGACTGCAGTAGAAACAAATTAGCTAAAGAGTGAAAAAAATTGGGGTATGTAAGCATAAGGATATACAAAATCTACAGCCCATGTCATTCCAGCAGGGCAAAAGAGACTGTCACTCTCAGTCATTTGACGCTGATTAAATTCAAATTCACTTCCTTCACTTTTCAGAGGAAACATAGAAATCTTAATCATAAACTATATACTATTTAGATAGAGAATAGTTTAAAAAGCCTATTTGCAATATCAATCAGCCAAGAAGAGCAAATATTTTGGCTAACGTAGAACTATTTACTGTACCTATGTAAATTACAATAATTATGTATATGATAGAAAAATTCCTTAACGCCTATAGGAACAGCTGAATGTATAGATTAGATTAGATAAAATGGAGAAAAGCTAGCTGTTATGATATTTCCATACCATGCCTAAGGTCTTGGGTCTTGTCTTTATTTTCCTATGTTGGTAACGCAGCTGTCATATCTATACTTATCTTTTAATGAGTTTCTGCGTACAATCGCATATTTATCGGAATTTCCTATAAATTGAGACAATCTAGCCGAAAAAATATATATTATTTAAATTCTCTTGGCATTTTGGTTGAATTGTAACTGAACTTTGAACAATGCGATAAAAGTTTTTACCAGTTTTCATTATAGCCTGACGAAATGGAATTAAATGCAAAAACATTCTGCGGTTTATTGGAAAATGTATGATATTGTCAGAGAGCTAAGGGCGATTTTTGAAAAGTATACAAATTCAATATGAAATAAAACACTTGAAGCTAATGTTAATGTCTATGATATTAGCTTCATTTAATAGATAATGTAGGTATGTCATTATTGTTTAAAAAATGATTTCGTGCATATGCGCGCCACGGCTAGTTAGAATGAAGCACAATCGTGAAGCTCAATTTTCGACAACCTAATCGAGCAACTACGGTCGTATATCAGCAATAATGCTGCTAATATTGACTTCCAAATCATCCAACGTCTCTGGTTTATCGGCATAGACTAGTGACTTCACACACCCCCAAAGAAAGTAAACTAAAGGTGTGAGATCACTGGATCGTGGAGGCCAGTACACAGGTCCATTACGCACGTAATTATGCGCTCAGAATAATGTTTTCGGCAATAAATTGATGGTGTCGCGCGCTGTGTGGCAATTTGCGCCATCACGCATGTCACGCGGTTTCCACTCTTGCACAAGCTGGATCTTATAAGCTTTTAAGCCAACATTTTTTCGTAAAATCTTCCACAAAGTGGATGGACATATCTCCAATTGCTGATGTGCACGATGGCGAATCGGCTCATTCGGATTCTCCTCAACACTGCGTTCTACAACGGCGATAACTTCTTCTGTTTGCAGAGTTTGCACTGTTTGTTGTCTTTGGGGATGCTTATATTATCCACTAGTATTTACGTGGTGCGAAAACGATCCATCGTGTTCCGAATAACTTGCTCAGATGAACGATTATGTCCACCGTCAAACACAAACTACATAGAATAGACCGTGTCGACTCCTCCCACATAACGGACTTTACCTACAATCTGCCGGCGTGCCCAGAATTTTTCGTGTGTTGGTGCTGTACAAAATCGAAGGAGTGCCATTAACGAACGCATACTTGAATAATCCTAGGCCACCCATGGTATATCATGGAATAATCATTGCAGCCATTGATTTTGACATTTACGCACGTATTCACAGACAGGGTAATTTTTTCCGGGGAGAATCGTGTAGGTGCACGGAAGTTGGCGGTCTAGTTCTATGTGGTTTGTGCCGTCAAATGGATATAGCGCACGTTAAGTTTGGTGAACCCCCCTTCATTCAAAAGCGACCATAAAATTGGGCGTGCTAAAAATCTTTGTTCATGTGAATTTTTTGGACAAACATAATATACATAATTTTGTTAACTCGTTTTCGTTTTCTAAAACAATTCGCGCACTAAAGTGACGAGCAAGAGTTGTGGCAGCGGCGTCGTGACCAAGTGCCACGTGGAATGTCTAAAGACTATGTTAACAAATATAGACCCAAGCGGAGTGAGGGCTACGCATCTGCACGGCATTTTGCAGGTGGCGTGATGGCAATCTGATGCCACTTACCTATATCGAACAAGTTTAATTTTCGAGTCGCGAGCTTGTGGTGACGACGTCTTGGATTTGTAGCGACATATGCATGTCCCATATACAATATACATGTAGAGGCATAAAAATATTGTAGAGGCTGGTTACGACGCCGACGACGTGGGTTTTGGCATTGCAATTGCGTATTTTTGTTTATCGGGAAACAATGCGAGCCAAGAATACATAGAAGGACGATATTTTAACAACTGATGGATCGGTGGTTGCATACGTTGTTTGCCACTTCAATACGTGTTAAATGGAGTTGGGTACGTTTGCCTGCAATTCAAAAGCCCGTATTACAAAAGCCCAGATTTCGATAGCCCGTAAAAAAAACCATAAAACAAACTACCGTAATTGTATGCTGCCCTCTTGCTACCACTACCACACAACTTCCATATTCGTGCTTTGCTTAAGGAATTTATTGCAAAAAATATTATTTTGCTTAAATACCACCCAAAATTTGGGATTGGCAGAATAGTTAAGGAATATATTGCACACTATCTATACTGTATAAAACACAACCTTAGGTTAGTTAAGGTTCTACAATGGACCTAGACCAGGCACTTCAGTCGATCAAACCACCAATCTGCAGTCTCAGAGAGCGAGTGGAATACCAGATCCGAATGAAAGCCAATATCAGGTGGGAAACAGGTTACATTTCACGGAAGATGTGGCCAGAGTACAACAAAAGCAGGACCAACAAACTGTTGCGATATGACAGAATATCGCTGTCCACGTTGGTTGGCGCCCTCACCGGTCACAGCCTTCTAAGAAGCCATACAATGCAATTAGATAATTTTTTAGATAATTTATACTTACAATGCAATTAAATCTCAAGAATGACGATATTTGTAGAGGCTACGGTGATGAAGAAGCCCACGAGGACACCCTTCACTTTCTCTGTCCCTGCCCAAGTCTCTGTCACTTGAGGAACAGAACACTTGGACGTTACTACTTACAGGAAATTCAAGAACTCTCTAATGTCTCAATATCTAATCTCTACAGGTTTTGAGGACAACAAGATGGCTGGACAAAGTCGAGTAACCACGGGAAGGACGAAATATAGCCAATACAACACGGCTAACCACATCGAAGTGTATCACAATGGATCCACGAGGACCTGAGTGGGGTGAAGAAGAGGCTACTCAGCTTCGCACCAACCCGTAAACCTAACTTAACCTAGTTAAGGTTAAGACACAACCTTAATTTGGATCACTCTAAAAAAAAAAAAACATCTTCGGATGTCAATTGAATACTTTTAGTGTCAGTAGTAAGTGACTAAAACTTCATAAAGACTCCTCTAGTAGCCTCAAAATGTGAGGTATAAATCTCAATTGTGAGTGGGACCGGTTGCGGGCGCCAATGTTGAGCTTTTGAACAACTTAACTGTCTTATCTTTAAGTATACGTATGCTAAAGCTTCGAAATAAATTGACTAAATTGATATGTCAAATCGTTGTTGATATGTCAAATTCTTAAAGAAATGCCTTTTAAATCCAAAGTAGTATCCAAGAGTTGCTTATGGATGAACTAAACATGAGTTTCATTCCATTCCCACAAAAATTTAAAGCACCACAGTGCATTTAGCCAGCAATTTCATATTCAACTTAGCTATGAAAAATGAATTCTTCTTAGAATAAGGTTATGTATGGTAAAGGCTTACATGATCGAAATGATCTTTATGGCACTGAAAAAAACTAGGTATGATAGACTCAGAATTAAGGTCCCTTCCTTTTTAAGGTTCCGTTCCCATAGGGACAAAACGGAACCTTATTGTTTTCGCTACGATGTCTGGGTGTCTGTCCGAACCCACACAGCCAATTTTGTACGTAGGTCTATCTCAAGAACTAATAGACGTAGAGGCTGAAATTTGCACACAATATCAGGTATACGTATAACCTCTAGTTAAACGACAATTACCAATGATAGCGATGCATTGATTAGTTTTGGAGTAATAAGTAATTTAGCGAAAACAATATTTTTCTTCAAACAAAAAATGGCGTTTAAAGTCTTAAAATGTACACAACTTAGGAGCAAAATGCTCGTACCTAGTAATAATTTATTCTGAAATGACTTGTGTATTTTCTAATCATTATCGATACAAAATTCATCATAATTTTTTATTTATTATTCAAAGGAATTCTATTTTTAGTTTTCATTGTTCAAAACTTAATTTTGTTAGCCGAGGTAGGTAGGTAGGTAAGTGCGTAGGTGGTCATTATTTTGCTTGGATTTTCTTTAAAAAAAATAGTTTTCTTGGATCTTGGATTTAGCTTGCGCCCGGAGAAATTACCATTGCCAAATAGTTTATCATCTAGATTCTAGACCACGAAGCCAATAAGACATTTCATTTCATTTCTCGAATGTGATTGATTTTTGCAGTTGACTATCGATACCAGCAAGTCACTTGATTGCGGAAAATTTTTGTTCTTTTGTACACAGAAAAATGTTCGACAAAGGTAAGATTAGACAAATACCTATAATAACCACAGGTAGGTACTCGTAAATGGCCAGATTATATTCTGTCATTTCATTATGACTAATAGATCTGCTGAAATAAGTTTGTCTATATGTATTAAAATTTGTGAATGCGTCACTCATGTGAAAAATGCTATTGACAGACATGTATGCATCTTACCTTTCTTGCATACTTTAGTTTTAAGCCATAGGTATAAAAAGAGGACACAAACAAGCCATAAAAGAGGCAGCGCGCTGTGCCAAATTTAGACGCCGTAATGTCACTAAGATAATAAATAGACAAAATGAACGCCGTCTCTGTCAAGCATATTAGTACATATTAGTACATTTATATCAGTTTGATGAATTTTTAAAAAATTAAAAACAAATCTTATAGCTCAAACGTTATCGATAATTTTTTTACTGGAATTGTCAGTTAATCTTTCTTAGGTACATGCCATATTGGAAAAAGCTGTTTATATGATCAATCTAGGTCAATAAAAACTCAGTCACATCACATTAGATAGCTGTCAGAGTCAGACGTAGAACTTTGAACGTAACCATTTATAATACGTTTAATAATTCGGACTATGTAGGGTAAAGTCGGCAAATATGGCACCCTTTCAATATCTCCCACTAACGACTTCTTTTCCGAATAGAGGCAGCAAAATATCATTAATTCGTACTGAAGTATGTTGGCGCCGGCGGCTATCCGCTTAAGCATAATAAGAGAGTTAAATCGTTATGTAATTGTTTTTGTTTAATTTTTCGAGTGAGTGTGTTTCATTGTGTTATTTTCAATATCAGTGGTACCTTTAAAAAGGGGAAGTGAAGTGACACCCAAAAATGTGGGGATATATGGCGCCGGTGCCATTTCGCCCTCTCAGTACTTTTACGTCTGGAAATGACGTTATCTCAGACAAACAAAATATTTATAATATGGAATAGACCAAATCAATCAAATAAACCGAACTAAACCATCAGTTTTTAAACCCAAAAAATGTTAGCCTGCCTTGCCTATGCCATGTTCACTTTTTATATTTAAGCTTTTGGTTTATTGTGGTTTATTTGAACTACTAAACGCTATTTTAAACCTACGAAATATCGCGTTTGACAGTTTAGGCAAAGGTATGTTGTTATTTCATTCAAATGTGCAGTGTGATTTAAAAAGGTTCTAAAGCGTTTTAATTTTTTTTTTTTGATTTTGTAGGTATGTATTTCAAATTTTGGGAACAAATAAAAAAAAATGTCAGAAATGTAATGCCGTAGAATATGATGCCGCCCTTTGTTAAACCTGTCTTGTTCTGTTTATGTCATTGAAACAATGGTGCTTAAATGAAGTTAAAACGCGTATATCGTGGAAAACAATAATCTTCCATAGTTTCCGAAGATATTTTGGAAAAGTTCCTTCTGGATTTCGAGGAACTTTTGGTAAAAGTGAAATTTTCCAGGACGTCTGATCAAAACTTCCACAAACAATATTTTTAGGATATTTTACGAAGATATACCATTATAAGGATTTTAAGGACCTATTGTCAGAAAATATATCCAAATATAACTTAAATAAAACAAGTCGCTCTACCGCATTCGAAAATATTTTTGCAAATTGAGTGAATGTTATGGAAACTGATTTAAACCTCGTAAAAATCTACTTAAACCGGTCTTCGGAGTGCGGTTTAAATTCAAAGTGGTTTATCTGGCAATAGGTTTAAAAAATGACGTTTACAGGGTTTAACTTGAGTGAATAATACGAAATTACAAAACTTGTATGGTTTAGAAAGATTTAAACCACGGTTTTAATTAAACCACATTTTAAACCGAGTGAATAATACGGCCGATGAATTGAAAAATAAAGTTATTTTTGTTTAAATTAAAAATATTGTTTATTTTCTGAGTTAAAAACAAAAACAAAAGGGGGTGCCATATTTGCCGACTTTACCCTATTTCATGTACAAATAAAAAACGCAGCAGGGCACTCACATAAACGTCAGAAAAATATGTTGCATGCCATGCAATAAGAAGACTTCCCAATTTATTCGGTTGGCTCTCACAATTTTTGCCAACATTAAAACTTACACATAAATGGCAGTGAGAGCCTAGGCGAAGAAACCCATGGGCCTTTTGCTTTTATGAGTTCCGAATTCAACTATTGTGCATTCTATTTGTCATTTGTCTTGGAAGGTACCATAACAAGACAAATGACAAACACATCGATTGTATTTTTCTCACATCACATGCTCGAAGACCGAATGAACCTGGATATGATCCATTTTGGTTTTGGAGGCAATATTCTGCTCAGAACTTTTCACCACGCCCTAGCCCAGGTGTTCCCAAACTTTTCCATACTGCGACTCCCTATACAGGTTATAATATTTTTGCGACGCCCTTCTAAAAGCACACAACGGAACAGATATGTGAATATAAGCTCAGCTTACTGAAGATTCACTAAAGGGGTTTTTAATGTGGATTGGTCAACGTTGGAATGGAATAAAACAAGCTGTGTGCAAGGTATTAACGAATCCCATGTATGCAATTATTGTAGGGAATAATAACACCAGGCCCAAATGTCCGCGGCAGCTTCCTACGTTGTCACGGATCCGAGTAGTCCAATCTGACGCATAGATCCGGCTTAATTTGAGCGATGGCATTGGTTATTTTGGGTTTAAGGACCTCGGTCGATTGCGGTTTATTCGCATTGACTGCGACTTCAGGCAACGCCACAAGAAAAATTTAGCGAGGTTAAATCGCACGATCTTGGTGGTCAATTCACGTCACCTCTGACAGAGATCAGATAACCATACCCTGCAGCTGAGTGACACATAGCCACCTCTTGCTGGAACTGCATGTTAGCAGCATCGTTCTGTAGTAATCGCCGTTGATGGTATTGGCCTTACCAACGTCATGGAAAAGTACGGAGCAATGACGCGACCACCAGTCTAAAATGCGCACCAAACAGCTTTTTAGGGATGCATTGCCACCTCGTGTTGGTTGGCGTCATCCCATATATGGCAATTTGGTCATTCATCGCTAAAGGTCGCTAAAGATGATTTTTCTATGGTCATTACAATATCATTAACTTAGAGCTCCTGGGTCAGTTGGATCTTGAACGGGTATAGGTCCAAGTCTCTTCTTCTTGGGCAGGGAAAATCACAATGGCCAACATCAAACGAACCCGACCCGACAAATTTTGTTCAAATCGAGCTCAATCTGATGTAACGTCGTGTGAAGGCGACCTTTGCATATCGTCTTACGACGCCCCTAGGATAGCCCCACGACGCAGCATGGCGTCGCGACGCACAGTTAGGGAACTCCTGCCCTAGCCAAAGCCATAGCCCCATAACAAACTCTTAGAACATTGTTTTTATGTTTATTTTATGGGTAATTTTCGAAATTTCATAATTAAAGTTAAAAGCTGACCTAGCCTCATAAAACTGATATGGCTAACATTTATGATGTGTATATTTCCCTATCGCAATGCACATTGTCAATTAGTCGTTATCATGGAACTTTCATATTCGACTATATCAATAGAAATACATATACGAAAACATTTTATAACACATTAACTTGTGAAGCATTCAAATGGGCTTTTTATTGACTTCCGGAGAGTCTTTGGCGCTGTCTTGAACAAAATAACAATATTATTCTATGTAAAGGTCATATCGATAGAGGAATTTGGCTTGGAGATTACTTCATGAGTAACATATTTTCAAAAATAGTTGTCAGACAAAAGTCTCTAAAGAATCCAAACCATCCGTCATGCTAATGAAAGAGCGACCCTTGAATTTATTATTTAATCCCCAAACTGACACATCAAACAACATGAGGGCTTTTATGCCAGTGACAGAACAGACTACTCATTAAACAAAGTGCAGCATTATTGGATGACTAAAACAAAATTCTGCTGCACTCACAACACCTGTTTTATTAATGTTTCATAGCCAACACACTAATTGAGTAAACAATAATTAGCCAATCAATCAAATTTCCCCCTCGATGCTTGATGAAACACTCCTCGTGTTCGGTGTCTTGACATTTACACAACTTATCAGTAAAATGGATCGCAATATACCTACTATACACACCGAAAGTCACATTGCACTTAACACACACTCAAATGCACTTTAAAGAATTCGATTACAGGCAAACAACAAATCCTGGCAATTTTACGTTTGTACTCAATTTCCTGCTATAACTGATAACTACCTGCACAGTAAATAAATTATACCAGTTATACGCTTCCGATCATAAAACGCTGCAATCAAATTTCGTGAAAATCACTTTAGGTAAGTGTAGGTATTTTAAATCACTATCGACACACAAAATTCCATTTCCAACACGTATCAGATTTTTTTTTTTTTTTAATTTATTAAAAGAAGGCTTCCTACTATACACACTTACGTGATCATTTTTAAAGGCCGACATTTTTTTTTATTTTGTTCGCTCGAAATGTTGTTTTTGCAAAAGGAATATTTTTTTTTTCTCCGATTTCCTTCATAAAAGTGCTAACACGACATCCTTTTCACTGGCGTTGTGTGTCAATTTTGACCCTAACGAACCGTTTTTGTTCGACTGTGAACGTCTTCACTTCCCGTTATAATAGGCACTAATGTATTTTGAGCTTTTGCCGAATTCCATATTGGCCCGATGCCGAAATACCTGTTCAATTTGATATCAAAGGAAAAAAAAATTCTTATCAGCCGTATATGTCAAAACTGATACCTAGGCTTCGAGAGTACTATCGGAACATTAGCAAAACTGTCGATAACGGCTGCTAGAAAGAAGGGGGCACTATGGCAGGGGAATGGTAAGAGACATAATAGGCTTTTGATATCTATTGTAAACAATGTGGTATGAACACATATGGCGGCATTGAAATTTGGAATCTTCTTAAAGTCGCATGCCCTATATACCTATCAAAGCGCTGAAAGTTTGCACAGCATTGTAGGGAACAATGGTTGATTAACATCGCGTCTATAAATATTGTATTCAAATGTTTGATAGCAAATACGGGTGTCAAAAATGATTATATCAACAATAGTTGTGTCATTGTGTGTTCTAATGTGAGGAAATTCCAAAATGGTGTACCTATTTGAAATTAGCATAGTTTTAAATAAATCAAGGTAGCAAGTCATTTCGACGGTGTTTTCTCACAAAATTGGTTATGAATAGCACCACTTGCTGTAGGTCCATTCGCCTATATAGTCCCGAAGGAAGCTAAGAAATCTTGTGTATTAAATTTGACCAAAGTTGGTAAATCCCTTTAAAAAAAAGTAAGTTTTCTGGTGTAAGTTTTTCCCAAAAAAATTAAGTACATATTTATATACAATCTTGTTAGTGGAGTCCCATTGAAACAGGTGGAGAAGTTTAAGTATCTCGGGGTCTTATTCATAAGTGATGGAAGGAGCAAAGCTCGGTTTGCCTGTGGGATTGGTCAGGCTGGATCAATTTTGAGAGAGATCGGACATTCTGTTATCTATAAGGACTTAGGAGGACTCAACTTGGTATCAAAGCTAAGTTGTCAGTCTTTAATTCTGTGTTTGTTCAAACTCTTACCTTCGGTCATGAAGTTTGGGTATTGACCGAAAAAATAAGATCGCGGATACAGCTGCCCAATTAGATTCCTCATTGTATTGCTGGTGTGACCCGTAGAGATCGCATTAGAAATACCAGAATATGTGAGGAACTCAATGTCGAGCAGCTACTTCTCCGGACGGAGCGGTCCATGGTTAGGTTTGTGGGCTGGCGGTGATCTCTCTGTGCCAGGTCAATACTAACCTATTGTGATGCCCGTAGGGAAAAGAAGTTGTCCCTTACCCTTTATAACCCTGTACTGTGCTGCTACATACAAACCTACTCGTTGATTTAACGAAGTTCATTATCTTGTCTATTGATTTGCTGGAAAGCTCGTCTAGGTCGTTGAAGAAGTGACTCCCTAGGAATTTATACCTGGCGTGTTAGAGACCTGGGCAGTGACATAGGAAGTGGGTTGTATCCACAAGAGCTCCCTCATCATCACCGCAGCCTCTACAGAGTTCTTCTTCCGTTAGGCCCATTTTCTTCATATGGTACCGTAGCGTAGCGTAGAGTGTTGTGCCCCGTTATGATACCTAAATACGAGAGTGGACAGGGATTTCCATATCTTTCCGCATTATCTTCTCGATTTTGGTTTCGGTGAAGGAAATAGCATTCTTGTGGTATTACAAGTATTTAAGGTAGCCCATCTAGCGTTCGCCTCTCTTCTGGCTTTTCTCCCTGCTTCAAGCTTGAGTGTGCAGGGCGGGATATTGACAGAGGGATCAGCTTGTTCTGAAACAGCTGTCGAACCTTGTCTTGCTAATTCGTCTGCTTTCTCATTGCCTGGAATGCCTTCATGTCCCGGAACCCAGCAGAGCGATACCTTGTGCTGTGTACCAAGAGCATTGAGTTCTTCGCGACAGCACGGAGCAGTCCATGCTTCGGTGATTTGGTCATGTTAAATGCATTTCCCCCGACCAGGATCCCACGACGTGTTTATAATCTCTCCTTTATACCCGTGTGAGGATTGGCCTTGATGATTTCGAGTCTATGGCAGAGAATCGAGAGCTATATGGAAAGCCCACTTGAGCAACCTACATCCGCGACCTACTTAATGGAGGCCGAGGCATTGAAAATGAATGAATGAGGTAACATTCAAAACTACCTACACTTCATGCGTTTTTTTTGATATGACAATGCCCGAAGAGTCTTCGATTCCATCCCGGAGGGACAACGCAGTAAAGGAAGACCTCGCCTTAGGCGGCGCGCACAAGTGGAAGGGGACCTCAACCAACTTGAAGTGCGCAACTGGAGGCAGTTAGCCAAAGATCGTGCTAACTGGAGAGGCGTGTTGGTTGAGGTCCAGGTCCACCCCGGACTGTAGCGCCATCTAAGTAAGTAAGTAATGCACATCAATGTTTATTTTAGAATACAACTTTAGCCCCCATAAGTGTCGACAAATAGCATTTGAAATGTATGTGGATGGAAGATGCCACACGAACATTTCCGCGCCAGTATATTTAAATTTTTATTGTTGTCGAGAAAATTATTTTGAACACTTATCATATAGAGTGTCGTTAATTTTAAAGCCCTATACGATACCCCTAAATCTAATCAGCTCGTTTTATTGCCCGAATAATCAAATTTAGGTAACCTGAAAATGCTTCAAATCGGCTTACGCGTTCTTGAGTTGCCGTGTCTCGTTTCTCATAACATATCCCATATATCCGATTGACAGGCAAAAAAAAATCGTGTGAAACGCAAAACTTGTATTTTCGCCATTTAATAGTACCTACTTATAATGATGCCAACGGAAAAAAATATAACAATGTGACAGCTGACAGCTGACAGTACGGGGTTAGTAAAAATGAAGTACTATTGACAAATGTACAAGTTGGCCTGCGATATCTGGTAGTGAAGAAAAGAACCCTATCAGACATACAGAAATCTGTCATCGGTAAGCGGTACGTGTATTTTTGTACAGATAATTTATTTATTTTATAAATGAAAAATTATTTTAATCGAGGTAAACGCCTTGTCGGTCTAAAATTCAAGTATTGTTTATGAAAAATAATACAATCCCGGGTCCATAAAATTATGTTTAAATCGTTTAAAAGTGGAATGAAAAACTTGTTTTGGTTTCGGGTAAACAATTTTGTTTTTTGGATAAGACTCTTTTTTAACTGCTTAAAGTTCTTCAAATTATTGTTAGTTTTCCATTTATTGTGCAGCATTATCCCAAATACCAATAGCGGACAAAACTAACTGAGATTTATCTCAGACTTTCTCGATAACCATCTGCGATATTGCAGAATATTTTAGCAACATAAAACGCTCCATTTGGGAAGGGAAGAGCTCGTCAAGACTGGTTGGGTCTATGCTATAGGTGTGATACAAGATCCAGGAAAGAGTGAGGTAACTGGTCTGGTCATAAATGCATCCTCGATGACTTTAAAACCCCACGAAATCAAACTAAGAATCTTGTTAATGGTTAACCCATTTTGTCTATATGAGTTGCACCACGTTGCGACGCTCGATCCAACACTTTTTCTTTAGTTTCCATTAGCGTAAACTAGTTAGGCATTTATTTTTATGTTTTTACTTGAAAAATGTATTTATTATTCACAATATTTAATTATTTAACAAAATCATCTTCAGTGATGAAGCTCATTTTCATCTTGAATATCGTCAAAATTGTCGCATTTGGGGACAGAAAACCAATGAGTAATTGTTGAGAAACAAATGCATCCACTTCGCGTGACTGTTTAGTGCGGATTTTGAGCTGGAGGCATTTTCGAACCATTGTTTTGTTCGTCAAAAATGCAGCTGGTCAGGCAGTAACAACTAATGGTGTTCGTTATCGTGATATGATAACCCAGTTTTTAGTGCCTAAATTACAAGATATGGATGTGATCAACAGGTGGTTTCAACAAGACGGTGCCACAGCCAGAGAAACAATTCAATTACTGCCTGAGTCTTTTCCTTATCATGTAATCGGCCGTTTTTGCGATAAAGATTGCGGCCATCCAGATCTTGCGATTTAACGCCATTGGACTTTTTTTTTGGGTATTTTGAAGTCAAATGTCTATATAAACAATCCCACGACCACCAACGCGGAAATTGGGACTTGTATTAATGAATTTAAGCCACATTTACGCGAAACGGTCTTAAAAATTTTCAAAAAAGAGTACGTACTTGCTAACTTAAGCCGATCTTCTGTTCTATAGTATAGAATTTGACTGGAATGATGAGGGTCTTATATAGAATATCCTTACGGCAGAATGCAGGCATTTAACTTAAACCGAGAGTTGAACTTCACTTTGGGTTCAAACGAACACAGTGAAACCAAAAATTTGTTGAACGAAGGTTTAAACCAAAACGAGAGTTTAAACTCTGACTGTGCAACTGGGCATTAGTGTTTCTTCTTGCTCATTTGACTTCTTCAGCCAAGGAAATAGCATTTCGCAAGAGTAGTTCATTGCTATACCTTTTAGAGTTTACAGCAGACTCGAGGTAGATAAAATTCCCTAACTACCCCAAAAGTCGATATTAAGATCTGACTACCATCTATTCGGGTATGTTCATAGGTGTCCCTTCTTGTTGTCACTAAATACTTGGTTTGCACACTCATTCAGGACTCAACCCAATTTTGCCGCTTATGCCCCAATACATATGTATTTTCAAACCCGCCATCAGTGGTGGCACCACGTCATAGTTAAAATCAATGATTCGATCTGCTTATATGCTAGCAAGCTAAAAATTCCACAAATTTCGCCGGAAGAAGTGGCAGTGGCAGTGTTAGCCATTTGAAGAAGTCACTAGGAATATAAGTGACAGCAAGCCAGCATTTTTTCTGTAATTCCTTTATTGCACGGGCTCAAACAGAACCCTCAAATGCAGATATCCGAAACTAAACCGAATGTGATAATCTAGTTGCACTTGCTACATACAACATACTTAGACCCGCGTTGTAAAAAAAAAAAAAAAATCGGATGAGCCCACAACTAGTTCTCAGTCTCGAACGTTTCAAAGCCCGTCAGTGAGTTTTCATTCTTGTCTGGCCAATATTATTATGAACAGTGATGAAGAGGAGGATAGTTCCGAGACTGATTCTGCTGCGGTCAACAAACATTTTATCTGGAGAGCGCTGTGTTAAATGAATAAATATAGAGAAAAGCGTCTCAAGTGGACAGAAGATCCTTTGGTATGGCGGAAAGTAAATACAAAGTTACATGTTTTGAAGCCAATCGTGCGACAATTTTTGTCAGCTCCACCAGGGTCCGTTCCCAGCGAACAGCTATTTAGTGGAGCTGGTTTGATTAACAGCCCACTACGAAACAGACTAGATTTCAACAAAGCAGCTAAGTTGCTATTTATAAAACATAATTTGCCCATTTTAAAATTTGAATATTAGTTTGTAAATTTGTCTATAAAAATTTGTAATAAAAATAATAAATATTGATTTTTTTTTTCAAATTTTATATTTTAATAATTTGTGTCTGCGTGCGACCCCCACCTCCGACTCCGATTCAGCTCCGACTCCGGTCGATTTGTCTTTTTTCGAGATATAAGATTTTGAATGCATATCTGCAATCATCAATAAGGGGAGATGTCGGGCTTAACCAATCATATCATCCAGGGCCTACCTGTAGTACCTTATAGGTAGCCAAGTGTTTTTATGCGATCTTGAAGAGTCATCCCAACACTCTAACAAATGAATCTCAATTCGGTTTTCGGTACCTTGTATCCAAAATCTTAAATAGATATGACTTACACCTTAAGCGTACAGCTCAAAGTTTGGTCCTTCATATTACATATTCAAATAGGTGCCTCAGAATTTCTTTCATTTCATTTTCAAAATTTGCAACACAGCACCCACTTACATAGTAGTACTATTTTGAAACATTCTTCAAGCGTAAATCGCCCAGAATCGTAGTCTTTCTGTTACCTTTTTGGTGCGAATAAGCTGTCAATATCGAAATAAAAAGTACATAATTTGAAAAGAAACCACTCACCCGGGCTCCAGAATCATTAAAAAGACTTAACAAAGTCTAAATGTACCTATATTTGTACTGAACTTATACAGGGGTTTCCTATCTGTGCGTGTCGTGGCTCTATCCTATAGGCGCCGCAAGACGTTACGCATATACGATCTGTCTGTCTAATCTGGGGGTTTACTGTTCAGTCATTGACGCCAATCCACTATGGAAAGTTACACTATTTGAGTGTTGGTCAGTGCAAGAGTTGGGAGCGTTTTGCTCATTTTACGGTAGACACGTGGCTGTTCAAAATCGACTATCCAACGTTTAGTGCCCAAATTCGAGACAACCAGTTTGGTAAGCGATCACTCTTTACTACAAAGGAACGCCCAGATCGGGTGACAACATTGCTGCAGTCCATATGGAAAGAAGAACCCGAGGCAGTCAATTCCTTACCGTGCACAAGAAATCGGCTTTTTGCAGACATCAATTTGGCGAATTTTGCGTCGGAAAATTGGGTCAATACCCGTTCAAGATGTAACTGACCCAAGAGCTCAAAATTAATGTTTACAACCTAAGACCTAAGACCCCAATTTTGGCCGAAAAAACATCTTTAGCGACAAGGCTCATTTTTGGATGAATGTCTATGTTGTCAAGCTAAATTGCAGTAGGTACATTGGACGACGCCAACCCACACAAGGTGGCAATTCATCTAGAAAAAAAGCTGTGCGCGTTTTAGACCGGCACGCTGGGTCATTGCTCAGTACTTTTTATTGAAAAGTGCGTTGGTGAGGTGATTACAAACTATTTTAAACTATATTTCTTGTCGGGTTTCTTAAAGTCGCAGCTCAATGCGAAAAAATCGTAATCGACATTTTATGAGGGGCGTCGCAAAAATATTATAACATGTACAAGTACACTGTACAGGGAGCCGCGGTATGGAAAAGATTGGCAACCCCTGTAGCTGCTTATCGTGTGATAAAAATGACAGAAAAACAATGGGCCTTACCAATAATCATTTTTAATCTACAACTTAAATATTTTGTAGGTCACAATAGATATTTTTGTATGGAAAATTCCCCCTGCAAGCAAGGTGTTCTGGCAAACCATCCGCAGTCTTAGAGGAAGGAAGTGGAACATTATTGAAGGAGTCAAATCCAAAGATGGTACACTTCTTTCTAATGAGGAGGACATCTTGCGCAAATGGAGCGAGCACTTTTCCAAATTGCGCGAATTGCGGATGACACATCCATCGCCTTAAGCAGGGCGGAAAATAGTCCCACGGTAGAGGAAGTCACTTTTGCGATCAAATCGCTAAAAGCTGGCAAATCTGCCGGAGTGGATGAAATCCGGCCAGAAATGCTCAAGGCCTTAGGTGAAGAGGGAGTCAAATGGCTCTCTCGTGTCATTAAAGTGGCCTGCGAATGCGGCGAAACTCCCAGCGATTGGCATATTGGGGTGATTGTGCCCCTTTTCAAGAAAGGGGATAAAAGGGCTTGCTCCAATTATAGGGGTATATCACTTTTAAGTCTCCCCGGAAAAGTCTTTGCCAAGGTGCTGGAAACGCGTTGCAAAGCTGTGGTCGAGGCACGATTAGGAGATGAGCAGTGCGGCTTTCGTTCCGGCAGAAGCACAACCGACCAGTTATTCACTCTTAGAATGGTACTTGAGAAGGTAGGTATGCTACACCTGTTTACGCATGCTTCGTAGATTTGGAGAAAACATACGACCGAGTTCCTCGAGGTAAACTCTGGAGTGTATTACAGGAGTATGGAATTGACGGTTCTCTCTTGAGAGCAATTCAACCTCTCTACACAAACTGTAAAAGCTGTGTTCGGGTAAACGGCGTTAAATCAATACCTTTCACCGTGGGCGTTGGACTTCGCCAGGGGTGCGTCTTGTCTCCTCTCCTTTTCATTACTTATATGGACTGAATGTTACAGCGCAGTCTTGGCGAGGAACGTTTCGAATTGGGAGATCTGAGGATAAGTCATTTGCTCTTTGCTGATGACTTGGTCATCCTTAGGTCCTCTCAGACTGAACTCCAACGCGCACTCGATCGGTTTGTGGCCGTTTGCGTTGAAGCTGAGATGAAGGTAAACGTGAACAAATCTGAAGTAATGGTCGTCTCCAGAACGCCTGTTCAATACCCTCTGCATGTTAGTGGAGTCCCATTGAAACATGTGTAGAAGTTTAAGTATCTCGGGGTCTTATTCACGAGTGATGGGAGGAGCAATGCTGAGTTTTCCTGTAGGATTGGTCAAGCTGGATCAATTTTGAGACAGCTTGGTCATTCTGTTATCAGGAAGACTGAACTTGGTTTTCAGTCTTTAATTCGGTGTTTGTTCCAACTCTTGCCTATATGGTCATGAGGTTTGGGTAATGACCGAAAGAATAAAATCGCGAATACAAGCGGCCGAAATGAGATTCCTCCGTTGTATTGCTGGTGTGACCCGTAGAGATCGCATTAGAAATACTAGAATACGTGAGGAACTCAATGTCAATCAGCTACTTTTCCGGACCATGCTTTGGTGGTTTGGTCATGTTAAACGCATGTCCCCGAGCAGGATCCCACGACGTGCTATGGAATCCGTACCATCGGGCATGCGTCCTCTAGGTCGACCCAGGATGAGATGGTTAAATCAAATTCATAATCTCTCCTCTACCCGTATGGGTATTGCAATTGATGATTTGGAGTCGATGGCGGAGGATCGAGAGCTATGGAGGTTCCACTTGAGCAACCTACACCCGCGACCCACTTAATGGATAAGCGGGCCATTGAAAATGTATGTATATATGTAAATTTCCCCATTGTGAGTTCGTAAGATTTACGACACTCTCTGGATACTCAAATTGATTATTATTAGTATACCAAGCAATATAATTTTTATATCGACAGATGGCTTTTCCTAAATACTTTTTAAAATTTGCAATAAGAAGAAACCTAGAAAATATCATCTCATCAGTTGTCTATACCATTTTACCATGAATCATATCCAGTAATTGAGTTATACTTCTGTTTGACAAAAACAAAAACTGTTAAGTAACTACACCAATAGCGAATGCTAAAAACAAGAGGCATTACGAGTACCCAAGCTAATAAATGCGGCCTCATCGTACTCCAATTGTTTAATGGTCATAATAAAAACCATTGTGCGTGATGGCTGATGAGTAGGTATTCCACATTGACATTTCGATAGTCTGAGCAAAAACAGAAATTGCTAATTTCATTTCATGTGGTTTTTGTTGTACACTTCTGACTGTTCCAAGAGCCATATTCCCAGTATGAACTATTGATCTTTATCATTGACATTTTGCCCATTTTACTGCTCTGTTCCGATAGCGATTACAATAATTGTTCGTTCAACGTTTTATCGATCGCGAAGATATCCAAATAACGATTATTGACATCTTTGTTGTTTATCGTTTCTAATAAAATACATTTATATTGGTTCGCAAAAAAGGTTATTTGGTATATTTTATGAGTGGTGTCATTAGTGAATCATTTGTACATACCTAACAGTACGCCACCAATTTAGTTGTATCTTTGTCTGCCACAAGTTCAAGGTCTAGTTTCGAACAAGCGAACAATTAGCAACAAAAAATAAATAAATTCATCATTCACATATAGTCATACAACTGGCAAAAAACGTTGCATCATCACTTATATTTTTATTGATCAAATGGTCAGACAGAATATAGCTTTATCGCATTCAGAAATCAAAATATTCACCAGGATTAAAAATACAATTTGTGTCACATTATGAGTCAACAATACTCGAAATAGTTGACCATTGAAAGTGTTGTTGGTGTATCCACTTCTGACCAGGTTGCTATGAAAATACTGAATTGCTCTTAAGTTTGATTAAAAAATTCCTTGCACTTGATTAAGTTAAACACGGTTCCACTTAGTTAAATTTAAAAAAAATATTTGTTTGCGCTATCTTTAGATGGATTTTCGCACATACCTCTAGACCTATCTACTATAGATAAAAAAATCAATTAACGTGTTATTTTGTTTGTCACTCTCAATTTGGCAGACAGGTACCTAATCCTTCTTCATTTTTAAATACGTATAGGCTTAAGTCAGTGCAGGGACTGGCATAAAAGCAACAATCAATCTAAGATGAATTATGAAATTGAAATTTGGTGGGAAATTCTGCAAATAATTTTGGTAGGTGTTGTGTGTCGATCAGAAGATGACGTCCTTAAAGCGTCACAATTATATTGACAATGTATTTATTTATTTTTTTTTTTTGGTTTAAAGGTCGTTTCTATAATATGAATGACTAACCACGATAGTATCTAAGTAATAGATAAAAGTTATTCGGCATGTCACTGATTAAGGCGTTTGAGGAAGTCACAAGGTTTTTTTTTTAATATTTTGATAATTTCTGACTTGCCATTAGAACATAATTTTATTGGAAAATTGTCCAACACGTAATGATTATTATATTCTAATCATTAAAAAATAAAACAAATAGCAAGCTATTTGTCGCAAAAGGTGCTGGTGCATATGTGCATTCGTCTGTCTGTGTGATTTCTTATTTTTTAGGGATACCTACAACAGTTTATGCCGAATCGAAACGGCTGAATTGATGAGCTTAAAGCTGAATTTAAAAACTTGTCAAATTCTGTTCTGTAGGCAAACTAATTCCACACCAAGCGAGTTTTTTTAATTTGTCCGTGTATATTTTGTTAAATAGATCTACATAAGAAATAAAGGGCGCCAAAGAAAATGTCACTCGCCGTGCCTAAAAAATTGCACTTATAAAACTGTTTGTCCTGATCCTGGGGTTAGATCAAGGAAAATAAAAAAGATTGAACGATATCGTTTTTACGCATGTTGTCTTTATCATATCTGTAACAATAAACAGAGACTGATATTGTCAAAACGATGTCGGTCGATCGTTTTCATTTTACGTGATCTGGCCCCTGACTGATTGGTGATCAACCCCCAAACAGTAAGAGCTAAGAAGCGGATATGTACATATTTTCAAACAAATTTTCCTATTATGGTCAAAGTGAACTTAGAAGCGATTTGAGGAAATTGTAACTCCAAAAGGCGGCAAGGGGGGTCAATGTTTATATGGAAAAATTCGTATTTTTCATCCGATCGATTTCAAACTCAGTTTGGAATTTCCCTGATTTTGGAAATTTTATTGGGGCCCGAATTATTAGCGACGGGGAAAATGGGATTCAGTTTGTATGGGAAACATTTTTTTCGTTCTATCGAGCGCGTAGCATATAATAACACACTGGGTACCTACTTCTGAAACGTGCGTGCAAAGCCGCGGATAACATGTGTGCATTTATAACATGTGTGTTCTTTTCAAACCATTTTCCTTCCATTTTGTCATTAATGTATGGATAGAGTTCGAAGTTACTTACTTACTTAGGTGGCGCTACAGTCCGGGGTGGGGCTGGGCCTCAACCAACATGCCTCTCCAGTTAGCACGATCTTTGGCTAACCGCACCCAGATGCGCACTCCAAGTTGGTTAAGGTCCACTTCCACTGGTGCGCACCACCTACAACGAGGTCTTCCTCTACTGCGTTGTACCTCCGGGTTGGAATCGAAGAATCGGGCCGGAGCGTTGGTGTTCATTCGCTCTAAATGTCCCACTTTTCTGACCAGGTCGATGTCACTGTACAGCTCGTAGAGTTCGCTGTTAAATCTCCTCCTCTAAAGCCCGTCAATGCAAACGGAACTGAAAATAACTCAAAGACTTTTGCGTTCGAAGCGACTAAGGAGAACTTTATCCACCTTTGATAACGTCCATGAATCGGCGCCATAAAGCAGGACTGGTATGATAAGGGTCTTATAAAGGGTCTCCATGGTATTTCTCGACAAGGTCGCAAACTACTTCAAAGTTTTATTGTTTTTTAACAATTGAAAAACAAATTATTTCCTTCTATACATTTTTCTATATATTTTGCTAAATTTTAACACTGTATATTTTGCTAACAAGTATGTACCTATGTCTTGCTTGTTTAAAAAAAAAAAAAAAAAACAAATAAAATAAAAATATTAAATGCCTCATTTGACTTAATCTCGACTCAAAGCCAACTGAATCAATGGTAAAACCTTGATCGACGAAAGATCCGCCAATATCGCTTCAATGTTATCCAACGATGAAACTTGCATTATGCTCTCCTTTCGGAAACTTAAAATAATGATCGCAAAGAGTGACAGTAGCTCCAAACTATCAAAACCTAGCATCTGTAAAAGAATTGAAATAAAAATATTTGTACAGCAAGATTTGCGGAAAGTTTTTCTTTTTACCAGATCCCAAAGTACGAGTAATTGATCCGGAGGTAGATGACCACTAAATGCACGCATTAGCCATTTGAAGACAATTCGAATTCTAAAAAGAATTAAGTGAGAGTAGGATATAGCAATGCGCATCACTGCTGTCACTGCTGTATTAAAATGGATTACGTCGAGCTGTCATAATTAAATACACCCAAAAGCACTGCGTTTCGGGCAAGTTTGACAAATTGTTTAAATTTTAAAGCGCGTCGTGTAAAACAGAGCAAAGTTTTGTGTGTATTTCATTTTGACAGGAAATGTGACAATATAGATTTGCCTTAAAGTGGAGTTATAATAAATTCATCAATTGGCGTATTTTTTTGAGAAGTGAATATAACAAAACCAAAAGTGAGTATAAAAGTTTTGCATGTAAAAGTAAAAGTGAGCTAGCTATAGATTCTCAAAAAAATACGCCTAATATAGTCAACAATTTTGAAGGAGATCAAACTCAGCTGTTGGCATTTGTAATTCAAATATTGAAATGATTTGAGAAGTTAAAAAATATTTATTATTTTTTTCGTTTTTCAAAATAAATGAATGAAAAGATTTCTTAAAAGTTTTGAAAGTCCTTCTAATTTGTTGCTTAAACGAATGCACTTTTAGTAACTTACGGTTGTATTTGTAGCTCTCGAAAGTGCGACCAAAGTTGCGGCTCATGCGTTTGGAGTAGTTTCTCAAACAGAAGGCACAGGCTGACAATGCCCTGAAATTGGAAAAGTCTTTAATCGATGGTAGGAATTGTTATTTCAAATGCGTTTAATGTTTATTTTTAATTTCGACAGCCCTGAGAATAAATAATAAATAAATACCTACTACATTTTTACCTTATCTTTGCACCTACTAACCAAGAAACATAGTCAAACGAGCGATGATGTCCATGACGCTGAGTGTTTTTCATTTTCTCACACTCTGCTCACATACGTCACAATTATATGTAAGTAATAAGTATAACTACGTCACTTTAGGTCTGTTTACTTTTGTAGTGTAAAATTTGAAAAGACTGTCAAAATGGTATTAAAAGGCGCTGCGAAATTAAGCCCGAGGAAATAAGGCCCCAAAAATTGGGCCAATTTTCGTAATGAAATAGAGCCCAATTTATTATGTGGAAATAAAGCCCAAAAAAATGAAATTTCCCCCCCAAAAAAAAATGAAATAAGGCCCATTTTTAATGGACGGAACGTTTAAAATTGTCCCACAAGGATGCTTTAAGCAACTGCTTATTATTTATGGTGAATACTTTGACGAGGTACCTGATTCAATTATATTTCCATACTCATTTAAAATTCTTTTTAAACATTTAATAACAGAATTTTATTTATTAATTATTATTATTGTTAAGGTATTCCCAATATTTTTTGTATTAATGGACAAGCGAACTAGAACGTGCTATAAACAGTTACTAGAATACATCAAATATAATATCTTCGACATGAATGCAGCTATATTTATTACTGATTTCGAGGTAGCTATCCGGCAAGCTATCCGAAAAGTTTTTCCACAAGCCGTCGGCCAAAATATTAATCCTTGCCCTGCATGAATCCCTCCAGCATACATAATGCACAGTATTCTTATAACTTGACTATTCTTCTTATAGATCATCATTTCTTCAAATACATAAAGAAGTTCTTCTTTTTCCCGAAAACTTTTCGAAATTCATGATTGAATTCATGAAAATAACTGAACTTATCACTCGTTAACTGATCACTAATGTTAATGGTAATGGTAACTAATGGTAAAAGACGAATCTCCTTTTTTTTATATATTTAGTTTTATACCTTTTTCCAGTTTGACTATATTTTCTCGAATGATATTCTATTTTTCTATTTTCATCAGGCTAGATTTGTTCGTACTTGATCATATAAATTTCATCAAAGTTGATTTCTTAAAAGTAGAATACTTTCTTTGGTTTCAGAAAAATAACAATAATGAAATAAGGCCCAAAAAATAATTCTTGGGTCTTATTTCATTATCAAAAGTTGAGGCCTTATTTCATAATGAAAAAGCACCCAAATACGAAATATGAAATTAGGGCCAAAAAAATGAAATTACACCCAAAATATATCATATTTTTGTTGTTATTGTATTGTGAGCATAATTTGGGGCCTTATTTCATTTTGTTTTTTGGGCCTTATTTCCTCGGGCTTAATTTCGCAGCGCCCCGTATTAAAATGGGATGGATTCTCTCTCAAAGAGAAGAAATTACGAAAACGTTAGGGAACGCGCTTCAAAGAAATGGCCAAGTTCCATTGACCGCTAGATAACTAGCGGCATGCCAAACTCCATATAAAAAAACTGACATTTCAGCAATTGCGCTAGAGCTCTAGCACATTGAAAAATCATTTTCTGGAAAATTTTTCAATCTAGCGCAAAATGAACTGCTAGATTGAAAAAAAATAACGAACTGTCAAAACAAAACTTTTCTTAAGTTCATGCCGCAATGGTAACATTTTTTGCCTTCCATTCATGATTACGATTAGTATACGTTCAAACGCTGACGTTCTTTCTTACCTGAGGATGTGTATTGATCGTTGTAAGTCTATGACAGTATCGTATATAAAAGGCTCGAAATGTAAAATATAATTTCATTGGAGAATCGTACAGATAACAAAATGGCGCCGCTATAACAGACAATAAATCAACAATAACGTCATGGATTGACAAAGTCTTCAAGTTGACTTACCAAACATACAAATCCCATGAAATGGAACAACACCTGACGGTGGACCATCGTATTGTTTACCTTTTAAGGGAAATGACTCGAATTGTATTTTCTCGGATATTTCCCAATCTCGTGAGAAACACAACATTACTTGGTATAAAACATCCTCAAAAACAAAGTACTGATCATCATTGGAAGCCGTTAGTTGAATGTCCTTAAAGATCAGTTTATCAACAATATGATCGGTGCTGAGAACTTTACTTTTTAATTTGTTATAGTGTTCCGAATTCTGTTGAAAAGAAATAAAACTGAAATTAATTGAACAAAAGGGGGAAATAAGAGTTATGAAGCAGGTCATGCTCAGGTGTACGTGCTAATTATAGTTTAGAAAGATTTATGACAGACTTTTTGCAGCCTGTATCATGCCTTATATTTGTTTACTGAAAGTGTTTGCAGGCTTTGTTGATGATGTATTGGACAAAATACTATGACCAAAAGTGCAAAGAACGTAATTAGACAATTAACTTACGTGAACATTCACATGACTTCCAAGAATGTAAGCCCACAATGGTCCACGATATGGTGCTGGTGTGTTACCCTTCTTGAGAATCTGCTGGCACAATGGCGAATGCTTGTAGTCTAAGATTTTCTGACATTGCACATTGATGTCGTAGGTCGAATCCTGCCGCAGTAATTCCGCAAAATGAATACGCTTGACAAAAATAAAACGCAATTGTTAATAAGATAGACTATAGACAATTATTGTCTAGATGTCACTCTTACCAGATCAAATAAATTCTTTACGGGCAGGGAAATGTGTGAGAACTCCCACTTTGGAACTTGTCTATAAAAAAGTTACAAAATTTAAAAGACTTTACACCTACATTCTCAGATTCGAAAAAAAAATACACAAACTCGTTATTGTCCACCGGCTTATTGGGTCCCTTCAAGGATAGCAGTACATCAAGCAGGTCTTTCGGAGCATAAACCGGACGAAAGCTGGCCAAATCTAGAAAAATGAAAGAAGATAGGTATAGTTGAAAAAGTCGTGTTTTGAAATGTAGGGGTTTAGAATGGTTAGTTGTTCTATCCAAGGAAAAACACACACATATAGCGCTGGAGAACTAGCGGCAGCGGCAAAGTGACATTAGAACCAATTTAAATAAACAAATACAATGTATTTTGGTTACATAGAAGTTTGAATTCCCATTTTACACCAAATTGGAAATATTTGACTTCTGCATTGTCACTTTTATTTTGACAGTTCGTTATTTTTTTCAATCTAGCAGTTCATTTTGCGCTAGATTGAAAACTTTTCCAGAAATTTCACAAAATGTGCTAGAGCTTTAGCGCAAATGCTGAAATGTCAGTTTTTTCTATATGGAGTTTGGCATGTCGCTAGTCATCTAGAGCGTCAATGGAACGCGGCCAAACCGCTAGATGACTATAGCGAAACGTCAAACGTCATTTTGCAACGTACCTATTATCTGACACTACTAAACCTTTGACAATTTATGTATGGAATTTGACGTAAATTTTGACTTTTCGCTTAGGTATTCATCTAGTTGTCAATGTTACACACGTTCATTGGCCGCGTTCTATTGACCGCTACATGACTAGCGGCATGCCAAACTCCATATAAAAAAAACTGACATTTTAGCATTTGCGCTAGAGCTCTAGCACATTTTGTGAAATATCCTTTTCTGGGAAATTTTTCAATCTAGCACAAAATGAACTGCTAGATTGACAAAAATAACGAACTGTCAAAACAAAAGAGAAAGTGCAGAAGTCAAATATTTCCAATTTGGTGTAAAATGTGAAATGAAGCTTCTATGGAATAATTAATATAGCTACAAGGTATTTGTTTAGTTATAGTGTATTCATAAATATACGGCACGATGGCTCAAAATACATTTTTGACTCTCATGAAGATAAAAGGCGTATTTTTTTGGGAAGTGAGTATAACAAAACCAAAAGTGAGTATAACAATTTTGCATGTAAAACCTAAAGTGAGTATAACAATTTTGCATGTAAAACCAAAAGTGAGTATAGCAAAACAAAAAGTGAGTATGCAAGTTTTGCATGTAAAAGTAAAAGTAAGCTAGCTATAGATTCTCAAAAAAATACGCCTAAAATAATCCGAAATCAAATTGGTTCTAATGTCACTTTGCCGCTACCGCTAGATCTCTAGCGCCAGCGTTCCTCCATCAGGGATATTATGTGCTAGACGACTAGCGGTCAAAGGAACGCGGCCATTGTATCAGTTAAAACCTACCTATACTATAGTTGCTCAGCTCGTCCCATTTCGACAAAAACTCATCACGATCCGTGGAACAACGTGGCATTCCCTGTAACGGCATTTTCAACTCATTGCACATAGAATTTAGTGATTTTCGAACTCTCCTGTCCCACTGTACGGCAGATCGCTTTAAGTAACCCAACGGGTCGGTCTACATGAAGACAATATAAACTTGAGCTTTATTATACATACAGAAGAACCTTCCCTTCCACTTACCGCTTGTTGAGTTGGCTTAGTGTCCGTACTTAATGAGCTCTTAACCAATTCGAATATGATGTTTCTGATCTCAGTGTCCAGGCCAGTGGACTTTATGGCCGTCTCAAGAGTATTACGGAGGTCATTTTTATCCACATCCGGTTGACATACAAGTTTCTTAATATAAATTGACAGAATATACATAATGTAATTTGATAAGGGGCACATACCTGAACAGTTTGATACAACGATTTATAAATTTTCATAGCTTGAATCTCGGATGTCAACTTTAGGGCTGTATGGTGAATGCTGGCATTCTTTAGCTCTTGCATTTTGTTGGATTATTTTTTGGAACAAATTTAGGTAGATAGGTAGAAAATATGTATCTATAAACTAACAAAATGTTTCGGACTGGGATTTAGAAAGACAAACCGTTTGAATCTCTGCTCTTGCTTTTGACTGTTTATCGATCAAACATTCGGATTTTATTGTTGCGCAGGAGTTGTGATTGTCGGAATGTGTAAGTGTTACTTGTTACTAAGTTAATGAGGGTAGAAATAGAAACATTTTCTCAAATTTCAATGAAAAGGTGTAGGTACGCATAGGGACAGCGCTTAAATCGCGAGTACCTACTATAGGTGCATCGTATAGTTTCACAAGATTATACCGAAACAATGTTGTTTTTACATTTACCACAATTTCTGAATATTTTTCGAATTATCGAAGATCCAATCGTGCGTGACTTGTTGCTCAAAGCACTGCTCCAACGTGAACAGTTAGATATGAGTTATATGTTAATCAATGTGAAGTGTTGTTAGAGTCATCGCTCTCATCGGTAATCGCAGCTCCAACATATAAACGCACGCTTACTTATAGGCCCCTATTGTCGAGTCGATAGTCGATCAATCGACAACTATGATTGTCGATTGCGATTGATATTTGTCGATTTGACAGTCGCGTATAGTCGACTACAAATGTCTGGTCAATGCTTTCTCTTATGGAAGTGCAAAAATGTTGTTCGTAAGAATAGCTAAAATCAATCGACGCAATCGACAATTGTCGTGGCGATCGCTAATCGACAATCACAATAAGGGCCATAGGTCACCTCTTATAAGCTGGCTTATATTCTCAAGGTGAGTTAATCAAAACCGTTGATGGCCAAAATGCCGGCTCTTTCGCAGGCTGCGTAAGCCCATACATTCGGATGCCGAGAGAACGCTTAGGGTAAAATGTTATCACCCACAGCAACTTGATGATAACAAATAAAAAGAAGTATAGGTACGGACAGATTTATTGCGGATAAAAAACAAACTAAATTCTTGTGACGGGAAAAAGCTATCAAACTTTTGGGAAAAATGGAAAATTGCAAGTCTAATTGGAAAAAATTGGAAAGCGCAGTTCGCATTTGAGAATAAGCAAAAGCGAAGACGGTCGAAATCGAAGTATCGCTTTCAATACGATCCGCCGCGCATTTGGGAATAACCCCCCAGGGTTCTGATTGTATCTGCTAAGGCTGCTAACAGAAAACGCTATATCCGGTCGGGTTACTTGAGCAAGAAACAATATACTGCCAACAACATTTGCAATCTCTGCTACCTCTATCTCAGTTTTGGGCACATATCTCGGGAAATCATCTGGTTTATGTATAATGGGGTTGAAATGGGATTGCAATCGCCCATTCCAAATCTTTGAAGATATTCCTTGACGTATTGATGTTGATCAATGGAAATACGGCCATAGGCCCGGTCACGCTCGATCTGCATACCAAGAATGAAACGCACTGTTCCAATGTCCTTCATCTGGAAAGCTTCTGATAAGTTCGCTTTCAGCTCCTTTTTCATGTTATTGTCGTTTGACAACACCAAAAGGTCGTCTACGTAAACTGCCACGAAAAGCTTCTTCCTAAGTTCCCACTAAGAAGTTTGAAATAAATGCAAGGATCAATTTTGGATTGTTTCATGTCGAACTTCACTAAAGCTGCATGCAATTTCTGGTTCGAAATTTTGCTAGCCTGCTTTAAGCCATAGAGCTGAAGTCTGAAAAATAAAATACCCATTTGCAATCAATTGGCTTACGATTCGGTGGCAGCGGTGTCAAATTCAAGTTTTGTTTTGGGCCAATGCGTCAAAATCCCCCTGCATGGCTGCTCGCCATAGACTTGTATCAGCTCTACACATCGCTTCACTTACACCGCGTCTCCACGAGCAATATTTCATAGCTTGCCATATAGTATGCTATGAAAATTGCTCGTGGAGACCACAAATAGTATTCTATGAAAAATGGTATTCCATCTATTGCTCAGCTCATAGCTTGCTATCGATAGTATGCTATGGGGTGTACTTTTTTGTTGTGACGCATGTGTTTTCGTGTGATGGCTATGGAAATAGTATGATATGAAATGCCCACCCTACATTTTATGGCATACTATCGTTATTTCTTTCTATCAGAAATGACAGATGGCAAGCTATGAAATATTGCTCGTGGAGACGCGGTGTAACGGTGACTGAATCATTCAATTCGATTATCGTTGTTAAAAATGAAACAAAGTCTGGTATCTGAACTGGTTTCGCTCTACGGGATGATCTTCTCACATCATCACATTCAACTGCAGTCCCCGGCGGTGGTTGGTAATCTTTGTCTGTCTGCTCAATACTATCAGTATCTAAATAGTAGGTTTCATCAGATGACTAAGACAGAGTGGAATCTGATTCAGGATTAACTTCAGTATCGGGTGAATCATTAGACGACGCATCCACAGATGACTCACAATTGATCACATCGGCTTGCTTTGCTCCCCCACTGAATCGATAACCGCAAAGACGTCATTATTATCGGCGACCCTTTTCTGCATTAGATGGTCAAAAAATACTACGTCTCTACTGATGTAAATTCGATTGGTTTTTGGATCCACTAGCCGATATGCCTTCAAATTTTCGCAATTATGAGACAATCTCTGCACTTTGGATCGAATTTCTTCCGTAGCTGCTTAGGAACAGTGATGCCATTCTGACCGGATTCCGGTCATATCTGACCGAAATCTATTTATTCTGACCGGAGAAAATTTTGAAATCCGGTCTAACCGTTTTCTGACCGGAACGAAAAATGTTTTTAACCGGAAAACGCTTTTTTGACTGGAAAAATAAAATTATTCTACTGACTATAAATAAGGATAGATTTCTATGGGTAATTTGAATAAAACTTTGCCATACATTACGAACACGCTCCCAAGTTCAAACAGAAACCAATTTACTGCGAATATTGGGACGTTTACAACATAATACATGGAATTCTCCTTCGGGAGCAGGATAATAAATTATCTTATAGGCTAATTTTTGGACGTTTTCTTTGCTAGAATGTTGAAGAGGAAATTAAACAATGCATTTCAATTAAAAGTGTGAAATTCTATAAATCCCAGATAAGAGTTTGGTGAACTACTCTTTTCAAGTGTTAGAAAATCATCCAAAAATAATTATTTAGCCATAGACGTCTTCGCATGACTTTTATTTCCGTTAACGACTTGGCTACAAATAAAAACGAGGCGTCATTGCAATGAAATAAAATTTGACAGGTAAAAGAATATTGAAATCGGAAAAACAAACAAATTTTAGGTATAGTAAAGCCGAAGCCGACGCCCGTTTTTGACGCCCTCACTCTATCAATGCAAATATCAAATGCAGATTTATATCGAAAGCACAATGGTACGAAAAAGAACCTTTATGCCCTGCCCAGGCCATGCCAGATTTATTTCTGAAAATAGATTTTCTGCGCATTTTCTATGCTACTTTTCTCCTTTCTACTCACTCAAAATCTACCTGCCTCATGGACATTGGAAGACGTTGTATGGTCATGCACTAAAAGTGTATTTCAGGACTTAAGACACGTCATATTAAATGAAAAATTAGTTTCAGTAAATTTTAAACAAACGAAATAAAAAACAAGTTTACAAACTCAAGATTCGCATTTTATAAAAACGTTTTCTCAACATGGATAATGTTTATAATGTAAAAAAATGGCCTAAAATAGTTAACTTATGTTTTATATTTTTAGTAATACATATTATATTACAATAATTTTTTTTGACCGTGTTTCCGGTCAAAAACTCTGATTTTAACTTTTGACCGGATTCACTTTTTTTTAGTGGCAACACTGCTTAGGATTGTGCACCATTGCTCGACATCCAAAAACTCTGAACAGCTCCAAATTCGGCTTCTGTCCACTCCAGACTTCCTCCGGTGTCTTATCTGTCAAACCTCTTCTTGGCAAACGGTTGATGATATAAACAGCCGTCGTTACAGCTTCGCCCCAGAACTCAGTCTTCAAATTAGCATTAGGCAGCGGGCCTTCTCGATCATCGTTCTGTTGCTCCTCTCGGCCAAACCGTTTTGCTCTGGTGTATACGGTGCGGTTGTCTTTGTAATCCGTCATTACTGCATTCCGTACCATTGTCCGTGCGTAGCGCTTTTATTCGTACTCGTAAACAGCTGGGCGCAGTAGCGCAGTGGTAAGTGTGATGGACTACTGTGCGAGGGATCCCAGGTTCGATCCCCGGAAAAACACAAATTACATCTTAAAGTTTTTTCTACTGCGCCACCTCTCGCGAACGTCTGACAAACATCCGAGAGTATGACTGTCATGAAAAAGCTTCTCAATTCAGCCGTTCGGACTCGGCATAAAATTGTAGGTCCCTTCCATTCGTCCCAAAAATAGAAACTCACACAAACGAATGGTTGCGAGAAGCTAGGCCTTGGTGTCACCCGCCTGTTGCGCCACCTATTTATTTATTTATTTTATTTTTAAACAGCTTTATAATCCTTCATTACTGCACTCCGTACCATTGTCCGTGCGTAGCGCTTTTATTTTTTTACCTGTTTGGTTCTCAACCAAACGCATGAAGTCCTCGAATTTCTCTTTGACCTGAGAGAGATTTGGCTTCCAGCAGGTACAACGGAAAGTGAATCGCTTTTGGAAATACAAAAATACAAATCCGCCATTAAAAGCGTTTCGCTGCGACTTCCTCCGGGTGTTTCGTAGATGAGCTATATATGATTTTCGTTTATCCCCTGATTAATGTTTTTAAAAACCAACAGACATTTTTATGGTAAATTTTTGTTTTCCTTTTATTTTTCATTTCTCTTAAAATGCATAAATATTGAACAACAACAATAAAATTTGTTTCTTTGATTAAATAGTACTCGCGCGTTATCTGTACATTTCCAATTTGTTTGTTTTCTTTTAATTTCTTTCAAAATTTAAAAATATTTTTTTGTCTTTTGTTTTAGTTATATACCTATATTTTATTAATTTAAACGATTTTTCAGCTTTACTGTTAATGTTAATTTTAAGTTTTGATTAGTTTTATAGCAACTTTTCTTTATATATATATTTTCTACAACTTCGGCACACCAAACAAGAAATGAAACAAATTTACTTTTTTTTTATTTATTTCTTATTCTAATGAATAATTTGATTTACATAAAAAAAAACGTATTTTCCTACCTACAAAATGATGAAAAAAATATTTAATGAAAACTATTATAGGTACATCACAAAAAATTAGAAGATTAGTGTTTTTTTATATATAAAATCTTACGATACACACACATAGAGGACAAAAATTTATATTTTTTTTATATTACTGTTGTACAATATATTTTGTTTCAATAAAATGGCCTTCGAATTGAATAAATCTCTAACATTCTCACACATGTTTTTTTTCTAATTATCTGACCCTTGGAATGGAAATAATTCTTTTTCTTTAGATATAAGATCTGATTGCATCGCTGAATGATTTGAAAAATACTGTTATTTAAGTTCTATCCAAATTTACCTTGAATCGTAGAAGAAAATAAAAAGAAATAAACATTTTAGATAATAATACTAGTAAAGCTTTTAATTTACAACACTTGTTAATTTTTTGAAGAAATACGATTGTATTGATAATAATTGTTTTAGTAATAAAATAACAGAAGAAAATAAAGAAAATGTTTTAACGAATGTTTTGTATATGTATATATATATTTTTTTGTTTGTTTCTCAGTCTTGCTTATAAATAATTGGACAATAACAATAACTTGATATATATATATATAAATTTATAATTTTATGCGCCTAAATTAAAAATTTTAAGTAAATTTACATGACATTTATACAATTTTTGTTTGTTTAATTTTCAAATGAATCGCAAAAGCTTGATGCTGATAGGAAATGCGTCTGCACTTCAACAATTTAATATAATATATTCTAATGATTTTAAATCACTTCAAATCACGAGCGTTAAAAGACAACAGTAGCGGCACAATTGATGGCCAGATACTTCGAATAGATTTTATTTGGTTGACAGCAAGTTTGCGACTTTTAATTTGCATCTGTCGCTACTGATGTCGAATCGATGCTTCAAAGATATGCTGCTTTTGCCTTTGGCAAACTTATACTTTAGCGATAACACATTCTAATAAAATCAGTTAGGAAGTTAGTTTTTTGTTGATTAGGTTCGAATCACGGATTATTGTTTTCACTGCAACAGTGGATGCAATCCATGCAGTTGTGCTATCTGTTATTTCCATCACTTTTCCGATTTATATTCGATGATGTCAGTTGAAGCTGGAAGTAAATAAATAGTTTTTAGTTTTTCATAGACGTTTGTTCATTTTCTAAACTACTTAAGTCGATCGTGTTAAGTGTTTTGTTAAAAGCAGATGGGCACTACCTACTGCGTTTTGTAATTACAAATGTATGGACGGAAAAGCTTATCAAAACTAAGGTTTTAGTAAAAGTTATATTAAAAAAGTAAATTTATTTATGCAGTATGGATAAAGCCTTCTTAGATGATTAACCCAAAGGAAATGCACGCAGGGGAATGTAACAAATAATTTTGCTTCGATAAAATGAAAACCTGAACTCATTTTTTAACTATAGTGTCCTATCAGCGTAAGTTTATTAGGCAAATGGGAATTGTGACGAGATTTTATTACATATTCATCTAAATTTTTTCATATCCTCTTTTCCCTAAATTCGTTTAATTTGTGCTGCTTTACATTTCACTATGTTTGTAAAGCAATTGTATGTTATCATGAGCACTTATCACGCAATTGCCTCCTTAAAGGTTAATTCAAAGAAATTTCTTGTTTCTTCTTTTCGACAACCATCGTTTTTCTGCGATTGCCATAAAACGAATTGGAGAGTTTATCCCAGATTTATTCCACTTTTTCCAAATAAATTAATAATTTTCCGAAAATATTGGGATGTACAAGCTTGTTGGCTCGTAACTTAGTCAAATCAAATGTCCGATTACACTCTCATGATGGTATCCCCGGTGAGAATTTGCCCTTTGACATCACCAATAGATACAAGCTGACAGCTTTGTTCATCATTTTCATGGGATCTGGTCTGGGTGCTTCATTCATGGTTGTCAGACATCAACTCCTCAAGAAGTAAAAAAGGTGTCAATCAACAGATGAATTCCAGCTTCATAATGTCCCTAACTGTGGAATTAAATGTTTAAAACCCAGAACTTAAAATAAATAACGCATAATATATTTCACACCCCTCGGACAACCCCGAAAAACACACAGAAAAATTCAGCTAACTGCCAGTTTAAAATGTAACAATGCTGGATGGAAAATGTGATCACTGATCACTATTCTACGTACGTTATCAAATTTAGGGATAACATGTCAGAACACATTGTTTAACTTACATCGCAAGATCTGAGTCCTCAAATTTGGGTAACCTATTTAGAGCAAAGAAGTACAGCTTGAACCCGAAAAAACTCTACTTTTTTCATAGAGCAAAGGTTAGGCCAGCTCAGCTCCAAAACGCTCGCTTAACTATTAGACAGCAAACAGAGCAAAGTCTTTTAACTAGGACTAGTATACAATTTTTTTCAAACGCAAGTCGGTAGTCGCTGAGCTATGCATATTCGATAGATGTATCAACGAAATTATTTCTAGAAATTCGACAGCCTGCAAACAAATAATTATTAATTCAATGACGTACACTTGACAACCGTGAGGACATTATTTTACCAAAAACTCCTTTGGACATAATATGTAAGACATGTAAACTTTGGAAGTCGCTAAATGCATACATATTCCAGAGTAGCAGCTAAAGTACGCTTGCGGATCAGCGTTGCCGAAGTTGTTGTTGTGCCATTTTGGCACCCTACAGTCCGATTGGCACCTTGGCACCTTCAGTTCTCATTTGGCACCTTATGAGCTTGATACATTTTAATACATAATATTTAAAAAAAAAAAAGCATTTCTTAAAATGTTTAAAATTGATTGAGAGTGCAAGTCATTTTCTCTTTCATCTGCGAACACTTATTTCATATTCACTGAACTGACTTTTTTTTCAAGTAGTGAAACATACATATCGTGTGTGTGTACGAATTCATACACAAATAATCGTAATGATACTAATGCGAAATTATATGTTTCTTGTGTTTTTATATATCTCTCTGTCGTTGAAGGGCTGGTGGCACCCAGTTGGCACCTTTGGTTACCGTCAATGGCACCTAAGAACATTTTTTTGCGGCAACGCTGTTGCGGATATCTCAAACAGAGCAGGGCCGAGAAAATGAAAGTCCGACTTCAAACGTTAATTTTCACTCAACCTTTCAAGAAGTCCGTGCCAAGTCCAAGTGCAGACGCTCAATGGCAGTAATGCGAGGAATTCATCGTCTTTGTTGAAGATGACGAGTGCCGGCGGGCACAAACTAGAGCCAGAGATAATGTTTGTTACTCCAGACAGTTCGATAAAAAGTAACAAGACCATTTCAAGGCTACAAACACCGAACTGAATCTTGCACAGACGGACAATGAAATATTGTAGTCGCAGACGGTGCTGGTAATTTCAAAGGAACATTTGTACAGACTGCTAACGGCGATGACGACAAATATCCAATGTCAGGAAGTGCAAACTATTCAGCTTTATAGTTGATTTTCCTTAAGATCGGATAGGGACTAGTTTTGGCCAGTGTCTGGGGACATGGTTGTATGTGGTTCTATTTTCATGGATGGCTCTTCATTGCTCATTACTCTTTATCTTTAGGTTAGTGTGCAAGGGTTTTTAAAGTTGAACTCTATGCTTTCCACATGGCTATGAACTATGGAGGGGGCAAGGTATACGAGTATAGGCTGGCTACGCATAAGCCATCACCCTATCGACCCCTAAAATAGTGCGACAACTAAATAAAGTCTTTACAGTCACTTAGCTTTGTCGGAACTCAAGGTCTCTGATAAAATTGCTCAAAAGGCTCGAACCAGGACCTGCTATGGGTCAAGATGGATCAAGTTAGATCTGTTGGAATCCTTGTTTCCATTTTTGGTTGCCTCTTATACAGACAAAATCTTCGATGGCGGACATCAAAGCAGATTTTCATGAACTAACTACTCAGTAAATGGCCGATGGGCTTAATTTAAAAAAAGATCAAAGCGTTCTCTTGCATGTTTATGTGAATTTTATGAACTTAAATTAAAACTACACTAAACAAATAATAGAATTATTGCACGCTGGAATTAATACTCTGTATGTAACACTACCGAAACTAACCTTGTTTCCGTTCGTTATTTTTGACCTTCTATTTCAATTGGTCATACGATTAATTTTATTTTCATTGCAAAAAATAATCAGACTCTGTGTTAAGTTCTGTGTTTGTTGGTATATCGGTTCTTAAATAGGCGCTTACCTGCAACGATCGGATTGTGTCAAGCAGAGCCTTCTTCTCGTCCAGCAATATTGTTATGTCGTCTTGTGCGGCCTTCAAATAGGTTCGAAGGATATCATTATCTTGTTTTGCCTTTTGTCTGAAAATCAAAAGAAACTTGTTGATTGTGGAACGAATGTTCAAAATATCGTCACTTTATACCTGTAACTCTCGGAGTTCTCCTTAGAGTGGATCAATTGTTTTCGCACATTTTCATTGTCCAGCTTCAACTGTTGCAGCACCAACTGCAGAGACAGGATCTCACGATCGCGATCTTTGTCGCGGGGCATCGTAGATGTTTTTGGCTCTTCTTCAGACGCGGCTGTAAATTTGAGCTTGTGATTTAATCTCTTGCATGGGTATGACAGTTTCTTACCCTTTTCAACTGGTTGAATGTGCAAGACTCCATTTTCATCTCGTCTCAATTTCATTGACCCTATTGCTAAATTAATTGGTACTGGCCCGGGGGAGGTAATGTTAACTGGTGGTCGGTCTTCCATCAAATTGAGTTTGACATTCTCTAGCAATATCTAAAAAAAACATAGAGGTAATTTTTTGAAACACATCCTTCCCAAGGGCTTACATTTAAAGGCAGCGGTTTGGTAATGATTTCATCTTCGGCTAGATCACCCAATCCAATCACTGTGCTCATGGATAAATCTAACGATATATCCTTCACACGGATGTCAGCGTGATGCGTAAACCAACTGAAAATTATAGAAAGTCAGTTGCCACTTGATTCTGTGTATTCATATCGAACTTACTCTTGAATGCACTTTTTATCGGTGATCTCTACCATTTCACCGGGCGGATTTAAAGTCTCCTCCAAACGCAGCTGTATGCATGGTGGTGCTTCTGGATTGTATGGCGCTAAGTTCCATGCTTTGCAGCGTGCACCGAATTTCGTCTGAAATAGTTTTACATATAATGATATTTGGGATTATCTTCGAGCTTAATTTTTTATTCAAAAACGAAAACAAAAACACACGTATATTTTACTAAAACCAAATCGTTTCCTTGATTTGTACAAACTACACAAATAGCACTAAATACATTAGCGGAAAAAATTACATTCACAAAACCAAATGTTCAAAGGTACTGACATGCTATATGCCAATTCAGAAGCTTTATATCCAATTATTATTAATTTCGAATGTTAAGCATAAAAATGTACAAAAAAAAAATGATCTGATGAAACAACAATAAAACAAAAGCGCTTAAGTGTAAAGAGCTACACATGGAACAACCCACATATAGCAAAACAACATTCGACTGTTGAAATTTAACTTTTCCCTTTCCACCTATTTCAATGAGATGAACACTTTCAGTTTTAGACCCGGCCGGTAGAAATTAGAATTGCCGTGCGACTTCCGCCATGGGGTTGACATTGACAACTAGTTTTCTATGTGAGGAGAAATAGCCAAAGCACCAAATACATACCTCTATACTATAAAGGATACTAGAAATGAATTTTTTATTTTTGAGACGAATGGAAGGGACTTACCCTACAATTTTATACCGATTCCGAACGGCTTAATTGCGAAGCACACGCCCATGTGTCTTTAAGACTACCAAATAACTGCGAAATGTTTTTCAGGCAGAAGTTATGGCTATTCGCGAGGCCTATTAACTGCTGTTGGTGAGATAGATATAGAATTCAGACATCGTGATCGTGATCTAAGCCGACGGTCAAGCAGCCATTAAGCAACCTGAATCACCAATTTTAAAATTCAAATCGCGTATTCATTTTTAAATGAGATCTCGAACTAGCAAGGAACGGCTCGAAAACGCAACTCTCTACTGATAAAGGTAAGCCCCATCATTTGCCAATAGAAACGGCTGGCGGTAGCACTGTGGACCCAACACTGTCTAAGTGAATCACATCATATATGAACGTATAATTGCAATGTACTAGTTTACTTGTTTATTAGATTGATGGGCTAATCGTAAAAAATATATATGTACGTACTAGCCATGCCCGCGGATCCGCCCGGTCCAAAGTTAGTCCCTACCTCCCCCTATATAGATTTATGAGTATAACGGCAAGTGAAACGTAGTAAGGTCGAAATAGAAAAGTTTGCACCACCTCTTTTCAGCCCTTATAGGACGAATTTAAAAAAATAATGAATGAGGCATGTAATTATTTTGACTTATCTATCAACATACAAACTTTCAAGTTCGTATGGCTAACGATTCTTGATACCCCCCTTACTCCCCGCGACCACTTTACTCCTCAACAATTCTCTCGGCCCAATTTGGTCACACATCTATAAATCATTAAAAAATCTTTAAAATCGGACGAATGGTTCTCGAGTTAAAGAGGGACGAACGTTGCATTTTATATCAATGATGAGCAAAAAATCACTACCTGTGATTTAGTAGCAGTGATTGTAAAATCGCAGTCACTACCTTTGACCGAATATCAAATAAAGAGTGATTGCCTAAAACGTGATTGCGATTTTTCACTACTTCTTCTTTCATATACTCATCATATCAGAATCACAGCCGCAGTTTGAAAATCACGAGTCACGAGACAAACTCCCTAACAAACAGATACATACCAACCAATACCACTCACAGTCACGATACGAATCACAGTCACGAAGCAAATCACGAAAAAGCGAAACTGCGAACGCGAAGCAAGGGAGCGTATAGATATCTACAAATCACAGTCACGACCACTGTTGCCAGATTGGGCGCTTTATCGTATTTTGGGCTATCTTTTTGCTTAAAAAACGATAGAAATTTCTTCCATGAGCGCCCAACACAATTTTGGGCTATACATCGTTTTACAAATTTTGTTTTAATTTTGTTTGTTTTACTCTTTCGTAAAACTAAAAAAATTAATATTTTGGACAAACCCTCACTTTTAAAACATGGCCGCACTCTTGCAGTCAAGTAACATCGAACCGAGCATCGAACAGTCGTTCAACTTGCACGCACTCTAATTTATTTTGCAGACCTTTTTATTTGACACGAGCCAAAATACTGAACATTTTTGGGCTTACGTGTTATCTAACGTAAGAAATGGATCGAATGAAGCAATTTTGAAGGAGTTAAGTTTATTTGCATGCAACCCAATTGCTAACACTTCCAGTGAGCAATGCTGTAGAACAGCGGTTCCCAATCTTTTTTGGTCGCGGAGCAGTTTTCTGGAGAGAAATTCCTCGCGCAGCACTTCGCTGTCAGTATCCCAATTTTCGTAGTTATAGAAAACACGTATATTTTTAGTTGTTTTCTTATTAATTTTATTAAATTGAAGAAATAAGTAACGTGTTGTGACTTATAGCATTTTATAAAATATTTAAACTAGTAGATATTTAAAAACAAAAAAAAAAAGAATTCAGAAACATTTTTAACTCATTTTCGAGTTGGCCACAGAAAAACAAAGACTTGAAAATTCCAGTTTCAAAAAAAAAAAAATAATAAAAATTACCAATATTTACTGAAATAGCCTTTACATTTTTAAAAGGGCAGTCAATCTTTTCTGAAGATGTTCCACTAAAATCCGAAATATTTGGCGCAACAGGTTTTATAGGCACCCTAGGCCATGATTCTCACAACCATTTGGTTTTTTTTTTAAATTTTTTTAGGGACGAATACAAGGGACTTTCAATTTTTAGGCCGAGTCCGAATGGCTAATTTAAAAAACTTTGCAGGACAGTTTCAGGACATAGAGTCTCGGATGTTTGTCGGACGTTCGCTCTTGAACTCTGTGTGTGTTTCATTTTTTGCGACTAAACAATCGCGCGATTGAAATCGCATGTGATTTTCGGGCCTAACAGGTACGGACTAAGGGATATGAAATTAGTAACAAGCAGCAGATTTCGTAGACGTTTTTTAATCCATTGATATCGTAGCTATCCTTTAATGAAATTTGTTATTTTATGGCTTGATAAAAAGAAGACGAACCATATTTTGGGATAGATACTATATTTATTTCGAAATGTCACCGGAAAGCCCTAAAATATCCATTTTCGTAAATTCGAAAATATCCATTTTAGGGCTTTCTGGTGGCTTCGCAGTTTCAGTCTTCTGTGATTTGTTTTGTGGTTGTGATTCATGTCGTGAGCGTGACTGTGATTTGTAGATACCTATACGCTCTCTTGCTTCGCGTTCGCAGTTTCGCTGTTTCGTGATTTGCTTTGTGAGTTGTGACTGTTATTCTTATCGGGTCCGTGAACGGTTCTGTTTGGAAGTTTATTTCGTGACTCGTGATTTTCAAACTGCGACTGTCACAATCACAGTTTTACCTTAAAGCCTTTTTCAAAGTTGATTTTCGTCAGCAGTAATTTACAAGGGGATAGTCTGTATAAGGATAATGACATGTTCAGTCAGTTGTCCTCTCTAGTGCCTCCCTTCCCTTAGTCTGATTGTCACGTTTGCGGAACATTCTTTGCTGCCGATGTATAGGCAAGTAGGCTAAGCATGGTTTGTAGAGCGGCTGTTGGAGATGTTCTAATGCATCCGTGCATCCGTTAGTAATGCATCCGTGCTGTACAAGCACGACAAGCGCAGAGTCTTCTCTAGGACCTTTGGTTGAAGTTTTTGTCGGCCGGCCACCATACAATCACTAGGGACTTCCTAGCGCGTTCGGCAATATTTTCTCCCCATAAAAGCTTACTGTCCTGTTTCAATCACAAATATTTGCCGCTCCTAACGAACTCGAGTGTAGTTCCATTGAACTTGGGGGGGGGGAGTGACTAACACCGTTTTCGTCGGGTTGACGCTAAGACCAAAACTATTGGTCCAGGAGACTAGTTTACGTAGAGCTAAACAGTTGAAACTGATTTTTTTTAATATCGCAATTCCGGAAAATTCAGAAAGTAAAAACGAAACAAAATTGTGTATCGTAATGCGTAATGTAAGTTGTCATGCAAAGTGTACATCTGATTTAAAAAATAAAACATGTTTTCAATTTTGTTTAATGGCAATACCTAATTGCGTTTAAAACACCACTTCAATCAGATAAGTCATCTGTTTTAACAAAAACTAAAAAGGTTGTCTAAACTCAAATAGCAATAAAACAGCGCTTAATAAAAGGTGACGGAACACTTTTGATCGATCATTCAAAACTGTATTTCAAACTAAATAGACTTTAACGATATTCGACAAAGAAAAATTAAAAACAAATAAATAAATTATAATCGCAACAAAAAATTGTAAATTGTTTTCAATGGGCCTCCGCACACGAGACTAATTCTGCCGGCTGAAAACCGTTTTCATACCATACTTCGAGCGCACACGGGATAATTTCTGCCGGCAGAAAAATTATATATATAAACAAACTCTACGCTCAAACTCGGTAGAACATTTTATTCCGTTTGTTTCCCCTCACTTCAGTCCCCTCGCCTACAAAATCGGTTTTATGCCGGCAGAATTAGTCTCGTGTGCGGAGGCCCAATGAAACGAAACGTTTTTCTCACGGGCTACAACGAAAACAAAAAATGCTGTCAATTCCATTTCGAAAACAGAAAAAAAAAACAAAATAAATCATAGGTTTCAAACCAAACAAACGCAAAACTATACAAAAAAAATATATAGTATCGAAACGAAAGACTTTTCAATTAATTAATAATAATAGTAATTAGTAACATGTACCTTTGTTGATTGGTGAGCGGTCTTTTTTGTGTTTATTTGAATTTATTTAGATGTAGCGATTTATTTTAACATAATACACATGTTTAAATGTTTGTATTTATAGTTTTTAAATATGATTTTTTTTTGATTATTTTTTTTTATGGAAAATAAAATAAATTTTGAAGTTAGCACACATTGAATAGATGTTCAAAAAAAATATTAACAAAAATTTCACAATATTTATATAATAATATAATATGTTTGTTTTTGTTTATTTAAACAACAACAAAATGTAGAAATTGATTATTATTGTGTTATAATTTAAATTTTGTTTTAATTTTTATTTGTTTATGTAAATAGAAGAGAAGAGAAAGCATGCAAAAAAAGTTATAGCGACACATTAACATTTTGATTATTATTAATAAGAAAAATAAAGTTATATAATGTAGGTACTATTAAAAATGTATTATAAAAAGTTTGTATATATCGATAGAGAAGTTGAGTACTTTAGACAACTTAATTATGTGAAAGCAACATAAATTATGATTTATAGTAATTTGAATAGACAAGAGAACGTAAAACTTTATGATGAAATGAAAAATAAAACAGCATCTTTCTCGTGGTAGAAGTGTGTTGTAGGCTCAATAGAGCTGCAACCTAGAGGCATTTTTTGACGTAGACAAACTATGGCAAAGGTAATACGCAGTAACTTCTTGTTTGTTCTACCTTTCCCCATTTAGTCAACGAAGACAGATCGCTAGCAGCTAAAAAAAAGAAGAATTTTTCTACTCTACATTCTGCATAACTTGGGGCGCCATCTGTCAGCCATCTGATGTACATTTTTGACCTCGAGCAATTTAACGAGATGGATTGTAAAGAGGCAACGGATCGAACGGATTTACTGTTCAAAATGTCGCAATCCCTTCCTTCTTGCTGGAGTTATTCCAGCTCGCATTCAACCGATTTCCAAAAAAAGGGAAGGAAATGCTTGCCGAAGCAGTTCCTCGCTCTTTATAAAGCTTAGATTAGGCCTAGACTCGAAAATTGCTCCCATATATGGAGCTCGGCGCTTTGTCTGGTGGACTGATTTGGACAGAGCATAGGTATATAGGTATGGTTGTTTAATTTATGTATTATTCACTCTGTGGAAAAGTGGGAGTGGAGCTCAAAACCACCCTGTACTCTGGAAGTGAATAATTAATGTTATTGAAGATCATGCCTGAGATGTGCGAGAGAGTGTCAAAGAACACCTTGCATAATGCTTGATGTTTAATTTTAGCCGGACAAGGACAATAAAATATAAGTGAGAATTAAATCATCGCTCGTTTTCTTAAGGGATTTGTTAAGACGTGGGAAGGAGACACAGGAAAGAATGAAACAAATTCGTTTAGATGGACGAGCTCTAAACGGCCCACGACTAAAAAGAACAGGTAAAATTGGTTGGTATTGAACTAAACGAGGAGAAGACTAAATTGACAAATTTCGCGAAAGTTAAGGAGTTCATCTACTTCGGAGTATTACGAACTTACACGAACGAATAAATAAATAAATAAATAGTTGGCGCAAATCTGAATTTTTGGCGATTTAAAGTCGATGGCAGGGAATCGAGAACTATGGAGGATTAGCTTCGATGAGCTAAATGCTACGAAGTAGTTGCCCTTGACCACGAGAAGTATGTTTCAAGTTCGAGTAAAAAAATAAATAAAATGTAAAATTAATAGACAAAACCAAAATAACAAAGTAAACAATTGAATGTTAAGGTCGACAATGAGACACTCACCTGTAGTTCATCCCACGGTATGGAGCCACATTCATTGCACGATATGGCCGCCACTTGAAGTCGCAATGACGATGAATATCCTTCATTTTGTCGTATCACTTCTACGGTTGTTAATCTGTAAAACACAATTAGATCAAGGGTGGAACGTCTGCAAGGCATGTCGCTCTACCTAAATGTCGCCATTGAAACCAAGTCTCTACGCCGCCAAGTACTCGCCTCGGATGGTTCCGACGGTGAGGATAGATTAGTTTTATAATTTGGTTCCTCATACACTTCACTGGCAACTTCAACTGGCGATGCTTTTAGATTCGTATCGGTGGTGAATGGATTAAGTCTAAACATCACATCGATACAATCCGTGGTTTTGTCATCGCCCATGACAATCGCGAAATTCTCCGAATCCGAACTAATATCACTTTGAATCGAGAACGTATCACTGACATCGTCATTTGGACCTCCCGACTTTATGGCAGAATCAATAGATGTCATGAAACTTGAAAAGCCCTTCTTCATTGATAACAGACCTGGAAAGGGGTGATAGATAAATAAAAAACACAAAATGTCTTCATGCGACAGTGTACGAACCAGAATTAATTTCTTTGGTTAAACTTGAATCGGTTATCGAATTTCTCGATCGCGTCGACTTCGATGAGGACGCACCCGATTGCGAAAACACACCGGTATCTGGCCGTGAGCCTTGACTTGGCGTTGAAGATGAAGCCACCGTTGGTATACTTTGAATTTGAACATTATACCTGGTACAAGAAACACAATTCATAGGCATTCGCCATGCGAAGCATAAGGCAATCCTTACCCATGAGTGTTTGGATTTGACACATGCATTCCAGTCTCAAACGGCGGATCATTTGTGATGGGAGACGGTGTCTCCACACTTCCGTACTGACTATTTTTAACGTGATCCAATGGCGGTGGCGTCGGCCAAGTTATATTTGTACCTAGACAAAACGAAAAAAACCGAACCAATTCGCATGAATACAACTCACAATTGGAAACATCATTCTTAGGTCATGCATAGTGTGGTGTGATATTGAAATTAGGTGCATTTGGGTTAGTAGTTGATAAATTTTAATAAAAAAAAAGGAACAAAAAACCAAATAAAGTGAAATCGAAACTAAGGAGAACTGTTCTTTTTTTTTTTGGGTTAATTTTGCGATTTAACAAAAATAAAACTAAAAATTCTTACTATTCATGTGTAAATCATCACCCAAACTAGCTGAATCGGGTAAGACACTTTCAGCATCACCACCACTTGATTCCTTACCAGGTGTTGGGGACGGCATCACCAGTGTTACTTCAATTTGTGGCACAACACAACCCAAAATTACAGATTTCTTTATGTGTTGCTGTGGGAAGAGAAGTATCAGTATATCCATCAAAGGATTACATGCAAATACCAAGCAACTAACCTTTTGTAGAATGCGTTCGGCATCGAGCGCTAGGAATGTTGTTAGCTCATTCATTTCTTCAGCCAATCGCAGCAGGAACAAAAACTGATAGTGATCGATTTGTACACTTACAAGATTTGAAATATGAACGATGGCATGCATATCGGCTGTCTTCTCGATAGCATTATCGCCCGACTTGCTTCGTTTCTCGGAGGATTCTGCAGAACCGGCTTCTTGCGACTCAGATTCCAAGAACGGATTTAACGTTGTATAGTTCCTGTTTGTGTAATCCATTCGGTGGATGTTGGTTTCCACGGAGCCCTTTGTGGTTGATGCTGCAGTTGTGGCTGCAGTTGCACTGTCTGAGCCTTTGTGAAGCCACAGTGTGACAGGTACAGCATCGACGAACGGAATGGATTTGTTTGGTCCCAATGACCGTGCCCCCTGAAAATCAACCCAAACTGGGTCAAACTTTATGCACCACACATCTCTCGGCTCAGACCACATGGCGTAACGTGAGAGATTTTGCGAAGACACCGATGCTCTAAGCGGCTGCTGAATATTTGGCACGTCGCTCGCTGCTACATGTGAGAGAATACGATCCGTCACAATACACATGTCTCCATCAACCGATGGAAATCCACTGCCAAATACCAAAGTTCCTTCCTGCAGGGAGTGCAACGCCTGTGCAAGATCAGCTCGGGAAGAACCCATTTCTCGGATGTTCGTGAGGGCAAAGCGTGAAATTTGTATTTGCATGATCTTGGGGCGATCTTTTTGGTTTGGTGCATCGACACTTGATTCGATTATGATACGTGGCATGATGGCTTCTACTTTTACATCCATGTACATGATGCTGGGTTCGGAATCAGTCGCTGATCCACCACCGCCGGATAGAGACGCACCTGAGGGGCTGGAGACTGTTGGTGAACCGACGCTTGTTCGCAAAAGGCTTTCGTGTAGGTTTAGCGCAAATGAATTAAACCATAGTACACTGCTGAGATCGAAATGCACTTGCAGCGGATTAACGTGTACGAAGATCTTGGACGGAGGAACTGAAAGAAAAATTTAACACTTAAACACTTAGTATGTAGTTACACGGGGAATAGTTTGGTTTTTGTAGCTCTATATAGTTGACCGAAGCACTTAAAAAGCAGAGTTCAACCACTCTATGTCTGTAAAGAACACTCGGAAGAGATTTGTTACGGTCTAAGAATGGACTTTAAACTAAGTGCAGCACGCAAATGAAGACCTACTTCGAATACAGATCACAGCTCCATGAATTATAAGCCTCATGCTGCTCAACTCAAACATCAAGTGACGGCTCTTCAAAGTGTATTCATTGTATACTTACGTGGAAATATAAAATCTCCCGGATAGTAAAAGTACGTGAATTCCGCATGCATTATTGGCATCTCCGGCGGGAATGAGTAGCGATCCTTGTCCCCTAGAAAGAGACCGTAAAACGACAATTTTAGAATGAAAAAAGAAACGTGATTTATTTTAGTAAATGTTTAGCAACAAATTAGGTAAAATGTAAAAACAATTAACTGCTTCTTTCAAAAAAGTACACATGCGATACAACATATTCCTCCGGGAATAAAAAAAGAATAGAGCTACTTAAACATGAAGTCAACTACTGATCGTCAAATCACCTGCTTTGGCCTTCCGTTTGTGTTGAGCTAAAGAAGTTAAAGCACCGTACATGGTATTTTTTTTTTATTGGAGGCATGAGAGGCAATGAGAGAAAGGTATGTATTCCATTTTGTGTACTCAATATGATGCTTAATGTTTTGCACAATGCTCATGTGTACTCACCAGACACGAATTCCTTTGGCATTTGCTTTTTCCCCGACGTCGTCACTCGATAAAGTGTGAAGTCTTCTATTCTAAGAATCACACATGCACTCATCAACTTGGCCAGATTGTCTAGAGTGGATTTCTGTTGAATTGATTGTGACAGTGGAGTTGGTGCACTTCCTGGGTTGATGGGTGTTGATTGTCCGGAGGCGCTTAGTCCTCCTAGAGCGCCTGGATTAAGCATGATTGGTGATGCGGGGGCACTACGCTCCAGCGGTGCATGCGTTGATGGGCGATTTGGTTGACTTAAATTGAGGACAGCTTCACGGAATGAGTTGAGGGATTCCTTCAGCCATAGGGCGGGTAATACAGAGGCTTCCTTGTATCTGGAATTGCAATTTGGTTAATAATTAGGCTGAACTATGGGATATGACATCTCTTACTTGGCCCAATGAGATCGATCTGATTTCGCCAGATGATAAGGATAGTAGTCAACTTGGAATGCCTGAACAGAGATCTGCAATGCACCGCCTTTATGGAGTTCAGGGTAACTAGAACGGCCATCTAAACAAAATCATTTTTAAGCTAAAACAATAACAAAACATAAATCCTCCTTACCTCCTTCATCGTCGCACAGATGTAGATCAATCCGCTGACTGAAGAAGTGGTAGGAAGTCTCACGTACATCGAACGCATTGAACATCTTCTGCGTCGACGAGGTATGCGCTAGGTCCGACTGCTGGCGAGTCTGTTGCGCAAGTTGTGCTTGGTACTCTGGAAGTGTCTGCAAAACAAAACGCAATCAACACCGAGAACTCTCAAAACGCTCTCCAAATCCCACCTCTAGTTTCTTTTGTGCTTTGGTCTTCTGAGTCGCATGTGTGGCGGCCTTTATCAACCCCGACAATGAGTCAACAAAGTGCAGAGCCGCTTTTAACTGCGAATCTGTTAGTACCCACAACAAATCATCCAAGATTAAGACTAGCCTAGACGCCAGTACGCTACAATCGGAAGTCCGCTTTCGTATCGTTATTCGACAACGAGCCTGATTCGTTAGCAAACGCAACGGTGTCAGTGTTTTGTCCTGCGTTGAGCTAGCCTCTATGCGAACCGTTTGCCATGAGAGCTCTTTGAATATAAGAATTATTCCTCTCTGTGGATCTTTCAAGCGTGTCATCCGCAGATCAGCTGAAGCCCATTTGGGTGTTTTCGACTCGACCCGGATTCGGGACATCTAAAAGAAAAATATATAGAATTGTTTTCGAAGCTAAGAAAATGAATATCGTACCTGTACGGAAGACGTAAACGCTGGACTAAGGAACTTAACATTAACTGTGTTTACGATTATAGTTATTCCATCGACAACTTTGTGTATAAAACTATACTTCCCAGGTGGTACTTGCAGTGGCTGCAAACCTGGCGAATTAGGATCTTGGTGTCTGGAGTTTGGATCACAGGTTTCCACTGATATATTCACTTCATCAAGTGTCTAGAGTGAGGGTGTTTTAGAAATCAAACAAAGTGTAACCGTTAGCACTTACCAATGTTATAGGAACACTTTTCAGTTTTGTCCAACTGATTCGGAAGGATACATGATTGCACCATGCCGATGTCAATCGCAGCCATGTTGGCAGTTCCAGCAATTCAGTGAGAACGTTTTCATCCAGCTGCAAGTTGGAGAGTTCACCTTCACCTCGAAATGTGCTGAGGTTAATTTTGTCCGATGAAAGGTCTTTTGTGTACCTGTAAAGATATTCATTATAAATACGGGCTTAAGTAAATACTTTTCAAAAAATTAAAAATGTAACTAGGGTAAAGGCCCCCCACCAGTAATGAGCCCCCTGTCTGCATTTCGCTCCAAAGCTAAGCCCCTGTTATTAAAAATACATTTTTGTTTTAATCAAAGTCTTCCGTTACTTCTTTACTTGTATTCTGTTAATTGTTTTCCTATAAAATGTCACGTCAATTGGTGAAAAAAATTCGGTAATTGCGGACATATCCTTCGTGTTTTGTGCGATTGTGTTTATAAACAGTTTTCTTAACAAACTCTTTACATAAAGCAAGTGATTAAGTATTTTCTTTATATTTTATATTAACTAATATATGTTTGTATTAACAATTAGACTCCATTGTACTTATTTCCATATTAAAAGTTAAAAAAAATGCTTATTTATTAAAATATAGTGGGGGCTCACAATTGGGAATCTGAAACAAGCAAATCCAAAAATGAGCCCGGGGGCTCACTATTGGGCAAACACCAAAAACCCTTGTTCCATTTATGAGCCAGGCCAATTTTTATATCAAATCAATTTCGCAGCAAACTTAGTTATCTCATATAACGTAGGTAAAAACAGTTTGTCCAGATGACTGAATGGCCATTAGTGATCAACGCCCAGGAATCTCATATTTTGAAACAAAAATATCTTTTTATGGTCAAGTTGAACATTTAGGACCGATTAAGAGAAAGTCTAACTTAAAATTTTGTTTTGGAAATTTTGCTTGGGTCCGAGTAATTAGCGGCGGGAAAAGGGGATTCAATGTCTATGGGGAACATATTCTTTCATCTATCGAGCGCATATCAAAGCACACAAGGTAACTAGCTACTTCTCCAACGGAAGCGCAGCTTCGAGTAAATGCTAGTAAATAATAAAATTATTCCGATATAGGTACCTATACCATACCTACAACACTATGTATTATTATGCCTATTTTATGGGTGTATTATGTAACATGTAGGTATGTTATATACAAGATATCTTATTATTAATTGGGAAATACATTTTTTTTTTTTTATTTTTCACATCGCTTATTTTTTTTTTTAACTTCTGACTTGCCGGAGCACTAGGATGCACGTCGACCTAAAAGATCTATTGTGCTTGACGTCAGATATATGTTTAGGTTAGTAGCGCTTCTACTTTCCTAATGTATCTGATCATACATTCAGCAGAGGAATTTCTTAGTTCTTCGGTACTTATTACTTCCCTGAAAAATGATTTCCTTCTTATACTGTAAAGGGCCGGGCATTCACATATTATGTGTTCGGCTGTTTCGTCTTCTTCTAGACATAGTCTGCACTCCGGTGAGTCGACTACATGCATTTTATTTAGGTGATATCGCAGACCGTGGTGACCCGTTAGTAGGTATACTAGATTTTTAATATCATGCCTGCGAAGATTTAGTATCTTTCTGGCATCTGCTTTGAAGGGCTGAATAGCTCTTTTGGCCTGTCTTATAGGCCTGATGGGATGTTCTCCCAATACGAAGTACATTTGTTTTGCTCCCAGCTTTTTATAGCCAGATTTATAGCTGATTTGGGAATCGAACAGAATGGTTCAGGTCCAATGAAAGGGGTTTCCGAGCCATTTCTGGCTAGTTCATCGGCTTTTTCGTTTCCTTCAATTCCCTTATGTCCGGGGCCCACCATAGACTGGTTTTGTTCCTGTAACTAAGTGTTTGGAGGGAATCGAAGCAGTGTAGTACTGATTTGGAGTCAATAATGTGTGAGCTAAGTGCTTTTATAGCTGCTTGACTATCCGTGAATATATGGATGTTGGCGCCTTTAATGCACTGATCACAGGAGGATCAAACATCTGGGCAAGTACCAGATAACAGATAAGGATATACAAACCATGGACCCACTACTCATTCTCAGATTCATAAAAGAAACTGGACTGGATGAAGTGCTCTAAAGTTGATATTCTTGCCAAGTCTAGAGACAGAGCAAAAACCCTCAAACGGAGTTCCTAACGGAACTGTAATGCGATGGAAAAGGGCATGAACCTTACACCAACTCGTAGATTTACCAACTTTCAAATCTTTAAAATGGATGTAAAGAGAAAATAATCTAGATCTAGAAGATATTGAAAATGGTCTCTCAATACATGCTGCTTCAAGATGTTATAATATTCCAAGACCCACTCTTCAAAATCGGTTGCATAAACGTTCCTTTAAAAACCAAAAAGGACCGTTGACAATTCTTAAATTGTAAACTGGATTTTTGAAAATCATGCAAGAGGCTTTCCAAGACGTTGCATCTTTATCTGAGCATCTCCCTCCGCCTAAGAACCTAAAGAAAAGGAACGTAAACGAGACTATGAACCTGTTCCTGAAAAAGAAGAAAATATATGTAAAGAATACATTGAAACTGGGCTTTGTTTTGATTGTGGGGCAATATTTCAAAAGCTGAAAAGGGAACATAATGTTTCATATGCTCAAAACAGTATCATGTTAAATGCGCTGAAAATATATCGAACGATATTGAATTTTTAGCTGCAAAAGGTGCAAAATAGTCTAGTTTATGCTTTTTTTTAATACTTTAATTTGTTTGTCTAATACTACATAATTTGTGTTTTATAACATTTACCTATGAAGTTCCTACTTACTTATTTATTTAGTTTATAAAATTAAATGTTCTTAAATAAAACTGGCAATAAATATTTGAACAATTTTAAAAGTAGCGATAACTTTATAAAAAAAAGCAAAAAAAAATGGTTTTATATGGGGGCTCGTTATTGGAACGGTAAGAGCTCAAATTAGGAACAGGGGGGCTCATAACTGGACTACTTCGCTTTTTGTAATTATTTTCCTTTTATTTAAATCTTACCAAAACTAACAAAAAAGTAAATAGTTTTATCAAATTAGAATTAATCACATTATAATTTAATGAAATATTTGTTCCGATACATGCAAACAATTAATTTTGCAAAAGCAGCAAACTCAAAACTATCCTTAAGGGGGCTCAGTACTGGGGGTTTTACCCTAACTGCCAGGAGCGCAGTAGGCGCAGTAGCGCAGTGGTTAGTGTGCTGGATTACTGTGCGAGGGATCCAAGGTTCGATACCCGGAAAAACACAAATTACATCTTTTTTCTACTGCGCTACCTCTCGCGAACGTCTGACAAACATCCGAGAGTATGACTGCCCTGAAAAAGCTTCTCAATTCAGCCGTTCGGACTCGGCATAAAATTGTAGGTCCCTTCCATTCGTCCCAAAAATAGAAACTCACACAAAACGAATGGTTGCGAGAAGCTAGGCCTAGGGTGTCTACCCGCCTGTTGCGCCACCTATTTGTTTATTTATTTTAACTAACTGCCTAGGAGTTGAGATATACAAAAATGTTAATACACCTTCAGGGTTTTCGAATGCTATGTTAATAACAACACATCGTCTCCAAATAATATTTTCGGTCCCGTCTTGTACCTTTTGAATAAACGTCGGTATGGGGACAATATTGGACCAGTCCGCTGGAGGGTAATCTGCAAGGCAAGCATCGTTTGTAATGACGTCTGTTCGAAAAGCTTTACCATGTCGCCTATAATGTTCATCCGTTCCAGTACATACAATGTTTTTTTTTTTAATTTTAACTATAGAGCATGAATTGTATGTATAGACCATTAATGTGGTTTTAACAGGTCATTCTTGTCCAATTTCTACCAAAACCCATTTACCACAACACAGACAGTTCATACCTATAAAAACACATTCATAATCTACATTTTTGCTGGCTGAATAAGAAGCTATATCGTAACAAAAAATAACAAATATAGACAAACTAAAAGTTGGACGTGTTTTATTCATGTTGCGTGAAAAGCTCACCACTTAAAAAAAAAAAAACCCAAGTGCGCTTGCAGCTATAATTGGTATATATAAAGGCTGCGGATAATGCGACATCATTTGATTATATTTCCACTGCAATTGCAAAATGTATGTTAATTTAAAGTCTATTCATAAAGATGACTTAAACAGCCCACCCCCAGAAGAAGCGGCGACACAAAGTCGGCCCATACGCAACCCACGAGCTACGTTAACCTTTACCTATACACCGCATTAAAGGTACTTGATGGGAGTAGGAAAGGTATAGCACTTGGCTTGACAGCAGAAGTAGACTACCTCGAAACTTAGTCCTCGTCCTCGCTGCCAACCCCAAAGGTACTGAACTGAGTGGAGTTTCATTAATTAATCCACATGCTTCCCTTCTTACCAAATTGATTTATTAATGGGGAAATATAAATTAACTTGCACAACAGGAACTTCTTTGATGAAGGATGTTGAAAAACGAACAATTTGTTCCCCATGCGAGCGATGTTCCCCCGGGTACGTTTTTTGGCAGACGCAATTTCTCCGTAATAATTTACATCTATTTCTGTGCGAGACAGATAGATTTCCTTTAAATATACTTCCGGTTGGTTTGTTTGCCAGGGGACCTTTCAAAAGAATGGAATATTTAAACACAAAGATATACGACAGGGAAAAACAACCTTTTGCATAAAAAAAGGGAATGAAAAGATTATTGCGATTAGCATACTGGTGTAGGAGCTGATGGGGGAGGGACTCGCAACAAAATTGAAAATTTCGTCAATTCCAAAGCTATTTTCATGACCTGTTATACTTTCGCTTGTCGGATGTTTACTTGATAGGAATTACCTACACCTACCTCTGTTTAGAGAAAACTACTGTTGTACCTGGGGAAAAGGACTTCTAGAAACATTTGCTGTGTGGCTGCCAGGTAGTCCTTTTCAAATATATATTTAACAGTGAAAAAGGAAACTCAAGGATAGCTTATGCTATCAATTAGCATGTCAATCTCACGACAAACTTGCGTCGAGTGTCTTAATAATAAATAGGTTAGGTAAGGTTAGGTTATGATAGTGTTTCGGTCGCTTTTTAAGCGCGAAAAGGCTGTTAATGTTAAAATATTTTTGTTTTCTTAGATTAGGAGGAAATTAGGGACTAGGACCCATACACATTTAAACCACTTCCAATTTTTATAATAACGAGTAACGACTATCAATCTTTTCTTTGTTACCAACAGCCAGAGCATGTGATGCACATGAATGTAGGTTTACTGTGTATTTGAGCGGCATCTATTCCAAAAATGCGTTTCGCTCCGATGTAATGGGTGGGTTCATCAGAAGGCCCAGGTGTTTCCCTAATTATTTCAAATTTATGACCGTCCAATCCATCCCAAGGACTCAATGCACCTCCTAGGAGTCACAGTCAATTCAGGAATCACATGGCAAAAAAAAAACCTTTACCTCTACCTTTATACGGTTTCAAATGAAGTTGTGCCTTAAAGATATATTTTAAACAAAAAGAAAAACTCGCCATAAAATGTTTACACTCTTAAGGACCATGCACATGAGAGCGACAAACTACCTACGAACGAACGAATATTCGCAAGTTTTGGTAGTCGGTTCACATGAACACTTTTCTAGGTCGCAACAGTTCGCGAATTAAGGTTAAGCTCGAATTAATGTTTTATTCGCTAGTTTGGGGAATGCGAATTAAACTGTTATTTAAACTGTTTCTAAACTTGTTTTCTTTATACTTTTTGGTGGGATAATTAATTATCCTCCTCTTAGAATAATAAAATGTGCAATTTTCTGTTTATAAATGCATAAAAATTAAAATATGCAATTTCACGCTTCCAAGTATTACCAAGTTCAAATTTTGGCTAATAGGTATGTACTTTTAAATATTTCTTTAATGTTGTTTTATTAACAGTGTTCAAATATGGCTCAAGTTCAAAGGTGCCTTTCCTATTAATTTTGGTTGTCAAATTAGTGTCATCTATGACACAATCGATACCACTTTCGATAACAATTGAAGCAATCGTAGATTGGTAGCACAGTTTTTATCTGGGCTTAAGGTATAAGCCCAATGATTATCTGGGCTAACGAATTCTATTTGTATGGGAAATTTGCTAAGCCCGTATAGGGTTGCAAATCAATTTCAAGCATATGGCAACCACGGAAGCATCCCAGGAGCTGCATTCTGGTTCTGATGCTCCAATTTTCGAGCATATCTTATGAAAAGTGCGCTCAATAAGTTGTCCAGGCTGAAATCGTTTTTGGCTTGTTTCTCGCTCCAAATGTAACAGTTTTGCTTATTAAAAAAGTGAGCCACACATCAATAAGCAGAATTTGACGATAACAAAGTGGATCAACTTCCAAAAGTGCAAGTGGCCAATCATTGAACGACGGAATAGATATTGTCACTTAAAATGTCACTTTCTGATAATTCTCAAAATGGATTCTAATACCTTGTCGATTCACCCAACATTAATTTTTGGCTTATTACATACATATTACAAAACGCTCCCCTACCACAAAAATATATAGGTACATACTACTCGTACATCCATCCGTATTTCAATATTTAAACAACAATGTATGTACATGGAAGCGTAAGGTATACTTATTCATCATCATCATGAACATGATGCAATCATCCAGAAGATAAATTAACAATATCCCCCACTGGAGGAGTTCGCAAAAAAAAAGAAGAAAAAAACAAACATTCGGTCGCAGAGGAATGTACCTACAACAATCCATCGACACACACGGGGACGGGGTCTACATCCGTACGCAACCCCTAATCAATCAGTTTGGTGCCTTAATATTACGGCAATCAATTCAATTTTGTTTTTTCCAATAACAAGCAAAACAAATTTGTTCTTTCTCTCCTTCCCATCTGATTAACATTCATATATTGCTTTCAACAGTTTTCAATGATGCTCAACGGGCCACTAACCCACCACAGTCGACCCAATTGAAAAGATTCCCAATGTGACCTGCAAAATTGTTGTCGTTTTTGAAATACTTGTTCGCTTCGCAGTCGAAGTCATCCCAGTTCCCAGTTGAAACGAGGAAAAACAAAAACTCGTGATTGAATGTTTTTTTTTTCGAATGGTATTCGAATAATTTTTATTTCTCGTCATAAACACCACACCCCCCTAACGCCCGCTTGGTCTTATCTTGTTATCCCACGTAATCGTTTTTACGGAGGTAATGAAGTCAAAAGCTGTCTGAGGTGACTGTTCTGTTCTGTTACCACTGAGCTAAAAGTATGTAAACTGAACACGCGGATTCGCAGTGCACTTGTGGGTACACGACAATTTAATTTATTTATAAATAATTGCTTAGATTGATTGATTCGATTATCGGATACGTTTTTGTTGAATACAGTAAGCTAGACATTTTATTTTTAAGAATTTCAATATAGCAGGGTGAAAGGTTGATTAAACTTCGGACAATGTAGGTATATAGTATAGCCAAACAGGGGATGATATGGTGCTAATTATACATATTACAAACAAATTGTGACACATTCATTGCATTGCACTGCACATGCTTAAGGAAGTGATTTCGGTCATTAAATAATTACCAACGGTTGCGTGTTTGTAATGATTTCTTTGTTTTTTTAGGATGAAACTTGAAACAATGCAAATTAGAACGGCGTTAGCTAAAGTGTTATCATCTGCCTGGCTGATGCTTTGATACTCTCTGTATTGTATGGGAGGTACCAGAACTACTTGACCGACATAGACAATTTTTAATACCAGGGGCCTGTAGCACAAAACAACAATTTAACTTTTAAACAAGTAATTTCTTAACATATAAATTTAACAGTTAGTTTCTGTAACACCAAATTATTTACTATGCAAGTTAACAAGTAAAATTTCCCTTAACACTTGTTGTAGAATTTTTCAAAGCATGTGCGCGTAGTTCAAAGCAGAATGCAGATTATATGCACGAATAGAATGAAGACTTCTCTGGAAATGAACGCAAACGACAACCTAAAGACAAAAAATCTCAAAAACAAAAAAAAAAAGTCAACTGTTGTTAAATACGCCTGCCTGACAATATCTCGAGGGGAGCAACGAACATGTATGAGCAGAACCTGCGACATGCGATAAGAGAGTTTACATAAGTCCCTTAATCACACGAAGCGGGCCAATTAGGTACCTACTGTTTAATAAAATAATTACTAGTCGCCTGTTTCACTACTTGAACATCTATGGAGATTTTGCTGCTGGAGATTGCAGTTTGGAAACTTGGGCTTTGAGATTTTTGTCTTATAAAAGCAAAATAAACATTAAGCAGTTTATAATCATTATTCCAATTTAACAGAACATAAAAAAACACGTGAAAATCTTTAATACCAAATCAAAAATATAACTTGTTACGAGCTAACAATTTTCTATTCATCAGTTAGAATTTTGCAACTTGTTAGAGCTTGTGTTAATACTTGTTAAGGCGATTGTTTAATTATGTTTTGGTTACTTACTTACTTAAGGTGGCGCTACAGTCCGGGGTGGACCTGGGCCTCAACCAACAAGCGTCTCCAGCCAGCACGATCTTTGGCCAGCTGCCTCCAGTTTCGCACGCTAAGTTGGTTAAGGTCCCCTTCCACTTGCGTGCGCCACCTGAGTCGCGGTCTTCCTCTACTGCGCCGTCCCTCGGGTGTGGATTCGAAGATCTTCCGGGCCGGAGCATTCACGTCCATTCGCTCTACATGACCCAGCCACCGCAGTCGTTGGACCTTCACTCTTCTGGCTAGGTCAATGTCGCTGTACAGCCCGTACAGTTCGTCGTTGTATCTCCTCCTCCATTCACCGTCTATGCAGACGGGACCGAAAATTACTCGAAGAATTTTCCTCTCGAAGCAACCAAGAGTAAGCTCATCCGCTTTTGATAGAGTCCATGCCTCTGCACCATAAACTAGGACTGGGATGATTAAGGTCTTATAAAGGGTCACTTTAGTTGTTCGAGAGAGGGCTTTGCTACTCAATTGCTTTCTTAGCCCAAAGAAACAGCGATTGGCAAGAGTTATTCTTCGCTTAATCTCAGCGCTGGTGTCATTGTCTGAGTTAATAGCGGAGCCTAGGTAGACAAAGTCCTTTACCACCTCAAAGTTATATCTGTCTATAGTGACATTCTGTCCAAGACGTCGGTGTTGGGTGTCCTTTCTCGATGACAGCATATACTTTGTCTTGCCCTCATTGACCGCCAAACCCATCTTTGCCGCCTCCGTCTCAATGCTCACGAACGCGCCAGTGACATCACGCTGCGTTCTCCCGATTATGTCGATATCGTCGGCGTAGGCGAGTAGATGGACGGACTTTTGAAAGATAGTGCCTCTGGTGTTAGCGTTTGAGTTTTGCACTATTCTTTCAAGAACGATGTTGAAGAAGTCACATGACAGCGCATCGCCTTGTCTAAATCCTTTTTTGACATCGAAGGTCTCGGTGAGTTCTTTACCGACCTTGATGGAGCAGCGTGCATTCTCCATTGTCATCCTACACAAACGGACGAGTTTGGCAGGGATGCCAAAACTAGACATTGCTCTGTATAGCTCGTCTCTATAAATGCTGTCATAGGCGGCCTTAAAATCGATGAAAAGGTGGTGGGTATCGATTTGAACTTCCTGGGTTTTCTCCAAGATCTGCCGCAGTGTGAATATTTGGTCGATGGTAGACTTTCCTGGCCTGAAGCCACACTGATAGGGACCAATCAGGTTGTTGACGAAAGGCTTCAGGCGTTCACACAGCACAGCAGATAAGATCTTGTAGGCGATGTTAAGAAGACTAATACCTCTGTAGTTGGCGCAGTTAAGAGGGTCTCCTTTCTTGAGGATCGGGCAAACAATGCTAAGGTTCCATTCATCGGGCATACTTTCCTCCGACCATATTTTACAGATGAGTTGGTGCATGCTCCTAACCAAGTCATCGCCTGCCGCTTTGAATAGCTCGGCGGTTAGGCCATCTGCCCCAGCGGCTTTGTTGGACTTAAGCTTAGATATCGCTATCTTCACTTCGTCCAGGTCAGGTGGACGGAATTGGTCTTCATCGTCCAGGTTGAATGGTTCATTCTGCCTGACAGCGGGATTTAGTTCGTCATCGCCGTTAAACAGTCTGCAGAAGTAGTTCTTCCATATCCTTAGCATCGACTGCGATTCTACTACGATGTTCCCTTGTTCGTCCTTGCAGGCTTCGGTTCGGGCTCTGTAGCCTTGGCAGGTTCTTTTTACCCTTTGGTAAAACTTCCGAACCTCATTCCTGCTGTAGCATCTCTCTATTTCCTCGATCGCGCGCTTCTCGTGCTCTTTCTTTTTCCTCCTGAGAAGCCGGTGTTCGTCTCTTCTTTTCTGCGCGTAGAGCTCACGAGCAGCTCTAGTCCTTTTTTGCAGCGCCGCTTTGTATGCCTCTTGTTTCGCTGCATGTGCTTGCCGGCACTCGTCGTCGAACCAGGGGTTTCGTTGTGGTGGTCGAGTGAAACCAAGCACATCAGAGGCGGCGTCTCTGATGGCTTTTTGGCAATGTTGCCACTGGTCTTCAATACTTGATGCTGGCTGCATAGAACCTCTTGAGAGATTGAGAGAGACTTGATCGGAGAAGGATCTGGTGATCTCTTGCGATTTTAGCCGTCCGACGTCAAACTTCCTCACAGTATTTACTTGTCTTGGCGGTGTTCGGGATATCCGAAGGCGTACCTTGGCTACAACAAGGTAGTGGTCCGAGTCAATGTTGGCCCCTCGGAACGTTCGGATATCCATAATACTGGAGGAGTGCCTTGCGTCGATCGCAATGTGATCAATCTGGTTGACGGTTGATTGATCGGGAGATCTCCAAGTGCCTTTATGAATATCGAGATGCGGGAACCGCGTACTTGATATGACAACATTTCGCCCCGCCGCGAAGTCGATCAGCCTGAATCCGTTATCGGAGGTGGTGTCGTGTAGGCTGTACCTCCCGACAGTACTACCAAAGATGCCTTCTCTTCCTATCTTTGCATTAAAATCACCTAGGACAATTTTAATGTCATAGTTAGGGCACTGCTCGTATGTCTTGTCCAAGAGCTCGTAGAACCTCTCTTTGGTGTCGTCGTCTTTCTCCTCCGTGGGGGCATGGGCGCATATTAGGCTAATGTTGGCGAATTTAGCCTTGACGCGGATTGTCGTGAGGCGCTCGTTCACACAGTTGAAGCTTAAGACTTCTTGCCTAAGTCTGCCTCCAACGACGAATCCACATCCAAATAAGCGCTATTTTTGTTGCCGATAGCAGTCGCCATAGTAAATATCGCAGTCTTTCATCCTCTTCTTGCCCGGTCCATCCCATCGCACTTCTTGGATGGCGGTTAGGTCTGCTTTATAGCAGTTCAGGGCCTCCGCTAGTTGTTCGGCTGCACGTGGTCGGTTAAGGGACCTAACATTCCACGTGCAGATCCGAAATTCGTTGTCCTTTATTCGTTTGCCAGGTTCGTCAACAGTAAAATCATCCGTATCCGAGGCTTGTTGTTGTTTCGGAACTGGGTTTGTTTTCCGCAGTCGGGCAGTTACCCCGGCGTACAACCCCCAACCTGGAGGGCCAGGCCCTTTGTTGGACCCCTTGGACAAAAGGGGCCGGATTCCTCCGGTGCCAGTAACCCACTTCGGGGATGTGAGAGCTGCCGTTGGCCCATTAAGGGTTCATCCGCCACCATCTCTGTTTCAGCACCCTGACTAGTCCTGAAAAATCCTCACTGACCTCAGCTCCAAATATGTCGAAGTAGCTCAAGTAAGGTAACTGTCGTATTGACTGTTGACGACACCGTTGATTCAGTCTAATGAATTCATCCGCCGTACGTCCTCTTTCTGAGGAGCTCATGTAAGACTTCTGAGGCTCGTTCAGTCAGTCTTTCCGACAGAGCATTATAGTGTTGCTATTTTCTTCGTGTTCAACACTCGCACTTATAAGTTCAGCAAGTCACACCCGGATGGGCAGACCAGTACCCGGTGGTTACCACTAGGAGGTAAAATAAGCACAATTGATGTGTACGAAAAGTTACAACAGCTGGGCACCGCCAGGTTGATGCCGATCAGCGCCTGCCCGATTCATACACACCCAACCACCTTTATGTTTTGGTGGTACAGAAAATATTGTTAATTGTTAAAATTTGCCTGTTTAACTAAACGTGTTGTTTTGTGATACAGGTAGGTACAGGCCCCAGGTTGATATTGAAAATGGGCTATGTCGGTCAAGAAGTTCTGTTCATACAGTGGAGAGCGATCAAAGCATCGGCCAGGCCGATAATAATACTTTTACTTGTTTTTAGTACTTATAGTCTAAGGCGCAGTAGCGCAGTGTTTAGGTGCTGGACTACTGTGCGAGGGGTCCAAGATTCGATCCCCGGAAAAACACAAATTACATCTTAAGGTTTTTGTCGATTGCGTCGATTGATTTTACCTATTCGTACGCACACATTTTTTTCACTTCCAAGAGAAAGCATCGATCAGACATTTGTAATCGACTATACAAGCGACTGTGAAATCGACAAATATCGATCGTAATCGACAATCACAGTTTTCGATCGATCGACAGTTGTCGATCAACGATTAACAATCGACACTCACAATAGGGGCCAATATTGTCTAAAAATGCATTGCAAGCCCATTGTCAGCCCTCCACCTGATAATGAAATTGTCACGTTGCTGACAATCAAGTCCAAAAACACAATTTTTTTATTGTCAGACAATTAGGACGTTGTTACCCCTTACAAATGGGCAGATGTCGTTGTTTATGGAAGCTAAGAATTGCTTGCATTATGACCAGTGTTTTAGACGCGAAATCGAAGTTTGCTTTTAAACGATGGGCAATAATTCAAAAAGATATTGATACGAACAACAATGGAAATTGGAATTTAAATCCCAATTGGTATTGGAAAAGTCGAAAAAAAAAAAAACAAATCTACAGAAAAAAAGTACAGAGTAAATAGGGTTGTTGGATGCGCAGATTATAAACTATCCAAAGAAGCTCTGTAGTAAGAAGTGCCACCTCGACAAATACAGAAAAAAAGTTGGGCCAAGCTACCAATGAAACCGTCTCAATTTCCTCGATGCTCGCGCGCATATTGGTATCTATCTTGATGTGTGGATTCACCAAAGATAAAATATCATCGAGTTGTGTTGAGTCGAATCCTTCCTGCTGACAACGGGCCACTCACTCCTTCGTCCAAACACTACGTCGTTTTTGTGTCAATTCATCATCCTCACAGTCTTCCAACATGTAGACATGGTTAAAATAGTCGCAAGTGCAATATTTTGTTCCATTATCCGTACTGCAAACTAAGGAAAAGATTTTTTAATTTGTCTGACAATGTCTGACAATGTCTGACAATGGATAGAACAATTATAACGTTGTCAGAAAAGTCATTGTCAGATAATTGTCATACTTACAACCGTTTGAAGCGATAATTTTGTATTGTAAGGTAGTTGGCTATTGTAAGCTCACTGTCAGTCATTGTCAGAGCATTGACAGATCTTGTGTATAGCAGCATTGTCAGATCGTATGTATACTTAGCTTCAGCTTTACTTTGTAGCCTGAGTGGAGAGTAAAATAAAAAATAAATAGTTGGCGCAACAGGCGTGTAGACACCCAAGTACTTGCTTCTCACAACCATACATTTTGTGTGAGTTTTTATTTTCGGGACGAATGGATGGGACCTACAATTTTATGCCGAGTCCGAACGGCTAAATTGAGAAGCTTTTTCGGAATAGTTATACTCTCAGATGTTTGTCAGACGTTCGCGAGAGGTGGCGCAGTAGAAAACACCTTAAGATGAAATTTGTGTTTTTCTGGGGATCGAACCTGGAATCCCTCGCACAGTCCAGCACACTAACCACTGCGCTACTGCGCCCAATATGGCCTGAGTAGAGAGTATGTATTGAAAATAACAGTGTGGATGTGGAAGCAAATCGTGGCAGCCGAAGCGTGTGACAGCCCGTTAAATACGCGTCATTTTTCAAAATAATAATAATAAGTGTAACCATCACTTGATTATAGCAAGCTACTGAGTAGATCAGCTTGAAAATATGGGTCCAAGACGTTTTGCGCGCAGCCAAGACCTTGCCAGATGCGGCCGAAGAACCGGACTAAACCCATTTTTTAATAATTTAAGTAACCACCTAATTTTTTTTCCCTACCTTCTTTGTTGGAGACAACTTCGAAAATTCAACTTGGAATAAATTTATAGAGCTGCATAAAGTAGTTTAATGAACACAGCACAATCCATTTGCAATACTTTGGCAACTCTAGATGTTATTTCTTTATAATTTCTTTTGCCAAAATATATTTGTTTGATTATTATTTATATTTTATGTATATACCCGACGTTGCAACATGAAAAGACGGGAAGTAGGAAAGCTTATCATAGGCACTTGTATAGAACAGTTCTAAGTAGGTACATATGCATGGTTGTACATATTACCAATACAATTGAGATAAACCTCCTGGTAATTATGATTAACTATTCCAAACACTCGTGAATTGTTAATGAGTCATTCCGCTTAACAAGTTTTGTTTTTATTTAACTTCGTTGATACGTAGCTTACAATTGTCGAACAATACAATAATTCAAAGATAAAAGAAAAGAAAAAATAATAAAAAAGGCTTTTAGTATAGACGGTGTTTTCTTTTGGTAAATATTATTCGTATGTAATATACCTAGAGTGTAGATAGGTACAAACTTAATTTTTTTTCACCACTTGCGTATGGATGATAGTTATAATAACTTAGACAAGATTAGGTAAATAAAATATTCTATCAAATTATGGCCTTTATGACTTACATAGAAGAATTATTGTATCGCATAATTTAATTTTCTCACCATGGGTTTCGGTTTATAGCGCACTCATCAGGGATATATTACCAGGAGCTCTTTTTTTCATTTTGTCATTTTTAAATGAACTTAATTTAAATCGAAACTTGTCATTCAATGTAACGTTAAACGCCAATAATACGACCTATCGACCTAACGGCCAAAGGGCCAAAAATAACCCAGAAAGGAGGTATATTTCTAGAACAGGCAAATTTATCAGTGGCGCAAAAATTTATTTCATTTTCATTTCATTTATTTATTTAGCAGATTCTGCTATTCATACTTCATTACAAAATAAATTTATAAAATTTGGAATTATAGTGGTTGATTATTATATGGAAATTTATGTTTAATAAAATGTATGACTTTTCTTTTAAATATAATAAAGTTACTTTCCATTTTAATTTCAAGTGGTAACGTATTAAATAGCTGACAGCCCTTATATACAATACTATTTTGACTCAAGTTTACAAGATAGTTTGGTAATCTAAAATCATCTCTATTTCGTAGTTCGTATGGTTGTGCTTCGCTTACATATCTTAAGTATTTTCTTAGATAGCTAGGTAACATGTTGTATTTAATTTTAAATATGAAACACAAAACATTTAACAGAATTCTTTGCTTAATACTCATCCATTTTAACATATTTAACATTAGCGATATCGATATAAATCTATTGCATTTTAGAATAGTTCTCATAGCTTTGTTTTGCAGTCGTTGTAACTTAGATAACATAAAATCACTACATAAATATAACACCGTAGAACAGTACTCAAAATGAGGTTTGATCATCACATTATATATATTAATTGCACAAATTATTGAAATTTTATTTCGTATTCTCCTAAGAAAATATATCTTTTTAGAGATTTTCTTCAATATATAGCTCAAATGAGTGTTAAATTTAAGTTTAGCATCAATTAATACACCTAAGTACTTAATTTCTTGAACTTGTTCAATTATTGTGTTATCTACACATAAACTGACTACCGAATTATTTTTGAAGACAATACATTTAGACTTATTAACGTTTAACTTAAGCTTATTTGACATTAACCAGGTACTTATCGTGATCAGGTCCTCTTGTAGTTTTTGCTCGCACTCAACGATGTTTTTCCCGCATATATAAATGAGTGCGTCATCAGCGAAAAGGGCGAGTTGGGAGTGATTTATCACGTCCTTTATATCATTAATATATATGATGAAGAGCAATGCACCCAAAACTGATCCTTGTGGAACAACAATTAATGTTTGTATACTGTTCGACACTACACCATTTACTTTTGTTTTCTGAGATCTCCCATTGAGAAAGGACTGAAACCACTTTAGTTCGTTATTTCTAATACCATATTTTTGTAACTTGTGAATTAAAATATTTCGATCGATAGTCTCAAAAGCACGCTTGAGATCCAAGAAAACTGCTATTATATTGTTTTTTTTCGCGAGTTCTTCTTTCCAACATATTATTACATTATTCAAGGCTGATTCACACGAGTGTTTTTTTCTAAAACCAGACTGACATTCAAGAAAAAGATTATTTACCTCGAAGTATTCTTCCACTTGGGTTTTCACAATTTTTTCAAGAACTTTTTCGTATACAGGGAGCGCGTTCACTGGTCTATATTCTTCACACTTTACAGACTTTTTAATTTTCTCAATTGGGGTTATCACAGATTCTTTCCACGATGCGGGAAATATTCCACTGATTAAAGACATATTAATTAGCTTAACAAAAGTCGGACCAATAATATTTAAGGAGTCCAAAAGTATTTTAGCACTTATATAATTAAAATCCTTTTTTTGGCTCATTGATTTTAGCACATTTTGTATGACGATGTTATTGACACATTTAAATTTAAAAAATACATTCACGTTACAAGGCCTTGTATTGAAGGGTACATATGGAATTGATACACTGATATCGGTTATACTGCTAACAAAAAACGAATTAAATTGTTCAGCAATTATTTTATCTTCACTTACATTAACACCGTTAAAACATATACTTTTAATGGAATTATATTTTTCATTTAACACATAACATTTAATTACTCTCCACATTGACTTTTGATCACGTGCGTTAGTAAGCCGCATCTTTATTTCCATGTTCTTAGCTTTTACTATTTCTGCTTTATAACGGTTTCTAATATCACAGTACTCGATCCAACTAGTATCACTATTGGAGAACCTAAACTGTTGGTATTTTATGTTTTTTTCAATTTGCATACGCCTCAAACTTCCATTGAACCATGTATTATACTGGTTAGTTACACTTTTTGGTTGTATAAATAATCTCGCGATTCGTATAATTTCACTTTGAAACACATTACCGATTAGGTTTGGGTCTTCACTATTTCTTAAATCTAATATTGCACAATTTCTTAAATGATTCTGGAATTCGGATTTATTGTATCTAAAACAGTTTATTACTTCCGTATTACTATTACACCTTGTAACCTTTTGTTTTAAGTATACACTCATCTCAATTGTTTCATGGTCACTAATTTTGAGATTCATATTCACGTTTGCTGTATCATTTTCCGAGTTCGTAATAACATAATCGATTAGTGTTGAGGATGTGTTCGTTACTCAAATTGGTTCATACACGATTTGTCTGCACCTATTTTCAATTTCTATGGAACTTTTGAGATCATTTCTATATGTATTACGATCATCCAGCCAATCAATGTTTACATCACCAACAACTATAAACCTGTTATCTAAATCAACTAAGTCTTCTATCCATTCACTAAGTTTTTCACAGAATATTCTTTTCGGTGATCTGGGAACCCGATATACCATTGCAATATACAATATTATTCTACCATTGTTTTTAACTTCAACCACTAGCCACCATATTTCATTAGATATAACCACTTTTTTAATTTCTTTTGCTTCGAACATATTTCTTATGTAGATACATAAACCTCCTGTGTGTCTTGATGTACTATCGCATCGAATTACTTGATATTCATTTATATCTATTTCATTATCTTTAATATTCTTGGTCAAGTGCGTTTCTGCTGCCGCGATGAAGTCGTATTTCTTGGCAAAATTAAATTCAAGCTCCGTGAAATTTCCGGTTATGCCCTGAATATTGCAGTAAACGCCCAATAATTTATTTAGTTGATAGTATCCCGAACGCGCTTTTACTGATTCTAACATCTTTTTATATACTGAACAGATTGGATCACGACTATCATGCGCCGTGTCTAAGCTAACTCTATATTTTTCATTATATTTCACACAATTTGAGCATTTACGCACTTCAGAAGTACAGTCTTTTGTTTCATGATCATCACCACATTTTGCACATTTCACATTATTTTTACAGTCATTGGCTTTATGTTGGTATCCCCAGCATTTATAGCACTTACTCACACTGAAGTATTCAAATACTCTACATTTCTCCCATCCGATGTTAATTTTTTGAATCTCCATAATTTTCGAATGGTCACACTCACCCACCTCGATAATTGCGTTGTATGTGTCTCTGTTTTTGTTTTTAAAAAATTTAACACATTTTACCGTTGCATCAAGATTGTTTTGTTTCTTTGTTGCTTCTTCTAGCTCTCTGATGTTCCAATTTTCACTCATTTCGGTTACCATTATTTGGGGGCACCTCTTTGAGAAAATCTTCACATCATATTTTTCTCCGAGCTTCTCTTTCACTTCACTTTCTATTTTCTTTACCGAATCCTCACCACGGCAGTTGATCACTATTGCTCCTTCTTTTCTATTTGAAACACTTTCAACTTTTAGGGAAAGAGACGAAGGGTTTATTTGTTGCTTTATTTCATTTTCTGTTATAGAATTCACTTGTTTTGATTTTGGTTTTATGTATATCGATTGCTTTAATTGCTCTGCGTAGTTCAACTTTGTTTCACTTTTTTTCGTTTCGCGTATTTTTTTAACCTCGTTTTTAATAAATTTTATATCTTCTTCGTTTTTATTATTTTTTAATTCATTTTTGATTTCACTTACGGACTTCGAAATTAGTTCAGCACTTTCTTTTAAGATATTTTCTTTTTCATTTTCATTCTCTTTCATTTTACCTAAAAGCTCTTTTTTCAAATCACACACCGTTGTAGAAATATATTCTACTCCTTCGTTTAGCTTATTGTCGATCTCTTTTTGACTATTCTGTTTAATTATTTCACTCTCGATTACAGTTTTTAAATCCGTATAGTAGCTTGTCAACGATTTCGAGTTATTTCTTAGAGTGTCCATCATTTTATCAAATTGAAATTTTTGTGTTTCAAGCATATTATCGAATTGTTGAAGAATCTTGTTAGGCATTACAATGCATTGCAAGCAGAAATAGCTAACATGCCGATTCGTTTGCAACATTTTGACATCGTACTCAGACAACGACCCTTCGCAGCATTTACGATGAAACAGTTTTTTGCAAAAACCACTACACGGAACTATGAATGCATCGCCGCGAGTGAATTGTATTTCGCATTTTCCACAAAAACCGTCCATCGTATCGATTTTTTAACACTCTTGATCTGTTATCACAGTCAAAATGAAAAAACTAATATATTTTTGTAATATAATACACAATATAAACCAATCAATTTCACTAAATAATCACCACCAAATTTTCACACGTCTAATTCACAAAGCTTCTCTCTCTTTTTTTTAGACGAGGCTCTGTTTAAAGCCATATTTAATAAAGAACTGCGTGAACTTTTTAGGCAGGCGTCCGTTAGGTTCAAGGATAAGATGATTGCTGTAGATCAAGTTCGAAATATTTTCTAAGCACTTGATAATTTATAATCGGTGGCGGAAGATCGAGAGATGTGGAGCCTGCACTTAAGCATTCTACATCCTAATGGATAAGAGTGACATTGAGAAAATTAATGAACATGGATGAATGAATTGACAACTGCTTCAAAGCCCCCCCGTGAATTATGAACGCGATCGATAAATAAAATTATACATAAATTCATCAGACGATAAGAATTCTGCTAAACGATTGGGAAAATACTAAAAAAAAAAAAACATACGGAAGACCGCGCAGTCGATTTCAACTATTTTTAAAATAAATAAATAAAAAAACGCATGTGTGCATCGGGCCTAAGACAACCAAATAAATTTTTCATATTATACAAGACAACTCTTTTCAGTTGACTTTAGAAAATATATTGCCATCTTTTAGGCGCATATTGAAAGTCGAATTCAGCTCTTAAACGTCAATTTTGTGAATTTTTTTATTTGTGAAATTCTAATTGAACGAAGTAAACTATTTGCAATTAAAAACCAATGACAGTTGTCTTAAACTATGCCGAAGCTCAAATACACGGTTCTATAATTATTGTAAACAATATTTGAGTATTACAAAATTATATATAGTAGTTTAGTATAGTAGTAGTATAAAAAAAAAAATAAATAGGTGGCGCAACAGACGAGTGACACCCAAGGCTTAGCTTCTCGCAACCATTCGTTTTGTGTGAGTTTCTATTTTTGGGACGAATGGAAGGGACCTACAATTTTATGTCGAGTCCGAACGGCTGAATTGAGAAGCTTTTACAAGACAGTCATACCCTCGGATGTTTGTCAGACATTCGCGAGAGGTGGCGCAGTAGAAAAAACTTTAAGATGTAATTTGTGTTTTTCCGGGGATCGAACCTGGGATCCCTCGCACAGTAGTCCAGCACACTAACCACTGCGCCCACATAGTAGTAGTATACTGCTAGGTTCCACATTTCACTTTCACTCGAAATGAAATCGGAAATGAATTTTTGTGTTCTACATTTCACTGTATTCAATTTCGATTTCAAAATGTTCGGAGTTAAGACAAAGTGAAATTGTGATTTCAATAAAATTTCGGAGTTTCCGAATCGCTCGAAATGCAGAACACTGAAAACGAATTCACTCGATTTGCAATTTCGATTTCACTCGATTTCTGGAACCTAGCTGATAGGGTAGTTTTTATTCGACCAAGCTCATTTTTTGTCAAAAATTTTTAAATATTATTAAAGCAATATGTGCAAAGTTCAAACTTGCTATCTTTACTGTAGATCTTGCTCATCTTCGAAACATAGCCACAGTTTGGTGGATAAAAGCTTACGTAAAATTTCAAGTAGATAGCTCTTAAATTACGGCCGTAATCGTGCCGTAATTTTTCTCATTACGAATGAGAAAAAGTACTTGCGATCACTCCGATCCATTAGAACTCCCAAATACAAAGTAGATAATCATACTAAACTTGAAGTTTTTCTTTCGGTTTCAGATTTTCAGTTCGAAATAAATGATTATTTGAAACATCGTTTTTCGCCAATTCCAAGTTTCCTAAGCTTGCCACTTCTCTTCGCAGAAGGAAGTTACCAGAAGTGCAGTGAGTAATGTCTTGAAATTACGAGTTTGTATCTAGGGACATTCTTATTTCACATTTATTAGTTGTCTACTCATGGGCTGATGGTTGTCCTTTGACACACGACTAGTTGTAATCGATAATACCAATTGGAGAAAATCAACCCTGATCTGATTTAGTTGTAGTTGTCTTACATAATAGGTGCATTAATACGCAAAGTATATTTTTTCGCTGATATGTCAAATTTGTATGCGAGTTTGTATGTCTAGTAGGGTTCAAATTATCGCCGCTAGGGTACACCTTCTCAATTTTTTCGCTGATCTGTCAAGTTTGTGTATTTACAAGGATTCAAATTATATTATGGTTTATAGGTTCAGAGTTTTAATCTGTTTGGAGTTCGTTATTTATTAGATGCCTCTGTATGCATATCAATGTTACTTTTTGTTACTTTTTGTTTATGCATTAAAATTATGCATTTCCATTTGAATAAAACAGAATTAGGTACCTACGCCATATTGAAATATTTCTGTTTAGTACCTAATCATAATAGAAGGTTCATATATCGTTTCAAAAATTGAAGACATGAAAAATACCTCGCCATAATGACCTAATTTCTTTAACCAAAAGCAAATTTATTCAAACATGTTTATATTCACCATTAGGTGAAACAAACCAACAAAATGCTACTTTGCCTTTAAAGTTGTATTCTGCATCACTGTACCCACTTTTCGTCTAATTCTAATTACCTACGACGACGAGGAGTTCAAAATAAATTATAATTTAATTACCCACAAAAGCAAAATATGTGACCTTATGGCAACCCTCGAACAACACACGATGATGCAGACGCAGAGAAGAGATGCAACAAATGAGGAAAATTCACCACCACACCGAACATTTCTCTACTCAAAGTTAGAAAATTTTAATTTCCCTTTCGTGGAAACTCATCATCTACCTACATTATACAAAAAACAGTGAAACCGCCACCCAAACACCCCATTAACTTTTAAATACCTACAATATGGACACTCTTGGAGCTTTGCCAGACATGAAAATGTGTCGACGTCGAGTCAACTGTCGAATGAGTTGAGTCGGCCGCACGAGATGCAGGGCAGGGTGGCGGTTTGAGTCTGAGATTGTTTCTGTTGTCTGTTCGGTTTTGGTTTGTGGGATCTGAGTTGTGTTCCTTTTCCTTTATCAGACTTTTCACTTTTTCAGATGTTGCTGGCTGCTGTCGAGTGTCGATGGGTGGTGGAAAAATCAATTTAACTGCTGTCGTTGTGACTCTGTGGTGGGTAAAACACAAATTGAGTGGTTTCTTTTTATGTTAAGGGAATGAAAAACATTAATCTCTTATCGTCCCAACACAACGTCTACTAATTTTTTGTTGTTGCAAAATGAAGACCCCAAAGGCACACAAACTCCAACAGCCGTTAGAAAAAATTATCTACTATAGGTACCTAAAATATCCCAATCAGAATTTTCTTCAAGAGCTTACGATATTGTTTTTGCAAAACTTATTACTCACCGAGATAAATGTTTGAGGAGTTGATTCTTGATTAGCGAAACCATTTTCTTTGTTTTCTTTCCCTGTTTTCTTAAGAGAGGAAAAAAAATCACTGATTCAATGAACCTTTCTTTCTTTGCACTTTATTGGATTTTAGATTTTTGTAATTTTCATTCACTCTGCGGGGATTTGTATTTTGAACATTTTAACCAAAAAGGGAGATTTTTTCACTTTTTTTTTAGGGATTTTCCACGGCTATTCCATTTGGAAGAAGTTGATTGTTTTAGACGTGTCGCGATAATTGAAAAAAATATTTTAGGAAAATGAAAAATTCCTCTACCTCCGGTGGTAGTTACTGACAACCTGCTGACATTTCAGAAATTTTCAATTTTTGACGTTTTGTTTATTACGGGTTTGACGTTTTGCAGTTGTGTGTGTAAAAGTTGCAGACTAGCTTTGCAGATATTTCGTCTAATGGCTTGACTACATTCTGGCTTGCAGGGAAACTTGTTTTTAAAGCACATTTCAATGTAGGTTATATTCTTGTAGTTGATAATCCGATTTTATCGAGGATTTCATTTAGAGTGGTAGTAAGAGTAACTTGAAAGATTATTATTTTGTAAATATTCTTGTTAAAGTTCAACTTTGAAAAAAAAAATAGTAAAGTAGGTACTGTAATAGTTGGTCTTTACTTCTGCGTTTGTTTAAAATTGTAAATTATGATCATGGCCATGAGATTTGTGTAATAACCGAAGTACATGTCCAATAATGCACTCCTCTACCTTCTGGAAATTGCATTTCATGATAATTGGTGGTGGAAGATCGACTTTTGGATACTTGAATCTGTGCTGTTGCCCTTTCTCGCCCAATTTCCTGTAATCGAAGCGTTTCCTTGGAATTCACTTTAAACTCGACTTTCGTTTACCTTATTTCAGAATCCCCTTAAATTTATGCTTGCACAATGTAACAATTTATTCAGTTTGATTTTGACCGACACATCAAATTTTGGGTTTACTGACATTCCGCATGGAGGCCGGTAAAACTAGACAATAGGCCTGTTTTATTGTACATCAAAAGTATCAAGCAGTGTGTAGCTGTTGTAATTGCGTGTTAAAGATTCTGCTTTACTTTACTTAACTGAGATAGATGTGCAATAAAACAATCCTAATATCTGCCTTCCGTGTTGTTATTCACCTTTCATGCCAGTCTACGATAAAATACACAATTTTCGAGAAAAAAAGAACAGATGGATACATTTATGTAATATGTAACTATATTTATTAAAATGGTTTAATTGAAAACACATAAACATAACATACAGCAAAGCTGTACGAAAAGTAAAACAATTTTACTTCACTAAGAACAATAAATAAATAAAAAGTGTGGAAAGGCGTTTTTAAGATCTCGGATCAAGATTATTTGTTAAAGCTGAAGAGCTCACAACAGGAGACTCTGGTATTTCCTACAAAAACAAAAACACGTTAATGATACAAAAATTTTAAAAAGACTATGTACCATTTGTTTATCTTACAATGTCTTGTTGGTAGATTGAAAGCGGATGTCTTCGAGAATCAATTACCGGAACCAAATTATTTTGTGTAGATCTTCGCTTTTTTTCAGCGTTTGTGGGATGTCTAAACGAGTTAAACAACTGATTTACATTCTCATGGTCTGATGAAATTTTTCGTTTTTTTCGCATTTGATAAAACGAAATTGATGAGTCATCGGAATCAGATGAGTTACCAGCGATTGGTTTTGGATCATCAGAACTTATACGTTTTCTAGTCGAATACTTGGTTGACACAAGCTGTAGTCAATGGATACAATTCAATAATATAATGTAATGAATATGTTTCTATTTGTTAGGTGGCAAATACAAACCGATGACTGATAATCTGATTTTGGAAGATCGCCCTTAGTGAGTTGTTGAAGTCTGCTATAAAGTTCGTCACCCTCCTGTTTCTTCTTTTTGAGATCTTCTAGCATCAACTAGATGATTGATGACAAAAAATTGTTGATCAGACAGTATTAATATGAGTGATTTTTTTAGAACGCTATCATTAAAACAAATATTACTTACTGGCCGTAACAGACCCTACTGGCACCTTCTTGCAAATGAAAGGAAAGGTGTTATAGCTTTTTTGGGGGCATTCAACCTGAAACACTTGTTCAGTACTGGAAAACACCCAAGCATTGATATAATTTATATGAGTATATGTTAAGAATAAATGTCCAACCACTGCTGCAATGCAAGGTTGGTTTGTAAAGCTTCCTATTAAACTAGCTGGATTTTGGAATTACCCCCTCGAAATACTTATTTCAGACCAAGAGCCCACAGCAAATTTTGGGTGCGAGATATATCTCGCAAGGATAAACGGAAGGGACCTACAGTTTTAATGCCAGTTCCGAATGGCTTGTGAATTTTTCTCAGGAGTGATATTTTCTTGGGTGGGGGATGACTATTCGTAAGCCGCAAGACACTTAAGGTGTCATTTAAATATTTTGAATTTAAAACAGGCTGATGCAAATGGACCACGTTATGTGCCTTGTGGTATGGACTCTGACCAAACCGATTGTATCGATTGCTCAAATGTGAAGGCAATCTTCGGTATTGGAGTGTTTCTGTAAAGTTTTTTCATGATCTGTTATGTAGTTTACCAACTAGTAACTGAATTTTGAGTGCGACACTTCTTCGCTCTATGTACATGCATTTAAGTTTATTTTGGCAAATTACTCAAAAATGGTAAACCTCTGGACTGCAAGGTCATAGCCCATGTAACAACGCTATTTGGAGTCAATACCGCTATGAATTGGTAGTAATAATCACTCCTTCTTCGAAAAAGTACAAAGCACACCATGTAGTCACGTTTTGGGTATGTAATGGCATCTCCATTACTTGTCGGTTTTCAGACCTCCAGATACGGCAATTTTACTTATTTCTATATCCGCCGAGCAAGAAATGAGTGATGAACTAAGGATTTTATTTGCAAAATCAACTGATTTGCGTGAGCACCTAATCGGCATAATGTTGAGTGGCATTCAAGTTATGTCGTTTTCCATTGGTTTCGCTCGGGGATTCACTCATTCGGAAATCCAATGGAACAAGAAAACTGCTTCTGGGCGACTACACTCACGTATTGGTGAAACGTCAAAAATTATTGTTTGGCTGCTGCCAGCTGGCTTGTATAAAAAACGTAAAATGCACTTGTGTTAGTGCTTCTTGAGTGGATTCTGACTTGAAATCGAGAAGCGAAATTCTCTCCTCAGAATCAACAGAAGAGTATTTTTTGCGCCAATGGAACGGTTTCAGAAGTGATTTTCTTGATTCCGGACGCTCCCGGACGCTTCTTTTTGCCCAATGGAAGACGACATTAATTAATGGATTTTTGAAATATCTTTTAAAATTCGGTTCAAATTACCTTTAAACTTTCATTTTGGGCTATCATCCGTGATTTTTCGGTGCGTTCCGCGTTTTTTTCTTTATTCAATTTCTCGGTTTCATTCTGGAAATTCGCAATTGCAACAAATGCCAACTAATTAAACTGATCTTACCTTGATATCCTCAAGTTGCTTATTGACATCTGAAAGAGTTTTCTTTAAATCCTCGATGACAGTTTCGTAATGATTGACTTTGTTATTGAACTTAGCCTAATTATAAAGAGTATATTTAAAAAAAAAGTATTTATAGAATCTCACCACTTTGCTTACGTTCAATTCATTTATTGTTTCGATTTTTGAAACCAAAAGGATTTCCTTTTCCTTATGCTTTTCAGTCAGCGCGTTCAACTCTTTCTCAAGTTCACTATTTAATTGGCGAGTTTTTGTCAGATTGTCATTATATTCAATTTGAAACTGTTGAAACTGTAATACAAAAAATTATTCTATATCACATCCAAAAAATTAATGAAAACACAATTTTACCTTATCCAGGCTGATACTTTTAATGCCCCTCAATGCGACAAGTTGTTCTTCCAACTGGCTAGTTTTTTCGAATAAATCTGAAGTTTGTGAATCATATAATTGATCCAGTTCAGCGAATTGAGCCTCTGAAATTTGAAGGTCGTTTCTCAACTGCATATTTTCAGATTCAAGATCCTCTTTCTCCTCAAGGAGTTGCGAATTCTGATTGGATAATTCTTTGAGTCTAAACACGATGTAAGTACATTTTTAAGTGAAAAGCATGCGTTGGTAAAAAATTAAAAGATGGAAACATACTGATTTTGGATTTTTTCAATAATCACAAAATTCTGTTGGGATATCAACTGTTGTTTAGTTATCTCTTCCTCGCTCTCTTTTAGTTTATTCGAAATAATATTGTATTTCTCTTGCGTTTGAATCTGATTGGATTCGATTAATTTTATTAGATTTCCCGAATGTAGATTCAATGCAAAGTTTTTCAGTTCCGTTGATTTGTATGGAGCCATTTTGAAGGTTCTGCCAACTAAAAGTACATAATATTTTAGCGGAGGATTAGGAAAATGTTTTCTTTGGCTGCATTCAAACATATTAAATGTGTTGCTATTGGAATACGAGTTGTGTGTCGTAACGTTCAAGTCTGTATGTGAAATTGGCAAGTCTGTGTCGCCCTCACTTATTTTTAGTGACCACTCAGTCTCATTGGAAATACGCAGTACCAATAAGATATGAACTTTGTCCAGCATGTTAAGAGATGTATTTTATATACAGTGAGCGTCAAAAGTAAATGAACACCGCTCTTTTAAGTTTTCTTTATGGTCTTGAAACAGGTATACAAAATCAGCAACGTTCACAAAGTTTGATAACGAAATTCTAACAACAAAAGGTATTTCATAAAATAAAATCGAATTTCCCTACAATGAACTTCTATGCAACGAAGCTCTCCCTATTCCCAAATTGTTTCTTTACTCTGTTCAATTTATATTTTCAGTACAGGCCTTAAACGGCCCATAGACACCACAAAAATTGTGTCTGCACAAGTGTACTGACACCGGTATGACATTCCGCCATACACGTTACACCGATCGAGACACCGACACTAAATATCAAAAACTTTTGATTTTACTCGCTCCGTGCCTGACACCAAAATCGGTGTGCGCACCAGTCCACACACAGCACACATTTCCGTACACCGACACCGGTGCAGACACAAGTGTAGTGTCTATGGGCCGCTTTATGGAAAGCTCTTTCTTCTACCAATGTTGCCAGTATATACTCTCACAGCACTCAATCACAAGAATTGCCACTGAAATAAAAACCGAGCCACTGACTTACAAAGGATTTGTTGTTGTCATTTTCGAAAAACGACCATAACCAGTCTGCTTATGAAGGAATTACTTACTTACTTAGATGGCGCTACAGTCAGGGGTGGACCTGGGCCCCCCCCAACCAACACGCCTCTCCAGTTAGCACGATCTTTGGCTAACTGCCTCCGGTTGCACACTCCAAGTTGGTTGAGGTCCCGATACACTTGTGCGCGCCACCTAAGGCGAGGTATTCTCTACTGCGTTACCCCTGCGGGTTGGAATCGAAGACTCTCCGGACCGAAGCGTTGTTGGTGTCCATTCGCTCTACATGTCCTAGCCATCTTGGTCGATTGACACATACTTTTCTGACCAGGTCGATGTCGCTGTACAACTCATCGAGTTCGCTGTTAAATCTCCTTCTCCAAAGCCCGTCAACGCCAACGGGACCGATATATTACTCAAAGAGTTTTGCGTTCGAAGCGACCAAGGAGATCTTCATCCGCCTTTTATAACGTCCATGATTCCTCCTTGGTGTTTCTAGATAAGGCCTTATTAATCAATTGCCTTCTGAGGCCAAAGTAACAGCGGTTGGCAAGTGTAATTCTTCGCTTGATTTCTGATGTGATGTCATTTTCAGTAAGAATTAATAGCGGAGGCGAGGTAGACAAAGTACCGAACTACCTCAAAGTTATAGCTGTCTATCGTGACGTTCTGTCCGATTCGTCAATGTTGTGTGTCCCTTCTGGTTGACATCATATATTTTGTTTTGCCCTCAATCACCACTAAACTCATTTTCGCCGCCTCCGTACTGATACTTGCAAACGCACCAGTGACAGCTCGCTGTGTTCTGCCAATAATGTCGATGGCGTCAGCGTATGCAAGTAGTTGCACAGACTTTTGGAAAATTGTGCGCCTGGTGTTGGCTTGTGAGTTTCGCACAATTTTCTCAAGAGTGATGTTGAAAGTCACATGACAGGGCATCACTTTGCCTAAATCCTTTTTTGACATCTAACGTCTCGGTGAGATTGTTTCCGACCTTTACGGAGCAGCGAGAAATCTCCATCGTCATTCTGCACAATCTGACCTGTTGGCAGGGATGCCAAAACTAGACATGGCTCTGTGTAGCTCGTCTCTATAAATGCTGTCACATGCAGCTTTAAAATCGATAAATAGATGGTAAGTATCGATTTGGACTTCTTGGGGTTTCTCCAGGTTCTGCCGTGGTGTGAATATTAGGTTGGTTGTGGACTTGCCGGGCCTGAAACCGCAGTGATAGGGTCCAATCAGTTCGTTGACAAATGGTTTCAGGCGTTCACATAGTACGGCAGACAGGATCTTGTAAGCGATGTTAAGGAGACTGATGCCTCTATAGTTGGCGCAGTTTAGAGGGTCTCCTTTCTTATGGATCGGGCAAACAATGCTAAGGCTCCATTCATCAGGCATACTTTCCTCTGACCAAATTTTAGAAACGAGTTGGTGTATGCTCTCTACCAAGTCATCCCCTGCTGCCTTAAAAAGCTCGGCCGATAAACCATCCGGTCCTTCAGCTTTGTTGGACTTCAGCTTGGATATTGCTATCCTTACCTCGTTTTGGTCAAGTGGGCGGAAGTCTTGGCTTTCATCGCCCAGGTTGAATGGTTCATTCTTGTCGTCTTCGCCGTTTAGCAGTCTGCAGGAATGGTTTTTCCATGCCCTCAGCACGGACTGTGTACAAAGTTTCCTTGTTCGTCTCTAAAGGGGTCTGTTCGGGTCTTGTTCCCGTGACACGTTCCTTTTACCTTTTGGTAAAACTTTCGAAAATTGTTCCTCGAGTAGCAACTCTCTATTTCCTCGATCGCGCGCTTCTCATGCTCTTTCTTTTTCTTTCGGAAAAGCCGGTTCTCCTCCCTTCTTTTTTGGTCGTAGAGCAAGGTCACTGCAGCGCCGCTTTGTAGGCCAGTTGCTTTGCTGCATGTGCTTGCCGGCACTCTTCATCAAACCAGGGGTTTCGTGGTGTTTTTATATTCATTTCCAATAAAATCATTACTGGTTTTTCTATGGATTTTGTAGAATACATACATACCTCCAAAAAATGTGTTTTACACAAAACTAAGCCATTTGAGCAATATCCTACAGGGCGAATTCGTGCATAATTCGGTATAAAAGTATATTTTCTGTGATTTATTTTTACGTTAAAAGAGAATGGACCTTCTGGGGAACTCTCGCACCTACTATATTACCTCTTGGTGGTACTTACATGTTTCTGTTCATGAAATCTTAAGAAAAAGTCGGTAACCCTACCGATATTTGTGAGAGAATTATGCCAAGGCGCAACAGGAGGGTAGACACCCAAGGCCTAGCTTCTCGCAACCATTCGTTTTGTGTGAGTTTCTATTTTTGGGACGAATGGAAGAGACCTACAATTTTATGCCGAGTCCGAACGGCTGAATTGAGAAGCTTTTTCATGGCAGTCATACTCTCGGATGTTTGTCAGACGTTCGCGAGAGGTGGCGCAGTGGTTACTAATTTGCTACTGCGCCCACATCTTCCCTGTACTGAAAATATAAATTGAACAGAGTATAGTACAGCACTTCTTTTTCGTTCTTTGATCTCCTTTATACACTTACTTTTGATGCTCATTGTATTTGTATATTCCATTCGCAAATCTACTCATAAATATGTCATCTAATTTCACCCGTTAGGTACCTACCGTATGATTGTATAAACAAATTATTGTAGGGTTATCTACGTGTTTTCGCTTGTAACCGACAAAGTAGGTATACACAATCGCATTCATCACAAACACCTTTAAAAGGATATCCTACTGGAAACAGAAACAAAACTTACCCTCAAACAATATTACTCCCAATAAAATACCCCTCACCGATTTTACAAAATATTAGCCGAGTGATAGTAATACCAGCGGTCAGCATCTGTTGTTAAATTTCAAGAAAAAACAAAACACTTTCATTAACACACAATGACAGAAGATATTATATTTATTGTATTCAATTACGGAACAGAAATACAAAAAGCCTAACAAGGAATTCTATTTAAAAAAAAAATGTATTTATATAATAAGGAGTAGTATAGGGCGCATGCATCATCATTATAATATCGAAGCGGTGGTTCTAAGCTGAAAACTTCTATGGCTCTCTGTCATTTCATATCGCATGCGTGTGTATGTATAAAATTATTAATACTAAATTTATTCTGAAGACAATCATGTTTAAGGCACTTTTGTATGCTTTGTTGTGGTTGTTGTTATCAACTTACTAAAATTAAGTTAATATAATAATTAATTGGTGACATAATGTTTCTCGTTTCTCTTCATTATATGGGAGTAGGTAGATACTCGTGCGTAGTTAGTAATGGCTATTGCATTTTTCTTCTCACTAATTCTATGTAAAAAATAAAAAATAAAAAATATTTTCATATTTACAAGTGTATAGTATAAACTAAATTGTTCTTTCAACTTATATCGACATGAAGTGGTAAGTAAATAACGAAGTTTGGTTTTAAGTAACTGGTAACGAGAAGAGGAAGGATTTCGCAAAAGTATTATATATTTAACTAGTACATAATCTATAGCGATCGGCTTGTTTTTGGATATTTGTCAAGTAGATTGACATTTCGTCGTTGAGTGGTTTGATCAGTTTCTTCAGTTTGTCCAGCTGCTCGTCCTTTAGATGGTAGGTATCTTGCATTTGACGCAACTCCTGTAGCTTTTCATTCGTATCCACTGTTAGTTTTGATGCACGTTGTAGTAATTTCTTGGCTCTTTCACGAGCATCCTCTGATCTATCAGCACGATCGGTGAGTGTACGGTTGGCAGTTTGGGCTGATGATTTCAAGTCCGCCGCCTTCTTTAGAGAATCGCTAGCGGATTCCTTTACGTTGTAAGCTTCTTTTTTGATCTCTTTGGCGTCGATTTCATTTCGAAGAATATTCTTCTGAAGGCGATTGACTTTCTTGGCCAGATCTTCCACCTGCTGGGCAGTGTTGTTAGCTGGTGCTTCTGCTTCTTTGGTTTCTTGGTCGATTTCGTTCAAATCGTTAGCGGCTAGTTCGATGTTTTTATTTGCCTTTTTAATAGCCTCTTCGGCTTGCTCTTGGAGCAAATCCGCGTCGTTTAGATTGTTGACGACGGCATTGGCGGTGTCTAGAATCTCATTTGCCGTGGCTTTGGTGGCATTTGCCTTCTGCTGCAGTTGATTCACTCGTTCTAGGTCGAAACGTGTGTTGCTGATAATCGATTCGACGTTATTCAAAGAAGCTACGGCTTCATTAATTTGCCCACCCAACTTCTGAATCTCTTCGGGATCGAGCTTCAGATCAAGGGTCAGTGTCTTCTCAGCCAACTCCTTGCTTTCCTTTGGCAGGGCGGTACTGTTGTTGATGAAGCTGCCCAGCTTAAGAATAACTTCTTCGCCCGTCTTGATGCTCTCATTGGTCTTGTTCAAGTAGCGTTCAGCATCTTCGTATGCACTCTTTGCTTTGCGATAGGCCTCCGACGCGTTCACCTTTGCCTGGAAAAGGGATCGAATTGTCTGATCGGCGATGTCTTTTTTCTCTTTGATGGTCTGCTCAGTGTCTCTGGAAACTTTAAGTGCCTTTTCAGTGCGCGTAAGGGCGCCAGCTTCGCAAGACAAGCCTCCACATGATCCACAACCAGCTCCTCCGCACAAACTATCGCAAGGATCCCCACGCTTGTCGCACATGTCGTTGTTGAGATCTGGAATTGATGCCGACACATTCTGCAATTGATTTCTATAATTAGTCAGCATGTTGTCGTTCAGGTCGACCGAACTTGAATCGTCGTTCATTTTGTTTGCCAAAGTCTCAACTCGCTTGCTATTCCTGTCTATATTGGCACTCAACTCCAACACCTGATCCTTTACTGAGGACAAGCCGAGAACGCGTTCATATGCATTCTTCGTCAGGTTCAAGGCGCCTTCAATATTGGACTCTTGCAGCTGGATTCCATTCTCCTTCAGCTCCTTGGAGAGTTTCTTCACGAGAGCACTCTGATTTTGCAACGACTCCAGTTGAACTGATGACAGACTCAAGTCGGAGTAAATTTTCTCCAAGTTGTTCTCGGTTTCAATTAGTTTTTCATGCGACTCCTGTAGTTTATTCTTTAATTCAAGTGTTTCCTTGTCCAAAGCGTCAATATCTTGCAGACTGATTGTCGTGTTGGACAGCAAATCTCTGATCTTCTGTAACTTCTCCTCCAGCGAATTAAAGTCAGATGTGTACGCTCCCGTTGCTCCAATCATTTTAATTTGCTTTGCTCGATCAATGGTCGCATTTGTAGCCTCATCCAGGGCAGTCAGGATCAAATCCCAATTGTTGAAACATTCACCGCATGGCGTGCAGTATGGGAACTGTCCCAAATATCCCCTAGCGCACTCGTCACATTTTTTACCACCGATGCCTTCGTGACAAATACAGTTTCCGGTTTCACGGTTGCACTGGTAGTCCGCCGCTCCGTGGGGATTGCACTCACATGGCTTGCATTCAATATTGGGATTGCCATAGTACCTCGCCTGACACTGATTACACTGTCTTCCACCGAAGCCCTCCTTACACTTGCACTGACCATCATATGGGTTACACTGCTCTGAATCCGAGCCAATTGCATCGCAGGCACATGCTTCGCAGCCTTCGCCAGATGCGATCTTCCAGTGATTTTCTATGCACTCATCACAGCGGACGCCGCGAACGTTCTTCATACATGGGCACTGTCCAGTGAACCGGTCACAATGTTGAATCGTTCCGTTTGTTCCTAAAAAGTCGCAATCGCATTTAACACAGTGCTGTTGCAAGGCGTCACCGAAGTAGCCGTCTCTGCAGAGCTCGCAATGATCGCCGGTCGTGTCGTACAAGCACTTAAGGCATTTGCCCGTCGTCCTATCGCAATTACCAGTGTTGTAGGGGTCCGTATTTTTGCTACAGTCGCAGGCAGTACACTCACCACCTGGGGTCTCTGGGTTTCCAAAGAAATTGTCAGCGCATACTTCGCACCTACTTCCGTCATAGCCATCCTTGCACCGGCACACCATGTTGTTGTTCCTGGGATCCAAGTCACAGGATGTGGCATGAGAGTTACCGCTAGCCATTGTATCAGGGCATCGACATGGCCTGCAGCCGATATCACTGCCTAGGAACGGGTTTCCATAGTACCCGTCCAAACATGCGTCACAGTTGTAACCAGTTGTGAAGTCCATGCAACTAAGACATTGGCCTGATTCGGCGTCGCAGAGTTGCGCATGCCCATTGCACTCACAGATCTGACAGTGAGGGAAGTTCCAATAGCCCGGTTGACATTGATTGCACTCTCTGCCATAAGTATTCGGGTGGCAACTGCACTGTCCAGTTGTTTGGTCGCAATTATTGTCCTTCGAACCGATGCTGTTACAATCGCATGCCTTGCAACCTTCGGGACCAAACCCGTACGTACCCGGCGCACACTGATCACACTGACGTCCTATAACATTCGGCTTGCACTGGCAGAAGCCTCCGTGTTCATCGCACTGCTTCGACAGTGAACCGGTTGGGTTGCAGTTGCAGATCACAGCTCCATTGTTGATGATAGTACTGGCAATGTCCAGAAATTCCTTGCAACGTTCTCGGACCAAGGTGTCGTAGTGTATGTTGTAGTAAGACTGGTTGCAGCCCAGGTTGTGGTATTCCCTCAGACGATTCTCTGCCATGGGCGAACCCGTAAATGCAGGAGTTTTCTCCAGTCGCGGTACGAGGGTCAGCGAATCGATTAAAATCTGTGCGGTTGGATTGTCCTCATTGTGGCGATGCCGTTCGAAGCGAATCCTAAATTTGTACACCTTACTCGCCTCCAAGCAGACGTCCTTCAAAGCAACCACATCGCGCTGATTCTCTGGCAAGCTGAATGGCACACGTGTCTCATAAAGCGACGACTGATCAGCGCACGCTCCATTGATGTCGATCTCATCTGGTCGAACCAGCGTAATGTAGGCGTCCTCCCAGTCGCCTCTTGTTTGCGTATGGTAGCGGATAACTATATCATACGGCATGCTGTTGGGCACGTCGCCAACGGTAAATAATATTTCCGAATTCTCTGGCACACGAGTGAAACCAGTGCCTGTGTAATCTGTTAGACGATCTCCGCTTGGCGGCTGGTAAGCCACTTTCGAGCAATTGCCGTTGTTTGTAAATGTAATGCAGGCATCAGACACCTCAGCTTCGTGAGTGATATGCAATAGCGGAATGTAGTGGTTCTGCTTTGGCGTACTGCAGGTCCGGCCGGTCATATGTGGCCGGCAGCTACACTGCCCGCTTATTACATCGCAGAAATTGTTATAGGACCCGCCATGGCAGTTGCATGGAGTGCATCCATCATCTGCCTCAGATAGACCGTATGTCTCAGGTGCGCACTGATTACAGTCCTTACCGGTAACCAAACGCTTGCAAGTGCACTCTCCTGTGTACATGTTACACCCAGAGTTGTCGACTGTTCCTAATGTGTTGCACGTACACGCTTGACATCCTTCAGGATTGTCCGGAGTCAAGTTCCAAAATCCATCTTTGCACACATCGCAGCGGCGTCCTTTTACATTCATCTTACAGTGACACGCGCCAGCTTCAATTCCATTCTCCGGGTCGTTCACTGAATCACAGATTCCCTCATCCAGAGCACCAATTGGATCGCAATCGCACGGCTTACAAACATATGGACTCTGGATGTCTTCCCGCGGATCACGATAGAAGAACGGCATGCACTCCTCGCAGTGCTGGCCTTGGGTGTTGTGTTGGCAATTGTCACACACACCTCCGCTTATTTTTCCCGAGTGCTCGTATACAGCTTCGTCAAAGTGACAGCTCGTGGCGTGGTTGTTGCACTCACAACGTTTACAAGCGTTCGATTGCTTGCCAAAGGCCGGATTCCAAGGTAGATCGTTGAAGAAATCCTCACAAGTCTCGCAGTTCAGACCCTTAGTGTTGTGCGTACACTCACAGCGACCATGTACCATGTCCACCTCGTTAACCATGGTGCCCTCGAGCGGCAAACAGCGCGAAGCGTGTCCATAACACGAACAAGAACCTCGCACCACCATGTTTGTGATACCGTAGTAGTACTTCTCTTGAATCTCCTGACGGTCGTCCAATAGTGTGTCGCCCAAATTGTGTAACCTCGTAAAGTTGATCCTTAAATTGGTCATTTTCAGCATATTCTGGACGTGCGGTGCATAGGGATTCTCAACTTTCATGTTCGGCGGCAATACCCTAAAGATAACCTCACCATTCTTAGACGGCTCGACACTGGAGTAACGGCTATCGCACACAACATCGGTGATATTCCTCAACACAGTCGGAACTCCGGGGAATGAATCGTGACAGTACTGGGCAAAGTATCGATACACATGCCAGGTCTTGCCGAAATCATACGATCTCTCGATTAACATGGCAGCCGGTCGAAATGTGGCAAAAACAATAATCAAGTGAGTAAAATGAAATTCAGCTTCCATGTCCAGCTGGATCGTGACATTCTCCTTTCCGTTCTCAGACTGCCACCAGGTTGGAGTGCGGGTTCCTCGCTTCGTGGTGTAGACTATCTGTCCAATTCGATGATTCTTTAGCGGATCTTCTTCGGTCGCTTCACGCGTGTCACACAAAAAGCATTTCTTCTCCTCCAAATGCGAAACAATGCAAAACCTTTCGGGACCATTGAGGCCACAAGTTGAGGATGCCTCCAGTCGATTTTCACGTCCAATTAGCAAGTTACCCGTCGCCGGATAACATGAGCCCTTTTCACATGACTGCTCTTTGGTGTACTGTTTCCGTAGTGGTTTATCGCGTACACGATCACGTCGGCCATGCTGTTGCCCAGCAGCCCCACTTAAAATCGTCGCACACAGTACAGTGATTGCGATAACAGCAATCAGCGGTCTGTGACTCTTATGGTGGTTTTGGTGGCAAATTTGATGCCACAGCATAATGGATGGTGCTACTTCCGGTTCGTTATCTCTTCGATTTCCTATGGCTTTTCTTCGTACTATTAAAAAACACCTTACCCTGAGGTTATTAATCCTTCACAAGAGTCTGCTAAAAAAAAAAAAAACAACAACAATGTGGTTAATCCTTCAATAAAGAGTACACTAACATGGACATCACTTACTTCAGCGTGAAGGATATCCAGACTTTCGATGGCTTCAGCTTGTTTGCTTCCCTCCAGCATCAGATTAAATCACTAAAACGACACAAGCAACTATTTAGTTGGAAAGTCTTATACATTTGTGATTGTGGTTCAAACCGTTTATTCCTTTTCTATCTGCAGCTCACTCCTCCACAGCAGCCCTCAACGAAATAAAATCTCAAACTAAAGCGCTAGTTTAAGAAACACAAAGCTAAACTCTTCCAACTTTAGTATGTGATACTGTATGTAATAAAAGAAGAGGCTTTCTCTCTCTCCGTCTCACCCTGACTCGCTGTTTAGTGGGGTATTTGAGTTATCAGCCGAGACATTTGGACTAAATTCAAAACTTTTCTTCTCTCCTCGTTTTTTTTTTTTAATTACATACAACATACAGTGTACACTCTGGTGTTCTCATGTGATGATGACGATGATCATGATGGAGTCGTCTTTGGTTTTATCACTCGAGGGTTTTTTTTCTTATGAGCTTGTGTGTACTCTTGTAGTTAGTCTTATCGCAAAAAGTAAAGCAATGAACGAGATTCTTATTGTAATTGAGACTGGCTTTAACTGAGAAGAGATAGGGAGGTGGCTATTGAGTTTAATAAAATTGTACGCCATCGTGATTTGTGAATATGAGAGGCTTTAATGAAACCGAAACGCTTATTTGTTTGAAAAGTGCTCGTGTAATTAGTTCTTGCTATGTGTTTCTTTCGTTTTGTATTTTTTTTGTAGAATTCGTCCTTTTTACTGGCCCGAGGGGAATGCATTATGAACAGAAATTAACAACAGTGAAGAAAATTAATTTAAAACATCAAGGCAATGATTTCGAATGGGATTGAATAGGCCATGTGTAATAGTAGCAATTGCGCGGCACAATGCAATACTGGAGCAGCACTTCTGGGATAAAGATAGACCATTCAGCGGATGTCACAGCATGGAAACGCATTAAATGCCATTTTTTTTGGTAGTCTCCAACAAAGAAAAACTGCTTTTAGCACTGAGGTCGGTAGTAGGGAGTTTGCAATTGCGCACCACTGTTTTGACGCAACATCCCCTGCACACACCAAGTAACAGAAAGTGACAATCACCGGCCGCTTCCGCTGGCAACGAAAAGTTGACTCGCAACATTTTACAACATCCACTTGAATAGATCGGACTCAGCGGATTTTTGCTCTGGCGCGTATTATGTCTCAGGAAATCAGAGCACTGTACAGTACAGAGAGATGTGATATTATTATCAAGAACAGCAGGTCTAGGCAAGAGTACATATTGCGCTTAGAGTGTAAATGTATCAAATTTTGCATACGAAAGGAACTAGAGAAGTGCATAAGATACGTATAACAAAATTATACCCAACTCCTAGTCAAGCGGTCGGCAAAACCTAGATTTCAATTTCAAACAGTTCGAACAACAAAATTCCAGAAAGCCTTCAACTTAAAGAAGTTTTAGATGATGAGTTAAATCGTTAGGTATCTAGCAAAAGTAGAGCAAAACGACAATTCAGTGTCGATGGTGGAAGATCGAGAGTGTGTATGCCGGGCATTGAAAATTATGATAATGAGACATTTCCGATATCTAAATATCAAACTTGCAGAAAGGAGTTTCACTTGAAAAATCGGTCAATGGCTTTAGAGAAACAAATGTAGAAACATTTACGCTTTTGCTGAAATCCTCTAACGTCCAAATAAAAAGACTTTGTATAAGAACCTTACCGGAATGTGATCTGCTATACGGCACAGAAGTATGAACCCTGTCAAGGCCGAACATTTATTTGTGTTCGGTTTAGTTTGTATCAAAAGAATTTGTAGGATAATGTACAATGAAGAACTAGGCTGATTTCCAAAACGCATTTTGAACGCATCAACTGCGCAAACAAAAGCAAACAGAGCATCATGAATGATTTAATTTTAAACCGCCAATTAAAATGGATTCATCGCTGGAGTCGTAAGTAAAATAATATATTAATTTGCCAATTTTACTTTGATTTGCAGTAAATAAAAAGTGGACGAATGAGTCCATTAAATTCCTACCCGAATTCAATTTGAACACGATTTTCGAAACAAAAGAAGGAAGAAAAAGGGGTGGATAGTCGTTTTGGAGGAGATGAAAAAAATTTATTAAATCGTGTTTGAGACATTTTATGATAGTTCGCATCAGAGTCGTTCCACAACGTCAAAAAGCATAACAAATGCAAAGCAGCGCAAAAGCATCCATAACCTGGCATCAGAAAAGCAGTGTGCATTCACAATGCGCATCTTTTTGACGTTTTGGAATTCAGCCTTAACTTTACAGGCTGCACATCAATATAGACCTAGTAAAGATTCGAATTAATCAAATGGACATCAATTTACTCTGGGGGTCTAGCACGTAACTTGATACAATCGAGTTCAGTCGATACAATCGAGCTCTGGCAGCACCTAATTTGTCTCAATCGAGGATAATCAATCGAGAATAATCGATTGAGACAAATTAGGTGCTGCCAGAGCTCGATTGTATCGACTGAACTCGATTGTATCAAGTTACGTGCTAGACCCCCCTGGTCTGCTGTAAGTATTTTCAAGTTATTTTCCTTCGCACTTAAAAGAAATTTTGATCCAGTACTTTCCCACCAATTTTCTAGCAATTTCTCTAATATTCTCAAAACTGAACTGAACTGGCTTATTCCAAAATCTGTCGCTGTGCCAATTTTAAATTCAGAATCTTCAACAAATCTTGAAAAAATCATTATTCTGGTATTATTATTAAATTTCGCTTCGAGAAAATCAACGGGTGGAATCGGCTAAGGTGATTTCTGACAAGTGAAAGTCACAATCAACAAAATATGCGTCACATTTGTGAAAATCACAAATCAACTTAGCCGATTCCAGCCCTCATTTTGTTGAAGAAAATAAGCAGTTATCCAACAAGTAGATTGACCGAATGAAATCGATAAAGACGTTTGTAGTACGATCGATTTTCATAAGTGACACCGACAACATTTAAATATTGCTCGGCCTTCGAATTCTAAATGGAACAAGGTTCAATCGATTATTTTTTATCGGCTGGAAAAGGGTACAATTATTAATAAGGCGTGCGAAATAGGCTTATGTCGTTTTCGGTTGATCGTCCAGAACCGTCCGGAAGAAGTCTCCGCGATTCTGAATTCAAATCCAGAAGCAAATTTCTCTTCTTTTCAGTAGAAGAACTGTCAGTTGAGTGCCAATCGAACGCTTTCAGAAGAGTTCGGATTGCTTCCAGATGGTTCTGGACGACCAACCGAAAACGACATTAGCTTTAGATTGACGGAAGAGGAGACATTTCCGCATACTCCTTAATTATAAAACTGCTAAGGGCCCTGACCATGTCGTTGCGTCCTCTTTTTTAGATGTTAATGTTAGGGCTTAAGTATCAATGACAGGCAGGATGTTTGATGATTAAAGAACTAAAAACTGCGCACGAGCTCTTAGTTAGACCTACCCACACTCACGGTGGCTTTGGACACCTTTCTTAACTTATTTCCGCTTGATGTACAGATTAAGCCAATGAGCTTAGGCTCCTTTTATAAAAGTAATATAGGAGACTGCTCAATCATGGTAACATTTTTCAATTCAATAACAACGAAATAATCAGGCCTTCACTACCATACAGTACATCGTATCCAGAAAGAGAAGACTAGCACAGAAACGCTATAATAAAACCAAATGACCTGGAAATCTATACCGGCGGATCAAAAGCCACGAAGCAAACGAACAAGCGCTGGCATTTATGCTCCACATCCAAACCTGCAAATGTTAAAAAGACTGCCGGATAGTCTTTCAGTCAGAGATTTTACCTGTACTTAAGGCTGCAGAACTACTAGAACTTACATCGGCTGTCAGGCTGCTCTTAAAGCACCAGAATCTATCAATCAAATCGATAATAGTCGGGGATTGTTACAAAATGCCGCTTTATATGTACAGAACCAAGACAGCTTATGCTGGGTCACAGGTCCTTGCAGCATAAAAGGAGCCGAATTCGCCGACGAATTGGCAAAAAAGGGCAGAGAAATGACGAGAAATCAACAAGTTGACGTCAATCCACCTCTGAGTACATTCAAGGAAATTATCAAAAGAAACATCAAGAACAAGTAGCCCGAAGATGGGCCAATATAACCAAAAACGTACCACCACAAACGAACTAAGGCAATTCTTAAACTAAACAGGACAAACCTGAGAATAGGAATAGGAATAAAAATCCTCTCTGGCCATTGTCTTCTTAGAAAGCAAAGACTAGGAATTCCAATAGCCCATATGTAGTTTAACTTACTAGTTGAACAGGTGGCAAACCAACCAATTAAATCCCAAAAATGCTGTAGAGTGGACACTAGAAGAAGGTGGCTTGAGACCCTTAGACTGACGACAACGAGACAAGTAAAGCTGCTATAACAAAAACTAGGACTTTCAGACACAGATCTGTATAGATTCCGTAATGACGTAGGTGTCAAGAAAGACATTACAGACATACCGTACGAATGCCGTACAAAGTTTTAGGAAACCAATTCTTTAACAACAACAAAAAATAGCTTTCGACAAAGCGCGTAGGTTTTTCTACTAGTGTACCTAGTGTGTTTTGACGGTTCTCCTCACAACCCTGCGTCTAACCTAAACTATCCTATTAAAAGTTTACCACGAAACAATCACGCCATACATAGTTCTTGATAATAAATTTGAGTAAATTTTTCTGTTCTGAGGAAATACAAGAATTTCTTATTTTCCCAAATCTAGTGCTCATGTTGAGATGTGTGTTGTTCATGGAAAAAATGCATAAGAAAAGTCCCATAGATTAGCCACCTAGGATCGTGCCCTAGATTATTCGATCGGCTTTGGGATCAGCTTTATCAGAAGAGTGATCTAACCAACTACGTGTTGATTGCATCTTGCAACTGCAGCTTAATTAGAAATAATTTAAGAAAAAAAATAAGTAGAATCTCCTTTCAAAAACTGAGGTCATTTTTCAATTATTTAATTGAGCCGCCTCACCAACCGACTTAGATTACATGTTCAAGACTAAATCATCTAATCCTTCACAGCAAACTTAGATAATCACCTAAGTTAACTGAAACTCACATTAAAAACGTTCCATTCCGACCGGCGCAAAGTGCGATGGTGTCATACAACAAATTATGAACACATTCATCCCTCCACATTATGTATCGTATTCGTATGTACTAACAACCGCAGCAAATATCATTGAAATTCATTACTTGAGTAAACATTTACGAATTATTTAGAAGCAGAAAAAAAAAAGTGAATTTACAGAATAAACAAAAAAGAAAATCAGTTAAGGAAAAAAAAGGCAAACAAACGCAATGACATAGGCATGCGGCGAGAACTCTATAAATAAAGTGTAGATCGACTTCTGTATGGTAAAAAAAAAATTGGGGAGTGCCTCCATATGGTTGAGTAGTCTTTAAAACACAGACCCACACTAGATAGCAGAAATTAATTGCCTTCCATCAAAGACAATACTAAATTGACTGTGTGATACAAACCAATTGAAAACGGATAACAGACGACGGAGACAAACAACAAAACACGCTTATCTATATGATTTAACTTAACTGAAAGGCAAACAGTTTCTTGAACTATGCGAAAAGCATTGAGTCTGCGGCACATCCCATTGTTGGTGTTACCTTCCTTCATGCTCTGCTTAGTAAGCTGTTTCATTGGCTGCAATGCAATTTGAGTTTAAAATATTTAGAATTGCAATGCGATTTTCCACAACCACACTTAGTAGGACATAAAGATAAGAACCCCCGCTCTACATCGGTGAATGACACTATGATAGAGATTAGATTTATGTTCTTTTTCTTTCAGTTTCAAGTATGGATCTTTCATGTCTGATCGTACATAAGTTTTTCTGTCTTATCAGCAAAGTATTCCAAATTTAAACTCGCGATTGACCTTTTGCATGCCGAAAATAGGAATATGCTTAAAACACATCACACAGTACAGATGTATATCAGAGGAAATCACTTATGTTGGGGAGTGAAATGAGGTCATTTGTGTCAGGGAATGACGACATCTAAGGATCTGGCGCTGAGAAGTCGTCCAGAAGACGTCAAAAGGGCAGAAACAAAATGGAGTCGTCCACTTCTGACCACGACACGTAACAGAACCTTTTCTATTCTTAAATCTCTGTACGTTTCAAATTCATTTTCCAGCGAACCACAATCACAAAAAAAAAGGAAAGAAAATTGCAAGTTTTATGTTTTTGTACTTACCATGTCCATATGTGAAGATCTAGCACTGTTCGTTGATCGCAGAATACTGACTGGCCCCGAATGAAAAACTGATTTTTCCCGCAAAATACTTCTTCTTCTTCTTCTTCTTTTTCTTGGGAAAATTCTGCACAACTTTAAAGGGAGAGGAAACAAAATGGAGTCTTGTCCACTTATATTCAACAAGAAGCAAAACACAACTTCACTAATCGTCGATGAGATGAGATTTTTTTTTAACACAATTGTAGTTCGGAGGAATACACCAGATTCCTTGTTTTCGAACGTGTACTTTATAGAAATCTGGAGCACAGCATAACTTTATTTTGTTTTCAAGAAAAAATGAGAAAAAAAAACGTGAAAATCTTATCACAAACGGAAACACAAACACAAACTATCCATTGATGTTGGGAAAAGTTCACTTCTGTACTTACCGTGCTCCCAGTAAAATAGACGATCTTTCACTGTCAGATTGCGGCACAATACTAACGAATTGTATGTGAATCAAAACAAATTTTCCGAACATCGCGATCGCGCTGAACTGAACTGAGTCGGAGCCACACAGACACACCCACACAATATACCACAGAGAGAAGGAAACTCGCAGTCACAGTGCACCAGACGGAAACCCATATTCAGGAGAAAGATAAACAAAATGTTTTGTCAAAGTCTGACACTTGTATGCTCACAGGGAATCGAGTTTGGAGCGTACACTTTGTGGAATACAGTTCTCTCTTAAGATCAGAATGACTCTTATGGAGCTTCCAAAAGAGATCGAGAGATCACTGTAGTCATAGGGTGATCGAATTATGTAGATATATAGAAGTTAGTTTTCATTATAAAATTAGACAGAAATTTGTGATGGTTCAAGCTGCGTGAATTCACATCAATATTAGGCCTATTGCTGCCTAATATCAAGACCTAAAGAAAACGTTCGTCCTAGCGATCGACTTGAACACCAAGTGTCAAAATATACAGCAGTGTGCTGTTTTATATAGAGTGTTTGACGTTCTATCAAAGTACGGGATTAGTTGTGGGAGTTCAACGTTCGTTCACCAGAGAAATAGCTGATCAAAAGTCGTAGTAATCAGGTGCGTTAATGTTAACAAATTAAAACTTTATAAACAAAAAATAAATTGATGTAATTGATAAATTGCCACACCACACATGGAATCCGAGATCTTACTTATATTAGGCGTGTTTTATTGAACATAAAGGGTCCGCCAAATAACTTTTTTTTTTTTTGAAAATGCTATAAAAAAAACTACTGAATATTTTCTCAAATTTCTTTTTTTATTTGAAAGTACAATCCTTCCGGTTAATAATGGAAAATAATTTCATTCGAATGGCTGCATCGGCTGGCCATGCAGTAGCCTACAGGATCGGTCCAATTTTTAAGCACATTATCGATTATGTGCAGCTGTATTTCACCAATGGCTTCACGAATATTGTCCTTTAAAGCGTCAATTGTCTCTGGCATGTCGGCGTAACACTTATCTTTTACGGCACCCCACAAATAATAGTCTAACGGTGTCAAATCGCAGCTCCGTGGTGGCCAAACGACATCAGCTCTGCGGCTGATAATGCGATCTTCAAAAACAGGGCGCAAAACATCGAGTGTAGCTTCGGCTGTGTGGCACGTAGCGCCGTCCTGTTGAAACCAAATGTTGCCAATATCCTCCTCTTCAATTTTTGTGAACAAAAATTCGTTCAACATGGCCCGATAACGATCGCCGATAGGCCTGTTTTATTGGCAATATATCTCAGTAAAGTAAAGTAAAGTAGAATCTTCAGCACGCAGTTACAACAACTATATGGAGTCTCGAAAGTGTCGAACAGTGTGTAGTTGTTGTAACTGCGTGTTAAAATTCTACTTTACATTACATAACTGAGATAGATTGCCAATAAAACAGGCCTATTGACTGTAACGGCCACTCCTTGCTCATTTTCGAAGAAAAATGGCCCAATTATGCCTCTGGACCACACTTTCTGCCACAGCAGCAATTTTCTCGGGTGTACGCACTGTTTTTGGCTTTTCACGCTTTGGTTTATCGATGAGGATGCCAGTTTCTTTCACTTTTTTCACAAGATAACGAACATACGGAGCTGACGGTGCTTCTCTTCTTCCAAAATCCGTACGCAATTTTCGCACACATTCTGCAACATTACCATGATTTTCAAAGTAATGTCGCAATATTTCCCAGCGTTGTTCAAGCGTATACACAACCATATTCGTTCAGCGGAAGGATAAAACTAATTATCTGTCAAATAAGACATGAGCTAAGTGTTACCATTCGCGAAATAAGCACTAGTTGAAAAAAAAAAACGTTAGATGGCGGACCCTTTATATCTCAGCAAATGAAAGTAAATATTTGCTGCATCGGTAATTCGTTTTACGATGAGCAACAAACTAGATTACAATCTCACCGTCTTAGGCTGAAAACACACCGGATAAAGCAAAACGTTTTTGATTCTTAAATCAAGAAAACGTTTTTTATTTGAACACACACCGAGCGAAACAGAATGTAACAAAACAAAACGTTTTGTTTTCTTGTTTCGTTTGGTGTGCGTTGAAATAAAACAAAACGGAATTTCCGATGCTTTTAGTGCTTTTTCAGTTGCTATTTCTTTCCACAGCTTATCAATTGAATAGTAAGTTTATTGGCATGTTCCTTATCCTTATAATTATAGATAGGGCTTCTTGCCTCAATTACAAAAATCAATTTTTCTCCATCTACGTCCATATTTGTTAAAATTTGCGCACGGAGTAAACATAGAAGCAAATAAAGGTGAAAAGTGCAACGAAAGAAGAAAATAAAAACAACGGATTTTAAATTTTGTTTCGCAAAAACAACAGGTCAGCTATCGGCAACGAAACATGTTTTTCTGATTTGCTTTGGTTTTTATGTTTCGTTTCATTTGGTGTGTGTTGCGCCATAAGAAAGTATGCAATTATCAACAACGACGCTGATTCGAAACAGTTTTGTTGTATTCGGTGTGTGTTGCTCGTATGCAATGGCATGTATTTTCGACAACCACAACCGAAACGCTTCAAAACAAAAACGTGTGTTTTGTTTCGTTTGATTTGGTGTGTTTTGTCTCATAAGAAACCATGTTCTCTTGTTTCACGAAACAAAAAAACACGTTTTGCTTTATCCGGTGTGTTTTCAGCCTTAAGCCACTAATGGTTACAGAAAGTGAGACACACTGTGGCGACAAGTTAATAAGCCGAAAAAGGATTACCAAAGAAAAACCTTGCATTGAACGTGTCTTTACATTCGGCAAAATTTCCGCGCTAGAGGCCTTATCTAACACCACAAAAAAATAGATGGCGCAACAGGTCCGTTGCTAGCTTCTCACAACCATTGGTTTGTGCGAGTTCTTATTTTTGAGACGAATTGAAAGGACCTACCTACAAATTTTATGCCGAGTCCGAACGGCTGAATTAAAAAGCTTTTCCACGACATTTTTGAACTCACTGAAGTTTGTCAGACGTTCACTAGAGGTGGCGCAGTGTGGAAAAACCCGTAAGATGTAAATTGTAATTTTCTACGGATCGAACCTGAGACCCGTCGCTCAGTAGACCACTGACCACCACACTAATCACTGATAACTGAGCCCACAAAAAATATGTATTATTCTATTTAAGTTTAATAGCTTGTTAGTAGAACTCCCACTTTGTAGTAGGTATGTACAACATATCGTAGGACCTGACGCATTCAACTCTTTGCAGATCTTTAAGTATATAGCAATGGGTTGAGTATTGAGTTCCCTCATCACGTTTTTCAAAGTTTAGCATAGCTTTTCCGGGTGTTTATCTGACTAGGGTTGGCATGGGAACATTGAGCAATATAATGAACAATAACAGCCTGTGATCAACATCAGTGATACGCTCATAAATAACAGAATTCATGGGTTAGGATAACGAATTACGTCACATCTTTCTTCTCTCATATACGACCAGTCATAAAAACTTAAAATCAATTCCATTTGACTTTCTAAGAAATCGAGTAATTCGCATTTCTATGTTAGCGGAGCAGCAGTTTTCCGCTGTCAAGGCTTTGCTTCAATTTGTGAATAGACTTCCAATGAAAGGACGATTTTATCATCCCAATACAATATTATGGTCCCAAAGGCCACAGCTAAGCGCTAGTACCCAGTATAGTTCAGATAACATGTTTACACTTAAAGAGAGGACAACATTTACGCATGTCGTCTCCTACAACAGTCACACAATTAAAATTTGCGCGATCCTCTCAACTCTCAAGGCTCCTTTTATCACAGTAACCAATTAATTCATCAGATGCCTTTGAGACACCCATATAGATATGAAACAGTAATTACCTATATTAGCCAATTAGTGCCCAACGCAATGAAATAGTAATTTGATCTATGTACATAATAGGAAAATGTGCAGAAGCGGAACACATTTTGAACTTATGCATTATAATATTATATACACACGTAATGCAGTTTGGAAATAATTATGAAAGTCTACTTATACTTACCAACTCGTCTTTGAATGATTATTTTAGCCCAGCTCAAAATTAAACACACAAAAATTAGCACAAACAAATCTACGCAAAAAAATGTTTGCTGCCACGAAATATTTTTGATTAATAACGGTAGTTGAAGCTGAGCAGAAAGAAGGAGACAAAAAATCTGTCTGTCAACTGCATTGAATGCATTCAGTCAAGCATAAATTGATTCGTTGTTCATATTTCAATGGAGCAGTTCAGTGATCCTCTTGTTACAAAAATAAATAAATTTCATTCCAATTTCGTTTAATTAGATGAATTTGAAATTTTTGAAATCAGGGGTCTAATCGCGTAAGGCTAAAACGATCGAACGACGTCGTCTCGACGATACTTCTACTTCATATAACAAACAAACAACGATAATCGTCGAATCGATAGGACGATCATCGCTTTTTATTGCTTCACGTAAACAATTATACTGTCAAATGGCGTCGTCGAAACGATTCGATTGAACGATGGCTATTTTGCAATCGTTTCATCGTTTTTGGTGTATTTTGTTTATGTTTAGGTTTTTTAAAAGTAAAATAAATATTAAAGGAAACATTTTCCAATCAAAAGCATACATAATGTTCACAAAGGACACTACATTAGCATTAGTGTGATGAAATGTGAAAATATAGGACAAAAATCCATTTTCTTCATACTTGTTAAAAGACAATTCGAACCCTAGCTGTGTTCTCTTTTGAGGATGCAATCATAGAATTGCATTCACTAATTGCTTGGCTGTAAATGATGACAAAACAAAATATACTGTCAACGAGAAAGGAGTCTCAGCATCGAGATATTAGGTATATAAGACACTAATCATCCCGGTCCTGCTGTATGGTGCAGAAGCATGGACTCTGTCAAAATCGGAAGAATACCTCCTTGGATGTTTTAAGAGAAAGAATCTTCGGACGATATTCGGTCCAGTTTGTATCAAAAAGCTGAAGATACAACGGCTGATATGGCTGGGGCACGTGGAGCGTGTATGGACAGCAACGCATCAGCCCGACAAGTCTTTGAGTCCACCCCTGAGGGTGAGGGTCGACGTAGCAGAGGAAGACCCAACCTTAGGTGGAGCGCTTAATTGGACGGCGACCTCAACGAACTTGGTGAGCGTAACTGGATGCAGCTAGCTAGAGGCTTGTTGGTTGAGGCCGTTGTCCACCCCGGATTGTAAGCGCCCCCAAAAGCAAAGTTAGTAAATGCTTTAAGCAAAATGCATGCACAAATCCTCTTCTTCCTCTTCTTTTTCTTCCTTTACAAACCTTATCGATATAATTTCTCGTGCGCCTATGCTTATTTTCCAACGTATACATGCATTTTCACATAAACGAGAACAAAACAAACAAAATAATATACCAATTTTATTAGTTTTCAGTTGTCACAGTTTGTTTACAGTCCTGCTCAAACTGTTCAAAATGAAAACGATGAACGATTCGATTGATCGACGTGATTGTGATGTTATATGAAGCAAACTTAAAACGAGGTCGTTTTATACAATCGTCTCAACGACGATAGTCTCATAAATTAGGCGATTAGAGCCCAGTTAAAATCAGTGATCTCGAACTTAATAGTAAAATGTGCAATTTTCATAAACGCCAAAAGATGGTTTATAGTACAAAACAATTCTACATACCGTTGATTTTGATGGATATGGGACAAAGTCGATGCTGGATATCTCAGGATTGGTAAGATTCAGCGAAATACGTATTGCAGATTTGGAAAGAGCATGAAAAATTACGTTTAGATCAATTGCTAACTAAAAGAAACATGAAAATGGCGTATGGGACAAAACAATTCTCAGGTGACGAATTGTCGCTCAACGATCAATTATCGACACTCACAATAGGGGCCATTAGTTTTTATTTTCTGTCAAATGAAAGAGGTTTACATCAACTAACTTTGTGTTACGGAAATGTGTACAGTTTGTAGGAATTTACTTGTTTTTCAATTACCTACTAACTTGCCGCGTTGTATTATATGCCCCGTTGGTTGTTGGCTTGTATAAATTGCACTTTGTGATTTTTTAGTGAATTCTGACTAAATCGAGAAGTCAAATTCTTTTGTCAAAATCAACAGTGGGATGCTGCAGTTCTTTGTGCTATTTAATGCTCGCTTTGATATTATTGTGTAACAGTATTCAATTTGCCTATTGAACTAACAAATTACCAAACTAATTTTGGGTGAATATGGTGGGTAGGAAAAACGTACCTATGGAACATTTTAAACTCAACTTCTACTTCAATAGCATCTGGCAATGCTGATGAAGCTTTTGTAAAGCGGAAATGCGTACATTTCTGAAATAAATAATAAATCACAACACACATTTGAATTTGGCGGAACCGGACGTTTGGAAGGATTTGAAGCGCAAAATAGTTCAATTTAATAATGGCTGAGTTTTGGATAATTTCGAATTTACTTCGTGAAAAGTGTGAAGAAAATCCCAAAACGCAACTACTCTGCCAAGAAATCGCTACGCAGTACACAGAAGGACAAAAAAGGGAATTACGCGACCATGGTAATTCCACTTAATTATACATATTTTATGCAAGTTAAAATAAAAATCAAATTTAATTTCAGTTGCTCGTGAAGAAAACCTCAGGTTAAAGGTCGAGATTGGAAATTTGGAATTCATGTGCAACTGTGTCTCCGACAATAATGAAGCACAGGCTATACTGGACGAACTGCTTCAGGCGTGCTACAAAGAGTTTGTTTTGTTTTTAATTTCCTTTCCTTATATGCATTTTTTGTATAATATTATTATTACAGACATCTGCAGGTTTGTTTTGATTTGGATGAATGTGAAATGGAAAAACTCTACAGCTATGACTCAATAAAATTTGAATTAGAGAGCCGCGACACTATACATTTCTACCAACATCTTTACTCGCGCAAGATTAAAACGGCTACAAAAATGGAATCCCGAAATATTGGTGAGACTGGATTTCATTCCGCAAGTGTGTTTGTAACTTACGATTTTATTTGAATATTCAGTAAAAAAATATAGACAGAAGGAGCAAGAACTTTTGAATTCTCAAGATCAACTTCTTACCGCAGAGAAGAGCTTGATGGAGTTAAAAGATAAGTTAAAGAAATCCCGGGAAGAGTTACACGAGCTCATCTATCGATTGGTGAAAGGTTCTAAGGAGTTAGAAATTGTAAGATATCTGTAACTATATATATGTATGTTTGGACTGTACAAACGTTATTTTTTCAGATTTATTCTCGTAAAAAGTGTTCTCCAAATGAATCACAGAATAGAAAATCCACCAATTCACCCGACAATAGTAACCCACCTGGGACTATTGAACGACCTAATGCTTTTCACGTGAGTTTGTTTGAGCTTGAATCTGAAAAGTCGGTGGCAGTGTGCAATATATTTTGTTTTTGTAGAAAACCGTTCACAAAAAAGGATTATCCGCAAGATTATCGTTGGACTTGCACAAATTTAAAATCCCCTCGGCTTCAGTTTTGCCAAGAATTCGCACAATAGATCCAATAAAATGCAGCAATAAACTTTTGCAGCAGGCAGCAGATCTTCGCAAGTACATGCATAGAAGCCCGATTGTCCTACCAGATGAGGCACCAATTCCAAAACTTTCAAGCATTTTGAAAGCGCCAACGGAGTCGGCAAAACCTCCCGAAGGTCCGCGGAAAACTGTTTCATTTGAAAAGCTAGAAACGATGTCAATTAGCAACACGACTTCCAACATTTTTCCAGATTGCGAACCAATGGATATACCCGCGACAGCGTCCGAACTTTCCTCTGATTTCGATATGAAGCAATATCTTCAAGAAGAAACAAAAGTAAACCTAGAAAATACACACATTCAGATTTTAGAAAACATTCTCATAAAACCAGCAGAAGTACCACAACCAGTCCTTGTGGTTCCACCTCTAAGTGCAGAGTCGAACCTAAGTTCTAAGCGTAAAATCAAAAACAGCGGCAATAAAATTGTTCTTAATTCGCCACCAAAAAAGAAACGCACTTGCCAAGATACTGACAAACCAGACTCGTCAACCGAGATGGGCTCAAAGAGCTTTATGGAAATGTTCTTAGAACTCTCCAAAGATACGACAGTAGCGTCTGTAGAAGACCAAACTACGAAAGATAACGATATTATTGAAGTGCAGATGGAATCAATAATTGAAGAAACAAATGTCAATAAGGACAAATTAAGGGAAACTAAAAATGACGATAAGACAAAAGCTTACAAGCCGAAAAAATCATTTGAAGATTTTGAAGACTTCGTTTCGGGTTTTGCCAATACTAGTACTGATGATATTAATAGGAATCAGTCCGAGGCAGATTTTTCATTTGATTTTGATGGCGACAATTATGAAGGAGATGCTGGGAGTGACAATTTTTCGCTGAACTTTTGAGCAGCAATCACCTACAACTATGTTTTTAGTATTTATCTAAATAAACAACGAAGTTTTCAGTTTTTGCCCAGAGTAGATCAACATCTAAATATACAAACCTATGCAGTCTCCATTTACGCATGTCGGTTAGATTCCCTGCAATTTGTGCATATCAACCCTTCGAAGAGATTTAATTAGTGAATGTTTCTACCTGACGAGTAAGAAAGAAAGCTTCGGCCGGCCGTTGGTTAGTAACTGCGTCTTCAATATATGCAACGAACTTTTCCCTAAAACTTCCTGGTCAATGAGGCTTCTTACAAGTAACATCTTCGTCAAATACTTGGTACAAACTTTGGCTGACATTCCGCACACCATCAGAGGAAATGCTTTCTAATCGGTCGGACAGTGCGCACATTTTATTAAGCAACTGAAATAACAAATAAGTTCTCACTTTCTATCATATTAGGCAACTACTTTAACTGATAAGTAAGTAAATACGCTTCTTTCTAGCTGAACCATGATTTCTTGTGCAGTTGATCCCATTTCGCCATATTCACTAAAATCGAATCTCTGACTTGATCCTTATCACGCGACTGACCATAGTAGTCGACAAAGTTCCCTTCTGGATTCACCAAATACATGATGATTGTGTGATCAACCTAAACAAGTATCATATGTAGAAAATGCATTTCAAACAAACACTAAATTGCCTTACAATGTAGTCATCATCTTGATCTCTGGGTCCAGCACTGAAGTAAACTCGAAACGCTTTGCAAACGCCCTTGATTTGTTCGATATTTCCCGTTAAGCCCAATAGCTTTGGTGAGAATTCCTTAACATATTTACCAACGACTTCTTTCGAATCTCTGGCTGGATCAACTGTGATAAAGATTGGCTGAATTCCAGGACTTTTTGGGGATTTATCTATAAACAAAAACTTTCTAAACAATGCTCAGTGTAAATTTAAATTAGTTCTACCAATTTCATCAACGACCAAGGCCATTTTCTCCAGCTCATCTGGACAAATATCGGGACAATGAGTGAATCCAAAATATATAAGCAGCCACTGGCCAAGAAAATCCTCCGATTTCCTAGTCTTTCCATTGGAATCGATAAGCTCCCATTTACCACCGATTGCGGCTTTGCCCAGTTGTCTTTTGCGTTCCCGCATCATTGCTTCCTCTTTTTCGTTTTTAACATAATACATGAATCCTAGTCCTCCAGCTCCGATGATAGATAGAAAACCGAGACTTTTCCATGAAATCGGGCCCTTTCCTTTTGTTGGATTCACTTTTTCGGATTGATGACGGATTATTTGTGCATAGTTGGGAACTCTATAGGTCGCTGGTTTCACCGGAAAATTCTTTTTGCATGACACAAGTAATCGCTGCAAATTTCTGGACATGATTTTTATTTCAGCCGGGGGTATGTTAGGTTAAGATTCTGTGAATGATTAAGGACAACTTTATGTAATTATCTAACTCGACGTGTTAATGCGAATGGAATACAAATTCGGGCTTACCTTAAGAAATACGGTATTGGTATTTATATTATTGAAGAATTCTGTTAAATGTTAGAGAAATGCAACAAAATACAGAAATACAGCCTACCGCCCATGTAAAATTTTCAAATCGCTGCAAATCGATTTTTTGACAGTTAACAGCTGAAGCTGCTTCGAGAAAAAACAGCAGTCAACAAATTTTCATGTAAGGGTGAGTTCTTCAAAGATGTTCGCTTATGTTGATTTCGATTCGCCAAAAAAAAGCCTCTTGCCTAATGTTGAATTCGATTGGCAATCTGAGATTTTTTAAGATTTCTCTAGATTTCGTCTGGCCAATCGAACAAAAAGAAGTATACCGCGCTGTTCTTTGTTGGTGTTGGTGGTGTGGCTGCCAAAAGTTGTTTACCTTTTTTGTTGTGAAGATTTTTTTTTCATCATAATGTAAGTGTATTGGTAAATCTCGAGCGTCTCTGAGAAAAAATCTAGATTCGCAAAAGTGCTCTCGACTCTGAAAAAGATTGCTTTTTTTTGTACCAAACGAACGAAAAAAGTGATCTCGGGAAAGAATAAGTGCTTTTTTCTGGCGAATCGAAATTAACATAAGATCACTTTTTTCGTTCGTTTGGTACAAAAAACCGCAATCTTTTTCAGAGTCGAGAGCACTTTTGCGAATCTAGATTTTTTCTCAGAGTCGCTCGAGATTTACCAATGCACTTACATATGATTTGACATTTGTTTGTTTACGTTTTATGGAAGTCGGCCGAAAAAGTTAGTGCTACTGAAAAACCATATTAAAATAAATAATTTAAGCCAAAATTTGATAAATATGAAACAAATAATAGAGGTGTAAATTTATCTTCATCATGTGGCACATCTTCATCGGAGTCGTCGTCGTCCTCTTCGGATAATACTGGCTCGTCTTCGTCATACAAGCAATTTATGCAGTTGCAGTATTTGTTCTTTGCAAGGGAGAAGAAGCATCGAGTTTGCAATTTTGTGCAGGACGTGGACTGTGGTGAACATATACTCGAAATATTTATTGTGAGATTTCGTTTAATTGCTGAGTGAGGAAGCGAGGAGTAACAAACGTTTCTCGCTTGTTTGGGATTGACCCTGACAATTTCTGTTGGGAAATTTTGTCGAATTTCAGTCTCTGAAATATTGTTTGAGAGAATTACATTAACAACAACTCGTAGACACAGTCACTTTGGTAGGAATAATAGCTATTTCGAACTACACCACTAATTCATCATTAGACACAGCTTGCGAAAAAAAGAGAGGAAGAGGCGAAGAAAACCGAGAGAACGACAATAAACAAAAATACCTCGTAGCAACAACAACGCACAGAGGTTGGTCTTCTCCTCCGTTCTAATCACCAGTTGGCGGGCTTGTATTCGTCGCTCAATTAGCGCAAGTGGTAGTCACTTGGTCAATTGAGAAAAATCGAAAAACAGAAATGTCTTCCCAAGTGGATATATACGGAGAATTGACTGTCAGAATTCAAAAAACTATTCAAACAATCACTTAAAGGAGTCTGATGATGAATTAGTGGTGTAGTTCGAAATAGCTATCATTCCTAGTCCTACCAAAGTGACTGTGTCTACGAGTTGTTGTTAATGTAATTCTCTCAAACAATAATTCATAGATTTCGTTTATAGTTATTTAAAAATGTGTGGAAATTTTAGAAGTTGCAACCACTCTACGAAAAAAAATCTTCACAACCAAAAAGGTAAACAACTTTTGGCAGGCACACCACCAACACTAACAAAGAGCAGCATAGAACAGTATATGTACTTTATTTTGTTCGATTGGCCAGACGAAATTTAAAGAAATCTGAGATTGCCAATCGAAATTAGCATGAATCATATAAAAGCAGAGGTGCAGAGTCAGATAATAAACAAACTTACCGGAGAAATGGTTGGTTAAATTTCTATAGCCAACAATACGGTACAAAACCAGAAATTATAGTAAACAACGGCATCTTCAGCACAGCACAAGGTCTAACTTCAATGTTGCAACCATCTAGGTACACACTGTTTGACACTTTCGAGACTATATATAGTTATTGTAATTGCGCGTTAAAGATTCTACTTTACTTTACTTCACTGAGATAGATTGCCAATAAAACAGACCTATTACAAAAAGTTACATTTTTGTGAAACTTTTCAAAACCATCGATAAAGTTTAGTTTGGAAAAGAAAAAGCAGACGAGTGAAATATGTGCGTTTGCGCAATTCGGCATAAATAAAATGTTTTCTTTTTTTATCTATTTCGACCCGCATCCGCCCAACCAAAAGATGTACCTAGTTTTCCTCTTTCGATTCTAACAAATTGTTAAAACTAACAAACCTAGGAATTGACAAGCACGTGTTGTTATTGTGAACGTCAAACAAATATTCTTATAATTAACAAAACTGAATAAAATTCTGCTTAATTTGCTTTAAAATATAAAGTTTAATTTGCATTAAACAAAAGCTATGGCCGATGTGGAAAAACCAAGATTGTACCTAGAAGAGCATAAACTAAAGCAAGATCCTCACGATTATGGACTCGCCGACGAACCATTCAACATTGAAACCTTCAAAAAGAAACTTCAGATTGTTGTCGTGCGGTAGTTTCCTCCTATAGTCACCAACAAAAAGGTACTGACCACTTTTTTGCATCTTCTTTCAGATATGAGGGATTTGAGCTAGAATTTGATATGGTTGGAGTCCACCCTGGCATTGCGAATGCCTTTCGCCGTCTAATGCTAAGCGAAGTCCCCAGCATGGCTATCGAGAAGGTATACATTTACAACAACACATCAATTATTCAGGACGAAGTACTGGCACATCGAATCGGTTTAATTCCACTCAAGGCTGACCCACGTCTCTTCGAGTACAAGAGCATTGAAAGCGAAGATACTGGAACTGAAAACGATACCCTAGAGTTTGAATTGAAAGTAAAATGCACCCGTCGCAAGGATGTCAAAGAGTCTGCGAACTTTGACACTATCTACAAAAATCACAAAATCTATTCGGGCCAAATAAAGTGGATGCCCAAAGGAAAGCAGGCAACGGTTCACAATGAATCAGACATTGGGCCTATTAATGATGACATTCTTATCAGTCAAATGCGCCCCGGCCATGAATTTGACTTGAAACTACTTGCAGTTAAAGGAATTGGTAAAGATCATGCAAAGTTCTCGCCAGTGGCAACGGCGTTCTATCGGCTTTTGCCTGAAATAAAACTGAATCGAGTGATATCGGGGAAGGAAGCATTCCTACTTCAGAAATGCTTCTCACCTGGAGTAATTGGAATCGATGATAATGATTGCGCGTTTGTAAAGGATGCCCGATATGATACTTGCAGTCGAAATGTCTATCGCTATCCCCAATTGGCTGATGCTGTTACAATGTCCCGCATACGAGATCATTACATTTTCAATGTCGAATCTGTAGGGGCGTTAAAGCCCGATGTAATTTTCATTGAAGCTGTTAAAGAGTTGAAGAAGAAGTGTCGAAAGTTTCTGGACGAAATCGAGTCATCATAAGTGTGGTGGATATGCTTGTAAAGTTTGTTAATTTTTAAGGAATTAAACGTCAGAAAAATTGAATTGTGGTTTAGTAAACTTCACGGTGATTACAAAAAGTGGAACCTTGTGATAGTCCCTCGTTTTTAACCGGGGAGCAATTGTGTACCTTTTGTGACACACACATTTGAATTTAACAAATTTTAAATGAGTGATGCAATATTTAATGCGCTTTGTGCATGTACATGTGGGCATCTACGACCGGTAAAAGTTATACTTTCATGTAAAAACTATACAGATCACAAAATATATAAAGCTAAAGCAAGAAAAGTACTTAGCTCGAGCGAAACTAAAGTTTAACTACCTACTCTCGAATTTTTCTTTTGAGCTAAAATCCCAGTTACATTTTGACATGTGTGTAGTGTGTTATCGATAATCGACATAGAAGTCGGCTGTTTTTATAAAAATAACTTCCTTCAAAAATGCATTGCCTTTAAAAAGTATTTTATGTATTTTCATTACGCTCCTTATCTGCTTCAATAACTTATAATTTTTTCTTTAAAAGTAGGTAGGTAGCTATTCCATTGAAAAAAACTTATCCGTATAATTTTCTGCAAAATAAGAGCACAGAAACAGAATTGAATCCGTATTGAATCGCTCCATGTAAACACAGTAATTTACGTGCTGCCAGAGAGACAGGTAAATTTTAAGTGAGTAGAAAGGATATAGCTGCACCGAAAATGCACCGAAAATCCATTTTCAGAAATAATTCTCGCATGGGTATAAAGTTTCTTTTCTGCACCATTCCCCTTTTGATACAAATCTTCTTTAATTTCCGTTGATAAGAGTGAGGACGTCAAAATCGGACTTCGGCTTTATCATAGAATTTGTTTGTGTTTTCGATTTCACTATTCTTTTATCTGCCGAATTTTGTTTCAATTAATTTTGGATTTGGTATTATATAACTAAATCGATCAGTAAGCATTGTTTTGATTTCGATTCGTTTATTTTTCCAATTTATTGTTTTATTTTTACTCACAATTTCTTGCATAGATACGATAGGGCTGCGTAAATGCTTACGCGATGTTTAATGTCGTTTTCGGTTGGTCGTCCAGAACCGTCCGGAAGCAATCAGAACGCTTTTGAAACCGTTCGATTGGCACTCAACTGAAAGTTCTTCTACTGAAAAGAAGAGAAATTTGCTTCTTAATTTTAATTTAGATTCGCGGAGAGTTCTTCCGGACGGTCTATTCTTACTGGTTTGTGGAAATATGGTTGCAAATTCGACCTAGAACTGCTATAACTGGTAAATGTTTGCAAACGCGCCCATTTATGTTGCCCATTGTGACATCACCACACCGGCGATTGCTAGGACTTGTAGGGTTTTTTTATGTCAGCTGTCACTTGGTTGTCACTAGTAAAATAAATGCTTCGTTTTTGTTTCAAATTATCTACAAATTTACTCATTTAGGCAAATAGAATAGCTGTATAAACATAAATTAATGATAAAAACAAAACATAAAAGAACAAAATGGATAAGCGCTATGTACCGCTTAAAGAGTACGGCAGGGTTAACAAGAAACCGAAACTCGAGATAGTCGTCAACAAAGGACGGTCAAATCAAAACTTCTTTGGTCCTGGGCCTTCCCGTGATGCAGGTTTGAACTTTATTAGCAATAACAAAAGACACAATTACAATTAATTTTCTGTAGGTGCAGTGAGAAGTCCACCAAAGTCTAGTCCCGATGATTTTTGGGATGATGATGACGATGATGTTATCCTACTGGCATCTCAAGTGGTTGAGAAAGAAATTCCACGTGAACAGATACCATCAGCCACTCAATCGATGGAGTTTACGTTTAGTGAGTTTAATCCGAATTCCAAAGTTACCAGCACACAGAAACCATTTGCACCCGATGTGGAAGTGTTTTCAGAACTGCTCGACGATGATTGGGGAATGGACAATATACCTGAAGACCCGGCCCCAGTTTTTAAAGTCCCCGCAAAGGTTCCTGTAAAGCGTCCACATCAGGAAACTGAAAAAAGCTATAGTGAGAAGAATCACACTGAACGCCCCTTCAGCGATCTTACAAGGTCCGGTCCCCTGGCACTAAGTCAGGCTTTGCCCAATGCTTTTGTTCAGCAGTCTCATTCTTCGTCATTTAGCCTCACTCAACCCGCCTCGATTAGTAAACCTTCAAATCGTGAAAAAGCCCACGAGTGTCAGATACTGTTTCTGCAAAAGCGAGCTGACAATCTAAAAAGAGAAAACACAAAATTAACCAAAGAACTGGACGAATTTAAAAACAGAATGGAGAGCAAGGACGGAGAGGTTTGTCTTCGATAAATTGTGCGATCCTATCTAATCCTTCATCTTCCAGGTATCTCTGCTGCGCGATGAAATTAGGCATCTAAAGCAGCAAGTCCAGTCGGCCCATCGGGAGAAACTGAACTGTTCGGACGCTTTTAAGAGTGAATGGCAGTACAAAATCAATGAGCTGTCTAAGCAAATTGAAGCCCAGCAAACAGTCCTCGAGTTTAAAACAATGGAAATATCGAAACTAAAAATTAATAATGCCGACGAGACAATGCGGTATGAACACAGCATGCGAGAGAATCTTAATGAAAGCATTTCTCACCATCAAAACATTAGGGTAACTTCGCCCAACCGTCGTCGAATCACTAAACTGCACAGCTATTCGTGGCCAAACATTGCAACACCCACCATGCATAGTATTCCAATTGAGATCTTTGAACATTCCATAGAGAAGGGGAACTCCAAGTTCAAGAAAGGTGTGTTCCAGCGAGAGATGGAGCGGCTACAGTTTCAAATGTCCCGATTGCAGTATGTCAGCCTAATGAACACTGTCCAAAGAACAGATCTGGCTACGAGTGTTATTGACTCTGCAAAGTGCGTTATATCTGAATTCTGGACATATGTCCACAGTCTGGAATACAACAAGCACTGCCATATTCTACCATATCACGCTTATGATATCACCAAGGATTGCAGATCAGAGGTGGGGAGGTGTAGCCTCTTTCAAGCAAAAGTGCTCTTTCCCAACGAGAAGGCAATAAATCTACGACGATACTTGGCTGGGCTAAGCATTGTCTGTCGAATGGTACCTGAAACGAGTGCCCAACTCTTTACCATACATCACAACGAGTATCTGCTAATCCAGATTATCGTCGATGCCCTTAATAAGCTGGGCTTCTCAAATGAAATTTGTCAGCACTTTGGTGTTGTTGAATCGTTTGCATTGTTGCTGAACACACTGTGGGACAATCATTTTGAAGATGAGTGCCACCATGAGCATTTGATAAGTTTTCTCAAGACTGTAGTCTTCTGCAGGCCAAATGCGTGGACGAGCAAACACATCACACGGTGTCTTCTCAATGGGTCCCCTGCTATTCGAGGGTATTTGTGTTGCAACTCGCAAAAACAAACGTTCTCCGTTTCCGGGGCGAGCTATAAATTTACCCCGGATTCGTGTGTTCTTCAGGTATACGCTGGTTTGTTGGAAATAGCATTTCCAATACACCAGGCGCTAAGCGCAAGTCAATTTAGATTGCTCGCTGAGATTTGCTACAATTATTCTATTTTCGTCACAAAGTGCTTCACTGATCCACCACCTTTTGTGCTTGATTCGCTGCCGTACGACACCGATTTAGATGCTGATGACTTCGTGAATGATATCCGGTGCAAGTGCTATTTTATGATGTGCAACAGTGTAGTTAAACTGCTATTTCTAGTCCTGCGTCAGTGGCAACTAATGGAACAACAGCAAGGTAAAGTATTGTCTAGAATTATGGCCCTCACTGGTCGTATATTGTTTCATTTCCCTACAGAACTGAAGCTCGTTGAAAACCTTTCCAAAGTGGGAGTTCATCTGATGCACACGATCTACATTCGTTACTATATGACCAAGCTGTTTAATCACAAAGGCTACTCAACCCGGCACTATCTTTACTTCATTTGCAAGTATTGGTCAGAAAGTATGGACTTGTTGCGGTTTACAGAAAAACACAGTAAGCGGAATTAGCTGGATGTAGAATTTTTCACTTGATCGTATTCCATTTCTTTAATGTTTGCTGTAGGAGAAGCATTGGACGAGCTGATGAATTCGCATTTAGTTGGTATAAATACATCACAAGAGTTGCAGGACGATTCAAAAGTCCGTAGAGACTTGATCAGATGGTACAAATGTTCAGGTGATACTAATCCAGAAGAATCAGGAAGTGGGAGCTTTACGAACCAACGGAAAGATTTGGCCAAGCTAGGAATACTTGAAAAGACCTGTGATGCTGAGTTTTTCTTTAAGCGATACTAACTGACATTTTAGAACCGTAAAGTGCTGCGAAAATAAAAATGTAAATAGACTGAACGAATTGTTAAAGAATTTCCGGTGAAACAAATAAAACAGAAGTGCATGGATTTTGCAATTTTGTTGAAACCCGAATATGTATGGTAATTTTTCTTTAAACGCGAACTTTGGCTTACAATTGTTTGTCATAAGGATAACGCCAACATTAAGGGCCGTTTGCTGATACGACTCATAACGATTTAAGTTCTACTTAAATTCTTATGGGGTACTTTTTGTATGGCATAAACTGTCACGTATAACAAACGATAACCTGGCAGCGCCGTCTTGAGAAGGAAGATAAATAAGAGGGAGATAGCCAGGTGACCTCATCGACTTAAGTAGGGGTCGTACAACGTATGATAAAGGGCAGACAAGAGAGTAGTAGATGGTGCGCGGCTCTGAAAGCATGTAAAATACTTTTGAATTGTTTAAATTGGAATCACGATATCCTCTTGAAGTAACTTATTGAGAATTGTTTTGTTGAAACTTTAATTATTAATAAACACACACTTTCGTTTTGTAAAACACGTAAGAGTTTATGTGGAACTTAAATCACTGAGTCGTATCAGCCAACGGCCCTAAGAAAACTTACTATAAGGTGGTCAAAAGCGCCTTTCCGTAATGCACTTAAACGTGTACTTATGCGCGTTTTGTTTAATAAAACACGCCCATACCAGACTTAAGGCGGTATTTGGACGATAACCTTAAGAATTCGTGACTGCATGCATAAGATTCGGCCAACAATTTGGGTGTGGAGTTGGTAAATGTTCAAATCCCTTTATTTTTAGTGTCAGGCTTATTGTGCCAGGTAACCATCAACCATAGCCGAGGAATTCTAAGTACTGAAGTAGAATAAGATTAATAATGTGGTATTTGTTTTTATCCAACTTTTTCAGACGAATGGAAGCAGATACTTCACCTGATGGGCTATATAACTCGTTCAATCTATGGAAAAGCACACTCAAAAATAAAACTGCATTAATCAAATAGTTGATTCATTTTTAATTGTTAATGAATACATATTTTATAAAATTAACTTAAGTATGAATACTATTTTGATTTATAAACCTATTCTTCCTTTACCACTTTGAATCTATTCCCTTTGTTCATTGCAATATTTTGAACAGTGGGAATATTTCAAAGAATGGTGGCGTTGGAGTTGAGAAAAAGTCCATAATGGATCTGATTGACTGATTATATTTCTGATTTTTCGCAAAGGTTCCTCTGGATTATTCTGGATTCTCAAATTAAATATTGTCTGCAGTCTTGATATTGCTGAAGAAAACTTGGTCAAACTAAACTTGGTCACAAATAATTTTTGCAGTAATCAGTAATGGTAATGTATGTGTAGGGATGTATTATGTATATGGATTCTGCGTCTGGATTTCGTTTGACTGCTGTAGATCTGTTTGATGTGAAATCTAGAACGCACTATACAATAAATTTACATACAATCTTAGGTATTGGCCCTGGAGTATTTCTGTGAAGATTGGTCAAAATAATTGGACAAAGGATCGTGGCACCGCCCATAAAAAAAAAATAATAATAATGGCTGCGTGAAACTCGGCCAAGGGTGCCTTTATGGATATTGATCTGCTGCGCCTCAAGATAACATTTTCGACATGAAACTTTAAATTGCTGAGGTTTCCGTTGAATTTTGGCAGACACCTCTCAGTACGCACTGAGTGGGCACTAGAGGTAGGGCAGACTACGTCGAACAAACCTGATGCAAGGTAAATCTTGCCTCTTGAACAAACTTTTATCGAAAATCAATTAATTAGTACGATTAGTAGGTAGGTACATGCGCATTACTTTGTAAAATATTATTTTTGTTGCGACCCCGTTTGGATTTTAAAACTAGAATTATCTCACTAAAATTTTAAATAAGAGCCTCCAAGGAAGTGAGGCAATTATGTTAGGACTTACTTTTTAACTTTCTCGATACGTAGTAAGAGAAAGATATTGTTTTCGTAAAAAATTTCAAACTCGAGATTTTGATGAATTCTGATATTACCTACAATGATAGGGGAACTCAAAAAAGTGTGTCGCTTGGACGGATTTGCTTCAAACTTCGTATTTAGAGTTTGTGGGCTTCCCGCTAGGGACGTTTTTTTTTAAATGCTAGCCCTAATATTAACGGTACCTCCCATATAAAAATTTTACGAAATATGCTAAATTTAGATTTTTTCGAAAACGGCTCTAACGATTTGAACCAACATTGATGGTTGAGTAGGATGGTTGTAGGCATGCTTAACATGACTGCATACCCAGTCCAGCAACGGCAGTTTTGAAAATTGGCTTTTTCTCGAAAACGGAAAAAATGATTTAAAAAAAAAAACTCTTTTTAAAGTACTATTGTCTATACAACTATACAGCTGAAAAACAGTGTTTTTTTAACCATGAATGCGTCCTTCGATTTCCACCCAAATCGCTAAAAACGGTACTTTTAAAACTCTCGAAAACGCCATTTTCGATTTGGTTAAAAATGTAACTGCTAGGTAATGTTTATATCCTGAAGAATACGTCGTACTCAGTTTTCAGCTAAACAGTTTAATAACAGTGCTTTTCGAATCCAAATTGTAACATTTGTCAGCATAATTTTACAAAAAACGGCTCTAACAATTTTGATCAAAATACATATGTAAAACAAAATAAGCATTGTAAACATGATCACGTACTTAGTTTTTCTCAGAAAACTCGAATATTGCCGTTTTATGAATATTTCTCAAAAATTATTACCCAAATCCCGACCATTGAAACCATTTTTTAAATAATAATTAAAAATGAGAATTCGAAATTCATCGCCTCCTTGAAAGTACATAAGTAATAAAGTTTTGTAGTTAATACGTACATAATGTGTATGTAGCATGTATTACGTGTTTAGTTAACAAAGGTTCAGTTACTAAACCTACGTAAGATGTACGTAAGTGGAAATAATTTTAAACGTACAATTTGTTGAAATGACTCTGAGATTCTGCGAGATTCGCAATAAACGAGAAAGTTTCGTGCCATCCCATCCACTTGTGCGCGTTACATATTATATGAGGTATTCCTCTACTCTACTCTGCTCTACTGATAGTAAGAAACAAAACGGAAATCTGGGGTCGAATCGCGTCCTCCGTGAACGGATCGGCAATCGTACGAACAAGAATTACGTGACTCGTCATACGAACGAACGTATTGAGATTGTGTCACACGAATGCTCACGGAACGTAATTATTTGATTGGACGTAGTAGTTGTAATAGATTAAGCTTAAAATAGTAATAGTTTCAACGCCAAATAAATGTCATTTAAAAGAAAAAAATCCGCAAAAGCAAAGTTTTCATATTTTAAAAAGATAATTTTAGAGGCTTCAATGGAGCCGACGTTGTTATTTTACTTAAGTTCTTCGGACTAAAATGACAATAATGAAAAAATTGTTCGCAAACAGCTAAGGAATAACAGCAATCCGCTTTCCTTACAAAGCAAAGCGTGAGTTCAATTGAAAACTATCTGTGATTCTCGATTTTGTGGCTGCCTTCGATGTACTGGCTGATGGACAAACAATGCTTTGTTCGCTGCGACTGTCTGTGGAATAGCCCTCAAGCAACAAACGAAGGGAATCCTCCACAGGATCTTTGGTACCAGTACTTCTTGGTGTTGTTAAAATATTATTATTAGGTTCCGAGTCGGGTAACTGTGGACTACAAAAAGTTTTAACATTTGAAAGTCCCTTTACAGATTCTTCCAATCCAGTTGCTTCAATTAACAAATTTTTTTACATTTTTCTTTAATATTTTTCGCCCAACACAAATTACGAACACTAAAAACCTATCGAATGACATCGATTGAACGTATTACGTTTACGGATATACGTTCACGTATGCGATAATGCCAAATACACATTTTACGAAAACGAGTTACTCGTTCACGGAGGACGCGATTCGACCCCTGGCTTAAAATTGTGATTTACCGAAGTGTATATAATATATGCTTTACCATTAGCATAAGTCCTGCATCCTTGTAATAACGGGTTTTGTGTTTGTTTTCTGGTCAAGCTGTAGAATTCCAGCTTGAACTTATTGTAATGTAACGAAGCGTCCCTTCCATCACATATTTCACTCGCCGCCACTACCTAAAGAAATATTCCCGAACGCCCCTCCTCCCCACTGGATATTCTAGTCAAATATTAGCAGTGACGATAACCACGTCGCTCTGCTCCCTTGCCCTGAAGACAGCATCAACCCCAGGTGGATTGTCACCTGCAGTCTCTTACGAGAGTGCCGCAGCCCCGCAGCCCTGTACCCGTACTCCGACGCTCACGCTTTGCCGTAGAGCTCGTTCTGCTAACCCGTACTCCGACGCTCACGCCTTGCTGTAGAGCTCGTTCTGCTAACCCGTACTCCGACGCTTACGCTTTGCCGTAGAGATCGTTCTGCTAACCCGTACTCCGATGCTCACGCTTGCCGTAGAGCTCGTTCTGCCCCTCTCTAGATTGTAAGTATAGGTATCAATTCATTGTTTAGGCAGTCTTAAGTACCTATAGCAGTAAGAAAACGTTGAAAATTGTACCTCTTCTCCAAAGTTTGTGTTTCTTTGGAAAGACTCTGGATCCGACGAGTTATACCTCAGCCTTTGACAAAAAGCACATCACATTTTATTGTAGTTTTGTTCGCCTGTTGGTGTAAGGTTTACAGGTTGGTAGATGGGGGAGAACCTTTACTGTACCACATTTAGATCCTTGTGGAGCAATTGTAATACGCTTTAATGGGGGTTCAACTGTGTTAGAGATGGTTTAATGTCTCTTCTTCTATAGTGATTATTCGACCCGGGCCCTCCATCGTAGGTAATTGTATCCTCAAAAACTTGTAGAGATCAGAAAGTTCTTGTAAGTCATGGAATAATGCCTTCCAAGTGTTCTGTTCCTCAAGTAGTGATAAAGGCTTAAGGCTCAACTACATTCAGCACAAAGTAAAGTACTTGCACGAAAATGTTTTTTCCCTTTCCACGCCATTTCAAATCTGTATTTTTCTCTCAACTTTTCACAAAGTGTGTTACTTGAAAGTTAGCTATACCCAGTGTTTCACTTGGGATTTCAAAAATGTGGTAGATTTAAGAAATGGGTGGTAGATTTGAAGTTTATATGCACCATTACAATTAGTCACAGAAAAATCAGCAAATATGTATGTATAGGTAATGTGCGATCCCAGCAATCACTGGTCGGATAAGTTCTCCTACTCTCATTAGCTGGTATTAATATAATCATCAGTCCTATTCTTTTGGACTCTTTGCGAGTAAGTGGAAAACAACTTCAGCGCGTCCCTAAAAAAGGCGGTTCTTCTTCTCACACCAATTACCGATCCATAGCACTTACGTCCGTTCTTTTCTAAAGTCATAGGAAAGCTGACAAATCGTCAGCTTATGACATATCTTAACTCACGGAAACTTCTCAATGACCGGCAGTACGGTTTTCGTGGCAACAGATCCACTGATGATTTGATGACTTATCTCACCGGAAAGCGGGAAAAATCTCTCCACTACTCTGGTGAAATAAAGATTGTTGCGCTTGATATTTTAAAAGCATTTGACGGAGTTTGACACCAAGCTCTTTTGTCAAAAATGCGTGCTTATGGGATCGATGCAGCTTTTATTCAATGGATTAGAAACTACATTTCTGGCCGCTCAATTCAAGTTGTTTTGGATGATTTCGCGTCTGAAACTCACCATATAAATGCTGGTGTTCCCCAAGGCTCTGTTTTGTCTCCCAATCTCTTTCTCATTTTCATAAATGTGCCGGGAGGCAACGGCAACATCAATGCTGCCTAATGCATTGGCAACGCACTTACTAACAACTCATACAATAATAACCTATGTAAATAGATATATAAGTCAGGCCATACTAACCGCACATGAAATGTAACAGTTTAGACAAGTCAATAAATACTACCGTGTCTGACAGCCAAGAGTCATTCTTGTAAGTCAGAGTTAACTGAACAGCACATGGTGGCAGCGGTGCTGATTTTTTTTTTCATCGAGCGACAAACCATAACCTGTTATACCTACACATAATTTTTTTCATTCTTTCTCTTCTAAGGTTTTTTTTTGAGAGAAGGAGAAAATTATTAGCAATATGAATAACGACAACGATGAACAAGCCGGTCGTCAACAGCAAGTCGGTCCAGCACCAGCAGTTGGACAATTTCAGGTACAGTGCCCCGAATCCTTCACGTTCTCGACACCATCTGGACTAATTTCTAAAACAGAAGACGAACAAGTTAACACCCTCATATACATTATGGGATGCCAGGCAGAGGACATTCTCCTCTCCTTTGGATTGAACGAGGCGGAGACGAAGAAGTTCCAATTGGTGATGGGTAAATTTGACAACTACTTCGTTATCCGGCGCAATGTGATTTACGAGCGCGCCGTATTTAATTCAAGGGAGCAAGAGGAAGGCGAGCCAGTAGACGCGTTCATCACATCGCTGTATGCATTGGCCGAACACTGCAGCTTCGGTGAACTACATGATGAGCTGATTCGCGATCGTATTGTGGTAGGAGTAAAAGACCGCAAACTCTCCGAAAAGCTCCAAATGGACAATGCTCTCACACGGGAGAAGGCCGTTCAGCAAGCGAGGCAAAGCGAAGCAGTGAAGCGGCAATTGCGTGACCTTGCGAGGGATGCAGAGGACAAAACTGTGGATTTTGTCACATCCAAAGCCAATGGAAATAAAAACAGAAATCTGAAATACAGCGATAGCTATAGCAGAAGTCGAGAAAATCAAGGATGGCGTTGCCGGTGGTGTGGAGGTAAGACGAAGCACAATAGGAATGACTGCCCAGCAAAAGGCGAAAATTGCAACAATTGCAACAAGCAAGGTCATTTCGCACGTGCTTGCCTTGCAACAAAAACAGTCAAACAAGTCGCGGCCAAAGCAGACAACCGTGATTCAAAGTTCCTTGGGGCTGTTTCAACAACGACATGCAGCTTTAATGACAACAAAAACCGCAGCAAGCGATGGACAGCTGACGTTGCTCTCAACGAGGTTATGGTCAATTGGAAGTTGGACCCGGGAGCTGATGTCACCACAATCCCATTTGGTATATTTCAACAAAAATTTAAATTGACATCACTCCTCCCGTCGGACCAGATTCTTTGCGGCCCAAGTAAAGAAAAACTTCGTACCATGGGCATGTTTCGAGGTGAGTTGGTTTATTTGCAGGAGCGAAAGGTTGATTCAATATACGTGGTAAAGGGCTTGGCGCAGCCTTTGTTGGGGTTACCAGCGTGTGAGGACCTTGGACTCGTGAGGCGCATTAACCACATCGGAAACTGTACAAAAGTGGAACCGAAGCAGGAGTACGCAAAACTGTTCAGTGGACTAGGTACAATTCACGAGCCCTATAACATAAAGTTGGAAGACCAAGCAGTGCCCTTTGCCACACATGCACCCAGGCGGGTACCGATTCCGCTTCTCGATAAACTTAAGAAGCAGTTGGATGATATGGTAGCGCAAGGGGTCATCGAGCCGGTGGACAAGCCCACTGACTGGTGTGCTCCTATGGTCATCGCTACAAAGAAGAATGGGGACATCCGCGTCTGTGTGGACTTGACGCGGCTCAATAAGTTCGTGAAAAGGGAACGCCATCCAATGCCTTCTGTCGAGCATACACTGGGACAGCTGACTGGGGCCAAATTCTTTAGCAAACTTGACGCCAATAGTGGGTTCTGGCAGATAAAACTCACTGAGGAGTCAAAACTGCTGACAACTTTCATCACACCGTTCGGGAGGTATTGCTACAACCGTCTCCCATTCGGCATCACCTCTGCTCCAGAACACTATCAGAAGAGAATGTCCAGTGTAGTCCGAGGATTGGAAGGAATTCTTTGCCAAATGGACGACATTCTCGTGTGGGGCAGCTCAATCGACGAACACGATCGCCGTCTTCGTCTAGTTCTGCGACGTCTTCAGGACTCAGGAGTGACTCTCAATGAAACTAAATGCCAGTTTGGGGTCAAACGCATTAAATTTTTCGGGCACATTCTGGATGGAGAGGGGGTACATCCGGATAGCGATCGTATTTCTGCCATCGTCGACATGGACCGACCGAAAAATGTGCACGAAATTCGCATTCTGATCGGACTGATCAATTATCTTGGCAAGCTCACGCCAAGATTGTCTGATGTTTTACAACCTCTCAACGAACTACTGAAGAAGGAGCGAGTATTCACATGGGGACCAACGCAGGAGACTTCGTTCGCGCAAGTCAAGAAAATTCTCACCAGCGAACCCGTATTGGCAATATACGACAGTAACAAAGAAACTGTAGTATCTGCTGACAGTTCATCATATGGGATCGGAGCAGTCATTCGTCAACGGCAACAGGACGGTAAGTTAAAGCCAATCTCTTATGCTTCCAGGACGCTTACCGACTGTGAAAAACGCTACGCGCAAATTGAGAAGGAAGCCTTGGCTCTTACTTGGGCTTGTGAGCGATTCCAAGACTTCATTACTGGCATACGATTTCAGCTAGAGACAGATCACAAACCTCTTGTGCCAATATTTACTACTAAGAACCTGGACGACCTGACTCCACGGCTGCAACGGTTGAGAATGAGGATGATGCGTTACGATTTTTCCATATTTTACACCGCAGGTAAGGATCTAATTGCCGCCGACGCTCTCAGTCGCCAACCTTTGCATGTAAACGAAAGCAGCAACGAGCTGGAGGAGGAAACTTCCGCACACATCAATCAGGTGGTCTCTCATATTCCAGCGTCCGACTTAAAACTCGAAGAGATCTGGGTAGAACAGCAACGCGATCCAATTCTTCGAAAAATCGTTCAATATACGCTCAACGGATGGCCAGAAAAGAGCAAACTGGTCAAAATTCTGCAACCCTACTATGCGGTCAGAGACGATATTGCCAACGAAAACGGGTTGCTGATGCGTGGCTGTCGTCTCATCATACCAGCATCTATGCGACAGGATATCCTCGGGAGACTTCATGCTGGCCATCAAGGAATCGCAAAGTGTCGAGCCAGAGCACGTGAATCTGTCTGGTGGCCTGGACTTTCAACAGACATTGCCGAAATGATTAGCAGATGCAGTGCATGCATTCAAGAAACACGAGGAGTAAGAGAAAAACTAATGCCATCGGACTTCCCAACACGTCCATGGCAAAGGGTAGCTATGGATCTTTTTAAATGCCAAGGGCGCTGGTACTTGATTATTACTGATTTCTTTTCCAGATTTTTCGAGGTAGCTTTACTCGAAAGATTGACGGCAGCAGCAGTTATCAATCACTGCAAATCAATTTTTGCACGCCACGGAGTACCAGAGTTAGTTAGAAGCGACAATGGGACTCAATTCGAACCAGTTCAAACGTCAGAATTCTCCAAATTTGCGAGGGACTATGGGTTTCGCCATATCACATCCAGTCCTATGTTTCCACAGAGCAACGGGTTCGTCGAGGCTGCAGTAAAAATAGCCAAACTGCAACTCAAGAAAAACACTGACCCCTACAAAGCGCTTTTGGAGTATCGTGCCAGTCCGTTATCTAACGGCTACAGTCCAGCGGAGCTTCTGATGGGCCGTCGCATCAGATCAACACTGCCTATGGCCCCGCAGCGCTACACATCAACAGCAGTCGATTACAGCGAACTCAGAAGGAAGGAAGATGCTAGGATAGAGACGCAAAAACAAAACTACAACCGAAGACATCGTTCTATACAGAAGGACGAGCTGATTCCAGGGGAGTTAGTTTGGGTTCGTGACAAGCGAGTGTGGGCGACAGTTCGTGAGAAGACCAATCACCCTCGTTCTTACATTGTTGAAACTCCGACTGGAAAACTGCGTCGCAATAGTTATCATCTCACTCGAGCTCACCGTGCTCAAGAAATTAATGAACAAGCAGAGAACGACGAAGAGATACCACAATTAATGTCATTGCCATCAGTTTCGCCGACTGGGAAGACAATATCGCCGATGACGTCATCTGCGTCAGCATCACCGACATCATCACAGCCACATTCTTCCCCATCGACGCATTCTTCACCGTCGTTGACACCATCATCGCCAATCTCATTAAACGAGCAACCATCATCATCAGGGTCTACACAAAGTGCCGAAACCCAAGGCTACCGGACTCGATACGGGCGACTGGTAAAACCTGTCGAGCGGACGGGATACTGAAAAGGGGGGATGTGCCGGGAGGCAACGGCAACATCAATGCTGCCTAATGCATTGGCAACGCACTTACTAACAACTCATACAATAATAACCTATGTAAATAGATATATAAGTCAGGCCATACTAACCGCACATGAAATGTAACAGTTTAGACAAGTCAATAAATACTACCGTGTCTGACAGCCAAGAGTCATTCTTGTAAGTCAGAGTTAACTGAACAGCACAATAAATGATCTCTTGTTTGCAACTTCTAATCCAATTTTTTCTTTCGCTGATGACAGCAGACTTACCTTCTCATATTCATTCCAAGACTCACGTACTTGCTCTTCGGCCATAAAAGTGGAACGGCAACATTATGTTAAGCTCATTATTCTGACCTTTATAGCACAAACCAGTAAGAATAGACCGTCGACTCCTCCCACATAACGGACTTTGCCTACAAGCTGCCGGCGAGACCAGGATTTTTCATGTATTGGTGCTGTACAAAATCAAAGGGGCGCCATTAACGCACGCATACTTGAAAAATCCTGGTCGCATGGTATTGCATAGAAAAACATTGCCGCCATTAATTTTGACATTTACACGTATTCACAGACAGGGAAATTCTTTCCGGGGGGAATCGGGTAGGTGTAAGGGAAGTCGGCGGTCTATTCTTACTGGTTTGTGCTTTATAGCATTATAAAAAAGGTTTAGCCAATAGGGTGGAGTTTAGTGCTTCCAAACCGAAATGCTGTTTGCTATCCCTAAAGCAAAAACCAAAGCATTATCAATGAATGACCCTTATATTTTCGAAACCGAAAGACTTTCCATTTTCGGTATGTGTGTCCATGAAACACGTCGTTAGAACGACCATATACACGAAGTCTTCAAGAACGCTGCGAAATGTCTAGGTTGCCTCATACGGTGCAGGAAGTATTTTACCCATTTTGATTTGGCTACTATATAAGGCGTTCATTCGCCCCAAACTTGAGTAGGTACGCTTCTCATTATCCGGTCGGGTGCGCCGAAAACCACATTGCACGATTGCACCTACTGGAAAAGGTTACAAAACCGCGCGTGAAAACTAATTGGAGACACGAACATAGGGCGTCAATGTCCAGGGCGTCAAATGTCAATCTATCGCTCGAAATTCTTAATCGAACTCACTAAAGAACAAAATCTTCTAAGCGAACGAAATGGAAATTGTCTGTTTTGCTGCGATATGAAACTGTAGACTGAATAGTTAATGACGACACGAATGATAAAAATATTCATCAAAAGTGCGCCTCGCTTTAATTTTTTTAGCGATATGAAAGCATAGAGAACTATAAAATATTTAACACTGGAATAACAAAACGTGGTAGAATTTTTGGGTGCAGTGGTAGTTGTGGTAGATTAAGAAAATGTTAAGAAATTGTAGATAGATCTAGGTATAGGTAGATCTACCACATTGTGGTAGAAGTGACAACACTGGCTATACTTCTAATTTTCAAGTGACACACTTTTTGAAAGCGCGATAAAAACTACCACATGCACAAAAAAAGTTTGCGCTAATTACTGATATCGCCATTAGAGGGGTCTGATGCGACTAGAATGTCGCATTTTTGTTTCCGTTTTACCATGGAAATGAACCTTTTAAACAAAATACAATGGAAAGGAACCCTTTTTGCACAAAATGGCAATGTCTTGTTTGGCTTTACTTTCTTGCCAGAGCAAGCTTCTTAAATAAATTTCTTACCACAAGGAGGCAACTGGGTTTGTGTGTGAGCTTGCACTTTTTCACTTTTTTACTTTTTGCCGAATGTGGTTAAGCCTATAGAGACTCGCTCAGTGACAGAGCAAGCCCCTACATATAGGTAATCTCCCCCATTCACATACTATACTACATGGACAATGGATTGCTAGAGAGAAATGTCAGTTACATGGACAATGAACTGGGTCCACTTCTTCTCGAACGGTTGTGGAAAATTCAAGAATCGTATCTAGAGAATAGACTCTTTCGTGTCAAACACGGAAACGAATACTCGGAATTTTAAGAAATAAGGGCAGTTGTGCCCCAAGGAAGCGTCATTCTGCCACTCCTATAGAAGGTACTACCGTGGCAAACAAAATATTACAAGGCGCTCTTATGGTGGATTTACTTTAACCACGCCACGCAATTTTGCATGACTTCAGAGAGAAACATCCGTTTTTCCATAATCAAGGCTAATGATGTGTAAGAGTGAGACCACATAAGCCTATTAACAGTTGAATTTAGGCTGCTATAACTCAGGAGGACCGAAACTGATGTCGAAGCTAATTTATACGGCCATGAAATTTAGGAAAAATATTCTTTTCCAAGAAAACGGTTTCAGAAGAAGTTTTTAAAGTGAAACATCTTTAGCGAGGTGGGGGTGTGAGTCCGAAAAAATGAAATGTAACTTAAAGTGAAACGGAAATCAAAATGAAACACTTTTGTCCCTCTTGGCTGGACTGATTTTGATGAAATTTTTTTAGTGGGTTCATTGACCTTTTAGATTCACAATTGAACCCGGTAGGTGGTGCTGCGATCGAGTTTTAGGAATTTTATTTCTTTTCTCCTAAAATTTGATAAAATTTGTTCTGTGTGTAAAGTGATTGGAAGGAAGTTTCACTTCAGTAGTGTAGTAGTGTGCTTATGCAGGTGAACAACATACCATTTTTTATTAACTATTCCAAAACAAGTACATTAAAGCCCAACGCGCATTGAATATTATTTAAGCCAACATTTAAAATTATACATTACCTACATAGGTAAACTTTAGTATTTATGAATGTTAGGTTAGTCCTGGGTTCAATGCTATATTTCCGTTCTGCTGGTTTGCTAAAAATGTTATTATTAATTAATAATAAAACAACCGCAATATGTAATTCGCAAATGTTGACAACATAGTGATTTGATTTATTGGTTCGTTTCAATTTAAGTACAAAAGAATTTGTGTAAATGACTACAAGTACATGGTTCCTAAAGATGTATACATATATATTTAAATCTAATGCATGTATGTATTTAATAAATACGGTATATGAAGAGATTACCATGTTGTTTCTATATGAAATGGATGTGTGTTTCTATAATATAATAACGCATACAAATACAATGCATGTAAAAAGCTAAAGCTTCTAAAATAATTATTCATTTTCTTGTTGAGAAATGCTTTCATAAAATACTTGTAGTTCTATTTTGTATTGTTGTTCTTTGTAAACTCTTCGTTTTTTTTTTGTTTGTAAACACACATTCATATTTAATATTTAAAAACTATTTAAAAAATAAAAAAAAAAAACTATAAACAAAATGAAATTTCTTCTTATTTTTGGTTTCGCTCAGTCCAAAATGTTAACATAAAAATTAATGAGATAAACAAATAAAATTATAACTCTTAGTTTGACTATTTTACTAAGTTTAATATTATTTTGTATCGTTCATTTAGAGAGAATAAAAATGCTTCAATCGATTATAATTATAATTTGTGAATAATCAGGTTTACTTAAAATAATCGGAAACGCTAAATAAGATCCATCCAAAGGAGGGCATAAAAATGATTCAAAGAGAACAAGAAAAGATTGATTACTTAATGTGCTGGTGATGTGATGATACTTTTAATTATGGTGTATAGTTTAAATTAATCAATTTACCATCGTAATGGTGTGCTCTTGCTGACGTAACTGTTGGCGCTAAGTAAAATAAAATCAAAAATCAAATTTTGAAACGTGAATATTAATGCAATTACTTAAAATTTAAAATGGTAAAATGGTGGGATCACTATGAAAAGCAAAAAACATTAAAAAACATGTAACATAAAACAAAGAACTCAGTTTATGTAAATATGCGAGAATTTGTTCGTTAGGTTTACCAATTTAAAACGGTTCGACCTTTGGAGCAAGTCATTGCTATTAGTGTGCGTCCAATTCGGAGCAGTATTAATAAGTAAACTTGGAAAAAAAGAAGCAATTCTCAATGGGAAACATTATTCGCATAGTTAAAAAACTGGGCACAGGGTGTTCAAAACAGGGTGTGTCCACACGCAAACATTTAGAAGTGCAAAATCATTCAGAAAAAAAAATATATTTAATGCTATCGGGGTCCTACAATCTACTCCCTTGCAACAAAAGTTTCAACGACAGGCCTAGATATCCAATGAAAACTGTTGCATATATTATTAAGACAAAGGCGGTAGGTAGGTGCACTTCTACGTGATGGCCTCACTTACTTAAGAAATCAATGTTTTTCCTGTGAGTGATCTGGAGGCTAGAAATGTATAGACTCTGGTAAAAGTGGGTTTGTTTAATGTTTTATGAATGAATTCATTTGTTTTACTAATTGGTTGGCATTTCTCGCATTATTTCTGATACACCCCAGTCTGTGCTGTTAAGTTGTAATGAGATTACACGACAGTGCAGGCTTTAGGGTCAGAGTACGTCTTATATCTTCAATCAACCAGGAAACGCCACAAAACAAGAGGTTCTTCTGTTATGTTGCTGTTTTTTTCGATCGCCACTTACGATGACTATGAGGTTCTGAATTGCCCTTGTATGCTGTTGCTGTGACTTTTCTCGGTAGCAGTTTTGCTTCTTTGTGTTGGGAAAAATTGGGATATTGCTTAAAGAGTCTTAGTGAGTATTCCAGAGAAATTCTGGATATATTAAAATGGCTTCATCGTTGTACCAAATAGAAAAATTGGACGAAAGGAATTTTTACTCATAAAGGGGGTCAGGAGTGTTCTGATACATAGCGACTTACGTACGTTAATGAAACAAACATAAACCGTGGTAATTGGCAAACTAAAGATGATAAGGCACTAGCGACTATTCATTTCTTTGCGTAAAATCATCGCAGTTAAAATATATAAAAATTTGTAAGTCGTCAGCGGAAGCATGAAAAAAAAATATTAGAAAACATTCATCAGCCGAAAGGACCAATAAGAAAAGTTACTTTGTTCATACAACTACTTAAACTTAAGATGCCCGAAAATAGCCAAGTTAATTTTCACCTTAATCATTTTTTCGATCTACCGGGACAATTAAAAGGAATGGGCCTCCGCACACAAGACTAATTCTGCCGGCATAAAACTGATTTTGTAGGAGAGGGGACTGAAGTGAGGGGAAACAAACGGAATAAAATGTTCTGCCGAGTTTGAGCGGTTGAACAAGGCATAAAACTAATACATACACAACTTTCAAAATATTTCAATTGTGAAAATAATACTACACAATGAAAAGGGGTTCATATATATAATTTTTCTGCCGGCAGAAATCATCCCGTGTGCGCTCGAAGTATGGTATAAAAACGGTTTTCTGCCGGCAGAATTTACATAATTCTACTTTCTAGTCTTCCTAGTAGTAGCTTCTCGAGAAGTGACATAGAAGGGAGGAAAACTACTTAACTGAGACTCTTTTAGAACAAGCAATGTTCAAACACAATCGGAAGCAAAAACGGTTCGCTCAGCATATACAGTGACGGCATTCTCATAGGAATGATCAACAATATTAATTTAAAGGAACCAGTTACAATTGCAGTCGCCGTAAACACTTAACGGCTTACTGGAGAAAACTGACATCCTCTCGTATTTTTTTGGACAAATGGAAAGGAGAAAAGTTTTCTCAAGACACAGACGAGTTTAACTCTCGGTTGTTTGTCAGACTTTCAAGAGATGTGAAGAAATCCTTAAGGTGTAGTCCAACACGCTAACCACTGAGTCCACTCTACTTTTGTATATCCCTGTCAGTACACATTTACTTAAGTATTGAAATGAACAAAGCTTTGGATAAGGGAAGCGACAAGATATCAGGTTATTGTGTCTCCGATTCGGGAAAGCAATTATAGACTTTAATAAAATGTCAAAGAAAAAGTTTAAAGATGGTACATTTTTAATAATATGAATGGAGTATTAGGAAAGTTGTTAAGAATTCCAAAAGATGGCTGAGAATGACGCCGAGATGACAAGCAGACTGATTTGTTTAGTATGCTCAGTAGGAAACGCACTCCTACAATTACATAATTGAAAAGAAGACAATTTAATGTCAGCACCTTTCATTCAAATGCAATCGATACGATGTTGACTTGGAGAATGCTTTAAAAAATAGAGCTCCACTCACTGGAGTATTAGAAAAGTTTTTAAGAATGCCAAACGAGGGTTGAGAATGACAAGCAGACTGATATGATCCCGGATCGAAAAATTAAAGCCTGTCGTAGGTCGAACTTCATAGTAGCGCTGTGTATATGTATAACTATCATAAGCACAAAATTTCTAATCTAAAACGAACAGAACGACCCAAATGACCCAATGAAACAAACTACGATTTCCGGGTAAGATGGTGATGAGAACTAGCGAATGAATGATGAACAAATTGGTCTACGAATTAAAAGGACAATATACCTTTCGTTTCTGTTTACACCATTTCAATTTTCCTATTTGTTGTTGGGTGCAAAATAAGTACAGAATTCAATTGAATGCAAGCGTTAAAGCGTTCAATAACTTACTTGACAGCTCCAATAGCTTGACTAGGACTAAGAGTAATCAATGGTTTTAGACGTTCCAAAAATCGTTCGTTATTTCGCTCCAATTCGCGTTGATAGTCTTTCTGATCGGGTAGAATAAGGTTGCGATTTTTCTTTAGTGCGTCAGTACATCGTTTGGCGAATTCTTTGAAACACAAACGCAATTTATTTTGATGCCTCGTCGGTATGGTGACACCATCGGCCAAATTGGACAGGAATACAGTGGCCATTTCCATTGGTCCCTGATTGACTGTAGTGCCAATGCAACCCTGCAAGACCATTTGTAAGATCTTTGGATCAGCTGGCTCTTGATTTGTTGCCGCCGCCAATTCAAGGGTTTTCTTCTGAATATCCTCGATTGCGACTTCGATTGGCTCCAAGATTATCTGTTGTCTGCTTATAACCTGAATACGTGTTTTCACGTAAGGAAAATGGTTTGCTGTGGTGAGTATTGTTTTACGTTTGCACTGTTCGTTAAGTTCGCCATGAGCTTTGCCACCTTTGGTGAATGGTGTGGCGAATATGAAACGTTCTAGAAGGAAATTGAGTTAACTAGAGTTAGAGATGTTGAGGAAAAGTCTGCATGCTTACTGATGTTGAAGTTTCTTTCGAAATAAGTCTCTCTGTGACGCAGCTCGAAAGTCTCAAAATAAGGCTCAACATAGGTGATCTGTATATAGGCTTTATCCGAATCTAAGCTGTTAACATCCACGTTGTTCGAATCCTTGATTATGTGCACAGAATCCGGACCGAAACGATCTGCATAGAAGCTCTAGAAATATTTAAAAGTTTTTTTGTTGGTCTTAAGGTGATCTTTAAAACTCACTTGTAATCGACTGAAAATTTCTGGCAACTTCGTCAACGTTGGCTCCTTGTAGATAAACTCTTGCTGATCCAGATCCCCAAACGTTGTTCCGTAGAAGCCCACGCGAAAGTATGTGCCAAAGACTCGCTTCCCTTGCAGCTGAGCGATCCTATTGAAGGCCTCTTGCAGTTTACCATGTACCTTGCCCAACTTCTGGAAATCGCGGTTCGCTTCGCAGATGGGTATTAAAATTTTCAAAACCTCGTTCATTGCTTCGTACATTCCAGCAATTTGGAACGAGTTTGCAGCTTCCTCCAACAACGCCTTCAGTCCGATCTCAGTGAAATGATTGCCAAGGCAAATACCATCTTCGCCGGGGCTTAATACATCGTCAGACACTGCCGACTCCATGAGAGCATTGGGAGTGACTTTCTGGAAGCTTACCGCTCCGACTGGCAGATGCGTCTGAGATTCCAACATACTCAAGTATTCAGCGACTAGCGCAGCACTGTGCACATAACACATTGCCGCCTCAGTGTGGTTGGCTCGCTCGCGATGTTTTTTAGCCATATTCTCCAACCATGTCAGACGCAAGTCTGGATTATTTTGATAGCCCTTGGCTATGCGATGCATTAGATCGAGCAACATTTCGGGATCTTCTTGGTATTCCTTCATTTTCACCGTATCCGACAGAATCATGTGCAAATTGAATAAAAGGTCTTGCACTTGTTCGGGGAAGGAGGTGTCTTGAAGATCGATATCAGACTCAGCGTAGACTAGAATGGTTTTTAATGCTCTGCGAAGGGACTGCTCGCTGAAGGAGGAGCTGGTTCCGACCAGTGAACTAAGGGACATGGTAACTTGCATTTTAACGCGTGCAAAGTTCTAGAATTTAGATAATAAAGTCGATTAATCAATGCTGTACTGAGATATTATTATAATGAATGATAAAAATCAAAATAGATGAATTTGGAGAACTAAAAAAATGGAAACAATGTTTTGATTGGATGTGTGTGGACTTCAAAATAGACTGCAATAGGTTTCGAGTGTGATTGATTGACTGCTTGTGGCTGACCTTTAGGCGCCCAACGTCAGGTGGAGATCCCATTGGATGCAACATTATTTTGGAATAATGAATTTACATATATGGAATCTGATAACAGATGTAAAGCTATCATAAAAGTCCAGCTATGATACCGATGTGAGAAAGCTAGACCGAACTATGAAGTATGTGACTAGTCCTGGTTGCATCAGTCGATGATGTCGAATGCGTCGTTTAACTGACAGATATTGCGGGTGCAATGCGAAGAACACCCTTCGATCTATGCTGCAAACATAACACTTTCTACTTACATTTCCAATTTCAAAGTTCTGTCTCATAAGCAGATATAAAGATGCAGCTGCTTGTGATCTGATTCCTGGAAGAAGCGATCCACAATGCTTGAGCAGCAACAAACAAAGATCTGCACAGATATCTGTTTCCTCGTCGAACAGTAAATTGGGAAATTTAAAAATGAGTGACCGCTGGGAGGCGAATAGATTCTGCAAGGCCAGTGTACTTTGATTGCGCGACAGCGCATGCAGAAGAACCTTCAAAACCGTGCGCAGGAGATTATGATGTATTTCCGAGTTAGTGGCCACCTGTACAATAATCTCCAAGGCGTCCAGCGTTACCAAAATAAACTCGGTAGCCAGAGAACCCTCTATACAATGCGTTATCTCAATCTCGGGTTCGGTCTTTACTTGAGTTTCGCAAAACTGTGATCGGTATGGCATTTGATCCTTCCGCCAGCGGAGCTTCTCTGTTGAATTGCGATCTTTTCGACGATTTATTAGATCATTTCGCGCTGAGCCGGTTCCGCGAATGTACTCCTCCAACTTCTCCTTCATGTCAGGTGTTTTGCGGAAGCTTTGGGTGTTGTTGCGCTTAACCATGGGTAGACGCTTTTGACCTTTGTACTCAAAGCAAGGAATACACCAATTCAGCACTTGCAGCATTTGGTGAACTCGATGGGGACTCAGACCGAGGACCCAACGATACAGGATAGTCCGTTCCAGATTTTTAATCACCCAAATGAAGCAGGCTAATAGATGGCGAGTGTCCTCAGTGTTTAACTGCGATTTGTTCTTCACTGGATCGGGGATGTAGGCGTATGTGCGACTGCCCGAAATTGCATATGCAACCTCAGGGCTTATTGTCGTCGTAGCAATTGGCTGATGCGGACCCTGATAGTCTTCTAGAAGGCCAATGCTGTGGAGCCTATCCTGGGTATCAGTGAGAAATTGATGCAGCTGTGGAATGGTGTCCATTACTATTGCCAGCAGAGGAATATAGAGTGAGGCCACCCGTGCTCTGGCGTCTGCATCACTATACCGAGTATCTAAATCGTGGGAGGTCATCAAATTGCGCATGCAGCGGATTGCCTTGCTGTGGAGAGGAGGGTTTCTGAAAAGAAGGTCCATTAAACAAAGAAGGTGCTAGTTTTGAGCTTAATCTACTTACGAAACTTCCAAAGTAGTTGCCAGTTCACTGAGAACTAGTCCAACTAAATAATGCTGCTGACGAAAGTCTGCATTCAAATCTGCTTGTAGCGCTTTATCAATGGAGCCCTATAGAAACAATACATAGAGATCGAGCAATAATTTTTCGCTGTTTCTCCTACTTACATAAGAAGTTTGGCTGTTATTTGAATTCGTACTGGGAGTCGGACTCGTAGGAGCCGGCAGAGTGGTGTATGGCGTCGCGAAGGGTAGATTTAAGGCAATGTAATGCTCGTGACTGCAGACGATTCGAAGAAAGTCGACCTTGTAGTGCATAAGATCGGGAATTGAAGAATTTATTGAAATCAACACTTTGTAGTATATCTTAATGAGTCCAAAAACAAATCCCCTGTCCATGATGTTGAACAAGTCGAAGATGAAAAACCCTAAGCTGGCATTTAGGGACTGCGCCAACTTCTGATCGTGACTATGATAGCCGACCACTTTTGTAGTCACCAAACGGACCAGTTTAGCTATATCCTCCGTGAACTGGTGTGGAAAACGACTTTTCCGCGGCGCGTTAAGGGCACGAGCAAGATCCAAATGCTCAATCATTGACTTTACCATGAGTTCGAAGAGGAACCAAGAATTGTTCATAGCCATGTCGGCGTTGGTTCCGTTCACCCCGACCCAATGCATAGCAAGTGCTTCGTGAAGTAAACGAATTTGTCCGTCGTGTCCCATGTAGGATTGGCAAATGTCTGCAGTGATCTCTATAATAAATAAAAAGTAAAACAATGAAAAGTTTAAGCAATGTAAGATAAGGCAAAGTGCTTACCCTTTCTATCCAAACTCCGTCCCGAATGTTCGTTCATAATGTAACCATCGTGCGAAGTGGTCATCATTTCTTCGGCATTACTCCGACTATAGGTGAGTCTCCGCTTTCCACTGAATGGATGGAGAATTTTTGCTTGAAACTGCACATATGTCGACAGCAGACTCTGTCGTCCATACTGGTCCACAACTAAGTCATCAGAGAGAATCTAATAAAATAAAATTGTGTAGTCCTCCACGATCTACAGACAGGATGGTCAAAACTAACCGACAGATTTTCCGATACCATGCAAAGCACATCGAACACGTTCGAACCCAATGACAAGGTCTGACCGCTGATCTTATACGTAGTGACTAGCAATTCGATGAGTTTATCCAAAACAATATGGAGATTCTTGACCAGCGGTTCACGCTCGGCTTTCTTAATGTCCGACAGACATTTCTTCATTTCCTTTTCCATGTTACCCTCGCCGATGTGTGGTGGCACCTTTTTCGATTCGAGAAACTCACAAGCGAGGAAGAACCTACAAATTGGCAAATTACAATTGCGAAACCGAGTCAAAAGCGCCTCACTCACCGATCTAAGTGCGGATCCAAAGTGTGTATCGATGTGACTGCATCGATGGTTACGGTAAAGACGGGACGATGGTTATCCAACCACTTGGTGCCGGGCAAATGCACATTTGGCGGTATAAACGAATAGTTTTCGGGTGGTGTCTCAACCATGACGGGCAAATTGAATTCGCCCACCTTCAGCTTGCCATCCTCGAGCAATGGAATCCATGTGTACCCTACTGGAGTCTCAACAGTGGTTTGCACCTCTTGAGGTTTCTTCTGACAAGACACATGGAAAAGCGTAAAGAGCAGGTGATGATTCTGCTTTATGCTCGCTGGGAGGGCGATTTTGATTTCATCGTAGAACGCTGGGCACTTGTTGTGATAGTTGACGGCTGTAAATGCTTCAGAGCTGTACTCGGGGCAGGAGGATTTTGCAAAAACGGCTCTCAGTGCATCGGTTTGGGCCTCCCCAGCCATGAGTTGAATGCGAACTGCTATATTGCGAGCCGAACCAGCACGCGCCGATAAATTCAACTCTTTTGGAGATACAAACAGGAGATTGCGGTACGTGTAGTGCGGAGTATAGATGGTGGTGGATGGGAATTCGAGAATCTCTTTAACCGGTCGTGTGTTGTCATCTGTAAACAATTGAAAATGTTAAGTAGACTCTCGTGATTTACAACGAATCTTACTTGGGTATGGTTCCACCCTAACTAGCTCTGGGGAAAGAGCGCTTTTGACATCATCCGTACAGGGAGAGATCTCCAATTTTATAGATCCTGGAATGCATTTGTATTTCTTCATCACCGTAGCTGGACGCTTCAGCTCCGGCAGAAACTTGTACAAATCCTCGTCCTTCATTTTATCAGACTCCTAAGAAATTTTCCCAATAACATACACGCTCAATGCAAATACAATTCTCTAACAAACCTGTTTAAAGAAACTTGAAACGGTTATGGTTATCGGCCTAAACGTCTCGATACTGTTGGCAAACTCATCTGGCGACCATGAACGTCGCTTTTCGCTTTTTCTTTCCAGCGAACCCCTGCGTGTCAAAGTGCCACTCATAACATTTGCTTTCTGGCGCAACTGGTCAAAGCTACTGGTCGAGGATTTGCGATCTACAAGAAGAACAAAATATTTATTGTGATAAAAAATCGAACCCGACTACCAATACCCAAACTATTAGAACTTGAAGCAGTACCCAGACTACTGTTTTCCTTTTCGTTGTCAAAGTTATCGCCATTAAAGACGTTAGTCAGGTAGATGCCAGTCCAAGCGAAGGGCATTCGATATTTGCCCAGGCGTTCACAGAAGTCGGCTGCATTCGATTTGGCTTTGTCTCTGTACTTTTCTTTGTCATCCTTGAGGTAGGGCTCGACGCTATCTTTGATATCACCCTGCAGAACTTTCTCTAGTCGAATGACCAAGAACAAATCGTTACTTGGATAGGTGATCTCGAAGATGCCCGTTCGGCTTTGAGTGCTCACATCGCTGTATTGCACGTGTGAACTAAGCATCCTCTTTAGACTGTCCGAGTTCATGTCGAAGTAGAAGTTCTCGGAGATTTTCTTCCTTTCTTTGGCATCGTATATTGCCATTGAGGCAAATATTGGTTCCACTTCCAGCTCGAGGCGTAGTTGTAAACATTTCACGTGAATTCGATGGCCCTGGTGTTCGATTGGTTTTTCGGCGGGCATTCGACGTTCGATGAGGTCTTCGGGATCAGCTTCGGGATATAAGCTGAATAAGGACTCTTGGCGATCTTCCTGGCGACGATTTTCATTCGCCTGATCGATACTTTCTGGCGGTAGATCATCGAGAAGATTGGGAATAAGCGGATCATTGACAGAGCGACGTAAATCGAAACTGGCCCATGAGCCCCGTGGTGTGAGTGTATCGGTGCATGATGATACCGAGGATAGACTGGCAATAGATTGACGGCTACTCGGTGTACAGCTATCGCTTTTGTCCGTGAGAGTGTCATCGAACGAGGCGAAATCTTTATCGATTTCGAATTCTTGCTGGAAGTTGGTTGGGCTGAGAGTGCCGCGGTCAACGCGTTCTCTGGTGCAGCAAGAGCTGGAATAATGTCGCTGTGAATATTCGACGGTCTTCCAAGGTCTGGTGAAGCAATTCACACACTCTTGGACGTGTGGCGAAAGTTCAGTTCTGGAATTAGAAGAAATATATGTAAAAAAAAACAGCTAGTTGTTCTTAACGTATATTTTAAGAAGATACGTTAACAGACACTACACACTTGGAAAAAGGATTTACTAATCCAATTCATGGAAGAAATTGCAGAGGAGGATGAGACAATGGAATCATCAGTCTAATAGTATGTAGTGCGTTGCATATCTACTTGTGGCATATATTAATTAGACAATGGATGCTTTTGGAGGGTATACGGCATACCATACGCAGTATATAAGCATGAGAAAGTTTAAATACGAGCGTTTACATCAAATGATAGAATAAGAGGAACATTTGCAAGTCCTTGATCCAAATAAAATACTTCGCAAAATAAATATGTAATATACCAGCATTATGCAGTTCTATTAATTAGTTAGCAACATTTTCGTGCATGCGTATTCTAAGTACAAACTCTGATAATTCTTCATTTCACGTCCCGACGATTGACTACATTAACCGAGCAGGTTGCGAGTTTATGACTTAACCGAATGGTGAAACTTTTAATTAACAAAGCAATAAACGCTGATGTTTAATAGACAAGCGCTCCAATTCGAGGCAGAAATTAAAATGCGGTCATACACAACCATTATAAACTAACTTTGCGTACAAAAGCGGTTCGAACTAGATAGATACGTATCTTCCTGGGTCGACATAAATTGCATTGTGTTTTCTTTTGCACTTTCATTCTAGAGGTCATTTTAAAGTGCCTACAGTTGCTATGTTTCTACCGTGTAGCCTAAATTCTTTCAACTTACATATTCTCCTTTGGCACAATATGTTCAACTGTACGAATTTTCCTCGGTATCGTCTTCACCGACACATCCCCGGGAGGAAATTCTAAAATCTGTCTCAGTGGATCACGATTCAAAGTACTCGAATGTTGAACTAGAAACTCTTCATAGTCCAATGGCTCGACAGGCTCCGTAAGGCAAATCTATTTCAAACAAAGAAAACTCACAAATGACTCATTCAAGAAAATAAGAAAAAAAAAATCAATAAAATCTTCCCCAAAGGATGGGTTGCAATTTTGCCCCTTAAGCCACTTACCGTAGACGAACATAGAGAGGCAACATCTGTAGGTTTTGTCGTCAAGCCACTGCTCACCACGTTCTTCCGCACTTCCGACGCATGTTGCCTACGAGAATTGAATAAATAATTATAGTTTATTTCATGAAAATGGCAAACATTTTGTGTGTTGACAAAACCCATTGGACTATGGCAGACAGGGCGAGGTCATCCCTGTGACGCACTATAGCAAAGTCGGGACCAATGGTTCTACTCACTTGGAAAGTTTTTGCGCGAATTGCCGTTGATTTGAGGACATTTTTTCACTACGCTTTTTGGCCACTAGTTTACCGATACGAAATTAATTTCTTTTCTTATGTTTTCATTAATTTTTCGGCATTTTTTCACAGAGATATCGAATTTTTATCGCTTCACAACTTTTTGTTGAAGGTTTACAAACTGACGTCTTTGGACGCCATAGAAGTGTCAGAATTGGAAAAAAAGAAAATGGTGGTTGGCAGTTGGTCAAACTGGTAAATTCCGTGAGTTTAGACAAAACGCACGTGACAGATTTATGTAGTAGTGATTTGTTTACAATAATTTTGTATTCGCATAGGAAAATGATGACAGTGTTGAAGAAATGTCAGTTGATGAAAACCTTATAAAGGTCGAGTGAAACCACATAAATTCGCAACTGTTTTGTGTGGACTTAGAACAAATTCAAATAATTTTGAAATTGAAATTGATAGGAAAACGTTTTTTTTTTGTCGACCAGTCATTTGAGTCATTATTTCCTAAGGTGGGTTTTCACGTCATGTCGGTTGATTTCCACTTAGTCAATTATTGGCAAATCATCGTTTGTCAGTTGATTGACCAACTTATGAACTCAATGCCAATTAATTTTCACTGTCAATTATAGACAAAGTGACATTTTGTTTAACAATTCAGGGTATTTCCACTAGTCCAGTGGTTTCTTTGTCAGTTATTGACAAGCAACTTTTCGCTATTTCCACTTGCCAATAATTGGCATAAAAATACGACGATTGTCAATTTCAAATAGACAAATGGAACTATTCTAAGTACATACAATATTATTAATTTTCCCGTCATTGAAATTGTATAAAATCCTTTTTAACTTTACGATATTTTATAAAGTTTTTATTTTCACTCCATAAAAATCCCTCGGAAAATCCAAACGAAATGACAGCCATTGGGAGAAAAGACGTCACAATTCAGGTTCCCTTCAAAACCGCTAAGTGGCAATTTACCGGCTCCCAATATGGGATCAGGGAGTCATACTAGACATCACTAGCTATTCTGCTTCAGCCTCATTCATTAGATTCCTCTAATCTATTTATTAGTAGTGTCTCAGCTAAAGCACACCAAATTCGAAAATGTCATTTTAATTAAGACTTAAAAAATGTTTATTCATATGATTTTTGCTCGTATACCAGCTAATCAATGAATTAGGACAAAAACAAGCCAGCGAAATAATAGCTCGAGATCGCTTAGCTGTGGCAATAATGTCAATGTCACCGGCGTATGCAAGTAATTGTAGAGGCTTGTGAAAAATTATGCCTCTGGTATTGTGAGTTTCCACAATTTTTTGACATCAACTGTCTGAGTGAGATTTTTTCTTAATATTTTTTGTTAAGGAGACGTCAGATGGATATGCCTCTAAAGTTGGCTGAGTTTGCATTGAGCAGCCATCCTATCTTTTGACTAAATCTCGGAGATTAGTCGGTGGTAATATATGGACATATACAGGGTGTCCCAGTTAAGCGGTGTCCCACATCCACTGAGGTAACCGGGCAGTATTCGATTTGGGTGCTATTATGTTACCAATTTTTGTTGTTGGTAAAAATTCACCAGGCCCATTAATAAAACTATTAATTTGACAAACCTTTCTTTAAGTTTACGAGCGAATACTGCTGTCAATTTGGGGTTCATTTGACATATTTTATTTACCTACTAACTGAATAGATTCAGTCAATACTAAACATTGCGTTTCGAGCTTTTCAATACTCGTTGTGCATATGCATATCAGAGGTAAGGTAGACCATTTTTGTCTGACAAAAAACAGCTTTACTACAACTTCTGTTGATCGTACGTAAAAAAGTTGCCCAACAGAATTTTTTGGAAATTTCTCAAGGATACAAATTTCATAAAAAAAAATAAAAATTCTATTAAGTAAACATTTTGAGAAAAAAGTATTTTATGTAAAAAAATGTAACAAATATTTTCTAAATTTTGAGTTTAAGGAGCCATAACTTTTTTGTAGCTGCACAGATGTACCCAAAATGTTTAGGACTTGTATGCGCTACTAAATTGTCTTTTTAAAATGTACAAAACAATTTTTTTTACCTATAATGGTTTAGAAGTTATTGCGCTTTAAGTGGTATTTAGGCCTATTCGGCAAAATCTTTTATTCTGTTATGAATTTTCTGTTATGAATCATAAAAGATTTCGACCATAAAATATCTTTTATAAATCGTATTCGGGGTTTCGAACTTTTATGAAAATCTGTTATGGAACTTCGAAAATTGAAAATCTGTTACGAAGCTGTCAGAACAAACCACAGAGTTTTTTTTTTATTCATAGTCCGTAGGCACCTGGTCAAATTTGTGCAAAAAACATTAAAATGCAGGCTGAAATGAATATGTTATGAATTACTACAAACTAAATAATTGTGTAATAAACAACTAAAATATCTTTTTAGGAAAAAGACAACAAAAAACCACGACCGAGCTAAAGCAAATATATTGCTCTTACATGGAGCTAAATCCAATTAGAAAACACTGTTTAAATCAGTAACCAACTGAATGAATCTGGATGTACTGGGCGATAAATGCGATAAACCAAAAATGGCCTTCTTTGTGATGATTGTTAAGGATGTGATCTGGTCGCTACTTATAGCCAGCCTGTACAATTGAGAAAGCGGATAAATAAGATGGAGTATCCCTTTGCTCCAAACGTCGCTAAAGTCGTCAAAGAATATAGTTGGTTCAGTGCGAGCAGTCTGATGCTGGACACTTGCAGAGGAAATGAGAGAGAGTTTCTTTCTCATTTGTATTTCCGCAACTGCGGCATTGAGGATTGTATTTGTATGGGATACTTATGTCGTTTTCGGTTGGTCGTCCAGAACCGTCCGGAAGAACTCTCGGCGATTCAAATCCAGAAGCAAATTTCTCTTCTTTTTAGTAGAAGAACTGTCAGTTGAGTGCCAATCGAACGCTTTCAGAAGCGTTCGGATTGATTCCGGACGGTTCTGAACGACAGTAGGTATTGGGACGACTTGGACTGAGAATTCGGCGCTAGAAAGAGACAGAAAATGTGCGAGAGAGATAGAGCGAGATGGAAGATTGGCTGTGGCTGGGTGCCTGTGGCTATGCGTAGGTGGTAGGTAATGAGTTGTTGATTTTGTTGGTTTTTTTTTTTTTTTTTTTTGGCTGTGTAGGTTTGGTTAAGGTGGGGTGAGTCATGGCGGGCGAGTGTTGGTTTTTTTTTGCGGAGGGAGAGCGGTTCATATGCTGGCGATAGCAATGGAACAACAGATGTTCAATGTAGGCGAAGGCAATAATCCAGCCCATGGTTGGACGACGTAGCGATAGTCTCATCTTTATCATTGTCATGGGCGAATGTAGAACAACAAACATAAATGCGTAATCAATAATGCGCAGGCTGGTGGTATATCGGTAGTTGGTGGATCTTTTTTATGTTTATGATTATTGCGAAATTAATAATGCACTGGCTGGTTGATGGATCTATTTTTAGATTTGTGAGGGTGGTCTGTTTACTTGGGAGATAAGGGAATTTATTTTGTTGCATTTAGTTGTGCGGTTAGTTATTGTTTTGGTTGAGGTTTAAGTTTGATGGTTTGTTTACGGGATGCTGACAAGGGGGAGAAAGATTCATATGCAGTGAGGTTGAGATGGCAAAATTGTTATCTTTGCGAACACATAATCCAGTCGATGGTTGGACGACGTAGCGATTTATCAAGGGCATATCCGAATGTAGAACAACAAACATAAATGCGTAATCAATAATGCGCAGGCTGGTGGTATATCGGTAGTTGGTGGATCTTTTTTATGTTTATGATTATTGCGAAATTAATAATGCGGTGGCTGGTGGGATCGGTAGTTGGTGGATCTATTTTTAGATTTGTGAGGGTGGTCGGTTTACTTGGGAGATAAGGGAATTTATTTTGTTGCATTTAGTTGTGCGGCTAGTTATTGTTTGGTTAAGGTTTAAGTTTGATGGTTTGTTTACGGGATGCTGACAAGGGGGATAGAGATTCATATTTGGGAGATAAGGGAATCTATTTGATGCATTTAGTTGTACGGTTAGTTATTGTTTTGGTTGAAGTTTAAGTTTCATGGTTTGTTTGCGGGAATCTGGCAAGGGGAGAGAGATTCATATGCGGTGAGGATCGATGGTGAGGTTGAGATTTTGAGTGTTCTCTTGATTTATATAAAACTGAAATAAGAAGGAAAAAGAGTTTACACTATAAGAAACATTTAAAAATCGATCGATGAACTTCAGGTTTACACTAAGGCCAGTGGGTATATTTTGTTGTCGACTTCTGGGAGAAGGAACAATTGAATTATGTTTTGGTGTGAGATGTTAAAAGAGGGTGAAAACCTGTGTAGGTACTTGTGAAGTTGGTTGGACACTAATAAAATTCTCGGATGTAATGATGAAAAGATTGAATTTCGAACTCTATGCCACACCTGAAGATGGATCCAAGTGTTTGGTTTTTCGTTTGAAAAATGGAGAATGTATAAGTTCTATTGCAAACTTTGCAATAAATCTTCAAGCTTTTCAACATGTTAAACTGCAGGATTTCGGTGGCGACATAATAATATATGGTATGGCGAGGTTATACAGAAAGGTAGAAGGAAAACTAATATTTTTGGTGATGTTGAAACATTAAAATTGAGAGCAAAAACCCGTGAAGAGATACTGATTTTGAATTGAAAGTCGATAGTCAAGGGATTACGTCATCAGATCAATCAATTGATAAGGATGGAAAAGTACGTTTTTCTGTATTACACATTTCCAAGTTTAAAGTTGTTAATTTATGTTTCGTTTGTTTTGTTACAGTACTTTATTTTCAGAGGAAAATGCTGCCGACTCTATGGATTATTACACTGTTTCCATTATTTCTTAATGGTATACCGCAAATTTTTAGTCTATTAAGGAATCAGTACTTAATGCTGAAAACTCATATTGTAATATAATGAATAAAAAACGAAAGAAAACTACATTAAAATAGGACTTTTTTTATTGACATCAATTTCTTAATTCTAATTAATTTGCTTTCTGCCAATATACGCAATCTTCTTGACTTAGATTTGGGCTGAGTACCTATAACAAAATTGTACGTAGTACGGACCGATTGTTGATCTTGGGGAACGACCGGAACTCCTTTCGAACTCCTTCCGAACTTGTCAACACTCATTTGATATATTGTTTAGAAAGATATTAATAAATGATGTTTGATTCACGCAGTTCTTCCACTATAGAATTTATTTCATTCTGAAGATTATTATTGCCCGCTTCTTGGGATGCGATCAAAAGTCTTAGTCTATCAACTAGTTCATTGGCATTATCCCAATAGACATAATCGACGGGATTATTGGAGTACACAGAGTATGATTTTCCAACTTTCTTTGTTAGACGCCTTAGTAGAGGTTGAATAACATGCTTGTACTTGTATCCTTTATTTCCGTTGACTTGCAGAGTACTATCATGGTTTCTTAAATGAGCGTTTGTTTTTTGCAATATCCTAAGATATTCGTTCAAGTCTGAATCGGTATACCTATCTTTTTTAGGTTTCTGTCGAAAAATTAGTTCCTTAAGTCCATCCGTTTCAGAGAAAATTTCATCATCGATAACAAAATCCGCTTGTTCGTTAATTGAAAAGTTTGCACTACCTAATTTCACAGAGTTTGACTGTATATCGAAATATGGGCCATAGATTTTGTCATGATTAGAATCCGAGTATGACGATTGGTTGAATGGGGTACTTTGGTTGGTTGGTGTGCTAAATGAAACATTTTCTCCTGGTAGAGTTGATTCTGGAGATGAAAATTCCAAACTCTTTTTTACACTATGAAGTTTGTCTGAGGGACTTTGAAATTGTAATTGACGTTTGACAGTCTCTTTTACATCTTCCACTATATCATTATTTTTATTATTGATTACCACAGTCTTAATGCTTTCAGCAAATGAATTCAGTGGTTCAATTATGGGCTTAAAAGTATCTTCAAATTCGGTTTTTCTCATAATTTTTTCCGCCTTTAGGAGCATGTACTTTTTCTTTAAGGCCTTCTTTGTTTTTATAAGATTGTTCAATAATTTTTCATCTATATTCATATTTGAGCAGGATTCTTTGACAGGTAAACAGAACTGGTATAATCCCAAACAGGGCTGTTGTATTTTCAAACGGGCTATTACACTTTCAAAACGGGGCTGTTGCAGTTCTAAGTAGAGCGGTTACGGTTTAGGTTTTATTCGCTTAGACGGATGCTTGACGACTGAGCAGTACAATTGCTTCAAATTATTTCTTATACTTTCCTTTAGCAATACTCAAACTCATTATTCTAAATCGAATACCTTTTAAGGTATGAAGCTCACATTCTACTTCAAGAAATGAGTTGAGCTCTCCTTATGACTATTCTTTCGCAGATGTCGAGACCAATTTCTTTAATCAATATCTTTATTGCATACAATGACAAATAAACATTACCCACAACCAAACTTCTATTGCTTTTGCTTGATTTTATTTATGAATTTTCTACTCAGCGCCTACGTTATCATTTTCAGCACACTATTCAGCTTAAATATGCGAAAGGTAAAGACTGACGTTCAAACTACTTCTTCCGGTCCAAATTATGATTGCAACTAGTTGGATGGATTTTCAGGTGCAAGGTGCAGTGACGTCACCCGCTAGTACTGGTAGATGTTTGAGTTAGATAGCGCTATGTTCTTTACCTTCTACTTATCAACCACTTTCTTGGATGGAGTTTGCTTCGGAATGCTGAAAAAAGTGTATTTCCCCATACAAATTCGAACCCGAGTATCTTGTACAAGCCTCAGATAAGCCATCCACTAAGCCACCACGAGTTATTAAAGATTAGTTTCTAATATATGAATAAAACCACATTTCCTATGAGATTTGTAAAAAACAAAAGCATTGACGCTGATGTAACAAGCAGATTAACTTTGCATCGGCCGGTCGGCGCGCTTGATGACAATAATATGATCTAATAATAGAATCTAGGATGGAATCAATATGATCATATGGATTTTGGATTGAGATATGAAATATGTATACTGTTGATCAATGCAAGCTAATATTTTTTGTTGTTTTTTTTTCTGTTTTAGCTGCGACTTGTGCGATGAGTCATTGTTTGGATGGGCAAGTGAAGGTTTATTTCACTAAAGAGTGGAATGGACGAGAGTTTGATTATATTTGCGGGATGCTGACAAAGAGGAGAGCAGGGTGTAAACCTTGCACTTTGCTGCACTTGCACTTTGTTGCTGGAGAGGGGGTCAACCATTCATGTGCGCTGGATTGGCTGTTTGTTGGTTTATTTGCTGGAGGAGGAGAACTCATGTTTAACATGCTGGAAAGATATCTATGAATTCCTGGTTATTGATAAGGATTCAAGTATTGATAAAGGAAGGTATAAAAAATCATTTGAAGCAATTGCAGTGCTAAGGCGTCAAGCATCCGTCTAAGCGAATAGAATCTAAACCGTAACCGCTCTACTTGGAACTGCAACAGACCCGTTTGAAAGTGCAACAGCCCCATTTAAAAGTGCAACAGCTCTGTTTGGAGTTGTATCAGTTCTGTTTGAAACTGTACCAGTTAAATCAACAGCCAATCCAGCGCACATGAATGGTTGACCCCCTCTCCAGCAACAAAGTGCAAGTGCAGCAAAGTGCAAGGTTTACACCCTGCTCTCCTCTTTGTCAGCATCCCGCAAATATAATCAAACTCTCGTCCATTCCACTCTTTAGTGAAATAAACCTTCACTTGCCCATCCAAACAATGACTCATCGCACAAGTCGCAGCTAAAACAGAAAAAAAAACAACAAAAAATATTAGCTTGCATTGATCAACAGTATACATATTTCATATCTCAATCCAAAATCCATATGATCATATTGATTCCATCCTAGATTCTATTATTAGATCATATTATTGTCATCAAGCGCGCCGACCGGCCGATGCAAAGTTAATCTGCTTGTTACATCAGCGTCAATGCTTTTGTTTTTTACAAATCTCATAGGAAATGTGGTTTTATTCATATATTAGAAACTAATCTTTAATAACTCGTGGTGGCTTAGTGGATGGCTTATCTGAGGCTTGTACAAGATACTCGGGTTCGAATTTGTATGGGGAAATACACTTTTTTCAGCATTCCGAAGCAAACTCCATCCAAGAAAGTGGTTGATAAGTAGAAGGTAAAGAACATAGCGCTATCTAACTCAAACATCTACCAGTACTAGCGGGTGACGTCACTGCACCTTGCACCTGAAAATCCATCCAACTAGTTGCAATCATAATTTGGACCGGAAGAAGTAGTTTGAACGTCAGTCTTTACCTTTCGCATATTTAAGCTGAATAGTGTGCTGAAAATGATAACGTAGGCGCTGAGTAGAAAATTCATAAATAAAATCAAGCAAAAGCAATAGAAGTTTGGTTGTGGGTAATGTTTATTTGTCATTGTATGCAATAAAGATATTGATTAAAGAAATTGGTCTCGACATCTGCGAAAGAATAGTCATAAGGAGAGCTCAACTCATTTCTTGAAGTAGAATGTGAGCTTCATACCTTAAAAGGTATTCGATTTAGAATAATGAGTTTGAGTATTGCTAAAGGAAAGTATAAGAAATAATTTGAAGCAATTGTACTGCTCAGTCGTCAAGCATCCGTCTAAGCGAATAAAACCTAAACCGTAACCGCTCTACTTAGAACTGCAACAGCCCCGTTTTGAAAGTGTAATAGCCCGTTTGAAAATACAACAGCCCTGTTTGGGATTATACCAGTTCTGTTTACCTGTCAAAGAATCCTGCTCAAATATGAATATAGATGAAAAATTATTGAACAATCTTATAAAAACAAAGAAGGCCTTAAAGAAAAAGTACATGCTCCTAAAGGCGGAAAAAATTATGAGAAAAACCGAATTTGAAGATACTTTTAAGCCCATAATTGAACCACTGAATTCATTTGCTGAAAGCATTAAGACTGTGGTAATCAATAATAAAAATAATGATATAGTGGAAGATGTAAAAGAGACTGTCAAACGTCAATTACAATTTCAAAGTCCCTCAGACAAACTTCATAGTGTAAAAAAGAGTTTGGAATTTTCATCTCCAGAATCAACTCTACCAGGAGAAAATGTTTCATTTAGCACACCAACCAACCAAAGTACCCCATTCAACCAATCGTCATACTCGGATTCTAATCATGACAAAATCTATGGCCCATATTTCGATATACAGTCAAACTCTGTGAAATTAGGTAGTGCAAACTTTTCAATTAACGAACAAGCGGATTTTGTTATCGATGATGAAATTTTCTCTGAAACGGATGGACTTAAGGAACTAATTTTTCGACAGAAACCTAAAAAAGATAGGTATACCGATTCAGACTTGAACGAATATCTTAGGATATTGCAAAAAACAAACGCTCATTTAAGAAACCATGATAGTACTCTGCAAGTCAACGGAAATAAAGGATACAAGTACAAGCATGTTATTCAACCTCTACTAAAGCGTCTAACAAAGAAAGTTGGAAAATCATACTCTGTGTACTCCAATAATCCCGTCGATTATGTCTATTGGGATAATGCCAATGAACTAGTTGATAGACTAAGACTTTTGATCGCATCCCAAGAAGCGGGCAATAATAATCTTCAGAATGAAATAAATTCTATAGTGGAAGAACTGCGTGAATCAAACATCATTTATTAATATCTTTCTAAACAATATATCAAATGAGTGTTGACAAGTTCGGAAGGAGTTCGAAAGGAGTTCCGGTCGTTCCCCAAGATCAACAATCGGTCCGTACTACGTACAATTTTGTTATAGGTACTCAGCCCAAATCTAAGTCAAGAAGATTGCGTATATTGGCAGAAAGCAAATTAATTAGAATTAAGAAATTGATGTCAATAAAAAAAGTCCTATTTTAATGTAGTTTTCTTTCGTTTTTTATTCATTATATTACAATATGAGTTTTCAGCATTAAGTACTGATTCCTTAATAGACTAAAAATTTGCGGTATACCATTAAGAAATAATGGAAACAGTGTAATAATCCATAGAGTCGGCAGCATTTTCCTCTGAAAATAAAGTACTGTAACAAAACAAACGAAACATAAATTAACAACTTTAAACTTGGAAATGTGTAATACAGAAAAACGTACTTTTCCATCCTTATCAATTGATTGATCTGATGACGTAATCCCTTGACTATCGACTTTCAATTCAAAATCAGTATCTCTTCACGGGTTTTTGCTCTCAATTTTAATGTTTCAACATCACCAAAAATATTAGTTTTCCTTCTACCTTTCTGTATAACCTCGCCATACCATATATTATTATGTCGCCACCGAAATCCTGCAGTTTAACATGTTGAAAAGCTTGAAGATTTATTGCAAAGTTTGCAATAGAACTTATACATTCTCCATTTTTCAAACGAAAAACCAAACACTTGGATCCATCTTCAGGTGTGGCATAGAGTTCGAAATTCAATCTTTTCATCATTACATCCGAGAATTTTATTAGTGTCCAACCAACTTCACAAGTACCTACACAGGTTTTCACCCTCTTTTAACATCTCACACCAAAACATAATTCAATTGTTCCTTCTCCCAGAAGTCGACAACAAAATATACCCACTGGCCTTAGTGTAAACCTGAAGTTCATCGATCGATTTTTAAATGTTTCTTATAGTGTAAACTCTTTTTCCTTCTTATTTCAGTTTTATATAAATCAAGAGAACACTCAAAATCTCAACCTCACCATCGATCCTCACCGCATATGAATCTCTCTCCCCTTGCCAGATTCCCGCAAACAAACCATGAAACTTAAACTTCAACCAAAACAATAACTAACCGTACAACTAAATGCATCAAATAGATTCCCTTATCTCCCAAATATGAATCTCTATCCCCCTTGTCAGCATCCCGTAAACAAACCATCAAACTTAAACCTTAACCAAACAATAACTAGCCGCACAACTAAATGCAACAAAATAAATTCCCTTATCTCCCAAGTAAACCGACCACCCTCACAAATCTAAAAATAGATCCACCAACTACCGATCCCACCAGCCACCGCATTATTAATTTCGCAATAATCATAAACATAAAAAAGATCCACCAACTACCGATATACCACCAGCCTGCGCATTATTGATTACGCATTTATGTTTGTTGTTCTACATTCGGATATGCCCTTGATAAATCGCTACGTCGTCCAACCATCGACTGGATTATGTGTTCGCAAAGATAACAATTTTGCCATCTCAACCTCACTGCATATGAATCTTTCTCCCCCTTGTCAGCATCCCGTAAACAAACCATCAAACTTAAACCTCAACCAAAACAATAACTAACCGCACAACTAAATGCAACAAAATAAATTCCCTTATCTCCCAAGTAAACAGACCACCCTCACAAATCTAAAAATAGATCCATCAACCAGCCAGTGCATTATTAATTTCGCAATAATCATAAACATAAAAAAGATCCACCAACTACCGATATACCACCAGCCTGCGCATTATTGATTACGCATTTATGTTTGTTGTTCTACATTCGCCCATGACAATGATAAAGATGAGACTATCGCTACGTCGTCCAACCATGGGCTGGATTATTGCCTTCGCCTACATTGAACATCTGTTGTTCCATTGCTATCGCCAGCATATGAACCGCTCTCCCTCCGCAAAAAAAAACCAACACTCGCCCGCCATGACTCACCCCACCTTAACCAAACCTACACAGCCAAAAAAAAAAAAAAAAAAAAACCAACAAAATCAACAACTCATTACCTACCACCTACGCATAGCCACAGGCACCCAGCCACAGCCAATCTTCCATCTCGCTCTATCTCTCTCGCACATTTTCTGTCTCTTTCTAGCGCCGAATTCTCAGTCCAAGTCGTCCCAATACCTACTAACGACCAACCGAAAACGACATTAGTTTGGCCGCATGGTCTCCAATAATTGGCCAATGCAATGCCCCGTGGTTATTGCCGTGATTTTAGCGATATCTGGGCGGGTTCTGTTTAGTAGGTTCTTTGTTTGCTTCCTATTGATGCCTGATATGAACCGTATCCTTAAAAATGTCATTAGAAACTTGAAATAAATATCCAACTTTACATCGTTATTACGATATTAGAAATGCACTTGACCTGAATTTGAAATGAAATGTTTGTATTCGTGTCTTGCGTAAATTGTTTCAATTTGTTCATTAGAACTCTAGCATTAACCGTATCCAATCTAAAGAGCTGAATAACATCAGGAAGATCAAATGGATCACTATTTAATCTTAGTTCCAGCAAAAGTGGTTGGTGTCTTCGTCTAAACCAAAAATATAAATTGATAAATTATTTTCAATTACATAACCACTTGTTTATACACATTATTACATTTGTCTTCTTTTGTAAACATTTCGTTGACGAAGAATTATATAGATATCTATTTCAATCAAAAATTTTCTAATTAATTTAAAATCTTTTATGATAAAAGTCACAAAATTCTTTCTTTTATTCTGTTATGATTTATAACAGATTTCATAAAAGATTTTGAATACCAATTTTGGAGATCGTAAAAGATTTTTTGACAGTTCGAACTTTTGTATGGAAATTCATAACAGAATAACAGGAAAAATGGATAAAAGATTTTGCCGAATAGGCCTGAATACTTCAAAATTAGAGGTCACCTACTTTCATGGGATATAACGGGAAATGTGGTGAGAATAGACCCCCACCTGCCATAAAATTTTTTGTTCTGCGGAACTTCAGGAATCTTCCCTTAAAGGATTATACCGCTTAACTGGGACACCCTGTATTGTACAGCAGTCTGGGTTTACGTTTAGATGTTGCTAACTCCACTTCATATTGGTCGGGTGAACAAACAGCGGACTTTGGGTAATCATCGCCGTGTTATATTGTGCAATGTTACGTGTAACTTTGATCCTATTATACTTCAAAATCACTCGCATACATAGGTACTGTGCATTTTGAAAAGAATCTTCTCAGGCAAACAACTTTGTAAAAACTTTTCTGTATTTTGCAATGTTGCAGAAGTCCGAGTTTTTTTTATGACAGTTTGTTGTAACATTAAACGAACATATTCAGTTGAAGTTTATATATATGCAGACACTTCCATTGTTACAAAACAGCTTGAATTTATGTAACCAACAAGTATCGTTACCACCTGGACATATTTTAGAATTTATTATACAACAACTTAACCATCATTCACAACTTGCTAATGTAGCAACTCAATTTGAATTCGAAACATATATATTTAAATATTACACGAAGGAAAGCCTCTCTTTTATAGAAAATTATATACCTACCATTATGCATTCAATGTAAAGTTAACAAATTAATGGAATGGAAAGATGCAAACGTTAGCTAATTATCTTTACCAGATAAGCTCATCTTCAAGCACCCGAGGGTAAGGTGTGATTTATGGACTAGTTATGTAAAATTAAAATATTACCAATGCGGATAGGGTATAAGTATGTAGGTACCTCTGGGTATCTATTAATCGATAACATCTTTATATTGTCGTATAAACGATGTTGAGTTTTATGTTCAATAAGTTGAAGTTATAAGTCGGAGGTATCGATAATGAAGAACAACAGACTATCTGCTAGGATTGACTAAAAAAAATACCTACAGAAATTGTTCAACGCAAGTCATGTCATTTGTCAGATTGAAATACATATAAACCATTCAGGTAAATAAGCTCAACTTAGCTTTAAAATAGTTCAACGACCTTAACAATTTGGTATTTAGTTTTTAACCCGAAGTAAGTACATATACTAAAGGAATAAAAATTGTGACTAGGTACCTATTGGCCATAAATAAAACTCAACCTGGTTTCTTGAAAATACCATTTACCATCGAAATTATTATGCTTATCTTCAATTTTGCTAAATTAATATAATAAATACTTTTATGAACTATAAGTCACTTTGAGTCATGAAGCCCATCTTGTGGGGAGAAGAGGTACCTATTAGTTGATCAACCAATCCTATAAATTATGGAGTATATACACAAATGCTTTGCAATAAAAGCACCTCACGATTTGGCTGTTCGCAATATTGTAACTAGTTCTATTACGAAATTTTCTGAGCATACATCTAGCCATATATTTCAAGCGCTAAATTACCTCCTCTCTTAAATGATTCAACAACATAGTGGAAGCATTGTGGCAAAATAATAACACGCGCTTGGCTAAGTGAAAGGGATCTAGAAATCTGGAATCTAAATCGACGTAGTAGTTTAAAAAAAAAAAAATCACCAAATGGAGATGACACCAGTTCACCTCCACCTTGAATATATGTACGAGTAGGTATATGCTTAGGTTTTCGTTTTCTTGTTTATTATCTATCTGTTCACAGAGTGATTAATATTTGTTAAAACGCGATGTCATTCAAATGAAGATTGAGTGGTTCAAAGCGTTTAGCTAGAATTATACCCAAAATTGATTAGCGCAGTGTGATGGACAAGAACTGAATCAAGTTTCTGGTTCATATCAGGGAAACAATGACAGATTTATGAAGCGAATAACTCTCACATTAGGATTACAATTTTTGCGACATGTTACTTAAATGACATTTGCGTCGCGTCGTATTCCCGACTTAATATGTTCACCCGGAGGCGGGATGTTCCGCGCTGTTATGAAGAAATAGTAGATAAGATATCCACTAGAATGGAATTGTTGATCATGTCAGGTATTTGACCTTAGAACCATCCAAAGTTGTGTACCTACTATTCATAAATTATTTATTGACTATAAATCATGTTACCTAGGTTTACCGCAAATCTTGCCATAATGATAGATCGTTTATACATGTTTTACTTTTGCCTTTATTTGATTGAAACCAGTCCAATAGGCTAAACCACTGACTATAAGTACTTACATAAAAGCTTAAAATTTGGAACGTATATTTGAGGAATAAGGGCAGACTTTTCTATTTTGACTTTACTTCAGTGGTTTCCAACCTGTGTGGCAGGCCTTCCAAGGGGGCATCACGACTATAAAGGCTAGGTATGGACACAATTTAAGTTGTGAATGTGAATGTGAATGATGCAAAGGATTCAAATATTAATGTTATAGGATTTAGCGCAGTGTATGGATTTTACCACTCTCTTTCTCTCTTTGTTTTTTTTTGAATAAGTACCACACGTACCTAGACAATCTGCTATTGCAATGGAAAATATATATATATATATTTTTTTATAATTCACTAGTGCTCAAGGGGTTTTTGTTCCCTTAAAATGCTAATGCACAGCACGAGTGGGGAGGATAGAGAAGAGGTACTGGTCCACATTGGTCTTAAACAATTGTGGATTGTAGTGAGAGGGGAAAACCGCGTGAGGCAATGCATTCTACTTGCGTGTTGTTCGACTTACAAAAGAATCTCTATATTTTACAGTACGTCCGAAGTTAGGCTTAAGGGTGAACTCACAAACCACTAAGAATAGACCGCCGACTTCCCGTACACCTACCCGATTCCCCCGGAAAAAAATTCCCTGTCTGTGAATACGTGTAAATGTCAAAATTAATGGCGGCAATGATTTTCCATGCTATACCATGCGACCAGGATTTTTCAAGTATGCGTGCGTTAATGGCGCCCCTTTGATTTTGTACAGCACCAATACATGAAAAATCCTGGTCTCGCCGGCAGCTTGTAGGTTTTTTTTTTTTTTTTTTTTTTTTTTTGGATGCGCCAATGGATGTGGTAATCTTCTAAAGATGCGGTAGCCCGTGCTACCAACATGCACGATTCGCAAACCCGAATAATCGATGCCGGGAGTGCGCCTAAACGTACTAATCCACACCCCACACACTTCAACCACTCTCCCCGCGGGACTGCCGTTAGGTATTACTTCGCGGGGTTGGTTAGCATTCAAGCTAATCGTGTTGTGTCACCTGCTTCTGGTGTTTCAGCGGCCTCTGAGGCTTCTCCTGTGGCTTTTCTTAGCCTTTCTATTCTCCGTAGCTCATTTTGTAGGATGGTTATAAAATTGCATAATTCCGCCCAGTTCTCTTCAGACTGCAACATGTGGTCGATGATAAGTGACGGGCTGGGCAAAGTATTTCTCCATGCCATGAAGCGTGGGCAATAAAATACTGCGTGTTCCGTGTCTTCATCTTCATTTACGCATTCAGGGCAAAATGGTGAGCTGTCGTGCCCAAAGCGGTGCAGATACTTGCGATAGCCACCGTGGCCTGACAGGAACTGTGTAAGGTTGTAGTTACAGTCTCCATGGTTACGTTCTATCCATTCCTGGATTGTCGGTATAAGTTTGTATGTCCATCTGCCTTTCGTTGTGCTATTCCAACGAGCTTGCCACATAGCTATTGACGCTGCCTTTTCTTCAGATTTAATTCTCTTGATTTCACTGGCATCGTATTGGTTTAAAACTCTTTTGTTATATATCCTCAACATTTCATCTGCAAGAATGTCGACGGGAACCATTCCAGCTATTACAAAGGCGGCCTCATCCGATATGGTTCGGAAGCCGCTGATTGTCCGTAGCGCGCAGAGCCTGTATGTTGACAATAGTCTCCTTTTGGTCTCCTTCGTCCTCAGTGCTTGCGCCCAGACTGGGGCAGCATACAACAGGACTGATGTAACTACTCTGGAAAGTAGGATCCTTCTTGCGTATCCAGGACCACCAATGTTAGGCATTATGCGCGAGAGAGCTCCCTGCATTTGCGATGCTTTCTTGGCTAAATAGTCCACGTGTGTTTTGAACCGCAATCTATTGTCTAGCATTACTCCAAGGTATTTAACAGCTTCTTTGGACCTGATTATTTGGCTACCTAAAACCGATCCCTGTGGAACTCCGGCAGTGACGTTGTAGTATTTTTCACCTTCATCTGTATTATATCTCAGCTTTCTGTTGTTGAAGTAGCTCGTCAATATACGTAGCAAGTAGTACGGTGTATCCATCCTAGCGAGGGATCTTCTAATGAAAGACCAGTTCGCCGAGTTAAAAGCATTTTTAACGTCCAAAGTTACTACTGCGCAGTACTCCTTTGTTCCATAGCGCCATCTTTCCCCGTCGATGGCGCCTTTTGCAATATCCACTACTGCTCTTATGGCATCAACAGTGGATCTCATTTTCCGAAAACCATATTGGTAGTCTGAAAGGGCACCTTTTTCGTCTGCCACTGCGAGTAATCTATTGTAGATTATCTTCTCGAGGATCTTTCCCATGGTATCCAATAGGCATATTGGGCGATAGGACGATGGGTCACCTGGAGGCTTCTTTCCTTTTGGTAGCAGGACCAAATGTTGGATTTTCCACTTTTCGGGAAACGTTCCTTCTTCGAGGCACTTCTGCATAGTCATCATAAACAGGTCTGGCCTCTTTTTTATAGCCGCTTTTAAGGCCTTGTTTGGGATTCCGTCGGGTCCAGGGGCCTTGTTGTCGCCTATCTTGCTGCATGCCTCGAGCAGCTCCTCCTGGGTAATTAGTGGAATGTCATCTGTACTGACTTCTCTCACGATATTGCACATAGTAGTCGTTACTTGGGGGAAAAGATGCTCTACAATGGATTTCAGAATTATTGGACACGTTATTGGAGGGGTTCTGCAGCCCCTCAGTTTGGTCATTACCATTCTGTATGCCGATCCCCATGGGTTAATGTCGGCCTCCTCACAAAGACGTTTAAAACACGTGGTTTTGCTCTCCTTAATGGTTCTATTTAGTGTGCGCCTTGCCAGTCTAAAATTGTCCATGCATTGTAGGAAGTCTGGTCTCCTTCTTGAACGCTGAACCTTGCGTCGAGCTTGCAAACATTTTCTCCGAAGTGTCTTTATTTCCTCGTTCCACCAGTAACATGGCGGTGCCTTCCTGCTGTTTGTTCTTCTAGGCATGGATGCCTGGCAGCTTGTAGGTAAAGTCCGTTATGTGGGAGGAGTCGACGGTCTATTCTTACTGGTTTGTGGGTGAACTGATGCGCATTCGATGTGTGACGGGTGTTGCGAGAGAATTGTTGAAGGGGCGGAATGCAGTTAGCTATTTCATCAGAGCATGGTGGTGAAAATATCGATAAAACAAGGAAAGGCAAGAAACATTTCTGCGATGTTCGAGCGGGTCAATAGACTCCGCTATATTTCTATCGCCTATAAGTTTTATCGCTCGCTTTTGAATTCTGTCTAGTAGGTGCAATGAAGTTTTTGATGCACCTGACCAGATATGAGCGTTGTACTCAAGCTTAGGCCGAATAAAGGCCTTGTATATTGAAGCTAAGTCGGAGGGTGTAAAGTACTTCATACATCGATTTAAGAAACCTAGACATTTCGCAGCGTTTTTGGCGACTTCGTATATGTGGTCATTCCAACGGACTTTATCGTTGACACACATACCAAGTATGGAAAGTCGTTCAGTTTCATCTATGCAAGTCCCATTCATGGATAATGGGTGAGGGTTCAGGTTTCGCTTTAATCATAGAAGGCAGCATTGTGTTTTGGAGGCATTAAATTCCACTCTATTGATTGTACCCTATTTTATAATGCTGTCAAGATCGGAATTTAATGTTTTTAGCATACGTTGCCGTTCCAGTGCCACGGCCGAAGAGCAGGGACGTGAGTCAGGGAACGAATATGAAAAACTGAGGGTGCTATCATCAGCGAAAGAATGTATCGGATTAGAAGTAACAGACAAGAGATCATTGATAAATATTAGAAAGAGTGACGGAGACAAAACAGAGCCTTGGGGAACACCAGCATTTATATGGTGAATTGCAGACTTGAAACCGTCTAAAACAACTTGAATTGAACGGCCAGAAAGGTAGTTTCTAATCCATTGAAGAAGAGACGCGTCGATCCCATATGCACGCATTTTCGACAAAAGAGCTTGGTGCCAAACTCTGTCAAATGCTTTCGAAATATCAAGCTCAACAATCTTCGTTTCACCAGAGTGGTGGAGAGATTATGGTTCCACTTATCGGTGAGATAAGTCATCAAATCACCAGTGGACCTGCTGCCACGAAAACCGTATTGCCGGTCATTGAGAAGTTTTCGTGATTCAAGATATTTCATAAGCTGATGGTTTATCAGCGTTTCCATGACCTTGGAAAGAATGGACGTAAGTGCAATGGGTCGGTAGTTGGTGGGTGAAGAAGAATCGCCTTTTTTTAGGAACGGGCTGGACAAATGAAATTTTCCATCTACTCGGAAAGAGTCCAGAAGAGTAGGACAAGTGGAAAAGCTTACGCAGTGGTTTTGCCAGCGTTGAAGAACACCTCTTCAGAATTATGCGGGATATACCATCTGGACCAGCGGATTTGTGAATGTTAAGATCTTTTAATACTCTTGCTACTGTGCGAATGCGAAAATGTATTATGTCCCATGAAGTATTCGAAGCTCTCGAGCACAGGTGGAGACATGGTGCAATCTGGAATGTTGGAGCTTGCGGCGAATTGCGCTGCCAGCAGATTTGCTTTGTCCAAAGAGCTGACAGCTGGAGTGTCATTGTAAACGAATGTAGGAATTGACGACGCGCTGGAGTTCTTAATATTTTTCACGAATATATTGTAGAAGCATGCAAGCTTAATTGTTTGGCAATAAATGTTGCTAACCACTGCTTTACTTCATTCAATTTGTCAATAACTCATGTATAAAAATGCAAATTACGACTCAGAATCATTAACACCCAGCCTAAGCCCTTTGCTCTAGAAAGCTGAAATTTTGCATAGAAGGAATAAGGACGGATATTTCAGAATTCAACTTGCAACAATTTTTTTTTGAAATACATAATTACAATTTCAATTACCCATCACTGGCTAGAAATCTTTAAAGAAAGTAGTTATAGAGCATAAAAATCCCGAACTTTCCCGGACAAAATAAGATCTTAAAAAGAGTACAAAACTACGGCTAAAATGCGCGCACTAATTATATTTGTTACAAAAAAAAGTTCAGTGCGGTAGGTAGGTACTTCATGTTTTAAGGCCGTGTGTCAATTGCGCTGAGTAATTAAATATTCTCGGCTGATTTTCTGACGCATATGAAAGTGTTCAATAAAGAAGTTAACTTAAAATAGAGATATGTATTTTTTTAGTCAGATACTCCATATATTTCCAACTTCCAATTGAGGAAAGGGGAAGAGTTAAAAAAATCAATATCTCGACGTGAATTTTGGCATTCAAGAATTTTTTAAATATTGGAAAAAGTTTTTCTCATTGAAAGAAACCCAATTTTCGGTGCAATTTTGACGAAAAATGATTCCATTGCCATGTGAAGAGAAAGCTATCTCCTTTCTGAATGGTATAAAAGTGTCTGGTATTCTATATTCATTGTCGAATAATTTAGCAAAAAATTTTATATTTTTAAAGTGATCTACATCGATTTCAATAGGTAAAGGTTTCGGGAAACAGATCGCGTTATTAACTACAGTTGGCGTATTTTTTTGGGAAGTGAGTATAACAAAACCAAAAGTGAGTATAACAATTTTGCATGTAAAACCAAAAGTAAGTATAACAAAACCAAAAGTGAGTATAAACGTTTTGCATGTAAAAGTAAAAGTGAGCTAGCTATAGATTCTCAAAAAAACACGCCTAGTGTAAGATTACACCAGTTATCAATGCCGCATTAGACGACGTCAAAGAGATAGCTATCATAAAATTAATTTTTCGATTTTACACTACAATAGTGACTCTCACCACTCCGCGTCAGAACTGAGTGATGAACGCCGCGGTGAGCACAACGCGGCGTTGAAAACGCTCTCTGTGTGACAGGGGATATGGACTGACGGAGCCTTAAGATCACATTAGATATTGAGTACTATGGTGCACATGCAACAATAGTAATTTTTTCAGTGTTTTCGAACATTTCTTTTGTCGATTGCCAATGTTGGCATTACAGTAGTAATATGTACCAGAATTCAGAAGCAACAAGTTACGATTTAAAATCACTACTAAAAAGCAGGAATAAAATTTACACTTCCAAGCTCTGTTCGAATTTCCTTTTCTGTTGACGATGAAAAAATGAAAAACTCGGACAATCTAGAAAAACTACCCGGACGTTCGCCGCATAGGCGAAAAAGAGTACATATCCGGAAAAAACCCGGACGAATGGCAACGCTACCTTAAGTAGTTTTTTTTGCATCACTGCCAGCCAAGACCAACACAGACAACACAGGAACCTCTGACTGTAAGCGCAACGAGTCCGTTCACATTAACAATTTTCATTGTCGCGGCAGTTCGTGAATTTTAGCCATCAGTTACATTACAACCAGGAATTTCTCATTTGAGGTTAAAGGACCATTCACATGAGAGCGACCAACTACCTACGAACGAACGAATATTCGCAAGTTTTGACGGACCAGTTTTCATGCGTGAACGGACTACATATGAACACTTTTCTAGGTCGCGTCAGTTCGCGAATTTCAGCCATTAGTTTCTATCCGCAATGTCTAGTTTGAGATTAAGTTCGAACGAATGTTTATTCGCTGGATTATGGAACTCGAATTAAATGATGTGGATTACGAATAAACTTTAACAATTCGCGCCAAGGGTGTTTTCGTTATTTAAACTGTTTATAAACTTGGTTTCTTAATAGATTTTGATGGTATAATTAATTATCCTCTCCTTAGAATAATAAAATCTGCAATTTTCTGTTATAAATGCTTAAAAGGCCATTTATTCACATTTTAGCAATTCGATTCGTTCGTTCGCTCTCATGTGAATGGTCCTTAATTTCCAGAATATTCAATGGCTAAAGTTTGAAGTAGGTAACTTATTGTGCCCCATATAGTCCAGAAAATGTTAAACGAATCTATTTATACAGCAACATTTTCTAAATTCTGTCATCAGCAAAATAATTTATCTCACTTTCTAATGTCTATGTCAATAACAATGAATTTGAACTCATCACTAATAAGCCAATCTTCATGCTAAGGTTTATCACTGACACTCGATGCAGCAAAACAAAAGCTAACCGCAAACAGAACAGGATCTACAAGTGTCAGTAATTAAAACACGTATATCTGTGGTGACGTGAACAGCAATCTGTTGCCTCTGCCGCGAAAAATCTCGTTCCAAACATCCGTTTGGCTAATCACCGCCATTCAATCTCTTTGCTTCATCACCAGGGTCTCCCTCTTCATTTTATGCTATATGATGACGGACTTCCGGCTGAGTATTGGCATTAAATCGGATTCTTTCCAACTGAATGATTCTATTTTTGTGAGACATCTCTGATTCTTGTACTCTGACTAGACATAGCTAGTCCGTGATGTGTCGGTAGGAACGTAAATTGGCTTTCTACCTACACCGACTGCTTCGCGGTTTCTCTGCATTGGCATTCATGGTGGGTGGATGGAAAATTCACTTTTTTGCGATATATTTGAGGTTGATGGACTCTGCTAAAAAGGCTATCCAATCTTATGAACAATGTGTGTGATAGATAAATATTACAAGGTGCTAGGTCGTTTTAAATATAGTATATGTATTCTTCGCGAACTTATCCATCTTGAAAAGATGCAAGCTGCTGTCTTAAATGATGAGATATGCAAATATTGAAAAGTCAGTTACATTAAATAAGTAATTTATCGCCTCACTTAAGCACTATTCTGTAAAACTTGTGTATGACTATACCTTCTAGCATAAAGGTCAATTTATTGATGGTTAGTAATATTACCTATGCAAACAATTTGTTCGAGTCGCAATATTAAAAAATTGAATCAGATCTTCTTCGATAAACAACTTTGCATATATGCATAAGTGATGTGTGGACATCTCTAACCTATAAATCAAATTGAGGTAATTAAAGCCAGTGTCAACTTCGGCATTATATGCACAAGTGCAATGAATTAATTAGAACGGAGGTGACGATTTCAGCGAAGTCTTTTAGTACCAGTTCAATGTCATAGACCTACCTACTTAATTGGCATGCTTATTTGCACTTACCTAATGAATGACAATACAGTCACCAAATTATTATTAATATGACGGACAGTTCAAATACATTTAAAGGTCATATTGCATGGAGCTTTTGCATTAGTGGAATGCAAAAATACTTTTTTGTATTATATGCTATAATCCTTTAGGATTAATTAACACCTATTTGGAACATGCACTCTGGTAAGTGAACTCATTGCTAAAGTTAATTTATTTGAGTATGTAAAGGGTGGGCCAAATACAAGTTTTTTTTTAAATGCATTAAAATTAACAAAATAAAATTATTAGTAAGAGCAAACATTTCCATTAATTATGGAACACAACTTCGTTCAAGTGGCTGCCTCGGTTGGCTCCGCAGTAGCGCATTCTTTCTTTTAATATGTTGAGAGAAGATCTTGAAATTTCAGCAACGAAAACAGATATGAAGGAAACAACTTTATATCAATTTATTCCGTTAAAAATTTCCTGTAACAATAATTATAATAAGTATTATATAACAATAAATTAATGATAATTTACTTTAGTATTCTCGTTTTTTTTTAGATTTAATCCCAAGTCCGCCAGTTTCCTAACCCCAATTAAGTACCAACGAAAAAACGCATGGCCTAGTTTTCAGTTTGACAGCTTGTCATTGCACTTTAGGGTGCATTCAGGGCTTTTACTGCTGACGTTGCCAGATCCGTCGCAACACTCCCCCCCCCCCCTAACGTCCTTCTGAGGGCTTACCACATTGTTCAACCGACGGATGTCAAGTACGGCAAGTTTCGTTGCTGGTCTCGTGTACAATCCAGCAGCAGTTTTTACTAGAGCGCTTCTTACTCGGCCATCTGGACTCTTCCTAACTTCAACGACTCTTAGCTAGAACTTCTTTGTACAATATGGTTTCAGCCAACAGTATTTCGTCGTGGGATGGTGAGTTAGTCTTTATTGGATTCCCGTGAACCTTTTCTCTCCAGAAGTGGGCAATATGGATAACCGCAGCAGTAGCCTTTTCCATGTGGAAAATCGCTCAGGTTGAATTAATGGCGTTGATTTGCCAAAGACTTCCTCAGTCACGAGAACTCCAACATACTGCGCACGAAGTTCTTGGTCCGTGGGTGTACAACCTTTTCCATTCATCTGTGGCCAAGCGCTTGGATCTTCTTTACGGAAAGCCGGTCCATTAAGCCACCGACTGTTATTGGAAAAATCTGGGATTTTTTGCCATTTTGTGGCTTCATCCGCCACATTTTCAGCAGTGGGTAACCAACGCCGGTTAGATAAGTCTGTTAGCTCCAAGATTTCGCTAACACGAAAGGCCACGAACTGACTGTAGCGTCGATGATCAGAACGAAGCCAAGACAATACTGTTCGAGAGTCTGACCAGAATATAACCTTTGATATCTTGATGGAGTGAGTTGCGATGGCGCCACTCTTGTTGTAGACCCCAGCAAAACGCAGTCAACGACATACCCATCAGAGCACCTCAAGTAACTAACAGCAGCATAACCATTCTCGCTGGCATCAACGAATGTGTGGAGCTCCATACTGGGGAGACGGCAGAATTCCGACTTAAGGTAGCACCTCGGTATCTTCATAGCCGCCACATCAGGTAATAATCGAAGCCACGTCTTCCATTTCGAATATTGCTCATCATGAATTTGTTAGTCCCATGTGCAACCTGACCGCCATGTCCCTTGAAGAATTACTTTTGCATACATAACATAGAATCCAAGGAGACCAAGCGGGTCGAATATGGTCATGACCAGGCTAAGCACTTCTCTCTTCGTAGGTCGTCGGTTCCCGAGTAGGATATCGTCGTTTCTACATCTTGAATGTGAAGCAATCATCCGCTGTGGACCACCACATACCCAACACCTTCTCCGTAGTCAGTTTGTGATTCCCATTCAGATCCAATGCATCAGTGGTTTGGGCATTCAGCGCATTTAAAACTATTTTGGAATAGTAGTAGCGCATTCTTTCACTCCAATTTTCCAAGACCTTATTGATGGTTTCGGGGGCTGTAGCTCACGGATTGCTTGGATGATATTGGCCACATATCGGCTTTAAGTGCTGGAATCAAATCGCTGCACCGAGCCGGCCAATTGACAGCGCCAAGACGGCTGATAACAGAATTTAGCGGGCAAAAGATCGATTGTGGCATGGGCTATGTGGCATGGACCGCCATCCTGCATGAACCAAAGGTCGTCCAAATCCATATCATGAATTTCAGTAAAAAAAAATTTGTAACGCCCACCATTGGCTAAAACGTTGTTCCCAGCCTCATTTTCAAAGAAAAATTGCAGCCAAATTAGGCATCCCACATAAAACACACTGTCGCAGTTGTATAACAATGCAACCGAAAAAGAAACCCTTATTCACTACCTATGCGCTTGTCCGGCACTAGCTAGGGCTAGACAGCGAGCTCTGGGTAAACCGAGGGGTAAACCCTTCTTCGCATCCCTCGATCAAGTCGCGAAGAAGAACTCATAACCTTTTGGAATTCCACAGGCTGGATCTAAACCACCCTTCGACATACCTCCAACAACTAGGTCAAATGAGTATGTGGTAACAAAACGGCTCTTAGTGCTACTTGGGTTTTTATCTCAACCGCCATTACTACCTACTACCACCACCCCGCAATCCCCACCAAACTGTTACTCTCTGTGGATGCATTGACTTCCAGGATTTTCCGAGCCCCAAATGCGGCACTAGATGGCCCAGGGAATTGTGAGTTTGGCACTTCGAATAACGATTTGTTTTTTTTAATTTCTGTGTGAAATAATTTATTGTGACGAAGCAAAGATAATTAAAATGAAAGGAAAACAAAGGAAGAAGGTCATGTGACCAACGACTAAAAAGAGACACTTTTTGAATTCATTGAAATGAATATTACTTTTGTTGTGCAGCAGTTAACTCTTGTAAATTTCCATGAAAATAAACATATTCGTCGAGAAATCTACTAAAACCAACATCCACAATATTTCATAGCCAAAGCCAATTCGAATAGAATTTTTTTTCATGGCAGGGTACGTAAAATTCTACCTCATGCGAGAGGTGAATACAATTTTCGCAGAGGTTTAAAAAAACTTTAAGAATACCAATTTTTTTTCGTATGCGAAAATTTCAGGCGGATTTGCTCGTATACGAGTTGCGTTATGCGGAATTTGAGAATTGGGGTCCAGGATAGTTATTTAGCCCAATTGACACACGACTTAGTGTGAAACCACTGGGAAAATGTTCCGGGTTTAAGACAATCCGAAAGTTAAATAAAGTTTTAAGGCTGGTGGGCTTTCTCACAGGCCATTGGGACTTGAGATATCATCTTAACAAAATGAATTTGTGCCCGGAGATAGAATATAGGTTGTGTCTTGAGGATGTGGAATCCTCCGAACACATTCTCTGTGATTGCCCGGCACTTCATTGGTTAAGAAAACGTGTCTTCAACAAGGAGATACTTTTACCAGCAGAGCTCAGGAACTCCGCTACTAAGGATATAGTGGCCTTCACTGGTGCAGGGACATAAGGCCCAGGGACATAAAGCCCAATTTTTATTTTTGGGCCTTATGTCCAACTTGAGTGGGACATAAGGCCGAAATTGAATTTGGGCCTTAAGTCCCACCCAAGTGGGACATAAGTTCCAAAATTTTTTTGTCGAAGATGGGACATAACTCCCAAATTTTCGAAGAAATACTATTTAGCAAAACATTCTGGATTTAAATTAGTCTTCGAACAAACAAACTTTAAAAGTAAACAAAAGATATGTTTTTAATTATCTGCCGGCCAAATGGACATATTAATTTATTCTTATTAGCGATTGCTTCTTCGTTTATCTTCGCAAAACAGCTACAACTACACATCTTGCAACGGTTGTAGGATTGAAGTAATATGTTTCTATGACTCTCGAAACAAATACCGCAGGTTATTGTTTGAGAAGAGACATTTTTTAATTTTATTTTCTCAAATTTTATAAGTTCATTTTCTTTTCTAGAATTTTATAAGTTTGTTTTCTTTTCTAGTTTTTGAGAATTTGAGAAAATAAAACTAAAAAAATCGCGCGATTTTGTTAGTTTTATTTTCTCAAATTCTCAAAAACTAGAATTTTATAAGTTTGTTTTCTTTTCTAGTTTTTGAGAATTTTATAAGTTTGTTTTCTTTTCTAGTTTTTGACAAAAAAATCGCGCGATTTTGTTAGTTTTATTTTCTCAAATTGTCAAAACCTAGAATTTTATAAGTTTATTTCCTCTTCTAGAAAATAAAACTAAAAAGTAGCTACTCACATTACATGTTCCGCATGGGATATATTATACACCACAATTAATAATTGCCTGCATTCACAGGATGGACGAACATTAAATATGCTACCAACTTAAAATGTCGTTCTGATTGAGGCAATGTTTCAATTTACTCAGCGATTTTAGATGCCGGGAATTATGGTGTATCCAAATTGGCTTTCTAAAATCGAGTTTTTAAGTAAAACAATTTTTTTATCATACCTCGACATGCCGTAGTTTAACAAAACGTTTTCGTTTGCAAATGATTCCTTTATTTCCAAAAGACTTCGTGGCGGTTTTCGTTTGCATTACTTTTCGCAAACTGTTAGTAACTGTATTTTAGTTGTAAATATAAATCATTTTTAAAACTTTACCAAGACAACCGAGCAAAAAATCTGTTGTTATCGTTATACTTATTTAGTACGTGCTCTTATATCTATCTGAATTATCTAAGCTTATCTAAAGAAATAGGTTGAGTGGGACATAAATCCCAAAAGAAATGCATGGGACTTAAGTCTCATTTGGGTGGGACTTAAGGCCCAAATTGAATTTCGGCGTTATGTCCCATCCAAGTGGGACATAAGCCCCAAAAATAAAAGTTGGGCTTTATGTCCCTGGGCCTTATGTCCCTGCGCCGCCTTCACTAGGGAAGTCACACGTCTCTTAGAATAACCTTATCCCTTCCGATACAATATTTCTTTTAGGTCGCAGTGTCAGCCAAATGGGCAGGGAATTTTATAAACAAAAATAAAATAAAAAAAAAAAAATAGTGTGAAAATATATTTTCTAGACGTCTTGTCATTAAATAAAAATGTATTAGCTTCAGCATCCGTTTCCTTAGTTAAAAAAAGCCTCAATGCTCAATTACTTCTAACATTCCGATTAGAACAACTAGTTCCGTCATATAAATGAATCAGACTTGCCACTCTTTGGAAATTCCAGGAGATAATGAATTCTTTTAATTTTCATTAAATAAAATTATACAAAACCATTTCATTGTCAACTCGATGGCATCATCGTAAATCTAAAGAGGAGCGATCGAACATAACAATTATTCCAAATATGTGTAGGTACTCCGAGATCGTAATTATTTTAATTGTCTCAATAGTCTCACAAGTCATAATCACAAGGAACTTATTCCGAATTCATAATTCACCTGCGTACACATAGGTAAGGTCTACCCAGCGATATTTGAAAGTGGGGCGCGTATCATCACATCACCCCCGGCGCCGCCACCAAGTCACTCTCACGTGATGTTACCTATCTGCCCCACGGACTACAATGATAATCAGCACCGCATGAACTACTCGCTATACTATTCATAGTGCACAGCACTTCAGCAATTTCGTGGTCTATAAAATTATGTGAATGCACTTGAATATTAATTTTTAATTATTGGTTGTGACAGCATTGACATTGGCAATAGAGGTAGACGACTGAGCGCTTAACCTTTCCAAGTGACGGTGATTTTGTGAAGGACTCGTAAAGGAGAAATTCGTGCTATAGGTATACACACTTCTATATTGATGACGTGATAAGATGATTGGTTTCAAAGAAACATAATTCTCAAGCCTTGATTGGTTTAACCCCGATAGTTGGCGGACTGAGGTACACAGCCAAACCAAACAGCAACTTGCAAAATTACAAATCCTCAAGTCAAAGGGCACATGTCGTACACTTGTATACAGACGTAAGATTACACAATGAACGTCTTGCAGTTTGTGCTTCCCTGGATTGGTATATAAAAACGTTAGAAACAACACCGCACCACAACCCACTTTTAAATTGGAAAGATGTTCAGCTTCGCTGTGTAGTGTAGTTGTTTCACAACCTGACTGCTTGGTGTATGCTTTGAGTTTTCAATTGCAAATCTTAACTCACAGTCGCAACTTAAGTGACGAAGATTAGTACATTCGATGACACGTAGCTATATATCTATTTTGAAAGATACTAACCCTTTGTCTCTTTGTAGAGGTTAATTTTACAAAACACAATGCGAAAAAAACATATTTTAAGGGCCATTCACGAATCGAATACTTTAAAAGCATAATCCAAGTGACCTTGTTTTGGCAAAGGTCTTGATCTATATTCCATACAAAATTCAAATTACAATAACACACAACCATTGATGTATAATAATTTATACACTATCTTTCGTTAACATTATTTATTAGGGCTGCCAAAAAATCAAAGAAACAATCGCTCGAGCGATCTGGTAAGCTTAATTAAAAAACAGAAGGAGAAAGAAACAGGCATAACTTAGACGTACTAAATTATAGCGATATTGAATTTGGCTTCGATAAATAAATTTTACAATTAAGTTTTAATTTGTCCATAAATTAACATAGATGTTGATGAATTGCTGGTGAATATAAATTGAGGCGAATTTATTAGTTCACGAAAAATGGTCACACTGACTACAGAAATTAGAACAGAAAATATCAGTACAAAATCAATTATTTACTATTACAAAATGTTTAACTCATTTAAAATCGATCAAGAGAACATTGAACTCTATTGTGATACAATATTAAAGAAACAAAATTGAGAAACGTAATAAGAAGAGCAAATTTCGTAATCCTGTTGGCCATTTTCATCTCATTCATTGTACAGCCTCAATTTAACATACATATTTACATATTTCCATTAAATTTAGTTAAGTGAAAGTATCAAAATTTCCAGTTATACTTATACATAAAATAGCAAAGTCAACTTAAGTGCCATCTAGTTAAATGTCATTTTAGACGTTTCTTAAAATACAATGCTGTTCTCCGTCAAGTGAAAAACTGCTCATGCAATCATAACAAGCCATATATCAGACTAACTCCCAGTTTCACAATGCAAGTTTAAACTACACTTTTTGTTTAAACCTTAAACACAGTTCATTTTGATATTTAAGTTAAACGGTAGTATGCTGGCCCACAAACCAGAGAGATGGTTTGTGATGCTGTAGTTTAAACTTCAGAATTCAGATCACTTGACATGACATAGTGACATTTCAAAGCTGTCAATTGTCAAAAACACAAATATTTGCCGTTATTTTGCGTGTTCTTTAAAAGAAGAAAACACAAAAAAAAAAAAACATTTTGGAAAAGTCGTATGAAAGCTAAGTACCTACTGTACCTACAAACTGCCAAACTCTATTCATTAAATTTGGTTAAACTGCGTTCAATTAAACTAATTTTCAGATTACATTGTAAAACTCGACGAGTTGAACGAGGAGTGATTTGAACATACCCATCAGTAGGAAAATCACCAATCACTCAGAACAAACTGTTGTATTTATGAGACTAGCTATATCCGCCCGTGCCCAGGATTTGCATAGCTGAAATATGTTTTTGTATCAGTACAATGCAATTCCAAATCTTACAACTTCAGTTGTCTTTTCTTTTATGGGAATGGAAGATCCTTTGTCCGATTCCGCTCACATTTTATTAAATACTCGCAGTAAGCATTGAACCTATATTTATCAAATTTCAATGTTAAAGCTGTCAAAAAAGTCAAGATATAGTGCAATTTTTGAGATCTGGACGGTCATAAGAAGCGGAATCTATCTACGTTCACTTTTCACTCCATATAACAAATATATTGTGTAAGTTTCAGCTCAGTGGACCGACTACTTTGCGAAGTACAAAGCATTTGCAATATTTTTACAATACCTAAGATTGCCTAAAAATTTGAGCCCATTCGGTTTGATGGTTTTCGAGATATTTCAATGATTTTTTTTTATAGTAAGTTAGTTTAAGGTTAGTTTTATATGGCAGGTGCAACTCCCCGTTGATCAATTAAAAAACTAAAATAAGCTATCGCAGTACTCTATCCACTATCCCGTATCTGTGGGTCCAGATCTTACTCCCTACAAAGAAACATTACCTCTTTAAGGTTGAAAAACGTTTGCACCCCACTTTCGACCTTACTATACGGTCAACTTGTATAAGAATAAATAGAAAAGTACCTATATTGTTCAGAGAGCAATACAGTAAACAGGAAAATTTATAATCACCCCTATCGTGGAATCAGCCTGTCTCGTATTCTTCTCTGAGAACATCGCACATTTCGTTCTTCTTCTTATTTTTACAAGAATAGAGTTATCGTATACATTATTACATAATAAACACTGGTTTTTATTTAAATCACTTTTGAAACAAACTTTTCATAACCTCCGACGAATGCTGCTACACGGATTTGTGTTCACAAATGAAAGACAGCCGTTTGACAGTGAAACTACCTTTCCCAAAAACGTGTCGATAAGGAAACTTTTCCGGCGGATTCCACGATAGCAGTAGAAGGTGAAAGGGAATCGAATAGGTGAAGTGAAACTCAATTCCGACGGATTCCACGATAGGGGTGAATTTGTATGGAAAAGTAGTTCAAGAAAAAAAGCAGTACTTTGGCCGTGTTCGCAATACGGCAGTACGCAGTTTCAAAATGCAGTACAAATACTGCAATCGGTTTTCGTTTTGTATTTTACAGAATCCCCTGGTTTTTTAGAACCATGCAGCCTAATTGGATTGTATGTGAAATGCCCAACCTAGACTGAAATAGTTTGTTTTAGCTAGTTGCTAGGTCCTTCTTAATAATAAGCAAGAAACAGCGTACCTAAGACTTTCAATGCCAAGTTTTTGTTAACTACTTTACTTGGGCGCAGTAGCGCAGTACTACTGTGCGAGGGATCCCAGGTTCGATCCCCGGAAAAACACAAATTACATCTTAAAGTTTTTTCTACTGCGCCACCTCTCGCGAACGTCTGACAAACATCCGAGAGTACGACTGTCCTGAAAAAGCTTCTCAATTCAGCCGTTCGGACTCTGCATAAAATTGTAGGTACTTTCCATTCGTCCCAAAAATAGAAACTCACACAAAACGAATGGTTGCGAGAAGCTAGGCCTTGGGTGTCTACCGCCTGTTGCGCGGAATATTTATTTATTTTATTTTTTAAGCAGCATCTGAGAAGTAAAGCTCTCTCTTATAGAACGAAGGAGATATTATATAAGACCCTAATCATCCCGATTCTGCTGTATGGTGCAGAAGCATGAACTCAGAAGAAAACCTCCTGGGATGTTTTGAGAGAAAGATTCTTTGAAGATTTAACGACGAGCTTTGTGGGCTATATAGCGCTGTTGACCTGGTCCACAAGCTGATGGATACAAGCTGAGATGGCTGGGGCACGTGTAGCGTATGAACAGCAACACAGCAGCCTGACGAGTCTTTGAGTCCACCCCTGAGCGAAAACGTAGCAGAGAAAGACCCAACCTCCACCAACTTGGTGTGCGCAACTGTAGGGACCGAGCTGGCTGCAGGGGCTTGTTGGCTGACGCCGTGGTCCACCCCAGACTGTAAGCGCCCCCAAAAGTAAAGTAATATAATGGCGGATGACGATTGTTTAAAGATGATGGCTCCATAACTATAGACGAAATATACACGACGCACATTTCGGCTGTATACAGAAATATCTCCATCATTTTAAAGCCAACCTACATATTGAAAGATCAGAAAAAAAAATTGGAGTTTAGTTTGTCGAATGATAATGAAATGGTTGTCTATGGCACTTTAAATATCGGGCTACCAACCCGTGAAGAGTATCTGCCCTAGACACTGCAGCCTTTCATCCTCTGCGATCGCAGGCACGAAGTTCCCAATTGTGTAAGCGCTCTGGCATCTGCTATGGATTGTCTTTAAAACGGAGATTTGGTCTTCCTTGTCTTCTCGAACCTGGGGGCCAGTATTCAAAGATTCTCCTAGCTGGAGCATTATTGTCACAAAGTTCCCAGTTGTCTAGACCAAGCGCTCTGGCATCTGCTATGGTTTGTCTTTAAAACGGAGATTCGGTCTTCCTTGTCTTCTCGAACCTGGGGGCCAGTATTCAAAGATTCTCCTAGCTGGAGCATTATTCTCCATTCGATCGATGTGGCTGAGCCAATGTAGTCAAGTTGTTTTGACTTTTTGGACTACATCCACATCTTGGTGCAGCTCGCGGCTGTATCTACTCCTCTATTCGGCCTCCTCGCACACAGGACCAAAAGTCCGAGAAGTACTTTTCCTAGGAGCCCATTATCGCCCAGTACTCGGCGCCATAAAGCAGAACTGACAGGATAAGGTGCCGGACCGGAAGTCACACTGGTACTTGACGACGTCACACAGTAGGTTGGATTTGGATAGGATCTTATGTCGGAGGGATATGCCTCGATAGTTCTTGGAAGACATAGGATTGACTTTTTTGTAGATGGGGCATCCAGTCATTGCGCATGTTTACTTCCACCCGTACTTGGTTGATGATTGGGAGCATGCTCCCTACCATTATCCGCTGGTAAATTATCAGACCCTGCGGCCTTTTTATATATTGTATAAATCTCTATATAAAAAGCTCTATTATTTGACATGAACACGGAGATATTAAGTCAAAAAATGCCAAAAGAATGTCTAATATATAATATCTGACAATATTTGAATAAACTTTGAAACAAACAACAATAAACGTTCTTTCAAGTCTTCTTGGTAGTGTCAATCACATATCAATCAGGTCTAAGATCTTTAGAAATCACAATATGAACTTCCTCATATGACTTGGCAAGAGCGGCCGGGAGGCGTTTATATTTTTTTTTCGTCGAATATTTTAAGTGAAAAGTAAAAGTTCCGAAAACGTTTTCGCATTCACAATCACAAGGTCAAATGTGGTAATAACTCCCGCAATATCTCAAAGACTCTTGTGTCGAATTCTCTCAAAACTTAAATTATATATGAATATGCGAAATCATTATAAAATTTATAGATATCATCAGCATTTCGAAGGTTATCATTTCATTAACGATTATCACCGGACGGCATTAATTTACATCAACAAGAGGGTTTAACTCTTTTAACCATTGGTGATCGAAAACCAACCAACGGAATGTGATCAACAACGCCGGAAATCGAAAATTATTTTACAACCATATTTAGATTTTGAATTTAATTGCAACACTCACGCGTATTGTTGCCGTTTTATTTATTTTACATTTTGATACAAGTGCCATTTTGCTATTTACTCCACTCCATGATGTACTATACTATACCAATTTCATCTCAACAAAACGAAACAGAAAGTGTTGAAGGCCGGACAGTATTTCGCATCGCATTGTATTTGTAACAGATGGAAACTTCAATCTTTTGGCAAATATGGTCAAATTGTATTTGAATCAACTTGGGCGATTATCGAGAATCTGTGAATGATAGTTGAATGGAACGCTATTTGATTTGATGTTCAATTAAAAGGCGAGTGCTGAGTGTTTTTTTTTTTCGGTGTGGTTAAATATTTGGGATGGAAATAAGTCAAGGTTGACAGGCACCTAAGTTGCAAATTTGTACTTCAGATGGATGGATGAGTGTTTGAGATATTAAGATCTTAAAAGAAACACAGTTTGTTCGCGATGTGATGCTATTTGTTTATCCACAGTCGATTGAGCAATAAAGGTGTAAATGAGTTATGTATATTTGTATAAAATCGATGCAATTAGCGAACAAAAAATACGACAAAATAATCTCAATTAGGTACCTTTACTGTCTAATTTAATATCTACTCGTATTTTTAGTACATTTTGCGAGGAGATGGGCAAATGATCGGTTAATTGTATAGCCCCCCTTCAGTATTTAGAATTACACTTACCTATTTTTCTAGTTTACGGCGTTTTCCTTAAACTTACACATACGCTAAGTTTCCGCATGTTTTTGTTAGATAAAATCTAAAAAATAAGATCCAATTTGGCATATGGGATATGACAGAACAGATTTCCAGAAAAGTATGGAAGTATTTCTTTCGTTTACTATACAATAAACTAAAATTAACCGGAAATTGATCGGAAAATTATAAACTTTTCAAAGGGTAGTTTAGGCCAAAGCGTAACAATCTTTACATATAATAAAACTGTAGGCATTTTCTTTGTCAGCTAAAAACTCGAAAACTACTGGACAGATTTCGATGAAACTTTTTTTAAATGTTCCTTAAGACTGTGAGACTGCTATAGGCTATGTCGTTTATAGCCACGTCCTTAGGAACAGTTTTTAGCCAAAATGTATTTTTTGAAGTGAAAATATATACATACACATATACCTTGCTACGAATGGATGTTTATACTTTTGCGATCGTCAAACAAACACATTCGATAAGGGTTGATTTGTTTTCGCAGTGAGTGCTATGGTCAGTTGTATATTATGTAAGTATGTATATTATGATTGTATGTCCGATTAAGGATGGGGATGGGGTGAGTCGTGCGTGCTGCAGAATGGCATGGGGTATATTAATAATCTTCATAAGAGAAGAGACGTATAATACAAAACAGGTTTCATTTCAGAATTTCATTTGATATGTGGTATGGTAACTGTGTTGGGTTGGGGTAGGTAGTTGTTTGGATTCTATAGGAAGAGGGAAGCAAAGGAAAGGAATGGAAATGCAGTATTACAAAGAGGTACCAAGATCTAGGAGAGGGCTGAATTTTCTTTTTTTTCCTAAAAGCGCGAAAACTACTGGACAGATTTCGATGAAACACTCAAAGTGTAATTTTAAATGAACCAAATATTATTTTGTGAGAGCGGGCAAGGCGAGCACGGGTCCAGCTAGTCTTAAAAATAAATGAATAGATAGCGCAACAGGCCCTAGGCCTAACTTTTTACAACCATTCGATGGTGTGAGGTTTTTTTCCAGAAGAATAGAAGGGACTTACAATTTTATGCCGGCGTTTGCGAGAGATAGCCCAGTGGATAAAAACCTTAAGATGTAAATGGGGTTCAAGTACCTAGTTTAGTAAGTCTGACAGCTGACTGACTTGATGTTTCTGAGTTCTTATTGCCCGCGTTCCATTGACCGGTAGCGGTCTAGCGGTCAATGGAACGCGGCCATTGGCTGGGATTCGTCACGTGAGCAGCTTTCTCTGTTCACGTTTATGGACGGGTAGCCGAGTCACGAATTTCGTGACTGAGTACTAAGTTGACATTTCTATATGGCATTGACGGAGAATTTGTCATTTCAAATTTGCCTTGAGAGAGCACAAAGCTAGTGGATATACCTAACTATAGAGACCCAATATTCCATAGCCGATTGCTCTATATTTTGCTATCAATTGACTTCTATTTTCCGTATTTTTATTTTATAAGTGCGACTTTATTTTCATTGTTTTACATTTTATATAGTCAAGTGGGCGCAGTAGCGCAGTGGTTAGTGTGCTGGACTGTGCGAGGGATCCCAGGTTCGATCCCCGGAAAAACACAAATTACATCTTAAAGTTTTTTCTACTGGCCCACCTCTCGCTAACGTCTGACAAACATCCGAGAGTATACATATAACTGTCATGAAAAAGCTTCTCAATTCAGCCGTTCGGACTCGGCATAAAATTCTAGGTCCCTTGCATTCGTCCCAAAAATAAAAAAACTCACACAAAACGAATGGTTGCGAGAAGCTAGGCCTAGGGTGTCTACCCGCCTGTTGTGCCACCTGGAAGAGACCTACAATTTTATGCCGAGTCCGAACGGCTGAATTGAGGAGCTTTTTCAGGACAGTCGTAATCTCTGATGTTTGACAGACGTTCGCGAGAGGTGGCGCAGTAGAAAAAACTTTAAGATGTAATTTGTGTTTTTCCGGGGATCGAACCTGGGATCCCTCGCACAGTCCAGCACACTAACCACTGCGCTACTGCTTCTTACCCCGAAGAAATTGCGATTGGCGAGAGTAATTCTTCGTTTGATCTCCGCGCTGATATCTTTTTGCAAGCTAATAGTGGAGCCCAGGTAGACAGTCTTTAACTACTTCGAAGTTATATCTGTCCATACAGTGACGTTTTGTTCGAGTCGTCGGTGCTAAGACTCCTTTCTCGTTGACAGGAGTCATTTACAGCCAGACCCATCTTCGTCGCCTCCGTTTCAATACTTGCACTGACATCTCGCTGCGACCTTACGATAATGTCAATATCGTGAGCATATGCATTATGCAAGCAGTTGAAAAGACTTCTGAAAAATTGTACCTCTGATGTCCGCCATTATAGTGTCATGAAATTTAGCCAATCAGTAAACTGCACACTGAACAAAACGGGTCATTCGACGATACTACCAGAAATACTTTGGGCATGTACCTATCACGGACTACATCACGCCATATTAGAGTTTACAAGACCGTCCTCGAGCGCCTATGCCATCAGGGAAAAATGAAGGGACGGAGTCATACCTAGCACGCAATCCATAGCTGTATTTACAGACGGTTCTGAAATGGTCTGGTGTCCAGAGTGTGGCACGGAGTACTCCTCGCCTAACTCACCTAACCTAACCTAATTGTGTTATTAAAAACGTTCTTTGGGGGTAAACGGAATCGCCTACAATTGAATTTCTTTATATAATGGAACATATAACGGAAACCTATTCTCCTATACTCAAAATACAGCAGTCTGTAAAATCTGACCCTTACTCTACTGTAGTTGCGTGTTGTGGAACCATGATTGGAATCAGGCAACTCTGCAAATCAAGTTCACCAAAGCTAAAAACATACCCATTTATATTGTTAATCTGACAAGAAACATTGTCTTCAATGAGTTCCAGAACTTCGAAATCAGCAACGGAAAATGGGCCTAGATGCAATTTCTTCACTTGGACAATTCTCGCCCCATAACATTTTCACATTATACAGTAGTGCTGCATAAATTATATAAAAAAAAAGTTATGCATTTACATTTGAATACATCAAAGGTAAACGAGACGCCCTTAAGCGAGTAATTTATCGCGGAAATTCCATTCAATGATCACGTAATGTATATGCATCGTATTTTTAACCAAAAGGAAATGGAAATCTAAAGACCCCACCCCAACCAATACGGACGACAACTTCGTTGTATATGATTATGTCTGATCTGTAAACAAACGCAATACCCAAGTTAAATATCTTCACATGCGAATTGCATTGCCTATGGATAGTTTCGCATACATAAACTTTACACTTTTTGCGTAGACTTTTCGCTGCGATGTACTTTTGTTACTAACCATCTGTGCCATCTAACCGAAATCGCCTCTTAGTTCGAGACCATATGTATGAAAAGGTCGATAGGACAAGTACTAAAAAATTTCTTCATCAACTGTTTGATTATATTGCAGTTGGCTAACGCAATAAACTGTGCGAAAAGTTGTATCTTTTACAAACTCGTTGCTAATATCTAAACCTTTTACTTCGCACTCATATTGTACCTATCACAACCTCTTAAAGCACTTGGAATTCGTATAGATACTTCTGGAATATAGGTCGCTAGACTTCTTTCACCACCACAAGAGGATGCAATTTCAACTCGAGTGCATCATTTCACCGATTAAAGTGGAACCTATCATCACTCCATATAATTGGAGTACGGCCGGCGCGGCGCATGGCAGCACTTCACTTCATAGAGTGCCAAACCGATACTATTCAGCATGTAAAACAGCTTAAAGCTAACCAAGTATCAAGGTCGTAAAAAATTAATAACTTCAAGCGCCGACAATTGGCTAACAAATTCCAGTTCGACATAATCTTTAGTGCGTACAAACACATCGATCGCTTTGAGGTCATATGCTATCAATCATTGCGCATCTCACTGCACTTGTAACAAACTTATTTGCAGATTGATTAGAGATTTGTCGACATTTAGTGGCTGACAGCGAGATGTCGAAAGATACCTATTTGATAAGATTTCACTTCTATCCATCTTTGTGCTCTATAGAGTTAGTTTGTAAAGGCCAACGATCGGGCTAACGAATTGTTAGTTAAATTAAAAATTATCACCTCTTTGACCATCATGAGTAAAGTAAAAAAAGGAATCTTGCCATGACTGGACTGTGAAGCACACGAACGATCCATATGGCAAGCAAGACCTAGGCTAATGTGGGCACGACAATCACCAGGTAGGTATACCTATATTACTTCATCTGACCGCGTGAGCGCATATATCCAATTGAAATTTTATTGGAGCACGGCGTGCTGTTAAGTGGCCGTAATTCAGTGTGTTGATTAATATTTTTATGTTCCCAATCATTTATTTTAATTTTTTTTTTTTTTTTTTTTTTCATTTTCGAATATTTTGTGAACTTTAGATGGGCGTCCGTCCATTGTCTGGGTTGAGTTTGATAAATTGATTTACATAATTAAAAGTGGACAGGAGACGATTAAAAGAAGCACCTTTGACGGTGAGACCGCAAAGTTAATTGGATACTGTTATAGATTTGAGTCTCCCACGATTATACGTAAGGCTGTTGTAGGATAACCTTGACATAATTGTTGCCATGAGAATACATTCTAATGGAATATAAAGTTTGGTAGGGCAGAACTACATTGACTTGATTTACATTTGAATAAAGCTTGACGGTCTTCTTCCATCTACCCTTATTACCATTAAAATCACATTACAAGCTACAATAGTTTTCTTCGAAAAGGCATTCTTATTCTTATTCTTAAGAGACAAGTTCTTCAGCACATTTTGCGGCAACATGTTAATTCTACTGATACAGAACCACATCTTGCTTACTTAGCCCCGGTGCACACATGCGTCACCGCATTTGCTGCGGCACCGCGCGTCATTATTGCGGCTGCGGGAAAAAAGACTCGCAGGTTTCCTGGAGATCGCTTTTAGTATACATTATTTGTTATTCAGCAGTGCACACATGCGTCATTTTGCCGCTAAGACGCAAAAGCGGTGACGCTGCGGCACCGCGCGTTAAAAAACGGGGTGGAACTGGGCTTTAACCAGTACGCCCCTCCAGTTAGCGCGATATTTGGCTAACTGCCTCTAGTTTCACACTTCAAGTTGGTTGAAGTCCCCGTCCACTTGCGCGCGCCACCCAAGGCGAAGTCTTCCTCTACTACGTTGTCCCTCCCTCCGGGTTGGAATCGAAGACTCTTTGGGCCGAAGCGTTGGTGTCCCTTTGTTCTACATGTCCTAGCCATCTTAGACTACTAATGCGTACTTTTCCGACCAGGTCGATGTCGCTGTACAGCTCGTAGAGTTCGTCGTTAAATCTGCTTCTCCAAAGGAGGTCAACGCAAACAGGACCGTAAGTCACTCGGAGAAGCTTGCGTTTGAAGCGACCAAGGAGATCTTCAGCCGAATTTGATAACGTCCATGATTCTGGCGCTATGAAGCAGGACTGCGATGATGAGTGTCTTATATAGAGTCTCCTTGGTGTATCTCAACAAGGCCTTACTAATCAAATGCCTTCTTAGGCCAAAGGAACAGCGGTTGGCAAGTGTAATTCTTCCTTTGATTTCTGATGTGATGTCATTTTCAGAGCTAATAGCGGAGCCGAGGTATAGACAAAGTCCCGAACTATATACCTCAAAGCTATAGCTGTCAATCGTGACGTTCTGTCGGATTTGTCGATGTTGTGTGTACCTTCTTGTTGACAGCATATATTTTTTGTTTTCCCCTTATTCACCACTAAACCCATTTTTGCCGCCTCTGTACTGATACTTGCAAACGCACCAGTGACAGCTGCCAATGATGACGATGTCGTCAGCGTATGCAATTAGTTGCACAGACTTTTGGAAAATTTTTATTCCTGTATTATTTTCTCAAGAATGATGTTGAAAAAGTTACATGACAGCGCATCACCTTGTCTAAATCCTTTTTTGACTTCAAAAGTCTCGGTGAGATTTATGGAACCTTCATCGTTATTCTGCACAATGTGATAAGTTTGTCAGGGATGTCGAAACTAGACATAGCTCTGTACAGCACGTCTCTATAAATGATGTCATATGCGGCCTTAAGATCGATAAATAGACGGTATCGATTTGCACTTCTTGGGGTTTCTTCAGGATCTGCCGTAGTGTGAATATTTGATCGGTTGTGGACCTACCGGGCATAAAACCACACTGATAGAGACCAATCGGCTCGTTGATGAATGGTTTCAGGCGTTCACACAGTGCAGCAGATATGATCTTATAGGGCTATAGGCGATGTTGAGGAGACTGATCCCTCTATAGTTGGCACAGTTTTGAGGGTCACCTTTCTTGTAGCTGGGGCAAATTATGCTGAGGTTCCATTCATCAGGCATACTTTCCTTTGACCAAATCGTGTTATCTCCCGCTGCCTTAAAAATCTTGGCCGATAAAACGTCTCCTCGATCTGTCAATCTATAAAGCATGGAAATTCGTTGGAAAACATCTCTCTATGTACAGATACGACTAGCAGACCCGCAGACGTTGTCCTGAATGTTGGCTCGTCCATATCGTAACACACCAAACTGAATATTTTATTACAAAAAAAAAAAACATATTGAGGGGTGGTTTTTGTGCTTTTAAGTTATGTGGAAAATCTTAAAAATAAATGTAAAAATCAATGAACCCGATTGCAGCGTCGATCGCATTAAAAAACATAATTTTCACATACAAACTTACCCTTCCCTTCCGCCCTTTTGTTAGAATTTCCCCAAATCGCTTCTAAGCGCTTACTTTGGCCATAAAAGGAGAATCGAGAGCTATAATGGAGGGTCCACTTGAACAACCTAAATACACTCACGACCCATTTAATGGATAAGCGGGCCATCGAAAATGATTAAATGAATGAGAACATTTGTCTCAAAATATCAGCTTCGCTCTTGCCTTTTGGGCTAGACGTTGATTACGAATCAGTCTGAACAAACTGTTTTATATATGAGATTTAAGGATATTTTGGTTTTGTATATAGTTTTACCGCGCATAAAAAAACAATAGAAAGGCTTTTTAAATCGGTTTTAAGAGCAACCAGTAATAAATAGGCGAAACAGAAAAGATTTGAAAGTAAGGACATTCTTTTTATCTGACAAAAAAGGCAATTATATCGAAAACAGCTCAAATCCAACTTAAACTCTATAACAAGACTGCTAATTCAAACAGATTACCTGCAGAAATCTATATATATAAAAATTGAGCCTTAAAATGTTTGTCGCTGATTCACGCTTTAACGCATTTACCGTTCTTAACCAAACTTTCGCACATCTTTGGTATTGGTCCATACATGAATCCTGTGAAGTTTGGTCAAAATTGGACAAAGGGGTGTGGCACCGCCTATACAAAAAAAACATTCACAATCGTATATCTCGAAAACCGCCGAATCAATTGAGCTCAAACTTACAGATGATCTTAGTTATTGTCCCTGAAGTGGTCCTGTGAAGTTTGGTCAAAATTGGACAAAGGGGCGTGGCACCGAACATACAAAAAAAAAAAAAACATTCAAAATCGTAAATCTCGAAAACCACCAAATCGATTGAGCTCAAACTTACAGATGATCTTAGTTATTGGCCCTGAAGTGGTCCTGTGAAGTTTGGTCAAAATTGGACAAAGGGGCGTGGCACCGCCTATACAAAAAAAACATTCAAAATCGTATATATCGAAAACACCAAATCGATTGAGCTCAAACTTACAGATAATCTTAGTTATTGGCCCTGGAGTTGTCCTGTGAAGTTTGGGCAAAATTGGACAAAGGGGCGTGGCACCGAATATACAAAAAAAAAAACATTCAAAATCGTTAATCTCGAAAACCACCCAATCGATTGAGCTCAAACTTACAGATGATCTTAGTTATTGTCCCTGAAGTGGTCCTGTGAAGTTTGGTCAAAATTGAACAAAGGGGCGTGGCACCGAACATCCAAAAAAAAACATTTAAAATCGTATATCTCGAAAACATTATTAGCTAGGACCTAAGCAATACAATTCCTGTGCACGGGCAAAGCCGTGCGGGTACAGCTTTTCGATAGTCTTGGAATTGGAAGCCAAAGTTTTTAAAATTTGTAACATTGATATAAATAATGAAAGTCAATAATATTGTCTAGGCAATAAAATTTCTGAAAAAAAAACAAAAAATGTTTTGTAAGAACCATAGAGCATTACAATTAAAACAGTTTTTCTATTTAACTATTTTGCACTACGAAGTGTGCACGGGCTACGCTAGTAGTAGTTATAAAAGTGTTTATATCTAAAAATTTATCTGGCATACTAAATTTATGTACTAATAAACCCAGTCATTTAAAATTTTTTCTTCAGTACTAATAGCCTTGTGTTCTTAAGCGGAACATTTTTTCCTATTACATATATCCACATAGAGGAACTCTGATTCTATTTCCGATTGAAGTATAGTTTTCCCCGGAAGCAAAGGCCAAAGTTTCTCATTGGACAATGTGATTTCAAAATACCCCTGTACCGGATAGATCTCGACTGACATGCCCTGCACACTTTGCGTGTTCAATCTTCAATTACATAAGTTTTGATTAAGTTTGTATTTTTATGCGCAACCTATTAACAACTTTAAAAACAGCCAAGTTTAATGGGAAGTTGTGTATTATAGCTGCTTAGTTGCACTTTGCGCGATGCCCACTTCAAGAGTGTGCTGCTCTTAAATTTATTGCAAACTTTTGTTCGTGGTCTTACTGTCGGATCGGTCGTCTCGTTTCGTGAATTACTGAAGGTGCATTTCAAGTCAGTAGGTACCATCACTCCCGTTCACTAGGCGAGTAGCCTAATTAAATTGAGACACTTTCAAAAGCGAATTTGACTCTTACAGAACAAACTTGCAAATAGTCACGATTCGATGCAAGTCACAATGTTGTTTCGTAAATCATTATAGCAGATGATCCATTAGAAGCGGTTTCTTATAGAAAGGATAAAGTTTGCTTGATGCCTACGTGAGTCGGACATGTTTCTTCGAAAAATAAACACACATAGGTACACTTTTTATTGATGAAAAATAGTGACAGTCAGAATGAAGTAAGTGCATCATTGTGAGTAATATGTTTTTAGGTCAATCTATATTACATTGGCTATAACTATTCTGTAGGCGCACGGTCACGTATTACGTGATCAAATGTTGGCGGCTTGTGAATACCGCAACCACTTAAAATAGACCCATTGAATTTTATTTTATTTTCGATTATTTATATTTGAGCTGTCAAATCTTAGAAGATATCGTTTTACAAAAATTAACTTTATCCTGAACTGGGTGGACATGCTCTGCTCTTTTTCATTATTTTGGGGTGATATTTCTTAAAAATCTAAAATCGATTTCACTGGGGCATAATTTCACAAAAAAACAAAAAACAAAAAACAAAACTTTGTTGTTGCTTACTACATTGCTTTTTTGGAGAGTTTTTTTCATTTTTTTTTTTTTTTGCCTTTTTTCATTGGGGCCTAATTTCATGGAGCCGCTCTGCTCATTCCATTCCATTTCCCGAATGCTTCGTCGAATGAGTTTGCTTTTTTTTTACTAAATAATACAGGGTTTTTCAATAAGAGCGCTACAAAAGTTTTTTTAAATAAAACAAAAACGGTTTTGGATATTAATGAAATTCTTTATTTCTGTGAAAGTATGTTCGATGGCATTATGTATGGAACTCGATTTCTTTTGCATGGCCACCATGGGCACGCTTGCAGAAGTCCAGACGCTGAACCCAATTGTCGACGGTTTTCAAGCACAAATTGGCCGATACTGCTGCAATTTCACGTTCGATATTCGTACGTGTAGTATCGGCACTGTGCGATGCCAACACTTGACTATATAAATTGTAAAACAATGAAAATAAAGTCGCACTTATAAAATAAAAATACGAAAAATAGAAGTCAATTGATAGAAAAATATAAAGCAATCGACTATGAAATATTGGGTCTCTACAGTACGAAGTTCATCATTTGGGCTTTCTTCAACTGAAGCCACAGCGACAGCAATATTCTCGACACTACGGGCACTTCTTTGTCTCACTGGCACGGGAACATTTTGTACTGTGCATGTGGATTCAAATTTTTCCACTAGACGCTCAATTGTTGATCTGCTAGGACGATTATGACGACCATAAATTGGACGTAGCGCTCTTAACGTTGAGGCCACTGACTCCGAATTTCGGTAGTAAATTTTAATAATTTCGACTCGTTGTTGGCTCGTATATCGTTCCATCATGAAATGGCAAACCTTACTGAAGAGAAATGTCAAGAAATTCGGCGTCGTTTGCTGTCCCTGTCGCTCTACTTTTGTAGCGTCCCTATTGAAAAACCCCGTATAAAATTTCATGCAGTCATGAAGGGAACGTGCCTAATATTAAATGAGTTTTAAAGAATGAGTTAAAAACGTCCTGACCAATAAAATAAACACTATTACCGAAAAAACTCAGATTTACACATCCACCCTTGCACCCAAGGTACGAACATTGTGTCTCTCAAAATATTAATTTAAACTCGTACTAGCCATGCCCGACTTGGCTGTCGGAGGTCATCACCGGCAATGGCTGAGAAGTTCCGAAGATAGCCCCTATACTCCCGTTTCCCCTTTCCCCATCCTAACTAACCTATACTGATCCGGAGGATGTAGCCGGTTCAATGTTGAATGTATTTTAAAATCGGCCAAATACCACCCCTTTACCTCCCCCGGTCACCAATATAGTCCTTACGTAACCTGAACTGTTCCGAAAGCCCTACAGCCACGTAGTTTGTTTTATGCATATCCATTCCCTTCGTCAAATTCAACTACGCCATAAGACCATGTACAAAGTGCATTCTAAATACCCGTCGTGCGAGTATTAATATTCTATTGGAACGCAATATAAAACTAACCCTAACCACAACTGCAATCGAGAAAACAATTTTTTTTTCACACTTGGCCACATAAGATCTATTTTCAATTTATTATATCTCATCCTGTGAATGGAACAGAAAAATGCGTTTTAGCTCAAAATACTCGGTGAAGTATTGCCTAAAAGCATTTCTTAATGCTAAATACATAGATTTATGAGTATAATGGCAAGTTAAGCGTAGTAAGGTCGAAATAGTCGAAATTTGCACTCCTTTTTTTTATCCCTTATAATACCAATTTTGAAAAACGATGAATGAGTTATGTAAAAATGTTGGCTTATCTATCAACATAGAAACTTTCAAGTTCATACGGCTAAAGGTTCGTGAGACCCCCCTAACGCGGTGCGACCCTTTTACTCCTCACCAATTCTCACCTACCCTACGGCCTAATTTGGCCACACATCTATAAATCAGAAAAAAAAATCATGAAAATCGGACAAATGGTTCTTGTTTCTTGAGTTATGTATCTTATAAAGTAGTATGGATGGATGTATCTGCATCCTCTATTCTATACAATCCAATCACAAACAAGAGATACAATCCTTAAGTAAATGACTGTCCAGTGTACATATCAGTCAACGAAGGCATCTAATTTACAAAGCGGATCTCGCACATATGCACATTATGTTTTCATCGATTTTGTAACCACGATTAAATTAAAGAATTAATTAGAATTTCTGCCAAATCCAATAAATCAACGTCCACCTACGATAAGAATTAACACAATAAACATTAAAGTTTTATTGACCTTAATAGACTGTGGAAATGTGCGCGGTTAGGTCAGGGAGCTGTTTCAGTCAATATAGTGTAGTGATGTGTTAATTTTTCTTTCATATATTTGAACTATATGCAAAAAAATTTAAAAAAAAAAATTACACCTGTGAATGGCAATTTAGAAGGCTCATCTTAATTGGTGACACCACAGAGACCTGTTCAAAATTTGAGTTGGTCAATTTTTATTTTGACACTATAGCTAAGGTCAAAAAACATCCGCATTCGCAATTTTAGCTTAAAATGTTTTCTCATTATCATCAATTTGCTCGTGTTCTTTTGACTTTGATAGTTATGATGTTATCCGGTTTCCAATAAGATATTAGTCTTTGTATAGACGACGACACGCATGGTATCAATTTGATCTTGCAGATTGTGGAATTGAAAACGCAATCTTTTTGAAGGAGATATTTGTTTAATCTTTTTATTATTTTATTGATATTTTCAATTAAGTTGTTATCTGTCTGTTTGCGTAATCGGTCTTAAAATCGAACGTGGAGACTCTTCTTGTACGATATATATCTTATACGAAATCTCGCGGAATTTTACTAAATCCCGTTCCCGTATGTGACATTTCGCAACCAAAGGTTAGAGAAAAAATGTTCTCTATTTATGGAAAATCTTACATAATTTAATCCAATACATTTTTGTTGGTTTTACTCTTAAACGGAGTATCACAAACCAGTAAGAACTAGACCACCGACTTCCCGTGCACCTACCCGATTCTCACCGGAAAAAATTACCCCGTCTGTGAATACGTGTAAGTGTCAAAATTAATGGCGGCAATGATTTTCCATATGGGCCTAGAATTTTTAAAGTATGCGTGCGTTAATGGCGCTCCTTTGATTTTGTACAGCACCAATACATGAAAAATCCTACGCCCGCCGGCAGCTTGTAGGCGAATTCCGTTATATGGGAGGAGTCGACGGTCTATTCTTACTGGTTTGTGCGGAGTATGTTGAGTTCTACATGAGCGAGGTAATTACTTCTTGCTGGCATCTGACAATACTGCCCTTTCGTTTCTGAGTTTTTGCTGGCAAACCTTATTTTCTTTTACTTTCTAAATCTTTAATAAGATTTCTCAAATAAACTTCTGTATTAAAAGCGTGCAAGTGCAACTATATGATAACAGAGTACACTCGAAAATGAAATCCGGAATGGAAAAACGCTTCTAAAAGACAACTCCGAACAGCCCATATTGTAACATTTTTGAGTCTTTTGTTTTTTTCTCTTCGGATCATATTCAGAGTGTCCAATAGAAAAGAACAAAAATATGACTGTATTCTACATATTTCTAAACAGTTCCCGCACTTTTCTTCGTTTTTTCAAACTTGATATTTTACAAATTTGACTGAGACAAGTACAAGAACTGTCATCGTCATCCACTAAACTGCGAAATGTTAATGTTGACACCTAGTTTCATAATTGCAATGTCAAAGCAAACATAAAGCCCTATCTAACTTTTGCTTTTATAGAATTTGGGAGACCACAAAGTCCTCGTATACCTGTCGATTATGACCTTTCGCCCCGCAGCAAAGCCAATTATCCTGAGTCTGTTTCCGTAGGTGTTGTCGTGCAGGCTGTGCTTTCCGACTGTATAGAACAAAAGATGCACTTCTTTTCTATCCTGGCGTTGAAGTTACTAATAACGTCAGTGAAATCGTACTTTGGGCACTTATCTTCTGTCTTCCGTCGAGAAGCTCGTAACCCGTACTTTGCTGCGTCATTATTCTCATCTGTGGGATCGTGTAGCATTAGACTTAAAGACCTGCCCACTGCCAACCGCTGTTTGTTTAGCCTAAGAAGGCAATTGAGTAGTAAGGCCTTGTTAAGAAACACAAAAGGAGCTCTATATAAGACCCTAAACCCTAATCATTCCAGTCCTGCTCTATGGACGTTAGCAAAGGCAGACTCAACTAGGGCGTGACACAACGAATAAACAAAACATTGTCATCCCTATAGATAGCCAAGCCATCGACTCGGCTACCATATCCTTCAAAATAGTACAGAACTGTCGGAATGAGCTTGCCTGTCTGAGCGAACGTTTCAGGGCCACACTTCTCTGGATTCCAGGGCATAGTGACATCACATGCAATGAGTACGCGGATGAGCTGGCCACTACATGCCTCGCTCTCAACGAGGGTTCACATTCCGCTAGGAGCGGTTAACGGACAAATATATTCACATTTTCTGAAAGAAAGCCAATCTCTGATGATCGGGATTGATAAACTGAGTCATATCAAGACAGATATGGCCTACCTACGATCAAAATAGAACAAAGAACCTAATAAACAGCACCCGCCCAGATATCGCCAGAATCACGGCAATAACCACTGGGCATTGGCCAATTGGAGACCATGCGGCCAAACTATATAGGTATCCCATACAACCCTCACTGCCGCCGTTGCGGAAATACAAACGAGAAAGAAACTCTCTCTCATTTCCTTCGCAAATGTCCAGCTCTATACCAAGAGCCAGACTGCGCGCACTGATCGAACCATTCTTTGACGACCTTAACTACATCTCGGGTAAAGGGACACAGGATCTTATCCGTTTTCCCAATTCTACAGGTTAGTTATAGGCACTGGCTGGACCACATCCTTAACAATCATCACAAAGTAGGTCACACAAGGCGTGGTAACAAAACGGCACACCCTAGTGCTACTTGGGTTCAAAGGCATGAACCACCACTTCTACCTATTAGTCGACTAATATGGCTATAGGGCATGTAGAGGGAATGGACACCAAAGCTCCGGCCCGAAGGGTCCTCAAGAGACCTACCTCAACCAACTTGGAGTGCGCAACTGAAGGCGGTTAGCCAAAGATGGGACTAATTGGATTGTAGTGCCACCTAAGTAAGTAAGATTTAAGGACGCCTATAAGCCATCCAAATAAATGCTGACCTTTCTATGCAGCAGTCGTCGTGGAAGATTACACAGTTCTTCATCTTTCTTGGGCTTTTACTATTCCATCTTATTATGGATGACTGTAACATCGGCTTTGTACCTGTTTAAGAAATCAACATTCAAAGAGCAGATTCGAAGCTCGTTAATATTTGGATCATTCATATCCGAGCCTTGTCGTTGTATATAACAACCCTTGCCGATAGAGCATTATAGTTTTGCTATTTTCTTTGCGTTCAAGACTCGCTCTTATAAGTTTAGAAAGTCGAGCCCGGATGGACAGCTGAATAACTAGTCGAAAATTAGACTTCTAGATAGCGCTTTCTACTTAAACAGAAATGGCATAAAATTCCCTTTTCAATAAAGATAGAATCATATGCTCATTGCTAGTGCAACCGGAAATATGCTCTAAAAAAGGTGTTTTATGCTCTAAAAACTATTAAAAGGTGGTTAAATCGAAAAAAAAACAAACCCGTATTTTTTTTAATTCTTTTTTAAAAGTACAACTATTCAAAACCACCTGTTAAGATACACTGGTCCGCGATTGTGATAAGAACTATTGTTTGCGATGTCGCGTGCCTGTTTAGAATGCACTTGCAGATGCGCAGCTTTCCATTTTCTTATATACCCAGTCGCTTTTTATATACATAAACAGTATTCCTGGCGTCATTCTCATGGCCGGAATTTTGCGGGGCATATTTAGCCTGAGTTTTCCTGTAGGATTGGTCAGGCTGGTCAGGCTCGATTTTGAGACAGCTTGGTCATTCTATTATCAGGAGGACTGAACTTGGTGTCAAAGCTAAGTTGTCAGTCTTTAATTCGGTGTTTGTTCCAACTCTTACCTATGGTCATGAGGTTTGGGTAATGACCGAAAGAATAAGATCGCGGATACAAGCTGCCGAAATGAGATTTCTTCGTAGTATTGCTGGTGTGACCCGTGGAGATCGCATCAGAAATACCAGAATACGTGAGGAACTCAATGTCGAGCAGCTACTTCTCCGGACGGAGCGGTCCATGCTTCGGTGGTTTGGTCATATAAAACGTATGTCCCCGACCAGGATCCCACGACGTGCTATGGAATCTGTACCATCGGGCAGGCGTCCCCTAGGTAGACCCAGGATGAGATGGTTAAATCAAATTCATAATCTCTCCTCTACCCGTATGGGGATTGCCCTTGATGATTTGGAGTCGATGGCGGAGGATCGAGAGCTATGGAGGGTCCACTTGAGCAACCTAGACCCGCGACCCACTTAATGGATAAGCGGGATATTGAAAATGAATGAATGAATGAATATTTAGCCTTACAAAAAAATTAAGGGCCCAACCTATAGAATTCGTCGCGTCCGTTGCGGCAACGTATTCGACTGACAGTTTGATAGAATACACAGCAACTTATGGATGCGACGGATAAAATAGGTTAGTTAGTGGAAATATTTATGTAGATAATGAGAGAAACTGTGAAATGCTCCGGAGTGCAGATAACAGTTAAATCAAAATAGTTTTGTGGATATTTTCGAATTTAATAAATTGCAAATTGTTTTAAAGATTCCAAGTGCTGACAATGTCGACGGATTCTATGGGACTGTTCGTTCCGTCGAATACGTCAATCAGTCGACGCAACGGACGCGACGGATTCTATGGGTTGTGTTCTTTAGATATAAACAGAAATATAATTTCACTTTTGCTGCTGTGTATATGTTATGTACATGCCACAAGGCGATACGCACTGTGCACTTAGGGCACCAAGTGACAAAGAACAGAAACTGAAACAGAACAGAAAGTTTGTTCGTTCTGTTGTAAATTCTGGTTCTGTTTATGTTACTCGCTCAGCTACACAAAACTAAAACAGATCCAGAAAAAGATGGCTGCCGTCTATTCTGTCAAAGGCTATCATGAAATGATGTCCACTAAAAACATTTTGTTCGTCTAGTAGTCGAATTTGCAACTCAAACTACCTAAAGCAGGTAGCCAGATGACAGATGCAGAAAAATGCAAACAAAAATAAACCTCCCTCTCCCACGATAAATTGCATTTCTGTCGCTGGCAGCAACAGACACAATCAAAACAGATTTCTTTACGTTCTGTCGTCAAACAGCCATTTTTTCTGTCAGTAAATTCTGTTGCTGAAATGTTCTGTTCCTAATTCTGTTTCTGTTGCAAATGTATGGGATTCTGTTTTTGTTCCTGTTCCTCTTCTTTGTCATTTCGTGCCTTTACACACATATTCAGTTGCATATTATGCACAAACAGAAAGTAGGAATCCTGACGCTATGGCCCTAGTTATAGCTATCATTGAAATGCATCATTGGAACAAATCAGTGGAATGGTGGTTTCATTTTTTTGACAAGTCGGTTATAGCAATCATTGAAAAATTTCTGTCAGTGAAAGAACCTGTCAGTGACTTTTCAACAAACGAGTATAGCTTTTGAGGTTAGAGTTAATCATTGAAAGCAAAACTGACAGCTAGGAATAGGAAGAGAATCGAACACATCAGTGAAACGATTGGGTTTCAAATTGGAGAAACGAGAATCAGCTGTTCATTGAAATCGATTTCGATCAGTGAAATATTAAAATTGAATTTAAAGAAAAGTTTTAGTCAGAATTAAGTAATTTGTTTCGTAAAAAAATTTCACAATTGATTACCTTTATTTTGATACCAATTAAAGCCAATATTGTTTGATTAATCGTCTTAAAATCGGAAAACAAAATTTTCAATGATGCATTTCAATGATACCTATAACTAGGGCCTATCATATTAGGCTTTCGAAAAAAAAAAAATTTATTGTCAAAAAAGTGTGATTGGATTGACTTATGGCTTTTTTCTATATTTTCATACAAACAACTCATAAAAAAGAAGTCAAAAATTAAAAAAATATGACTAAAATTCTAAAATATGCCAAAAATATGCTCTAAAAAGTGAAATATTTATTCAAATTTCTAAAACGACCTCCCAAAAAAAAACATGCTCTTCCATGATTCCGGTTGCCCTACTCATTACCATTACTCTAATCATTAATCATTTTAAGGTTCTGTAGCTTAAAAAAGAAACACCCCATACAATTGCTTAGAGACTCAACGTTCTTAAAGCCCACATGCGTTTTCTCATAAATACACTTCGCCTATAGCAACAGCATCTTTTGAAACTCTTTTCCGCGAAAATCCGGAAAAAAACGTAACCCATTTGAGCTGTGTTCCAAGATTTAGAATGTTTTCCATTACAAAATGCAAATAGCAAAAACACTAACCATCTGCCCAGCAAATCAATTAGCATAATCAATTTATTTAAATAAAGCAAGCGAAATAAAACAACAACTGAAGCTTCTTCATACAATCGTAACATCTCTGTAATTTTTTGTATTCCTGTCACTAAAGTCGGACTGAAGCCGGTCTTCCCTCATAAATGTTACCCAAAGCGAAACACTACATCTTGTCAGTTTCATCTTTATCGAAAGGTTAATAGAGTTGATTTTTTTGTTGTTGTTCTCAAATTAAAGAACAAGAAGAAACCATTAAAATGGTGCTAGGCAGTACCAACCGGATTCGTATTTATGCCATACACAGTTTTGGAAATGTTTGTAAAAAAGATGTTATTTTTAAACACTCTACGTCAAATTCCGTCTAATGGCATACAATTAAAATTCACCGGTACCAAAGATTCTATCGAAATTATTGGTCTCGATAGTCGATGATATAATGGCATGGACTATGTATTTGTATTAATAATGCCTGCGAGTGCCATTATTGGCATAACAAGAATCTCTGAATCGCCATTATCTTCATCAGTCATTTGGTATTCTACTTGACCATACCTAAAGCTATTTCAAGTGGACTAAGATACGCTTAAGATAGTCATGTGACGTGCTGCAATCGATTTGTTGCCGGAACTGAGCCGTGTGGTATTTTGTTTTCCTTATAAAATGACCAGACAATACTCATTAAATATACATATATGAATCCATTCAAGATACGTATAACACGTTATTCTGACTAAACTGAAGTTTGGCTAGGAGATTTTTATTCGACTTCCACGGAAAGTCCTTGAGTTTTGTTTCACTTTCGTTGAGTAGTTCACGCCTGGCAATCAATATCTATATCAGCATTTTGTATATAGCAACTTAACGCTTGAATATGAAATCGATATTTTATTATCGAACAGCTAAAGGCTATTTTCTTAAAGCCGTCGATTTTTTTTTTGCATTCATACAAGAAGGTAACTACTAACTTATGAATCGGTGCTTGTCACAAGATTTTGTATCAATATCTTTGGTTTTGATGAGGTGCATATTAATTTCTATAAATTTAAATAGGCGAATGGAAGTTTGAGAAAGGTTTGTCTTTTTGATGGTGGCGCTACAAACTGAGGCAACGAGAAAACAGCAATATGACGAGAGAGATTCTTTGTTTCAGCTACAGGCTTACTTGATATAAAAAACAAAATTGTGCAGGCGAATGGAAAGGAACCTTCGTGAAAAGGACGCTTTGTATTGGTATAGTTTTTCTCTGCTCATATTGTTGAAACTTTATCCATATTCTTATGTTATGTACATTGCACGTTGTACTGTACAGGCTGAAGTACAATGTGCATGTGAATTGATAAAATTTTCCAGAAAGTTAAAAGAACTATTTTTCCCTTTTTCTCCAAGAGTCTGACAGTGTTCTGCCGAAAAAGTGTAGTGCTTAATAACGGCGGTTAAATTTGTAGAAGATGGTCAGCGGCATATTATAAAATTTTCGTCACACCAAAATGTGCTTAAATTAATGGCTTCTAAAAAGGCACAAGGTATAGGAAGGGTATTTATATGATAGACTTTTTAGGCAAGGGATTAATTGCAGGGCGTTAGGCAATAATGCCCAAGGAAATAGCACCCAAATCAATTTGGAAACAAAAAACTCGTACAATTTGTTGTTGCAAAATTTTTCATCATTTTGGGTGTTATTTCCTTTCCAGGGTTCGTTTTTTTGACAAGCAGTAAAGCCCAAAATAGTAAGTGGAAGTACATAGACGGTGGAATACGTATTAAACTGCAAATTATTTTTGGGCTTTATTTCCATCTTGTTGTTTTTTTGGGCGTTATTTCCAAATTGATTTGGGTGCTATTTCCTTGGGCGTTATTGCCTAACGCCGACCCCTATATCCAGCATAATGACACTATCTGCAAAAGCCGTGAAACTGTCGACGTTCTTTTTGCAAAGTTTAATAATCGGGTTGGTGATGAAATCTCCTTTTCCAAAATCCTCTTTCCAAAATCCCCTGTGCTGAAATCACTTACTCCAAAATACCCTAAGGGAAAATCCCCAGGGACAAAATCCAAAATAGTGGGTAAGCTCATCAGTATTAAGTTAAGTTAATTTAAGTTAATGGTACTTTATTAAATCATGAATATTACATTAATTGCATACAAATTGTACATTTAAGCATGGCCTAGTCGTCTGCCGAGATTTGACAACAAATTTAACAATTTGTTTACACACAATTTTGCTGAAGTAGTGTACATTTAAAAGTGTTCATCCAAAATTCCTTTTCTATAATTAAGAGCGTTTTCTATAATTAATTTTCACAGTACGAAGCAAGTGTAGTCCAATTACGACTGTCGTTAAGAATATTTTTTAATTCTTCCAATATCAGTGATTACGCCGGATTTCCTTCATAATGGGGCAGGATCATGTCTTCATTTTCGCCAGTGTTATACAAGCTGCAGCGATACGGAAGATCATCCCGATGTGACATCCAATTGAGCTTGAGTAGTTCTCCTTGCGCTCGAATTACCAATGATATTTGGGCAGTATTGAGGTTAAGGTTCAGATAGGTCATGTGTTGATGCTGGAGTTGTTTATATAAATGGCGTGAGCTTGAGCTTTCCGCTTGGCTAACATTATCAATTCTTATGGCCTGTTCAACCTCAAATATAAATTTTTGTGCAACCGTCTGTCAGTCTAAAATATTGCCTGATATTATATTGTGTGGCGATGGTTTCCCAGTCCTTGAAGAAAAGAGTTTTTCTTCTTACTGCTTTCCGCACTAGTATTTATGTGAGTCTTGTATCGTCTTCTAAATTCAAAGCCTTTATAACAAAGCTCATATTCAACTTGAGGCTGTATACAAGAAGTGGCGCTATAGCGCTCTCAATTTGTAGCAGATAGTTTGGCGTGTTCGATGGAAGCCGAAACAGTTTTTTCAAGAAGAAACGCAGTAACTTTTCCACTTCATCGTACTATTTCCCTCCCCTGCGCACCGTAGCACATTATCGATCGCATAACAGCTTCAAAGACTTTCATTTTCGCTGGTATTCCGATCCTCGAATTGGTCATAAGGTTTTTCCACGTATAATTGATAGCTTTCTTTGCATCGGAGTGCTTGAGTGCGAAATGTTTTTTCAGTGAAAGGTCGTGATTTAGGGTTATTCCTAGATATTTAAACGTCTTGACAACCTCCACTTCATCCCCGCCATATTTCCATTTTTCATTCCTTGCAAATCATCCTGTGCCTTTCCTAAAGATCAGAACTTTTGACTTTGCTGTGTTTATTTGCAGGTCGTTTAGCTTGCAGTAGTTTTCTAGCTTATTTATCATTAGCTGTAATGAGCTCGGTGATTCTGCTAGAAGGACGATATCATCTGCAAATAATAAAGTTGTAATTCTCACTCCTTCTACTTCGATTACAGCGGGTATGAAATCTGTGATGTCGTCCAAAAAGAGTGAGAATAATAAAGGGCTTAGAAGACATCCTTGTCTTACTCCACATTTTATTTAAAACGAGCCCGAAAGCTCCTTACCATTCCATATCACTGATTCATTTTTTTCCATATAAAAAAGTTGAAGATACCCCGATCCGCGACAGTTTATAAAACAGGCAGTTTCGATGAAAAACGCGTAAAGTTTTTTGCCTTTATTTAGGTAGCCTTCCGCTATACTTGTAAGGTTAAAAATTTGGTCCACTGTAGAGAAACCTTCTCTAAATCCTGCCTGAAACTGGCTCAACTTATTATTCTCTTTTACCCATTTTGTTAGCCTTGAATTCATTAGACCCATGAGAATTTTAGTTTCTGTATTCATGAACGATATGCCTCTGTAGTTAGCCGCATCATTCGGATCACCTTTTTTAAAAATTGGGAATATATATACTAGAGAAGAACGATAGCAATTCTGCGGCGGACCTACCGACTGGCTTCTTACTTATCGACTGCATCAAGTTTCCAAGCACTCGCAGATCTGCCTATTGAGAGGGACTCCAATATTTCCCCTCTACAATAAAAAAACCATTCCAGACCAACAAAACCAGCTGATCACAAAAGGAATGCAAAATCATTGCAAACCACGTGATCACAAAAGGATACAAAACCATAGCAGATGCACCCCAACCAAACCAGTTGATCACAAAGGAATGCAAAACCATTGCAAACCAGATTGTTGGAGCACAACACACACACACACACACACAGTGCACAGTGCACAGTGCAACTACCCCTAACGTAGCCACACACTCTAACATATATATAGTTTAATGCGTCTAAAAGCTTTTCAAGAAATTTTATTGAGGCATTTTGAAAAAAATTCGTATGGTATCCTATCTTCGCCTGGGGCTTTGTTTCGTTTGGATTTCCTCAGGACATCAAATAGTTCTTCCATTTCAAACGCTGTATCCAGAATATCATCGTGCACATCTGGCATCGCATATTGATATGTATTTCATAATGAAATAAGCCCTTAATTTTCATTAGAAAATAAGGCAAAAAAAAGTAAATAACACCCCACATTTTATTAAAAATCTTTGGGGGTCTTTTCATTGGGGCTTTATTTCGCAGAGCCGCACTATTTACCCAATGTTTACCGATACTATGGAATCTAAATCACAAAGTGACTGTGAACCACTATTTTCATTTGTGGCCACAGAAAGATCGATGCTAAAATCACTATTAACTCATTCAGCAACTACTGAGGCATTTAAATACAATATTGGTCAAGCTTTTCGTGAAATAAAGCACAAAACTATCGAAAATGTAGATACTGCAAAATCCGGCTTAAAGGGTGCTATAGTTACTGCGCGGTACCAATAATCATTTTTAGTGTCCAGGCTAAGTTAAACGAAGTCACCAATAGCGAAAATGTCCATATAAAATTATCGATTGCGACCGTCAAATATTTAAGTTAAAGGTTAAAGGACGGTTTTTACTTTGTAACAACATTGTTGCCTAAGTTTTCACAGCCGCTGTTAAGAAAACGCTTAGCTTATTTCCACTTGTGCGGCTTAAAAATTTAAATACAAAAATGAATTACCTTAGTTTAATCGCTTGCAGCGATGCGATAGTTTACAAAAGAAAGAGGTTATGATAAATGTTGCACATCTCGCGCATAAAAAAATGCATTTACGTTACATAGTGTACTTTTGTTTAAGGTTGAAATCTAATGATGGTTGGGTAGTTCGCAGGTAGATGGCGCTAACATACCGCCCCCAGTAAGCTGACTGCAACCCGCATCTGTCTTACTCCTTTCCTCGTCTCTACCGGTAACATCCAAGACCGGCAATTTAGCGACAGGTCTCTCATAGAGACCGCTTTTTGTTTGCACCTTTGCTCGGCGTACCTGTCCATCCTTTGCCACGACCACATCCACAACAAGCCCTTCAGGCCAACAGTTTCTTGGCATTTCGTTGTCTACTATGACCACTAAATTACCCTTACAAATTGGCTTTTCCTTGCTGAACCATTTCGATCTGCGGTTTAAAGTTGGTAGAAACGCTTTTACCCACTTCTTCCAAAACATGTCTGCTAGTATTTGTGATTGTTTCCAACTTTTTCTAAAGTCTAAAACTTTCGGGTCACAAGGTGGTCTCGATCCATTGGAAGTCCCAAGGTGGAAGTGGTTTGACGTAAGCGCTTCATCATCAGCTGAATCTAGGGATACGAATGTTATGTTAGGTTAGGTTAGGTTGAGTATCGTGTGAGTTCATCACATTGGACTAGGCACCATATTGGGCCCATCGCCATCCCTGGGGAACCTTAACCACTTCGCCCAAACAATTAATTTCCCTACAAAACCTGAGAATTGTTTATACGAATGTTAATGGCCTTGAATTTATAACGTGTTCAACCTCAATAAGTGCGCCTTGCAACGTTTCGTCCCCGATTTTTCTCGAAGGTAGAAGACGGTTTTACAGATCCGCACCCCGAAAATTTGTCCGACGACGCGTAATGGAATTTCTAAAACACATGATGAAAGAATCTGTTGTGCAGCTATGAACTACCTCTATATGTACCGCTCGAACTGTTAAGCACGTGAAAAGTGCACCCCTGGCGCTCAATAAAATGAAGGAAAGCAAAGTAAAGTAGACGTATGCATAAAGTAGTATAAACTGGAAGGTATATTTTTGTGTATGGATTGAACGTTTTTTCCAGTATGGTCGCGTAAATCGAAACCCTTTTTCAATACGTCCCCTCATGCGGTTCGACTAGATTTTACTTTAAAAACGTGAACATTTTTTGTATTATGTTTTTAAATATCCAAAGTTTATATTTGTTGTTTTCACGTTTTTAAAAGTAAAATCTAGCCAAGCCGCATGAGGCGACGTATTAAAGCAGATTTTCTGTGCGATATTCGCCTGTAAATGCTAATCGAGTTCGTCACGAATGAGGGGACGTATTTAAGTACACCATCAACCAGAAAGGTGTCAATATTAAATATACTGCCAAGCCAAGTGACTTCTCTTTGGGATAAATACCTAGTGTCAATATCTGAAGTGTCAAGTAGAGTGCAACGTCATATTATTCTATTACTAAATAAACTCTTTATACTATAATTTTGTCTTCTAAATATACAAAAGTTAAGGCTCGTAAAATTAACATAAAAAAATAATGACGTAATCATCTAACTTTATTTTAATGACATAGAAAACCGTTTCGGTTTCACTGTTATATATAATCAATTTTTATATGCGAACATATTGTATACCCATGCCCGTAGGTACTCAAGTTATCGTTATAATTTAAATGATTTTTTTAATTATGATAAATGAAGAATTATACCATTAATCATATACCATAGATGTATAAATTAATATAATATGTGTAAAATAAATGATAAGCTTAAGAAAATCATTAATTGTCGATGAACAGTGAAATTGTGCATTTCTTTCTTTCTCTTAACGATTCATGATTAAGATCTTTAACAAAAGAAGATAAATTATCGTTCGTATTAATGATAAGGCTAGATGGACTTTTTGTATGCTTTTGTTTTTTGAAAGTTAACAAAATTGTGGACCATTGAATTTCATAAAATTTTTAGAAAAAATCGATCTGAAGAGTTATTAGGTTTCCATTAAGATATTGTTAATGCTTTCAATTCACTGTAATATTTACATAAGCCAATTGTTTAATTACTCGACTGCGTCAATGTTCTATATACTGCTCCATTACGTAAGAGAAGCCCACCACTTGGATCAGTAATAGGATATTATTTACTCTACTCGCAGTAGGAGGGTTTGAGGTAAATCTAAGTTTATGCATGTCGAAATTGCCTAGAAGAATTTGACAGTGGCTGTGCGAAAATTTAAGCAAGTAACATGTTTACATCACCCATTCCCCCATTCAATAGGTTAATAAAAGAATACTAGCTGACCCGACAGTCGTTGTCCTGTCCAAATTTCAAAAAAAATCCTTTGTTCATCGTTTTGGGACTTTGTGAAGAGCTATTAAAATGTAAAGGGTAATTTTTTTGCTGTTTGGTTTTTCAGTCTAATTTTTTTGACATTTCATTCGTAATTCGTGACACTTGTCAAAGTGGCATTGTCATTTCACCATGGATAGACTAATGCCCGATCAACAACGTTTGCAAATTATTGAATTTTGTTACTCGTGCTCAAGGTGTTCTGGCTGTCTTAGAGGAAGGAAGTGGAACATTATTGAAGGAGTCAAATCCAAAGATGGTATACTTCTTTCCAATGAGGAGGACATCTTGCGCAGATGGAGCGAGCACTTTTCTGAATTGCTCAATCCAATCCAGGGCATTCAGGATGACAGATCCATCGCCTTGAGCAGGGCGGAAAATAGTCCCACGGTAGAGGATGTCACTTTTGCGATCAAATCACTAAAAGCTGGCAAATCTGCGGGATGGATAAAATCCGGCCAGAAATGATCAAGGCCTTAGGTGAAGAGGGAGTCAAATGGTTCTCTCGTGGGCGAAACTTGATTGTGCCCCTTTTGAAGAAAGGGGATAAAAGGGATTGCTCCAATTGCAGGGGTATATCACTTTTAAGTCTCACCGGAAAAGGTTTTGCCAAGGTGCTGGAAACGCGTTGCAGAGCTGTGGTCGAGGCACGATTAGGAGATGATCAGTGCGGTTTTCGTTCCGGCAGAAACACAACCGACCAGTTATTCACTCTCTGAATGGTACTTGATAAGGCTTGGGAGTATGCTACTCCTGTTTACGCATGCTTCGTAGATTTGGAGAAAACATAGGACCGAGTCCCTCACGGTAAACTCTGGAGTGTATTGCAAGAGTATGGAATTGACGGTTACCTCACCCTTTCGTTCATTGCAATGCTTTTGCTTTCTGATACACGACATTTTGTGTTTTGTTGTCTGTCGCGTATATGGGTAGTGCCACGCCCCTTTGTCCAATTTTGATAAAATATACTTTGTAATCTATTCTCGTACCTACATACCAAATATGTGCATAAAAAAAATTTTATAAAAATAGGTCGAGCCGTTTCGAAGGAGTGCGACCATAAAAATACTTGTAAATACAAATTTGTAGATTGGTGAAATAGACCACAGAAGTCAATTGTTCAAGCAATCACTTAAGACTACTTTAAGTTAAGTGATTATAAATTAGTGGAGTACCTAGTTCGAATTAGCTATAACACACTTGCTGATGTGAGACTTGAGCTTGAGATATTGCTGCCTACAATTTATTTTAAGGCTGATATATGGGTCGGTTCCTTTTCCAAGAAGAACAGTGAGGAGAGCCAGTTTTTATTCCCATCTCGGTCCTGCTATAAGCTGCTAGGTTCCACATTTCACTTCACTCGAAATTAAATCGGAAATGAATTTTTGTGTTCTACATTTCACTGTATTCAATTTTGATTTCAAAATTTTCGGAATTGGGACAAAGTGAAATTGTGATTTCGAAAAAAATTCGAAGTTTCCGAATCGCTCGAAATGCAGAACACTGAAAACGAAATTCACTCGATTTGCAATTTCGATTTCACTCGATTTCTGGAACCTAGCTACAGAAATGAGTGGAAATATGCTGAGGGCTACGTTACCATAGTCGAGCTATGAGCGTAAATAGAGGCAACTTGTTAAGAACTCATCTCTGATAATAGTATCGTAGATCGTACAAACAGTGATGTCGTTATTCAAAAAGTTGCTTTAGGTTTAGAGCAAGGTGATTTTTTGAAAACTTGCGAAAAGCTAGCAATACAGGGGGCTAACTATGTACTTCGCCGCGAAGCGCATTTTTATTCGATATCGCATTTTGGTACTATTCAGTTCGCCGGCGAAGACTATCGCACTCCGCTCTATTACATTCGCGCAACTATGCAAATGCGAACGTCATTTATCGACGTGAAATGCGATAGATGTTTTGATGGCGAATGAAGTTGTCAGCGGTGCATTTGCATGGTGGAAAACAAATTTAGTAACAAAACGACAGCGAAAAATATTGTGATTTCTTATATTTTCTTTGCATTTAGGGCAGAAAAACAAACTACAACAACTGAACAGTTCATTTGCTTAGTTCAATTTATGAAAGAGCACGACCAGCTGGCGAAAGGTTTGTTGCGCCAGTCCGATGTGCGTGTCTTGCCCAATGCTCTTTTGATAAGATCCTTCAGCAAGAAATCGAAGCGTTGCTGCTAGTTTTAATATTATGGGCGTTGCAATACTTCTTCGCCTTGGAAATTCGTCTTTTATATTTTCCAGCACATATCTAAGATAAAAAAAAAACTCTTTATATGCACTTTCACACGTTTTCAAAACAAATTAATCTTACTCGTTGTGCGGAAGATCCAGCGAAGATGAACCACTTCTTATTAAATTCCGTTGTACATTTAAATTCGAAGACACATCGACTTCATCCCTTTCAGCATTTAAATACACACCGATCGAAGGCATTTTTGTTTTAATATCCAATTTACTTGTTTACTCAAAGTTCGCGCAATTATTTGAACAAAATAATAACAACATTCCAAAGCATTTTGACAGATGAATGGGAAAGTTTGTGGAAATACCAAGGGAAATGTGGAAATGTCTTGGAAGGTCGACATTCCAAACAATCGTTTTGCATAGTTGCCATGTCCGCAGCGAATCGAACCGAATGAATCGCAAATTATGCGATTCGCGGCGAAGTGCATAGTTAGCCCCCAGAGCTGGTGTCATATGAATTACGAAATATGCACAGACTGGCATATAGTGTTTCTGTAAAAAAAATGTTCTAAAGTATTTGCCTTGAAAGACCGCTAACAAGTTGGGACTCCGCTGAATTGTGAAGGTGTGTTGTCAACAGCGGTTATAAATTATGTATGTAGTGATCGATTTTACCCCACACAAGAGTCACGGGACAAAACGGAGTTTCGAGGTCCTTCTTCCTTCCTTCTCCTATAGCTCAGTGTATCAGCCTTAAACTTTACATGAAGTTTAAGGATAAAGCTTTTTTGTTTTCGATTCTTAGGAATTTTCAAAATGTTATGAATCTAAAAAAGCATAGACGGTCTATCTTGCCACCTCCCATCTACTGTGATGCCTTTGTAGCCCACTTGCTTTGAGTGATTAGTTCCAGTTTAGATAGACCATTTTTTAAGGCCCTTTTTCCAATAGTCAGACTTAATGGGCCCAATCAATAATAATTTTTAGTCTTCAACTTAAATATTTTGACGGTCAGAATGGATAATTTTATAAATATGAAAATTTTCGCCATTGTGACTTCGAAAATGTTAGCCTGGACACTGCTATTATTAGTACCGTGGAATTCTTTACTGCAGAGATTTGATTTCCTTGTAAATGGAACTATTTTTCAGTCAGTCTGATACAAACAATATCGCTTAACAAGTTCTGCTAGAAATTTCACTTTCAACTAAACAAGTTACGCAACCGCAATGTTATCGGCAAATATTTGCCCTAAGCCTCGTTGCTCGTACACAAATTTAAATTTACCCGATGACTCGTCGATCTATCGTCTAGAAATGATAAATTCCACTTTATTACGTGCCGCCAGCTTATTGGTATTCCACAGAAATGCCCACAAATGACCATGACAAAAGTAGACGAATAAAAAGAATTTACGAAAAAAAAAAATAAACTGCATTATACAGAAAAAGACAATTAAACGCTATAATATAGCCTTTGGCTAAAGACTCCTAAATTTATTGGCGAACAGTCTTCATTGAGTGTAACAACAACACAAAGACAACAAAGATGACCACTGTGCCAATAGCGATGACGACAATCAGCTAAAATAACAACAACTTTTTAACTTCTGGCGGCAACGATGACATTCATGAGCGGCTTTTGGCACAATTGTGGTCAAGATTAAACGATCCGTTGACTGCACAGTGCAATCGACCAAGCGTCACCCAATCAAAGTCAGTTGAACGCATATAAACGACGAAGTTGGCAGATAAAAACGAAAGAGACTTGAAACGATTTCATTTGTATTGTAATGCGTCCTATTGGACCAATAGTTTTTAACAGATTGGCGTAAAGGCATAAGGTAAATTTTTACCCTTTGATTGGTTTTGTACAGGGGTAGAAAAATGTGTCACTTGTCATCTTCAAACTTCTATTTACAAGTGTATTAGACTAAGACTAACCCGTTGCGACCAAATGGGTTAATGCGGCTTGGTTTTGTGCTTACTTAAATATTTCGCAAATCCAAGACGAAGGTTGTTGAAACCATTGTAGCGTGTTGTTGTTTAGTTATTTTAAAACATAAATCTGTCACATTAATTTGTTTATAGTTGACAGCAGACTGTCGCTAGTCATTTCTTGTAGTAAATTTGCTTAAATCTCACACTTCCTCTTTCAGAAAGACTCTATTAGTCAAACATACAAAAAAATTGTAGAAGGACGGGAACGCTTTAGATATACAAATTCAGTTTCTTTATGAGAGCTTGAATATGTTAACTTATTAATGTCAGTTTTTGACAAACTACTTATTATAACGAGCAACCAGTAGCTAGCTAAACATTTCCTCGAATTGACATAAGATAAGTTGCTCTCTACCCACATTTATAAAAATCTTTCGGTAGTCTCTCAAAAAGTCTAGAAAGGCTGGACCGATTTGATTCTGGGGTAGTTTAGCAGCAAAACAAGGGCAGCGAGAGAAGAGTATCGAGCCAGGAGAAGGGAGGAAAAGAAGATCCTGCGTAGAAAGAAGAGGGCTTACGCAGCTTCCCAGCTCAAGGAGATCGAAGAGTCGCGCGATCGTAATAACATCCGGAGGTTTTATAAAAAAGCTAAGCAACTGGCTGCTGGCTACAAAACCGGAACGCAGGCTCTTCGAGATAGCGAAGGGAACCTAGTCACCGAAGCGCAGGGAATATTAGATGTGTTTAAGCAGCATTTCCAGCAGCTGCTTAATGGGCATGATGTAGAGAGAGTGATAGGGCAAGAAGAGAACCCACGTCCAGTCAATGAAGAACTAGTTCCACCACCTAGTATAGAAGAAGTTGGGTTAGCTATAAAAAAGCTTAAGAACAACAAGGCCGCAGGCTCTGATGGTCTACCAGCGGAGCTCTTTAAATACGGTGGTGATGTTTTGGTAGGGAGCATGCACCGAATCATCAACCAAGTATGGGTGGAAGAAAACATGCCCGATGACTGGGCTATCAGTTCCATATGCCCCATCTACAAAAAAGGCGATCCTATGTCTTGCAAGAACTATCGAGGCATATCCTTGCTAAATGTCGCATACAAGATCCTATCCAACGTACTGTGTGAACGTCTAAAACCGTTCTGCAACACACTAATCGGCACGTACCAGTGTGGCTTCCGGCCCGGCAGATCGACTATAGACCAAATTTTCACACTGAGGCAAATCTTGGAAAAGACCAACGAATTTCAAGTCGAAACTCACCACCTATTCATCGAGTCAAAGCCGCGTATGATAGCATACATCGTCAGGAGCTCTATATGGCGATGGCCGAATTTGGAATCCCGGCAAAACTGATTCAGCTGTGTCGCGCGACGCTGGAAAACACGCGCTGCAACGTGCAGTTTGGAAGCAGCTCTTCCTAACTATTTCAAACATGCACCAGATTTCGGCAAGGAGACGCTCTATCATGCGACTTCTTCAATCTCGTACTGGAGCAGATAGTGCGCAGGGTAGGTGTCAACACGGAAGGCACTATCTTCAACAGGTCCGTCCAGGTACTTGGCTATACGGACGATATTGACATCATCGGTCGCTCCCAGCGTGCCGTGATAGAAGCGTTCACGGCGATTGAAGAACAGGCGAAATCCGTTGGGCTTGAAGTAAATGAGGACAAGACTAAGTACATGCTATCAACAAACAAACAAGCATCTGTCCACCGCCTAGGACAAAACGTCACTATTGATAGCAACAATTTCGAGGTAGTTAAGGAGTTCACCTACCTCGGAGTAAACGTAAACTCCACGAATGGCACCCTAGTGGAGATCCGGCGAAGAATTACCCTAGAAAACCGTTGCTACTTCGGTTTGACAAAACAATTGGATTTTAAACTCCTAACTCGAATGACGAAATGTGTGCTCTACAAAACCCTTATCCTGCCAGTTCTGCTTAATGGCGCCGAGTGCTGGACGATAAGCAAGAAGGGAGAGCTGATACTGGGCTCCTTCGAAAGAAAAATACTTCGGCGGATTTTTGGTCCTGTGTGCGAGGAGGGCGAATGGAGGAGAAGATACAACCGCGAACTCTATGAGCTGTACCAAGATGTGGATGTAGTCCAAAAAGCCAAAACACGTCGACTACATTGGCTCGGCCACATCGAGCGAATGGACAATAATGCTCCAGCCAAGAGGGTCTTCGAATCCCAGCCCCCAGGTTCGAGAAGACAAGGAAGACCGAACCTCCGTTTCAAAGACCAAGCCATCGCGGATGCCAGAGCGCTTGGTCTGGACAATTGGAAGCAGCGTGCCCGGGATCGTAGAGGATGGAAGGCTGCAGTGTCTCAGGCAGAGACCCTTCACGGGTCGGGAGCCCGATAAGTAATAAGTAAGTAAGTAGTTTAGCAGAAAACAAGATTCAGAAAATCCAAAATAAAAACCCAGAATATCTAAAAAATCTAAATTTCCAATTTGTATGAGAATATCCACCAACAATGATCGCAAAACTTTGAAAACGACCAAACCGATTAAGCTTAAGTTTTGAGAATTTTTTTTGTTATTGGCTCAAAGGAGTTTGTGTCTTCGGTCAAAATTGAACAAAGGGGCATGGCGCCTCCATACAAAAAACCTTATATTTCGAAAACCATCGGTTCAAAGATGTTTCTTTGAGAAAAGAACATTGCAAATGCTATTTCTCGACTCGACACACATGTGAGCTTAAGTTGTAAAATTTGAAACATTGTCCGACCAAAGCACTTTGCGGGCGGGATTTAAAAACAGGGCGTGGCACCTTTCATACTACAAACTTATTTAAAACACTGTTATCTTCACATGACAGATTTTGCATTGAAATTTGGTAAATGGCCGTCTATACTACCTGTTGAAAGCAGGTCTGATTGAAAAAAAGGGGCGTGGCGCGTGGGAGCTCCCATACACAACAAAATTGCAACAATTGCAAATGCTATTCTTTGACATGCTTGGGAATATTACAATTGGGATCGTCTTGATAGGCAAGAACATAAAAGATTCCTGGGCAAGAGTTAATTCTGACGTATATAGCTAGTAAATAATAAGGGTTTAACATTGTAGTCCCAATACGATGCAACTTCGCCAAACACTTATATAGAAACATTCCATCTGGTTTACACTTTAATCTGTCAAATTAATCAAATTAATTTTTACATTAACTATTTGTATGAAGTTGTCTGCGTTGCAAATAATGAATCCAGCAGCATCTACCCTATAAGCTCGGGTAGGTATTTAAAAAAACATTAACAAATTTGTTGTGTGGACTTCGACGTGCATTTGGCGAATTCCTAAAAAAAAAATTGTTTTATTTTATGTTGTGGTTTATTGTTGTTTGGTGAGGTTTTCAGGAAAGTTCATGGGTCGTTGTGTGACTGTTGCTACTTTGACTTCGGTTTGGTGTTGTCGATGCTATTGCTGGTTTGCATTCCGTTGACCTCAAAAGTCGCTATTCGATGGTAGTTAGTAGGTGCATTTTCAGGTTTCATCGCGCCGTTGAAATGATTGCCATCAAGAGGAGTACTTTTGTTTTTTTTTGTATGATACAGCAAATGTTATAGACCATGTTAATGGCCCCTTGGTGAGTGCAGAATGAAATGTTGTTCTGTGGCATGAAACGCAGTTGAATAGGTTGTTGGTTATCTTTTCGAGGAGGTCATTTGAATGCTAGATACTTAATCGAGGTGTGATTTGCAACGAAATACGAGTAAGTTGCGTACCTATCTCCATTTGGCCAACAGCTTTTTTTTGTATTTTTTTTTAGAAACAACTTACAAATTTATTTAGATATGATCAATTGGGACAAGTTCTTAACAGTTTATAAGTATCTTGTAAATAAATTCAGAGGTGTCGTGGTACAATGTCTTTTCTGGACATATGATCATGATTACTATTTAAAATGCTAAAACCTTCATAAACGTATTTTTTTACTTCATACTTGCTATTTGCAGTATTTTAGCCAAAATCTAACATAAAAGCCAAATAGATTAATTTTGTTCATTAAGTTAGACACAATATGAGTGAATTGTAAAGTTTAAAAGTAATTATTTTAATTAAATCGCGTCAAAGTCAATAGGTAGCTATCTTCATAAATGGAATTTCAGTTCTTTAACCTATCGCGTGGTTGATTTTGTTAAAGGCTAGACAGTTTGATTGTTATGCTTAGCATGGGTTAATTTATTTATTACGCACGCATAGTGTGACCTTGTCGGAGCCACTAAGAAAAGTTTCGATATTAATAAATTAATTAAAAAATATAGTGAACTAGCGAACCCCCTGCACACTTCGTAGTGCAAAATATGAAAATATAAAAATTAATTTCAAATTCATTTAAATCAATGGTAAACAGTTTCTATTGTAATGCCCTGCTGTATTCACAACACTTGGTTTTTTAGGATTCGTATTGCCTACATAATATTCTTGTCTATCAGGATAATGCGCATCAATGTTAAAAATTTGCGAAACTGTAGCTCCCTTGACTGTCGAAGAATAACGCCTCCTCACCCCTTTATCTATTTTTGACCAATCTTCACAGGAACACAATCGATTCGGTGGTTTTCGAAATATAAGATTTTTAATTTTTTTTTGTATGGGCGGTGCCACGCCCCTTTATCCAATTTTGACCAGTCTTCACGGGAATACTCCTGGGCTGATACCTAAGATTGTATGTAAATTTGAACTCAATCGATTCAATGGTTTTCGAGATATAAGATTTTGAATGTTTTTTTTTTGTATGGGAGGTGCCACGCCCCTAGGTCCAAATTTGACCAGTCTTCACAGGAATACTCCTGGGCCGATACCTAAGATTGTATGTAGATTTGAATTCAATCGATTCAGTGGTTTTCGAGGAATACGATTTTGAATGCATTTTTTGTACGGGAGCTGCCACGCCCCTATAACTCATGAACCAATACACCTACAAAGACCGTATGAACTTATAAACCATGGTATCAACGTCACCTTTCATGGAAAATTTCCAGAATCAAAATCGGTTCACGCATTACAGAGAACATTATCGACAAACACAATTGACCATGATTTTTAAATATATAGAAGATAAGATTCAAAAATATTTTCCTTATAAAACGTTCGATCTTAATTATAATCGGTTTCAAGCAATTGCTTAAAGAAAATGTTTTACAGTCTTCAAACTTTCTTTACGATCTACTTTTTGAAGCGAAATCTTTAATATCACTGTCAGTATCGATTGTCTCAGTCCTTTTGGCTTACTTAGTTACTTAAAGGGCTCCTGACCCCTGAAGAGTCTTTGCTTGAAACACTGCGGCCTTCCAGCCTCTGAGATCCGGGGCACACTGCTTCCATAATTATGTAGTTGTCCAGACTAAGCGCTCTGGCGGCCGCAATGGATTGATCTTCGAAACGAAGGTTCGGTCTTCATTGTCCTCTCGAACTGGGATTCTAAGATCCTCTTAGATGGAGGATTATTGTCCATTCGCTCGATGTGACAGAGCCAATGTAGTCGACATATTTTGGCTTTTTGGACTACATCCACATCTTGTTACATCTCATAGACTTTGCGGTTGTATCTCCTCCTCCATCGTTCATCATGGCCAAAGATCTGACGAATTATTATTTTTTCGATGCAACTCACTGAGTATATCAGCTCTTTATTCTTGCTTAGCGTTCAGCACTCGTTGCCATAAAGCAGAACTGGCAGGATAAGGGTTTTTGTATGGCATACATATTTTCCTTCGAGTTTTGAAGCCAATTGTTTTGCCAAACCGAAGTAGCAGCGGTTTCCTATGGTGATTCTTCACCGGATTTCCACTATAATGTCATTCGTGTAATTCGTGTTAACTACCTCAAAATAGTTGAAGTGTAAAGGCGTCGCGGGGAGTGAGGGGGGTCTCACGAACCGTTAGCCAAATGAACTTGGAAGTTTGTATGTTGATAGAGAAGTCAACACATTTTACAAGCCTCATTCATAGTTTTTCAAAATTCGTTCCATAAGGGTTGAAAAAAGACGGTGCAAACTTTTCTATTTCGACCTTACTGCGCTTAACTTGGCATTATACCTATAAATTTCTGTAGGGAGTGGTAGGGAGTGGTAAATTTTTAATTTATTTAAAAGAAAAGACGTACCCTCTTTTAATAAGACATGCTAGTTTTTAATAAGATTGAATTTAGAAAAGCTTTGATCACAGCTGGCATTACTTATTGCAATTGTTAAGAATATTTGAAATTCTAAAGTATCTAATGTTAGCAGACCTACTTTCAGCTTTAACTGCACAATCAAATTTTTTAGTTCTATTGGACTTGAAGTTACAAAAGTCGATGTTATGATCATGAGATGTGAGTTATAAATCTATTATAATATTAAAAGCCGACCCGATTTCGCTTCGGAGTCATTTACCCTACTTAAAGTATACCAAATCTATTTTTCTTTTTACCAAATTGAAGCTTACCACTCATAGATGTGTTAAGAAGAATAATTATTTGGAAAAAGTATTTGCAAAATAGGTAAATTAGTGTTTTTAAATTACATTGGTTACAACAACAACATTCTGCGCTGCGCATACAAAGACAATTAATATTTCCCCTTCGCTCAACCGAAGTCTATGGCTGTGTGTATCCGTTGCCTTAATTTAAACACGTATTGTATGTTGAGTGTGTTGCGTTAAGTTGCGCTCATTACTTTGCGTATTGTAAAAGGAGGGTAAGAAGAGAGAGAAGAGAGTTGAACACATGTGAAGAGTGTTGCTTCCGTTGCGTTCATTAAGGCCCCGACCCATAGAATCCGTCGCAACCGTTGCGTCGACGGATTGGCGACTGGCGTATTCGACGGAACGAACAGTCCCATAGAATTCGTCGCATACGTTGACAGCCGATGATATATGAGAGACAGTTTCTCTCATTATCTTATATTTCCACCAATGAAAATGCTTACTCTCACGCTCTGCCAACTGTCAACGGTTCGACGGACAGAAAAGTAGAAAGTAAACCTACTTTATCCGTCGCATCCGGCACGTTCGTTGCTTATGGGTCACGTTCCATAAGCTACTGTGTATTCTATCAACATGTCAGTCGAAAACATTGCCGCAACGGATGTGACGGATTCTATGCGTCGGGGCCTTTACTATATCGTTCCCTTTCTGCGTTAAGCACGTATCTACAAAACATCAATTCTTCGAGAATATACGCATGCAAGTACATTTCGCCTTCGCTCAGACGAAGTGCTGTGGCTGTGTGAATCCGTGGGCTTAATATTGGTCGTATGCTGTATGAATGGAAAAGGATTGCCGATGTTTTGATACCCTCGAATGCATACAAGTCATGCAAAATGTTTCCCATGTCTGTAAGTATGTAATGTAAAGTATACCCGCATGGGTTTAATATTGGTTTTGTATGGGAGGCACAAGAACTACTTGAGCGACATAGCCCATTTTTAATACCAACCTGACTACGGTAAAAAGAAGTCCTCTTGCAAAATTTCATTCTCCTACTCGATTCGGACGCTATCGTGTGTGTTTTCAACAGACGGATAGACAGACGGACATGACTAAAACGATTCAGAATTTGATCCTGATTCAGAATATATTTATACTTTATAGGGTCTCCGGTGACTCCTTCTTGGTGTTACAAATGTAATGGCAAAGTGAATATACCTCCCTGTGAGGGGCATAAAAAAACTGTATGGTCGATTTTCGACCACTGGGCGAGCCTAGTCATTATTAACGCTCAATAGTTTAGCCGGCCGGTCGGTGTAAGGAAGTTAAATTTTCTCGCCAAATTTTTTAGTGTTGAAACCTTTCCAGCATTTTTACATTGAACCATCTAAGAAAGAAAAGAATTTCATCCGCAGCTCGTTCGAGCCCAAAAATTTCCTTAAGTTACTTTTACAACTTCATAATAGTTTCATATCAAATCTTCTGCATCAGCTATAGCGCTCCAACGTGTATTCTAAATAATTTTAAATGTCTTTTCTGTAGTATTGGCATCTTGCATTCAAACCGGGCTTAAGGAATGGCTTAAAAAAAAAATAAATAAATAAATAGGTGGCGCAACAGGCGGGTGACACCCAAGGCCTAGCTTCTCGCAACCATTCGTTTTGTGTGAGTTTCTATTTTTGGGACGAATGGAAGGGACCTACAATTTTATGCCGAGTCCGAACGGCTGAATTGAGAAGCTTTTTCATGACAGTCATACTCTCGGATGTTTGTCAGACGTTCGCGAGAGGTGGCGCAGTAGAAAAAACTTTAAGATGTAATTTGTGTTTTTCCGGGGATCGAACCTGGGATCCCTCGCACAGTAGTCCAGCACACTAACCACTGCGCTACTGCGCCCAAGGAATGGCTTAAGCTAGGTATAAATTCGGCATTTTTGGGGTTAATATCTTTGATCCATTTGAAAAAAAAAAATTATGTATCGCACTAGAAATAATAATACATAAAAAATAATTGACAGCCGTAGCAAAGTATCGTCCAAGGCAGCTAAGAGCATCATTGACAATGTCACATTAAACTTGGCTAAAGAACGAGTGCTGTTCACACTTCCGGTTGTACTATAGCTCGCAATTGACACTAAAAGGTCAATGATCCTAACATCTTTTGATAGAAACCAAATCCGAGTGCTGGCCGGGGTAATAACCGGACACTGCATCATTGGAAACATGACCACAAGACTAGGTACATTTACAAATGACTTCTGCAGAAATTGCAGAGATGAAGAGGAAATAGAATCTGTGAAACATCTCCTGTGTCACTGCCCAGCCCTCCCAGAACGCCGCTACTCTTGTATGGGAGCACGGTTCTTCGGCGGCTTGGAAGATCTAGCAACACCTCTATCAGATTTAAGAAGATTCATCAACAGATAGTATAAAAGGGTAATCACAATGGGCCTCAATGGCTTCTGAGTGAAAATTGCATTTATTGCAAACTCTAACCTAAGCTAACCTACCCTAACTAACATTGGAAACTAATTTTATTTGAATGCAATAATTTGAGATCCGTAAGTATCTAACGTTCAATTTCTTCACCGAAAGCTAAAGTCTCGAGCTAAATAAAAGCGAAAGCTATATTATTTCTTCACCAATAGCTTAAACGCGTTAACTTCAGAATTTTTTAGCTCCTGTCAACTGGCAATTAAATAAGTTCACTCGATTATTATTTCTTTGTTCTGTTGTGATTCTGACATTTTTTCTGACATTTTAAATCGAATGGTTTATGATTAAATCGAATGTCAATGTGTTAACAATAGAGATGACTTGGACTTTTTATGGATATTCCGAATTCTTTGACACCAATTTTCGTCGGCATTTTTCTTTCCATGCCAAAACCGAACAACATTATTTAAAGGTTGAATGGCCATTCGAAATTGGTCATAATGCGTCTAAAAAAATGTCGCTCCATAAACAAATTTCCTGTTTATTTTCTCTCTGAAGTGTACTAACCTAAAGTTCATTCATCTGTTTAAACATAAACAATGACAAATAAATTAATTGCGAAAGTCAAAAGAAATATTTAAAATACGAATACCAATATTGAGAAGTACAGTGTCACCCAACTTTGCCAGTAGAGTTTTAAAAATTCGTCGTTATGCTTCAAAAAATAATTTAATGTTAAAATGTTGTTTGAATTATAACAAAAATAAAGTTGTTCCCTTCCCTTTAAAAGCGTCCGGCAAAATATTTTCTTTTGCAAAAATCTTAGGTGGACAATGTACATTCTGTTCAATTTTATACCAAAATTTTTATAAGTACCTATAGCTAGTTTTGTAGTTTCAAGAAGAATCTAAAAAAATATTTACCTCTGAGCTTTGTGTGTGGATTGTAACTCCACCTAAATCATATGGTACCTGTATAGGGGTTTTCAAACGTTCAAACCCATTGACCATTGGAAATACTGAAATTAAGAAAATTATCAACATTGCTCTATCAGTCGCACTAGGTATAATGATATTACCTGCACAAAGTTACAAAAAAGTTCGGAAGCACGTTTTATGGTTTTTCTAAATAGCCTATTCCAATGACGAAGTATGAGCTGTTGATGGCTATACGTCATGGTCATACGCAAATCAAAAATGTAACCGGGCGGCAGCGACTATGCGACTTTGCGACTTGTTGGGAATTTTAAAAATAATTTAGCTTCTTCACATTTTAATACCTTAATTAAGTATGTGAGAAAGATAACGAAAATATAAGACAGGCAGGCAGCACTTATAACTTTATTAAGCTGACATTATGTCAGCTTCGTATTAAAGATTAACCAGATACAAAACTGAATGTCTGCTTTATTTAAGGCTGCAAGTTTAATTGACTGACAATGAATTCCATTGTAAAGTGCAGTGCATATTTATGACACGGAAGTGGGCACCTTAGTCAAGGTGATGTTTGATATTTTAGATTTTGGCTTAAATGAAAATAATTTATTTATATACCTTTCTTCGTAAGGGGCTGTTACAAGTATATCGGAATAGAGTTAAAACCTTCTGTACATATAGATGCTGATTTAAAATTTTTGAACAATAGTATGATTGAAACCTCTTAAAAATGTTTGCAAACATGTTTATAAAGGTGATATATAAAGGCCAGTTCGTATCGAAACAGTTTTAAATATCAATAATATGTTCTTTCGCAAAAATGTTAAAGACCTTTTCCTGTTCGTATACTATTGCTGTCAAACTTTAAATCGTCGAAACGTTTGAAGTAAATGTTGTAAATTTTATTTTATTTCTATGTGCATTTTTAAAGGGCCGGTTTTGATACCTAAACTTTTTGTAAATCGCCCATAAAATTCAAAGAGTGAATTATTTTGAAATAAAAAATGCTTGACTTCTTCCGTCATTTTTTGACTTAAGTTGTGCAAACAATTGCAGTATCACAGACTACGAATATTTGATCAACATTTAAAATTAAGGTAGCATAATGTAATGATAATGAGTAATATAACTCCAGGAATAGAGTTTCCTATAATATGTGTGAATTGTTAGTGAATATCTGTTTGTCTTCACTTTTTGCATACATCATGCTTTAGTTATCCCTACATACAAATTTTCAAAATGATAGCAGCAATATTTCTGTCAAATTATTATCATCTATCTTTCGGTACGATCCGAAATCAATGTTTCAGTTATTTGATACCTCTGCATAAAAATTATTATTTGCAAGAAATCTGAAATCTAAAATGACTGCGGCGGTGGCAAAGTGACAGCCAAACTTTGTTATTTATGTTCAGAATTGACTCACAAGCAACATATCAAAATTATGTATACAAAATGTAGACAAAATTCCTATAAATGATGACAACAATACATATGTACACTGTACAGTACATCCAGCGCTGGCCTTAGCCATTCGGTAGCCCTTAATTTCCTACGCGTTGCGCTTAGTATATATAAGTAATAAAATGGCCGCGTTTCTTTGACCGCTAGTCATCTAGCACATAATATCCCTGATGGAGGAACGTTGGCGCTAGAGATCTAGCGGCAGCGGCAAAGTGACATTAAAACCAATTTGAATTCGTATCATTTCATCTTCATGAGAGTCAAAAATGTATTTTGGGCCATCATGCCGCATATTTATTAATACACTATAATTTAAATAAACAAATACAATGTATATTAATTACATAGAAGCTTGAATTCCCATTTTACACCAAATTGGAAATATTTGACTTCTGCACTTTCACTTTTATTTTGACAGTTGGTTATTTTTTTCCAACCTAGCAGTTCATCTTGCGCTAGATTGAAAAATTTCCCAGAAAAGGATATTTCACAAAATGTGCTAGAGCTCTAGCGCAAATGCTGAAATGTCAGTTTTTTTATATGGAGTTTGGCATGCCGCTAGTCATCTAGCGGTCAATGGAACGCGGCCAATAAGAATAGAGAACAGAGAATTTGATATTTTTAGTTTTTCCAGACGTTTTCCTATCACTATAAAATGTAGTCTAGGTATTAATAATAAATATTTAACTTCACCTAAATATTTTATGGTCGCAATAAATAATTTTCGATGCAAAATTTCGCCATTATAAATTCGTAAAATTTAAAATAAAGTCCAATAGCATAACTTACAAGTAACGCGCATTGTCCATCTCCGTGTCACAAACTCACGAACCACAATTGTACCTACCTACCTTATTTCATGACGATCGGCTGAGGCAAGATAAACAAGCAAATTTACTTCCACATTTAAGTAAACTTGTATACCGGGACGGGATTTGCAGAAGGTAGAATTCTTATCGTTGGCGGGCTAGTATGCTGCTGAACTACAGAGCGAGGGTCTCAGGTTTGAACCCCGAAAAAAAAATATTATCACAAGTTTTCTTCACTGCGTTAGTCGCGAATGTCTGACAATTAATATCTTTCTCAATTCAGCCGTTAAGAGTCGGCATAAGCTTGTAGGTCCTTTCCATTCATCCTAAAAATAAATAACTTACACAAACGAATGGTTGTGAGAAGCTAGGATAATGGCTTCTACGAATCTTTTGCGCCACGTATATGTTACTCCGAACGGGAGATGGCGCTGCAACACACAAAACCTCATCTTTATCAGTAATTGCAGCGGTGAGCGAGAGTTTCATTGACCAACAATTGCGACTACAGCCCAGTGATGTCATTTTGAGGGATTTATCCATTTTTGAGGGATTTTCTGCGAATTTTAATATGTCCATGGGATAAAGGGACATTTTAGCTATTAAAGGGATTTTCGTTCATAGTAACAAATTTCATAAAATAAAGATTTTCAAACACAAGTGAACCGAACCTTTAGGTTAAGACAGTGATAAAGCAGCCATCTATGTTTTGATAGATACCAGAAACGCGTAAAATACTGGGCACATTCAAGTATCTAGTTGACTTAAGTCGACTAGATTTGTCTGGACTAAGTGTAACCTGAACGCAAAAGCTAACTTAATTGGTCGTGAACGTCAGATCTTGACGGGGGGAGCATCTAAAGAGTATTCCACTCCACAAATCGTCACTTATATTATCATTTTTAGATTTTTTTGGTTTTGTTTGTTTTGGTTAGGTATATCCACTAGCTTTGTGCTCTCTCAAGGAAAATTTGAAATGTCAAATTCTCTGCCAATGACATATAGAAATGTCAACTTAGTACTCAGTCACGAAATTCGTGACTAGATTCGTCGGCTACCCCTCCATAAACGTCAACAGAGAAAATTGCTCACGTGACGAATCCCAGCCAATAAGAACTCAGAAACATCAAGTCAGTCAGCTGTCAGACTTACTAAACTAGATACTTGAACGTCCCCACTTACAACATACGAATACGAACATACCACAAAAGATATGAAATGGTGCTCACTTCACAGCAAAACAAAATCTAGAATTAGTTCGTTGTCGTTCATATTTTTCAAACTGATTTTTTGTTGATTTTGTCGGCAGGAAAATTTAATGAAACTAGGTACCTACATATTTTTTTTTATTTGAGAGGTCATTCCTCATTGCTTGTTTTTTGAATGACGGAAAAGGGAGAATCATGACAGCGATCGTATTCTAGTATTCTAACAAAAAGGAATAAAGTCCATCGAAAAGGGATTTTTTAACGGTTGATCTGGGATATTCCATCATAATCTTCTGCGAACACTGCTACAGCCGAGAGTATGCGATGCAATAATACATAAAGACATCGCAAACTCATCGTCATCAGTAGGGATGCGGCATGCGGATGAACGAAAAACAACAATAAATTAGGTAGGACCGCTAATTTAATAATAATTGAAGGGAGAAAGCATGCCAAGCAGTAAACCCCAAGTGACAAAGAACAGAAACAGAATTACATACATTTGCAACAGAAATAGAACTAAGAGCAGAACATATTTTTTTCAGCAACAGAATTTAGCGACAGAAAAATGGCTATTTGACATCAGAACAAACAAGTCTATATTTACTGTTTCTGTTGCTGCCAGCGACAGAAATGCCAATATTAATCGTGAGGGGCAGGTTTCTTTTTGTTTGCATTTTTCTGCATCTGTCATCTGGCTACCTGCTGAGGTAGTTTGAGTTGCAAATTAAACTACTAGACGAACAAAATGTTTTCAGTGGACATAATTTCATGATAGCCTTTGACAGAATATACGGCAGCCATGTTTTTCTGGATCTGTTTTAGTTTTGTGTAGCTGAGCAACGTAAACAGAACCAGAATTTACTACAGAACGAAGACGCTTTCTGTTCTGTGTCAGTTTCTGTTCCTGTTTTTTTTTTTTCTTTGTAACTTGGTGCCTTTACAGTGGTACCAAAGGGGACCGCTCAGCTATACCTTTTGTGATCCGTTGAGACTGAAAGACGGACATTTTTAGTTTGTAATGGATTTTGCGTTGTTTGCTTACAAATATTGTCAATGGAGGTCCGATTTGACTCAAAATCGGTATTTCATGTTTTCCCCTACTGCTGTGAGTGTACAAATTGTCAAACACAGCAAAGACCCGCGAATTTTGTTATTCGGTCCCGATTCTATTCAAAATTCATTACGAATCAGGCATTTTTGATCACAATTTCGAAATATAGAATGAAGACTCCAATATGGTGGACAAGCTTGACATTTGCAATTATGTCTGACTTAAAATGACATCTCGAGCCTTTGTATACATATTTTGGTTCGAAATATCGGAGGTTTTCAAATAAATTGCTTCACCGAACACCTTCACCTATCTAAATGAACATTAAAGTGGGGAAGACAAAAAATGCACACCTTATTTTTTTTATAGATTTTACGACTTCATCTGTAGGTAATTTTCGCTCAATATATTTCTGTTTACTTTCGTGACAGACAAGATTTTACTTTCAGTGACAACTAGTGCGGATATTTCCAAATACCTACTTGTCTAAGATAAATGAAAGAAAATCTTTAAATCTCCTCCGCACCCCATTTCCATCGAACTGATGCAAATCAAATATTGACTTCACCTATGCAACCTAGCAAACGACTTAATTCGTGAAAATTCCCCATACATGCCAGTTTTCACGTTTTGCAATCTCAACGTATAGGTAGACAATATACCACGTCTGACTGCGTTTGTTTTCCATACCCACTATACACTGGTGAGTCATTGCCGGAACTTTAAAGATTAAGTACGTCGACACTTAAGCACTGGTCAGGGACATTATTAATGGTGCCAGTTTTAACAGATCAACGTAACCTCTTAAACAACACATCTGCATAGCTTAATAATGACACAGACAATGAGGTGGCCCATAAAAATGACCCACAATTTCCATCGGAAAATATGTAAAATCAATATTTAAGCCATTCGCGTATGCGCGTTTGCGCGTCTACGCAACCATTTGTATAAACATAATTTATTACAATTTCCTATGCTTCACCCTCCGTCCAGCGACATCGGACTAGCTATTCATCCTAATTTAATTAATATTGAAATGACAATTTTATTCTAATTCAAAGTCTCATCAGCATTTAAGTTAAATACCATCGCATCAGCATGGTGGGGTGCGTTGTGCGCACGATGTACAATCACTTTGTGATGTCTGCGCGCTGCGCTGGTAACTTTTGTATTGTAGATATGTCATCCACATCTTATAAAATTTATATTGCTACATATTTATTGCAACAACTTTGAAGGAAACACTGAGTTACTAGTCATATGCTAATCGAGCAGAAGGAAAACTTGAATGTTGAATATGTTTTTTTGCTATTTGTATCTTGTGATGTTTTGTGCCAAAAGATGAATGTTAGACCTATGGAAAAATATCTCGATGTGCTTAACGCGAAAATCATCGATAGGATTGCGAAATCGCGAAGCAGATGTTTAGAGATTTGTTCGCTATTTTGTGACAGAGACAGTTAACAGGTATTGCGCATTGGTACGATTTCAATACATCGCATCGCTTGGAGGGACCATGAAAGAGTTTCAAGTTCAAGGTCGGCGCGTGGTATAACTCATGTATATGTATGTGTATGTAATCCCTCTCTCTAATTGTTAGATCAAACAAAACAGTTTTATTTTTTCGAAAGTACTATTTACTTTTCCTTTATGTGAATACATTGGTTGGTTGGATTGGAATTCAACTTGAAAAAGGTCTAAAAACAATCCAAACATTTAATTCAATATTTCTGCTGTCTGGATGTCGGATTTCGTGTTGAAGATGGTGACCTTTTGAATAAATTATGTTTTCGGTGCTTTGTCAAGAGGTGCTTGAGTTCGTACTGCTGAGAAGTGATTAACAATTTTTTTTTTTTTTGTATTAGAAGGGAAGTGACGATTTGGGTGCCAGGAAGCAAAAAGTTACAGAAGGAGAAGTTTTGTCTACCCGCAGAATGAGATTTCTTAAGCTATTTTCCACTCACAATGTAAATGCTAGCTTTGAATTAAGAATCTTCTGCTCTTTTAACCGCTTGAAATGTTTTAAAAAACATCTTGTGGACATTGTTCGAACTAAATTTTGAATACGCAATTACAACTTTTAAACTCTACTTGACACTTCAGAAATGCTTAATAGGTACCTAGATATTTATGCCAAACACAAGTGATTTGGGAGTGTAGTTTATGTTGACATGCTTTGTATACCTACGCATCAGTTTCCTGACCTAAAAAGATCGAAAAGTCTTGCGATCGAAACTTTTAAGGCTTATGAGGAAGACAAGCAACTGCGGCTTTAAGACTGGAACGTATTTAGAAGTAGAGGCGACTTAAATTTTCATACTTTTCAAATTCGGTAGGATGCATGCACGAACTCATTTAACCAAGAATGTCAGATGGCTGGACTATCTACAAAAAAGCAGTCCGATTTCTTAAAAGAACTATCAAAACAAGTCTCTGCTTGGGGCCAGTTTCAAGACCAGCTGATAAAATCTCTGATAGCCTTTCATGGACTTATCTGCCAGATAAACTTAAACTTTTGGTTTCAAAAGTAGCTAAGGGCCAGTTTCAAGACTAGCTGATAAAGTCTCGGATAGCCTATCCGGAATTTATATGTCAGATAAACGTAATATTTCGGTTTCAAAGGTTTCATCATCCGTTGGTCCTCTTAGACGGAACTTCAATGCGCACTCTATCCGATTGTAGTCGCTTATGTGGAAGCTGAGATGTAAGTAAACGTAAACAAATCTCAAGTGATGGTCGTCTCCAGAACGCCTGTTTAATGTATACTCACGAGTGATGGAAGGACCAAGGGCAATGCTAAGTTTATCTGTAGGATTGGTCAGGTTGGTCAATTTTGAAACAGCCCGGTTATTCTGTTATTCTGTTATTATAAGAGGACTTGGTGTCAAAGCTAAATTGTCAAGTTGTCAGTCGTTAATTCGGAGTTTGTTCCAACTCTTACCTATTTGGGTAATGACCGAAAGAATAAGATCACGGATACAAGCTGCCGAAATGAGATTCCTCAGTTGTATTACTGGTGTGACCCGTAGAGATGGTGGAAACACCAGAATACGTGAGGGACTCAATGTCGAGCAGCTCCGGACGTAGCGGTGGATTAGTCATTTTAAAACGCATGTCCCCAGCCATGATCTTACGACGCGACGTGCTATGGAATCCGTACAACCGGGCAGCCGTCCTCTAGGTAGACCCAGGATGAGATGGTTAGACCAAGTCCATAATATCTCCCCTACCCGTATGGGGATTGCCCTTTATGATTTACAGTCGATGGCCTAGAATCGAGACTATGGACGGTGCACTTGGACTTGCGCAACCTACACCCGCGACCAACTTAAGGGATAAGCGGGGTATCGAAAATGAGTGAATGAATGAATTTATCCATGCTAAATTAAACAAACTAGAACAACACAATTCACTTAAAAATGTGATAAACGATAAAAAACATCATTTCCATTCCTGTCAAACAAATAGTGCCTGATAAATTTTTCTACCGGATAGTTTATCAGAGACTTTGACGATGAAACAGAAAAAAAAATTCAGCTACTTTTATCTGGTGGAAAGCGTTATGTGTCGGCTAACTATCCGAAACTTTATCCGGAACATTTGAAACTGGCCCTAAGAGTTATATCTGGCAGATAAAGTCTCGGATAGCCGGCCTATCTGCCAGTTCAAGTGACTCTTAACTTTATCTGTAAGATAAACAAAATATTTAATTGAAGTGGCTGGGAAAAATATAGTTTATTCAGAGCATTTTTCCGTTAACGAGCGTAGATCGCTGTCACAAGCGCCTAACATGATTTTATTTGAATTGTTAGAAGACGAATTTGATAACTATTACGAGCATATTACACGGCCTCATAGGAACAGAGTATTTTGGCCAAGACCAATTTATTTTGAAACACTTGACGATGATGATTCACCAAAAAATGGTGTGCATCTGGTTAAGCTTCTAATAAACACAAAATGAACAAAGACAAAACAAATGACATGTGTATCGAAACGGTAAAAAACAACATTGCCGTTCGGTCAAACAATAAGTGGCTGATACATTTTTCTATCATTTAGTTTATCAGAGACTTTGACAATGTTGGATAGCGTTATGTGTCAGAACTGGCTCTTAGTGTCGTATGTAAGATCCAATTCGACATACTGTGTGAATATCTTGAAAATTTCTGTAATACACTAATCGGTTACCTAATATCAGTGTGGCTTCCGACCTGGTGGATAGAAAGTCGATTACATTCCTGATTAAAATAAATCCATGAATGACTCAACAATGTTTAAGTCGAGAACTATCATCCTATTTATTTTCTTTTAAGCCCGAATATTTGATAGTATATATCAGAATCATAGCATTTCATTGCTAGACCCCTTCCTAAAAAGTTTCAACACAATAATTAACTGTTATAAAAAATATGGCATTATTAACGAACGCAATGTACCTCTTATTCTTTCTACCAAACGCTATTCACGGTATATCCTACTCGCACATAGGCCACATCACATCACATCATGCTTGCGATTTACGCCCCCCACCACAATGCAGATGCAGAAGCTATAACCAAAAATGATTGGTTTAGCATTGATTTCACATTTGATCAACTAAGATATGAAATTTAGCTTATTGTTTCTCAGTTTCTGGGTGCAGTAGAAAGACAAATGAGAGCTTAAAATACTCGGGGAAAATTTATAAATTGAAATTTATGAATATTATGTAGCGGCAAGTTGAATAATTCAAAGTCAAAATAAAAATATGGGCGCGTGTCCTAGATCTTGCTACTTTTTTTTTATAATACTGTATTTCCTTTCCTTTGTTTTCCTCTTCTTATGGAATCGAAAAAACTACCTAACCTAACCTACCCCAACCCAACCCTGTAACCACACCACATATCGCAATGAAATTCTGAAATTAAACCTGTTTTGTACGTCTCTTCCCTCATCATCCCAGTCCAGTTTTATGGCGCAGAATTATGGAGGCTATGAAAGGAAGATGAAGACCTTCTTGGTCGTTTCGAACGTAAAATTCTTCGAGTGATTTTCGGTCCCGTTTGCATTGACCGGCTTTGGAGGAGGAGATTTAACAGCAAACTCTACGAGCTGTACAGCGACATCGACCTGGTGAGAAAAGTACGTCTTAGTCGACTAAGATGGCTAGGCCATGTAGAGCGAATTGACACCAATGCTCCGGCCCGAAGAGTCTTCGATTCCAACAGTAAGTAAGTATACCCATTGCCATACCTACTGCAGCACGCACCCCATCCGGCATCGGGCATACGATCATTATATTCAAAAATATAAAAATTCGGTGCAGGGAAATAAGTCTCCGGGAACTACGTCCACTGAGGGACTTAGTGGAAAATAAATCCACTTTCGTGAAGTAGATTTAGTTCCCATGTAAGGTGGGAAATAAAAAACTGAAAAAACAAATCAACCCTTTTCGAATGAGGTACACTACACGCAGGCTAGTGTGGTTTTGTTTTTGTTTGTCGTATCGCACGAGTATAAACATCCATTTATAGCAAGGTAAATCTATATTTATATGTATAGGTATATGATTTCACTGACGCGGCTGTAAACGACATAGCCTATAGTAGTCTCATAGTCTTAAAAAAAAAACATTTAAAAAACAAAATTAATCCAAATCTGTTCAGTAGTTTTCGTCTCAGTGCCACTGCTAAAATGTGGTCATTCTGGAAAATGCCAAGGCGGCTAGTTTGGTGGGCCGATAAAACATTATTTCTTATTTCAATCAAGGACAAATGTCAAATCATTATGAGACAGGCCGATATTCGCTTTCATGTGTCCAAGAATATTCGATCTCAGCACCTAATGCCCCGGGGTTAGGTTATCGAAAGTTTCAGTTTTCACAACGGCATTCAAAAATGATTGCCTTAGCGGACAATTATGACAAGCAGTGACACTAGAACATTTTGTGAATTTAACTTTGAATATAACCCACCATCGAGATGATGCAACATTCTCGATCGGATTCGCTCCTCTTGATCAATAGTTTAAGTTTATTAGAATGTGAGTGGCCCAAAATTTGTTTGGCAGAATTGAAATTGCCCGAAATAACCATTGGAACATATGCCCAAAATTAATATCAATTATGAATTGCCATAGCACGTAAAAATGGTATATTCATCAGTTCTCAATTAAAATGTGATGCAAATACAGTTATGTATTTTCGTTTTCTGTTTATTACCGTATACTACTTCTAAGTAGTGTCAAGGCTATAGGACGGTTAAATGCGGATGAGTTAATAAATTAGTTGCTAGATGGAAGTTCGTATGTTCTGACAACGTTATTCTTACCGCATTCTGTTATCAACTTTAATTTCAAAGAACAAATGCAAAAACTCCCATAAAATCATGCAAACCACCTATAAGAATGCAAATGACATGTTCCTGTCAGATTTTACCACCAATATCAAATTAACATGCAATTCAAGTTCTAATGCATTGCCAATAAATACCGGCTCACCGATGAGGCATACATTTCATTTCGTCCAAATGGATTATGCAATCCAAAGTTCAAAATAATCCGTACACGTAAATGTTATTGTTAACTTTTTTCTATTTAATCAACCTCAATTGTGTAAAAAATAAATAAACATTTACAAATCTGATCAGATGTGCATCGGGTTTCTGAATCGCGTGATTGAACAAAGCCTAATCCTAGGATTGTTGCATCTTCCTCAATATTAGTTCGAGTACTTCTCAACATAATGTAACAATGCTTCCAAGTGATTTGCAATGTTACAATGAGAACTATGCTTCAACAGATTTGCGCCAACGTGAAAAAAGCATGTTTAAAGATTTAAAAACAAAAATCAGCAACAACCAAGTGTATCTCTGGCGCAGCATCTCCAGCGATAAGATTTTTACCACTTCTCGGCGCGGATACTTAAAGATAGATGTTGCTATCGTTTATTTTTTTTTTCTCATCTTGTACCACACGGTGCCACACAGTTTTTTTTTTCTTAATTTTTTTTTCATATAAGGTAGTGACTGTGATTTGTGCCTTTCCCTCCCACCGCCAACGCCATCACATGCCACCCTACACAAAACTTGATCCAAACAAAAAAAAAAGCAATTCAAAAAATCCACCTGAAGAAGATAAAAGCAGAAAGAAGATGAAAGAGGAGATAGAAGAAATAGGAACAAAAAAAAAAAAAAAAAACCACCGTCATACCGTCATCATCAACACGTATTGACCCATCGCATATACACCAGGCTAATACAAATGTATTGGTTATGTTATAAGCGCCTATAAAACTCTTTACCCGTCGCAATTGACTTTTGTTTTCGTTTGTTAGTTACAACGTTTGGTTGTACCAGCTCGTGGTAAAACAAAGTTCGCTTTAAGGTAAGACATCGCCAACATTTTGAGGATACACCAACATCGTAGTTTTGAATTTGGATTTTTTTCGATTCTGGTGGATTAATCGTGATCTCAAGGAGAATTTTATTGTGAAGGATAATGGTTTTAGTTTGAATTTGTGTTTAAAAAAAAACAACAGACAACTTGTGAAAAATGTGTTATAGTGAAAAGGACTTGATTGCTTTTGAATAAACGGATATAAGTGAACAATTATCTGTTGAAACAGCATATAAAACTGCATATAAAACTGTCATTGAAGAAAAGTGTTGAGAATTTCTAATTTGAGTTTTAAGCAAAGCAAGTTAAAATTTCCAAGGAATGTTAGTTTTTAAATTTGTTTAGAAAAACTATTTTTATTTTGTTACTTGTATCATTTCCAGTAATTGTGGATCAACTATTTTAAATTAAAAAAAAAAAAAAACTCTTTCTAATTTTTTTGTACAAAAAGGTATCTACCAAATATTATTAAAAAAAAAAGAAAAGTAAAAGAAGTTATACAAAAATACCGTCAGTTATCTGCACAACAGTGTTAGCAGGCAGTTTTCTCAGAATTTTCCCCAACTTTTTGTTCTAGAATTTCCTTAAAAAAAAAACTGAAATTTGTTAGATACAAAAATATATATTGTACATAATCTGAGTACGAAAATTAATAAAAATGATTTTGAGAAAGGAGTATATTTAAAGCAATCAACTTATTTAAGAACCCGAACTATTAAACTTTTTAATGCATACAATTATTTTTAAAAAAACTCTTAATCTTGACAACTACTACCTACATTCTCCAGTAAATCTCTTCCTTTTTTTTTTTTGTTCAAAGCTTATCCCTTTAGGGACAGTTTTATTTGTGTACGTTTTGTGCAAAAATCTATGAATAATTGAAAACTATTATTTAGAAATAAAGTCAGTCAATTGAATTAATTGGTCGTCTACTATTAAAAGGTATACCAACTTTAATTTTTTGGAAAACTGTGCACTGTAGGTACCTATTTTCATTTGACTACATTTGGTAGTGCTTAAAGTAAGTGACTGTACTGGATAATGAATATACTACATCCAAGGTAGATGACCTGAATGTACATTGTCTTCTGTTTGTTTTATTAAAAAACTTTTGCAGTTCAGTTCCTTAGACATGTTAGAATATTTTTCGTTCTCTTAAGCCCAGTACATTAGAGTCCAAATTATTTTAATTAATGATAGGTCAGTTCATTTAATAAATCGAAGAGTTTACAGGTTCGAATTATTAACTTCCAAAGAACTGATCTAAAAGTGTATACTGTTTTGAAAAGCTGTCTAAACTGAAGTCAAGAGAAATAACCATTTTTTTTTAACATTTGATTTACACAGTATAAAATATACAAATAGCTGTCGTTCATAACAATAATTTTCAGTACCAAATAATCAGTTTATATTATTTGAGTTCATATAACCATAGGTTTATTCAGATTCCACTGTACTACCAGTAACCAGAGTTCTGGGTTTTTTTTCGACCTTAAAGGTTACATTCAAGTTGCAGTAAGTCAAAGTAAGAAAGTTCAGTAGTAGGTTCAGGAAAAGACATTCAGTGAACACTATTATATTTTATTTGGAAAAAACAATAGTTTGGAATAGAATTAATTTGACTATAAGCTCAAATTCAAATTGGAGACAGCGCTTACAAAGTTCTTCCAAAGCTTTAACTGCTAACAAAAGTCTAATACTTATTAAAGTTAAAGTATAGAACAAGGTATTGGTGAGCCTTCTGACATGTACTAAAATTCCACTGCTCCAAATTGTCCATTGCTGTTTACAACTAAAAATAAAAACTATCGTTGGCAAACGGTCCATCAATCTTGATTAATTGTTGGAAAAGACTTACAGTCTTACAGACTTACAGTCTTTTGGATATTTTTCATATCAATAATCACTGCTGCAGAAAGTTCGATTTATTTGTTTTTTTTTAGGCAGATTCTTGATGAAAACTGTCGGTAATAATAAATCTGTACAAAAAGGACTGAATATAAAATGTAGACGGTAACATTTTAAATCAAATAATCTTATTATTATTCCAAATTAATGGATCTCATGGCTCACAGTTCTTTCTTACCGTAGGTTTATCAGTCTGTGTATTTTAAGTGGCGGCAAGCTAAACAGTTGGCGGGAATTGATTCAAATTCAGTGTAAGACGTGATTTTCCGGCGGTTGAACGTGAGACCCCTCGATAAGTAGTCCAGTACACTACGAAACTATTAAACAAACCATTTCATATCAAGGTGAAGGATAGCGATAGTTGTGAGTCACAGTCATCACTCACCTTAGTGCTTAGAAATCGTGAGTGAATATCTACACTTTTTTTTTTTGGGATTAGAAAATTCAAGGGTTTTTAAAGCGATCAATATATAATATGAATTGTATGAACTATTTTTTCAAGAAGCATTTTATAGATTGTTTTAAAACAAAACGTTTACGTCTTAGTTAATGCGTTTTTTAGTTCTACTGACAAACTAACTTAAGTAGTCATGTCATGAATAAAGACCTTTGTAGGTAGACAGTCTTAGCTTCAGCCTCTTGTATAAATGGCTACAATTTAAAGTTAATCCAAATTAAAACGATATTCAGACATTTCCGTCACCTAAAGTTGACACCCTTTACAAAATTGTCCAGATGATGATTATGGAAGAATCTCGGAAGTTAACTCTGCTACAAAATTTGAATCAAGTGACTTGGAAATCATGTTTAACTACTGCAATAGGCCTCTTTTTTTGGCAATCTATCTGAGTGAAGTAGACTTTAGCACGCAATTACTACACCTACACAATGTTTGATACTATCGAGACTTTATATAGCTGTTGTAATTGCGTGCTGAAGATTCTAGTTTACTTTACTTCACTGAGATAGATTGCCAATAAAGCAGGCCTAATATTTAAGTTCCATGACTGGTACTAAACAGTGGGACATACATACAGTGAGCGTCAAAAGTGAGTGAATACCAATGATTTGTCTTTGGAGTTTGGAAACAATTTTTTCATTTTTTTTTTCTAAATATCTATATAAAGTATTTTATCCTCTCATTTGGTTATCTAACCCTAAAACAAACTTAAAAGAGCATAGGTGTTTATTCACTTTTGACGTTCACTGTAGGTCACCCAACTCTTAGGTCAAATTCTCTCTTTTCATATTTACTTCGAATGATTTCTAAAACTCTCGGTTAGATAATTTAAATCGCTAATTTATAGACACATTCTGGACTATTAATGTAATGAAATGAAGTCCAATATAATTTTTGTTGCCCACCATTTTTTTTTAATGATGTGATAGATGAGAGGGCGTAGACAAGTTTTTTACAACCGGCGAGATATCTGTAAAAGGAAAAAATCACTTTTATGTTAATATTTGATCACATGATGATAGAATAAATCGAAACATAGAGATGCGCGTGAATAAGAATTTAATTTTATGATCAAGTTAAATGGGTATAAAATCGAAACCTGTTTGGCAGTCAATTTCAGAAATATAAATAAATAGCTCTACCGTAATCATTCTCTCTTGACTTTGTGTTAATCTATTAAATAAACTATCGAAAACAATAGTAGGTAATGCAGACATGGCAGTACATAATCCCTTTTGGCACACATCTAACACTATTGTTGTAATAGATTTCTTCAAACTGTAATTGAATGAATTGTTTGCAACTCCCAAAACTCTTTGTGCACATAATTAAATCCAACCGATTATGGTTTCAAAATCTTTCCTCTCTTATTTGTATACGTAACATTAGTAATTTAATCAACAATCAATATCTCTTCCACAATAATTCAATTTCCATTTATCTATGAATTCACTTCAAATGTATTTCAAGTGTTAATCAAAGTCAATTTTATGCACCGTAAGATTCCGTTCAAAAATTATTGTGCCACCAATCCACCATTGTACATGTCAACACATCAATTGTTTTCAAAATTTCTATCTATGAATTGACTGACGCGCTGAATATCTTCCTTCAATATACGAATCGAGTATTATGAATTTTTTAAGAACTTGTATCTCCATATGAACAAATCAGTCAGTATAGAAAAGAAACTAACAGCAGCAATAATACAAAAATTAAATCATTTTCATGCATTATACCGGTTATGGAAATCCTTGACATAAAAAAAAAAAATGAATTCAATGTACGTATAGAGATACAAAGATGTGTAGCTGCACGTCAAAGAAGAAGATGATGAAGAGGCCGCAGCAAAAGAAGCTCATCGTTGTAAATTAAAAAAAAAAAAAAAGAAATTATGTAAAATTACTTTTGCCTATCTGACGAGGGGAGAACATTACAAGGGAAAGATAATAATAATTGCTTTGCAGCAAAAGAAGTTTCTACTAGTTAATAGTTTAATGGTCCGGCCACAGGGGTAAAGGTAAACGACAGACAGGTCGTCGTAATGACCATAACACGGTTATTTGTTGCCAACTTTTCAATTTGTGGTTTGACATTTTCACTTGTGTCCATTAGCTGTCGGTTATCATTCGGGTTGACAGGAAAAAGGCAAAACTTAGAAAAAAAAAAAAACAATCAACAACCTGGTAGGTATTTTTTCTTTCGCAAAGATGACTTTTACTATGTCATCGTTGTTGCGCATTGATTAGTTATAATTAATGTTCATTAGTCTGGTGAAGGGCGCTTTAATAGCGGGAAGACTTCATTTCCGTATTTGACATGAATAGATTGGCGGATACTAGTATCTAAAAGGCAATTTAACATTCAAATTTATTCCTTTGTGGAGATTGTGATTTTTGTCAATGAATATATATAAGAATGACATAGGTCCTTGAATGTGTTTGACTTTGCCAGATGTCAATTTGCATATCGCGATATGATCTAAACTAATATTAATAATCCCCAGTTTCACAGTGGATGTTTAACCTACACTTTTAGTTTAAATTTCAGTTCAACAATTAATTCGGTTTCACAGATTCGTTTAAACCTTGAACAGAGTTCATTCTCTAGTTTAAATTAAACGACTATTCTGCCGTTCAAGCTTCAGATCACTTTACACAGTGACATTTCAATTTCAAAGCTGCCGATTGTCAAAAACACAAATATTTGACGTTGTTTTACGTGTTCTTTGGAAGAAAAGACAAGAAACCATTTTGGAAAACTCGTACAAAAGCAAAGTACAGTATAAGTATAACACTGGCAAATTGTATTCATTAAATTTATTTAAACTGAGCTCAATTGAACTGAAGTTCAGATTACATTGTGAAACCAAACGAGTTGAACCTCAATTTTAAACTCAAGTTCGGGTTTAGTTCAACTTCAGTTTAAATTTCTACTCTGAAACTAGGGGTAAAAGTCCAAAACAACAACCACAGCGCTCCTATGGGCGATTATATTGCAATTTTCGGATACTATTGACACCATCTTAAGCCCACATAATTAAATTTTGATTTGTGCTAGTCTAATTACAAGGCATTGACATACTATACATGGACTGTTAGTGAAATGTCAGTTTCATACAAACCTGCGAGGAAAAAAGAAGCAAACATAAACACTAGCCCTTTTGGTTCAGTGCGGCGAAAGTAGGCAAGAGGTTTGAACCTCTGCTATTTTTTACATAGAACACAGTGCAATCCATCAACTGCGCAAAAATAACGACTTATTCAAATTATTTCAAACGTTCTATAACAGATGGCACACTCAACACTCAAACAAAATCACACGAATTGCTCGATGACATTTGAGTGTTTTCTTTTCTCTCCGCCAGTGCTTTTGTTTGCTTCAACGAAAAATTGGCTGCTAGCAGTCCATGTATAGTATGTCAATGTTACAAGGCTATACAAGAGTTTGATAGTATTTAATATCAACGCCATCTGTTGACATATTTCCGAAGATGTTTTTATAACCTCAATATATTTGAATAGTTGTTGGCTTATTGTACGACTACAATACCTTTTCCGCCTATTTAAGAAAATTAGTTGGAAACTGGCTAAATTTGAACTGCTATATCTCGTGGGAAACTCTTATCAAATTGAGGAAAGGAAAAAAAGAATCAAGTGAAAGGCAAATAACTTTGTGAGCAAAAAAAAAAATGTACTGCGGTTGGACTTATTCTCTGTTCTATTAAAAATTTGTTGGCCTGGTTTTTATCGCTCAAGTTAGTGGCAAAAGTTGGGACCGATTGGCCGTAAAGAGTTTGAGTGTATTTCTAAAGGGAATATAATATAAAATGCTTTAGGGAAAGTGTGTAGGGTTTTCCATTTAAGTATTAAATGATGATGATCGCGGTGGGCCCACTCAAATGCGTATTGGCTTGTGATAAGTCTTCTTTAGAACCGCCACTGTTTTCGTATGTACTAAAAGTAGTTAAGTTTTTGTTTTTTTTTCGGTTAGGTATTGTATAGTAAGTAAGATAATAAATCGATGAAATATGTATGTATATATTGAGTAAATCGCGAGCACAGAAAACTACATGATTCCAAACAAAAAAAAAAAAACCAAAACGATTAAAACACCAAATTCATTTCAATAGCAACTTTTCACTTCCTAAATATTTCAATGCCCTACTTATACATTTCTATTTATTTCAGATGAAGATAGCCCTAGTAGTGGCAGCTTTTTGCATAGCTGCGTGCTATGCTGAACCAAAACCAGCCATTAGTCAAGCAAGGACGACAACAACAACTGCCACAAAGCCAGGCCGTTTCTTATCCCTTCCTGATCCAGGAAAATGCTCGAAGCGTAAGTACAAGGATTTTTTTTTCGAATTTTAATTGAATATTTATTGGTAAAAGATATCATCAAGCAATGAGTTAAAAAACAGACGGTGATTTTAAAGACCTTAAAATATATATTTTTTTTAATATAAATTCAGCAAGAAGAATCCTCCACAGTGGAGAATTCTTATGAGACTCAAATTGCTCTGACCATTGTTAATAATACACTCAAGCGTCCTTTAAATTGTCAACTGAGGTCTATAAATATTTATTTTTTCTCGTGTGAAAACTATAAAATTTTGTTGCATTAAAGTAACACCTATTTTTCAAAAGCGCGGAAATGGTAGGCACTATTACTCACGAGTCGCTCTCAACCATCTGTTTCTAAAAATACTTTTTGCCTGTCTGTATTTTTCTCCTCCCTATTTCTAATGAATAAATTCAACATTTTTCCGTCAACAAACCGACATCATCATTGTTTTGTGGGTGTAACTCTGCCACCTTCATAGATATCCCACATCGTTATTTCAGCCCATCGTAAACTGAACACCATCTTGATGAAATGCATTTACGTACGTCATCATTATATCTGATAGAACACCAGTTTTTCTATTGCTCTGTGTTAATTCTAGACTTCCTAGCTCATGACTATGAATTTAATTAACAAATCTCCAGAGAAGATCATCATCATCATCATCACACCATCGCGTAGCTATTCTGTCGTGCATTTAACATTTACCCCAAAGCCACGTAATAATTTTGCCATTGCAAATTATAATTAAAGTTAAAGCACTTAGCTATATCAAAACCAATTTGCGAAAACAAATAAAATCCGTAATGTGATACTACTTTCAATTTCTGGTTCATATTCTAGTTCCGGCAGTGGAACGACTTTTGATTTCAAATTCTAGTCTGCTAAATAATTTTTAGCTTCTTTAATTAGCATTCAATTTGCATATGAATGACATTTTTTTACCCTTTCTAGATCGACATCTTTGAAAGCCTTGACATAATACTCTCATCAATCCGGTTCGGTACTAATCTGAAATTAATATTATGTAACGACTTAATTAGTCGGAATACATTTGGTATTTAAAAAAAAAACCGTATTAAGTTAATGAACAAAATTTATCTTTTCAATTTATGGTCAGAATTAATATCAGTTTACTTAGCATGATGACCTGAAAAAAAATTTTACTCTCACCCTCAACTTTGAGGAGACCTTCACAAAGTCACCTAGTTGAGCAGTTGACAGGCAAACAACTTGTTTTATTGTTTCGCCCATCTTTTCAAATTTACTATTCAAGTAACGTGCTTGACCATAAGACATATTAACCCGGTTTTTAAATTGGACCTTGTTATGTATTTTATGTACTTGATATTGTCTTCATGGTGATTAGATGAAATTGTTTTTTTGAAATTGTTTACGTGCCGGTATTTAGTTGGCCAATTTGAAGCACCTACAACTAAAAAAAAATGCTTTCGCTTTCTACTTGCCTTTTGGAGTTGGTGTACGACAGTATGTGACGGTATTTCTTTGGTAGAAGTTTTCCCCACAAGCCTATGGAATGTGGCTTAAGAAATTAACTTCAAAATCAACTGTCATATTTCTACTCCAAAATTCAACTGGAACGATTAGAATGGGAAACTGATTTGAAAGTGGATAGATGTGAGATTGGACAAAAGGCACTCCATTTGAGAGTGCAAGTGCTGCACAAACGCAAATTCTTTAAAGCAGTAGCCACAGAATTATCCCATGTAGGGTCGTATTATAAAAAAAAGGCTAAAGAAAATTTCTTGTTCATGATTGGAGTGCAGTTTTCAGAAAATTATATAAGCTATGCTTTTGGTCACAATAGGGAATTTGTTTGGAAGAAAACCACTCAAATTAAAGAAAAACCCAGTTCTTTATTCAACTCTTTTGTTTTTGTTTCTCTATTTAGTTAAACTTTCTTGTTGAATGTCTAAAATTGCGCGCTTCTCTGAAATTCTTAGACTAATTTTACAATTGGGACATTTATAGTCAATGGAAAAGAATCCACATGAGAAACCTACACTCGTGACCCACTTACTGGATAAGGGAAACATTGAAATTGAATGAATGAATGTGACATTTTATAGAATTGGTTGAATTTTCAACAGAGGCTGCAGAAGTAAACGAAAATTAGTGGTTTGAATGGTATTGTCTATTATACATGCTTTCTTTACATAAAGATATGGAATATAAGATAATTCAAGGGCCCACTGTGTCATTATATCAGCATTATCCCCATTTTGATGTCATTTTAGTGTCATTTACTACAAATGTTGTTCTTAAGAGCATCAAAATAGTGGTGAAGTGTCTGTTTGATATAGACAAGTCCTTTTGAATAGCCCACAAAAATGAATTCTATAAAACTAAATATTTGTGAGGTTAAGTTGTTTCAAGTTTGCTTAGGAAGAAATCAGTTCCCGATTGAATGCCGCTCGCACTTATGGTCAAGTTGTCTCACTTTGAATGAATTTAACCAGCAACCTTAGATGAATGTATTCATAATGACCACCAGTGCTTCAGAAAATGTTATTTCTTTTGATACGCAAAATGGATGTACAGAAAATGTATACATATTTTGATTGTTACAACATTTGGTAAATTCTGTTTCTGTTGCGCTATTGGATTCGGTGCATATTTGCAGGCTTTAGCTTCCCCCTAGAGTTTGAGTTTATAAACAGTTTTTCTAATTCGCATCGTATTAAGTTCTCGATCTAAATTGAATTCCTGATCAAAGTTACGACTGGCGAGAGATATACCTTCTGGGCCACAAACCAGTAAGAATAGACCGCCGACTTCCCGTACATCTACCCGATTCCCCCCGGAAAAATGCCCTGTCTGTGAATACGTGAAAATGTCAAAATTAATTTCGGCAATGATTTTCCATGCTATACCATGGGCCTAGGATTTTTCAAGTATGCGTGCGTTAATGGCGCTCCTTTAATTTTGTACAGCACCAATACATAAAAAATCCTGGGCCCGCCGGCAGCTTGTAGGCAAAGTCCGTTATGTGGGACGTTTTTAGGTTCTGTAGGGAAATTAAGTCTTTGGGCGAATTGGTTTAGGTTTTGACCGTTAAGGTTTCCCAATATGGTGACTAGAGTCTGTGACGAACTCACGCCCTATTTAACCTTTCTTTCCGGTTTCATCAGCACTATTAGAAGCCGTGTTTATTTTGATAGTTCTATAGCTACAAAGTTGATATTTTTGTGATAGAATTTTCTTAACCCTTTGGAGTCGAGTGGGTGTTAACTTAGTACAAGTTTTTTGAAGTCAGCTTGCCATGGCTTCATTTCAATCTTATTGTACCACTAAAACGTCCTAAAAAAACACTTATTCACAAACTGCTCTTAGAATTCTTTTATATGCTTTAAAACGTGGTAATCATAATTATAAATAGACATTCCATACAATATTATGCAAAAATCTGATCTACATACGAGTAAAACATGTCCGACTGACCTCAACGCATGCGAAATATAATATTTTAATCTTCCACTTTCACATAATAGACCCAGGGTCCACCCATACGACTACATAAAGACACGTCTTAAATGTTAATTAAAGCCATTCAAAAACGTGGTGATTCTCTCAAAGAAACTTCATTTCCCAGACTTATGTAATCAACCTGAATATCCGCATAGTGTTGAGAATTCGATGAAAACCCACCATCTGCTCTAATCACAGAATAAATCATGCAAAATAAAATTCTAAAAATAACAATTTGAATTGTAAATGCAATAAAATTAGAAGATTCTCTTCTCAGAACAAGTATTGTTTGTATTTGAAATTCAGAAAAAAAAAACGTGATTAAATTTTGCAACTCTTGTTGCTGGGTTAGCAAGCAGTAGGTATATTTCCCTTTCAAATTAATTTACTGCACATTTGTTCATGTTATTTGCTTCTGTTGTGGTTTAATTGCTCACGGAATCATCAAACAGTTCTCACCACACCAAGCGCAGACGTGCACACAACAAATTAGTTGTACAATGTACACACCTTTAAAGGTTAAAGGTTTTCAGTGAGACACAATTTGGTTTTTTGAATGTGACGCAAAATTCATTTGATTCAGGTCTCAATTCAGAGATAATAGACACGAAATTGTTCAATGCAATTAAAAAAAATAAATAAATCTGCGAATAAACTGGGTTAATCGTATGCGTGATACTATTTTATTATAAGATTTGGCCAAAATAGGAAGATTGCAGTTTCAAAGTTAAATTAGTACAAGTTGTGAAATTAAGTTATCGCTCTTAGCTGGACGTATCTCCATAGGGCGAATTCGCAACATTTGGTATCTATTGGCGTGGTCACTGTGGCGTATGTGGAACATTTTTTTATTATACAAAATATACTGAGCTAAAATTCACGATTTCATGAATACTTAGTTCGAATTGCATCAGAGTTTTGAATAAATATTCCATTCCGGTTCACTATACATATTTACATTTTTAATTAATAAACAAATGGCAAAGTTGCTTGGAATGGCAATATCTTTATTTAAATGCGGCAACGGTTTTCTTAATACATACTTCCAGAGTCAATAATCTTGAGTTAACGATTTCGGAGGAATGGACTGTTCTTCCACTTTAGTTATTGAACTCAATATTGCGAAACATGTTGCACATCATAATTTGTGCAGGGTACATGTTGACCTAAAAAAAATATGTTTTATATGGAATTGGAACAATTTTGATCTTTTTGGCTAAAGAGTCGAAGATTGTTTTGTATTAAAAAAACGTGCGATTTAAGGGTGCGTTCAGTAAAGGAGAATCTACAACACGTTTATAAACATGTCTGTTGTTCAACGATTGGAAACGATTAAAAATTGAAAAGGTACAATTAAAAAACCAAGTTCGCTGTTGGTTGCAAACTTTTTAAACAGTTGACATTCTCATTCTCTTTATTAACAGTTCTTTACAAGGGTCGTATGAATAAAAACTAGCATTTGCTTTGAGTAAAAGGTTGTAGCAAAGTAAAAGCACTGAGCAATTGCTTTAAATCGGTATGAATAAAAACTAATTTGCTAAAGTAAGTTCGAAGTTTCGAACAAAGCATTTACTTCACTGCATGTGTCCTTCCCTTGCAGTTTCTGTCACAATTTGTCGTTAATTTTTTTGATTTTTGGAAAAAAGCTAAATTAATTTAATAAAAAAAAACGATACGGTTGGTTAAAGTTGTGATCTTAACCAATTCGTCTTTGCTTATAGTACCTACTGTTTTTTTTTACGAACGTTAACAACAGTAGTTAAAACAGGTTTAATGTGCCAATCAAACAAAGAAAAATTAATTTAACTATTTATACAAACAAAAAACACAGAAAACTCAAAAGAAAATACTGTTTTTGTAAAGAAATATGGGCGCAAAATATTTAGCAAATGCTCTGAGTCAGCAAAAGAGCAGACTTGGAATTTTCGTAGCAATTGCTTTGTCTTCCACGTTTTATTCATACCAATCTGAGTAAAAGGTCGGTGGCGCCGCTTTTCGAAGATGTCAAAAGTTGGAGTCAACTCAAATCAGTTTTTATTCATACGAAGCTTAGCAATTGCTTCGATTTTGACATTTATTTTGAGTAAAAGCAATTGCTAGGTTTTATTCATACCACCCATTGTAGAGGCATTATATGCGTATTTATAGGTTACATTATTATTCGGTGATGTTAACCTTTCAATGGTTGAAGACCATCTGATTATTGTGGGTGCAGTGGTTAGTGTGCTGGACTACTACTCCACCCCTCGCGTACGTCTGACAAACATCCGAGAGTAGGTATAACTGTCCTGAAAAAGGTTCTAAGTTCAGCCGGCTCGCCATCACATTCTATGTCCTTTTCGAATTTAACTACGCAGTGTTTAATATGCGGCTAATTCATTAATTTCTTTTTTTTTAAATTGCAGAAGCAAAAAGCTTTCAAAATTAATAACGACTCAAATTGTCATAAGGCTTCCATTCCAAAAGCCAAATTTTATTGTTTTCCCTAAAATCTGTGCAATTTTGTCTAGAGATCGGATATGTTACAAACATGTCCCGTCAGGGGTCTGTTTCAGTGAATATTAACCCTGACATAATTTTGACTCCTTATATCGGAGATTCTAGTCGTTGGCCTGATTCTTGGGCATACATTTCTGACTTTAGGGAGAAACAGACTATTATTCTACATCTATATCGCTGTTAACATTTTTACAATCATTGCCCTACAACAGTCTTGCGTATTTAGGACTCCAGTCCGATCTTAGTATCTTCGTAATTCAAAAATAGCCACCTTATTCATTATATATGTGGTAATTTCCATTTCTGGTAGCTTCAATCTTGTAACCACTGATTTACGATCGAGACAATGTTGCATCACACGATGCCAACGAAAAACAAATAAACGTTTCTAGTACACAAATAGAAACATTGTTATAGCAAACAAAAACAAAAATGAAGATTTTTTTCCCGCCATTGTTGTGTAAAGCTATAGAGAATCGACATAAAGGCCAGGTTAAGCACGACATGGTCGATGCCGACGACCGCTGTACGATAAGGAGTTACCTTATGCACCAGGATGGCTAGAGATAGAGAGGTTGTGTTTGTTCTTTTTTTTCAACATTTTTCCACGTCCACCACGTTTTCATTATTTTTGTGTTTTCTTATTTTTTTTTGCGAACAAAATTACATAATCCGTCTCGATGGATGGCATAAAAACGAGCTTCAAGCAGTTCAATGAAACTAGTTTCATTACATGCCACGGGCATACGACTGCATACACCTCTCTGCATGAAGATGTGACGATGTAATTTGAGCCACGGTACAAACGGTTTTATTGAATTTTCTACACTGACCTTCTGCGGACACTGCAGGTTTGATGGTCTCTCCCACCTACCACGGGTTGAGTAATAATCTGCAGACCTCATCTCGTACTGATTGATGCAAAGTGTGAGGTACTTTTTATTTTTGTTTTTACAAAAGTACTTGTATCGTCAGAGACCACACCCAGGAATTCGGAAAAATTCCCAAGTCACATGCTCGTTTTAAATTGCGGACAACAAATCAAGCTTTTCAGGTATCCTTGTGGTTTAGTGGTAAACCTGTTCCATTGAGTTTCGGTAGAGATTCTGGATCCTTAGGTAACTGTATCTGTTTACTGTTTGTTCGGCCCAGATTCAATTGAAAAAGAAAGCGAATGTTGCACCTCGCGACGAACGTCTTTCGTTTTTGGTAACAGCCGCTTACACAGGCAGAGTGACTGAGTATTGGTTTGGAAATAGCCAGTCAACAGTTGAAAGACGACAAAAAGTGGGCCATTGCATTTATTGAACTGCGATTACGTTGCGCATACGACGCAACAACAACGACTTGGGTCGCTTAATGATTTGTTTGCTTGATGGGGTTAGCTACCTTAATTGATATTTAATCTCTAGCTATTTGTTACTCAACCGCATGTATTTTTATTTTCATTTTAGGACCAAAAGAATTCTCATACCGTGGTAAGAACATGTTCCTGACCAGCCATGTGCCCCATTTGGCCAACAAGAAGGTCGACTGGCTCGATGGCCGTAATCTCTGCCGTGAATACTGTATGGACTTGGTCGCCCTCGAGACCCAAGAGAAAAATAATCTAATCTTCCGTGTGATCCAACAAAACGATGTCCCCTACATCTGGACCGCTGGCCGTATCTGCGATTTCGCTGGCTGTGAAAATCGTCCCGATTTGGAACCAAAGAACGTTTACGGATGGTTCTGGTCCGCAACTCGTGAGAAGATTCAAGCTACCAACAGGATTCCACAAGGCTGGGGATACAATCCATGGTCACAGACTGGACACAAGAAGCGCCCACAACCCGACAACGCTGAATACGACATCAACCAAACCAAGGAACAGTGCTTATCCGTGTTGAACAACGTGTACAATGATGGTATTGCATGGCATGACGTTGCATGCTATCACGAGAAGCCAGTAATTTGCGAAGATAACGAAGAACTGTTGCGTTATGTTGCTGCCACAAATCCAGGAATTCGTCTATAAGATGTTCTCTTTTTGTTTAATTTTTGGATAGTGTGTGTGTTCTTAGTCTTAGATTTTATTAATATTATTTCGCATTTTTTGTGTAATGTTTTTTTTTTTTTACCTTCCTCTCTCCTCGTTTAAAAAAACAAAAATGTATTGTAAGCACGATGACCAAAATGATGACTTAAAGAAAAAAACAAAACATAAATACAAACTCAATTTACGCTATCTTGTAGTATTTTAGCGGTGAGACTGTCTCTTTTATTGCTATTGTTCTCTACCGTTACTTCCTGTGTATAGGGTAAATAACTCATTACGTAAACACCGGTTAGAGTGAGTTTGTTAAAGCCGAGAGGAGAGGTGTGTACATCTTCTGCCCGATCATCTACTATTGTTTCTATAAAGAATATTTATTATTTTTTTTTTTACTGAAAGAAGTTTCTTTAATAATAAATTTCACAGAAGACGAAAACAAAATGAAAGAAAATCTTAAAAAAATAAATACAAAAAAATATTAAAAAAATTATATAAATGTTGTTTTGTTGATTTTAAATTTTATTACACACGATTTACTATATATCGGGAAAAATAAGTTGTTTGCTCAAGAAGACAACCTTTAAAATAACGTAAGCATTGTACTAGATACACGGCGAATTCAGAGCCGTAGCCTTGGACATATCAAAGACATTTGACCGTGTCTGGCATAGAGCCCTATTAGGGAAGTTAGTGTCTTATGGATTACCACAATAACTCTGCGGATGGATGCAAAATTTTCTTCTGGGAAGATCGATCCAAGTTGTTGTAGATGGTGTATCATCTAACTCGTTTGCTATAAATGCAGGAGTGCCCCAAGGATCTATTCTTTCTCCAACTCTATTTCTTCTCCACATCAACGATTTGCTTGGATCGGCAAACAATCATATCTACAGCTTGTGATGACAGCACTCTTATATCCTCCATCTGGAACAATGGGACTGTGAATGCGGCTACATCACAGTCAGAGATGTGAATAAATTAGTTCTCTAAATGGTGATCTGAACAAAATTTTGGGGAAAAGACAACTTGGTTGTATTTAATGCAAACAAGAATCAGCTCTAACATTTTCTAGGAAAAATGCATCATCAGTTCCTTAGATCCAAATGGATGACCATCCAATCCATCCCAAGGACTCAATGCACCACAGTCACAGTAAATTCAGGAATCACATGATAGGACCACATATACTATATCGCAAGATCGGCGTCCGCTAAGTTGAGCTACCGTTTTAGAGCAAAGAGGTACTTTAGTCCCAAGTAACTTCTCCTTCTCTACAAAGCACAGAAGAGCAACTAAAGTTAGAACTGATTGTCTTTGCCATGGACCAGAATGAGGGTGAGTCCGTTAGGACATCCAATTACTTTGTTAGTGACTCTTTCGTTGTAAGTTGTCTTCACCGATTCAATAATTAGGTTGCATCTATTTCGAAGAATTATGAATTCTGATCTTTTTTTCTCCGATGGGTTTGACCGCCATTCACGGAAAGCCTTGTTTTTCGCTGCGGTAATTCGCTTGCATTCTTTGTTAAGCCAGGGTTTATTTGAAGCTGGTTTTTTAATGCAATGTGGAATATAAAGTTCCATACCGAGTAAAATCATTTCGGTTACGGCTTTTGCGCACATATTGACATCGGCATCTCTAAAGCACATATCAGCCCATGGCATTGAACCGAAGAAATTACGCAGCTCGTCCCAATTAGATTTACTATAATTCCAAATCAGACGATGGCGATCCTGGTTCGGTCCTATTTTTGTCGGTAAAGAAAGGATAGCAGATATTAGAGCATGATCCGAATTCCCTAAGGGAGCAGATATTTTTATTTTGTAATTATTTTGGCTCGGTTGTGAGAAACAGATCTAAAGTGTTCCCGTAATTCGATGGATTGTCAAGAATTCGCGTTGGTTCATCAACGAGCTGAGTGAGATTGCAGCTAATGGCGAAGTCTTCAGCTTGTTTCCCTGCATCGTCCGTTCTGTTAGAATATCGTAGCCAGTTCATGTTATGGGCATTGAAGTCACCAAGTATAATAACTTCAGCCGTTGGATGATGAATTTGTATCCAGTCTACCTTTTCGGATAAATGACGAACAAATTTAGATGGTTCGTTATCGTTTGGCGAGCGGTACAGGCAGTAAAAGAATTTAGTACAACTTTGTAGGACGACCTTTAGCCATATTAAGTCGAGATCCGCAGTTTCCATCTCTTCTTTTCTTTCACACGCCAGATCTGTTCGGGCAAACACACATAGTCCCCCCTTATATTGAAAACGAGGAAGTAGTTCGTATCCTGGACAGCGAAGATATGTGTAGTCAGTGTTTGAGTTTATTTAAGTCTCGGTTAAGACTAGGACGTCTGGCTTTTTTTCTTGTAGATGCTGGTGCACGCAGCTGACGTTGACATTGTTGAATCCTAGACCTCGAATGTTGCAGAAATCTGTTGCTAGCTTTCTTCTGTTAGTGACCTTGTTTTGTCTATTTTGTCTTTGTGTTCGTTGTTGTCTGTCGTCTTGCAAGTCCTGTTGGTGATGCATGTTGAACCCCCTGAGATAGTCCCCCCCGGAGATCCAAATGGGAGACTAGTTTACCTCCGGAATTCTTTATCTCAGGGAGTTGCATCATGGCTTTTGTGTCCCATCCGTTTTGCACCGGCCCATCTGCCAAACTCCGAAACGTAGTCAAGACTACTTCACGGAGCCTATAGCATGATGTGGTGGTATCTCACCGGGCGACAGGTGGATGGGACCCTGTCTACTACCTACTATGCTTGTTCTATAGGTACTTACATGGTAGATGTTCCAAAGAACTCAAAGACATTCGGCCCTAGCCAGGTATCCTTCGGAACGGAAAATTCTCAGATTACATACGAATCGGAGGATTTTTGCTTCGAGGTATACTTCCGACAAATATGCAACGCACACTGGCGTTTTGCGTTTCAGTGCGATCAAGTGCGTTTTTACTGATATTTTTGACAGCTTCATACGAATTTTCTTCCGATATGCTCCGACAGGAATTGGTTGCGGAATTTGCTTACGATTTGCAGTGAAGTGTTGATAAATTAAAGCAATAAAACGTTTAACAAAGTAATTGGTTGTATTTGTTGCTTAAATTTGTGTTTCCAGAGCAAAAACAAACGAAAAAACAAACACTAAATAGGAAAACCCCGATGTATCACGAAACAAAATCATGTCAAATCAATGCGTCGTCGCATTTTAATATTCTTTCCGAAGGCGGATACCTCGAATGTAATTTGAGTCTCCGACGGAATATGCGTTGCGGAGAATTCTCCGTTCCGACGGATACCTCGCTAGGGCCGATTATCCCTCGAAATGTAACTTTTGGGCGTCTCACAAGACAGGCAGCTAATGCTCATGGTCATGACCAAACATTACTGCGCCTATTATGTAAGACAACTACAACTACAGTTGAGTTGTCTCTTGGTTTGATGTCATTTAAAATTCGGTATTGTCCCTATTGTTATACAAAACCTTGATAGAAAAGTTGTCAGTCAAAACACAACAAATATGGCGGTGGTTGTATATAAGTTGTTAGTTGGTTTGGGTTGTGTGAAAGTTGGGTTGAATTGAAGAAAACTCAACTCAACTAAGTTGAGTTGTGTTCCATAATAGGGGCATACACTTGACAACCGCGAGGACATCAACTTTCCAAAACTCCTCCTGTTACAGGACAAGCAAACTTTGGAGCTCGCTTATGTTCGCCTTTCCCGGAAAAGGCATCAATATTGTCAGAAATTTCTAGCTATCATGTATATTCTATATTCTAATATATTCTAAGATATTTCAATATCCCAAGTTCTTAAATTAGAATACACCCATAGTCACACAAAAACATCTGAGTTTGTGTTTCCACATTTAAAGCAAAATATTTCCCAAATTAAAAATGTTGTTTATTGCGGTATACAGTAGCAAGTAGCAATAGAGTTAATTTCATGATATATTCATACATTTACATATAACTTAATTCTCCTTCGATTTCTTGCTGCTCTTAGATTTATGTTTACGCTTCTTATCTTTCTGATGCTTTTTCTGATCATCATCATCTCTATGCTTTTGAGAGTTTTTGGGGCTTTTCGATTTACTTCGCGTTCTTTCCTTTCGCCTACTGCTTGAATGTCCGATGTGACGAGAATCTCTTGAGCTGTAACTAGAACGACGTTCATTAGATCGAGATCGACTATTCTTCTTAGATCGATATCTTCTTTCACTGCTTTTATTGCTTTCAGATCTAGACGATGAGTGTCCTCTTCGATTTGTGGAACTAGCTACCGATGGTCTCCTTTCGTCACTTGGTTTCCGTTTTGCTGCTGGCTCAGGACTCTCGGACCACCTCCAATTACGTCTAGAGCTACGATCGTCACCTTCATTCCAACTGTAACAGAGTTTTATTTTTTTTTTATAAAATACGTTTAATACTATTGATGTGTACAAACCTCATAACAGAGCTGTCTCTGGTTGATCTGCGGCTGGTATTTCTAGTAGATTCCTCTTGTTTAAACGCAGACAAGTTATATGAATTTCCAGGATTTCGAAAGATGTGCAAAAAGTTGCAGTTTCTTCCTTTGGGACATTTATTTGTATAGGATAAACCTGATGGGAGTTAAGGAAATATTTCTTTGTTTTCTAAATTTGTCTGTTTGTTTCCTAAGAAGTTTCAAGATTGAAGGAACACTGATACAAAGACAGTACAGGAATTGACAAATGTATTCTGGAGAAGAAGAACACTTGAATTTTTAGTAATAAGACAGTTTTTGCAAGCGAATTTATCCGATTGGGTCACATGGATAAAAAGCTGACAATCTTGGTAGTAGGAATTTGGCACAAACACATATCCTCACATGGGCGCAGTGGGTCAGTGGTTAGTATGCTGGACTACTGTGCGAGGGGTTCCAGGTTCGATCCCCGAAAAACACCAATTACATCTGAAGGCTTTTTTAGTGAAACTTCCTATGCGGCGCGACTCGAATTTGAATTATTGAGCGGGAATGGGGAGTAAAATTTCAAGAAAATGTTGAGTTACGATGTGAAAAAAGTTTCAGTCCGTTAAAAGTAGAGTTTAATATTTAGAATATTCAGGTTGAAGCAAATCCTCAAATAAAAAGGACAGGTAAGATTAGCACTCCAAAATATAGTTCCCATTACTTGACGATCTACAGAGTCGAGTAGTTCAACTAAACCTGCATTTTTCGTAAAAATGCGACATCACTACGTCAGAGCGCCATATAAGACAAAACTTAAGAGCATCACCTAACATTACAATTACACACAACTCTCCAAAATATCTTTGGGTACAGCACAAACTTTGAAACCTTTGGGAAATTTACTTTGTAAGATGTGTAAGTCTACACCATTTTAAGAAGTAAACTACAGTTGCATGAGAAGCTTCAGCTGTTATGTTTTCAGTACCGCATAAAGTGAAAAGGGGTGCACCGTTATATGGATCATAACTACTGTACCCAAGTTAATTAAATATACTCTCAGATACCTAGCACATCTACTCATAAAGAGCCCAAGGCCCATTAAACGCTTATCCGACGTTTGGAAAGGGGCAATGATCGTACAGCGCCTCAGGAAGGGTGCCATGTGACCTTTAAAAACTATTGTATTTCTATATCGAAAAGGATACCATCAGCCACAACACGTACCACAAATAGCACTCTTCCACGATGCTATTGAAGAGAACTCAACATTTATACGCCGGCTAGCATAGTAACGTCCTTGCAGTTGCATGTACGCCTTTAGAGCGTCTCTAAAAATAAACAGAAATTGATTTTCCAAACAGTTTATCTCTGGCATCATTCTCTCACCTGTCCTTGATATATTCCACGAGGACATTACCTCTCAAATGCGGCTGAGAGTTCATACATGTCCGAAAATTCAGTATTTCACCGAACTTTTCCAGTTCCTCTATCACATCGGTGAAGAACTCAGTGTAATCATTATTTAGTTCATTCTCAGTGCATTCCAAATTGATGTCACATCCATACTCGGTGGATTTGCTTTGCTCCAGCTTGATGTGCGAGAAGAAATTTGGAAATAATAGTATCTTACTCAATTTCGGCCGTATATGGTTACGAGAGCACTGCAGTCCATAGCGACACGCATTCGTTTTCGAGAAGAACGGACATGGTGGCTTGCTCTGATTAGACTGTACATTTGACATGAGTTCGTTTGGAATAGAACCGCCGATTTCAATGTATTCGGCGATTTTGTCCAAAATCTGTTCATGGTCTTTTCTCGCTTGCTCTTCGCGTTGCTTGCGTTCTTCACGACGTTTTTGTGCTTGCTGTTGAATTTCTTCAAACTCCTTTTGAATGCGAAGTCGTTCGGCCTCTTTAACTGCAGCAGTCGCTTCATATTTTCGCTGTTGTTCGCGAAAATGCTTTTTGGCAAGAAGTTCCCGACGCAGCCAGAGTTCTTCTTGCTCCTGCCGGTGGCGTTCTTCTTGTTCTAGCTGAACTGCTTCCAGTTCTTCTTGCTGTTTCAGCCAGGCCTGATAGATTGGATCATTTAGGCGGGCAGAATGTTCTGCAATTTCAAGATTAGATGAGTGTTTTGGTAAAATAGATTAGAATATACTTACCCTCGGCGGTTTTTTTGTTGCGTTCTGCGGCAAGTTTTTGACGAATTCTTTTGCGTCGCAGTTTCTTTACTTCTTTCCGCCATTCTTTGTGTGTTCTATGAGGTAAGGACAAATTATTTTACTGCTTTTATCAATGGATTTCGCTAGAAATTAGGAGGAACTCACCTTTTTCTTGATGTTTGCTCTGCCATTTTTTGTTTAGTAGGGGTGTCAGTCAGCTGTCAGCCAAATGACAGCTAGAATCAGCTGTTTGAATATTGCTATAAATTATAACAGTTTTGAGGGTTTAAGTATTTAATAAGGTGCTGCCAGTTCATTGCAACCGAAAAGCAATTTCTTAGCAGGGACATACACTCCAGTGGAACCTATCTAACAACGGAAAATGGGAACAATTATTGCAGTTACTGAATACACTCAAAATTCAAATTTCAACCGAAGGGCAGTTTGATTATTTGAATTGTACCACCACTAAAATGTTAATACCCAAAGAAATGAAAAAATGTATCACGAAATGTGAACGATTCCTTTTTATTGAATTAAAATTTGACAGATTGTGGACTTTCCAATATAATGGATACATATTTTCTGTAAAAAAATGTACCGCTTGCACGATTTGCACAACATCCATTGGGAAGACACTGCTGTAATCAGATAGCCTAATTAAACAGTTATATTTAATTAATTCAAGAATAGGCCGGCTTCCACATTCCACCTTGAATCCATCTGTGTGGATGTTAACGATAGATATGAGAAAGTACTTCACGTATCTATAAAATCTGTACATGGGCAAGCTACATACATGGTGTTCCAGGTGTTTCCTTGGCTTACCTTTAAGGAACTTTTGGCGGCAGATTGTTGCATGCATAGCATGGTACAGAAGATTCTGATTTTTTTAGTCTTTCAATGACATTCGACTTTTCATTCCGACATTCGAAGGTTCCTATCGAGAATTATTGACAGATATTTCGCAATCTCTGCCACTTTCAGTTGTGTGTTGTGTATCAATTACAATTACGTCTGCGACTCATTTCGCAGGACTGCGTCCAACTTGAACTCCATTATTGAAATCTGGGGTCAGTTGCGAAATAACTGCCTCGCGGGTGGAATAGTGCTTATACGCACAGCACACTCGTTTTTGTCCATCTTTCTTGATGCCTGGCCAAACAAATCGGGATACCAAACTATTTTCAAATATTATTTATGAAATTAATTAATTGGTGGAGTCATCAAAAGTTTTTAAATTAGAGTGAGCCTCTACTCCAAAGTTGTGTGCGGTGGCGCGAATGTTAGGATGGGCCATTGAGTGCAAGCTATCAAACGTCATTAGCCTTAGATCCCTGATAATAAATGGTCGAATTTGATTCGTTGAAGTGTTATACTTATTTAGGTGGTTCCGAGGTGGACTTGGCCCTCAACCAACACGCCTCTCCAGTTAGCGCGATCTATGGCTAAACGCCTCCAGTTACGCACTCCAAGCTGGTTGAGGTTCCCTTTCACTTGTGAGCGCCACCTAAGGGGAGGTCTTCCTCTACTGCGGTGTCCCTCCGGGTTGGAATCAAAGACTTTTCGGGCTGTAGCGTTGGTTTCCATTCGCTCTACATGTCCCAGCTACCTTAGACGACTGATGCGTACTTTTCTGGCCGAGTTCGCTGTTAAATCTTTTCCGTCAATGCCCGTCAACGCAAACGAGACCGAAAATTACTCGAAGAATTTTGCGTTCGAAGCGACCGAGGAGATAAAGCAGATAAAGAATCATGGATTCTGCGCCATAAAGCAGAACTGGGATGATATAAAGTATCCTTGATATTTCTCGTCGTCAGCGTATGGAAGTAGCTACACAGACTTTTCCAAAATTGTGCCCCTGGTGTTGGCTTGCGAATTCCGCACAATTTTCTCAAGAATGATGTTGAAAAAGTAAAAGTCTCGGTGAGATTGTTTCCGACCTTTACGGATCAGCGAGCGTTCTCCATCGCCTTTCTGCACAATCTGACAAGTTTGGCAGGGATCCCAAAACTATAGACATGGATCTGTATAGCTCGTCTCTATAAATGCTGTCATATGCGGCCTTAAAATCGATAAATAGATGGATGGTAAGTATCGACTCCGACTTCTTGGGTTTTCTCCAGAATCTGCCATAGTGTGAATCTTTGGTCGGTTGTGGACTTAAGGTCCAGGTCTAAAACCGCACTCATAGCGTCCAATCAGTTCGTTGACAAATGGTTTCAGGCGTTCACACAGTACGGCAGATAGGATCTTGTAAACGATGTTAAGGAGACTGATGCCTCTATATAGTTGGCGGAGTTTAGACAGTCTCCTTTCTTATGGCTCGGGCAAACAATGCTGAGGCTTCATTGATCAGGCATACTTTTCTCTGACCAAATTTTAGAAACGAGTTGTGTATGCTCTCTACCAAGTCATCTTCCGCTGCCTTAAAAAACTCGGCCGATAAACCGTCCGGTCCTGCAGCTTTGTTGCGGACTTCAGCTTGCATATTGCTATCCTTACCTCAATTTTTCCAGGTGGACGGAAGTCTTGGCTTTCATCGCCCAGGTTGAATGGTGATCTCTAATGTGTTATAGAATACCTTGATATTTGTATTTCCATATTCCATGACCGGCAAACTGTTTTAGCTGCGTGTTAAAATAAGGTCTGCGACTTTTCATCGTATCTTTGTGTTTTGGGTGTAGTCGATGCTATTAACGGCTGTGACGGCCACGCCTGAGTTGGATTCAGTTTCATCGCCTAACGGCTACAAGGATTTGTTGACTAGTTGTTGTAACGTTCTGTTTGTAGTATCAATCATCAAAGATAGTTGCGAATTTGACTCCGGATGAGCGAATGTGATGCTTGCTTAATACACTTTTCGAAAATTGCAATGGACTCTATACTTCCGTCCATCGAATTTGACTGCGTTCATTCTTGTTTTGCCCATGATGAGACAGTACAAGCTGGTAGTAAATTACTTAATGGTATTACATCTAATAGGTTAAAGGTGCTTCAGTACAGTATTCATTTATCACCAACATCAGCAACAAGGAACAGCCACTTGACTGATTGACGGCGAAGTCGTTTAGGGATTAACCTTTGCAGTTTTTCTATTTCTCTTGCAAATGAAACTGGATAGCTGTACGCAACTCAAACCTGCCATTCACTCGTGTTTGAACAAATAATCGAATTGTTTCCCACAAACGCAATAGCTATTCCCAATGTTTACCCATTGATGGTTGGGACAGAGGTGCGATGGCGATTGCGTATATTTTGCTCCTTTCGCCACCAAAGTAATAACTCGTTCAACCAAACTCATTGCAAACCACTTGCCAATTTATCTAATTAGATAATTGATTCCAGGTGCTATCACAAACAAATTGGCAACGGTATTCAGTTGATTCCTGAAACTGAAACAAAACGGACGTGTGTGTGCTGTATTATCGCGATGGGTTTCAAAATTTGGGATCGTTTAACCCAAGCGGATAATATTTATCAATCGATAAAGCCATTGGTGTACATCTCTCTAATCGGCTTGGCACCGTTTCGAATGCGCTCGAAAAAGGAAGTGGAAACTTCTGCACCCGGATTAGCAGTCAGTATTGTTCACTTCCTTTTCTATGCACTGTGCTTTGGATTATCCCTAACGGAAAGCGACTCAATAATTGGATACTTCTTTAAGACAAATATCACCCAGTTGGGCGACAGGACACTAATGTTGACGGGGGTGATTGCAATGTTGACGATATTTGGATTTGCCATATTCAAGAGGAATAGTCTGGTACAAATTATCCAGAAGAATATTATTATCGATGAGATTTTTGTCAGACTCGGACTGAAATTGGACTATCGGAAAATTTTGTGGTTTTCATTTGTGATATCTGTAGCAATGGTGACTTTTAATGTTGGATATTTGTGTGTTAGTTACCTCCTTCTGAAATCAGCCTGTATTACCCCTTCGTTTGTGGTGTTTACGACATTTGCCCTGCCACACATCAATACGACTGTTATGGTTTTTAAATTCCTGTGTACCACACACTTGGCGAAAAGTCGATTCCTGATGCTGAATGAAGTGAGTAATTCATTTTTTGTGGTCGTATTGTGTTTTTTATTTCAATACTCAATACTCAATACTTCATAAACTATTACTGCCTCTAAAGTAATAGTTTATAAAGTTGTTGGTGTTTTTTTTTTTCTTATAATTAACACGCGCTAGAGAGGTTATGACTACTCTTATAGTGTAATGTGATTTACACAGCGCGGGCATTGAAGAAATTGGGATAGAGAAGATAGAAGATTCCGATGCACATTGGTTTTAAATGTCCGTAAATTGTACTGAGGAGGAAAGACAGAGGTGGGCAAGGCATTCCACATTCGTGTTCTGCGGCTTATGAAAGAGTCTCTATATTTCATAGGAGTCCCGAAGATAGGCTGAATGGTAAACTGTTGAGCAATCCTAGTAAGGCGAGTATTGCGGTTGAATTGCTGAAGGGTCGGAACTCGGAATGCAGCAGGCAATTTCATTTGAGCACTGTTTTGGATAGTTAAAAAGCGATAAAACAGTGTGAGACACGTGACGTTTCTACGATGTTCAAGCGAATTAATAAAATTCGCGATATTCGTATCTCCGATTAGTTTCAACGCACGATTTTGGATCCTATCCAGTAAGTGCTTTATGGTTTTGGGCGCACCAGACGAGTGGCCTATTTCACCAACTTACAAATTGTTGTTTACAGGCATTTTTTTAACAAATTTGTTCAAAAATCGATTTTTTCTGTTATACAAAGGGAAATTTGTAGAAATTTCATTATTTCCGTTTCACCAAAAGTTAATTTTCTTTGTTAAAATTCATATTTTTTTCAAGTTTGTGTTTCACCAAATCAAAAAGTTTTACAAATTTGTTCAATTACTGAAAATTTTTTACAATAGAAAGATCGTGTGTCGATTTAGTAACAAATTGTAATTTTTCAACGGAAGGAACGTCGAAGCCACTGATAGTGATTAAGTTTGTGCTAAATAGACGAAGAAAAAACTACGAAATTTCAGATCCTTTTGTTTTTAATGAAAAGTTTCGGTTAGAACGTTCTCAGAGGAAATAAAGGACCATTTATATGAAAGCGCACATTTGCACATTTTGCTATAAAGGAGGATAATTAATTATCCCATCAAAATGTATTAAGAAAATAAGTTTAAAAATAGTTTATTCAACGAAATTTAGAATTCCAAACTTTATTCCCCGAATGGAAACACCATCGACGTCGCGAATTGTCAAAGTTTTTTCGCAATCCACATTTTTAAACGGCTAGAGAAATTTCTGGTAGGAACTGAAGGCTGAAATTTGTGAACTGCCGCCACAATGAAAAGTGTTTATGTGAACGAACCGTCAAAACTCGCGAATATTCGTTCGTTCGTAGGTAGTTGGTCGCTCTAATGTTATGTTATTAATAGTCCTTAAGACAAATTGGACAGTCTGAAAATAAACTTTTCACTGACACCGATATGAACATACATCAATTTCTAACATCAGGTTAGAAAATGTGCCTCTCTGATGTTTGTCAGACGTTCGCGAGAGGTGACGCAATAAGATGTAATTTGTGTTTTTCCGGGGATCGAACATGGGGCTGGGACCCTTCGTACAGTAGTCTAGCACACTAACCACTGCGCCCACCATTTTTCCAACATTTTTCTTATCGTGATACAATGCGCGAACTCGCCAAGCGCCCTGTTAGACAAGATACGGATAAAGAGAGCTTAACGCATTACGTCTGTCTCACTTGACGAGCTGCATTGTGCAGACCTACTCTAAACTATTATACCTTTGAGCAAGAGGGATTTCCCTGCTCAACAAAGCTAGATCGATGTTGTGGGCAGATGACATTGCGGATAACAATCGCGAATAAAACCGATAAAAATGTTGTTTCTGTTAATTTTGTTCTTTGATGTTATCATTTAGATTGTTAGAAGAATTACAAAATTATGAAAAGCAGTTGTTGTTTACAACTCTGACGGTGAAACGGTTTTTTTTTCTATTTGTAAATAACAAATACAATTTCCCTTCATTTTTTTCTCTTTCTAACAAATTTGTTGGAATTAAGTTTGTAGCTTGTGAAACAGAAAATCAGTTAACAAATTTGAAAATGTAATCAACAAATATAAATTTGTAATTATAATTGTAATTTGGTGAAATAGGCGACAGATGTGGGAATTGTACCAAAGTTTTGGGCGAATGAACGCCCTTATAATGTAGCCAGATCAGAAGGGGTAAAATATTTCTTGCACCGTTTGAGGAAACTTAGACTTTTCGCTGCATTCTTGGCGTTTTCGTGGACATGTTAATTGCAACGAAGGTTGTCATGAACGCATATACCGAGAATAGAAAGCCTTTCGGTTTCGGTGATGCAAGTGCCATTCATGGATAATGGCTGTAGGTTCGGATTTCGCTTTAGAGACAGCATTGTGTTTTTGAAGAATTAAATTCCATTCTATTGGCTGAACCCCATTTTAAAATGCTGTCAAGGTTGGAATTTAATGAGCTTAACATACGTTGCCGTTGCAGTTCCACGGCTGAAGAGCAGGGACGTGAGTCCTGGAAAGAATATGAAAAGCTAAGAGTGCTGTCATCAGCGAAGGAATGGATTGGATTAGAAGTTGCAGACAAGAGATCATTTATAAAAATGAGAAAGAGAGTCGGAGACAGAACGTAGCCTTGGGGAACACCAGCTTTTATATGGTGAGTTTCAGACTTGAAACCATCAAAAACCACTTGAATTGAACGGCCAGAAAGGTAGTTTCTAATCCATTGAATAAGAGACGCATCGATCCTATTAGCACGCATTTTTGACAAAAAAGCTTGGTGCCAAACTCTGTCAAATGCCTTTGAAATATCGAGCGCAACAATCTTCGATTCACCGAAGTGATGCAGAGATTAGTTCCACTTCTTGGTGAGATAAGTCATCAAATCGCCAGTGGATCTGTTGCCATGAAAACCGTACTGCCGGTCATTGAGGAGTTTCCGTGATTCAAGATATTTCATACGCTGACGGTGTATCAGCGTTTCCATGACCTTAGAAAGAATGGACGTAAGTGCCATGTGTCGGTAATTGGTAGGAGAAGAAGATTCGTCTTTTTTCTTTCTTGTTTTCCACCCACTCGGAAAGAGTCCAGAAGAACAGGAGAGATGAAAAAGCTTACGCAGTGGTTTTGTCAGCATGGAAGAAGCCAAACAACACCTCTTCAGAACGATGGGGGAGATACAGTCTGGACCAGCGGGTTTATTTATGTTGAGATCATAAAGTACTCTTGCGACTGTATGAGTGCGAAAATGTATTGATCCCATGTTATTATTTTTTACAAATGACCAAAAGTTTGACATGGAAGTATTTTTTGACTCAACTTTTGGTCATATGAGAATTTGACACGCTTTATGAGGGCATTGCAGTCATTTCTGGTTCGTTTCAACTTTTGTCGGTTTTCCTAAGATGGATTGGCTTTGTAAGGCCGAAAACTCAACTCCCTTATTCTATTAGCCTCTTTACAGCTCAAGTCGTACCACGCGTTTTCTTTTGGTTTGATACTCTTTATCCTGTTGGGGATAAAGGATTTCATACCTAAGGTGATTAACCCCCAGGTTTAACACCCGGAAAAACAATAATTACATCTAAAGTTTTGCTACGGTGCTACCTCTTGCTTCTGTCAATCATACGAGAGTATAATTGCCTAGAAAATTGAGCATAAAATTGTCGGTCCCTTCCATTCGTCCCAAGAATTAAGAACTCACACAAACGAATGGTTGTGAGAAGCTTGGAATAGCATAGAGCCTAGAGTTAGATGGACCTACAGTCCGCTGTGGATGGATTTCAATCAATACCCCTGCCTAATACCAAATTAAATTGAATATCCTTTCACTTGTACGCAGCGCTACTTAAGACTACAACATTATTGTTTATTCGCTCGATGTGGCTAAATAAATCACATGTCTCTACAGCTCATAGAATTCGATGTTGAATCTGCTCCTTCACTCTTCTTGCTCACACTTTGGACTAAAAATCTTTTGAATAATTTTTCTTGGACAAGTCCTTTGTTCAATTCGGGGATGCTAGCTGTCCGAACTACCTTTTATTCTTTACCATAGGTCATTTAATTTTTTAACAACTAATAATAAGAGTTTTTATGGCCTTAGGGATCAATTTGTAATATAGAATTTCTTTTACAGATACTCCAAGATATACTGGATAACATGATTGAAGAAAAAAACCTTAACGAATTGTCACCATTCCATTCAGTGGTCAATGAGAAAAATTCAACACCACTTCGAATGCGCTACCACATAAACGCATTTGTCCGGCAGAGTCCAAATCGATCACTTAAGGAAATCACCAACATCCATAACCTACTGTGCGACCTGTGTATCATCATCGAGGAATACTTCACATATCCGTTGCTCACCATCATCACGATATCATTCATGTTTATCCTGTTCGATATTTACTACATTTTGGAGGTTATGCTCAACCCAAATCATGTGGAGTACTTTGAAGCTCATGAGTTCTTTGCGTTCTTCTTCATACAATTGTGTTGGTATATGATAACAATTTTGGCGATTGTCGAAGGTAGTAGTAATACGATTAAGGAGGTGAGTTTTGTCAAAATTTGTTCAACACTTAAGGACCATTCACATGGGAGCGAACGAACGAATTCATGAAATGCGAACATGTGAATAGTCCTTTAGAAGGGCTATTAACCTTTTTTTTATTGAAGGGTGAAAAGAGTGCACCACTCGTTAGTAAGCTACTGAATACAACAGATGATGCGGAATTGAATGAACGACTGCTGCGGCTAACGATGCAATTGGGTCACAGAAAAGTACGTTTTACCGCAGCTGGACTCTTTGCCTTGGATAGAACGTTGATATTTACAGTAAGCTTAGTAGACTTGAACGACTGATTTTGATTCTAATTATTATAAATTTTGCAGATATCTGGAGCTGCTACCTGTTACCTAATTATTCTTCTACAATTTCGTTCTTCGACAATGCTGAACGATAACCCCAACACTAATTGCACCAATGTATAATTATTTAGAGACTAAAGATGAGCTTACTTATTGTAATATCCTTTGAAAGGAAATTAAAGTTACTATTTTGAGACCACGAAGCTTGTTTAAAGATTGACTGGGTTGCTTTAGTAGTACAGAGAGTGGGTAAAATATGTCAAATAAGGTCAAAAGTGTTTTTTCTTAAATGTAATACGAAACAAACAGTTTGTACAACAGGAAGATTCACCTCAGCTGTTCGTCACAAAGAATATTCTTTTATGTAAAATTTGTAAGTAATCTCCATAAGGTGTTAATTGTTGCTATTTTGTCAGTCCCCGGAAAAACACAATTACATCTTAAAGTTTTTTCTACTGCGCCACCTCTCGCGAACGTCTGACAAACATCCGAGAGTATGACTCTCCTGGAAAAAGCTTCTCAATTCAGCCGTTTGGACTCGGCATAAAATTGTAGGTCCCTTCCATTCGTCTCAAAAATAGAAACTCTCACAAAACGAATGGTTACGAGAAGCTAGGCATGAGGTGTCTACCCGCCTGTTGCGCCACCTATTTATTTATTTATTTTTTTACCAAATATCTGAGCTAAATTTAAGCGAATCCGTTTAGCCGAGCGGTACCTACGCTGCTTCAGCTTAAAAATCAACTTTTCATTTCAGACGGTATGGTTCGGCACATTTTTCAAGCTAAATTTTGACAGATTATGCTGTCTTTTTTCTGTTGTGTTTTTGTGTTGCGGAAAAGTAAATAAGCATAAGGTATTAGGTATTAGGCATCAAGGCTTAGGAAAGTACTCTCCACAAATCCAACAATGCCTAGTTGCTTGAAAAAGACGGATGGCTCTTGGACGAATTCTAGCGAAGAATCGCTCAATCTGCTGCTCGACATCCATTTTCCAGGCAGCTCCAGCAGTATAAGCCACTCAGATCCAAACAGATCAGATGTGCATTTTACAAATCTTCAAGGTCTGATCACTAGAGACAAATTGCTTTGGGCGCTACGTAGCTTCAAACCATACAAATCGCCAGGACCAGACGGCATAATACCAGCCGAGCTACAAAACACCTCGGATATCATCCTGCCAGTGCTGGAGATAATCCTAAATAGCTGTCTAAAGCTGGTGTATATTCCCTTGTTATGGAGAGAAGTAAAAGTGGTTTTTATACCCAAAGCAGGCAAATGCTCCCATGTTAGTCCAAAGGACCTCAGGCCCATTAGTCTTTCGTCATTCCTCCTAAAAACTCTAGAAAGACTGATCGAAATCCATCTTCGTAAAAGCATTGATACGAAACTTCTATCCACTGCTCAACATGCGTACTCTAAAGGTAAATCAGTGGAAACAGCTCTACATACGCTGACATGTTCCATCGAGGATTCCCTCCATCACAAGGAGTATACCATGGTTGCATTCCTCGACATTGAAGGCGCTTTTAACAACGTTGATGCATCTGCAATCGCGCAAGCACTGTCAGCTCTGAACGTGGACACCTCGCTCAGGGAGTTGATTAATCTGATGCTCAATAGCCGGATCATCAACTCTAGTCTGATTCATTCTTCTCTGGAACTTAGTGGTCAATCAACTGCTGACATGCCTGTAAGCGGAGGGCTACAAGGTGATTGCATATGCGGATGATGTTGCTATTGCCGTGTCAGAAAAGTATCCAAATACCTTAAAAGAACTCCTACAACACGCTCTCCACACGCTAGTAAAATGGGCGTATCAATGTGGGCTGGGCGTTAACCCTCACAAGACCGAACTTGTTCTCTTTTCTAGGAAATACAAAATTCCGCACATTGACCCTCCATCTATAAATGCCATAAGCCTGACTTTCTCAAATGAAGCCAAGTACTTGGGCATTATTCTAGACAGAAAGCTTAGGTGGAAGTCTAACATACAAGAAAGAGTTAAAAAAGCAACCATAGCTCTCTTCTCTTGCAAAAAAGCAATAGGAAATAAATGGGGCCTACAACCTAGCATCACCCATTGGCTATACATCTCGGTCACAAGGCCGATACTTACATACGGTGTGGCTGTCTGGTGGACTGCCTTAGATAAAGCGACAAACCGCAGTAAACTAGGCAAAGTCCAAAGAACCGCTTGCTTGTGTATCAGTGGAGCTCTTCGCACCACACCTTCTGCTGCACTTGGCATCCTGTTTCACCTGACTCCCATCGATATTTTCAGCAAACAAGCGGCAGCATCTTCAGCAGTTCGTTTGAAAGCAACTTCACAGTGGACCAGCAAAACAACTGGCCATGCGGCTATCTTAAATACATTTAAGACTCTTCCGAAAAACATCGACTACACCATACCTCAACTACAGTTTGATAAAAACTTCCAAGTCTCCATTCCCAATAGGTCCTTCTGGGAGGAGGGGTCATTCCTTGAAGATGAGGCGGTTCAATTCTTCACATATGGATCGAAAACGTCCAATGGCGTAGGAGGTGGTGTTTTTTCTGATAGACTTAACCTCAGTCTCTCCTTCCGTCTCCCAGATCACTGTAGCGTTTTTCAGGCGGAAATAATGGCAATAAAGGAAGTCTTATCCTGGCTAAAAGAAAACGTGATATCCGCTAAAGATATCCGCATCTTCTCGGATAGTCAGGCTGCAATTAAGTGCCTGGAATCAGCCTCTATTAACTCTACTACAGCCCTAGACTGTCGCACGTCTCTCAGAGAGATGGCGGAGCAGTTCAACATTCACCTCTGCTGGGTGCCGGGGCACAGAGACATTCCAGGTAACTGTAAGGCTGACGAACTACTACTACGAACTACGTGTAAACTTATGATAAAGCTGGATGCCATCCAAAGAACAAACCTTAGGTGGACATGTGGCACGACATGTCTAGCGACAAAAGAGATCTGGCCAAAGTTGGATCTCAAACGTTCTAAGAATTTGATCTCTCTTGACAGGAGGCATATCGGCGCCACAATAGGTGCCATTACGGGACACTGCCTTATAGGTAGGCATGCAACAAGGCTCGGCGTACTCTCAAACGATTTTTGTAGAAGCTGCTTGGACGAAGAGGAGGAGGAAACCATTCAGCATTTCCTCTGCACCTGTCCGGTACTCTCCCGAAAACGGAATCTCCATTTGGGAGCCTCGTACTACAACGATCTAAACGATCTAACAAACATAGACATTCGTAGTCTCCTTTGATTCATCAGAAGCTCAAACTGGTTCAACGAGTAGGACGAAATTTTTAATAGATTCATGTGGTATCACAAGGGACCTAATTGGTCTAAGTGTGTCGGCCTTTTGCCGGCAGCCACTTCAACCTAACCTAACCTAAGGTATTTTAATGAATACCTCAATGAGGAATCCTTTTAAAGTGATGAATTTGAGATCAAGCAATAGCAGACAAAGAAAAAAGAAAGTGCAACGAAAGTTCTTCGCGTCGATGAATTTTTGAAGGAAGTTATTTTCAACGAACAGCTCAAAATTTAGCTAGGTATTAAGATAATGTTTAGAGAAAAAAATTGGAGAGCAGCTAAAATTTTGTGTCGCTCGAGCAGCGTACTAAGCTGAAATGTCAAAATTTAGCGCCGATTTAATGTATCAGAATATTCTTTCGCGAGCTAAATCAGTGGAGAGATTTTTTTGGCCGACTGACATTAAGTGTCAAAATGTGGTAGATTGGAAGGAAAAAAGAGTGGTAGATTTAAGAAATGGGTGGTAGATTTGAAGTTTATATGCACCATTACAATTAGTCACAGAAATCAGAATCAGCAAATATGTAGGTATAGGTAATGTGCGATCCCAGCAATCACTGGTCGGATAAGTTCTCCTAGAACTCCCATTAGCTGGTATTAATAAAATCATCTGTCCTATTCTTCTGGACTCTTTCAGAGTAAGTGGAAAACAACTCCAGCGCGTCCCTAAAAGAGGCGGTTCTTCCTTTCCCACCAATTACCGACCCATAGCACTTACGTCGGTTCTTCTCTAAAGTCTTAGAAACGCTCACAAATCGTCAGCTTATGAAATATCTTGAATCACGGAAACTTCTCAATGACTGGCAGTACGGTTTTCGTGGCCATAGTTATAGCTATCGTTGAAATGCATCATTGAAAATTTTATTTTCCGATTTTAAGACGATTAATCAAACAATATTGGCTTTAGTTGGTATCAAAATAAAGGTAATCAATTGTGGAATTTTTTTACGAAAGAAATTACTAAATTCAGACTAAAACTCTTCTTTAAATTCAATTTTATTATTTCACTGATCGAAATGGATTTCAATGAACAGCTGATTCACGTTTCTCCAATTTGGAACCCAATCGTTTCACTGATGTGTTCGATTCTCTTCCTCAGCTGTCAGTTTTGCTTTCAATGATCAACTCTAACCTCAAAGCCTAGACTCATTTGTTGAAAAGTCACTGACAGGTTCTTTCACTAACAGGAATTATTCAATGATTGCTATAATCGACTTGTCAAAAAAATGAAACCACCATTCCACTGATTTGTTCCAATGATGCATTTCAATGATAGCTATAACTAGGGCGAACGAAATGGAAATTGCCTGTGTTGTTAGGATATGAAACTGTAGACTCAAGATGTTAATGACGATACGAATGATAAAAATATCCATCAAAAGTGCGCCTCGCTTTCATTTTCTTATCGATATGAAAGCATAGAGAACTATAAAATATTTATCACTAGAATAACAAAACGTGGTAGAATTTTTGGGTGCAGTGGTAGTTGTGGTAGATTGAAAAAATATTAAGAAATTGTGGTAGATCTACCACATTGTGGTAGAAGTGACAACACTGCCTGAGATCCCTCGCACAGTAGTTCAGTTCCAGCACACTAACCACTGCGGAACGGCGCCCACTTGAATCCATCCGTGTAGGTACGTATATGCTTCACCCAATGGATGTCGGTTGATCTTCTTGCAATTTGTCCCTTTTGGGGGAAAAAGCTAATGAGTCTTATGGAGTCTAAAGGCGATTAGTGTAGCACATTATTGCCCGTGTGTTTATTAAGGATGTCTGCATGAGCCATATGGCAGTGTTTCCAGCTTTTGGGCTGACAACACCAACTGACGGTTAGCGAGGTTTTTCCTCATTTTTTCCTAATTTGGTGAGAAGCCAATGATAACCTAAATGTGAAGTATCCCCAAAGTGTATGTTACGTAACTTTGTCACAGTTATAGTTTCCTTACATTAATAAGTACCAAGTTAGTTGAAAGTTGTAGTTCCAATTTTTATTTAAGACTAATTTATTAAATTTATCAGTGTGTATACTTTCAAGTTTAACAGAAACACAATAATCCAAATTCTCAACACTTATATTTATAATGCATTAGTTACATTTTGAACGAAAATGCAAGGTCCTCTTACATCCGGTGTGCTCGAAGTAAATTGCAGCAGAATTATCAAATATGTAGTAAGTGCTCCAGAAATCTAAAAAGGAAAGAAAAATTCCCATGAAATAAAACATCAGTTTTGTGAAGAGAAATCACTTACCGTAAAATAAAGTGTCCTGTCAATATTGAACAGCCCAGCCGCTGTGAATTTGATCTTGAGGTGCACCAATTGCATTGAAAACTGTTGAAGTTTCTCCTTGACATCGGGATTCTTAGCCTTGTTCAACAGACTGTGAATTATTCCTCCCGTCTTTTCACTCTGAATTGAAAACATTTTCAAAACCATGAAAACAATCACACCCCAGCAACAAGCTTACCTTTTTAATGGCCCGATTACTGCCCTCCACAATCGATATTATCGCAATCAGATACAATATCATCTGGCATGAGAAAAACGTTACAAACTCGACGGTCTTGAATTTACTTTCTCGCTTCGATTTGCCCAGCAAAGTCTCCAGAACGTAGTAGGCATCAAAGACAATAATCAAGAAGGCTATCGAGATGATTGTCAGCAGTTGATAGGTGAAGTACTTGTTGGCTGTCGATGCTGCCTCACAAATCAAGTGATGTATCTCCATCGATTCGTGAATAATCTCAGACGGATTCTTTGTGGCAATTGTGTACATCGAGAACGACTCCAGACAGTTGAGCGACCGACTTTTTGGCGAAATCGATTTGACCTTTCGATTTTCCCATTGGTTGGACAGATTCTTAAGGACCTAGAAAGAGAAATGCTAAAGCGATTACTAAACTTTTTTTCCCGACACCTTCACCTTATTATTAGCCTTAAAAGATAGAAAGATTTTATAGTTCAAGCCAGACGACACCAGTACAACTGCAGCAAGTATCCAGTTCGGTGCGAACGATACAATATATATCGAGATTGAAGACCATGAGCCATTGTGCAGTTGCCAGCCCGAGGCACTTATTAAAATTAACAACAAATTTAGACCAACAGCAAAACCAAGTTTTAGATTTAGAATGAGAGCGAATTTTTGCTGTCTAAACAGTACGCCCAGTTCGTAGAGCTTGTCTTCGATTTCTTTTAGCAATGTGATGGTTCTTCGCAACTGCTTTCTCCTGACAAGGACAACCAGAAAGACGGTAAGAACTCCTGCCGTTGAGCTGGTTTTGTTTATTAAGTCAATTATTCGGGAAACATGCAATGAGAAGAAACGCGTTAGATAGGTTTCGGTAGAAAGCACCGAATGCATAAAGAAATACACCGAAATTGAGGCTCTTAGAATAGTCTCCAAAAACGACAAGTAAGTGGAGTCTTTTGAGCTAAATAGGCCAATTGGAGCAATTCCAAGAATGATAGATATTATCAGGATCAATTGAAGGGAACCGGCAAGGTCCCTGGGATGTACAGTATTTCTCAGAAATGATGAAATTGATCTAGGCATCTCGGCAACTTCAGTCGAACTGAATTGCTGAGGTAGTCGCATATATGTTGGGCTTTAGTAGTGGCGCTAATGTGATTAGGAAGTCCGAACTCATTACTTACATTCTACTTGGAGGTACATAATTGAATTTGATGATAAATCAAGCAACTATACGGATGGCTTGATATCGCATATACATTTACATAATTGATTATAGACCAGTAATACAATCAGAATTCTATTGAAATGTCTACTTATACCTATGAGTGTTGACCTTCTGCTTAGCTCCGCAGATATTGGATGTTTTGCTTAAGCATCTAGATGGAAACACAATGGCAGTTTGAACTAACAGACGTTCAAAGTTGTGTAATATTTAGGTGCGAGAGCCCACCCTAAAAACAGATTTTGACATACAAAATAGACTTTCCTAAATTTAGCGGGAAATAGTGCCTAAGTTCCTAATCAGCCGGCGATGGAACTAGGTGATGAATCTAACGAGTCAGAACCTCAGTCATCCATCTCCGGCTTGGAAAAAAAACTAGAAGAGGTGCTGCTAGCAGCTAGCTAGTGACAGTGAGGATGCGGACTGCACACTCACTGACACTAGTACAGTCCGCATCCTCACTGACACTAGTATAGCTTTTAGTGAGGTGGCTGGTACTCTCGCTACTGTAAACAAGGGTAAAGGTGGGCAGGCAGGTACTCCCACCAATATAACGCAGGGTAAAAGTGAGCTGGCTGGTACACTCACTCAGAAAGATAGGGGTGGTAGCGAGGTGGCTGGTACTCTCGCTGACACTGCTAAGGGTAGGAAACCGACCAAGAAAACCGGGGACGCAGTTGGCAGGTACTCGGACTTTAAGGTCTGACATTCAGGGAAGGAGCTGAGCGCACATCAGCTGAGCAGGATAACAGTACGCAACGCACGACGTAAAGTCGAAACTGCGAAGCGGAAAGTTGACCAGTTCAGCGGATGTGCCTGGAACAGGGCTAAACTTCAACAAGCCAGGGAAACCTTGACCGCGGAGGCTGCCAAAAAATCGGTGGCCGAGGCGTGACCGGTCCATTGTACTACCAAGCAGAAAGCCTTTTTGGTGTAATGGTGGAGAAACTCTGATATTATTCGTTTCTCTTTATGGTCGGTGGCAGAGTATTGCTGTCCAACGCCGGGTTCGAACCAACGCCGCTCGGGGTACCAATGACTCTAACCACTATAACGTGGCCACCTCCTCAGAGCAGTCTTAGAGTGTCAAAAAATGTATAGGATGAAGCCTGATCCCTGTTAATCACGATATATGGCTAAAAATGATTCCTCAAGGTTCTTAGTAAGTTTATGTGCTTATACTGTCCGCCAGGCGATAACGACAGATTATATCATAATTTATCGGATGGGGTTTACTGGATACAGACTAACTCTCCGAGGCACACCCGAAGTTATTATTCACAGCTACTTCAATTAGAACTGATGGGCTAGGGAGGCGTGGAGGAGAAGTTACAACCGCGAACTCTATGAGCTGTACCAAAATGTGGATGTAGTACCAAAAGCCGAAATACGTCGACTATATTGTCTCGGCCACATCGAGCGAATGAACAATAATAGTTCAGCTAAGAGGATCTTCGAATCCCAGCTCTCGGGTTCGAAAAGACAAAGAAGACCGAACCGTCTTTGTCTGGACAAATGGAAGTAGCCTGCCCGCGATAGCAGAGAATGATTTAGCAAGTAAAAAGGAAAAAAAACTAAAATCAAGCTTGAGCATAAGATTTTAGCTTGCAATTTTTCTCTGAGTGTAAAGAAAGATTAATTTTGGTTCTTTACTTCGGACAATTTTATTCTAGATTGTGCATCCCCTAACTATTCCCCCATAAGCTATATAGAAAAGACTCGGTAACTCCCTTTATAAGACCGGAAAGTTTGTGTGCACTCACCAGATGGCAGGACCACATATCCTATATCGCAAGATCGGCGTCTGCTAAGTTGAGCTACCTATTTAGAGCAAAGAGGTACTACAATTTGCCGCAATTTAAGTGCAGAACTAACATACATCTGCAAGCATTTCGGGGCGCTGATGAAGCGTTATAGGTTTGCCTTTCCCGGGAGAAGTATTTAAAAAAAAAGATCTGCTATTAGTTCGGCTATAAAGACCTGGGAACACACAAATTGTAACTCACATCGGGAGAACATATCTGGTCTTAGACAGGCCAAAAAAGCTATTCAGCCTTTCAAAAATGATGCCAAAAAGATGCTTAATCTACGCAGGCATGATATGAAAAATTTAATAGGCTACCTAACAGGTCACCACAGTTTACGATAACACCTAAAGAAAGTCCAAATAATCGGGTCGCTGGAGTGCCGACTATGTCTTGAGGAAGTAGAAACAGCTAAGCATATCCTTTGTGAATGCCCTTCCCCTTGTAGTATCAGAAGGATATAATTTTCAGGAAGAAATACGTACTGAAGAATTAAGAAAAGTATCTGTTGAATACATTAACACCTACAATACGAATGTATAGAGACGCTACTAATATCAAAGAAATTCTGAAGGTACAAGCACAATAAATCTTATAGGTCGATGTGCTTAATATGGCTATTGCAAATTAGGAGTTTAAAAAATAAACACTATTCTGCCAGGCGCCAAGTATTACGAGGATGTCATGGAAGGTCTCAACGACAAGGAGTTTAACGCATCCTTAAAAAGTGCATTGTAAAAAGGCAACGGAAACCGATTTAATTCTAGTAGTACCTACAATGCAAAAACTTTGTACTACAACTTGAGCTTGAAGATACTCATATTCTGTCGATTCCAAAAAACTACAAACTATCTAAAAGCTTAACATTTCATGCTATGTAATGGAAAAGGCGATAAATGTCGAAATAATCTAAAATTACTGGAAGACCAATGACAAATTCCACATAGCCCTCGTTCATTTAGTTTCACTTTTGGACGCAGGCAATCAAACAACATAGCAAACTTAGAGTGGCAGCCCTGTAAATAAAGGGTTTTCCAATAAGAGGTGTTATTTTGTTATTCAAAGAAAAATGCAATTTCTTGAGATAAATGATCGGATGTTTATTTCATAATAAAGAGGAAGGTATGCCATTAATAATGAAAAACAACATCAGCCAAATGGCCTTTTCATGAAATTTTCCATAACCAAATCGCAAAGTGGCTGCCCTATGTCCTCGATAGCCTCACGAATTTTTGAGGTCTTGAATCGACGCTGGGCTGTTGGCGACGTTGTTGATGATCGGCCGGCTTGAGTTCTTGTGTTAACTGAACTTTATAAGACCCAAGTCTTTATGCAAAATACAGTGTAAATGACGTTTGTGGAATGCCCAATTCCAAAGAACGACAAGGAAAAGACAAACCTGGGTTTTCTTCAACACATTGGGCTACAGCAGCAATATTCTCAGTTGTTCTTGAGCGATGTGCACGGGTTTTATTCTTCACATCACTAACTTGTCCCAACAGCTCGAATTTTTCCACCAATTTCTGTATTGCGGTCCGACAAGGTGCTTCACGACGACCAACAAATGCTTTAGTTTTGCGAACTGTGACTGCAAGATTTTCACCATTTTTTAAGTGAATTTTAATAATTTCAATGCGTTGTTGAAGCGTGTATCGTTCAATTTTTAGTAATGGTTTCTACTTGTCAAATGTCAAAGAATAAAAGCTTCAAAAGTGACAGCTACCGAAATAGCGGGCCATTCACAATAACACCTCTAATTGGAAAACCCTTTATACCACTCATATCACTTCGACCCGATCTGGAATACAGAGCCATCTTATGGATTTTCACAATAACTCTGCGAATAGATTAAAGATTTCTTCTTGACAAATTTATTTACGTTGTAGTCGGTGATCGGATTCCTTCACTATAAACGCAGTAGTATCCCAAAGTTCTATAGTTTTTTTCAATTTACACCAATTTTAGTAAAAATGTTACGTCTCGATGCAAACAGTTAACAAACTCGTTTATATTGCAGAATATCCCTTCACACATTCACTCGAATTTATATAGATAAATTAAATTAAATTACATTATTAAATTTTTTAAATCCATTCAAAGGACTTAAATAATTCAAGCACCATTAAGTGAACATATTTGACTTTCAATCCATCTCTAACAGATTATAGAAAATAAAAAAAAAATGTACATACCTTATTGACACATTTTAAATAATCTGTCAATTTATTTACAAGACACACAAACAACGTTACTATGGCGGTCAAAAAAATTGCCGGTGAAAAAAATGATATACTACCCGTCATCGATGGTCGAATACCATTTTCATTCATTAGACCAAATATACTAGTATACATGTAGCCCAAATTTAACGCAGTCAATATGAACATAAGCCGTAGGATTGCTAGAGTAGCAGCCCTATGATTAAATATGATTGCAAGATTTTCACAACGATCCTCGATATCAGCCAATAGACCAATGAACTTTCTTAACTTGTTCCACTTTACGATGGCAGTGGTAATAGCCATCGTAATCCCAATCAGACCATTGATCTTCTGCAACGTGTCACCAATTTTAGAGATTTCGCTTTGGAAAAAGTACTTCAGAATCGATTTATTATTCGCGGTAGCGTACAAAAAGATAAACAAATAAATTACGATACGACCGATGGAATTTAAAATTCCCAAATACGATGCTGTAACTTTACGATGTCCTCGAGTACCGGTTATTCTGATAGGAATTATGCCGTAAAACATGCACATAAGAATCATCGGCTGTAGTGTCGCGTACATATCTTGTGGATGCCATAAGTCTTTCCAAAGTTCAAGTACCATCTTCCACATGGTGTAATGAATATTGACTGCGGTCGGTGCAGTGAAAGTTAACTACAATTCGTTGTAAATCAGTTCATCATTTGCTTAATTCAAGATGCCAACGATACACGTCACTTTATGAAATTAAAAAAATTATCCTGTCGCAGCTATATTAAATAATTAAGTAACGAATACAATTCCCTACTGATAAGTGATAATTACAATTACGTACCTCATTGATAATCTGTAGATACTCTGTGATTGCGTACACAATACAAACGAACAATATATTTGTTCCCGTCACCGTCACGTCAGCATATAAGGTTGGGAAGGAGAAGTCCGAATTTCATTTCTTAAGAGAATCCAAAAAAATAGTGTACCATATAAATGCTACATGTAGGGCAAGTGGAACGACCATGATTCCTGCATTTGTCAGAGTTATGCGCTTATAGGGCGGAGTGATGCCCAAATTCCTCAGACGGTCGCCGACTTCAGTCATGGTATAGAAAAACGTCTTCATTTCTTGATTTCTCACAACCGCGAAGGAGGTCATTAATAAGTCACCAATCACCGCAATATAAGGACGACATTAATGTAACAGGAAGTTCGTAGCCAGCGAGATCTCACTGTTCCCCGAACGCACAGCGGCATTATTCCCAGAACAAATGACATGGTGGTTGAAACGTCGCGTACATCTTTGGGATGTATAATTTCTTTGAAAATAATTAAAAGCAGCGATTGCATCGCATTAAGCTGACTTTGATAAAGTAGGCCTTCGACTGAAATTAGTGCTCGGAAGTACCCGAGGTAATAAAGGAAAGGATTCTACATGTAAAAACGCCTTACTTAAGGGAATTAGTCGTATCATTCCGCTTGATTTGCAACAATAATTAAGGGGCAATTAACTCCTTGCGCTGATTAGGTTATAGGCGGTTTTCAATTATCAAATTGCTTGCGGTTTATAGCGTTGCTAGAATATAGACAATAAATTATACATATTTTTAAAGCTATTAGTAGTTTAGCAAGTGTCTGATAAAGATAAATAAATAAATAAATAAATAGGTGGCGCATCAGGTGGTAGATACCCTAGGCCTAGAAGCTTTTTCAGGACAGTCATACTCTCTGATATTTGTCAGACGTTTGCGAGAGGTGGTGCAGTAGAAAAAACCTTAAGATGTAATTTGTGTTTTTCTGATCTGGTAAAGAACCAAGAACAAAAACCAGAAACGATGAATGTGGAGAGGGGAGGGAAGAAGATGAAGAACTACTCAGCCGATTTTACGAATTCTTTCAACGCTGTAATAGCAACACCATCCGGATAAGTATACATTTATTAGGAAAAACGACAAAAAAAAAAAATAGTCAAAACCAAAAAAAAAATATATTAAAAAACGCTTTCAAATTCCCCAAAAAAATGCATTAAAAAACGCCCCGAAAAATAAGAAAAAAAAATTGCCTGCAAAAACATAAAAAAATGCGGAGAAAAACGACCCTAAAAACCTACACAACGCAACAGAACACGAAGTTGTAAGAACTTTTCACCGGAATTCGAACTATTTACTAAATAACCTACATTTACGTTATTTAGTAAATAGGTACAGGTTGTTCTCTTGTCTCTCTTTGTATAGTATGTAAGCTCTTTTGTTAGATTTAACTACTTTTACTAAATAAACTATGTTAGTCTAAGCCTAACTCTCGTGTCCTTCATTGCGTAGCACAGACTCACTAATTGTATACATTTAACTGTGGAGGATATAAAAAAACAGACCGTAAAAGCATAAAAAATCTGGGAAAAAGCGACTCAAAAATCCACCGAAAAACAAGCCAAGAAACGAAAATTTTGAAAGCAGAGGAATTTCAATAATAACCGTAAGATAGCCGATCTGTAAAAGAGATGTTCTTCGCGAAATACTCTATATTTGAGAATAGCATGGCAGAACCACTTATCTAATATCCCAAGATCAGCGTCTTCACAGTTAAGTTACCTATTTAGAGCAAAGGGGTAGTTCAGCTCAAAACTATCCTTTTTTCTCTTAAAGCACAGGTAATATCAGCTCTCAAGCCCAAAACACTCACTTAACCTCCTGAACAGCATACAGGGAGCAGTTCCATTTAAGTAAGACCTACAACCGCTAACATACAAAACCATGGGCTATTTTTACAAGAATTGAAAACCCTGTTCACACTGCACTCAAAATTGCGTGTTTGACAAAAAAGTTTACAAAATCAAAACAACGGAAAATAAATATTGAAATGTGACAGGCAGTGAGCCCGCATTCTAAAATTCTAAAACTTAATATTTGATATTTTCATTAGTGCAAAAACTGTTTATGTATTTTTTTTTGGATTCCACATTTGTGTACGCTTAAACAGACCTGTGGAAACGGCAGCACTGACTGAGAGTATCCTGTCAGCTAAATTGCTGAACTCGCTGAATGTTGCATAGTCTTGTCTTCTTCAATTTGGGGTTGTGCTTGTTAAACAATTGAAATTCAACAACTGTTAAAAATTTGTGTAACACATAATAACAAGTCTGCTGCCACTTCAACAATTGTTTTAGAACATTTCAACAAGTGGGAAATTTGATAAATCTACCATTTCTGTAACTGGAAACAACAAGTGTCAAGTGTCTCTCTTACCTCTGATCCCGGGTACTTATGTATTTCGCTGCACCGAACTGAGCATAGTTGAGTCGTCTTTTAACAAGTCTGCTCGAGAACTTCTTACTACCAAATTCCTCATACATTTCGGTCATCAACTAACATAGCTTAAACAAATTTACTTAGAAAATTTGTTTCCATTTTTTTTTTTTGTATGGAAAACTTCTGTTTTCGATGAAGATTTGGAGTGTTTTGTCGAAAACCCAGTTTTCAATTCGGTGTAAACGGGGTGTAACGAAATTATGCTTCCTACAAGACAGAAAACCAATGCAAATCAACTACCAGTATCACGATCACCACTTTTCTAAAGGGAACTAGCTTCCTGGTGACATACTTCCAGAAGTTGGCCTTTCTCGAACGGGGTATTTAACAAAATATTTAAATATAAATAATATTTTTTTTTAGATCACATTCTTAAAAGTTTCGTCAAATTTGCTTTGTGAAATCAGAATAAAATGGAAAAAAAAGTTTTGCATTAAGTAGATACGTTTTGTTTTTTGTATTCTTTGTTTAAAAAAAATATAAATATTTACATACCTTATTGATACATCGAAAATAGCCAACTAAATTATTTGTATAGCAAACAAATACCACAACTATGCCGGACAAGAGAATGCACGGTGAAAAGAATGAAATATTTCCCGTAGCCGATGATTGAATACCATTTTTGTTCATTAGACCAAATATGCTAAAAATCACAAAACTAGCATTTAGACCCGTCATTAAGAAGATCATTCGTAGCGTAGCTAAAGCAACACGCTTATGATTAAACATTATTCCCAGCTTTTCACAGCGATTCTCGATATCAGCCAATAGGCAAATCAACTTTGTCAACTTATTACACTTAACCATAGCAGCGGTGATAGCCAAAATAATCCCAGTTAAGCCATAGATCTTTTGCATTGAGTCACTAATTTGAGAGATTTCATTTTGGAAAAAAAATGCCAAAACCGATTTATGATTGGTGACAGCATGAGAAAATGCAAAAACGTAGATTACAACACGAAAGGACGAATTGAAAAATGCCCACAAATATGCCCTCACATTACGATTTCTTGGGCGCCCGGTTATGCTTACAGGAACTACACCATAAATAAGGCCCAAAACCATCACTGGTTGTAGGGTGGCGTACACATCTTGCGGGTTAAATAAATCTTTATAAATGTTCAAGGCTGCTTTCCACATTGTGCAATAGATGGATGAAAACTGAAGTCGGTATGGAATGCAATATAACTGGAGTTGCATGTGATTGAGCTTAGATAGAGTCGGCCTTGATTGAAAGATATAACTTCAATTAGTTAATGAAATTAGTTTTTTTTAAAATGTTGCTGCCATACCTAAAATAATTAAACAATGGCATAAATAAGTGGGATGAGTTAAATTGCGCACCAAATATTTGAACTACTATACATTAGACTTACACCCTTTAACTTAATTTGCAACTAATTCCGTCCTATTTTCAAATTCTACAAGTTGTTCTACAATTGCTTGTGTACAAAGAGATATTAATCAAGTTTTTTTCTTATCCACTACAAACAAACAAAAAGAGAATGTATTTTTAAAATAATTTGTCTTATTAGATTACAAATTTAACATACCTCGTTGAGCGCATCTAGATATTCCGTGATTGAATACACAAGAGATACGAACATCATACTTATTCCCGTTAGGATAAGGTCAGGACTAAAGAACGATGTACATTCGATACAAGATGGCTTAATGCCATTCCTTAGAAGAATTCCAAAAACCGTCTCCAATATATACACTACGTTTAGGCCAAATGGCAGAATCATTAGTCCTGCAATTACCAGCGTTGTACGCATATAGTTGGGAATGTTGCCCAAATTACTCAAACGCTTGTCGATATCGGCCAGGGTGTAGAGCAATGTCCTTATTTCTTTATTTCTCATTGTAGCAAATATGCCCGAGAATAAGGAGCCAAAAATGCCATTTGATTTCTGGAGCACATCACTAATTTTTGAAATTGGTGTTAGGAAAAAGTATCCAACAATGCATTCGCAAAATTTCGTCGCGTACACAAAACAGACCGCCAGCAAAACCATCCGAAATAGTAAGATGAAATTCAGACACTTGGAAGTTCCAAGCCAGCGAGCGCCTACTGTTCCACGAACAGTAAGAGGCAATGTTCCAAGTACGAATGACATGGCGAAACATGGTTGAAATGTTGCGTATACATCCCTGCGACGTGCGATATCGTAGAAAATGCTAGATATTAGCGTTCGCATTGCTTCGAGAACACGTTGACTTTATAGAGGGAATCTATTGACTGAAATTAAATTTCTACGAACCTTATGTGTGTCGTAAATTTATGACATGGAATGGAATACAATTACTTAAAAAATTGTCACTGTTTATCATGTCGCATGATTTGCAATCGATAGTCAATTTGCAAACATCATCAATATTAATGAAATGATGTCTGGTATGGTATTAGTTTGTTGAAGTTGGAGTTTAATTATATTAAATTGCCTGTAATGTGGGCGCCATGCCAATCCAACACCTGGTGCCCAGCTTTGCAAGAATGATGTCTTGTATTATAGAATTTGCGCTCTTAGAAAACACCGCAGAGGTAGCATAGGATTTTAAATATCCTATCTACTGCCTTTCATTAGGGGCACCAACTGGTTCCCTTTCCAAACCGATCAGTAACTGAGTTTTCTGTCATACAACTCTTCATAACCTAACCTGCTAACAAATAAGAAATTTCACGCCAGTTTACGAAATTGCATACCAGTAAATTAGTAAAATAAAATTTAATGAAATTGAGTTTTGTGCAAACTTATGGAAAAACACACACACGTTGTGTCTTTTTTGCTAGATGATTAAATCTGAAATTGGAATACCATTGCATTGAGTCCTTGGGATGGATTGGATGGTCATCCATTTGGATCTGACGAACTGTTGATGCATTTTTCCTGGAAAATGTTGTGAGCTGTATCTTGTTTGCATTAAATACAACCAAGTTGTCTTTTCCCCACTTCAAGATTTTGTCCAGATCACCATTTAGAGAACTAATTTGTTCACATCTCTGACTGTGTGATGTAGCCGCATTCACAGGCCCACTGTTCGAGATAGAGGATATAAGAGTGCTGTCATCAGCAAAACTGTAGATATTATTATTTGTCGATCCAAGCAAATCGTTGATGTGGAGAAGAAATAGAGTTGGGGAAAGAATAGATCCTTGGGGCACTCCTGCATTTATAGCAAACGAATTAGATGATACACCATCTACCACAACTTGGACCGATCTTCCCAGAAGAAAATTTTGCATCCATCCGCAGAGTTGTTGTGGTAATCCATAAGACGCCAACTTGCCTAATAGGGCTCTATGCCAGGCTGGGCTGGGTCAAATGCCTTTGATATGTCCAAGGCTACGGCTCTGGATTCGCCGTGTTGTTCAATTGCTTGCGTCCATAAGTGCGTTACATAGCTTAACAGGTCTCCAGTGGAACGACGGCTCCGAAATCCGTATTGCCTGTCACTTATTAATCGGTGGCCTTCCAGATATTTGATTATTTCGACATTTATTGCCTTTTCCATTACTTTTGAGAGCATTAGTGTCAATTTGCCAATTTCGAAAGGCACAGTAGATGAGGATTAAATTTGTTGTCTTGCTGGTCTTAATTTGTTGTGATTTCTTTCAAAATTTTGGAGGTTTGCTGCAAGGAAAAATCATCGAAAGACATTGCGAGGGATACTTCTGCAACAGTGAGGGACCTTAAACCGATTTAAAAAAAAATCCCGATGGGACTGACTTTCGTCATTCCGAATTACATTGCACCTAGTCGTTCGACTAATCGGCAATTTATATTTGATTCATTTAAAAAAAAATAAATTTCAGTAAATTTTTTACCCGCCTTAATCTACTGATTACATTGTCCGTATTTAAAAGTTCTGTTACTTCTAATGTGGTTTTCCATTGGGACAAAAAATCAATCTTTTTTTGATCTAGATCATTTTTCAAGTTCCATTGGGTAAAATTCAATCAATTTTATTTTTGGTCCGGGTCACTTGTTATACATAGATCTCGATAGATTTACACATTTTCTCACTAATACCAATATACTTTGCACAGCTGCTTTACGTCATTCAGAATTTCATTCATTTTCAATGGTCCGCTTGTCCATTAAGTGGGTCGCGGGTGTAGGTTGCTCAAGTGGACCCTCCATAGCTCTCGATCCTCCGCCATCGACTCTAAATCATCAAGGGCAATCCCCATACGGGTAGAGGAGAGATTATGAATTTGATCTAACCATCTCATCCTGGGTCTACCTAGGGGACGCCTGCCCGATGGTACGGATTCCATAGCACGTCGTGGAATCCTGGTCGGGGACATGCGTTTAACATGACCAAACCACCGAAGCATGGATCGCTCCGTCCGGAGAAGTAGCTGCTCGACATTGAGTTCCTCACGTATTCTGGTATTTCTGATGCGATCTCTACGGGTCACACCAGCAATACTACGGAGAAATCTCATTTCGGCAGCTTGTATTCGCGATCTTATTCTTTCGGTCATTACCCAAACCTCATGACCATAGGTAAGAGTTGGAACAAACACCGAATTAAAGACTGACAACTTAGCTTTGACACCAAGTTCAGTCCTCCTGATAACAGAATGACCAAGCTGTCTCAAAATCGATCCAGCCTGACCAATCCTACAGGAAAACTCGGCATTGCTCCTTCCATCACTCGTGAATAAGACCCCGAGATACTTAAACTTCTCCACCTGTTTCAATGGGACTCCACTAACATGCAGAGTGCATTGAACAGGCGTTCTGGAGACGACCATTACTTCAGATTTGTTCACGTTTACCTTCATCTCAGCTTCAACGCAAACGGCCACAAACCGAGTGCGCGTTGGAGTTCAGTCTGAGAGGACCCAAGGATGACCAAGTCATCAGCAAAGAGCAAATGACTTATCCTCAGGTCTCCCAATTCGAAACGTTTCTCGCCAAGACTGCGCTGTAACATCCAGTCCATATAAGTAATGAAAAGGAGAGGCGACAAGACGCACCCCTGGCGAAGTCCAACGCCCACGGTGAAAGGTATTGATTTAACGCCGTTTACCCGAACACAGCTTTTACAGTTTGTGTAAAGAGATTGAATGGCTCTCAAGAGAGAACCAGCAATTCCATACTGCTGCAATACACTCCAGAGTTTCCCTCGAGGGACTCGGTCATATGCTTTCTCCAAATCTACGAAGCAAGCGTAAACAGGTGTAGCATACTCCCAAGCCTTCTCAAGTACCATTCTGAGAGTGAATAACTGGTCGGTTGTGCTTCTGCCGGGACGAAAGCCGCACTGCTCATCTCCTAATCGTGCCTCGACCACAGCTCTGCAACGCGTTTCCAGCACCTTGGCAAAGACTTTTCCGGGGAGACTTAAAAGTGATATACCCCTGTAATTGGAGCAATCCCTTTTATCCCCTTTCTTGAAAAGGGGCACAATCACCCCAATCTGCCAATCGCTGGGTGTTTCGCCGCATTCCCAGGCCACTTTAATGACACGAGAGAGCCATTTGACTCCCTCTTCACCTAAGGCCTTTATAGCATTTCTGGCCGGATTTCATCCACTCCGGCAGATTTGCCAGCTTTTAGCGATTTGATCGCAAAAGTGACTTCCTCTACCGTGGGACTATTTTCCGCCCTGCTTAAGGCGATAGATGTGTCATCCTCAATGCCCTGGATTGGATTGAGCAATTCGGAAAAGTGCTCGCTCCATCTGCGCAAGATGTCCTCCTCATTAGAAAGAAGTGTACCATCTTTGGATTTGACTGCTTCGATAATGTTCCACTTCCTTCCTCTAAGACGGCGGATGGTCTGCCAGAACACCTTGCTTGCAGATCTGTGATCGCGGTCCAATTTTTCGCCGAACTCCTTCCAAGAATGTTCTTTGGCTGCTTTAACAGCCAATTTGCAAGTTCTTCGCGCCTCAATGTACCGGTTTCGAGAAGGAGAGTCCCCCAAGTGAATCCACACCTTGAAAGCCTTCTTCTTCTCTCTGATGGCTTCTTGAACTCCGGGCGTTTTAAACCACGCAGTTCTTTTCTCACCACCAGCCGCCACACCGAGCCGCTTCACTCCGCAAACATGTCCTGCAGAAGCAATAACTGCTGTTGAAAACAACTGCCATTCTTCCTCTACATTCAATGGAACATTTGGAATTTGTTCAAACCTTTCAGATACCTGCCGTGCAAATTCCTCCCGTATCTCATCGTTCTGTAGCCCCTCCCACCGTATGCGCGTAACCATTCTTGGTTTACGCTTTGGCAGGATAGGTATTTGATCGTTGAGATACAATTTGCACAACACCAGGTGGTGATCAGTTGACAGTTCAGCCCCTCTCAACACACGAACATCACAAACCATCCTTTTAACACACGATGGTACCACAAAGAAATCTATCAGCGATTTCTGCTGAAGACTTCGACGGTACCATGTGTATTTATGGATATCTTTGTGTGGAAAGAAAGTGTTCATAATGGACATTCCATTTGAACAACAAAAGTCCAACAACTTCTCTCCGTTCGCGTTCTGATCGGGGTCACCGTGTTTCCCAATCGCGCTGCCCCATGTCGAGAAATCCGCACCCACGTGAGCATTGAAATCACCCATCAGGATATAAGAATCCATATCTGCAACCTTTTCAAGGGCTGCATCAACTTCATCTAAGAAAGCTGCGTACCCTGACTCCAGATTCGGTGCATACACCTGCACTAGAGCCAGAGTTGATCTTTCAAGCTTAAGCTTTAAGATCGCAACTCTCCCTCCTAACGGAATCCACTCCAATACTCTGCCTGACAGCCTGGGACTTGTGAGTATCCCCACTCCCGCCTGAGCAGACATTGAAGGTGCTACTCCCGACATGAAGAGTTTCCACCCATCCGCAAGGTCCACAGTTCTAGAACCCCTTTGCTTTGTTGAGGAAACACCAACTATATCTAGTCGATATTTAACAGCCTCCCCAACAAGCTCCAGGTCTTTTCCCGTGAGCGAAGAGATGTTCCACGTGCCTATCCTAAGTCGATGCCGTTGTCGAGTAACCGTAAGTCCACTTATGCCCCTATTGGTGCATAGCGCATCCACCCTCTGACCCCCATAATGGTTTGCGAGACCACTGACAGGAAGCTCGTAGCCGTTTCGGGTTAAACCCGGCCGACTGCCGAGCGTGACAAGCCGACCACCAGACGCTCGCAAACTGCCACCCTTCAGGCCTGGCTCCAAAGGGCGCCCTATTTTGACAGGCTTGGCAATATCCGAGGCTCGCTTTCTTCGCTTTGTCATCATTGGGTGTGTGCTTCGTTAGCCATGTCTAGGTGAACCTAGACATGTTGCCCGCCCCCCACCACGGGGAGGTCAGCTTCATGAGGGGGCCAGAATTTGTTTTCCAAACAAAATTACGAAAAACCTCTTGAAAAGCAATTATTCAGAGCAAAAACGTAAATAATGGACATGACATGGTCTTAATTTTAGAGCAGTTGCTATATCATCTTATTTTTCTTCCTCGTCATCTGTGGCTTTCGGTTTTTCAACGATATCATTATCCATATTAAGTTCGTATGTCCATCGGCAAAAACAATTCATGTTCCATTCGCCACGTAAAATCTGAGATCTGAAATATAAATCGCATGTGCCGAATCGAAAATCACATAAGTTATGGTTAAGAAGTCCATCTCTGTGCCCGTGGAAATATTTCCCTTGTAAGCAATGTAAGCTAGATTGCTGAATGGGAAACATTCCGGAGGAAATATTATTCCCACCTGCTGAATCGTTTTAATCAACTATTGTTTTGTGACAGGGTTCAGTCGAGTACCTGCATATTAATTTAAAAAAAAATGTTAAAGTTTTAAGACAAATGTGAGCAATTTCTCTTTGGCTCGGAGCATTGAGCCAAAGTTGAAATACTTGAGCCAAATTACCCAATTGGGTACTTCAGCACAACGCTGGCCACGGTCCAATCTATCTAGATATCGAAGGGAAACGCATGCAACTGGTGGCGGAGTCGAGCCTAAGGAACCAGATTGCCTCGTGGGTCTAATGTCGTCGTCAATTAAATGCGTTATCCAACGTACGGTTTCCTTGTCAAATCTTATAGAAAGACTTATGAAGTGTATGCTTCCAAAAATTTCATATTACCTTTTTTTTTTCTTCAAGTCTACATCACTGTAATAATCTAGTGCAGGGGTTCCCAAAGTGTGCGCCGCGGCGCCCTGGGGCGCCGTAGAAAGTAAAGAGGGGTGCCGCGCCGTGAGTTATTCACAAAAATACAAATTTATTGAAGCTTCGCGCTGCTTTTCACTTGCTTAATTCATTTGGCCTATTCATAAGCAAAAAAAAATTACCAACCTGACATGCGCAGTGTGTATTTTTCAAATCTCAATTCTCAACACACTTGCATCCTCAGCTCAGTGAGTGAATGATAAAGCCATGATTACTGACTTATTGCCGATATACGGCCACAAATGTTGGAAAAAGTCATCGAAAATTGGACTTCCAGATTAGACTACGTCCGAGCTAATCGTGGCGGTCATATGCCAGAAATTATATTTAAATTGTAATGCCAGTAGATTATTTCTCTAAAAAAGTAAATTTCATGTCAATTTAAAAAAATTATCTTTATTTTATTCCATTTCAAAGTTTTATACCTCCAAAAAAAACACCCTTCACTCTTCACATTATTCTTCGTATAAGTCGAAGACAAGTGGGATATTTCCGTGCTTAAGAAAGCGTTCGTTCAACAAAGTATAAATTGTATAAATATGCGGCATTTAATAAACTGGTTGTCTCACAAGACCTGATGGCCCTTTTCATTGAACGCCTTTCAAAACTCATTGAATGGTTTTCAAAATACTTTGCAGATAATGATGTCGAAAAGTTTGCGTAGATCCAAGATCCATTTCATGCACAACCTTCAGCGGAATTCACATCACAAGAGGAAGAGAGTCTTATTGAACTCTGTTGCGACACAGCCTTAAAACTAGATTCACCTGTCCCGGTTTAGTGGAGTTTTGGTTATCGATTCAAAATGACTATTCATTTTTATTCCGTTTGCAACATCATATTTGTGTGAAGCTGGATTTTCAGCTGTAGCTGTAATCAAGAGCAAATATTGCTCAAGGATCAATGTGGAGTAAGAAATGAGAGTAGCAGTGTCAAGCCTTATTCCCCGCTTTGAAAAACTGTGTGGAGATCACCAGGCTCACCCGTCACATTGATTTGACTAAGTAGCTATTGTATTTTATTTTTGTTTTTAAGTCTTTCTTGTTGTTTCTATTTCAACTCTGAATTCTTATAAATATAATAAAAAAATCAGTTTCATATTGGGGATGTTTTAATTTTTGTGACTATCTATCTATTATGTATTTCATTCGACAGTTTCTTTTTCAAATGGCTATAGGGTAGGGCGTCGTGACAAAATACTAAACTTGTAGGTGCGCCGCGGACTGAAAAAGACTGGGAACCAGTGATCTAGTGCATTGAATCGTGTTTTATATAGTTTTCGTGTGCTAATATTATCCGTATCGGTCATAATATCAAAATCTTGTTAAATTCGTTCGAAACTAATTTTGAAACGTTTTAAATTCGACTTAGTTACGACTCGGCCATAACTAAATATTTTTCGATTTTAGAAGTAGATCGATCGTTATTTATTCGTAAAATGTTACAGCACAATTTACCCAACCAAAGACATAAAAATATGGCCGACAAGAATTGTGACTGAAAAGTCTGACATAATTCAAACTCGTGCGGACAAAAATGCTGACTTTACCATCCCATGGAAGGTTGGTTTTGTTGTTAAGATAAAAGCCGTTTTTTATTATCAACAACTGTGATCCATATAGATCATCGATTTACATGCACTAACAACAACAACATGTGATCCTACTTTTCATCGAGATCACGAAATATGATCTGAACATTAATTCAACTATTTCTCGTTGTTGTTTCGTGGCTTTGTTTATTTCATTCACTAAATGTTGGTGTCCCTGTAAATTATAGCCATACATTAATGTTGCCAGACCAAAATATGGAACAAAATTAGCAACACATAAAACCAATTAGCATTTTTTCAAATTCGAATAAGTCACTACTCCGACTTTCGAGATGTTTTGTTTCGCTATATAGCACAGAAATATAAATGGAAATATTATCAGTACAATACGGTTAATTATGATGCGTATTTAACATAACATTTGAGCATAGTTTTCCACAAAAAAATATTGAGTGCAAAATGTATGCAGGGCTGCATTCCAGGTTTGACTATTTTAACTAAATTAACAGCGATTGTTTATTTAGTTACTTTTTGGAATCTGGGACAGCTATTGTTACTTGACATGTTGTAGTATGAACGAAATGAACCACACTTTTGCCTCTGGTTAATTTAGTTAACTTCCCCTCCTTCGAACTGTCACAGCTTGTCAACGCTGTAGTTAAAATAGTCAAACCTGGAATGCAGCCCAGATTTGTATTCATATGGTAACACCCCCGACACAACAGCGAAATGTCAAACTCAAATATGAGCAAGTGCAATGGAGAAATCATCGCGTTGTGACGTCGCATTGTACCGTGTGGCTGCAATATGGCGGTGGCAATACAAAGTTTGTCATAATTGGTACTGGATTTTATATGTGAAAAACAACTGTTGCCACAACTTAAATATAAAATCTTTCAATGATCCAGTTTGTTTTATTTTCATGATCTGATCCGGATCAGATCACACTGATAATAAAAAACGGCTAATGATAAACCTATGAATCTTTTCGTGTTGTCTGCAAGGATAATAGATGTGCCTGTCTATCAATAATCAACACCAACAGCTTCTTTGCTCATTATCCACTAGGACTAGTGAATGATAGTTTCCAGACATGTGTAACCACATAACCATACATTCTGAAAATCCAATCCAAGAGCTATAATATTCGCGCTCAAGCTATTTCATTTGAGGCACATTGCGTTAGCGTTATTTCTCTCTTACATATTTCAAAATAGAAATTCCGGAAATGGGTCATAACTTGCCAACTGATTCGATGAATATTGGTATATCAACACCGTAACAGCAGACACTCATCTATTTTTTAAAAATAATTACCTTGTTAACTATTCTTAATCTCTGCTGCAGTCGCACTGCAAATGTAGTGAACAACATGACGACAGACAACAGAAAAATATGCGGCGAGAAGAATGACACATTTGCTGCCATAGATGACCAAATTCCATTTTTATACAACAATCCAAAGCTGCAGCTAATGTAGATCAAATTTAAACTGGCTATAAAGATGATCTCTGCGTGAACAAACCGCTGAGCATGTAGGTAGTTGAACTTCACGCCCAGATCCAAAAGTTTTTCATCCGTTTTCGCTGTCATGTGAATCAGTTGAATTAGTTTGCCTCTCTCGAACAAGGACATGCCGAACAGCATCAACATTCCAAACATTCCGATAAACTTTTGCAAAGTGTCACCGACTTTAGATATTTCCGTTTGGAAAAAATACGCAACAATCGATTCGTTTTTTATGAATGCATACAAAAAGCAGAACATGAAGAATATAATGTGGGCCGCGGAATTTATGAATCCAACGAACGAGACTTGAATTCGACGACTACCCGGCGAGCCTCGGATCAAAAACGGCGTTAATCCGAGAGCGTATAATACTAGAATCAGAGTTCTTATCGATCCGTATGAATCGGTGGGGCTGAAGAGTTCCTTCCAGAAATCTCTCGACATTCTTTAAAGGTATGTACTGAAACTAAAGATGACTTTGATTGCAGGCACTTGTTTTATAGTCCTTTTGCTGTAATTAAGAATGCATAGCTTCATTAGGCCAGGTCTAATTTTATTTATGAGAACTGACACGAAAGTGGTGCAATGATTGGCAGCTCTACTGATATTCTCCTTGGAAGGGTATCACGCAGACATTGCAAGGAGTTATCATCAATTATTCGAGGTAAAAGTTGCCATAAAGTAATGTTAAAAGTTTGTACAGACAATGATGATGGTTAGTCAAGGATCAACGGATAGAATTTCAGTGAGTTTAACCCAATCAGCTAATTGGAAAATAAGTATGGCCATCAATTATTATTATTGCAGGGTAGTTGAAGTGGCATTGAGTATGGTGCGATGTACTTGCAGACAAGTCAAATGGTAACCGATGAAAAAAGGAATTCCCATTTAAGGTAGTCGTTTATTTTCTGTCCTGATAGATGTTGGCTTTTCATATGACGTTTATAATGATAGTGTGCAATTTTTTTTATTGAAGTTTTTGTGTAAACAGGATGTGGAAAGAAATTCATTTAAATTTACATATTTAAACTCGTTATCCGACAGTAAGAAGAATACCCACAAGAATGGTAAAAAAATCTTTATACATACTTAGATGATTATTATAAGCGATATATTTATAGCCCTTTCCAATTTTTTTTTCTTTCTACTTGAATTGAATTTGCCGAGGGTATTTAGTGTTTTGTAGGTCATATAGAGTAGGTCTTCGCACAATAGGTACGTAACATAGAAAATACCTGCAGATAACATAACATAGGCATCTAGACAAGTAAAAGGCATTCCATAATTAAGAACAGTGTCAAAATTAACCTGATGAAACAGTTGGCACATTATTCAATTGGAAGCTGTTTTTAGTTTTGCCTATTCAAAAAACAAATTTTGAAAGAGTCTTTTCACGTCATCAGAGATTTTTCTTGAACGCTTTTTTAGTTAAATTTAAGCTATTCAACTTTTGTTTAGTAAAACATTTAAGTAGACTTCCATTGATGCCTAAAATTAACAGCTTTTTTCTCAGAATGTTTAGAAAGTTTTACACAACATTTGAGCCTATAAGGCTCCGTTTTAGATTCAGCAAACTAGAATATTTTGACATATTTTGTTCACCTGCTTTGCTTTAAAACTAGATACGAATAGCTCCTCTTTCTGTCAGTTGCCTATATTTTCGCTTCCGTGATTCCTTACATTTTTAAAACTTACACCCTGAGCGGATCAACACAAAATAGAAAAGCAACAAAGTGTACGACTTTATGGCACGAAACTTTCTCGTTTAATGCAAGTTTGGTTGACATTTTTTCTAATATTCTTATCCATACTGGAGCTACTTTATAAAATGCAACGTCCGTCTGTTAGTCCCTCAATAACTCGAGAACCATTCGTCCGATTTTTATGATTTTTTTTCTCATTTATAGATGTGTGGCCAAATTAGGCCATAGGGTGGGTGAGAATTATTATTATTATTATTTATTTTTATTATTATTATTATTATTATTATTATTATTATTATTATTATTATTATTATTATTATTATTATTATTATTATTATTATTATTATTATTATTATTATTATTATTATTTATTATTTCTTAAAATGTATTACAATATTTTATCTACAATGTTTGCATGCTATAGCTTCAAAAAGAAATAATAGTGACATACATATTTTTTGAAAAAATAGAGATAATGCCACTTAGGCCATAAAAAATGAAACTTAAATTGAAATGATGGGTGGGGTGACCCAATAAAAAATTTCTCAACATATTTTTAATTCAAGTAAGTACTATTACGATGAAAATAACATTACGAAATTCAGCTTTATAGAGGACTTAAGTGGTCGCGGGGAGTAAGGGGGGTCTAACGAGCCGTTAGCCATATGAACTTGAAAGTTTGTACATTCATAGATAAGTCAAAATTATTGCATGCCTCATTTATCGTTTTTCAAAATTCGTTCTATAAGGGTTGAAAAAAGGGGATACACGCTTTTCTATTCCGAACTTATTACCCTTAACTTGCCATTATACTCATAAACCTATGTAGGTCAACTCAAGATATGCTCTTTATTTTTAGCCAATACTTCGCCGAGTATGTTGAGCTAACATTCATCTTTCTGGTCCATTCAGAGGGTGAGATATAATAAATTAAAAATAGATCTTATTTAGTCAAGTGCGAACGAAATTGGTTTCTCAAATGCTGTTGTGCTTGTTGGTAAACCTTAATTTACCAAATTTTAAGACTAAAGTTACTATAAACATTAAGATAAAGTGTAATTTTGAGATTTGGGTATTCCGCGCCATCCATAGGAACATTTGAAAACCTTAGAGCTTAAAACTAAAGTAGCCTATAACCAGCGGCGGATTTACATTTTTTGGGCCCTAGGCCTTTACAACAAATGATGCCCTATTTTATATTTCCTTTTATTTATTATCTGGTAAATATTGTCTATTGACAATGGACCTTACGAATAATCAGTTTTAATCATCAACTTAAATATTTTGACGGCCACAATAGATAATTTTAAATGAAAATATTCACCATAGTGAATGCCTGGACACTAAAAATGATTTTATGAGTATCGAAATGATGTCAGGCTTCGCTACGTTCCACTAAATCCGGGCGTCGACTTTAAACCAAAAAACAGTGACTGGGACACGTCAAATGTAACGCTTGGCGAGTTTGTTGTGCCAGTGTTATTATTTAGGATTTAAAAAAGTGTCTGCATTGCCCACTTTGAATATACAGGGTGTTTCGAAGTTCAATCTCAATACTTTGGGAAATAATTCGTGGGTATAATATAAGAAAAATAGTTCTACAGTTAGCCCCAATCTCCAATGTGAATAAAATTTGTTAAGAAAAAGGATTACTTTGGTGTAGGCGGCACCTTGACCCAAGATAACACAAAGAGTTCAGCAGTGTATAAATTAGTGACGAATATCTCACATATTCTTCTTTACCGCCAATGGATCCCCGTAAATTTGAAAAACCGTTTCCGAATTCACATAAACTTTCTATAAATGTTCGCATTTTCTTCTGATTTTATTCCCTGACGATTCCTAGATTGACATTCCCACCTAAGCCAAGCATTTCACACGATATGTACATATACGTGAGGTATCGCTTGGGATTCTCTGATGAACTCGCCGGCGAACACAATCTTCTTCCGGGGAAGAAGCGAACGAAATGCGAACTTTAGCATTTTTGGGGTACAGTGATAGATACTAAGAAATATATTCAGAAATTGCGGTAGATCCAGCACATTGTGGTAGAAGTTACACACACAGGCGCATAGTCGCATAGTTTATGTCTATTTATAAAAAAGAAACCAAACCAAACGAAAACTGCAAGCAAGAAACAGCAAACTATGTAAAAATGTATAGGTATTATTATGAATGCCTAAGACATTAATCTGTATTCAAATATTTAGAAGAATTTGGTGAAGTTTCGTTTTAACCTTTCTGTCAATTATAGCTTTTTATACTTTCCCGTCAACCATATAAGGTCTGGCCAGACCTGCACACATTTTGCATAAAAATAAAAGTGACAAAACAGAAAATATAAGAGAACTTATTTCCTTTTTAAAACCCTCGATTTTTATAACCCACGGATTCTTCATTTGCTCTTCTATCTGCAGTGTTACCAACGACATGACCTACGGATTACCAAACCACAGAACATTCGTGTTGACTATAATGGAATTTCAAGGAGCTGTGGCCATTGTTTTTTAGAGAAAACTCAATTCAAAAGTCGGAAAGATCTGGCCAGCCAACGAGTACCTACATTAAACAAAAAATACCAAATCACAGAAAATATTTTCTTTGACCCTATCCTGAACTTTCAAGAAGCTATTGGCATTATGTTTTAAAGAAAACTCCCATCAAGAGTCAGAAAGGTTTGGCTAGACCTCATAGTTGACAGAAGGTTTAAGTGATGAAGAATAGTAAGAATTGGAAGGATCGTCATGTAAATTCAATTTCAATTGTTGCGTTTGTTTTGCAGTTTTCGTGGTGCCCCATCTGTCCTGATGCCCTAGGCCTGGGCCTTGTTGGCCTAAGGGTAAATCCAAGGCTGCCTATAACCTAGCGTTGCCATCCGTCCGGGTTTTCCCGGACATGTACTCTTTTTCGCCTATGCAAGGAACGTCCGGGATAGTTTTTCTAGATTGTCCGGGTTTTTCATTTTTTTATCGCCAAAAGAAAAGGAAATCCGACATTAAAAGAGTTTGAAAGTGCCAATTTTATTACTTTTCGGTACTGATTTTTCATGGTAACTTGCTGCTTCTGAATTCTGCAGCATATTATTGTAATACCAACTTTGTTAATCGACAAGAATGGTTCGAAAACACTGAATGAACAATTCTAATACGATCCTACCTATTGAAGTCGATAACTTTCAAAATATTAATATTTTGCTGAATTACTAAAACTCCTCTTGATTGTAGGTGAAAATGTAGCTTAACATAATTCTTAGGAATTTTTTATAATTCATTAAAAAAATAAAAATTAATGAAGAAAAAATGTTGAAAAAAAAGCATTTTCATTAAAAATATGTAACAACAAATTTTCAAAATTTTGAGTTTAAGGAGCCATAACTTTTTTGTAGCTGCACAGATGTACCCAAAGTGTTTAGGACTTGTATTATACTGGGACACCCTGTATATAATATATATTGTCAATCATTTTCAGTAAAGTAGGTTTTTATAGACAGCCGAAGATTCAAATGTACATCGTTTTGTGTTTAGTTAATTTTAAATTTAACCTTTGCTAGAATTAAATTGGTTATAGCATTGTATATGAAACTTATAGTAGTATCATCACGGCTATTTTTTTATTTCTGTCTCCAGCCGCCTAGGGGGTGATCGATCGTTTCTCCCGAGAGAAGAAACATTTGTTCACTCCTATTGAATAGAGTAAATAATAGTGTAATGAGTGAGTTTATGAGTGACTTGAAGAGTGCAAACAACACAAACCGGTTTTGTCGTACTCGCACTAAACTAAATAAGATAATTAGCAATATATTATACAATAGTAGAGGTGATCGTTTTCTTTATGATGTAACTTATATGTCGTTTTCCATTGGGACAATCAGATTTTTATTTCAGATCTCAGATTTTTCGTGGCGAATGGAACACGATAGCAGATTGATCTGCTTTTGTGAATGTATTAGTGCGTTATTAGACAGTACATCAGCTGTGCAAAATTTTTTTCGTTTGTAGATGAAAACATACGAACTTAATGTGGGTTATCATATCGACGCAGAATCGAAATCCACAGATGACGAGGAAGAAGAAGAAGATGACGAAGATGATAGTATTATACTTCTTATCATATTTTAATCTTTTCGGTGTATCAAAAATGTAACGCACACAAAACGTGAACCGGGAGATGGAAACTGTGAGGGAGAAATTTCGGAGCTTTTGTTAAGAGGTGGTAAAGAGAAATCTCTTACATATGTTACGGGGTTAGCAACCCTTTTAACAGAACTGATAGGTGAACACATTGCAACATTTTCAGTTTCGCCGGCGCCGGTTTCTTGAATAACGTTTGGATTATGGCATGTTCTGGAGTTACGTGAAATGAACACAATTAAAAATTCACAGTAAAATTCACCACTTGTCTGTAACCAACTGCCACTGCACTTCATCAAAACAATGGTTGAAAATGAGCGATGAGTATCAATAAAGCACACACACAAAAAAAAAATAATCAAAAACCGGTTATTGAGTTGAAGCAGAATGCATGCTGTACTTGGAGGACGAAGATGATAGGGGATGGGGAACATCATACATTAACATGGAGTTAAACATCTTGCTTCATTATTCACTCAGGCTCAAATTTTAGTAAATTGAGTAAATTAACAAAAAAATACGAAAATAAAATTTTAATCTGAGTGAAATACGAAACAAGACATGTACATGTACATGTACAACCTCCCTTAGCAAATGGCTTTGCAGCACTGAGATTAAAAGCCAATTCACAACGGCGCTTTGCCGCTTGCGTGCGTTGACAGATAAAGTAGAACCAATGCTTTCATATGGTGCAAGCCAAAATGCGGCGTCAGGCTTCGGGTCGCGTTTAGATCGTAAATATCGTAAAGTCCAACGCGACGCCCAAGTAGAGCAACTTTCTACTTTCGGTGGCGTTGGACGGCTTTGACATTTCATTTTCGGTTTGGTTTGTTCGATTTGATAATATTTATTGTGATAGAGCATATGCCGTTCATGTTGGAGTAGCGTGGGTATACACGTACTCGTTTTTAGTAGAATATGAGGTTTTTGCAATACAAATTAATTATTTTACTGTGTGGAAATGACGAATATTATTTTTGTTGTAATGCTACTAGTGATTTCTTCAGATTGTTGAACAAAAAAATATGTGCCCAAATGTTATGTGCACGCTTTTGAAATTTTAGTTTTCTCTGAAACTACTCTGTGCTTTATACAATTGATAAACGAAATAAACATTTTTGTTTAGAATATTTATAGTTTCTTTTTCTGGTCGAGGGAAAATCTAATTTTCTGCGATGTGCAAATGATAGGTATTAATTTATTACTTGGTGTACCCGCTTTTTTGCTCGTGCCAATGAATTGAAATCCTTAGGTAGATATAGCTACATATTTTTTATTGTCTATCGGGACAATGAACATGAATATGCGTACCGACTTTGACCTAAATTCACGGGAATTCTCCGTCCTATATCGAAGATTCCCTGTAAATTTGAACTCCATAGGCGGGTAGGTTTTGAAGTCCAGCCATAGGAATATAAAAAAATGTCTGGACAGGACAGCAAGATCTTCGCGGAAATATAGCAAAAAAAATTTTCGTGAATTTAATTAATACCAGGCAAATGACCCTAATTAGAGGGCATAAAATCCTTTCAATATGCATTGCCATTACTGGCGATAGGTGACCGGATGCGGTAAAATCCCAGCGAGCGACGAGAAGCAGTACCTGCGACCGCATTCGTCCGAATGTCCAGCATATCACCAGATGTATAAATATAACTGAAATAAAATATAAATATGAATTGAAAAATCGAGTAGATCGCCGGTATCCATATTTGATAATTTATTAATAGATTTTTATTTTTTTTTAAATAGCCAAGGCAAGATTTTAACAAAATTGCACCTCTGTATTTTAGTGACTGAACTTCTTTCCACAGCGTAGATAAAATATGCTGGCCATTTGGTAATCTTGCACACTTAAATCGTTTTTCAAGTATTCCACAAAATAATCAATTCACAATTTAAAGGGAAGGGATTTTCGGTGTAATTTATCCACATTTTCTAAACCAAACTAAACATCTACCTGCCTCGCCTGAAAGGACTTTCATGGGAAGGCTTGTACCTGTGTATCTATGTACATTTCATGCACCAGACAATTCTGCCACAAAAATATTCCACAGCAAGAAAAGTGAAAATACAATAACTGTTATTTATTTATGAATTTTTTACTATTTTGAACAAATTTCCTCTTAAATCGTGCATTAAAAATAGCAGGTATAAGCAAAAAGGAGTAGACTTGCATTCTGCTCTGAATTGGGGTATATTAACATAAACCAAACAGAACTTTCAATCTCTCATACTCTAGTCTCTCAACGCGCCAAAGCTCTGAAGCGGCATTTAGTTTTGGAAAACTGCGGCTTGCGCGCGTTGACATAAAGTACGGTAAAGTTTCTAAAACGCCTGTCAACGCACGCAAGCGGCAAAGCGCCGTTGTGAATTGGCCATAAGATATGAAATGCGATTGTTCAGATCAGTGGTTGGAGTTGGACTTGGACTTGGATTTTTTTCTTGGTAGAGCCGCAGAGGTAGTACAGTACACTCGCATTGCAACAAAGTAACTCACTTCGCTTTCGTATTTGGCAAAATGAGGGAGAAAAAAATAGCATATTGGCATGCGATTGGTTTAATTTTAGAGTGGAACTGTGTAAATTATGTGAGTGGATCTCTATTAAATTTAATAAAGAGAGCGTAATATTTTCAACCCTCTTTGCCCTAGTTGTATCTCGCGCCGTTGAAGCATCACCATCGATTTGCCAAAGTGATAGTACTATTAGTTTCATATACAATGGTTATAGTAAACTATGTGATTTTTGAACTCATTGAAAATCAAAGGAGTATCGTGGATATTTTATCGAAAAAAAAAATATATTGGTTGATAAAGTGGGATAGTCAATCATTCAGGGAGGTTGATGAAGTCCTAAGGAACATCACGGTTAATTAAGTGGTCTGACGTTTGAATAATATATTTTTGCATAAATTTACTACTAGTGCACCAGACAATCAAACAAAAACCGCAAACTTATAGCAAATTTCACTTATCCACTTGAATTTAAAATTAAAATGTTGCATTACTATAATATAGGTAGGTAGATACTAAAAAAAATAACGTTCGCACCTTGTTGAGCATAATAAATCTCATCTCCAGCGTCTTGATGATACAACTGAACAACGATATGGCAACAGAAATCACAGAATGCTGCAGCACAAAGGTGGTATACAGGGGGAATGACGGCCGTATTTCTACCGACTTTATCAGCTCAAAACTTCCAATAATATACGTAATATTGATAACAAAGATAGAAAACAATAGGCCATAGGAGAAGCGTATAATTTTACTGTACATAATTTTCACACCGACATCTTTTAACTGCACATCCATTGTATGAATTATGGCCAAGAGTTTTTGTAGTCGATGCTTCGGAATTATCGCCGACAAGTAGATGACGGTAATACCGATGAAACCGCTTACAACCTGGATAAAGTCACCAAAGTACGAGATGCGAGTTCGGAAGAAATATCCAACCACAGATTCACAATTGTTCATCAACGTGAGGATGTAACAGACCGCATACAGCACAATGTGAATTATCGCATTCATATAGCCATAAAGTGAAAGTGTCAGCTTCTTCGATCCATCATTGTCCTGAGAGATGAAAAAAGGCGTCAAACCTTGCATGAATGTTATGAAGAATAACGGTTGCAGACATTCGTACAGTTGCTTTGCGGAAAATAACCGACGGACACAACTTTTCAAAGACATACTGCACCGCACTTGTACACTAGTCAAAGAATTTTAGCGAACTGATTGCGTGCAACGAGTACCTATAGCTGATGTTCACATTCTGAAAGCGGATCATAATTTATATGCATGCATAGGGGGCGCTACTAGTTTTATACTAAGTTAATTAGTCTCAGTAGTCAGTACCAATAAAGGATACATCAGCAAACGAGGGCAGAATGTGAGCTGTTTTTTTTTATTGCCGAGCCAACAGGTTGTTTCTAGTCCAGTGGCTATAACCGAGAGTGTAATTACTAATTAGGACTAGAATGGGATAATCCTAGGGTGAGCAACAGACACGCACAGGGATACAATTTAATTGCCGTCTAAAAATGGTATGCAGACCGCCACCATATCAATCTCCGGTAAATTGATTATTTTAATTATTTTATTTAGAATGAAAACTAATTAATTGCTTCAAAGGAAACATAAACATTAATTAACTATGTACACCACAACCAATAACTTGTCCTGATGGAAGGAATTTAAAAACACGATATGGATATCCATGTCGGTATCTATTCCAAATTCCAACAGAGGATAATGAAAGCGTTCCGTGTCGTATGAGTTGACAGGTGACATTCGCATAGTGAAATTTGTTCCTATTGAAGTAAACAGGAAATGACAACCCTCAAGGGAAACCTAATATCTAACATTTGAGGCAAATATGTCCCGTTTCGTTTTAGGAAACGAAAGCTATTTACTTTTGAAGTGACATTACAAAAATGCTTCCGTCCTCGTATAAACTGTTTTGAAAAAAGCGTGAGCAGTGCGGATCACTGAGAAAATACTTTCCTAAATAGGCCTTTCTTAAATTGGCTAGGAAAAACTGAGTGATGGACTATCATCCTCCTCATTATATTTGCTTCTACAGAAGTCATTGTATGGCAGACCAAGCCTTCGCGCGAATTTGCTTAATATATGCAGTACCAGGAGGTGACATTAACGGCATTCGAGATGCTAGATCTTTTAAGCCGCATGAGCCCAAACTTCTGCCAGTGTTTTGCAACCGTCTTTGAATATTGACAGAGATCTGTCGTGTCGGACATTTCTGGAATTCCATTAGTTTCTGTCGGGTATTTCATGTGTGAAGCCTTTTTCGAAGTTGATTTTTGTAGGCAGGTAATCGGTAGTAATGGGGAAGGGGTAGTCTGCAAAAGGATGCTGGCATGTTGGAGATCTCCTCAGTGCACCCGAGATGTACAAGCATGACAAGCGCTAAGTCTTCTCTGGGACCTTTAGATTCTCCTCTCTACTATTTTTAGCGTCTGCACCATCACAATTATATGTATATTTGAGGAATGTCTACTTTTATACCCTACACAGGAAGGTATTTACTTTGCCATTACATTTGTAACGCCAAGAAGACACCCCATAAAGTATAATATACACTGGGGATCACTAGGATGAGGCCATACATTTTGCAATCGATTTTCCATCTTTATACCTGTTGAAAATGTTTTACCCGGAAACTTTTACCACCTGCGAACAGGTACATACTTTTCCAACAGTAAGTTATAAAATTAAAGGGTAAATAAAAAACTACGGCTGGAATTTCCCAAGATCAAACAATGAACTACCTGAAAAACGTATAAAAATATTATTTCGTTGCAGGAGTGCACATCAGCGATTTTTTTCAAAGTTTTGTTAAGAATATTTAAAACAGCATTGCAAAGAACTGTTTTTATTTAGTTAAAAAAAATGGTTTCCGAAAAGACTTTGACAGCGACAGAAAGTGGAAAAATTGAAAAATTGATGCTTTCAAGGAGTTAGAATTCTCAGGCCGAGAAATTGCAAGGAGGCTAAATAGAAATAAGACTGTTATAAACAGTTATCTTGCGGATCCGTAACACTATGGGAACAATCAAAAAAGCACGCACGGCAGAAGCAACAACATTGCGAGAAAAGCGGTTAATTCTACGGCTTGCCTCAAATTTTACTCTACCAGCGACTCAAATAAGGGCCAAATGTAGAGTATCAGCCAGCATAGCAACGGTCCGAAGGATAATACGAAAAAGTGATACTATATAGAGAAGAAAACATAAAAAGAAACCTGTTTTGAGGCAAGTACACGAGGAGCATCGAATGAATTTTGCAAGAGAACACGTCTCTTGGAGCAATGAATAGAAACGCGTTGTCTTTGTCGTTTCGGATGAAAAAAGGTTTAACATTGACGGTCCTGATGGTTACAACTTTTATTTCCATGATCTAAGAAAGGCGCAGTAGCGCAGTGGTTAGTGTGCTGAACCCCTCGTCCCAGGTTCGATCCCCGGAAGAACACAAATTACATCTTAAGGTTTTTTCTACTGCGCCACCTCTCGCGAAAGTCTGACAAACATCCGAGAGTAGGTATAACTGTCCCGAAAAAGCTTAGGACCCTTCCATTCGTTCCAAAAATAAAAACTGACACAAAAACGAATGGTTGCGAGAAGCTAGGCCTAGGGTGTCTACACGCCTGTTGCGCCAACTATTTATTTATTTTTAAGAAAGGAGGATCTTATTTTGCCAAGACATCACAGCCGTACATCAAGTGTAATGGTGTGGGGTGGGGGAGCTATTACCTACTATGAAACAATCGAGTTGGAGTTTTTGTCCACAACAATGAGCTTAAACTACGAATGTTTGCTGGAATGGTCATTTCCAAATGTGCAAAACATTTTCGGACCAAAACAAAAATGAAATAAGGCCCCAAATTTGGGGTGTTATTTCATAATGAAATAATATTCCAATTTGAAATATGAAATAAGGCCCCAAAAAAAATTAAATAACACCCCAAATCTGACAGTAAACCCAAGCAGGGGGGTTGCAGTTTTCGCTTTTCGTTTGGGGTCTTATTTCATAATGAAATAAAACCCCAATTTTCATAAGGAAATTAGGCCCCAAAAAAGGAAATAACACCCCAAATTTTATTAAAAATCGTTGTTGTTGTTTCCTGTATAATTTTTTGGGGCCTTATTTCATTTTTGTTTTGGGGCCTTATTTCATTGGGGCCTTATTTCGCAGAGCCGTTAGAAGTTGGATTCAATCAGAAGACGTGGAACTTTTGCCATGGCCGACCTATTCGCCGGACTTAAACATAATCGAAAATGTCTGGGCGTGGTTATCTCGTAAAGTGGCCACTTTCATCGAAGCTATTCGTGATGCTTGGGCAAAAATTTCTCTTAATTATTCAAAAAATGCCATGTACGTCTGTCTGTCTTCCTGTCTGTTGAAAACAAGATAGCGTCCAAACGAATCGACTCAGGCGAATGAAATTTTGTGGCAGGTCTGCTTTTTACGATCGTCAGGTTGGTATTAAAAATGGTTCATGTCGGTCAAGTAGTTTTGAGGTCTCCCAAACAAAACCAATATTAGACCATGCGTGTAGGTACATGAGTTAGTACACGACAAATATTTTGCATGGCCTGTATGCAGTGGAGGGTATCAAAGCATCGGCCAGGCCTATGATACCACTTTTACTTGTTGTTTGTCAATATTGTCAAATTAAGCCAAGCCTGTTAGTTGTTTGAACACTTTGTATGAACTCATCTCTATAGTTCTATAATAACTTTTTAAAAATTCATTCATTCATTCATTCATTTTTAAATGGTCCGCTTGTCCATTAAGTGGGTCGCAGGTGTAGGTCTAAAAATATTATTTTCATTCAATCTTATTTTATCTTTAATAAAACTTTCGAGATTGTACAAGCAAGACTCATACTTTTATTATAAAGAAAACAAACAATAGCATTTTTCGCGATTCGTCGGAGATCCTGGATTGCAAAGTGCGAAGGATTTCGGTATAAATCAGAATAACGTTCTAAGAATTTATATGGACGTTGATAACAAATAATAGTTAACCCTCACATGGACGGAAATTTAAATGTACTTACATGAACAGTATCTACCCGGATAGATAAACAAAATCTCACGCATTCTGTGTGAGTTTTTACCACTAGGTTATAGTTTGTCTTTCAATATTATCCTTTTGCTCATTATTTTTATTTATTAACTTTCTCGCTTACGTTTGTTTGTGCATATTTTGCATAACAGCTTTTCTTTCAAGCAGAGCGCTCCCTTTTATCGAGCAACGATATCGGTGAGGCGCTTCAAAGCAATTTCGCTATAAATCGTATTTTATTATTTTATTTGCTACACATATTTGTATGTCACATAAAATATACTTTAGTTTACTTTAAAGCTCTACTTGGTACACACATGATTTTTTGTATCGGCATTTTGCATGCAAATTCAACTAATATCTACCTGGGTAGATACTGTCCATGTAAGACAAAAAAAAAGAAAAAACTTAAAAAAAAGTAAGAAAGGACATTCTCACAGCACTTTTTTTTTAAATTATCTTTAATAAAACAATAATTTAGTCACTGATTCGAAACTGCATTAAAATCTAATAAGAAACCGAAGAGATATTTAGAAATGAAAATTCAAATATCTACCCGGGTAGATACTGTCCATGAGGGTTAGAGAAAGAGTTATGGATAAAATGTCTAAATAGCAGCTAAATAAAATATGCTAAAAATACCCTTTTGTATTGTATCACAAAATACTTAGTTTATAAAATATAGCTAGTCTATTTCGACACTTGATTCCCTTACCTTGTTGAGTTTTTCCAAACGCCTCTGAAACGATCGTGCAATAAAGCAGAACAACGAAATATTTAGCGACAAAACAGAGTGTTGCAAAATGAATGCAACATATAAGCAAAACGATGGTGTCACATCCACAGACCGTAAAAGTTGAAAACTCAGCACGGTATATACCAGATTTATCAAACCCATGCCAAATAACATGACCAGTGAAAATCTATAGATTTTTGAGTATTTTATTTTCACTCCGATATTTATGTAATTGTCATCCAACATTTTCAAAATTTTTAGCGTTTTAAGCAATTTATCCTTCCGTGTCACTGCGGACCAGTAAATCACTGTCGTTGCAATCAATCCATTGCATATCTGCATTGTATCGCCCAAATTTGAGATATTTGTACGAAAAAAGTATCCCACTACGGATTCGCGATTCACTAGGGTTATGATATAGCACACGCCATAAATGGTCACTTGAAGCACAATATTGCAATAGCCGATCGAAGTCGTCTTGACGTTTTTATTACCACTTGTGTCCGTCGCCACATGGAATGGTGTCAAACCGAAGAGAAATGTAAAGAAAAATAACGGTTGCAGTGCTTCGTACACTTGTTTTACTATCAGATACTTTCGAGCTTTTCTGATTCGATGCATTTTGGGCAGTTTTCTTTTTTTTTTTTTTCTCAGGGTAACAATGGAGGTACTAAAAGTCGGAATTCGATTGTGTGGGATGTTAACGCGGCGACAATTTAAGTTACACTCACGAGCGAGATGGCTGGAAAATTTCAACCAACAGTATCCTGGAAGGCGTGTGTGCGAAACGTGGTTATATGATGGATACCTGCCACAGGGACTGTTGACAACCGGATGTTATCTCATCGAATGACCTTTTACTACTTCATTGTGTGCAATAATTGCTGATATTACTTTATTGGATTATTCTTTGGAATGAATCAGTCTAATGGCACAGAATGGTAGAGTTTATATTATATACTTCTCACGAGGATAGTAAGTTCACGGGAGGTTGAATGGTTACGAAAATTGTGACCGAGATTTCCTATTCAGATTATTGTATGGAATCTTAGAATTAGACCTAAAGTGCTGCCTAGGAAGGGGTTATCTCTTCCTTTCTCTTGGTTCGATTTAACGATTTAAGTTTAGGAATAATTCTTTGATGGGTTGAACGAAATTATGAAATCAGGCCTTAACAATTCGGCAAATAATCTAAAGTCGAAATACTGCCAACTGTATGTCGGTACAGTCCTAGATAGAAAGCTGAACTGGAAACTTGAAACTTTACGTTTAAGTAAGAGACGGTAAGGCTCGCACTGCTGAAGGTAGCAGAGACCCAGCGAGTAATGTGAGGCTTGAAAACAGCTATGATGCATTGGCTATATCACGGTAGGTGGAAGGCTTCTATGAAAAAGAATTCAAAAGATATGTTGACCAGGGTACAAAGAACCCCCTGCATTATCATCGGCTCTACGAACTATGCCCACGGCTGCAGTTAAGCATTTATTATATATGCTTTATCGTAGGGCCTACAATAATTAATTCTACAAGTCGGTAATAATGCGGTTCGGATCACTACGCATTAGTGCTTTTATAAAATCAGCTATCTAGGGCATAGATTTATTCTTAAGGAATCATTTTTCCAACATCCGTGAACGTCTTGGTACACTCAACTTCGACCTATCCATACGAAGTAATGCACCCTAAAAAGGAAGATTGGCAAGGAAAAAAGTAGTTTTAATTAAAAATCCGACCAAATATTCATACTCCGAGGGATCCTGGAGAAGACCCAAGAAGTTCGAATCGATACTCTTCGCATCTATTCATTGATTTTAAAGCCACATATGATAGCATTTATAGAGACGAGCTATACAGAGCCATGTCTAGTTTTGGCATCTCTCCCATACTTGTCAGATTGGACGATGGAAAACGATCGCTGCTTCGGAAAGGTCGGAAACAATCTCACCGAGACCTTTGATGTCAAAAAGCGATTTAGACAAGGTGATGCACTGTCATGTGACTTTTTCAACATCATACTTGAGAAAATTGTTCGAAACACGCAAGCCAATACCAGGGTACAATTTTCCAAAAGTCTGTGCATTCCTTGCATACCCTGACATCATTGACATTATTGGCAGAACTCAGCAAGCTGTCACAGGTGCGTTTGCAAGTATTAGCAAAAATGGGTTGAATGAGGGTAAAACGAAATATATGCTGTCAACGAGAAGGGACACACAACATCGACGTATCGGACAGAACGTCACGATAGACAGCTACAACTTTGAGGTGGTTAAGGACTTTGTCTACCTCGGCTCCGCCATTAACTCTGATAATGACACCATAGCAAATCAAACTAAGATTTACACTTGCCAACCGCTGTTTCTTTGTCCTAAGAAGAAAACTTACTAGTAAGGCTTTGTCAAGAAACACTAAGGAGACTCTATATAAGACCCTAATCATCCCAGTCCTAATCTATGTTCTGCGCCATAGAATGGACGTTAACAAAGGCGGATGATGGTTTTCTTGGTCATTTTGAACGTAAAATTCTTAGAGTGATTTACTGTCCCGCTTGCGTTGACGGGCTATGGAGGACTAGATTTAATAGCGAACTCTACAAGTTATACAGCGATATCGACCTTTTCAGAAAAATACGTATACGAAATATAGGCCTAGGCTTAGGCCATAGTTCTATGATTTCCGGACGCATATACGGCACTTCAGGCAAAGGTTTCGGCATTTTTAATATCCAACAAGAATATGTCCATCTACATTAATATGTAGTCAAGAGTTGCCGTGCGCAATGCTCAGGGCATTCCCGGGTTCTCTTTCCCTCTTTTGCCATTTGTTACATATGTCAAAATGTATGCGTAACGCGTTCTGATGTGAACTTTTGGTAGGTAGGTAGGTAGCAGTGGCGGTTCACCTTGAACCCAATTAGCACTAAAATGTGCTGTTTTGTTACCACGACTCGTGTTACCTGTTTTCTGGTGGTTGTTTAGGATGTGGTCCGGTCGGTGCCTATAGCTAACCTGTGGAATTGAGAAAACGGATAAGATCCCGTATCCCTTTGCCCGAGATGTCGCTAGGATCGTCAAAGAATGGTTGGTTCAGTGCGCGCAGTCTGGCTCTCGCTAGAGCTGGACATTTGCAGAGGAAGTGAGAGAGAGTTTCTTTTTCATTTGTATTACCCCAAATGCAGCAATGCGGGTTGTAAGGGATACCTAGCTAGCTTGGCCGTATGGTCTCCAATTAGCCAATGCCCCGTGATTATTGCCGTGAGTCTGGCGATATCTGGGCTGGTTCTGTTTAGCGGATTATTCGTTCTGTTTTGGTTGTAGGTAGGCGATGTCTTCCTTGATATGACGCAGTTTGTCAGCCCCGACCATGGGAAATTGGCTTTCTGCAGAAAATGCGAATGTATTTGTCCCTTTACCTTGAGAGAGAGGCATGTAGTGCTGAACCCATCCTGGCCAGCTCATCCGAGCGCTCATTGCCTGTTATGTCACTACGCCCTGGAACCCAGAGAAGTGTGACCCTGAAGCGCTCGCTCAGACAGGCTAGCTTGGCTATCTATAAGGACAGCAATGCTTTGTTTAACCGTTATGTCATGCCCTAGTTGCGTGGAAAATGCTGGCAAAATCCGGAAAGCGTACTGAAATCGATATTTGAGGTGGTTCCGAGTAGACACCGGCCCCTACACCACAGTTCATCTTAGATCCGTCGGTGTATATGCCCGTGTCGAAGCCCTTCACTACTTCGTCCCTCTTCTACTGATCCCTTGTTGGAAAACCGACGTGGAAGCCTTTCGTGAAGTTTAATTTGCGCATCTGTTGGGGCCGACCTCATTGCCGCTGTGGTAGCTTTTGGAACTCCTGTAAAAAGTATCAAGTGACAAGGAACCGAAACAGGAACAGAAACAGAGCAGAAAGCACTTTTACGATCAATGAGCAGATACGGATGACGTTTGAAGAAGAGAGGTATGTTGCACGTGAAAGTGAAAAAGAAGCGATTAAGACCATACAGGAAGAGAACAGTAAAACCTACAATAAGAAAAGGAAAACAGGAGTTAGATATAGAAATAACGATTTAGTAGCTATAAAAAAAACACAATCTAAGTCGGCTTTCACACTGAGGCAACATTCAATAAGCAACTGGCAATAGGAAACACGCAATTTTATCGTTCACAATTAATTTACTTTCAATTAAATTAGAGGTCTCACATCAAAGCAACTAAATATCGCTCGAACGAAAAATGTTGCTGATTGCTTATTGGCAGTTGCTATAGAAACTATAGTTGCTTATTGCTTGTTGCCTCAATCTGAGAGCCGCCTAAGGCTCGTTCGAGCGATATTTAGTTGCTTTGATGTGAGACCTCTAATTTAATACAAAGTAAAATAATTGTGAGCGATAATATTGCGTGTCTCCTATTGCCAGTTGCTTATTGAATGTTGCCTCAATGTGAGAACCGACTAATAGAAAAAATTGTTCTAAATTCCGTACGCTGTCACAAAAGTATATCCTAATGAATGACCGATACCAGGTGAGAAAGGTAGAAAATCACGAATGCCCACGGACGACAACAACATGAAGCAATAGGGTGCTTCTCACGAACTTACGACTGATGACGAATATGATGAAAACGATAACGACGGGATTGCTGAGGATATTCAGGAGGTTGCTTAAGCTACGAGATAAAGATGTTCCCAAGGTGCTGTTATTAAGAGTTACTACGACGCAAAAAGACGATCATCACCATGTATTCCTAAAAACGAAATCCAAGAAATCAAGACGGTTTCTCGAGGACGAGAAACAACCAAGATGGCCTATTTGTGGGCTTTGTTTAGTAGCCGCTACTGTGGCTAAATCTCAAAAGTTAGCGAATTAAAAAGATACTCAATCTGTACTAAAAATTAGGAGCTATAAGCAGCTTGAGCTTGATGAAAGTTTTCCGAGGGCAGATCGCACGCACGGAATTACAAAAGAATTCTTGATCTATTGTTATAATCGAAAATTATAAAAGAAAAACTTATATTTTAATTTAAATTAATTTAAATAAAATTTAACAGATAATTTGAATTAAAAATTCGGAAATGGTACTTATTTAATAAAATCCTACATATATATAAAAAAAAAACAATAAAAATTAATGTAATAATGGCAATTTGATAATTTTTATAAATAATCATTTCTAGAAATGTGTCATTTCTTAAGAAAAGTTATAAAAGCACTTAATTAATTATCTAAATTCAGTCACCTTTTATCTCTTGGAATTATTTATTTCGTCTGTCATTATTAAACATTTATACACAATGTGCCGTATATGGTGTCTTTGATCAACCGACTGAATCAAAGCTAATCACTTAAATTGCCACTTTCTTTATTACAAATCAGAACATGCATAGAACATAACATTAGATATATGCAACTTAGACAATTTTGACAAAAAAACTAAAACAACTGTTCTGTGAAAAGTCTACTTATGAAAAGTATTAGGAGTTATAAATAAATGACATGATAATCAATGAATATTAAATAAGAGAAATGTAACATACTAACTCACCTTATTTAATGTTGCCAACCTGCGGTGTAAAGATTTTACCAAACAGTGAAACATTGTAATACTTATGGATATCCCAGTGTGTTCCATAACAAACGTAACGCACAAACAAATCGAAGGACTAACGTCCATTCTAACCAACAGATAATAGCTCGCGATACTGAAGAAACAATTCAACACAACATTACAGACCATCACAACTACAAGAAATCGCAACATCATGGTATAGTCTATCTTCTCACCAATCTTCTTAAAGTGTTCATCGACACGCATTAGAATGCGATATGATTTTAACAGCATCCGTTTCTTTACTATCGCCGAGAAGTATATTACTGCGGCACCGATAACACCACTCATTAACTGAATTAAATTCCCGAATCTTGTGATTTCTGTTCGCAGAAAATATCCAATTACTGATTCGCCATTTCTCAGAGCAAATATATAACATCCTCCATAGATGGCGCAGTGAAAAATTGGATTCAGATACCCGAAGACGGTGGTCCGGACCCGTTTGTTACCTTCCTTGGTCGTAACCACACGGAACGGTGTCAATCCGTGGACAAATGCGATGAAAAAAATCGGTGCCAAGGACTCGTAGTAGTGGTTGGAAGTGAATAGATTTTTAATTCGATTAATTAACGGCATCGTTACAATATGGACACCAACTTTAAGACCGACTACGTATGAGGAAAATAAGCCGCATAGGTCTATTCACTTGAAATTGAGATAGCGAAATGAATGGCGAGCCTAAGAGCAAATAGTTTCTAAATGAATTAGTTAATTAATTAGTTAAGCCACATGTCCTTAGGGGTATTGGTATACGAGTGTATTCAACTGACACTGTTGTAACATTTTGTTATTTTATCAACGGTGTTTATTTAAGCACGCCTATACTGTTTTATTTCTCTATTTCCTTTGCATATTGGTAGATTGTAAGGTTGTCTTTGTATAGTTTTGGGAATATGTTACCAAACAAATAACGAAATTATAAAGGAATGGAAATGGAAACTCCATAAGTTTTCAAAGAACTTTCGCGTTCTTATACAGAAGTCATTTCCTTTAAAATATGGAAACGATAAAAAATACAAAATTTTGTTTTTATTCTGTTTGGATGAAGGGGGGATAAAATAAATAAAGTCCATGACTGCGTACGCACGAAACTGTCTCGTTTATTGTGAATCTCGCTGAATGTCAGGGTCATTTCAAATTTTACTTTTGAAATCATATTCCATGTTGAGGTATAAACTGCAAAATAAAGGGATGAAATGGAATGTGCGCGCAAGTGAAGTGGGGATATTTAATCCTTTAAACCTATCGAGTTATATACCAAGAACGTGGCAGCCAAAGGTGCTCTCAGACTACGAGAGAACAAAATTTGGAAGCCCGAGTCATTCGGTCACTCACGCATACTTCACATCTTTGATTAGAGCGGCCTCATGCAACTAACAGACTAAAAGAAACCGAGGTATGACTTTGACAAGAATTTCACAGTCTGTATACCGGGCAGGAAGGACTGGCTCTCCCCGAGTACTGTCATAAAAGGTATACCCATCTCCACAGATGGCTCAAAGACGGAGAATAGAACGGGAGCAGGAGTCTTCTCAGAAGAATTAAACATCAGCCATTCATGCCGACTGGCAGACCATTGTAGCCTTTTCCAGGCGGAGATCTGCGAGGTTAAGAAAGCTGCGCAAACTGTCTTAGCGAGGGAACTACCAAGCATCACTCAAAGCGATTAACTCCAATCTGGTAAACTCAAAATCAGTAAGCCAGTGCCTTTCAGCATTGAGAGCATTAAACCATCAGATAGTAATGCTGTGCTGGGTACATGTTGGTGTAGAAGGGAACGAGGCAGCAGATAAACTGGCCAGATGCGGCTCTGAAATGGACGTAACGTACTATTAGCTGACAGAAAAGTATTACCAGCTTTCAACGCTGCTAAGGGGTTCATTGATAATGTCACATTAAGCTTTGCTAAGGAACGATGGAACAACAATCCCGGTTGTACTATAACTCGTAGCTTGTGGCCCGCAATCGACACTTGGCATATTTTTTTGGGAAGCGAGTATTACACTTACTTACTTTTACATGCAAAACTTTTATACTCACTTTTGGTTTTTTTTTTTTTAAATACTTTTCCCGGGAAAGGCAAACCTATAACGCTTCATCAGCGCCCGAGATGCTTGCAGATGTATGTTAGTTCTGCACCTAAATTGCTGCAAATCGTAGTCTTTTGGAAATATATCCCCAGGAAGCGAGTTTCAAAGTTTGCTTGTCCTGTATTAGAACGAGTTTTGGAAAGATGATGTCCTCGCGGTTGTCAAGTGTACTGTATGTATCACAAAGAGATATTGCCATATAGATTGATAGCCAATCTGCAATCTTATCCCTAATATCCAGCGAAATAAGACATCCCAGGGAACTGTGCAGCAGACGAACTAGCAAGGCGAGGCTCCTCTGGTGTAGATAGTATAAATCTGCACAACGTGTATGCCCCACTCCCCTACGCTAAACAAATAGTTCACGCGGACGCAGCAAGCAGAGAAGGGTTCAGATGGCCACATCTAGGATACTGCGATACTGCTAGGCTCACCTGGCCAGCTTTAGACACAAAGCGCTCCAAGGAGCTTCTTAGACTTAAAAGATCCAGCATCTCGAAAGTCGTTAATGTCATCTCCGGACACTATTAGGCAGACATGCGCAAAGGCTCGGTCTGCCTAACAATGACTTCTGCAGAAGCTGCAGAGATGAGGAAGCAAATGAGTAGCCAGCAAAGAAATAGCTCCCCAAATCCCAGTGGTAGCCACTTCAAAAAACTTAATAATTAATTTCTTTCTCGCTTCATTTTTGCAATAATAATAAGAGAAAAATAAATATCTTTGTTATTGCTTTTTTTAAAACATTTAAAATATTTAACTTCATCATTAAAAATAATTCGTTCGTTGTTTAAATCTTAATAGACCAACAATTTTGATTTTGGGTCGTACGAGAAAGTTAAAAAGTTGCTTACGGTTGCAAAAAATTATTTTCTTGTAAAATATAAGGAACCGCGTATGCCAGATTGCGTCCAGATACAAAGGGAGAATGGACATGGGTGTCATGAAATAAGGTCTTATGTAAAAAGGTCCAAAACCTAATTTTGAAAAACGAGTTTTGGACTTTATTTCATTTTTGAAAGTGCAATAAAACCATTGGACATTATTGCACTCAGCTATTTAAAAGAAAGACGAACAGGGGCAGCATGCCCCCCATACATATTTTACTGTTTATGCATTGTGGATTTTATTTCCACTTAGATTTGGACTTTATTGTACTTTTGAAAATGAAATAAAGTCCAAAACTCGTTTTGGATTTTATTGCAATTTCAAAAGTGCAAGTCTTTTTGCATAAGACTTTATTTCATGGCACCATGGACATGCATTTCATGTTATGGTCATCTATTTCAAATAAAGGGCAGTAAACTTGTCCCTGAGGCTAACTAGCCCTGGTCATCCCAAGTGATATCACAGATTAGTTTAAACTCCTTGGGCTTCTTCTTACTAATAATCATTTTTAACTTTCAACTTAAGTTTGTAGTAGGCCACAATAGTCGATATTGTACGATTAAACTGATTATATGATTATAAGTACCGCGCTTTAAATATCTTCAATAGAAAACAACTAACTACTCGACAATGCTGTGTATAATATTTTCGTTCGGGACTTGGCTAAAAAGTCAAGCTATATTGTACAAATCCACATTCAATTCTAATCACTTCATTTATATTTATATCTATGTATCAAAGTAATTAGCGTCCAAAAAGAAAGTATCTATCAACTCACAGGTTTTTGTAACAAAAAAGCTGTCAACTTATCGTTATTCCCTGGCTTTCCCCACTCTGACATAACGATTACATTTTATTACAAATTCCCACTCCATCTAGCCGATCATTAAACCTCACTTACCTCCGATGAAATCGAATTTAATCGAATTATCACACCCGACAAAGTACATACACACCTACTTGTAATTTAATTTCAACAATAGACCGTCTTAGCCCAGATTTACTCAAGGCGTAAACGCAATCACAGTCACATAGCAGAAGCTGTTAACCATGGTGCATTGATTGCTTACCTGGATGGGGATCAGTTCGATCACAACAAGTCTGACCTTTCTCAATTCATTACGCAAGAACGCAGTGGAAAAAAAAAACCAACAAACAATAATTTATTATTGTTATTAAATTATGAAAAGATATAAATTATCTTCACGAGCAAAAATCAATAATAATTAATTTAAACCTCAGAATAAACATAAATGTTAAGCTGTGTTTTAGAAAAAACGATCTCAAATCAAGCCGAGTGTTTCTCAATCGCCATTTATAAGCCAGTGGTAGAAGTTAGAGTTGTGCAAAGTTAATCGATAAAATGTGTCTAATTACTCGTTAGTACCACAATTTTTCGAATAAAAATTTGCAACCAAAACTTGAATAAAATTGCCAGCTAAATACCATCAAGTGATATTTTGAGAAGCATTCGCTATTGTACAAGTGTTGAGCATAAAAGCGGCTCTCAAAAAATAGCTGCATCGATAGTCTTGTTGTATGAGAAGTCATTTTCATTTTAAATGATTTCATGTAATGAAAGGCATTCCATTTGGTTATTTCCCTCGAAGCCACAAACTGTCCAGGTCCAAAACTAGCTATGATTTTACGATTACATTATGTCTTATGAGCTGACAGATATTTTAATGATATGACAGCAAAAGTCTTGGAGGTAGATGTAACATGAAAATGGAAAGTGAAGTAAGACACATATAAGTGTTTTTTTATCTTTATCTGAGCTTATCAGAAATGCCCGCTTAAGGATTTGATTACGATGAAGCGCTTGACAACAATCAAGAAAAGAGAGCTGATGCGGGGATCTGTTAAAAAGAAACGTCTTCGAAGGATGTTTGGTCTTACAAAGTAATATCTCTAAATCAACCTCAACCGACCTTAAATTGAAAATGTAAACTTTAAAAAGTTGTTTTTTTTTTCGCCTCAACTTGGGGATTATTGTAACGGGCAAACAACTTTTACGAGAATATCATGTGCATAACATAAGTTTTAAGACATTTCTGTTGCATGCTCTAAATTGAGACCAAGACTTGAGTCCATAGTTCTTTCTCCTCTTACTCATTGTCATTAGCATTACCCTTGATGTCAAGTTATAACGTACATATCTTTTTACAAATTCACTGAGGAAGTATAAAATGTATTCTCTTAATTGGTTTAGAGACAGCTCTGCACTCCATTGGCGGCGCTGTGGAAAAATCACTAGCCTAGCCGTCAGAGAAGTTACAATTACAATGTATAGGGTCTTGAACTAAAAGTAATCCACTTGAGAATGTAAAGATTGATGCAAGGCAAAGTGGATTAAGAATGGATTACTATATATGTAATACTAGCTGAACCCCCGCCGGCTTCGCTTTTTTTGCTTTTTTATTTTTTATTTTTCTAAGACCATAGCGCTTGGAGTCTTCGTGGAAAGCGAGAACATTAGACTACACTCTACCCCTTAGGGCTTAGGTAACCATGCGTCTGTCTTCCAGGCGGAAATTTTCGCTATTCTTAAGGCTATGCGCTGCATTGTGACAAACAGGTAGGGAGGGCTAGAAGCATATGCATTTGCAGTGAAAGCCAAGCTGCACTTAAAGCACTACTTAACCCTCTTACCTCCGTCCAAGTTAGTGCTCAAACTCAAGCTTTCTTTGATACTTGGGTTTCTCGTAAACACGAGTATCGGTGGCGTGACTGTGCTGGGTGCTGACAGACCAAACGACTGCGTCCGGGCATCAGCAAAAGGTCCGCGTCTTTCATTCTGTCTCTCAGGAGAATCGACTGCAGAATGCTTGTGGGGGTTTTTTCGGGCCACCAAGCTTTTGCCAAACACTTAAATGTATTGGGCTTGAGCAACACCACCATCTGTCCCGCTTGTTGAGAGGATGACGATACAGTGTAACACTTCCTCTATAGTTGTCCTGCCTTTGATCGCATCAGGTGGCAGATCTTTGGGGCTGACGTGGTGAGTGCCGAACATCTAATCTCTTCATCACTGAAGCTCCTTCTTATCTTTCTTCGAAAGACGGGAAAACTAAGTAGAGTAAAGTAAGGTGTCTGTTTGGCAGTACAATGGACCAGTAGTTGTGTCTGAGTGCTCCAGCGGATAGTAGCAACCTACGACAAAGGAGAAAAAAAGAGGTCACTGTGTGCTAGGAAGACTGCCGCAGATGCACGGATGAGAACAAAAATGAAACACATTTCTGCTTACTCCGCAACTGTAAATGGAGAGTCAGGAGTTCTATATGGCGATGGCCGAATTCGGAATCCCGGCAAAACTGATTCAGCTGTGTCGCGTGACGCTGGAAAGCACGCGCTGCAACGTGCAGTTTGGAAGCAGCTCTTCCGAACTTTATCAAACATGCACCGGATTTCGGCAAGGAGACGCTCTATCATGCGACTTCTTCAAACTCGTACTGGAGCAGATAGTGCGCAGGGCAGGTGTCAACACGGAAGGCACTATCTTCAACAGGTCCGTCCAGCTGCTTGGCTATGCGGACGATATTGACATCATCGGTTGCTCCCAGCGTGCCGTGATAGAAGCGTTCACGGCGATTGAAGAACAGGCGAAATCCGTTGGGCTTGAAGTACAAACAAACAAGCATCTGTCCACCGCCTAGGACAAAACGTCACTATTGATAGCAACAATTTCGAGGTAGTTAAGGAGTTCACCTACCTCGGAGTAAACGTAAACTCCACGAATGACACCCTAGTGGAGATCCGGCGAAGAATTACCCTAGGAAACCGTTGCTACTTCGGTTTGGCAAAACAATTGGGTTCAAAACTCCTAACTCGAAGGACGAAATGTGTGCTTTACAAAACCCTTATCCTGCCAGTTCTGCTTTATGGTTCCGAGTGCTGGACGATAAGCAAGAAGGGAGAGCTGATACTGGGCTCCTTCGAAAGAAAAATACTTCGGCGGATTTTTGGTCCTGTGTGCGAGGAGGGCAAATGGAGGAGAAGATACAACCGCGAACTCTATGAGCTGTACCAAGATGCCCAAAAAGCCAAAACATGTCGACTACATTGGATCGGCCACATCGAGCGAATGGACAATAATGCTCCAGTTAAGAGGATCTTCGAATCCCAGCTCCCAGATCGAGAAGACAAGGAAGACCGAACCTCCGTTTCAAAGATCAAGCCATCGCGGATGACAGAGCGCTTCAAATCGTTAAGACTTATGGCTTGGAGAGGCTTCTACTGTAATACACTTATTTAAGTTCAGCTTTTACGCTTTGTACGGTTTTAAAAGAAATCGAAGGCATGCGAGTCTTGTTTTAAATTTGAGTCCTTAAAAACCAGTGAGTATCTTGGGCAGTATTCCATTCCACGAAAACCACTATGCGACTATTTCCGCCAATTTTCCCTCTTTGCCAATGATTTCTGTTCCGCTAAACCTTTCATAACATGTACGTCAATGACACACGAGCATTTTATTCAGCGTTCCCAGGACGTGCACGATACTTTGTTCAATTTTAACCAATTTTCACAGGAACACTCCCGGGCCAATTACCTGAGAATGCCTGAAAATGTTAGCTTTATCGTTTCCGCGGTTTTCAAGATATATTTTTTTTTGTATGGGATGTGCCCATTTGGGCAAATAGCAAATATTTGCTTACAATTTCAGCTCAATCAGTTTGGTGGGTTTCGAGATATGTATGTAAGATTTTTAAAGTTGTTTTTGAATGTGAGGTTTTGTCTAAACTTTAGAGAAACTGGTTTTGGACAATAGAAAACACTTTCATAAAATGTCAACTCAATTAGTTCGCATGGGTTTCGAGTTTTGCGATTATTGGTGGCGTTATATTCCCAAACAAAATGGAAATTTATATTTTTCGATTTTTCGACTTTTCACGTGAGGTTTTCCGAAATGTCTTTTTTACTAAATCACCCCTGAACAAGACGAATAAAACAAAAGAAGGATCATTCAAATCGGGCCAGCAGCTCTCGTTTTCGCGATTCTAACGCACACCAATTGATTTGATTTTTATATATACAGTGAGCCAAAAGTGAGTAAACACCGATGCTTTTTAGGGTCTGGAAACAGGTCTAAAAAATCAACAATCTGTAAAAAGTTTGATTACGAAATAACAATAATTGAACATATTTCATGTGGACAGCAAAAAATGCATTATAAATATTTATACAAAATTGTATCCAAACGCTAAAAACAAATGAAAATCGAATTAGCACCAAAAGTGAGTGAACACCGTTGTTCTTTTAAGTTTTCTTTAATGTCTCGAAACATGTCTAAAAAACCAGAAATCTTTAAAAAGTTTGATAACAAATTAACAATAATAAAACGGATTTCATTTAATCAAACTATTTTTAAATCATAAACACATTTAGTATGAAATTAATAAAATTTTGGAGTGTACGATTGTCAATTTCTCAGGATAAAATACTTTATAGATATTAAAAAAAAATGTTTTCTAAACTTCAAAGACAAATGAAAACAGCATTAGTAATGATAATGACTCATAGATGGAAATAAAACTTATTGAGATGTTTAATAAATACTCTCATTAAAAATATTATCATTATGTAATGCTATTCATGACTAACCTTATTCAACATACTGAACCTGTGTTGCAAAATTTTTATAACGCAATGAAATAAAGACGCTGCAATCCATATTGCTCCATGTTCAATTATAAAATTGACATACAGCCAAGGTGAAGGAACAACATCCATTTGCAACAACAAGTAGAAACTCGCGAAGTTATACAGGCAAATAAGAGTTACATTACAAATTAAAATAAATGTTAAATAACGCATCAACCATGTATAGTTCATGTTCACGTCAATCGCTTTAAGCCGCTCATCGACGCGGTTCAGAATTTGTAATGTTTTCAAAAGTTTCCGTCGCTTTTTTAATGCAGAGAACAAAATTACTGCCGCACCGATAATACTGTGTGCAATTAGAATATAGTTAGCGAATCTAACTACTTCTGTGTGGAAAAAATACCCGACTATCGATTCACCGTTTCGCATAATAAAAGATGCTGCATAGATAATGCAGACGAAAATTGGATTTAAATACCCGAACACGGTAGCCTTGAATTGCTTGGTGTGATTTGCGACAGTGATAACTCGATACGGGGTTAATCCGTAGATAAGGGCTACTATCAAAATTGGCTGCAGCGAATTGAATAAGTGGTTGCAAGTGAAAAGGCCCTTTGCTCGATTTAACAGCGACATTGTTTGCAAAGTAAAAAAAAAATAATAGCAAGTATACGCCCCGATGACCGGTATTTATAAAAATTTAAATTTATCCGCCGATATGTGTTTACACTTGTTACTGAGAACTTGAATTGAAATAAATCAGAAACCAATGTTGACTGAAACTGTAAGCAATTCAATTAGTTTTCCCGCGTATCCTTAATCTAGGTGGCAATTATCTGGCTGAAGTATGAATAAATTAGATACATATAGTATTCATGGATATTTTGACTGCACAAGAGCGTTGACCCATTCCTCACTATCCTAAGCGATGAATAGTTGGATAGCATTGTTGTGGTTCTAATTTCAAACGCGTGCAAAATTGTATACCCATAATTCTATTTAATGAGTGGACTGCTTTAGAAATATTTATTTATGAGGACTGACGACTGATCGCTTAGTAAGTGGAAGAGATTCGATTAATAAATCGAAAGATTGGAAAGACCAAACAAAATAATGAAATAAAACGGCCAACAATAACCTACGCGTTAAACATTACAATTGGAACGTTAGACATATTGTTGCTGATTGTGGTTAAATTTGGCAGTCTGTGAGGTTTATTTTTACAAATAATCCACGCGTTTTTGCAGCGTTCTGTTGTGAAAATCTATATACATAAAACAAAGTTGAACACATAAGACCTCCCATAACTCGATAATGGATCGTCCGATTTAAGCTATCATTTTTTTGTTTTTTTTTCTTTTTTTTGTCTCCGCCCAAGGAAACTACATACAGCGAGAAATTTGAGAAATTTGAAACGGAAATTGGAAAATTCTTAAAAACTGATTTACCATACGGAAAATTTCGGGGATTTTCTTTTTTTTTTTTTTAATTTTGATGTTCGTAATGTACAGTGAGATCGCATTTGTCAAAAGTTCTGATAGATTTTGATGATTTCGGAAAAAAATTTTTTCGTAATTAAAAAAAAAATAATAAACAGGTGGCGCAACAGGCGTTTAGACACCCTAGGCCTAGCTTCTCGCAACCATTCGTTTTGTGTGAGTTTCTATTTTTGGGACGAATTGAAGGGACCTACAATTTTATGCCGAGTCCGAACGGCTGAATTGAGAAGCCTTTTCAGGACAGTCATACTCTCGGATGTTTGTCAGGCGTTCGCGAGAGGTGGCGCAGTAGAAAAAACCTTAAGATGTAATTTGTGTTTTTCCGGGGATCGAACCTGGGATCCCTCGTACAGCAGTCCAACACACTAACCACTTCGCTACTGCGCAGTAATTTTTCGTAATTATGTCAGTAAAAATACTTTTTTTTTTTTTGCTATGCGAAGTTCGCCAGGAAACGCGAAACGCTTTTTTAAGAACCAACTGCACTAAAAAGCAAACAAATAAAAATGAACCAATCTATTTCTATAGTTTTGGCTTATCTATTGACATATAAAGTTTCAAGTTAATACGGCTGATGGATCATGTGTTATGAAAAAAGCTCCCATAAAGGGGCAGGTGAAGTCAAAATCCAAAAATTCTTCGTAAATATTGCATTGTCTTCACAACCCAACCAACACAGGTCTAAGTTTATAGAAAGTGGTTTAAATTTGGCTTGCGAGATTTTGACATAACAAACTTTTACGAAGTTAAAAGCCTTTAAAAATGGATCCTGATTTATGTTCGGATACGTATAACTTGAAAACCACCGACTTGATTGAGCTCAAATTTAAAGATCATTCATTCATTTTCAATGGTCCGCTTGTCCATTAAGTGGGTCGCGGGTGTAGGTTGCTCAAGTGGACCCTCCATAGCTCTCGATCCTCCGCCATCGACTCCAAATCATCAAGGGCAATCCCCATACGGGTGGAGGAGAGATTATGAATTTGATCTAACCATCTCATCTTGGGTCTACCTAGGGGACGCCTGCCCGATGGTACGGATTCCATAGCACGTCGTGGAATCCTGGTCGGGGACATGCGTTTAACATGACCAAACCACCGAAGCATGGATCGCTCCGTCCGGAGAAGTAGCTGCTCGACATTGAGTTCCTCACGTATTCTGGTATTTCTGATGCGATCTCTACGGGTCACACCAGCAATACTACGGAGAAATCTCATTTCGGCAGCTTGTATTCGCGATCTTATTCTTTCGGTCATTACCCAAACCTCATGACCATAGGTAAGAGTTGGAACAAACACCGAATTAAAGACTGACAACTTAGCTTTGACACCAAGTTCAGTCCTCCTGATAACAGAATGACCAAGCTGTCTCAAAATCGATCCAGCCTGACCAATCCTACAGGAAAACTCGGCATTGCTCCTTCCATCACTCGTGAATAAGACCCCGAGATACTTAAACTTCTCCACCTGTTTCAATGGGACTCCACTAACATGCAGAGTGCATTGAACAGGCGTTCTGGAGACGACCATCACTTCAGATTTGTTCACGTTTACTTTCATCTCAGCTTCAACACAAACGGCTACAAACCGATCGAGTGCGCGCTGAAGTTCGGTCTGAGAGGACCCAAGGATGACCAAGTCATCAGCGAAGAGCAAATGACTTATCCTCAGATCTCCCAATTCGAAACGTTCTTCGCCAAGACTGCGCTGTAACATCCAGTCCATATAAGTAATGAAAAGGAGAGGCGACAAGACGCACCCCTGGCGAAGTCCAACGCCCTCGGTGAAAGGTATTGATTTAACGCCGTTTACCCGAAAACAGCTTTTACAGTTTGTGTAAAGATATTGAATAGCTCTCAAGAGAGAACCATCAATTCCATACTCCTGTAATACACTCCAGAGTTTCCCTCGAGGGACTCGGTCATATGCTTTCTCCAAATCTAATCTCCTGGAATTGCCCCAGGAGTGCACATATGAAGGTTGGTCAAAATTGGACAAAGGGACGTGGCACCGCCCATACAAAAAACATCTTCTTGGGGTGAAACTCGATGACGTTATAACTCGATAACTGCTGGGCCGATTCTCATTAGGTATTCTTTTTAACTTTCCCGTATACGTAGTAAGAGAAAGATATTGTTTTCGTACAAAATTTCAAACTCGAGATTTTGATCAATTCTACTATAACGATGATAGGGGAACTCAAAAAAGTGGGACTCGCAATTCTGTCCGTCCGTATGTCTGTCGGTCCCCTGGGGAATCTAAACGCTTGGACGGATTTGCTTCAAACTTCGTATTTAGAGTTTGTGGGCTTCCCGCTCGGGACGTTTTTTTTTTTTTTTTATGCTAGCCCTAATATTAACGGTACCTCCCATATAAAAATGTTACGAAATATTACGAAATATGTCTAAATTTAGATTTTTTCGAAAACGGCTCTAACGATTTGAACCAACATTGATAGTTGAGTTAATATAGACATGCTTAATATGACTGCATACCTAGAAGTAGTAGTAGTTAGTTTTTCGCTAAAAAGTCCAGCAACGGGAGTTTTAAAAATTGGCTTTTTCTCGAAAACGGTAAAAATGATTTAAAAAAAAAACAATTTTTAAAAAAAAATTATTATTTTATTTAAAAAAAAAAAAATAAAAAAAATTATATATATATTTTTAAAGTACTATTGTCATTCTTAACTTGATAGCAAACTCAGTTTTTCCCTAAAAAAACTGCGTCCTTTGATATGCACCCAAATCCCTAATAATAGTACTTTAAAAAACTACTCATATCTCGAAAACGCCATTTTCGATTATGATAAAAATGTTACTTTCAGGTAATGCTTGCTTAAATCCATAGTAATACCACTGGCTCAGTTTTGAGCTAAATAGTTGCAAAACAGTGTTTTTTGAACCATGAATGCGTCCTTCGATTTCCACCCCAATCGCTAAAAACCGTACTTTAAAAACTACACATATCTCGAAAACGCCATTTTCGATTTGGTTAAAAATGTAACTGCTAGGTAATGTTTATATCCTGAAGAATACGTCGTACTCAGTTTTCAACTAAACAGTTTAATAACAGTGCTTTTCGAATCCAAATTGTAACATTTGTCAGCATAATTTTACAACAAACCGTTCTAACGATTTTGATAAAAATACATATTTAAGACAACATAAGCATTCTAAACATGATCACGTACTTAGTTTTTCTCAGAAAACTCGAATATTGCCGTTTTATGAATATTTCTCAAAAATGACTACCCAAATCCCAAATCTTTATTCACATACGGTATATTTTTGCAAAGCCAAAAACTTCAGTGGCAATATAATTCGAAATTCATCGAAATTCAAGTGTCAGTTCGGGGTGAAATTTAAAAGTAAATGTTGAAGTTAATACGTATGTTTATGCTGTAGTATGTATTACGTTGTTAATTAACAAGTGCTCAGTTATCTGAGTACATCTTGAGTGTGTATGATCTTAAACGTCAAATTTGCTGAAATGACTCTGAGATTCTGCGAGATTCGCAATAAACGAGAAAGTTACGTGCAACCCAGTCGTGCACATTTTCTGTAAGTTTGAGCTCAATCAATTTCGTGGTTTTCGAGATATACGATTTTGAATGTTTTTTCAATTTTTTAATTTTTTTGTATTGGAGGTGCCACGCTTCTTTGTCCGATTTTGACCAATCTTCACAGGAGCACTCCACGGCCAATACCGAAGATTATCTGTAAGTTTGAGCTCAATCGATTCTGTGGTTTTTGAGATATAAGATTTTGAATGTTTTTTTTGTATGGGCGTCCACGTCCCTTTGTCCGATTTTGAATTTGTTTAGCCTATCACCCAATCACCGTCATTATCGACATTTACAAAAAAAATCAACAAAATCGGTTGAAAATTACGGGCGACAGAGGGAAACAGTTTTTTTCCACTTTGTTTTATATATATAGAGAAGAGAAGAGATAGAGAACAAAATTCCAGAAAATCGATTTTTTCTCATTTTTTTCGCATTTAATCGTCAGATTATAATTACATATTTAAGATCTCTGCATCTATGGAAAATATAACGACGTGTAGTATAAATAATCAAATCATACCTTTGACGAGTTTTTATGTATGTGAAATATTATGTCCATTGACTTAGGACTTTCGGATCAGTACAGGTTACGTAATGACTAATTTAGAGATGGGGTATAGTGTTGGTAGGGACTACCTCTGGAACTGTTTCTGATTTTAAAAATTCGTTCAGCATTGTACTGGCTACACTCTCCGGATCAGTATAGATTACTTAGGAAGAGGATGGGGAAGGGGAAACGGGGGTATAGGAGCTATCTTCGCAACCACTAGGTCATTGTCAGAGTTGACCTCCGACAGCCATGTTTTTCACATGGACAACTATATGAGCTGCCCACTAAAAAAATTAACATAGTTTACAATAAAAAGCCATTGCGATAAAAGTCATACAGTCATACAAAGCTACAGTCCGGGTGGTCTTCCTCTACTGCGCCGTCCTTCGGTTGTGGATTCGAAGATCTTTCGGGCCGAAGCATTTACATCCATTCGTTCTACATGACCTAGCAACCCCAGTCGTTGGACCTTAACTCTTTTGGCTAGGTCGATGTCGCTGTACAGCCCGTAAATTTCGTCCTTGTATCTCCTCCTCCATTCATCGTCTATGCAGACGGGACCGAAAATTACTCAAAGAATTTTTCTATAGAAGCAACCAAGAGTAAGCTCATCTGCTTTTGATAGAGTCCATGCCTATGCACCATAAAGTAGGACTGGGATGATTAAGGTCTTATAAGGCGGCTCTTAGATTGAGGCAACAAGCAATAAGCAACTATAGTTTCCATAGCAACTGCCAATAAGCAATTTTAGTTGTTCGAGAGAGGGCTTTGCTACTCAATAGCTTTCTTAGCCCAAAGAAACAGCGATTGGCAAGAGTTATTCTTCGTTTAATCTCATCAGCGCTGATGTCATTGTCTGAGTTCAAAGCAGAGCCTAGATAGAAAAAGTCCTTTACCACCTCAAAGCTATATCTGTCTATAGTGGCATTCTGTCCAAGACGTCGGTGTTGGGTGTCCTTTCTTGATGACAGCAATACAGCATATACTTTGTCTTTCCCTCATTGACTGCCAAAACCATGTTCGCCGCTCACGAAAGCGACAGTGACATCACGCTGCGTTCTGCCGATTATATCGATGTCGTCGGCGTAGGCGAGTAGGTGGACGGACTTTTGAAAGATAGTGCCTCTGGTGTTAGCGTTTGAGTTTTGCACTATTCTTTCAAGAACGATGTTGAAGAAGTCACATGACAGCGCATCGCCTTGTCTAAATCCTTTTTTGACATCGAAGGTCTCGGCGAGTTCTTTACCGACCTTGATGGAGCAGCGTGTATTCTCCATTGTCATCCAGCACAAACGGATGAGTTTGGCAGGGATGCCAAAAATAGACAAATATACAGGATTCTTTATTTTGTATTTGTTGTAAAATAAATGTAACAATTTTTGTTTGCAGTTTGTGTTTCCAAAAAGTTTGATGTTCTTGCTGATAATGACTATAAAATATTAGTCGAAAAGCTTTCAAGCGAAAATTGAATGTTTTCTTCTGGTGGGTCTATAAAAGTATAAAACTACTTCAACTCTTAAATATATAGGGTTACCTAACGTAAAGGTACCTGTTATCCGACAATAACTTATTTCTTGTTGATTGTAAAATCATTAGTTTCGGTGAAAATCGAGCAAACAGTGCGTCTAAATCAGATGTGGTGGCCGTCTACTGATGAGCCCACTCACTACATCGGGGCGAAACGCATTTTTGGAGTAGATATAACAAAATTGTTGGTAGGATTTATTGCTAAGCTTAAATGAAACTACTGCTTTCAAACTCAAATTTATTTGTATCCAACAAAAAATGTGGTTCTGCTTTGTAGTAGTCTTTAAAATTCCCTGTACCCATGATTAACTTCAAAAATACACCAAAATTACTAGTTTTTAACATCAAATTTAAAATATTCAACCAAGTGTTCACATGCAAACCTAGTATAGCTTCATTGAGCAAAAATCCCTTATATTGATTACTAGCTGGACCCGTGCTCGCCTTGCCCGCTCGCACAAAATTATATTTGGTTATGTGTATTACATATATATTTTCACTTCAAAAAATACATTTTGGCTAAAAATTGTTCCTTAGGACGTGGCTATAAACGACATAGCCTATAGCAGTCTCACGGTGTTAAGGAACATTTTAAAAAAAAGTTTCATTGAAATCTGTCCAGTAGTTTTCGAGTTTTTAGCTGACAACGAAAATTGCTACAGTTTTATTATATGTATAGGATAGATTTCACAAACTGGCTGGACAGAAGTAAGTCACTCATACACAGTACCTATCTGTTCAAGAAAAATTGCGACAACAACCCCAAAGTAGAACTATGGAATCCAAACAACTACCCCAACCCTACCCTGTTACGTCATATCAGAATAAAATTTCTACTGCGTTGCGTGGCGATATGCGATAATGGATGTAATGCATTGGATATATAATGTGCACCCTCTGCATCGCCCTCCCTCTCATTGATCTTGCTACTTGCTTAATATACTGCATTTCCTTTCCTTTCCTTTGCTTCCCTCTTCCTATAGAATCCAAACAACTACCTACCCCAACCCAACACAATTACCATACCACATATCGAATCAAATTCTGAAATGAAACCTGTTTTGTATTATACGTCTCTTCTCTTATGAAGATTATTAATATACCCCATGCCATTCTGCAGCACGCACGACTCACCCCATCCCCATCCTTAATCGGACATACAATCATAATATACATACCTACATAATATACAACTGACCATAGCACTCACTGCGAAAACAAATCAACCCTTATCGAATGTGTTTGTTTCACGATCGCAAAAGTATAAACATCCATTCGTAGCAAGGTATATGTGTATGTATATATTTTCACTTCAAAAAATACATTTTGGCTAAAAACTGTTCCTAAGGACGTGGCTATAAACGACATAGCCTATAGCAGTCTCACAGTCTTAAGGAACATTTAAAAAAAGTTTCATCGAAAGCTGTCCAGTAGTTTTCGAGTTTTTAGCTGACAAAGAAAATGCCTACAGTTTTATTATATGTAAGGATCATCGGAAAAGCCAAGATCAGTTGGAATAATCGGAATTCGTGGTATAAGGGCCTCCTTCCCTTTGAATAAAGCCCATTTAGTCTAGTTTAAAAAGTTTTGTCATTAGAGAAGTCCCTGTAGAGTGAATGAGCTTAGAAAAATAGGCAACACTTCCGAAGCGATTGACATGTTTTATTTGGGGAAAGTCACAATAATAATTTTTCTGAAGTGAGCATTTTTTAAGCCAGTAGCGCGATTAAGACGCATTAAAGTAGACCGGGTGAGGAGGTTGTTGATGAACCAATAACTGATAAAAAAAAAATGTTTCGAGGTCGATTTTTTTAATGCTTTTTGGACTTCCTGCTTATATCTTTGAAGGAAAGATTTCAACAGATGCAAGATTTTTCTGGCGCGTGGAATTTCTTGTGTAGCATAAAAGAAATCAAAATGAAGAAGAACTCATGCGACATTGTTTTGAGCTGCAAGAAAAGTTAACCATCAACTTTTAATATGATATTGACGGAGATTTGTTGTGCCATGAAGTTTTAGGTCTCGAACACTATCTCGAATTGGAATTATTATTGGAATTACAGTTGACTGAAATTGAATCACTTTCTCTTTCTGAGGGTCACATTCTGAATAGATTTAGCCATATCCGTCTGTCTGTCTGTTGAAAACCCGATAGCGTCCAAACGAATCGAATTTGTGAGAGGACTTCTGTGAGAGGTCGTCAGGTTGGTTTGAAAATTAGCTATGTCGGTCAAGTAGTTCTAGTGATCCCATACAAAACCAATATTAGATCCATGCGATTGCATATACTAACTCACACGGAAAACATTTTGCATGGCTTGTATGTAGTGGAGGGTATCACAAAATGGTAAAGCTTTTACATGTTTTAAATTTAAATAATAATATAAAAGAGCGGAAAGTGCATGACTCGCCCGGGGCGCTTAGACCGTTTGATGAAAATCTTCGGAGAGCAATACCATAGTCCCACCAAATCGTCTCGAATCACCTCGTAAATCATAGTTCGGTCAACTGCCTTCAAAGCTCGTTTATGCGCCATCGTATACATTCATCCCAAATGATGATTTTGATTTCTCGCATCAATTTCGCTGTCGCCGATTTCTTGGTCATTGTGCACGTTGGCTTGTCAACCGTGGCAGCAATGCCAGAGGATGCAGCAGACAATGCAATTTGAGATCTTGACCTAATTGTTGCCAGGATCAAAGAAAATGCAAAATTTCGTCAAAAAAAAATTCAAATGTTTCTTGTTTTTCCGGAATTTTCTGAGTTGTTCACTAAGAAAAAAAATTTTTTTTTTCATTCCATTCCATTCCGGAACAATTGCACACAAAATTCCATGCAAAAAATTACTTTTAGATTTTTCTAATTTCCCGACTTTTCCGGTGGGTTTCCCAAAACTTTCCTGGCAATTCTCGTTCTCAATTGATGACTAAAAAACAATATTGGCTTTAGTTGGTATCAAAATAAAGGTAATCAATTGTGAAATTTTTTTACGAAAGAAATTACTTAATTCTGACTAAAACTCTTCTTTAAATTCAATTTTATTATTTCACTGATCGAAATGGATTTCAATGAACAGCTGATTCTCGTTTCTCCAATTTGGAACCCAATCGTTTCACTGATGTGTTCGATTCTCTTCCTATTCTCAGTTATCAGTTTTGCTTTCAATGATCAACTCTAATCTCAAAGCCTAGACTCGTTTGTTTAAAAGTCACTGCCTGGTTCTTTCACTGACAACCACCATTCCACTGATTTGTTCCAATGATGCATTTCAATGATAGCTATAACTAGGGCCTTAACCCATTAAATACCCATTGAAAATTTATAACGTTTGTAAAAGTCTACTTTTTTGACTTTTTTCCTCGGTCAAAAAACAAAATGTTTTGATGCAAAAAGTTTCTTCAAACAATTCTAATAGTGACAGCAAAAAAAATTTTTCAAAAATCTCTTCGCAAATATTTTTTATGATTTTTTGAATGGGATGATCTCAGAAAAATTTTGTATGAAAAGGAGGAAAAAGTGACTAAAATAGTAATTTTTAGCAATTTTCAAAAAATCATTAAAAATATTAGCGAAGAGATTTTTGAAAATTTTTTGCTGTCACTATTAGAAACTTTTTGCATCAAAACATTTTTTTTTTGACCGAGGAAAAAAAGTCAAAAAAGTAGACCTTGACAAAAATTCTAAATTCTAAAGTTTTTAAATGGGTACTTAATTTACATGAAGTAAGTTTCAAATTAGGAGCAGAATTAACTTTAGTTTTGTCAAAATACTTATGCCGACCAGTGTATATGCGGTAACCCTGATTTTTTTAAGAGATGCAAATGGGGTTAATTAATTTTGGATAATTTAATTTGTATCAGATTATCATTTACGTAGGAACTTATGATGCGAGTTTGGTGGACATGTACAAGTTTTCAATAATAATTTTGAAAAATGTATTTCAAATAAAAAATTTAAATTTAGCACCAGTTTTTGTGTTTTTGTATGGAAAATATCAAGCCGATGCCGCCCACATTTTATTAAATGTTTTAACAGGCAATTTATCAAATTGTATTGCTAAGGCTGCGCTATAAATGCTAAGATATGGTGTAATTTTCAGATTTGGGTATTCTGGGCCATTTGCACGAAATCTTGGAAACTGTGGATGTACCTACGTATGGACTTTCCACTTCAAAACAAATTTAACTTATTATGCTTATTATGTTTCAGCCCAATCAACAGACTACTTTTTAAACTGTCGAGGAAAAGGTTTGGGAATGTGCAACAACCCTTTGTCGGATTTTAATCCAACCAGGCAGAAACACTCCAATAACTAAGAGAGTGTAACCGACCTGAGAAAGCTTCTCAATTCAGCCGTTCTCAAACATAAAAAAAATCACACACACGAATGGCTATTAAGCTAGGCCTAGGGTGCCTTACCTCTTTGGGCTTGTTGCGCCAACTTTTTATTTATTTGTAAAGCCATTCGCAAGTCGAATACCAGAGGATGATAAAAAACATAAAGATCAATTTGTGAAGCTATTCGGTTCGTACTTTCGTATCTATTTAATTACAACAAGTCACTTTAAATGTAAATCACATATACAAATACAACCCTTACAACCAGTTAATTTGAAACTAAAAACAGACACCACTTACCTTATTCAAAATGCTGAACCTCCTATGCACAGATCTCAACACGCAGTAAAATATACTGACATTTATCCATATTCCAGTGTTTTCCATAACGAAATTGATACAAAGCCAAGGCGAAGGACTCACATCCATTCTCAGTAATAAGTAAAAACTCCCCAAGTTAAACAGGAAACTCAACAAAATATTACCGGCCAACACACAAAGCGAAAAACGCAACATTTGCGTATAATTAATTCCAACATTAATCTTACACAGTCCCTCATCGACTCGGGTTAGTATGTGAAATGTTTTCAAAAGCATTCGCCTCTGTATTAAGGGGGAGAACAAAATCACTGTCGCACCGGCAATACTTTGAATGACTTGAATTAAAGTGCCAAATTTTGTTATTTCGGTTAGTAGGAAATAGCCGATGACCGATTCACCATTTTGAAGGAAGTAGCATACCCCCATGACAATGCATACAGAAATTGGAATAATGTACCCGAGCAGTGACGTTTTCATGTCCTTATCGCCGCTCTCGGTTGTCACAACCCGATACGGAGTAAGTCCGTTAAGAAACGCTACCAATAAAATCGGCTGCATCGACTGGTACAAGTGATTAGAAATAAACATATCCTTGGCTCGATTGAAGAGCGACATTTTTTTGGTAAAGCACTACACAGGAGTAGGTGGTATACGTCCTGCAGACCGATTTGACAAAGTACGACTGACGGTATTTGGAGCAAGCGACATCGAAGGAAATACTTCTGGCCGTCAGTTTTGTGTTTACTTTGGAAATTGAGAACGGTGCGAGAGGTGTTGTAGCGAGAAGCAAATTAATTAGATTTCCCGTATGTCCTTATCCGGTGGGAATTTTCAGCTCCCGTTTAGTCGTATACATAAAGAACATGTAGGGGGGTTATGAATAATAAGCCCATTTAAAAATAAAGCATAGCTTTGTTTTCTAAAAATTAAACATTACATAATGCCGTGCATAATCCTGCTATAATTTGATTGATGGGATATTTCATTCGTGAAAGCTCATCAATTGCAAAATGACATCTAGAGATTCACCATATAATTTCAATATTCGAAGTTTTCTGTAAGGATGCTGTCCCGCGAGGAGAAAAACTGTGATCAATCCAAGGCCGAATGAGGAAAATAATTTTAGGGGTTGAAAACTCGTCTTGAAATCCGGCCAGCCGTGTAGCCGTTTGTGCTGAAGCCGGGATAAAAATAAACGTGAACAAATCTGAAGTGATGGTCGTCTTCAAAACGCCTGTTCAGTGCACTCTGCATATTAGTGGAGTCCCATTGAAGCAGGTGGAGAAGTTTAAGTATCTCGGGGTCTGAATAACCAGTAATGGAAGGAGCAATGCCGAGTTTTCCTGTAGGATTGGTCAGGCTGATTCTGGGGAAGTTATAAAAACTGGCCGATGATAACACTGATAGGTACATATCTTTTACTTTTTTTTAATAAAATATTCATTTTTAAAGGCTTTTACTTAACTTCGTGAAAAATTTGTTGTGTCAAAATCTTGCAAGCCAAATTTGAAGCACTTTCTCTAAACTTAGAACTTTGAAACTTTCCATGCTGGTTGGGTTGTGAAGACAATGCAATATTTAGAAAGAATTTTTGGATTTTGACTTCCCATGTCCCTTTAAGGGAGGCTTTTTCATAAGACATGATCCATCAGCCGTATTAACTTTAAACTTTATATGTCAGTAGATAAGTCAAAACTATTACATACCTAATTGATACTTTGTACCGTTTCGTCCTATAAGGGTTGAAGAAATGGGGTGCAAACTTTTCTATTTTTACCTTACTACGCTCAACTTGCCATTATACTCATAAATATATGTAGGTGAACTCAAAAAATCCTTTTAATTGTTAGGCAATACTTTACCGAGTATTTTGAGCTAACATTCATCTTTCTAGTCCATCCAGAGGGCAAGATATAATAAATTGAAAATAGATCTTATTCGGCTAAAAGCGAAAAAAATTGCTATCTCGATTGCAGTTGTGCTTATAGGAAGGGTAGTTTTTTTGCGTTCTAAAAATAGAATTGTCACTGCGGCGGGCATTCAGAATGTATGCTCAGATGTATGGCGTAGTTGAATTTGATTTAGGGAATGGAAATGGATAAAACGAACTATGTACATATGTACGTATATAGGAGTTTGTGATGCGTAAATAGGTAGGTATGCACAATCGTACATACTTATATTTGAGATCTGCATCTATGGAAAGTGTATAGGTAGGTACGCGTAATAAAATCAATCAAACCATACCTGTCGCTAATTTTCATTTATGTGGAATACGAATACATACCTATTATGTCCATTTAGGACTTTGAAATTTTGCATGCTGATGTTTCAGTTTTGATGGCAACAAACTAATAGTAAAACAAGTAAAAGTGTTATCATCGGCCTGGCCGATGCTTTGATACCCTCCACTGCATAAAAGTCATGCAAAATGTTTGCATTGCGTGTTAGTATGTATGTGTCTAATATTAGTTTTGTATGGTAGGTACCAGAACTACTTTACCGACATAGCTCATTTTCAATACCAACCTGACGACGGTAAAAAGAAGTCGTCTCACAAAATTTCATTCACCTAAGTCGAGTCGTTTGGACGCTATCGTGCTTTAACAGACAGAGAGAGGCGTGTGTCCAATAGCTGTTTTATATGGGAGGTAACAGAACTACTTGACCGACATGGACCATTTTTAATACAAACTTGAAGGCCATAAATATAAGATCTCTCATACAATTTCAGTTGCCTAAGTCGATTCGTTCGGACGCTATCGTGATTTCAACAGACTGAGAGAGACGTGGGTCTAATAGTGGTTTTGTATGAGAGGTACCAGAACTACTTTACCGACATAGCTCATTTTCAATACCAACCTGACGACGGTAAAAAGAAGTCGTCTCACAAAATTTCATTCGCCTAGGTCAATTCCTTTGGACGCTATCGTGCTTTCAACAGACAGACAGACAGACAGACGGACAGACAGACAGACAGACAGACAGACAGACAGACAGACAGACAGACAGACAGACGGACATGGCTAAATCGATTCAGAATGCGATCCTGATTCAGAATATATATACTTTATAGGGTCTCCGGTGAATCCTTCTTGGCGTTACAAACGTAATGGCAAAGTGAATATACCTTCCTGTGGAGGGTATAAAAAGCTTTTGTAAGTTGTAGGTAGATATTAAACTGCACTAAAAAGCAAAAAATAAAATAATAGTTTGAAAAACTAAAAAAGCGCTTTTAGAAGTAGGTACTGCACTAAAAGCAAAAAAATAAAAATTAACCAATCTATTTTTAAGGTTTATCCTGGAAGGGGCTTAGTGTAAGCCATGTATGTAGTTATGTATTGTGTTATTTAAGTGTAAACTATACAAACATGGCTTACACTAAGCCCCTTTCAGGATAAACCTTAAAAATAGATTGGTTAATTTTTATTTTTTTGCTTTTAGTGCAGTACCTACTTCTAAAAGCGCTTTTTTAGTTTTTTAAACTATTATTTTATTTATGTTTTCCTTTGGTTTTATAAATTTAAGAAATTTGAGTACTATTCAGTACAATTTGGTTTCAGTTTTCAGTACAATTGAGTAAAGTCGATTTTCATCACTGGTGTCCAAGCTAAGTTGTCAGTCTTTAATTCGGTGTTTGTTTCAACTCTTACCCCGACCAGGATTTCACGACTTGCTATGGAACCCGTACCATTACGCAGGCGTCCTATAGGTAGACCAAGGATGAGATGGTTAGATGAAGTTCATAATCTCTCCTATACCTGTATGGGGATTGCCCTTGATGATTTAGAGGCGATGGCGGAGGATCGAGAGCTATTGAGCAACCTACACCCGCGATCCACTTACACGGACAAGCCGACCATTGAAAACGACTGAATGAATGAAGAAGAAGAAATATCAAGCGCAACAATTTCCATTTCATCAGAGTACTTAGAGAATTTGGTTTCACTTTTCGATAGGATTATTCATCAAACCAAGTGGACCTGCTGCCAGGAAAATCGTATTCCTCGTAACTAAGATCTTTTCATGATTGCAGATATTTCATAAGCTGGTATAGGTAACTTAGCGTTTTTCCATGACCTTGGAAATAATAGACGTACGTGCTATGGGTCGGTAGTTTTTTTTTTAAACGGGGCTGGACAAATGCAGTTTTCTACATAGGTACTTGGAAACAGTCTAGGAGAAAAGGATAGGTGGAAAAGCTGACGCATTGGTTTTGTCAGCGTGAAAGAACACCTCTTCTTATTGCGCAACGCTCGCTGGTCTGTATATACGTATATATCTAGGCTTAGTTTCTCATAACCATTTGTTTGTGTGAGTTTTATTTTTTCGACGGACCTATAATTTTATGCCGAGTCCGAACGCCTGAATTAAAATCCTTTTCAGGACAGTTATACTCTCAGATGTTTGCCAACGGTTCGGGACAGGTGGAGAGTGGAAAAAACCTTAAAATGTAATTTCTGTTTTTTTCGGGGATCGAACATAGGGGGTTCCGTCTTATCATATTGAAAGCGATACCTAAAATTCCACCGTAATCTCTTTTTTATTTTTAAAAGCGAACTGATATTTCCAGTAGAGATGTAACGGATATCCGATTAGTATCCGTTATCTGGCCTATCCGGCTCCTTTTCTGATATCCGGCATATTGCCGAATAGACTCTTGGTATCCGGCTAGTTGCCGGATAGTCCTTTTAGTAGTAAAATACAACAAAAAGCGTTCGCAAAACTGTTCGGATCACGCTCACTGAATTTCCGAGACTACGTTTTACCAGTAAATTTGTTCACTGATGGACATTTCAGTTCATTCATCTACCGCACATCCAGTTAACACCGCGTTTCCACGAGCAACTTTTCATAGCCTGCCATCTGTCATTTTTCAAGCATGTTATATGGCCATTCTATGGAAATCTGCTCATGCGTCCCAGTATGCATTTATATATATTCGGCCTTATTACATACCGAATATCCGGTATCCGGTATCCGGCTAAATTACTATCCGTTACATCTCTAATTTCCAGTGCTTTCTCGTTTTATTTTTCTTCTCACTTTCAATTTTTCATTTATTTTTCCAAAAGTTTAACAGCTTTTTCAATGCACAACATTTGAATTCATTTTGTATCCGCATCCGCAAACAATCCGCCGGCAATTCGTTATCTATGGTTTCGTCAACGCCGCGGTGATATTATTTTACGCGGCGGTAGGATTATTTTGACGCGACGTTCTCAACGTCGCGTTACACGACGTCAAACAGATAGCTATTATCAAATTCTCTCAAAATGTCAAACAGCTCGGATTACGAATTATTAATTTTATTTGCCGTGCTACGAAATTTCCAAAAAAGAAAAAAGAATGTTGGTGCGCGAACACGACATAAATAAAAAGACAGAAGAATTCGGAGAATACCGTTCTCATTTAATTCCATTACAATTGTCTCCCATATCACCCTTTAAAACAATTTTTTTTTTACATTTCATCAACCATATCGTAAAAAACCTGGCCAATGTCTTACAAATTCTGTTAATATTTCCATTTGATACTACAAAAATTACTCTCACCGCTCCGCGTCAGAGAAATAATCTGTGATTTTCCACAAGAGAGCATTTGACCGCTGCGTTTGACCGCGCGCCTCGGTGAGCTCAACGCGGTGTTGACAACGCGCTCTGTGTGACAGGGGATGTGCATTGCAGTATATTACAACGCAGCGGTGGAACGCAACGGTGAAACGCGGCTTTAAAACGCGCTCCGTTTGACGGAGCCTTAATCTGTGATTTTTCACAAGAGAGCGTTTCACCGCCGCGGTGAGCTCAACGCGGCGTTGACAACGCGCTCTGTGTGACAGGGGATGTGTATTGCTGTATATTACAACTCAGCGGTGGAACGCGACGGTGAAACGCGGCGTTAATAACGCGCTCTGTTTGCCGGAGCCTTTAAGATTATTTTACGCGACGGTCGCAACGCCGCGTTAGACGACGTCAAACAGATAGCTATCATCAAATTCTCTCAACATGTCAAGCAGCTCTGACGATGAATTATAGATTTTATTTGCTGTGCTACGAAATTTTCGAAAAAAAAAGAATGTGTGTGCGCGAACACGACATAAGTAAAAAGAGAGATGAAGTCAGAGAATATCGTTCTCATTTAATTGCTTTGCAATTGTCTCCCATATCACTCTTTAAAGTTTAAAACAATGTTCTTATACATTTCATCCACCATATCGTACAGACATGGCTAATTTCTTTTAATTTCTATTAATATTTCCATTTGACACTACAAAAATTACTGTCACAGTGTCACCGCTCCGCGTCAGAGAAATAATCTGTAATTTTGCAAAAGAGAGCGTTTCACCGCTGCGTTTAACCGCCGCGGTAAGCTCAACGCGACTTTGACAACGCGCTCAGTATGACAGGGGATATGTATTGCAGTACATTACAACGCAGCGGTGGAACACGACGGTGAAATGCGGCGTTAAAATGCGCTCTGTTTGACGGAGCCTTAAGGCGGCTCTCAGATTGAGGCAACAAGCAATAAGCAACTATAGTTGCTATAGCAACTGCCAATAAACAATCAGCAACAGCAACATTTTTCGTTCGAGCGATATTTAGTTGCTTTGATGTGAGACCTCTAATTTAATTCAAAGTAAAATTATTGTGAGCGGTAATATTGCGTGTTTTCTATTGTCAGTTGCTTATTGAATGTTGCCTCAATGTGAGAGCCGACTAAATAGTTATCGCTGGCGAATCACTTGGAAATACAAAAATACAAATCCGCCGTGAAAAGCAGACAGCGGCCATTCCTGGGACCTGTGACCCCTCGCAGAGTAGTTTAGTACACTAACCACTGAACCACGGTGCCCACAAGCAAAAAGATTGGCTTTATAAAAGAGCTGGCAGCTTGAAGTGTCATTGAAAACGAGTGTAAGAATTCACGACGTGGTGGAGTTTGTTTCACCGTTGTTATTAACAACTGCCACGTGGACAATGGAGTTTTTTTTTTCACAATTTTTGGTCGTAAAAATACGTTGCTCATCGTATCAAGGGGTTGCGGTCATTATGTAGACTCGTCGAAACTTTTTCCGATTTCCCTACACTCTTAACTTCAAAGACTTTTTTATATTGGTTTTAAAGGATCTCATACCCAGGCGAATGATGTTTGCTATCATTTTAGAGGCGGCATCCAGGTCACTATCGAAGAATCCTAGTGACTAGTTAAAGCTCCTTAAAAACGAAGTTAAAGCCGTTGGCTTTCGCACATTGCATTGCACGGTTTCTTAGAAGCTGTTTTTTTAACTGAGTATAGTTTGTATCAGCGAATTAGGTTAAAATAACCCAATGATTGTATGAGTACTTATTGAGATGAGAGGTTAATAGTTGCATAGTTGCATCAGGACAGCTGTTATTGATACACAGAAATTAAAATTATTTTGTTCGATGTCTTTATGTGCAGTACTCATTCTCAGCAATTTTAAAGGCTAAATTCAAAGATTGTTAAAAGCGTCTAAAAATCAACTACTCACCTTATTTAAAATGCACAATCTCCGATATAGAGCTCTTAAAACGCAGTGAAATATACTGACAATTATCCAAAATCCTGAGTGTTCCATTACAAAATTGACGCACAGCCAAGCCGAAGGAACAACATCCATTCTCAGCAACAGGCAGAAACAGCCAAAATTAAAAAGACAACTTAATATCATATTGCCGGCCAACACAAACAACACACAACGCAACATCAACGTATAGTTCATTCGGATGTTAATTTTATTCAGCCGCTCGTCAACTCGCGTTAAATTGAAAAATATTTTCAACAGCATCCGCCTTTGTTTAATGGCCGAAAACATAATCACAGTCGCGCCGGTAAAACCGATTATGAATTGAATTAAATTGCCAAATCTAGTTATTTCGGTTCGTAAAAAATATCCTATCACTGATTCACCATTTCGCTTCACATAGCATATACCGTAGACGATGCATTGCAAAAGTGGATTCAAGAAACCGAAAACGGAAGTTCTGATTTGTTGGCTGCCGCCCTTCGCGGTTATTACGCGATATGGGGTTAATCCGAGGACAAAGGATATCAACAAAATTGGTTGCAGCGACTCATAGAAGTATTTTGCAACAAAAATACGCTTAGCTCGACGCAATATCGGCATGTCTTTAAAATACCGAAGAAAAATGCAAGTATACGTCCTGTTGACCGATTTCGCAAAGGCAGACTGACGATGAAAAATAAAATTGTATACACTAGGACTAGGTGATGTGAAATTGAGAAGGTGGAACAAGAGGACAAAACTAATAGGGATGGAAGCGACAAGCAAATTAATTTCTATCATTTTTTTTTCCACACGTAAGGGCGACATCAATAAGAATATAAATTGATTGTGATAGATATACGTCTTTAATGATAGCGAAGAAAATGGACAGTGCTCTGTCGGAAAGACTGACTGATCGAGTCTCAGAAGTCAGAAGTCCTAAAATGAGCCCCCCAAACGTCTATAGTGGATAAATTCACTATATTAAATCAACGGTATCGTCTACAGTCAACAGAAACTTTACTTTGACATAGTTAAAGCTGAGGTCGGCAAGCATTTTTCAAGACTAGTCAGGGTGCTGAAACAGAGATAGTGGCGGATGAGCCCCATATCGGCCAACGGCAGCTCTCACAATCCCGAAGTGGGTTACTAACACCGGAATAACCGGCATGCTGGTCCTTAGCTCAAGAATTAGCGGAGGCTCTGCTGCAAAGCAGAGATATCTGCCATCCAGGGGTCTGTACCACGAAAAAACAAGTACATATTGTACAACAGAGCAATTTATCAAAACAATACTTTAAAACACTCTAATTGCACAATACTTGTTGCTTTGTGGTACAAGCCTCATGATAAGTAATATGGAATGTGCCGGACAAAAAGCGGGTGCAAAACTCTGACTTATTACGGTGACTGCTATAGGGACCGAAAATTCTTGAGCTGTCGACATGTTAGTGAACTTCTTATGACAATCCAAATCAAGGTTTAATTCGCCTTCACAGAGAAAAAATATGATGCTACCAAAGATTATTTTTCTACGAGCTCCACGACCAAACGTCTTGCTGATTTTAACAACAAAATAGGCAAGGATGACATAGTTAGTTTAGTTAGTTAGTTAGTTTTTATTAAATCAGTATTGTTTTTTTCCATACATATTTACAAAAATAAATGAGCTTGGCTTTGCCGTCTGCCAGATTGACATTATAATTCAGTTATGATTCACTATATGGTTGTTAAAGATATGATATTGTTTATATTATAAAATGTTAGCGGTAATATTATTTAAAAGTTCTTACTCAAAATCCTTTCCCTATACGCTAAAGCGGTTTTTGCAAAGCTAAATAGTTTGTACACATCGAGTTCGTTTAATACATTTATGGTATCTTCTTCTGTTGGATAATTTTTCCCGAATATATGCTTTCTTGTTTCCTGAAGTATCGGACATTTTCCTATAAAGTGTATGACATCTTCTCGTTCTCTCAAGTTACATAATTCACAGACGCATGGCAGATCTTCCCTGTGTGGAATGTAGTTTAGATTCACAAGTTCCCCACGTAGCCTTATCATCATTGATATTTCCTGCACACTGTTTTTATCATGGAAATAATTCTTCTCTGATAAATTGTGATTCAGACGACTGTAAATAGATCTATAAATTGACGATTCGGCTTCCTCTCTGTACTTCGCCGCATAGAGTTCATCTAGCTTTTCAATCAGCCCGTATAAGACTGATTTCCAATTTGCCACATTTTCGATGCTCAGATGCTCGACTTGAATTGCAAGATCGAGCCACTCTGCGTACCAGCTTGATTTATTGGAAACAGTCCTTAAAGCTGCTATTTTTGGCAGTCGAAAAGATTTCATATTCATCACTTTTAGTATGTAGTCGACCTGAAGTTTTAGGGTTTTAATGAATAATGGTGAAAGACCAGTTTCGATCATTAACAAATAGTTTGGTGCATTGCTAGGAACTCGAAAAATGCGCTTAATATAAAACCTCAGCAGTTTCTCCACCTCTTCGTATTGCTTATAACCCCATACTTGAGCAGCATAAAACATAACCGATTCTGCTACTGCTTCGAAAACTTTATACTTTCTGCTATGGGAAATGAAACGATTATCAAAACATCTTTTCCATGTTGCGTTAATTGCGCATTTAGCCATTGCCAGTTTCTCCTGCAGATGTTTTTGCAAGGTTAAGCTCTTTGTTAGAGTTACCCCTAGGTACTTATATTCACCCACTACGTCTAGTTCTACACCATTGTAATGCCACTTTTCTTTTCTGCAACGTCTTCCGCCACCTTTTTTACAAATCATAATTTTTGACTTCTCCAAGTTAACGACTAGATTCCAAAGTTTACAGTAGTCATGAAGGCGATTTATCATTAATTGTAAGGCTTCTGAAGAATTAGATAGCAAAACAACATCATCCGCAAACATAAGACCCTTGATACACGTTCCAGCATACTCCACACCTCCCGGCAGTCCGTCCAGTAAATCATCCAGGAATAGCGAAAAAAGAGTTGGACTTAAGGCACATCCCCGCCTCACACCCGCTTTTGTCTCAAACTACTCTGATAATTCTTCTCCATTCCAAACTGCTGCTCGCGTATCTGCATACAAATTTTGTAGAATTCGTCCAAACTTTAGAGACATTCCCTTTGCATACAGTTTGTAGAACAGTGCATTTCTGTCTAACGAATCAAATGCTGCTCTAAAATCTACGAAGAATATGTAAAGCTTTTTACTCTGCATCTGAAATGTCTCCCCGATGCTCTTAAGCACAAACACTTGGTCCACCGTCGAGTATCCTGATCTAAAGCCAGCCTGGTATTCATTCAGAAGATTTTCTTGTTTCACCCATGTATCCAATCGTTTCTTCAACACTGCTGTACAAATTTTGCAGCAAGAATTCAAAAACGAGATGCCTCGATAGTTCTCTGGGTTTGCTAAACTTCCTTTTTTGTGTATAGGAAAAATTAGGGCTTCTGAAAATCTTCGGGGTATAATTCCTGTCTCAAATACTTCATTAAACAACTCAAAGAGCTTATCCATCACCAATAATTCCGGTCCGTACTTTAAAACTCGATTGCAATTGAATCTGAACCTGGAGCTTTACCGTCCCTTAGTTCATTCAGCACCTCTCTGATTTCTGATTGCATTATAATAGCATCCAGCATATCATTTTGCAGTCCCGGAATCGCATACTGAAATGTTACACCACTATTCAAGGGGTTGAGTAAGCTACAAAAGTATGTACGCAGAGCTTCTGGGCTTAGACTTCGATTGATAACTGCTACTGTACCGTTGAGCTTTTTCGCAAGTTTCCAAAATTGAGTTGAATCTCTGCAGGTTGCCATTCTCTCAGCTTCTCTTTCAAAGTGCTTTTTCTTTTTTTCCTTGCAGATATCTTTATATCTCCTATTAGCTTCTACATAATGAAATTTAAAAAACGCAGTGTTATTTTCCCGAAAGAGTTTAAGCCATTTAAAGGACTGTTTTCTTGCCTTACTACAATCTTTATCGAACCACGGGGCAGCCTGAGTTTGAGCGTTCTGCGCCGTATTCAATGTTGGGCAGGCTTCTTTGATGTTTTTTTCCAACGCTGAAAAAGTAATTTGGCCCTGCGTCTCTAGCAGTTGCAAGTTTAACTTTGTTCTGTATCTTTCGCTTTTAGATTCTAGCCATTTTAATTTGGGAAGAGGCAGAAGCGCACGGTTTTTTTCAGCCATTTCGACTTTGTGCCCAAAATTCACAATGATGGGCATGTGGTCAGAGTAAGGTACATTACTAACTACCAGATCCACAACACATTTATTCCAGTTCCCTCCCAATAAGCAGTAATCGACCACGCAAGGATGACATCTTTGATAGTAACAAATAGCCGGCCGGCTTAGACAGCACGTTTGGAAACGAATTTATGCTAATCGATTTTGTTGCGGAACGTAATGTTTCCTCATATTTGAAAATCCACAAAGGAACAAGGCGGTCACCAGATCATAAAACCTTCAGCCAAAAATTGACCATGTTAGGCTATGGTATGGACGCGTCGTCTATGTTAGATGTCCAAGCTTTCCGAGCGGCCAACGTAGACTCGGACCACTTGTTGTAGCCAAGGTTCGAATGCGGAAGTCAATTGAGTAGTAGAGCCTTATCACGCAAAACTAAAGAAATCTTTACATATAATAAAACTGTAGGCATTTTCTTTGTCAGCTAAAAACTCGAAAACTACTGGACAGATTTCGATGAAACTTTGTTTAAATGTTCCTTAAGACTGTGAGACTGCTATAGGCTATGTCGTTTATAGCCTCGTCCTTAGGAACAGTTTTTAGCCAAAATGTATTTTTTGAAGTGAAAATACATATATACATACACATATACCTTGCTACGAATGGATGTTTATACTTTTGCGATCGTCAAACAAACACATTCGATAAGGGTTGATTTGTTTTCGCAGTGAGTGCTATGGTCAGTTGTATATTATGTAGGTGTGTATATTATGATTGTATGTCCGATTAAGGATGGGGATGGGGTGAGTCGTGCGTGCTGCAGAATGGCATGGGGTATATTAATAATCTTCATAAGAGAAGAGACGTATAATACAAAACAGGTTTCATTTCAGAATTTCATTCGATATGTGGTATGGTAATTGTGTTGGGTTGGGGTAGGTAGTTGTTTGGATTCTATAGGAAGAGGGAAGCAACGGAAAGGAAAGGAAATGCAGTATATTAAACAAGTAGCAAGATCAATGAGAGGGAGGGCGATGCAGAGGGTTCACATTATATATCCAATGCATTACATCCATTATTGCATATCGCCACGCAACGCAGTAGGAATTTTATTCTGATATGACGTAACAGGGTAGGGTTGAGGTAGTTGTTTGGATTCCATAGTTATACTTTGGGGTTGTTGTCGCACATCGAAAGCAATTTTTCTTGACTTACTTCTGTCCAGCCAGTTTGTGAAATATACATATACGAGCGGGCAAGGCGAGCACGGGTCCAGCTAGTTAAATATAAGTCGTTGATAATAAAATGTGGAATTTTTTTTATTTATAAATGCATAAAAAGTGGTTTATTCGCATTTCATCAATTCGTTCGTTCGCTCCCATGTGAATGGTCCTTAAGGGGTTAGAACTTGTTTTTCCTTACTTTGTTTCATTTAACTTATAGATTTTAATCTATACACAAAAGCTTGAAATTATTTTTAGACATAACATCACCGAGTACTTTGAGCTACTAGCCTTTTTAAAAGCCATTTAAAAATATTCTTCCTCAAGTATCATGCCTCGGAAACAATTTTTTCAACGAAAGTAGCTTTGACATCACTGAGCTAGACCTGGATCCTACTCCAAAAGTATACGCTTATTGCCCCCGATCACGGTCTGTTCACTTTGTTCAATTCACATGATTCCAAAATACCCGCTTTCTCGATATTTTCTTAACCTTCCAAAAATCACATCCAAAAAATTAATATTTTACAAATTAAATAGGAAAAAACAAAATTTCTATCTGTTTCTTTCTTGCCTTGCTCTAATTTTGTCCAGTAGCATAAATGGTTGCCACTGAGAGCTACATAGTTTGCCAGTTGACCCATTCCGCTGAAATACGTTGCACGATTAGAGCATTTGGGTTGCAGTCTTAAAATTCCTAAGTGGCGGCAATAATAAGCGAATTTCTAAATTATTAAAAATGGTCTCTATAAACGAGATCACCAGCAGATGCAATTCATTCCCACCCTTGGCTACTGGATCATATAGTTCTCCCAAGACTATGCAACAATAAAGTCAGAAGCAGCAACGGGAATGTAAAGCACTAGGTTAGGTTATAGGTTCGGTTTGAGGTTTGACCGTCAAGCGCTATTCACCAGTGTGCTACTGTAGAGTATGATTGCAACAACAGTGAAAAGTAATTGTCTATTTTTTTTTTTTTTTATAGTTCACTAGTGCTCAAGGGGTTTTTGTTCCCTTATAATGCTAATGCACAGCACGAGTGGAAGGGTTAATAGGGAGGATAGAGAAGAGGTACTGGTGCACATTGGTCTTAAACTATTGTGGGTTGTAATGAGAGGGGAAAACCGTGTGAGGTAATACATTCCACATGCGTGTTGTTCGACTTACAAAAGAATCTTTATATTTTACAGTACGTCCGAAGGTAGGCTTAAGGGTAAACTGATGTGCATTCGAAGTGTGACGGGTGTTGCGAAAGAATTGTTGAAAGGGGCGGACTGCAGTTAGCTATTTCATCAGAGCATCGGTGGTGAAAATATCGATAAAATAAGGAAAGGCAAGAAACATTTCTGCGATGTTCGAGCGGGTCAATAGACTTCGCTATATTTCTATCACCTATAAGTTTTATCGCGCGCTTTTGGATTCTGTCTACTAGGTGCAATGACGTTTTTGGTGCACCTGACCTGATATGAGCGTTGTACTCAAGCTTAGGCCGAATAAAGGCCTTGTATATTGAAGCTAAGTCGGAGGGTGTAAAGTACTTCTTGCACCGATTTAAGAAATCTAGACATTTCGCAGCGTTGTCGACTTCGTATATGTGGTCATTCCAACGGAGTTTGTCGTTAACACACATACCAAGTATGGAAAGTCGTTCGGTTTCGTCGATGCAAGTCCCATTCATGGATAATGGGTGAGGGTTCAGGTTTCGCTTTAAGTGTTTTGGAAGCATTAAATTCCACTCTGTTGATTGTACCCTATTTTATAATGCTGTCAAGATCGGAATTTAATGTGTTTAGCATACGTTGCCGTTGCAGTTCCACGGCCGAAGAGCAGGGACGTGAGTCAGGGAACGAATATGAAAAACTGAGGGTGCTATCATCAGCGAAAGAATGTATTGGATTAGAAGTAACATGAGTCTCTCAGTCCTAGCTAGCAAGTATTCAGGCGGTCCATTTGGGTTTCGCTTCTTTGGGATTTTCTGCTACAAGCTTGTTGCTTGAGCGCGCAGGAAGTGATATTCGCAGAAAGATTAGCTTATTCGGAAACAGTTGCTCAGGAACATTGAGCTCTCCGCGACAGCGCTTCGATTTTATTTCTATTGCGGTTACTTTTATAGCTATCTGGCTGTCAGAAAAGAGGGTAGTACATTCCAGTGGTATTGCTCATATCGTTTACCCACTTAAAAGACTATGGTCCAGGATAAACAAAATAGTTGGCCCAACAGGGCGTAAGAACCCAACCATTCGTTTGTGTGGGTTTTATTTTTGTTACGAATGGAAGGGACCTACAATTTTATGCCGAGTCCGAACGGCTGAATTGAGAAGCTTTTTCGGGACAGCTATACTCTCGGATGTTCGTCAGTCGTTCGCGAGAGGTGGCGCAGTGGAAAAAACCTTAAGATGTAATACGTGTTTTCCGAGGATCAAACCTGGGTCCCCTCGCACAGTAGTCCAGTACACTAACCACTTAGCCACTGCGCTCAGATCCAGGATAAGTATCGATTTGGATATGTCCACCGATTCGGAGAAGATGCCTGACACTTTTATATTAAGCACCAACTAGAATATAAGACTCAAGAAATTAATTAAATACTACTTAGCAGCAGTCCGCACTACCCTACCCTACCCACAGATATCACTTCCAATGTTATGCCATCACTTCCATAAGGACTCTCTCGTTGTCATAAGCGTGCAAACAACTCGGCAAGCACTTGAGCACAGATTTCCTCATATATGTCTGTCTATCCATCCAAAATAATGACCACTAATGTTATATTACCAAAAGTCTAGTTACTTCCGAGATCATTCATCCTCAAAATTATACCCTTGAGCTAAGTAAGTTATTAAAGTTTGATGAGTTAATGAGATGAAATATTTTCGACTCGAATCACTTGGTTATTTCACCTAAATCATAAATTAATCAAAATAATCATTTGTTGGCCTTAAACGATATATAAACTGATTGCAAGAACGCAATAAAATGTAGCACCCTTCAGATGGATACGTTGCCTGCGCGAATACTCAAAATGTAAGAGGTCAATAGCAAACAGCACTTTTGGCAATCGCCAATCAAATAAAAACATTGACTTAGGTCTATTGAGACTCTGACACAGCCTACGGTTATAGGTTAACGAGTTGGCCATCTTGAATTGCTAACTATTATTCACACTTGCCCAGAAGTAATCCTCTATTTGATTTATTTCACTGCCAACTGCCAATTACTGTGGCAACGAGTGAATGGTTTCATTTTTGTGTTGCCACCAGCCACCAGCCACCACCGACCGCGCTATGGGAAAGTCTTTCGTTATCTAATGGTCTGTCGCTGTATATAGTTTGGAAATGCGTATTGTGTGTTCTGTAAGTTGGTATACTTTGTCGCCGACTATGGGAACGTTCCCATATTTTATTTTATTTCCGCGGCTTAAAGTCTACCAATTAAGTTAAGAAAGTGTTTTGCCTTCATCTCGTTGTTTCAGGCCAAACAAAAAGCCACTCGACAAGTTGTGTGCACTGATGTTGTGCAACCTGACGCCATCGCAGTGTCGCCTCCCCACCAGTGATGCTATCAGGGACGAATTCGTTCAGGTTGCAGATGAATTGGGATCCGACCGACAACGTCGGGTTTTTGTTTTTGGCTTACAATGATGCAAAGCATTTTCTAAAACAGGTATGCAGCTCATACTCAATATGGCAACATTACCCAGGTGCTAGCGTTTCGGTGAGTAAATCATCACCGTCATTATCACAGAGAACCATGGAGAATTGAATGTAATGTTGCGCAATTCAAGATGAATCTATTTCTATAACTAGTTAGCGCTTTGTTTCCCTTTCGACAAAGATGCATTGTACAATTTGCGCGCTTTATTCACCTTGCGATGATTGCGGACGCCCTTTTGCTACCGGTCTGCAGCAGCTGATGAAGGTTAAGTTTGTCTACTGTCTAGTTTTCTACTTGCAACAATCAGCCATGACGGTGGAGACCTTTTTTTAACCCGTCTACTTTTGGCAACATTCAAGTAAGTGTTCATGATAATCGCTTTTCCAGATGGTAAGGGTAATTAGCTGCAGTCTTTTTCTTAAGCAGTTATCCGAAAAATTGCTTGCTGGTTGAGTAATATGGGAATTCGAAATCAGCCAATTGCGGTAAGACATTTAGGAAATGTTGGCGCACAGCGGTATATCTGCAATTAGCACGCTGAGAGAGGACAGTTCTATGCCACAAGAGTCAGTCAGTTTTTAATCAAGTTCGTTGGGCAACTCTTTTGTTTTGTGGCTTCTCCATTGTCTGCAATAATGATCAATGACCTCTAATTGGAAGATTGATATGTATGCAAGATCATTTGTCAGAATGTGATTACATATATGGTTTTAATTGGTTTGTTGTATAATTATGAGTCAGGGATGGGCTTGTCGGTACGTGCGTGAAATAGAAGGAATATTGTTATCGGTGTTTGTTTCTGATGAAACTTTAGATGTCGGAAGTTAGAAGATTTACCTCATCTTATAATGTAGCCTAAAAGAGGTTTAAATTCATGGTCAGACTGAGCATAATCACGTGGGTAAGTTTACTGGACCCGTTACGATATTCATATATGAGGACGACTTGGAATACCTATAGCACAATGACTATTGCAGAAGCTGCAGGGGCATCGAGGAAATAGAATCCGTTCTACTTTTCGAATGCCCGGAACTTAGAAACATCAGATCAAGGAAACTCAACACCTGTTTCTTTGATAGACTGGTTCCATACTAGATTAAGGGTTCAGTTTCTCTGTTACCCCTGAGATGGATGAGATCTTAATAGAACTTGAAAAGATTCTGGAGATTCATGCGCAATGTAAATGGTTCAAATAGCAAAGGGTCCTTGGGCTGTAAAAACAGCGGTTTAATTTTGTCTTCCAACAGTTATTTCAATCTCTGAATCATTGTTTGATAGAATTACATTAACAACAACTCGTAGACACAGTCACTTTGGAAGGAATGATAGCTATTTCGAACTACACCACTAATTCATCATCAGACTTTGAATAGTTTTGAATTCTGACAGTCAATTCTCCAATTCTCAAATTCATAATCTCTCCTCTACCCGTATGGGGATTGCCCTTGATGATTTAGAGTCGATGGCGGAATGGAGAGCTATGGAGGGTCCACTTGAGCAACCTACACCCGCGGCCTACTTAATGGACAAGCGGACCATTGAAAATGAATGAATGAATGAATGAATTCTCCGTATATATCCTGACCCATGGGTGTGAGATATACTGTAAATGTAGCTCTATCTCTGAACGTAGGTTAACAGTTGCCTTCAATAGCATTGTTCGCTATGTCTTTGGACTGCGAAGATTCTCTCGGGTATCGAACTATGCTAACAGTCTATATAATATGACTTTCAAGAAACTTCTGGAATTTCGTACGCTTTGCCTTCTCTCGGATATTCTCTTTACTCACCAGCCCATATATCTCTACGAAAAAATAAGATTTTCAGCCTCTGACAGATCCGGTCACTTGATCCCTCCTCGTCATACTTCCTTGAATTTAGAGCGGCAGTTCTTTATAAATGCGATTCGATTATGGAATTCGTTGCCTAGAAATATTAGAAGGACATTTCGACTGAAATTAAAAGCTGCTCTCTCAGTAAATGACTAGCTCTCTTTCTCTCTACTTGTCTATATGAACTATGAAGTACTTTAATAATTTGATCTCTGTAATTTTTTTTTACCTTTTTTGCTCTTTTCTCTTGAAATTTAGTTCCATCGAGTACACTCTATTCTTGTAGTTATCCAACCTAACTTAAGCTTAGCACTAATTTATAAGATTGTATCTTACTGTGTTTAAGCTCCAATCATGAAAGATAATAATAATAATAATAATCCACTTTGGAAGACACTTCTGTTTTCCCCTGTCAGGAAGTGAACTTGCACCTCGATTTTTCTCAATTGACCAAGTGACTACCACTTGCGCTAATTGAGTAATTCTCTCAAACAATAATTCAGAGACTGAAATTCGACATAATTTCCCAACAGAAATTGTCAGGGTCTATCCCAAACAAGCGAGAATCTTTGTTACTCCTCGCTTCCCCACTCAGCAGTTATTTCAATGGTTCCTACAATGGACCCAACTGGTGGCCTACCGGTGTAGTAAGGACTTGTCAAGTACTAAAAATAGTAAGGACTTGTGAAGAAACACTAAGAATATATGTAATACTAGCTTTTGCCCGCGGCTTCGCTCGCGCAGTCCTCAGGATTTGGTACGCAGATATTCCTTCACAGTCAGTTAGTTCCCTCTTTTATATTTATATATCGGGCAGAAAACCTACCTAAGAAAGTACCTAATGAGAAGTTAGTATCTCTGAAAAATGTGTTTAATTATATGATCAATATTTTTGTTAGTGAAGCGCTGGCATCTCAGCACAGATCATACATATTTCTTTGCTGACAAATACAGCGATATGATAAGCACCATCTTTAGAATAGGGGGAGCTTTTACCCCTTGATTATATTTCACACCTCTCAGATCTTATTACACTCTTGCAACCAGAAAGATGCACCACTTTCTAGCAGTATGACATTCATACAGAATTCCGCTTGAATATCTTTGGAGTACGTACGCTGGAGTTAGATGAAGCGATAAGCATATTCAACGGCGAAAGATTTTGGGACGCATTACAAAGTTTAAAATTGATTCGACGAACGGTTCGTGACTTAAGAAAAGGGCCACAAACTAAGTTTGAAGTCGATCGGATGAAAAATAAACTTTGACCCCCCTCTTACCCCTTTAAGGGTAGAATTTCCAAAACCGAAGAAAACATTTTCTTTATTTCTCATAGAGAATATACAAACCGAGTTTAAAGTCAATCGGATGAAAAATAAAATTTTCCCGTACGAACTTTGACCCCCCTTTTTACCCCTTTAAGAGTCGAATTTCCAAAATCGGAGAAATGTATTTTCTTTATTTCTTATAGAAAGTACACAAACCCAGTTTGAAGTCGTTCTGATAAAAAATAAAAATTTTCCATACAAACTTTGACCCCCCTTTTACCCCTTTAGGGGTCGAATTTCAAAAAATCCTTCCTTAGTGGTTGTATACATCATAAAAAAACCTCTGCGCAAAATTTCAGCTTTGTAGAGCAAATGGTTTAGGCTGGGCGTTGATCATCTGTCAGTCGGATACTTCATTTTTATATATATAGATATATAAGGAACCAGCACTTAAGTTTAAGTGTACCAAGCATGAGAGGATAGCTTTGCTCCCATTCACTTAGCAGACAGGTTTAGGTGCAAGCGCACGGATGGTCAGACGACAATCAGACACATATCTGGAATGGGAGTGCATATAAAGCTTGGATTACAATTGTACCCGAAATACGCAAGCAGTAATAGCAATACTATGCGCAACAAATATACTATGCCACTAAAAAGAGTAAGGTTCATACCTCTGAATTTGATAAAAAAAAAACTTCATAGTCTCCATCCCCAATAGGTCATTCTGGGAGGAGGGGACATTCTTTGACGATGAGGCGGTTCAATTCTTCACGGATGGATCGAAAACATCTGATGGTGTAGGAGGTGGTGTTTTTTCTGATAGACTAAACCTCAGTCTCTCCTTCCGTCTCCCAGATCACTGTAGAGTTTTTCAAGCAGAAATAATGGCAATAAAGGAAGTCTTATCCTGGCTAAAAGAAAACGTGATATCCGCATCTTCTCGGACAGTCAGGCTGCAATTAAGTGCCTGGAATCAGCCTCTTGACTCTACTACAGCCCTAGACCGTGGCACGTCTCTCAGAGACATTCCAGGTAACTGTAAGGCTGACGAACTTGCCAAGCTCGGAACAACACTACCTATCGTACCAAGCAAATGTACTTTAGGTATTCCAATCGCTACGTGTAAGCTTATAATAAAGCTGGATGCCATCCAAAGAACAAACCTTAGGTGGACATGTGGCACGACATGTCTAGCGACAAAACAGATCTGGCCAAAGTTGGATCTCAAACTTTCTAAGAATTTGATCTCTCTTGACAGGAGGCATATTGGTGCCACAATAGGTGTAATTACGGCACACTGCCTTGTAGGTAGGCATGCAACAAGGCTTGGCGTACTCTCAAACAATTTTTGTAGAAGTTGCTTGGACGAAGAGGAGGAGGAAACAATTCAGCATTTTCTCTGCACTTGTCCGGCACTCTCCCGAAAACGGAAACTCCATTTGGGAGCTACAATGATCCAAAGGATCTAACAAACCTAGACATTCGTAGTCTCCTTTGCTTCATCAGAAGCTCAAACTGGTTCAACGAGTAGGACGACATTTTTATTAGATTCATATGGTATCACAAGGGACCTAATTGGTCTAAGTGTGTCGTCGGCAGCCTGGCTTCAACCTAACCTAACCTAACCTTTGAAATAATTGGACTAACAGACAGTGATATAACCTCCAAAAACATGACAATGTTTTGTACTGGAGGAATTTTAAAGAAATACGGAGAGTATCTGATTTGCAAGAGACGAAGAAACTAGAGAAAACGGCAATAAACAAAAACGGTGCCATGAAATAAAGTCGTATGCAAAAAGGTCCAAAACGTAATTTTGGACTTTATTGCACTTCTGAAATTGCAATAAAGTCCAAAACAATTTTAGGACTTTATTTCATTTTCAAAAGTGCAATAAAGTCCAAATCGAAGTGGAAATAAAATCCACAATGCATAAACAGTAGAATATGTATGGGGGGGCATGCTGCCCCCCTGCAACCCCCTGCTCGTCTTTCTTTTTAAATGGCTGAGTGCAATAATGTCCAATGACTTTATTGCACTTTCAACAATGAACCGTTTTTGTTTTCCGTTTTGGACCTTTTTGCATAAGACTTTATTTCATGGCACCAACAAAAACACCTCGTAGCAACAACAGCGCACAGGGGTCGGTTTTCTCCATTCTAATCACCAGAACTTGTACAGTGTGAGCCATCTAGTGGTCTCTTTTAAAATCATAGGTTATTTTCACACTGACAGCTGCTTCTCGCTCGAAATCTTGACAGAAAGTTAGTATCATACCTCCGCGGAGCGAAATAAGTCGCTTTAGGCTTCAACAATATTGGGAAATATTGAAAACTTTTTTTCAAAGTGAGTGCTGTGCAGCCCAAACAGTGCGTTTTTTGAAAATAAGTTTCGGCCGAAATGAAACACCCACCGCGCCTGGGCTGTACGCAAGTTTGAGCAAAAATTTCACGAGACTGGTATGCTAGTGGACAACACTCATGGTCCCCGTCGTCGTAAGGTGCGCACAGACGAAAATGTGGCGGCTATAGCCGAGAGTGTGAGACTCAATTCACGAACATCAACTCGCCGTCGAACTCAACAGCCCAACATTTCACGCACTAGCCTGAGGAGAATTCTGCAAGATCTAGGATTATTCGCTTACAAGGTCCAATTAACTCAGCAATTGAAGGGCCATGACCATCTGCTTCGTTATCGCTTCGCTGTTTGGGCCTTAAAGCAGCTTGAATTGAACAACGATTTTGGGGGAAAGTCATCTTTTCTGACGAGGCGCATTTTCATCTCTGCGGCTACGTTAACAAACAAAATTACCACGTCTGTGGCTCAGAAAACCCGCATGTTATTATTGAGAAGCCAATGCATCCACAGAGAGTGGCAGTTTGGTGCGGATTATGGAGTGATGGCATCATTGGACCATTTTTCTTCGAAAATGAGGCTGACATCATACAAAGACGAGCAGTTCGACTTATTGGAGACCCTACACTCACATTGAATCTACAACCGTTGGCGCACAAAAGACAAGTCGCTGACCTTTGCTTGTTCTATAGGTACTTCCAGATGTTCCGAGGAACTCAAAGACATTATCCCTCGAAATGTAACTTTTGGGCGCCCCACAAAAGACAGGCAGCTTATCCACATGACCATACAGTACACTTGACAACCGCGAGGACATAAATTTTCCAAAACTCCTTCTGTTATAGGACAACAAACTTTGGAACTTGCTTCTTGGGGATATATTTCCAGAAGACTACAATTTGCAGCAATTTAAGTCCCAGAACTAACATACATCTGCAAACATCTCGTGGCGCTGATGAAGCGTTATAGGTTCGCCTTTCCCGGGAAAAGTATTTAAAAAAAAGAACAACATTTCGGTCAACGGTGGGCATTACAGAGCCATATTAACTGCCTTTTTTTGTACTAAAACTGAAGACATGGATTTGGACGACATCTGGTTCATGCTCATGCAGGATGGCGCGTCAAGTTCCCAAATCATGTTATCAGCCGTCTTGGCGATGTCAATTGGCCGCCTCGGAGCTGGGATTCCCCTTTTTTTTGTGGGGAACCGTGAAGTACCGATGTTATGCCCCAACAATACGGAAACGATTCAAACACTTAAGGATAATGTCATCCAAGCAATCCGTGAGCTACAGCTCAAAACCATCAACAAGATCTTGGAAAATTGGAATGACAGAATGGGCTACCGAAATGACTGTGTCTACGAGTTGTTGTTAATGTTTTTCATAGACTGAAATTCGACAAAATTTACCAACAGAAATTGTTAGGGTCAAAATATTAAATATCCCATTCTGCAACAGTGTAGCCTATTTTTCCGAACAAAAAGCTGGTGACCACCCTGCAATTTCAGTCGACTTTTGTTTGTCGAATATTTACCAACAAACCCACAAATATCAGAATTTGTCCTTCCTTAAGAACACAATAGCTAGCAGCTGAATCCTACCAAAAAGAGGCACGACGCGACGGGATTCCAATCGGTCGTATCGTACTATATTAAAAGATTAAGCCAAGCAAAATACAACCGTGAGAAAAGATGATTTTGCGAGCAAGTTGAAAGTCTCCCCTTTGAACCTAACCAATTCACTAACTAAGCAAATTGTTCCCCCTCCGACATTTGATCTATGATAATGAAAACGAAATTACATGCGGCATCCAATTTGCATAGCACAAGCAAAAACGTCACATTCCACAAATTGTTTCGCTTGATTTGATGCAACTTTCTTGGCTCCTCCGATAGAAATCTCTTCTCTAGTCAGTGGATACTACAACTACGGTCTTTCTTATTTTTTACCCATTTTATGCATATCTATCCAAATGCATTGGGCTTTATGGGTCCATCGGCGTGCGGTGTTTTTCCAAATGTATCTATTGCTTATGGAGTCAGCGTGAAGAAAGTAAAAGTCTTCAACAACTGTCTTGGGTACTTCTCAAGAGGTACTTACTGGGTCTTGTAACAAATTGCAGTTTCTAAATCTATACATTGATGTCGTATAGATACATAAACAAAAAAAAACGTGATTTCACCTTTTTTTTTTTATTGCTCCTTCCCGTGGTCTTCTGTACTTGCGTCGTCATCGCACGATGACCGTGAATTATTATTTCTTTTTTAATAGCTACATTGACTTTGAGATGCTCTTGTACGGATATCTATTAAACAATAGCTTAAGGGTACACAAGCTAATGGTGGATGACAATGCACTTGTTGAAAATTATATTTTTGACAGATGCAGTAAAAGATTAAACTAATACCGGGCTCAGCATTGAAAAACTATTATTACAACCTTCGTAGTCATATTCGATAAACTTCACCTAGAACAGTTTTTTTTAATTTTCAAATGCATTTTCGAATATTTAACAGATGCAGATACACTCAGTCTGAAGTCACATGTGTGCAAGTGCATATGATGCACTAAGGTCAGACAATCACTTTTGAAGATGCTTTTTTCGTTTTTTTTTTTCTTCTTTAAACTAGACAACAACGATGAGCTGATGTTATAATAAATAATAACTAATTGTGGCATCATCTACTAGTGTAGTCAACCTCGGACCAAGCTCATAGATTAAATGATCGACCCAGTTTTACTTGAGATACATATGTGTACATAAAAATTTTAATTAGAAAATTCTCAAATCACCGCTGGCGCAGTGTCTTCTTTTCTGTGATTATGCAATTCAATAAAGTTATATGTTTATTTAAAAATGTCTTCACGTATTCTCTTTGAGTGTCAACCCGTAATACGAGGGGAAAAAATGAAAAAAAAAACCGAATAACCCGTAAATTTATTGTTGATTTCCTATGAGACTGGCATGACTACAGAGTACACTATGGCTACCATTGTGCAAAAGTGAAAACTCTTATTGCGGAAGATGTTAATGGTATGTGAGTTTGAAGATGTAGTTGTTGTACATATGGAATTTTCAGAAGGTGCCCAATAGTTGGCTACACGAGAAGTAAACAATCTTTTTATGAAGTTTGGCTAGGTGCCTAGTCATGAGAAATGCTATAGAAAATGACCAAACACGATGGCTGGCTGGGGTTAACAAAAAAGATTATCCCACGTTTAAGGCTCAGGGGTATGTGAATGAAAGTGAAAACGAAAATATTGTTGCCAACGAGATGATGGTCGATGTTGGGTTCAATGGGGGCAAACATATTGTTTACAAATATTTTAAGAGATTTATAGGTATTGGATTGTGTTGCTTAGTTACTAAATACATTTGTATAGCGTAAGTGTTGAATTAGTTTGCAAAAATGGTTATCTAAGTTACAAAACGAGCATAAGAAATTTTACAAAACTAAATTCAGTTAAGGCATTAAGTTGACCCCAAGTGTTTAAAGTGTTATTACGCTCTGTTTACAATTAGTCGCACCTGTTGCGGCAACTTATTCAACTGATAAATAATTTTTTTTTTTTTAAACTGACTCGCCAGAGCGATGTGATGCACGTTGACCTAAAAGATCTATTGTGCTTAAAAATTGTCAGGTTTATGTTTAGGTTAGTAGCGCCTCTACCTTCCTAATGTAGCTGATGATGCATTCAGCAGAAGATTTTCTTAATTCTTCGGTACTTATTACTTCCCTGAAAAATGATTTCCTTCTAATACCATAGAGAGCCGGGCATTCACATATGATATGCTCAGCTGTTTCGTCTTCCTCGAGACATAGTCGGCACTCCGGTGAGTCGACCAAGTGCAATTTGTTTAGGTGATATCGCAGACCGTGATGACCTGTTAGGTAACCTACTAGATTTTTGATATCGTGCCTGCTTAGATTTAGCAACTTTTTGGCATCGTTTTTGAAAGGCTGTATAGCTTTTTTGGCCTGTCTAAGACCTGAGATGTTCTCCCAATAAGAAATGTTTTTGTTACGTTCCCAGCTGCTTATAGCAGAATTTGTAGCTGATTTGGGGATTGTACAGAAGGGTTCAGGTCCTACAAAAGGGGTTTCCGAGCCTTTTCTGGCTAGTTCATCAGCTTTTTCATTTCCTTCAATCCCCTTATGGCCGGGGACCCACCATAAACTGGTTAAAATAAAAAGATAGAATACACAGGAGCTTATGGATGTTGCGGTTGTTAAAAGTGGGTTGGGTACGAAAACTCCAAAATTAAACTCCGCAAACTGAAATCCCAAAGTCAATATCCCTAAACCCAAAATCCAAAACAGAGGTAAGAGAGACTGAGATACCCATCTTCGACCTATTTACAGTTATTTGCCTACAAGCTGAAATTTTACGCTCTCAATAATTTTAGGTGCGCTAGTATTGTTCCATAGAAATTCGTATTGACAAATGTCATGTAACGTCAAAGCTCCTCTCGCACTAACACATTCGCACCTAATATTATTGTGGGCAAAGTTTCTGGCAGCGTTCATACATTTTATCCGTTAAATTTGAAAATAGTTCGTTACGGCTACATTTTAGGTGAATAGTAATTTATTTTAAAAATAATTGTATATTTATTTGAAATAATCAACAAAAACAAACAATGCTAAAGGGTTATGGAGAAACAAAAGCATTTTGAGCAAATCTTTTATTAGAAATACTTAAAAATAACTAATCGAAAAGATTAAAAAACTAATCATATTAGTCGTAATACGTTTTAAATATGTCGAACAGCTCATGTTAATAGTTTAATCAAAATTCTGAGTTGTAAATAGGATGAAAAGATTAATATTGGATATAATGTGGAACATAATTCAAAATCAGCAAATTAGTGATAGTTTATTTGTTTGTTTTTTACATTTTCAAATGTTTATAAAATTGCAACTGGTGACATAAACAAATTTTTCGAAAAAACATAGATATTTTCAGATTTTGGGACTAATATTTCAATAATTTACTGTTTTTTTATAATTGTGGGAGGAAAATACTAATGAAAATGTACTGATATAATTTACTTATTCACCACACTTCGTGTTGAAATTTGCCACAATAATGCTGTATTTTTGAACTCTTGCCGCAACAACCAAGGCTAACAGCTGGGCTTATAACATGTCAAATGTCAAGTATGTCGTTAAAATTGTAAATTTGCAAGTTATTATTGTCATTGTTTTAGGAACCACACGGCAATGGTCCTTTTTTTGTTGAAATGAATTTGTACATTTCAAGTGATGATAATCTTCATCTGGCCGTGCAACATTCGGAAAAGACAACATGCATGCGGATCTAAAAGTTGCCAATATTCTGTTGGGCTCTGGCAAGGGTGGCGGCGCCCAATTCTATCTGATCGACTTTGGGCTGTTCAGTCACTACACACAGAAAGAATTCAAGCCAGATCCCAAGAAGATGCATAGTGGCACAATCGTGGCTTCGTGTGGCTACAATGCGCGGCGACTTTGAAATTCTCGGCTACAACTTCACTGACTGGGCAGGCGTCATGTTGCCTTGGGAAAAAGAGAAACTCAACGGTTCAATTGAAAGTACAGAAAGCAGAGGAAGAATTTATAGACGATATCAGCGGAAGTTTAAAGAAACTCTACGTCAAAGGAGTGCCAATTAGGTTTTCATAGAGAACATATGATAACATTCCAATTTCATACCTCATTTGTGCTTTCTATTTCAGATCCAATCCAATTAAATTTCCCTGGTTAAACACAAAGTCCCCCAAAAGTAGCTCACCAAAAAAACTGAAATCATCACCCCGAATTTTTATAGTTGATTGTTCATGTTAAGAATCAAGGCAAAAAATAAATTTACATTTGCAATTGTTGCTACATATTAAAAATAATTCAGTGACTTCAAATCCTGGGTCATATATTTGTGTTGCGAACCACTGACAAACATCCGAGAGTATAACTGTCCTGAGAAGCTTTTATATTCAACAGTTCGGATTTGGAATGAAATTGTAGGTCCCTGCCATTAATCCAGAATCTAGGGAATGATGTCCTTTAATTTTGTCGGCGAATACCTACCCGGATTCTGCTTGATACAACCTTGGCTGCAACTGTAACATCAAACATAACCATAAGGCTAGACTGTCAGTGCTAAAAATGCCTTATTTTCTTAAATCATTTTATTTAAAATAAATCAACTTATTTACTAGACTTTCTTTTACTTCCACCGCCACTACTACTGCTTCGTTGATATACTTTTAGAAGGCCCATTAACAAATCCGTTTCAACACTTCTTTCATGTATCTCGTTGAGAATGATATGCGTTAGTCCATAGAGCAGAGGATCTGATTTCATACGCGCGCCGCAACAATGTGTCCGTTACAATACAATATTGCCGAAGGCTCACTCTGTGAAAGACGAACGAGTTTTGTACCATACACTTTTCTTGGAATGTTATTTTCTAACCCTTGTAATCTTATTTGATATCCCACCGACTTGCCCAGCTTTTCATTTCTCTTGTACGGTGCGGTATTTGTCCAATAATTTGATCGCCTACGAAAGTGTGCGTTCTGATAATGAGATAGTTGGCCCCTAACAAAATAAATTGTAGAATAAATTTGGTTAATTTTTTAAGTTTACAAAAATATTTACATCGACTTGTTTTTGAACAGAGCTGTTTTTGCGTAGGTATATTTCTATAAAATAAACCGATTCCACGGCCTTTAAGTCCTGGCGGATGATGGAGACGGCCTCTGTTTGGATGCATGTCCAATAAAAGTAAGTAGTTTAAGCCTAAGAAAATATAAATGAAGTAGTGACATTACATTGGTAAAGTAAAGACTATACTCACTTCGTCCTGGAATATAAGTAATAGAGCAACCGTTCATCTTCTTTGGCAAGGTATTTGTCAAGATGTTGCACAAATTCGGGCATCTCTTCCATCTCTTGCATCTTACGTTAACAGTTAACTCGACTTGATATAGGTGCTTTGTGCTGATTTAAAATGAATCGTCAAAGAGTCAAAGAAGCTTGAATAGATTTACGAATCACACAGAATTTGGATCCAGTAGTGCTCGATCTACGGCATCATCAGTTCGTTCTTTCGACAGTACGTTTCTGTACCAAGCAATTGAGAACGATATGGGTACGAAAAATATCCAGTTTCATGTCTCAAAGCTACACAATAATGAATTAGCATAGAATATTTGCAATTATTTGGCATGATGTGCCAATGACGAGCCGGGCGATACAAAACCGAGGCAAACTGCACTTGCCTTTGGACATATTCCAAAACGATAAGCGAACACTGTGAGAGATTATCAAGAGCATGTTTTTATTTACTAATTTTAGCTCTTGAAACATGCTAAAACTTCCTTTTTGCACTTTTCCACAGCAAATCACAATTTGTTTCACAATTTGTTTTGCAAATTTTGACATTTATGACAACCGACTTCTGTCAAACTAAATTCACCATATTTTTTTTGTTAATTTTTTTTTGTTCAATTTTACACGAATAGGAATTGACGTACACGGATAGGAAAACAAAATGGCGGATTCCTGGCAAAAATTGAGGGGACCAGCGGCAAGAGGATTGCGAGATGGGTATCTCAGTCTCCCTTACCTCTGATCCAAAATGCCCAAAACCAAAATACCCAAATAGATTTCAAGTGTATTCACAATGCATGCAATGTGTATGTATATATATTTTCCTGAAAAAAATACATTTTGGCTAAAAACTGTTCCTAAGGACGGGGCTATAAACGTCATAGCCTATAGCCTATTTCACAAAAATGTGAAAGTAAAGCCATTCATCAAAGTGGTAAACAAATATAGAGCCAGCGTAATTGCAAGTAAATAAAATGGCATAGCCTATAGCATCCTCACAGTCTTAAGGAACATTTTAAAATAAGTTTCATTGATATCTGTCCAGTAGTTTTAGAGTTTTTAACTGAGTTTTTAACGAAAATTGCTACAGTTTTATTATATGTATAGATCAACATTTTGGAGATTTTTTATTTTGTGGATTTTCAATTTGAAGATTTTGTGTTTGGGGATAGTCATTTCGGGTATTTTGCAAAAGGTGGGATTTTGGGGTTTGGGGATTTTGCCCTTGTATATTATCCCGTTAAACATTTTTTCTACAAATAAGCAGCTACAAATAAAAAAATTCTTTGGAAATGGTTTTCCCATTTTCAGAGCAATTTTTCATTTTAAGAGCTTCTTTCGATCATTATGAATATTTCTGGGGATTCGGTGCAGATTTAGATTCCTATACGATTTGCTCCGTTTTTTTTCGCCTGTCTTTAATGCAGTTTTTTCTGCCATCATTGTTGCACTTGATCACAAAATTTATTCAATATAAGAAAATATGAACTCCAAAATATTGAATATCAATTATTGCGTATTTTTCCCAAATTTTTTTCAAGGGACAGGCACCATTGACTTATTATATATGGACTCCTAGGGAAATGTCAGTTCATACAAATTTTTCCCAGAAAATTATGCCAACATAAACTAGCGCTCTTGGTTCGGAGCGAAAAATAAGTGAAACAAAATGAAGAACCATCTTGGATTTCTCCATAGAATGCTGGAGGCACCTATTGGGCGTGACAGAATTTATTAGGTAAGACATTTAAAATTGAAATTGTTGCGTCACTGTTTAAGGTAGATGGCAAAACGGGAGCCAATGCGACAACCATCTTTAATTTTTCCATAGAATGCTAGGAACACCTATTGGGCGTTAGTGAAAGTAATGCGGTTGAAATTCAAATTGTTGCGCCATTGTTAACAATAGATGCCACTTAAAAAAGGGTGTAAATTTCCAAATTATTCCGCTACGAACCAAGAGGGCCAAGATTGGAACCAACGCGAAGACGTCTGCTAGCAGTCCATATATAATAATGTCAATGACAGGCACAATTAAATATTTTAGACAACAACCATTTGAAAGGAATCAAAAAGTATTTATTTCAAGCATTTTCCTTAAATTTACCAATTTAAATATACATAGTCGTTAAATTTGACTTTACCTATTTTTCGAAACACAAACTTTGATTTGACAGATAATGAGGCGACTTATCCTGGGATTAGGGTTCCGTTCTGCCTAAATCTGATAGACTCTGTATAACCAAAGTGTAAGAATATGTTTCACAAATTGACAGTAACCACTTTATTGATCGAAATATTGAGAGCATTGACACACTATACATGTATAGTAAGTATGTCAATGATTGAGAGTATGCGAGAAACTGTCATCGCGTTGTGCGAATTGAGAGTGAGCGCAAGCGAATTTATTGGTAAAAAATTTAAAAGGAACAGATGACAATTTATCCTGGCTACATGCTATAAAAACAAGGACCCTTTTCACTGTAAATTCTAATTGAAAATGATATCGTAAATTAGAAGAATTTATAGAAGAGTGTTGTTAAGTCGATGGAAATTTACCTTTTCGTGGGAATTTCCTGTTAAAAAAATATCTCATGGAAAAAGTTGAAAAAATAGTTCTCCAATGTAATTTCATGTTGAATTTCGTCAACATACGAAAATACAAATTTTTACAAATCCGAGTTATTGAATCGGGTTCTCTGCAATTCAACCGCCTCATGGACCTAGTGGGAAAATTAAGGGAATTAATATGCGAAGGGAAAAAATACAATTTTTTTTGTTCGTTATGCAGCAACAACGTACTAAGCTTTACCATAGATCGGATTAAAAAAAACGCATTTTAAAAGAAAAATGTACGCTCTACAATATTTGTTGATATAGTACAAGCTTTTAATAAAGTCTGCCTCAAAGAATTGATTCACACATTACAAAAGTAACGCAATCCCATTCGGGATGACGAAAGTCATCCTGCCCTGCAGTGTCTTTCGATGGTTTTTCCCTCAAGCGAACCCTCAAATACAAAAACAAGCTTTACCATAGAATTTGATTTCTTTATTTCGATCTCACTATCCACCTTTCTTCTTATTTTTGTAAAGCAACGACAATAGTAGACATGATAATCCTCATCATGATCATGTAGCCACGCAGTGAAATTACTTACTTACTTACTTAAGGTGGCGCTCAGCGTTGCCGAAGTGGCACGATCGTGCTTTTTGGACACGCAAATTTATTTGTGGCACGGTGGCACGCACAAATTGAAAATGGCACGTTATATTCATTTCTCTAACCTTACACAAATAATTCAAGCTCAGTGTAGGTTGGTTGATTAAAAGTGGCTGCCAGCTGGGAAACGCCAACACTTAGACCAGCATAGGTCCATTGTGATACCATGAATATCAGATCATAGGTATAAGATCTCCCTACTAGTTGAACCATTTTGAGCTCTTTATAAAGCGTAAGAGGCTTCTGATGTCTGTGTTTGTCAGATCGCTCAAACTCGCTTCTAGGTGCACTTGTCGACATAAGATTTGTACTCTCGATAGCATTCAGATTCAATTTTTGTTTGCAAGTAGCGATGGGTATCCCTAGGGTGCCTTTATCCGGCAGAAAGGGTTGAGTTCTTCCTATTCTAGCGAGTTCATCGGCCTTACAATTCCCTGGAATGTCTATACGCCCGGAACTCAGATTAGGTGAATGTTGAACTGTTCGGCCATCCCGTAAGAGATGATCGGCAATCGAGGGCTACTAGAGAAGTTATAGAGACCGAATCCAAGGATTTGATGGCTTCTTGGCTGTCCGAAAATATCCAGATATCCTTGGCGGATATGACGTTTTCCTTGAGGCAAGATAAGACCTCTTTAATCGCCATTATTTCCGCCTGGAACACGCTACAGTAATCTGGTAGACGGAAGGAGAGCTTAAGATTAAGACTTTCGGAGAAAACACCCCCACCAACTGAGTCTTTAGTTTTTGGGCCGTCAGTGTAGAAGTGAATTGATTCATCTTCTGGGGAAAGTATCCTCATCCCAGATTGCTCTGGAGGGGATAGAGACGAGAAAGTTCTTGTCAAAGCTCTGTGTAAAGGATCATTACATGATAGCTAGCGACCAACTACCTACGAACAAACGAATATTCGAGACTTCTGACATTCCGTTCACATGAACACATTTCTAGGTCGCGGAAGTTCGCCAAGGGTGTTTTCGTTCGCGCCAAAAATTTTGGAACTCGAAATTTCGTTTTATAAACTGTTTATAAACTTGTTTTTTGAATAGGTACAGTTTGTTGAGCTGATTAATTATCCTCCTCTTGGAATAATAAAATGTGCAATTTTCTGTTTGTAAATGCTTAAAACGCGGTTCGTTGCGCATTTCAGCAATTCGTTCGTTCGCTCTTGTGTAAATGGTCCTTAACTGTTTCTTCGGTTTTTGTTTCTGATTAGCGTTGGCTTGGCGGTGTAAATGTGAAAAAACATTTTTTTTCTTTGGACACGCTAAGGGCACGCTCCTCTAAAAAAAAGTGGCACGCTTTTTTTATTTTCGGCGGCAACGCTGGTGGCGCTACAGTCCGGGGTGGACCTGGGCCTCAACCAACAAGCGTCTCCAACCAGCACGATCTTTAGCCAGCTATCTCCAGTTTCGCATGCTAAGTTGGTTAAGGTCCCTTTCCACTTGCGTGCGCCACCTGAGTCGCGGTCTTCCTCTACTGCGCCGTCCCCCGGGTGTGGATTCGAAGATCTTCCGGGCCGGAGCATTCGTTGGACCTTCACTCTTCTGGCTAGGTCGATGTCACTGTACAGAGCGTACAGTTCGTCGTTGTATCTCCTCCTCCATTCACCGTCTATGCAGACGGGATCGAAAATAACTCGAAGAATTTTCCTCTCTATCATCCGCTTTTGATAGAGTCCATGTCTCTGCACCATAAAAAAGAACTGGGATGATTAAGGTCTTATAAAGGGTCACTTTAGTTGTTCCAGAGAGGGCTTTGCACCGTAGTGAAATTAGTCTGTAATAAATATTTTGCCCAATGAATCTAATGGGAATGTTTCGCATCGCTACTTTTTCGTCGACACAATGGACGATTTTTATGGGCTTGAGCCTCTAAAGCTCTAAAGAAACACCAAACTTTGGGTATTTATACAGCGTCATTTTATTATCCGCTACTTTATATTACCTTAACAATTTTTACTTTCTTATTAGTCTTAGCGGAAAGAAATGCTTATATGAATACTCTACGGTTTCTATTACTACTGAGTAGAGTACTAGAAGGGTACTCATACTCACTACAACACTGCAATAGCAGTGTCTTGGACGCCATAAATTTAGAACGTCAAGACACTGCCGTAATCAAGGCCTTGAACAGTTAATGGCCACCAACAAACCGAAATCATCATGATCATGAATCATATTGACTGCACAATATTCTGAATTCTGATCATGACAAAGACGTATCAGAATTCAAAATCCCGGGATAATATATAATAGACATGAAAGTAAAATTTCCCACTGGAGTACAAATTCGTTGACAGTCCGAATGTTAAAAATATTGCTCCCGCTTTCAGCTACCTAATGGCCGCGTAAAAGCATAAAACCCAAGGAACAGATATTTGCAAAAGTAAATAAGTATCTAACCATTTTCACCTTTGATTAATGGATACACGAAATAATTACAAACAATGGTGTAGGAAGTACAATTTTGTTAAAAGTGGTTATTTATGACTGGAAGCTTAATTTATTCATGGCAGAAACACGCAGCATTGCCATCAGCTTTGAAATTAATTGCTCAAAATGATGGTGATATATGGAAACTTTTAATTCATGGCAAATAACTCATTTCGGAACACATCAAATCAAAATGTTAACATGCCATTTTTATTTAGAGGTCTACCTAATCGAAGCTGGCAATGTGGGCAATTGTCACCTGTCAGGATTGTTTTTGGCAACTTTAACGCCTGGGGGCTTATTCCCAAATGCGCGGCGGATCACTTTACATGGCGGATTGGTATTTTTATATTTCCAAAAGCGATTCGATCCATTCAAAAGCGATAACTATTGTGAGGATTGCTGGCAATAAATCCGCCAGCAATCCGTCACATGAATAGCTTTTGACAGCTTTTGGAAATACAGAAATACCAAATCCGCCATGAAAAGCGAGCCGCCGCGCATTTGGGAATAAGCCCCCTGGATTGAAAAGGAAGACAGTCGGAATCGGAAGGCGCTGCTAGCACATCAGGTAAACGGGCTGAGGCTAGTCGACTTTGCTGCGGGGCGAAATGGTGCGTCAAACATAGACTCGGTGCACTTCATGGTAATAGCCAAAGTGGCGATGCGGATATCTGCTACACAACAACACAGCTGTAAAAAGATTTTACGTCGAAAGGATACCGCTCGCGTTTCTCTAGCATTAAGTGCAGAGTCCATTGGCATAGCTACCAACGTGCCATCAGAAGTGCCGCCACTGATGTGCAGGATTTCACTAGGCGACCACAACGAACTCCCTGGTTCGATGAGCAGTGCCAAGTAGCCAAGAACACAGATTTATCATATTCAATGCTTCAAATCTGGAAAAAAAATAAGGAAGCAACATCGACTTTTCAAAATGAAAATATAAGCACGAGAAGCCGGTGCTTGAACCTATTGAGGAAAGCTATTGCGGGTACAATGTTCGGAACCTCTGAAAGAGGATAAAAACGATCTTCCCAAAAATACATGGCCCGAACAAATGCACGGGAATACGGTGGTAGACTTACAGTCGGTACTGAGGACTTAGAAGGACTATTTCTACAGAATTGTTAGCCAAACAGCGATCAATCCGATGTCAGGCAGTATGGTCCGTGCATCTTGGACGTCGATAGACAATATAGCGACATCAAAACTCATTTTCAACAAGGACGCTGGATCAGATGGAGATGGCCCACTGGCCAAAGCGAAGATAAGGAGTATACACCAACTTATCTGCAAATTTTGGTCGTATGATTGTTTGCCCATGAAACACCTGCATCCATGTCCTCCACAAAAAAGGATATACCCTGAATTGCATCAATTACTGAGGAATAAGCCTCGTAAGTGTATAAAATCGTGTTGGCTGAATTGTACGAACGCCTAAAACTTTTCGCAGTCAATTCTTGAATAACATGACAAGACGGCCTATCGCAAGATCCGCTTCCTCAAAGTTTAGTTACCTTTTAGGAGTCGCATATAGAGCCAGTAATAAATATATTTATTGCATAAAAAAAATAGGTGACGCAACAGGCGGGTAGACACCCTAGGCCTAGCTTCTCGCAACCATTCGTTTGTGTGAGTTTCTATTTTTGGGACGAATGGAAGGGACCTACAATTTTATGCCGAGTCCGAACGGCTGAATTGAGAAGCTTTTTCAGGACAGTAATACTCTCGGATGTTTGTCAGGCGTTCGCGAGAGGTGGCGCAGTAGAAAAAACCTTAATATGTAATTTGTGTTTTCCGGGGATCAAACCTGGGATCCCTCGCACTTCGCACAGTAGTCCAGCACACTAACCATATTTATTGCATAGTTCCAAGAATATTTCTCAATTACTTCATATAGAAAAGCAAATTATAAAAATACATAAATCCGTTTGCACTTACTTCTGCAATCAAATGTGCTAATACTCAATTTATTCCCTTACATAATGCTATAAATTCTAATAGGCAGCATACACTATTGCCAAGACTCAAGACTCATAAAAATGCATAGAAGAATAATGTATACTCAGGTGTCGACTACTCGCGCATAAATCCCACAGCAATAAGTAAAAATGAATTACAAACAAGCGCGTCACTCATGTCATCGAGATTTCTATCACCTCATACGATGTGCATTAATTTACCTCATTTAAGATAGCATCTGTATCTACTATCCATATCGCGTGATAGAACTAATCTCATTAAATTTTGAAAATACGAATCCAATCCAAAAACCAATAGACCGCCATTTCTCAACATAATAAGCCACATTATATAACCCACCCTCTCAAAAGATGGCTGTGGCTGTGGCACCTGCACCGGCCAAAACCATAACAGTGCAGTGGCACTTAAATGCACTTTAATTACCTAAGCTTGGCATAAATGAACGCGCAAACAAAACCGCACCGGCACCGCACCGTGTCGTCAGTCGGTCGGTTGAATTTGAATCTATTCAAAAACCTCATCTTTTCTTGCACCAGATTCAGATACATCGACTGTGTGGCCGCATAAAAACTATACACAAAGGGAATGAGAATAAAAACCACACAGCGGCGAACATATTCAGCTATGGGCTTGGGCAGGCCGGGCACTCAACTCATTTTGGCCCAGTTAACTCATGGAACCGAGTTTGAGTTGGCTGCCGGTTCGATGTTGCCAACGATCGTCTGTCATGCGAAGATGTACTGATGGGGGTACATTTGCGGACCTCGATGGTGGATCGGTTTTGTTTTTTGGGGACAGCTATAAACTGAGACTTGCTACTCGCAACGATCAGTTGGTAAAAGTTCATCGTTCCGTTGGGATTACTTGTAAGCCGAACAGTGTTGGATATTATTATTAAAGGATACTCTAGTGCTCATCGCGCGTTTAATCGATTTAGCTGTGTTTTTATTTGGTGGAATTAACTTGATCGAAAACGAAAGGTATGATCTGTGCTAAGTTCTGTTTTTTTTTTTTGTAACATTCTCTTCAAACAAAAAATAAAACCTCATTTGATGTGTATCTGGGCCACCATACTTCCCACAATGGAACTGAAATATCATAAGAATCGTGATCAGAGTTCTAGCCATTTGCCATATATGTATAAACAAAGTGTGTGCCTAAGTGTGATCAAGAATATTCTCCATCGTCGTCGTCGTCATGTCGTGAACTGCATACATTGTGCAGGTGCCAAGTATGCCAACTCCATAACACCTCGGCAATAGTGTCACTTCATGGCAAACACAGCATACAGCACGTTGACTTTCTTTCGTGGAATACCAAGTCACTTGGTGACTACTCACTTTGAATGGATAATGAAACGAGATGACAAGTGATCTTCGCGGGGGCAATGCAATCAAAAGATTTCTAATCGTCTCCACAGACAGATGTGTGGTTGTCATCCTTAGCGGTATTTGACCCGGATTTTGTTTAATCGCCCGTTGTCGTCCAATCCATTTGTGGCGATTTTCAGGTCTCCCGCGATCACTATAGCCACGATCGTTTGTGGAATTAGATGTTTGATGTCCCAGTAACACCAAACGATCTAGTCGCATCAATTTTTCATTATCCACATGCCAACCATGGTACGCACCGTAGAAACAACAATCTAATGGAGCAAGTTGTATGGTACGTGATCGCTTCCTTCGACACGATCACAAAGAATGTAAATAAAAAAAAAAAATTGCATCTTTTTGCCTGAGGATGATAGAGTAATGATGGCTGGTAAGTTGTCTTCTTGCCAGACCACTCTCTCAATTGATAGTGAAAACTTTTCCTCCTCGGGCCACAGTCAGAGTCAGATGATTTTATTTTCGTGCCACTTGTTTGGCCAGATCATGCAAAAAAAAAAAAAATAACCACGACGACGAAGAATTTCGCGCGTCCAAAAATAATGCGAAAACTTGTTAAAAAAAAAAACGATCAAATACAAGAAAAAAAAATGTTAAGGAAAACCTTCGAAGTAATTTTTGCACGGCAGCAAGACGACATTGGGTAAAGTGAAATCGATATTTAATTGGTGATTGGTGATTTTTTTGTTACCAGTTCTTCAGGTGTTTCTCTGCATTTTACTTCTCGTCATTACCCTGTCGTTTCTCTGATGAAGATGCAGAATATTGTTTTCGCTGTCGAGCCAAGTTGATGACTCGAAGATTGTTAAGTGTCCTTTCGACTCGAGTTGTTTGCACACTTTGTATTAATTGTTTGTTTAATTGAAGTTGTTAATTGCAGAAAGGAAGCACACTGATCTATTGGAGTTGGCATTTAGCTTAATTTGACATGAGAGATGTATTAGAGGAAGTGAATGTTTTTTTTTTTGTTTGTCAGTAAAACTAAGTGGATTGGGCTTTAATTACTATACAAGTTTAATAGAGATCGCGACCCAGGCCTAGAGATGCTACTCATAGGTAATGGTGGAACGTTTAGACTCCAGTCAAATATCGGGTCCTTTCTATATAATAAGGGATAGTATAGGGCCTAAAAGGGAATAAGCAAAAGTGTGCTCTAAATATTTGCCGGCTGTTTTTAGCCGATTCATATATTTTAAATGCCTATGTGGAGGAATCATTCAATTGGAATTAGGACTGGTCCACAGCATCGTGGTCAATTAGATTCAGGGGCGTAGCGAGGGGGGGGTGTGGGGGGGTGCGACACCCCCCCACCGGTTTTAAGAGTCGGCAAATCAAGGAGTAACATTTTAACTTGATCAGCTAAAAAAAAAAATTCTAAAAATTTCAAAAAAAAAAAATGAAAAAATTTCAAAAAAAAATTAAAAAAAATTTTAAAATTTGACTCGGAACAAAATGTTAAAAAATAAGAAGTGAGTTTGGATTTTCATTGAAATGCGAATTTATATTTTTTTGACTGTATGTACCTTTTCCGAGTTTCGATTTTAAAAATGACGGTCAGCATCGGTGAATTTGCCAACTGAACACATTACAATTTAGCGAGTTTCGATTCGATTTAAAAAAAGATTGTCGGCATCGCTGAATTTGCCGACTGAACACATTACAATTTAGCGAGTTTCGATTCGATTTAAAAAAAAGATTGTCGGCATCGCTGAATTTGCCGACTGAACACATTACAATTTAGCGAGTTTCGATTCGATTTAAAAAAAAGATTGTCGGCATCGCTGAATTTGCCGACTGAACACATTACAATTTAGCGAGTTTCGATTCGATTTAAAAAAAGATTGTCGGCATCGCTGAATTTGCCGACCGAACATATTAAAATTTAGCGAGTTTCTATTCGATTTAAAAAAAGATTGTCGGCATCGGTGAATTTGTCGACTGAAAACATTAAAATTTAGCGAGTTTCGATTCGATTTAAAAAAAGATTGTCGGCATCGCTGAATTTGCCGACTGAACACATTACAATTTAGCGAGTTTCGATTCGATTTAAAAAAAGATTGTCGGCATCGCTGAATTTGCCGACTGAACACATTACAATTTAGCGAGTTTCGATTCGATTTAAAAAAAAGATTGTCGGCATCGCTGAATTTGCCGACTGAACACATTACAATTTAGCGAGTTTCGATTCGATTTTAAAAAAGATTGTCGGCATCGCTGAATTTGCCGACTGAAAACACTAAAATTTAGCGAGTTTCGATTCGATTTAAAAAAAGATTGTGGGCATCGGTGAATTTGTCGACTGAAAATGGATCGTGGTTTGTGTTCGGATGCGTAAAACTTGAAAACGACTTGACCAAATTGGATAGGTACTTCCTTCTGCGGGTTTGTTCGTAATTGCTACGCGAAGGTTTAGGAAAAAAAAGTCGGAAAATTCTCAACAGGTGGCGCTGTAGCCCCACATTTAGATATCTCGAATACCACCAAATCGATTGAGCTCCAATTTAAAGATAGTATTAGGTATTGGCCCAAGAGTATCGTGTTAAGATTGATCAAAATTGGACAAAGGGGCGTGGCGCCTCCCATACAAAAAACATCTTCTATGGGGTGAAACTCGATGACGTTATAACTCGATAACCGCTGGCCCGATACAGTCGGCATGTTCCTAAAATAAGTCGGCATTTCAATGAAAGTCACCCCCCACGGCTTGAACCCTCGCTACGCCCCTGATTAGATTTGTGTTCATATTGAATACGACTTTCATATACATAATACATAAATACTAATAATAATAATCTATTCAATGGTATCCTGTCCCTTTGACAGACGTAAATTGTTTTATTTTAAAGAAGTTCAATCCACTTATGAAAAGAACCGAATGGAATGTGATTAGAAGCTTTGCTGGAAGTATAGCTATATTTTTAAACAAAACCTTAAGAAACGGTAGCTTTCATGAAGATTGTAGGACCACAAATTGTGAGAATTGATTTGGGAATATGTAGATACATTTATATTTCAAGTCTGGAAATCTTAGCTCTTATACCAGGGGTGGAATCGGCTAAGGTGATAGTTGATTGTCGTTTTTAATTATCAACTCTTCTTTACTCTGCGTAACGCGATCACAAAAACTGATTGACTATTGGCATCACTTAGACCTTTGAACGTTATTTCCTTCCCAAGCATTCCCAGCAGCTGGTACTATATTCGTAGTGTTTCTTTATATGGAGAATACAAACAATTTGTTTGGTTTTTAAGATCTCAAGCTTATAAAAACCAGATACAGATCCTGTCCACATACATATATGCAATGATATCCGGATTTGGCTAGATGATATAATGCAATGAAGTAAATATTGCACATCAGTAGTTTCAAATTTTCAAAGTTCTTTATTTTAAATTACAATATATTTTTCTTTTCACTTATTTAATTAATTTGGAGTTAAAGACGAGGTTCATACCTATGAAAATGACACAAATGTATGAAAGCGACATCTAAATAGCTGTCACATAAAATTGATAGCAAAAAAGCGATTGGCAATTTGATAATCACCTTTTTTTTTAAAAAAAAAAACTTCTGACTTGCCGGAGCATTAGGATGCACGTCGACCTAAAAGATCTATTGTGCTTGACGTCAGATATATGTTTAGGTTAGTAGCGCTTCTACTTTCCTAATGTAGCTGATCACACATTCAGCAGAGGATTTCCTTAGTTCTTCGGTACTTATTACTTCCCTGAAAAATGATTTCCTTCTTATACCGTAAAGGGCCGGGCATTCACATATTATGTGTTCGGCTGTTTCGTCTTCTTCTAGACATAGTCTGCACTCCGGTGAGTGGACTAAATGCATTTTATTTAGGTGGTATCGCAGACCGTGGTGACCCGTTAGGTAGCCTAGTAGGTTTTTGATATAATGCCTGCGAAGATTTAGTATCTTACTGGCATCTGCTTTGAAGGGCTGAATAGCTCTTTTGGCCTGTCTTAGGCCTGGGATGTTCTCCCAATACGAAGTACATTTGTTTAGCTCCCAGCTTTTTATAGCCAGATTTATAGCTGATTTGGGAATCGAACAGAATGGTTCAGGTCCAATGAAAGGGGTTTCCGAGCCATTTCTGGCTAGTTCATCTGCTTTTTCGTTTCCTTCAATTCCCTTATGTCCGGGGACCCTAGATTGGTTTTGTTCCTGTAACTAAGTGTTTGGAGGGAATCGAAGCAGTGTAGTACTGATTTGGAGTCAATAATGTGTGAGCTAAGGGCTTTTATAGCTGCTTGACTATCCGTGAATATATGGATGTTTGCGCCTTTAATAATCACCTTACGTGTACCTAAAGCGATGATTTGGATTGTCAACTATCAACTATAAACTTAGCCGATTCCACCGCAGTATATCAAGTTCCTGCTTTGCTTCTCAGTTTCCATTTATTCAACTGGAATAACAATCACAATTATAAAACACTAGCGAACCCCCTGCACACTTCGTTGTGCAAAATATGAAAATAAAAAAATCAATTTCAAATTGATTTAAATCAATGGTAAACAGTTTCTATTGTAATGCCCTGCTGTATTCACAACACTTGGTTTTTTAGGATTCGTATTGCCTACATAATATTCTTGTCTATCAGGATAATGCGCATCAATGTTAAAAATTAAAGATTGTACGTAAATTTTAACTCATGAACCAATACACCTACAAAGACCGTATGAACTTATAAACCATGGTATCAACGTCACCTTTCATGGGAAATCGTTTTTCCAGAATCAAAATCGTTTCACGCATTACAGAGAACATTATCGACAAACACAATTGACCATGGTTTTTATTATATATATACTGAAGAATGTTTTCAGCCCTTTTTGCAAATTATGATTTTCGTGAGGGAAGCTACGATAACACGGCCATTTTTTTTTTTGAGTCATTTAAATGGCGCTGTGACGTCAGGAAAAAATGTCGCAGTAGAGCAACATTTAAGCTACGATTCGTCATTGAAAAAATGGCGATCACAGGAAATGACTATCATCGTCATTTGTGTCCCGAAATCAAATGACGGAGACTGTGAGTCATTTACAATTTTTCGTTGGGATGCCATTTAAATGACGCAACAGCCAAAGAGTTTAGTCATTTGTCCTAGGCGTCATTGAAGAGCGATCACATTGAAGAGCCATTTTTTCCCGCCATTTAAATGGCACAAAATACATGTCATTTAGTCCGACATTTTCCTAGTCATTTAAATGATGCCGAAAATGTTATCCCAAAAATGGCGATCACACGGAACGACATTTAAATGACTGCTTTGTGACGCGATTTCTACGTCAGAGCTCCATTTAAATGACTCGAAAAAATGGCCGTGTAATCGTAGCTGCATTCCGTACTCGTAACTCATAAGAAAATGTTTGAAATCCGAAAGTCTTCATTAAGTTGGACATTTATACATAATTTGTTTACAAAATTTTAAACCTTCAACATCCTCAAATTTAAATAAATAAATAAATAAATAGTTGGCGCAACAGGCACGTATTTACCCTAGGCCTAGCTTTCTCACAACCATTTGTTTGTGTGAGTTTTTATTTTTGGGGTGAATGGAAGGGACCTACAATTTTATGCCGAGTACGAACGGCTTAACCTTAAGATGTAATTTGTGTTTTTCCGGGGATCGAACCTGGGATCCCTCGCACAGTAGTCCAGCACACTAAACACTAAGTCACTCCGCCCTCAAATTTAACTTTTCTAATATCAAACTGATGCAATTCCATGCAATTTGAAAAGGCCGTCAGTGTTACTTCCGCAAATAGATGTACAAATTTCTGACCGTTTTTGAACTGAAACGGTATTTAAAATGCGTCGTATTGTGGTCATCAGTTTTTCGATTTAATAAGGTTTTAGCGGGTCACCTTGGTCGCTTCGAACACAAAATTCTTCGAGTGATTTTCGGTCTCGTTTGCTTTGAAGGAGAAGATTTAACAGCGAACTCGTCCTGGTCAGAAAAGTACGCATCAGTCGTCTAAGGTAGCTGGGACAGCGAATGGACACCAACGCTACAGCCCGAAAAGTCCTTGATTCCAACACGGAGGAAGACCTCGCCTTAGGTGGAGCGCAAGTGTAAGGGGACCTCAACCTCAACCAACTTGGAGTGCGCAACTGAAAGCAGTTAAAATGCTATAAAATCCCACTTATCCTCAAAATAAGGAAGTAAATGGCCCAAAAATCATCGCTTACAATCAACATCACTAATATTTACAAACGCTGTGTTAATTATTGACACTTTCAATCCATCTAATAGCGAACGTCTTTTTCAAGTGCATGTGCTACTGACTTTACTTCCTCATTAACTTTAAGACTGCATAAATTATATCAGTCAAGTTTTGTTTTCTTTTTATTTTCATTTTCCCCCGTCATCGCGTCAATTGAACGTCATTCACAATAATGGTCACCTGCAAATCTTGTGCTTAATTCTATGCCCATCATCGTTACCACTAACACAGAAATTATATTCACCGTCCATTGCAACACGCTCCGGTTTTACTATGCATTTGGCCAACTCCCAATTCGGAATTGTATCTGCAATTTTCTCCACTCCTTATCTGGGCGTAACATTGAAACCCAACTTTGGAAGTGTGCAGTGCGCGACTTTTTGTTATCCGGATTGCGTTTAATTTTAGCTCTTCCATTTTTGTGTTGACAACAAGTCACTGACCCACTGCCTGTTGTAAGTGTAAAAGGAGGTGTGTCGGTCACTGATAATTAGGTGAGAAATCCGTTTCTTTGGGAATGCATTTCCAGAAATCGCATTCCAGTTTCAGAGCAAATGACTTCCTTGGAAATGCGCTAGTTACATTTTTAATTGCCCCACGGCTCGTCACATTTCTTTTTTGTCACTTGCGGGTTACTCTGGCGTATGAGTGATTTTTTTTTTAATTAGTTCAAAAGAGTAACCGGCTTCGAGTATTGTTCTGGCTGGCTTACCAAGCGAAAATTAATGTCATCAAGTTGTCTTTCCGTTTGCATGTAATTCAGCAAAATGCTATAATCGACAAGTGATTCCGTGTATGTGAAACGGTCGTAATGGTAGCGAATGATGGTAGATAGTCATGCGATTGCTATCGGGCGCGGGGTTGTGCAACTCTCTTGCATTGTGTACGTAAATTGTGACTTTTATTACGCTTAAATGTGCGGGCATTTCTTATTCCTTGTTTGAAGGCATTAAGTTTTCTATGTCAAAATCGTTAAGGTTTTGTGCCATTGTGGCTTTGTACTGCTTGCAGATGGTTTTTCGCAATGTGGTGTAATTATTATTACTTAGCATTCATTACTATACCGTAGAAGATTCTGACGCAAAGTGTGCTAATTTTTGACTCTATGAGGTTTCAGAATAAACGGCAACTGTGGGAACTAAACGAAGGTGTTTTGAAGTCGAGTTGCTTAACTTTTCATTAACGAACTAAATGGAGTTGTAACCTATTTTGTGGTTGAATTGGTGTGTGAATTTTTTACTGTCTAGCGTTTGATGTTGGTGTTGCTTTTTAACGATTTTTTGCAGCTAAATTGAAAGTCATGGGGTTAAGTGAAAGTGAATAAGTCGACTGGCTATCGCTGATGGTGATTATAATTGGTGACAGCACGTGTCGCACGTAGATTTATAAACATTGACAATGATTTTTCCATAAGTAGTAGTAGGCCTAATAAGGTACAAGACCTAGTCTCTAGGTATCCTTGTCTTAAGTTTTATTTCTACAAAAAGCAGAGTGTCTACAAATGGCAGACTTTTGCTATTCGTTTGAGGAATAACCAAAAATATTGATTAGTTCTTAAATGTAACCTCAAAATTTGGAATACAAATTTTCAAAGAAATGCGACTAATATCGATATTGAAAATTTGGGTTTGCTTTAAAGTATAAATTGAACAAACAAGATCACTCTGAAGGACTACAAAATGTAGAGAAATCCGCAAGGGGCTTAGACTAGGTACATAGTTCCCGAGTACTGAATCATTTGGCTGTTTGATTTATTGTAAAAAAGATCTTTAGAAATCACAATTCTATTGACATTCTTCCTTCAGTGGCATTTTAAAAGAATTATTTTATTACAAGTCTAGTTCCATTACCAAGCTTATGTGGATTGAAGATTAGTAATAGAATTACATATTTGAGAACGCATTTATAAATTAGTCAATGGGACGGTCCTGGTAACTCCAATAAAAGGAGGAACTCTCTTAGATATATAGGTTCCTATTCTTTATCCACTATTTTATCTGTGGTTTGGCATTTTTTCTCTGGATCAGAGTCTGGCCGAAGCCATTCCTTGGCCTGGGGAAAGTTGTCGTGGTAGTTTTGTCGCAGTATGATTTCTGGTGTCATTGCGTCAGACAGCATATCCATAAGACAGGTGTCAAAGAATAATTCTCGCACAAGTTCTTCAAAATTCAAAAAAATTCGCGTGGTACCAAAACCGAGAGATGCCTTTCAGCGTACACCCCCCTTCCCACATGGAAGGTCCCTGTGCCTCCAAGACAAACCGTTCTTTGAAGTTTGGCGAAAGAGGCATCAGTAACACGTTTCCGCAAAAGCCTGTTCCACCCTACAGCCGATGCATGTGAGAGAAGTGGTCTTACCATTCCCGTATAGATCCAAAAGACCCTTTTAGGAGATAAGCCCCATGTCTTGCCAAATGCGCTTTTGCACTGCCAGAAAGTCGACAGCGATTCAGCATTCTTGGACCAAAGAAGTTTTCTATCGCGGATTACTCCCAGATATTTGACTTCATCAGAGATCGGGATAGTGACACCTTTAAGCACAAGTTGAGTCAGACCAGGGACATTTCTCCTTCTGGTGAAGAGAACAATAGTTTTAAGAGGATTCACTGAAAGCCCATTTCTTGTGCACCAATCATCGATCAAACCCAAGGATATCTGCGCCAGAGAGCAGACAGTCCCAAGGTCTGAACCGACAGACAGAACGGCGACATCGTCCGCGTAGGCTTGTGTATAGGTTCCTGGAAGATTGAGAGTCGTCAGCAGAGAGTCTACTACCATGCACCATAAAAGGGGAGACAAAACACCACCTTAAGGGCAGCCTCTGTTTACCCCTGTCATGACGCATTTGCCACAATCCGCTTCGGCAATCAACGTCCTGTACACTAGCATTGCTTTAATCCACAAGAGCAATGTTTCATCTATACCATGATGTCTGGCTGCATTGCACATGCTATCAAAGGTCGCATTATAAAAAGCGCCCTCAATATCGACGAAAATACCCAACGCGTACTCCTTCCGATCAAGAGCACTTTCAATCCTACCAACGAGGTACCGAAGCGCAGTTTCACACGATTTTCCTCGCTGATAGGCATCTTGCATCTCAGAAAGAGGATACGATCGAAGAGCAATATTGCGCACTTGCGGCTCAACCAGTCACTCCAAGCATTTCAACAGGAAGGAAGACAGACTTATGAGTCTGAAACTTTTGGCGAGATTGTAGTCGGTCTTACCGATTTTTGGTATGAACACGACTTTAACCATACGCCAAGGGGATAGTATGTAGGCCAAGCTTGCGGTGAAAATGTTTCAGCATAGCCGGGTAAATTCCATCCGGACCAGGTGACTTAAAACTCTCAAACGATGCAATTGCATCGACGTACCCATGGTAAATAATAATTTTAATAATTTTAATAATCTATAATTTTGAACCTGTTGGCAGCTTTTTCCTCTCTCAAACCCTTGAAAGTTGCTATTATCTAGGAAACGCTAACACACTTAGACCAGCACAGGTCCATTGTGATACCACAAAAAAAAGAACCAGTGAAGAAAATTTGTCTCTCCCAACTCGTTGAAACATGTTGAGCATTGAGCTTGAGCTTCTTATAAAGCGTGAGAGTCATTTAATGGCAGTGTTTGTCTGAGTGTTTGTCTGATAAGATCACCTAATGCTGGGTTTCCACTTGTCGATTTGAAATTGACAATTGACGTATTTTTATGACAATTAAACAATTGGCAAGTGAAAATAGCGAAAAATTGCTTGTCAATGAATTGACTAACAGCGTTTGTCAATAACTGACAAAGAAACCACTGGACAAATGGAAATAGCTGAATTGTCAAACAAAATGTCACTTTGTCTATAACTGACAGAGAAAATTTAATTGGCATCGAGTTCATAAGTTGGTCAATCAACTGACAAAGGATCTTTTGCCAATAATTGGCATAAGTGGAAATGAACTGACGTTGGTGTCCTTCAATGACATAAACGCGAGGGCTGTCAAACTGTGTCAATCAACCGACATGTGGAAAACCACCTTAAGTCGTTGCAATGGAATGCTTCCAAGTGTAGATTCTTTCGAGCTGCGGAGGAAAAAAGAAGGTGAGCTTCTTGCTCTTCATCCATAAAGCTACTGCAAAAGCCGTTTCCGAAAAGCATAAGCCTTCCGGCGTACTTTCCTATTACATTTTTTGAGAGAAATCTAGTTCTTAGAGCGTTTTAAATCCAGCTTAGGTCAAATTTGTTATGTCACCAGACATATAGTGCCACTTGGCCACCTTTTGCAATCTCGATAGCATCCAGTTTTAATTTTTGATTGCAATTAGCGATTGGTATACCCAAGGTGCCTTTATTCGGCAGGGTGGGTGCCTTAAAATTATGGAATGGAATGGAATGTCTCTATGAAATTCGGAGAAAACACCCGCACTAACTCCGTCTTTGATTTTCAAGAAGTGAAATGATTCATCTTCTGAAAATGTATCCTCATCCCAGATTGATCTGTCCGGGACGAGAAAGTTCTTGTTTATCTTATCTAAAACCCTTAATTAGAAATAGGCGCACATTAGACGATATAAGGTCAGTTTTAGAGCTTATATCTACTGTCTTAGAATTTTTAAAAGTATTACGTTTTTGGAAAAAGTTGTTGGCTGTGCCTCCACAAACATAAAGAAATCTACGCCTCCTTCTTTTATGGTAGTTCGCTGAACGCTAATCTTTTAGTTTTAGTTAGAAAACAACTTTTTTATTCGAAATTGAAATGCTGCTTCTAAATTATTTTGTATTGCTGAGTTCTGTATGGAGGATGCAGCGCCATCTTGTTTGGAACTCTTTGTATTACGTATTGTATTATGATTTAAGATTGGATAACAATTCTAAAGACATTATATATATGGGGGACTAACAGACAGACAGACATATTTCATTCAATTCTATATGGCAAAAGAAGACGATTGACATTTTTTTTTAAATTTGAGTTGGCCTCAACTCCAGAAATGCGTTTCGCCCCATTGGGTGGGGTCATCAGTAGACGACCACCACATCTGATCTAGATGCACTGTTTGCTCGATTTTCACCAAGACAAATGATTTTTAAATCAACAAGTGACTGTGAAACTGATCGTACACTCCAACAATTTATTCACTTTATAAATATGTTTATGATTTGAAAGTAGTTTGATTAGATTGACACTTATTAGTTGTTGGTCCCTCGTTTCTACGATTCGTCAACAGAAGCGTCATAGTTATTCTTAATAGCTCACAAAAGTTTTATGATTTCTTGACATGTTACATGAACTATTTGGATGATATGCCAAAGTCAGCTACTTGTTTTTTAGATGTTTGTTCTAAAAATCGTAAAAATTGTATAAATTAATCTATATATATATAAATTGAGCCATAATATGTTTGGCGTCGATTCACGCCTTAACGTTTCTACCGATTTTGACCAAACTTTTACACATCTTTGGTATTGGTCAATATATGACTTCTGTGAAGTTTGATCAAAATCGGACAATGGGGCGTGGCACCGCTCATAAAAAAAAAAACATTTAATATCGTATATCTCGAAAACCACCAAATCGATTCAGCTCCAACTTACAGATAATCTTAGGTATTGGCCGTTTAGTGAAGATTGGTCAAATTTGATGAAAGGGGAGCGGCATTTCACATACAAAAAAAAAACATTCAAAAATGTTATACCTCCTATACAAAAAACATCTTCTATGGGGTGAAACTCGATGACGTTATATCTCGATAACCGCTGGGCCGATTTTCATTATTTTTTTTGTTTTGTTCGTATTGATGTATTTTCGACCAAGTCGATTCATTCTCATTTCTCGCATTTTACGAAAGAACATTATTACCTAAGACCTGAGCAATACAATTCCTGTGCATGGGTAAAGCCGGGCGGGTAGAGCTTCTTCGACAGTCTTGGAATTGGAAGTCAAAATTTTTAAATTTTGTAACATCGATATAAATAAGGCATTGTCCTGAAAGTCAATAGTATTATCTAGGCAATACGATTTCTGGAAAAACAAAAAATCTTTTGTACCAAGAGCATTACAATAAAAACAGTTTATCTATTTAACTATTTTGCACTAACTTTATTCCCCTGTTATTAAATTGTTTTCCCTTTGTGGTTACAATTTATAACTCAAAAAAATTGCAACTAATCCATATTGATGTGAATCTTAAGTTGATTGTACCTTGAACTTAAATGGAGACTGCATTGCATCATATCCTTGACAGTAATTTGTGAGTCTTTGCCGCTTATTCCAACCATATTATGTTTGCTTTAGTCTTGGAGCAAATGGGACGGCTGGATTGAGAATCATCATCAAGGCAATGTCAGTCCTGCAAAATAAAATAAATACGAGAAAAATTCATTAAAATGCGGATACCAATGCTAGGTATTGACTTTGATCGCCATTTATCGCATCTTATTTAAATACAATGAAACAAAAAAAGAGAACAACGTTCTGATATAAATTATAATTTTTTTTATTAAGTGTGTTTACGAACTCGCAAAAAAGGAATATATTCCAAACTATGACTAAGTATATCAAGGACAGTTTCCTGCACCCAAAAGTTGATAAAACTCGTCAGCAATATACGAAAAAACTACTTTTAACGATTTTAAATAACTTGTTGTTTGTCCTTGCGACGTTAAAAATTCGCTTCCCGGTAAAAGTTTATCAGATTGTTTATTATTTATGGTTGTAAGTATGTAAATAAAACACAAACATATATATTCAAGTCATTAAAATTTAAATGCGCTCTATATATTTTAATTTGTATTTTTATTTTTAATATTTCTTTCGGAAAAGGCGAACGTTTTAACAGCGCCCAAGATGCTTGCAGATAGGTGTTAGTCCACTATGCAAATAATGTATCTCCCCATCAGGAAACGGCTTTCAATCTTTGCTTGTTCTATAGCCAAAATAGGAATCACTTTCTTTCCCCATCTGAGCTGTAGAAATACTATCAGAGTGATCAGGACAGGATAATCGTTGGAATAGTTAAACGATTTATGTGTATATGTATATAAAACCCAATTCGCTAAATCAACCACAGTAGTTGACTTTCCTATCTTAAAAGATGATAAATTACACTACAATACGAGCAACGCTGCAGCATGTTAATACATTTTAGATGTTCTAAAAACATTTAAGTGGCCTTAAATCCAACATGCGTTTAGCCCCGATATGGTGGGTCGGCCCATCAGTAGATGAACCATCAATCCTCTCCAAATGCACTGTTTTTTTTTATTTGTTTATTGAAAGTTGAAACAGATTACAAGATGTTTTAATTTTACCGAAAATGTGACAAGAACATTAATTTTATAATATATATACAGTGATAATTGTAGTTAGTAAATTGCCGCGTTCCAATGACCGCTTCATGACTTGCAGCATTTCAAATTAATACCAAACTCTATACAAAAAAAATGTACATCTAACTTTCGCTAGCTGTCTAACCATTTGTACTAGATGTCAATTTGTTTTATATAGAATTCGATATTAATGTAACAGGTCTGCTAGTCATCTAGAGGTTGATGAAACGCTAGCAATGAGTTGTAAAGGGCGTCCCATAATTCATAATATAATAATATTTGAATTTTGCGCCATTTAATAGTACGGTGATGGCAACGGAAAAAAATATCACAATGTAACAACTGTCAGTTCGGGTTTAGTAAAAATGGAGCGCTATACGAAAGAACAACGCATTTTCATTGTTGAGCAATATTTTAAAAATAATGAAGCTTTTGTCGTTTTTCATTGGTTTCACTCGGGGATTCACTCATTCCGAAATCCAATGGAACAAGAAAACTGCTTCTGGGTGACTAGACTGGTGAAACGTCAAAAATTATCGTATGGCTACTTCCAGCTGGCCTGTATAAAATGCATAAAATGCACGTGTTTAAGTGCATCTTGAGTGGATTCTAACTTTAAATCGAGAAGCGAAATTCTCTCCTCAGAATCAACAGAAGAGTATTTTTTGCGCCAATGGAACGGTTTCAGAAGTGATTTTTTTATTTCCGGACGCTCCCTGACTCTTCCTTTTTGGGCAAAGGAGAACAACTTTTGTCAGCTTCAGTCCGCAATTTTCAAATAAAATATGGCCGTCATAGTGATTTAAAATAATCAACTGTGAAGAGAATAATTGAAAAATTCCGGGAGACTGGATCAATTAAAATAAATAAATAAATAGGTGGCGCAACAGGCGGTAGACACCCTAGGCCTAACTTCTCGCAACCATTCGTTTTGTGTGAGTTTCTATTTTTGGGACGAATTGAAGGGACCTACAATTTTATGCCGAGTCCGAACGGTTGAATTGAGAAGCTTTTTCAGGACAGTCATACTCTCGGATGTTTGTCAGACGTTCGCGATAGGTGGCGCAGTAGAAAAAACACTAAGATGTAATTTGTGTTTTTCCGGGGATCGAACCTGGGATCCCTCGCACAGTAGTCCAACACACTAACCTCTGCGCTACTGCGCCCACACTGGACTGGATCAATTAGTGATCTTAAACACTCTGGGTGTCCTGTTCCTGTCACAAGTCGTTCAACAGAAAACATCGAAGAAACAGTTCGCGAGAGTATTGCTGACAGTTCAGGAACATCAATTCGGCACCGTAGTCAAGAATTGGGCATTTCGAGAAGCTGTCTAAATCAAATTCTCACGAAAGACTTGAAACGTCATGCTTACAAAATTCAATTGACTCAAGAACTGAAGACTACTGACCATTCAATGCGAAGAGAGTTCGTTTAATGGATTTTAGAACAACAACAAGTGGATGCTGATTTTTCGAACAAAATCATCTTCAGTGATGAAGCTCATTTTCATCTTGATGGCTTGCGATTTAACGCTATTTGACTTTTTTCTTTGGGTTTTTTTTAAGTCAAATGTCAACGCAAACAAGCCCACGACCACCAACGCCTTGAAAGAGGAAATTTGGAGGTGTATTAATGAAATTCAGCCACATTTATGCGAAACGGTCATAAAAAATTTAAATAATCTATATATTCTATGAATCAATAAAAAATGTAAGCTTTCTAATTTAAAATTCGTATTTTCTATCAAAATTACATTTTGCGTGAATTACGAGACACCCTTTATTTTGTAAATTAGTTTTCCGGTAAATTTATAAAGAATTGAAACCTGAATATACTTATTTTCTCCTGGTCCATAGGCTGAAACTAAAGTTAGATTAAAATTTGTTGATGCTTTCATTTGCATTTTGTGTTTACAAAACGATCGACAAATAAATGTATCGTTGATGGGGCGTTTAAGAATGTGTTTGGAATATTTACGAATTATATTATGTACCTACAGAAATGTGTTTGTACTTTAAGTTACCGAATTGCGATCACGATTTTGTTCCATAATAATGATCCCATTAGATGAATATTATTCTAGCTGCCAGTATAAGCCCCACGAAAGGTCGATCTTTTTTCTAATCTATTGCCCGCAACAGATCGCACCAAAATATGCCTCACAAACTACGAAAAAAAAAATCCAATACCATACCATAAATAGCATACGCTTCGCTAAGATATCTACATATTGCGAAGTATTTGCAGGCAATGTCATAAAGGCGTTGTCCATCATAAAGCTGCTAACAGTCATGTACCTACATATTGCAACAAGCCTTTGTAAACACATTTACCTCACATGTAATTGTCCGTATACTTTGTGTATGCAAAACAATCAAACAGTAAAACCCGCACCGACTACACGAGGCGGCACAATAAGTAAAACCTCTCTTTATCTCAATTGTGAGATCTATTGCAATACAAAATCGATCAAGCGATGCCTCTCAGAAATACATATCAAAAGAGTGATGAAAAGTATCTATGCATCATATATCAGATTACATCATCGTATCCAATAGAACAAAAGACGGCCCAAACATACCACAGCAAGCACAATAAAAAAAACAACATTACTCTACATGTACGAGTACGAGTATCTATTAGATACATGGCTCATTCGCCATGTATTCATCATAGTTCAGGTGAACATTTCATCCGCCTTTATATGAAATATTGAGGAAGGTGCGCATTTTTTTCCGGCACCAAAATGCGGATGGACTGACGCTAACCCTTGCAAAATGCAAATTCGCGACAGCACTCCACCGCTGTGTGATTAATGGAGAAAGTTTCTACCAGGCAATTACTTAAATGGCGTTAGTTGAAAATAATCATCCGAAATCCAAGCCCACACGGTGCGTGAAGAACTGTAGGTAATAGCTTAATTAAAAGCCATCGGTTGAGGTAGGTCTAGCTCTGTCACTTGGCGGAAATGCCACATGCAGGTGGTGTCGTGACAGGTCTTCTTTTCGTTTTGGTAATCCAGCCAAATTCAAGTGAAGGTTTTTTTTGCTCTCTCGTTTCCTGTGTTACGTATCTGCAACAAATTGCAAACTGAATTCTCGAAATTAGCTCGATCGGTGCTCGTCGGCGGCACTCAATTCAACGTCCTGCTCATCGTGATTAAGTCTTACGCAAGAGCACACATACGACGAGTCGAATACTCGTATGTTGTTTCCTTTCACTTTTCTATAATGCAGCCGAGTCTCTTAGCATTGCAATCGCATCACAATCTCATCCTTCATCCGACAGATGTGCAAAAAGACTTTGTATCTATCATGGTTGGAACGAATAACTATAGCAATAGTGGTGGTAATTACCTAAAGTGATTAGCTGGGCATTCTATTTTCGACAAATTACTATGCATGTTGATGAATTTATTTAGTATTCATCTGAAGTGCAAGCGCGTGTTAAAGAAGCAAGTATCTGCTCTCACGTAGGTCATGGCAATGTGAACGATGGACATGTTTTGGAAACTTTTTTGATTGATATTCTCTTTGTTATACAATAAGTTTACATCAGTTGGTATGTGGATACCCCTCTAAATATATTGGTCGTGTGTCCGTGTCTCGTGTCAATATACCATAAGAAGGCGCTTTTAAGTGCGCCAATTACCAGAGCCGCTCGAGGAATGCCTTGCTGAATTTTTGTCTGCACGTCACACAACGCTGTACTTAAGTAATTATTCGTACACACATTTGATGTTAAATAACGCGATCGTGAGTTTTGTTGGGGGCACGTTATATTTGATTGACAAATAGTGGCGAATTGGCAAAGAATGTGAAATAGATTTAGTTAGTCAAATAAATAGATGTGATGATGATTAAGCAGGCTTAAGCGGGAAGCAGTTTTTATATAGAAAATGAGATTTAGGGAAACTCCGAAATATTCATGATTATTTGGCACTTCCAGATGAAACTAATGTAAGCGAAGACATCTAAAAGTGAACACGAATTGAATACAAAAAAAGATGTAAGTTTCTTTCTGCTGGGAGGAGCTCTAACCTATGCCGCGCCGCCGGCCGTTAAGGTGCCTATAACACAATGCTACAAGTCTTACAAGTGCCTATTGAGTTTTTCTAAAAGTGGTTTTATTTTTTACCTGTACCATAAGCATCTAGTACATAAGAAATAATCGTATCGTTCATAGCTTCCCAAGACTTAGCTTGACAGCTGTCATCAAAGTGATCCAATTATGGATTATTCGAGCACATAGGCACTTGCTTTACTTAACGAAGTCCCGATCCCTGAATAGTCTCTCCCTGAGGCACCGCAGCCTTGCATCCTCTGCGATTCCGGGCTTGTTGCTTCCAGTTGTCCAGAACAAGCGCTTTGGCACCCGCGATGGCTTGCTCTTAAAACGAAGGTTCGGTTTTCCTCGTGTTCGCGAATATGGTGGCTGGGATTCGAAGATTCTCTTAACTGAAGCATTATTGTCGTCCATTCGCTCGATGCGGCTTTTTGGACTAGATCCACATATTAGTACAGCTCATAGAGTTCCCGGCTGTATCTTCTTCTACATTCGCCCTCCTCGCACACATGAGCAAAAATCGCTGTGAAAGCTTTTATCACGGAATAAAAGCATAACCCAGAAGCTGAACAATGCGGCGGACAATTCGAATCTACTCCTCGTGAGATGCACGCACTCTAGAAAGCATGTGATATGCTTTTAAAGTTGCAGCGGTTATTTCAAAAAGCGCACGTCTCTGAATGGCTCCCGGAAATTACGCCAAAGGAATTTGCGGGCTACATGAAATTTGGACCCAATGAAAAATGGCCCAAACTAAGAATGAAAAATCACCCCAAAATTGGGGCTGTTTTTTATAATGAAAAATGATTCCAATTTCAAAATGGAAATAAGACCCAAAAAAAATTAAATAATCCCCAAATCTGACAGTAAACCCAAGCAGGGGGTTGCAGGGGGGCAGTATGCCCTCCCATACGTTTTCGTATGAAAGGGCCCAAAATATGAATTGTCACCCCAATTCACAGAATCTTACGCAATTTTCTGTTGTTGTTGCCTTTCATGTAAATTTGTGGGGTGATTTTTCATTTTCAGTTTGGGGCTAGATATTAAAGTTAAGAAACTGGCATAAATTTGGCTTAAGGTAGTGTCAAAAATGGTCGAAAATCCACTTAACCATTCAACCTGGGCGATGAAAGCCAAGACTTCCGTCCACCTGACCAAAATGAGGTAAGGATAGCAATATCCAAGCTGAAGTCCAACAAAGCTGCAGGACCGGACGGTTTATCGGCCGAGCTTTTTAAGGCAGCAGGGGATGACTTGGTAGAGAGCATACACCAACTCGTTTCTAAAATTTGGTCAGAGGAAAGTATGCCTGATGAATGGAGCCTCAGCATTGTTTGCCCGATCCATAAGAAAGGAGACCCTCTAAACTGCGCCAACTATAGAGGCATCAGTCTCCTTAACATCGCTTACAAAATTCTGTCTGCTGTACTGTGTGAATGCCTGAAACCATTTGTCAACGAACTGATTGGACCCTATCAGTGCGGTTTTAGGCCCGGTAAGTTCACAACTGATCAAATATTCACACTACGGCAGATCCTGGAGAAACCCCAAGAAGTCCAAATCGATACTTATCACCTATTTATCGATTTTATAGCCGCATATGACAGCATTTATAGGGACGAGCTATACAGAGCCATGTCTAGTTTTGGCATCCCTGCCAAACTTGTCAGATTGTGCAGAATGACGATGGAGAACGCTCGCTGCTCCGTAAAGGTCGGAAACAATCTCACCGAAAACTTTGATGTCAAAAAGGATTCAGACAAGGTGATGCGCTGCCATGTCTCTTTTTCAACATCATTCTTGAGAAAATTGTGCGAAACTCGCGAGCCAACACCAGGGGCACAATTTTCCAAAAGTCCGTGCAACTACTTGCATACGCTGACGACATCGACATCATTTGCAGAACACAGCGAGCTGTCACTGGTGCGTTTGCAAGTATCAGTACAGAGGCGGCAAAAATGGGTTTAGTGGTGAATGAGGGCAAAACGAAATATATGCTGTCAACAAGAAGGGACACACAACATCGACGAATCGGACAGAACGTCACGATAGACAGCTATAACTTTGAGGTAGTTCGGGACTTTGTCTACCTCGGCTCCGCTATTAATTCTGAAAATGACATCACATCAGAAATCAAACGAAGAATTACACTTGCCAACCGCTGTTATGGACGCAGAATCATGGACGTTGTCAAAAGCGGATGAAGATCTCCTTGGGCGCTTCGAACGCAAAATTCTTCGAGTGATTTTCAGTCGACTAAGATGGCTAGGACATGTAGAGCGAATGGACACCAACGCTCCGGCCCGAAGAGTCTTCGATTCCAACCCGGAGGGACAACGCAGTAGAGGAAGACCTCGCCTTAGGTGGCGCGCACAAGTGGTAGGGGACCTCAACCAACTTGGAGTGCGCAACTGGAGGCAGTTAGCCAAAGATCGTGCTAACTGGAGAGGCGTGTTGGTTGAGGCCCAGGTCCACCCCGGACTGTAGCGCCATCTAAGTAAGTAAGTTCAATATTTTTCACCAATTGTTGATTTATTGAAAAGAGTAAACCTTTTGATTAATTATGAAAAATTATTTCATCCAAATGACTACCTCGGGTGGCTTGGCAGGTAATCGTGTCAACCGAATTTTCCAATACATTTTCGATGGTTTTCTATTTCACGAACAACATGACAATTCTGTTCTTGAGTGCCTGAATCGTCTTTTTATTGTCATTGTAGAACGAATATAGAGAATATGTTCGAACTTTCTTCCCAAAACTACTGCAGTTGGTTCATTATTTCGACTGAAATTTCTGTTGAAAATTTCGCACTGTTTCGACAACACAGCATTAACTTGGCCCCTAGCAAGTAACTACAATATTTTTCAACGTTGGTTGTTCAAGCATGAATCGATGCATTTCTGTCACTTTTTTTAACGCAATAGAGCTGTCAGTGTCAAAATATGGTTCAAAAAGAAACTAATAGATGGCGGCCCACACTTACAACCATGAATCGATGCATTTCTGTCACTTTTTTTAACGCAATAGAGCTGTCAGTGTCAAAATAATATATGGTTCAAAAAGAAACTAATAGATGGCCCACACTTCACAATGAATATGCATATTGGCGTAAAACAGATTACCTCGGCTTAATTATTATGCATATGGTTTTAAAACCGCGTTTATATGTTCTAGAAGTACATTTCTAAATAGTATTCAGAAGCAAAATTTGAGTCTATACCCTGTACATTTTTTATTTTGACTTAAAGTACTTTAGTTATGGATAAAGTGTAGAAAATATATCCAAGAGTTAGGTCATTTCTGCTAAATTGCTCTACTTAAATAGGTTAATTGCGCCCCTCGAAAAAAAAAACCAATAGCTCTCCTCTTGAGATTTTTAATTTTTGACCAACTGCAACTTTTGTTCCCAAGGGGGTTCTTAGAGTCAGTCCTTTATATTATTAGTTTAGCATATTTTATTGCGCGAAATTAAATTATAATCTTGAAGAAGGTAATTGAAGTAGATACCCGGATTTCTACCGACCTATTTCTAAAATATATCCGTTGCTGTCCGTTTAAATATCTTCGAGTAGGTACATATCAAATTAGATTTCAATAGTAACTTAATTTTATAAGCTTAACAATTATCGAAATTAATTTGTCTGACGTTTCTATAAGCACCCTGTTTTCACAGCACAAATTTTGTTATACCCTACCTTCTGAGTTTTTTTTAGTGTTGGAAGATTTCATCATCTCCTACATTAGAGAGGTTAAATAACAAAAATGGTTTATTTAAGCTGTTTTCTTTAAATTGTTTTCTAATGTCTTTTTTAACTTATCAGTAGGCATCTGATTTTACTTAACCTCTTCACCCAAGAAAACCATATAAAACTCAGCAAATCAGGCAGGCACTGTGATTTTTAACGGTCGGTGGCTTTTCTAAGAAGCTCATTCACCTCCGCATCTAAATTGACGATTAAAATGCCGCCAAATAATATGTTTATTTTTTTATTGTTTCCAAAGTAGGCCCAGGGTTCAGCCTAAATTTTTCTATTTTTCGGCTTTCCCTTTTCCCGAATGTATTCCCAACTTGACCTACCTCAAATCCAAATAAACAAATATAATTGTACTTGTTGCATCTAGGTCACTTGGACCAGTCCCTTTCAGCAGAAAATAACCACAGCACCCTATCTTGGCCTTAAAATAGCAATGTACTCACTCACATACTGCCTTCCCACGTCCCATTCTATAATGAAATGTGAGTCAACAAAAAGGTCAGCTTTTGTGTTTATTTAATTTCGCCCAACAATAACCCCTCACCCAAATGGCAGCCAATGTTCAATAGATTCGCCCCTCCAAAGCAAATCGTTTTTCGACACATTCCAACTCAAATTTATTGATCAACGCGATCGATCAACCCACCCACGATAGCTAATCAAATTCGTCATGGCTGACAGGAAGTGGGTTAGGTCATCCATTAGACAAAATTAAATTTCAAACAAAATTCCCAATCAACTGTCTAAGCCCTCATCATCCACTTATTCATTTCAGAAAATGTCGGTGCTACGTACATTGGTGTTGCTGGCGCTCGGCGCCACGATGACTTTGGCTCAACGTCGGCTGGCTCTGCCTGATCCTCGAAGCTGTGCTAATCGTAAGGACGGATTATTTGCTTGATTGGATTTAATTTATTATAACTTCTCCATTTAGGTGTCCGTCATGCTACATACCGTGATGCTCGTGGTGTAGCGCATTCGTACTTCTTCAGTTGGGAGCATGCGCCCACTCGCAGTCTCGAAGTAGATTGGTTGGATGCAAGAAACATTTGCCGCCGCCATTGTATGGACGCTGTATCACTGGAGACTCCACAAGAGAACGAATTCATTAAGCAACGCATCGCTCGTGGAAATGTCCGTTACATATGGACATCGGGCCGTAAGTGTAATTTCGCCGGCTGTGATCGTCCAGACTTGCAGCCTCCAAATGAGAACGGTTGGTTCTGGTCTGGATCTGGGGCCAAAATTGGACCAACCAGTCAGCGCAACACTGGTGATTGGTCTGCCACCGGTGGATACCAACAACCGCAACCAGACAACAGGGAAGCCGCCCAGGGCAACGACGAGTCGTGCTTGTCCATTTTGAACAACTTCTATAACGATGGCCTGAAGTGGCACGATGTTGCTTGCCATCATTTGAAGCCATTTGTCTGTGAGGATTCTGAGGAACTTTTGAACTTTGTCCGCTCACGTAATCCAGGAGCTCGCCTTTAAATTTGATGTTGGCTAACTTATTTTGTATAATGTGTGCTGTATACACCTGTGGAAAAATTCGAGGAAATTTATATTATATATAAATTCATACTTTTTTCGTTCTACAATTCCATTAAGTAATATACCAGAAAAAAAAATAAAGTAAAATTATTTAAAACAAAAATAAATGAAATTCGAAACCAATTGGTATTTTGGAGCATTTAAAAAAAAAATTAATTAAAGGGAGACAACTTAACGCAGTATTTATGTACTTATATTCAAAATTTATTTTCGTCACAAAAAAGGAGGAAAACCATCCAGCGAGATATTAACGGATTTATTTATAATTTTTTTTTTTTTCTGTTCTCATAATATTCCTTGTTTTTATTATTTTTATGTTTTATGTAATAAATAGATTTATTTAAAAAATAATATATATATTCATAGTAAGTCATTCGCGGGTTGGCCATGGTGTAGTGGTTAAAGTCATTGCGAATGTTATTGGCCTGCATTCAGGCACGTAGCCAGGGGGGGGGCTTGAGGGGCTGAAGCCCCCCCCGAAAGTGTTTAACAAAAGACAAAAACTATAATGTTCTAACTGATAGCTTTACTTTTTTTTTTTTGAATACTTTTTCCGGGAAAGGTGGACCTATGACGCTTTAACAGCGCCCCGAGATGCTTGCTTGAGATGTCTGTTAGTTCCAAATTTTGCTTGTCCTGTAACAAAAGGAGTTTTGGAAAGTTTATGCCGTCGCGGTTGTCAAGTGTACTGTATGCTCATGAGCATTAGCAACCTGTCTTGTGGGGCGCCCAAAAGTTGAATTTCGAGGGACAACGTCTTTGAGTTCTTCGGAACATCTACCATGGAAGTACCTCTACCTGTGTCTTCTGTGCTCCAAGGGTTGTAGATTCGATGTGAGTGAAGGGTCTCCAATAAGTCGAACTGGTCGTCTCTGTATGCTGTCAAGTAGGTTAAGTGAATGTTTTGGGGCCGAGCTCCATATATGGGAGCAATATTCCAAGCCTGGTCTAACCTGTGCTTTGTACAGTAGGAGAAGTTGCTTGGGGCTAATGTACCTCTTTGCTCTAAATAGGTAGTTCAACTTAGCGGACGCCGATCGTGCGATATAGGATATGTGATCCTGCCATGTGATTCCTGCAATTCGCAATTACCTAAATGTAGTTAGTGAAATTGCTTATTTCTTCCGCAACCTTTCAAATGCATATTATGTAACTTTCAAAACTGTCATAAAAAAACACGCACCAGAGAGCCGAAAAACTTGACTTCTGCGCCTTTGTGAAACAAAATTCATTGAAAGGCATGACAGTATTAATTCCTTTGTAGTGCTCTTCATATGCATCTCAATAAGTATTGAAAAAATAACGAGCAGAACGTGGGTGATGTCTTCGAAAGTATCAACACTTTTGACAGCCGTCCAAAAAAAGTCATTGCCTAGTATAGTAATCCTCATTGTATACGAAAAACTATTCAGTTTAGCGCTGCCCTTATCAGTTTCCCTACAGAACAAATCCTTAGATTTCGTTTCTGCAATCGACCGCACAAAAGAAGTTCTGAATTCTCTTAAGGACATCAGAGAAAATGCCGAAAATTTTTTCAGAGAGGCTTTTCAATCCGCATTCTAACTTGCCGAGGACTTTTTTGAAGAACTTCATTGAAACAAACAACGCGTTCCAATCCAGAAACTTCTCCTTCTGAATCCTATTTTAGAGTGCCGATACTGATTTCTTACATAGATTCGTAAATACAAAATCTTACGGACAGATTCATGGTCAACGAATACGTTTTACCATCGTTTCAAGCTCTTCTCCCAGATTTTGCTGCAGTTGAGCCTCAGCGAAAAGTTGGAAAAGTTAACACTTTACTTTGATAATGCAATTTCGTTATCAGCTGTGAAAGCTGAGTACATTCTATTGTGCGAAAAAAAATCGTCGAGTGACCCTTCTACCGAAGTTTTGAAATTGCTTGATTATGTGACAAGACTTAGGTACTTTAGACTTATAAATTTCTGGCTTACGGTTTTAGCAATGCTTCCAGTAACCACAGCTAGTTTTGAAAGAACCCTTTCAGCTATGAAGCTAGACCTACGGTGTCTGTGGCGACTAATTTATCATCAACATAATACTGACGACATGGGGCGCTTAAGATGCTAAAGAGATTTTTAATGCATCTGGTTTCGGCGCGACATATTCGGCAGCTGCAATCTTATCCGATCTCATTCTGACCAGACACCAGACGTGTTCTCTAATTAATATCTATTTTTGTAAATTTCCTTTTGTTAATGTTTAATGTTAATTTTTAAATAAACGAGTGTGGCGAACAACAAACGAACTCAGCAACATTCTCCCTGGACACAGCCACAACAGTCGACAACTTCTACACTGCCTAACCATCTTGTTTGCAGCTGTCACTTGGACCTCTCTCTTCTTTCTTGACAGTGACAGCGAGTAGACGTCAGTAATTTAACACGTGTAATAAGATCAATTTTTTTATAACCAATACGAGTTTTGTTAATTAAATTTCATTTGCCAATCGTTCCACTGACGTTTCACACTTTTGTGTAGTAGCGCACAACCAAAGCTACATGTCTACCGCCTGTAGCGCCACCTATTTATTTTTTATTAGCTATGAAAAAGATTGAAACAATGTCCCGAAGCGTTATGGAGAATGCAAAGTTAAGTTTACTTGCTATGATATCTGTTCATTCGGATATTATTGTGAATCCAGAGATAAGGTGATTGATCTCATATCAAAAAAAAAATCAAGACATCTTCTGCTTTGAAAAAATTCGACTAATAGGAATCAATGAATTGGAATATACATAGTTTTTTTTGTTTTGTAAGACTTGGAAGCAAGCCCCCCCCGAACCAAAATCCTGGCTACGGCCCTGCCTGCATTACCTTTTTGACAACAAGCGGATGAACGAATTCTATGGATAATGTTGTGAGTGAAGATAGAAAAAAAATTGGCGCAACAGGTCCTTAGGAAGGACCCTATGCCAAGCCTCTCACAACCATTTGTTTGTAGATGGAGATAACATCTGAATATTATGGTCTGCTCAAAACAAACGCGAAACTGCGAAAGTGGGAGCAAATTTCGCGCGGGAAACGGTGGGATATACCGTTTGTTTATTTCCGGCTTTCGCGTTGGTTTGAGCAGAAATTTATACGGACCATTTGAACATTCAGATCGTGAACACAAACGTTTAGGAACGCAGAAGTAAGCGAGGTAAATGCATTCACCGAGTAAGGCCTTCATCTATGTACTAGTTCCAGTGGTCCCAATAGAGCGACTGGTGGGAGATAAGGGTATAGTCGAAACCACTGTAGCTTGTGGTATGATGATGCCCTTAATAAAAACAAAACATTGCAAAACAAGTGCAATGAGGAATAAATCGCACCTGATAATTGAAAGAAAGCAAGGTCATAGGTACAGAAAAAAGATGGCCTACCCAGTATCCCAGCGCAAGGTGATCGAAGAGTATCGCGATCGAAAAAAAAACATCCGGAGAGACTCATCGATCGCGAAACTTTTAAATTTTCTTGATGTGGGAAACTACGTAAGCCACCTTTTTCCTGTGCAGGACTTTTTTCTTCTTTTTTAAGACCAGAATGCATGTTCTATAAAACAACGAATTCAACTTAGCCACCGAAAGACAGAGGGAATCAAAAATGTGCCTAAGGAGGCATCCTGTAGGGATAGGGAGATACATAGTAGTAGGGCAAGAACGGAAATCACGTCCAACCAGTTGCACCACCCATTGCATTACAGTTTATAGAAAACGTTGTCTTAGCTGTAAGAAGCTTATAAAAGAATACTTCGATTTCGACCGTCTTCGCTTTTGCATATTCCCAAATGCGAACTGTGCTTTCGAGTTTTTTTCCAATTAGACTTCCAATTTTCCATTTGTTTTCCCACAAGTTTGACAGCTTTTTCACGTCACAAGAATTTAGTGATCATTTAAAATCCGTCACCTTAATACCTATCGCTTTTGAATGGATCGAATCGCTTTTGGAAATACAAAAATACCAATCCACAGGCACGTAGCCAGGGGGGGGGCTTGAGGGGCTGAAGCCCCCCCGAAAGTCTAAACAAGAAACTAAAATTTTCTAAAGCCCAATTTAAGACTACCATTTCAGTTTCAGTTTTAGTTGAGTTATCAGTTAAGCTTGTTACAGCCGATTTCTTCACAAAGTACTAGCGCTAGTACCGGTATTAGACCAAAAGTTGCTACTCAAATACCTAGGTATGAGGTCATTTCTTCACGAAGTACTAAGCTGAATTTGTACCGAGTATTAGTCAGTACCCGGTATTAGCTAGACCCTCAAAATCGGCAGTCTAACGTCGTTAGTATCTGAATTAGATTAATTTCATTGCTTTTGCTCTTGCCTATTTTTGTCAAAAAGTAAAAACATCGTAGGTTTAAGTCTAATGAAGATGATTAGAAAATGTATTTCATTTTCGATAGGGATAATTGGTTCAATAATTTCGATGACGACACTGAGAATGAGAATGGTGAAGAAGGGGTGGCAACTCGTTGATCTGAGCGGCGCATCTGCCATATTATGCTACAATGGAATACAGTTAATACTTAGAACGATGTGGATTTTTTCGGCGATTTCAGTTGTCCAGAGTAACGTTTTTTTACGTTCGAACGTGGACGAATTGCAGTACGGTTAACATATTTTATATACTTTCAGTTTTAGTCGGTAATCGTTTTTATTCACGATTTTACCAGTAATCGTTAGATATTGCCTGAGCAGCAATTGCTGATCAGATCACTCTATGATTCATGACAAGTGGATCGATTCGATGTAAATAGTGGTTGCCGACGTCATTTGCGTACCAGCCGCTAGTGTATGTCGCACACTGCCAAAAGTATGATGTCACCGTTATGACATTTCAGTCAAAAATGGGTACTAGACCAGTTTTTAGACGTATTAGTCGTAGTACGGTTGATAAATTTAGCTCCGGTACTAGCAATGTGAAGAAATACACAAGTACTAAGTTCTCGTTAGTACCGAGTATCAGAGCTAGTACCAGGTCTAGCTAGACCGGATACTAGTAGTCATGTGAAGAAATCGGCCGTTAAATTGATGACTAAATGCAAAAATGAAAGCGTTTAATTAAAACTAAAACTGAGACTAAAACTAATGGAATTCCCATAAGATTTCAGAAGTTTTAGTAGATAAATCTTCTAACCTTCGGCTAATCACGAGTAAATTGAAAGCTCAACTGAATACTAGACTGATGTCTAAATACACTGCAAACCATCAGTTTAACTGAAAGCTTAACTGATAACTCAACTAAAACTGAAACTGAAATGATTGTCAAAATAGGGCTTTAAGCCCTAAATTCAAATCTATAAAAATAATACTATCCCGGTAGGTAGTATTCAAATGCTAGGTATGAACATTGTACACTGTGCAAGCCATATCTTTGACCTGGTTCTGCCAAGTCAACTCCTGCAATTCGCACTTGCCTTTGTGTAGTTTGGCGTATTTTTTGGGGAAGTGAGTATAACAAAACCAAAAGAGAGTAGAAAAGTTTTGCATGGAAAAGTAAAAGTAGCCTAGCTTTAGATTCTAAAAAAAATACGCCTGTTAGTGAAATTTCTTCCGCAACTGTTCAAATGCATTATATTATAACTTTCAAAAATGTCATTACAAAGCACGCACCAAAGAGCTAAAAAACTCGACTTCAACGCCTTTGTGAAACAAGATTCATTGAAAATACATCTGAATAAGTCTTGAAAAAATAACGAGCAGAACGATGTCTTCGAAAGCATCAACACTTTTGGCAGCGCCAGCGGTCCAAAAAAGTAGAGACTTTTCAATCCGCATCCCAACTTGCAGATCACTTGTTTGAAGTTAAATTAAGAGCTCCAAGAACTTCATTGCGCGTTCCAATCCAGAAACCTTTCTACTGAAGCCTATTTTGAAGTGTCTACAAATACGATATACTGATTCCTTGCATTACATAAACTCGTTAATACAAAATCTTACGGACAGATTCATGGTCAACGATGACGTTCTACCATCGTTTCAAGCTCTTCTCCCAGGTTTTGCTACAGTTGAGCGAGTGAACGAAATGGAAAAGCTAACAGGCTAACCCGTTACTTTGATAATGCAATTTCTTGCTTACGGTTTTAGCAACGCTTCCAGTGACCACAGCTAGTGTTGAAAAACCCTTTTAGCTATGAAAAGGATTAAAACAATGTCCCGAAGCGTTATAGAGAATGCAAGGTTAAGGTAACTTGCTATGATATCTGTTCATTCGGATGTTATTGTGGATCTAAATAAGGTGATTGATCTCATGTTAAAAAAAAATCAAGAAGTCTTCTGCTTCAAAAAATGTGTGTAAAATAATTATTTAAGTATGTTCGTTTAAGTACATACGATTTAAAAACTAATACGAATCAATGAATTGGAATATTCTTAGATTTTTGTTTTATAAGATTTGGATCATACATCAATTCACTCTCAGGTCAGGTACCTACTCTATGTACGAAGATATGGATTTAGGCCAAAAATCGAAAATAAGTCGATTTAATAGCCGCACCCACATCGCGCGAATATGAAGTTATGTTCAAGCCAAGATATTTACGGAACCCATCCCCCTGGTTCGACTATAAAAAAAATTGAACCTCCTTTTCAAAGGTTAAGTCACTGTGAATGCCAGAACAATATGCAGTGCATTGTGGAGGATGGAGGACTGCAGTGTCTCAAAAAAAGGTTTGTTAGGGATCGGAAGTGATTGGGTTAGAAGTAGTAGGTTTATAGTGTTCTGTCTTCTGTTCCTCAAGTTACAGAAATTTAGGCAGTGACAGTGAGAGAGAGAGAGAGAGAGGTGTATCCTCGTTCGTGTTCGTTTTCGTTCCCCACAGAAAATAGTCAAGCGGCATTAAATCGCATGATCTTGGAAACCAATTCACGGGGCCGCAACGTGAAACTATGCGGTTACCAAACGTTTCCTTCACTAAATCAATTGTGATGTGATGTGGCACGAGCTGTGTGACATGTTGCGCCGTCTAGTTGAAACCACATCATGGTTGTTCAATTGATAAACGAAAAAGTCAGTAATCATGGCTCTATGGCGGTCACCATTGACTGTAACGTTCTGGCCAGCATCGTTTTTAAAGAAGTACGAATCAATTATTCTACCAACCTATAAAGCACACCAAACAGTCAGTTTTTGTGAATGTAACGGTGTCTCAACACTTGAGGATTATCATCGCTCCAACTACGGCAGTTTTGTTTATTGACGTATCCATTCAACCAAATGTGAGACGATTATGTTGACCGTAAAATGGACGTAAATGAATGTAGTGCGCGATACGTATTTCGAACAGAACCATGATTTTCAAAATAAATTTGAACAACTTGGAAGCGTTGTTCAGGCGTCAGTCTATATTGTCATGTTGAAATGAGAAACCAAACTAAAAAACGAGTAAGTGTTATCATCGGCCTGACCGATGCTTTGATACCTCCACTGTATGTACTGTTCAGGTACAAGCATGTGTCTAATATTGGTTTTGTATGGGAGGTACCAGAACTACTTGACCGACATAGCCCATTTTCAATACCAACCTGAAGACGGTAAAAATAAATCCTTCGCCTAGGTCAATTCGTTTGAACGCTATCGTCCTTTGAATAGACAGACAGACGGAAATGGCTAAATCGATTTAGAATGTGATCCTGATTCAGAATATTATATACTTTATGGCGTCTCCGGTGACTCCTTCTTGGCGTTACAAATGTAATGGCAAAGTGAATATACCTTCCTGGGGAGGGTATAAAAATCACTTGACAGCAAACAAAATGGCCGCCAGTTAAAATAATTTTATCAACTTAAAAAAACGTTCAATCCAATCGGTTGGATTTTGGATACCTAAGTTGCAAAGTCAACGAATATAACTTCAAGTGATCTGGGGCCAGAAAATATAAAATGAAAACGATCGACGATATCGTTTCGACAATAGCAGTCTCTGTCTATTGCCACAGATATTATAGAGACAGGGGGGTTAAAAGCGTTTTAAAAGCGATAATTTGATTTCGACCGTCTTTGCTTTTGCTTATTCTCAAATGCGAACAGTTCTATCCAGTTTTTTCCAATTAGACTTCCAATTTTCCATTTATTTTCCCAAAAGTTTGACAGCTTTTTCTCGTCACAAGAATTTAGTTAATTTATTTATTTATTATAATACAAATCCGCCATGAAAAGCGATCCGCTGCGCATTTGGGAATAAGCCCCCAGGTTTAGTGAAAACGAAAGCGTTTTTTGTTTCGTATTTTACAGAATCCCACCCCAGGTAACGATGGATCTTGAATGCTAATAATTCAGGTGGCAAAAGGATTAAACACTATACAAGTGGACTACACAATTTGTAACGAATTTGTTGCAAATTTGTTCAGTGTTTTTCAATTCAATTTAATTGCAATTCAACAGTATTTGTTGTTGTTATTGTACAAGGTGGCGCAAAAATAACATTCCGATGTTTTTTGGCTGTAATTTATAAAAAGAAGAAAAACGTTGATTCTTCTTGTGGATTATTTTTATTTGGTCTTTTAATTTTTTTTACATCAAGTCGAGAATATGATGTCATGTAAATGGCCGCCGCCACAGTTGATTGTCATTTAAGCCCTTTTTATGGCATTTTCCATCACTTTGGCCAAACTTCCGGCGATAGGTCCTCACATTCTTGACGGATATTGTCTTTAAGAGCTGCAAGAGTCTGAGGCATGTTGACATAAACCCGCGACTTCAAAAAGCCCCACAAAAGAAGTCTGGAGCGGTCAAATCAGGCGATCTTGCTGGCCAGTGCAAATCGCCAAAACGGGAGATTAGGCGCCCGGGAAATGCATCCTTCAGCATATCGGTTGTGGCACGTGCAGTGTGTGCCGTTGCACCGTCCTGTGGAACTACATGTTTTCCAATCCCAATTCATCAAGTTGCGGCAAAAAGAACTCGTTGATCATTGCTCTGTAGCGCTGTAGTCGTCTGGTCGATGTCGACTGCGCTTCCATGACATCTTCGGCTACAGCAGCAATATTCTCCGCAGAACGGCTACTTCGGGGTCTGCCACGCCTGGCCCTGGCAGCATCTCGTGTTGTGCCAGTCTCTTCGAGGCGAGCGGCTAAACGTCGCAGTGTTTCACCAGTAGGCGTTGGACGGCTAGGAAATCTGCGACGAAACTCACGTTGTGCCAAAGTCACCGACCGATTATTGCTCAATTAATTAGTCACCAATATTCCGCGTTCTGGAGCAGTGTAGCGTAACATTGTTTATTAACGTGTATTTCACATGTGTTTACTACACAATTGTCAAAACAGAACTGACATTAGGGGCCAATCGCAAAATGTATAGCATTTTCTGATAGGAGGATTACTTTTGCGCCACCTTGTATATAGGCATATACGAATATATGCACAATTTATTGGAAATTGCGAAAAGTAATTTTTAGGTAGGACATACTTGCGTATTGTCAATTGTCATTATCGATAGACAGTATTTATCAGGTAACATATGCCCCTATTATGGAACACAACTAAGTTGAGTTGAGTTGTCTTCAATTCAAGCCAACTTTCACACAACCCCAACTAACTAACAACTTATAGACAACCACCGCCATATTTGTTGTGTTTTGACAGACAACTTTACTATCAAGGTTGTGTATAACAATACGGACAATACCTAATTTTGAATGACATAAAACCAAGAGACAACTCAACTGTAGTTGTAGTTGTCTTACATAATAGGGGCAATAAAATGAAATATAAAATAGGGGCTAGGGCCCAAAAAATAAATCGAAATCTGGCGCTGCTTACTTGCCATATGAGCCAATTAGTTTGCTCCTCTAATTGTTCAACCAAAGATAAATGAATAACAAACACAGATTGCTTTATTTTTATAAACATTTATTATCATCATCTATATTAAATCCGTATATAAAGTCGAACTCCACTGTCATATAACTCACACATATAAATGTTACATTTATTTTCCGATTTACTTTGTTTTTCTATTATAACCATATCAAAATGAAAAATGCGAATAAAATATTATTTAAGAAAAAAACACAACATCTATAGCTTTAAAAAGACGCTTACATAAGTTAGTAATTTTTTCTTGTTTCTTTTGATTTTCCGTTCTCCCATGGAATCATTTTGATAAGCAACATTTTCTTTATTTGTACGTATATTCGAATTACATTTATATAAAGTGTTATAAAAAAAAATGTTAATAATAATGATTTCTTTGAGAAATTGAAATAAATCTTTCATAGCCTTATTACTAAAAAAAATATATACACAATAGATTAACTTTTTCGTTTGTTAAATGGAAGAAGATATAAAAAAAATAATTAGAATAGAATATATGACTTATGTGACTAGGTTGTGTAATAATAAATACATTTTGTACGAAGCAACATAACAAAATAAATTAAATTTTCATTTCTTGAGCTTTTTTTTGTATCAAATGGACCACAGTTCGAAGAAGAAGGCAAAACGGAAGAAAAAAAAATACATATACAAAATGAGCCAGGAACACCATCAATGACCAGCTATATTCTTAAGTAGAAACTAATATTCACTTCTTCTATTCGTATATTCATATATTCATATAAAATGCCTACAATATATCTACATAAATATTATATGTAATTGTGTTATAACCTAGAGATTTAAATAAATGTATATATGATATATAATTTAATGTAAACAAAACGAAAAAAAAAATGCAAAAGGTGCGACAATTTAAAGCTTTACAAAAGAAAATATTAAGTAAATATTTTGTTTAAAACAACAAAAAGAAAAATAAGAAAAATATGTTTAAACAAAAACAAACCCACGTAAATACCGTTTATAACGAAACTATTATTGTTATATATTCTAAGTAGGTTCATGTCTATAATCTGAATACCATTATATTGCTCTACGAGACGGTTAATCTTGTTTCCAAACCTTTTTCTTTTTCAACTGTTATACATTGAAGTCATTTACGTTTAAATTTAAACTACAATACAAATATTATACTCGTATATGTACGATATTGGAGGAGTTCTGGGAGAGATTTGTTTTTATTTTTGTTGACTTTGTTTTTTGGAACTGGCAAGGGGGTAGTGGATGTGGTTGGATGTTGGTTCTATATTTTATCAAACGCTGAAAACCCAAAACCTATAAAAACAAAACAATATTCAATCATGCAACAAAACAAAACAATTTTTTTTTCTATTATCTCATCAAGCATAATAAAGGGTTAATCACATGTCATGCATTTCAGATCAAAGGGTGGGTGGTTATAAGGGGAACGGGAATTAGTCTTTGTTAGTAGAGGACGCTTGTGCGTTTTGGTTTTTTTTTTTTAATACTCATCATTAATCGCTTGTTAGACTAATACTTGATTAGGAAATAGTGATTTGTTTTAAGCAGTACTTGAGTTATTAGCTGCGCCACTAATTGCATTGAATAAAGCCATGCTGTTGCGGTTCTGCGTACTATTATCGTCCAACGGTGTAAAGGACTCGTCAAGTAGCTCACTCAGTGCGGAACAGAGTTTTTGGTAGTTGTCCTTCAAAGCTGAATGGTATTCAACTTGGTCGTTGCTAATCATGCGAGCATTCAATTGAAGAGCGGTATTGCAAACGCTTATAAAGTCCCTGAAATGTAGAAAAACCAAAAGTATTGTCGAACTACCATTACAATTCTATGTCGTCACACCTGAATACATCTTTTAAATCTTCAACACGATCAATTTGGAAATTATCGGCAATTTTAGGATCCAAGAATGCCGATGCGTAAGCCAATGGTCCAGCATTGACTGTGACTGCAACACTGCCCTGCAAGCGCAATTGAAGTTTCTTAACGTCAGCCGGTGGCAGGATGACTTCTTCCAACTCGGAAACCTTAGTTTGCATCTCATCAATGGCAACTTCGATCGGACTGAGCTCGATTATTTGCCGATCTTTGATGGGAATTCGCTTGAGCACATAGGGAAAAGAGTAGGTAGCTGAAAGAAAGCGATTGTTATATTCAAAATCACTTTCATGTCTAATAACCTTACTTGTTATGATCGTTTTTCTCTTCCATTGATCTTCGACGTTGCCTCGAGCACCACCAGTTTTTGTGAAAGGAGTCTCATACATAAACGTATCAACGTCGTGATTCTGTTCGAATTCATTAAGACGATTATCCAGCTCGTCTTTGCAAAAGTATGGAATGACGTGAGTTACTTGCACGTAGGCCAGCTTTGAATCCAATTCATTTACGTCGACCTAGATTAGAAACGTAATATAAAAACTCAAAAATAATGTGTAATTAAAAAGAGAACAAAAAACAAATCGCCCCCGGGTGGGCTCGAACCACCAACCTTTCGGTTAACAGCCGAACGCGCTAGCCAATTGCGCCACGGAGGCCATGACACAGTTGGGAAGGAATTTTATTGTTGAATACCACCACAAAAACAGTTACTACAACGAATTACACTACAAATACACTCGTTACAGTACTAGTCAACTAAGCCTTAAGAGCATAATGCGAGAGAAGTATGTTCAGCAGTACCACTGGCCTCTCCACAGGCAAAGCAGACGCAGAGTAGTACAGTACTGCTACAACTATTTCATCAGTAGACAACCATCACATCTGATCTAGTTACCGAATGTAACTCCAGTTTTCGGGATAAGAAGTAGTGATTAGGATTGCGTTAATATAGGAGTTGAACACTATAACATGGTGTCCAGACTCTCTTTAGAAATACTGACTAGCCCATTGGCAGAGCTACACGTGCAGTGTAGTCAACGCAAAAGTGCACAAACATGTCAACTTACCGGTGAAGAGTCCATAATCATTTTGACCACCTCAGCACCAAACTTGTCCTTATACTGTTTGTACAGTCGTTCAGAGATCTCACTCAAGGAAGTTAACTTTGGTTCTTTGTAGACAAACTCCACAGCATGATCCTCTTCAAAGTACATCTAGAAGAAAAACAAATAGAAAACTTACCATTTGAACTTCGAAATCTATAAAAAAAAAATATTTTCCCAAACCTGTCCATAGAACACCACTCTGTAGAATCTGCCAAGCATTCTCTTGCCAGACCGATTAACCTCAACCACCTTGTTGTACGACTGCGTCAAATGTTCATACGAATGTGCCAGCGCTACATAGTCCCGTCGCTTCTCATAAATCGGCAAAATCAATTTATACAACTCGCCCAAGCATTCGAAACGCTCGGCTCTATCCAGATAGTCAGCGCATTCTTTCAACTGATCCAGCAACATTTGCTCAGTATACTGCGAGTCCTGTGCGCCAGAATCTAGTTTCAATCCTTTCTCGTCTCGCGGAATATTCCTCGAGATGGCAGTGAATGCAGCCGCACCCCAATTCATAGTGCCGTATCCCCGAAGTTTCAAGTATTCCGACATCAGGGCGGCGATGTGCATATGACAGCATGCTGCCTCAGAGATATTACCGTTCTGCTCGTGATTCCGAGCCATTGTGATGAGCCAGGTGTGACGCAGCTCCGGAGTAGATGCATACGAATTGGCCAGAGACAATTGTAGTTCCAACAGCCGCTCCGGATCCATATGATGAGCCTGCATCTGTGCTGTGGCCATTAGAACCGTTCTTACGCGTCGCGTGAGATCTTTCACCTCGACAGGGAATCCAGTTCCCTTCATTGCCTTGTCACTGTTCGCGTAACTGTTGATCAGCGAGAGAGATTCTTGAAATCTTGCATTGTTCAGTCCGATTACGTTGCCAATCATCTGCGAGACAGATATTATCACTTGTAGATGGACCCGCGTCAGTCCCTTCCTTCCACTGAACTCAAAGTTACTCCGCATGAGCAGATACAGCACGGCACATGATTCATGACGAATGGTTACCAATCGACTATCGCATGCTTTCAGCAGTTCATACACCATCTGTCCACAGAGTAGAGCATTGCCCTTAAAGAGCGCTGGAGAGAAATTATTAATAAACGCCCGCAACGCTGCGAATACGTGCTTGGAGAGATTCTCAGACTGACCCAGCTGGAGATAGCGCAAATATACACGAGCCAACTTCGGTAGCACACAACTATCAATCAGCTTATCCCGAAACTGGATCGAATACAATCCCATGCAGTCGAGAATAATCATCCCCACTTCGGTAGCGAAATTTGATTCATACAACGCCAACTGGCTGCGCACCGTCTCGTCTATGAGATTCTCCCGGTTCTGGGTTAGATTCAGAGTGCCGGTTTCATGAACATTCCCATTCTCCATATTCGGCGGAACCATTCGAGCGGGCAAAGTACTGGCTTTGATCAGGCGACTGTGCTTCGCTGAGTCCTCGTTAAGGATGAGATTTTTCTTTCCCACATAGCGGAAATGGACTAGACACAGATCCAGGATGGTGAGAAATGAAACAATTTCTGTTTCAGTGCAATTCTGCCACCACCCAATCATCTGATCCTGGGCCAGGTGCTTTATGACAAAGAGAAACGCCGTTAGCAGGTCCTTTGTCTCCCCTGTTGAAAATTTGTCATTCCGTGGCATCGCAACCGGTTGAATGACACTAATCGAACGGTTGTGACCGTTTCGAAGCGCCACCTCGTTTTCATTATTTATCGGTGTAGTCTCATTCGAACCACCATCCGAGTTGATTGAGTTCAGCGATGTCTCTGAATTGCCGTTTGTAATAGCCTGTCCGGCGATGGCTGCGAGATAATTCGTCTCCTTGATGTTCATTGACGCTCGCATGGGACTGGGGTGCTCTATGTGCAACGTCATTCGGTTCTTTGCCCTTGGCGTGCTGGACGAAGAAGTCACTGCCAGGTCTTTCGAAAACACATAACTGCTGCTCGATGAAATTCGCTGAGTGAACGATCCGGTTTCACCTCCAAACAGCTGCTTATGTGCGCCCTCTTCCATTAAATCTGGAATTCGATTCAAATTCTCCATCACTATGCCCAGCCAGGGAACGTACAGAAGTGCGATTCGGCCCAATTGCCCTCGATTCTGGTATCTATCATCCAACTCGTGCTTGGCCAGCAGATTCTTAAAAATCCCCAATGCATGGCGTCTAACATTGGACACCTCATTGAGGCTACTCTTCACCTCTTGCAGCATCAGGCCGGAGAGGAAGTGTTGTCGACAGAAATTCTCAGACAGCGTGAAATGATGCATCATTTCTGGCGGACGATTCTTCGGATTCAACAGGAAGGGTAGATTCAGCGGAACAAAGTGTTCATGTTGACAGATCTCCTGGAGGAAGTTGAACTTAAACTCTTGCAGGGTTCGCGGATCACCCGGCGAGAAACTCTCCATATAAGTTCGAATGAGCTTGAACACGAATCCGCGATCCATATAAGTCAGACATCTCTTCACAAATACCGACAGTGACTTGTTCAACTGCTGCGTCTCCACAGGCAGATCTTTGTACCTCGAGATCAAATACGGCACCAAAACCTGCACCAATGACTCAATCCTCGCCGGAAACTCCTTGGGAAATCGCTCATTACGATGCATTCGTATCCTCCCGGTGTCCAACAAATGCTGAGCCATGCTCTTGATCACAATCTCAAAGAAGATCCCCGAATATTTCATAAATTTGTTCACTATCAGAAAGTCAGTGTTATTTGGATGCAAGATCAACGGTAGATGGCGACACAGCTCGCCATGGACTGTTTTCGTTTGACTACCCAGTCCCTTTTGACTGAAGTTCGGCGCATAGAAAACATACTTTGAATAGGAAGCCAAAAGTTCCTTGCGTCCAGCCTCTTCGATTATCAAATGGATAATGTTGGTCAGCAGACGAATAACGTTGAGACCAATCTCTTCGCTTGTTGTATTAACCAACAGTGTGAACAGTTCATTGAGAACCGTTGGCAGGAATGTTATCAGTGAGGTTATGTGAATTGCATGGGCGGCTTTGAGAATTTTACATGTTTCCGACTCTGCAGGGATCGCGGAGATTTTTCCACTTTCGAGGAGCTTCTCCGCATGGGCAAAGAGATTGTGCAAATGTTGATCACCGGTTAGCACTGTCGAGTCCAGACGGAATGTTACCGTAAATAGAGGGCGCTGATTGTCAATCCACTGGATTTCAGGCCCGCAGTTCTGCTAAAGTAATGAAAATAATAGTAGTTTTGTAGTGATGATGTTGTTTTAATGCGAAACATTCAAGAAGAGGTGGAAGATAAAATAGTCAAGGAGGAAATGCCCAAAGTGATAGTTAATATAGTTAATGTTGAAGGGAAAGGAGTAGAAAGTGAAGAAAATTTGTCTGCCAGCATACGAAAAGGGATAAATCCATTGCAAGGACAAAAAAAAACTACTGATACGTCGTCTATACTGTGTCACGCTTAAATGCAGCTTAGACCTAAGTATCCTCAGACAGACAACTTCTATAACCAGCAACGCAACACAAAATTGGGATTGGGGACCTGGATCGTGCGTCGTTAATGGCTATGTGCTATGTCTGAGATTTCTCAAACTCCTCCCCAATTGCCGTGACTCCTTCTCAACTGTTCTGCGCCGTTTATCGTCCGACAATGGAGGTGGAATACGTACAACAAATCAATGCAACTGGAAATAGCTGGAGGAAACCGAAATACATTGCCCCAAAGAACTAAAGACCCACAAATAAAGGTATAAATCAATTAATTATCCTATAGTCGACTACTTCCAGAGAAAACAATGCAGTAGGTCTGAGAAAATAATTATTTTCAAGTATGTACCATCCTGCTTGCTCATTGAAATAAAATAATGAAATGTTTCGAATCCCGAAAAAATTGGATTGCCATTTTCAAGCGATAATTTAAGAACTGGCGGCCGGATAACTTATCGGACAAAATAATCCGACACTCGTCATATCCAATTGCATTTTGCCACCAATCTATTCTATTGTTTACTCATCAACAAACAAAAAGGCCACCATCGTCGGTAGTTCCATTAGTAGGGTATAGATTACGCAGCCTTCAGTGACCAATGGTTTATCACCAACAGAGGAGATGAAAGTTGAGTAATTGAAATTACATATAGTCATCATATGTCTGGGGGTTTCTTTTGAAATCACGCGCACATTTTTCTATACACACATGTTTATTTCATTTTAGCTAACCGTACTCAGTTGGGATCTACAAGCGTGTTGTATATCATTGCCTACATGATATTATGATAACGCATAGCTTACTGAACAATGCTATATATGATGCTGCCTCATAATGTTCACCCTGCGAAAATGTATGACCTTAGAATTCTGAAATACTACACAGCTCCCTTCGTACTTGACTTGAACGTTATCATCTTATTTTGAAATGATGCAAAATTAAAAATACGCTTGCTATCGGTCGCGCACATTTCTGTTGCAGATAGTAAATGTGGGGAGGGATTCATTTCATTGCCGAATCTGCCGAGATTATTGTTTGCATTGTCAAATTAGCACAGTATAACAGTGCGGAAAGTAGAAACAAGTAATGTTAACTTATACTCAATTTAGAGCTAACTAGCAACAAGACTCCGTGGCGCAACGGTAGCGCGTCTGACTCCAGATCAGAAGGTTGCGTGTTCAAATCACGTCGGGGTCATTTGAGGTTCTTTTTTTATTTTTTTTTTTTTGCAAATTTTTTGTTTAAATATTGCGTATTATTACTTTTATGTGCCCGAATACTTACGATCCATGAAGCAACAGCGATGTGCAAATTATTTCAATCCGAGCATTCCAATCTATCCTCTTAATGTACTAGAATGCACTGAGCTGTACGTAATGTACTGTACATAGAAGCGCTTCAATAATTAAAATACCAAGATTATGATAGATGATCTGACCCAATGTATAATGATCTAATCTTTCTTTTTAATTACCTACTTTCGTTGAACAATTTCTGGATTCTCATTGAGAAGTTTACGGCCGGAACTGACTGCTGCTGCAGAGTGAACGAGTGGTTATTAGCTATGCATTGAGTTTCACCAGTCAAGATAACTTGCGGCGTTATCGTACACTCTATGCAACGCTAAATAAGCACTCACGGCCAATGACAATCTAACCTGCAATGTGGAAATATATATGATGAAACGACCGAAACGCCTTCAGATTAACAGAATTATCAGATGAAAGTCACATCAGTCTTGTCGACAAAAACGCGTCTGTATCAGCCTTTTTTTCATTTCTGATTTGTAGAGTTGGACGGAACGCGGAAGTAAAGAAAAAGATTAGCATACATATCCGTTTAATCAGGATCTTTAACAAAAATAAAGTGTAGGTATTTATGTGAGCCACATTCTCGGAAATGTCGATAAGTTAGCATTTTAATTGAACAAATTTCTTCGCCCGAATAAACAATGATAATTCATTAGGCACACTTAATACAAAACAAAAACTCCAATCGCCTTTTGATAGAGGAAAACGTGCCTACAAGAACATTTTTCTGCGCAAATAAACGTCAGCGTGAAACTATGTCAATCGCGATTTACACCGACACCGGCAAGTCGAATACACTTTTCCAATCTTCGAGTAAACCCCCTCCACAGAAAATACAAAAATATGAACCCCAAATAAACGAGAGAGAGAGAGAAAAACACAAAGTAAACACTTACCCCCTTTCCGAGGCCAAGGGGCTGAATCGACAAATACCCGTTGGGCAGCGAAGCAGCCACCGCTAATATTTGCTCTTCTAAATTAATTTTTCCTTTATTCAGCAGCGGCAGCCATGCATAGCCAACTGGGGTCTCGAATGAAGCGTTCGTGTCGCGTTTCTTCGATAAATTGCAGGAAACATGTAAAAACGAGAAGAGCAGATGATGATGAGCGGTCAGATGCAATGGTAGGCGCAATTTAATCTCCTCATACCACGTTGGAGTGGTGCTATGATGAAGCACTGGACAGGCGATTTGGGAAACGAATAAATCCTGTCCCGGCCGTCCATATATACACTAAAATGGAAGAGAATTTGAATTAAATTTCAGAGCAAGGTGTATGACATACCTTTAGGGCTTTGGAGTCATCTCCGTCAGTTTCACGGAGTTCGATGAGCACGGTTATGTTTCGCGCTCGGGAGAACACCTTCTGACTATCGAATGACAGACTTATGGGATAGACGAAGAAATGATTGACAAAGGTGGTGTAAGGATGGACGTCACGTTCGGCAGTGCTTTGGAATTCGGAAAGTTCCAGTGTTGGCTCCACTGCAGGTGGCAGGGGAAATGGCTTCAGTGGGGCCAGTGTTGTCGTCAGGGAATCTGAAATGGAAGAAAGGCATGAAGCTATATATTTTGTGTAAATATTGTGGCGCTTACTATTTGGCAGTTCGGAAATTCCCTCGATGTCGATCTTAATGCATCCGGGTATCACAGTTAGTTTACTAAATTTATCCGGTTTTCGGTACTCGGCGAGCAGCTTTAGCAGCTCGTCGTCTTTCAATCGATTCGCCTCTTGTCGATAGATTGCTGGAAATTCGATTGTTGTATCCAGTTCACTGCTGTAGAGCCGGAATAGAGGCCTTGCGGCCCATGCGAATGGCATGCGGTAGTGGCCGATCTTTTGTGAGTACGATCTCACTGATTTGTGCAGTTTGAGAGCAGCTTTTGGGTCCTTGCCAGCTTTCAGATAGGGCTCTGTGGATTGATTTATTCCCCCTTGAAGAATTTTCTCAATCTTGACCACGAGAAACACATCAGGATGGGGAGCTGTTACACTGAGGATCGCCTGTTTGGGATAGATCAGCCAGTTCTCTGGCAGTTTGGATAACTCAGCTGGGAGATCTCCATTTAAGACGGTTTTTGAGCCGCCGTTCATCTCAGTTCTTGGTGCACAGCACTGACTTGGCACCATATCTCTAACATTCTCCGTATTTATGTCGAAGTAGAAGGATTCAGTCAGTTTTCGTCCTGCCTTGGCATCATACAGAGCCAAGCTTGTAATATACGGCTCGACCTGACACAGCGATTCACGTTCTCCATCCGATGGGTTTTGAAGGCGAAACTTCAAGCTCTTACATGTGGCGAGGATTCGCTGGCCGAACTGCTCACGATACTGATCAATATGATCAGTGATTGTGGCCTTGGTCGGTGACTGATAACATGCGAATAGCCGCCGTCGATTCTCGCGCCTCGCCTGAGCTATCGATATGTCAGTCTCGCGGCCGTACTTTATCAACTGCGGGTTCATACTCTGATCAAGACCCTTGAGGGTACCGAACATCATCGTACTGGGACTAGGCGGAGGAGCTCTCTCCAAACTGGAGACACGTTTGTCCTCTTGTATCTTGTTCTGTTGCAGGACTAGTGAGAGCTTACTTAGCCAGTCTTTGAGATCATCATCGTTTTCTGCGGCGAGCGTAAAGGACTTGTGACCTGCTGTCATGCGCAGTTCAAAGCAAAGGCGACCTCTTTTTGGATTCTAGTAGAAAGGTATGTATTCAATTTAAGTTTTGTCCAATATATGACAACTTACCTGAATTACTTCTGTGCAGAAGTCCATGACTATGGTGGCTTTAGCTTCGCCCTGCCGCTCGTCCTTGTGCAGCTCTAACATATACGTGCCATCGACCTCCTGCCGTAGGTAACAGTATCTTCGCTTGAACGACTTCGAACCAATGTTGGCAAACATTCGATCCGAACTACTGTCGGGACCTTTCAGGAGGTAACCCTGTTTGGTTATCGAATCAGCCTGTGATCGTGTCATTTGCTCGTCAATTCGATCCTGATCAGCATCGATCTCGTAGAGTTCCTCTTTCAGTTGTTCCGCGGGTATAATTCTGAGAGAAAACAGAAAATTAGATTTCTTCCACAAGTCTGAGGAGGTTTACCACCCACTTTGGGAGATCGTGACATGTTCCCCCGTATGCGCTGTACTTATAGTGTACCAAGTGATTGTTGGTTTGATACGTATACAACGCTTGCCGGGTCAATAACGTGCCATCCACTGGTGATGTGGGTCTCTGGCTTATCGTGCCAGTACTTGTCTTCAAGGTAGAGGTGGAAGAGGACGAAGAGGATGAACCCGCCGATTGAGGCGAAGTAATCGATCCCACCGAACCATTCGGAGAGGACGATGTGGACGTTTGTGAATTCTGTCTTGATAAGTTACCATTCTGTGAGGAAATACTCCCATTGTGCGACGATATATTGTTGTTGTGCGTGATTATAGTTGTATTTGGCGGCGCACTGAATTTCGGTATCGTACTCGAAATTGTGCGGAATTTACGTGGCAGAACAACTTCCTGTTAACGAGAAGAGAAGGCGAATTATAATATTATAGCATCATTGCGTGACTGCTGGGTTGTGCTTGTCATTATATTACGCAAGCGACCAAGTGTATGATTGCAATCATTTATAAGTGACTGCGAGTATGCATACTGTTAGATGAGCGGCAAGCGAGATCATAGGTTTAAGGTGATGATGTTATTTTGTAATGACTTTGCCTGACATAAAAACAGCCAAGTGAAGTTAAGTTCATGTTTCATGGGTAGAGAAAGTATAGTCTTCTGTTGTTTCTTTCTGTTGTCATACATAACATAAAATAGGTATTAAGGGACATATGGTAAAAGAGTGTAGATATGGGATCTGTTTTAATAATCTGGGTTTAACATTTGGCTTAAGAATGTGTAGCGTAAGTCGGTTATTATATTGAAAGATTTCATTGAATCTATTTCAATTACGCCATTAAGGCAACACGTCAAGCTTCATAAATCTGTGCACTTAACCTATAGCAGTGAACAAGTGTTCATTTTCTAGATCTAGCGTGGATTTTATCCACTAACTCCACTAACTTTTTCTCAATCTAGCGGGTAATTCAGCGATAGAAGAAATTGCTTGCTTTCCTTAGACCAGCGACATGTCAAGTCAAATTAATGTCAAACTTCATAAACTAAAAATATACAATTCGCAACTGAAGCTCAGATACTCTAGCGGTCAAAGACCCTTTATCTCCATCTACAACGGCCCTAACGCTCTACCTCTTTTTGGAAGTCTTCAGATGAGAGGGGAATTGGTAAGTTTAGATTTGGTAAAATTTGCTGGCCTTATTTAAACGTTCGTGAATGTGTCGCTTGTAAAATAGGCTATTGCCCGCTTTTTCTACAATAAAGTGATTTATTATAAGTCGTAAGGATATAGAGGGTTACCAAATGCACGCATTCAGTTTATAATTGGTAAACAGTTTGACGACCGCTTGTTAGTTCGCTTAAAAGTAAACAAATTATAAAATCAGTCAATGTTGACGAGTTCGCTGATAAATTTAGTGCGTACATAATTATTTTTTAATAGTTGTAGTTTTATTTTTTGTGAAAATGATCATATTAAAATTAAATATCAGTTTTATTTGTTTGACTGGATCTAGGTCTAGACTCCAGAGCTTGAGCGGGACGTTCACCTTTATAGCATATTATGTGCAAGAAGTCATGTGGTCAATGGAATGCGGCCACTACTTGGTCTGGAACAAACATGGAATCCACCGGGGGGGAATTGTTCACTGAAAAATTATATTTCGGTATCGTCAAATCCGCAAAGTGAACAGTTCCCCGAGTGGGCAATATGAATGAGTATTTCACTGCATCGTTGAAAACGTTGAAATCGAAATTTTTCCGAACAAAGTGACATTGCTTACCCGCATCAAAATCATTGCGGATTTTATAGGTTTTCTTGCTTGCTGCATTTTGTGAGAATTTTTTTAAGAAATTTTTTTTAGAACATGTGGTTCCAACAGAATGGAGCAACGGTCCATACTCCACGAGCTACAGTTGAGGCTGAGGGCTACATTTCCGGGTCATCTAATCTCCCATTTTAGTGATTTGCTGTGGCCGGTAAGATCATTCCAGACTTCTTTTGTGGAGTTTTTTGAGGTCACGAGTCTATTAGGGGTATCGGGAATAAATTCCGATGGAAATGTTTCCCTTATCAGCAATGTAAATCAAATTGCTGAATGGGAAACATTCCGGGGAAAATAATATTCGCCATAGGCGTGTATGTCAATAAAGAGAATTTCCGTAAAGAATGAGGGGACATATCGCCGGAAGTTCTGACAAGAGTGATGGAGATTGGCATAAATCGGGCCCGAATGGTAATCAATTCTGGCGGCGGACTTAATGGAAACACATTTAAGACATAAACATAATCTCACATTGTATCGGTCACTGTAAATAGTTTTCTGTAGGGATCGCGATGGGACCTGATGGTGCCTGGCGCCGTATGGAGACCTCTCTCTCTTACCCCTATTTAAGCTTACCTAACCTATCTCTATATATTATAAAACAAAGTGGAAAAAGTATGTTTCCCTCTGCCGCCCGTAATTTTCAAACGATTTTGTTGATTTTTTTTAATGTCGGTAATTACGGTGATTGGGGGATAGGCTAAAAAAATTCAAAATCGGACAAAGGGGCGTGGCACCTCCCATACAAAAAAACATTCAAAATCGTGTATTTCGAAAACTACAGATTGAGATCAAACTTACAGATAATCTTAGGTATTGGCCCTAGAGTGCTTTTGTGAAGATTTGTCAAAGTTGGATAAAGGGGCGTGGCACCTCCAATACAAAAAAATTAAAACATTGTCGCCCAAAAATAAATAAAATAAAATAAAAAATTAAAAAAGCAACAATAGGCCTGGCGAAGCTAGCGGGGGCTCAGCTAGTGTTATAGAAAGTTTAAAAACAGGATTTGCCTTAAGCTGAATATATAGTTTTTTTTTTTTTTTTTTTTAATTCACTTACCGAAACATCATCAGTTGGATACATCAATAATTCTCGGTGTGGGTCATTTTGGATAACAGTTTTGTTTTTGGCAATGAATCCTTCAAAATCGATCGGCTCAACCACCGAAGGTTTGTTCTGAAAGGTAAAAATAAATAAATAAATAAATAAAAATATGTAGATAGTTTAGTTAAATAAATCAAAGTAATTTATTAATACAGGAATAAATTATCGCTTATGGGACGAGTGCATTAAAAAGGTCCATTCTCATTTGATTATGCGTTTATTGTCACCATCAAAATATTTGAGTTTAAGGCTGAAAATGATTATTATTAAGGGACAATAATTTCAGCAAAATGTGACAACATTTAGTAAGGCTCACTTTTCGTTCCCAAAAGTTACATAGAAAAGAGACATTTAGTTGGGAAAGTTTATAATAAATGTCAAATGTCAGATCGCTTGAAAGAGGCAGAAAACTGTAGTTTAACTTAAACTACAGAATGAACTCTGTTCAAGGTTTAAACGAAACTGTGAAACCAAATTAATTGTTGAACTAAAGTTTAAACTAAAAGTGTAGTTTAAACTCCCACTGTGAAACTAGGGGTTAGGGTGCTTATACGGACCATGCCGTCTATTTGTTTAATAATTTTTTTGTACTTGCAGCAGTTCGTTAGACCAGTCGCTTTTTATACGGTTTGGACAGTCGATAAAGCATAATATTCGTGACATGTGAATGTAGTCCTACTGGTGACTGTTTATGTGCTGCTTATTTTAGTTTGTCACCTGTGGGCTGTTGCTCTAGTGTTAAAAAATCATTCTTGCTTTAAATAGTTAACGATTTTTGGTCTCAGTCCTCGCCTACGGCTAAACACTGTCGAGTTAAGACGGTTGGACGCATTCGGTTGAAAATAACACACTAAACCGGCTGTCATCACCCAGAAGTTTGGTAAAAATTAACCGATTAGGCTCAACAAAGTTTGTTATTATTTTCAAATAATTTTTTTAAATTTCAAAATCATTAACACAGTAAAATACTAAAATAACATTTGTGTTGCTTTTGTAATATAGATTTCAGACACTACCGCCAAGATGCAACGTTTGCTATCAAAGACCAATCTTTACCATCCTAACGAACTCAAGTAGCCAAGAAAAACGGTCATACATGTCAAAATGAAGTACCCATCCGATAAATAACTCACTTCAATAGATACTTCAAAAACGTCTTCTCTCGAGTAAGATAAACTAGAGATCAAGTGATAAACACTGATTTATTCAAATTTTTTACTGGAAGCTTAAATTCGAAACCACTTACAATCTGGCATTGCAAAGTTGTCAAATGCCAAAATAGGTATGTCAAAAGAGCATGTTACTTAACAAATTGAGAGTAGGTGTCCATCTAAATTCATCCAAAAAACACACTGTTCACATTAAAAAAGAAATTTATGATAATTTATTTATAAAGCCAGAGCTAAGCACACAAAAAATGTTTCGCTCCACAGCGATTAAGGGGCTTTCCCCAAAATTCCCAGAACCAAATGAAAGCCAAGACCGAAAAGAGGTCAATTAAACGAACTAAGCAAGTCGTAAATTACATTTCATTTAATGCGCGCAACATCTTCTGTTTAATTATTTACGGAAAACGTTTGGTTTTGAATTTCCCTGGCCATGAAAATCAACCATCATCACAGTAGCTCCAGCTAAATGGCAATTGGATATTTAAATGCAAAAGCATGCGTTAGATGTCATTTCCACTAACGATGACAAATAATGTCGCGAAGTACAGTAGAATCTTGTTTGCGTGTCTGAATACCGCCCATACTTTCACTCTTTTCGGTGCCGATACGTGCGCGCCATTTGAGAAGACACGCATGAAGCGTTAATGAAATGATTTTTTTTTTCGTTCGCGCTGGTTAGATATGAAATGATGTGTCCCAAACGCCAACGGAAGTATGGGACTTATCATGAGAATAAAATATATGCCATGTAGTAGATGCAGGTCAAGGTTTTATCTACCTCCCGTATATAAGTCAAATCGGATTAGTTCCCATTTGGGTATAGACAGGGAGTGGAAACACGCTATTCGCCGAAGCCTATAAATTTCGTTTCATGGCTCCCATGGTTTGATATTGCGGCCTAGAAATATGCCGGTTATCCGGTTCGCGTAGTGAATTATATAATTGGACAGTGGATGCGATGAGATGCGGTGCATTGAGAGAAGTGATTTGTTTCAATGGTTATTTGCAGGACATCCTGTTCTTCTAAAACAGTTGAAACTTTTCAATTCAAATTTTCCTGTGAAACAGAATTTAATGTGTTAGGGGGTAACTAACCCCAATTCATCTCATCAATCGTGCTTTATCGATTGCATGTTCACTCAAAGTCCACTTGAAAAGATGCAAGCCAATCAGATGCATGTTGCAACAAAAAAAAATGTAACTCATTCGTTTACGTGTTGTTCTCGATTTTGTTGACGGTTCAGAGAAGAGAAAATCGATATAATATACCGAGACCGAGGACCGATTGCACCTCCTCCTTCTCATAGTTGAGTAAGCCCATATGAAAATTTATACATTTTTTTATCGTTTCGAATGAAATCTGCATAAAATGCACTCAGTATGCAGTGGCGTGAGGATTTTGTGAAGAAAATTTCAGCCAAGTAATCGATTTAGTCGTCGGCGGCGGCGACGGTAGACGAGTAAGCAAATTGCGATTTGATCTTTTAGAGAATGTACACTGATAGGGGAATGTGTGACTGTGATGGAAATTAATGTGATACCAATCGGTTTGGGTATACTTACTGTGGGAAATTTTGCAATTCATGTGAAAAGATGTGTCTGAACTGAAGTATCTTTATACTTACAGACCAAGTATCGGAAGTACCTACATATTTCAGACGATGATTCCAATCAGCGTGCGTATATATCTCATATATAAAAATGGAAAGTACAACTCATTGATCATAAACGCCCAGCCCAAACCCTTTGCTCTAGAACCGAGTTTCCCAAAGTGTGCTTCGCCATAAAAATGCAAGTGCTCCGCGGAAAGATGAGCGCAAAATATGAAAATTCCATCAGACTAGCTAAATTTGTGCTTCTGGAACTTTGTCATTTTGTTCGCAACAATGTAATTTGTGTATTGATTACACAGTACAAAAATGGGTAAAAATAAATCGTATACCCCAGAACTTCCTAACTATCAAAATGGAAACGAATCAATGGCGTTGATAGCGAAAAGATTTGTTTTTTCTACAAAGCTTGTTTTCGGGAAAATACAAGTTTCTAAGAAGACCGGAAGTTTTGAGAACCGCAAAAGAAATGAGATTGGACGCAAAACTACTCCAAAAAAAGATTTGCCGGACAAGTAGAGCCAATCCATTTTTAATGGCCATTAAAATTAAGTAGATTGTTGCACCTAAACTCCATCAAGAACTCAGGGCGCTGTGTAGTAGAACAAAATCTTCGTGGATACATATTCCACAAAAAACACACATTATGTCAACAAAAACCTAAGCAAGAGCCGGAATTTCGAAAGACTCCACTTAAAAAAAACATTTGCAATTTTGGAAAAAAGTTCTTTGGAGTGCCAAATCCAAGTTTAATTTATTTGGATACAACTACTATGCGAGAGAGAGGTCACAGGTTCAATCCCCGGAAAAACACAAATTACGTCTTAAGGATTTTTCCACTGCGGCACCTCTCGCGAACGTCCGACAAACATCCGATACTCTATGTCCTGAAAAGCTTTTTAAATCAGCCATTCGGACTCGGCCTAAAAATTGGAAGTCCTTGTATTGTACTCGTCCCTAAAAAAAACTTAAAAAAAAAACAAATGGTTGTGAGAACCCTTGGCCTAGGGTGCCTATAAAACCTGTTGCGCCAAATATTTCGTATTTTAGTCTAACATCTTCAGAAAAGATTGACTGCCCTTTTAAAAAAATAAAGGCTATCCCAGTAAATATTGGTAATTTTTATTTTTTATTTTTTTGGAAACTGGAATTTTCAAGTCTTTGTTTTTCTGTGGCCAACTCGAAAATGAGTTAAAAATGTTTCTGAATTCTTTTTTTTTTTTTTTTTTGTTTTTAAATATCTACTAGTTTAAATATTTCATAAAATGCTAAAAGTCACAACACCTTACTTATTTCTTCAATTTAATAAAATTAATAAGAAAACAACTAAAAATAGTTATGGAGTTTTCTATAACTACGAAAATTGGGATACCTGCAGCAAAGTGCTCCGCGAGGAATTTCTCTCCAGAAAAGTGCTCCGCGACCAAAAAAGATTAAAAGATTGGGAACCACTGCTCTAGAAAGCTAAAATTTTGCACATTTTGTTCCCTTTATGATGTATACAAGGATAAGGAAGGATATTTCGATATTCAACCCTTAAAGGAGTAAAAGGGGGGTCAACATTTGTATGAGAACATTTCTATTTTTATTCGATCGACTTTAAACTCGGTTTGGGTACTCTTTATGAGAGATAAAGAAAATATGTTTATGCGATTTTGGAAAATTTGCTTGGGACCCGAGTTATTAGCGAAGACACCTTTTAATGGGCCCTTTTCTAACCTTACAAACCGTTCGTCGGATCAATTTGAGACTTTGCAATGCGTCCCAACCATTGTCGCTGTAGGTTATAAATAACTCTGTAAAACCACGAGTTGCCGAGTTTCGCCTTAAAAGCTATCAAGGCTTAATATCAATTATTTGTGTGCTAGGAGGCCAACAAATCAAACACATTCAACGCTCAGTAGGTGATTACGTTTAACATGAAGAAAAACTAGCAAAGACAGCAGTCCCAAGAGGGACAATCTTCGACAAAGAAGAATTCGAGAAAGTAATGATGCCGACTTTACATCGAGCAGGGGGCAGCGGAGATTTTGTCTTAAAAATGCCGTAAACATTCACCACACCGTATGAATTTGATACAGCATCTCACTAGATCAGCTATAGTAGAAAGGGCGAACCTTTTTACTGATGGTGGTACAGTCAAAGACGGATATAAGAAAGTCCAAAATGACAGAAAATGTCTTTCTTATAAGCGTGCCTTTCTTATATGCGACTTTCTTATATCCGTATTCGACTGTACGATGAAGTCCAAGCGCTCAGGAAAGAATATCAGGGTGGCTGGCTCCTGCTAAGCTCACAGACCACTTAGGTCAGGAAAAAATGGCAGAGAAATTTAGCTTGTTGTTTGTTGTTCTTTTGTCTACCGTAAAATTGATATTAGGCGTATTTTTTTGAGAATCTATAGCTAGCTCACTTTTACTTTTACATGCAAAACTTGTATACTCACTTTTGGTTTTGTTATACTCACTTTCCAAAAAAATACGCCAATTGTAAAGGGTTTTTCAATAGGGACGCTACAAAAGTAGAGCGACAGGGACAGCAAACGACGCCGAGTTTCTTGCCGCTCTTTTGACATTTCTCTTCAGTAAGGTTTGCCATTTCATGATGGAAAGATATACGAGCCAACAACGAGTCGAAATTATTAAAATTTATAACCGAAATTCGGAGTCAGTGGCCTCAACGTTAAGAGCGCTACGTCCAATTTATGGTCGTCATAATCGTCCTAGCAGATCAACAATTTAGCGTCTAGTGGAAAAATTTGAATTCACAGGCACAGAATGTGCCGTGCCAGTGAGACAAAGAAGTGCACGTAGTGTCGAGAATATTGCTGCCGCTGAGGCTTCAGTTGAAGAAAGCCCAAATGTGTCTCTCACGTCGTTCTCAAGCGTTGGGCATCTCTGTGACGTCGTCGTGTCGAATTTTGCGAAAAGATCTTGGCCTACATCCTTACAAGATTAAATTGACGCAAGAACTGAAGCCGCTTGACCACCAGAAGCGTCGTATGTTCGTGAATTGGGCTGAGCAACAACTTGAAAATGATTCGGATTTTCATTGAAAAATCATCTTCAGCGATGAGGCTCATTTCTGGCTGAATGGTTCGTCAATAAACAAAATATGCGGTATTGGTCAGGCAGCAATCCACACGTACTCCATGAGTCATCATTGCATCCCGAAAAAATTACGGTTTGGTGTGGTTTATGGGCCGGCGGCGTCATTGGGCCGTACTTCTGCCGTGATGATCAAGACCGGCACGTTACTGTGAATGGGAATCGCTACCGTTCAATGATAAACGTATATTTTGGGCCCCAATTGGATGATATGGACTTGGAGGACATGTGGTTCCAACAGGACGGCGCCACAAACCACACAGCAAATGTCACAATCAATAAATTCTCCAAGTTTGGAGAAATGGTCCAGTCGCTTGGCCGCCTCGGTCGTCCGATTTGACGCCGTTAGACTATTTCCTGTGGGGCTACGTCAAGTCTATGGTCTATGCCAACAAGCCAGCGACGATTGATGAACTTCGTACGAATATCGAACGTGAAATTGCAGCAGTATCGACCGATTTATGCTTGAAAACCGTCCAAAATTGGGATCAGCGTCTGGACTTCTGCAAGCGTGCCCGTGGTGGCCATGCAAAAGAAATCGAGTTCCATACATAATGGCATCGAACGTTCTTTCACAGGAATAAAGAATTTCATTGATATCCAAAACCGTTTTTGTTTTATTTAAAAACCCTGTAGAACGAATTACATAGCCATAGCTCTGTCATTAAAAATTCGGTTCAAAATACATAATGACTTCTGTAAGTTTCTCATTTAAGTCTCTTAAAAGTATGGATAAAGCTGCGCACTGAGATGAGTGCCAGAATTATATACCGCTCCCAAGGGTTACTATATTAGGCAAAGTTAAGTAAATGAGAAACTATGGAACCTGCTGTCCACAATTGTAAGAAAGTAACAAACAAATTCATAAACAGGAATTTAACTTTACAAAAAGAAAACAAATCCCAAAGCAATTAATCGTCGAACCCATTTATCAACAATTTAGAGGAACATTTAGCGGTCAACGCTACCTACCATTAATTGTCGAAATCTGTTCAATTACATGTGGAAATTGTCAGATGAATATTTTAAAATGTTGCTGAATAAATGATAATATAGTATTTTCCACTTGGTAACAGAGTTAAATACACAAAAATAAAAAAATGTATAGTAGAACCCCATTTGATTATAACCTCAATTTTAACAAACGCTTCTTCTATTTAGTGAACCAATATCATTTTTTGAATAGCTCTGCTAATGACCCTTCAAATTATGAAAGCTTACTTCCGCCTCTTTTGTACATACATATTGTACACTCGTTCGATGGCACATCGCCCTTGTATGCACACACCTAACCTATGTTCCCCAATTTAATCGTGTCATAAATGCGAGCTACGATTGTTCATTTACCCCTTTTCGCCCACAAGAAGGGTTCAATTCAACTCAACTCAGTCACCAGTTTACGTTTTGCGATATCATTTGCATATCCATTCACAGATTCAAGTGTTTATTCGAATTCAACACCCCAAGGGCTTTTTAATTATGCAACCCTACGGCGAAATATTTACACAAGTATTCGCAAGTACCTACATATTTAAAGGCAACCCTTGCTATCGTATATGGTACTGACACCCTTACAGTTCTTTTCTACAATCAAACTTAGATTGAACCTGACATTACAAAAATGTCATATGCGGGTTGAAAGAATGTGTATAACCTGTGCAGCGAATGCAAAACATCGCACCAGTGCGAATGAACTGCGAGTAGCGGAATGAGGCGGTGAAGATACGTATACGAGTACATGTTCACAGAAGGGGCTCGGCCGTCACTTCGTAGAAACCCTCGCAGTCGCAGACAACTTTCGAGTGCAAACAAACACAGACGTATAATTCCAAGCTAGACAAGTTGTCTACGAGTTGTCAGTTGGAGCCGTTAGAAGCGTTTTTGTACATACACATTTTGAGGCGCGTAACACAACCAGGCAATTTCAAATCTAACAACAGTATAGTGTGGGTTAACAATACAATTGCAGCTGAAGGATCCAATCCTAGCGATGATGGTGAAGAAGAGCACTAGCAACTTGATTAAATTACGTCATGTAGACGTACAACATGGCGCAGTGGAAACACGGGTTTTCGTGTACATTATTTCAAATAATGCACTACTGGGAGTTTTTTTTTTATGTCTGTTGGTGTTGCAATGCGGAGAGGTGTTTGTGTTTGTTGAGTTTCTGACTCCAGACTTTTTATCAACTGGGAGATTTTATATGTTTGCATAACTTTATGAGGAAATCCATGGCAATCTATATATATAAAAATCATGGTCAATTGTGTTTGTCGATAATGTTCTCTAAAATGCGTGAACCGATTTTGATTCTGGAAATTTCCCATGAAAGTTGACGTTGATACCATGGTTTATAAGTTCATACGGTCTTTGTAGGTGTATTGGTTCATGAGTTATAGGGGCGTGGCACCTCCCATACAAAAAAAAACATTAAAAATCTTATATCTCGAAAACCACTGAATCGATTGAGTTCAAATTTACATACAATCTTAGGTATCGGCCCAGGAGTATTCCCGTGAAGATTGGTCAAATTTTTATATAATTAACACGCGCCAAAGAGGTTATGACTACTCTTATAGTGCAATGTGATTTACAAACCGCGGGCATTAAGGAAATTGGGATAGAGAAGATAGGAGATTCCGATGCGCATTGGTTTTAAATGTCTGTAAATTGTACAGAGGAGGAAAGACAGAGGTGGGCAAGGCATTCCACATTCGTGTTGTACGGCTTATGAAAGAGTCTCTACATTTCATAGTACGCCCGAAGATAGGCTCAATGGTAAACTGATGGGCATTCATAGCAAGGCGAGTATTCCGGTTGAACTGCTGAAGGGGTGGAATGCAGCTGGCAATTTGGTTTGAACACTGTTTGTTACAAAAGCGATAAAACAGCAAGAGATACGTAACATTTCTGCGATGTTCAAGCGAATTAAAAGAGTTCGCGATATTTATGACTCCGATAAGTTTTAACTCACGATTTTGGATCCTATCCAGTAGGCACAATATGCTTTTGGGCACACCAGACCAGATATAAGAATTGTACTCAAGTTTTGAGCGAATGTACGCCTTATATATTGTAGCCAGATCAGAAGGGGTAAAATATTTCTTGCACCGTTTGAGGAAACCTAGACATTTCGCAGCATTCTTGGCGACTTCGTGTATATGGTCATTCCAACGAAGGTTGTCGTGGACGCACATACCGAGAATGGAAAGTCTTTCGGTTTCGGTGATGCAAGTGCCATTCATGGATAAGCATGGACAGCATTGTGTTTTTGAAGCATATTTAAATTCCACTCTATTGGCTGAACCCCATTTTAAAATGCTGTCATGGTCGGATTGTAATGAGCTTAACATGCGTTGCCGTTCCAGTTCCACCTCCGAAGAGCAGGGACGTGAGTCCTGGAAAGAATATAAGAAGCTAAGAGTGCTGCCATCAGCGGAGGAATGGATTGAATTAGAACTTGCAGACAAGAGATCATTTATAAAAATGAGAAAGAGAGTCGGAGACAAAACGAGCCTTGTCCAGCCAGCATTTATATGGTGAGTTTCAGACTTAAAACCATCTAAAACAACTTGAATTGAACGGCCAGAAGTTTCTAATCCATAAGCACGCATTTTCGAAAAAAGAGTTTGGTGCCAAACTCTGTCAAATGTCTTTGAAATATCAAGTGCAACAATCTTCGATTCACCGAAGTGATGGAGAGATTGGTTCCACTTCTCAGTGAGATAAATTATCAAATCACCAGTGGACCTGTTGCCACGAAAACCGTACTGCCGGTCATTGAGGGGTTTCCGTGATTCAAGATATTTCATAAGCTGACGGTTTATCAGCGTTTCCATGACCTTAGAAAGAATGGACGTTAGTGCTATGGGTCGGTAATTGGTGGAAGAATAGGACAGATGAAAAAGCTTATGCAGTGGTTTTGCCAAAGTCGAAGAACACCTCTTCAGAACGATGGGAGAGATACAGTTTGGACCAGCGGATTTATTTATGTTCAGATCAATAAGTACTCTTGCAACTGTACGAGTGTGAAAATGGATTTGTCTCATGGTAAATTCGACGCTTGTACTTGCCATGACTTTACTGGCAAGTACGTACTTTCTTATTGAAATTTTCTATGACTGTTTCGCATAAATGGGCTGAATTTTATTAATACGCCTTCCAATTTTCTCTTTCGAGGCGTTGGTGGTTATGGGCTTGTTTGTATAGACATTTGACTTCAAAAAAAACCCCAAAGAATCAAGTCCAATTGCGTTTAATCGCAAGATCTGGATGTCCAATTCTGATTGAAAAACTGCCGATTACACGATTACGAAATTACTCATGCAGTTATTGAGTTGTTTTTCTGGTTGTATGTCATAATGGCACAGTCTTATTGAAACCACATGTTGCTCACACACATATCTTGTAATTTAGGAACTAAAATCTGGGTTATCATGTCACGATATACTATATAGGTTAGGTTGAGTATAGAGTGTGAGTTCATCACACTGGACTAGGCACCATATTGGGCCCATCGCCATCCCTGGGGAACCTTAACGGTCAAAAAAAACCTAAACCAGTTCGCACAAACAATTAATTTCCCTACAAGACCTGAAAATTGTTTCAATTTTGTATGCGAGGCCAAATTCCTCCAAACTGTCGAAGAAGTACCTTCCAAGGTATTTCCTCCTGTACCGAGCAATAGCTTGATTTCACAGAGGAGATGAGTTATATGCTCTGCGACATATCGCAATACCTGCGTGTGTCCGTGTCTGTTAAACCTAATCTCATAGCGTGCTTCCTTGGAAGGCAGTGCCCTGGAGTATCCCTATTGCTATTCGTAGGTTTGATCTGAGACCCTGTGTCCTACTATGTATATCCAACCATATCTGATCTGCCCTATTTTTAATTTTCTGGAGAATGATTCTCTTGGTCACGGCTATTGGTGGTCTTATGCCCTCAATACTTCCATTAAGTGGAAGCTCTGCTCCGGTTTTAGCCAGAACATCAGCCCTTTCGTTACCCTCAATATCACAGTGTCCGGGCACCCAACGTAATCTGACTTGGTTCTGCGCGCATAATGCTCTGAGCATGTCACGATAACGAACACCATTAACTGTTACTGCCTGACCAGCCGCATTTTCGAAGAAGAATGGTCCGATAATGCCTACAGCAGTCACGCGTTGTGGATGCATTTGTTTCTCAACATTTGACTCAACAAGCCATAAAGATGAAAATGAGCTTCATTACGAAGATTATTTTGTTCAAAAATTGCAGACTGTAGCTAAAAAACCTTCATTATTTTGAAAATATTGCTCAACAATGAAAATACGTTGTTCTTTCGTATAGCGCTCCATTTTTACCAATCCCGAACTGTCAGCTGTCACATTGATATCTTTTTTTTCCGTTGGCATCACTGTACAATTAAATTATGGGACACCCTTTATTTCGTATATCTTTTTAACAACAATTATTTAATTGAATTTTTAATAGAAATGCTTGCCCCCAATTTCACAGTGGAAGGTTAAACTAAAGTTCAACTGAACCTAAACTTGAGTTTGAATTTGAAGTTCAACTCGTCCGGTTTCACAATGTAATTGTAATTGTAATGTAATTTGAATTTAATGAATAGAATTTGGCAGTATTGTAGAGTAATTAGCTTTTATATGACTTTTGTAGAATCGCTCGTAGTCTTTTCCTTCAAAGAACACGCAAAACAATGTCAAATATTTGTGTTTTTGACAATCGGCAGCTTTGAAATTGAAACGTCACTGTGTCAAGTGATCTGAGGTTTAAACGGAAGAATACTGTCGTTTAACTTTAACTACAGAATGAACTCTGTTCAAGGTTTAAACGAAACTGTAAAACTGAATTAATTGTTGCTCTGAAGTTTAAACTAAATGTGTTGTTTAAACTTACACTGTGAAACTGTGGGTTAATCATTAAATACGTTTCATAGATGATATTAAATTTATTCTTCACAATTTGTTAACTCAATAAAAATCCAAAATATCAAACATCAAATTTCTAGTCAATCTGGTAGAATGAATTCTTCGCAGTGTTATCTTAATAGCATTATGAAAAAAAGCAATTTATCATTTTAACACTTTTCCAGATGAAGAAAAAAACTATTCAAGAACCACAAATAAATAAAGCTTAGTGTTCACTCTTAGACAGCACTGAATAATTATTGAGTATGGTAACACCATCGACAACTTTTACTTTTCTAAAATATTTACATATACGTTATCAAATGGATTTTGAAAAATGCAATCAAGTCGTTTTCTAATATTGAAAACGTTCTACTTTTTATTCTCTTTCGCACCACAAAATACTAACTTTCTTCTGGCATTTAATCAATGCCAACCTGATTAGCATAGACCCATTCCCTATGGTTATAAATTGCCAGCACGCATCAACGTTTTTTTTTTTCATTGATAGTAACCGCAGAATGATAGCAACAACTGAAGAAAATATAACCCAAACACGTTCGTGTCCAACTCTGGTGTATAAAATTGCGACAACAACAAAAAAAAAACACGTCAACGATTTGACGACTTGTTTGTCAACAGTAGCGTTGCGTTTGCTATTTTGATTTTGCTTTGTTTATTCGCTCCTTTCTTTCCTCGTGTTTATGTGTTTTTTGTTGAAATCGAATTACAGATAGAGTTGCCGTCTCAAGTTCAAGGCAGAGATAAATAACCCAAGAAATATCTGCACCAGACTGGGATAAGTATCAATACGGTGACAATCGGATAGATTACCATTGTGACTGGCTTGTCAGACATTGGACCGCTTTGGCGACGAAGCCATAATATTCGATTATCACTTGATATCTATGGTATGGAATAATCGATACTCTTTTCCGCAATGATATGTATCCGCTGATGGAAGGCTTTCAGTATTTTTTTTTGTACTTAGTATCGATTGATTTGATTTCTCTGAAGACGACACGTCATTTACTCGCGTGTCCAATGGATTGATGGACGACAGGATAGTTTATACATTCTCCTTTTCAGTGACAAACTGACTTTTATTTATGTATACCCACTCGTAACAGCCTAGATGGGTGATGGAGCGATTACTACGCGTAAACTGGGTGTAAACGTGCAATTAATTGCTAAACAAAATCTACATAGAATTATTCAAGGTGTGGTTCATATAGGGCGTCGTGTAACGGATCTGGCAAGCTTTATTGTCAATTAACATGACAGTTGTGTGTCAGGTACCTATAGTTACTGCGAGGTGGATACATATTACATGTTGTTCTTTTGATTATATTGCCAATTTGGGAAAACTCTCGGTGACATCTCGGTTTACGACCAGTACGAGACCGAGAACTTGTAACCTAATTAGTTTGGAAGTGTTTTCTTACACCGTCATCATTGTAAAGGGTGTGTTTATTTATATTTCAAATAAGTGACAAGCTGCGTGCATAATACAAGTGTATCTATTAGGAGTTGCTTTTTGGGAATAATTTAAAACAATCTTCTCAAACAATTTCCTAACAGAAATTGGTCAGGGACTGCTCCTCAATTTAAGCGAGAAACGTTGTTACTCCTCGTTTTCCCCTCATTCAATTGTGTGCGCTTTTTATGTGTTGTTTAAGAGAACAGCAAATTGTTGGCTATCATTCATTAGACAGTAGAATTCTGACAGTCGCACTATTATAAAAGCGAAAGTAACTGTCTCGGGGCTTATTCCCAAATGCGCGCGGATCGCTTTTCATGGCGGATTGGTATTTTTATATTTCCAAAAGCGATTCGATCCATTAAAAAGCGATAGCTATTGTGAGGATTGATGGCAATAAATCCGCCAGCAATCCGTCACCTGAATAGCTATCGCTTTTTACAGCTTTTGGAAATACAAAAATATCAATCCGCCATGAAAAGCGATCCGCCGCGCATTTGGGAATAAGCCCCCTGAGCAAAACGTAATGTAATTTGGGTAAAGGGGTAGTCTAGGACGTAAAGAAGGACATAGGTGACTTTTTATACTGAATATTTAGAAGGAAAGAAAGCGGAAAAAGGTTTCTTGTCAATGAAGTAACATAAAAATTATTTCTACAAGGTGGCGCAAAAGTTGTCACCCAATGTTCTTTGGTTTTGCTTTTAGATTATGTTTATTTGAGAAAATGATATTGGAAAAGTAGCCGTCGTCAAAATTCATGACATGACCATTCGGGCCCTATTTATGAAATTTTCCATCACATTTGCCAGAACTTCCGGCCATAAGTCCTAGCATTCTTGACGAATATTTTCTTTGGGGGGCTTCAAAAGTCTGAGGCTCGTTGACATCGACTCGTGACTTCAAAAAAAAAAACCCCAAAAAATTATAAAAAGGTTAAATCACGCTACCTCGCCGGCCAGTGGAATTCACCAAAATAAGAGATTAGGCAACCCGGAAATGCAGCCTTTAGAATTTCGGTCGCGGCTCGTGTAGTATGCGCCGTTGCTCCATCCTGTTGAAACCACATGTTATCCATTCCTAATTCATCCAATTGAGGAAGGAGAAAGTCGTTGAGCATTGGTTTGGTCCGCTGCATTACGGAAAAAATAAGCCCAATGACGCCACAGTAAACAGCACACCATGCACTAACTTTGAGCGGCTGTAATGGCTAGTCGTGGGTTATACGCGGATTTTCAGTGCCCCAAAAGCCATAATTTTTCTTACTCACATATCCAGAAGTCGATGATGATTTTCTATGAAAATTTATTTCGTCGTGGTCGAGATTCGGGATGGCTTGAGCGTAGTGTTTGCCCAGTTGTTGTCGGACGACAACAACAATAAAAAAAAACAAAATTACGTTTTGGACCTTTTTGCATAAGACTTTATTTCATGGCACCGTTTATTTTACATCTGATTACTTCACAAATGTCAAAGTAGAATTGACATTGTTGCCACAATTTGCAAAAATTAAAGAAAATTTCAAACGTTATTTTATGACAATTATGCATTTTCCATTGAAAACTGGGCGTGGCATCATGACATTTATTGAAGTGTTGGCCTTAAATTTGGTATATTGCCCGTTGGAAGTATTTTAGAAAATGTGAGCGGATCGCACAAAAGGGTGTGGCATCTGGCATCTCCCATAACAAAAAAAAACACTGCAAACGCTTTTACTTGACACTCATGGGAGCTATTAAGTTGTAAAATCTGGAACATTAATGTGCATTGCCCTTATAGACAAGAACATCTTAAGGCAATGCAATTCTTGGGCCATGAGCAAATCCGGGCTATAGTTATCTGTATTATACTCCTCGTGCACATTTTGTTTGGCGTTAGGCAATAACGCCCAAGGAAATAGCGCCCAAATCGATTTGGAAATAATGCCCAAAAAAACTCGTGCAATTTGTTGTTGCAACATTTTTCGTCGTTTTGGGTGTTATTTCCTTTCCAGGGTTCTATTTTTTTTTTTTGACAAGCAGTAAAAGCCGAAAGTAGTAAGTGGAAATGCACAGACAGTGGAGTAAGTACGGGGGACATGCTGCCCCTCCCCCTGCTTGACTTTTCTGTTGTCTTTTGGAGTAGGTGTGAGTTTGTACTGCAAAAAAAACATTCAATATATTCAATTTCACACATACTCCAAATCTGACAGAAACTCCAAGCAGAGGGGTTGCAGGGGGGCAGCATGCCCCCCATACGTACTAAACTGCAAATTATTTTCGGGCTTTATTTGTATGTTGTTGTTTTTGGGCGTTATCTCCAAATCAATTTGGGCGCTATTTCCTTGGTCGTTATTGCTTACCGCCATTTTGTTTCCCCCCTGTCAGTAAGAGACATTTAAGAGTTTAAAATGTCACGCAAATGCATAAAATGTATGTCAAATGTCTCCTCATCAAAACTGTTTATTGTCTGCGATAGTTGAATAAATGTATGGAACACTTTTTGGTGCGTTCATAATCATAATCACAAACCACAGAGAACTAGACCGCCGATTTTCCGTGCACCTACCCGATTCTCCCCGCAATTAATTTCCCTGTCTGTGAATACGTGTGAAATGTCAAAATCAATGGAGGGAATGTCAATAAAACATAAAAGCGGCCATTTATTGGTATATGTTTACATTTTAGATAAAATCATACTGCAAGTAGCTAGACGGCTGGTTGAAATGATTTAAACTTAATTTTGAGCAAAAATATAATTTATATCGTTGCTAATATTCTGTTCGCTCATTCGAAAACTAATACTTTTTATAATTCACAAGAAATTCATCGCAACAACAAATCACACGCGAATAAAAATTATTAGCGAAAAAAAAAATATCGCTGGCGATTTATTTTACGTTCCAGCAAATTTGTTAAAATTGCTACCAACTATGGGATAACTTTTGGAATTGTTGTTTAGTTTAACACGAGAACCCTATCTTACAATTACCTTGTGGCATCACCATAAATTATTATGTCTGTCTCTGTCTTACAGCTCATTTCGAATAAACGCTCGTGTCTTTTTTGGATGTGTTTTATCCTTGTTTTCGAAAAACTTTTAACTTTTTCAGCATTTATTCAAAAAATAGCCTAATAACAAAATCAAAATAACAAATAAAGGATAACGACGTGAATAAACCAAAGTGAAAAATAAATCACAAAAATAGTTTCATTTTGACATTTTGTTTTGACATTGCTGTCAATTCCTGAAGCTCTTCATTCCAAAGTTCCAGGAGCAAGTTTTTTCCGGACCATTTATGACGTGATTTTAGCTAAATCACGTCGGTGGGAACATGGTATAAGTGAAAAGAATATTATCACATGTTTTGACAGTCCATTCACATGAACACTTATATTTGTCGCAACAGTTCGCCAAGTTCAAACATCAATTTCTACTACTTAACAATCTTTGATTTAAGTTTACATAAGTTCGAACGAATTTTGTATTTTATAGTTTGTGGAGCGGGTTTTAATGTCGTGAATTTTGAATAAACTTTTGAAAATTCGCACCAAGGGTGTTTTCCTTCGAGGCAAACATTTTTAGTTCGAAATTTCTTTGTTTAAACTCTTTTCAAACTTGTTTTTCCCATATTTTGATGCATTAATTTATTATTCTAGGTAGACTTGCTATAGTAAAATGTGCAATTTTTTGTTATATAAATGAATCAAAAGTGGTTTGTTCGCATATATTATTATCAATTCGTTTATTCATTCTCATGTGAATATTCCTTTACATTGCCAATTTTAATTGATATCAACAGTTTGAACAATTTAACATTTCCTAAAACTAAACTGTGATGTGAACGAAGTGTAACTGGAAAAAAAGAAGAAACCTTCAGAACACAGCCCTACTGCCATAAACCACTGCCAGGTGCAACTGCCATAGGATTTTACTAAGTATGCGTGTGCCGTAATTTCTTCCCTTTTATTTATACAGGCCCAACACATAAATAAATCCTATGGTGCCAACAGCTTGTAGGCAAAGTCCGTTATGTGGGAGGAGTGGACGGTCCATTTCTTAGGTACTGGTTTGTGATCATAATGATGAACAGTCGATTTCTATAACACTGTATACCATAATTTCTTTCAAATTATCTACGGTTGCACTGAAATGGCAGAGATGCGACTCTACTAAACATTATTTAACAACGACCATTTGAGTTATATTATTATCGTTCTGTTAACGCTAAACCTAATGCCCGGACATTTCGCTTGACATTAATTCTTATGACTGTTACAATCGAGTTACACATTCTAAATTACCCAAGGGTGTTAGTGTTATGTAAATTTCGTTTCAAGCTAAGCCCTTCAGGCCTAATTGAATCTGGTCATAAAAATTAACCCAAATAATCTCCAGAGCACTCTGCCTGCAGTGGCTGGGAAAATGTTCCATTTCATAAAAATGTTCTTACACAAACATACTCAATGGAATTGAATTGAAAAACACTTGAGCAAAGCACTGCTGTAAATGCATTTGTGGTGGGAATTTCAAAAACTACATAAATATAAAAACATAAAAAGGTAAATTGCATTAGATAGACGAAAGGAAGAGAAACTTTTCAATTTTCCAACTGCATCTGATTTTGGTGCAATGCATCCGCAAACCGGAAATGTGTTAAATCCACAATTAGAGCGGAAAAAGGATGCAAACACTTTTGCAAATGTAATTGGTTTACATTTATTTGGGAAGGAAAATTCAATTAGAAATATTCCAGTATGATGTATGAATCATTTAGCAAAGACCCCAAGGAAAATTAGAGAACAGTTTACTGATTGATGTTGAATATGAATTCACTTATGCAAGCGTTTAACTTAAACCGAGAGTTGATCTATACTTTGGGTTTAAACGAACACAGTGAAACCGAAAATTTGTTGAACGAAGGTTTAAACCAAAACGGGAGTTTAAACTCTGACTGTGCAACTTGGCATTAAGGTAAGAACTTTGTTCCATGTTTGTTATATCGTATATCCCATATTTCGTAAGATTTAATCTATCCACGTGAGGTAAAAGAAGTCCTGATGGAAGCATTTTCCTTTGAAAAGAATCGCCAATTGTTCCATCTTCAGGTGGTCTGGAAAAATACTCCCCCTAAGGCTACTCGGTGTTACCATCATATAGAATAGATATCAGGCCTGGAGCTAATTGATGTTTTCAGTGGTGTACTTCCATCTGGACCCGGTGTCTTCTTGCCACACGCCAACAGCAATTGTTCTTGTGTAACTGGTGGGATATCGAAACATTGAGAGTTTTCGTTACCTCTGGGGAAACAGTGCTGTCAGTTTTAGTTCCTGGCGGAATTTTTAGCGCTTTTTGTTTAAATAACTTTTATATGGAAGTTCACTCGAAAATATAAGTACGTACTAAACTTTAACATGACATCGCCCTACAGTTCATGTGAATTCCCGTTTTTTGGATATCTTTTCCTTGTTTATTACTACTGCATCTGCTCAGTGACAGTAACTATATCTACGCATCAGTTTCGAATTAGATTGTTTCAAAGATTGTTTTTATTAGATATGGAAGTGACATCACAGAAAAAAGTTTAAGCAATACTACAAAATTAAAAATTTAAAAAATCTAATTGGAATTGGCCAATGCTTCTGAGCAAGAGCTCATAAAATTTTAAGAAAAAAGTACAGAATCTACAGAATCACATGCATCCGTACAAACTATACCCAGAATTTAAAATTGCTTAATAGTTCAATATGCCTTTCGGCCTCTATAGTTACATATGTGTGAAAATAGAGATATGTCTGCAAAAATTTATCAATCTGATTCTTAAAATCCAAGTTTTGCTGTGTTTTTGTAATTAAAAAGTATTATGTTCCTATATTTTGTTGATAAAAATAAAATCTAGCGCAATTTAGCGCTTTTTGTAAATTGTTTTATCTACGAGTGGTTAAAGCGACCTGGCAGCACTGCTGGGAAATAGCCAGGTGACCATTGTGTAAAAAGTGTCATGCCGATATTTGACCATTCACTTTCGTCAAGACGATTATGTAGGCAGTTCTCCTATAGGAATGCTGTCTGCTTCGTCCAACAACTTTTAAAAACTCCTGGTTTTAAATTTTCAAGAATTTTCTCCCGTTTTTGAAAGTTTTAAGTTTCTGGCTTAAATCCCATTGAGTGTTCAATTTCCTCTTAGACAAATTGATCGAATTACTTTGATCTCTTGGTTTCATGAATATATAGTTGAGCTGAACTTCCTTCTTCACATATAGAACCGTCGCGTCGCATCGCACGCAGAGGTATTCAGAGCAATCAGTTGTAAGGCTTTCTTAACTGTGACCTGCTATAACAATGGCTATGAGTAAGACTTCTTTTTAATGTGGTAAACATCTTGTCCAATGTAGCGAGCACTTTTCTGCGTTGCTAAATCCAGAATATGGTATTGAGGATGAGTGATGACAGATTTATCGCCTTGAGTAGGGCGGAAATTGTTTATAGGAAGCGACATTAGTGATCCAATTGCTAAAAGTCGGCATTTCTACTGAAATTCAGTGAAATGGTCAAGGCGCTAGGCGAAAAGGGAGTTAGGTTAGGTTAGACCTCGCCAACCGTCGAAACAGTTAGTGATTGGCAAACGGGGATGATATAGTCTACCTTTTTATCAAAAGGGATTGCTCGAATTGTTATAAGGGATATCACTTTCCTCACAGCTGTTTTCGAGTCACTTTTGGCTTTGGGGGATGGGAAGAAGCATAACGTATAAGATATTCACTCCCAGAATGGTACTTGAGAGTATGCTTCACCTACACTGGTCGGCATAAGTATTTTGACAAAACTAAAGTTAATTCTATTCATATTTTGAACTTACTTCATGTAAATTTTGGTATCAATGGAAAGGTCATTTAAATTCCGTTTGAATGATACAAAACTTTCCTTAACCCATTAAGTACCCATTGAAAATTTTGTAGCTCAAATAGCTGGAGAATTTTATGTATCTAGTGTAGGGATTAGCATCAGCACGATTCATGAGCAATAGAAGCTTTGTCATTCTTATATTATCAGTGGGACCGAACTTGTGGTCGAAGCTTAGTTGTCGGTCTTTAATTCGATGTTTGCTCCAACTCTTACATATCGTCACGCGATTTGGGTAATGACCGAAAGACTAAGATCGCGGATTCAATCTGTTGTTATGAGTACAGTTCCAACGATATTGACGCTGTCAAACTTTTCAGTACTGTCAGTACTGTTTATTGTTCAGTTTATCACCGACCGAGATGGTCTACTTTCGGCTGCTCTCTCTTTAAAGTAATAATTCAATAATCATTTAGAAGAATAAAAGTGAATAGATGTAACCAATTTGTCTTTCTCGTTGTTTGTTCGAGATCGATTAATTTGAGCTGTCAAACTTTTATTTGAATAGCCAGCTTCGAGTCTCCAAATTATTATTAACAAGCAAATATGAAGCAAAAAAAAGCATTTCCAGAATATTGTTTTGTTCAGTTCGTTGTCATTAATCTACTGTGAACTAAACTATGTTTACTATAAAGCCCAGTATCCTGCTCGCGCTAAAATTTAGCGAGCGCAATTCTCTCCACAGCACAGATAAACGCTCGCTAAATTCGTTGTACAGGATATAGATGGGACACACACCCATATTTCATTGCCACATCTATTTTGATTTCTGTTATTTTTTTCACTTTTTTCCTACTCACTTACACCACCGATTATCAAGTATTCCATGAAATATTCAATTAAAAAATTGTTTTGTTTCGAAAATGTCAAAAATTTATCGCCGATTTAATGTACCAGGCAATTCTTTCGCGAGCTAAATCAGTGGAGACATTTTCTTGGCCGAGTATAACAAAATTGTACGTATAACACAAAATATTGTTATACCGGACTGACATTAAGTGTGTCCCATCTATATGAAAGTAAGAATTTAGCGTGCGGAACAGGATACTGCTTTGCTAAACTGCCTCGCTAAATTTTATCTCTGTAGACATTTTTGTATGGGAGATAAAATTTAGCGCGAGCAGGATACTGGGCTTAAGCGATAATTCATTATAAGTGATATGTGGTGCGTGAAATTCCTATATATATCTTACCAGGGGCTTTAAGCTTCGGTTTTGACGTACATACAGGGTGGCACACGAATCGTGCTACAAAAACAAAACGTAATAACTTTTTTTTCTGTGTGAGTAATTGACGTTTTTTTTTTTTATTATTTGGCAGGTTACTATTTATATTTATTAAAATTAATGCTTGGGATAACTACAAAAGAATTTGGATAATGCAGCGGTACCATGCTTTGCAATCCTTCATTTCCTTCAAAGGGAATTGAGGCGGGAGTTTGGCGGCACTCCCCCGAGTAGATGGACCATTATGAGGCTGGTAAACATGTTTGCTGAATCTGGAAGCATCGCACGAAGACCATACCATCCAGATCCTTATTTTTGGGTTCAAGATATAATCGCGGATGTAGCATCGTCAATTCAGGCAAATCCAAGCGTTTCGACTCGAAACTTATCGGCGCAAATTGGAATTAGCAGACGACCATTACAACGGATAATTCATGATGACTTAAACTTGTGTCCGTACAAAGTCCAAATAACAAGCAAGTTTAACCCTCAGAATTTTCGTATTCGCCTGAAATTTTGCAAAAAAATGTTTGCAAATTAATATCCAGAAACTCCACTTTCCGCTGACGGTTATATCAAACAGCTCTGTCTTTCCTCCTCAATGCAATTAACAGACATTTAAAACCAATGTGCATCGGAATCTCCTATCTTCTCTATCCCAATTTCCTTAATGCCCGCGCTGTGTAAATCACATTACATTATAAGAGTAGTCATAACCTCTTCAGCGCGTGCTAATTATAAAAAAAAAAGAAAAAAGAGGTGTACAAAACGATACCAAGGAAGTTGACTGAATTGAAGCAGTCCATTCCAACAATAATTGAAGCGATCCCGACTTCAACCCTTCAGGCCGCATTGAATAATTTTCTGATCAGGAGGTGTCGCGCATATGCGTGGATGAGCATTGGAGGTTATTTACGGTTCATCATCTTGAAAAAACATTTATTTATATAAAATTAAATTAAATTCTCTATACAATAAAAAAAATAAAACGAAATTCATTGATTAAAAATAAAGTTTTTTGAAATTCTTATGCCCAATTGCACAGTACAGAGTTCAGTGTAACTTAAGTTTGAGTACAGATAAGTGTCACTTATGCATATTTTGCGTTTTACAATCGATTCACAATACTCACCTCAAATGATACACACAACTTGGCAGCACTTTGTTTTGTTTAATAATTTATTTGATTTTCCAAATGTTTTGTTAATGACAAAAAACCCCTAACTTTAGCAAGAAAAATAATTATTTTGTTTAATTGAAGTCGTAAAGCGAAAAAAAAAACCAAATGAACTTGTCATATCGTTGACAGCTGAACAGCTTGACACCTGTCTCGTGTGACACTTAAGTGTCCGATATTGGGCACTTAAGTTTTAAATTCAAATATGACGCTATGAAACAGAAATCGAATCTTGAGTGGAATTTGAAGGAGAATGGAGAAGTGGGCACTGTGCAACTGGGCATTATTGTAGCACAATTGGTACGCCACCCTGTATATGCAACTTGATACGAGGAAGTTTTTTTTTTTAACTTTTCTGAATACCCACTAGTTTGCTTTAGTCTTTTTCCTTTTTTAATATAACTTCAATAATTGATAAGAAAAAGAAGGAAGTAAATAATTATCATAAGCATCATTCTATACTTGTTCTAAACAAATTTCGTTAACCTTGGAAATAGAATAAACACAACCCAAAGTAGTTTTTGCATTGCATTTTATTAATTAATCAAGTATAACTTAAAATTAGTCCAAGTTTTTAATGTGAAAATTATGTAGGCACGTTTTTTATATATTTACATATTCAATAAATAAATTAATTCATTACCTGTCAAATGCATTGTTTTAATAATTAATGCTTATATGAAGCCCGTTTTCCAAAGCAAGTCTATGAATATGCACTTTGACAATATTATTCAGGTCCGCAAATTGCAAAGCGACAAACAGATCAAAAATGAATAAGTTCTTTAACAATTACGCGGTAAAAGTGAGAGCGAAGTTATTCAGTGGTGGATATCGTTTCGACGATAATTTTCTGAAAATCTTAACGACCGCTTCAAAATTAGGGTTTTCTTCTTTTTCCAGTTGGTGAAAAATGGTCAATGTTGCCCATTCCACCGTGCGTCGACCAAACTTCACGATAAAAAATATTGGTAAGGCCCGAAACACACATGCGATTTTAATCGCGCGACTGTTTAGTCGCAAAAATATGAAACACACACATTTCAATGTGAATGCGCACACATAATTTTGGATTTTATGTGCGCGCATTCATATTGAATTGAGTGTGCTTCATTTTTTGCGACTAAATAGACGCGCGATTGAAATCGCATGTGTGTTTCGGGCCTAAGTGTGGGGGGATTTGATCACCCTATGACTAAGAATATTGACAGCAGAGACGGAACGAATAATACTGACAGCTGTCAGAAAGACACGTGGAGGCGAGGAGAATGGGATTGGTGAATTTCCCTAATTAAAATGTTAAATAAAAATCTGAATTAAACTAAAAGATTGGACATATTAATTTTTCTTCTGCGTATTGGTAAACCATGTGAAACAACAAAGACACTGCAAGGTACAAATTGTGATATTTAACGAGAACTACGGAAAATTAACCGTGGATCGTCACCTTCACAGCTCCGTCCGTAGACATGTTACCCATCATTGGGTAGGACTGTAGGAGTAGAACATTTTATAAGCTGCACGAATAAATGCAGGACCGAAACGAAGTCTTCGAAGTTTTTGCAAGAAAAAATTATGTATTTATTTTCTCGGAAAATTTACAGTATTTTTAACATTCTCGTAGGTATACGCAGTAAAGGACCATTCACATGGGAGCGAACGAACGAATTGATGAAATGCGAACAAACCACTTTTTATGCATTTATAAACAGAAGACTGCACATTTTACTACTCCAAGATGAGGATAATTAATTATTCCATCAAAATTTATTAAGAAAACAAGTTTATTAACAGTTTAAATAACGAAATTTCGAAATCCAAATTTTTTGCCGCGAACGAAAACACCCTGGCGCGAATTGTCAGTCTATTCACAATTCACATCATTTAAATCGTGTTCCACTAAGTTGCGAATAAAAAATTCGTTCGAACTTAACCTTATTCCAAGAGGAGGATATCTTGGAATAATAAAATATGAAATTTTCTGTTTGTTAATGCATAAAAAGTGGTTTATTCGCATTTCATCAATTCGTTCGTTCGCTCCCATGTGAATGGTCCTTAAGATAAAGCTATTGTTTTCGTAACAAATTTCAAATTCGAGATTTTAATCAATTCTGACATTACGATGATGGGGGAACTTATAACAGTTTGTCTTGCAATTCTGTCATTCCTGTCGTCTGTCCCAAAGGTCTGCATCATGAGACCTCACCCGAATTGTGGTATCTACGGGCTTCTTCCCTGTACTTGTTTAATTGTTTAAAAAGCGTCGCATAGCACCAAACACAGGAACTTGTTGCACATAACAACCTTCTTAATTATTATAAAAGCAATTTTAACTTGTTTCAGTTTGCCATTTACCACTTCCAGTACATTTTGTTTTAGACCTGATTAACAAGCCTGTTGCGCATACACAATTGTATATAAAAAACATAAAAAGGAGAAAAGTGTTCACATAGAAAAGAGCTGAATACCTTTCCATGTCTAATTGCCTTATAATCGCATTAAACTAACACTAAGCGTCGGCAATATCACATAGACCATTGAGCGATTATAGGCTTATTATGGTACCCCATATTCTTGGTGAGCATTTTCTTTATACACCGCCCGTGTGGTGATTAGGTGAGAATAGAACAGACAAACAAAAAAACTCACGAGACCTGCTTGACTTTATTTTAATTGGCTTACATGTGTATTATTGTCACTTAAGTTAAAGACTCCCGGTAGGCAGCTGCATTTATAGTGTAGTTTTTATGGGCCTGTGGTATTTACTTTTGTGTCAATGGGGTTTGATAAATTACGACAGATGGGAAACGGACCAGTTTAGATGACAGTTTCTTGTTATTGTGGCAAAGAAGTTGCACGTGATGATGGTTCAAGTTTTTACAACTCAATTGCTAACAATAAAGGCGGCTTTATGATTTCCAATAACCCTTAAGTACCATGAATAATCGGTATGGATGAACACTACTCTCGACCCTAATGTCGTTTTCGGTTGGTCGTCCAGAACCGTCCGGAAGCAATCCAAACGGTTCTGAAAGCGTTCGATTGGCACTCAACTGACAGTTATTCTACTGAAAAGAAGAGAAATTTGCTTTTGGATTTGAATTCAGAATCGCGGAGAGTTCTTCCGGACGGTTCTAGACGACCAACCGAAAACGACATAAGATTGACATAAAATCTCTTAGTTTCATAGATGCGTTCGTTTCAATTGTTTTTAAAGTTTCAGGTTAGGATGTACTATACCTACTTCAAACGTGACAATTATTTGCTCGATTGCATTCGGACCAGTGCAGTATGGATCACAAATTTTTATTAAAGGCCGTCTGCAGAAACTTTTAAGACTTAAGTGTAATTGATCAGCTAATGGGTGATACTGATACCTGATACACTTTTGTAAGTAAGGAAGGTTTAAAGTTCTTTCTCTTATATTATTTAACAACAATAAAAACCAGCAGTGAATAGTGGCAATGTCCCTTAGGTCGATAAATAAACTGCCAACAATCAACTGTCCAAAAGGGCTTCAGGTGGAAATTAAGATCTGCGCCGATTTAAACTCTAAAATGAGAATTAAAGGCGCACAAGAAAAAGGGTGATTTTTTAAGCGTTTGCTTTTTAAAATTAAAAAAAAAATTTAAAACCAAGAAAATTTGCAAAATTGAGTGAATTTTTTTTTTAGGGACGATAAATCAATTCTTGCCATTTACTTTTTGGATATTATTTCGTGTAAATGTTGACCGGGACTACGCTTCAAGTGGTCCATTCGGAATGTCCAATTTTGGCATACTTTTTCCAACATATCGCCTGGTATATCAGCATTAACACGAGTTATGTTGTCTTCTAAAGCGGCAATAGTTGCTGGCTTATCCGTATAGACGAGACACTTCACATATCCCCACACAAAATAGTCCAGGGGCGTCAAAAATCACACGATCTAGGCGGCCAGTTCACTGGTCTAAAATGACTTGCTCACCAAATTCGCCTCGCAATATGTCCAAGGATTCGCGTGCTGTGTGGCATGTGGTGCCGTTCTGTTGAAACCACATGTCGACCAAACCCAGCTCTTCCATTTTGAGCAAACAAAAGTCCAAAATCATCGAACGATAGCGAGCATCATTGACCGTAAAGTAATCTTTGAAAAAATACGGTCCAATGATGCCACCATACCAAACGGTCCATTTTTGTTGATGCATTGGCATGGCAGTTCTTGCAATGGTTGCTCAGCAGACCATATCCGGCAATTTTGATTATTAACGTAGCTCAGTAGGACGATTAGAACGACCATAAAATGGAAGAAATGTCCACAATTTTTGCTAATAAAATTCAATAATTTGCAAACGTTTTTCCGGCGTAAGTCCAGCCACGGTGAAATGGCAATGCTATCTGGGCATTTTTTACTTTGACACGTGTCATGAATCACGCGTAAACTATCAAAAAAATTACGCTGAAAAACCAAACAGCAAAATAATCACCCTTTGCAAATCTTCTCAGATAGTCAAGCAGCATTACAAGCTCTATCGTCCAATTCAATGGACTCTCAAATAGTAAAGCGCTGCTACGATGCCTTCCAAGTCTGATACTAATTTGTATTGGCCTTCAGTAGTCTCATAAACTAATTGCATTCCTCTATGATACAATAGATCTTTTTAGGTCGCAGTGTCAGCCAATAGGGCAAGGAAATCTAAAAAAAATCTAAAAGGACTCCTCAATTAATAGTAAAAGAAACAAATACCTACATAGATAAAATGTAACACATCGCTTTGCGTAAAAGTACCAACTATGACTTCCTTCCTTCGCTTAAGAAACTAAGTTTAATGGGTAAAAGCTTACTGCATTCTTTAACCATTTGTAATGGGTGATTTTTTTAAGAGGTTTAGAACTTTAAAAAAAAAAAAACACAAAAAATTCGAAAAAATGAATGAAATATTTATTTGAATCGATAGTTTGAACCTTGCAATTTAATGTTTAAAGATAATTTCATGCAAATGTTGACCGCGGCTGCGTCTCAGGTAGCCCATCCGCTGAGTCCAATTTTGGCATACTCTTTCACACATATCGGCCGGTTTCTCACGAATGAATGCATGGATGTTGGCTTCCAGTGCGTCAATCGAAGCGGGCTTGTCCCTATACACATTAGCCTTGACATACCCCCACAAAAAATAATCTAATGGTGTCAAATCGCACGATCTAGGCGGCCAATTGGCCGGCCCGAAACAAGAAATTAACTGTTCACCAAACTCGCCTCGCAATTGCGCCATTGTTTCGCGTGCTGTGTGGCATGTGGCACCGTCTTGTTAAAACCACATATCATGCAAGTCAAGAACTTCCATTTCGGGCAAAAAAAAGTATGTTATCATCGCTGTAACAAAGGCCTAACTGCTGGGAACGGCGCCGAATCGACATTTCGCGGTCTTCTGTCACACTAGCTGATACGGCCGCAATATTTTCTTCACTACGCACAGTACGTAAACGTTTTGGTGGTTTAATGTCCAACAAAGTAAATTTGGTGCGAAATTTGGTCACAATCTTCCGAATAGACTGCTCAGAAGGTCGAGAATGCCGATCATAAAATGGAAGCAGCGCGCGATGAACATTTCGAACCGAGCACGAATTTTGATAGTAAAATTCAATAATTTGCAAGCGTTGTTCATTTGTAAGACGATCCATGGTTAAATTGCAAACCAAACTGAAGCTGTTTGACAGTGACACAAGGTACTAAACACACGTCAGCTGTCAAAACCAGTGTTGCCAAAACCAAACCAGCTAAAAAATCACCCTTTACATGTACATTTTGTAGGGTTCCACTAAGAAGTCATAAAAAAAATCCCACTGCCGCAAGAGCTTGCCAACGGGTAGGAGGAAACAAATTTACCCACTATAGCTATACAGACGCTCACGTTCATTTCAATTTTCTCTGACTCGTCAAGTGAGCATAGAAATTTATAAATCCTAACCCAAAAGAGGAATTTCAAAAACAGCAACTCAAATGCCAACTTCTGCATCCTCGTCCATGAGTCATGCTCCACTCAAGGACATATCTCGTAAATTAAAAAATGAAAAAAAATTCCACCATCCATGACTCATTTCCAACCAAGAATGAACTTAATTTCCAACAACATACATGCAAGTATGTATATATCCATATATCCATTACAACAACAAGTGTCCTTAGACATTTATCATTCAACCTTCAACTCTGCAGCTAAGAGTACACAATAGAAGCCTTATTACAGAATTCACACGCCGGAATTGTGCAACGGAATTTTTTTCTTTTTTATCCTTTGTAAGACAAAACAAAAAAAGCAGAAAATGCTTTATAAGGATGTTAGGGACGAGCATTTCATCTCCAACTGTTACAATTTTTTTTTTTTCAACAGCAAGACTAAAATATAAGAGAAAAAAAATATTAAAATTCCCCTAGAGATTAAGGACACTTGGGTAATTATATTTTCCTCACAGACTTGGCATTTTCTTAATTATTCATTTCGAGTCCTCGGTAATAATGTTGCATGCAAATCTAATGGAACCAGCTCGTGAGGTTGTTAACCTTTTTAAGTTGATTGCAGTTCTGTTTCAGAGAAGTTGTTGATATTGTTATGCAACTTACAAGTTACTTCTGACCTGAGTCACGAAATGATGCAAAAAATGCATTTAACGTGATTAACATCTGAAATCCAGTTTCAGAAAAATTTGGATATGAATTTGTTGCTACAAGAATAATTATAATTTTTGTTTTACTCCGAGATTTGTTGCAACTGATGTTTGTATGTTGGAAGATACGTTGGTTGTGCTTAACGTTGATTGCTGAGAATTCGCATGGTGGAAATGTCTGTTGAAATATTTTATTTATGGGTCGTTGAACTTATTTTTAGTCAGAGAGTTAAATGTCAATTGTTTTAAGTCATATGCAAGGTATTTCAAAATTTGGTGCTCTTCGCATCGGACATAGTGACCCTAAGCGATCAGATACTGGACCAAAACCGATTTATGCATCTACGCTTGTTACAGAATCTCGCTTTCAACCACAAGAGAATGGTCAGAAGCAATAGGCGGGGGTTAGACTCTGTTTCGGTCACCCCTCGCTTTTTTACCCGAGGCCGGATCGCGACTTCTCTTTTCGGTACCAAGCAGTAGGATGGAGTGTTTCAATATAGCTATTCTGGTCAGCACCAGTCTCTGTCCTAAGGACTGATTGTCAAAAGAAAATAAACGGAAGGCAGACTGCTACGATTACCTCCATCCTTTTCCAACAGAAAATCCATCCATTGGTCAAGCAGCAACGCGGACTAGTTCAATCTCCCACTTTTGCAACGCACCAGTCTCCCTGCTTAGTGATGGTCTGTCAGAGGCAATAGGCAGGGGGCAGACTGTTACGGTCACCACCCGCCCTTACCCGAAGACTCTCGGAAAAGCCTACAACATAACCAAGCTCAACAGAGTCCAAAGAACGGCAAGCATAGGCACCACACGCGCTCTGCGGTCAACACCGTCAGACGCCCTCACAGTCATTCTGCATCTTTTAACCTTAGACCTTCATATCGCAAACATCACAATACATAGCGCGATCAGACCCAGAGAGTCTGGGTGCTGGTATGCGAGACCCTACGGTCATACCAACATTCTGCTTACTTTGACAAGAGAGCTAGTACCACCCTCAACGGATTACATTACCCCCAGAATACTTTTTAAAAAACACTTTGAAGTAGAATTTCCCTCAAGATAAGACTGGCAGGACGGACGAGTGAACAGGGACTCGAATTTAACAATCTACACTGACGACGGTTCAAAAATGGACTGTGGAGTAGGCGCGAGTGTATTTTCAGAGTCTCTGAACATCTTAAAATCCTTTAGGCTCCCGGACACAGCCAGTGTGTTTCAGGCGGAAATATACTTGCTATCCGTAAAGCCTGTCGCCTAATCAAAATACACACGGACATAGTTCCGAAGCAAAAGATAGACATATTCAATGACAGTCAAGCTGCGATCAAGACTATCGCCTCAGCCAATTTAAACTCAAAATTAGTATTGTGTAGAATGCCGAGAGGAGTTGGCCTCGATTGATCAGTTCCGGATTACCCTGATCTGGGTTCCAGGCCATAGCAACATTTATGGAAACGAACAGGCTGACGAGCTGGCCAGGCAAGGTTCAAGCCTCAACTGCTCACTTGCGGAATCGGTCCAAATTCTAATAGGAGCAGTCAAAGCAAAAATTTCCGAAGAATCCCTATCGAAAGCCAATCTCAGATGGAGGAGGTTAACAAATTGCACCATATCCGGAAGTATATGGCCAAATTATAGCAGGGACAAAACATCCCACCTCTTGAGTAAAACACGTAAAGATATAGCCAGAATAACAGCGATTACCACAGGCCACTCGCCGCAGTCAGATTAGGCATCCCACATAATACACACTGTCGCAGTTGTATCGACCATCATTCACTACCTATGGGCTTGTCCGGCACTAGCTAGGACTAGACAGCAGGCTCTGGGTAAACCATTCTTCACATCCCTCGAGGAAGTCGCGAAGAATAACATCAAAGAAGTCATAACCTTTTTGAATTCCACAGGCTGGATCTAAACTACCCTTCGACGTACCTACAACAACCAGGTCAGATGAGTATGTGGTAACAAAACGGCACTCAGTGCTACTTGGGTTTTTACCTAAACCGCCACTACTACCTACCTACCTAAGCCGCAACAAGGAGGTGCAAACATAGATAAAATTTGACTATGCCTCAGTCACCATAAAAACCTCTTAACGAGGTAAAACACTCCAATTCGCAAGTAGCAATATAGTTTCCACTTTAATGTCCGCTACATAGTTTTTTCTGGCCACTTTTTTTTTAATTAATTTCCTATTTCTCTCAGGCGCATCTATAAAGAAAAGTTGTCTTTTCATGTGTATATTTACCGTAACAAAATATGTACTAAAACCTAGCCCGAGAATATATCTTTGAACTAAAGAAAAAGAACATTGTAAATTGGATTAGTATGTCTCGAGTTAAGACGGGTCGAACAAAAAAAAACAAAGAGTCTTTGAGTTTTAAAAGGAAAGTACCATCTATTCACGTATCCATTTCAAAGGACACTTTATAACAAAAAATTTACATTTCACAGAAGAAGAAAAACTGTGTAGAACTTTTCAGGGATATGGCATAGCTGACTGCATTGTTTGAATATTAAGAGGCGGCATGTCTGCGCCCTTACATCTATAATTCAGAAATTCCATCGACATTTCATAAAAAACCGATAGTCTATTCAAAAATGTCTGTCTGAGAAAATATTGATTTTATTCACTTGTCTCTGCGCCTGTGGAGGGCTGTTCTAAATGAGAGTTCCAGTTCTTTATATTAAGTTCCTTGAAATTATTTTTCTTATTGTGTGTTGCGTACATACATTTGCTTGTTGAAATTAATAGTTTCTTTTATTCGGTTATTCGGTAGTCTGGTGGCAAGTTGCGGACAAAGCGACCAATCTCAAGTCAGTGACAAAAATAGAAAAATATTAGTATGTCTATGTATAGGGACAAACAGTGCGATGAAAACCACACATATAAAGCAGGAATGGAGGGAATTATCAATCTGACACCATTAAACCTGGCGGAACCTGCTACAAAAAGTGCCTTAAGGATTAGCTGAACTAACACTTGCGACCCATGCGATTTTGGCCGTGCACATAGATTCTGGGGAAATACGTAGGGAACGTTGTCACTGTTGACTATATGTCTCACGCTCACCATCTTGACTTTGATAGAACATTCTCTTGCTCTTTTCCGAGTATGGATGAATGGGACACAAATGAACCCACCAAGAGGAAATTGATATCCATCTACACAGATGGATCAAAGATGGACTGTGGAACCGGTGCCGGTATATTCTCGAATGTGTATTAGATGTACACTGCTCAATGAGGCTTCCTGATAGCTGCAGTGTCTTCCAAGTGGAGGTTTCGTCAATCGCAAAAAGCGGCCCTAAGGTGACATTGTTGGCAATACCACGACACAATATTTTTTATTGACAGCCAGCCGGCTATAAAAGCTGTCTCTGTTATTGTAATAAAACCAGAAGGTAGTTCTTTGCTCGCAGCACACAACGAATCTCTGCTAGGTCGCTGAACACAGTGACAAAGCCGGGAATGAGAGGGCTGATAAACTGGTGAGAAATGTTTCGGCGATTAGTCAAGATCGAGCAATTCAGTCGGTCAATCCACCACTCTGTAATCTTAGAAGACGGGTGGAGAACAAGATTCGTATGACAACCAAAAACTAACCTGTGAAGTGACGGAAGCATTGGCTAAAATATGACAGAAGCCGGACTATCAAACTACTACAGTTTGACAGGTCATCGCTGTCTTAGCTGGTAGCGGCTTTAACAGGTCATATAACTTTCTAAGAATCCATACAGTGAAACTAAATTTCAAAGATGATGATAGATGTAGTCCCTGACTAATTCTCCGTCACTTGAGGAACAGAACAATTGGAAGTCATTATTTCCACGACTTACAACAATATTCGATGTATCACTTTCTGATCTTTACAGGTTTATGAGGATGGGTAAACGCAGAAAGGAGGGACATTAAGCAATCTCTAACTTCAACGGTTAACCCCACACATAAGAGAGCATCAAAATGGGTCCACAAGGACCTGAGTGGGTAAACTTAACCTAACCTAATCTAAAATTGATTCGTTTATTAATTTTGATTGATGTACATTGCCCTAATAGACAAGAACACATTTAAGCAATACTATTCCAGAGATCGTGCAAAGCTGGGCGGGTAAAAGGTAAAGCTATGTGTAGAAAACTGCATGATTGTTTGTTTGTATCATATGCCGTACGCAAGTAAAAAAAACAAAAAACTACGACATAAAACAGGGTTCATTGGTTTTTTCGAAAAATTTGCTACCGCGTTTTTTAAACAGTTTACAACGACTTTTGCTGGTTGAATTTGTTGCTACGTCATGAAATAATTTGTCCCAAGGACAAAAATCAAAAAATTACAAAAAAGTGTTTTTTTTCGAAACTGAAAATGTACCAAAAAAAAAAAAACAACAAGCAAATATTTAAGCTTTACAAAACTTATCAAAAATTATGAAAAATTGTTGTTCCATTCACCTTTCTGTGGTAAGGGCAATACCACCCCTCTGTGAACATCCCGCCTTGCACACTCAAGCTTGAAGCAGGGAGAAAAGCCACAAGAGAGGCGAACGCAAGATGGGCCATCTTAAACCTTTGTAATACCTTAAGAATGATATGGCCGGCCTTCAACGAAACCAAAACCGAGAAGGGACATTGTCAAAGACATTCTCAGGCACATTCTTATAGGTTGTATCCCATCATCCTGGACTGCGGTCAAGGTTGTTTTCATTCCAAAAGCAGGAAAGACCTCCCATATACAGTATACACCCCAAGGACTTCAGACCAATTAGTCTGTCTTCCTTTCTTCTTAAAAGTTAAAACTCTCGAGAGAATCATCGATCTCCACATAAAGGACACTGTTGACCGATCACCGTTTACAAGATCTCAACATGCCTACCAAAAGGGCAAGTCAACTGAAACTGTTCTTCACTCGATTGTTGGCTCGATAGAGGTCCCTCTCACTCAAGGAATATACAATGGCTGTCTTTCTTGATATAGAGGGGGCCTTTAACAATATAAAAACTCAATCGATTATCCAAGCCTTAGACAAGCTAAATATTGGCGAACCAATCTGCCGCGTAATCACCCACATTCTAACAAAAAGGATGGTGAGGGCCACCTTTGGCAGCAGTGCTGTCGAAAAACTTGTGCACAGAGGCACCATTGTTATGGAACATAGTTCTTAACGAACTTCTGATCTCGTTGGAGAGCTCAGGGTGCAAAGTCGTGGCCTACGCGGATGACGTCGCCTTACTCGCTTCGGGAAAGTATCCTCAAACACTTTCCGACATCCTGCAACTTGCTTTGCGTAAACTAGTCTCCTGGACCGACAGTTGCGGTCTTAGCGTCAACCCGACGAAAACGGAGTTAGTCTTATTTACAAGAAAGGTTAAGCTCCTCGCTGTCACTCCTCCAAATCTCAAAGGAACTCCACTCGAGTTCATTAGCAGCGCTAAATATCTGGGGCTGAGGCTGGACAGGAAGCTTTTATGAAGATAGAATATTGCCGAACGCGCTAGGAAATCCCTAGCGGCTCTATTCTCCTGCAAAAGGACTGTAGGCTCTCGATGGGGTCCTCAACCCAATATAATGGCTTTATACTGCGGTCATAAGACCGATAATTCTATATGGCATCGTTGTGTGGTGGCCGGCCTTGAACAAAAGTTCCAATCTAAAGGTCTTAGAGAAGCTTCAGCGCTTGGCATGTATGTGCATCACGGAAGCACTGAGGACATCTCCAACCGCCGCTCTGCAAACCATGCTTAACCTACTTCCACTAGACATCGTCAGTAAAGAATATGCCACCAACGTGGCGATCAGATTAAGGGAACGGAAACACTGGAGAGGGCAACCAATTGGACACGCCAGCATCCTTCTACAGACGATCCCCCTGCCCACAAATACCGACTATCTGCCTACGAAAATCAATTTCGAAAGAGGCTTCACTCACGAAATACCGGGACAGGAACCAATGGGATTCACAAAATGTCCTACACAAATCACTGTCAATATTCACAGACGGTTCTAAGACACTAGAGGGAGTGGGCGCCGGAGTCTTTTCAGAGGAATTGAACCTGGGCCTCTCCTTCAGTCGTCCGATACACTGCAGTGTTTTTCAGGCCGAAATTACAGCTATTCGTCAAGCTACAGCGTGGCTGTCGATTAATTCTGTATCGCAAAGGGATATCGTCATATACATTGATAGCCAGGCTGCAATAAAATCCCTAATATCCAGCGAAATAAGATCCAAGGCGGTGGAAGATTGCCGCGTATCTCTAAACGAGATAGCTGGACAGTACAACCTCACCCTCTGCTGGGTTCCTGGTCACTGTGACATCCCAGGGAACTGTGCAGCAGACGAACTAGCAAGGCGAGGCTCCTCTGGCGTGGAAAGTATAAGCCTGCACACTTTCCCATGCTAAGCAAATAATTCATGCGGACGCAGTAATGAGTGCAGGCTTCAGATGATACTGCGACATTGCCAAGCTCACGTGGCCAGCTCTGGACTGAAAGCGATCCAAGGAGCTTCCTCGACTTAAGTGCTCCACCATCTCGAAAGTCGTTAATGTGATCTCCGGGCACTGCATATTAGGCAGACACGCGCAAAGGCTCGGTCTGCCATATAATAACTTCTGCAGAAGCTGTAGAGACGAGGAGGAGGACAAGTCCGTCACTCACTTTCTTTGCAGCTGCCCTGCCCTGGCCAATCTAAGAAAGGCCTTCTTAGGAAACTATTTTCGCAATGATTTCAGTGATCAAGGTAACACCAGCGCCGCTAACATTCTTCTTCATAACAGGCAGCAAATGGTTTACATGAGTAGCCAGTAAAGAAACAGCTCCCCAAATCCCAGTGGTATGCACAATGGGCCGAATAACGGCCTAAGTGTTTCTCTCATAGAGAGCCACTTTAACTAACTAACTAACTAAGGGACAACATCTTTCCCCTACGGGAATCACAATGGGTCATTATTGACCTGAGTATGGCACGGAGAAATTCCCGCCAACCCACAAACCTAACCCCTCAAGTTCGTTACAACCTATATAGATCAAAGCTAATAAGAAAAATAGGCTAATGTTTGAAAATCTCATTGTTCTTCAATGATACAGAAAACATTTTACAAAATTAAACTGAACTCAAGTGCAATGTTGCCATCCACTCCGTGTTCGCAATCGGACAATAGCCTGTCAATATTGAATTAATAATTTTTCTTTGTTTCCTGTAAACATCAGCAATCAATTGTCATGGAAAAAAGCTTTCCAATTTTGTAAATTTCGATCAAAGTTAGTAAATGGTGAATTTATGCGTCTTATAAATTTAAATTTAAGTTACCACCACAGAAAGTGGAAGTTTCTTTATTTTTTTTTTGTCTCAATTTATTTTCATAGTTCTGTCAAAAATATAACACGCAAACATGAATAATAATTCGCTAGTTAGCACTCTATTTGGGACCGTTTACGACATATGTTTATTTTCAGAACAGCTCTTAGAGCACAAGCATTGATATGGTTAAAGGCTTCCGCAGCAATAAAAAAAACTCTGTAACTAGATTTAATTATGATGTTTAAAATTCGTTTAATTGCGCCAACTGATGTCATGTAGGTGTACCAACCATCAACTTTTAATAATTTTGCGAACCAAACAATACTGGTCTCGTCTAGTTATTTACTTGAAGCTTGACGTCTATAAACAACGTTTATGCGCGAGACCAAAGTCTCGTATTTTCTCTTCCGCTAATGAATCACTTTTTAAAAACAACACAATACAGGTATGTTATAAATATAGGTGAGTATATTAACTCTACAAATAACTAGTACCAACCAACCGGGTGTGAAAAATCGCATCAATTTTCTACAAACCACCACTGGCGCGCATCAACTCATCACGCTCAACTCATTACGTTCAACTATCACATTCGTGCCATCGAAAGTATTTTTTTTTTTTTTCTAACAACCAATTTCCTCTGCTTTGTGTTTCAATTTATCTTCATTTCCTTATCTGTGGCTTTGGTTAGGCATATCAGACGACCCTGCCCCAAACACTGGACCAAAACGCACCAAATGTCCGACTAACCGGTGATGGAAATTCGCAACGCAACAGTTGCGTGCATGACAAAGATGAATATTCATTTGTATCTATGTTAGTCACATGAGGTCAATGAATTTGCACCCAGTAAACTCTGTCTATTTGGATTAATGTAATCGCCCTCCCCTCTAACTCTGCAGGAAGAAACGTCACAACAAGAAGCGAAAGTGATGGAAGCTCTGATGTTAAACAGCTCTAGGTAGGTTGTTCATCAAAGAAGACGCTTCTAACTAAATGTCACCCAGTTTTATTAAACACACACATGTCAACGTGAAAAGAATATTTAATTCGGTTTATTACTAAAATTTATGTTTGAGGCTTCTACACACTATACACATAAAACCACAAGCGTGTTTGCCATTTGCCGTTTGCCCGCTCTTATTGCGAAAGTGGAGAACGAGGTTAGTGGCATCTTTCATCGTGTGGTATACGCACATTGTGAGACATTTTATTTGCCTTAAATGTCACTTTTGCTCAACCGATGGCGGTAACTCACGTAGCTGTCAGATTGCGACAGTATTTTTTTTTCTCTTGCGCATTTTAATTGGAGAATTATCGATTAATTAGACTTATTTAATTGGTGAGCGAAAGTAGTTAGTTTTTATTATTTGTCAGGGTAATAAAGTGATGATGATTTTGCGTTATTACCGTAAAACTGTCGGTAGGTAGGCGGGTAGGTGATTCCACTTTTTTTTTAATTGGTCTTTAGCGAGTGCAAAGTGCCGATGAAGATGATGCGAGTGGATTTCGTTAATAAAATTATATCATAGAGTGTGAAACTTTCCAAGCTTAATTCGTACGTTTGATGTAGGTACGTACCTATACACAACAAAATTGAAATGTTTTGTATTTATGGTTTTGGTTAGCGATAACTTAAATTTACGTCAAGCACAAACATTTGTTTGTCAAGGCAACATAATCAGTTGTCAAAAATAATTGTCAATATGTGGTGCAAATATTAATTCAAATTTGAACAATGGTCAACCTTCTATAGACGAGTTTTCTGGGATTTTAGTTTTCAATCTTTGGAATTATATCTTTCGTTGCCATGGGCTGATATAGGTTTTTGGGAGGATGATCTTAATATGTATACGCGGAAATGGCTTAAATTCAATTGCTCTCTCTCTTCCTTTCCATTTTTAGTGAAGGAAGACTGATCGGTAACATAAACACCTAAAGAAAATCTGAATATTTTTGCTTCAATGGTTTCGGAAAATTCTACTTAAGATTCTGTACATATCCGCCCTGGGGCGTCGTTAGGCTATCCTCGGGGCGTCGCAACACGGTAGGCACAGCACAGGTCGCCTGCCACACGACGTTCCATCAGCTTTCGATTTGAAAAAAATTTCGGGTCGGCTCGATATTGGCCATTGTGTTTTGTCGTGCACAAGAAGTCGACATTTTGCTGACTTCAACTTGGCGAAGTGACCCATCAGGAATTCAAAGTTAATGATAATGACCATAGAAAAATCATTTTTAGCAACGAGGTGCATTTTTGGTTGAATGGTTATGTTAACAAGCCAAATTGCTGTATAAGGGATGACGCCAACGAACACGAGGTGACACTGAATACATAGACATTTGCTCCGTACTCTTTTTTAGAAATGACGTTGGTAAGACCATTACCATCAACGGCGAGCACTACAGAACGATGCTAACCGACAGATGACCTGTGGTTCCAGCAAGACGTGGCTACATGTCACAAAGCAGACGCCACGATTGTCATTCTGCATGAACGATTTGAGGGTATGGTTATCTCTAGCAGAGGTGACGTGAATTGGCCACCAAGATCGTGCGATTTAACCCAGCTGGACTTTTTTTGGGGGGTTGCCTACAGCCTTAATGCGAATATACCGCAATCGACCGATGTCCTTAAACCCAACATAACCAATGCCATCGCTCAAATTTAGCAGGATTTATGCGGCAGATTTGACCATTCGGATCCGAGACAACGTGAGATGCTCAACGTCGTTCCATCCTTATTGAAAAACACTTTAGTGTATCTTCACTAAGCTCAGCTTCTATTCACATATCTGTGGGTTGTTCCGTTGTGTGCTTTTAGAATGGCGTTTCCAAAATATTATCACCTGTATAGGGAGTCGCAGTATGGAAAAAATTGGGAACCCCTGATCTAGATAACACCAGCGCTAAAAACACGGGCTCCCAGCAAAATTTCCAGAATTGGAGAAATTGATTTTCTCTATTTCTTATATACAGTACACAAGCCGAGTTTGAAGTCGATCGGATGAAAAATAAGAATTTTCCCATACAAACTTTGACCTTCTTTTCACCTTTTGGATTTCGAATTTCTCTTTAAGTACTTTGGCCATAAAATATATTTTTTTTTTTTCAAAATGTCAGCTTCCCAGCTTTTCTTAAGCAAACAATATACTTACTTAGGTGGCTCTATAGTTCTGGGTGAACCGAGGCCTCACCTAACAAGCCTCTCCAGTTAGCCCGCACTCCTAGTCAATTGAGGTCGCCTTCGACTTGCGCGCGCGACTTAAGGCGAGGTTTTCCTCTAGACTCTAGGGTTAGACTCGAAGACTCTACGGGACGGAGCATTTGTTTCCATCCGCTCTACATGTCCTAGCCACCTTAAACGACTTACTCGCAGTTTTTTGACCAGGTCGATGTCGCTATACGAGCTATAGTTCGTCGTTGAATCTTCTTCTCCAAAGGCCGTCAACCCAAACGGGACCGAACATTTTACGAAGAATCTTTCTCTCGAAGCGGCCGAGGATATCTTCAGCCGCTTTAGTTAGAGTCCAAGCTCCATAAAGCAGGACTGGGATGATCAAGGTCTTATACAGAATCTCCTTAGTTGTTCGGGATAGGGCTCTACTACTCAATTGCCTTCTTAGCCCAAAGAAACAGCGGTTGACAAGAGTTATACTTCGTTTAATTTCTTCTTAGATGTTGTTGTCAGAATTTATAGCAGAGACGATGTAGACAAAGTCCCTCACTACCTCAAAGTTATAGCTGTCAATCGTGACGTTTTGTCGGATTCTACGATGTTAGGTGTCCCTTCTTGTTGACAGCATATATACTTGGTTTTGCCCTCGTTGACCGCTAGACCAATTTTAGCCGCTTCCGTTTCCATACTAGCAAACGTACCAGTGACAGCTGGCTCTATTCAACCAATTATGTCAATATCATCGGGCTATGCAAGTAATTGGACGGATTGTGCCTTGTGTTCTGGCCTGTGAGTTCCGGACAATTCCAGACAATTCTTTCAAGTGTGATATTGAAAAAGTCGCAAGACATCGCGTCACCTTGTCTAAATCCTCTTTTGCCATCAAAGGTTTCGGTGAGGTCGTTACCGACCTTGATGCACAGCGAGCTTCCTCCATCGTCATCCTACACAATCGAACGAGTTTTGCAGGTATGCCAAAGCTAGACATGGCTCCGTATAGCTCGTCTCTATAGATGCTGTCGTACGCGGCTTTGAAATCGATGAAAAGATGGTGGGTATCGATTTGAACTTCTTGGGTTTTTTCCAGGAACTGCCTAAGTGTGAAAATTTGATCGACGGTGGACTTTCCTGGCCTTAAACCGCTCTGATAGGAGCCCATCAGGTTATTTATAAAGGGTCTAAGCAAACAATATACTGCTTAAAAATAATATCACGAAGAACTTAACTAAAAGTAAATGTAATCAATCATAAGTTGTGGTAATTTAGCCACAACCCAAGGATGACAAAGGACTTGATGTAGTTTATACATAATAAAAGGAAAAATAAGGAGGCAAAATTAACAAATTTTCATGCGTTCCACAAAAGCGTACGAAACTTAAAATGGGGACTTAGGAGGGTATACATCAACTAGTATTGAACATAATTTACCCTATTTCCTTCGCCCGATGCATATTTCATCTAAAATGAAATTAAGAAAAAATATTTAGAAATATTTTCATTACTAGCGTAGTAATTTATTGTTTTAAAAAACAATTAAAATTTAAATACACCACCACATCTAGAATTTGTTGAACTAAATTATAAAATTGAAAATACCCACGTTAATGTAAACTAATATTTATTAAAATGTATACAACATTTGTGCAAAAATAATGAGAAAACGTGCGAGAGGAAAATCAAACAAAAATCACACTACTGCTTGTTTACCCTTAATCTCTTGACGTTTTCAAATTGTTTGCATTTTCGCAAGTATACAGCTCTTTCGAACCGTAGTATAGCGAGTAGTTAAGTCCGCGCTATTCAAAAAAACAAACGTTAGACAAACAAAGTCATCACCATCATCTTACTCGATTGTCAAAAGAAAACACACACAAAACACCTGTAGACAACGCGACGCACGGGAGAAACTACAAACCGTCAACATTATTTCATATATTTAATGAATTTTTCAACAGCAACAAGAAGAAAAAAACACACACAAAAACAAGAAAAACTGAAGGAAAACAATTAAACGAGAAATTCAATCTTGAAATGTCGGACTCAGATAGACGGGAACGGGCGGGAGACGAGGAGCAAAAAAGCAAAAAATAAAAACACGCTAAACGTTCTCCTTTCATTTTCGTAATGCGGTTCTGTGTACATTTTTAATTCGTCTAAAGTGCACCCCGCCAGAGAGGTCGGAGGTCGTGGTATCTGTGGCTGTGTGTGAAGCATCCGAGAAATTGTGCTGTGAAATTGTCTTGTGTGGTTTCAGGAAAAAGAAGAAAATACGAGATTTGCGGCAAAGAGATTTGTAAAATGGGTTTTACTAGAACGTGAAGCTATAAAATGGAAACAATGAAGGACAGTAGAATACTGTTCGTAGTTCGTACACGTACACAAAGGCAGATAAATATAACAAATTTGACCCAAGGATGGGTAAGCTGCAACTACATATCGCATGGGGTGGATGTGACCAAATAGAACAGGCGGACAAATGGGGTTTCATGTTTGTATCGACTATTTTCTCAATTTTCTGGTCGAAAAGATTGTTTATCTACTTGTGTGTTGAAGATCAATTCCAAACTGCCTACAGACATTGGGTGCGTGATAAATGGCCTTGTCTGTTAATTAAATTCAAACTAACTTAATTTGACTTCCCATTAGTCGTCCTTTGTAAAGTTTCCCCCCTTCAAGAATGTATACAAATTAGGTGGGCATTCGTTTCATACACATACCAGGGCTCAATTCGAAACTTTGGTTCGTTTTTTTTTTCTTGACTTGAGAAATATGTGTCAACTGTCATACATATGTATATAGAAAAGACTCCTAAATAGCTTCAACACAATTAAGTCAAAACATGTTTCTGTTTAGATTTAACATTGTTAAAGGGCTTAATATGACATTTTAGTTGAAAACAATTGTTTAAGTGCCAATAAAAGTCGACTAAGTATCTATGCATTTATTATTTAAATAACTCACGATTATCATTTTAATTACAGACGAAGCACGACTCAATTAAAATTACGACTGGTTTTATTGTTAGTAATTCCCGTCACAAAATTCATTGAAATGGCTTTTACATTTGAAAAATGTAATTAGTATCTAATGTAGCTATATGAACTTTTTCATTTCCCAAAAATGACTTCTCGTATAAGCCGTAAAATCTGTCCCCACATTGGGGGCTCTAGAAAAGGTACCATGGCCTTGTATGTTTATGCCAATGTTGATCGGTTAAAATGATGTAATGTCACGTCTCACGTTATTGGCTGGCGTAAGTCTTATACATTAAAATTGAAATAAAATACTGAACAATTTGCATTTGATTTCTTAAGAATGTTGGGATCTTTCTTTTGCTTTGGGACGGGCTATACACACGATTGTCAAGTCTTACAATATTGTCAGATCTGTCAATGCCTCGGCAATGACTGACAATTAGCTTACAATATAGCCAACTACCTTACAATACAAAATTGCGCGCTCAATCCCAAAGTCTTACAATTTCATTATCGGATGTATGTCTTGGCCTTGCAATGACTTTTCTGACAATGTTGTAAGGTTGAAAATTGTGTGTTCACACAGTCGGCAGATATTTTAATTTGAAAAATTGGTCGATCTTTTGTCATATAAATTCAAAGTCTTGCGGGTTGTTTTTTGTAATAAGGATAATGGATCAAAATATTGCACTCGCGACTATTTTAACTGCCTACGTGTTGGAACTTGGAACACAACGAGGATGATGAATTGCCTCAAAAACGACGTCGAGTTTGGACAACATTTGTTTAAAATACTTCCAGGAAATCGAGACGGTTTCCTTGGCGGCTTGACCAGAATTCTTTTTCCTGTACTTCTCGAGGTTACTGTTGAATGTGGTACGCAGATTGGTCCATTTGTCCTTACATTCGTTAAGGGTAAATTGAACCTCGTCGGCGACCTCTTGTGACAGGGCTTCCTTGGGCAGTTTATACTCTGCGCAGCCAACATCTCACAGACTGCGTCGTTTCTCGATTTCTCGATGAATCAATTGAAGTATGCTATCGTGCGACCATTCACTTTGGACTTTCTTTCTACAGGATTTTTTAAGTTTTTTTGATGTTGACAGTTGTTTTTATCGATTAAATTATTTTCTATCGTGTATAAAAGTAATCTTTGATTTCGCGTTAATCTGTCTTGTCAGTGAAAAAATTGTAAGCTGTTGTCAGGTTCCATAAACAACGACATCTGACAATTTTCAATGAGTCTTACAATGTCCTAATTGTCTGACAATAATAAAAATTGTGTGTTCAGACTTGTTCCGACGATCGTCAGCAACCTGACAATTTCATTGCCAGATGTCTCAATTTCCTGGAAGTATTTTGAACAAATGTTGTCCAAACACGACGTCGTCATCATCCTCGCTGTCTTCCAAGTTCCAACACGTAGGAAGTTAAAATAGTCGCGAGTGCAATATTTTGATCCATTATCCTTATTACAAAAAACAACCCAGAAGACTTTAAATTTATCGGACAATATCTGACAACAGATCGACCAATTTTTCAAATTCAAATATCTGCCGACCGTGTGAACACACAATTTTCAACATTACAACGTTGTCAGAAAAGTCATTGTAAGAGCATTGTAAGACATACATCCGATAATGAAATTGTAAGACTTTGGGATTGAACGCGCAATTTTGTATTGTAAGGTAGTTGGCTATATTGTAAGCTAATTGTCAGTCATTGCCGGAGCATTGGCAGATCTGGCAATATTGTAAGACTTGACAATCGTGTGTATAGCCCGTCCCAAAGCAAAAGAAAGATCCCAACATGCGCAGTAGCACTTTATTTAAGGTACATTTTTTTCTCTTAAGGATTTTTGATCGCATAAAATTGTTAATGCTTTTCTCTACTTTATCACAAAGTATACCGAAACTTCCATTTCAACCCTTTTTAATACATAGTGGGTTTAACGCTGTACTCAGAAATCTGGCTTTTATTACTAAACACACATAGCTACTTGAGAAGTGCAACACCCAGCAAATTTCCCTCTTCTTTGGGGTGGGTAAATGTGTATCTTTTGCATAAGCCAACGACGCGGTGCTGTGCTGCTGCTGTGTGGACAATCGGTCCTGTCTCGATCCTCGATCGAGAGAGATGTCTTCGCAAGTAGGGGTATGCTTGTTGTTTGAAATGCGCACATATTTTTTTTAGCTGTAGTTCTGGTTGGAAAAGTTGTTTTGTTGTCGCTAAGAGAATAAAATCCCTGATGTGAAGAGACCTGCGCAAGAAATTTTCACTTAAGTTGGGACGGGCTATACTTAGCTTTAGTGGTTAGTGCAAGTGAGAGTTTCGAGGTTCAATTTAAAAAAAACATAAAATAAAAGCTTACGTAAAGTTTGATAGAAAAAATGTGTCAGTGGCTGTGTGCGCACTTCTAAAGGCTCTAAGGTTAATAGCTTAATCTTCTGCTCGACACTAATTTTCCAGGCAGCTCAAGTGCAATGTGCAACTGCAAACGACTTCGGAGATCATCCTGCCAGTGCATAAGAAAATTCGAAGGAGCTGTTTAAATCTGCTTCAATATGGAGAGAATTAAAATTGGTTTTCATACAAAAGATCGACAAATGCTCTCATGTAAGTCCAGAAGATCATACAGACCTAATTAAATTATTCTTTCATCATTCCTGGTACTCCTCGAAAACTATTTCACCAGACGCATTAACCCAAAACTTACAAAGGCAAATAGATGGAACGGGCTTTGTATACGCTTAAACCTATTCCTATACCATCGAGGATACCCTTCGACAGAAGGAGTTTACAATATACATTTCGTAGACATGGAAGACGCCTTTAATAATGTCAATTTGTTCGTCACTTCCCGAATGTTCAACTCGAATTTGAGTAGAGAAACCCCGCAGATTCATTTCTACACTGACGGAGATCTTGATATTAAGATTTCTTTTCGTCTACCAAACTATTGTAGGGCGTTCGAGGCGAGAATTATGGCGATAATAGATGTCTTATCTTGGATGAAGAAAAACGTGATACGCGTTAAAGCTATCTGCATATTTTCGGACAGCCAAGAAGCTATCAAATCCTTGAATTTGATTTCTACAACTTCTAAAGTAGCACTCGACTGCCGGTCGTCTCTTACGGAGATGAATGGAAAGTTTAACGTTCACCTATTTTGGGTGTAGAGTGTGTGTAAGTACATAATTCATACGACGCGCCAAGTTTCTAAAACAAGTGCAGGGGGATAGAGACATTCCAGGAAATTTTAAGGCTATGAACTGTCCAAACTGACGAAAAAAACACTTTGGGCATACCAATTGCTATTTGTAAACAAAAATTAAAGCTGGATGCTTTATCGAGAGTCCAAATCTTAGGTGGACAAATTTGGCCTAAGCTGGATTTAAAACAGTCTTAGAATTTGATTTCTCTCAACAGACTACATTTGGTTTCATTACTGGGCTTTAAATAGGAAAGCTCGCTGTAAGGCTAGGCCTCTTCGCAAACGACTTTTGCAGAAGCTGTATGGATGAAGAGGAGGAGGAAACTGCTCTATCCCATAGAAGGAAGCTTCACTTAGGAGCTTTCCATTAGACATCAAAAGCCTCTTACGCTTTATAAAAACTTCAAAATGGTTCAACGAGTATGAGAATGGTCTAGGTTAGGTAAGGTTACGTTATGTTCAGGGTTGTGAGGAGAACAATCACAAGACACCTTAGCGACCCCTGGGAGAGCCATATTTTAATAGACGAAAAAACCTATACACACTTTCCCTAAAGCATTTTATATTCCTGCAGAATTTAGATATCTTCGCTTGGTCGACAAGCCCTATCTCTTCTTCTTTAAAGAAGAAGTTTCCCAAAACTTTAAATCGCGTACGTGTTATGCCATGACATCCGCACAGTATGTGTGTAATGTCTTCCACGACGCGACGCCTATATAATTGCAGAATCTTCACAGATCTGTGTCTGGAAGTTCTAGTCTTTCGACATGCTTTCTAAGAAGACGGGTGCCAGACAGGATACCTAACCTATTGATATTCTCAGGTTCGCCTGCTAAGTTTAGAAATTTCACTAACTCGTGTGTGGTCCGTTTATGGCCTGAGGTCCTTGGACGCTCAGTGGCCAGCTGTGTTGGCCCATCTTCGGGCTCCTTGTTTTAGTATAGGTACTACTTTGATAATTTCCTTGAAGGTATACTTAATGGTTCGGGTTAACGTCAACTTGTTGATTTCTCGTCATTTCCTTGCGCTCTTTTTTGCTAATTCGTCGGCGAATTCCTTCTTTGTTGCAGCGACCTGGGACCCAGCATAAGCTCACTTGGGTTCTGTACACATAATGCCTTAAGCATTGTGCGATCGTCCCTAACTATTATCGATATGATGTGCTTTGAGAGCAGCTTGACTCGTCGATGTAAATAACGATGGTTTTATCGGATATCGACTCCATCTGTAGTAGTTCTGCGGCTTTAAGTACGGCTAGAATCTCCGACACTGCAACTATCCGGTAGTCTTATTGACATTTGCAAGCCAAATGAGGTCGTGAGCCTAAGCGCACTATTTCCAGCTGTTAGCTTAATCTGTAGATCAAGCGGCAGTAAGTTGAGAAAGGTGTCCAAGGCAGCCGTGGGGGTTTAATCGAAGTGCACCCGTAACGTCAATTTCGGCCTTCTCTGTGCTGCTGCTAATTTCTCCGTTGGGAATGGTCTAAGCTTGTCCGCTTTTTCCCTACAGTGACTTCAAGTGGTCAGTCTGCTAAAGCAATGTGTACCAGTTTCAGATTCAACCTTTGATACGACTATAGGCTAATGGAATAGGCACATAAAATCATCATGTCATGTGCCTATTCCACTTAAGGTCGGTTAAAATCACCAGTCATTATGTGGTCATTAGGTCATTAGTTCATTAAATCATATGCGATTTGCGCATTACACTGAACCTTGGACCTTGTTTTAACAGCGAAAAATTGTCAGGAATGACTAGAATTTGACCAATTGGAATGCAGTCTAATTCAACCTTTAATTTAATCATTTATGAAAAAGACAATAAGCCAAACGTATAGAATACGTTTTCAACTCTTTTACCATGCTCATGCACATTGCGCCACAACTATGTGCTAATTATGATTTTCCCACGGTCTATAAATTCCTAACTGGCTTATAATAATTGTTCTGTAACTTACTACTGACAACAATTTTAACCCAATTCCATGCATGCACCTTACAATAAAACCACTTAAATGCCACTAACACTTCAACACCAAAAGATGATTGCCCAACTATAATGTAGCTACGGCCACAGGGCATATACGCACACTTTCTGCCACTTGCGATGAAAACATTACCCGGTCCGGCTCCGGCACACAAAGATTGCTGTTTTGACATTGTTCCAGTAAGTTTCAACGCGATAGCAATCTATGTTAATGAAGACAGATCTAGCTATCATCAAGACACGGTCAAAGTCAATAGGCACGGTATATATACAGCAGGTATGCCGTATGCAGTGCTATTTTTAGATTTATATATTTCTCTGTCGCTGTCGCTGGTTCTCTGCGAGCTCTCCTTGTGCTTGTGTATTGCTTCCTTCTTTGGATTTTATTTTGCATCCAATTGCAGTTTATAGTGGAGCGCACGAATGTAAAAATCACGTTTTCGTGTTTGTTCGCCATCGTGCGGGACTGGGACAGGTTGCTATAAAATATGAAATCTCTGCAAGAAGCAAGGGGGCATTCGATGTCGGTTACGGTTTGTGTTATAGATAAACCCACTTATAATTGGGTGTCAGTCAAGCACGTTGTTTGGTTTTGTTTTCTTGTCTGTTTATGTATGGCGGTGGGGCTATATGACCTTGGCCTTTTCATGTCTGCGTGTTTATAAAAAGATCGTGTCTATGAGCATAGAACTTCTTCAAGAAGTTGTCTATTTGGAATAAAACAAACGAGTGTATAGTTAATGAAACAAAAGCACGCATATGAAATGAAACCGCTACCATGTGTGGTTTTCTGGAACGCTGTTTAAATATCTGGTGCAACTTGTCAATGTCAACTATGGACGGTGACACTGTTCGAAATAAAGATAAAGTCTCGTCGATTTTCCATACTCATACATTGAATTCGCTTTGAAGTTGGCAAGGGTTTGTTTTATTTTAAAAGTGATGACAAATGTGGCAAGGATTGTCCATTTGAAAATTATTTGTTTAGAACACTTGCAGTCGTATGCTCCTGTTCAGAGTTGACGTTCTTGCTCAAAAATGTCGTAGCTGGCAATGTGAGAGAAAACAACGGAGAATGGACTGTCAGAATTCGTCGTCGTAATATTAAAAACAGTGACGTTTATCAATGCATGGGAGAAATGCATTGGCTCGAAAGCGTACGATGTACTACTCGCAAAACTTCCACTGCTAGCTACACCCGCAGGGATGATAGAACTAAGCACTACGAATCCATGGGCAAATGTACCAGCATCTTCCAAGCTGAAATATGCGCTATAGATAGGTGCGTTCGGATCATTCTTAAGAAAAACTACAGAAACTTTGATATAGCAGTGATGCCAGATAGTCAAGCCGCCATCAAGGCACTTGACTTTGTTTTTTTAAAGTTTTTTTTAGGGACGAGTACAAGGGACTTTCAATTTTTAGGCCGCCGAGTCCGAATGGCTGATTTAAAAAGGTTTTCAGGACAGTTTCAGGACATGGAGTCGCGAGAGGTCGCCGCAGTGGAAAAAACCTTAAGACGTAATTTGTAATTTGTAATTTTTCCGGGGATTGAACCTGTGACCTCTCGCACAGTAGCCGGATCCAAATAAATTAAACTTGGATTTGGCACTCCAAAGTACTTTTTTTCAAAATTGCCAATGATTTTTTAAAGTTGAGTCTTTCGAAATTTCGGCTCTTGCTTAGGTTTTGTTGACATAATGTGTGTTTTTTGTGGAATATGCATCCACGAAGATTTTGTTCTACGACACAGCGCCCTGAGTTCTTGATGGAGTTTAAGTGCAACAATCTCCTTAATTTTAATGGACATTAAAAATCGATTGGCTCTACTTGTCCGGCAAATCTTTTTTTGGAGTAGTTTTGTGTCCACTCTCATTTCTTTTGCGGTTCTCAAAACTTCCGGTCTTCTTAGAAACTTGAATTTCCTCGAAAACAAGCTTCGTAGAAAAACAAATCTTTTCGCTATCAACGCCATTGATTCATTTCCATTTTGATAGTTAGGAAGTTCTGGAGTACGCGATTTATTTTAACCCATTTTTGTACCTACTGTGTAACAATACACAAATTACATTGTTGCGAACAAAATGACAAAGTTACAGAAGCACAAAATTACCTAGTCTGATGGAATTATCATATTTTGCGTTCATCTTTCCGCGGAGCACTTGAATTTTTATGGCGGAGCACCAAGTGCTCCGCGGAGCACACTTTGGGAAACTCGGCTCTAAAGTATTCTTGCCAAGGCAACATGCGCCCACCCCCGAAAATTATTCCACTGTTTATTTATTGTGCACTTAAGATTCAAATCGTTAAAAACTTAACATCAACTGAGCAAAATAGGGCCCTCAGGGCATGATGGAAATATAAGGCCATACGTTCGAATATGGCCTTCGAAGCGGGAAACTCTAAGCGAATGTTCCAGTTTGTAAGGGAGTCTACGATCTATGCCGACAAACCAACGACGGTCGACGATGCTTCAAAATCTAACACTGGTTTTACCAAATTCGCATTGTGTAAGAAGTAAGAGGTATTTCGCCTGCATATACCACAAAATAGCACCAAGCTAAAGTTATAATGCCGATTCCTTTATTGTTAAAAATACTCATAACTACGATTGAGGCAAAATTCACAACACGCTGATTCTGGAGCTTGCCTCTTCATACAAATTCCAATGACTTACCCACTTGAATAATGGAAGAGGATTGCACATAAGGGATTTCGTTTATCTCACAAGAGCACATGCATTTGAAACTCACATTCCCAGACTAATTTATGGGTCAGTTGGCATTTAAATAAAGCGCATCCATTCCACCTCGTTAATTCGATAAGTAGGTACCTACCTACTCAGAACTCAGAGTTCTCCTAAAAATAATCCGACTTGGTCTACATTTCTGGTAACGTACCCGCATGTTGCAAATTATCATTCCACACACTTAGGCACGTCTATTCCAAGCCATGTACCCATATTTTATAGAATTAAAAATAGAATCTGCACTCGGCTGCAAAGATAAGAAACTAACTCCAGACATACCTCGTAAGCCAACATGAGTTGTAAACAAACCCACCCAACGAGCAAACGAAGGGTAAACAGAAAACTTTAAAATTTGAAAAGTTGCCAACTCTCATCCCATCCACCGTATAACTGAGAAAAATTGAAAAACTAAATCTTCTTTATCTCCCGGGCGGCACAGGAAAAAAAGGGGGCACTTCTCATTTGTTTGCCTAGTGGCTTGTCTTTGCGGCATTACAGTTCATCATCGTGAGACTTTCGCAACAAATATTTATTAAAAATAGTATTTCTTTTATTTTAAGCATTTTCAGACAAACAACTGTAGCAGGAAAAAAAAGCACCCGTTTTAAAAATGCAAGCCCACTTATCCGGTGCTTGCTCTTCGCCAATTTGGCATGACTCACACACAAAGGTCTCAATTGGGCAATATTGTGTCTGAGTGATGTGCTTGGTATTTCTTTGGAATTTTATACATATTTCGAAAACTCGCAGGGAAATTTCAAAACACTAAGCTCGGGCAGTGATGTTGCACGCACGTTCTCATTGGGATAGGCTGGCTGATGATGTGGAGATGTTTACACACATCGGGCTGTCGATTTATTTATGTGAAACATAGCTACACGTTCTTTGCTTATATATATTCATTTGCGTAAGTGGATTTTTATTTCTTCAGCAATTCCCCTGAATGTGTGCTTTGAATAGACTGTATATTTATTTTTAAAATGTTTCGGAATATTTATTTTAAATAGGCAAATACATAGTTACTTAGAAGGTAGCTTAGGTGGCTACTTGTTGTCTTGTTGACCATAGGGCTCAGTAAATAATATAGTAGTATATATGCGCATACCTGAATTTTTATAAAACATTTATTGCTAAATATTCAGTTATAGGTTAGGTTAGGTTAAAAAGGGGTATGAGATGTCTCATACAACACTAGGCACCATAAGGGCCCATCGCGATCCCTAGGGGGAGCCAATTGCAGTGACCTACAATGGAAAAACACCTAAACACTTGCCCTTGAGAAAGCCCCAATTTCCCTGCAAAAACCAAGTAGTCCCTTGAAGTTGGTATTGTCTATCTCCCCTAAATGTTGGAAGAAGTACCTGCCCAAAAATGTTCTTCTACTACGACATATTGCCTCACATTCGCACAGTATATGTGTTATGTCCTCTTCGGCTTGCAGGTCATTGCAGAATCTGCAAATGTCCGAGTCTGCTAGCCCTAGTCTTTTGGCATATTTTCTAAGACAGTGCCCTGATAATATGCCGATCAGTGTCCTAAGCTGTTCCCTGCCTAGTTTGAGAATTTCCCTAGATCTTTTACGGTCGTATTGCGGCCAAAGTGCCTTAGATACTACGTGACCAGTGAGTACTTCCCACCTCCGGTCGGCTTCCTTATTTATTTTATTCCTAATATCGCTTTTTATGATACAAGGAGGTGGTTTAATATCCACATCTCCTCCGTCTTGCAATTCCCCGCCTATCCTCGCAAGCTCATCCGCTTGCTCATTTCCAGCTATACCGCAGTGTCCTGGTACCCAGCACAGTCTCACTCGGTTCTGACTGCATAATGCCTTAAGCATTGTGCGACAGGTCCTGACTAATTCAGAATTGATGTTCGTAGATTCCAGAGCCTTGAGTGCAGCCTGGCTATCGATGTAGATGGCTATATCCTTTCCAGATATAGATCTCATCCGCATTAGCTCTGCCGCTTTCAGAACAGCCAGAACTTCTGATTAGAAGACACTGCTTGTATCCGGTAGTCGTATAGACACTTTTAGATCTGGATCTAGGCAATAGATTCCAGCACCCGTACCTTCCGCTGTTTTTGAGCCGTCCGTGTAGACCGCTATTTCGCAGTGCTTAATTACTTTATCCCTTTGCCATTCATATCTTTCCGGGTATGACACTTCGTACGGAGTGTCGAAGTCGACCAAAGGGTGTATTTCATCAGTTTGCACCTGTACACCCGGGAGTAACTCCGCTAGTATTGTACAGTGTCCAAAACTGCCCTCTCTAAAGTAGCCCAAGGTTGTGAGCCGTAGCGCACTACTCCCCGCAAGTTGCTTTATGTGCAAGTCAAGTGGCGAAAGGTGCAGAAAGGTGTCCAGCGCTGCCGTAGGGGTGCTGCGAAGTGCACCCGTTATTGCTACGTTGGACGCTCTCTGCACCGACGCTAGTTTGCCGACTGTTGTTTTCTTCTTCGTCGCCGTCCACCATACTAGTGCGCCATATGTGAGTATGGGTCTAACCACCACTGTATAAAGCCAGTGCACCATAGCAGGTTTTAGGCCCCAAGTCGTGCCTACTATTTTTTTTACAAATAAAAAGAGCGTTATACGCCTTTTTAATTCTTTCCACTACATTTGCATTCCAGTTCAGTTTCCTGTCCAGAATGACCCCAAGATACTTTGCCTTGTCAGACAGAGGCAATTCCACTCCTTCCTGTTTAGGGAGGTTAAAGTGTGGTATCTTGTGCTTTCTGGTGAAGAGTACCAGTTCCGTTTTGGAGGGGTTGACGTTAAGTCCACAGCCCTTTGCCCATAAATTGACTTTTCTTAAGGCACTGTCCATAATTTCACTTAGAGTGTTTAAAAACTTTCCCTGAATGATAATAACTAGGTCATATGCTGTGGCACTTATTCCCCTGGAGCTCATTTTCTTCAAAATGTCATCCATTACAAGCGAGAGAGAGGAGAGGTGAAAGGACTCCCCCCTGTGGTGTTCCCCTGGTCACCGACATTCTAATGGAACTTTGTCCCAGGGAGCAGTTTATTTTCCTACTCGCAAGCATGTTGCAGACCCAAAAAACTATGCTGTGCTCAATGTTCATATTTGACATGGCACGCTTTATAGCCTTGCCCTCTACGTTATTAAAAGCACCCTCAATGTCCAGAAAAGCTGCAAGAGCAAACTCACCCAAGTGCAAGCTTCTTTCTATCTTCCCTACTACATTATGCAGTGCTGTTTCTACTGACTTTCCCTTCATGTATGCATGTTGCGATTCGCTTAAGAATCCTTTATTACATTTGCTCCTGATAATGAACTTCTAATAGCCGCTCTAGGGTTTTTAGCATAAAAGATGACAGAGTGATTGGTCTGAAATCCTTGGCTGCTGTATGTCCCTGCCTGCCAGCTTTGGGAATGAAAACCACCTTCACTCCCGCCATGCTGCTGGTATGTAGCCTAATTTAAGACTTTGTCTTAGAATCTCCGTAATTTTTCGTATCGCCCTCTCAGGTGCTTTTTGCAGCATGATCGGCAAAATTCCATCTAGGCCAGAGGATTTATACGGTTTGAAGGACTGTAAAGCCCACCGCACTTTTTTCCTATTTATGAGATCAACTATTTCCCCCCTCGTAAGAGGGTCACAGTTGATATCCGTACGACCTTGCAGCTCAGAATCCTCTGGGATAGTAGCCCCGGGAAAATGAGATTCCACCAGGGTTTCCAGAACCTCCTGACTGCTTTCGGCCCAGTTTCTTTTTGAGGTAGCTAGGCACACTTGCCTCTACTACTTTGCGTAGTCTCGAAGCCTTATCTGTATCCGAGATTGATTCGCAGAAAAGTTTCCACGAAACTCGTTTGGATTTCCTGATTAAGTATTTGAATTGCCTTTTGCTTTCGGCATACTCATTCCATGTGGTATCATCCCTGACCAACTTTGCCCTATTGTAGAGTTTTCTTACTTCTTTCTGTTTCAGCCCTATCTCCCTATTCTACCATTTCGGCTGTACCCTTTTTGGTGTCTTGTTTTCCGGGCACACCTTTTCAAAAGCCGTTGTCAGTGTTTTGTTTATCAGCTCAACCGCCCTATCCAAGTATTGGCAGTATTGCCAGGACCGAGCTGGGTGGCAAGATGCTGATTTACCACTACCGCATATTTAGCCCAATCTGCTTTTTTAGGATTCCTATGAAAACTACATGCTCTACTATGGAAGCCGACTTTGAAGCGTATCCATCGATGATCTGACATGGACATGGATATTCAGTTATAAAAAAAAATAAATTCTCACAGAAAAGTCGTAACTTACCTACCACTTCATCTTTCTGTCTGGTAAGACGTGCTAAATTAAATCAGACAAGTTCTATGTCAAACTAATGAGTAAACCAAAATGGAGTTATCTACTTTTGCTTTGTCGCATAACCAACTCAAAAATTATATATATATATACAAAAAACGATGGTTTGTTCTTGGTTAAAAAATGTATATTGCCATTTTGTTGCAAGATTGACAGATTTGTCTGTTTGACTATGCGTGGTGAATGCTCTTCGGCTTAGAGAGCAATAAACCATCTGACAGTACATCTGGTGGACATATTGCTGTGAAAGGGAACAAGACAGCACCCACCTGGCCAGATAAGGTTCTGAATTGGACATAGATACTATTATATTCAGAAGATCTGGAACTAGCGCGTCACATTGGATTACTTGCTTGAGAGTCAGGTGGAAGGAAGAAATATCCTAATAGCACTGGACAACCAGGCGGTGATTAGATGCATGGAGCAGACAACCATTACACTGGGATGTGTATTCAAGCTCAATAAGTGTTCGTTCATCTAAAAATCAGGTAACACTGACTTGGGTACGAGGACACATAAAGATCGACGGCAACGAAAAGGCGGACTCCCTTGCAAAACAGGGGTCAACTGAAAAGTTGCTGGGACCAGAACCATTCTCTTCAATTGGTAGAGGAATGGTAGAACAGCTGATTCACAAATGGATCACGGCAGAACACCTGAGAAGGTCAACCGTGGAACAATGTAGACAAGCTAAAATGGCAATAAAATGGCCGACCTGCTCCACTCAGAGAAAGGTTCTAAGCATAAGTCGAGGAACATTGAAATGCGTGGTGGGGTTAACTGCGGGTCACGGTCATTTAGGGTATCATTTAAGGAAGATGGGCCTAAGAGAGGATGATACTTGTAAGCTATGCCTGGAGGAATCTGAGACAGCGGCACATATATTGTGTCAATGTCCAGCTTTGGCTGGCAGAATAATGAGGATCTTGGGAAAATATTGCGTCGAGACCCATTGGATGAAACAGATCTCACATCAACAGATGCTAGCGTTAACACTAGGAATCGAACTCAGGGAAGAACTCTGGAGAAGTCCAGACAGTCTCTCTGGGTAAGGTTTATAGTGGTAGGGAGACGAAAAGAGACCCCACAATGGTGGTCTGATTCGAATATCTCTCGAAATTTATATCTGTGGCGTTTGGGAGAAATCTGATAACTCCAAAAGTAATGATGTGTAGCACAGGCATTTTAAAGTTGTTTAATACGGGATAAAAAAGATTGTATAAATAAAACAATAATTTATTTAAATTTGTGTATATTATTCAATCAACTTCAAATTTAATGATCACAATTCTTCTAAAAATTAAGCTTTTTTGAGTTTGTGGCAGATATCATATTTATATCAAACAAAAATTAACAAAAATGGGAGTTATCTATTATTGTAAGAACCGTCAATTATTAGTATATAAATACAATACAAATTAAAAAAAACCCTATGAATAAATGAATGGGAGCTAATTCAAATGTCATAGGTAAACTGTTAAAATCAAGTTTTTTCGTCGTAATTGTCGTCACTATCAGCTGTTTCTTAGAATGTTTTACTTTTTTACAAAAGTTATAATAATAAGTTGGGTCAATAAATGGCAGCAGATTCTGAATGTCTTTATAGGTATTTTTTTTATGTTTATATGCAATGCTTCACAATAGGCCAGTGACAGGTGAATTTTATCCAAAGAAAAGGGTCGGCCTCTTCTGTATATAGAAACAAATCTGAATGGCTCAGCTATTTCCAATGAATACTTGAATGTCACTAAATATTATTAACATAACTCAAAAAATTTTATTTGAAGAGAATCCCCCAATGTTTTTCTTTGTGAAATGCGTGGTCAAGAGTTTAGAGGATCCAATGAAGTCCTCTCGTGCCATTAACTTTACATCAAATTTCGTACTTACCATTTTTTTCAACCGCAAATGGCTAAAAATCAGTAGATAATGCAAATGGGCACATCTACCATGCTTAGCTCTATTGCTAAGTAATAAAAGCTTATCTGTCATTTACTATGTCAAAAAGGCCCATTTGCCTAAATTGTCTGCTTATGGGACTTTTTTGCTTAGTGTCATGATTTTGTCTTTTATTTTTTGTTAATTCGCCTTTTTCGCTACTTAGCTATAGGTATCATGTGGAAAAGCTGTGTACGAAGAGGTACACGGTTTGAAGAGATTTTAGATTGCACTTGTGCGTAAAATTTTTAGTTTCACGAAATCTTTGAAGTGGATGGTAAGAGCAACTTATTGCCCTAGTTTTAAATAAAGGGAACGAAGGGACGCTTTAGATTAATACGTGCGAACATTCATTCAGGAGCAATAACAATAAGCGGCTGTTTCGGTTAACCTTCGTCTTTTTCCCCGAAGGCAAACTGCGACCACCCTTTCGGTACTAAGCAGTACGATGAATTGCTTCAATTACGCCGCGGTCATCCCACGTCCCTATCTGAAGACAAACCGTCACCAGGAGTGTTAACTTTACTAATTTTAACTAATTTAACTGCTTTAGTCACCACAAGGACAAGGTAAGATACACAGATCTCTTTCTCTCTCTCAAAAGAAATCCGCAGCTACCAATATAGACTTTCCCCTTCTCCATCCCACCTTTCATGGGTATTACAATAGACCTATTAATATGATCTAAGTGTATCTAATCTATCATTTTTTGACAGCCACCTAACCTAACTCAATTAAATTAAATTTGTATTCTTATTTTTTGTAAAACATTAAAAAAGCTCGTCAACGTATTTCAACAATTTTAAAAGTTTATTAAAGTCTTTTTTGGTGCCTATACTAAGAAAAAAAATAGCAAGTCCATTTACTCAAAGTAATAACCAAACTTACTAAAACTTATGCGCACGATAAAATAAATTATTAAAAAATCGTTAAAATGTTCAAAGCCTTTTAATCTAAAGGCGCGAAAACAAAACAGTTAAATGCATTTATCTCAAAACTACTAAAATTGAAATGCGCCATTTCTTCTTACGACACGTCACTATAGTGCTTTGGGTTTTTTAGGAAATCATTCTAAATATTAAAGCATGATCGTTATCACTTTCTAAGTGGGTGTGTCTAGGAACGAGAGACTTGTGGTGGAGCGTGGAGCTCTTTCAAACTAATTTTCCGATGCAGTGCCAGCTAAAACATAACTTGTAATTGTAATATTATTATGTATTTCGATTTTGTCCAGAGCATTCCACATGCGTATCAGATTATAGTATGAACTTTTGTACACTATCATGATAAATTTGAACAAGCAAGAATAAATCTCATCAGCTCCTCACTGTGCAATACTTTCGCCTTACATGTTATTAGTTCTTAAATTGTCCGATACGAACGCTACAAGGAAGTAGCACAACACAATTATTATTTTTAGGGTCAGTAGCTTGGTATCAACTTAATACATGGCACTTATCAGCATTTTCCTAACGCTCATTTCTTTTATTGTTTGATACAAACATGATAAGTTCACTTAACAGTTTAGTACCAAATTGAAAATAAAGCACAGACACTTATCATCTTTGAACCAAATGATTACATCTATTTCTAGCGGTGCTACAGCCATCATAATAACGTAAATGAAAATATAGCCCAAAAGGTTCAAAACAGTAGTCGTAACAAAAAAAATACATTTTTGGAGTTATCAGATTTCCCCCAAACACCACAGATATATATGTATATACTCGTATTGTTGCGCGGTAAGTCGAAGCTTGTGGTCCCCAATTGACAGTAAAAGGTCTAAGATCGTAACATGTTTTCATAGAAACCAAACTGTATCATTGCAAACATGGTTAAAAGGGTACACATGACATCTCCAGCAGCTGTAGGAAGGGAGAGGAAATATAGTCGGTAGAACATCTCTTGTGTCACTGCACTCTGCACAGCCCTCCAAGAATACCGCTTCTCTTGGCATTGCACTAAGGTTCGTTAACGCCTGTAACAAATCTACCAGTAATTGCATTACCAGATTAAATAAGCTTCATTAAAAGATAACAATTACAATGAGATTCAAAAGTTTCTTGGTGAAAATTGCACTGTGGGAACAGCCTCCCTAACCTAACCTAACATCATGTGAATGTGGTCTCAATGTGTAACAGCAGCTGTTCAGTCATTGTTTCATTCAATAGGTATATGTCCATTATGTATATTGAAAAAAATCATGAACTCAACTGTCAATTATTTATGAAAAGTTATAATTATTTGGCATAGTTACGATAGTGTAGATGTGCACTCGGTTGTGGAAATTTCGTGCGCCTCGATCTCATAGATTTAGTTCAATATTTTATAACGTAGCTACTTACTTAGATGGCGCTACAGTCCGGGGTGGACCTGGGCCTCAACCAACACTGCCTGCCTCTAGTTGCGCACTCCAAGTTGGTTGAGGTCCCCTTCCGCTTGTGCGCGCCACCTAAAGCGAGGTCTTAGTCGACTGATATGTACTTTTCTGACCAGGTCGATGTCGCTGTACAGCTCTTAGAGTTCGCCGTTATATCTCCTCCTCCTCCAAAGCTCGTCAACGCAAACGGGACCGAAAATCACTCAAAGAATTTTGCTTTCGAAGCGACCAAGGAGATCTTCATCCGCTTTGGACAACGTCCATGATTATGCGCCATAAAGCAGGACTGTGCTGATAAGGGTCTCATATAGAGTCTCCTTGGTGTTTCTCGACAAGGCGTTAATAATAATCAATTGCCTTCTTAGGCCAAAGTAACAGCGCTTGGCAAGTGTAATTCTTCGCTTGATTTCTGATGTTATGTCATTTTCAGAATTAATAGCGGAGCCGAGGTAGACAAAGTCCCAAACTACCTCAAAAGTATAGCTGTCTATCGTGACGTTCTGTCCGATTCGTCGATGTTGTGTGTCCCGTAGCTACTTGTGTACGTATATTTTCCAACCGAAAGTAGTCATTAATTAAGCTCAAAGTTGGTTTCCCGTTTGTCAGCTCATTGTTAACTTATAAATAAAATAATACCTTAATTGCGAATCATTTTATTTGTTATTTACTAACTAATTAGACATAGAGGCTTTTAATTTCGCTCAACAGATCGCTTTCGGTATCGTTATTAGTGACATGACTGGAGACAGGCTTATTAGCCAACATGCCAAAAGGTTAAACCTTCCTTACAATGACTTGTGTAAGAGTTCGATTGATAGAGAGGAGGATGAGACCATTCTCTGAATTATTGTTGTGAATAATAACAACTCGTAGACACAGTCACTTTTAGTAGTAATGATTCTAATTCATCATTTGACTTCTTTTAAGTGATTGTAACTGTAACCATTAGAGAAAATGGAACTGAGAAAATACCCGCTACCACACCGTCATCCCTTTTAGATGACCGGTCTGTGTTTCCAGATGTCGATTGTGGTTTATTCGGCTGAGACTTTAATCAACTAAGTCCCACTCTATGACGCTAAAGCAATAGTAAATGAATCTATTAAAGACGGATGAAGATTTTCCCAGTCGTTTGTAGGATAGTCTTGTTCTCTCTGACTGCCTGTTTGATTTTCATTTCGTAAACGAGAACAAGTCTTCAAATCCAATTAAGAAGGACAACACAGTGGAGACAATACTAGCCTTAGCAGAACGACTACTGCAGAAGCTGTAGGGACGTTGAAGAGATAGAATCTATCCGCCTTGTACCACCCTACAAGAACAGCAGATTGAAGATCCTTTGTAGCTGCATCTTTGATGAAATAGAAAATATATACAGCGCACAACGAATGACTACTGCGATGAAACGATTTTCTTTTGAAAAAATTAATCCAAGAAGTTGTAGACCAAATGCGCTTAATATAATTGTTTATTAGGTACATAAGGAAATCAATCCCCTTGCAAGTTTGTTTTAGTTTTTTGTAGGTATAGTCACACAGAAACTGGAAAACACTACCTACCACAATTCAACTTTTGCTCAAAAAATTAAGTCACCTGCAACCCATTAAATTCAGATATCTAAAAATAAAACAAAAACAAATCGTGAAACGCCTACACTTTGACTTCTTTCCCTCAGAATTGTAGTCGTAAGCGGAAAAAAAATTCTTGAAATATTTTCGCAAGCCCACGGGTGACTCAATGAATGTGTAAATGCCGCAGCAGTGTCGCTGCCAAGTTGTTTGGCAATTAGATCAAATATTGATTGTTCACTTTGCTGTTCCTAAACACTTTCACGCTGTACGTACAATATGAGATGTGGCCAGCGCCAGACCATGCGTGTGCCCGAGCAGCCAGCCAGACACCGAGATGTGCGAACTTTTCTAGGAATGCGCACAGATGCATTCGCCATTAGATGGCGGCAGTGAGAAAACAAAAAACCCAATGATAATGATGTGGATGATGAATTGAAAGTGGCACATATTACGTAAATACCATTTTTCATGCACACAAGCAATAAACTGGCCATTTGGAAAATTATAAAGATTCATCTGATTCTGTTTAGCGCTGTGCCGCGCAAAATTCAGTTCCAAAGAAAAAACCCTACACACAGCCAACAATAATAGAAGCGATGCATACAAAGACAATATGGATAAACAAAAATAGACGAAATAAAGTAAACAAATTCCCAGGGGCGATGCAAAAACTAGCAACATCATCCAACCATATGCTAAGGATACTCAGTGTATATGTACAGTAAATATTCATAGTCCAGCAATGCGAATGCATTGTGCTACCGACTGCAACAACAATATAATGGAAAACTAAAAAAGGGCGTGTATCCCTCACTATCAAACGAAGGCTCCAATGGCATGCAACTATACGTACATAATACACACATTCGAGAGAGCCTTTTCTTGCGGAATTATGCAAGGCGCGTGGGATTAATGACCCTCGCGTCTTGAATTCCTAATCAGTGAGGCAACCCTGTGACAACAAAATGAGAAGAAAATAAAAACGTGCAGCAGGGGGATAAAATTGAACTTCACATACCAAAACAGCACTTTCGCGTACAACTTGTGAGACTGTCTCCCGAAGCTGGGCAGCCATTCCCGGCTTGTTGAGGCCACGGCAAAATTTTCTTTCGGTCATTTTGTCGCTGATATCGAAGTGGTAATCCGTTTGCAGAATCCTTTTTAAACCCTGGCAGTGGCACACACTATTTATTGATAGGGAAAAATGAGTTTAGTTTTCACATTTTTTCCAACCAGGATACGAAATCACCGGTTTACGTTTAGGTATAAATTTTATTTTCTTCACTGATAAATTTTGTATCTATGCGATACAAATTCGCTATTAACGTCACTGTACCGCGCACCGGTGAGTATCCAATTGGATACGAATTTAATTGCTCTTCTATTAAAAACTGAACAGACACAAATCACTTGAGATTTTGATGTAAACAATTCAAATAGACTCGCAGAACGCAAATTAATAAAATATAAAATTTGTTGTTACTTTGTGTGGAACGTGGAGGAGGAGGATAGCTGCAAAGGGATGAAATCACAAAAACTCAGCAGCACCGCGATCAAGGTCCTTGATTTTATATATAACGACTTCACAAAGCAACGCGTCAAATTCGACTGTCAGATTTTTGTTCAACTTTTTCAAAGAAATATTTTGGTGCGGCGACGTAATACAACGCATGCGTTTAGGTCAGTTGAGAAGTGATACCAGTCTCACAAACAAAGTGCCACACATAAAAAATAGAAATATAAAATTGAAACACCATTGTTTGAGACTAAGGCTACAATCAACAATCAACATAATAATCGTACTTATTTATTTCATTCATTTCGTTCGTTAATTTATATTTGTTTTCAATTTGCTATCTGATTATTACATTCGTTCTTTTGTTAATTTGTAGCTTAAATCTTAACTCATTTTGTTGTTATTAGATGTTATATTATTTTGTTTATTCACTTCTTCGACTTGACTTGCCTTCAGTGTTATCAGTCACTTTAATCTACGTATATTTCAAACTGTTATAATGTTCTCTTAAATTCTCTTACACTCAATGTTATTGTTACTCTAATCCTAATGTCTAACTTGTCTAAAATTACACAAACAAATGTATTACTTGTGCAAGGCCTGTGGGTGGCGAGAGTAACTTGGTGCATCGACCAATTGATCGTCCGTGTTCTCGGTCACTTGGATTTCGACCGCAGCAGACACCACATCTCCAACCAAAGGCTAAGTTACAAATCTTGATTGATTTATATAAAATAAATTGTTCTTTGGCTCCTATTGCATATTTCCAATTTCGTTTATTTTTTTCTCGTTCGGTGCAATAGGCAGCATTCGCTCGTTTATCTCTAAACATAATTTGGTCCTTCTGAAGCCGAATAATATCTTCTGAACTTTATATGAACATTGATACTTTTGTCGATTTATGTATCCACATAATCGCATGTCCATGGTGTGATTTTTTTTTATATACCTGCCTATTACCAGAGAAGTACATAGAAAAACCTCGTGTGTGCATTTTGTGTGCTGTGCTTATACGGGAATTAAAATATAACTTTATTCGTGGACAATATAATCGCTTTTCGTTTGATTCCCACGTGACAGTTTCGTTTTGGAATTATAGCGCTATTATCTATAATTCATTAAGGTGTTTCTGTGCATTTAAGCAAGCACTTAACCCAGGTTTTTTTTTTACTGCTTTGAACACTTTTTCTCTGTAAAAATGAATGCTTTGAAACAAAAACGTGGCAATGCTAAAGCCTGCTTGACTCGTGCGGAGGATTTTGTTGCATCTATCGATGACTCTAGCACTATCGAGATGTTAGAGATTCGTTTAAGCAGGTTAGTCGAATCGTGGTCAGAATTTTCTTCGCTTCACAATGAATGCTTGCAGCATATAGTCGAAGAAACTGAACTTAGTGACTTTGAAAAGGATTTCGGTATATATGAAAATAAATATTTCGTGGCACATGCGGGTTTGAAAAAAGCCATTCGTAATAGACAATCTCCGGTTCAAGCTAATCCAGAAGAATCAGTTCTTAACCAGCTCGCGAATCAGCAATCAAATTTTTTAAAGAAACTAGATTCGTCTGCTAGTACCACGTGTTCGACCGTCAATTTGCCTCCAATTGTAGTGCCTCACTTTTCGGGTAATTATAAAGATTGGCCATCGTTCAAAGACTTATTTCTGGGTTCGGTCGACACAAAATCTAATCTCACCGGAACGCAGAAATTTCATTACTTGAAATCTTTCTTGCGAGATGATGCGGCCAATCTAGTGAAGCATATATCCATCTCAGATGCCAATTATATCGAGGCTTGGGATAGGCTTGAAAAGCGGTATGATCGGGTAAATTTAATTGTTCAGTCGTTCGTTCAAACGTTTCTTTCGCTGCCATCTTTAAGTATGCCAAACGTCCAGATACTTCGTAAAATTACTGATGGTGCAGACGAAGTAATTCGCGGTCTAAATGCGCTGGATAAAAATGATCGTGATCCTTGGTTAATTTACCTTTTGCTAACCAAGCTCGATAATGAGACAAAGCATGCTTGGGCAGAAGAAGTGGGTTCTCGCGAGGACAGTACGATTCACGAATTTATTGAGTTTCTTGAGCTAAGGTGTGACGCACTCGAATCGTGCCAAACTCTCAATCGCTCCGTCACATCGCGCGCTAAACAAACGATGCAAATAAAAGCCCACTTAGCCAAATCTTCTGAAAACAATTCGCAGTGTCCTATGTGCAAAAACGATCATTCGCTATCCCAGTGTTCTCAATTCATCGCATCAGACATTCCATCGCGTAGAACATTCGCTAAAAATAGTTCGGTATGTTTCAACTGCCTTCGAAAAGGCCATTCGTCAAATAAATGTCGCTCGTCGTTTCGTTGTCGCGTTTGTAAAGCTCGACACCATTCTTTAGTCCATCAAGAGGACAATAGAAACCCTTCATCGTCATTGCCTTCACATACAAATTCCGTTCCTGCTTCTAACTCTACCTCAACATCGCCGTCGTCGCCTGTTTCGCCCCAGCATCTTAATTCGGAAATGCCCTCCACTTCTAATACTGCTTACCCACTGGTTAGTAACCATTCGCTCGAGTTTAGCCTTCGAAAGCAAACTATATTGCCAACAATTCTTGCTAAACTTCGAGACAACCGGGGACAGTTTGTTGATTGTCGCGTCCTTCTGGATACGGGGTCGCAATCATCGTTTATGTCAGAATCGTTCGCACAAAGACTAGGGATTCCGCGAAAACACTCTCGTATCCCTGTAATGGGATTATCCTCTCGGGAAGCTGGGTATACTAGAGGTTGTGTGTCAATTCAACTCTGTTCTCGTTTTAATTCAACACGTTTAGCGGTCGAGGCTTTCGTTCTTGGAAAACTAACGTCGAATTTACCATCAAAATCCTTTGACGCTTCAACTTGGGAACATATTCGGAAGTTGGATCTGGCCGATCCAAACTTCAACATCTCCAGTTCTATTGATGTTCTATTAGGCGCTGACAAGGTGTGGTCTATTCTAAAGGCAGAGCGAATTGATGGACCACAAGGCATACCAATTGCTCAAAATACCTCATTTGGATGGGTAATTTCAGGAGAGTTGTTTGACTCAAACATTCCTGAATTTTCTTTGTCTTCGTTTCACTCAGCTATTGATGTAGATGCTCTTTTGCAGCGGTTTTGGGAGTTGGAGGAAGTTCCTCCTCACCAAAATCATCTCGTTTTCAATGATCCAGCTGAAGACCATTTTCAAAAGACCTTCTCTCGCTCTTCCGATGGAAAATATGTCGTCGCTCTTCCATTCAAAACCCCCTCGCCAAGTTTCGGAGATACCCTGCAGTCGGCGGTTTCGCGTTTGCATTCGATGGAACGTCGGTTTCGAAATAATCCCGAATTGCACCGACAGTACTCCAAATTTATGCAGGAGTATCTTGAACTTAATCACATGGAACCGCTCCCTCGCGATAAAATACATACCGACCCTGATAGACAATTTTACCTTCCCCATCATGCGGTTCTAAAACCCGAAAGTTCGTCTACTAAACTCCGTGTCGTGTTTGATGGTTCGGTAAAGGATTCGAATGGACAATCCCTAAATAGCCAACTCTTAATCGGTCCTCCTATTCAACGCGATTTAATAGGTGTGTGTTTGCGTTTCCGTCAACATCGGTTTGTTTTTACGGCCGACATCGTTAAAATGTTCCGCCAAATTTGGATCCGCGAACAAGACATTGATTTCCAGCGCATCGTTTGGCGTCAAAATCCTAGTGATGAGATCCAGCATTATCGTTTACGCACCGTTACGTATGGTACATCTTCGGCACCGTTTTTATCGGTTCGCGTATTGCAGCAGATCGCAAATGACTATCAATCGAAATACCCCAATGCTGCAAGAATCCTATTGAAAGACGTCTACGTTGACGACGTTATGACGGGAGCAAACTCCATTGAAACCTTGCTGGAGATACAAACCGAGCTTGTCGCGTTACTATCAGAAGCGAAACTTCAACTTCGAAAATGGAGTTCCAACTGTTGGGCACTTCTCGCTAAACAACCACCCGAAGATTGTGAATATTCCTTTGTCGACCCCGAGCGTTCCCAATCTCTCGTAAAAGTTTTGGGAATGTTTTGGAATCCCGCGAATGACGCGTTCTCCTATCGAATGACCGAAACTCGTCCATGTATCTCGATAACCAGACGTACTTTGCTTTCCGAAATAGCTCGAATATTCGACCCACTAGGACTTCTTGCTCCTTCGGTAATTTTATTTAAAATCATGTTTCAGGAGCTCTGGTCATCTAGTCTGAAATTGGGTTGGGATGATCCGCTACCGCCAGAGTTCTCTGAAAAATGGATGACTTACCGTCAACAGCTTCCATCGTTCGAGCAGATTCGGGTTCCTCGCAATGTTTTTCAATTCGAAGACATTATAGAACTTCACGGCTTCTCGGATGCTTCGTCGTTAGCCTACGCCGCTGTCGTTTATGCTCGTTCAATATCCCCTACGGGTGAAATCAAAATTATCATCGTTGCGGCAAAAACAAAAGTGGCTCCAATCAAGCCAGTCTCCATTCCCCGCCTTGAACTTTGTGCTGCGTTGTTGCTTGCTCGGTTGTTGAACCTTGTGAGATCCTCGTTAAATTGCAAGAACGTAAGAATCTTCTCGTGGTGCGACTCCGAAATTGTGCTGCATTGGCTTTCGTCACCACCTCGTCGCTGGACAACTTTCGTTGCCAATCGGACCGCAGCCATTTTAGAGACGATACCCAGACATTCATGGTATTATGTCCCATCGGAATCCAACCCAGCAGACTGCGCTTCACGGGGAGTACTTCCTCTCGATCTTTTCGCTCATCATCTTTGGTGGACTGGCCCATCGTGGTTATCCTTATCCGAGGAACATTGGCCTAAATCGACCCTTTCTTCCCCTTTGGCGGACCTCGAATCTGTGAAAAGGGAAGAAAAACCAGTCCCAAAGCATTCGCTCGTCACAACGTTTGACAGCAATGTCCTACAAGACCTCATCCAAAACACATCTTCTTGGTATCGGCTACAACGGATAGTTGCACATTGTCTACGATTTGTTTCAGATTGCCGCACCACCAAATCAGCTCGAGTTAATCGCTGTTTACAATATGCAGAAATCTCCACAGCTAGGATTGTCATCTTAAAGTTCGTCCAATCAATCTCTTTCGAAGATGACATCCGACACTTGCGAGCGAAAGGAGAACTTCCATCGAAATCCAAACTTCTGAGGTACTCTGCATTTCTGGACAGTGATGGACTTCTTCGTGTCGGTGGACGGATAAGACATGCAAACGTCTCATTCAACATTAAGCATCCTATAATTCTGCCGAAATCTAATATTGTCTCTTCCCTTATAATCGCAGAAATACACCAGCGCTACCTACATGCAGGAATATCGGAAACATTCGCCTTCGTTCGACAGCAGTTCTGGATATTGGGCAGCAGAAACCTCATTCGGAAGATCATTCATAAATGCAAGCCATGCTTTATGCAGCGGAAACTAACAAGCCAGCAGATTATGGGTGATCTACCATTGCATCGAATCCAGCCTAGTCGACCATTTGCAAATACTGGATGTGATTACGCTGGCCCGCTGACAATCAAATTGTCTCGTTGTCGCAAACCGAAGTTGTCGAAAGCATACATCGCCTTGTTCGTGTGCATGTCTACGAAAGCTATTCATCTGGAGCTGGTGAGTGACCTCACCACTGACGCTTTCATCGCAGCTTTACGTAGATTCGTTGCTCGCCGCGGCAAGTGCACCAACATTTACAGTGACAACGGGACGAATTTTCAAGGAGCTCGTCGGTGCCTAACCGAGATGCACAGATTGGTTATGGCAGAAACTCACAACGCCACAATCGCTGCCGCTCTTGCCAAGGATGGCATTGCGTGGCACTTCATCCCCCCATCGGCACCACATTTCGGTGGCTTGTGGGAGGCTGGCGTCAAGTCAGTCAAACTGCACTTGCGTCGTGTTATAGGGAGTTCTGTTTTAACGTTTGAAGATCTGTGTACCGTCCTTACCCAAATTGAAGCCATTGTCAATTCTCGTCCTCTGTGTTCTATGTCTGATTGTGATCTGAACCCACTAACTCCTGCTCACTTTCTTGTAGGTGAACCCCTAACAGCCGTTCCTGAGCCAAGCCATCTCGACACTCCGCCAAGCCGTCTGACGCATTGGAACCATCTTCAGAGCATGACGCAAGGTTTCTGGAAGAGGTGGCACACGGAGTACCTTACAACCCTGCAGGAGCGACCTAAATGGAGACGAAGCGCAATCAACATCAAACCAGGAGATCTTGTGGTAATCAAGGAACCCAACCTACTACCTTCTAAGTGGCTACTAGGACGCATCGAACATGTCAATCCAGGATCCGATCAACGTGTACGAGTTGCCACAGTGAGAACTGCTGCCGGAGTATTCGTACGCCCTATCACCAAGTTGGCCATTTTACCTGTGTCCTGAAACTCGTTCCAGGGGGGCCGGGATGTTTGAGACTAAGGCTACAATCAACAATCAACATAATAATCGTACTTATTTATTTCATTCATTTCGTTCGTTAATTTATATTTGTTTTCAATTTGCTATCTGATTATTACATTCGTTCTTTTGTTAATTTGTAGCTTAAATCTTAACTCATTTTGTTGTTATTAGATGTTATATTATTTTGTTTATTCACTTCTTCGACTTGACTTGCCTTCAGTGTTATCAGTCACTTTAATCTACGTATATTTCAAACTGTTATAATGTTCTCTTAAATTCTCTTACACTCAATGTTATTGTTACTCTAATCCTAATGTCTAACTTGTCTAAAATTACACAAACAAATGTATTACTTGTGCAAGGCCTGTGGGTGGCGAGAGTAACTTGGTGCATCGACCAATTGATCGTCCGTGTTCTCGGTCACTTGGATTTCGACCGCAGCAGACACCACATCTCCAACCAAAGGCTAAGTTACAAATCTTGATTGATTTATATAAAATAAATTGTTCTTTGGCTCCTATTGCATATTTCCAATTTCGTTTATTTTTTTCTCGTTCGGTGCAATAGGCAGCATTCGCTCGTTTATCTCTAAACAACCATGAAGATGTCGCTCCATGACATGATGCCAGATGGTCGATGGTCCTTTATATGTACCTATTAGGAATGTAAGGCTACGGACAGAGTGCATGCGAAAAGCTAAGCCAAAGCTTAAGCTAAGGTTTGACAGGTCAAAGTTAATAAACTGCGCCCATACATTTTAATTGCACTGGCCATAGTATATTCGATGCTAAGATACATGCTAAGCAAAATTTGGCGCTAAAAGTGTATAAACTCTTCTGCTCAGTTTTTTAGCAAGAAATGCAAGCTAAAACTAAGCTGTCATGTGAATGTGACCTAACATAGAAGAATGGGATCGTTCGTTAAGGGAAGTAGCTGCTCCAAATTGAGTACCTCAGCAACACAATAAAGAAATTTGCAGACAGGTGACTTAGCTATGACACCAAGCCCGGTCATCTAGATAACATACACACTGATACAACTAACTCAGTCTGACCAATGGCATGAGAAAAGGTACTTATGTAAACTTCTCCACCTGTTTCAACCAACATTTTTTTACTTTTACCTTTATCCTAGCTTTAACGCAAACATTAGAAATTCGGTTATACTTTTTCCCGGCTGTGAACTAGAGACTCCACATCCTAAAACCTTGAATCGACCACAGCTCTGTGACGTGTTTCTATTGAAATTGTTGTTTAGTTTATCATAAGAACCATACCTTACAATAACATTGTGGCCTCACCATAAATTATTATAGTATGCTGTCTCTGTCTAACAGATCTCTTTTAATAAATGTTCCTCCATTTTCTTTTCCCCGAGTTGGATGTGTTTAATTTTGTCTCCGTAGAAACTTTAACTTTTCAGGATTTGTTCATCAGTTTCAAACGGTTTGATAAACTCCTATACCAGGTGAGATTATAAAGGCTGATACACATTTATCGGGTGTATAACTTTCGGAGAATAATTTAGGACGTTATATTTGAGACAAACGAACTACCACATCCTGTCTAGAGACGCATTATTTACTAGCATCTGCACGAATACATATTATTGGTGTATTTTTTGGGAAGTGAGTATAACAAAACCAAAAGTGAGTATAACAATTTTGCATGTAAAACCTAAAGAGAGTGTAACAAAACCAAAAGTGAATATAAAAGTTTTGCATGTAAAAGTAAAAGTGAGCTAGCTATAGATTCTCAAAAAAATACGCCTTATATCAGGTAGGTAGGTACCTACCATTCTCATATAAATTTAATTGAATTGGCATCACTCTAAAAATTTTAACAAAGTGTTAAAATTTCCCCCTTAACATGGCGATGGCATTGCCCCACGTGAGATTTCTGAACGTCACTTTGACATTCGCCTGTGTTAAGAAAAGTTGTAGAAAATTTTCATAACGAAAATTCTTCGCTGCGAATCATTTATCACAGAACATGGCATCGATTTTGCGTTCCGGAAAGTTATTTCGGTATTTTGCGGGCTTAACGCGAAGTGTAGTCTTCCAATCAGTTCGCGAAACCGAAGGAAACTTTGTCCAAAATTCGGCATGCATTTGCAGTAGCCTTACAAAGTGAGTAACCGCAAGAAACCGTAGGTTACGTATTGGATGAGAGCACCGGGCTCTTACGCAACAAAACAGAATATATTGAAATTTTATTAATTCCCATATAAATGGTTTATAATCTTGCAAAATCTTTATTTAATCCAAGAGTACCATCAATTCATGAACTAAATTTTATCATTTCTTACTTTTCATAACCTAGAACTTTATAGACAAAAAACACATTTTTTCTTCTAGTGGATTTGCAACAAACGCTCCCAAAGCAGATCTTAGTTTGGAAAAACAGCTGAAACGACTCGATCAAGATGTTCGTCGTACTGGTCGAATTTCTCGTCGGGATATCGAAGAAGTACTCGAGGAGATTCGTCATCAGCGTTCTGCAACCAGTTCGCAGTCATTATTGGTGATTCGTTGTTGTGGAAACCTCGTTCCTGAGGAATTGCCCGAAGTCCGTACCGCCCTTGTCCAGGAAATATGGAACACATTAAATTCGTTAAATGTTCCCATGGATATATCACATTATAATGCTTTGTTGCGAGTTTATTTGGAAAACGAACATCCCTTCTCACCAACCGACTTCTTAGCCGAACTCGAATCAAAAGCTATCGAACCGAATCGTGTGACCTATCAACGTTTGATTCTTAGATACTGCCAGCAGGGTGATATCGATGGAGCAACTCGAATCTTGGAATATATGCGAGAAAAGAATTTGCCTGTCAACGAGAACGTTTTTAATGCGTTGATTTTGGGGCACTCACAGGTAATTATATGTTTAACGTTGTATAGATTTTGGACTATACTTGTTTATTAAACAATTTTAATCGTCTTCCACATGATTCATTTTCTTTTCCAGGCCAATGACATGGAATCTGCCGTATCCATCCTTACCGTGATGAAACAAGCTGGTCTAGAGCCTAGCGCCGATACATACACAACTCTTCTCTGCTGTTACGCACGTCACGGTGACATCGATGCCATTGTTCGGACCATCGATGAATGTGAGAAAAATGACACATTCCTTCTTGACAAGGATCTGCTTGATGCAGTCTATGGTTTGGCTGTAAATGGCCACGAAGCGAAAGTAGATCAGGTTCTTGCAAAACTACGAAAATTTACTGGCTTCAACCAGGAGGCTGTGAATATAATCCTTCGTCTTGTAAACAAGGGTTACGAAGATGTTGGCTTGAAAATCCTTCGACTAATGCCTCGTCCCAGTCGCCCCGATGGACAGCCCGTCGACGTTGGCATTTTCTTCGTTCGTCAGTTGGTAAAAGTTAACCGACCAATTGAAAAGATTCTTAGCATATGTAAGCAACTCCAGGACGAGGGTCTTAACCCAAAGGCACTCCTAATTGCCACAGAAGCTGGTCTCAGTAACGGCATCAACAATACTGCTCTGCCACTTCTTAAAGAATTGAAAAACGCCGGTCTGCCAGTTCGTCAGCATTACTTCTGGCCGTTATTCTGTTCTGCAGAATCAAATCAAGTAATTGACATTGTCCAACAGATGCAAAATGAGTTCAGCATTACGCCCAATTCGGAAACAGTTCGCGAGTATGTGATTCCAAAAATGAAGGAGAAAAACATGGATCGCATTGTAACCATTCTAACGAATGCAGGTGTTTCCAATGGAACTGCAGCTTCGTCAGCCGCCTATAATGCCCTAACCCAGAATAATATGAAGGAAGCGGCCACAATTGTTGAAAGCTATCGAGCTTACTACGCACCGGTGTTGTTCCGCCCTCCACTCATTCAAGCACTAAGCAAGACTGAGGACTACATCTCGTTCACAAGAGTTGTGCGACAAATTCACGACAACCTCAATAAGGATAACATACTTAACACTGCACAGGAGACGGTCTCTGAAGAAGTACCAACTACTGAAGAGGTAGAAGCTGCTGTCGAAACTGAAGCAGTCACTAACAATAATGCCCCTCGGGCTGAGTTCATTGGGTATATCGTGATTGATGCTGCCAAGTACTTCCGCAAAAATCGTACTGAAGTTCTTGAGAACATCCTTACATCGCTGGTTGAACAAGGTCTGTCTATGACCAACTTGGCAGCCACTAAAGTTCAAGACATTCTAGGCTCGGAAATGACGCCGCATATATCTGAACTTCTTGGCAGTATGACGTCCGGAGATCTGGAGCCCGTAGAGACGAATGTTCCATCGCAGCGCAAGCGCACTTTGGACCAGCTGACCATCGACGAGCTGGAGCGATTTATCGCGACTCAAGAAGCCAAGGGCGAAAATACAAACAATATCAAACGCCAGCTGATCAGTACAAGCTTCAAATCAAGGAACCTCGAGAAAACCGTTCAAGTTATCGAACGACTGAATTCAGAGAATTTTGTCTTGGGCAGTGGAGTGTGGGCGCAGCTGATAGATATGTACGCTCAAAACGACCGTATGGATGAGGCTCTTCAATTGTACGCCAAGATAAAGGCCAAGGAACCAGACTTTCTGCTGGATAACTTAAAAACCGTGCGTCTCGCTGAATTGCTAGTAAAATCGGAGAAAATCGATGAGGCCGTAGCATTATTGGAGAAGAACAAGAAGGACTCGTTAAATGACGATGGCGAACAGTCATTTAACTACATTTCGTCGTGCTGGCGGTTACTAAATAGGTTGGCCGAAACCGGAAACGCAGAGAAGCTGCAAACAGTGTTCGACACGTTGGTGAACAATAACTATGTTATGCCCACAAATGTCCTGCTAGGACCTCTGGTAAAGGTTTACTTGGTCAAGGACAATGTTACAAAGGCGATGGAAACCTTCGAGCAGATAACCACAACCTACAAGTCTACCCCATGGAAAAATGAGCTAGCCTGCCGCCTCATTCAAACAGAAGATGCCGCTAATTTGCAGAAATTAACCGATCTCAGCACCAGCATTCATGGCGAGGTAAACAGTTTGTATGACTTGGTGTTGTCCTTTGTTGAGTGTGGACGCATTCGTCAAGCAAGAAAGATCCTCGAAACACCTGGACTTCGTAGCAGACCAAGGCGTATTGATTCCGCTTGCGAGCGATACAGAAATGAGGGTATGGTTGAGTCTCTGGAAGGTTTGATTGAAGCCACCAAGGATCTACATCACATTGATCGCAATTCCATTTACTACAATCTTCTGTTGAGCTACTGCAAAAACGACGATGCCGAGAAGGCACTAGGACTGTGGACAAAAATGCAAGAGGAATCGATCGCTCCATCTGATGCGTTCCTAAATAAGTTGGCATCTTTCTTACAAAGCAAGAACATGGATGTGCCCTTCATTGTGCCATCAAAAGCAAAGCAAATTACTCCTGCTGAGAAACAATCAGAAAAGCCAACTCCGCCTGCCGAGAAACAATCACCAAAACCAACCCCAGCTGCCGCACACTCACCAAACAACCTCGTCGAATTTCGCAAAGCTTTGAAGACAGGCGATGTCGATGCAGCAATTTCACTGAAGCAAAAGCTCACTACAGGTCAACAACCCGGCATTGGGGATGTATCGCAACTAATTGAAAATCTTATTCATGCTCAACGTCTGGGCGAGGCCACTAAGTATGTTTATGAATTGTTGGAGAACCACAAGCGACCGATTCCCAAGGTGTTTAAATTCTATTTGAACAAAATCGCAGCTAGCGGCGACACGCAGACAATGGAACGAATTGGCGAGTTTCTAGACAATGAACAGAAGAAAATCGTGTCATTCGATAATCGCTACTGCCATGCCAATATTGTGGCTGGTAAATCTGAGCAATATCTAAAGAATTTGGCCGAGGCAATCGCCAATGCAAAGACGGACGAGGAAGTTGCTGCAGTTGCAAATAAATTTCCACGTGGTGGATCACTGGGCATCTTGGAAAATCATCCCGAATTGGTTTCAGAATGTAAGTACCTAGAATGACTAATGTTTTACAGTTTGTTGTATTAGGTTTGCCTCTCAACTAGGTTTAGCTTTGCACGCACAACTATTCGTGTGTCTGATGTCGTTTTTAGTTGGTCGTCCAGAAGAGCTCTCCGCGGTTCTGAATTCAAATCCGGAAGCAAATTTCTCTTCTTTTCAGGAGAAGAACTGTCAGTTGAGTGCCAATCGAACGCTTTCAGAAACGTTCGGATTGCTTCCGGATGGTTCTGAACGACCAATCGAAAGCGACATTAGTTTTTATTATTTGAACGAAAGGAATTAAATTTTTTGCTAACTGTCATTAGGTCTGTTCCTTTACTTTTGTTGTAAAAATGGAAAGACTGTCAAAATGGTGGTGGGGATGAAGTCTCTCTCAAAGAGAAAAACTTACAAAGACGTTAGGAAACGCTTTTGTAGTAACTTTTGTCGTTTTGCATTGGGATTGGGCAAAAGCAACCGTCCGGGAGCGTCCGAACTCAAAAAAATCACTTCCGAAACCGTTCCATAGTAGCAAAAAGACTCTTCTGTTGATTCTAAGGAGAGAATTCCCCGATTTCAAGTCAAAATCCACTCAAGAAGCACTGGATCTCAAAATGAGGCAAACCAGTGGAAAACGACATAAGGCGAGATCTTCCTATACCGCGTTGTCACCCCGGCGTTGATTCTTTGCTCTGCATGTGCCTGAATCATCAGACGCACAATTCGTATTTTCCGATTGACAACACAAATTTAAAGGCTAGGTTTGATTTTAAATGAGATATCGTTTTCATATACCTTATGTAGACAAAGTCCGTTACTGGTTTAATTGAACCTGAAAAAGCGCACCAGGGCAGTTGACACAATTTAACAACTTCTGTTGAGCAATTCCCTCGCTTATGGAAATAGGTGAACTCCATAAATATGTACAGTGTACTGCTCAAGTTATAGTTCGACATTTTGTTGAGGAACACTTGATTATTTGCAGTTTGTCTCGTCTCTAATGGTGGTGAAAGCCTACGATGACACGGTGGGAAATGCTGACGATATCAACATCGGCAGGGTAAAAAAAATATACATTTAGCCGCTTGCTTAGACACCCAGCCTGTTCACTATCTGTCCTAATAAGAGGCTGTATATAGTGAATCATGGTCATAGTGCCATATTGTTGCACATGTAGGTTCAAAGCCCGTTTTTGAATGAAGCGAGACTTCGATAATTAATATGTATATGGTTATGGATATGGTTAGTTGTTCGGGATAGGGCTCTACTACTCAATTGCCTACTCAGCCTTAAGAAACACCGATTTAGAGAGTTGTTCTTTCTTGTGTGACATGCTTTCAATCTAGATATTTTGCTACAAGATTATTTACTTTATGGACATATTTACAAATCATTACACTCCACATACCTTAAGTAATGTGTTTTCTTTTTCTTTCAATTTAAGTTGAAAAACTAGCATCGGCATTCGCAGAGAAGAAAATTATATCTCCTATGAACGTGCTTTGGATGTACAACTTTGTCACTGGCAACGATGCTGCAGCGAAAACAGTTTGGGACAAATATCTCATCAATGAACCGCGTCTTATGTTTCAACGAATTTTACAAAAAGCACGTGACACTAATGACGAAAAATTGGCCCAGACACTTGTCAGAACACTAGCCAACTCGAAAATTACTAAGGGAGCCCTTGGAAATGCATATAGCGGTTTATTGGATATTCAGTGCGCCAACCAGAACTACGACAATGGTTTGGAAACACTAAATGATGCTCTTAAGGCTGGTCCAATAGAAAATATCAATCGTACAGCTTTGCTTCGTTTAAAATCAGGCTTAGAAGCCAGTGGCAAACAATTCAACTACACAATACCCGACAAGAAGAATGAAAAGAATAATGTTTCATCGAGCAGCAGTAGTGATAGTGACAGTACGTCAAGCAGCGATGACGATACAAAGCCAAAGAAACCTTAAGCAACGTTGTACGAGCTGTACGAGCTGAACTTCGTTCGGATTCAAGATTAATGCAAGTTTTCTGTTAAGTATTTTTACATGCCTAGTTGTAAATTGTTTAGGTGAGATAATCTATGTGAAGTCATTTATTGATACAACTTATTGTTTAAAGACATTGTAACTGTTTCAGTGAATGCATTTGCGTTTTAAAATAAACTAATAAACACAAGTTTGTGTTTGTATCATACCATAGAGTACACTAATAGATGTGTTTTATGTCGATTTCCATTGGGGAAAAAAAAGCACTTTTTTTAAGATTCAGAGCAGTTTTTCTTCTCTAGAAATCAGCTGTCTGTCAAAATCAATTTCCATTGGGGAAAAAAAGCGCTTTTTTAAAGATTCAGATCACTTTTGCGAATCTCGATTCGAGAGAGAGATTCGCACATACTTTCACCAATACCAAAACAAGTGATTCTTGTCAAACTTTGAGGTTAGTTATTGTTAGGGGAGATTGGGGCACATTTGAACGTGAGACACATTTGCACATTGCTAATAAAACAACATTTTAAAAATATTTCAAAGTACTTTATAGTGAGCTTTTCTTTTTGTGTAAAATATATTTTTAAGGCACAACTTAATTTGAAAAAGGTACGTTTTTTTACAAATATGAAAAATACAAATATTTGCGCCCATTATTGGGGCAGGTTTGAACAAAACAGTCGGGGCACATTTGAATAAGCGTTCTCTGTAAGTGACATTGAACTAAAGGCTAAGGCTAAGCTACCACCACCAATTAACGCTCCGGGAACATCGAGGACAGCTGAGGTGACAATTTTTGTCTTAATTTTTTCAAAATTTCTGTTGGGTTAATAAAATAACTCTTTTTTGTTTTTATAAAGTTTCTTCAGTTAAGTATTTGTAAAATATTTCAGTAATTTCAAAATTTCAGTTTGCTTTTGTTAAGTCGTTTTTGTTTTGTTTTTTTTATTATTAAAAAAATACAAACCTTGTAGTAACTTATTAGCTGCTGAAAACAATTACAAATACCTACTGCTGTTCAAAAGTGCCCCACATGGGGGGTACCTTTGAACATAAGGACCTACTTCGTTTTTAAATAAAAATAAATTATAAAATTATATGCCCCTACTAAATTTATGTAGTTATTTGTCCAAATCAAGGTTTATTTGCATTTCTTAAAGTGAGAATACTTTACAGTCTAATAATTTAAGCAAATGTGATTTTATGAGACCTTAAAACAAACAGTGTTGAAATGTGCCCCAGTCTCCCCTACCTATTGTGGAATAAATTTAAAAATTGAAAATGGATATTAATGTAGACGAATGGATCGTCGTATGGGGTTGTTTTTATGGGGAAGGACGAAGTTCTAATTCAAAACAAAACAAGTAGGTAAGTAGTTATTGTACAAGTACAAGTAAAAAATTAGCAATTAGCAATTCAATTTTATAAACACAAATTGGAATGTAAAAACAGCTGACTGTCAAATCACACACCAACACAAATGCAAAAAAAATTGATCTCATTTCATGTTCCATTGGGCAGGAAAAATCTGAGATCTGAGAGCAAAACGGTAAAAGACCAATGGAAATCGACATTATTTTTACATTGTTAATTCAACCTCTCTGTCAGTTCGAACCTTGGCGTCAAGTTCGAAAGAAGACAAGAATATCATTCGTTAAAGCCGCACTGTAGGGAAACGATTGCGTCGACATTTAGTAGATTAAACGGCAGTTAGCCTCAGGTCTCTCAGCAGAGTATTAACTTAATACATTCAATGGGACGCCCATTCATGGCATTACATTGGAATCTCTGCTCACATCCGTTTTGGCAAAGAAGTCATTGCTTTTATTTTTTATGTTAGTACCGATCATGAGCAGCTAAGATATCGTCTTCATCATCTGCAGCAGTTTCTGTTTTTGAGCTCGATACGAATCCATTCATACTTTCAGGATTAATGATGGCTTGCCTAGCGTCGATCATAACTTGATGATGATTGCTAATCTGATGTTTGTATTATTTTGTGGAAACTTCTAAGATGTGCTTCCATTGACCCATGCAAATTCCTTTCTTGTGAAAGTAACCAGCACCACTAGGCCTTCTTTAGGCAATATGGGTAAAAAAAATTGCCATCACTTTATAAAACGGCAATCAAAATATTACCAAACATGATGGGCATGAACTCATTTCATTTATAATTGCAAGCTTTTCATTATTTTACTGATACCTCTTAGCGTTGTTTTCTCTACACGCGCTTAAAATTTGCACTTTAGCATATACAAATTCAAATTTTTTTCCGCATTCCATTAAACGAAAGTTGGTTCAAAGTTTTGTCGTTCGTATGCCTACCTATTAATTTAAAATCACATTAAGAATGCATTAAGTAAATGTATTGTTCCAAAGGTCGTTATACGCAAATAAAAGTCAATTCTGTAGTTACACCATTTTGTACCGTTTATTTATACAAATTCTAAAAAAAAAAAAGAACAGAATAATATTACTTAAACTAGAGTAATTTGAATGCATCATGAATTCCCTTAACTTGACTTCTTTGATTTGTCTTTTGTTGAACTGCTGCCTCCGCCGAGAATCTTCTTTCGCTGTGCGAACATATGCAAATACATCTGAGGAAACAGTGGAATGTAGAGAAACATTACGATCCACAGGAGGTAAAAATACGAGAATGTAGCGTTTAGCTTATTGGGCATCTCCACGGTCCAAACTTTATTCGTTCGGGCATAGCTTTGTGCCCACCAGAAGCAAAGCAACTCTCCAGTTACTCCAATTGGATATAGGGCAATAAATGTTGTGTAACGCAACCATACAACAATGTGTGGCACCATTTTCACAATATTCAACGCATAGTAACCATAACGAATGATTTCGGTAACAGACCATGCCAGCAAAGCGATTGGAAGTCCAGGAGATACTTTTCCAGTTGGGGTGGCCATAACTACACCACAAACAACCATCATGCGACTGAGTACCTGGAAGGTTGTAATAACTGGATTACTCTTCACCAGTCCCAAGGCAGCGTTGACTATTTCCAAGGCGGCAGCATTTTGGAATATTATGACTGCAAGTTTTGTGTAGTCCCAGAGAGTAATACTAGCCCTGAACGCAGGTCCGGCAATTAGATAATAGTTCGCTAGCTGATAAAGAATGTAACTCCAGCCGACTACTTGAACTGAATTATACCCAAAGAGGTATGCTTTCGAGAAGAAACTTTGTTCCTGTTTTGGTTTAGCTGCTTTTGACTGTGACATGGTTGCGGCCGCTGCTGATTGGACACTGTGTGTTTGGTAATAGGGCTCTGGATTGAACTTTCACCTTTGGTCCGATTGTTGTTGTGCGAATGGATATATGTAACTTTCACTACCACGAGAGAACCAGAAACCGAGAATCCGCGCAGCAAACCAACCACAAGCAAGAAACGTTTGAGCTAGACTAAATACTAGATAGATGATAGATCTAGATTCGCTGTCAACTTCTGTCTTCTGTGGCTGTCATGATTGGTGATGTGCATATTCACAGTGGAGTTTGGTATGTTCGAAGTTTGCTCTTTTGTTTGCAACGTCTGTTGTGTTGGTTTGGTTTTACACCAGCGGCGTAAAACCCGTCCCCATCACGGGCACAAACCAGTAAGAATAGATATAGCATGGAAAATCATTGCCGCCATCAATTTTGACATTTACACGTATTCACAGACAGGGAAATTTTTTCCGGGGGGAATCGGGTAGGTGTACGGGAAGTCGGCGGTCTATTCTTAGTGGTTTGTGATCACGGGTATAGGATACGTAACATAAACAAATCCTTTATTAAATACAACAAAGACTTAACCCTGGATAATTATCAGGGTTAACAGCAATTAACAGCTTCGCGGGGATACAGAAAAGTTTACCCAAAACATGTTTGTGTATGTTATCGATAACTTGTATGGAAATGTCATAAATGACATTTAACATGTTGACAGAAACAAAACTTAAAAAAATAAACAAGACAAAACAATACTTATGCTGCTCCTGTATTGGAACGCCTGATATTTCAAAACATCTGTGTATGGATATAATGCAGTTTCGGTATTCAGTTTCAGGATTTCCGGACTACACCTGAACTAGAAAAAGAACTGAAGCAATTCTGTCATCCTAAGGACACGAAATATTTTAGTTCTTTTATTTTGTCCTCATCACCACTCGACAGATATCAGGCCTATTCGGCAAAATCTTGTATCCATTTTTCCTGTTATTCTGTTATGAATTTCCATACAAAAGTTCGAACTGTGAAAAAATCTTTTACGATTGTTGGAGAGACAGATCTCTAGTGGAATTGACGTGTTAGAATTAGAATTTTCCATGAATTTTTTAATGAAAATTTTATGTCGATTTCCATTGGTCTTTTACCGTTTTGCTCTCAGATCTCAGATTTTTCCTGCCCAATGGAACATGAAATGAGATCAATTTTTTTTGCATTTGTGTTGGTGTGTGATTTGACAGTCAGCTGTTTTTACATTCCAATTTGTGTTTATAAAATTGAATTGCTAATTGCTAGTTTTTTACTTGTACTTGTACAATAACTACTTACTTGTTTTGTTTTGAATTAGAACTTCGTCCTTCCCCATAAAAACAACCCCATACGACGATCCATTCGTCTACATTAATATCCATTTTCAATTTTTAAATTTATTCCACAATAGGTAGGGGAGACTGGGGCACATTTGAACACTGTTTGTTTTAAGGTCTCATGAAATCACATTTGCTTAAATTATTAGACTGTAAAGTATTCTCACTTTAAGAAATGCAAATAAACCTTGATTTGGACAAATAACTACATAAATTTAGTAGGGGCATATAATTTTATAATTTATTTTTATTTAAAAACGAAGTAGGTCCTTATGTTCAAAGGTACCCCCCATGTGGGGCACTTTTGAACAGCAGTATTTGTAATTGTTTTCAGCAGCTAATAAGTTACTAGGTACAAGGTTTGTATTTTTTTTAATAAAATAAATTAACTTTATTATTTTAATAAAGAAAGCAAAAACGTAGCAAAAGCAAACTGAAATTTTGAAATTACCGAACTATTTTATAAATACTTAACTGAAGAAACTTTATAAGAACAAAAAAGAGTTATTTTATTAACCCAACAGAAATTTTGATAAAATTAAGACAAAAATTATCACCGCAGCTGTCCTCGATGTTCCCGGAGCGTTTATTGGTGGTAGTAGCTTAGCCTTTAGTTCAATGCCACTTACAGAACGCTTATTCAAATGTGGCCCGACTGTTTAAACCTCTGCCCCAATAAGTCAAGCAACAGAAAAATGCGCGCAAATATTTATATTTTTCATATATGTCAAAAAACGTACCTTTATACTTTTTCAAATGAAGTTGTGCTTTAAAAATATATTTTACACAAAAAGAAAAGCTCACTATAAAATGTGTACACTCTTACAAATAGAACAATTAAAATATGCAATTTAAGCATAAAACCTCCTCATGCGGCAGCTTCCAGGCGACACGACTGCAAAGACATCCGAAAGTCATTGACAACTAAAGAACACGGTATTACCGAGTTTAAATTTTGGTTTATATGTACTTTGAAATATTTTTAAAATGTTGTTTTATTAGCAATGTGCAAATGTGTCTCACGTTAAAATGTGCCCCAGTCTCCCCTAACAACAACTAACCTCAAAGTTTGACAAGAGTCACTTGTTTTGGTATTGGTGAAAGTATGTGCGAATCTCTCTCTCGAATCGAGATTCGCAAAAGTGATCTGAATCTTTAAAAAAGCGCTTTTTTTTCCCCAATGGAAATTGATTTTGACAGACAGCTGATTTCTAAAGAAGAAAAACTGCTCTGAATCTTAAAAAAAGTGCTTTTTTTTCCCCAATGGAAATCGACATTACTGTCAGATTGATGCGTTGCCAACTCATGTTTTTATTCCTCGACGTTCGTTTTTTTTTTTTTCGAATAATGGGTGGTATGAATAAAACCTAGCAATTGCTTTTACTCAAAATAAATGTCAAAATCGAAGCAATTGCTAAGCTTCGTATGAATAAAAACTGATTTGAGTTGACTCCAACTTTTGACATCTTCGAAAAGCGGCGCCACCGACCTTTTACTCAGATTGGTATGAATAAAACGTGGAAGACAAAGCAATTGCTACGAAAATTCCAAGTCTGCTATTTTGTTGACTCAGAGCATTTGCTAAATATTTTGCGCCCTTATTTCTTTACAAAAACAGTATTTTCTTTTGAGTTTTCGGTGTTTTTTGTTTGTATAAATAGTTAAATTAATTTTTCTTTGTTTGATTGGCACATTAAACCTGTTTTAACTACTGTTGTTAACGTTTGTAAAAAAAAAAACAGTAGGTACTATAAGCAAAGACGAATTGGTTAAGATCACAACTGTAACCAACCGTATCGTTTTTTTTATTAAATTAATTTAGCTTTTTTCCAAAAATCGTTTTCCTGATTCTAAATTCAAATTCAAAAAATTAACGACAAATTGTGACAGAAACTGCAAGGGAAGGACACATGCAGTGAAGTAAATGCTTTGTTCGAAACTTCGAACTTACTTTAGCAAAGTAGTTTTTATTCATACCGATTTAAAGCAATTGCTCAGTGCTTTTACTTTGCTACAACCTTTTACTCAAAGCAAATGCTAGTTTTTATTCATACGACCCAATGTTCACCACGTCAAGTCGCCCTTACAAATAATAAATACTTCCACTGGAGAAATAGCTCGTATGAAAAAGGCGAATCAGTTTTATCAGAAGAGGGCAAAGATGACGATGAAGATGTGGCACATCATGAATATTAAATTAACATATCTATTATTTGTTCTATATTTATCCTAATTTTGGTTTAAATTATTTATTTTAATATGGTTTTTCACTAGTTCTAACTTTTTCGGTCAAAGACTTTTCGTAAAAGGTAAACAAATAAAAACGGGGTGTCTATCCGTTCATTTTGAAAGATTTTGTACTGAAATTACGTTTACCGATGCGTTGATTACGTAGCCGTGTTCCGAAGAAGGGGCGAATAACAATACCCTTTTTTTTGTGATACCAATAGAACGCGAAAACTGATCTGGAGCAAGAAAAACTATTTTTTTTTGCCAATCGTACACGGCATAAAATGCCAATCGAATGCACTAGTTTTGAACACTGTCACAGATTGTCATCTGTCAAACTGACAACACCCAAACAAATCGAAAATCCAAAATCATAAGTTGTGCTTGAGAAATTGGTCAGTTTCCTAATACATTTTTTACCTTATCAGCAATCCAATAATTTCGTAATCAATTGTGGTGATAACGCTCCCCTAACTAACTACGCTATAATGGATAAAAGCTTTGATATGGAAGGCACTTGCCCAGCACTCCAATATGCTCCAATGCAAAAGTATGACGAGAATGAAAATAGTTGTCCCGCAACTATGACCACGGAGACAGAGCCTCTGGAAACATTGGTTTTAGTGTTCCACATATTTTTTACTATCGTTCCGATTCTTTTCTCGGTAGCAATTGCAATTGTAGCGTCGCGAAAGATCCACTTCACCAGTCATACATTGAAATACCTATCGGAGTTCGTTATCATTGTCGTTCCTATAATTTTAAATGTAACTGTCTGCAATCCTTTTGTCGAAGTGATATGTGCGGTACTGGCTATCATAGTATTTTTATTGTTTAAGAAAAACAACATTACTCCATTCGTGGATCATAGAAAAGTTATAAGCTTAGGAAACCAACCGAATGTGCTGACCTTACTGCGATCCACGATTAACATAATCACGGCGGTATGTATTCTGGCGATTGATTTCAAATCATTTCCAAGAATGTTTCGAAAAAGCCGCACTTATGGTGTCGGTTTGATGGACACTGGCATAGGGTTATTTGTCTTCAGTATGGGCTCAGTTTCGAAACCACCAAAGTCGCGTAGGGATTTTATGAAACTCACAAAAATGGTGGGTCCCGCTTTGTTGTTGGGTCTAGCTCGAACAGTTGTTCTTCAAGCGATTGACTACGATCAAGATGAGACTGAGTATGGACGACATATGAATGCGTTTTTCACATTGGGACTCACAAAGCTTTTTGGTGGATTGATCAGTGCTGTGGCTATGTCTGAATTCCAATTGCTTTTGCTAGGGATCATCATGCTAACCGCACACGAGGGACTGTTGCTATCCGGTTTGGCAGATTTCGCAATGGATAATAAGAACACTCGGGAAACTTTTATCGATGCAAATCGCGAAGGAATTTGCTCGCTTCTAGGGTTTGTTGGAATTTATTTAATTGCCATGTACATTGCACGATTTCTTTTCTCCGAATCAACGCTATTGGTGGAAGAATACTCAAAGAAAATCAAGAAACTGAGCTGGGTGGTAGCTTGCATTTGGATTGTGCTATTCGTGTGCATAGCAACAAGTGGAATTTCACGCAGAGTTTCAAATTTTGGATATGTGACATGGACCTTATCAATCGCACTGACAATGTTGCTGTTTTACATCATCCTGTCTGACTATGCTCTCTATGGGTGGTCAGAATCTGAGCAAAGTAAGCTGCCATCCCTCATGGACGCAACGAATCGCAATGGATTGGTTTTCTTTTTGATTGCAAATATTCTTACCGGCTGTGTAAATATGTTTCTTAAACCAGGTGACCGTGATGCAGCCATTAGTATATTAATTTTAAGTTTCTACATGTTGTTGTCATCGTCTTTAGTATATGTCCTTTTGAGGATGAGAATAAAGATTGCCTAATTGTTAGTGTGGTAATTTATTTTTACCCTATGCTCAAGGATTAAACGCTGTAAAGATGGGAGGCACAGTGTTTCCAATATAATGCATGTTACATGTACACTGACAGCGTGAGAGATACCAATTGAATTATATTGCTGTGGCATTTACTCTTGTGGCTGCACTAATGCAATTATCAAACTAACTCAATTACTATAACGGTAGGTATCTACGAAAGAAATTGATTGATGCCGTAGGTAAGTGACTTAGGGTCTTTAGAGAGAAGATATTAATGCAGAAACAGAATACAAGACTAGATGTTAGTTCTGATAGAAGTGTTTTTTTTTTTTAAACGCTAGAACAAAAACGAATAGTTTTAACTGGAATTTAATGCGTGGAAAATGGAAGTGTAGACTTTGTTCTCAGTGCAGTTCAAATGCATTTTTAGTTGTGTTCAAAAATAGTCAGAAAAGTCGAACAAATTGAAGAAGCACCTCCCGGTTTTGAAATAAAAAAGCATTAGGCACGATAACTTATTTTTATTAGTCAGTCTGATAGTAGTTTGTCGATTGAACTCAAATCACACTACAACTTTTATCATTTGGTGTATAAAAAAGTTGATAGCTTTCTATTTTTTGGAAAAGATAAGATAAGATTCCCATGACAAGAGTAGCTACTTCATAGTGATGGTCACTGATTAATAGAAACTTTGATAAGTACCTCTAGTTATTAGTACACAATCGCATGCATATGGAAGGAACTATCTTTGGCCACGCAAGGTGTTTAAATGATCAAATCAACCATGCGTCTATTTTTTTTTTTAACGAATGGAAGGTGCCTACATTTTTATGACAAGTCCAAACGATTGAATTGAGAAGCTTTCGTAGGAGAGTAGTTATACTCTTACATGCTTGTCAAACGTCCGCTGGATTAGCACAGTGGAAAAAGGTATAATTTGTGTATTTTTCGGAGCTTAAATCAGAGAACTTCACTCAGTATTCCAACAAACAAACCACTGAGTTACTGCGGCATAGTGCATACCAGCGCTACAATGTGACATCACTGGACACTGTTTGATTAAAAGCATGCAACCTAGTGTATTTTCAAATGATTTTTGTATAAGCCGTTTGGACGAGGAGGATTAGCATTAGATCATTGTCCACCGGCTATGTCCTTGAGTTTAGTGTCAATTTTCGTTCGAGCAGGCATTCGCAAAAGATCACAAGCAATTCAAGCAACAAACGGATTTATTTGTGAGAGCTAATATATAGATTCCTAAAACTAAATTCACAGAGTGAATGGGAATGTAGACGGTTCAAATTAAAACGATTGTGCCATTTGTGTACATTTCTTTTTTATTATTTCACTACACTAAGGGGTAATTATGAGCTAATCTCGTATGCGAGTATACTCGCCTCTTTGAATCATTTGTTTTTCAATGAGTAGGTAATGTTTTTTCGATCAGCTAAGAAACTGACGAACGGGAACGCACATTCTATAGTTCCAGCTGTCGGCAAGTTATACTCTGTTTAGGTCTCTTCGTTTTATGTTAGTTCGTTCTGCGCCCATTTTACCGATATTCCTCTGTCATTCATAGTAAGTAGTTCAAAAGAGATTCGCTTACCTTTAGCCAGATTGCCCCTTCCTTGGCCCTAGTATTTCTTCTGTAGTTATGGTCACTACTTTATTAGATGTTGTTCTGAGTATGCAACTTTAACTGACTTTTTCTATATTCTAACTAAAATCCGTCTGATTTATGTTTATTCATTAATTTATTTAATAGTTTTCTGTTTAACCGAAAAAAAAAGAAACAAAAACAATATTGTATACAATATAAGGAAATAATTATTACGCTAAAAACACAACAAAGAATATAAAGAAGAATATCAGAACGCCAAAGATTTTAATCATCAGCCAGCGGTTCTTCGATACCGATTGGAAATACTTGAGAATCTCACCATGGGCTGCCTCTATGTTGAGCTCAGCGTCTTGAACATTTGTATCGATTCGTTCAACGATTTCCTCCTGCTCCTTAACCATATGCGCCAACTGCTGGAATATACCACCTAACTCGACAATTGTACTCTCAATGTTCTGCATGGTTTCTGCTCTTTGCTGGACGTAATTATCAGATTCATCATATAACATTAGCTGCTGCTGTGCTTGTATTTGATTCGAATGTCCCGATGCACCAGCCAATAGTGGGCGGTTCTCATCAGCGGACATATCGATGCTTATTTGATTTTCTTCGCTTAGAAGAAGACTTCCCTGCTTGGCTGTTGCAGCTGACATTCTACTTGTCATGGGTCCTTGGCTAAATTGGTCCCGACGTGTCTTTTGTTGTTTTAAATTCTCCGTTCGGACTTCGAGAATCTGCTTAAAGTCAGTACTCATGCTGGCCAACTTGGATTGTAGCGCAAGTACCATATTTGAGGAATGTGATACCAAATGCTTGCCATTGCTCGTTCGGCGTTGATCCTTAGATATATCTTGTAAGCGAGCGATTTGTTGGTTAAGAGCATTCAGGTCGCCTTTTATGATGTAAGTAAGTTCTTGAATCTCTTGGGGTCGATCGTCAAAGAGGCTTTTCTTTTTAGCCACTGAAATGAAATAAAACTTATTACAACCAATGCAAAAAAACAATCTAAATGTTAACAGCATTCAACAACATTTCAAACTCAATTTAAAACTATCTAAATTTACTACTTACAAAGTGTTAGCTTCTCCAGTTTCGCATAAGTGCTGGCAATATTTTTGCCAATATATTTCGCTACCATCATGAATTCCGAATGACTCTGAATTTGTCGGGCCTTTCGTGGATCCTTCACACTGACCGCTCTTGATATATTTCGACTTTGCAAAGAACGAATCGCATTGGCGAATTCGCCCGTTCGATCTCGAGCTGCCATCACTATAACCTTCTCTTTGTCGAATTGATCGTCCAATGGATCACTGGAATCTTCTTCCAGCTGTTGAGATTGTGAACCAAAATTGGAATTAGTAAAATTATTTTCGCCAACTGTTGCCGCTGTGAGTGGAGTTTGTATTAATGCCCTTAGGGCATTCCCCGAAGTTATTTGTATACGATTGGACAAATTGCGAAGATTCCAACCTTTTGAATACTTCTTGTTGTCATCCGATTCTTGTAGCAAATTGAGTTGCGTATCAACAACAACAGACGTGGGAAGGGTTGTGGTTACTGTGCCGCTGAAACTTTCGTCTGCGTCAGTGTAAATTCCAGAATGTAAACGACGTCTAGTGTGCATCTCATAATACACGGACAATAAACGAAATTCGAATGGATTTCAGTGATCCGGACAATGCATTCAATATTGAGTTTTGGTTTATTTTTCGGACTTATAAAATTGTTTTTAATAAAAGTTCCAAGTTTTTTATACAAGTGACTCAGCTAATGTCCTTGGGGAAGAATTTTCAAGTTTGTTTTTTTATTTTTCACTTGGGATTGTATGTTAGCACTTGATAATGGTTTATTCTGTTGTATTGTGTCGCACTGTTGTTAACAATTGTGCTTGGCGAAGCAATTTCGATTTTCGTAATTATTGGGAGAAATTAAAAAATAAGAAAAATAAAATCCCGAAAAGAGTTTAGTGACATGACAGATGATACGTGTACTTGTCAAAATTGACGTTAGATGCAGTCTCAATATTAAAATAGAGGTGGCGCTGTTGTAGTTAGGGGTAAAGAATTCAAAGTTGTAGCTGTAGGTGGTAGGAATTTTGAAAAAGTACCATTTAAGGTCTATTCACATGGGATCGAACGACGATTTGATGAAATACGAGCAAAACTATTTTTACCAAAGTGAAAGTTTATAAGCAATCCACATCATTTAAACGCATTCCATTTATTCGAACTCAAATAAGAAATTGCTGGTAGAAACTGATGGCTAAAATTCGCGAACTGCTGCGACCAAGAAAAATGTGCATGTTAACGCACTGTCAAAACTCGCGAATATTCGTTTCTTCGTTGATTGTTGGTCGCCCTCATATGAATGGTCCTTTAGAAACAGAAGCTGGTGGGACACTCCATTAATATGCAAATAAAAATCTAAAAATAGTAGTTAGGTATGTTAATTTAGCAATCATTTGCGAAATAGTATGAAATAATTTTCAATCAGAAGGTATTGTGAAGGAAGTTTCCAGAGGAAAAAATAACACGTCAGGTTTGTACAACTATAGTGAAGGGAATAAATTTTATTTTCTAGAAATTAATTATTTGATAAAATTAAATTTAAAGTTTTTATTTCAACAGAAAGTGTTAAAAAAAACTTATCATCTGTACTTTGTCTAATAACAAATAATTTCCCTCTGTTCTTTTTGGAACATCAGCATCTGGTAGACTGTGTGGTATAATATTATAGTCATAATTTTGTTCATTGCTCACGCAGTAGATACCAATGATCGAGACTTGATATGTCGTGCTTCTACCGCCCCGTTTCCGAACTCACGGTCGCTTCTTGATTTATAGGTTCGGTACCTACTTGCATTCAATACGGAGATGATATCAATGTCGAAGTTATCTCATCTTCTGTCGATGTACAATCTGTACCAAACAAAACGAGAGAAATTTCAGCGACAAATCAGGGCAAAGTGGCCTATCGATCATGTTCGGTAGTAATTATTAAAATATGGCAGCTGCCTTTGATATTAGAAAGTTGTAGCACTGTTTTCTAATACTATAGTGCACTGTATTATTAGTAATAAATTTAAAGGCGGCACCACTCCTGCCAAATCAACTGTCAACTACAGCAGTGACGTTTCACAAAATTTTCTAGTGCCCAAAGAAATAAATGAAAAATTAATTGAATTCTCATTTTTTTTACTTCATTCGATTATTGGCTGAATAAAACTTAAAATAAAAATGACTTTATATCATTTTGGTAATTGTGTAGCACTAGTATATGCACCTTATTATATGACTTACAAATACTCAGGACTGTAAGTACAATATTAACCTCCACATGTCTTCTTGCCTTGCCCTCATAAACATAACTTAAATGACTAAATTAATCAAATTAAAATAATTCTTCCATTCCAGGTCAGAGTATGGTGCTTTTTGGAAGTGTTTTCAAGCTGGCGGAATATACATTTTTACTCAACTCTGTAAAATGTTAATCTTAGCGACATTCTTTGATTCGGAAACATTCACATCCACTGGCGAATTCAATTTTCTCTTCGTAAGATTATCCACGCTTGTCCCAAATGACTGTGACTATATTTTTGTGCCTTCCATTATAGGAACTACTTCGATGCAGTGTAGATGTTGCTGATCTATTAGGATTTGCAGTAATTTTGTCTCGAATTCCAGGCAAAGGCCATAGTAAACTCATCACTGCAGGCTTAGGATGGGCTGGCGCTGAAGTTATACTCTCTCGTGGAATTGAGCTATGGACCGGTGCTAAAGGGGCAGAATTCAGTTGGATATACATTCAGAACTGTCTGGAATCAAATGTGCTATTGGTATGTGTGTCTGTGAAACGTTTTCTTTGCATCGTAATCTTATCTACTGTTATCTGCAGATTCAACATATTACAACAGCCACCCTAATCTGGCTGTTCACTCGCCATGATTTGAATAAAAAACTAAAGCCTTTAGTAACATTCTTGTTGGTTGCGACTGTATTCAAAGGTGTTTGGCTAGATGGTCTCCTTAGTGTCCTTTCGATCGGTCTCTGGACTACAATTGCATTTAAGGCGTTAACAGCCGCTGGAATTGGATTCATTTCGTTGCACATTTATACCGGTCTGGCTCAGCAGATAGGCATATAAGCAAAAAAAACAACAGTGAAACATTTTGTTTGTAATTTTATTTTATTTATACATTAAAATGGAAATATGTAACTATAAAGTTAGTTAACACGATCCGTAAATTATGTTCAACCGTCTGATCATTTCTGGGCCCATCTTGATAGATTCGATCGATTGGTTATTGTCTTTTACTATTTCAATGTACTGTTGGCCAGCAAGATCTGCAATTAATTGCAAAATAAAATAATTGTTACAATTAGAAATAATGTAATATAAATCATTTTACCTAGTAACGTTCGGAATGCTAAAGCTGCATTAATACGACTAGCCCCAACGATAATGGTATTCATATTTATAATATTTCGAGTCTTCCAGGCGAAGAGTAATTTTAGGAGAATTCCTTCCTTACCCCATTCGGATCTAAATAGAATTTTTAAAATAAAATGTTTATCGGCATGTTTGTCAGCTGTTCACCTTTGCGTTTCGGCTTCGGTTGGAAAGTCAAAATCAATTTCCCTCGGGTTAATCTGGGGGAAATAAAAATTATAATTAATTTATTATTATCTTGGAAACGTAAAATTAAAATAGTGCCCACAGCAAATTTTTATCGATGGGACCCATTGCCTTGACATATCCTTTCGAATTGATAAAAAAAAAATGCTGTGATGAAAGGCATGGCGCCAAATCTATATTGTTTTAATGAAAATACATCGCCAGGACAAACGTTATCTCTATGCATATGCACACTAATTTATCCAAACGAAATTCCTGCTGCATGTATAACACGACTCAAAATAAGGACAGGAATCGGAAATAGATTGGAACATATCGCTCAAGATTATACCAAAGCATATAGGTATATATTTTATAAAAAGTCCAGATATTTGAAAGTAGGTGGTTTTACCTTATCGAGTGAACACTTCAAATAAGTGACATCTTCTTGCAGTTTACGACTCTTGCAGTTTCCATTTGTCTGCAGGAAACTGTTGTTATTTTTATCAATCTCTGTTGGAATATTATTATTTATTTCGAAGGATTGTGTATGAAATTCTTCAACTGTTTCTTCTCTACAAGGTTCGCGAAATTTTTTGCAATTAGCTTTTGGTTTGAAAATATTTTCTTGTTCAGAGAACTTCGTTCCAAGAATTTCTTCAATTATAAGCTGTCGGTTAAGGTTAACATCGTTCTGCGTTAATTTATGCTTCAATCTACTTTTGGAACTAAAGTCCAGTTTTTTACTTTGGAATCTAAACAATTCTTATTCAAAACGAGTGTGTTTAAAATGAATTAAGTTTTGTTCTATGTACCTTCTTGGAGCTCTCTCATTGATGTCAGCATGTTCTCGATATTTATCTATTTTTGCAATATTTTCCTTACTGTCCTGTGAAAACTATTATTTTCCTGTTTGTTTTATTTACATAAATTCGATATTATTTACGCGGTCATAGCAATTAATCCAAACGTTTTTACAACACGTTTCCATGTAATTTTTTGAAAATTGTTTGACCTTGTCCACTATTAGCTGGCGTTTTATTCTTGGCTCCGGCTTTTTGAATACTAATTCAGTTGTTGAGGAAACGTTGGTTAAGCTTTCCGCTGTTGAAATCTTGTTCAAATCCTTAAATGAAACCACACTAAAACGAATTTCTTTTAAAGGTTAGAAATAACATACCTCGAAAGCAATTGTATTCGTTGAGATTTGATCAATAGAATTTGGATGGCTTGCTTCAGCGTCCGTTGGTTGATTTCGCAAGTCACTAAAGTGTGGATATATAGAATAGGATGACGGCCAAACTCGATGCATTTAACACTTACACACTGAATTCTGACACTGTGTCATTACAAAATGATGGTGAATAGCGAATATCGTCAATAGATTCATTACACACACCTTTAGTGAAATAGTATTTAAATATACACATCATTACGGCATCTTTATACTTACTATTTGGCTTTTTAAATGGTAAGCAATCAGTTACTTCGTTTGATGACTGAAAGGTTAACAAATTATGAGATACATACGAAAATTAATTGCGAATATTATACAAACTTTTCGTTTTCTTTGAGGAGTTGGCTCGGCTGGTGTTTCGTCAGCTGTAAAAGAGAGGTATTTTTTATGTGAACGTACTACACGAAAGCAAGTTTAGTGAACAGTTTTTGATAGATAGAAGATAATTAGAAAAGAAAGAAGCATCAACGTTATCTGAATGGATATTGACATTGATAAAATACGTTCCAATGTTTAGTTTAGAAACAACTTTGATTAGACCACTCAATGCTTTAGTTTCTCAGTGCATATACGTGTTGGCACTTGATCCTAGCATTCTAAAAGTTGAAAAAATATATTTACCACTAAACTCTGACATAAGCATAATTTGTTCGTCTTGAGTTGCTTCGCCGAAAGCTTCTTCTTCTTCTTTTTCTGGGGGAGGATTATCCCAACTGATTTGCCTTATCGTAATTTTCTGTATTTGTTGTATCTCTATGCATGTTGAAGTTATCTTCTTGTTGCTACCATTCTGTATAAAAAAAAAAGTTGAAAATTATTTAACTAATCCCTTAATTTCCTGCAGAAACTCTTACCATTTCATTGGGAAATTTAAACTTTTCCTCAGAGTAATCATCGAAAATCTCAGATTCATTCACCAGACTTATTATGTCAAAGTCGGTAGATGATTCCAAACGCCTTCTTTTGCTTGTGTTACCATCAGTAACCATTGAACTATAAAAATTAGTATTTTATTGGAACTGCATAATATAAAAAAACAGTTTAACTACTGCAAACCTCGTTCTTTTGTTTGAATACTGCTTGAAAATGAACTTATTAAAGCAAACTACATTTTGAGTAACACCTATGTAAAGATTTGTTTTAACACGCATTTATCTAAAAATAGTAGATAATAATACTTACAATACAAGTGTTGGACTTGTTCGGCGAATATGTGAATTGTGCCGAAAAATAACTTAAATAATATTCGAAAGGAAAGTTTGTTCTTCTGGAATTTTATGATTTCCATAATTTTCTCACTAAAACAATGTAGGTAAATACAATGGAAAAACAATTCGACTGAGTTTTGTGCTTTATGGTCTTACCACTTTTCCGGAATATCAACGGCATAGATATGGGCCCGTGGGAAATTTGAATGCAACGCATTTGGATTTGTTCCAGCAACCCATGTCATTGCAAACGTTCCACCATCCTTAACAGATATCAAACTCATGTCTATTTTTGCCATTTTGCTAGATCTGTTAACGAACGGTTTTATAAATCAGTAGGTGTCAAGATTTTGATTAATTTTAATATTTTTGCACAGGTAGCTAACAAGCTGTATAGTAGAAGGACAGTTACCTTTGATTTATTTGTAAATAAACAATTACCTATCCTTTGCTAAAAACGTTGAGTGTCCTTCCTTAATTTAAATACCGGATATCCACTTTGTGTGTGTTTACCAGATTCCGAAACAATAATGGCTGCAACTGCAACGACTACATAAACGTCATGTTTTTAATGCAGCGATTTCTTGTTTGATATACAGATGTCGCTACGTTATAGACAAAGTGGACGCGTTCTGTCATACGCAAAGCTAAGTATCTACAAAATAGGTACCTAAAAAAGTTATGTATTTTCCTTTTATGTATTTAAAATTGAATAGCCTTTTCGCGCTATAGTAAAATTTATTATTTCGACGAACTTTCCCAAATCCTACTTAAAATACAAGTAGGTAGTATTTTTATATGCTTTTGAAAATTTATAAACATTTGATACGCCGGAAATCCTCTTCATTAATAGCAGTAGATAGATACCTACTAAAGTTCCATACTCAAACCATTGAACTCTTTCCGGTGATTCGGAATATGGAGGTGTTTTTTTTTGCAGGACATACAAAATACATAGCTGCAAACCCTGCAAACTAATGGTGGATTTACATTACCAATCCACGCAATTTTGCATGACTTCAGAGAGAGAGAGAGAGAGAGAGAGATCCGTTTTTCCACAGTCAATGCTAATGATGTGTAAGAGTCCGGATCCGGAATCAAGAAAATCACTTCTGAAACCGTTCCATTGGTGCAAAAAATACTCTTCTATTCTGAGGAGAGCATTTCGCTTCTCGATTTTAAGTCAGAATCCAGGCCAACTGGCAGCAGCCATACAGTCGGCCAGAAGCAGTTTTCTTGTTCCATTGGATCTCGGATTGAGTGAATCCCCGAGTGAAACCAATGGAAAACGACAATAGCCTTTTCTGTCATAATATAGGTAACTTTATTTGTACAATAGTATGTAATGTATGTGTATTTAGAACTACTGTAGTGTAGTGTCATTTTTCTTCTGACAATTCTGAAAAAAGGAATTTAGCTTTTCGATTTTAGCACTCAAAAACACTAACATAAACACAAGTGCTATGTATTTTTATACATAGTTAGCATATTTTATAGTTGGCTGTACCTACTTACATTAGATGTACATAGGTACACTTTCTACTTACATTAGATGTACATAGGTACACTATTCTGAAACCCGATAATCGCCAATGGAACATCAAGTGATCGAGAAAAAAATGTACGTCTGTTGATCCAATCCAGAATCTTTATCAGATCTGGGGCCCTATTCTCTATTACGTTCCGATAGTCAATCCTATTTCATTCCTTTTGAATTCGTATTTCGTACTCTGTAATACTTTCGATTTTCCGTACGTATAGCCTTTCGACATTTAGAGATTTCATTCCGCTTTCGAAATAGAGAGTAGCAAATAATCGGTTTCGAAACGAAATACAGTTTTCTTCCTTATTACCTATGAAGAAAACACAATTTTTCGATTAATTTTCTTTTCTTCCACTTCTTGAACGTCTTGTGGGTGGCCGTCATATCAACACTACCTACCGCTGTCCTTATATGGACACCGTAACGGAGATGCATATATGTACATTATACATACCATTATTTTCCAGGTGGTAGGTAGAGTGGGTGGGGTAAGTAACACCCTTAGGTCTCGACTCCACCCTGAAAGTAATATTGGAACACTCAGAAATGACCCTGAATAACCAAAAAAATATTTGGAGTGATTTTTATTTGGAACCACAATTCTAAATATGTATATACATATTACTTACTTATCGGGCTCCCGACCCGTGAAGAGTCTCTGCCTGAGACACTGCTGCCTTCCATCCTCTTAGATCCCGGGCACGTTGCTTCCAGTTGTCGAGACCAATCGCTCTGTCATCCGCGATGGCTTGGTCTTGAAAACGGAGGATGTCCGGTCTTCCTTGTCTTCTCGAACCTGGGGGCTGGGATTTGAAGATCCTCTTGGCTGGAGCATAATAGTAGTCCATTCGCTCGATGTGGCCGAGCCAATGTAGTCGACGTGTTTTGGCTTTTTGGACTACATCCACATCTTGGTACAGTTCATAGAGTTCGCGGTTGTATCTTCTCCTCCATTCGCCCTCCTCGCACACAGGACCAAAAATCCGCCGAAGTATTTTTCTTTCGAAAGAGCCCAGTATCAGCTCTCCCTTCTTGCTAATCGTCCAGCACTCGGCGCCGTAAAGCAGAACTGGTAGGATAAGGGTTTTGTAGAGCACACATTTTGTCCTTCGAGTTAGTTGTTTTGCCAAACCGAAGTAGCAACGGTTTCCTAGGGTAATTCTTCGCCGGATCTCCACTAGGGTGTCATTCGTGGAGTTTACCTTTACTCCGAGGTAGGTGAACTCCTTAACTACCTCGAAATTGTTGCTATCAATAGTGACGTTTTGTCCTAGGCGGTGGACAGATACTTGTTTGTTTGTTGATAGCATGTACTTAGTCTTGTCCTCATTTACTTCAAGCCCAACGGATTTCGCCTGTTCTTCAATCGCCGTGAACGCTTCTATCACGGCACCCTGGGATCGACCGATGATGTCAATATCGTCCGCATAGCCCAGCAGCTGGACGGATCTGTTGAAGATAGTGCCTTCTGTGTTGACACCTGCCCTGCGCACTATCTGCTCCAGTACGAGATTGAAGAAAGCGCATGATAGCGCGTCTCCTTGCCTAAATCCGGTGAAAGTTTGAAATAGATCGGAGGAGCTGCTTCCAAACTGCACGTTGCAGCGCGTGTTTTCCAGCGTCACGCGATGCAGCTGAATCAGTTTTGCCGGGATTCGAAATTCGGCCATCGCCATATAGAGCTCCTGACGATGTATGCTATCATACGCGGCTTTGAAGTCGATGAATAGGTGGCGAGTTTCGACCTGAAATTCGTTGGTCTTTTCCAGGATTTGCCTCAGTGTAAAAATTTGGTCTATAGTCGATCTGCCGGGCCAGAAGCCACACTGGTACGTGCCGATTAGTGTGTTGCAAAACGGTTTAAGACGTTCACACAGTACGTTGGATAGGATCTTATATGCGACATTAAGCAGGGATATGCCTCGATAGTGTTCTTGCAAGACATAGGATAGCCTTTTTTGTAGATGGGGCATATGGAGCTGATAGTCCAGTCATCGGGCATGTTTTCTTCCACCCATACTTGGTTGATGATTCGGTGCATGCTCTCTACCAAAACATCACCACCGTATTTAAAGAGCTCCGCTGGTAGCCCATCAGAGCCTGCGGCCTTGTTGTTCTCAAGCTTTTTTATAGCTAAGCCAACTTCTTCTATACTAGGTGGTGGAACTAGTTCTTCATTGACTGGACGTGTGTTCTCTTCTTGCCATTTCAGAATTGAATGAAAAATGGTTAAAAACGATCATTGGCCCAATTTTTATGTAATCTTAATTCATAGTAATCATAGTCGAACCTCTTTATATACTTTGTGTGGTGTAGTGATGGCAAGCCAACTATAAAACTATATTTAAATCATCGGCTTGGCTGATACTTTGATACCCTTCACTGGTTGGTTTTGTATGGGAGGTACCAGAGCTACTTGACCGACTTTCAATACAAACGACGCGACGGTAAAAATAAGTCCTCTCACAAAAGGCGCAATGGCATGGTAATGGCTTAGTGGTGCTAGTTGGATCAACTATCTGCTAGGTTCGACATATCACTTTCACTTGAAATGAAATCGAAAATGAATTTTTGTGTTCTACATTTAACTGTATTCGATTTCGATTTGAAAATTTTCGGAATTGAGACAAAGTGAAATTGTGATTTGGAAAAAATGTCGGAGTTTCCGAATCGCTCGAAATGCAGAACACTGAAAACGAATTCACTCGATTTGCAATTTCGATTTCACTCGATTTCTGGAACGTAGCTGTATACCTATATACACGGATGGATCAAAGATGGAAATTGGCGTTGGCGCGGGTTTCTACTCGGAACGTCTCGGACTATCCAGTTTAATCAGGCTTCCTGATTACAGCAGCGTATTCCAAGCTGAGGTACTGGCAGTGACAACAGCTGCTAAACAGGTTGCAATGATGGTAATACCTCATGCGGATATTCAGCCCTATCACGAATTCCGTCGTAATCGAAAATCTGCTACGAATCCCGAAAAATACATCATGGAATCCATTCGTAGTGGAAAATCTGCTACGAATTTCGAAATTCGTAGAATTAGGTATCTTCGAATCCGAATGAAACGGAAAATTGACCTCTTTTTCTACGACAAGTAATTTGTGTCGGAGACGTTGGGAAAAACGATTTTTGCACAGCAATAGGTTGTGTTTTATATAAAAAACAATAAGAATTTAAATTTTTTTGGTTCTTAATAATATTTGTTGCTTTAGTAGGACAAACACAACTAATAAGCCACATATCAAAGTTATTAAACACGAAAGTACACACCAGAGACAAACTCATGTTCCAGCTCCTCTAATATATATTTAAATGCCGGTTTATTTAGACGAACATTTCTTTGAAACCTCTAAGTTTAATATTTATAAAAGGAATAATTGAATTCTCTATACTCGTACGTTCCCTAATCTAAATCAAAGGGATCACAAGAGAGAAGAGTCGCGAAGTATTTTTCCCAGAATTTTCAGAATTCGCTTTGAGAAGGCAATTGAATCTATTTTTTAACAGTTTACATTATTAATTTGTTGTTAAAAAAGAAGAATTATTTAATTATTTGAAAGTTTACTCACAATTCATTTCAATAATTTTCAAACATAAACGATGTTTGACACAAAACAGCTGATTTCGAAATTGAGAATGAGAGCGGCTAATGAGGCAAGCTTCTGTAGATTCCATTCGGATTTTGTAAAGTAAATTTTTCGTAGTTCGTATCGTAGCTTTCATTCGGGGATTTCCTACGAATGGATTCTGTGATAGGTCTGATTACCTTTCTCATTGACAGTCAAGCGGCAATAAAGCGATCTCTGCCGTTGAGTTAAAATCAAAGCTTCTAAGTCGCTGTCGCGAAGAGCTACGGGTTCTTGGCGCGCAGCACAACGTAAGACTATGCTGGGTTCCCGGGCACAGAGGTGTACCTGGAAATGAAAAGGCAGATGAGCTGGCAAGAAAAGGGTCCTCCCTTGAACTAAATCAGGCTGACACCACAGTAATGATTCCCCCCTGTAATCTCAGACAGAAGATTGGGAACAAAATACTAATGGAAGCAAACGATAGATGGAACAGGCTCGACTCCTGTGGCATAATCAGGAAAATGTGGCCAATCTACAACAAACAGAAAACTGAAAAAAAATCTTACAATTGAACAAGAAATCATTGTCCTCGATTGTAGGTATTATCACCGGACACAACATGCTAAAACACCATACCAAGAAAATGGGAATTAGTACAGACGACCTGTGCAGAGGATGCGGCGATGAGGAGGTGCATGAGGATACCCCACACTTCCTTTGTCACTGCCCTGCGCTCTGCCACATAAGAAACAAAGTCCTTGGCAGTTACTTCTTCGAGGATTTAGAAGAACTTTCAGACAGGTCCATTAACGACCTACTTAAATTTGTAAGTAAACCCCTAGGGCATCACACCGGATCTACATTGATCTAAGTGTGGCACGTAAAGGTTTCTACTGTCCTGCCTACCCACTAACCTAACCTAATATAGTGGTGCTAGTGCTGCACTACTACTATTAAGAGAGAAGTCTTTGACCGCGGATTATCGGAAAAACAAAGAACTGCATGTTTTTTTTTTCGCTGCGCCATTTATCGCAGTTGATAAACATCCCCGATCATAACTGATAAAAGTGTTCTTCTAGTTCTTGTAGTTCTAATAAAACATGGAATCACGTCATCATTCTATCGGTTTTTCTTTATTTTTTATTCAGTTTCTTTATTTGTTGTTTTGTGGTTTTTTTTTTTTGTTTCATTTCATAATAATCATAACTGTAATAATAGTTCCTTATAGTTAAAAATATTATTACTTAAAAATGTTTATTAATTCTCATATTTCAAGTTGGTTTTTTAATAATGCTAGTTATTATTTGTTTTTCTACTCGTCAATTTTGTTCACCTGTTTTTAATTTTATTTTTTATTTATTTTTATTTTATTTGTTTTTGTAAAAATGGGAGATTTTGTGTTTATTTATATAATGTAATAGATCATGAAGTGTTTAATAACATAATGTACCATTGTTCGTACACCTGTCTCTGTTGTTGTAGTTTTTTGTTTGTTCATTATCGATTTTTAAATATTTGCTTTTTGTTTTCATTTCAATCTTTGCTTTTACTATAAATCCTACTACATACATTATACTCATATACATATTTTAAATTTTTTCATCTAATAATTTAAAACGATAAGTCATATTATATTTATATATAATTAAAATAAAAGCTACAAGTTCTGTAAAACTAGAATAAAAACTTTTTTGTTTTCGTTTCGTTTAAATAAAATATATATATATATATAGTTCTCAATTGAAAAACAAAATAAAAAAGATCATTGCGACGTATCTTGCACAGATTTTTGCTTCTTATTTTCTGTTTTTTTTCCAAGCAGATAGTAGAAAGGAAAGGAGTAATTTAATAATTTCAGTATAAGCAATATAAGATTAAACATACAGAAATAATCAGCATGTAATTTTCTTTTTGTTATATTTGTGTTCCTAAATTTACATATATTCTATTTTGTTGTTTTGTTTTTATTTATTTAATATCGTATGTAATGCTTAGACCTTAAATCTTAAATCTGTAGATAAAGTCTGTTTATTAATATTTTTTTTTATTTATAAATAAATATAAATTTGTTATGTAGATTTCTTAATATGAATGTAATCGAATGAGTTTCTCATTTTAATAAACGAAAATATATATTTGAAAATTTGTAAGAACAAAATATTGCGGAAAGCAAATTTCGACGAGCACTTTTTTTGGTTTTTACTACTTAAGTAATTCCGTTTGCTATTGTGCTTTGAAATGAGTTTTTCGCAGGGCTCTAAATTTCTAGTACAATTGCAATGAAAGTGAAAAAAATGCTAATACACGTACATGCATGGAAAAACGCATCATCGTCGTCGTATGAATGAAACTATTATTTTGAATGTAAGCGTGGATCTGCATTTTTGTGGATCTACCGTCCCTAATGAATATAAAATAATCATAACGCATTTGAGAGCTGGGCTTTAGCTCTATTTTTCGTCATTCGTCTTCTATAAATGGCAACAATTTAACTTGCACATTATCTAATAGTTACATGGGTGTGGGTGCGAAGTTCTTGTATGTATAAACGAGTTCTATCAGAAAAAAATAATGGAACTACAGTGAGACTACTTACGGTTTGGATAACCCCTAAGATACACATTTGGTACAGATTTCACACCGAACACATGTATTTCAAAGATTCAATCCTAATTTACTCGCCATATGCGGACTCGGGATGGTAAATTGACGACATGACGGAGCATCAGTACGAACTATAAGTTGTGGATCAGTCACCCCTCTTCCCGTTGGCGTTTGTCGTAAGCGACTCGTATTTCACTTCGTTTTTTAGTCGGTGTTTTTAACTTTTTTGAGATAAATGAATTGAAATGATGGTGAACACATAGAAAAGGAAATAAAATTGTTAACAAAAGTTAAAAACAAATTTTAACATAGTTTTACAACGACACGAAACATAAGTCGTATACGACAAACGCCAACGGGAATAGGGGTGATTATCTAATGCGTGCAAAACTAATACTCATAATCTTAAACTATTCTCTGCGCCTTACATTTTGAGCCTTCAGCTAAGGTTAGTTGTAGGTCACAGTAGATAATTTTATATGGAAAAATCGATACCGTAAGATGGTAAAACTTAACCAGGCCGCAAAAAATGATTTTTAGGACCGCGCTTTTCATTCTAACGAACTTTGTCTTTATAAAAACCTTATTAAAGCTAACTTCAAGTTTAGGTGTACATAGTTTGTTTTTGGTACAGATTATCTAAAGACGCGTTATATGTTTGCCTTTCCCCAGCGCAGTATTAGTAATCAATTTTCGAGTTGGAAATAAATATTTTATACGTCACAATAGAGAAAAATCTAAGAAAAATGCGTTTCCCTCGACCGCCGGTAATTTTCAACAAGTTGTTTACACAGCTGAGTGTTGATATTGCAGCTTAATTTTCTTTGCAATGCCTAGCGAAGCGGGCTAACAAGTCGGATAGTTTCCATATAAGTTCTCCGAAATGAATCGTAGTATACCATCGCATAATTGATGTCTGCAAAGCATTACAAATTTACGAGAAGAATGCAATATTAATATTCAATTCATTGAGATAGAAAATGACACTCGAAGCGTTTTCCGATGAATAAAAATAAAACGGTTAATGCGTTTCAATCGCAAATTACTTCCATTCTACAGCAATACCAAGATATGGTTTTTAGTATTGCTGAAGTTACTTGTGTACTATCGGACTGACGTTGGCAGACACATTTTAGAAGACAAATTTACTTCGATTGGCTGCAAACTGAAACGTTTGTAAACTTCCAAAGAAAGAGCTAAACAGGAATTTGCAAACAGCGAATATTTTTTTAAATCTAACAAAGGAACGCTTTGCGGATACGCTTGATGCTGAGAGGACTGGCTATCGCTTTAGATTCTCTCGCGTAGCAATATCAATAGGCAATTTATTGCTTCTTTAACTGGGGTCGAATCGCCGCATCCATGAACGAGGTATTACACGCGAAGCAAAAACAATCTCCGTCAAGTATTGCTCGTTTACGGATGAGACGATTCGTACTCAACACTTATTCCATGGTACATTTATAATGTTTTTTTTATTGGTAATTGAAATTAAAATAATTATATTACTTTACCGTGTGCAGTGTGCACGCCTACACAATTTGTTCGGTTTACTGTTATGAACACAAGTGATGCTGAAAGTCTGCACCACTTACCCTGACAACGAGAGTAAGATAAGCTTAGGGGTGCCACGATTTTTTTTAGTTCTACTGCTAACCCTGCGAAAATATACACATTCATGTTTATTTGAATATATTTTTTATTAACTGCTGTATTTGTCGCTCTGTCATGTATTCTCACATTATAATATAAAAAAGAAAAAACATTCGAGATTCACGGAAAAGACTACATTTACATTAGCTTCAGCCCTTTTTTGATTATGTTTAAAATGTGTGCCTTACCCAGGCCAGAGAGATTTTCGAGTGTACCACCACTTTACTGGATATCAAAATGGTGTGATCAAACATTTTTACCAACTTCACAGGGGATAAAAGCATACCATGTAGCGTGTGCTCTAAATAACAAACAAAAAAAGAAGCTACGAACATGTACTAAAGTTGAATGTACCTACATCATTTCGATTACATGCATATCAAAAAAATAAAATGTTTCGCGCTATTTTTCTTTCTAACTTCTTCCACTAGTATTACTACTATTATAATCTCGCATGTGATTCCAAATGCTGTGCAACTACCTTATATAACATCTAGTAAATCAATCGTTTGTCCATCATAATTCGTTTAACTTGCTTTTCTCCTCCACATTATCATCAGTTTTATTTGCTTTTGTGTTGTGTTCTTTTTTTTTATACATTATCATTGTTTAATTTGTTTATAATTTAATATGATTTGTTAATTTTTGTTTATTTTTCTTTTACTTTGTAATTATTTTAATATATAGACGTTTTTTTTTTTTTGTTAAATCTAAAAAATAACTAATTAATTTTTCTCCTTTGTTTCTGATGGGTTTCTTGTATTTTTTTTTATTCTTCATAACATAGTTTATAGTATAAGTAATATATATATATATAATATGTATAATTGTAAAAAAAAAGATAAAGAAAATGCTTCCTAGACGAATACCTTGGCTAGGCCATCCGCGCCGGCGCTCGCTATGTACGGTTTCGTGGCATGGAAGGCCACGTCAAATATACTTTCGTCGAACTTCTTGCGATGCGCTGTGATTTCCTGCACGCACGTCTTGTTGTCCAAATTCCACAGGCGTATTGAACAGTCATGCGATCCGGACAGCAAATACAATCCATGCGAATCGATGGCCAAACTGGTGACCGGCTCTAGATGGGCCACCATCGAATGCACCAGTGTACCGCTGATGTTGTCCCAGAAACGAATGTGACGATCTTCGTGTGCGGTTATTGTGATCGGAAGCGTCGGATGACTGACCACTTTGTTAATGAATTTTCCCGTATTGCCAGACATTTCGGTGGCAGCCTCTAATTTGATGATCTGTTTACCCGACTCGGTGTCGTAAATAATACAATGGGCACTCTGGTAGGCCACAACAATATGATCGACTTCGTTGCGAACAAAGTCTACAGAGCTGGGAATACCTTCTACTTCGGATGCATATGTCTTGAGTAGTGGCTCCTTGGACTTGGGTGACCATAGCTTTACCGTACTATCGGCTGAACACGATACAATATGACCCTGGTGTGTGGTCAGACCCCAAACAGCATCTGTATGGCCATCCAGAGTGGCAGCATGCACTTGTGGATCGTAGCAATCATACGGATCGATATTCGAGCTTGGCAGTTTCCAGCATTCAATTTTGCCATCCAGCCCACCTGAATAGCATGTATCACCGTTTGCCGACATACCGAGGCACAGTACGGGACCTGTGTGAGCGCGAAATGTATATAGTGGCTCGACATCGAGACTAGCAGATTTTTTGGCTTGCACAGTTTTCTGCAGGTTCCACAACTTGAGAGTGTGATCTTCGGAGGCGGTGATCAGTACAGGCTCTTCGGGATGGAAAATCAATGCACGTACTCCATCAAAGTGTGATCGTAAGGTGTATTTGGCGTTCCAGGTTTTCCGATAGCCGCTTTCTTTCGCATTGGCCACGTCATAGTTGCTTTCGGCCTCGTTATTTACTGTGAGCTGTGCCAGTTCGCCAAGGCCCAGTGAGGCGTCGACTTCTTCATCTCCGGCTATAAGATTGCGTCGTGTAGAGTCCGTATTGGCGTATCCTTCAAACAAAAAAAAAATACAGACACACACACAGAAATGGTAATGAAAATGGTCAAATAAAATTATGAAATAATTTTTGTCTAAGTGAATATAAGAATGCCATTCATTTGCATGCAACTAACTGTACAGAAAGGTGATTTTAATTTTTGTTTACTTATTTATCTACAAATACTTATTGGCATTGTCTTTATTTGATATTGATATGTAAGCACCTTCAGTTAATAGATTTATATCATTCAGAATCTGCTCCCCAACCTCGGCATCAAGATCTTAGAAATAAAAATGAGAGAAAAACAAAATAACAAGAATAAATCATAAGTAGAACCGAAAATATAAGCCAAAAGGAAAACAGAAATGAAAATGCCTTTTTTTTTGTTTTTTCTGTTCGCAAAAAGTAGAAACAAAGCAAAAGAAGCCAATTCGGATATCAAATCAATGTCAAATGGCGCATCCTGTGCGCGTTATCCTCACAAGCGATGCACTAAAGAAACTTCAGCAAATAAGATATAAATGAAAAATTGTTTATGTTTTTCTTTGTATAGGAGGTAGACTGTAGAGTAACGGATGAGGTTAGCTGAGTTAGATCTATGAAGGGTGGGAGTTGCATAAAGCAGGCTGATTGATGGCTGATATGTTGGCAAATGTTGCAATGAGGGTGGCAGTCTCGGAAATCGTAAGTAGATCCTAAGCAACACACGAAAACTCAATAATATACACAGAGAGGGTTAAATGGATATAAATAAAGCGACAATGGTTTATACCTGTCAGTTTTTGGACAAACGGAGAAATAATCCCCGCAGACCTCTTAATGTATTGTATATTGCATTTTTAGAGAACCTCGGTTCTTTGGATGCGTCTGTACTATTATTTACTACTTGAATCAAGTGATTACCTTAATATTAATGTGCATATCGTTTGGTTACGTTTTACAATCAAAAATTACTGCGGGCTCTTGGTCTAAGAGACGTTGTTACTTTTCGTTTCCCCCATTTGAGAAATAGAACCGTTTCAGAGAGCATTTCTACTCATGGAAACCTTACTTTTCTGTTCATTTCTGAGCAGCTAAGAATCATTAAACAGACCTAGTGTGTGATAGAACTCTATAGCAAAATGTGCAATGTTATTATATTTGTTGCTACAGGTCCATGAAGGACTCTAGACCTAACTTTTATAATAATTCGTGTATGGGCACAAATGGAAAGATTATACAGTTTAACGCCGTGTCGGAACGGCTAACTTGATAAGCTTCTCCGGCTATGGACAATGAAGAAGAAAACTAACCGACAAATTATACTGTATATACATCGACCTAGTTGAAACTATGCGGATTTAATGTTTAAGAAATGTACTGTCATGTATGTACCTACTTAACTGTCGAATTGGTTATTCGCATCAACAATGTAAATTGAACGACAAAATGAAGCGCTCTGTTTTGGGCAACTTAGCAGACCAATGATAGGTATAAGTCAAAAAAGCATGTTCATCTACTTACCGTAGAAAACACCGACATTAAGCCTTTGGCTCGTTTGTTTTATCGTAAAGTTTTTAACTAGAAAGTGAGATTGTTCGACATTTCTAAATGTGGCAAGAAATGCCATATTTGGTAAGTTCTACAGAACGAGTTAAGGAATCTCTACTAACAATTACATCATGTAGTTCAGTATAAATGAGGGACACAGTTCACTGCAAACACAAAATGAATGTATAGTCGAGATCATAACGAATTTATTTCTATTTGCGAAAAGTCATTTGTTTTCTGTGCACGAGCCTGCTCATCATAATTTCCAATCTTGTCGGGTATTATGTACAACACTATGGCTCAAATAATGTCATTGCAATATGAGTTTTTGGTTTTCCATATTTCTCTGCTGTAGGTTATCACCTTAAAGACCCATTGAGAGGCAGCAAAACACTCTACTTGTAAATAAGTTAGTTCCATCTATTACATTATTTTCTATACATACTTTCAAGCTGGCAAACCACTTTGGATTAACTAAACGATAGCACCCACACACACACTTACACATAGCATTGTCCTTATGAAAGGACACCCAAAGTTATCACAACATAAATAATTCAATCATGTGCGTCACAAGTGTCCTCTATACTACTATTGTACACAACGTTTTATTAGACCACTCGATAAAATACCAAAGCAAAACAACATATTTATAACTACACCATATCGACTAAAAAGCTCATAAAGGCGGTCTATCAGAAATTGAGTATGTTATCTTCCTAATCGATTTTGTGATAAGAAACAAAAGCAAAGACGACAAAAAATACTTTCAACTAAATGTTCTCAAAAGTGTTCTAATAGACACTCTCTTTGTCGATTTGATTTAACAATTAAACAATTCAAAAAATTAAAGCCAAGTGAGAGTGAAGAAGATACAAAGTTAATAAAAGCACATAGCGATCGAAAGAATAATAAAAATGATGTTATGAATATGATATAGGAGAGCATGTAATGTAATCGAGTGGAAGAAGCACAAAAGCAAAGCATTATTGTTTATTTATCTGTATCGGTTTTAATAAAAGTGTTGAAAGGACAAAAATAAAAACGCTCAGTGTTTTAGTCATGTGTCAATACTGATTATTAATTTGATATTTCTTTAGTACATTGCTACAGCTGAATAGATTTTTGTTTCGACATATATTATTATAGTTTTGGTTTTTTTTTTGCAATTTATTTATTTAATGAAATAAATATACATTTAGCCAGTTTATTTATTTTGCAAGGGGTATTGTTATAAGGTTTTAGGTTAGGCATAGATCAGTTTTGTTTGCAAGCGTTACCTTCAGTCGTTATCATGTCCTTGCTCTTGTTTCGTTTTGTTGTCTTCACATCGGATTCATCATTATCGACAGCCATCATTTCGAGATCGTCATTTATTTCGTCATCGTCGGACATTTCTGTTTGAGCCAAGAACTCAAAGTTGGCCATCACGGCGGCTTCGGTCTCCAGCATCATGGCATCGTTCATTTGTTGCGCCTTCTTGGCTGGGGTTCGTCGTCCTTTACAAATGAAATTGTATTTTACTTGGTCTAACAAAAAATCAGATTTTAAGTGGATGTTGCTTACCTTCGGATTCGGAGGCTCGTTTGTTGTTTTCGTTCCCATTCACATTGGGACTGACGTTCTCCTCTTGTTCGGAGTTATTATTTAGGCCTAACAGTGAACGGACGCGATTCGAGCGCACATCGATGATGTTGTCTGTATAGCCAATCTCTTGTAAGTATTGACGAAGCATTTGTCGGCCCTGTCGCCATGTTGTACTCGAGACCGAACTGTAAGGTACCTCTGAGTCGGGTGCAACTTCATTGCCAATTCCCGTCTCATCGGTTGGCGGTTTTAGTTCGTTCATCAATTGAGGCGGATCTGTGCCATATTTGAGACGATGAAATTTTACGCGTTCCTGCCGAAGTGCGTATTCTAACATCTTAATTCGTCGTATCAAATCGGATTTGAGACTCTCGAGGCCTTTCCTTTCGCCCAGTAGCATCGATATACGAGCCTGCAAGTAAATGAAATAAATAAGTTTTTTTTTTCGAATCAATTTGGTTTTAAATACTATAACAAATAGGTAGGTTTAAAAGTAAAAGTGTGATTTAAGCTATTTGAACTTTGTCTACATGAATTCAATGTACATATTTCGAATCGTATTCGAAGTAAAACATTCGCACATGAGCTATACGTCGCATGATTCTGTTACTTAGTTACATAGGTGGCGCTACAAATCAGGGTAAACCTGGGCGTCCCCTATAAAGCCTCCACCAGTTAGCACGACCCTTAGTTAACTGCCTCTAATTGCGCACTCCAAATCGGTTCAGGTCTTATTTCATTTGTGGGCTCCTCCTAAAGTGACGGCTTCTTCTACTGTGTTGTCCCTCCGAGTTAGAATCGAAGACTCTACGGGTCGGAGCATTTATATATATCTATGATATTCTGGCAATTTGTTGCTATACAGCCTTTATAGTTTGACGTTAAATCCCCACCTCAAAAGCCCGTCAACGCAAATAGAACCGAACATTTAACGAAAAATCTTTCCCCGAAGCCACCGAGGATATCTTCAAACTTTCAGCCCCCTAAACCAGAACTGGGATGAACAAGGTATTATTTAGAATCTCTACAATTATTCAGGATGGTACTCTTCTACTAAATCGCCTTTTCAGCGAAAAGATATAGCGATTTCTATGTGAACGAGCGCGCAATCTAATCTAGCAATTGCAAGTGCAACACTTTCACAGTAAAAGTTTGTCGACGGCAAGCACATGTGCGCGCCTAATAAATAGGAGTTGGATTATTTTCGTTCGTCAGTAGGTAACTATACTATTTTCGGGTAACATGGTAACATGTGATTTTTTAATTGAATATATTCTAGAACCGAAAAATAAACTTTTTGCTACTGCGAAGGCGTTTTGTTGGAAAATATTAAGGCAATAATTATGGAACAATTTGGTTTGATTGACACGTAAACTCCGACGAAGACCTCGGTGTATAAGTTTAGGTTATTGCTCTTTTTCAATTTGATGTTAAAAATCGACAACAAATATGTCCGATAATGATTTATGAACAAGTTTAAAAATGACAGCAGCGTACAACCTATAGGTATGGTATATACAATATACCTAAACATGTTACTCCCGAAGCTATGACACCACAGCAATAGTATCTAATTGATGGTACAACAATAACAAAAAGTGTTCACCAAACAAATTCAGTGTCAAATATGACATTTTATTAATGATTTTGAATTCTCAACATTAGAAACCACATTTTTGCTTAATTCTTTATTTTGATCGCCACATTTACTGATCTATGATGATTTAACATGACAGCGGGCATGGAGTTTCTTTATTTTCAATAGCTTTATAACAATAAATTGCCCAAGCAACCATAGCTTCTCCTTACAGGTCTCCAAACATTGGCGATGGTTTGTCAAAGAGTTTAATTTTAATTAAAAGAAAAAAAACTTTCAATTGCTTATTTTTAGCTTCGGCATAACGATTTAAGTATTTTTTTAATAGATCTGATCACTGCCTCTTAGACAGTGACGTTTTTAGTTCTGATATAATTCGTTTCTCTTTATGGTCGGTGGCGGAATATTGCTGCCCCCGCGCGCCGGTGCTCGAAATTGTGACGCTCGGTTTACAAGCAATGACTCTAACCACTACACCATTGCCAAAACTAGTTCAATATAGACGATGATAGACAAGACTTCCGTTCAACTGACCAAAGCGAAATACGGGTAGCAATATCCAAGCTAAAGAACAACAAAGCTGCAGGGCCTGATGGTCTACCTGCCGAGCTTTTTAGAGCAGCTGGAGATGACCTGGTAACGAGCATGCACCAACTCATCTCCAAAATTTGGTCAGATGAATGTATGCCTGATGAATGGAAGCTCAGCATCGTTTGCCCGGTCCACAAGAAAGGAGACATCTTCAACTGCGCCAACTAAAGAGGTATCAGTCTCCTAAACATCGCATACAAGATCCTGTCTGCCATATTGTGTGAACGCCTTAAACCCTTTATAAATAACCTGATTGGCCCCTATCAGAACGGTTTTAGGCCAGGAAAGTCCACCGTCGATCAAATTTTTAGGCAGATTCTGGAAAAAACCCAAGAAGTTCAAATCGACACCCATCATCTTTTCATCGATTTTAAAGCCGCATACGACAGCATCTATAGAGACGAGCTATACAGAACTATGTCTAGCTTTGGCATCCCTGCAAAACTCGTTCGATTGTGTAAGATGACGATGGAGAAAGCTCGCTGCTGCATCAAGGTCGGTAACGACCTCACCGAAACCTTTGATGTCAAAAGAGGATTTAGACAAGGTGACGCGCTGTCGTGCGACTTTTTCAATATCACACTTGAAAGAAGTGTCTGGAACTCACAGGCCAACACACAAGGCGCGATCCGTCCAATTACTTGCATAGCCCGATGATATTGACATAATTGGTAGAACAGAGCGAGCTGTTAATGGTACGTTTGCTAGTATAGAAACGGAAGCGGCTAAAATTCGTCTAGCGGTCAACGAGGGCAAAACCAAGTCTATGCTGTCAACAAGAAGGGACACCTAACATCGTAAAATCGGACAAAACGTCACGATCCACAGCTATAACTTTTAGATAGTGAGGGACTTTGTCTACATCGGTTCTGCTATAAACTCTGACAACAACATATCAGAAGAAATTAAACGAAGAATAACTCTTGCCAACCGCTGTTTCTTTGGGCTAAGAAGGCAATTGAGTAGCAGAGCCCTATCCCGAACAACTAAGGAGATTCTGTATAAGACCTTGATCATCCCAGTCCTGCTTTATGGAGCTTGGACTCTATCTAAAGCGGCTGAAGATATCCTCGGCCGCTTCGAGAGAAAGAATCTTCGTACAATTTTCGGTCCCGTTTGCGTTGACGGACTTTGGAGAAGGAGATTCAACCACGAACTATACGAGCTGTACAGCGACATCGACGTGGTCAAAAAACTGCGAGTAAGTCGTTTAAGATGGCTAGGACATGTAGAGCGGATAGAAACAAATGCTCCGGCTCGTAGAGTCTTCCAGTCTTACCCAGAGGGAAAACGCAGTAGAGGAAGACCTCGCCTTAAGTGGCGCGCGCAAGTCGAAGGCGACCTTAATCGACTAGGAGTGCGCAACTGGAGGCAGTTAGCTAAGGACCGGGCTAACTGGAGAGGCTTGTTAGGCTGAGGCCTCGGTTCACCCCGAACTGTAGAGCCGCCTACGTAAGTAAGTAAGTAACCTAGAATGTTAATATCTAACTACAAAAATACTTTTTTGCAAAAACTGGTTATACCATTTTCGTAAACCATGCTACGCACTTCATTTTTAATTTCAATAAATGACCATTAAATGCAATTTTGCCAACTCCAGGCACATGATTTAAATAGGTATCTAACCCCCATGCTCAAGTGACATTTTTTCACACTTTACCTCACCTGCGATAAACGAATAAAATATTCCTTAATTGCAAAATTCAATCTACCACGTAACGAGAAAATTAAAACCAAGTCCCTCTTCTCTCTCTATATATTGAAGAACACTCGGGATTACATTCAAATCACGTAGTTAAAATACCTTTCGATCCCACCTAAGCCTCTGAAGCACAATTCCGTGAAATGAAATGCCTGTATCTGCACTCTAAACGGAATTTGGAGATGGAAGTTAAATCCAATTCCGTTTTGTTGAATTCAGATTGGGATTTATGTGTACCTATCTATAGTACCTGTCCTACACTGCATCCATACACCCCTAACTCTCTGGGAAAATGTCCCCTGTTTTGTTTACATTGCTTAAAATATACATCAACAAAAGCAAGCACTTGCCTCGTCTACGTCTACAAAAATAAACGTTTGTGAGTGTCTGAAGAGCTGACACCATGATTTCCCTCTTATGCTACTCTACAAGCCATTAACTGCGAACGACCGACGCGACGCCTTCATCTGCAAATCTCTGATGATTGCAAATCGCTATACGCGGCTACGTTATTGTTTTTAATTTGTGATGTTTCCAAAGCTAAGCTATTCACATGCACTGCACTCTCTGTTTCCAATTGATTTTATTTATTTCTACGACAGAGGTAGAGCGGAAGCAAATTTGGAACGAAGCACTGCAATTCGCCGCAAAAATGCGTGTCATCCTCATTGCTTGTGGATCAGAGAACCTATGGAGCTGGTATGTGCTGAAGATGGTGGTGGGATGTGGGAAGTCGAATGAATAGCACACACCACAAAAAAAAATGTTAGCGGTCGTGCACTATTTAAGTTGAATAGAAAGTTTTATAACTTTTTCCCACTTTAACCATTATATTGAGTCAATTATTATGCGTGGTGAGTTCACTGAACTAAAGGTTAGTGGTGTATGCTGCGGTGTATATTGATCGAAAATAGCCTGAGCAAAAAAGAAGGGGTAGGATAATATAATACTTATCGCAGGAATTGGAATTTCTTTTTGAGTCCGTCCTTTTAGTTGAGGACGTTCGAAACTTTTCTCTTTTCAAAGATTAAAACTAAGTTAGCTCCTCCTAGCTTAATCATGAGAAGAATGACTGAATAAAATTCAAACAATGGGGTAGTAAAACCAAGAAGAAAACTTGTTAATTTACTTGGACTCAGCAAAAAAAAAAAGGGTACATTTCTAGGTCAGATGAAATTAATTTGCTTTATCTGGTTTCCCTAATCCCAAATGTCGATGTATCATATCGAATGATATTTTTATTTGTCCCATTTGTAATCTGATTACATCATGGGCAGACATAGAAGATGGTTCAAACATATGGAGTGTACACATGCATAGAAATATCCAAACACATACATTCTTTTTTGATGACTCATTTTACAAAAGTGACAGCATATTTCTGTTTAATTGATGAGCAAATATATCAAGGTTATGTATTGAGGGGATACATCGGAGGTGTAATTTTTTTGTTTAAATTTTTATAGAAAAATAACGAACAAAATAGTAAGTGTCGCATAGTCATTCTGCCTCCTATTTCATAAATGTGAAATGTGACAATTTTCCAAATTTGTGTTAGTTGTCTAAAGATTTTTTTTTAAATAAATGGCAAAATTTTCTGTTAAATACAATATTCATATTCAAGACTCTAGTAGTCTTCTAGACTCTCTTCGTCTTCAAGACTCTAGTCGTCTTGAATCGACAATAGCCGCGTTTTATTATCGCTAATGATCCATGTGGATCATCCCATGATAATAAAACGATCCAGATCATGAAAAAATATTACTTTGCAAGTTTGGCACCCCTGATTAATTTTCGACATACCAACCAAGCAAGCAAATAGTAAACATAACTTCAGCTGTAATTGATGTACATTACATTAAGTAGGAATGGAGGAAAGCGATTGTTTCATCCCTCTTCCAGATTCTTGTTTGTCTTGAAAAGATATTTAAAACCTAAAATCTAATATTACATTTACGATCTATTTGTATTTATATCCATTGTTTTGAGTTAGTTTAGTTTAGTTAGTTTATTATGACTTTTATTTTCATCTTTAATTCAATACATTCTTCGAAAAAAGAAAGAAATAAATATAATATACTTAAGTCTACTATGGTTTGGCCTATGGCCGTCTACCAGATTGACAAAATAGCGTAAACTTTAAAAATCTTCTTCAACTATACATTTTCTATAACGCAGCGCATTTATGCAGTAGTTGTAGAGTAAATCCCATCCTCGTTCTCCATTTAAAATTTGAATTGCTTCAACTATTTCTAAGGTATATGAATTAAAAAATCTTAAACGTATTTCCTTTAAAATTGGGCATATTGCAAGAAAATGAAATATATCTTCTCGTATCTTCATGTTACAAAGATTGCACAAGATAGGTAGTTCTGGGCGGTATGGAATAAAATTCAGGTTCAGTAACTCTCCTCTGATTTTAAAAAGTAAACTTATCTTCTCTACTGAATTGTTGTTCAGAAAATACGTTTTTTCTGCCAGTTGATATTTCAGCTTACTGTAGTATGTCCTATACTGAGATGACTGTGCATCTGCTATAAAACGATCAAACATATTTCGACCTACTTTTTCCAATAGGATGTTGAGTTGTGTTCTTAGATGTTCGGGTTGCTCATCGGGTGTTATCCGTATGCTCGTTCCACAGTCTGCTGCAAGGCGCTCCCATTCTTGAATGAAACTTGCTTTGTTTCGTAGCACACTCTTGAGCACAACTTTTGGAAGCCTATCATCACTCATACCCATAACTTTTACTATGTACTCAAAATGTAGTCTCAGTGTCTCCAAAAACAAAGGCGGTACACTAGTCTCCAGATGTAGCATGTAATTAGGCGTGGCACTCGGTAAACGGAACATTCTCTTTAAGAAATACCGAAGAAACTTCTCAACTTCAACATAGGAACAGTATCCCCATACCTGCGCTCCATACAAAAGAACTGAAGCTGCTGTTGTGCGAAAGAGTTTCTGCTTCGAGCTATGGTTTATATACTTATTGTTGATGCAGTGTCCCCATACCGACGAGATTGCTCGTTTGGTTTCAGATAGTTTGGCCTCTAGATGCTTCTTCATACTCAAGTTTGAGGATACTAAAATTCCAAGGTATTTGTACTCACGAACAACTTCCACCATTTCTCCTTGATACATCCACCTTTCACTTTGAGTATATCTGCCACCACCACCTCTGAACACCATTACCTTCGACTTATTCAGGTTCACGCTTAGGTTCCAGTGTTTGCAGTATGTGCTGAGCCTATTCATCATAAGTTGCAAACCATCTACAGTATCGGACAAAAAAACTATATCATCTGCATATTTCAGAACCGGAATTTTTAGGTTGCCAAACTCGACTCCACCCTTTACCGCATCTGATATGTCATTAATGAACAGGATAAACAGTAACGCACTCAAAATACATCCTTGTTTCACACCCATCGTCGTTGTAAATTCTCCAGAAATTGATTCTCCATCCCAAACATACGCCACGTTATTTGCATACATTGCTCTTAGTATGTTGATTATTTTCGTTGAAAAACCAATATTATACAATTTGTAAAACAGAGCTTCGCGTGCTATAGTATCGAAGGCCGCTCGGAAGTCGACGAAAAAGGCATATAGTTTCTTATGTTTCTGTTTATATATCTCCGCAATATTAAGCAATGCGAACACTTGATCGATTGTTGAGTAGGTCTTTCTAAATCCGGCCTGAGACTCGTGTAAAACTTTTTTATCTTGAACCCAATAGGTAAGTCTATTATATATAAGCGCAGCAAATAACTTGGCAGAGGTATTTAGAAAAGAGATTCCTCTGTAGTTTGTAGGATCATCATAGTCACCCTTTTTGTGCAGTGGATAGATAATTGCTTTTTTAAAGCTTTGTGGAATGTTTGCGGATTCAAAAATTCTATTGTATTCCGCAACGAGAGCAAACATAAATTCATCTGTGCAGTTTTTATAAAACTCGTATGGGATTCTGTCATCTCCCGGGGCCTTTCTATTCTTAGCCTTATCAATGGCTTCTTTAACTTCTTCTATTGAAAACGGGTTATCTAGAAATTCATCTATAATCAATGGATCTGCGTATTGGAACGGTGGTGACATCTGTGGTGAATTAAGTAAATTAATAAAGTGGTCCCTTAGCTGTGTTGCTTTAAGCGACGTGGCGATGCAATTCGTTCGTCCATTGTTTTGAGTTTGATTTGGATGTTTGTTGACATCTTTGGCACAGCTGTTTCTCTGTATATACTTTTTAATGGCGCTGCCATTCGTAGGTTTTTTCTTGTTTTATTCAACTTTTAGAAATTTCGAACAACATCAAACTACGCTTATATTCTTTTCTTTTGCTACTGAATTGCTGAAAACTACACTAATATATAGATGGCATATTTAGATTTGGACAATTTTCGTTTTAACACATTAAATTCGTAGTTGCAAATTTCTATTCTGCCAATCTACGATGCGGCAACTCCGTACTTGATAGCACAGAGCAGAAGTGGAAACATTCAGAAGTAAAAATTTCTTAACTCTTTGGGTTTTGGGATTGGGTATCTGGATCATGAAAATTGAACCCGATAGAACACAAGATCTCGTAGATTTGTTGTAGTGCGGGTAAATCGATGATCCATATGGATCATTGGGGATAATAAAACGCGGCTAATATTTGTCTGGACTAGATTTTCCCTGAACGTAAAAATTATATTGATCGGTAACGTCGCTTTTACAACATCAGCCAAACTATCGAAATGTCAACTTTTCACTCTGCGAGATATTCTGAACTAGATTATGATCATGTGAACAGGGGGGGCTATTCCCAAATGCGCGGCGGATCTTATTTGAAAGCGATATACTACTTCGATTTTGACCTTCTTCGCTTTTGCTTATTCTCAAATGCTTATTCTCAAATGTGCTTTCCAGTTCTTTCCAATTAGACTTCCAATTTTCCATTTATTTTCCCAAAAGTTTGACAGCTTTTTCCCGTCACCAGAATTTAATTTACAAATCCGCCAGCAATCCGTCAGACCGTCACCAAAATAGCTATCGCTTTTGAATGAATCGAATCGTTTTTGGAAATACAAAAATACCAATCCGCCATGAAAAGCGATCCGTTTCTATGTGGTCAAAATTTGACAAAGGGGCGTGATACTTCCCATACAAACAAAAAAAAAAAAAAACTTGAAAATCGTATTGTATCTCGAAAACCACAAAAACGATTGAGCTCAAATATTTAGGCATTCTTAGGTATTTCCCCGGGGGTGTTTCTGTGAAGATTGGTCAAAATTGAAAAAAGGGGCGTTGTTAAACAGTGAATGGTGAAAGAAAAAACAAACCTGTAGATGTTTTTTTTTTTTTAAAGGGATTCCAAATCCTGGAGCACTCAGACGAATCTCGATTCATTGTACTACCAAGCAGAAACCCCCTTTTTTTTTGGTGTAGTGGTGGAGAAACTCTGATATTATTCGTTTCTCTTTATGGTCGGTGGCAGAGTATTGCTGTCCCCCGCCGGGGCTCGAACCAACGCCGCTCGGGTCACAAGCAATGACTCTAACCACTACACCATGGCCACCGCCAACCTGTAGATGTACTTTATTTTATTTTTGGGACGCTTTGCCTACATCAAATTTAACCACGCCATTCATGATCATTTACAATGTGCGTTCTGAATGCCTGTTGTGCGAGTAATCATTCTATTTTTAGAATGCCAATATAGAACTACCCCTACCACTTGCTGAAATAAGAACTATTTTCAATTTATTTTATCTCACCCTCTGGATGGACCAGCAAGATGGACGTTAGCTCAAAATACTCGGTGAAGTATTGCCTTAGAAATAAAAGCGTATCTTGAATTGGCATATACATAGACTTATGAGTATAATGGCAAGTTATAAGCGTAGTAAGTCCGAAATAAAAAAGTTTCTTTGAAAAGTGTGTCAACCCTTATAGGACGAATTTTGAAAAACGATGAATGAGGCATGTAATAATTTTGATTTATCTATTATCATACAAACTTTCATGTTTAAATCTACGGCTAGCGGTTCTTAAGATCCCCCTTACTCCCCGCGACCCCTTTACTCCTGAGCAATTCTCACCCACCCTAACGCCTAAGTTGGAAACACATCTATAAATCAGAAAACAAAATCATGGAAATCTGACGAATGGCTCTCGAGTTATGGAGAAACGAATAGACGGATGTTGCATTTTATAAGTATTACTAGCAACGCCCGCGGCTCCGCCCGCGGCTCCGCCCGCTGGTTTATTTTCTATTAAATGAAATTCAAATTTATTTCAACTATCATATATGTACATAAATGCACATTTGTTATACCCTCCCCAGGAAGGTAGGTATATTCACTTTGTCATTACGTTTGTCTGTCTGTCTGTCTATCTATCTGTCTGTTAAAAGCACGATAGCGTCCAAACGAATCGACTGGTGAATGAAATTTTATGAGTTGGTATTAAAAAATTGTCTATGTCGGTCAAGTAGTTCTGGTACCTCCCATACAAAACCAATATTAGACACATGCGTGTACCTGTACCAGTACATATAGTGGAGGGTATCAAATCATCGGCCAGGCCGATGGTAACACTTTTACTTGTTTACATTTTGTCTTCTTTTTAAGCTCACAAAATATTTAATTGCTATGCCTTTTCATAAACTATACCTACATGTTATTTATTTAATGGGCGCAAGTAGCTATAAACAAATTACGCCTACAGCTTACACGTGAACATTCATTCGACGTGGCTGTCGGAGGCCAACTCTGGCAATGGTCGAGTAGTTCCGAAAATAGCCCCTATACCCCCGTTTCCCCTTCCCCCATCCACACCCTAACTAACCTATACTGATCCGGAGGAAGTAGCCGGTACAATCTTGAAAGAATTTTTAAAATCGGCCAAATAGTTCCGGAGTTAGTCCCTACCTCCCCCTTACCCTTCCTCCGTCCCCTACTTAGTCCTTACGTAACATGTACCCATCCGAAAGTCCTAAGACAATGGACATAAGATTTCACATAAATAAAAACTCGTCACAGGTATGATCTAATTATTTATACTACGCGATCATATCGTTACACTTTCCATAGCTGGCAGATCTCAAATACATATAGGTAGATATGTCCCTGCAAACGTAGAAGTACTAATATAACTACTGAAATATGTACGGAAAAGAAGTACTTTCTTTCCACTGAAAAAGGATAGGCGCTCGGGAAAAAACTCAGTTATATACCTTCTGTATATAAGAATACGTGAAGCACCCATCTCCTTCTAACTTATTGAAAAAAGTACTGCCTTGAACCTGTGTTTCTATGTAAAAGGAAGTACTAAAGAAGTACTTCGTTCCAACGTAAAAGGAAGTACTTTAGAAGTACTTTGTTCATATGAAAAAGGAAGTACTAAAGAAGTACTTCGTTCCTACCTAAAAGGAAGTACTATAGAAGTACTTTGTTCATATGTAAAAGACAGTACTAAATAAAGTACTTCGTTCATACGTAAAAGAAAGTACTTCATTCCTATGTAAAAGGAAGTACTCCAGAAGTACTTTGCTCCTATGAAAAGAGAAGTACTAAAGAAGTACTTCGTTCGTACGTATAAGGAAGTGCTAAAGAAGTACTTCTTTTCAACGTAAAAAGCAGTACTAAGGAAGTACTTTTTTTCTGCTGGTGCCAAACTGTAATAAAAAAATTGATATTAACATTTACTTACTCTTTGCTATTTTTTTTTATTAAATATTATTATTTATTTTCTTTATTTCTCTTACCGACTGATCCAATTAGCACGCACTGAAAGCCAACAATGATATTTGATTTATTTTAAAATATTGCATTTGCTTTTGCATATTTTGTAAAGTGTCTAGACATCGGTCGAGATTCTTATTGTCCAGGCACCTGGATTATGATAGATGTCAATAACAAAAAACTGGCAAAACATAAAAGTTTGCAGAGTACATAAAGCCGAATACTAATACTCTAAGAGAGCGCAAACACATTCACAAAAACATGTGTCTCTGTAGTAGTGTTTTCGAGAAACTACTGACTTTTGGTTTGCAGGGGTATCTATCGCTTACGCACCACAAACCTCGTATATGTACGTAGACATACATATATACATATTTAGTTTGTTTTATGCATATCCATTGCCTACATCAAATTCAACTACGCCATACATGAGTATGTCGTACAATATGCATTCTGAATATGATTCGTGCGAGTAATCATATTCTATTCTGGAAACGCAATATAAAACTACCCCTAAGCACAACTGCAATCGAGAAAACATTTTTTTCGCACTTGGCCAAATAAGATCTATATTCAATTTATTATATCTCACCCTCTGGATGGACCAGAGAGATGAATTTTAGCTCAAAATACTCGGTGAAGTTTTGGCTAACAAATAAAAGCATTTCTTGAAATGACATACGTAGATTTATGAGTATAATCGCAAGTTGAGCGTAGTAAGGTCGAAATAGAAAAGTAGTGTGCAAACGTTTTTCAATCCTTATAGGTCGAATTTTGAAAAACGATGAATGAGGCATGTAATTACTTTGATTCATCTATCAACACACAAACTTTGAAGTTCATACGGCTAACGGTTCGTGAGAACCCCCTTATTCCCCGCGACGCCTTTACTCCTGAGCAATTCTCACCCACCCTACGGACTAAGTTGGCCACACATCTATAAATCAGAAAAAGAATCATGAAAATCGGACGTATGGTTCTCGAGTTATGGAGAAACGAACAGACGGACGTTGCATTTTATAAGTAGTATGGATATGGATGGATATGGATGGATGGATATGGATTTATACCAATTTATTTACAATCAGAGCACCCAGTTCTTTCATTTAATACTATTTTTAAATGGTTACAACTAGGATCCAGCATTTGAAAAAAAAAAAAAATAATAATAATAATAAACTTTTTTAAAATAAAATTTCTATATTCAGCCCCAACAGCCCCACAGACGCTGCCAGACTCCCAGATTTGTCATCTTCGAATCGCGGAGTTTCTAATAACATAAATCGATTACACCCAAAAATTGCTGTGGGATCTTGGTATATCAGCTTTGTTTGACTTTAGTTTGGATATCGCTATTCTCACTTCGTGTAGGCCGGGTGGACAGAATTGTTGGCTATTATCGTCCAGACTGAATGGGTCATTCTGCCTGACAGCGGTGACAGTCTGGAGAAGTGTTCTTTCCAAATCCTCAGCACCGACTGTGAGTTTACTACTGTGTTCCCATGTTCGTCTCTGCCGGCTTCTGTTCGGGCCCTGTATCCCTGGGTGGATCGTGGTACCCTCTGGTAGAACTTTCGAACATTTCCCCTGCAGTAGCACCCCTCAATTGATTCGGCCGCCCGCTTCTCGTGCTCTTTCTTTTTCTTTCTCAGAAGACGGTGTTCCTCCCTCCCTTGATACCCCTCATTGCATTCAAATCATGAAAAATGTTTGGCATGACAGTTAGTATTTATTATGTACACGCATGGGTATAATATTTGTTTTGTATAGGAGGTACAGTACTCTCCGGTGGCTCCTTCTTGGGCAAAGTGAATATAACTTTCTGTGAAGGGTATAAAAAAAACCAACAGATCTGTCAAAATTTAGGTTGACAAAATGTGCCGAACCATTAATGTGTGAGCTTAAATTTAGCTACAATCATTAGCTATTTTATTAGTTTAGTATTAGTATTTGTCTTTGCATAAATTTAAGCTCGAACAGCCTACTAGGCTTTAAAAAAATTGCGCTTTGGCCATTTTCCATTATGTCAACGTTCACGTTAACTATAAAATGTGCCCATATAAACGTTAAAAATGGTCACTTTATTAAAAATAAGAAAAAATAAAAAAAAAGATCTACCTTTGAAACGAAATAAGGCAATCTGTCATCTGTACGTCAAATGTTTGAAAAAAGCGTGTAGGTTACAAAGACAAACCGAAGTACTCTACTTTTTTTTTCTCTGTACAATTGTCGTATTTAGGCAAAAAGTTTGAAGCTTTGCGACAATCCGTAATTGCCAACATTGACAAGCATTAGCGCGTTTGGGCACTTATGCCACCCACAGAAAAACAAGGCTATACCTACTTTACCAAAAATGGTGTTAAGTGTTAAGTATGATTTTAATGCAAGAATATTTAAGCGTCAATAATGACAATAATCCATAGCCGACTTACACGACACTAGGTATATAGACGCCACCAGGCTAATGAGCTTTGCTGCAGGGCATAATGCACAGTATACAGGTACCAGCTAATAGGTGCAATCCTTTAAAAGTTTGGAGGAAAGTGCTTTAATAATTTAACATACATACCTCCGAATCGGATATGTCCCACTTCGACGAGCTTAACTTGAAATGGAGTGCAAATAGACCCCCCCCCCAGCCCTTCGATTTTTTTGTTCGTCCGAACAAATCTCCACTTCAAGGATTATGCCCTAGACAAGACGCAGACCACGTATGAAGAGCTAGAGCTCTAAGCGTCTAAGCATTTGTATCAGATTTAAATTTTGTTTGTATGGATTTTGTTGTTGTTGAGTTGACTTCAATTCAACTCAACTTTCACACAAACCAAACTAACTAACAATTTATATACAACTACCGTCATTTTTTTTGTGTTTTGACAGACAACTTTTCTATCCAGGTTTTGTATGACAATACGGACAATACCAAATTTTGAATTACATAAAACCAAGAGACAACTCAACTCAACTGTAGTTACACAATAGGGGCAAACATTTCGCCAAATTTTAATTTTTTCATTTGTTTGCTCAATTAAAAGTTTTTTAAACAAAAACTTTGGAATTTTAGCTAACAGCACCAATTCACTATTATCTGAGTCATTTTAACTGAATGATTTGAATTCTTGGAGCCGCAGTTTTCGTATGGAAAGACATTTGCCAGAAAGTGAACCAGCACCTTCAACGGTCAACTGTTCGAACGCCTGTGACGATTTCAATTCGTTTATGTAAATGTAATCATATCCTTTATCCTATCTTACTCCATTCCCCACCCTAGCTACCGATTATTATTGAACAAAACATTTGTAGAATTATAGTTTTTCCAATCTGGCCTTTTCATGCTTGCACCTCCTACCTATCTTCGTCTCATCATGTTTCTTTCATTTTAAAATGGATTTATCTATTCAATAGATGTTTTCTTCGTTCAATATCAAGCTATTGTCAGCGGGACCCAATGAAATCAACAAATTAAAAAAATAAACTTAATTAAATTTGTCCACATGTCTACCTACCACCCTCAGACCCCAACTACGCCATTTGATAATACAAAAAAAAAAAACATAAAATATATCTACACGTATCATCAGTCAACTATATAAACATTTTCTTTCTTCTCTCTCGCCTTATTGTGTGATTCATTTTAATTCCGTTGTGAATTATGTAATAAAATAAAATATAATCTATCTATGCAAATTGTGGACTTATCGGTCAAGGGAATTAACACGGAAAAATGTGCAAATAAAAAAAAACACGAGCAAAATAAATTTTATGGTGGAAATTTATATTTACATTATAATTTGCATTTAAACTAAAACGATAACACGCGCATGGAAGTAAAGTGGGAGTGCATGCCAATTATGAGAATAGAGATGAATTTTAAAGCGGATTGACGGAAGACAGGCGAACAATGAGCAGATACTGGGAAAGAGTAGCGTGAAGTGAAGCCGTGAAGGCACGTACTTGCACTCCTGTGCTTGGATGGATTTTCGTTTATGGAAAGTGTTGCGCAATCGCAGTTAATAAACGATTCCGTGTGCTCCTTAAATGTTTCATGCAAACGGGAAGTGCTACTGATTCAGAAAAAGTTTTTTTTTTGCTTGCTGTTGTATAGGTACTTAATTAGGGCAGTGGGTGACTGGTTAAGGAGATCTTTTGTGTGAGGTGTATCTACTGCATTATGCCGCCCATTATTATGATGAAGTTGTTATGATGTAGTAATTTTAGTAACAAAGAGCCATTAAATTTGTAACTGGATGTTTGGATTGCATGTTCTGGGAATAGGTTGGAGCACCTCAGGTACATCACTGAGGATTGTATTTTAAACCAGACCAGACATACTCATAAGATTAGTTTTTAATGCCCGTCTGGAGTATTATACGAAATGTAAACGAACAGCGTGGGACAGAAAGAACTCCCACATTTAGGATGGCAATATAACAAAAACGACACAACAAGATATTAAAAAGATGACTTTTATTTCTAAATATGTATTAGAGTTCCTCAGATCCAAATGGATGACCATCCAATATATCCCAAAAACTCCATGCACCTTCTAGGACAGGAGTCACAGTCCATTCAGGATCACATATTCTATATCGCAAGATCGGCGTCCGCTAAATTGAGCTACCTATTTAGAGCAAAGCACAAATAGACCAGGGCCCAGATTCCGTAAAATGAAAACGATCGAACGATATCGTTTTCACTAAACCTGTCTCTATCATATCTGTGCAATAGACAGAGACTGCTTTGTCGAAACGATATCGTTCGATCGTTTTCATTTTACGGAATCTGGCCCCAGGAAACTGAGAATTCATCAAATTTCCCACTTGTTAGAGTTTGTGTTTTGGTGGTCCAGAATATTTTGTTAATTGTTAAAATTTGACTGTTTAACTAAACTTGTTGTTTTGTGGTACAAGCCCCTGGGCTTCAAAACTGTTTCTCTAAAGTTTGACACCCAGAGGCGTTTCGATATCACGTCGACCGAGTGAGAACTGTATGCGAAGGCACGATGTGTTGCAGTCGGCGTTTGGCAATTTTTAAAGAATTCTTCGACAACAAACGTACGGTCTACTCCTGTCCATAGCCTTATGACAGCTGAAAACCGCACGATTGCTGCTGTCTTTTGCCACCTCCTTTGCTTTGCTAACCCCATCCTAACCTTATCTTCTCTGCCCCATTCTGTATTTTAAATACAAAACCCAGTCAACCGGAACAGTGATCGAGTCGGTAGTTCCTATGTGAGGTTGGAACTAAGACAACATTCTTATGGGAACTTAGTACACAGTTTAATACGTATGCAACCCCCTGCTTAGGTTTACTGTCAGATTTGCAGTATATGCGAAATTGGGTATATTGAAAAGGAATTAATTTCCCGCCTTACATGGGAACTATGTAAGTCCACTCCACGAAAGTGGTTTTATTTCCCACTAAGTGGGAACTAAGTCCTAGTTCATCTTGGACGTATTAGTCCCTTAGTGGACTTAGTTCTCGGGGATTTATTTCCCTGCACCAATTTCTTCCATGCCAGATAATGTAACCAGTAGTTTATACGCGAAATCGAAGTTGTCAAACAATGGAAAATAATTTATATGGTGATACGTACAACTGTCGCCAACATAAAAAAAAAAAATTGTACAGAAGGAAAGTACCTACAGAGTGAATGGTCTCACTTTAACATTCTGAAATTGATCCAAATCAAGAGCGACACTGTCTTTGAAATGGTAACTGCGCAGGGTATAAAATGCCCAAAGAAGCCCTGTGGCAAGAGGTCGCCGACGCGATGCACATGCCATTTAACGAGTGTAAATGCAAATGGACCAATCTGCGCACCACATTCAATAGCAACCACGACAAATCCAGAAAAAAGTCGGGTCAAAGCTGCCAATGAAACTGGAATTAGTGCCTTAAATGTAGATCTGTGGAGTCACCAAAGCTTCTTGTTTTCATAAAATTGTTTCGAGTCCATTGGTAAAAAATTGCGATACAGTTAAGGCTCCTCAGCTAGCAATTCGACGAGCAATTTGCAGTCGAAATCTTCTTGCTGATGACGGGCCACCCAATCTCGATTTCGTGGCAATTCATCCTCGCTGTCTTCCAACACGCAGGCATTTATAATAGTGGCAAGTGCAATATTTTGTTCCAAAAAACAACAACATTGCAAAATTTTATTTTTTCTGACAACGGAGCGACCAATTTTTCATATTAAAATATGTCCCAGCCGTTTGAATACACAATTTTCAACCTGCCAACGTTATCAGAAAAGTCATTGTCAGACTGTCAGACTTTGGTGCACAATCTTACAACCGTGTGAACGGACAATTTTGCATTTTAAGGTAGTTGGTAGTTGGTTATTGTCAGCTCATTGTCAGAGCATTGACAGATCTGACTTAGCCGAATGCTAATTTGTTTTCCCTTACTTCAGTATTTATAACTGACTCAGCCAGCAAATAAAGAAATTGTCAAACAAATTGATCATGTTTGAAGGCACTCCTTAAATACTGTAGATGTCCGAATATTACAAGCGGCAAATTGGGAACTGCCCGCATCAAGTGCCGATGACACCAAGAACCAATCAGAAATGCAACAATTTGTATGTATACAAGAAGGACCAGCAGCCAGAGAAATTGTCTTCTCAGACAATACATACGTGGTAAAGAACCATACTCTGAAACAGGTGCCCCTGCTCTTGACTAAATATGGCAGATTTAAAGGGAAATATATTGATAAAACCCGATACCGAGTGTGAACCACGCGATCGACGCACCACGGTGAGATGTATGGCACTACGTGAGTGTGTCTAGGGACCTCTTGTTTCAACAATGAAACTCCTGGTTTAATTGTGGGCGATCGAGAAAATGAAAAATCCTATTGCAGGGACAATGTTCGGAAAAATTGCCAAAAGGTAAATAGAAGATTTTAAGGTACCAAGACCCCGGATCCCGAGACACCCATAGAAACAAACGGTATTCTCAACAAACAAATCAACCTTCTAGTAAAGTTGGTGTTACGGATATGCAAAAGCGACTTTTACAAGCTGTTACGAAAAAAACGACCTAAATAAACTAGGCTGCGGCACCGAACAAACCTATTTGCCGATCTATTTAAGTTAGCGAGAGTTGACTTGGTAGTGAGCATACTGCATACGCATACACCAACTCATTTCCAAAATGTGGTCGAAGTAAATATGTATGTATGTAATATCTGACTATAGTCTCATTTTTCTGATTCGCAGGAAAAGCGACTGTCAACTATAGAAGTATAAGTCTCTTTAACATTGAGCATACTAGGTCCCTTTTGTGCCATACTGTCTGTACGTCGAAAACCCAAACATCTGACTGATAAATCTAAAACCGACCAAATATTCACACTATACGACTACGAAAGATTTAGATGTCCAATTTGGGCTCCCCTGTCAAACTTTTTAGATGACGACGGAGAACGTTCGCTGCTCTATTTAAGTCGGAAACAATCTTATCGAGACGTCGATGTACGAAAACAGAATAAGACAAAATGATTATTGTTAACACCATAACAAATCAAAAATAGCTGGCAGTTTCCATTTAGAAGCCTAGACCTAGGTTTTGGATGTAATATCATACTTGAGAATACCGTGCGAAACTCGAAACCTCACTCAATTAAAGACAATCGCGTCTCACTAAGAATCCTTTTATTAATATTATGTCCACAAAGACTATGTATCTCTATACTAGGTATCTCTATACCTAGTCTTTGTGGACATAGTATTAATAAAAGGATTTTTAGTGAGACGCGATTGTCTTTAATTGAGTGAGTTTTCGAGTTTCGCATAGAGTTTCTGTCTTTTCCAAAATTCGGTCTGTAAATCTGTAATAACATCACATTAGAAAATCTACTTCTGATACATTTTTGTTTGGCAACATTTTTGTATTCCGTTTCCGCTTAAGAAACAAGTTAAAATTTGGCGAACACCGCAGAACAAGAAACCATAAAAGAACTGAACACAAAAATCTATATTACAAGCATGACATTGCCGCTTCGTGCACAACGATTCTGCCCAAATTAATAAATATTAATACAAACTCAAGGTGACTGACCGTCAATTAATATCATGAATGCTTACCATACTATACGACACGGCAGTGTGTGACATTTAAGTTAGAATCGTTGTTTTACCACCCTATACTAGATAGTCGAACAATAGGATGTCCATGTCCACCTGTCATTATCAAAACGTAATATTTTGTGTTGTTATTAAATACATGCACACGTATGTATGTGTTTCTAATTGTGAGGACGTCATTGTGAGCAGCAAATATCATACACCCCCATGCCATTTGGTTCTTATAGTCTCACAAAATATTTCAAAAGAAATTCCTCACAATTTCTCCGTGTTTGTTTTTTTTTTATTTTGCTCAAAAAACCACCACGGTGATGACGCATGGGTACACTAAATGAGCCAATTGTGAGGTTTATCGATCTTGGTTTCTTTCATTTTTGCAAAGTTATGTAAATTTCTCCCCGCTTCGTCGCCGAATGGGGGGTACTCGTACTATACGGAAAAGAAAATCCAACTCAGTCAGTGTAATAAGAAGGAATAATGAAACTGATACCTCACTCTTTCATTCGGCGAAAGGTAAACAACTTTTTGATAAAAGTGATGGCGAGTGGGTGGTTAGTTGGCACTCTGTAGCGCTCTCCTCAATGGCTGCTCATTTGCGTAAATCGAAGGCAGTGGCAGAATATGTATCGTCGTTAGCCAGTTTTAACTGGTTAAGGTCAAGGATTGTTCGCATCTTAAACGATTTTTAATGGATTTATGATTGAGTTTTGCTATTATATAATTGATTCTCTTAGCGCAAACCTTATGCGGATGAAATTGCTATTGCCTACCCAGCACCTCAATAATATGGTAGGATCTCTTTCAATAATCTCTTAAAAGGCTAAGGGGACAATCAGCGTATCGATACGGATAGTTGTAATTATGTATTGTCTTACTAAGCGCTGGGTCCTGAAGATACACGAAATTATAGAGATTGTTAACTCGCCAACATACGACCCCATTACCTAGAGGCAATCTACCTAAGGTATTTCGTGCTAAAGGTTTCTAATCAAACTTATATGCTTAAGTCTTACATATGTGGGCAAGTAGACTAACTGGATCTAAAATGCTCTAAAAGTTATATCTCTCTCAACACTGTAAACGCAGAGCAAGCATAAGACTATTCGCACTTTTAACCTAATGAAACAGGAAGCATTCCCCTTGCAGTCTTGTTGGACCGACATGTTTCCTATAAATACTCAGTACATATTATCAGCTTATAACGCTCACCACCGACTGCCTGATAAACTGATCAACTGCAAAAAAGTAGAATCAAATGACGACACGTTGATGCAAACTAATATTTGATAGAGGAGCTTATTGACAATAAGCTACATAATTCACAGTGACTTGATATACCTATGTAGGACTGGTAGACAGGATTCTTTATAGTGTATACTCTACAAGGAAATTTCAATCTTAAGGGCCGTTTGATGCAGAAGCGGTTTCCCAGCAGCGACTTTAACACCTCATGAAATTCAACTTTATTTCTCAATTTGGATAGTTATCCATGTCGGACACTCACTAAATATGTATTGTAGGTATGATAATGATACCCAATTAAGCAATTTATGTGTACATATATCATCCCTGACTACCAAAAGCTTGTGGCGCTGTGTCTCAATTAAATTGTCCGCAATCAGCTTAATTATCTGATTGCTATCAGTAGCAAGGTCATAAGCATAACGATATTGATATTCTTTATCGAATTATACTATTTCTGCGTCAAGTCATTATACATTTGAAATAAAACGTGTTTTCATTTTCCTCTCCCTCTCTTGTCTATGAATAATATTTTATTTACTATTTGCCGCCATCATCAGGCTCTGATTCAACCAGCACAACAATGTGTCTCCGCTGTAAACGCAAACTTCAGAAAACACAAATTATATTCCCATCCCATGTGGGCAGTAAACTTGTATTCACAGCCACTTGTAAAATTCATCGCATTAAACACGGTCGACCAGAAACACCACAATAAATCAAAAAATATCTAAACAACATAATATAGAAAGTACCACTGTGCTGCTGCAAAATATTCGTATAGCAAAATTACAAATTTAATAGAAAATTGTATAAAAATAAAAAGGAAATAAAAAAAAACTAACCTGCAGCTCGGCTCTGTCCACGTCCCATTGCGATCTCTCTAGCTCGAAACGGGCCCACTCATGCTCTATAAAATGCAGTATTCCCGGTATCGTGTACTGCGGGGTTGTTTGTTGGTTATTTTGGCCGCCACCTCCATTGCCATCGTCACCCGTGCCACCGCCAACAACAACACCACCACCGGTTCCTGTTCCCGGTTTGTTATTGATGCCAGTTGTTGCTCCTGAATTAGTTCCCATTTGCAAGGTTACCTGATAGGACCTCTGATCGATTGATGATGCCACAAGTTCCGATTGTGATGGTTATGATACTGATTCTGCTGCTGCTATTGCCCCTGCCGATAACGATTTCGGTGACGGCAATGATGATTTGTGGCGGTAGTGATGATGATGATGTGGTTATGAAGAACAATTTATTTTTAGATTGTTTTTCTTACGTTTTTTGTTTTTATTTATTAGTTCTCCTCCCGATTGAATGTTATTTCAGCACTTATAAGAAAAGACGATTTCTGAACACATAGAACATAGAAAAATCACTAATCCACTCTAGACAGATGCGATATTAAAAATTGTAATTGTATTTTGTTTGTTTTATTTTTCTTTTTTTTTACTTGTTGATCTTTAGAGCACTGTAATTAGCAGAAAATTATATTTCCATCAATGGTGGTAAATGGGTTGGTATAATTTTTGTGGGGTGAAGATTTGTGTAGTTTATTACAAGAGACGCTAGCGGAATTGATGACAGGTAATTTTATCGAGGATTGTGGAAAAATATTTTTAAAATTCCAGAGATCTTGCCATCGTTAATAAAATCTATTACTTTTCTTCTTTCCTATAAAAATGGTTTCTTTTACTTTTATGTCACTTTCACACATCATATCCGAGAATATTTCCCAAAGTTGCAAAACTGTTCAATGAAACAAGATGTAAATTCTTTTTTTTCATATGGTGCCTATAAATTAATTTTTTTTTTAAGATAAAAAAACCCCAGAAGTTTAAGTTTATGTTTCATTTAGTTTCTGCCTAGTGTCCGTGTCAAGCTGACCTAGTGCTAGTAGCAGTTTTGATATGACCAGTTAAATGTTTAAACAGTGTACAATTCACCGTTGGCTCTTAGGACTGTGTACCTACCAAGTTGTTATTCAATTATTGTCTCAAACCAAATGATTTGCTATTTGCAGTGCGAATTAATTAGCGTAATTTCGCCTAGGTGCTTTACTTTGACTTTAAGTAAAATTTTTGACGAATTAGCCAGTTATTACATTCATGTATTTTTAGTACACAAAACTTAGAAATGTCAAATAACAGAAATCGAAAAAAAAAACGGCGGGGAAACGGGTTTATGTATAATTTCCATATACATATGTACTAATTTTTTTAATTTTCTCTGAATTAGTCAGGACATAAGGCATTATGCAGTCAGAACCGAGTGAGATTGTGTACCAGGACACTGCGGTATAGCTGGAGATGAGCAAGCTCATGAGTTGCAAGAAGAGGCAGGGAATTGTTAGATGGAGGAGATGTGGATATTAAACCACCTCTTTGCATCATATAGAGCGATATTAGGAATAAAATAACTAAGGAAGCTGACCGGGGGAGGGCGGCACCACCAATGCACTTTGACCGCAATACGACCGTAAAAGATATAGGGAAATCCTCAAACTAGGCAGGGAACACCTCAGGACACTGATTAGTGTATTATCGGGCACTATCTTCTTCTAAAACATGCCAAAAAGGCTCAGGCTGGCAGACTCGGACACTTGCAGATTCTCAAACGGTTTGACCCCATATTACACAGTTTGAAAGAGTTTTGCAAATACATACATATCAATACTGTGTACAAAGGCAACTAGCGAATTTTCTAGCATTATGTAGAAGTTACATACATGAGTGTTGAAAAAATAAATTCATCAAGCTCCTAAAACCGAGATTTCTCTAATTGCAGCAGAAAATGAAACATGACCGAATTACACTACATATCTGACAAATTGTCAAATTTTGTTTGTATTCAGACAATCAAATTTGTATGATTTATCAAACAATATTGTAGGTAGTGTCTTGACGAAGCATTACTAACTCCTATTATTGCGTTTCTTATGTTCCTTTAACATTACACCAAAACTCTTTGAATAGACAACAATTAATTATAAGCAGGAAGGTAGGTAGGTACTTATTTACTTGTGTTTTACCATTTTGCATTTTCAAAATGTTAAACATTCAACACTCCAACTCAGCATAGATACCTCAAATAAATTATAAAAGTTAGGATGGAATTGCTTTGTTTTCGGATACAGAATTACAGCTAAAGGTAGCTCTCTATAGAACTAAGACCTAGCCCTAAAGCACATATTGAAAAGAAGACTTCAAGACATTTCATTAGAAATTATTTGAAGTCTTCTTTTCTTTATGCGATCACAGCAAGTAATTATGTTTATTTTCACCTCGTAAAATCTCAAGTTGTTTTGAAAACACCCAATTAACGTCTCTACCTTGCGTATTCTGTACCCACAATTAAAATGCCAAGTCTAAGCATAATTGAAATTAATTAAAGTTACATTGCGATAAGTTGGAACGAAAGTTCTGTTAAAATTAATTTTCTTTTTTACAATTTTATGTAGACTGAATTTACAAAGAAAAGAACAATTTTGTTTTCTATAAAAAAAAAACACAATACAAATTTACTCGTCACTCCACTGACATTTCCTTTAGCAAAAGAACGAATCAATATTGACCATACATCTCCATCGAGTATATCAGAAAAAGTCCTCGAGTAAAAACAGAATGTACTCAAATATATATATTTTTTTTTTTGTGATTAAAAAGGGAATTAAATATGTATATAATAAGTTGTAATTAAATTCTTCTATAAAAAAAAATCCAAGAACAATTTCTCTGTCATCAATTAATTACACAAATGCAGTCACTACCGCGCGCGAGTAAGGGAGAAAACAATTCAAACACAAAAAAAAAAAATAATAAGCAAGACAAAATAATATGTCGTATTTTATATCTTTTCCACTTTTTCACTCATAAAACGTCATATCTTCTCTCTCAAACTCTCCATACTAAGAGAGAAAAAAAGAAAAAAACAAGATTTAACGAAACTCTCTCGCATCACACACGAAACACTACATAAACCCAACTAATACCACAATTGTATGGGGAGCAGAAGAAAAAAATTGTTCCTGCAGAGAAAATCAATCAATTTCTTCGTAAAACTTTTTTCGTTGCCTTTTTCACTTAATTTTTTTTAGATTTTACATGTTTTTTTGTTTTTTGCGTTTATTTAAGAATTCGTTATGTGGAAGACAAGTGGAATTTATTCACTTAAATTTTGCACACTTGAATAATGTGGGACAAACGACACGAGAATTACACAATTTTTTTTTCTGTTTTTGCGACTACTTATTAATCAGCAAAACTGTTCCGTGAAGACTAGGAAACTAAAGTAGACCCTCCCCTGGAATTGGTTGACCGAACGTGCACCCAATATTAAGGGGTTCCGGTCAATATTATGAAGATCGTTTTATTTCTGCTAAGACGGCGGCGACTTGAAACTTGAAAGATATTTCAATGGATTTGCACACACGGTCGATTTTTTGTTTTTAAGATTGTATCGGTTAGATTTTTACGAGATTCCTTTAACTACACAATTAAATGGGTGGATAAGGGAGTGTTAAATTATTTTTGATAGGACGTTACTTCTTTTTACTGAAAATAAAAACTTTCTTTCAATCGCCCGAATGCAAAAGTCGCCTTTGTCACAGAGAAGAGAAAAATTTAACGAAGGGATTCTTGGTGATTCTACTTTTTAGAGGAACGACCGATGAACAGTGTAGAAAAGCAAAAGCACGTACATCGTACACGACGGAACCGGCATGTATGCGTGTGCGTAAAATGGCTACACTTAACGAACATATCAGGGTTGGTATAGGGTAGAATTTTAGAAGTCACCTGTTCGAAAATATTCGAACATTACCAACGGCGATAGGAATTTATCTCTTTTTTTCTGTGCAAATAGCGACGAAAAATAACCGACTTCAGTCGCAAAGTTTGACAGCTCATGCGCTTATGTCATTGAACGACACACCACCGTCAGTTCATTTCCCCTTATGTCAATTACTGGCAAAAAATCGTTTGTCAGTTGATTGACCAACTTATAAACTCGATGCCAATTAATTTTCACTGTCAATTATAGACAAAGTGACATTTTGTTTTACAATTCAGGGCTGTATTCCAGGTTTTAACTAAATTAACAGCGATTGTTTATTTAGTTACTTTTTGGAATCTGGGACAGCTATTGTTACTAATGACATGTTGTAGTATGATCGAAATGAACCACACTTTTGCCTCTGGTTAATTTAGTTAACTTCTCCTCCTTCGAACTGTCACAGCTTGTCAACGCTGTAGTTAAAATAGTCAAACCTGGAATGCAGCCCAGCTATTTCCACTTGTCCAGTGGTTTCTTTGTCAGTTATTGACAAACGCTGTTATAGTCAATTCATTGACAACGAAAAACTTGTGTTGGTTTTGTGTAAACAATTATTTTTTTTGGATTAGACTCCTTTTAAACTGTTTAAAGTTCTTTAAATTATTGATAATATTTCATTTGTTGTGCAGTATTATCCAAAATACCAATAGCGGACCCAAATAACCGAGATTTATCTCAGACTATCTCGATAACCAACTGCGTAGGGGAAGAGCTCGTCAAGGCTGGTTGGGTCTATGCTATTGGTGTGATACAAGATCCAGTAAACAGTGAAGTAACTGGTTTGGTCATAAATGCATCCTCGATGACTTCAAAACCCCACGAAATCAAACTAAGAATTTAGTTCATGGTTAAACCATTTTGTTTATATGAGTTGCATTAGGGGTGCACCAAATGCGACGCTCGATCCAAAACTTTTTCTTTATTCTCCCTTAGCGTAAACTAGTTAGGCATTTATTTTTATGTTTTACTTGAAAAATGTGTTTATTAATCACAAATACCTATTTAATTATTTAGTGGCGCTTAGCTTTTTTTCCATATATTTTTTCGCTAATCTGTCAAATTTGTATGTCTAGTAGGGTTCAAATTGTCGCCGCTAGGGTACAGCCTCCATTTCTCAATAGGTTGTATTTTTCGACGAGGCGACGATCGTCGGTATTACGCGTAATGTAACGCCGTTTGTCGTGGAAATTATACATTCTTGTCGTCGATAATTTTGTGGACGACTGTGTGATAGTGTTTTTATTTAATTAATAGGTATTAATTCACCAGGTCACAAAAATAACAGACAAAATATACACTCCCGCTCATCTGAATAGGTTCAACATTATTTAAAAAGTAAAATAACGATATCTCTGTAACCAACTTGCCGATTTTAATGAAATCAATTTTCTTATATAGAATAATCAATTGTTAATGAAACAGGAAAGTTTGCGGTCTCTAACACACGTATTTATATTTTTATGATTATTTTTCCAAAGACGTATCGAAAAGTGACCATATATTTTGGCTCATCTGAATAGGTTCAAAAATTTAAAATTAAGAAAAAATATATATATTAAGTACTAACTCACAGCTTTGGTTATTTTTAACATTTAGCTACATATTTAAGTATAATTTAGTATGTAGTACTATCTCCTTTGTTCAATATAACTTCATAGATACGATTTGGAAAATATTTATAATATTTTCCAATAAATCCAAGTGAAATTGTTGATCCGGTTTTTTTAATGGCGCCAATTAGGCTTGCAGGACTCCCAAATTGTCCCCTGTCCTTATATACTTTTTTGGACAATAGACCCCAAACGTTTTCAATAATATTTATGTCCGGGGAGTATGGCAACCACTCGAGGTATTTCACATTTTGATCCTTTATCCACTGTTTAACAACACTCCAGTAGGTATGAATGGGGCCGTTGTCCATGGAATCCGTTCAAAAATATTCGAAAAATTTGGAAAAGCATTTTCTAGTATAGTTTTGCATACATTCGCGTTAATTTTCGATGTAACAAATTGCAGCTCACAAAGTCACAAGTCCCATAATATGATTTATGCGGAACATCGTAATGCCCCTGATGCACAGGTGTGGTGACTACCTAAAACACATTTATCCTTTCGCAGGTCGTGAATGTAATAGTTGTAGCCATCCGGTCCATCAAGGTTGAACTTCTTTTCATAGGAAAACACGACAGTCTGCCACTTCCTATTCCACGTCATATGATCTTGAGCAAACTGAAGTCGTGTAGCTTTGCACACATCATTGAGATGTGTTCTTTTTTTACGTTCAGTCTCTTCAAATGCTTTGCACTCCGAATAATGCGTTTTCCAGATGCCAGACTTTTATTAGCACCGAATTCTTCCCTGATTCTAGCACTACAACGTTGGGAATTTGAAGCAGTTCAGATGATAAGTCTTCTCGCTGCTGGTGTTGTCGCATGTTGAGCCCCTCCTTTCATATTGATATTATAGCTTAATTCATTCCGACTAAAATTACCAACTACATTTTGACTTCGGCAAATCTTCTAAGCGATTTGGCCCGGCTTTAAACCAAATTTGAAGTATCCCTTTATTTATCCTTTTTCAAAGTGGTTTAATTGATTTCCGCGACCAATTTTAGAAAAAAACGGCTGTAATTACTTTCAATTTAAAAAAGGAAAATAATTGACGTCGTTACATAATCGTTGTAGATCGCAAACTAGAGTATTGCCCTTGAACCTATTCTAATGAGCCAAAATAAATGGGATTTTTTTGACATGTTTTTCCAAAAATAAAAATAAAAATATATATACGTATGTTAGAGACCGCAAACTTTCGTGTTTCATTAACAATTGATTATTCTGTACAAAAAAATTGATTTCATTAAAATCGGCAAGTTGGTTAGAGAGATATCGTCATTTTACTTTTTAAATAATGTTGAACATATTCAGATGAGCGGGAGTGTAAATTTGTCGACTGAAATGCCAGAGACCACATGTGGCATAGTTCGTGGAATGTAATGTCGTTTCCCATTGGGACCATCAGACTTTTATTACAGGTCTCAGATTTTTCGTGGCGAATGGAACACGATAGGCAAATTGATCTACTTTTGTAAATGTATTAATGCATTATTAGACAGTACATCAGCTGTGTACATTTTTTTCGTTTGTCGATGAAAACATAGGAATTTAATGTGGGTAATTATTATCGACGAAGAATCGAAATCCACAGACCACAGATGACGAAGAAGAAGACGAAGATGATAGTAATTGTTCCAAAATTAAGTCCATGTCGATTATTTACATTTTTGTTCTGAATAATTGCTTTTCACGAGGCTTTTTGTAATTTTGTTTTGAAAACAAATTCTGAATGACGTAAAACAGCTGTGCAAGGTATATTGGTTTTAGTGAGAGTATAGGTTTGTTTGACGTGGACCCTAGGGCGCACTAGTGCGGACTGGGTTAGCCCTATCGCGTTCGATATAGCACTGAGTTCGCACTGACACTGAAAACCTGCGTTCGAGGTGAGCACTGGGGCGTCCTAGTTGAGCACTGAGCTGACCCTAGGTATTCACTCAGGGCAAGAGTTCAGTGCTGGATTTGGCTGTCAATCGTAGCTGTCACTTGTGTGAAAACAAATTTTTGTAAATTATTGGCTTGTGCAGCACTAGTAAATGTTAAAATAAATGTGTTTTTCAACATTACAATCATTAATTAAACAAATTTAATGTTATTGCTGGTGTTAAATCTGTATATTAAAATTTTTTTTTTAGTGACAGGTCTCAGGGTAAACATTTCGTGTTATGTGTAAATCTCGAAAATCATCGAGATCTGCAAAAAGTAATCCGAATAAAAAAAAATATTGATTTTTTGTCCCAATGGAACACGAAAAGTGATCCGGATCAAAAAAAAAGATTGATTTTATGTCCCAATGGAAAACCACATAAGAGATCAGAGAGACGTGTCGATTCAGTTACGCAATATACGAAATTCCAAACGTCTCGAAACAACAAATTTCGCCAGTCTTTTTCGACAGACGACAACAGCAATGAGGGTGAGTGACACCACAGCAGAAATCAAACATAAAGTTATGTCATTTTCCATTGGGCAAAAAGAAGCGTCCGGGAGCGTCCGGAATCAAGAAAATCACTTCTGAAACCGTTCCATTGGCGCAAAAAATACTCTTCTGTTGATTCTGAGGAGAGAATTTCGCTTCTCGATTTCAAGTCAGAATCCACTCAAGAAGCACTCACACAAATGCACTTTATGTATTTTATACAAGCCATCTGGCGGCAGCCATACAATAAGTTTTGACGTTTCGCCAATACGTGTAGTCACCCAGAAGGAGTTTTCTTGTTCTATTGGATTTCGGAATGAGTGAATCCCCGAGTGAAACCAATGGAAAACGGCATTACACTTGCCAACCGCTGCGCTATTTCTTTCCTTTTCAGTCAGCTAGGTTCCAGAAATTGAGTGAAATCGAAATTACAAATCGATTGAATTCGTTTTCAGTGTTCTGCACTTCGAGTGATTCGGAAACTCCGAAATTTTTTCGAAATCAAATGTCGTTTTCCATTGGTTTCACTCGGGGATTCACTCATTCCGAAATCCAATGGAGCAAGAAAACTGCTTCTGGGTGACTACACTCACGTATTGGTGAAACGTCAAAAATTATTTTATGGCTGCTGCCAACTGGCTTGTATAAAATACATAAAGTGCACTTGTGTAAGAGCTTCTTGAGTGGATTCTGACTTGAAATCGAGAAGCGAAATTCTCTCCTCAGAATCAACAGAAGAGTATTTTTTGCGCCAATGGAACGGTTACAGAAGTGATTTTCTTGATTCCGGACGCTCCCGGACGCTTCTTTTTGGCCAATGGAAAACGACAACAATTTCACTTTGTCTCAATTCTGAAATTTTTGAAATCGAAATAGAATACAATGAAATGTAGAACACAAAAATTCATTTCCGATTTCATTTCGAGTGAAAGTGAAATGTGGAACCTAGCAGTAAAGGACCATTCACATGAGAGCGACCAACTACCAACGAACGAACGAATATTCGTAAGTTTTTACGTTTCGCGGGAGTTCGCGAATTTTAGCCATCAGACTTCTACCCCCAATCTCTAGTTTGATGCAAGAATATTTTATCATCATCAAAGATGAGGATAATTAATTATTCCATCAACATTTATTAAGAAAACAAGTTTATTAACAGTTTAAATAACGAAATTTCGAAATCCAAATTTTTTGCCGCGAACGAAAACACCCTGGCGCGAATTGTCAGTCTATTCACAATCCACAGCATTTAAATCGCGTTCCACAAAGTAACGAATAAAAAATTCGTTTGAACTTAACCTTATTCCAAGAGGAGGATAGCTTGGAATAATAAAATGTGGAATTTCCTGTTTATAAATGCATAAAAAGTGGTTTATTCGGATTTCATTAATTCGTTCGTTCGCTCCCATGTGAATGGTCCTTAAGATGGCTAGTGCTGGACAGGACAAGTATAGCTCCGGCTCGAAGAGTCTTCGATGCCAACCCGGAGGGACAAGTGGAGGGGGACCTCAACCTCAACTTGGACTTCTCGACTGTAGGCGGTGGTTAGCAGCAGAAGTCACTGCAGCTATATACCTACATAGTTACTAATGAAACGCTTTTCCAGGATAAACCTGAAAGCGGCTTAGTATAAGCCATGTTTGTAGTTATTAATGGCATTATTTGAGTGTAAACAACACAAACATATAGCTTACGCTAAGCCCCTTCAGGATAAAGCCCAGTATCCTGCTCGCGCTAAATTTTATCTTCCATACAAAAATGTCTACAGAGATAAAATTTAGCGAGGCAGTTTAGAAAAGCAGTATCCTGTTCCGCACGCTAAATTCTTACTTTCATATAGATGGGACACACTCAATGTCAGTCCGGTATAACAATATTGAGTGTTATACGTACTACGTACAATTTTGTTATACTCGGCCAAGAAAATGTCTCCACTGATTTAGCTCGCGAAAGAATTGCCTGGTACATTAAATCGGCGATAAATTTTGACATTTTCGAAACAAAACAATTTTTTAATTGAATATTTCTTTGAATACTTGATAATCGATATAAGTGAGTAGGAAAAAAGTGAAAAAATAACAAAAATCAATATACATGTGGCAATCAAATTTGGGTGTGTGTCCTATCTATATCCTGTACAACGAATTTAGCGAGCATTTATCTGTGCTGTGGAGAGAAAAGCGCTCGCTAAAATTAAGCGCGAGCAGGATACTAGGCTTAAACCTTAAAAATGGATTTGTTATTTTTTTTTTTTTGCTTATAGTTCAGTACCTACTTATAAAAGCGTTTAATTTGTTTTTTAAGCTATGTACATATGTACTACATATTATTGCTTTCTTTTTAGTGCAGAGATTATTTAGTTTTTAACCTATGCACTTATATTTTATTTTTTCGTAGTAAAAGGCAGAACATTAGCTGGTAGACTGAATTGTCGGCACAAATACTAGTTCAGCATTTTATCTTTTTGCATAAAGTGAAAAGTATTTTTGTGATTTGTAGTGTTTTTTCCATGTAGAGGGTGCTAGTGCTGGCACTTTGAAGTATTCAGAGCATTAAAATCCAATGTCGATCATGATCATTGATCATATTGTATGTTGATACCTACTTAAAGAACATATGTACCACCAACAATTCAATTCGGAACCTTTTTAAAAATTCATTCTTCTCATTTTTAAACGTCAACACTTTATTGCTCGTTTTAAAAATTATTTTGTACATTAAAAAAATATTAACTTTTGTTAGTGTGTGTCGGATTAGTTTACATTTGTGTTACTTATTAAAATTAATGACGTCAACAATTATTGAGACAATTTTTGTTTTTATAATATAATATATGTATATAGTTTTATGCAAAGAGAAATTACAGAATAGGACACTATAATGATGTATCTAACATTAATCAATATTCACAAGAATTCCTCACACCAATCGTTCAGGCAATGATAGCAGTCCGATGCTTGTTTTGAGCTGGCATTGCAAACATCCTTCATCCATTCCTTAAAGAGCTCTTCATCTTTTTTGAGTATTAAATATTGCCCTAGTACGGTATATGCCTATTAAAGAAAAATCATTGTAGTCATTTGGCAACGCGAAAAAAGCACAGCCTTGAAAGAAGAATTTGACGTTCATTCTGGACAAATTTCAATGCATTTTTTTCTAGATTTGTTTCAATTGCTCACGATTTTTGGCTCCATATCAAATACTTTTAATTTCACAACCAATTTAAATACATATTTGAACATAAAAACTTACTTTATCGAAACCAGCGTCAGTGAGTCGTCCACCTAATGTCTCTCCCACTCCAGCTAATTCCATCACAGATTTGTCACCCATTGGTTCAGCGACAAAATTCCTATATTTTTGCGATGTTCGCGACATTTTATTGGCTTTATTATCAGGTAGGTATTATTTTTTAATGTTAAATATTATGTGGAACTTCACAAACACAGCTCTATTTCGCAAAACAAAAATTAGGGATGACGCACAAATATGTAGGGCAACAAGCGCAAACTGTGAATGTGAAATGTGAGTGAACGTTTTATTCAAAATGTTTTATTTTGTAGGAGAGTTTCTCACAATAAAAAAATGGTTTTGGAGAGATAGATGGGCGAAATATTCTTACAAAATTGACTAGAAGGTGGCGCTGAGCACAGGGTGACAAGTAACTGCTGCACATATTTTGTAAATCGAGCAATCATTTTTGGTAAAAAAAAATCGAACTGATAGGTAGGTAATTAATTATATAGTTTTGCCTCGGTTGTGATAATAATCACAAAAATTGATATTGGTCATTCGACAATATTCTAATCCCGAGCTAAAAATAAATCCAGCAAACCACTTGGTGAATGAGTTCTGACAGATAGATGTATTGGTATTTTTTCTCAAAATGTGTACTTTATACATTTTTTATTTTTTTATGAAATTTGTATTCTTGAGAAATTTCCTAAAAATTATGTACAGCAACTTTTTTACGTACGATTAAAAGAAGTTTAGTAAAAGTCGTTTTTTGTCAGACAAAAATGTTCAAACAATATTAAGTGAGAATAATAAAGTAAGGTACCTACCTATCAGCAATGGTTAACAGTTGAATGTCGAATAATGAAAAAAAAGCTTAACGTTGATAAGTTGATCTCCACAAAATGTATTGAAAAGGTGAACACGCGGAAATAGTGTTTGTAAACGGGTTCTGCAATGGAAACTCTTCGTAGGTAAGATAGGAGTACCACCGCCGATACCCAAATCGTAAAACACCATATAACCGGGTATTCGCTGATGGTATCCAGCGCCTTGTTGATATCGGGTCAGCTCCTCCAAATAAAAGGGAACGACGTTTAGACGCAGCGGCGGCAGAAATTGAGGGTGGGATTTTGAAGAAGACGCACACTTCCTCAAGAACATTATGTGGACTGACGAAGGCAATTCACAAGGGATGGGGCTACAAAACGCCACACCATGTTTGCACCATTGGTCAGACCATAATCCCCATTTAATAAGCACAACATCCTTTCAAAGGTAGGAATTTAATTATTGTGAACAACTTCTTTAGAATTTGTGCTTATTTTAAAGGAGGTTTAACGTAAATGTTTGGAAACGCTTTAGTAGGCCCAGCACGTTCTTCCACAAACAGTTAATTCCCATTACTACCTGGAATTTCTTAGAGAACGATTGCCGGAGCTCTTGTTCAGAGGAGGGCGATGTTCTTTCAACAAGACGGAACACCTTGTCGCAGTAGCAGCCCTCAACCATACTTTTAATGAACTGTGGACTGGTCGATTTAGCCCCAATCCTTCGCCACCCAGATACCCTGACTTAACACCCATGGATTTTTTTCTTCTGGGGTGCTATGAAAGGAAAAGCTTAATTTAGAGAAATATCGAATCTTTTTTGACCAATTTTGTCTTAAAAAAAATGGCTTTTACTATAATCGTACGTGTAAATGTTTCCTATCATAATTTTTAGAAAATTTCTCAAGGCGACACAAATTTCATAAAAAAAAATGTATTAAGTGAAAATTTTGAGAAAAAAGCATTTTAAGTAAAAAATTGTTGAGTTTAAGGAGCCATAACTTTTTTGTAGCTGCACAGATGTACTCGAAGTGCTTAACAGATCATTGGCCTTGACTGTAGCAAACGGATCTCTCTCTCTCTGAAGTCATGTAAAATTGCGTAGCCTGGTAATGTAAATCCAGCATAAGACTTGTGTGTGCTACTTAATAATCTTTTCAAAATATAAAAAATATTTTTTGTACCTATTAATTGTTTAGAAATTATAGCGTTTTAAGTGGTAACACCTCCAAAATTAGATGTCACCTACTTTAAGGGGCTATAACGGGCAATATGGTGAGAATAGACTGTCATACAATTTTTTGTTCGGCGGAACTTCAGGAATCTTCCCTTAAAGGATTATACCGCTTAACTGGGACACCCTGTATTTTCTCTATTTCTTTTATATAAACCGAATTTGAAATCAGTCGGATGAAAAATAATAGTTTTTTGGATTTCCGCTCTTATATTAATTTTTTTTTTATAATTGCCTTTTAAAAACATAAAATTCACAATTTACCCCAAAACTGAACATACATATTATATAAATATATAACATACAAAACTAAACTAAATATCCCAAAGATCACCTATTGCAAAGTCTCGCATCGCATTTGTCTTTAGATAATAAATTCCTCGAGCTTCTAGCGGCACTCTATCCCCCATAAGTATGCTCTGCCCAGAGCAGGTTTTATTAGTTACATCGCCCAATGAGGAACATGGCTTGGCATAGAATCCCTTTTCAGTATTTATCGATTCAGCAAAGTACTCGTATGAACGACCATGACTGCATCCAGCTGAAAATAAAATAAAAAATCACACCATACAGTAAAAGAAAATGAAACTTATATATACTTACTAATAACTTGATAAATCTGACCACATCCCGGCTGTGGCGGATCTCCCCCATTAGGATAGAAGTCAACGAAGCCAATGGGTTCTTTGTAACCAAGAACACCAGCACAACTATGTATAACATCGACAAACTCCGCATCGGTGCGATCTAAGTGATTCTCAGGGCCAATACAATTCTCAAAAGCAGGACGAGCAGGGTCAAGACCTAGGCAATCATTAGGACTTTTAATTTTAGGCACAAGTAAAAAAAAAACGAACCTGTAATTCTACTGACTCTATGTCGAGCATACGATCCAGCATAGCCCATAATATGCGCCCCTAGACTATGACCAAGAAGATGAATCATACCGGGATCGGCCCCCTTTTCTTCAACCAGAAGATTAATCAGTTTAGCAATGGCCCTACCCACTTGAACTGTGTATCGTGCTGGCTCCAAGTAGTAAATGCTATCGGCTTGATCCTTCCAGTTGATTGCTGGTTAACGAACATCAAAAGTAAGCGTATTCTTTGGAATTGTCGAATTTTTATTTACCAAATATATTGTAACTTCCCTTCCTACGGTAGCCATTTTTAATTGATTGAATAGAATTACTTTGTGTGCTGGATTTCCAACCGTGCACGAGAATCTTTGTTTCCAGATTGGGGTTAAACTTTTTAGACATTTCCGTCCACGTGTCTCGTTTACGTCGGATCACGGTATTGGCGGCAACCCAAAACTGTGCAATGATTGGCTTATCTTCTTCGCTATAAAAAGAAGTCTGAATAGAAGCCCAGCAATAGCAATCCAATCTTACCTAGGGTACAATTCAAAAGTCACCGTTCTAGTTGAACCAGTATTTCGACTTGGCAATGGAGGCTCAACTAAATACGCTATTTCGGGAACACCATCTCCATTTGGCATATAAATCCAATCTTCGCCATAATTCTCTTCTGTCAAGCTGAGGTCTTGCGAGAAGACAGGTCCTACATACGTTTCACAAATTAAGATTTCAAATTCTAAATGGATTCTTTCTCAAATGATACGTACCATGGAATAGTAAGAATATCCAATAAAGTCGAATAAAAAAATCCATTCTAGTTACACTAAGACAGTATACACTATTCTACGCCACAAATAGAAATTACAATCTAATATATAAATACTATTTGCAAAAAAAAAAAAAAAATAAAAATCCTTGAAAAGGAATACAATTAGTGATTCAAATTAAATTAATAATCTAATTGTTACCCCCAGGGTTTCGAGCAAGTCAATAAGTTAGATCGACAAGTAAAACTTGCAACTTGCAGAACTTAGCCAACACAATAAGAACCCCCATTCTGATAGTCTTACTGTATACCTTGCAACTCAGTATACACCTTATCAGGAAGAGTGTATAAATTTGATTCCCTGCAGACAATCGTATCCAGCTGTTAAGTGGGTAATTGATTCAATAGAATACTTACTTTATATTCACTCATGCAGGGCTTATCAATGCTACACTATGCAATGAGGGAGTGGTATACAAACCGTTTGCAGATAGCAGTAATGGATTATTGGTACTACATAGATTTAACCATTGACATACTATATACATGGAGTGCTAGTGAAATGTCAGTTTCATACAAACCTGCGAGGAAAAATGAAGCAAACATAAGCACTAGTCCTTTTGGTTCAGTGCGGCGAAAGTAGGAAAGAAATGTCAACCTTTGCGCGCCTTTGCTATTTTTTTACATAGAACACAGTGCCCTCCATTGTAGAAACATTGCAACTGCGCAAAAATAACGACTTATTCAAATTATTTCAAACGATCTATAACAGATGGCAGTATGGCACACTCAGCACACAAATCTCGACACAAACCAAATCGCACGAATTGCTCAATGACATTTGAGTGTTTTCGTTTCTCTCCGCCGTAAACCAAAAGAGCTAGTGCTTATTTTTGCTTCAACGAAAAATTGGCTGCTAGCAGTCCATGTATAGTATGTCAATGGATTTAACACATTGTTAAACTGCCACTGAACTGTGTCAATGCGTGTCGGAATAGGTAACAGGTCCTTTTTGGCTTCCCTACTTAGGTTAAATGGTCCTGAAGTTTGGCATGCCGCTGGTCATCTAGCGGTCAATGGAACGCGGGCAATTGTATACGCATATCGATGTATTTGTTCACGTGACGCCACGATTCAGAATTGACAATGAGATGACAATTCCAAATTGTCAGTGGAAATAGCTTTTAGCGAACTGACAAAGCCATTTGTCAAATCGAAAACGATTTTTTGCCAATAATTGGCATAAGTGGAAATGAATTGGCAGTGGTATATTCAATATATAGCTGTCAAACTTTGTCAATTAAATGGCATGTGGAAATCCACCTGCCTCATAATTCTTGCAATTTTTAATTGATTGATTAAAACTCGGGCAAGATCGATTGACTGTTAATTACGCGCTGACAACAATACAAAACTATAGCATCTCATCATGAATACTGTAAAGGCAGATCAGTAAAGACTATCTAGAGCTAGAATTACCTTGCATGCTCAATAGACTGCCATTTTGGACGTTGAGGATGAGGACACTTTCAACAATACGTCAGAGCGGAGGCGGCCACTGACGCACTTGTTCGTCTAGGAGTGGAATCTTCGCTTTTATGTTAACAAACAAGGTTAACTTGTAGTTGTCGTAATTTGGCGAAATAGTGAAATTGAAAATATTGAAAAATTCTATCGTAAAGTCCAATTGGAAGGCCGTCGGTTTCTTCATTCTCACTCTCTTATTGCAAATGCCAAATGAAGATGTGGAAACAAAATCTTTAAGCCCATGCGGAAATTTTCATTGAAATTCTATACAGATACACAACGAACCTCTAAATGTACAAAAACAATAACTTTATTATTTAAATTCGATTGACTGATATGCAATAAATTACAAGAAAAATACCTAAATGCTAAAAAGATTAATACTTAATTTTATTTATATTTTTTTGTTCTTAAATAATAAATAAATGGACAGTAAAATAAATTTTATAAATTACTTATTTGTAATGGCTTTCAATACTCCAATTAATTGTTATTCACACATCCTACGGAATTACGTCCGTTCTTCGAATGACTTCATTCGTTCGAGTTCCATTGCCATTCATTAAAATATCTTCTGGTCTTGGTTCGATTTCGAAATGCAAATAGCCGTCCACGTCATCTAATTCTTTGGACGTAAACTTCGCAATAAGGGTTCCTCGGCCGGCATATGGTGGGATATATTTGAAGGTAGACGCAGCAGTTCCTCCAATAGGAATCTCAGCAATCTGAAATGAGGACATTTCGGATTAAAAGATTTTAATAGCAAGTTTGTTCTAAAGATGGGAAATCAAATGTTGAGAATATAATTTAAAAACAGTGCCAAAACCTCAAGGGCTTATTTTTGATCCCTTTAGAATACAAAACTCGACTTTGAAATCAGCAACGTTTAGACTTACCTTAAATCTCAATGCCTTATCAATTCCCGGACCCTCTACATGGAATAACCCTTTTTTCAATGCAATTGGCAAGGGATTCGTTAGTCGAACGATAACATCCACAGCTTGTTTTGAGATAACTTTGCCTTGGAATGCAAACTTTATATCGGGTTTGCGCACACGGAAGTCATCTTGGGCGAAGTACTCCCATTCGGTTCCCTTGACATTAGCTGAGCAGGCAATGTTAAAGGCGGCCTACACGAAAGAGAATTTAAAGTAAAATTGATATTTTCAAACACGTTTGCAACTTACCTCTGGCAGAAGTTTAGAGAAATACTCATCGAAGTTGACCTCCATTCGGACATATTCGGATGAGTCGGGCTTCAGTTCGCGCTCAAAGCCGATTGACTTAACCTCTGCGTTATTTATTCCAGTGTAAAGAACCGTATCGACGCTGAGATGGCCCGAAGCAATGTGATTCTTCTCCTTGGATTTGTTGGTAATCTTGACGACGACGGTAAAGTTTTCGCCAATCTTTATATCATCTTTTAGTTGCATGTCGAACTCAACTTCATTGAAATTATCATTGAGATAGTAGCGGCTGAATGCATGTCGGGACTGTTTCAACGCCTTCACCATTGTACAGCGTTCTTCTTCGGACTTTTCTTCGAACTTGTAGGTGTGCGTGATGTCTTCTCGTTCCCATTTACCTATAGCTTTAGTGCTGATCAAGTGTCCGATTGCGAGAGTATCCTTTCGTATCATCTTGATTGGTTGGAAAGGTCCATTGTACCGCCAATAGACCTTATCAGCGTTCACCTCAGAATAGAGAAAGCCACAGTCGTAGGGTCGAAGAATTTCTCCTTGTTTAACAGCGGCTACCGAAGCTGGGCCGCAGCGATACATATCATCTGAAGCTTCTTGTGGAGTAGCATCTACTGCCTGCCAACCGCCATATGAACCGTGAGGTCCGTCACCCAAATCTGGTCGGTCCATCCACACTTCGTTCCAGACGTGGTAGTTCCAAATCGAATCAGATGTTTCTTCTTCCATTTTCTTGTTGTTTTGGTCTATGAAAATATCTACCGTTAGCGAGGCTTGAGTGTCATGGGCTGACGAATAGTTTGTGACCACACGAGATGGAATACCCAAAGACCGAGCTATTGTTGTAAGAACACCAGAGAAGTTCCAGCACTGGGCGAACTTCACTGGTTTTTGTGTCTTGTAAAACTGTTGAAGTATCTCCACGGAACCGATCCACTTTGTGGGAGCAATGCCTCCGGAGAAATCCTCTGACCAATTACCCAACATGACTCCATCATCGTCTACAGAATTTACAGCGGCAGAGAGAGCTCTTGCTACGCGCACAGGATCGCCCCTATAAGACGCTGGAACTTTTCCTACTGTTCCAATCAGTTTGATGGAACACTCAAGTATATATCGCTCAAATTGACCAATTTTCCAAACCGACGGTCGCATGCGATTGTATGATCCTCTCCAGATAAGTGTAGTGTCATTTAAAAGGTACTCCTTCCTTTGTTCTGGATCTTCCATGAACACTTGATCGTCTCGACACCAAGGATTGAAAAGAATATAAATGGGAGTCGCTATCGAGTGTGACCTAGATGAGCCGCCAAGCAGCTTTGTATCAATGTCCAATTTCCATTGTGTAACCGGACATGTGACGGCTGGCTTAATGAGCACTGAAAGACTATTACCTTCAGCCGATTCAATAATGACACCCCACTCTAGCATGTCCCCAAGATTGCTGAGCTGTTCCATTGGGGCAATTCCGATTAGAGTGCCATGTCCTGGACTGGGTTTCTTATCGTCAAAAACAGTGAATATAAAACTAATGGCATCTTTGCCTGGCACATAGGCTCGGTTCAGGAAGATTTTCATACGGAACGGTTCACCCCGACGTACTATCAGATATTCGTGTGATGATGCAAACCGATCGGTGCGATGATCGCTGGCGTTTACGTCAAAGCATAGATCCACATTAAGCACACCCAATACATCTTCGCTAGGCGTATCTAAAAAGGAGTAAGAGATATTATTAGATGAATCAATCACTCATAATTATATAATTTTCTGTCGATCTATTTGATCTTGCAAATGTCTCAATTGATCGACGGAAATAGAAAGATTCATATCAAATGCAGGTCGTGATTACTACAACAGCCTAGAAAAAGTGTGGGTGGTGATATCATCGTGTTACAATTCAAATTGACTTTATGTACCTATAGCTGGCATCAGATTGATTGCGTCTGTAGAAAATCGGGCTAACACTTACGCTAATTATGGCTATTAATTGCGCTCGTGGAATGTAAAAAGAAATGGAATAGTGATCTGGAATGCGTGGTAATTTAGAATTCGAATAATTTAGAAGTACAAGATTTGCATCTCTCAAGTTGTGGACTCTACAGTGGGGTTTTTCATATTAAACTTATGTCGTTTTCGGTTGGTCGTCCAGAACCATCCGAAAGCAATCCGAACGCTTCTGAAAGCATTCGATTGGCACTCAACTGACAGTTCTTCTACTGAAAAGAAGAGAAATTTGCTTCTGGATTTGAATTCAGAATCGCGGAGAGTTCTTCCGGTCGGTTCTGGACGAGCAACCGAAAACGACGTTAGCTTTGTAGTTCTAAATCTATCGATTTTACAAATGGCTTCAAATGTCAATTCGGTTTTGACATTTGTCAAGCAAACAGCGATATCACTTGAAAAACATGATAAAAAAAAAACTTTAATTCCCAAATAAACATTTACAACATTACTAGCGTAGCCCGTGCACACTTCGTAGTGCAAAATAGTTAAATAGAAGAACTGTTTGTATTGTAATGCTCTATAGTTCTTACACAACATTTTTTGTTTTTTTTTTTTTTTTTCAGAAATTGTATTGCCTAGACAATATTATTGACTTTCATTATTTATATCGATGTTACAAATTTTAAAAACTTTGGCTTCCAATTCCAAGACTATCGAAAAGCTGTACCCGCCCGGCTTTGCCCGTGCACAGGAATTGTATTGCTTAGGTCTTAGATAATAATCTTCTTTCGTAAAATGCGAGAAATGATAATAAATCGACTTGGTGGAATTTTTTTTCTGCCTAAACTTGAAACACAGCAATACGAACAAAACAAAAAAAAAGAATAATGAAAATCGGACCAGCAGCGGTTATGGAGATATAACGTCATCGAGTTTCACTCCATAGAAGATGTTTTTTGTATAGGAGGTATAAGATTTTGAATATTTTTTTGTATGTGAAGTGCCGCTCCCCTTTGACCAAATTTGACCAATCTTCACAGGAGAACTCTAGGACCAATAATTAAGATTATCTGTAAGTTCGAGCTCAATCAATTTGGTGGTTTTCGAGATATGTATAAGATTTTGAATGTTTTTTTTTTTGTATGGGCGGTGCCACGCCCTTTGTCCAGTTTTGACCGAACTTCACAGGACCACTCCAGGGCCAATAACTAAGATCATCTGTAAGTTTGAGCTTAATCGATTTGGTGGTTTTCGAGATATACGATTGTGAAAGTTTTTTGTATGGGCGGTGCCACGCCCCTTTGCCAAATTTTGACCAAACTTCACAGGACCACTCCAGGGACAATCACTAAGATCTTCCGTAAGTTTGAGCTCAATCGATTTGGTGGTTTTCGAGATATACGATTTTGAATGTTTTTTTTATGGGCGGTACCACGCCCCTTTGTCCAATTTTGACCAAACTTCAAAGGACCACTTCCGGGACAATAACTAAGATCTTCTGTAAGTTTGAGCTCAATCGATTTGGTGGTTTTCGAGATATATGGTTTTGAATGTTTTTTTTGTATGGGTGGTGCCACGCCCCTTTGTCCATTTTTGACCAAACTTCACAGGATTCATGTATGGACCAATATCAAAGATGTGCGAAAGTTTGGTTAAGAACGGTAAATGCGTTAAAGCGTGAATCGGCGACAAACATTTTAAGGCTCAATTTTTATATATATAGATTAAATTTTTGTAAGCTATTCCAAAAAAAATAAGGACATACATTATGGCCCACTATAGCTATGCATCTAATAACTAGTGCGTACGGATGCGATAGCTAGAATATTGCGGAGATTTCCTTTTGAAAGTTGGGCAAATTCACGGAGGTGCATTATACGAGCCCTCAGGAGAAGAATACGCAAAATATACGTTACTGCTTTATCTTTGTTTACAATAGTATAACAACGCGGAACTTAAGCCGCCAACAGAAACAGAATCCCATCCATATTTGCAATAGAAAGAGAACGAGGAACAGAACAATTTTCAGCAATTTCAGCAATAGAATAGAGACAGAAAATTGGCATCTGGCGATAGAAGTAAACAACGGGGGCAAAGTTTTATTGAGATATAAGTCGATTTCGACACTCCGCACGAGGTATCATATCCAAACGAAACAAAAAGCAACGGAATACAATGGAGCTGGTCATCTAGTCTCATTCATTCATTCATTCATTCATTTTTAATGGTCCGCTTGTCCATTAAGTGGGTCGCGGGTGTAGGTTGCTCAAGTGGATCCTCCATAGCTCTCGATTCTCCGCCATCGACTCTAACTCATCAAGGGCAATCCCCATACGGGTATAGGAGAGATTATGGGCTTGATCTAACCATCCCATCCTTGGTCTACCTAGAGGACGCCTGCCTCTTGGTACGGATTCCATAGCACGTCGCAAGATCTTGCGGTCGGGAACATGCGTTTAACATGACCAAAACACCGTAACATGGACCACTCCGTCCGGAAAAGTAACTGCTCAACATTAAGTTCCTCATTCGTATTCTGGTGTTTCTAATGCGATCTCTACGGGTCACACCAGCAATACAACGGAGAAATCTCATTTCGGCAGCTTGTATCCGCGATCATTCTTTCGGTCATTAGCCAAACCTCATGAACATAGGTAAGAGTTGGAACAAACACCAAGACCATAAAGACTGACAACTTAGTTCAGTCTTCCTAATAACAGAATGACCAAGCTATCTCAAAATTGGCCCAGCCTGACCAATCCTACAGGAAAACGCAGCATTGCTCCTTCCATCACTCGTAAATAAGACCCCGAGATACTTAAACTTCTTCACCTGTTTAATGGGACTCCACTAACATGCAGAGGAGTGCATTGAACATGCGTTCTGAAGCCGACCATCACTTCAGATTTGTTTACGTTTACTTTTATCTCAGCTTCAACACAAACGGTTACAAACCGATCGAGTGCGCGTTGAAGTTCAGTCTTAGAGGACTGAGTCATAAGCGAAGAGCAAATGACTTATCCTAGATCTCCCAATTCGAAACGTTCTTCGCCAAGACTGCGCTGTAACATCCAGTCCATATAAGTAATGAAAAGGAGAGGAGACAAGACGCACCCCTGGCGAAGTCCAACGCCCACGGTGAAAGGTATTGATTTAACGCCGTTTACCCGAACACAGCTTTTACAGTTTGTGTAAAGAGATTGAATTGTTCTCAAGAGAGACCCGTCAATTCCATACGCCTGTAATACCTCGAGGGACTCGGTCATATGCCTTCTCCAAACCTACGAAGCATGCGTAAACAGGTGTAGCTCCCAACTCCCAAGCCATCTCGAGCGATTCTGAGAGTGAATAAGTGGTCTATTGTGCTCCTTTAGTTGTGCTTGTGTTTTGAAATCAGAAGTTCTGGCGTCAGAGATCGATGAGGTCTATACCTGGAAGGAATGTACCCATATCTACATCGATATAGTCAGACCGCGCTCATGTTTCTGAAATAGTCAAGAACTGTAGCAAAAAACTCAAAGCATTATGCAGCCAGAACCGAGTGAAACTGTGCTGGGTACCCGAGCACCCGACGAGCAAGCTGACGAGAATGCGAGAAGAGGTGGGGAATTGAAAGAGGAGGTGGATATTAAACGATAGGAAGCCGACCTTATTGAACACGCAGTATCCACTTTGGCCTCAGTTCGTTCATAAAAAAAAACCTAGGAAAATTCTCAAACTAGACAGGGAACAACTCAGGACATTGCGCGGAATATTTTCGGGGCATTGTCGTCTTAGAAAGCATGCCAAGAGGCTTAGACTGGCAGACGTGGAAACCTGCAGGTTTTACAATGAGCTGCAAGCCGAGGAAGATATAAAACATATACTGTGCGAATGCGAGGCAATATGTCGCAATCAACGGAAACTTCTGTGCAGGTACTTCTTCCAACATTTAGAGGAGATAGACCATACCAACTACAAAGGGCTACTTAATTTTTGCATGGAAATTGGGAGTTTTCCAAAAGCAAGTGTTTATGTGTTTTTCTATTGTAGTGGTTCCCTTTAAGGATCGCAATGGGTCCTGATGGTGCCTAGTGCCATATGAGACCGCTCTTTTATACCCCTCTTTCATAGCCAAGCCTAACCTAAGACCCCCCAACGCGAAATCCGAGTGCATCATTGGAAGCATAGCTAAAAGGCTAAGCAGGCATACAAATGACTCTGTAGAAGCTGCTATAAATGGGAAATTCCACATTTGAGGAAAATGCAATTTTAGACAACTACTAGGCAGAGACGTCGTGAATATAAGGATACAAACATGTTATAATGAGGCAATGCTGTCTTATCTTCTCATGGAAATTTGTTTTATGTATAGTCCCAAAAAAATACTGAACGCCAAATGTATTCTTTCGCCGATGACAGCTGAAATATTTTTGGACTAACATTTCGCAAACCTATCCAAATTTATTTTTCTATTGTTTTCTCTCCAAATAATAGCAAACGATTCATTGTCGAAATAATTTATTGATCTTCAACAATAATATTATTTTTAGTTAACCACACTATTTTCAAAACTTCCCAACGGTGCCTGTGTGGGTGGCGGCTTCTACTACGTAATATTGATGATTCCTAATCCTCACTAATTCTTTGAAGCGATTGCACATGGCGGACATATCAATAACTCAGAACGTCTCTTGTTATTATCATCTTCAAAGTTCTTCTATATACATATTCGTTGATCGCTTGCGATTGAGCACCTTAGTGTCATGGAAACGTGTAAATCTCTCATTAAATTAAGATTAAACTGGGAAGAATGCCAATAAAACTAAGTAAATTTCGATAAATGACACAAATGGGAATACATTCGTTTTGAGTAAAAATCCTGATAGAAATGTAATTTGTAAGTTTTACTACAACTTATCAAAACAGCAAAATAGAAACAGTCTTACTAAATTAATGATTCAATTTAATTATTAGTAGGTATGAATTATGAGGAGCATTCACACAAATACAGATTTGCTGACTTTTAACGAAGTCCGACATTCTATCATATCGGATAAATCGGCACAATTTTGAGCTTTTAAATGTAATTAAATTACCTTTGCCAAAAAGTAGGGTTAGGCTTCGTGGTTAAAATAATGACCACTGCTGACAGTTCTCGCTGTCAAAATAAGGCTATTAAGTGTGATGCCCACGAATATATCACAAACACCATTTGTTCATTTTGACTGAACTGCAGTGTAAACAAACAATAAATGCTATCAAATGGCCATACAATTCAGGGATGAAGTTTCCGCCATTCTTCGCATTAATCAATTCGCATTCATCTTTGCGCTGTGCTTGTTTTTTTTTTTTTGCGTAAATTGTTGTTAAAACAATCATTGCGAATTGAAGAGTCTACATCTTGGGTTATGAGAAAATAATAATTTATTGAGTCTGAGGGACGCTAAGGGCGAACCTTGCATAGAGTGCATATTGGACTCGAGACGACCCTTGATCCCGCTCATGCCGAGTCCTTTTTGTTGAAACGATTGCTCAATAATATTGTATGTATATATGTAATAGAGACATTAGAGACATTAGCCGTTTTTTATTATCAGTGTGATCTGATCCGGATCAGATCATGAAAATAAAACAAACTGGATCATTGAAGGATTTTATATTTAAGTTGTGGCAACAGTTGTTTTTCACATATAAAATCCAGTACCAATTATGACAAACTTTGTATTGCCACCGCCATATTGCAGCCACACGGTACAATGTGACGTCACAACGCGATGATTTCTCCATTGCACTTGCTCATATTTGAGTTTGACATTTCGCTGTTGTGTTGGGGGTGTTACCATATGAATACAAATCTGCATACATTTTGCACTCAATATAATTTTGTGGATAACTATGCTCAAATGTTATGTTCAAATACGCATCATAATTAACCGTATTGTACTGATAACATTTCCATTTATATTTCTGTGCTATATATCGAAACAAAACATCTCGAAAGTCGGAGTAGTGACTTATTCGAATTTGAAAAAATGCTAATTGGTTTTATGTGTTGTTAATTTTGTTCCATATTTTGGTCTGGCAACATTACTGTATGGCTATAATTTACAGGGACACCAACATTTAGTGAATGAAATAAACAACGCCACGAAACAACAACGAGAAATAGTTGAATTAATTTTCAGATCATATTTCGTGATCTCGATGAAAAGTAGGATCACATGTTGTTGTTGTTAGTGCATGTAAATCGATGATCTATATGGATCACAGTTGATAATAAAAAACGGCTATTGAAGCTAAGCTCTGGGCCTCCGGGTATCGTAAAATAGCGCCAATGCAAATGGACAAACTAAACCTGTAAATAAGCTAATTGAATAATTACAGAGACGTAAATATTCAAGATTCTTACATATTACCGTTTGAACTGAGTTTAGAAACTTTCTCCTGAGGGATCTTATCAAAGTAGCGCTGGACCTTTGACGATGTCATTATACCTGGTGGCATTCAGGTATAACCCAATTGTCGTGGATCTGAATCCCAGTGTGTTGGCGAAATACTCTTAAAGCCGAGGCGTTCGCGAACCGATGTGAACTGTTCCTGGTAAATGGCATGCGCTTCGCGCGGGCACTAGCACGATTGACACGTTTTTTCATTCGCACTCGAACACTTGTGATCACAGCATGATTTTAGCCAACACATGCACCGCAGTGTATTTGTTGACTTCTTCCTTCGAATCGCTATGTGGCGTTCCCGTGTGGGAAACTTTCGTGTCTTTCGAATGACAATCGGTTGAACTTCGAACTCGTCCATGGCTTTCTTCATCCATTATTTGACCGATAACGTTCCAATTGTGTTCCATTACACCGACCGGCACTTATTGTTATCGTCAATCAAATTATTTTTTCGAAATTTATTTATTTATTTATTGACCTACACTTTCGAAGGCTACTCGATCCCTCAAAATCCGAAACGATTACTCAATATCAATAATATTTTGCTGTTGAAGCTGAGATGAAGGTAAACGTGAACAAATCTGAAGTGATGGTCGTCTCCAGAACGCCTGTTCAATGCACTCTGCATGTTAGTGGACTCCCATTGAAACAGGTGGAGAAGTTTAAATATCTCGGGGTCTTATTCACGAGTGATGGAAGGAGCAATTTCCTGTAGGATTGGTCAGGCTGGGTCAATTTTGAGACAGCTTGGTCATTCTGTTATTAGGAGGACTGAACTTGGTGTCGAAGCTAAGTTGTCAGTCTTTAATTCGGTGTTTGTTCCAACTCTCATCTATGGTCATGAGGTTTCGGTAATAACTGAAAGAATAAGATCGCGGATACAAGCTGTCGAAATGAGATTTCTCCGTTGTATTGCTGGTCCGTTGTGTGACCCGTAGAGATCGCATTAGAAACACCAGTATACGTATGAGGAACTCAATGCTGAGCAGTTACTTTTCCGGACGGAGTGGTCCATGCTTCGGTGGTTTGGTCATGTTAAACGCATGTCCCTGACCACTATCTTACTACGTGCTATGGAATCCGTACCAAGAGGCAGGCGTCCTCTAGGTAGACTCAGGATGAGATGGTTAGATAAAGTTCATAATCTCTCCTATACCCGTATGGGGCTTGCCCTTGATGATTTAAGAGTCGATGGCGGATAATCGAGAGATATAGAGGATCCACTTGATCAACCGATACCTGCGACCCACTTTATGGATAAGCAGGCCATCGAAAATTAATGAATTAATGAAAATGAATGATTATTATTGCTATTTTCAATCCACTCGCAACTACTTGTATGTGCGGGCAGTATCGACATCACCGACCGTTTTGGCCGCACAGTAGAATAGAATAGTCCCTGACGTATGCTTATTCTAATTTTCCATTTAGACTCTATACACAAAATCATATGGCAACTAAGTGGACATTAGTGGGATAAAACAAAGGCTGATTGGTTAAAATAATTACTACAATGGCAAATGTTCCGAGAAACTTGACGAAATTATTCCTTGAAACGCTAAATATTTACAAGGGACTAACAAGACAGACAAGCTTATCTTCTATCGGTGCATTTGACAACGGCGACTTTGGAACTCGCTTCCTTAAGACATATTTCCAGAGTACTATAACTTACAACAATTTAAAAGCAGAAGTAGCACCTTTCTGCGAGTATCTCTAATATTTTCCCCTTTCCGGAGAGAGATATGACAACAAACAGGAGGTTGAATGGAGGAGAAAACAACCGCGCTCTGTACCATGATGTGGATATAATCCAAAACGCTTAAACACTTTGACATCCAGCGAATGGACATTAATGCTCTAACAAGGATGACCCATAAGTCTTCTCTGCCTAAAACAGTGGTATTCACAAGCCATTTTGTGGAGGCCAGATCGCTTGATCTGGACAACGGAAAGCAACGAGTTCGAGAACGTGATAAAATTTTGCATTATTTTTAGGCAGAAACATTTCATGGTTAGGTGGGCTCGGTTGCGAGGTAAGTAAGTAAATAATGGTTCGGTTTGTTACTGATATTATATTTCCATGAAGCAAGTTCCAGACTGGGTACAGTGGCTCAGTCGTTAGTGTGATGGACTACTTACTGTGCCAGGTTCGATTCCCGAAAAACACAAATTACATCTTAAGGTTTTTTCCACTGCCATAATTGTCCTGAAAAAGCTTCTCGATTCAGCCGTTCGGACACGGAATAAAATTGTAGGTCCCTTCCATTCGTTCCAAAAATAGAAACTCACACAAACGAATGGTTGTGAGAAGCTAGGCCTAGGGTGTCTACACGCCTGTTGCGCCAAACTATTTATTCCGCTGTTAGTCGAACTCTAGGTCTGTACCTGTCATCAGGTAACACCATTAAGTGATGCATTTCACACGCAAAACACCATTAGTAAATTGTTTCATCCAATTCCAAGTATATACTTCTTGGAACTTGAACTTGATCTCAGACTTAATATAAATATGTAGGTTTAGACCTAGTCAATGACTTCGAAGTCCAGCACTCTTTTTGAAAATTCATATACATTAACCAGACTCATCGTGTTCAAAAAAAAAGACAATCAAAAAAAATGTTCAAAAAAAGGTTGCACATACGCCCCATGTCACCATGTTTGCAAAACCAAAACCCACAAATACCAGACTCTACAAAAGTACAAAATAAATTCCAATTATAGTCACAAACTGGTTTATAATGATTGTGCAAATTGTTAGCCAAAATGCAAGCCAACACTTTGTTAGAATTCCATTTTTGTATTTAAGCTTCCTCAATAAGTTTGTTAATTTCTTTGGAAATACACCCATAATTCGTATTTATCACCTACACACTTGACACACCACACACTATTCAAAATATTCAACTCTGATTCTTATGCAATTTATGTAAATCAATAGCAAACACTTTTAGGGAACGAAAATTACAATTAGGTGAAGGCCATCGGTATATAGATGGCTTTGGAGCAGGACGCCATCGATTCATCCATGTCGGTAGGTAGTCGGCAAACCAATACGATCCCATTGTATAGGTTCTATCAAACGTATCCAAAATGATATCACAAAACTAATTTTAACATAAAAGAAAAAAAAAACAAATAAACTTCAGAATACAGCGCGCCGAACACGTTTCTGTTTAATTTAAAAACAAGATTTCTGATTGTTTCGCAAAAAAAAAATTGTATTTTTGTAAAAGCAAAAACAAGAGCTCTTCACAGCGCACTATACCACCGACGAACAAAGACTGACTGAATAAAAGCATCTATCTGATCGAACTGTGAAGACTTCACCGAAAGATACTCTCCTCCAACCGCTGAAAGTACATTTATTTTAAAACAGCTAACAGCGCATATATAGGAATCTAATTAAAAGAAATGGTTATTACTAATGATAATGATCTTTCCTCACTATGACGTACGAGTTCACTAATCAACAACCCTTACTGCCATGTGAGATGATTGCTCTCCCTAGAAAGTACATCATATCAGCATCCCGCCGAAGTAGAAATCGACCTTTGTCTATGGCCAAGTGGGCTGGCGCTGGCGCGTGGTTGTCGAAGCATGAGATCACTACTGTATCTGCATTTGAGTGGCTTCCGTATTAGAGTGCGCCGCGCCAGTGGCGGTAATTTCAATTTCGTGCTGATCAGTCGATCCGCCTGTCAATTGCAATGCGTTACACCATGGAATTACAAAAATATGTCACCGAACTAATGATTCACTCTGTTTATGAATGAAGAAGATCCTCTTCTGGCTTGTGATTCAAGCTGGAATTCGGGAAATTCACTTTCGCACATTGAATGAAACAAAATGTACATTATATGATGTCATAGAGAGAACCACTGGCGCTAGCCGTACCACTGACAAATGTATTATGCGTATGCTTTCAAGGGGAACTTGGGAATCATGTTGTGATATGAATTGGTATACCGATGGGGAACTTGGAATAGATTTATGTCGAAGTGGTCTGGCTTTTGTTTATTTTTGGTGGTGTGGTATGGCAATAATTTCAATTTCGTGGGTACCTACTTCAGATGAAAAATAATTATGATGATGATGTTGGAGGCTGATATAGTTTGATAGACACCCGCGGTCGGTAGTGGACGATGATGTCATATGCATATATACACATAATGACAATTAATTTGTTTTTTCCTAGTACTAGATCAATCATTGACAATGCTGTTGAAATGAATTTAAATATAATTTATACTTAAACCCCACACCGGAACAGCAGAATGACGTTTGCGTCAATGCGAAATGTAAACATGTGTTGTTGGTTATAGCACACAAATTAGTATTAAAATGTGAATATAGTTTAGAGTTCTGTTGGTTTTCCTTTGCTTTTTAAGTTACTTCTTGGCCTGAATGTCAAACTTAATTCTTTTCAGAGAACGTAGCAAGCTGAATAAACTGAAAATTATGAAGACTAAATTAAAATTTGACTTTACTTTTCGACTACACACAACAATTAATAATATGTGATGAATATTTTAGGTGTCCTTTGGATATATGAACTGAACACAGTTGACAGTATTCAAAAGTTAATACAAAAGTCGCGGGTCTAAGCATCGACAACTTCTATATCTACTACGGTAACTCCCTATGCACCAATCTGCATACCCTATGCTTATCGCACCGAAAAGTGGAAGCAGTCTCTATTATATCCGTGAAAATAAGACTGTTGCGCTTGATAAACCTAACCTAACTTTGGCGTCATGCTCTTTTGTCGAAAGTGCATGCTAATGGAACCGATGAGTTCCTTATGTAACATTTAAACCCTACCCATCCCTGGAGAAACACTATTGCTACCCTGGGGTCCAGAAAACCCCAATATAGTTTTGTAATTATTTCAAAAACCAAAAGACGATTTGATATAAATTATTTTTTATTAAGATCACACACGTTGTTGAATATTAAAAATACCTTCAAATTTAGAATCGAGGCATTCTTGGCACACAGACCGGCTATGTTTGCTGCAAAGGCAGTTTTGGGGCGTGATGAGGTCAAGTGCAAGTTTTTTAAGGAAATTTTGGCACTCGTTTGATGCCTTTATTTCTCTAATATTCGTGTCCTTAGCAAAAGAAGGGCGCAGACTGATGGCTAAAGTCGATAAATCCTCATTTTCGTCATAATTCATATGTTCAAAAGGTATTTTTTCTATGAGAATTTCTGTCTTCCGATATTACAGTATTCCTACCCTGGGGTCTAGAGGACCCGGAAATTGTTATAATTACGACTGCACCGCACGCACAAATAAAAATTATTAATAACGAGACGCCTACTGATACATTAGAGAGGGTTAGCTTGAATAGCGCTATCGTGTGGTTTTTAGTTGTAAAAATATCCACAAAAGTTTTGTTTATGCATCGCGCTGGACCCCAGCGTAGGGTTTAAGGGTTAATGGATTAAAAACTATCTACCTTTCTGCGGCGGTTCAATTTAAGTTGTTTTGGATAGTTTCATGTCTGAAACTCACCATATAAATGTCGGTATTCAAGGTTCCGATTAGTATCCAACTCCAACGCTTTAATTACCTCATATCTGCAGTCTTTATAATACGATTTTTATCAGTTAATGACATTTTGCTAATAGAAAAAACATATTTTGGAAAAAATTGGCACTCAATTCCTAAAATGTTGATAGTATTTCATATGGTACTTTTAAAACTTAGGGATACACAGATGTCCTCCCTTCCCTTAATTTATTTTTTTTGTCGGGTTATGAAACACTTCACTGGAGCACTCAGACGCAACTGGTCCATTGTACGTACCACCAGGAAGGTCCCATCAGTTAGTCAGCAATCAGTATGCTCGTTTCCAACTGTATACTTTTCTCTCCTGTCTCTATATCATCTCACTCTACATTCAAAGGGTACTCATAATCTCTTTAGCGCGCAGTTATTATAAAAAAAATATTACATACCTTACCTTGAAATTTGAGTTCACAAAAGGTCCCAAAAACCTATTTAAACACAACAAACATTTTTAATTAACATCGAACAAACAGATTTGTCTATATATTCCATTGCGTTAAAGAGGATTAATCGAAAACGTCATATAACAAAATTATCATTAATTGATTTAAAGCAAAGTGGGGTCTACACTTCAATTGAAAAAATATTCAATTGCTTCACTCTAAAGTTGACATACCCGACAGTCGACACATTATTTTACCTGCCCGTAGTAGAGGAACACTATCCACACCTTTAATTGCTTAATTACGTTGGATACATATTGCGAGCTTGAAACCATTGGCAGATTATTTCATTATTGTACACTGACTGTCTGGTGACACAAAGCATAATGTCACTTTTCGTTCTGCAATAATTTATGCACACAACAATATCTGGCAATATATTTGCTCTTCATGTTTATCACCATGGTTAATAATTTTTACAATATTTATGGTTACTCGAAGAGATGAGTAACAATATATTGCACAAGAAATTGCATGAAGTAATAACTTCTAAGTATTAATGTGTCAAACTAGATCATTTCATTTAAGTGCCAAAAGAATGACTAATATGTCAACTTTAGGTATTGCGAGATGTGACCTCAATAGAAAAATAGAAAAAATTTAAATAAGCTTATCAATACGAGTACTTTTTAACATTCTATTTTTACAGACAATGTTTTTAATATTGTGGCACTTAGTTTGGTATATAGCACAGCACAGAATAATTTGATTTATTCCGGAAATCAGCAAAGCTTCGAGTACCTAACTCTTACGTAATCCAACGCGTATAGTTTTGCAATTTGATGCAATCCACCCACAAGTGCACCTACAAATGCAGAATAATATAAAGTACATACGTACAGTACTTGACGGACGTCCTACCTATTGCGACCCCATAAAAGGAAAGGTGAGTTCTATAATCTGATGAGTTGTCTATCTATCATAGGAGTAGTGGAGGCTTATGAAGTTATTGCTTGCTTCTTCGGAAAAAAAAAAATTTAATTACATACTAACATTCCATAAATTATGAATCGAGGAAAAGTCTGTTGCAAATTTGTAAATATTTCTGAAATTTCACAACTGTTAAAACCAAATGGACTTCCTGTACTACCTACCTAAAATTTGCAAATATTTTTAGTACTCTTTAGGCGGTGTGTCAGTTTTTGCTTGAGTTTTGCTAGAACGTTAAAGAGGAAATAAAAATTTCAATTGATTAAATAATGACGTGAAACTATATAAATCTGTTTGGTGAACTTTTGTTTTCATAAGTGTCAGAAATTAGGACGCATTTCTGACATTATAATAACCTCACATTTCACATGTAAGTAGCACAGGATTGTTTATAAAATTACTAGCGTAGCCCGTGCACACTTCGTAGTGCAAAATAGTAAACTGTTTTTAATGTAATGCTCTGTGGTACACAACTTTTTTTCTTTTTTCAGAAATCGTATTGCCTAGACAATATTATTGACTTTCATTATTTATATCAATGTTTCAAATTTTAAAAACTTTGGCTTCCATTTCCAAGATTGTCGAATGAGCTGTAACCGCTGTATTGCTTAGGTCTTGGGTAATAATATTCTTTCGTAAAATGTGGGAAATGATAATAAATCGACTTGGTGGAATTTTCTTTCTGCCTAAACCTGAAATACAGCAATACGAACAAAACAAAAAAAGAATAATGAAAATCGGCCCAGCGGTTATCGAGATAAAACGTCATCGAGTTTCACCCCACAGAAGATATTTTTTTGTATCAGGTATACGATTTTGAATGTTCGTTTTTGTATGGTCGGTGCCACGCGCGCCGCTTTGTCTGATTTTGACCAAACTTCACAGGACCACTTGAGGGTCAATAACTAAGATCATCTGTAAGTTTGAACTCAATCGATTTGGTGGTTTTGGAGATATACGATTTTGAAGGTTTTTTTTGTATGGGGGGTGCCACGCCCCTTTATCCAATTTTGACCAAACTTCACAGAAACCGTATATGAACCAATACCAAAGATGTGTGAAAGTTTGGTTAAAATCGGCAAATGCGTTAAGGCGTAAATCGACGACAAACATTTTAGGGCTCAATTTTTATATATACTGATTACTACAAAATAACAACATACCTATTTTTAAAAATGCAGAATAACTTATTTCGTACATATTATATTGCTCTCAAACTTTAAAATAACGTCTTCACACGGTATTCTTGTGTTTTATATCCTTTCGTGGTGCAGAAGAAATACGCTTTCCAACTTAAAAAGTTTGTTAGATTTAACAACCTTCCAAATATTGGGCCAATAAACATTTTTAATCTTCAGCTTAAATATTTTGACGGTCACAGTGGATAATTTTATATGGAAATTTTCGCAATTGTGACTTCGTAAAAGTTAGCCTGGACACTAAAAATGTTTATTAGTACCGCGGATTGACTTTAAATTCCAAATTTGGCGTTAATTTTAAATTTCGAAATGCTAAAAAATACATGACGAACAAATTAACGAAGCCAAACAGATCTTGCTTTAATTTTCCAAAAGACGAAGTTTGTGGGGGTGTTTTCTTTGAAAGTCAGCTCTCCTTCCGTCTACAAAACTACTGTAGAATGTTGCATTGCAGGCTGAAAAGAAGTCTTATCTTGCAAATGTATAGGCATATTTTCAGACAACCAGCTTTCAAATCCTTAGATTGGATCTCTATACATTAGCTGGGATCCGGGTTTTTTATGTCAAATAAAACACAAATTTTCTAATTTTTTTTTTTTTTTGAAAATTTAATTTTTTGGTTTGTTATTATATTGACAATTCGAGACTTCGCTCCGGGCTCCGTTAGTTGAAACAATCTTCAAGAATGAAGGACATGAAACTCAACGTCAAGAATCAAAAAGTTCAAAAATGATGGAGTCATTCAAAAATGTGGTCCCTCCCTTAATTCGCTACAGTCATAACAAGCTGATGAAGAAGCTATACTGAAGAGATTTACAAGAAATGGGACCTCCACATCCTATGTTCCTGATAAATACGATTGTAAGAACCTTGAATATTTACGTCTCTGTAATTATTCAATCAGCTTATTTACGCGTTTAGTTTGTCCATTTGCATTGGCGCTATTCTACGATACCCGGAGGCCTAGAGCTTAGCTTCAATGAGGGCCGAGGCCTGTGCTAATGTCTCTATTACATACATACATACATACAGATTGGATCTCTATAAATTAGCTCTCGACTGCGGATCATATCTTATGGAAATGGCCGAACAGTTCAACCAACATTCACCTATATTGAGTGTCCGGAGCATAGGGACATTCCACGGAATTGTAAGGATGATGAACTCTCAGGAATAGAACAACTATACCTATATGGCCATCGCTAAGTGCAAACAAAAGTTTAAGCAGTATGCTGTCGAAGTAGTCAAGTTTCACTAGATGTCCAACCACTAACAAATTTGGCCTAATCAGGATTTAAAACGCTCTAAGAATTTGATTCCTCTCAACAAACTCCACATCGGCACTACAATAGGAGTCATTTCTGGGCACTGCCTAATAGGAAAGCACGCCGAAAGGCAACGCAGATGACTTTTGCAGAAGCTGTATAGATGGAGAGGAAGAGAAAACTATTCTTCACGTTCTTTGTTCCTGTTCAGCTCTCCCCCATAGAAGGAAGCTTCACTTGGAAAAATACAACGAAACAAACCTTAAGATACTATGTATTTTGTGTTCTTCCGGGGATCGAACCTAAGACCCCTTGCTCATAAGTCCAGCTAACTACCCACTGAACCAGCACGCATATCATTTTATCTATTTACATATTATAATTTGGTGCCATGAAATAAAGTCTTATGCAAAAAGGGCCAAAACGTAATTTTGGACTTTTTTTCATTCTCAAAAGTGCAATAAAGTCCAAAACTCGTTTTGGATTTTATTGCAATTTCAAAAGTGCAGTAAAGTCCAAAAAAGTCCAAAATTACGTTTTGGACCTTTTTGCATAAGACTTTATTTCATGGCACCTTATAATTTTTTTGGGCGCAGTGCGGCTCAGTGGTTAGTGTGCTGAATATATGCAAAGGGTCCCAGGTTCGATCCTTCGATCCCTGAAAAAGCTTCTCAATTCGGGCGTTCGGCTTCGGACTCGACATAAAATTGTAGGTCCCCTCCAATTGCCCAAAAAAAAAAAAATTAGGAATGGTTGTAAGAAGCTAGGCTACACGCCTGTTGTGCCAGCTATTTATTTATTAGTACATTATTAATATTATAATTATGAACAGTTCGACGATAACACTTTAAGCGATCTCATTTTTACGCTTTCGTAGACGTAATAGAGAACAATGTCAATGTAATGACCAAGTAATTTTGACGAAACAAAACCTACCAGAATTCAATAATAGAAACCAGGGATTCCCAGAATGTATTGTAGATAGATAATCTTCTGCTGGTAGAGGCGTTAACTAAATGAATTTTACACAATCTTTTCGTACGTCACGTCGAATATCAACCGCTGAAATGTTCATTGCACTGTCCGTCATTATAGAAATTTAAGGAAATTTATGAACATTTAGGTACATTCAGGTACACATTTAGGTACGTTCAATTTTACTACAGTTTACAAGCACGTTTCGACATTTTTCATTTTTATTATTTGTTGTTAAATTTTGTCAACTAATGTACTGTGTTTTATGGAAGTTAACTAGATTTTCTTGCTTAGGTACATTGACATAATGTTTCTTATTTAATGTCTACAATCAAATTGAAATGAGATTGTTAACTTAAATATGCAATATTGCCAAATTTATATTAAAAAAAAAAAGATAACCGCATATTATGCTAAAGCACTGTATGACGTTTGTACCTACTACATGCATGTGGTTGAAGGAGATATTTTTGTCTAATACAGGCTAACATATAATAATTGCTTGGAATTTAAAAATTCCAAAAAGGAATGCATACGCACCCAAAACACAGAAATAAAACGAATCTCATTTCATAATATGAGGTAATGAGAAATTCCAAAATGACTGCAAGTATAGGAGGGAGACCAAACTCACTTACTCTATGTCTTGATAATCAAAATTAAATACGAAAATGCAAATCTATTTAGTATTCAAATGGCAATATGCCATTGCCACCATGAGACCCAATATCATGTATTCACATGGAATGCAAAATTAATACATACCAGAAACAGTACCTACCTATACGTACGCAGGTATATGACGTATACAATACACTGTACTGTCAAAGTAAAGCATAACAAGTGCTAAACTAATTAATTTATGAACGAATTGGCCCCTTTTATTACTCCAGTGTTATCAATTTATGTATATTAGATATCACTTGAATTCAATTGACCTATGATTAAACAAGTGTAAAAATGTTTGGTTACCCTATATTTTGTGTAAAATACTAAAATGATTGACATTGAGATGGTTTGGAAAAATGAGAGACGGACATTAAATCGGAAAAAGGTGATTTGTTCTTTGTTTTTGTTATTAGAATCATAACCACAGAATTCTAACATCTTCAGGGAGTGACCTTTATTCTGAACTTTATGCGCGATAGTAAAATTGTTTAAAAATAGAGTGCCAAATAATTTCGGGTGGGTGCGTGTTGAAATGTGTATTAATGTACATATTTTGGATTTTCCAAATTATGATATTAAAGATGAAAGATCTTTTGTTTTATTGACAGATTTTAGTGTATCATTTTTATTCTCCCACCTAGGAGAGGAAATGAATTTAAAACGTCAAGTATGTTTTATTACATTAGCCAAATTAAAAATAAAATCGGTTCTGGACTGTATCTCGTTATAAAATTTGACATACGGTTTAGAGATATTCACGATTCGGGATAACAGATCTAGTAAAATTGTAAAATTGTATTTTTTGTTATAATCGTGAACATACTTTTATAATATCTATAGCAACACTGAAAAGTCACAATCGATACTCACCTATCTATTTATCGATTTTAAGGCCGCATATGACAGCATTTGTAGAGACGGGCTATACAGAGCCATGTCTAGTTTTGGCATCTCTGCCAAACTTGTCAGATTATGCAGAATGAGGATAGAGAACGCTCGCTACTCCTTTGAGCTGAGACCTCGCTGAGACCTTTGATGTCAAAAAAGGATTTAGACAAGGTGATGCGCTGTCACTTTTTCAACATTATACTTGAGAAAATTGAAGTCTGTGCAACTAGTTGCATACGCTGACGACATCGACATAATTTTTAGAACGCAGTGAGCTGTCCACATGCGTTTGCAGGTGCGTTTGCAAGTATTAGCACAGAAGCGACAAATATAAGCTTAGTGGTGAATGGTGGCAAAAAAAATACATTGATAAGGGACACACAACATCGACGAATCGGACAGAACGTCATATGATAGAGAGCTACAGCTTTGAGGTGGTTAGGGACTTCGTCTACCTCGGCTTCGCTATCTGATAATGACACCACAGCAAAAATCAATTATTGAAGAGTTATATTTGCGAACCACTGTTTCTTTGGCCTAAAAAGGCAACACTGACTAGTAAGGCCTTGTGAAGAAACGCTACTCTCATCATCGCAGTCCTGCTATATGGCGCAGAAGCATGGACGTTAGCAAATGCGGATTAAGATCTTCTTCGAGTGATTTTCGGCCCGTTTGCGTTGACGACCTTTGGAGGAGGAAATTTAATAGCGAACTCTACGAGCTGTACAGCGACATCGACCTAGTCGGAAAAGTACGTATCAGTCGCCTAAGATAGATGGATAGATGACATGTGAAACAGTCTTCGATATCAACCTGGGGGGAGCAACGCAGTAGAGGAAGACCTCAAGGGGACGTCAACCAGCTTGGAGTGCGCAACTGGGGGTCGTTAGGGCTAACTGGAGAGGCGTGTTGGTGGAGGTCGAGCCCAGTTCTCTCCTACGCTCGGAAATTTGTAAGAGGCTCGCAAAAGGTGGCGCAGAGGTATATAATATGTAAACTGGGAATCTGGAATTCTTGATTAGATGTGTTTAATGTTTAAAAACCGTTTGCTCTTCGCTGGTGACTTCGACTTGGTCATCCTTGTGTCCTCTCAGACTGACCTTCAACGCGCATTCGAACGGTTTGTAGCCGTTTGTGTTGAAGCTGAGATGAAGGTAAACGTGAGCAAATCTGAAGTGATGGTCATCTCCAGAATGCCTGTTCAATGCACTCTGCATGTTAGTGGAGTCCCATTGAAACAAGTGGAGAAGTTTAAGTATCTCGGGTTTTATTCACGAGTGATGGAAGGAACAATGGCACCGCTGGCGGTCTATGCATCCCGAGCTAAGAAAAATGTTGTGTAAGCAAGTAACGATAAAGTTGTAACTAAATTGAGACATAGTTCAGAGCTAATAGAATAGCTCCAGATTTCTTCCTATGGGGCTATCTGAATGGGATAACAATCTCCAGTCTATTGTGCAGACCTAATATTTATATGTATGTTTTCAATAAACTCCGAAATCGATTGAGCTCAAACTTTCAAACAAATTTCGGTATTAGTCCGAAAGCGTTCATGTTAAGCCAACATCGGACAAAGGGGCATGGCAGCTCCCATACAACAAAGTTATTTAAGATATTGTATCCTGACTTTCTTTAGTACTAAAAAAATGGATAACTCTCCTACTGAAGGGGATACTCTTTACTCTGTTGCAAAAACTCTTTTTGCTAGCGATAAAGGACGCACTGAGTGCCACCGTTTAACACCGAATCCATGCTCTACCTAACACTAGGGTCGCAAATTATATCAAACCAGCAATTGTGGCTTAAAATTAATCAAAAGATGCTGGATGTCTAGATGCGCCAGCGATGAGATAGACGTAAGAGATTTGTTTTAACTATACACATCGATATACATACAAAAATATCAGTATGCACATGTGATCGGCCTTGCATGGTAGGTCGTCAACAAATAACCAAGAGTCATGAAAAACTCGTATATTGGCACATAAGTTTTTGTTCAAAACTTCAAATACTGCATCTTTCAGATTTCCCACTGACAACTTTTAAAATTCACAAACATTTTAGCGCAATTAATCTCATCACAACTCCGCCCGTTAATTTACATTAATGACTACAAAATGACCAAAGTCACATAGATTTAGCACCACTTGTACTTACCAACTTCATCGCGTCCACTTTGCTGTGAACTAAATCGACCCAAACGAATCTCGGATTGTTGCTTTGGTGACCATGATTTACCCCAACAGCAACTCGATGGCGTCTTCATAGAATCACAAGACAATTTATTTCCCATATTCCTCAGAAATTCCTTAAAACTTCTAAATTCCACAAGCTTTTATAAACCACTAGCGAACACACAATACAACTTTACAAATACGCAACTGATTGGTTTTTTTTTATTCATCAAATTTGAATACAATTTAGGAATAAACTCAAAACCGGTTGACTAGCAGCTGATCACTTTTAATACAGATACTTATCAAAGTGTAAACAATTTATTCTCTACACACAGTTACGTCATTTACGAGCGATCATTTGCAACTAGGTACTAAACAACTTTAACCGTGGAATATTCAAAATGAAATGTTTCTTGTGGTCTCCTCAAAATCTTGAAAAAGTCGCGCACTGTTATGGAAAAGTTGCAAATGAAAAAAAAATCCCTTTTCGAAAGAATTCCTGAGTAATCTCAAGGGAAATGTACCCGCGACGATGATAACGAGCTTTAAAGAATCACACAGACTAATCGTTGTACGGTGCGCAACATACTAAAAAAAACTTTTTGTCTCTATAGAGACAAGGCAATTGATTAGAGAATGTTCTTAGTGACGAAGAAGACTATAAAACCAGACGTATCTCAATCGAATCGAATTGTATATAATAATGCTGGTGCGATGAAAAGATACGCAGACGAGCGGTATCTCAGTATCTGGAAGAGATATATCGCTATCTGCTCAGACGCGTTTCATTATTATGGTTTCCCATAGGAGATTAATAAGAATGGATGCGGGATTTTGCAAAGATAGTATAGGTACCTTGATTGAGTTGTTATGGTTATGGATATGGTAACCCACTCGATCAACGTCAATAAGCGTATCTCGCTTGACCTCGTGATGAACATACCTACCACTGTTTAGCATCATGTAGATATTTTGTTTATATCTATCTATCACTTCACTACGCCTTGAAGCTTGAAGGAAGGGAATTCATTAATACATTTTTTTTTTATTTCTTTTGATACTTTTGCTGTCAGTTGACATTTATGATTTCGTATCGCCCGCTGGAATGTGTGTGGATATTTAATATATGCGTGATATAAAAAACATGGACCATAGGCTAGGCCTCTACCTTTTCGCAACCATTCGTTTATCCGAGTTTTATTTTTGGACGAATGGGTGGAACCTACAAATTCATGCCGTATACGAACGACTGAATTGAGAAGCTTCCTCAGTTGTACTCACGGATACTTGTCAGACGTGCGCATGTCATGTAAACATAAATTTGTCTGTTTTCCTGGGTTGAACCTAAGGCTCTTATATAACTGAGTGTATACAGTAGTCCACCACACAAAGTCGCAGACTGCCGAGAGGGTCAAGGTTGTATCGTCTTATATGCATTTCTGTGCAAAGACTAACATACTCTCAAACTCTGCACCAGAAACTTACACCTTACTACATTATGTTGGTATATAAAGTGTTCAATATCAAACTCCCAGAAAAGATTTTCTTTCTTGCTGGTAGACTGTACGGCACCCATTCAACCCTTTGCCAATAAAAGAAACGACACAAAATTGCTATCCAATATTAACCAGCAGTATGCTTATGCAGACCTATGTTGAGCTATACTTACTTACTTAGGCGGCTCTACAGTTCGGGCTGAACCGAGGCCTCAACTAACAAGCCTCTCCAGTTAGCCCGATCCTTAGCTAACTGCCTCCAGGGGCGCACTCCTAGTCAGTTAAGGTCGCCTTCTACTTGCGCGCACCACTTAAGGCAAATCTCTTCCTCTACTGTGTTGTCGCTCCGGCTTAGACTCGAAGACTATATACGAGCCGGAGCATTTGTTCCGCATCGGCTCTACATGTCCTAGCCATCTTAAAACGACTGACTCGCAGTTTTTTTAACAGATCGATGTCGCTGTACAGCTCGTATAGTTCGTCCTTGAATCTCCTTCTTCGAAGCCTGTCAACGCAAACGGGACCAAGATAAAATCTGTCTCCCGAAGCGACCTAGGATATCTTCATCCGCTTTAGATAGAGTAAAGTAGGACTGCACTGACCAAGGTCAGTTATAGCTGTCGATGGCGAAGTTTTGTCCGATTTTACGATGTTGGGTGTCCCTTCTTGTTGACAGCATATACTTGGTTTTGCCCTCGTTGACCGCTAGATCCATTTTAGCCGGCTAAAATGTTGAGCAATACAATGAGAAAATTAAATTGAAAAACTCAAAAACTTACCCCCATCTTTGACAGCCTACAAAAATCGAGGCTTTTCCAGATAACAGAGATTTAGCAAATACATTCTTAAAATTTATCGTGTTTGTCGAAAAAATATGTGGGTGTACAGCATCTGCAATACGGCTATGATAGCTCTTTCCTATGTGCTAGAGTTTCGCTTTGGGTATAAGCTGCTCTCTCAGACTCAGCTGTTAGTTAGCTGTGCCATCAGCGATTCTCGTTTTGGTGTGATATGGTATTGTATAAATGTCCTTAACGTATCCTGGGCCTTGCTTCTCACAACCATTCGTTTGTGAGTTTTTTTTTATTTTTGGAACGAATGGAAGAGACCTACAATTTTATGCCGAGTTCGAACGGCAGAATTGAAATGCTTTTTCATGACACTTATACTCTCGGATGTTTGTCAGATGGTCGCAGTGGAAAAACCCTTAAGATGTAATTTGTGTTTTTCGGTAGATCGAACCTGAGACCCTCTTCGCAGAGTAGTCCTGCACACTAACAACTGAGCCACTCAAAAACATGAATCAGAGCCAGAAATGTGATACTGCTAGGATTTCACAATTGGGCTAGGTTTGGCATCGCTGCACCACATAAAACTAAAAATTTACTCGCATGAAAAAAAGCTAGCGCATAGGTGTCGTATTCTGCACTTTTCTGAGTGATACGTAACCCGCTTATAAGGACGAAGGCAACGAAAAGCACGACGAATCACGAATTGTTGCCTATCTCATCTCAAAAGCCATTGAACGGGTTTGGAAGAGACTGTCCCTATGTCTGTTGAAAATACGATAGCGTCGAAACAAATCGACCTAGGCGAATGAAATTTGTGAGAGGACTTCTTTAACATGTCGTCAGGTTGGAATTAGGTAGGTAGGTAGGTATATTCCGAGTGGTGCTGGTACCTCCCATATACAAAACCAATATTAGACACCTGTGTTGTGTACGTAACGAACTAACTCACATGCCTAACGTTTTGCATTACTTGTTTGCAGTGGAGGGTATCAAAGCGTGTGTCGTCGGCCAGGCTGATGATAACACTTTTACTTGTTCTTTTATATAACTTTGTTATTAATAGTTTCTACGCAAATTGTCGTCATTTTTGTGTTTAGGAGGTCAGTCTAGAAACATTAACGTGTGTGGCATGGCTTGGGTAACTCAAATTAGTGACTCAACAATACAACATTGACCATTCGAAGTACTGCACCATACTTCACGCAACCAAGACTATTAATCACACACTGAGAATCCAAAAAGAAACATGACAAATGTAGCATAAATACGAAATTTTCTGGAATATATGAACATATGAATTTTATGCATAAAAGTTGTTAGTGTTTGATCCTGAGGAAATTGTAAAATTCTAAACCGCACTAGTGATTCACAGTACCACATTCCATCCATCCAAAAGATGCCTTTAATCGTCATTGTAAAATATGTACTTCCCTTGGTATTGTTGCTGCCAATTAGTCATTGTTGATTAGTAAAAATCGAGATGCACCATGCACACTTTGAGTGTATTTTTAGCTGTTTACAATCAATCACTTTACTCTTAATTCATAAACAATTCGAAGAATTCTATTAATGGGTGTTGAACCTATGACTTGACTTCTACATGTGAATAGAGATGGCTTTGCCAGCAAAAATAACTATAGCATGTACCTAGTACATACAGTGAGCGTCAAAAGTGAGTGAACACCAATGCGAATGCGGTTTCCATTTGTCTTTGAAGTTTGGATACAATTTTTTTTTTTAATATTTATAAAGTAATTTTTCTGCCGACATTAAATATGTTTAAATTTTGTTATTTTGTAAATACAACTTTTTACAGATTGGTGTTTTTTTTAGGCCTGTTTCCAGAATCCAGAACCTAAAGAAAACTCAAAGAAGCATCGGTGTTTACTTTTGACGCTCACTGTGCATACATTTTACATTCATCAATTATTTATATTCTTATCTATAATAGCGTTTGTTTTGATTGATTTTTGTGCTTATTGTTAAGGTGGTAGTACACGGCATGTAGAAGGCACATACGTATGTAGCTCTGACTTCAACAGAGAGTGCAACATATCGTACACATAGTATGTATGTGGACCATATTTGAGTGTCACAAAGAAAGCTGGTACCCGGCTAAGAATAAGAAGTACAGGAAGGGGTATATCGAGGAAACAGTGAGGCTTTTTTCATAATAGTGTGAGTTACACTAACACAAATGCATTGACACAGGGCCGGCCTAAGGGGCCAGCGTAGAGTTAGGACGCCAAAATGCTGGGACGCACAGTAACTCTTACCCGTTTCTTTAAGAGTGATAAAGTAGGAAAATATGTAGCTGAGCTTTAAGGTAGCACTAGGTTATGGTTTTTATCTTCTCAGAAGTACTTAGGCACCTTCAAAGAATCACAGCTATTTTTAATCCTTAATAAATAAAACGTACCTTTTACAGGAAACGTAGGTATAAATAAAATTCAGATTTTAATTTTACGTTGAATTTTAATGCAAAAACACTATCACAGATATTTTCTTTAGTTAAATAAATTTTAGTTGGGTACATTTTATCTACATCCATCTGATAATAATTCGGTCATACATCTGGGGTCTTCGCGTAACTTTTCAGACGTCATCGTCTCAGTCTCGACGATTGAACAAAACGACGTCGTTTTAAGTTTGCTTCATGTAACATCATAATAGCGTCGTTCAATCGAACCGATTTGAACAGTCTGAGCAGGGCTGTACTGTAAAGAAACTGTGACAATTGAAAACTAATAAAAAAATGTATATTTATGCAATTTGTGTGTGTTGTTGTCTTTTATGTGGAAATAGGTAAAAAGGTAAACATTTTTGGTGCAGGAAAATATTTATTGTTTCGATCAAATTATAAAAGATACATACATAAATTATATATGTTTCTTAAAATTGTGTTTTTTTTAGTCCATTAGTTTTGATTGGATTTTACCAAACGTCAACAGAACAACAGAAGAAATACCTTTAAACATATTTTCTATTTATAACAAGAAAACTGCACTAGGGCGCTCAACCGATTTAAGCGCCTTGCCCTCACCAACAAAAAAATAGTTCGTCCCTGAACGAGAGTTTCCGATTTGACAGATGAGTTTCAGTTAAATCAAATGCTATCAGATAAATAAAGTATATTTTTGTTTTAAACCAAATTCCCTTTTTTGCAACAAAATGCCATGAAATACCAATTTAAAAGTGTTCTACAATAATATATCTACCTAAAAAGCGCTTAACAACATTATTTTATGTGGAATACGAGAGAAAACTTACCTGTGAAATGAAAAATTGTTTCTCTCCTTATTATGCTCGTTTTTGCAGAATTTAACACAGCACCGCATGTTGTTTAAAATTTCTTTCGGTAAAGAATTGTATTTATTCACTGTATTCACTGTTTTTTCACTGTTTTATTAAGTTAAATACGTAATTTCACTATTTTAACAATTTCAAATTTCAAACACGGCAAATTTCCCCAGCAAAATGACAGATGAGTTTCAATTTCTCTGGTTTTTTTTCATATCTTGCGGCCTCACTCACGTACACTGTATATGTGAGATACACTCTTTCCTGTACTTCTTATTCTTAGGTACCCGGCATGTAGCCATTGGGACCATATGCTGACGTAAAAATGACGTCAGTGCTTCATACGTATGTGGCCGCTATTTCTATACATGCTGTGTACTACTACCACAAACCAGTAAGAATAGAGCGTCGACTCCTTCCACATAACGGACTTTGCCTACAAGCTGCCGGCGGGCCCAGGATTTTTAATGTATTGGTGCTGTACAAAATCAAAGGAGCGCCATTAACGCACGCATACCTGAAAAATCCTAGGCCCATGGTATAGCATGGAAAATCATTGCCGCAATTAATTTTGACATTTACACGTATTCACAGACAGGGTAATTTTTTCCGGGGAGAATCGGGAAGTCGGCGGTCTAGTTCTTACTGGTTTGTGACTACTACCTTTAGTGTATTTGGTCCCATGAGATATATAAACTTTGGACCGACAATCCCAGTCGGATTCCAAAATGTGCTATGAAGTCGGTGTCATTAGGCAGGTGTCCTCTGGGTATAGGCTCAGGATGATTAGATAGTTATACAAGGGTCCGAAATCTCTCCTTTACACGTATATGGGGATTGCCCTTAATGATTTATGCCCTTATTATGTAAGACAACTACAACTACAGTTGAGTTGTCTCTTGGTTTTATGTCATTCAAAATTCGGTTTTGTCCGTATTGTTATACACAACCTTGATAGAAAAGTTGAGAATACCTGCTATCAACTCGCTATCCAAAAAGCGGACTATGAAGATAGTGGAAAAAGCATGTTCTTAAGTTAGGTTAGGCTCCAATGGGGGTGGTAGTGGTAGAGGGTCACAGAGACAGCCACACTTAGGCCAGAGTATGTCCGTTGCCACAACCACGGTATCTAAAAATTTTAAACAACCCGCAACTTAAAATGAAGCGCAGAAGGCAGCTGAAGTTTATATTAGCGAGTACCTACGGCGAAAATGTCGAAGAAGTAGATTTTTATAAAACTAGTATTTTTCGTTTGGAGAGACCTGGACAGGTGCATCACGTTCTCTTGTCGAATTGGCATAATGTACGGCCGTCCAATTGACGAAATATCCCTATATCCTCAAATAAGGTGAATTTTGAATTGTCCCGGCATCTCAAAATTAAAGTCAGTTTTGAAATTAAAGGGGACTGAATCCATGGAATGTCTGTTTTTAACTAGATTATAGTACGTTCCGTTTTCCCCCCTTTGGGTAAGGGACCTCAAAAACGTTCTTGTATTTATTAGTTTGTATTTGATTTTTTTGGGGCGTATAGGTACTTGATGCAGTACCTAACAGAACAATGCAAATTCTTGAAGTATTTTAGAATTCTTTGTAATAACAGTGATCCCTAGGAATCCAGTATGCAATTAGATCCGAATAGTATGTCGTACCTAAAATTTGATTAGCCCATTTATGTATTTGGCATTTGAGCTTACATTTTTTCAGCTTCAATGGCCTGGTGTGCTGTTTAAAATAGCTTGGGATGCGTATGTTTTGTACCTATATAACGTTTACTATATACTAAACAATTTTGATAGATAGGATGAAAATATATTTCAACTAACAAGCCTCTCCAATTAGACAGGTCCTTAGCTAATTACCATCAGTTGCGAACCAGAAGTCAGTTGAGGTCGTAAAGCTCGTCGTCGAATCTTCTACTCCAAAGCCCGTAAACGCAAAGGGGACCGACAATTTTACGAGAAATTCCTGTCTTAAGGCGACCGAAGATATCTCCATCCTGACTAGATAAGGGTCCAAGCTTCAGCGTCATAAAGGAGAACTTTGATGATCAAGGTTTTATTCAGAATCTCCCTAATTGTTCGGAATAGGGCTCCGCTACTTAATTGACTTTTCAGTCCATAGAATCAGCGATTAGCAAGATGTTCATGTTATTGTCAGAATTTATAGCCGAGTTATTTTAGCTGCTTCTATTTCTTTTATAGCTCCGCGCCAGTGACAGCACGCTGTGTTCTACCAATTTATGACAATGTCATCGACGTATGCAACTAATTAGACCGACTTTTGAATGATCGTGACTTGTGTTGTTGTGTTGTGTGAGTTTTACACAATTCAAGCATGAATTTAAAGAAGGCGCATGACCTAGTTAGTTAGTTTAGTTAAAGTTGCTCTCGATGAGAGAAAACACTTAGGCCGTTAATTCGGCCCATTGTTTATACCACTGGGATTTGGGGAGCTGTTTCTTTGCTGGCTACTCATGTAAACCATGAAAGAAAGAATGTTAGCGGCGCTGGTTTCACCTAGATCACTGAGGTCATTGAGATTATAGTTTACTAAGCAGGGCTTTCTTAGATTGGCCAGTCCAGGGTAACTGCAAAGAAAGTGAGTGACGGACTCATCCTCCTCTTTGTCTCTGCAGCTTCTGCAGGCGCATGACCTGCTTAAAACCTTTTTGAACATCGAATATAAGGTTTTTGCCGACTTTGATTCCAAAGCGAGATTTCTCCGTCGTCATCTTCTTGCTCTGTAGATAGAGCACGTCCGTATAAATGATGTTATAGATGGTGAGCATCGGTTTGGACTTCCGGGTCCTTTTCCAGGATCTGCCAGAGTGAAAATTTGTCCGGTGAGGCAAATCAGGTCATTAACGAAAAGTTGTACGCGTTCGCCAAGATATAGCAAACAGGACCCCAAGTGGTCTCATTGGAGCACCATATGCAAACTATTTATTATGTACGCATTCGTCTGACCAAATTTTGGAACTGAGTTAGTGAATGCTCTCTCTACCAAGTAATCTACAGCTGCTCTAAAAACCTCGGCGGATAAACGTGCAGGACCAGCTTTTTAGCTTGAATGTTGCTATGCTTAATTCGTTCTGATCGAATGGACAGACGTTTTGTCTGTCGTTGTCTATGAATGATACGTTCTGATAAGTCTATTTAAAATCTACAAATGTACTATATAGGTGAATTTCTACCAGACACTTTTCCAGCAACTATCGAAAAGTAACCATTTGATCGTTCTTAGACCGGTTCCTTCCACATTGACAGTCTCCACGTACGATGCATTCTGCCATTACATATTCACCCCTATCATGGAATCCGCCGGGGGGAATTGTTCACGGAAAAGAATATTTTGGTCGAATCCGAAATCTGGAAAAAAAAACCCTACCAATAGTATCTGTTAATATTATGTATATACCTACCTATATGACATAATAACTGTTCAATTTGCGGATTCGACGATACCAAAATATTTTTTTATTTTTTTCCCCCGGGCTGATCCCATGATAGGGGTGAATATCTTTTTGAACTTTCTGAACTGTTAAACTTTATCGCTGTTTACAGACAGCGTTAAACTAATACTATTCGTATAGCTACTTTCTTGTTTACAACGAGGTATTCGGTAATCCAGACATGTTTGCTTTACGCAATATGATTTTCTTATATCAGGTTTCCATTTGACACCATGTGTAAAGTGGTGCAGTCAATTAGAACTTTCAATTGACGAGAAGAAAGACATAACCGAAACAAAGATTTTTTTTTCTGTTTTTGTAAAAAGGTTTATTTAGTTGTTTTTTCGAGCACTACCTATTTAGACATCAATTAAGTGTTGTACATTGGTTTGGCTTAAATGATTCAAATAAATAATTTCAGTTAAACAAATATGCTCCAGTTATAATTGACGGATACCTACATAATGCTTCTTCTATGACTTTTGACAAACATAAAACTAATAATAAAAAACAGTACATATTTCTTTTTCCTTATCAACTCAAATGTTTAAATAAAATTTTAGTATAAATTTGCAACAATACAAATAAATTTCTAACACATGAATATAAAGATATGTAATATTATATAATCGAGTCCCGTTACAATAATAATCTCAGTAAAATGCAATTTAAAGCTTAAAATACAAAATCAATATAGAGTAATAATTAATACTCAAAAAAATAGATAATATTCCGTGTAGTTGCAGATATGCGGTTTTTCATTTACCTACCAACTACTCTAACCGCATTCAAGAAACAAAGTGCGTCACGTAATATTTGATTAAATAAATATTAAATTAAACATAAAACAAAACACCGACATTACACCAATTTTGTTAAAGTGACTTAATTTCAGTTTTAAATTGTTTCAGCACGTGGATCTAGCAAGTGAATGGCTTTTATTAACGGTGGACTATTATTGATATTGATTCCCTTTTTGGACATATCTGTTAGGCGGTCCGTGATTAGTTTCTGGTCACGTCCTCTTTGCCACCTAGAAAAATAGTAAATATAGTTAATGTAAGGGTAATTTGTTTTTATTTTAGCAATAAAACGAATTGTTTAGTTTTGGCTAGAGTACTGCTTGAACATATTATGGAAGTACAAAGTGCACTGCTCTTGTTAAGTTCATACTTGATTTTTGTTGAATAGGCTCAAATGACAAATCAACGGTCAATATTGATGTCGTCTTCCCTGTTTTTAGTAAACAGCAACATTTTCATCATACGAAGATATAAGGCTTATTTTATCTTGTTTTAAGAGTTAAGACAACTCCCATTTGTTTATTTATTTATTTGTGTACCTCCTGTGATATACACAGCTTGGGCATTAAGTAAATTGAATTATGTAGTAAGAGTAACGACGGAAGTTATCAATGCGCATTCAATTTGAATGTGCGTAAATTGTTAGGAGAAAAAAAGAAGAAGAAACTGATCACGAAAGAATCTCTGTATTTCATAGTACGTGTACGGTTTCAAGTAGGCTCAAAGATTCATCCCTATTACGGATGAACTTTTCAAGCAATTATTGTGGTTGATGTAACCCCGAAAAACGACAATTACATCTTAAAACTTTTTCCAATGTGACACCGAGAGTACAACTGTCCTGAGAAAGCTTAAAACTTGGCATTAACAATTTTAAGTCCCTTCCATTCGTCCCAAAAATAACAACTGACACAAACGAATGATTGTGAGAAAATAGGGTGCCTAGCCTATACGGACCTCTTTTGCGTCAATTATTTATTTGTGTAGTTTTATACTTTTAACGATTCTGAATTCTTTCCAGTAGTTCGGACATATTTTTTGAGGTAACGGCACACATATGAGAGGTATAGTAATGTTTATAATAAATGAACGGCATTATACATAATATTGTATTCGAGATTGGAGAGTGCACCATTTGAGGAAACATCGATGCTTAGCACTGTTATTGGTGAATTCGTGTATACACTATAATTAAAAAAACCACTCACATATTTATATTTGTTAGGCGCAAAAACGCAAACTGGAAACCCGATAGGATATAGTACATAAACCTGTAAAAAGACGACACACAATTGTGTGTTCGACAGCGCTGAGCTCTTTTGCGTGAAGATCTTGGTTGGTATGCTGACAAAACCCAATTGGCGCAAGAATTGAGACAGACATCGTTTTTTTGGGTGCGTACGATTGAAGGGCATTGTGTAGATTATCGAAAAATGTTGTTCAGCAATGGGACTAATCTTTACCATGTAAACCAGCAGAATGTTCGTATATGAGGGAAAGAGTATAATACCACTTCAACGGCAACCATCGATTAACAAGCAGCGAGTTTCAAGTCGAAAATCCATTCCACATCTCGCTGCTACCTCGAAGACATTACGAATTAATGTTCCCAATTTTTAGGCGCTAAGAACGTTCAAAAATATCAAAGGTTTTATGAACTTTTATGACTTTTCCTCATGTCTCTCTTAGCGTTCTCATTTTCTTAAGCCCAGCCGACTACTAATTATTTAATATAAGTGTTTTCCCATATATCGTTGTCCATGTCATAGGGGATGATATTTAAACAATTGCATTTGCAGAAATAATGAGAAGATAATATTGAAAGTGAACACCTTCTGGTCATTTATCGACAACTAGAACACTTTACAAAAATGTTGCACGTATTTCCCACAAATCGACAGAAAATAATTAGCAAGGCGATTGTTGGCACAGCCACACCCTATTAGCCATACAAGATATTTTTAGAAGACTTGTATGAACTTTATTGTCTGTAGACATGCAAACCATAAAATAAAATTATGATTTATCCACCGCCTCTGCCTACACATTTGAAAGAACTCCACAGAATGTATCTACGCGGAAACATGTCTTTGCACCCCTCGTTATATATAGGGTGTTGCTCATCATAATTTAAGTGGTTTGCTCTTCGATTCGCAATTGGAATAGAAATGCATTGCAAATCGAAATATAAATCGCATTTGCTTTTGTTATCTTGATGTTTCTGTTATTAAATTTTTACTAGGCCATACTAGATAATATCAGACACCCCGACGGAAAGTAATAACGAATATAGAACTGTAAACAAACTCACCATAAATGCGCACACGTATGCAACAATGGAATATACAGCGGCAATAGATCTGTATCACAGAGTGTCTCATAGCGTCTGAGGGCCAATTCAGCCCAACGATCAGCCGATGGATGTGGCACTGGTGACGTTGTACAAGCTGCCACCAATCTGCAGAGTATAAGCAAGACTGGCTTCGAACGATCCATAAAGATCTTATTTAGTAAACGGAATAGATTCTCGAGCAATGGAATGGCTGATTCATTGCGGCGTTCGTCTAGCAGCTGGCAAGCCTTTTTCAACTCAATATTCTGCAGAAAGTGTAAAAAGTGTGGCGAATCACGAAGAACAGCTTTCGATACGACATGATCCAAGAACACCTCAAAAGCCGCACTTCGTTCTGCTATCAAATCGGAAGAGAAATTCCCCATGAGTACTTTCTTGGGAAAGTACACCGTTGACATGGCGACAGGTTGAACTTTTCTTAAATTTGTGAATAAGGTCAAAAAGTCCGTATAACGTCGTTCAATGGTAGCTGGATTGGGATCAATTACCGACGAATCTTGGCGCACAGATAAGTCATACACCACGTAACGTTTTACGTTGAGGTTTTCATTTTGTGGTGGCATTATACGGGCATATGGTATTTCAAAGCGCAATACCGTGGTGCCATCGCTGGGAAGCATTCGTTGGGTTGTTGGCCTCTGCCATAAATCTGGAGGACAATTAATTATGTAAGAATTTAACTAGATTAGTTTAAAGTTTATTTACCTTTTTCTTTCGTTCGCTCTGATTCCTTGATGGCCAAGGATCCAGCTTCAATACCATCAGTGGATGGGCTATCCAGTTCATCCAAATCATCTGTGTTACCATTATCATGTCCAACACCAGTCGATGGCCGTCTTGCCATAGCAGCACGCACTTAAATTGGGAAGGTGACAATAAAATACAATACTAAACACACCTACTCTCCGTAAAGAATAAACTGGAAACTAAATTAATAAAGTACTTACTGTCTAGTTATTGTTTTATTACTGAACAAAAGAAGAGAACAAAGGTATTTTTGTTGTTGATGCAATTGATAAAAAATAAACCACGAAAATGAAAACCACAACCAAGAACCAACACCAATTAAAATTGAGTTCTGTGACTGTGACTGACAACTTGATGTAGGTTCCTCTCTTTTGGATTTCACTTTCTCCTTTTTTCGGAGAAGCACAATAAGTGCGTTCAGTCAGTACGTCTTTAAGTAGACGAACTGTTTGTAGGCCTGTTTTATTGGCAATCTATTTCAGTTCAACTGCAACAATTATAATAGAGTCTCGAAAGTGTCAAACAGTGTGTTAATTTTTTTTTTTCATCCATTTTCAATGGTTCGCTTATCCATTAAGTTCTCGATTCTCCGCCATCGACTCCAAATCATAAAGGGCAATCCCCATACGAATACAGGAGGCAGATCACGTAAAATGAAAACGATTGAACGACATCGTTTCGCCAATAGCAGTCTCTGTTTATTGCCACGGATATGATAGAGACAGCATGCGTGAAAACGTGATCTGACCCCAGGAAAGACTATGGACTTGATCTAACAGATGTCGTGGGATCCTGGTTGGAGATATATATTTTTTTTTTTATAATTCACTAGTGCTCAAGGGTTTTTTCCCTTATAATGATAATGCGTTTAACATGACCAAACCACCGAAGCATGGACCGCTCCGTCCGGAGAAGAAGCTGCTCGACATTGAGTTCCTCACGTATTCTGGTATTTCTCATGCGATCTCTACGAGTCACACCAGCAATATTATGGAGGAATCTCATTTTGGCAGCTTGTATTCGCGATCTTATTCTTTCGGTCATTACCCAAACCTCATGACCATAGGTATAAGAGTTGGAACAAACATTCAATTAAAGACTGACAGCTTAGCTTTAACACTAAGTTCAGTCCTCCTAATAACAGAATGACCAAGCTGTCTTAAAATTGATCCAGCCTGGCCAATCCTACAGGAAAACTCAGCATTGCTCCTTCCATTACTCGTGAATAAGACCCCGAGATACTTAAACTTTTCCACCTGTTGCAATGGGACTCCATTGACATGAAGAGTGCATTGAACAGGCGTTCTGGAGACGACCTACGTTTATTTTAAACTGTGTGTAGTTGTTGTAATTACTTGTTAAAATTCTACTTTACTTTACTTCACTGAGATAGATTGCCAATAAAACAGACCTCATAACGAACTTCTTTCCCTCGAAACTTCATTCGAGTTAAAGTTTTGAATTCGAGGAATTCTTGATTTGATCGAATCATTTTTATTAGGTATCGCTCCTGGAACGGCCTTCATCATTCAAATTGAATCAATGAATCTATTCAATATTTTACTGAACACTATCGTTTTTACTTCACTGAACATTCATGACAAACATCAAATCTATTTCGCCCACATTTTGTTTTGACATTCGCTTATCAGTTTGCTGCAACGTAAATCTCGAAAATCAGCTGGTCGACTCAGAAAGAAGAACCGTGAAATACGTTTTGCGGAATTTACAAGAAGTACAAGTGCAGTCGAATTTTTCCGTGAAAATGATGCAACGAATTGCAATATTGCCCAAAAGCCTGGCTGCCCCTAAAGCGGCAAAATGCTTGAACAGTTTTGCTACAGTAAAACGAAATGGCAATCGTCTAGCTTCGACTATATCGAAAGGTAATTCAATTTGAGGTTAAATTAAGAGGATACCAATAAAATTTCACAACAATTTGCTAGAATCCAATAAGAAGAATGAAAAAGACGATAGACCCTTCATTCAAATGGAAGTTCCTGAAAGAAGACCACTTTACTTGGATGCCCAGGCTACAACTCCAATGGTTCGTAAAATGCTTAATAAAACTTGTCCATCTTCTAATAATGCATATTAAAGGATCCTCGCGTGTTGGACGCTATGCTACCCTTTATGACCCACCAGTACGGGAATCCACATTCTCGTAATCACTTCTACGGTTGGGAATCTGAGAAGGCTGTAGAAATAGCCCGCGAACAAGTTGCTAATTTAATTGGAGCCGATCCGAAAGAGATTATTTTTACATCTGGTGCCACTGAATCGAATAATATCGCCCTAAAAGGTGTTGCAAGGTAAGTGGCACAGTTATAGTAGATCTAAAGTCAAGTTAATATTTTTTTTAAATCGAAAGATTCTACGGCGAGAAGAAAAACCACATCATCACAACACAAACTGAGCATAAGTGCGTCTTGGATTCATGCCGTGCTCTGGAAGCAGAGGGATTTAGAGTCACCTACTTGCCAGTTCAAACAAATGGTCTAATCGATCTCAAAGATCTTGAAAAGGCAATCACACCACAGACGTCCCTAGTGTCTGTAATGACCGTACACAACGAAATTGGTAAGAAATATTCACAAACTGTCTGAGCCGACTGACTGAGTAATCAAATTTAGGTGTTCGTCAACCCATTTCCGAAATAAGTGCTATTTGTCTAGCAAACAAAGTATTATTCCACACGGATGCCGCACAGGCAGTTGGCAAGATTCCCATTGACGTGCGCAAGCAAAACATTAACTTAATGTCTATCTCGGGTCACAAACTGTACGGACCAAAGGGGGTGGGCGCTTTGTTTGTTGGTAGAAAACCCCGTGTGCGTCTTGTACCCATCCAAAGTGGAGGCGGACAAGAGCGTGGTCTTCGTAGCGGAACTGTCCCATCACCACTAGCCGTCGGATTGGGATCAGCGTGTGCTATAGCCCAGACAGAAATGGCATATGACAAGAAATGGATAGATTTCTTGTCGAAGCGGTTGCTTGATAAGATTATGGCCGGACTACCGCATGTCATTCGTAATGGCGATCCTGAACAGACCTATCCTGGATGCTTAAATCTCTCCTTTGCCTATGTGGAGGGTGAGTCGCTGCTGATGGCACTCAAGGATGTAGCGCTGTCGAGTGGATCGGCGTGTACGTCGGCTTCATTGGAGCCGTCTTACGTACTGCGTGCTATCGGAACTGATGATGACTTGGCGCATAGCTCGATTAGGTAAGGAAATTGATTTGTTTTTGCTCTCCAAATCTATTCTATTTTATTTGTTGAGATTACCGGATTGTTGTTTAGACATTTTATAAGTGGCAGTGTAGAAGGTGGCATTTTCCCCCATTAAAGAGTCAGTGAACTGCACTGAAATGAAGATAAGCGTAAGTAAGCAGTCACAGTTGTTGGAACACTTTGTGAGTCATATAAATGGCTGTGGTATGAACAAGTGTGAGTCTTGCTTACGTAGATGCAGATTAAAAATTCCGTTCGCTGTATGTATTACTATTGACTAGTTAGGATTATTATTTTAGCCCGTATATGGGCCACAGGTTTTACGTTGTCAACATTAATTTCTGTATTCATTGAAAAATGATACTACTGGCAGAGGTTTTACTAGAAAACATTCATGCAGTTCACTTCTTACCTCGATCACTGAGAAAGGAGTTTCCTTAAAAGGTCTTTCTTAAATTAGCTAGGGCAGCTGTAGAAAAGGTGGACAATGGACTCGTCCGGCTCTTCATCTCTAACGCATTTGCAGAAGTCTTTGTATAAGAGTCCAAGCTTTTGCGGGTGCCTTAATGAGATGCTGAATCTTTTAAGTCGCAGGAGTTGCTTTGATCTTTTTCGAGAGTTGGCAACTAGCAGTATCGCAGTAATGAACTCAGCAGTATGAGAATAGTGTCGTCTGTCCGATCCGCTACCAAAAGTAATAGGTTTAAAGAATCCACCAACCGTTTTGTAGCTCTCCCAAATATTTATGCAGCTACTCTCGTTATTTCACAGATTTGGCATTGGTCGCTTTACAACAATCGAGGAGATTGACTATACGGCCGAAAAGTGCATAGCACAAGTTACTAAATTACGTGATATGTCGCCGCTCTGGGAAATGGTACAAGAAGGCGTTGACATCAAGACCATCCAATGGGCTCAGCACTAAGAAGCCTCACTTATATATTATATACTGCTGATCACCCTTTAACACCACATACACTCAATAAGGCTTCTAGGCGGATTGGACAACAAGAAATCATAACATGCAGCGAGTGGCTTCGAATACAGGAAAATTATATTATATTTCTACTTTTACCTTATTCCACCGCCGAGACATTACTAAATATGTATTAGCATGTAGATTGTTATTTAAGTTACCTCAAGACAAAGGAAAATCAATAAAAATTTAAACAAAATCAAATAATTTAGTCACCTTCAATTGGTTTCCTTTATTTTTGGTGTCATGTGAAACTGAAACAACATTAGAGGTGGATGTGCCCAGCTCACAAGAGAGGACGGAGATAATCTAAAAGCAAAATAAATAAACAAACATTCTCCTCCCACAAAGCAGGAGCTGATGGGTGAAAACTAAAACTAGCAAATGCAAGTGCCGTCATCTTCGGGTGGATCATCGGCGTTGTCAATTTTAAATCCATGCTGTTCGAGGGCCTGCAGTTCCATTTTGGAGCGGTTCGCCTCTACGAGAATGTTCGATATGTCACGGAACATTTCTTCTACACCTTCGCCCGTCTTACAGGACGTCTTGTATGTGGCACTTATGAGACTGTGGCATTGTTCACAAAACGCCTCCATTTCGGCGTCGCTTACTTGTGGCTCTCGACCTTCTAGATCGGATTTATTGCCACATATAAAGATTTTTGCATTTTCCGCATAGGTAACAATATCCAGCAGATGCTGCGACATCGAATGAAACGAGGATGCGTTGTCTAAAGCAAACACTAGGATAGCACCTTCGGCGAATTTATAGTAACTGGATGTGACTGAAGCGACGCGTTCCATTCCGCCAGTATCCCACAGCTGAAGCTAATTTGGAGAGGGAGCAATTTATATGGATTCCTCGTATGTCGAATGCACCTGCTTTTTGTACTCACTTTGATGGTTTTATCTTGAACGGTGTATTCCTTGTCTATGTGATCCAGACCAAGTGTGGATTTTCGATCTGTCTCTGTGATGAAGCTGTTGTTGGTAAAACGGCGAAACAAGGAGCTTTTGCCGACACCATATTCACCACAAAGAATGACTTTTTGTTCGGGAATTCGAACCTTGGCCATATTTAATCGTATCGGAGAAACAATGTTGTTGTGATTGCTTTTCGGATAATTAGATGATTGTTACCTTTATCTACTAATTTGTTTAGTTTTGCTGGCACCGATGAGGCATAAAAAAGCAGACGATAGGTCATAGAACGCTACAGACTGTGTAGAAAATTTTGCAAAACACTGCGAATGACAAACGAAAAACCAAAAGGAATAACAAAGAAAAATAACGGAACGTCAAATAAGAGTCAGCTGTGATGTGGTGCTAGAAAACGGCAAGCAAGAACTGTTTGTTTTGTAGAAAAAAGTGCAGTAGATAGATTTGTATTGTTTAAAGTTGATTGTGAACGTAGATTACAAGTTAAATGACATTTTTAATTATAACAAAACGAATTGCCTGTAGACGCAGAGGATTATAAGTTAAGTAAACTCATATGAACAATATGGTCCAACGAAACCTAGGCAAATGATTCTGTTGTTCGAACCATACCATGCCATACATATTAAGGTTAATGTCTATTGGTAGGTAAGTATTATGCAAAGAGAACTTAAAAAAAATGTAAACCAAATGTATAGTATAGTCTCCTCATTCATTATCTTGCACTTTTATTCATGTTTTATGGCTATGTGTTCCAAAAATACTGGAATGCTTCAGATATGATGCCCGACAGCATACCCTGACAGTATACTTTGAGATTTAGAGGTCTTTCTTCTCTATTCTCGTTTTTTGGAAACTATATTTTTGACGAATTTTACATGTTTCCGATAATGATGCTAAATTACTTCAACATACAAAAAGTCAACAAACGCCTTTGGTTTTAAAATAAGTTTTAATTCTTAATTAAAATTTGCTAAACAATATGCCACAGTAAAATAAATGCCTTAATCAATAAATAAAACCATAAGCCTAGGTATGCAATTTTTACATACTCCTACTAATGTGTTAAGTAATGAGCAAATTGGATCTTAAAAGGAATGATTTACCTGCCTCAATAAGCAATAACAAAATAAATAAAACAAAACCATATCTAATCAACTGAATTAACTAGAAAATGAAAAATACAGACTAGCAATGACAACGATTGCGAATACTCCACCCACACCGTAGAGAACAGCCTTTTCTCTCAACGCTCGCATCATCATCGAATTCAGCAACCTTGACGATCTGCCCAGGTCCGCATTTGTTTCACGTAATCTCGACCTGGCACTGTGCAAAGTTTCACGCTGATGATGCAAATCTTGAAGGACTTGTGCACCTATCTGTTCAGTCTCGACAGCTACACGATAGCCCTCGACCAGTCGATTACCAGTCCGTTCAATGCGTTCCGAGTTATCCAGAAGCCGTTGCTTCTGGTCATCTCGAATGGATATGTCATCGAAATCATCGGTAATCTCAAGTGAAGAGTGATTTCGTGCACCTTGGTCTTTAAAGTTTTTGTATTCGCCTTGCAAGCGTTTCAGTTCCACTTGATAGCAATTTAATTTGCTAGTGAACCCTGGTCGAACAGATGGATTCAGATCTCGTATTTCCAGGCCAATTTGCTCCAACTGAAATTAGTAATTAGTGTTAGTAAGGGTTTCGGCAAAGCTACAATGGGTTTATTACCAATTCAGCTGCTTCTGTTAGACTTCCATCGATTTTTGCGCAAAGTTCTCTTCGTTCGGCTGAAAAAAAAAGAGATATCGTTGCTATTTTTGTATACTAGGCAAATTTTTTCAACTAACCTCCACTGAAGACGTTTAGTCGGCCAATTAGTGCTGTTATTTCTGCAATTAATGCAGCATATTGTTGCTCGTAGTGATCGATTAAAGTCATCTTGCATAAATTATTATCACTGATGCAAGAATTTTTCGATTTTGTTTTCTTTTTGATTTGTTTGATTTGACATTTGTAATTGGTGATTAAAATGATTTTCGTAGGTAATGTAGTGCTGCGAAGGTCGGTTTCCGCTTAAGGGTTTGTTATCATACCTGCTCACATCGCACTGAAAACTGAGCCTTCGTCAAAAAGTTTGTGGAAACTCTTTGATCATTTACACCGAACAAACTAGGTTTTGATTGTGGCTATGAAAATAGACTCTTCTATTTTATTATTTTTTTTAAACATAAACAACGATCAAAAATTTTCATTAAAAGTTTTACTATAATACGTCACACACGCATTGTCCAAGAATTTCCTTTCTCGTATTATAAGACAGTTCGAGTGAATTTTAATTTTCTATACAAAAATACCGCCGAGCAAACGACGACTTTCATGGGAAAGCCATTGTGTGTCCAGTCCATGCCCATGCACTTATAGGACAACAATTCGAACAATGCTTTATTACAATTTACGCCGACTTTTTGAAAGTCGACTAAATGCACCAAGCGACAAAGAAAAGAAACCCTTAAGTCTAGCATATCACTGCGCAATTTTCGGTGTGGATCGAATTAATTATTTCTTTAAAAATTGTTCTCCAATGCTGAAAGTAATTCACACAGTGCATAGCATACTGCATAATGTTCACAAGGAATGTTGCGTAATCGTCCTATATGCAATCGCATAAGTTTCCTCAATGTATTCACATTTTGCATCTCACACCTAATGTTTTGTTATGCTTTTGCTCGCGAACTTATCATTTTTGATGGAATAGTTCAATTTAAATTTTTAAGTTTCCTATAATGAAGGACTTAGGGACCATTCACATGAGAGCGACCAATTTACCTACGAATAAACGAATATTCGCGAGTTTTTACAGTCCGTTCACATGAACATGGCAGTTGGTCGCGGCAGTTCGCGAGAATTCGAAATTGCATTATTTAAACTGTTTATAAACTTGTTTTCTTAATACATTTCGATGGAATAATTAATTATCCTCCTATTAGAATAATAAAATGTGCAATTTTCTGTTTATAAATGCATAAAAAGTGGTTTATTCGCATTTCATCAATTTGTTCGTTCGCTCTCATGTGAATGGTCCTTTACACCTATAAGGCCATGCAAACTTTCAAATTGATTGATTTACGAACTGATACAGTATTACCAAACAAATAAAACGTTTCTAAAAAAATAAAGAAATCTTGATCATTGATTTCCACCACTAAACAATTTAAATTAATGATTGTAACGGCAGCGTATAAACGCATTCCGCCGTTGCTATAATTTTGCCATCCAAATGACGTATCAGTTCTGTGATATGAAGAAGTTATGTGTTGAATGTTTTTAGTTCTGCCCGTAATTTATTGTCCCCAAATCGAGTGTTTTTATGGTCGTCACTGTTCCGTGTAGCGTTCGTCTGTCATCTGATATAGCTAAGACTTGAACCGTGGAGAATTCAGAAGCGACTATAATATTACGAATGCATAAGAACAAAACAAAAAGATAAATATATGGTTCCTCCCAATAGCGGCTACATCGGATGATGGATGTTGGAGCTTTTGGATAGGTACATAGGGTGATGTTGCGGAATTTTTTTTTTTGGTAGCAGCAACAGCGAACACCACATTTGAAAAAGGTTCGTTGACGTGGCAACAAGCCACAGTGGTGCAGTGCAGTTTTTTTTTATTATAAAGTCCTGTGCAAGGCAGTGGCAAATTTGCTAAGTTTTTTTTTTGTATTATCGTTATGGTGAGTGATTTAGATTTTTTTTCGGTTTATTTTCGTAGAAAGACCCTTACGCATTTTTTTTTGTACAGTGCATTTGGGCGGCCACAGACTGTCACCAAATTTTGAAGTCGTGGTCGCCAAACTTTTAATAAAGAAAAGTCTTCAACTAAACATAAATAAGACACAACGCACAGACATGCAGTTGCACCCCATTAGTTGCGAAAATCCATTTGGAAACTTTTTAACTCCCTGCTCCCCGAACGATCCAGCGAAGCCCAATGCTATATACCTGCTATATACATTGTCGCTAATATTTAATGTTCCAGCACGGGATATGATAAGAATATAGTATGTACATGCACAACACTATAGCCACCTAAAAACCAAAAAAAAAAAAAAAAAAGAATTTTTAATTCCAAATCGGCTCAAAGAGTTATAAATTGCGCGCGCCTAAGAATATGCCACAAGAGGCCGGCATGCAATTTAATTTCGTCATTTAACTTTTCTTGTTATATATTTTTCTGGCGTGACATTTTGTTCCTTTTTTTTTATTCCTTTTGTGTTATCTATATATATGTGTATTATTACTTATTGCTTTTGAATTATTTATATTTATTAATGTGATATGCTTAGTTTTCGTTTCTGTCGGGTCCTTACTTCGCGTTATTTATATGTACTTTTGTTACATAATTAGTTATTTGTTACGTATACCTAAACTGAGCTCTGTATAGGTAGGAATCGCGAGCTAGATCGCAGGTGGATTTTTTTTGTTGTTCTATGCCACCAAATAAGAATATGAAAACCAGGCATAATGCTAGTTTTTTTTTAGTGTAGGTAGTTGTAAAATAGAATTTGCTCTTTCAGAATTAGATTAAGATTTCATAATTAAAAATAAATTGTAAGTCACGCCTTATGAAGAAAGTGGTTTGTTTTATTTGAACACATAAGCGTTGGATGGCGTGTTAGTCAGCATATTTCAGGGGGTGCAAAGGGTGTACTAATGTTCATCCGTCGGTGAAATGGATTGACCTGCCGACAACGTCCATTTTGGGGAAATCCAAATATATGGCCACCGGATTTCCAGGTGGGGAGGGAAATGGCCAGCGCTGAATTCCAGCAACAGCGCCCCCTCGATGTGGTGAAATTCCGTCCGCTTTGGTGAAGGTAAGATATATGTACCTTGTCTTGGCATGATCTGTGTTTTTGTGGTAGGTTAGGTCGAGTTGTGGGGACAAGAACCACCCCATTCCGGCGAGCAGAGCCGTGCTACGCAAGCATGCCACGCTCCTCGCACTCGGCACTCTTTCCCTTTCTTTTCCAATCCCATCCTAAAGTCCCGTCCACATCCTTGCTTCCTGTCATTTTTCTACTCCTAGCTCCCTCTATTCATCCCATATAGGCCTATTACAAATGGCGCCCAACGTTCGTTTGTCCTAGTTCTCTGTCCTTAATGTCGTATTCGTCCACAATTGTTCTTACTGTCAACATCGAAAACTCGTAAGTCTTCAGTTGGAAAGTTCCTAAACATACCATACTCGAATTGCGACGAGAACGTTCGATGTTGACAGTGACAACAATTGGCACTTTGTCAGTCCTAGTTTTCTTCTTCTATCCACCTTTTCAATGTATAATCAATTTTACTTTCCTATCTTAACATTTCAACTTTCATCTTCACTTGTATTGTCTTAATCTTACCAGATGTAGTGGCCGTGTTTTATGAGTGTCGTCATAACATGTTGCATGAGTCTGTCCCCTAAGTGGTGTTTAGTTTAGTTTAGTTTTAGTTTGCAGTGTTGCGCTTTAGTTAAGTTTAGTTTTAAGCTTCTACTTTATGTTTGTGGCTCTAAACGTTCCAAGTCTTCCAGCAAAGCCCATGGAGGCAGACTGGAATTGCGGGAATGGGAGGAAAAGCAAGTTTGTGTGTCCTTGTCATTTTTAGTTAACCCATTTCGCCACATCGAGGTATTCAAAACAAAACATCGTCCGTCCGCAGTCCATAGTTTTCCAGGAGATTGTTAGCGGGTCAAACCATCGTTTGACAAACCAACAAAAAAATAATAATATGAAAGAAAAACCCGGATGCAGTCACCCAGAGCACCCCTGCACCAATGATAATTTAAGAAAACACATCGTTTAGTTTATTTATTATTTATTTACGTATATATATTTTCTTATTGTCCATACACAAACACAAAACATTCACAAAACTATATATTTGTATTATCACACACATAAACATACATAAGCACTGATCACTAATCACGAGCACAACATATAATTCTATAAAATGTCAACACACATAACCGTAACATCACCTTGTTGCTCCCCTACAGGTTCCGATAGTCTGTTGCTTGAAGACCGTGTTGCGTGGAACCAATCTGCCACTTATTTATCGAGCAATAACACTTCAGATAATGAATCTTGGTCCAGTAACGAAATGGAGTTAGTTAATGAATTTCCCAATATTCCTTCTGATGTGAAAGCATATGTCAACCTCGCTGTGGCCAATGCATTCACATCATACGCTGCATCTCTTAGGGAAAACATATCAAAAGATATCAAAGATGCAGCGAAAGAAAGTTTTCGCGAGTTCATGAGGGAAATAGAGTTGATTAGCGAAACAGCTCACGCAAAGAATTCTCCACCACAGGCATCGTCACGCTCGACTGAGAGCTCAACGAAAACCCCTCCACCTGCCAACATTCCCACACAACCACCTGTAGAGATGTGCAAAAGTAGCGGACATTCAGTAATCCACTTAGATAGTCCCGCATGCGCAGAGATCTTGGCAAACACTTTTGAGGAGACTTCAGGCGATTTGATAAACCAGCCCCAGCTGATTAATGTTGCTGGTCATAGGCAAGCTTACATAAGTAAGAACCAAGGTAGACGTCACTTGGTAGAAGTCCAAGAAAGTTTGTTGGTTGTCTTTCAATCGGCATTTCTGACATCATTCCGTGCAAAGACAACGCGACAAGTAGGAACTGATTCCCTCGGCAACTACTTGCACAAATTCCGCTTTGCATACAAGTCGAAGCGAAGCAGTCTGTTCGACATAAATGGAACAGTAGGGATCCCTAAATGGATGAGCGAGATGAAAGTTCGTTCCTTCCACTGAATGCTAGACTTATAATATTTCTATTTACGTTAAAATTTTTTTGATTATAGCCGCAGACGATAGCGAATGATATTTGTTATGCTATCCATTAGCATAGTTTCAATTAAGTTCGTTGTTTGTCTCGTAGGTTATCATAATAATACGTGACTACGTATACATTATTTTTGGATTATCTATTTAGTTACTAGTTTAAGTATATTTAGTTATATTTATATCTTAGTATAGTTTATCTTATGTATTATGTAGTTACCCGTATTTAGTTATTATATTATGCATTGTCGGCGCATAATTTAAAATATCTTCTTATGTGATAATTATGTTTTCTGTCTGCTATCTATTTATTGAGTACCTACTCCGTTTCATTTACCGAATGTTATTTATATTGTTACATGTATTCATTTACTTTATAGTTGCTTAGTTAATTTAGTTATATTCAAATTATTTTAGTCATCTATTTATTTCGATTATTTATTCGCTTGTTTTCAAATCTGTTTATTTATTCAGTCGTTACATGTATGTAATTACTTATTTTGGTACTGGTGTGTTAGGTAGTTTGTTATTTATTATCATCTGTTATTTATTTATTGCATTATGCTATATATTGTGAGCGTATCATCCATTCATCCACTGGAGTGCTACAATTATCGCTATGTACCTGTAACCAAACCATTAGATAATTCTTTAGTTGTATATTATAGTTTAGTTATTTATTTATTTATACATAGATTATTTATTTATTTATTTATATAAGTGTTCGTTATGTATTTATTTATCTAATTGTTATTTATTTATTTATTTACCTATTTATTTCACTTAAAAATATGTAGGTACCTATTAATGATAATGTACACCTGTTGATTTGATATTCCACTAAAACCTGATTGTAGTTTTGATTGATCGCCGCTGCGACCGCATAGTTGATGTCCGTGGTGCCTTGTTGTTTACAGACTGATTGCCAGAAATACCGCAGGCGCCGATTCCGGCGATAAAGAATCTGTAAACCCATGAACATTTAGTGTCTGCTGTAGTTTTAGATTACTTACCTCATTCTTTTGATTCCGATGTTGGAATTATAAATTCAAGCAACGTACTAGGTTGCAAAACAAAAATCTGAATATTTCCCAATGTTATTTGTACAACTGTCATTTCTATGCTAGTAATATTCACAATCATATTCGGAGAAAGCTCCAGTCACAATTTATACTTCGATTTAGATCCGTTTGAATGAACATAAATGCTAAAGAGTAGGGGTTTGTTCCAAAAGTCTTCCCATAACAATAAACATATTTTATTTAACCGTACCTGAAAGTCGCCCGGCTAGCTCAGTCGGTAGAGCATGAGACTCTTAATCTCAGGGTTCTAGGGTTCTTCCCCACGTTTTTTGAAGAAAAATCCTCAGCCTATTAAAATGTCGATTAAATATAAAAGCAAAATATTGGCTTATTAAGACCTGGATAATGAACGCTGCCGATTCCTCCGTCCATGTCGTCAGTGGACATCCGCCAAGTTCGGAGTTTTGTAACGGCAGCGTATAAACGCATTCCGCCGTTGCTATAATTTTGCCATCCAAATGACGTATCAGTTCTGTGATATGAAGAAGTTATGTGTTGAATGTTTTTAGTTCTGCCCGTAATTTATTGTCCCCAAATCGAGTGTTTTTATGGTCGTCACTGTTCCGTGTAGCGTTCGTCTGTCATCTGATATAGCTAAGACTTGAACCGTGGAGAATTCAGAAGCGACTATAATATTACGAATGCATAAGAACAAAACAAAAAGATAAATATATGGTTCCTCCCAATAGCGGCTACATCGGATGATGGATGTTGGAGCTTTTGGATAGGTACATAGGGTGATGTTGCGGAATTTTTTTTTTGGTAGCAGCAACAGCGAACACCACATTTGAAAAAGGTTCGTTGACGTGGCAACAAGCCACAGTGGTGCAGTGCAGTTTTTTTTTATTATAAAGTCCTGTGCAAGGCAGTGGCAAATTTGCTAAGTTTTTTTTTTGTATTATCGTTATGGTGAGTGATTTAGATTTTTTTTCGGTTTATTTTCGTAGAAAGACCCTTACGCATTTTTTTTTTGTACAGTGCATTTGGGCGGCCACAGACTGTCACCAAATTTTGAAGTCGTGGTCGCCAAACTTTTAATAAAGAAAAGTCTTCAACTAAACATAAATAAGACACAACGCACAGACATGCAGTTGCACCCCATTAGTTGCGAAAATCCATTTGGAAACTTTTTAACTCCCTGCTCCCCGAACGATCCAGCGAAGCCCAATGCTATATACCTGCTATATACATTGTCGCTAATATTTAATGTTCCAGCACGGGATATGATAAGAATATAGTATGTACATGCACAACACTATAGCCACCTAAAAACCAAAAAAAAAAAAAAAAAAGAATTTTTAATTCCAAATCGGCTCAAAGAGTTATAAATTGCGCGCGCCTAAGAATATGCCACAAGAGGCCGGCATGCAATTTAATTTCGTCATTTAACTTTTCTTGTTATATATTTTTCTGGCGTGACATTTTGTTCCTTTTTTTTTATTCCTTTTGTGTTATCTATATATATGTGTATTATTACTTATTGCTTTTGAATTATTTATATTTATTAATGTGATATGCTTAGTTTTCGTTTCTGTCGGGTCCTTACTTCGCGTTATTTATATGTACTTTTGTTACATAATTAGTTATTTGTTACGTATACCTAAACTGAGCTCTGTATAGGTAGGAATCGCGAGCTAGATCGCAGGTGGATTTTTTTTGTTGTTCTATGCCACCAAATAAGAATATGAAAACCAGGCATAATGCTAGTTTTTTTTTAGTGTAGGTAGTTGTAAAATAGAATTTGCTCTTTCAGAATTAGATTAAGATTTCATAATTAAAAATAAATTGTAAGTCACGCCTTATGAAGAAAGTGGTTTGTTTTATTTGAACACATAAGCGTTGGATGGCGTGTTAGTCAGCATATTTCAGGGGGTGCAAAGGGTGTACTAATGTTCATCCGTCGGTGAAATGGATTGACCTGCCGACAACGTCCATTTTGGGGAAATCCAAATATATGGCCACCGGATTTCCAGGTGGGGAGGGAAATGGCCAGCGCTGAATTCCAGCAACAGCGCCCCCTCGATGTGGTGAAATTCCGTCCGCTTTGGTGAAGGTAAGATATATGTACCTTGTCTTGGCATGATCTGTGTTTTTGTGGTAGGTTAGGTCGAGTTGTGGGGACAAGAACCACCCCATTCCGGCGAGCAGAGCCGTGCTACGCAAGCATGCCACGCTCCTCGCACTCGGCACTCTTTCCCTTTCTTTTCCAATCCCATCCTAAAGTCCCGTCCACATCCTTGCTTCCTGTCATTTTTCTACTCCTAGCTCCCTCTATTCATCCCATATAGGCCTATTACATGATACCTATATTATATGTACATTCATTTGGGTAAACGTATAATTCATGATACAACAAGACAAGATATTGCATTGCGCATGTCGTTCATTCTTGCTGTTCATCGGTATTCATCTGTCAACCGATTATGAATTATGGCACATGATATAAAGGCGTATTTTTTTGAGAATCTATAGCTAGCTCATTTTTACTTTTACATGCAAAACTTGTATACTCACTTTTGGTTTTGTTATACTCACTTTTGGCTTTACATGCAAAATTGTTATACTCACTTTTGGTTTTGTTATACTCACTTCCCAAAAAAAAGGCCAATTACAAGACTATTGGCGCGAAAGAACAATTTTGCGATTTGCAATGAAAAACAAAAAGAAACATTAGAAACACCTCCATAACTTTCCTAAGATAAAAAATGTTTTAAGAGAAAGAATATTTATCTATAAATGATAAGACCCAATTAATTGCATATTGTGAAAGATGACTTCATAAATATGTATTATTGAATATGAAATGGCTATGTAAACTGGCACTATAAATGCAGTTGCATGAAACTATATGAACAACTTAATTAATTTAACTGCAATATCTATATTAAAAACCGAGTTAAAACACTCTTCTTCCGCTCGAATGTACTTTTGGATTCGCTTCCTCAATCGCCTAATAGTGGACGAAGAAACACAAGAAAACGAAAATATAATAAATAATTAACTAAATTACTTGTTTTTTAAACATTTTATTCACATTCGATTCAAAACACAAGTTTTGTCTTCAGTTTTTTTCATACGACGCGTCGAGCAGAGCAGAAAATAAGTAATTCTGCGACTTAATTCAGAGGAACAATCAAAAAAAGACACATATACGGACGATATACCTATTCCATTTCATTAAAATATTTAGGAACAACACAACTCGTTCCATATAAAACCCATGTAAATGCCAAATGTCAAAATGTTAATTGGGCTCTGCTGACGTAGATGCGTAGAACAAATCGAAAATAAAAACTTCATTGCGCTATCTTGTCTTGTTGTATCATGGATATAATTGCACTGCACGAATCGAAGAGTACAAAAATATGTTTGGGCATATTGGCAATGTGAACGAGCCTTTAGCGCAAAAGAAAGCTGTCAACATTTGACATTTTGCTTTTCCGCAGCCATCTTTAACCCACCGAACTACCTTATCAACTTCCTTTCCAGTTTATTTCTTGAAGGTATGTGTACCTAATTTTTGTTTGCCCCGAAAAAATCTTAATGCATCTGTTAAATATGTTAAACAATCTATGCAAATTGTCCCCAAATATGAAATTTCAAATATCTAAATATATATTCACGTGAAACTTATACGGAATTTGTGTGCTCTTTTCAATTTATAGTTGCCGATAAAATGGTTCAGCGATTGACTCTCAGGAGACGTCTGTCTTATAATACAAAATCCAACAGGAGGCGAATGTAAGTAGATCTAATTAATTCTTTGTGCCAATAAGGATCGCAAATCCGTATTATCTTATTGAAAACAAGAGGAGTTTCAATTAAATGAATAAATTATAAATGTGTCGGTGGGTGCTCTCTTTCCGAGGTAAACTAGAATTGTTTTGACAGCTTAATGGGGGTTATGTTTTCGAACAAGATACCTCAATTTTATGAACTAAATGATTTAAATAAGTTTGTAATAGTAGTGAAAGTGATAAATTCCAATTGTTTTCAAGAGGTATCGGTTGCATGAAGGTGGATTGTAAAACAAATTTTTCTATTTCAGTGTCCGTACTCCAGGAGGACGTTTGGTTTACCAATATGTTAAGAAGAACAAGACCGTCCCAAAGTGTGGTCAATGCAAAGAGAAACTAAAGGGTATTCGGCCAACCCGCCCATGTGAACGTTCCAGGTTGTCGAAACGTCAAAAGACTGTCCGTCGCACATACGGTGGTGTTCTTTGTCATGGATGCTTACGGGAGCGTATCATTCGTGCCTTCCTTATTGAGGAACAAAAGATTGTCAAGGCCCTTAAGAGTCAGCGGGAATCTGCAAAGCCGGTGAAAATCGTGAAACCTGTTAAAGCTGTTGCTGCCCCACAAAAGAAGACCCACAAGTCTGCCTCAAAATCTAAGAAATAAGAAGTGTACATGATAAAAACTTAATGATACATTAAAAAATTTTTAATAGAACAGAAACCACGTGGAGTAAATGTTCTTATAATAGCTTTGCAAGCTTTGTCGATTTTCTTTAGAAGCGGGTGAGTAAAAGTTAAGATGCTGCATGTGGAGGCCGTGTTTACTATTGCTATAGTGCTGTGAAGCAAACTGCTGTAACCTATTGTAACCTATTTCGGTGGCTCTACAGTTCGGAGTGGACCTGGTTGAGGTCCCCTTCCACTTCTGCGCGCCAGGTGAGGAATCGAAGACTTTGAACCAGAGTGTTGGTGTACATCCCCCTTTACATGTCCCAGCCACCTTAGTCGACTGATGCGTACTTTTCTGACCAAGTCGATGTCGCTGTACAGCTCGTAGAGATTGCTGCTAAATCTCGCTGACCGAAATCACTCAAAGAATTTTGTGTTCGAAACACCCAAGAAGATCGTCATTTGCCTTTGCTAATGTCTATGCTTCTGTGCCACAGATTAGGGTTTTATAAGTGTTTCTTCATGTGACATTACTAGTCAGTTGCGCTGTGCTTAGGATAAAGAAACTGCGGGATGGCAAGTAACTCTTCGTTTGATTTCAACCTATTCTAACAGTGTTGTCCAATTATTGAAGCAGAGTGGCAAAAGAGTATGTGCTCGGGTTGATGAACCCGCAAAAAACTTTTCTAATGTAACAGCGAACCAGCGGCAAACTGGCTATTTGTGGCGGGAAATACGGATCCAGAGTCCAGAACGCACATTTCTCCAGCTCGGCAAAATTGTTGATACACTCTAATGCGAGTCAACATATTTATCACAGGAGCCAGGGCGACCGTCAGTAAGATTTACAATAGTTCGGCATGTTTTTATTTTTTTTTTTTTTTGTATAATTTCAGTGTCTTAGGTCCGTTTGCTTATACCATTCGATTAAACTTCAGTCTTCTGTAGGCTCTACGTATTTACTTCTTTATGTCATGCAGCTGGCTCATCAATGTAATTAACGCCAGTACAAGTACTTCACTCATTTTATTGTTTAACTGGGTTCTAGATAGCATCCACTTTTTGTCACTTTTTGTTGTTGACGCATCGAGCTAGTGATTTATGTGGTAAAGTAGGGATAGAGAGCGAGGATTCGTCAGCTTCGTAGATTTGGAGAAAGCATACGACCGAGTCCCTCAAGGTAAACTCTGGAGTGTATTACAGGAGTATGGAATTGACGGTTCTCTCTTGAGAGAAATTCAATCCCTTTACACAAACTGTAAAACCTGTGTTCGGGTAAACGGCGTTAAATCAATACCTTTCACCGTGGGCGTTGGACTTCGCCAGGGGTGCGTCTTGTCCCCTCTCCTTTTCATTACTTATATGGACTGGATGTTACAACGCAGTCTTGGCGAAGAACTTTTCGAATTGGGAGATCTGAGGATGTCATTTGCTCTTCACTGATGACTTGGTCATCCTTGGGTCCTCTCAAACTGAACTTCAACGCGCACTCGATCGGTTTGTAGCCGTTTGTGCTGAAGCTGAGATGAAAATAAACGTGAACAAATCTGAAGTGATGGTCGTCTCCAGAACGCCTGTTGAATGCATGTCAGTGGAGTCCCATTGAAAGAGGTGAAGAAGTTTAAGTATCTCGGGGTCTTATTTACGAGTGATGGAATGAGCAATGCTGAATTTTCCTGTAGGATTGGGCAGGCTGGGCCAACTTTGAGACAGCTTGGTCATTCTGTTATTAGAAGGACTCTTCTAAGTTGTCTGTCTTTAATTCGGTGTTTGTTCCAACTCTTACCTATGGTCATGAGGTTTGGGTAATGACCGAACGAATAAGATCGCGAATACAAGCTGCCGAAATGAGATTTCTCCGTAGTATTGCTGATGTAACCCGTAGAGATCGCATTAGAAACACCAAAATACGTAAGGAACTCAATGTCGAGCAGCTACTTCTCCGGACGGAGCGATCCATGCTTTGGTGGCTTGGTCGTGTTAAACGCATGTCCCCAACCAGTCATCCTGTCTTCTTCTTCTGATATTAGTTTAACATGTCTGTAGCATGCGCTTGTGCTCTTCTGGCGCCCTCTTTCTTCGTCTCTGGAACACCTATGCAGTCTCTAAAATCACATTCCTATGAGGATTGCTATACATAGCGCGGATCTCTTAAAAATATAATCACAATTTGAAACGGAATCTGATTACTATTCTGCGTTACAAATAAATAAATTCTCAATGGCTTAAAGGGTCTACATGTGTACTTATATATATTTTTTGTAGTAGACGCGTGCTATATGTTTTACTGATAATCTATTTCAGCCTTCATCTCCAATATTTTGTAGACTACAATTGATAATTTTATATGGAAAATTCGCTATTGTAAAAGAGTATGGTTATCTGTACACAGTTCGGGCGTTAAGGAAATTGGGATAGAGAAGACACGATGTATTGATGCAGTTGTTTTAAATGTCTGTAAATTGTGAGGAGCTACAGAGTTTCGTAAGGCGTTTTATGGCTTAGGAAGTTGTCTGTAAAGAAAAATATATGAGACTGCATTGTATGCATTTTAATCATTACTTAACAAATTTACCATTCATATCTGTTATTGGCTAGAGCCAATATCGCCCTGGTCCAATGTCGAGTCCAAACTCAGTTCACGTTCCATCAAGTGGACCCACTCCTCGTCACCAATACAGTCTGTGCCGTGGACAAAGTTGGGCTTCATTTGCATCACTACCTCTACCTGGTCCTCGTTCGAAGCAAATGACATGGAAAAGTCTTTGCACTGTTTGTAGAAATTCTTTAGCATTATGTCGTGCAGCATATGCTCATGCAGTTTGTACAAGAATATCGCTTTCTTTGAGATTCCTTCTAATTGCTCGCGCATTAGAGGTCTTTTGTAGATATCCTTGTTTAGTGCATCCTCATGTTGGAAGTAGCACTCGGGAATATTAAAGTATTTTGAGGCACATTGGTTGAAACCAATTGCAGTCTTTTCTTTCGATATTAGACAATGGGCGACATATATATCAAAGATAGCGGTTAATTCGACAGAATGTTGGTACTTCAGATTATCCGCTATTTTGTTGGAGAAATATACAATTTTTTTTGGCCGATGTGACTGCAAAATAATTTTTAGCTCTTTAAACAGTTTCCCCAATGAAATAAGATCAAAAATATAGACATTCTGTGATGTAGAAACTGCCAATAAGGAAGTTCGGTTATGACGACCAAATTGCGTCGGCTCCAAATGCAATCCAATGATGCTTTGGTGTTTTATGTCCGCAATTGCTTTGTGGTATTTCTGATCTGTTTGAAATATATATGTCGCCGTTGATACCAGCAATTGAATTTGATCGATCTCATTGCTGGTAATGTTGACTAGATCATCTTTCGGCACAGCTTTGATTTCCGTTCGTTCTTCTCCTGTACTGTTGATTGATCCTGCATTGTTTTGATTTGAACTTTTGCACCTTCTTATTGATTTAATTAGAGGTCTCGGCAGACACTGCGAGGATGTGTAAATGTATCCAGTGTTGAAATCTCGAACGTTCGACAGTTCAACCATTCGTCCATCGGGTGAAATGAGTTTCAGATCGCCGACAAGTATTTCGTCTTCTAGTTCTACAATAAGTGGCTCGCCAATTTCAAAGTCTGTGTCCATTGTATTTGAGTGTTACGATTTTTGTTTAAATTTCATAACACTGAAGACACTATTATCACAACCTATTAGTAACAGAAAAATTAGACTTGACGAGTAGCAACAATAAAGCGAAATTGAGAAAAATAAGATGTTACTGATAATAAGGCTGTTTACCGGTTGCTGGCTTTAGAAATGCGTGTTAGTGATTATACAGTTAATTTTATTTTGGGTTTTGGCCATTCTGTAGTCGGCGTCGCCTTGTATAATAATCACTTAAGCAGCAATTTTATCATGCTTTGGGAAAAAATCGGCTGCGAGGAAATATAACCTAATCGGAGATTCGTTTTGATTCGTTTATTTCTAAAGCTGTTGGTGTTAATTCGGATAAATCACTCGAATAGTCGAATATCAGGATCTGCTCATGAAATATAAACAAAAAATGTGTCATTTAATTAATAAGGAGAAAAATTATGTCTCTCTAATTTATCTTCCGCCATCTGTTGGCAATCGGATCTACAAGAGGTTACCTTTGTAGGTTCTCAAATATTAGGTAGGTGCCTAACTAAAGGCTTAACTACATTTAGCACACATAGTAAAGTACCTACTTGCACGAACATGTTTTTTTTTTATTTTCACACCATTTCAAATTTGTATTTTTCTCTCAACTTTTCACAAAGTGTGTTACTTAAAAGTTAGGTATACCTCTATGATAACTGTGCTAACCAAATAGCGTTTGTTAACTTATTTTTCACTTTGGTCACGAAACCATAGATTTGCGACACATCGTTCCAATTTTACTGTTTATTTGTCAATTCAGTTCATTTGTTTGAATTAATTAATCGTTTATTTGTTTTGTATACGTTTATTTTCAGTATTTTATAGATTGAAGTATTTTTTTTAATTTAACTGAATATGTGTGTTATCAACACAAACGTGTCACAGCCGCAGCAATGCATGCAGTTCTTTTCACACTGTCGTGTATTGTATTCATCTGCCAGTTGGAATTGGAAATGTGTCGACATAGTACATACATAGAAGATACAACCAACACACTATTTTGCGTTTATTATTATTATTAAATTGATTTTTATTATATAGCTACCTACAGTTTTTGAAAGAAAGTTGTTTTGTTTTTGACTGTTATGTCAAAGCTTGAACAAACAAAATTACAGATTATCCTTGGTAAAATTTGATTGAACGAACAGATTCTATGGTTATCGACTGGAATAACCGTTGATTAGAGTTAACCAAATATGAAAAACCGGCCATTCCTTTTTGATGCTCATGAAAATTAAAAAAAAATGTAATTTAAACTTTTCAATCTTGCCGCTGGCGCTAAAGCTCTCGTAGCTTTGGTTGTGCGCTGCTACTGCTACACATTAATTGTGAAACTTCAGTATGGAGCGATTAGCAAATGAAATATATTTAACAAAAACTCGCTTATTCAAAAATTAAAATTAAACATAAAAAAGTAAATTCAAAAAAATAAAAAATACTTCTCCGGACGGAGCGATCCATGCTTCGGTGGTTTGGTCATGTTAAGCACATGTCCCCGACCAGGATTCCAGGACGTGCTGTGAAATCAGGCAGGCGTCCTCTAGGTAGACCAAGGGTGAGATGTTTAGATAAAGTCCATAATCTCTCCTATACCCGTATGATGGGGATTGCCCTTGATGATTTGGAGTCGATGGCGGAGGATCGAGAGCAATGGAGTGTCCACTTGAGAAACCTACACCCGCGACCCACTTAATGGACAAGCGGACCATTGAAAACGAAATTCACAAATTATAAATTAGAGAACACATGAGCGCCACCTCTCGCGAACGTCTGACAAACATCCGAGAGTATGACTGTCATGAAAAAGCTTCTTAATTCAGCCTTTCGGACTCGGCATAAAATTGTAGGTCCCTTCCATTCGTCTGAAAAATAGAAACTCACACAAAACGAATGGTTGCGAGAGGCTAACCTTGGGTGTCTATCCGCCTGTTGCGCCGCCTTTTTATTTATTTATTTATTTAGCTAATCTAAAATACGGTTCAATTCCTAGCAAAGAAATTTAAGTAGGTAATGACATTTGAGGTCGGTCACCCTGCATCTTTTTCTCCACGTAAATCTTTCCAATCCATAAACATTTCACTTCGGTTTTACAGAAATTTAATTTCAATCGTATAGCTAATAGGGCCCATACACTACACATGCCTGCATGCACAAGCACAAAAATGAGCAAACACTTTTTCCCCATACACTACGCATGCAAACTGTACAATATTCAGTCGTGTGTTCACCGCTGAACAGAAAAATTTTAAAAAGTCAAGACGTCCGCTCCCTAGACTGAGCAAATGTAGCCCATACACCACACATGCTTGCATGCACAAATAAGAAAATATCAAAATTTTTTGATATTGCTCATGCCGCTTGCACAAGCACACAGTTCATACCATACACTGACAGTTTGCATGCGCAAGCACTGTTTGCGCATGCAGGCATGTGTAGTGTATGGGCCCTATTAGGGTTTTGAATACGTCAACAGAAAAATTTAAATTCAAAAATTAAAGTAATCAATTCAATTAAACCCGCCGGTTGAACGTTGAAGGTGAAGCCATACAAACTGAGCAACTCTCCACTTGTAATCTCTCCGTCGCGCATTCACCACAAATTGAATTAAAAATGGCCGACGTATTGTTGTTTCGTGACCGGGGTCGTCAAAGTTTTCTGTTTATTTTGTTATTCATGGTGTTTATTGTAAATTCAAAAAGTGGTAAGTGGTAAATTCACTATTTTTTCACAACAGAGAATGTAATAAACTACGTGAAATATGCTCTAAATTAGTGATAGCGTGAAAAAGAAATTTCAGTGGCAACATCTATAGTAGTGAATGTTCTTCTCTTTTTCTTATTCGAACATGTCTGTCTTTTTCTCGCAGATGTGTTTTTGAATGCAGTTTTATTTTGTTTTTTTTTTTTCTGTCGTTGAATTTTTGTTTTGCAAATCGATTAATTGATTCAGTGGGGAACTGTAATTATGTGGGATTTTATTTTAATTGGATTGCAGAAAGGAAATGTAATTAGAAATATAATTAATGTGTATTTAGATGGGAAATGAGTATTAAAAGTAACTAAAATGAAGGGGTAAATATCTGATTTCCAATTCTAATTGGGAACATAATATCTACACATTCTCATACACATAATAACAACAAATCTCTGTTTTTAATGCTAAACATTTTAAAATCATTTAAGTGAAGTGAAGTGAAGTCCAAATTGTGCAGTCTGCAAAGAACCAATTTATGTTATTTGTTATCTCCGCAATCAGATGTTTTTATATTATTCTTGCTACAATGCTTCTGCTATTGGCTGAAAGATGGCAGGACATTATTTTGTAGCCACAATAAAAATAATTTGATGTCTGCGTTCACAGCTGTTTGAGTTTGTTTATTTTTGAATACGTTTTATAACTATGAATGTAGGTATGCTTATTGCACTATAGTAGGTAACGATTTAAGTTTGCACCTTAAGTTTTTAGAACTTGCTGATATTTCCCAAATTATATAAACTATGTACAAACAATCACCTTTAAGGTGACGTTTAAAAATTATTACCCACGAGTAGTCAAGGGCAATTGACTATGGTTTGCACAATTACTCCCTAATGTGTAACCGAAAGAGGTGTATAGCCAAATTGTGTTTAATTATACAGCTCTGATTAATGTTAATTTCGATTCGCCAGAAAAAAACACTTTTTCTTCCCCAAGATCACTTTTTTCGTTCGTTTGGTACAAAAAAAAAAAAAACAATCTTTTTCAGAGTCGAGAGCACTTTTGCGAATCTAGATTTTTTCTCAGAGTCGCTCGAGATATACCAATCCACTTACACATGATTTGACATTTGGTAGCTTGCGTTAGTTTGTTTACGTTTTATGATGTCGGTCGAAAAAGTTAGAGCTACTGAAAAACCATACTAAAATAAATAATTTAAACCAACATTTGATAAATATGGAACAAATAATAGAGGTGTAAATTTCATCTTCATCATGTGGCACATCTTCATCGCCGTCGTCGTCCTCTTCGGATAATACTGGCTCGTCTTCTTTATATGAGCAATTTATGCAGTTGCAGTATTTGTTATTTGTAAGGAAGAAAAAGCATCGCGGTTGCAATTTTGTGGAAGACGTTGTGAACATATATATATTCAGAAAATTTATTATGAGATTTCTGTTATAGTTATTTGAAAATGTATGTAAAGCTTGCAATTTGCAACCACTCTACGAAAAAAACAATCTTCACAACAAAAAAGGTAAACAACTTTTGGCAGGCACACCACCAACACCAACAAAGAACAGCTCAGATAATTTTTTTTGTTCGATTGGCCACACGAAATCTAAAGAAATCTAAAAAAATCTCAAACTGCCAATCGAAATTAGCATAATTTGCAGTTCGATTGGCACCCAGACACAAGAAAGCAATCTTTCTTTGGCCGCGTTCAATGTGAGGCACCTAAATATTTAGGTGACAGTTTGTCATTGAACGGAAAATTGCCTAGGACCTAAGCTAAATGTCAAATGCCTTACATGTGTTATGAATTGAGCATTAACTTGCTGTTTTTACATCAACTGATCAACACATTTGCTACCTACTAAAGAAATATATAAAATTATTAAAGTGTAAAATGAATGATTTTATTGATTCTTTTCTAAAAGCAGCTTTACAAATTGTCGGGTAAAAAACCCCATCTAAATGACACATTTTATTTAATTATTATCACACTTGTGTACCTGTTGATTTTATTATCCGTAGTCAATTTGTCGTAAGTTTCCTGGGTATCATCGATGTCATACAAAACACCGTCAATTGTAACTTGAACTTTATTTTTTTTTTCAACTACATAATAATAATAAAACCACATAGGTACAAATCTCAGCAAAGTTTAACAATGGAGTGAAAAATTCTTCGATTCCAATCAGCTGTTTATGACATTTGTCAAATCCACTAAGAACTCAGGTAGAAATTCTTGCCTAACTTTCCAGTCACCACATCTGACCGACCTCACGAAATTTGCCTAGATTTGCAGACAAATCGACCAATCAGAGGCTGTTGACTAGTTAGGCAAAAGCGCATTGAACGCGGCCATTTACCAATCAAGTGCTTCTGAGCACAAACCAGTAAGAATAGACCGCCGACTTCCCGTACACCTACCCGATTCCCCCCGGAAAGAATTTCCCTGTCTGTGAATACGTGTAAATGTCAAAATTAATGGCGGCAATGTTTTTCTATGCAATACCATGCGACCAGGATTTTTCAAGTATGCGTGCGTAAATGGCGCCCCTTTGATTTTGTACAGCACAAATACATGAAAAATCCTGGTCTCGCCGGCAGCTTGTAGGCAAAGTCCGTTATGTGGGAGAAGTCGACGGTCTATTCTTACTGGTTTGTGCTTCTGAGTTTGACAGTGGTAAATTGTGTTCGTTTGTACATCGAAAAACATTGCATTGGGTGGATCTATTTTACTTAATTATTAATGTTAAATGTAGTTTCGGAGGGGACCCGTTTGCGACGGGAACAGGTGTGGGTGGGTGGAGGACCAGCTTGTCCATTAAGCTGGTCGCGGGTGTAGGTTGCCCAAGTGGACCCTCCATAGCTCTCGATTCTCTGCGATTTCTAATGCGATTTCTACGGGTCACACCAGCAATACATCGGAGGAATCTCATTTCGGAAACTTGTATTGACTGATAGTCAAGCCGTGATTAATTCCCTGGATTCGGTTATCTTCAAGTCCAATATTGCCCTCAATTTCCGCTTATCTTAACGAGATTTCGTAACAATTTTAAATTCACCTTATATGGGTGCCGGCCGGCCCATATTTCAGGTAACTGCACGGTCGAAGAACTCGCTATGCGTGGCACGACTATGTGGATTCTAGTGGAGTAGGGGAATCTTTATATGCCTCTCGCCACTTGCAAACACTTAATCGAACAAAATGCGATAATAAACGCTATTAATTGCAGGTGGTCAAACTGCACCACGTGCTCCACCACAAGACAAATTTGGAATATAGGCTAGAGCTAGATCCACAATAAGTACACTAGTAGGCGTCATTACTGGACACCTCAGATTGGGCCTCCCTGAAAACGAATTCTGCAGAAGCTGCCTGGGTGAAGAGGAGGGGGAGACTTCACGTCTTATGCACATGCTTAGTTCTCTCATCATTCAACTTTTTCGACAATCTGGGCGAACTCGCTATTATGTATAAGCATCAGCCGCCTAAATCGCACCATTCTTGGCTCCCCCTGGTTAAGACAGTGTACGAAGGCAATTTATTTATCTCTCTCTATATATATCATCTCTGTTTGTTTTTGCCTAACTTAAAGCTACTATCTGTCTTTTTATCAAACTAGATTTTTACTAAAATAATTGTCTTGTTTCTTTAGTCAATGTAGGTATTCTTGCGAATAACATTTTTGACGTAGCATACGTACATACATATCAATAGTACAAAACTACCGCAAACTTGATTGTTATCGTTGAAATAATCATTACAAATATCGTAATCACGAGTCGTCGTTTTATTATTCTTGTCTACGCACTCGTTCTTGTTTTCGCCGTTGTCCACAAATACTTACTCCAGAGAAATGCACGCGAATTCCCTCGCTCCAGGTGGTTTTATTATTCCAGAACATCCTTCGTTAAACAACCTTGCAATGGTAACTACTTTTGCTGTCGTTGTACCAAGGCACATATCACGCATTGCGTTGAAATGAAATATTTAACTCAGCTTGAAAGCAGTAATAGATGCGTTGCATATCAATTATTATTGTGTTGCACAGTATACGCATCAAAACAATTTACAATGGTAAACTTATTGCGTATTAAGAGTTAAGGGCTTTACTTACTACATATAGTAAAAATTAACAGAGTGACTATAGATAAAATAACCATAATTTTTCCCAGTGAATTGAAATTGGCAAAAATAATTCCAATATCTAAGAATTCCAAAGGTGAAGAATTCAGACTTATTTCGATCCTACCTTTTTGATCTAAAATGTGTAAAAGAATTATGCATTAGAAACTTAAGTACTCGCTCTGGGAGACTGTTTAGGTCACCAAAAGGTCGGTCGCCGAATAAGATAACCGAAGAAGTATAGGCTAAAGGGGACAAAGACAAAGCGCACATTTTTGCCACCTATCAACAGGAAATACTTAAGCCGATCGATGCTTCGGATAATTTCTCGCCCGGCTTTGCTCGTGCCCAGGAATAATATTGCCTAGATATATTTTATATATATGGGCGCAGTAGCGCAGTGGTTAGTGTGCTGGACTACTGGGCGAGGGATCCCAGGTTCGATCCCCGGAAAAATACAAATTACATCTTAAAGTTTTTTCTACTGCGCCACCTCTCGCGAACGTCTGACAAACATCCGAGAGTATGACTGTCATGAAAAAGCTTCTCAATTCAGCCGTTCGGACTCGGCATAAAATTGTAGGTCCCTTCCATTCGTCCCAAAAATAGAAACTCACACAAAACGAATGGTTGCGAGAAGCTAGGTCTTGGGTGTCACCCGCCTGTTGCGCCACCTATTTATTTTTATTTATTTAGATATATTTTTGTCTATCAGGACAATGCATAATCAATGTTTCAAATTTTACAATTTTGGCTCCCATCACGTCGAAGAATAACGTTTAATTTTTGATTTGATTTTGGTGAGGGCAAATATAGCCCCCACTTATTCGGCTTACTACAAGCTAAAACTAACATCTGATAAATAACTTAAAAACTAAAACTTAAAAACTAATCTTAAACTAAAGCTTAAGGATCAGGGGAATGGTGAAGGACATCGATTTTAAGGCGCGTAGAGCTGCGGTTGAAATCGAAAACGGAAATATTTGAGTTAACCTTTCGCAGCATACGGGAGATTGGTTCGTTGGAGCCATATGAGGTTCGGTGGGTTGGAAGGTAAAAGAGACGAGGGCAGCGTAAATTACGGGGGTTTGTGTTAAAAAAAAATAGAGTTGTTAAGAGCGGCGCAATCGACGGAACCTGAGAGAAGACGATGAATGAAAAGAATGTCTGCGGCGTCCCTACGTTCCTCAAGGGAGTTCATGTTAATGAGTATGGAAGCAACATAAATGGATCATTCCAAGGCAGACCTCGAAGAGCAAATCGAAGGAAACGGCGTTGATTCTGAGCACATGAACTCGATGAAAGGGAGACCACGCTTGACTGGCGTACTCAAGGAGGGGGGCGAACAAAAGTGGTGTAGAGTAAATTAGTCACGTAGGGGTTGCTGAATTCTTTAGACCAACGTTTAACAAAGCCGAGTGATGAGTTGGCTTTTCGAACTATTTCGTGAATATGTAAACGGAAATTTAACTCCCTGTCGTACAATATGCCAAGGTCACGGAGAGATTGAACGGGAGGGATTGGTTGACCGTGGAGAAGGTAGAGCCACTAACTTGGCATAGTTTAGAGTTTGTCAGCCTATCTAAGAAGAGACATTCCTTAGCTGAGTTGGCATTAGAAGCGATGAGAAAGGATTCATCCTCTGAAGGAGACCAGTGCAGCTGAAGAAGATTAAAGTCGCCGAAGATGAGGATGTCATCTAGGGAGTCAGATAAGTCAATTATTTGGTCAATCGCATCAGTGACAAGTTGGTAGGATTCAATAGGTTGGGCAGGTAAAATATAAAAACACATAACATACAGGGACTTATGGGGAAATGATATTTTTATTGAAACAAAGTCTAGTTTTGAAGAGGAGGAAGAAGCAAGAGGAAATGCGTCAAGGCTATTGTGAACGGCTAGTAGAACTCCTCGACAAGGAGAGTCATCTATAGGCCGGGTATTAGATACGCCGTTAAGTTCTCGAAAGACATTGAAGGAAGGGGGGAATAACTCTTGGTTTTTTATGTCAGGTATCAGGTTGGTTTCAGTAAGAGCATATATATCAAAAGGGAGAGCATGGGCTTGACGTAAAACAGCGCTGGATTTAGTGCGCAATCCTCTTACATTTTGCTAATAAAAGGTAAGAGGAACACTGTTTGGGGATGGTGGATAAATGTATCTTATTTTGTGTGGGAGGTACCATTTGACCAATCTTCACCGGAACACTCAGTTTGGTACCCTTATCTCGAACAAGTTTAATTTTCGAGTAGCAACTGGGTGGTGATGACGATCTGGATTTTTAGAGGCATATCCCTTGTAAAGGCCTATCATATTGTAGAGGCTGGTGCCGACGTGGATTTTATCATTACAACTGCCTATTTTTGTTTACGGTTATTATTGACAATTCGATACTTCGCTCCGGGCTCCGGTAGTTGAAACAATCTGCAAGAAAGAAAGACATGAAACTCAGCGTCAAGAATTAAAAAGTTAAAAAATGATGGAGTCATTCAAAAATTTGGTCATTTTATTCGCTACAGTCATAACGAGCTGATGAAGAAGCTATACCGAAGAGATTTAGAACTCGAAGTAATTTCAAGATTTACAACAAATGGGACCTCCACATCCTATGTTGCTGATAAATACGGTTGTAAGAACCTTGAATATTTACGTCTCTGTAATTATTCAATCAGCTTATTTACGGGTTTAGTTTGTCCATTTGCATTGGCGCTATTCTACGATACCCGGAGGCCCAGAGCTTAGCTTCAATACATACATACATACATACAACTGCCTATTTTTGTTTACCCGGAAACTAAAAACATACGAAGCGAAGTAGCACGACATTTTAAGAACTGATGAATCAGTAGCACCATACGTTGTTTGCCATTTCAGTACGCGTTAAATCACGTTCATACCATTTCATCGCCATTCCATCGCTACACAAATTCTATGTCACCACTTGGTCACTGATACGGCACTGCTACGCCACTGCCACACCACTTCGATGCGCGCCTTGTTTAATACATACTTAAGTGTTTAGTTATTTATAAAACTAAAATTATTTCTGCCTTTTCATCTCAAACCTGGAGGCTTGGAGTCCAAAAAAAAACTTCTTGAGACATTATTGTCTCGCCCGATGATCCGACACATCGGGCGAAGTGAAGTCCGCGCGATTTGTCATTTTGACTACATTTACATCTTGGTACAACTTGTACATGTACAGAAGTTGTGCCTTCTCATGCATTCGCTCTTCTATCACACAGGACTAACAGCGGAACTGGCTTCTGCTGAGCACGTTTTTTCGTGTAAGAAGTTCTAAATTCATGTTTTGCCAAACCCATGTTGCATCGTGTATATTAGAGTTTTGCAAAAGTGTTTGAGATATTCACAAAGTACGTAGGACAGGATCTTTTATCCTACATTAAGCAGACATATGTCTCAATAGTTGGGCGCAGTAGCGCAGTGGTTAGTGTGCTGGACTACTGTGCGAGGGATCCCAGGTTCGATCCCCGGAAAAACACAAAGTACATCTTAAAGTTTTTTCTACTGCGCCACCTTTCGCGAACGTCTGACAAACTTCCGAGAGTTTGACTGTCCTGAAAAAGCTTCTCAATTCAGCCGTTCGGAATCGGCATAAAATTGTAGGTCCCTTCCATTCGTCTCAAAAATAGAAACTCACACAAAACGAATGGTTGCGAGAAGCTAGGCCTTGGGTGTCACCCGCCTGTTGCGCCACCTATTTATTTATTTTTTTTATGTCTCAATAATTATTGCAAGTCCTAGGATCGCCTCTTTTTAAGACGAGACATGTAGAGGTAAATAAAGTCGGATGGGTGTACTGAACATCGCAATGACGCAACGAGCAACGGTCACGGTAAAAGTGTTGGTGGTGTCTCATTTGACAGTCACCAAGGAAAAAGATGGTAATCGCCAATTAAAATGTTGACCAACTTCATCCAGTAGGTATAATGAAAACCAATATAAAACATTTCTGAAATTAGCCGTAAGCCCTAGCAGCTAGCGCTATAATTTTAAATTGTTAATCCTGTAATTCTAAAACTATAATAATAATATAACATTCCTGAAAAAGATGTGCAGATGAATTAAGTATTGTTGAACTACTCTCGGAAGACAATTACATTGATTGAATCCAAAAGCATACATCATCTTAACTGCTGCTTAATTATGTCAACTTGAACTCTCATAAGTGTCCGGAAGGACTAGATTTCAAGCTTTTTTTTTATTGTTGTCGAGCACACTCTAAATATTTCGCCAAACAATGAATTTAAATTCCAACAATATCCATAATTGCTTCAAAACACTCCTGACTTTGCCAACTCAATTACGAATTCACCCCACGAATCTAACCACGATTATCCGAGAATTTCACATGGCAAGCTAAAGCGGGTAAGAGGCGAGACGAGCGAAATCTACATGAAAAAAAAGACACAAATCAATAAGCATCATAAAATAACTATATATCATAATTAAGTGTAATTTACTCTCTTCACAAAACTATAACAAATGAATCTAATGATCTTTTACGGCCTTTAATGGCAATCTGAACGCGTGAGACTTTTCCACATGAGCCAGCGGTGGCGCGCGGTGCGATGGAAAAATTGGCAACAATTTCCTTTTCGCCTACTTCTCTCTCCGTCGAATGATTGCACAGTTTGCACGGGTGCATTGCGTATTATAGAAAAATATGAGCATATCGATAATTGGCCCGAGTCCAATCGTTCGAAAGCCAATCCTGGGAATCCAATGTGGAGAAGAAGTCACCTGACATACATCACCGGGTTTACGCGCGCAAACACTCCGATAGTGATTTATAGTGCACCGTCTAAGCCCGTGTGTGTTGATAAATTCAACGAACCGCCATAGGGACCCCATATAGGGAACGCAACGCTTCGGTATGGTACAACCCAGCGGCAAAGGAGGCAACTTATATATCGTATTTACCGTGCGCATCTATGGTGTGGTATGCGTGTCTGTCTGTCGCCGTTGTGCACATTTTGGATCGATGACCATCGATGGTCATAGATAGCTATACTGTCGCTAATCATAATCACTCGAGAGATACTCTCTCATAGTGACGATGCTGTTGATTATTACAACGCGCACACCACATCCTTTCATGGAGAAATCTATTTTCCCATAGAATCAACTTTGATAGTGCAGCGACAACCAGCAACAAAAAATTGTTTAAATCTTCACAGTGCTGGCTGTAGCTGGGAATTGATTAAAAACTCGTTTGCTGCGTGGATCTGTTGTCTGGTGAAACAAATAATATGTGCGAACATTTTCCAAGGGGTTTTTCTATCTCGATTCCAACCAACCGAGGAGAATATTAAAGCGGGAGTTGGAAAAACAGCGAAGTCGGCACACCGAAGAAGACATCCAAACGAAAATGTTTGTTGTAACGTTCGTAGTAATAACCGCCATCTCGTAGCCAGGAAGGGAAACGTATATACCCTCTTCTACTATCCGCGCATGTGCTGTGCGTGTAGGGGCTCTGTATGGTGTATCGAGAGTCCTGCTTGCAATGCAACGGTGGTTGTAATTACTAAGTTCAAGTATACTCATATGGTTACATGGTAAAATGAAAACAAACACGCACCGCTCTGACGAGATGAAGGAGGAGCGTCGTCAGGCGGGCAGAAGGAACAAGATCTAGGCGTCTATGCTGGGATTCAATCTCATTGAAATGCAAGCGACAACACCGATCGTTTCCAGAATTACTAATTGAATCGACGCGTTCTTGTGTCGTCGACAATTATTTACATGCAGGGGTAATGTGCGTTTTTCTATGGTTCTTCTGTTTTTCTTTAATGCATCTCTTTTGTTGGGGTTTCTATAGGTACACAGGGGAGAGATATATATAAAACGGTTGCGTTGTGACTATTAACTTTTGTTATTAGAACAAGGGTTTTCACTGGTAAGCTTTGAAATATGTAGCTGTAAGGCAAGTCCATGGAACTTAGATTTGCCACTTATTGGCCCCAGGTTGTGTTCTAGTAATTTCTTTACAGCCTTGTTATTCTTTCTTATAAAATGTATAAATGTTAAAAGGTTTGTCACCAGCTTAAGTTCACATAAGCTTACGATGATAGACCCTTATAGTTAAGGTTAGGCCTGCATCTCTATATATATAAAACAAAGTGGAAAAAACTGTTTCCCTCTGTCGCCCGTAATTTTTAACCGATTTTGTTTATTTTTTTTTAAATGTCGGTAATTACGGTGATTGGGTGATAGGCTAAACAAATTCAAAATCGGACAAAGGGGCGTGGCACCGCCCATACAAAAAAAACATTCAAAATCTTATATCTCGAAAGCCACAGAATCGATTGAGATGAAACTTACAGATAATCTTATGTATTGGCCGTGGAATGCTTCTGTAAAGACAGGTCAAAATCAGACAAAAAGGCGTGGCACCGTTCATAAAAAAACATTCAAAGTCGTATATCTCGAAAACCACCAAATTGATTGAGCTCAAACTTACAGGTAATCTTGCGTATTGTCCGTGGAGTGCTCCTGTGAAGATTTGTCAAAGTTGGATAAAGGGGCGTGGCACCTCCAATACAAAAAAAATAGTAGTACTCTATATTCGTTATAAGAATATTCTTCTCAAGTACTTTTTTTGTGAACTTTTATTATGAACAAGCGCGCATGACAGCTAGCTTGTTACGCTTTCGCATTGAAAGACAGCCGTGAAATGTAAAGCGTCCGCCTAGCCTTCTTGAAGAGGCGCCATATTTATAAAGGAACATGACGTCCGTCAACCCAAATTGTCCACATTGCCATCGACGCATAGCTGCACGCTCCTATTTTGTTTGTCGAAACCTTCGAGCGGCTAACATTGACTTGAACCACTAGGTGCCTTCTTGTAGTCAAGGTATAAAAGCTTATACTATTCAAAAACCTCAATAAAGAAATACTATGAGAAGGGCTATTGGGAACGATCGCATACTCCGATATATCGTAATGAATTACTGCAGAAGACCAGTGACCACACGTCCTAAAAGCTATAATTATTTTTACGAATGACATAAAGGGTGTTTTTTCTAGAGGTATACAAATTCAATATGAAATAAAACACTTGAAGCTAATGTTAATGTCTTTATTTAATAGATAATTTTATGCCATTACTGTTTAAAAATGATTTCGGGCATATGCGAGCCACCGCTAATTCGAATGAAGCGCAGTCGTGAAGTCCAATTTTCGACAACTTTATCGAGCAACTGTGGCTCTATCGGCATAGACTAGTGACTTCACATATCTAATCTAAAGGTGTGAGGTCATAGGATCATGAAAGCTAGTTCACAGGCCCATTACGCGAATTTATGCCTCGGCAAATGTTTCCCGCAATAAATTGATGGTTTCGCGGCCCGTGGCATGTTGCGCTGTTTTTTTGAAACCAAAGCTCTGTCACGTCAATATGTACCATTCAACTGAGAAGAAGCCCAGAAATCATGTTTCTATAGCGCTCTCCATTAACGGCAACATTCTGGCCGGCATCGTCCTTAAAGAAATATGGGTCGATGATTCTAACAGCCCGCATAAAACTCACCAAACAGTGAGTTTTAATAGATGTAACGCGGAGTCTTGACAAAGGCTTCTGGGTCGTATCTACTCCAGATTCAGCTTGTTTACATATCCATTTAAGTAAAAATGGGCCATCGGAGAACAACATTTTGCGTTTAAAATCAGGATCAAGCTGAATGGGCGAACCTACGTTGTCACGCGGTTTCAACTCTTCCACAAGCTGGATCTTATAAGCTTTTAAGCCAAGATCTTTCCGTAAAATCTTCCACAAAGTGGATGTGCATAGCTCCAAATGATGATCTGGACAAAATATTGAAGTGGGGAAAAGACAACTTGGTTGTATTTAATGCAAACAAGACACAGCTCACAACATTTTCTAGGAAAAATGTATCAATAGTACAGATGTACTTTGGGGCAACTTCTCCTTCTCTACAAAGCTCAGGTTAGACCAGGCCTGGAACATTGTTCCCATATATGAAGCTCGGCGCCAAAACATTCACTTAACCTACTTGAGCAGTTCGACTTATTGGAGACCCTACACTCGCATCGAATCTACAACCGTTTGGTGCACAGAAGACAAGTCGCTGACCTATGCTTGTTCTGTAGGTACTTCCATGGTAGATGTTCCGAGGAACTCAAAGACATTATCCCTCGAAATGCAACTTTTAGGCGCCCCACAAGACAGGCTGCTAATGCTCATGACCATACAGTACACTTGACAACCGCGAGGACATCATCTTTCCAAAACTCCTTCTGTTACAGGACAAGCAAACTTTGGAACTCGCTTCCTGGGAATATATTTCCAGAAGACTACATTTTGCAGCAATTTAAGTGCAGAACTAAAATACATCTGCAAGCATCTCGGGGCGCTAATAAAGCGTTGTAGGCACGTTATAGGTTCGCCTTTCCCGGGAAAGGGCATTTGTATTTAACAAAAAAAAAAGAACACAACTTAACTTTCAAGTGTCAAATTAAAAACCAAACCTCTAAAAAAACACCCTTTACTAAATTTTACACTCCTTTTACTACGAAAGCCCTGACTTGACGAACTATATTCAAACGGCTCTACAAAATATGTCTAAAGCTGGGTACGACAACTTCTGCAGGCTGTATAATGGCGACAAAGAATAAAATCACTCTGTCAGGGGGAGAAGGTTAACAAGCATTTGTATTTAGACGATGTTGATAGCCAAACGGAAGACTGGCTGGGCCTCACGGCCGAGCTATATGAATTAGTTGCAGATGACTAGGTAGAATAAAATCTCAGCATTGTTTTACCGATTCACAAGAAACGCGGATTGCATTTGAGTAATCAAGTTTCAGCCAACGTGGTATTAGTCTCGTGGCCATAGCATGATTATTGGTCCATTTCAAGCTTTTATGGGATACTCACATAAAAAAAAAATAAATAGGTGGCGCAACAGGCGGGTAGACACCCTAGGCCTATCTTCTCGCAACCATTCGTTTTTGTAAGTTTCTATTTTTTGGGACGAATGGAAGGGACCTACAAATTGTATGTCGAGTCCGAACGGCTGAATTGAGAAGCTAGAAAAACCTTGAGATGTAATTTGTGCTTTTCCGGGGATCGAAGCTGGGATACCTCGCACAGTAGTTCAGCACACTCACCACTGCGCTACTGCGCCCACTCACATATCTACTCACATAATACCTAAGCGCAAAATCCCCACTTTTAAAAAAATCAACTACATAATTGATTATCTCCAAGCACAAAATCCCAAAATAAAAAAATATCTTCAAAAGGTTGTTTATATTCATATTTCGCGTGGTATTAAAACAACTTTGCCTATACCTAGCTTCGCACCTACTCCGAATCCAACAGTGCTCCTAAGAATAGGGCTTCCAGGTGAGCAGCATGCCCGCCATACATATGCACGTACATTGTTTATATATGTGCTTGAAATATGAGGAATTTGTGTTTATGAATTTTCCATTTCGATATTTTAGTTTGGGGATTTTAGTTTTGGGGTTAGGCTACCCAAACCGCTTTTGGAAGTGGAATTTTGTAAATTTTTGACACCCTGCGGAAAATTTAAATGACACCTTAAGGTTTTACCCACTGCTGAACCTTTCGCTAACGTATGACAAACCCACAAAAATATAACTGTGTTGGAAAAGCTTATTAGTTCGAATCTGGCGTTGCATGTCCATATTTTCACTGATTTTATTTATTTTATACATTACTGTTGTGGTCTTCTATACCCCATCAGCATGCTCTTCTAATTGGCTCTTTGATTCCGGCGTTTTTTAGCTGTTGCTGGAATGCGTTATCCCTGTGGTGTTGTACTGTCTCCACTATATTATATTATTCACCAGTGTCAAATCGATCCACCGAAACTAAAGGGAATCCGCCTCAACTTCTCTGACAGCGCCAAGTACTTAGGTGTGGTTCTGGATAGGAAACTGAGCTGGAAACTAAACCTGCAGGAACGCATTAAGAAGGCCGCTACTGCACTTTACTCCTGCAAAAGGAGCCTCAGGTGGGGCATCAGCCCAAAAATAATGCACTGGCTGTATACAGCAGTAGTCAGACCGATACTCATGTACGGAATCATCGTCTGGTGGCCAGCACTAGATAAAATAAGCTACCTCTCTCTACTAAATAGAATCCAAAGAGTGGCATGTGTCTGTGTGACCAGTTCCCTGCGGACAACTCCAACCGCAGCATTGGAAACCATGCTTCACATTCTGCCCTTGGACATACACGGTAAGGAGATGGCGGCAAAATCGGCATTGCGTCTAAGAGAATCACTGCAATGGAGAAACAGTGACACAGGGCATGCCAATATTCTAAAAACTAATAATGTTAAAATAGAAGTCACAGACTACGTAACCACGGTCCTAGACTTCAATATTAAATACAAGACCAGTATTCCCGACCGACAGCAATGGGAAGAGAATACGGTTATAGACAAAAATACGCTAGAAGTATACACAGATGGGTCTAAGACAGAGGACGGAGTAGGAGCCGGGATTTTCTCGGTTTCATTCTCCCTAAACCAGTCTTTCAGACTATCAAATAACTGTAGTGTCTTCCAAGCAGAAGTTATGGCTATTCGCGAAGCCGCTGAACTGCTGAAGGTGAGATCGATATCGAACTCGGATATCGTCATCTATACCGACAGTCAAGCAGCTATTAAAGCACTCGAATCACCAATATTAAGAACCAAATTGGTCAGGCACTGCCGCAAATCTTTAAATGAGATCTCGGATAGGTGCACGTTAACGCTGTGCTGGGTCCCTGGTCATAGAGATATACCAGGTAAATGTAAAGCAGACGAACTAGCAAGGAACGGCACGAAAATGGAACTCTACTGGTAAAGGAGAACCTCATGTGCCAATTGAAACGGTACGATACAAAATCTCTACACTAGCACTGCAACCAGTGCTGACTTCAAAGATTTTGAAAAAGTCGCAAAAAAAAGGGTATTTGCGTAGAAAAAGGGGCAATACTAATTTGCCCACAAATGTCAGAAAAAAAACGAGGGAGTTCACTAAAGTTAAGTGGCTTACGCATATTTTCATCTCGTTCTATCATATTGTTGCATTGAACATGGTTATAGCTAAATTGTTAATGCCTAAACTTATGACAATAGGACATAATGTTAATTTCGATTCGCCAGAAAAAAGCACACTTTCTTTCCCGAGATCACTTTTTTCGTTCGTTTGGTACAAAAAAAGCAATCTTTTTCAGAGTCGAGATCACTTTTGCGAATCTAGATTTTTTCTCAGAGTTGCTCGAGATTTACCAATACACTTACATATGATTTGACATTTGTTTGTTTACGTTTTATGGAAGTCGGTCGAAAAAGTTAGAGCTACTCAAAAACCATATTAAAATAAATAATTTAAGCCAAAATTTGATAAATATGAAACAAATAATAGAGGTGTAAATTTCATCTTCATAATGTGGCACATCTTCATCGGCGTCGTCGTCGTCCTCTTCGGATAATACTGGCTCGTCTTCGTCATACGAGTAATTTATGCAGTTGCAGTATTTGTTCTTTGCAAGGGAGAAAAAGCATCGATTTTGCAATTTTGTGCAGGACGTGGACCGTGGTGAACATACACTCTGAATATTTATTATGAGATTTCTTTTATAGTTATTTGAAAATGTATGGAAATCTTGGAAGTTGCAACCACTCTAAGAAAAAAAAATCTTCACAACAAAAAAGGTAAACAACTTTTGGCAGGCACACCACCAACACAAGCAAAGAACAGCTCAGTATACTTCTTTTTGTTCGATTGGCCAGACGAAATCTAGAGAAATCTCAAAAAATCTCAGATTGCCAATCGAATTCAACATAAATATCTAATAGCTGATACCTCTGGCTGATAGAAAAAGGACGCATTCAGATCCCAATTAATTGTGAAGTAGTTTCGTGAAGCATTTATTATGTCACATTTCGTATTTCGTACAAAAGGGTGTTTTTTTTTTCCAAAATGGGAAGAACTATCAACGAAATACAGAAAAGGGGCAAATATGGACAATTTTGGAAAAGTCGTCTCATTGGGGATAGAAAGAAAAAAAGGGGCAAAATGCAACTTTAGTCGCATAAAGTCAGCCCTGACTGCAACAGACTAGTGAGAGATGGCGGGATCTGGACACCTGCAACCATGCAAAACAGACCTGGCCACGAATAAATCGGCGCAGGACAAAGGTCCTGTTAAACGTCAGTAGAACACATATCGGAACTCTTGTCGGAGTACTAACAGGCCACTGTATACTAGGAAGACATGCCGCAAGGCTTGGAGTTATCGCTAATGACTTCTATCACAGTTGCATGGATGAGGAGGAGAAGGAAACTCCGTTCCACCTACTATGTGACTGCCCGGCGCTATCCTCGAATAGAAAGCAGACTCTAGGAGAGTACTTCTTCGGGGAGCTTGCTGATATTGCCGAAACGGATATCAACAAAATACGGAAATTTCTCCAAAATTCGAAATGGTTCCAAGAGTAACGGGAATAACCGACTCTGCATGTGGTATCACAATGGACCTTACTTGGTCTAAGTGAATTACTCCGTATTAACGGATAATTGCCACCTAACCTAACCTAACCTACCAGTGTCATATCATGTTAAAAATCATAAACATCCACACTATGACACTCTGACTCTGACTATTGAAAAAGTAGTACACATACAAAGACCTTTCAACACTGTATGCCGACAAATTATGACCACAAAGGAACACATTCTTGCATTTCTTTCCAAAAGATCAAAGATCCCATAAAAGTGCATGCGTTCGTGCTTTGTAGCGATGCTCCCTGTCACATACCAAAGCTCTTGAAAAAGTCTAATGGTTCGTTCCAATTAGTATTCTCTAAATAGTTGCATTCCCCAAATACCATTAATCCATCAAAAGGAACTTTATTTTTGTTTTGTATCACTGTAGGTTGGGTTGTGTTCTTTGATTCATGTTAATGACAACATTCATCCTACCTCTTCTTTCTTCTGTGACACTTTTCTTCTTATAGACCGATCACCGCCTACATACAAAGATCCCGAAAAAATACATATATTCCAAGCAAGTCTCTATACCTTGGTCGGGAAGACACCAAAAAGGTGTCTTCAAACACCTCGGCTGTGAATACAAAATTGAATTTTTTAGTTTTTCGTCTGCACGGGGCTCAACTTTCATTCCGTCCATCTATGGGTGGACGGTAGACCCACCATTTTCAGTAGACCTGTTGTTCGTCTTTTATTTTGTTTAATTAAAAATTCTTTTGGTGCAATCACATAAATATCCACGCATTTACGGAAAAGGATGACGACAGCGGATGGCCCTATACCTCCTCGTTGTACGCATTAAAATCATTTGTATGTTCGCTCTCCGGCAAGGCATCTCTTTGCCTCGGGTCCACTTAAAATTCTCTTGTTGTACTAAAACGCATTACGTTCGAGTACGTTAACATTCTCTTGACCAGAGAGGGTGAGACAGAGAGACACACACAGAAATAAGCTCAAACAAGAGATTCTACTTGGAATATGTCCCATCCAGCAGTGGTCTGGAAGTCCAGTATAGTATAGTATAGTACGGTACGACGACGTTTGTTTTTCGAATGCGAATGTGGAATCCCTGGGATGTCGTTACCATCGCACATTAGCACACATATATATGTAGTCCAAGTGTGGACCTATGGCAAGATGTTGGTACTTGGTAGTATAACTTTAGAGAACTGACGAGATCATCACAGCCGCATAAAAGGTATTTTGTGTTTTTGCGAGAAAGAGAATCCCGCATTGGCAAGGAATGTGCATGTCTGGTTGGTATATATGGCGCAGTATAGAAGGCGGAGGTATTCAGGTTCTTCACATATTTTGAACACGGAATCGGTCTGTATATAGTGTAGAGGGCATGCAGAGAGATGCGGGAATTCCTCAAAGTTTCAGCCACTATTGGATTTGGCTGTATAGTATAGTAACATCGGGAAGCACTTTAAAAACGTCGAATGCACACAAGGCGAGACGTTAAAGCACAAGGGAATAATTTCGTGGATATGCGACGGTGTTGGTGCGTGTATAGGTATACCCTTGGGGGTATATCACGAACAAGGAGCCACTCGTAAGGTGTTGGTTTTAATATGATTTTGACGCCCCAGAATGGTGGTAACACGAGCGTAAATGGTGGTTCGGTGTCGGTTCATGGTGGACGAATCAAGTCAGTTCTTTCGGCTCATTATACTATTTTGTGCTGTACTTTTTTAGTTGCCCTTTAAAATACATATATATCTATTGAAAAGGTGTTGATCTGTGTTCACATCGTTAGCCAATAAATGTCTTGGCATTCAAATCGGTTATAATTATAATAACTGTAGCTTAAAGTTGCGAGCTTTAGGCGGATTTCTGTGTTATTAGTCGTTTAGAATTTGAAAACATTCGCTCGAGTCTTAACAGATTTCACTACTCTCTGGTATGGGCATTACCTCCTGAGGAAGCACGCTACCCTACATGTCGCAGATGATAATACTCATCGTCTCTGGAAATGTCAAGAAGGAGGCACCTTGTTAATGTACTTTTTCGACAACTTAGATGAGGTTGCTGCTCAAACAAAATCTATCTATCCACTATCTCTTCCCCGTCTTAGGGAAGTATGCTTCACCTTACTTACTTTAGACGGCACTCACAGTCCGGGGTGGACCACGGCCTCAACCAACAAGCCCCTCCAGTCAGCTCGGTCCCTAGCTAGCTGCCTCTAGTTACGCACATCAAGTTGGTTGCGGTCACACTCGAATTGTGCGCGCCTCTGCTTTGTTGTTCCTCAGGGGTGGTCTCAAAGACTCGTCGGGCTGGTGCGTTGCTGTCCATATACGCTCCACGTCACCCAGCCGTCTCAGTCGCTGCATTTTGAGCTTTTTGACTAGGTCGACGTCGCTTTGTAAAGCCTAGGTAGGCGAAGTCTTTAACTACTTCGAAGTTATATCTGTCCACTGTGACGCTTTGTCCGAGTCGCCGATGTTGAGAGTCCTTTCTCGTTGACATCATAATACTTCCTTTTGTCCTCATTAACAGCCAGTCTCATCTTCGTCGCCTCCATTTCAATGCTTGCAAACGCGCAGCTGACAGCTCGCTGAGTTCTCCCAATAATGTCAATATCATCAGTCAGCAGTTGAATGGACTTTTAATAAATTGTACCTCTGATGTTGGCTTGCGAGTTCCGTACAATTGTTTTAAGAATTATGTTAAAGAAGCTACACGATAGCGCGTCACCCTGTCTTAAACCTTTTTCGACGTCAAAGGATTCCGTGGTGTTCTTTCCCACTTTGACGGAGAAGCGAGATTTTTCCATCATCATTCTGCACAGACGGACGAGTTTTCCAGTGATGCCGAAATTTAACATGACTTTGTATAATGCGTTCCTACATACGCTACCATAAGCGACCTTGAAGTCGATAAAGAGTTGGTGTGTATCGATTTGGAATTCCTGCGTTTTTTTCTAAGATCTGCCGAAGTGACCCACTTTCCGGTTGGTTTCCGGGCCTAAAACCGCACTGATATGGGCCGATCAGGTTATTTGCGAAAGGTTTGAGACGTTCACACAGTACAGCCGACAGGATCTTATACGCAACTTTTAGGAGGCTTATTCCTCTGTAATTGTTGCAGTTGAGAGTGTCTCCCTTCTTGTGGATGGGGCTCACGATGCTGAGTATGCTTCAGGTAGGAGTCTTTTTTTCTTGACATTGAATTGAGGAGTATTGGATTAGGCAACAATTATGTGGTACCTATTACAAAAGACCAATCTATGGACTCACTAAGTATGTTTGGTTCTTACCTACTTTTATCTAGGCCTATAGATGTCTTCATTTCTTACTCAGATTTATGGACTCCAATAATGAATTTACATATTCAATCGACTTTAAATTATCCTGATCAATCCTCATGAGTATGTAGATGAGAGATGTCTGACTTGATCTAACCGCATCTGATTTTGGATCTTCCTATAGCCTGATTGCACTGATTCCATAGCAAGTCTTCGAATTCCAGTTGCTTTTAACATGATCGAAGCACCGAATCATGGGCCTTTCGAAGAAGTAGCTTCTCGACATTGAGTAGCGCGCATGTTTCACGCCAAAGTCGGTTTTTCGGATGACAGATTGGCCTAGTTGTCAGAAAACCCACTATTGCTCATGAAAATTATACTTTACCTAATTCGCTAACATGCAGAGTGGTTTATTGAACAGGCAAGAGATGCCCGTGACTTCAGATTTGTTAACGTTTACCCCCATTCAAGCTTCGACACATGTAATACGGCTACAAACCTATTGAGTTATCGCTGAAGTTTAGTCTGGGAAGGCCCAAGCATGCCATTGTCATCAGTGAGGAGCAAATGACTTATCCTTAGGACTCGGTCGTATGTCTCTATATTGACGCGACCCGCAACTTCGTTCGCGTCGTGAAATATAAGTTCTGCTTAGTTTATTTACCTATAATAATCATAGTATAGAAAACAGGCAGTGAAGTCAGGCTAAAAACTGCTTCAATGGATGCTCGACATCCAGTTAACATCTGACAAAAACCCATTAACAAAATAGTCTTTGGAAAGCTTCTCGATTCAGCCATTCGAAAACAGCATACAATTGTGGGTCGTTTCCATTCGTCCCAAAAATAAAGCTAGAAGAGAAGTTAAACTATTGTCCATTTATTAAGGATATAGTTTTGGTGTATGTGAGGTGGAGCCTTTAGCAACTCGAAGACTAACCAATAAGCGCTGCTTGCTTCAATGAATAAAGCATACCCATTTCGTTCTGTCTTAATTCTGTATTGATTATTAAGGAAAATGATGCCTGCATCGGCATAAATAAAATAACAACCAAACTGACACCCAAATTAGCCTTAATGACAATTTGTAGCCGTCTTACGTCGTACTACTGTTCGTCAAAAGATTACGCACCAGAAATTCACTATACTTATCAATCATTTGTGATGATTATTCTTCTCACACGCACCCTCTGGCGCTTTTCTTCTTTAGCTTTGTATTCTTTAATGCTAAAGCTGCTCCTGCACAGAAAGCATAAAAAAGGAATACATAAAAATGGACAAGGCATACCTACACAAACCATGCACCAGCAGATATAACACACGAAGCCATCCCAACAAAACGAACGATAACCAACAATAAATCAGTTAAATTATGCCCGTTTGGCCCAGACCTTAACTCTGGCTTTGGCCTTCTTTGTGGTTCTTCTTTTTCGGAGCCGAAACGTACTGCAACGTCTTAAGGGCTCGCTCGCTTCTTATCATTAATTTAAAAATGTTCATTGGATTTTTGACAGATTTGCGCAGACATTTGGCGCCTTCAGAGTAATAACTCTTGTTTTTGTCTTCTCTCATCTTCTGCATTTACCAAATCTTCTCCATCTCACACATCAGTCAATCATTGTACTCTTCCCTTCGCCCAGGAAGGAAATACACAGTACACATGCACAATTAAAAAAAATCAAGTGTGAAACGATATAAAAAAAATTATTACCTAGCTAACGCAGTCAATCATAAGACATCCAAAGAGGAGAGATAATGATTATAATTTTAAATAATTTACACTTTTTATAGAAAACTCATTATTTTATTATTATAAGCTTTGGCAACGACATCGCTCCATTTGAGGAGGTGTTATCGTCACATGTCCGCAGCTATGGTCAGGTTTTGCTGATGAACGCTAAACACTCGTAAAAAGTGTGATTACGTTGCTTTTTAATGTTCAATTAGCATTCATGGATAATTTGTTTTATGGCTGGCCATCCGAGACCAATTTTATTGATTGATTCGTTTACGGACCTATGCGGTTCAAGTTGGTCTGTCGATTTGGGTTGCCATTATAACAAACCCACGTAAATGTTTCGAACTCATTTAAATTATTTTTTAAGCATCCGGTCTTAAGAACTGTTAACGTCGTTGGTCATAAAATGAGTATAGTTTTATGTTCCATGCTTCTTTTGGTTATACTCGTATTGTTGTCGAGCGATATTAGAAGAAACCTTTAATTTGACAATAAAATACAAAAAGCAAAAGAACAGAATGTGACAGATATCGGTTTGGAGTATGGGTCTAAGAAAACTTCAAAACTATTGAGCAAAACGCTCCAGAAGATTAGATGCACAAAGTCAGAGATTTCGATAAATGTATTTAACTTGAAATTAATGCGTTGCGCACGATGAATTGTGTACGACAGGCATTAGGAATGCAAAGTTGGTTGTGCAATAAAATACAAGTCCGTGGGCGCAGCATAAGTGTGAAAACAAAACACATGTCCCGCGAATTGAAACATTTTTGACGCAAACTGTCCTGACTTTATCTACAATCCACAAAAAGGGTCGCGGTCCATAAATTCGATTGAACAACATAACCTCAAAATAGTAATTGCAACTAAAAACTATCGGCTTGGATTCACTGTTGAGTGGCTGGGCACAAAAAAATGTGTGTGTAAAGGAAATGTTAGAATTTACGAATATTCACTTGTTCGCAATTCCTCGGGGAACTCGTTCGTACGCGTCTAATTTTAAACCGTCCCGAAATCGACAAAAAAAAAAAACGTGCACGACTGGGTCGCACGAAACTTTTTCGTTTATTGCGAATCTCGCAGAATCTCAGAGTCATTTCAGCAAATTTTACGTTTAAAATCATACCCACTTAAGATGTACGCAGGCTTAGTAACTGAACCCTTGTTAATTCAAAAATTAATAATATATACTACATAGACATACATTTCAAATTTCACCCTGAACTGACACTTGAAGGAGGCAAGTAGGCAATGAATTTCGAATTCCCATTTTTAATTAATTATTTATTAATTTAATTATTATGGTCTCCTCAAGGGTCGGGAGTTGGATAGTCATTTTTGAGTAATATTCATAAAACGGCAATATTAGAATTTTTTGAGAAAAACTAAGTACGTGATCATGTTTAGAATGCTTATGTTGTCTTAAATATGTATTTTGATCAAAATCGTTAGAGCGGTTTTTTGTAAAACTATGCTGACAAATGTTACAACTTTTGATTCGAAAATCACTGTTATTAAACTGTTTAGCTGAAAACTGAGGACGGCGTATTCTTCAGGATATAAATATCACCTGTCAGTTACATTTTCATCCAAATCGAAAATGGCGTTTTCGAGAATAGACCAGTTTTTAAAGTACCATTTTTAGCGATTGGGGTGGAAACCGAAGGACGCATTCATGGTTCAAAAAAACACTGTTTTGCAACTGTTTAGCTCAAAACTAAGCAAAAGGTATTTTTTTTTATATTTATAAAAAAGGGGATTCCAAATCCTGGAGCACTCAGACGAATCTCGGTCCATTGTACTACCAAGCAGAAACCCCTTTTTGGTGTAGTGGTGGAGAAACTCTGATATTATTCGTTTCTCTTTATGGTCGGTGGCAGAGTATTGCTGTCCCCCGCCGGTGCTAGAACGAACACCGCTCGGGTCACAAGCAATGACTCTAACCACTACACCATGGCCACCGCCGAGCAAAAGGTATTACTATGGATTTTTTACTATGGATTTAAGCATTACCTGCCAGTTACATTTTTATCATATAAGTATAAAGTATTTCCATATCATGGAAATGGCGTTTTTGATATATCAGCAGTTTTTTAAACTACTATTATTAGGGATTTGGGTGGATATCAAAGGAAGCAGTCTTTTAAGAGAAAAACTGAGTTTGCTATCAAGTTAAGAATGATAATATGTAGTACCTTAAAAATATATATTTTTTTAAAATCCGTTGCTGGACTTTCTAGCGAAAAACTGGATATGCAGTCATGTTAAGCATGTCTACATTAACTCAACTATCAATTTTGGTTCAAATCGTTACAGCCGTTTTCGAAGAAATCTAAATTGTGTAATATTTCCTAAAATGTTTATATGGGAAGTACCGTTAATATTAGGGCTAGAATAAAACAAGAAAAAAAAAAACGCCTCCTAGCGCGAAGCTATGGAACAAATCCATCCAAGCGTTTAGATTCCCCAGGGGTGCTACAGACAGACATACGGACGGACAGAATTGCGAGACCCACTTTTTTGAGTTCCCCTATCATCGTAATATCAGAATTGATCAAAATTTCGTATCTTTCTCTTACTACGTACGTATACGAGAAAGTTAAAAAAAAATTGATTTTCTTGGGTGATTTTGTCGCATTTTGGGGACACACTAACGTGAACGATTTGTTTGGGCTGACAGAAGTGTCAAAACCGTAAAAGTGATGTTGATACTCGTAGGTCGCATTCTTTCTCGAAATTCACTTGGCCTAGTTGTATGTACTTTGTGAAAATTCCAACATTTTTGTTTAAAATTTCTTATGTTATTTATGATTTTACTTTGACCAAAGTTGTAATATTTTTTTTTCTCTTTTTCAGGTGAGTTTATGAACTTATAAAGATTATCGTAAGTAAAACCTGCAATCTAGAATGCTTTTGGGCTCAACTGATAAGTGTGTGTAGTGCGAGTTATTAAATAATTTCCAATCAAAAGGACATGTAACATATTTTGGAGACAACCGACGCTGACGTTTATCGACAAACGTCATTTTCATAGAACTCTGATAAAAGTTGCAATTTAGTTTTTTTGTTTTTAAACAAATAAGGCTGCTATTTTTTTTATAATTTTTGTAGCACTATCTGGTATATTTTAACCTGAGACTTATTACTAGGTGAATGGGGGAAAGCGAGGATCGAGGAATAAAGGACTATTTACATGAGAGTGACTAAACTACCAACGAAAGAAGAAATAATTGCGAGTTTCAACAGTACGTTCACAATGAATACTTTTACGATCGCGACAGTTCGCGAAACTCAACCATGAGTTTCTACCAACAATTTCTAATTTGAGGTTAAGTTCGAACGAATTTTTTATTCGCTAGTTTGTGGAACGCGGCTTAATAATGTGGATTGCGAATAAACTTTGACAATTCGCGCCAATGAACTATTTTTTTTTTAACTTGTTTTCTTAATACATTTTAATGCAATAACTAACTACTGTTGGAAAAGTAAAATTATGAATTTTTTGTTTATAAATGGATAAAAAGTTATTTGTTCGCATTTTATGAATGCCAATTAAACGATCATAAATATTGCGCCAATTCTTTAAGACAACAGGGGGGCCAACTATGTAATTCGATTCTACAATCAAACTGTTAGGTTCCACATTTCACTTTCACTCGAAATGAAATCGGAAATTAATTTTTGTGTTCTATATTTCACTGTAATCGATTTCACTTTCAAAATTTTCGGAATTCAGACAAAGTGAAATTGTGATTTTGAAAAAATTTCGGAGTTTTCGAATCGCTCGAAATGCAGAACACTAAAAACGAATTCACTTGATTTGCAATTTCGATTTCACTCGATTTCTGGAACCTAGCTGAAAATGTTCGAATTCGGAAGATTCGTACTCTGTAACTTTATAGGCAGCGCTCATATTCGAAAATCGAACGGACCTCGAATTGCCTATTTTTTTAGGTACTACATAATCCTAAAGTAAATGCCAAAACCATTCGAATTCGCAAATAATCATTTTAATGCAAATGTGTCTGCGAACAGGCTGTGTAGATTGCAGAAATCTAAAAAAATTTGAGTAAGAAATGTGTTCATAACTTATTAAATATTATTAAGAGTATTAAAATATACTTTATGCATAGGGAATCATCTAAATGTGCAAACACAAAGACATCTCAATTTGAGATTCTTGTTCAATACATGACAATGCATCCCGACTTATCTAAAGGATTTATCCCGAATTCGCCTTGGCTCAATTTGATCATTGCAATCCTCATTTTCTTCGGTAAAAAATCAAATTGCGACACTGTCCATGTTGATTTAGCACCTATTCACGAATCACAACAAATGATTATTTCGTTTTATTCAAAAGTCTGTCAAACACAATGCGAGACTCGTTCGAAAGTCGGAAATTGTTTGGGAAAAAGTTGGCATTACTTACATTCGATTCTAATTTCATACATAGTTCCGTTTGAAAGTAGAATCGGAACCAACTTTCGAATAGAATCGAAAGTAGAATCGAATTACATAGTTGGCCCCCAGAGCGGTTGACAGCCGTCATGTATTTTGTTACTTACAAAAATTCTTTTTCTCGATCTTTACAGTATTCATGTCACTTTTCAGTTCAATCGTGGCGTCGTAGTTTTGTTCATATATTAACTAACTACGAATAGTCATTTCAAATTGTAGTAACTAAAAATCCCCTATATTAAAAATGTCGTCATCTGTTTGGTCGTAGAAGCAGTCCTTGGTAGGATCATCTTTTCCTCTGTGTGGGCGTGAGTGCATATCAGGCGTATATTGGCGCATTTAGCATTGATGAAGCAGATTGACATAAGACACACCCTAAGGTGGCCATACCTCAAGGCTTTTTGCCTAAGTCTGGCCCATATGACAAATCCATGTTCAAATTAGCGCTCACCCTGCTCACCATAATAGCAGTCCAATCACCATAACGACACAGTTTTCCACCCGATTATTTTTCGGCCCACCTCATCATACTTCCTTAATGGTAGTTATATCTGCTTTATTATAGGCATAGGGCCTAGAGTCTCTGCTAATTGTTCAGCTGCACGTATGTCCTGGCTCCGAATATTCCACGTGCAGATCATTGTGCTTTTTCTGTTCTGATGCAGTAACTTCAACAATAAATCCATTATTATCTGCTTTGTAGCCGGTACTCAATCCCACGCATATTTCGATGTAATCCACCTCGTTGGCTTATAAAGGACCATCACTGACTAGTCCTGAAAAATCATCATTGACATAAGCTACGAATATGTCAGAGTAGCTTACAGTTCTGAAAGTTCTTCTAAATCCTCGAAGAAGTAACTCAAGGATTTTATTTCTTATATGGCAGAGCGCTGGACAGTGACAAAGGAAGTGTGGGGTGTCCTCATGCACTGACCATCACCGCATCCTCTGCACAGGTCATCTGTACTGATTACCATTTTCCTTTCGCCATTAGTATTTTGTTTCCAATCTTCTATCTAAGTTTACAGGGGGGAATCATTACTGTTGTGTCAGCCTGGTTTAGTTTAGGACCATTTTCTTGCCAGCTCATCTGCTTTTTCATTTCCATACACACGTAGCTCTTCGCGACAGCGACTTACAAGCTTTGATTTTAACTCAACGGCAGAGATAGCTTTTATTGCCGCTTGACTGTCAATGAAAAAGATTATATCCGCATGAGGTATTGCCAAGAGGCCCCCGTGGTGCCAATGCAGGCTATTCTTTGAATTTTTGTCATGACGGGGAAATAAGCACCATGTGTATGAGACATGTAGTTGCGTATGATTATAGTTGCGACAAGTGTCCACCGTCAAACTGATCCCAATCAGAGTCCTACGCCTACCTCTACCGCCGGATATTCAGTCACTAGGTATGGCAATACCTTGCACACACAAAAATTTGCCAGCCCCACATACGATTTAAGCTTGAAATTGTAGAATGAGAATATATAACAGAAATGAATTTAAATAAAATTGGCTGAAATCCCACGCGTTCTGACAGCACTGAATAAACCTCGCCATATACTAAGTATGAAACATCTGACAAGTGTTTAATAAAACACAACACTTCACAATTAAAACCAACAGCGCGACAGTCCACAGGTGTGCAAAATTGTTGCCGCTCCTCAGCAATCATTTTCTTTAACACCAACTGTGCGCTGTAGTGTACTTTGCCACACCGGATAAGAAGTCGCTGCTTGCTGTTAAAAAAACTGCACTCAGCTAATTGGTTCAAAGTAATTAGCGTAAACATCTGAGAGAAGCTAAGCTCACCCGGTTGAATGGATTCTAGCATTGCAACCATATTTGCATGAGCATCATAATTGCCATTCCACGCGATTAATAATTACACGATACATTCCAGCTGCTGGCATATTCCACTTGTGAATGACTCGCTGAAGTCCACTTCCACATGTGGTTTTATGTGTGTATAGTCGTAAAATTTAAATGGATTTGTAGTCGCGCACACTGAATTTAAAAATATTGACGAAATTGTTATCGTCGATGTCAAAGAATTATGAAAAAGTGCAAATGGAACGTGCTGGGGGCAAGAAAACTGTTGGAACTTTAAATATGGAAATGCGGGAGGGACAGAATGGAAGTACAACAATTTAAACCTCCTACATATTTGTGTTTGTCATCTTTGTCAACTGAAGTTCCTTGGCTGTCAGTTTTTGTTTGAACGAAACACTTTGGTTCTGCTTTTGGATTATGTTTAGTGGATGGCAATAAGTCTTGAGCTTTCGATACGTTAGTGAGCGCCTTACAACTATCCGCATCAAGGCTAAATTCGCCAACATCAGCCTGATATGCGCTCACGCCCCCACAGAAGATAAAGACGATACTACCAAAGAATGTTTCTATGAGCTCCTCGACAAAACATATGAACAATGCCCTAAGTACGACGTTAAAATCGTATTAGGTGATTTTAACGCCAAAATAGGAAAGGAGGACTTCTTTGGTAGCACAATCGGAAAGCACAGCCTGCACTTACTTACTTAGATGGCGCTACAGTCCGAGGTGCATCTGGGCCCCAACCAACACGCCTCTTCAGTTAGCCCGATCTTTGGCTAACCGCCTCCAGTTGCGCACTCCAAGTTGGTTAAGGTCCCCTTCCACTTGTGCGCGCTACCTAAGGCGGGGTCTTCCTCGACTGCGTTGTCCCTCCGGGTTGGATTCGAAGACTCTTCGGACCGGAGCGTTGGTGTCCATTCGCTCTACATGTCCTAGCAATCTTAGTCGAGTGATACGTACTTTTTTGACCAGGTCGATGTCGCTGTACAGCTCGTAGAGTTCGCTGTTAAATCTTCTCCTCCAAAGCCGGTCAACGCAAACGGGACCGAAAATTACTCGAAGAATTTTACGTTCGAAACGACCAAGAAGATCTTCATCCGCCTTTGATAACGTCCATGCTTCCGCGCCAGAGAGTACGACTGGGATGATAAGGGGCTTATATATAGTCTCCTTAGTGTTTCTTGACAAGGTCTTACTAGTCAGTTGCTTTCTTAATTCTCTTGAGGCTTCAAAAATCTAAGGCTTGTGGACATAGACTTGTGACTTCGAACAACTTACTTATTCACATATCCACAGAGATGAAAATGGACTTTGTCCTTCATAATGATTTTCGATGAAAAGTTTTCTCACTCGTGGTCGAGACTTAGGACAACTTGCACATTTTTGGTGGTCAGCAGTTAACAGCTAAGGTACTGTTTGCATTTTTGTAATCATCTTACAATCGTTCAACAAAATTCTCTGTAAAGACCGCCGATGGATGCCCAATTACTTGGGACGACATCGGTCTTTTGGGCGGCGTTAGGTCTTATCGCCCTAGGTCATAAAGCCCAAATTAAAAATGTCATAACGCCCAAAAAACACCACATCGCCCAAAATTTAAAGAAATAAAGCGTCGCAAAGCCCAAATAGAATGACATATCGCCCAAAGTAACGCATACACCCAAAATCTTGACAGTAAACCCAAGCAGTGGGGTTGCAGGGGGGCATGCTCCCCCATACGTATTTTGTTTGTTTGTTTTTGGGCTTTATGCGTTTTTTGGGCGTTAGTAAAAATGATGCCATTACGCCCAAAATCAATGTCACATCACCCAAATTTACGTAAATTTTACAACAACAAATTGCCTAGCAATGTTTTGGGCGTTATGACATTTTCAATTTGGGCGTTATGACCTTGGGCGATAAGACCTAACGCCCCGGTCGATACTCTTGGGTCCTCTGCGACATTTTTCGCCATAGCTGCGATGTTCTCAACGTCTGCTCCGCGGCCAGTCAGACCTTGCAGCATTTCCTGTTGGCCTATACTTTTCTTTTTTTGTATCTGTTTACTTCACAAATGTCAAAGTAGAATTGACATTTGCCGCCATTTGCAAAAATTTGCTGACTTTTGCGCTTGTACATAGTTTATTTTTAAGGAAGTTTTTATGTTCTATTTATAGCTGCCTTAGCGGTATTTGCAGAAGATCAACTCTTAAATGTAAACTTCTAAAAAGTCACTTGACCCCTTCGAAATGTATTGGAGACAAACAATGTTTCATCGAAACCGTTAAAATGGAGAGTCAAACCTGATTTTAAATTCAGAACACTAAAGCAAAAATAATGAGCCCCTAATGAGGTACCAAATCAAATTCGGACAAGTTTTCTGTGGCGTCGATAGTTTGAATTACACTTAATTAAACCTAAAAGCATATTTATCTCAACCTCCAGTGATTCTGACCAATTAATCTGATTTTAAGAATCAAGCTTAATGAGTAAAGCGTAAAGACCACTTTCTCAATAAACGCCTGACACAATGGCAACTAATTAAATCGCATTCGAATTAAAAACCCCAAATGAATATTCATCTAATTAGAGATGAACCGTAAAAAGTATAAGCAAATATTAAACGGTCATAAAAATACGCCCAAACCGATATTGTATTGAAGTCTGCCTTCTAAATACTAGTAGCTCGATGTTTGTTCCAAATTAAAACGTTTTCATTAAAGATTCCGCACAACAACAAAAAGGATCCTTAATCTAAGAAGACAATAAAATTCTCATTAATTTAAAGTGAAATCAAAACTGTAACCACACCGAACCGAACTACCATATAAGCCGCAATAAAAATGATAACCATGAGCGGGGAATTGCGTGGAGATCTTTGCCCCCAACCGAGGCTTATCTTAATGGGGCAGCCCATTTAATAAACTACGCCACTGTGCGAACGAAAGGAAGTGTGAGTATAGAATTGCACACCACAATCCGCCAGGTAGATTCGTGTTCGTGGTCACATTTTTAAGTGGAGTGACGCTCTTCCTCTAAGTTTGGGCGAAGCGAAAAGGGTTTTAAAGCTGTCGTAAGAAATCATGCTCTCCATTCTCACCGAGACTGGGGCGAGGCTTATAGGTAACATATATCTGTATTTTTTGTTCATCTCCAGACTTCAGCCTGTTTCGTATTCTTTTGGTTTGCGTTGCGGCATCGAATTTCAAAAGAATACTAACCCAGAGAATTATTTTTTCTCGCCAACTCGGCATCCACACCAAAACACACACACATATTCTACTGCAGGTGTTGGAGAGATCTCTCTGAAACGATGCGAGATGAAAGGCGACGACACGTTCAAAGGAAGCCGACTTTTCCCGCCTGCACTAATTGAGTGTGACACACAGAGCGGAGTCTAGTGGCGGTAGGAAAGGCGACTTAAAGAATACACACGACGAATACAAGACGATAACGAAATGGAAATAAATTTGAAGTGTGAACAACTGTCAGGGAGACGTGTTGTGGGTTGACAGTTTCTTCACAAGAGACACACGTTAACTATACACGAAAGCCTGTCCAACAAGTGGCTTTGTGTATTCCTGGAAAAAGGAGTACCATTCTCCACGAAATCGTGAATTCTTGCATAATTTTTAAGTCTGTTTGTAAAAAACCAAAAACGATGCGATGACATCCATAAATTTAAAAACTGTCAAAATGAAGATTCGAATGTAATCACCGCGAGCTGTCATGTCGCAGTTTTGTTTCGTTTGTTCTTCTGTCAAATGCAATAAATTTCACCTACAAGAGTCTGTCAACATATATTCCGATCAACAGTTATTTTATTTCCTTTCGACTTCCTAAAACGTGACAAAATGAAGGTGATATCAGCAAGCGAAGTTAAAATTCACACGCCACACTCTGGCATCGATTAATTAGTAACAAATGGACCCAAGGTGGGTCCACTTTGAACTGAATTAAGAGTGGATGCTTGTGTGGTCGTTCTTCCATTGTATAGTGGCTGTCATTTCATTAAGAATTATGCAAAATATTTTATTACTCTTAAGAAGCAAGTGTTTGCAAATTAAGTGGAACTGAACGCGCGCTGGTTGGTTGGAGTTGAAGATCACAGAAGGTAGTTCATAGAATTTGTTGGTGTTCACATCCACACACATTTTTTATGGGGAATTTATGGTGAGAATACGAGTTGCGAGGGTTTTTCTTTGAATTTGTTTTTAAACTGATTTTTAATTTGAATTTATTGGCGGAGGTTGTAGCGAATTTATGGGAAGAGGTTTTTTTTTTATTGCTTTTTATGGTTAAGATTACGAAAGGTTTTTGAAAGATTTCAAGAGAAATGGTTATTGGAAAAATGGTGGCAGCTTAACCTGTATGTATGTATATCTGTTTGAATTCTTTGCCACATACATTGCTGCATCCAGGCAAGACGAATAACAAGCGAATTCTATTAGTCAGATATATTTAGAAAATTTTATGCAATATGATCACAATCTTATTTAAACAAAGTTTTCAATAACTTTGAAAAGATACTGGGTAAGTTTGTATCTCCAGTTTCGTAACTAGATTTCTTGGTACTTTAAACTTCCACAATTCATTGACTAACAAGACTTGGCAGTTGTGATTCGTCACAAACTTGATTTTCTCGCTTCAAATGTAAATAAAGGGAGCACTCGTAAAGAAAATAAGTAGGCTAATAAAACCTTATGATTATCATACACAAATTCAATACGGTTCGGCCATCTACTGGTTTCTTTTTAGATCATATGTTATTTTGACACTGACTGCTGTTTCCCGCTCGAAATTTTGACAGAAAGTCAGTATCACACCTCTGCGGAACGAAATAAGTTGCTTTGCGATTGAACAACGTTGGGAAATATTAAAAACTTATTTCCGAAGTGAGTGCTGTGTAGCCCAAATAGTGCTTTTTTTAAAAAGAAGTTTTGGCCGAAATGAAGCACCCACCGCGCCTGCTCACCTGCTGTACGCAAGTTTGTGCAAAAAGTTCATGAGACTGGTATGCTGGTGGACAATACTCATGGTCCCCGTCGTCCTACTTTGAGCACAGATGAGAATGTGCGGGTTGTAAAGTGGTTGACGTTTCGGTCAACGACGGGCGTTACAGAGCCATGTTAACCGACTTTTTTTTTACTGAAATTGAAGACATGGATTTGGACGACCTCTTGTTCATGGGCAACAATCAATCTTTTGGGCACCAAATTCCTAAATCGTGTTATCAGCCGTCTTGGCGATGTCAATTGGCCGAATGCGATTTGACCCCTTTGGGATTATTTTTTTTGTGAGAAGGACCGTGAAGGACCGATGTTATGCCAACAGTCCGGAAACGGCTAATATTATCCAAGCAATCCGTAAAGTACACACCGAAAACATCAAAAGCCAGCCAGCCAGCCAATGCAGCCACTTGAACGATGTTTTGTTCCATAATTAATGGGAATGCTTGCTCTTACTAATAAATGCAAAAAATTAATTTTGTTCATTTTATAGCATTTTTAAAAAGAAACTTGTATTTTGCACATCCTATATTTTGAAGAAATACTGTCCACGACGGCGTCATTTGCAGGTTGCATGAAAGCTGCAAGCAAGCGTATTGCAAGGCGCAATGGTGGAAGCGTGCGTATGAAGCGCAGCTACGTGAACAGTAGGCCGTAGTCTATGTTCTTTGCCAATTATAACAACGAATATGGCCTAGAAAACACAACCTTTATCGCTTAGCGGGTACTTACGTAAATTAAACTATGAAGTTACAGTCTGCGGAGGAAATGGTACATATAAATATGCCCTTTCAACAATCAAAGGATTCGTTTATAATAGCGAGAGATAAATAGAAGATACTCGCATCTGTACTCCTATCCCTGGTGAACCGTGCGTCGCGTCGATAAGAAACGTTCTTTCAGGATTTATAGCAGTAAATTTCATGTTGAAAGCAGAATGGGAATGTGGAAACTCTGTGTTAGCTGTATTTCCAAAGCTTACCTCGTGATTCAACATCTAGTTCACATAATGTTGATGATTTTATTTTAGACCCTTGCGTTCCTGCTACCACAGTGCAGGCAGTGGCGATGTGCATTTCTCTCAAAGCTTTCTACAAAACGATCAAGCCATTATGTTAAAAAAGGTTTCAACCCCGCGCGTTCAACGAATTAACCACTAACGACTTGAGACCCCATGTAAAGGGTCCGCCAAATAACTTTTTTTTTTTTTGAAAATGCTATAAAAAAAACTACTGAATATTTTCTCAAATTTCTTTTTTTATTTGAAAGTACAATCCTTCCGGTTAATAATGGAAAATAATTTCCTTCAAATGGCTGCCTAGGCTGGCCATGCAGTAGCCTACACGATCGGTCCAATTTTTAAGCACATTATCGATTGTGTGCAGCTGTATTTCACCAATGGCTTCACGAATCTTGTCTTTTAAAGCGTCAATTGTCTCTGGCATGTCGGCGTAACACTTATCTTTTACGGCACCCCACAAATAATAGTCCAATGGTGTCAAATCGCAGCTCCGCGGTGGCCAAACGACATCAGCTCTGCGGCTGATAATGCGATCTTCAAAAACAGGGCGCAAAACATCGAGTGTTGCTTCGGCTGTGTGGCACGGCACGTAGCACCATCCTGTTGAAACTAAATGTTGCCAATATCCTCCTCTTCAATTTTTGAGAACAAAAATTCGTTCAACATGGCCCGATAACGATCGCCATTGACTGTAACGGCCCCTACTTGCTCATTTTCGAAGAAAAATGGCCCAATTATGCCTCTGGACGAAAATCCGCACCAAACAGTGACTCGTTTTGGGTATATCGGCAGTTTTTGGCTTTTCACGCTTTGGTTTATCGATGAGGATGCCAGTTTCTTTCACTTTTTTCACAAGATAACGAACATAGGGAGCTGACGGTGCTTCTCTTCTTCCAAAATCCGTACGCAATTTTCGCACTCATTCTGCAACATGATTTTCAAAGTAATGTCGCAATATTTCCCAGCGTTGTTCAAGAGTATACACTACACAACCATATTCGTTCAGCGGAAGGATAAAACTAATTATCTGTCAAATCAGACATGAGCTAAGTGTTCCCATTCGCGAAATAAGCACTAGTTGCAAAAAAAACAAAAAAACGTTAGATGGCGGACCCTTTAATACCGAAAACCGAACACGCTTTTGGAAATACTTCATTTAACCTTTGGGTCGTTCTTGGTTATGATTTATTATTCTATCTACTGAATACCACGTTTTTATACTTTTTTACTGCAATCTTCCATCCTCTGCGGTCTCGGGCACGCTTCTTCCAGTTATCCAAACCAAGGGCTCTGGCACACGCGATGGCTTGATCTTCTTTGTAGTCTCGAACCTGGGAGCTAGGAATCAAAAGTCCTCTTAGCTGGAGCATTATTGTACGTAGCCGAGCTTTTTTTTGGCTTTTTAGACTACATCCACATCTTGATAAAGCTGGTAGAGTTCGCGGTTGTATCTTCTTCTCCATTCGTCCTCCTTTGTCGAAGAATTTTTCTATCCAAGGAGCTCAGTATCAGCTTTTCCTTTGAGCACAACGGGCAGGATAAGGTCCTTGTAAAGCATACTTTTCGTCCTTTGAGTTGGAGTTTTGAACATGTAATTGTTTCGCCAGACTGAAGTAGCAGCGGTTTTCTAGGGTAATTCTCCGTCGAATCTCCACTCGGCTGTCATACGTGGGATTCACATTTACTCCGCGGTAGGTGAACTCCCTAACTACTTCGAAATTGTTGCTGTCAATAGTGACGTTTTGTCCTAGACGGTGGACTGGTTTGTTTGTGGTTAGCATGTACTTCGTCTAGTCGTCGTTTACTGCAAGGGTAACAGATTTCGCCTGTTCTTCAATTGACGGGAAAGCCTCTATCTAACAATGTATTGTATTATGTGGAATTTCGTCTTTATGAAACACATCCCGAACAATCTGACATGGTTTGTGTATTTGATAAAACCCATAATAATGATAGCTTTCATTAAATACACCAACCAAAATATCAACAACTTTCAGCTCAAACTCTGATGGCTACGATTAAAAAAAAATTACCAAAATGCCTAACATTGAGCAGATACTAAACCAAAACTACATAACGTACATTACATATATGTACATACAATAAGTTAATATTTCCCACATCTATTGACCCAAGGGCAACCAACAGCATAGCATTCTCATATTACATACTATGAGTCTCTAGCTTCCAACTTTTGCTCAACTCATTTATTTAGTGACTTGTGTCTTGTGTGCGGTGTAACCCCAGTGAAATCGCGCATACCACACACATAAATATTTCCATCATTTCCTCCACATTCGACGACGTAATTGCACAAAAAAGGAAAGACAGCCACTAGCTAGATAACCAACATACCAAGGCAACAGGCAGCACCACAAAATGTCCAAAAAACGTCAAAATCCATTTTTGCATAAACCAAAGAAAATTGCTTGCGCTCTCCTACACACATCACATCACAACAATTGTTGCACATTTCACTGTTTCTTGTGGTCGCGGTGGTGGCGTTGATTGCGGTTTAAACACCAATCAAGCGTTTCTTTTTGCTGTGTGTTTTGTTGCCGCTTTACTTTTTTGTTGTGCCTAACAGTCTCTATCCTTCAAATTGGTCTATCAAATTTAGTTAATTTTATACGTACGAAAAAATTATTATCCCCGCGGTCTATTGTACAGGGTGGACACTACAGTTATAGTTCTGTTTTGGATTTTTTTTTCATTCTCTCTTAATTTCTAAGGTAACAAAGTCAAACGGATGTATTCACTTGCCAACCAAGTTATTAAGAATAAGAGCTGGAGGCTAAATTTATTTTGAGCAAACTTTTTTTTTTATATACTCGTAAAGGGGATTCCAATTCCTGGGGCTTTCTTTGACTCCATATCTCGAATTAGAAACGTTATCTTTTTGCATTTGACAAATTAGTTAGTATATACCGAAAGAAATACTTTGAGCTCATTAGAGCCAAGAGGGGGTATTACTGGTTGGCTTGGTTGATTTATATGACCGGTTTCCGGCAATTTGCCAAAAAACGCAATTAAATTTAAAGAGCTATCACGAGATCTATAAATTAAAAGGGAAGAAAGTGGGGCTGAAGGCAACCTGTAGACTTGGGAACTACCCGAAAATGATACCCTTGATTTTCTGTCATATTAACAACTGAAAGACACTGCAAATTAAAATATCAGTAAACAAATTGTTATTAGGTATATAAAAAAGCTAAGCAACTGGCTGCTGGCTACAAAACCGGAACGCAGGCTCTTCGAGATAGCGAAGGGAACCTAGTCACCGAAGCGCAGGGAATAGTAGATGTGTTTAAGCAGCATTTCCAGCAGCTGCTTAATGGGCATCATGTAGAGAGAGTGATAGGGCAAGAAGAGAACCCACGTCCAGTCAATGAAGAACTAGTTCCACCACCTAGTATAGAAGAAGTTGGCTTAGCTATAAAAAAGCTTAAGAACAACAAGGCCGCAGGCTCTGATGGTCTACCAGCGGATCTCTTTAAATACGGTGGTGATGTTTTGGTAGGGAGCATGCACCGAATCATCAACCCAGTATGGGTGGAAGAAAACATGCCCGATGACTGGACTATCAGCTCCATATGCCCCATCTACAAAAAAGGCGATCCTATGTCTTGCAAGAACTATCGAGGCATATCCTTGCTAAATGTCGCATACAAGATCCTATCCAACGTACTGTGTGAACGTCTAAAACCGTTCTGCAACACACTAATCGGCACGTACCAGTGTGGCTTCTGGCCCGGCAGATCGACTATAGACCAAATTTTCACACTGAGGCAAATCTTGGAAAAGACCAACGAATTTCAAGTTGAAACTCACCACCTATTCATCGACTTCAAAGCCGCGTATGATAGCATACATCGTCAGGAGCTCTATATGGCGATGGCCGAATTTGGAATCCCGGCAAAACTGATTCAGCTGTGTCGCGTGACGCTGGAAAACACGCGTTGCAACGTGCAGTTTGGAAGCAGCTCTTCCGAACTTTTTCAAACATGCACCGGATTTCGGCAAGGAGACGCTCTATCATGCGACTTCTTCAATCTCGTACTGGAGCAGATAGTGCGCAGGGCAGGTGTCAACACGGAAGGACAAGGAAGACCGACCGAACCTCCGTTTCAAAGACCAACCCATCGCAGATGCCAGAGCGCTTGGTCTGGACAATTGGAAGCAGCGTGCCCGGGATCGTAGAGGATGGAAGGCTGCAGTGTCTCAGGCAGAGACTCTTCACGGGTCGGGAGCCCGATAAATAAGTATTTTTTAAGCAAAAATGATGTGAAGAGAATAATGAAACTGTCACTGATCCACTGTCTTATTATAGGTAATAGTTTTAATGTTCGGTTTTATGTTGACAGCTGTATACCTACGTATATCTGCAACAGCATCCAATCTTGAGCAACATTTTTTTTGTGTAGATTTTTCAGCTTAAGCAAAATTAAAATATCCATTTTGTCTTCTTCAAGGTATTCACTTCTAGCACCAACCCACTCTTTTAATAATGACACACTCAAATATGTATTATAAAGCCGATGAGCTCCGAAGATCTTTTAGCGGTTTGCATTCCAGGATGGTTATCCTTGACTTTAAATGATAAATAGATTTGTATCCACTTGAAGTCAATATCTGTATCTGGAAAGTAATCTCATAAAGATTTCAGCGGGCTTAACAAATGTTTAGTGATTTATTTCTTGCAGAAAATAGTGCCGATAATTTGTATCTTGCGGCAAATATAGTTGTCGATTTTCCCTGCCCCAGTGTATTTTATAATTCGTTGTTCGTTGTCCTTTAAAAAATGTTTAGCAAAGTACCTAATCCAATAGAAGCCGTTGCTCACCATGCAATACATCATTCATTTGGGAAACCTGCATCTAGTCCCGAGGTTCATAGCCTTAACCTGGCTAAAGCTTTTCCTCTGAAAAGCGATCGGATTTCAGTGTAAATGAGAAGTGACTCACACAGTCATACTGCACACTTTTTAAAACAATCTGACTAACGAATTTTCGTACAATTTACGACTTTGCGACTTTTAAATTTCATCAAGGGCTTTCTTTAGATCAGATATGGTTTACTTTATTACGAGAGCATAACGATGCACAAATTGCTGCGAACCCGTCTTTTCATGCGTCAATACATTTTCTTTAATTACGCACACTTTTCCAATTAAGTCCCCTGCTGTTTCTCAATTTCATGGTTTAGAGGGGCAGGGGGGTATTTTTACGTCAACTAACTTCACTTCTATTCGATCACACTTATTCACCAATAGGGAATTTTAAGAGAAGTGTTAAATAAAATTTACGGGTTTTAGGGTAAAGAGGATGGAAGTTGACTGCCTCTCAAATTCCTCATCTATATATTGTCAATAAAAAATTTATTAAAACTATTGAATGTAGTATTACGTAGAACTGATTGCAATAAGGCAACTGGACCCAATGGAATCCCGACGCAAGTACTCAAGAGCTGTGCACCAGAATTTGCACCTGTACTATGTAAGGCCCCAGTTATAGCAATCATTGAAAATTATGATTTCCGATTTTAAGACGATTGATCAAACAAAATTGGCTTTAAATGGTATTAAAATAAAGCTAATCAATTATGGAATTTTTTTCCAAAAGAAATTATCTAATTCTGATTAAAACTTTACTTTAGATCCAATTTTATTATTTCACTGATTGAAATCGATTTCAATAAACAGCTGATTTTCGTTTCTCTAATTTGGAACCCAATCGTTTCACTGATGTGTTCGATTCTCTTCCTGTTCTCAGCTGTCAGGTTTGCTTTCAATGATCAACTCTAACCTCAAAACCTAGACTCGTTTATTGAAAAGTCACTGACCGGTTCTTCCACTGACAGGAATTTTTCAACGATTGCTATAACCTGTCAAAAACTATAACTTGTCAAAAAAATGAAACCACTCTGATTTGTTCCAATGATGCATTTCAATGATAGCTATAAGGCGGATCTCAGATTAAGGCAACAACCGAAGCAATAAGCAACTATAGTTGCTATAGCAACTGCCAATAAGCAATCAGCAACATTTTTCGTTCGAACGATATTTAGTAGCTTTGATGTGAGACCTCTAATTTAATTTAAAGTAAAATACTTGTGAGCGATAATTTTGCGTGTTTCATATTGCCAGTTGCTTATTGATTGTTGCCTCAATGTGAGAGCCGACTAACTGGTCCCTAAGCTCTTTAGCATGTCGTATTCTCAGAAGAAGTTTCCTTCTTGCTGGAAGACCGCTCGCATTGAACCTATTCCAAAGAAAGGGAGGAAATGTCTGCCACAAAACTATCATCCAATAGCGTTACTTTCATTGCTCCCAAAAGTAATGGAAAATGCAAAAATGTCGATATAATTAAATATCCACCGATTAATAAGCGACAGACAATACAGATTTCAGAGCCGTCGTTCCACTGGAGACCAGTTAAGCTACGTAACGCACTTATGGACGCAAGTAATTGAACAACACGGCGAATCCAGAGCCGTAGCCTTAGGCATATCAAAGGCATTTGAACGAGCCCTATTAGGCAAGTTAGCGTCTTTTGGATTACCACAACAACTCTGCGGATGGATGCAAAATTTTCTTCTGGGAAGATCGATCCAAGTTGTTGTAGACGGTGTATCATCTAATTCGTTTGCTATAAATGCAGAAGTGCCCCAAGGATCTATTCTTTCTCCAATTCTATTTCTTCTCCACATCAACGATTTGCTTGGATCGACAAATAATAATATCTACAGCTTTGCTGATGAGAGTACCTACTTTTATATCCTCCATCTCGAACGGTGGGCTTGTGAATGCGGCAACGTCACACAGTCAGATATGTGAACAAATTAGTCCTCTAAATGATGATCTGTATACAAAATCTTAAAGTGGAAAAAAGACAACGTGGTTGTATTCAATGCAAACAAGACACAGCTCACAACATTTTCCAGGAAAAATGCATCAACAGTTCCTCAGATCCAAATGAATGACCATCCAATCCATCCCAACGACTCAATGCACCTTCTAGGAGTCACAGTCAATTCAGGAATCACATGGCAGGACCACATATCCTATATCGCAAGATCGGCGTCCGCTAAGTTGAGCTAATTATTTAGAGCAAAGAGGTACTTTAGCCCCAAGCAACTTCTCCTTCTCTACAAAGCACAGGTTAGACCAGGCCTGGAATATTGCTTCCATATATGGAGCTCGGACCCAAAACATTCATTTAACCTACATACGGAGACGAGCAGTTCGACTTATTGGAGACCCTACACTCACATCGAATCTACAGCCGTTGGTGCTCAGAAGACAAGTCGCTGATCTTTGCTTGTTCTATAGGTGCTTCCATGGTAGATGTTCCGAGGAACTCAAAGACATTATCCCTCGAAATGCAACTTTTGAGAGCCCCACAAGACAGGCTGCTAATGCTCATGACCGTACAGTACACTTGACAACCGCAAGGACATCAACTTTCCAAAATTCCTTCTGTTACAAGACAAGCTAACTTTGGAACTCGCTTCCTGGGGATGTATTTCAAGAAGACTACAATTTGCAGCAATTTAAGTGCAGAACTAGCATACATCTGCAAGCATCTCGGGGCGCTAATGAAGCGTTATAGGTTCGCCTTTCCCGGGAGAAGTGTTTAAAAAAAGGTGTACTGAGTGCGGAGATTCACTGGTCTACTATTTATTTCTGGACAGCAGCAATCACTAGCTTCATTATTCATGTAGGTATGCTGTTATTGTTTGTTGTTTTTTGTGTGCAGTTTCCCTGCTGGCTCTTATGTCACGTCATTCATGATGAATCGCTGAATATTCGATACGAATCATTTCTTTATTGTTAAAAGAAGAAATATTTGGGCCTCAAATGCAATGAGCTATATCGTTTGTTACTTTAAAAAGTGTTTCTTCAGTTTTATAAGGGATTAATTGTCGGGGACGCTTAGCCCTGTTCTACTGGAACCACATGTCGCCAACCTCCATATCGTTCAATTTGAGCCCGTCCCAGAGTCCGCACCAAACAGTATCTTTTTGTGGATGCATTGACACCTGGTGAACCTCGTGTGGGTTGGCGTCGTTTCATATGCAGTAATTTGTCTTGTTCACATAACCATTCACCCAAAAATGCGTCTCGTCGCTAAAGATGCTCTTTCAGACAAAATTGGGGTCCTCTTCCAAACGTTTCGAAGCCCAGTCAGAGAATAAATGGCCCTGACTTTGAGCTACTAATGGTTCAGTGGTATCATGTATGCAGTATGCTGCATGCAGTATGATGGTTGTAAGCCCAAGTCCCGACGCAAAATTCCCCAAGTTGAAGTCGGTCGAGTATTGACTGATTGTTTACTCATTAACAAACGTTGGAGAGTCGATTTGAAGGGACACCGCGTCTGCGGTAAAATAGGCGCAACGCGCACAACGTTTGCACTGACTACCAACGTTTTATCATTTAGGCGTTCTGCTCACTAGTCTAACTCAACAAAAGAAACATTTTCCCATGACCCCAGCACTAATTCGCGGCAAGAGTTTTGTAATTTTCCCTATTTTAAGTACCTAAATAATTTTGACCAATTAACAACAACTTCGTGGCACCCTGTTACAAAAGAAAACCAATCAGCCACACATAAACAACATAATGCATCAGCCATAATGTGCATTTGGCCAGGTTTGGTTTTTGCAGAGGTGAAGAGAACCAAAACCGCCAATGAAAATGTTAAACTCCATATTCGATTATTTGCGGTCTATAATGTGCATGTCCATCGACCAAACCAGCCACAAGGGTTCCATCATTCCACCATTCCACCGTCCGGTTTCATGGTTTGGCGTTTATATATGGCACAAAGATTAGACAACCATATTAAGAGCACACACAAAGAAGAGATGCACTTTTTTGGCTGAGAGCGTTGCAGAGTTTGTGGATTCGCCAATTCGGATTCGGTGGATGCACAATTGCACATGCACACATAATCCAACTACCATTTATGCGCGCACATACCGCCACCGCACCTTCTACGGTGATGACGTCGCGTCGCGTCCTCTTCTTCGCCATCGTGGTGGATAATGTTCGCTAGATAATAGCTACGCTTGCGCATCGAGCTAGATAGTTACTCTATTGCTGACTATGCGGATTCGCTTCCTTTTGTGTGCGCTGCGCACAAATTCCGAAATACAGTTGTTACTGGCTGCGGGTTGCCTTTAATGGAAAGTCAAATGTTTTTCATTTTGTACTGCAATGTTGCATATCTGTAAGTCTTTCCTTAATGAACCGCATTTGAGATAGATTCGCAATTGTTTTTCTTTTGGTTTGAGAAATTTATGGAGAAATAATTTCTTTAGACATCGGAGTAGGCATCACGTTAGTTATCATCGTTAAGTGCAATCAATGATTTTTAATTGAAAATGATGGCCGAGCTTGTACTTAGAGTTTGCCATTTACAGATGCGATATGTGTGCGAACCATATCGGCGTACTTCTTAGATGATGTAAATGGTCATGGGTTCAAAGTACGATGCCAATAAAATGTGTTCTTCCTTCTCAACTCGTTAACCAATAATAATCGATAATTGATTGAGCATGTTTGTGACTCTTATGCCAATTGCCGGCGCGCATGCATAAATTATTTATCGCAGTATACGGTCGGTGGAGGAGATGTAATCTAACTGTTAACAAGCGAAGAAACCGCTGTACCCAATGCCTCGTCGTAATCGCCAATTCACAAGAGCAACAGCCGTGAACAAATTAATCAACTGACTTACGCCACTCGGGGGCTCCTTCCTCCTAACCACAGCTGTAATACAGCATTTAGGCAATTGCCGCATATCGAAGTGATGATCTACAGATTATTCACGCGCCCAAGACACGCCTCGGACAAATTTATTTGCAGTTCGGTTCCTCTGTCACATGGAGGGTGGAAGGAAAATGAAACATTAAGACAAGCAAATGTGCACTAATCACAGACGGCAAAACACGCACGGATCATGGCTAATTTGCCACGTAAAGTGTATATACGCCAAGTGCAATAAATTTGCATTTTTCCCGATGATTTATGGTTGAATTTGAAAGCAATTGGTATTTACCTGGAATAGTGATATCTATCAAATCGATCAACTAACATTGCAGCCGTAGTCGTTGTCGACGTTGATGCACAAGCACAAGACACGACCGACATTATAGGTGGTAGGGTAGTGCTGTGGAAAAAATTGAAACGTTCAAAGCGCATGATCTGCTGGAGAATTTTACCTCAAATTGAGTGGATACTAGAAGCGACAGTAACTTTGATACAAATTTTTTATATTTTTTTTATATTTTTCCAGATAAACGTACAAAAAATTGTAACACAGAGAGGTACAATGATAAATAGTGTTGTGCGGACAACTTCGTGATTAATAACGTAGTCGATGTCGATGGTCTCGTATGCGCAATTTACAAAAGAAGTCGGCCAGGAGAGTGAAAGTATGCACGCTCTGGAAGTATTTTGAGGCTAAAACGGTAATGATTGTAAAATGGTTTGTCGGCTATATCGGAGGCTGTCGGATCGAATTTAATGTATCGTTTGTAGTGCGGTATTGGAAAATTCAGATACTCAGAATCAAGTCTTACTGGGAAGATTCTGTCAGTTATGCTTATAGTGACCATTGATGTCAATGACTTCTCCATCTTAACCGATAAATTGGAACCTTTGTGACTAGTTATGGCCGTACATCCCATTTAGCTATTTTTTTTTTCCAAAATCTACTTCGATACAAACTAAAACAAAGATCACACGTGAAATTTTACGCTCATGTTACTAATGAAAATATGTATCAAAGAAATACAGGATTTTTCAATAAGAGCGCTACAGAAAACAAAAACGGTTTTGGGTATCAATGAAATTCTTTATTCCTGTGAAAGTATGTTCGATGCCATTATGTATAGAACTCGTTTTCTTTTGCATGGCCAGCACGGGCACGCTTGCAGAAGTCCAGACGCTGAACCCAATTTTCGACAGTTTTCAAGCATAAATCGGCCGACACTGCTGCAATTTCACGTTCGATATTCGTACGAAGTTCATCATTTTGGCTTTCTTCAACTGAAGCCTCAGCGGCAGCAATATTCTCGACACTACGAGCACTTCTTTGTCTCACTGGTACGGGAACATTTTGTACTGTGCCTGTGGATTCAAATTTTTCCACTAGACGCTCAATTGTTGATCTGCTAGGACGATTATGACGACCATAAATTGGACGTAGCGCTCTTAACGTTGAGGCCACTGACTCCGAATTTCGGTAGTAAATTTTAATAATTTCGACTCGTTGTTGGCTCGTATATCTTTCCATCATGAAATGGTAAACCTTACTGAAGAGAAATGTCAAAAGAGCGGCATTTGCCGTCCCTGTCGCTCTACTTTTGTAGCGTCCCTATTGAAAAACCCTGTATAAGTTTTCTATGCACTTCCATGTCGACAAGGAATTCTTTGAGATCTTATATTGCGTTGCAAAAAAACTTAAATTTTTCAACACAGTCTCCTATTAGCCCCATACTTCGTCCAACGCGTTTCCAATTTTTGTATGCCCTCGAAATAATACGATTTCTTGAGGCCCTCTATTTAGGCGTTTTTTTTTCACCGAAGACCTCTTCATTCGAACCAAAGGCCGTCGAGCATTTTCTTCATATTTGGAAACAGAAAAGATCTGGACCTAAATCTGAAGATTACGCCAAATGCGGTCGTCTGTGCTTTAAATCGATCCAACAGCTCTGATGCATAGTATTCGTGTGTTTAACCCTTTTAAAGATAATAATCGATGTGAATGACACCCAAAAAAACTGTCGCTATGACCTTGTTGGCCGACAAAGCCGCCTTGACCTTTTTTGGCTTTGATTCACCAGGGGAAATCCACTGTATCGACTGTTTTTTTTGTCTCTGGCATTTTGAATCCATGTTATCTCGTTCGGACTGCGATTGAACACAGTCCTTTGGTAGCGTTTGTTTTCAATCAACGCGGATAGCTTTTTCATATTCCAAAACTAAGTTCATTGATCCATGTGACAAGCCTTTAGCCTCTTCAAGTTCGCGCACCTTCACGAACCGATCGTCCAAAGTTATACCGTCCATTTTTGGTGTGGTGACCTCAATTCTATCACCAGAATGTTCGGCGTTACTTGTACTGTTACGAGCGCACAATAAACCTGTGGTAGATGGTGGTTCAAATAGATTGTGAAGAATCACGAAATTCACTTTTTACATTTTTACGAAAATTCTTTTATGTGGCTGTCGTTTCAGCAAGAAACTTTCAATTTACCCCATTCAATTTTACGGATCGGGTTCAAAATGTTGGTGCATTCTTCTGAAAGATGCTTCTTGAAAAGCAAATTGGAACTTATGAGTATGAGTCACCTCGTATTTCCTATAAGAGGGGTTCCCAATATTTTCCATACTGCGACTCCCTATGCAGGCGATAATATTTTAGCGACGCCCTTCAAAAGCACTTAATCGAACAAAGCACAGATATGTGCATAGAACTGAGCTTACTGAAGATTTACTGAAGGGCTTTTCAATAAGGATGGGTCGACGATGAAATGGAATAAAACAAGCTGTATGCGAGGTATTACAGTGGAACTTCCATAAGTCGAACTCTCAAAATGAAAGACAATAAATTCGAGTTATAGAAACTTCGAGTTATGGAGGCCAAAATTTGGAAAGTTGAAAACGCAGAGTTCTCAATAAAGCTTCGAGTAATAGAGAAATTCGACTCAAAGAAGTTCGAGTTAAGGAAGTTTGACTGTAACGAAATCTTTTTTTTTTAAGTCCCATGCATGCCATTACCTATTGGTATGGAATATAATACCATGTCCAAATGTGTTCTTCTCACGTTGTCACGTGTTCCAATCTGCCGCATAGATCCGGCTAACCGATGGCATTGGTTATGTATGTTGGGTTTAAGGACATCGGTCGATTGTGGTTTATTCGCATTGGGCTGCGATTTCAGGCAAAGCCACAAAAAAAATTTAGCGGGGTTAAATCGCACGATCTTGGTGGTCAATTCACGTCACATCCGCTAGAGATATCCATACCTTTAAATCTTTCATGCAGAATTACCATCTAATGTGTGACACGTAGCCACATCTTGCTGGAACCACATTTCATCTAACTCCATATGGGTTACCATTGGTGGTGGTAGCTTTAGCAATGTGATTTTCAAGAAAAAGTACGGAGCAATGACGCGCCGCCCGCCGGCCGGTCTGAAAAAGCGCCAAAAACCTTTTTATGGATTCACTGCCACCTCGGCTGGGTTGGCGTCATCCTATACACATACGGCAATTTGGCACATAGCAATTCATCCAAAAATATTTTTTCTATGGTCATTATCGTTAACTTAGAGCTCCGGGGCAGTTGGATCTTGAACGGATATAGACCCAAGTCCCGACGCAAAATTCGCTAAGTTAAAGTCTGCAAAATGCCGACTTCTTGTGCACGGCAAAACACAATGGCCAACATCGACCCGACCCGACATTTTTTTCAAATTTGCTCAAAGATGATAGAACGTCGTGTGCATGCGACCTGTGTGTATCTACCGTCTTGCGACGCCCCAAGGATAGCCCCACGACGCTCCTTGATATTCTTTTGCGAGTCCTTGGTAAGGATTTCCCCATTCAATTGAGTTGAAACGACGTCAAACTTTTTCAGTCTTTGATGTGTTCGCATGAGCTGCAGCTCAGTATCCGAGTCGATCTCACGGATATTTAAAATACTAAAATTCACATTTGTTTCTTTCGGAGTTCTGATTTGGGTGTCTCTTCTCATTAGGAGCAGTAAATACAATTTAATGCAAATGACCTTCTATTTTCAACGTAGAAGTCGAAGAGGTTCGGTAACGCTTCCCTTCCTCCCTCGCCTTATATGTATATTATATCTCAACTCGGTCGATGTGAGAATGCGTTTACCGCGCTTATAAAAATATCCTTTAATAAGCTAAAACTTTACGAACACCGCACTTCTTGATTGGAATTCCATTCCCTTCTTTTCCTAGCTCTTTATTAAACCGATGCTTTGAGTTTTTGCCTTGTAATAAGTCAGTCAGGGCACATTTTCCCGGGGTCACTTTTATATTTATAACAATGACACGCATCTTATTACACAGGCTACTGCGGTTGCCAACTAAACCTAGACCACTGCAGTTTCACGAGAATTCTCTTACAACAAACAGTCTCTAAGAAATATAAATCAGATTAGCATCATTTTTCTGTCCAGAATCCATTGGCATTACATTTGACCAGCAAACCAGGAACTCAAGGCATTAATGTAATAACACGTTCTCGCCATTCCACGTAAACACACACAGCCATCAGATCTCAAAGATAAATCTGTTAGATCTTCACCGCCACTGATCCCCATATGGGTAGCTCCATCACAAGCTGCTTCACCATTTCTAATGTCACAACCGATTTCTGACCCTTACGATATAGTCCACTATTTCGCTTTCTGTTTTGCCTCTCCCGTTAAACTTTTTTCACGCCTTCAAAACTACCAAGCCATTTCCTAAATCAGAGTGATATATTAAACCCTTCCATGCATACATCTTATAAAACAATACCACAAAGCAGAGAAAGAGAGAGTCTTTCAATGGAATCGATCCTTTACCATCACAAGAACAACAATTTTTTTTTTTTGTGCCTATACAATGTGGAAACGATAAATCCTTTGGCCCAGCGGCGGACGGACACTCAAGATGCTGTAGTGTGTTAAATTTGTGGCGGCCTCTGCAAGGGCCTCACAATCACAATGAATGTGCCAAAGCCACGTCTGCTGCCATAGTTGTTGTCGTTGTGGTAATAGCCACAGCAAAGATACCGCCTTGCGTCTTTGAAAATGCACAAAACCACAGGAAGACTCGTTGTCGTTGTGTGAGAGAAGAGCAGCCGCCACAAAATGCTGCGACGTTGGAGTATTTATGGGGCATGCGGCCGTTAGCTGCTGCTGTTGAAACACCGATCGGTTGCCAAATGTGAAGAACCTTTAAAAAACGAATCCACAGAGACGATCTCGCATTTAGGTAACGCAAAACAAAAAAAAAACCAAAAGGGCTACCACCATCAGATCGTTTGCCTCCTCTGCTATTCGTAAATTGGTGCTTGGTTCGTGGCTGGCTATATATATTTTTTTTATGAATCCTTCGTCTTTCATTGTTTTTGGTGTTAACTTGGGATTCGACCGGGGGGACTACTACTGATGGCGGTTTGGCTGCTGCCATCGAGCACGGTGTTGCTACACTTCGTGGGCTGTTTGCTACTCGTGTATACGCGAAACCCGAGAGCCCTGGCCCGCATCAGAGGAGTCGGAATACATGTGTAGATGTCATCTCTAATTTTTTTTTTCGTGTCGTAAACGAAAATGTGGATATAAGGTAGGGCAATCAACCAAAAAAAAAAAAATCAACAGAAAAAAAATTTAAGGTGGAGGAAGGATCTTTTGCAAACAAAAAGAATATTGCAACCGAAGAACGAATTGAATTTAGATTACGCGTCATATTGTCGCCTCTGTTCGTTTTTATACCTGATTGGGTAGACGGCGTTGATAGGAACTATACTTGTTAAATTCACTGAATAGATTTCTGTTGCAATTGTACTGAATCTACTTTGTACTTTTTTTTATTTTTATAGTTGTTGTTTAAAGAAGTGGAGAATTTTTACTGGAATTATACGATTTCGATTTGACATTTAAATCTGGGTTAGTTTTTTCTCTGACTCTTTTCTTTTCGGGGGTTGAATTGTTATGATTGATGATGTTTCGTCAACCTGTCCACACCCAGGTGTATGGAGTCACTACTGTTCTACTTATTTGTAAATTGTATAAACGACCTAACTGTACGCTGTCAAATTAGTTTTTAAAATGGAATAAAGTTCTGTCACTCAAATCACAATATTTCTGTCAGGTATGAGCTCCTCGAACAAAACTACAAGCAGTGCCTGAAATATGACACTAAGATCATATTAGGCCATTTTAAAAATCATATAAAAACTGATTTCGGTCAAATTACTTCATCCTGGACAAGCGGTTGAGAAGTTGATGAGTTAGGCCAGTGGTTCCCAAACTTTTTCGTACTGCGACTCCCTAGAGAGGTTGAAATATTTTTGCGACGCCCTTCTAAAAGCACAGATATGTGAAGCTGATCTTACTAAAGATTCACTAAAGGGTTTTTCAATTTCAATAAAGACTGGTAAACGTTGAAATATCGTCTTCACATATTTGTTGCAATTTTGCTTATTCACATACCCGCATTCATCTAAAAATACGCCTCGTCGCTAAAAATAATTTTTCAGCCAAAATTGAGGTTCTCTTCCAAACGCTCCGAAGCCAAGTCAGAGAACAAACGGCTTTGTCTACGTTCATTGACTTTGAACTCCTAGATTAGTTGGACTTTGTAATGGCATAAGCCCATCAAGTCCCAATGCAAAATTCGTCAAGTTGGAATCTGCGAAAGGCCGATTTCTTATGCACGTTGAATTGACTGCCTCGAGTTGTCCTGTAGTGTACACTCTCATGGACCACGGCAGTGCTCCGGATGAATCTGACTGGCAACTACACACATCAATTGAAAAACCCTTATTTAATTTTGAGTGCAAGGCAAAGTCGAGTGACAGCCACGAAGGAAGTCTGACCGGAAATGCGGGAAACATAAACGCGCTTAATCTTCGACGAATGGACTTCGCTTGGACCTAGCTCTTAGTATTCGTAAAGAGAATCGTAATGCTTTTCATTTGTTCGAAATCTTACAGCAGTGAAAAAGGGAACTCCTGAGTTAGGCTATTGAGGGTTCTTCGAGGTTCGATCAATTGAAGAACCCACTTCAGCGCATCTCACAAAAAAGTGGTAAAAGGGTCGAAATTACGAAAATTTTGTTTTAATCGGCCAGACCATACGGTCAGAGGTGGGAAAGGCGGGTAAACTTTCGTAAACTTTCGGGGGGATCGATTTTAGAGCTGAAACATACAAACATTTTTTATGAAGTTAAAAGTGCATCAAAAGTTTTCAAGTAACGCAAAAGTGTTAAAGTTTTTCGCTAGGTGACGCTAAACACCCAAATCTCAAAATTACACAATATCTTAAAATGTATGGCAGCTTTAGCCTTGAAATTTGGTGAATAGAAGTTCATTGTCTGCCGAGAATGGGAATCCTATTCAGTGCGTACTTCTGTAAGGGAAGCGATGTCTCAGATAAAAGCTAGTTTTTCATATAACAAAAACTAAAAAAAAGACAGAAAAACGGCTTGCTTGGCGTTGTTACTAACAGCAATGTTTACATTCCCAGTCGATTGTGGTGCGACGTAGTAGTCCGCAGTAATGCGGAAAATACCAACCTCTGGCAGCTTTGGTGGTTGCAAAGAAAAGGTCTCATTCTGAACGTCTTAAAAACGAAAATAACACCTGCCACCAAGTCTCTGAACAAATTATTAATTTTAAAACCAACATTTGGTAAAAACCGCTTCAGAATTAGAGCCAAGTAAAGCCAAGCCAAGTAAAAATATAAAAAAATTGATAACACTTGTCTGACACATTTTCAGTTCATAAATCTTCATAAGTGACACAATTGGCAGTTAATGGTTACGTTCTGAATACTACTTTACTAAGACTGAGAACTTACTTACTTAAGTGGGTGGCGCTGCATTACAGTGTGGACCTCAACCAGTACACTTGTCCAGTCAGCTTCGTATTTCGCTAACTGCCTCCAGTTGAGAACTGCAAGTTAGGTGAGGTTCCCTCCCACTTGTGCGCGTCACCTATAAGGCGAGGTCTGCCTCTACTGCGTTGTACCTCTGGGTTTGAAGTCGAATACTCTTCGAACCGGAGCGCTAGTGTCCATATTCTCTACCTGTCCTTGCCAGAGCCGTAACTAGACTTTTATGCGCCCTGTGCGAGCTTCTATATTTGCGCCCTCGAAAAATATACTGATTTTTCTGATATCTAAATTTTTGTTTAGTTAACTTGTTAAATTTAAAAATGATTAAATATTATCGTTCACAGTTAATTTACTTTGCATTGAATCAGAGGTCTCACATCAAAGCAACTCAATATCGCATTTACGAACAATTTGCTGATTGCGGCAATAATTATCGCTAGCGATACACAGCGCATAATGAAAAGCAACAACCTTCCTAATAGCAATATTTGTGATTATTCACACTTTTGCGCTTACTACGTTCTACAAAGTTCTAGAAAATATGTCGGACGATCCTGTTTTCAACACAAAATTCGTTGAAGTTGTAGAAAAATATTCCTGATGGGTAGAAATTTCAGGCAATCTTTTTGCTTCGATGTGAGAATAGGTTAAAACAAAATTGCTTATTGATAGTTGCTAGTTGCTTAGGTGCTTACTGCTTGTTGCCTCAATCTGAGAGCCGCCTTACTCTACGTTTACGGACTTTTTTCATAGTGAAGTCCTTAATGACATCATCATTCGACAAGGGTCGTGCTATCTCAGCTTCAATCGACAACATTGCCAGGCCAGATTACCTTTCCTGACTCATTGTTGAGCGCAAGTATGCCTTTATCAGATTGAGTTTACTGAACAAACTTTCTAAGGAAGCTACAGTCACTGGCATCGTTAAAAAATGCTTATAGCTATAGCTACTAACATTTCCTTTGAGTCCAGTTGTACTATCCTCTTAAGAGACTTAGGCTTTATTGACATTCGCATTTTTTTAAATCGCTCCAATTTGATTCTTCAAAGTTATGTAGGTAGGTACTATTTCAGCCCAAAATTCTTTGGCATTTATGTCACATCAACTTCCACTAGCTACTACTTAACAATCTCTGATTTGAGTTTAAGTTCGAACGATTTTTTTATTTGATAGTTTGTGGAACGGGTTTTAATGTCGTGAATTTTGAATAAACTTGTGACAATTCGCACCAATGGTGTTTTCCTTCGAGGCAAACATTTTTCGATCGAAATTTTGTTGTTTAAACTCTTTTCAAACTTGTTTTTCCCATATTTTGATGGATTATTTGCAATAGTAAAATCAGCAATTTTTTTTATATAAATGCTCGCAAATTATTCGTTCATTCTTATGTGAATATTCTTTTACATCGCCAATTTTAATTTATATGAACAGTTTGAACAATTTAACATTCCCTAAAACGAAACTGTGATGTGAACGAAGTATAACTGAAAGAAAAAAAAATCTGAAGAACACAGTCCCACACTTGCAATAACATCAAAAATATTCTGTTTTTAAACTTTTGCCGTATGCGTTTAATTAAAGTTGGGGAAAGAAATAGACAAACATTTACAATTTTCATTAGTATCTCGTTCGTACCTAATGTTGCGAGACTTACGACTACGAGTGTCAGAGCTTAAAGATCTATCAACGCGAATTACCTAAAAGTTTGTCCTGGCAATTTTTGCGCCCTCCTGGGCCTACGCCCTGTGCCTGGGCACCGCTGGCACCGCCCTAGTTACGGCACTGGTCCTTGCTATCTTAGACGAATGATGCCCAATTTTTTGACTAGGTTGATGTCGCTGTATTGTTCGTAATAGTTCGTCGTTAAATCTTCGTTTGTGTCAGTTTTTATTTTTGGGACGAATGGAAGGGACCTACAATTTTATGCCGAGTCCGATGGCTGAATTGAGAAGCTTTTTCAGGACAGTTATACTCTCGGATGTTTGTCAAAACGGTAGCGAGAAGTGGAGTAGTGGAAAACACCTAATGATGTAATTTTTGTTTTTCCGGGGATCGATCCTGGGACTCCTCCTAGTTCAGCACAATATCCACTGAGCCACTGCGCCCACTATTACACAATTGGCAAGAGTTATTCTTCGTTTAATTTCTTTTGAAGTGTTATTTTCAGAGCTTATAGCATAGCTGATGTTAACAAAATCCCTTATTGCCTCAAAGTTATAGCTTTCTAATCTGACATTCTGCCCACTTCGTCGATGTTGGGTCGAGGTGTCCCTTCTTCTGCATCTGCAAGCTAGCTGACGAGATTTGTTTGAATATTGCGAATGACTGACTTCACTACTAAATGTATTTCAAAAAAGGATTTCACGGATTCCAAATGGATTCCAAATTTCGTACCTACATGAAAAAAAAATGAGAGAAAATAATAATGCGGAAGTGACCAGCATTAAGAACTCTGTAAGTTGTGGCGGGTTCAGTTTCAGTATACTCTGTTTCTAAAAAATTGCAGCTTTGGTATAAAATTCGGCTTTATAGAAGACAGTGCATGACAAGCCCCCTCCGCCGTAATATTTTTACTCTACTTTGTAGAAAGGAAACTAGAGCCGTAAAAAATTCCTCTTAGACAGAAACACTTTTCAAAACGACTCAAAAATCTGTCAAAAGACAAAAGCATTTTCACTTAATCGTGACAGTTCCATTGAACACACCCCAAACAAATTGCCCACATAATCTCCTCTCCATCCGAAGAACACGTTAAACACTTCTCTGTAAACAATTAGCGTCAACTTCACACACATAATCTCCTAAATAGACATGATCGCCTGACGATATGAGAGATCGCATATCACATATCAATTCATTTCTCATTTCTGCTCGAGATTAATATTTTTTTTATGATTCAATTTTCAATTGATATGAAGCACACTTGAAGTCACACTTGCGCACAGCTCATGCACGACTCTTGCTGTGTGCGCGCGTGCGATAAAGATCAACCTCACAAATCCTGTTTTGGTCATCTCGTTACGAATGGTAATAAAAATCGAAATCAGATCTCTGTGAAATAAGAAGAGGAATGCCTACAGTATATATATACGCGTTAAAGACCTCTACCACCAAATGACGGTTTGACCCTAAACCTGTCAAATAACTCCACATCATGTAAATTATTCGGCGGAATTGTTTTCCTTTCTTTTCCTTTAAAATTGAATGTGTACGCCATGGAGGAGTGATGATGATGTTGATGTTGATGATGATGATGGTTGGTGGTGGTGGTGCTATCCAGAGTGAGGTTCGGTGTAAAGGGGTTGTTGTAGGTTATGTGACATTTTATCTGGAAAATAATCGATGAAATGAATATTCTCGTCCGTAATAAAATCACTTTTTATGACCAACAATAAAACTGTATATTTATGGAGATTTTATTCCAAATTTATCTTAGTTGTTGAGGAACTTTAAAGATGCAAACGTGTCTTTTTAGGGATTTTTTGTTTCTAATAAAAGTTAAGCCGAGTAAGTAACAAGATGATTTTTCTGGTGCCATATAAGAGAATAAAATTAATTGAATGAAAAGTCATTTTAATCTGACGCCGCAGTTAAAGGGATTGTCAGAAGAAATCAGTAAAAAATGTAGTTGGTTGCATTGTTGTTGCTTGTCCTAATAATAGTTTTAATAGTCGAGCCTCTTTCATCACTTATTTAATGCCAATTTATTAGTTTTCGAATACTTTCGATATTCTACTTAAAATTTGAGAAGAAATAGGTAGAAGGAAATTCCATCAACCCGAATTACACAGCAAGAAATTTGTTTTGCAGTTTTTTTCTTTTGTTGACGGCAACTCAAACTGTTAACTCAACTCAAACACATTTTAAGCCAATGTCAAAGTACATGGTGGACAAGGTGATGCTCTGTATTGTGACGTTTTCAACATCATTTAAAAAAATTGAGAAAATTGTGCGAAACTCGCAAGCTAACACCAGGGGCACAATTTTTTAAAAGTCTGTCAATTTTTCAAACTTCCATACCCTGACGACATCGCCATCATAGGCAGAACACAGCGAGCTGTCACTGGTGCGTTTTCAAGTATCAGTACACAGACGGCAAAAATAGGTTAAGTGTTGAATGAGGACAAAACAATATATATGCTGCCAACAAGTGGGGACACAAAACATCGACGAATCGGACAGAACGTCACGATAGACAGCTATAACGTTGAGGTAGTTCGGGACTTTGTCTTACCTCGGATCCGCTATTAACTTACATCACTTTGGCCAACCGCTGTTATTTCGGCCTAAGAAGACAATTGATTAGTAAGGCCTTGTCGAAAATCCCCAAGGAGTCTCTATATAAGACACTCATCATTCCAGTCCTGCTTAATGGCGCAGAATCATGGACGTTATCGAAGTCGGATGAAAGATCTCCTTGGTCGCTTTGAACGCAAAATTCTTCAAGTGATTTTTGGTCCCGTTGCGCGTTGACGGTCTTTGGAGGAGGAGATTTAACAGCGAACTGTACGAGCTGTACAGCGACATAGACCTGGTCAGAAAAGTACATATCAGTTGACATATCGCTAGGATATGTAGAGCGAATGGACACCAACGCTCCGGCCCGAAGAGTCTTCGATTCCAACCCGGATGGACAACGCAGTAAAGGAAGACCTCGCAGTAGAGGAAATCCTTGCCTTATAGGTACAATTGGAAGGGGACCTCAACCAACTTGAAGTGCGCAACTGGAGGCGTTTAGCCAAAGATCGTGCTAACAGGAGAGGAGTGTTGGTTGAGGCCCAGGTCCAACGAGGACTTTTAATAAGTAAGCAAAGTACATGTGAGGTAAATGTCCCATCGCTCTTTCAAAAATACCAGACGGTACAATTTTCTGCAGTCAGACCCTCTTTGGGCCGGAGCGCCTAGCATTCGCACTTTTCTGACGTCGATGTCGCTAATAAATCTCCTCCAAATCTCGTCAACGCAAACTGGACCTAAAATCACTCGAAGATTATTGCATTCAAAATGACCAAGAATGACCATCGCTAATATCCATGTTTCTGCGGTGATGATGACAGTCTTATACATCCCCCGTATTAATAAATATCTGATAACTCGTAATTCTTATTAATAAACATATATTAGCTTTCACTGACATGTTTAACGAGCGGATAACTTAACTCACCAAATTCGGCGTATAGAGAGTGGTTAACCTACTCACACAGAGCTAACCTTGTCCAACTTCTATCCACATAATTTCAAATACACGTATACCAACAAAAAATTCGATTGGACGCGAGAAATTTAAAGGTGAAAGAGAATTTCAGAGAGAATCTAAAAATCGCAAGCGAAAGCACATAACATGCTCTGAGCATGATAGTGTCAGCTGATGGAATATGACAGATTTACAACCATGTTTAGTACAGTTTGGACGCAGTGCTGCCGTGCGTTTAGTGATAAAGAGTGGATAGCTAATATGGATATACTTAAGATGTATTTATAAATAATAAAAGTTATCAAACGAACAAGTCCACTATCCGCTTGCTAGCTATCAGATGGATTAAAGAGCGAATAGGGCTTTTTTATTAATACCGCTGATAGATTTTCCTTAGGGTTTCTTGGGAAGGCCTTAATATTCAATTGCCTTCTTAGGCCAAAGAAGTCAATTGACTATGATGTCATTTCCAGAGTTTATATAAAAAAAGCGTGCCCTGTTTATGTCCATTTAAATTAATTTCTCTGGAATAGATGAGCTATCACCCTTATTCCCGTTGGCGTTTGTCGTATACGACTCATGTGTCGTGTCGTTGTAAAAACGATATTCAGATTTTTTTCGAACTTTTGTTAACGACTTTGCTTCATTTTCAATGTGTTCACTGTAATTTGAAAAAGTTTTTATTTAAAAAGTTGCAAACACTGACCTAAAATCGGAATGAAATATTCGGTCCTAGCGAGGTATCCGTCGGAACGGAGAATTCTCCGCAACGCATATTCCGTCGGAGACTCAAATTACATTCGAGGTATCCGCCTTCGGAAAGAATAATTAAAATGCGATGACGCATTGATTTGATATGATTTTGTTTCGTGGTACATCGGGGTTTTCCTATTTAGTGTTGGTTTTTTCGTTTGTTTTTGCTTTGGAAACACAAATTTAAGCAACAAATAGAACCAATTACTTTGTTAAACGTTTTATTGCTTTCATTTATCAACACTTAACTGCAAATCGTAATCAAATTCCGCAACCAATTCCTGTCGGAGCATATCGGAAGAAAATTCGTATGAAGCTGTCAAAAAAACGTAAAAACGCACTTGATCGCACCGAAACGCAAAACGCCAGTGTGCGTTGCATATTTGTGGGAAAAAAATTTCGAAAAGGTCTCCGAAGTATACCTCGAAGCAAAAATCCTCCGATTCGTATGAAATCGGAGAATTTTCCGTTCCGACGGATACCTCGCTAGGGCCGATTAGGCGTTTACGACACTCGCCAACGGGAATAGGAGTGATTACTTTATACTTAAGGCATCTGTACCAATCAAATACATGGTGCGATACTCCATGAAAACCACATTTTCATTGCACTATCCAATAAAAATGTTTTATGCCGGTGTAGCATATACGTCAAGATGTAACACCGAACTTCTTTCACACAGTCTTGAAATCAAATCTTCGACAATGCGAATTACACAAGAAACGTTGGACTTAAAATACGCCTTGTGTGCGAACGCCTGTTGTTCACTTATTCACAGACACATAGCTCATTACTTGTACTTACTTAGGTGTCACTATAGTCTGGGATGGACCTGGGCCCCAACCACAACCTCAACCTTATCGTAGTCTATGCGCATCGAAGTCGCGGTACTGTTCAGTCCATGGGACCGAAGACACTTGAAGAATTTTGCTTCCAAAACAACCAAATTCGATAAGAAATACGAAGAGTGTCGATCTCACTTTTTGCAGTTCTTACAGGATCGGTGGAAATATGAATATTTGGTTAACCCGGATGAACGTAAACCCCCGCTTTTAGGAGCCAATCAGTGTCAAGTTAAATTGTAACTATACTTTTAATTTCAACTTGCGGATTTGGTCTTCCCCCTGCGACAATAGGCAGTCACATTTTGGGGACTCCCTTTAATAGTCAAATAACTTTGATGGAAATGAAATGTGTACCTAAAAGTCAGTCAGCAAATCGAGATCCTCACAAACACCAGGGTGCCACAGATTAGCTGGCTTCGTTATTTGGCTTTATTTTTTTCCCGTCAACCCAATTCATTGCCACAATGAAAAATAACAAAAAAGAAAAACAAACTCTTAAAACACATCCCTAATGAAGCAAATACAGAGCGCAACTTGTACCTTTTTTCTCTCTTTCTCTTCATTGGCATGTCCCCAATGCTACATCGATAGGACGCATTTTAATTAAAGACACTTTTAACACGAAGATTTTAATTAAGTAGACACACGTCGTGGCCTTCCTGCTGTTGTTGATATCCAAGGGACTCTCTGGCTACTGAATAAGTTGTGTGAACGAGATAACACATACCGTTCAGGTAGATAGATAGGTGACTAGGTTTTGGGTTAGATAAGAGAAGATGTCCTTTCTTAATTTATTTGGCATTCCAACTGCGACTCTAGGACAACCAACATCTGTAGCGGTTCCCTGACTTTTATCTTAAATCACTTTGTTATGGTAATTTAAGTGCAACCTTTTCTTAGCTCCTCTTTCTCTCTCTCTCTGCCTTTAGTTCTTGTATTCTTTGCTTACCAAAACAGGTTTATGAATTTCTCATGGTTCATGTTATTTTGTTTTGAATGGGATTTCTTTTTAATTAAAAATTCGATAAGGAATTGGAGTTGTGGATGCGTGCATGATTATTTTTATTTTTTCCTGGATTCCTTAAGGTTTCGTTTTCCCTTGTACTTTGTATGAAAGTTCACAAGCTGACCGAAACAGGTGATGGGGACAAACGACAAACAGGCGAAACGAAAGAAGACTGAACAGAACATGGTTGTGGTTTTCAATGAACATGACGGCACTAATGCACTATTCGAGTCTTTACATCTTTTTGTAATAAAAAAAAAAGTAAATAAACATGAAATACAAAAATCAACCGAAAGGGCAAATGTGTGTTAATTTTTCTGAACCTTCTCACATTGGATGGCTACAGGAATCTGTGAATTGAATCTACACCCAAGACGTGGTGGGTGGTTATACCTAGTTTGTGGTTGGCATGTTTATTGAGATCTGTATGTTGTTTTAATTAAATTGATTTTAAGATTTTTTTTGCCGACTTTTTTTTTAATACATATAAAATACTAGCAAAGCCCGCGGCTCCGCCCGCTGCTTTCTTTTCTATTAAATTAAATTCAAATTTATTTCAGCTATCATATAAATGCACGTTTGTTATACCCTCCACAGGAAGGTATATTCACTTTGTCAAACGAATCGACTTAGGTAAATTTTATGAGAGGACTTGTTTTTACCGTTGTCAAGTTGGTATTAAAAAATTGTCTATGTCGGTCAAGTAGTTCTGGTACCTCCCATACAAAACCAATATTAGACACATGCGTGTACCTGTACCAGTACATACAGTGGAGGGTATCAAAGCATCGGCCAGGCCGATGGTAACACTGTTACTTGTTTATTTTTTGTCTTCTTTTAAGCTCACAAAATATTTGATCGCTATGCCTTTTCATGAACTATACCTACATGTTATTTATTTAATGGACGCAAGTAGCTATAAACAAATTACGCCAACAGCTCACACGTGAACATTCAATATAAAGCTGTCCATGTGAAAGACGTGGCTGTTGTATGTCAACTCTGGCAATGGCCGAGTAGTTCGGAAGATAGCCCCTATACCCCTGTTTCCCCTTCCCCCATCCACACCCTAACTAACCTATACTGATCCGGAGGATGTAGCCGGTACAAACTTGAAAAAAAATTTAAAATCGACCAAATAGTTCCGGAGTTAGTCCCTACCGCCCCTTTACCCTTCCTCCGTCCCCAACTTAGTCCTTACGTAACCTGTACTGATCCAAGAGTCCTAAGTCAATGGACATAAGATTTGACATAAATAAAAACTCGTCACAGGTATGATCTAATTATTTATACTACGCGATCATATCGTTACACTTTCCATAGCTGCAGATCTCAAATACATATATGTAGATATGTATCCTTCGCTTACGCACTACAAACCTCTTATATGTACGTAGACATACAAATATACATATTAAGTTTGTTTTATACATATCCATTGCCTACATCAAATTCAACTACGCCATATACATGAGTATGTACGTACAATGTGCATTCTGAATGCCAGTCGCGCGATCATATTCTATTTTGGAAACGCAATATAAAACTACCCCTAAGCACAACTGCAATCGAGAAAACATTTTTTTCGCACTTGACAAAATAAGATCTATTTTCAATTTATTATATCGCACCCTCTGGTTGGACCAGAAAGATGAATTTTAGATCAAAATACTCGGTGAAGTATTGGCTAACAAATAAAAGCATTCCTTGAAATTACATACGTAGATTTATGAGTATAATGGCAAGTTGAGCGTAGTAAGGTCGAAATAGAAAAGTGGGGTGCGAACGTTTTTCAACCCTTATAGGTCGAATTTTGAAAAACGATGAATGAGGCATCTAATTCTTTTGATTTATTTATCAACACACAAACCTTCAATTTCATACGGCTAACGGTTCGTGAGACCCCCCTTATTCCCCGCGACCCCTTTACTCCTGAGCAATTCTCACCCACCCTACGGACTAAGTTGGCCACACATCTATAAATCAGAAAAAGAATCATGAAAATCGGACGAATGGTTCTCGAGTTATGGAGAAACGAACAGACGGACGTTGCATTTTATAAGTAGTACTAGTTGGTTGTACCCGCTTCGCTGGGTATGCAAAGTAATATTTGATAAACAAATTGATTTTATTTAAAGAACTTCTTTGAAAACTACATTGCGTGTAAATTGTCTCTGGTTAATTAATAATCTTCCTTGCTGTGGATTAGATTCAATATACACCTTCTTTTGTCTTGCAACTCTTGATTGTGATAAAGCCACATACAGTTGGCCGTGTGAAAATACTCCGGTCTTCAAATGCATGCCAACGTCATCAAATGACTGGTCTTGAGCCTTGTTTATTATTATAGCGTATGCTAGAATTTATCGGAAATGGAATCATTGTGATAATTCATGCTCTTATCAAATTTCGTCCAGGCTCTTCCACAATCAATCGAGTTCCATTGCAGTCCTTTTTTAGGGTTCAAGTTCTTCAGCAACATGATGATGACACCTTGCTTAAGTACAGCACATGAGGTGGCTTGCTGGATGGAGTTTGCTGATTGAGGAATTCAACAGGGTGCATCATTTGGATCTTCAGTCTTCACTGATAACAGAATCGCTCCTATTCATTTCTAATGTCTGCACATTTGTCAGCGCGGCAATGACTCGTTCTGAAAGTTCCTGATTGACTTTTGCAGCAGATCGCCAAAAATTGTCTTAATTAAGTCTCCTGTTAATATAATTTCCGTGGGAATTTCAACAACGTCGTCTTCATACATTTCTGCTACCCGCGGCAATTTTGCAATAATGAGAAGACTCACTATAGTAGAGTTTGAACTTTGAAGAAAATTAAAATATATGAAAAATAGGCGGTGCGTATTTGAATAATGAGAAAACACAAACATTGAAAATTTATTCAAATACCCACCGCCTACTTTTATGCAAAATAAGAAAAATAAGAAAAGTAAGGAGCGTTACAGAATCAGTAAGGGTAAATATATATATGATGATGGATACAACTTTTCTCTTTTTCTTTGCAGGTGAGTCTTTTGGTGCTGTTTTTAAATAAGGAATCTTATATACAGGGTGATGCATAAGTAACGTTATAATATATTTAATGAAAGATCTTTTTTATTTTATTAAACTTTGGTGATTATTAAAATGTAGACTATATTATTGTAAATATGTTTTGAAGATAATCACCCCAATCATGGAATCCGCCGGAGGGAATTGTTCGCAGAAAAGAATATTTTGGTATCGTCGAATCCGAAAAGTGAACAGAAATCTGAAAAAAAAAACCACACCCTACCAATAGTATGTGTTAATATTATGTATATACCTACCTATATGACATAATAAACGTTCAATTTGCGGATTCGACGATACCAAAATATTCTTTTCCGTGAACAATTCCCCCCGGCGGATTCCATGATTGGGGTGAATATCTTTCAAATATGAACATTCACCCCTGTAATCATTTTCTGTTGAATTTTAATTCGTACCGTTTGGTACAAAAATGGTTTTCTACATTTTGAAAAGACAATAAGTAAGAGTCTTAAGCATTTCGGGTACATCTGTGAAGCTACAAAAAAGTAATGAAAATTTGTTGCTTACATTTTACCATTTACCATTTTTTTTTTAAATTTTTATCCTTGAGAAATTCCCTAAAAATTATGCTCTGCTACTTTTTTACGTAAAATCAACAGAAGTTGTAGTAACAGCCATTTTTTGTCAGGCAAAAATGGTGAACAAAATTAAGTGAGAATAATAAACTATGCGCAAGCGCAAAGATTTCAGTTAATTGTCGAGGCTCTGCGAAATAAGGCCCCAAAACAAAAATGAAATAAGGTCCCAAAAAATTATACAGGAAACAACAACAAAGATTTTTAATAAAATTTGGGGTGTTATTTCCTTTTTTGGGGCCTAATTTCCTTATGAAAATTGGGGTTTTATTTCATTATGAAATTCATTCATTCATTCATTTTCAATGGTCCGCTTGTCCATTAAGTGGGTCGCGGGTGTAGGTTGCTCAATAGCTCTCGATCCTCCGCCATCGACTCTAAATCATCAAGGGCAATCCCCATACGGGTAGAGGAGAGATTATGAATTTGATCTAACCATCTCATCCTGGGTCTACCTAGGGGACGCCTGCCCGATGGTACGGATTCCATAGCACGTCGTGGAATCCTGGTCGGGGACATGCGTTTAACATGACCAAACCACCGAAGCATGGATCGCTCCGTCCGGAGAAGTAGCTGCTCGACATTGAGTTCCTCACGTATTCTGGTATTTCTGATGCCATCTCTACGGGTCACACCAGCAATACAACGGAGAAATCTCATTTCGGCAGCTTGTATTTGCGATCTTATTCTTTCGGTCATTACCCAAACCTCATGACCATAGGTAAGAGTTGGAACAAACACCGAATTAAAGACTGACAACTTAGCTTTGACACCAAGTTCAGTCCTCCTGATAACAGAATGACCAAGCTGTCTCAAAATCGATCCAGCCTGACCAATCCTACAGGAAAACTCGGCATTGCTCCTTCCATCAATCGTAAATAAGACCCCGAGATATTTAAACTTCTCCACCTGTTTCAATGGGGCTCCACTAACATGCAGAGTGCATTGAACAGGCGTTCTTGAGACGACCATCACTTCAGATTTGTTCACGTTTACCTTCATCTCAGCTTCAACACAAACGGCTACAAACCGATCGAGTGCGCGCTGAAGTTCAGTCTGAGAGGATCCAAGGATGACCAAGTCATCAGCGAAGAGCAAATGACTTATCCTCAGATCTCCCAATTCGAAACGTTCCTCGCCAAGACTGCGCTGTAACATCCAGTCCATATAAGTAATGAAAAGGAGAGGCGACAAGACGCACCCCTGGCGAAGTCCAACGCCCACGGTGAAAGGTATTGATTTAGCGCTTTTTACCCGAACACAGCTTTTGCAGTTTGTGTAAAGAGATTGAATGGCTCTCAAGAGAGAACCATCAATTCCATACTCCTGTAATACACTCCAGAGTTTCCCTCGAGTGACTCGGTCATATGCTTTCTCCAAATCTACGAAGCAAGCGTAAACAGGTGTAGCATACTCCCAAGCCTTCTCAGGTACCATTCTGAGAGTGAATAACTGGTCGGTTGTGCTTCTGCCGGGACGAAAGCCGCACTGCTCATCCCCTAATCGTGCCTCGACCATCATTATGAAATAAGACCCCAAAAGAAGGAATGAAATAAGACCCCAAACGAAAAACGAAAACGTATGGGGGGCATGCTGCCCCCTGCAACCCACCTGCTTAAGTTTCCTGTCAGATTTGGGGTCTTATTTAATTTTTTTTTTTGGGGCCTTATTTCATTGGGGCCTTATTTCCTGCAGCCAATTGTCGAATATGAAAAAAAGCTTGATAAGTTGATCGTCACAAAAAGTACTGAAAACGTGATTACGCAGAAATAGTGTTTGTAAACGGGTTCTGCCATGGAAACGCTTCGTTGGCAAGATAGGAGTACCAACACCGATACCCAAATCGTAATACACTATATTAGTACAGCCGGGTATTCGCTGATGCATATCAGCGCCTTTTTGATACTGGGTGAGCTCATCGAAATAAAAAGGAACGACGCGACGTTCAGACGCAGCGGCGGCAGGAGTTGAGGGCGGGATTTTGCGTGCTGTGGAGGTTCAGCCTTCAGTTTGGTCCGCCGACTAGCTCTGCAGTTGGAACTTCCCAAAACCAGGATTCACAAAACTCTACAGTGTAATAGATTACACACTTTCCATTTAGCACCGGTACAGGTTTTACTACCAGGAGATGCGCAAAGCAGATTGGAATTTTTCAAGTGGCTACTGCGCAAACAGGCAGAAGACGGACACTTCTTCAAAAACATTCTGTGAACTGACGAAGCGCAATTCACAAGTCATGAGGATACAAACCTCCATAGTTTGCACCATTCGTCAGACCTCAATCCTTATTTAATAAGCACAACATCCTTTCAAAGGTAAGAATTTAATTATTGTGAACAATTTCTTCAGAATGTGTGCTTATTTCAAAGGATGTTTAACGCAATCCTTCGCCACCAATCAATATATCCTGACCTTAACACCCATGGATATTTGTCTGACAAAAAACGGCTTTTACTTGTGCTGATCGTATGTGAAAATGTTGCTTAACATAATTTTTAGAAAATGTTGTAAGGATAAAAATTTCATAAAAAAAAGATTAATAAAAGACTTAATAAAAAAGATTTATTAAGTAAACATTTTGAGAAAAAATAATTTTAAGTAAAAAATGTAACAAAAAAAACAAAGCAAAACTTTGAGTTTAAAGAGCCATAACTATTTTCTAGCTGCACAGATGTACCCGAAGTGCTTGTATGCGCTACTAAATTGTCTTTTAAATATATACCTAATCAAAAATTCCTTAAACAGTGGATTTACATTTCCTCTTGCAAATCTAGTGGATTTGAATTGTCCCTCAACATTTCCCTATATCTCCGAACGCAATTAAGATTTATGCGCCTTTGATTTCCCTCCACTCTTTGCTCATCTCCAATAATTATTACACCAATTGAAATATGTACATATATTGAAATATAATATTTAAATCCATGTTTGTACCGTTTGTTTCAATAGGTTCGTTCGTGTACTTTCAGCATAGAAAAATATCAAATCTCAAAAATCGAGAGCGAAATCTTTTAATTTCAAGAGAAGTACCTGCCCGGTTTTCTTACAGGAAGTTTAATAAATGTAATATTGACATTATCGTACAAAGTAAGTTGGAATTGAGTTTTTTAGGTACAAGTTAAATATATGTGTACCTATTAAACTTACCAATTTGAATGCGCTGATATGTTCTTGGTTCTAGGAGAACATTCAATTACAACTTCCTTCTCCGACATCTTTGAAAACGAAAATAAATGGAGTTTTGTTTGTCGAACTTTTTAGCTGTCACTTAGTTGTCAGTTTTAATTTTTCATTTTTCAGTAGGTAAGTCGGCAAGTAGAAAATTACGAAAAGAGTGTAAATGGATTTCTCTCTTAATTTTTTTCAATTTACTCAGTACGTGGCCGCATTCGCACAGTCTGTTAACAAATTTTTAATAATAATAATTGTTTTTTTTTTTTTTTTTAACAGTGTCATTCCAAAACAGCCTATTTCGAAATACATTTGTAGCGTTTTCCTCATTTAAAATTTTTTTTTTTTTCAATTTCGTGCGAATTCTAGTACATTTTTTTTTAGATTCCGGGGTTGTTCGCTTTGACCTTAGTATTTGAGGTCCCAGTGCAGTCACTTCTTCTTCTATATTGGCATTAAACTGTTGCATAGTTCTTTTCTTATTGTCATAGACCTTTGGTAGCCCCAAAGAAAAAAAAAAAAAAAACGCAGAGCCCTTAAATCGGGCGAATGCGGTCCAGTTAAAAATCGTAAAAACGCGTATTATATAATGGCCAACAATTTTCCTCAAAAGAGCCATAGTTGGACGAGCTGTGTAAGACATGGCTCCATCTACTGCACCTACAATTCTGAATTGTTCTATACTTTTGGCCTTAAACATTTTTCAATCATTGCCCATTATTGAATGCCATGCACATAAACCGCAACTTGTTTGTCGTTATCGAAGAAATACGGTCCACTTATCCTGGTTATTCCATACTGTGGAACGTTACCCATGAGTTAATAATGGGCCTCATCGTCATCACTCATTATGCTGTTCTCTCGGAAGAATTCTTGAAGACGCCGAGCATATTGAATGCGTATTTGTGGATCATTTGATTTTAGCTTCTGGAATAATTAATGGAAAAATGTGTAAAGCTATGATTACACACGGCCATTTTTTCGCGGCATTTAAATGGCGCTTTGACGTAAAAATCGCGTCACAAAGCCGTCATTTTAATGTCGTTCTGTGCGATCGCCATTTTTGGGATAACATTTTCGGCGTCATTTCAATGACTAGGAAAATGGCGGACCAAATGACATGCATTTTGTGCATTTAAAATTACTGAAAAAAATGGCCGTGTGATCGCTCTTTAGTGACGCCTAGGACAAATGACTAAAATTTTTGGCTGTTGCGTCATTTAAATGGCAGTCTCCAAAAAATTACAAGGCACGAAATTCATGCCAAAGCATTTTTCTTCGCAAATGACAAATGACGCAGCATTTAATACGGTATCTGTGCTTTCATTTGGATTTTTGTCTCGTGGCGAAAGGACGTGTAAATAATTATGTAAAGTTTGTAAAGTTAATTGCAAATGCCGCCTATACATATCAGTAGCTGCTGGAAAGTCGCCTGGTGAAGGTTTCGGCGTTTTCGTCAATACTTGCTTGCAATGTTCATATCATATCGAACTGCACGACGTCTTCTAGAACGAGAAAGATCAAAGACAGCCATTTGTTGCCGAAAACGCTGAACTAATCGGTAAATTGTTGGTGCATTGGGGGTATTTTGAAGGAAAAAATTTCAATTATAACCTTTGTGCCGAAGGACTGCAGCTTATACGGCTGAACGGATTTGTTTCAAAATTCGAATTTAGAGTTTTTTTTCTTACAGTTGGAAACACTTTTTTTTAAATACCCCACTTACAACAGGAAGGTATATTAACTTTGCCATTAGGTACATTTGTAACGCCAAGAAGAAGTGATCGGATAAAAAAATAAATAAATAAATAAATAGGTGGCGCAACAGGCGGGTGACACCCAAGGCTTAGCTTCTCGCAACCATTCGTTTTGTGTGAGTTTCTATTTTTGGGACGAATGGAAGGGACCTACAATTTTATGCCGAGTCCGAACGGCTCAATTGAGAAGCTTTTTCATGACAGGCACACTCTCGGATGTTTGTCAGTCGTTCGCGAGAGGTGGCGCAGTAGAAAAAACTTTAAGATGTAATTTTGGGTTTTTCCGGGGATCGAACCTGGGATCCCTCGCACAGTAGTCCAACACACTAACCACTGCGCTACTGCGCCCACCAGAAGTGATCGGATACCCCAAAAAAATATATATGTAATTATATATTCTGAATTAGGATCAAATTCTCGGTTGATAATGAAAATGGGCGTATTTCTGATACCTGCCAATTTGCATTACTGAGGTTACACATCAGTGAAGAGTGGAGAGTAAATAATATCGAAAATAATAGTCTCGAAACGTGTGACATCGCGTTGAATATGCGTCATTTTCCACAACATTAAGTATAACCACTTGATTATAGCCCTAAGCAACAGAGTAGATCAGCTTAAATATGAAAATATGGATACAAGATGTTTTTCGCGCAGCCAAGTTCTGAATTATTGCAGCACACCGTCGAGGCATGAAGTCAATGAGGTTTTCAATAATTTCTATCCATTCCGTATTTAACTTATACCAATCGTTTTGATCTGTTCCAGAGCAAGTCTAAATTAAAGCATTTCATCCGATCAATTCGCTGATTTACAATTTTCCATAGATTTTCTATCGGGTTGAGATCAACAGATAGTGCTGACCACTTCTTGTCAGGACTGTAATTTGATTTTCATTTAACCAATCTCCTTTAAGTTTTGCGGTATAGGATCGTTGACGTATATTCGAACATTCATCGCAACGGCATATTCTCTTCAACATGAGGAAGCGTTATGCTATGTTTCCACCGAACGCTAATCCCGAGATTAAGTGCAAGAGGATTAAAATTAATCTTGAAGTGTTTCCACCAAAAAAGAAGAGATTAATTTGACATTTCACCAGATATTGGCATAAGCTGTCCAATCGAAGTGCAACAAATGATAAAAAATTAAACAATTCCTACTTTCGAAATTAAAAGCAAAAACAAAAAATGAGTGGCAGTAATCTAAAAATATTATTACCGCATCATTTTGTCCTCAAAACTAATATGTATGAAAGTTTTAACGGTTGCATTGGCAAGAAGTCGCTATTAGGGGTAGGTACAAAAAAAAACTATTTTTTTTCTTTTGCTCACCTATGACATAAATGTCAAATGTAGCTCTGTTTGTTTTGAATTTTAGACCTTTCGACCTGTGAAGAGTGTGTTCAGAGACCGAACTCTACATGTAAACCTAGTCAGTTTAGGAGATTAATTTTCAATCTCCTTTTTATGAGATTAATTTTTGTATGATAAATCTCGAGATTTATACGAGGTTAACGAAAATTAATCCTAATCTCGGAGTTAATCTCCGGTGGAAACGTAGCATAACACTTTGAGGAATCTCCTGATACATGTAACGATGCATTATTCCGCTAATATTAGACATGGATTCGACTCATTGACTAGAAAAACATCCCCGAACAATAATATTACCTCCTCTGTAACTTTTATAATTGTACCCCCTACGAAACGGGGATTAAATCGCTTCCCCTTTGGTCTCAGTACTGTCCTTCAAAATTTAAACTTATCAAAGATGAGCGCCATTTTCCATGTTGCCACAGTCCAGTTTAAGCCTTGCACGTCCTTTCATTTGATAAACAAATGAACTTTTTTCAGCTCAGCACGACGACAATTTCTATCTCTACAATTAGAGTAAAGAAAAAATGACGATTATGATATAGGTAGGTACTTGAACATATTTCCGAAATGAGAAGAAAATTTACCAAATCCAATCGTATCGATGGTCACACTTTGACTTTTCCCAGGCAGTCAGTTGAATAAGACAGAAATTTAACATGGGTTGCCCCTAATTTGAAGGACGAAAACAGAATCCAATCAAAAAATTCGTCACATTCACAGCCATCACAGCGGGTCCAACAATAACATGAATGACGACAGACTACAGGGAACAAAGGAGTGATCACAATAACACCATTCCATTCCATCGACCCAACCCAACACACAATATCTGATCGCCGGCCGTCCGGGATGCCTCGAATTTGCATTGCCGCGACACGGACACTCGACACAAACTTCATTACACCCCATAAGATTATATTGAGCTCGCCGAAGGTACGACGCGCGATATGATTAATTGCCTGCGATGCTGAGATTTTCGATAAATAACACAAAAGCTGCCACCACAAGCACGGGGACCCCAGCCAACAACGTCCGGATCTTTGGTTTTTATCTTGTTTTTATATTTTTGGTTTAGGGCTGTAATAGCCATACGCATAATACTCGTATGCACGGCCCATCATTCATGGAAATCTCATTCTGGAGATCTGCAAGTCATAAGTTGTTGAACTGTTGTTCCTGGATGCTGCCTTCTGGCCATCATATACTCGGTTGCGAATAGATTGTATCCTGTGTATGCTGTATGCATCGTGATGAATGTTGTGTGTGCCCCATCCTGCACCTTGGCTAATAATTTTTGCAATTTATTTCATCGCGATGGCATTGAGCATTGACGTTGGACTGGACAGTGGTTTTTCTTCTCTCTCTTTAGTGTCAAGCTCCTGGTCAGAGAGTCCTTGCGCGCACATAGAGCACACAAGCAACATCGATCGATGATGGGATGGGATGCCCAACACAAAAGAGAGATCGTGGAAAATTTAACACACGACTTTGTAGGTATCCCCAAGCCAAAAACCCCTGACAAAAGATTCGTTCCAATCCAACTGACAGCGCTGAGGCGTCCAAGAGTCGCGTCTGCGTCGTTTGTTATTATTCGATTTTTTTTTGAGATTCATTCCATGATATTCCATTTCTCCTTTCTGTTGTTGTTCGAAATTTAATTTCATTCTCTTCATCCGTTTGATTGACGGGGACGGGGCTGACCCTTTTCTTCTTAGCGTCGAGGAGACTTCTCTTTTAATTACTTTCATTTATATAAACTTGTACGAGTTTACTTACCCGACTTACAACGACTGTGTTCGTTGTCAACAAGCCCACGTTATCGGGCATTTATCGATAATGTGTTTTATCGGTTTTATTACCTGTATGTTTACCTTATCGATTGATTATTAACAACTAACCAAACATAACCGATGTGACAAGACCACTAGTTCTGGGGAATTGTTTACAAAAAAAAAAAAACGCAGTCTTAAAGTGAAACCGATTGTATCTTGTATATTGACACTTAATTTTATGACGGTCTACGTACCCACGTAACTCCTCTCCCACAAAGCGAGATTGAGATATTGAACTTGTTTAGATCGCGTGGGGGTGATATAGTTTTCAATCTGTCAGTTTTCTGACAAGATGTCTTAAATCATATTCCATGGGAAAAAGACACTTGAGACTCGATCGTTTTATAAACTATAATTTTTAAATTGTGTCAATTGTCATGTCTGCTATAGTCTATAAATGTTATAACAATCTAATCGTTTCAAATAACCGTATAGTAATGATTAGAAAATAAAAACTAATGTTCATTGCCTATTGCGCAATGCGTGGCTATATTTATGAAGCTATCGGTGTAGGTGTTGTTTATAAGGAGTACTTATAAATAAAGTGTTTTTTTTTTTATAACATACTTGAAAAGAGGAAATTGTTTTAGAACTGCGGCTGTCAAACAGGGGTGCTCAATCTTTGACTTAAAACTAAAAAATTGAAAAACAAAAACGAAGTTCTCCATAAGCTAACTTTCTTGATAACATAGAAATATTTATTTCTGTTTTTGCAACGCATAAACGTTGAACATTTGCATAAGTTTCAACCCCAATCGTGACTTCGAATTCGTTCTCTAGATACAAAAAAAAGTACCTATTGCAGTTCCAGTTTGTTAAAAAGTGTTGGGCTTAAAATGCTTCAAAAAATGCTCCAAAGACGGAAAAAATCGTCAAAAAAAATACCTAGACGAAATTAGTCAAATATCGTATACACATAGTTCACTTGTTTGGACGCACAAGAGTTACGTTTTAATTCTTGTTTTTTTTTCGTATTCACGCTTATTTTGAGATTCGAATGAATTCCATAGATATTCCAGAAGGATAACGTGCCTATACACAATTCACGCCTTGTCAAAGGAAGAATTGCCAGTGAAAATATTAAAATATTGCACTCTCCACCACATTCGCCTGGTTTTAATATTATTGAAAATGTTGCCCCGAAGAATTTATTGAGGTAATAATCAGGATCTGATTGCGGCGGTTAAAGCTTCTTGAGGGAATATATCCGTGAATTACCTTAAAAGTTCATATGGCTCTTTGAAGAACAGAATTTTTGAGATTATATCCAATGGTGCTGCCTCACACATTATTAAAATAACAGAAAATTAATTTAAATAAATAAAACAAAATAAAAATAAAAAAAAAAAAAACAAAATATTGCACACAAATTTGGTGTTTTATTGTTTTTCGACTTTTTTTTACTTTCGACTTGAGTTTACCTCTACCATCAAGTTTTTAATGATGTTTGTTTTATAGTGTATGAATGTAGGTACCTTTCTGTCAAATAAGTTTTTGTTTCTCTTTGTTCCACATAATACGAAAAAAAAAAACCAAGAAATAAAACGTAGATAACTCTTGTGCGTCTAAACAAGTGAACCGCACTGTATAACAACGAACAAAAAATCGCTTCACATCTCAAAAATAGCCGCAGCATTAAGAGTTTCTCTCTCATTTGTATTGCCGCAACTGCAGCAATGAGAGTTATATGGGATACCTAGTTTGGCCGCATGAACTACAATTGGCCAATGCCCCGTGATTATTGACGCGATTTTGGCGATATATGAGCGGGTTCTGTTTTGTAGGTTCGTTGTTGTACTCTCATCTTCCCTGATATGACGCCAGTTTGTCGATCCCGTCCACTCCTAGTGTAATGTGGACCGTCCCCCAGCGGTATAAGTCTCCTCAATATTGCAATGCTGTCTTTTGAATATTATGTGCACGGAGCAAAATTATAGGTGTTATGTCGGGAAAGGCCACTATAAACCAACCATATGCACAGAAGGTCTTGAAAAGACCCAGGAATTCCATATCGGCACCCACCAGCTTTTCTTTGAAGGTTGCATTTGTTAGCACTTACGAAACAAGTTGTACAAGATCGCTGTCTATGTAGTCTTGGCATCCTTGCCAAACTCGTCCGTTTGTGGTGGATGAACACCACGACCACCACCGAATCGTTTGATGTCAGAAAAGGTCTTAGACAGTGAGACATGCTATATCATGTGGTTCCTTAAAAATCATATCGACAAGAATTGGACGAAACTCAGAAGCCAACTGCGAAGGCAACATCTTTCAACAGTCCGTGTAATTACTGGCATATGTCGATGACATTGACATAACAGGAAGAACTCGATGACCTGTCAGTGGTGCATTTTGGGCCGAATTGGATCATAGATCTAAAATTATTGGCTTCCAAGTTCCCGCTTTATCAAAGGAAAAGGAATCGGTAGCCAATTCTCATTTCCCATATTATCCGCAATATCCCGGTGCCATTTTTGTTACCTTGTATTAAGATACAGCTGTCAGAGTATATACAGTTATATTTTTATTTTCGTCTCCTAATCTGCCTCTGGTCATCTCCTTAGCTTCGTGGGTTTGCTGAGAATTGAAGAAAATGCATTTATTTTCCAAATTTAGTGATGAAACATCTACTCCCTGACAACTGTCAGACGGTCGAGGCGTTTTACATACTCGTACAATGTTTGCCAAGATAAAAGGTAGACGATCTGATCTATGAATTGTACAAATTATGAATATGAATGAAATTATCAATTGACTTTATCTGATTGAAAGTATAGATAGAATAGATATTTATGCCATAAATTGTATTGTTCTCAGCATCTTTTGCAACATTGTATGTTCTTATTATAGACAATATGCACGTGCTTTCAAAGATCTAATGTTTTGATTATGAATAGTGACATCCACTTGAGAGAAAATTTCCATTTTCGCATGTCTTCCTATTGTTCGTTTATTAAATTGCTTTTAATTATGACATTAGGTTACAATTTGCATCTGTGAGTCGACTTGAATGACGCGGTCTATAACTGCAGAGTGCATATTAAATTATTATTATTGTAATAGACTTGGACGAGTATTCTTTGTTTAAAGCGACTAAAAGTTGATACTATCGTTGACAAATTTGAGGGCCGGTAAAAACCTTTAATTGTCTAATTTAAACCAAAACTATCCATAAATAGCTCGGTGTAGTTCTACAAATCCATCGGGGGTTCACAAAACTGATTTATAGATCAAAACTAACCAGCCAGCGCCAGCGATTAGTTCAATGTCGTTAGGTGAAGACATTTTGTCTGAAGCTTATGTGTAGTCTCATGAAGCTGTGCTCGACCTAGGACTCTATGCAAGCTATACTTTCGAGGTGATTCCTTCTGTGGCTGGTATTTCTGCTATTTCATTGCCTATGCCTGTCCGATGTGTCCTGAACTTTGTCTAACAGCTAGGTTCCCATAAAGCATAAATCGAGCGAAATCGAATTCGTTTTCAGTGTTCTGCATTTCGAGCGATTCGGAAACTCCGAAATTTTTTCGAAATCACAATTTCACTTTGTCTCAATTCCGAAAATTTTGAAATCGAAATCGAATATGTAGAACACAAAAATTCATTTTCGATTTCATTTGGAGTGAAAGTGAAATGTGAAACCTAGCAGTAAGTTGAGTAATTGCAGGAAGGCTCATCCTTATTTTAAGTTATCGGAAGATGTTATAATTTTTGCAAATGGCGGCAGCTGTCAGTTTTGTTTTGATGTTTATGAAGTAAACAGATGCACAGTTAATACAAGCGATTGAACGATATATCCCTCAAGATCGTGGAATACTCGTGACAATTTTTTAAGGAATACATATAATTCGTCAATGATTATGGCGCAACGTGAATTTCATCGTGGTCAAACAATAATGCCTTTAGCTGCTTGACCATTTACGATGATTACATCCACTCAAAGTCACTGCATTGTGCGCTATTTACACCGGAGGTGTCAAGGGGCCTAATTTTTGGAGAACGCCCATGGGCAACACGGATATACTCTGTCTGGTGAGCGATATAGAACCATGATTAACGAGTTTTTAGTGCCGCAAAATTGATTAATTGGGACTGGAGGACTTGTGGTTCCAACATGACGGTGCAACCGCAGATAAAGCTCTCGCGATAATAGATATTTTGTACATGAAACGTTTCTCGTTTGCTGTATGTTTCGTTTTGGCGATTCGCACTATCCGTCAAGATCGCTCGATTTGACCGCTGCAGACTTTTTTTTATAAGATCTATTGTGGGCGCAGTAGCGCAGTGGTTAGTGTGTTGGACTACTGTGCGAGGGATCCCAGGTTCGATCCCCGGAAAAACCCAAATTACATCTTAAAGTTTTTTCTACTGCGCCACCTCTCGCGAACGTCTGACAAACATCCGAGAGTATGACTGTCATGAAAAAGCTTCTCAATTCAGCCGTTCGGACTCGGCATAAAATTGTAGGTCCCTTCCATTCGTCCCAAAAATAGAAACTCACACAAAACGAATGGTTGCGAGAAGCTAGGCCTTGGGTGTCACCCGCCTGTTGCGCCACCTATTTATTTTTTTTATTTTTTATTGTGACAAAAAATGTTAAGTCTAAAGGCTAGTAAATTCTTTACTTTCATGATAAACTACTAGCGGAGAGTTTTTTCATTTCATGTTGAAACAGTTCTGCCTTGAAGAAGTACTGACAGTTTCAAAAAGACACAGTCTACAATCTAGAGATTCGACAAGTTCATATTTTTTAGGTAATATCGTAAACTGGTTACAGGTCAATATAGGATATGTTGCTAGATGTGTCTTCCTATTTAAAATGCAGCAAGAAAATTATTGCTGAATTTTTTTGCTAATTTAGCAGTTCTAGGGGTCTAGCACGTAACTTGATACAATCGAGTTCAGTCAATACAATCGAGCTCTGGCAGCACCTAATTTGTCTCAATCGATTATTCTCGATTAATTATCCTCGATTGAGACAAATTAGGTGCTGCCAGAGCTCGTCGTATGTTCGGTATGTTTTAAAAGAGTCTTTGTGGCGAGTTTAGCATTGCAAGACTGAATTGGAGTCAACTGAGCTAAGGGCCTTTATAGCCACTTTACTGTACGTGAAATATGGAAACCTTTAATACTGTAGTTGTATGTAAATACGGTGTAGCTCTTTCTGATACATACTTCAGTTTCTCCTTAAGTTTCTGCCATTAATAAATTGTGGTTGAGTCCGTTAAAGCAAGCTAACTATGATAACCACGCTTCTTTAATCGGACACTCCGTTTAGAACCTTTGTTTGGGCACAGTGTCGCCGATTATGTCTAGTTTGGGATGTTTAGAAAAGAAAGTCCGGCAGTTTGGACGCACTAAGAATTACATCTTTAGTTTCTAGCAAACTTGCTCTGCTGTCCTTCTCTGGCAGTTGTTGGGCAGTTTGAGCTAGAGCCGGCCGATGCACGCTTTGAGCCTAATATAATGGCTGCCCTTTAGCTGTCTTTAAATAATAAATAGTTGGCGCAACAGGTCCGTATAGGCTTCCTAGGCATAGCTTTAAGGAAGGAAGCATTGCGTATGATAAATTTGTTCATCATTGTTTAGATATCTGTCGATGTTTGGAAATACCTTCAAGGTTATACCATGGCGACAGGCCCGTGAGCCTTTTCTAATATTATTGTTTATATCAGAACTAGCTGTACCCGCCCGGCTTTGCCCGTGCACAGGAATTGTATCGCTTAGGTCTTAGACAGTAATATTCTTTCGTAAAATGCGAGATATAAGAATAAATTGATATGCTGGAATTTTCTTTTTGCCTAAACCTGAAATACAGCAATACGAACAAAACAAAAAAAGAATCATGAAAGTCGGCCCCGCGGTTTTCGAGATACATTATGGAGTTTCAACCCATAGAAGTTGTTTTTTGTATAGGAAGTATACGATTGTGAATGTTTTTTTTGTAAGGGCGGTGCCACGCCTCTTTGTCCGATTTTGACTTATCTTTACATATGAGCTTTCCACGGCAAATAACTAAGATTATCTGTAAATTTGAGCTCAATCGATTTGGTAATTTTCGAGATATACGATTTTGAATGTTTTTTTTTTGTATGAGCGGTGCCACGCCCTTTTGTCAAATTTGAACAAACTTCACAGAAATCATGTATAGACCAATACCAAAGACGTGTGAAAGTTTGGTCGAATTTGGTAAATGCGTTAAGGCGTGAATCGACGACAAACATTTTAAGGCTCAATTTTTATATATAGAAAAAAAGATAGAAGATAGAAGATTATAATTTAAAATTTCCAGTGAAGGATTAAAACTAATTTAATTGACTTTGTAGCACTCAAAGACCGTGTCGTTAAGTGAAATGTGACCCAAGCTTAGATTTTCCCTGTTTTGTGAAAGGAACGGCTTGATTTTCTATATACACACTAAAGTCCAGTACCTACTTAAGAGCCAGCATTAAACTTTTATTCGCCTCTATATCTTTCAACTTCGTATTCATATTCATAGCAATTCAAATAAATTGACCATCAGTTTTTTATGCAACATGGTCACTTATACCATACTTAAGTTAAATGAATAAACAACCCGCTCTGTACTATGTATTTTTATTACATATACGAGTACGTCAATGAATAAAATTCATTACCATACCGTGATAGATAAATCAAAACAATTATTATTGAATCACGAAAGGTGTGTGGGAGCGACAATTAAAATTAACACAATGTTGCTGCAATAATTTAAAGTTGAGGGTTGGGGGGACCCCCTACAATCTATCCCTCAGTTGCGCTATCGAACTCTTTGTAGAATGAGTTTCCCGTTAAAATTCGATACGAATCGACCTCTAATTATAATAAACCCGAGTCGAACTGCCAGCCAAATGTATAATTATGTGCCAACAGAAACACGAGCACTTGGACTTGCTATACGCTCTGCTCCTGGAAAACAAAAAATCGTTTCACCATTTATGCAAGCCAACGAATGATGATGGAAATTATAATTTTTCTCCAGTTTCCATTTGCACTATTCGTACAGAATGCGGTGTTTGCCATAACGAACCATAGCAAACAATCTGCATGAACGGATCATAATACGCTAAAATTCGAATCCTGGAGCCCCAAATGAAAGGCTATGCCACATAATATTCAAAACACCAACAGAGCTAGATGCACTCCAGCTGATTATGGGCCCGCGCAGACGCTCGTCGGTTTCGGGTACCTAATCACCATGCACCCATCTCTGAAGGAAGAAAAGCCCAAGTGTTGCGCGACCACATAAAAAGGTTGAAATACAATGCGCGAGAGCGTATACTTGGGTGCATATAGTGTGGTTGTGGTATCCTCACGGCATTTATGTGCCTGCAGTGTATAGAAGAGTGTAGAACGAATGGGGGATTTTTGTTTTGGAGCAAGTTCGTGACTTATGTTCGAATAGATCGGAGAACTATAATCGGCGATTTGGCTTAAATTATAAACGGGCGAGTGCAACGCAAAAGGGGTGTAAGATGTAGGATGGTGGTGGCTGTGTGCCCGGCGCACAGTTGTACCAAGAGTACTGTGCAAACGGTGATATATCAGCGTAGTAAATTGTTCCGTAGAATAACAATACGTTGTGTTCAGCAATGGCAGTTTAGGTACACCGAAAGAAATTCGAACTCCTTATATGGCATGGATGTCAGCAATGGAAAGTTATTGTGCTGCCAGATTTGGGGTACGCTTTATGGCCATCTCACACTATATAAGAAGTTGCTTGGCAGAAGTTGTATTGCGGTTTTAGGTAGGACTCATAATGATGTCATAAATTGTATCCAAAAGGCAGAAGTAGAACGTCCAGATGTCTAGCTCTTTGCCAAATTTCCAACGTTTCCGGGCAACATTTGTGTCATCAATTATTTGACCAATTTTGCGGCAAAAAAGGGACAAAGAACGGGGGATGGGGTTAAGACTAAACAAATAAAACAACATTTGTATTGGAAAGCTGCTGTCAAAGTGACGTGACATGTAAATGAGCAATGAAAAGTCAACACAGATGGCATTAATTGAGTTGAGTCAGTAATTGACAGAGTAATGTGGTCTGTCAAGACCTGATTGAAGGAACTTTCGAAAATCCCTTATGAGAAATGAAATTTGAAGGCAATTTGGAACAAAGATGGCCTAAGTAATGCGTCCTTGGAGGGAATTTATTTAATAAAAAACCAGTAAGACAATAATCTTCGACTATGCCGAAGCTTAAATACCCGGTACTATGTATATTATTGTACAAATAAAAAAAATATTTTAGTATTAAAAAATTATATATTTTGTATAGGAGGTATGGGTAGTTTTTATTCGACCAAGCTAATTTTTTGTTAAAATTGTTTAAATATTATTAAAACAATATGTGCAAAGTTTAAACTTTCTATCTTTACTGTAGATATTTAAATTTAATTTTTAACATTAAATAGCTATATATTTTGTATGGGAGGTAGTAGTAGTTTTTATCCGATCTTGCTCATCTTCGAACTTAGCCTCAGTTTGGTGGATAAAAGCTTACGTACCAAATTTCAAGTCGATAGCTCTTAAATTACGGCCGTAATCGTGCGGAAAGTGATGCTGATCAATAATATATAATATATAGTTTGTCATACCTACAACGCCTCCTTATGTGCGTTACAAATGGAATGTCAAAGTGAATATACCCTCGCCACAGTGTGGTAGCGGGTATAAAAAAACATCTATCTATATGTGTGGACTCACTTAAATTTATTGAGCATTTCGATAGGTGTTCGGCAATAACGCCCAAGGAAATAGCGCCCAAACAGATTTGGAAATAACGCCCCAAAAAAATGCATAGCGCCCAAGAATAAACAACAAGATGGAGATGAAGCCCCAAAAATATTTTGCAGTCTAATACGTATGCAATCCCCTGCTTGGGGTTACTGTCAGATTTGGAGTATGTGAAATAGAATTTTGCGAAATTTTGCATTACAAACTTCCACCTAGTGCTTAACCCAAAAGAAACCCCAAGCCCACTCTTTATGCATTTCCACTTACTATCTTGGGCTTCACTGCTTGTCAAAAAAAAAAAAACCTGGAAAGGAAATAACACCCAAAATGACGAAAAATTTTGCAACAACTAATTGTACGATTTTTTTTTTGGGCGTTATTTCCAAATCGATTTGGCCGCTATTTCCTTGGGCGTTATTGCCTAACGCCATTTCGATATACCTAAGAGTATCAGAATTCGTTAGAAGGATCATAAAAAGTTCAGAAATTAGTCAAATATGGTTAAATGGCTCAGGCCTTTGTTTATGAAGAGGAAACTCCAACAAATCTTTTAACTGTCCCTATAAGGAATATTTTTTTTTTTTTAGAAAAACACCATTTGACATCCAGGGTTGGTAGCTGCTGTCTGGGATCAAATGACATTACCCGTGACCATTTCAAAAATGTACATCAGTGTTTGTGGTTTTTAGCTATTTCTAAAACACAATTGAGACCAAGTTTTCCAACTCTGGTTCAATAGATATACAAAAAATCAGACTTTTATAGTTCAGGAGTTATGGCCATGCAGAGTTGTAGCCATTTTGACATTTCAATGATGGTAATATAGAAATTATGAATATTTCCTTCCAAAGTCTGTAACTGTTGAAACCGCAAAGATCAGCTTCTTTTTAACGTTTTCAAAAATACAAACGTCGAAAGAGTTGTAAAGGGTCCGCCAAATAACTTTATTTTTTTGAAAATGCTATAAAAAAAAACTGCTGAATATTTTCTGAAATTTCTTTATTTATTTGAAAGTACAATCCTTCCGGTTAATAATGGAAAATAATTTCATTCAAATGGCTGCAGTAGCCTACACGATCGGTCCAATTTTTAAGCACATTATCGATTGTGTGCAGCTGTATTTCACCAATGGCTTCACGAATATTGTCCTTTAAAGCGTCAATTGTCTCTGGCATGTCGGCGTAACACTTATCTTTTACGGCACCCCACAAATAATAGTCCAACGGTGTCAAATCGCAGCTCCGCGGTGGCCAAACGACATCAGCTCTGCGGCTGATAATGCGATCTTCAAAAACAGGGCGCAAAACATCGAGTGTAGCTTCGGCTGTGTGGCACGTAGCGCCGTCCTGTTGAAACCAAATGTTGCCAATATTCTCCTCTTCAATTTTTGTGAACAAAAATTCGTTCAACATGACCCGATAACGATCGCCATTGACTGTAACGGCCACTCCTTGCTCATTTTCGAAGAAAAATGGCCCAATTATGCCTATGTACCAAAATCCGCACCAAACAGTGACTCGTTTTGGGTATATCGGCTGTTTTTGGCTTTTCACGCTTAGGTTTATCGATGAGGATGCCAGTTTCTTTCACTTTTTTCACAAGATAACGAACATACGGAGCTGACGGTGCTTCTCTTCTTCCAAAATCCGTATACGCAATTTTCGCACACATTCAACATTACCATAATTTTCAAAGTAATGTCGCAATATTTCCCAGCGTTGTTCAAGAGTATACACTACCATATTCGTTCAGCGGAACTAATTATCTGTCAAATCAGACATGAGCTAAGTGTTACCATTCGCGAAATAAGCACTAGTTGAAAAAAAAACGTTAGATGGCGGACCCTTTATATTTATTTATTAAAATAATAAACAAACTACCAAACTTACGACTAAACAATATATTAACAGGAAACAGTGGAGACAAGCTCGTTGTTAAAGTAATAAGATCTTTGAGGTAGGCGATGATATTGCAGGCAGGGCGATTTTGAAAAAGTCGCAAAGAAGGGGATTTGCATACAAAAAGTTTCAATACTAATCTTCACTAAAGTTAAAATGGCTTACATGCGATTTCTTCACAAAGTATTAGACCAAAAGTTGACTCAAATAGGTATGAAGTCATTTCTTCACGAAGTACTAAGTTGAATTTTGTACCGAGTATAAGTTAGTACTCGGTATTAGCTGGACCCTCAGTCTAACGTCGTTAGTACCTGTATTAGATCGATTTCATTGCTTTAGCTCTTGCCTATTTTTGTCAGAAAGTAAAAACATCGTAGGTTTAGTCTAATGAAGTTGATTAGAAAATGGATTTCATTTTTGATAGGGATAATTGGTTCAATAATTTCGATGACAACATTGAGAATGAAGGTGAAGAAGGGGTGGCAACTCGTTGATCAGAGCGCCGCATCTACCTTATTATGCTACAATGGAATACAGTAAATACTTAGGAGGATGTGGATTTTTGCTTCGATTTCAGTTGTCCAGAGTAACGTTTTTTTACGTTCGAACGTCGACGAATTGCAGTACGGTTAACATATTTTATATACTTTTAGTTTTAGTCGGTAATCGTTTTTATTCACGATTTTACCAGTAATCTTTTTACGACTAAACCTCTGAACCAAACATTATGCAATTTGGCAAAGAGATACCCTGGAACTTGAAGACGGACATATGCGACTTTTTGTACTGAACATTTACGAGGAAAAGGAATGGAGAAAGTTTTTTGTCAATGAAGTCAACACAAAATTGTTTCTAAAAGATAAATAGTTAGATATAGAAGGGGTAACATATTTATTGGATCCTTTGAGGAAACCTAGAGATTTCGACAGCCTTCTTGACGACTTGGTGTTGTTCCAACGAAGGTTGTTATGAAAGTCTTTCGGTTCTGGCGATGCAAGTGCCATTCAAGGATAATGGCTGAAGGTTTGGGTTTCGCTTTTGAGACAGTATACATCATTTCGTTTTAGAAGCATTAACTGCTAGGTTCCACATTTCACTTCCACTCGAAATGAAATCGGAAATGAATTTTTGTGTTCTACATTTCAAGGTACATATTCGATTTCAATTTCAAAATTTTAGGAATTGAGACGAAATGGAATTGTGATTTCGAAAAAAACTTCAGAGTTTCCAAATCGCTTCGCAATCAATTTGCAATTTCGATTTCACTAGATTTCTGGAAACTAGCTGTAAGTCCCAATATATTTGTAATAGGTAGCAGGGATGTGAGTTCTGAAATGAATATGAAAAGCTGAGGGTGCTTTCATCATAAAAGGAATCATTTTTTGTCATTACATTTGTAACGTCAAGAATTAGTCACCGGATACCTCATAAAGTTATATATTCAGAATTCTAAATCGATTTAGATAGGTTTGTTGTATTCTGTGTTGGTGTTTTTTCGTGGCAAGCCTTGCCACAACCTTCAAACAGTCTAGTTCGAGTCCTTTTTCTCAGTGCAGCCATATACCTCAAAAGGGCGAAGGGAAACTTCTCCCCCACAGTCATCATCCACATATACAAACTCCTCAATACCATAAAATTGGAACGTATATAAAATCGATTGCTAAATATGTACTGTGCGCAATCGAGTGCAAAAAGTTTTCAACATGCAGACTATTGGCGACACCGAATGCAGTCGTCTTCGTTTTGGCCTAATATGAGACATGCAACAGCAAAGCCACACATAACTGGTCATATTGCATGCCAATGATCCCGCGAGTCGATAGCACCATATCGAATGGAGTCGCAAGAAATATGAAACTCGGTCCAAAGCCGCCGTACACGCTTGCGCGCCAATGAAGGAAACCATCCCCATTCGCGTGGAGCCCAGGCACACAGCGACAGACCTTGGCCCAACTCTCGACCCAATCATCCGGGAAGAGAGTTCATCGCATCCACTAAACTCAGTCAGTATTTATTATTACGTTTCGTTTTCTCTGTTTTGCTTTGCGTCTTCGACTCTCTGGTCTCTCTGGATCGGGTGGACTCTGCTTGCTAGCGTACCAGGGAATAGATGACAGACGATGATATTGGAACCGTAAAACGTATATACCCTTCCCGATGGCGCGCACCAACTTTGGCGACTCGCCGCATTGCAGTGAGATATGCTGCGCGCGATCTAGACGAATAAATTTTATATCGAAGACCAGAGCGGGCATCCTATCATGATGTTACTGGGTAGAGTCATTCTAATCTGATTCGAAGTTTCCATTTATTATTTGCCATTTGCACAGATGTATGCTTTTGGAAAACTATTGGCGCACACACATATGCTCGGTGGGATGCACGAAGGTTTTCCTTTGATGGGGCAACATCCCAATGCCTTTGAAGTTGTGTTCCGCTTTGAGGGAAGCGACGCGCAATATTTCCGCGATTAAATCAAAATACGTTTTTCGCCACAAGAAACATAAATACGATTTGTAATTTATTGTTTCAAGTTGTGTAGTTTTTTGCTGCACCACCACTACCACCACCACCGTCGTAATGCAATGCGGTCTGGATTGCTTTGGCGCATTTAGCGGTTGAGGTGACTTTGTTGCTGCTGCTATTTGTTTGTTTACACGTGATGGGATGTGAGGTTTGTTTTTCTGTTGTCACAGGTGGAATGATGATTGGCACGGGAGCGTGTGTTTTTTTTTTGGTACAATTGTAGCAGAAAATGCCAATAAAAATACATAGCCGAATGTAATATCTATTAGAAGAGTCTAGTCGAAAATAATTGTTGTCTCATGAATTTATAGTATTTATGATGTGAATTTCTGTCTGATTCGAGAAGACGGGCGGCTGATTTTGCTGCAACATGCATGCACTCTCTGCAGATGCAGGTAAAGTCCTTGGATTAGAAGTTTTTCTTCATCATGTGTAAGGATTGACATTTTTGATATATGTATGTTACAAAAAATAAGCTTGATGTACAAAATTCCATTCCGTTTCTTGTTGGTAAGTATTCGTAGTTTGCTGCTGCATCAAGGTCGGTAGCGACCTTACCGAAACCTTTGATGTCAAAGGAGGATTTAGACAAGATGAGGAGCTGTCGTGCGACTTTTTCAACGTCATCCTTGAAAGAATTGCCCAAAACTCACAGGCCAACACCCAAGGCACGATCTTTTAAAAGTCATTCCAACTACTTACATACGCTGATGATATTCACATAATTGGTGGAACACAGCGAGCTGTCACTGGTACGTTTGCTATCTAGTATAGAAACGGAAAATAGGTCTAGCGGTCAACGAGGCCAAAGCCAAGTATATGCCGTCTCCCAACATCGTATAGAATCGTACAAAACGTCACAATCGGCAGCTATAACTTTTGAGGTAGTGAGGGACTTTGTCTACCTCGGCTCTGCTATAAATTCTGACAATAACATCTAAGAAGAAATTAAACGAAGAATAACTCTTGCCAACCGCTGTTTCTTTGGACTAAGAAGGCAATTGAGTAGTAGAGCCCTAAGCCCTACAGCTAAGGGGATTCTGTATAAGACCTTGATCATTCCAGTCCTGCTTTATGGCGCTGAAGCTTAGACTCTATCTAAGCAGATGAAGATATTCTCGGTCGCTTCGAGAGAAAGATTCCTGGTAAAATGTTCGATCCCGTTTGCGTTGACGGGCTATAAAGAAGCAGATTCAACGACGACTGTTGGACTGTTGGAGACAAAGAATATACCGCTTTTATTGAGCCACCTAGATTTAATCAGACAAGCTCTTGTATCCAGATTTCCAGCCTGTCCTAAGAGTAACCGAAGGATGTGGAGTTTGTTGACCTACTGGAACCACCCCTATAATTTTCAGGAGTTCCTTAAGATCAACATTCTCCAGATCTTCTAGTTCATCGACGAAGAAGCTGTTGAGAGTCTTTTGTCTACTGTTTTTAAGGGCTGGGCATTCGCAAAGCAGATGACGAACAGATTCTATTTCTTCGACGTCTCTGCAGCTTCTGCAAAAGTCATTATGCAGTATGCCCAGCCTTTCCGCGCGTATGCCTATCGCACAGTGTCCAGTAATGACCCCCGTGAGTATGCGGATATCCTTGCGGCTAAGTCCGATCATGAATGTGGATATCTTTTTGCTCGCTTCCGGCCATAATTCTTTTGCATGCCTACAGGTGTTGAGATTGTTCCAGCGTAGATTTGTTCTACTTAAGGTTTCAATGTCAATCTTCCTAGCAAGCGTGCTTAGCGGAGTTCTCACAGATTTTAGGGCCATTGACGCGTGCATCTTCGACCCGTTTCTTGCAATCTCATCCGCCTGTTCATTGCCCGCAATATCCATATGCCCCGGTACCCAACATAGGGTCACCGTGCTGGCTTGCGATAGTTCGTCCAGCTATTTCTTGCAATGACTTACTGCCCTCGACTTCACCACGACTGACTCCATGGCTTTTACGGCCGTTTGGCTGTCAGAGTATATATAGTGATTTGTTTGTCGGCAATGCGTCGTTTCATTAGGTCCTTATATGTAGCTGCAATTTCAGCTTGAAACACACTACAGTCATCGTTGATTCGGAATGATTCTCGCAGGTTTAGTGTTCCGCTGAAGATACCCGCGTCTGTACCAACATCGGTATAGAGGGCTTTCTCACACTCTTCAGTAACTGCATTGTGCTCCCATTCACTTCTGTCCGGAATTCTGGTTGTGAATCTCCTTTCAAAAACGAGCGTGGGGGGGTAGATAGTCTTTAGTTATTTTCTCCTTCGCTCGATTGTGTTTCGATGGAAGCGTGCCCATAGGATTTGGATGCCCATATTCCAGACTTTCTTAGTCTAATTGCGGTTCTGACCGCTCTACTGCTGCAATAAATATCCAGAGGGGTGAGGTTTAGCATTGCCTCCATTGATGCGGTGGGTGTTGATCGTAGGGAACCCGTTATCCCAATGCATGTCGCCTTTTGGACTTTAGTGAGGCTTGAGAGATGGTATTTTTTCTCCGTGGCCTTCCACCACACGATTGTACCATATGTTAGGATGGGCGGCACTATTGCGGTGTACAACCCAGTGTACCGCACGTGCGGCCTGAAACACCATGTGTTGCCGAATGCTCTTCTACAGGCATCTAGTACCACGTATGCTTTTTTTATGCGATCCTCAAAAGTCAGTTAGTCGTAAGTTGGCTATGACATGTAGAGCGGATGGGAACAAATGCTCCGGCCCGTAGAGTATTCGGGTCTAACCCATAGGGACAACGCAGTAGAGGAAGACCGCCCTAAGTGGCGCGCGCAAGTCGAAAACTGGATGTTAAACATTGTCTACTGAATAGAAACCTGTATAAACTATTTTCAGTAGATAGGTATGTGTTGAATTTTCGAGCTACAAAATCACAGTAGTCTTCGACAACTTATCTCTGTGAAATGAACTGACATAAATGCAACGAAATCTTAACTAATTTCAGCTTAAAAAAAAACCTAGACACTGTTGACTTGCCTTCGACAAAGGCCTCAGTTCAGTTTAAGTGATCTGAAAAAGCAAAACAAATTTTTTTTTGTTTTACGTATGGCTATAACTGGTGCCTTACATTTGTCGACGTAAATAGCTCACTTTCCGCCGTCGTCGACTATCTTAGGCGTGTTTTATTGAAAATATATTTCAGCAAAAATAAACCAACGTCTTTAAAAGGCAAATTCCCAAACTAGACAAGGAACAACTCAGGACACTGGTCGACATATTGTCAGAACACAGACTATCAGATTGATAGATGATAGAAGCTCTGCAAGTTCTGCAATGACCTACAAGCCGAGAGAGATAAAATATACACACTGTGCGAATGCGAGGTAATGTGGGCCAGTTGAAGAACGTTTCTGGGAAAGTACTTCTTTCAACATTTAAAGGAGATAGACTAAAGTAACTAAAAACCTCACCCTCTGCTGGGTTCCAGGTCACTGTGACATCCCAGGGAACTGTGCAGCAGACGAACTAGCAAGGCGAGGCTCCTCTGGCGTGGAGAGCATAAGCCTGCGCAACGTGTATGCACCACTTTCCCACGCTAAACAAATAATTCATGCGGACGCAGTAATGAGTGCAGGCTTCAGATGGAAACATTTGGGATACTGCGATACTGCCAAGCTCACCTGGCCAGCTCTGGACGCAAAGCGATCCAAGGAGCTTCTTCGACTTAATAGATCTAGCATCTCGAAAGTTGTTAATGTGATCTCCGGGCACTGCGTATTAGGCAGACACGCCCAAAGGCTTGATCTGCCATATAATGACTTCTGCAGAAGCTGTAGGGACGAAGAGGAGGACGAATCCGTCACTCACTTTCTTTGCAGCTGCCCTGCCCTGGCCAATCTAAGAAGGGCCTATTTAGGAAACTATTTTCTCAATGATCTCAGTGATCTAGGTAATATCAGCGCCGCTAACATTCTTGGCTTTATAACCGGCAGCAAATGGTTTACATGAGTAGCCAGTAAAGAAACAGCTGCCCAAATCCCAGTGGTATGCACAATGGGCCGAATAACGGCCTACGTGTTTCTCTCATCGAGAGCCACTTTAAACTAAACTAAACTAAACTAAACTAAAGTAACTAAAATAACTAAAATAACTGATTCTTAATTTCTGCAGGGAAATTGCGTGTTTTTCAAGTGTTAACATTTGTTTCTCATTTTATTTTACTGCAATTGTTTTCCTATAGGGATCGCGAAGGGCCCTTATGGTGCCTAGTGTCATATAAGACCTCTCTCGTAGCCCTTTTCAACCTAACCTAACCGTATCTAGGGGTGTTCATTGTTCAATAAGGCAGACCTATATTACACTATTGGGCGGTATTATGGAAAACCTCATTTTTATGCGTAAAATATTTAAAACGTATTTAAATGCTGTTTAAAGCTGACCTGTTTGAATGCAACTATCTTACGGAGAAATATGCTTAAAGGCACGTGGTTGCCTTGAGCTTTTCTTTTCCCTATATCAAATATCAATTTAGTGATTATGAGATTTTTGACCGTATTCATGAATAAATATGTATAAAAAATTATTCGTCCTCGTATAACACACGAACATAATACTAGATAATCTCTCTTCGAATTTGGCACATTTTGGAAATCCCAATACAATAACCCAATCAGATCAAGTGGGCGGAGATTAATTTAAACAAATTAGTAAATACTGAAAACTAAAAGAAACAAATTATCTATTCTTGATTAAGCGGAAAACTGATATTCTTCCATTATGCTCCTCATAAATATTTAAATTATTTTTGTTTCGCGTGGTGAATTAATTGCCGACAAATTTGCAACAAAGAAAAGGACCGATGACAGATCTCTTAAAAACATTTAATGCAGATTTGGACACTTTTTTTAAGAACTGGAAACATAATTCAATGAGTGGAAACAATGATTCAATGTACACCCTGTTTAAAGGAAATGTAATTATCATTAAAATCAGTTGAAGATAAGTGTTAAATCATTGGAAACGAAGCCTGTTTTAGACCCAACTGAAGTGATCTGAAACCAATCTGTCAGTACAAGTGATAAGCCACTGACAAGTGATCTTCCAGTCATCTTGTACCTATCACCATACTCTTTGTGTTTCCGCACAAATTGCATTCATCTTGCAGAAGCATGTTTCTAACCTACACCGCCCTGTTCGAATTCTAATTCGAATGCAATTGTTCACTATCGGCGAATTCACATCTGTATCCCAAGACATAAATTTAGATAAATAATCGAAAGATATTATATGAAAACTAGCGAACCCCTGCACACTTCGTAGTGCAAAATAGAAAAATAAAGGAATCAGTTTCAAATTCATTTAAATGAGTGATAAACAGTTTTTATTGTAATGCTCCGTGGTACATATTTTTTGTTTTTCCAGGAATCGTATTGCGTAGAAAGTATTCTTGTCTATCAGGACAATGCATAGCTATCAATGTTACAAATTTTACAGACTTTGGCTCCCATGACTTTCGAAAAATAGCGCCACACCCCTTTATATACCTAAGATTATCTGTCAATTTGAGCTCAATCGTTTCGGTGGTTTTCGAAATATACGATTTTGAATGCTTTTCTATACTCCAGGAACAATAATTAAGATTATCTATAAGTTTAAGTTCAATCGATTGGGTAGCTTTGGATATATACGATTTTAAATATACTTTTGGGAGGTGCCACGCCCCTTTGTGCGATTTCGATCAATCTTCTCAGAAACTCTAGGGCCAATACCCAAGATTATCTGTAAATTTGAACTCAATCTATTCGGTGGTTTTCGAGATATACAATTTTTTATGTTTTTTTGTATGGGCGGTGCCACGCCCCTTTGTCCAATTTTGACCAATCTTCACGGGAATACTCCTGGGCTGATACCTAAAATTGTATGTAAATTTGAACTCAATCGATTCGGTGGTTTTCGAGATATAAGATTTTGAATGTTTTTTTTTGTATGGGAGGTGCCACGCCCCTTTGTCCAATGTTGACCCATCTGCACAGGAATACTCCTGGGCTGATACCTAAGATTCTATGTAAATTTGAATTCAATCGATTCAGTGGTTTTCGAGGAATAAGATTTTGAATGCATTTTTTGTATGGGAGCTGCCACGCCCCTATAACCCATGAACCAATACACCTACAAAGACCGTATGAACTTATAAACCATGGTATCAACTCCACCTTTCATGGGAAATTTCCCGAATCAAAATCGGTTCACGCATTACAGAGAACATTATCGACAAACACAATTGACCATGATTTTTATATATGTAGATTGAGCACACCGAAAATTCGAAATTCTCTCAAATTCGAATTCGAAATGTATCACATGCAAATTCTGCAATATCAAGCTGTCATTCGGTGGTCATTTTATTTTCATAATGACGAATATGATGAGTGTTGCGAGATCGTTGGCAAATTAAAAAGACATCAGTGTCAAATCTTATCGGTGTCAAATTTCTTCAGTGGGTATAAGTCTTCAAATGCGAAGTTACTTGCATCGACTCAACTAATAATAATCAAAATTGGACACATTTCTCAGCACCTACACATAATTGAGTCGAAAACTGAATTTTTCATTGCAATTTTAGTAATCAACCGTAAGTCCAATCTAAATAAGCAGTATTTCATTATTTGCTACTGTTTTGTTCCACAACTCCTCCTCCCATTTATGCAACTACCTACAGGTAAAACTGATCCATAGACCACTTCGAAAACAAGTCACTTCAAGGCAAACTCTGAAAGTACCACCAATCAATTGTCCATACCCGGAAAATAAAACTGTTTACTGTATAGCAAGCAACTCCAGAAGAACTGCAACAAAGCCAATCAATTTTTCAATATCTATCAGTAGACAAAATCAATAAGGGACTATGCCTTACAGACAGCCTCGAACAATAGAACCAGATAAATCTCGAACCGTGACAAAATACTCATTGGATACTTTGAGATTTATTCAGATCCATTCGAAGTGATATTGTGCTCGAAGCGAACAATAAAAGAAACCTCAAATGATGTAGGTACGGTGGGATTTGTTTCCCCTTGTTTACCGATCAATTGTGGTCACTTTGGATCGATAAACTTGAGGCATCAAAGCAGATCAAATAAAACAAAGCCAAATGCAAACAATGCCAAAAGCTTGAACTTTACTAATGGTCAATGCAGATTTGTTTGGGTTACAAGATATTCGCATATTTATGTTGGAATTAGTTACGGCTCTGCGAAAATCCATTCACCAAGACATTCACTCAGTGGGTGATGAAAATGTGAGCGTGATAACATAAAACTTAGCGGAGGTGTTTTATACTTGGCTTGGCTATAGAGGAAAATACAAAGAAAAGAACCATTCAAGATAATTGCACAGATCCCACACACTTCACCCACCATCAGAGCGCAGCTGATGTATCTATGATCAAAGCAACTGAAGATTTTGCACTACAACACCACAAGTATACTACACGTGTTGGAGGTTCAGTGACTCTAGCGATAGAGACCCCTAAAGGTAAGGCGATTAGATTGGCTTGTTCGAGAATGTGGTATGGGTTTCTTAGCTGCTGGTGAAGAACATGGAAAATGTGATGGATACAGGCCATAAAGATCATCGGATGAGAGGGTAAAGACGTCATAACAACGATCGGTTGCGAAAGCGGATTCATACATTTTGCACCCAAACATGTTGTGGATTAATTAGATGGTTAACACTTTTGCTATGACCTGCAGGTGAATCATTCTGATTAGCGTTGCGTGAAAAATTTTATTATGAACGATCGTTTGCTGCGAATAGGCAAGACTTGAGGGATACTAGGAAAATTCATGAGCTTCGTTGGCGCTTCGAGAAGCTAGAGGAGTTCAAATTGTTGGTATTAGTGTTACTTTTGTACAGCAAGCTTCTAAATGATCCAGAGAAACTTTCGCAAGGAAGCTACGATGTAGTTATTAAATGTCGTAAAAGCAGCTGATATTCAGAGCCATGGATACTAGTAGGTATAGGTAGATGTGTTTACTGCGAGTAGTTACTTGGATTCAAGTTGAAAGGCAAAGTGCAACATACAAAGACGCGCACAGATTCAGTAGGACAACCCGACTAAATAAGCTCTAAAGGACTATTCACATGAGAGCGAGCGAACGAATTGATGAAATGCGAACAAATGCCACTAAGTCAACTGCAACTACATTTGAGTTGTCTCTTGGTTGTAATTCAGAATTTATTGTCATACACATTCTTGATAGAAAAGTTGTCTGTCAAAACACAACAAATTGCAGTTGTTGTCTATGAATTGTTAGTTAATTTTGAAGACAACTTAACTTTTGATGCCTCATCGAATTAGAAATTGACAGTAGAAACTGATGGCTGAAATTCGCGAGCTGCGGCGACCAAGAAAATTGTTCATGTGAATGTCAGAACATGCGAATATTCATTCGTTCATAGGGAGTTAGTCGCTCTCATGTAAATAGTCCTTAAGGACTAGCTTCTTTCAAATTACGTTTTTTTTTAAATACATATTAAATACTGATGAAAACTTGGTTAGAAGAATTATGTCCGATTGCTTACATTTCTGCTGAACAAATGTTGCCTTTCTGGAGCCAGTAGCTCTATTTTTAGGGTTGGTGATGAAATCTCATTTTCCAAAATCCCCTGTTCTGAAATACCTTACTCCAAAAGACCCTAAGAGAAAATCCCCAGGGCAAAATCCCCCATTTTTAGATTTGGTAAAAATGGTGTTAAAAAGTGAGATGCATATGCAACCCCGTTTTTTTTTTTTTTGGTTGCGCCAATGGATCTGGTAATCTTCTAAAGATGCGGTAGCCCGTGCTACCAACATGCACGATTCGCAAACCCGAATAATAATCGATGCCAGGAGTGCGCCTGACGTACTAATCCACACCCTATCTCCTTCAACTTTCGGGTCCGTCATTTCGGCTCTTCTAAGTCTTTCAAGTCTCCTTAATTCTTCGTGTACACTCGTTATAAAGGCGCATACCTCCAGCCAGTCATCTTCTGACCTTAACATATGGCTTATTAGACTTTGGGGGTTTGGTAAGTTCGCTCTTCCCCCTGCAATCCCCCTGCTTTGGGGTCACTGTAGTATTTGGAGTAGGTGCAAGGTTTAGTTTGCTTGTGGGAGATTTTGTCACAGGGGATTTCGCCTCGGGAGATTTTGGAAAAAGAGAGAGAGAGAGAGAAAAAAAAAAATGAGAGATTATGCCCAATAAGGGATTTTGGAAAAGGGTATATCGTAGGGATCCCAACAATTTTGTATCAATATCCTTGAGTGTTGCCTGCTTTAAAGTTAATGTGCTGAAATAGTGAGCGAAAGGTCCCGGTTGAACCCCCAGAAAAACAAAGTTGCTCCTAAATATTTTATATTGTCATCCAACAAAGTTTTCTTCTCATTAGACGTTCGGATACTGCATGCGTCAGCCGGAAGACATATGTGGCCCTGTTGCACCCACTATTTATTATTAGTTATTTATTTCTTAACCATAAGTAAGAGTGGCCGATATATGATTTTTTTTAAACTAGGGAAAACAGGTTTAGAGTCAACAAAAGATTTTCATTGCTCTCTATATTCTTCGAAAATACTGCTCAATGACGATGATTGATTTTTTAAAGTCAGCTCAAATCAGCAAATGAGCGGCAGAAAGTCTGTTGCAATGAGAAAAAAAACTTATAATTATTTTTTAAACCTAATCCTGACTATTTCCTAGTCAACTGAACAGATGTAGATTGAAGACTATTATTTAATCTCAATCCGTTAACCGGTTATTGCGATAGAGACGAAGGATTTCGACCTTAATAGTTCTCCGTAAACCCTTCTAAATTTTGCAATTTTTATTGGACACTGGCTTACGAACTTGAGCGAACTCAAGACTATATTTTTATAAACATTTTTTAAGAAAACAAGAAGTACAATCGTGTTGAGTGTAATGACAACCAGTCATGATTGGTTGGTTATGGAACATTTTTGAAATCGAAGACAAATAAATGTGCTTCCCCTTAAAAATGGTCCCCAAATATTCCAAACCTAATAGATAAAGGGAAGCAAAATATGCCCTTTTCATATGACTTTGTTGACATTTATCTATCAAACTCGAGGAGCAATAGAGTTTCGAAACATGTTCTCAGAAACATGTTATTGCTCTGTGCTAAAGAGCCAACTTGGCATAGTCATGAAAGATATCTTGAAAGGCATTTAGTTGATCATCATATCCTGTGGTAAGCTCCAACAAGACAACTGCCTCGTTAACTGAGTGTCGCAAAATTCAAAATCTTACCGTAATATGGTAGTATTGCAACAAGGAGGCATTTTGAGCTTATTAAAGTTACTTGTGGTAGATACAAGCTGAATCTCAAAGGCAACTAACGTCAGGTCAGATTGATAATTTAGCGATCAGCAAACGAGCGCTCTATTGTTTTGTCAATCATGTTATTGCCTGCACTTTAAATTGGGGGCAACTTGCGCCCGTACATGAATGACAATGCTTCACTCTGGTGAAGCGCTTTCTTCTGGCGAGGATTTGCTTGCAATGTAACATGTGGATATTTACCAACAAGTTGATTGCCTGTCATATGACATGACACATTGTGCCGCGTCGCACTGTCAACATACAAAAACATCGCATGCTAAGCGCGTCAGAAGTGAACTTGACAATTTGAGTGAATGCGACAACGACGACTGAACGTAAAAATATCAACAACACCACACAACACACCAACACTTTTTTTTTAATTTCAAATTTCAAGCCCGACGGACTCCAATTGTTTAGTTTCTTTACGCAGGTATTCTGGCGACCTTTGGCAGCCATTTCTCGATGTCCTTCTCCCGTCCTCTCGCACTTGTCCTTTATTTTGGCTTTGCGGGTACCGATGGCTTTCAGATTTCCATCTTCTTTCTTCCATTGTGTGGCTGATGGGATACCTACGTAATCCCGTTTTCAAAAATCCCTTATTGGACATAATCTCTCATTTTTTGCTTCTCTTTTTCCAAAATCTCCCGGGACAAAATCCACTATCCCAAAATCTCCCAAAAGTATACTAAATTTTGCATATACCCAACCTTGCACCTACTCCAAATCCTACAGTGACCACGAGCAGTGGGGTTGCATATGCATCTTACCTTTTAACACCATTTTTAGGTGTCGCGGCGACAGAATTATCAATACCAAATCTAAAAATGGGAGATTTTGTCCCTGGGGATTTTTTCTTAGGGTCTTTTGAAGTAAGGGATTTCAGCACAGGGGATTTTGGCAATCCTCAACCAAACCCAAAATTGTTTTGTTCTGCCGTCTTCAAATCGTCCCTTGTCTTGAAATATTCTCTTGAAGGAAAAAGTATTGTCATGATGTAGCTTGGCGCAGTTGGAAATATTTTTATTAGCTACTACCTTGTTTTGGTGTTCAGTGGGCTAGTAGTTCCAAGTTCAACCCCCGAAAAAAACAAAAATGTACACCGTAAGGTTTTTTTTTTACTGCGCTACCTCTCTCGATCTCGAATATCTGACAAACATCCGAAAGTATTTATAGCTGTTCTGATTCAGGATAAAATTGTAGGTCCATTTCCACTAGTCAAAAAAAAAAAAAAAAAAAAAAATGAATGAGCTAAGAGAATCTAGGTCGACGTTTAAGGAAAACTTTATATCACATAATTTCAAAAACAATTTCCAACTTTGACGTGCGCTCTTGGGTGACTCGTAGTCTTTAGAACCGAAACCTAATTCCACTTCCACGTTTAAAAAGATCCCATTAGTTTTTCCAGATTTATTTTGATCGTATCTCTCTCTGCATCGAAAAAGCCGCCCTCGGTGTAGGTATAATATAATAATTTTTACCTCAGCTACCATGTGCTTAACTATACTTATCTCACCATCATGATCATTATTATTATCATCTTCATCATCATCGTCGTCGTCGGCAATCATCATCTCACACCAGTGGCCATCCTCACGCTGTCAGTCGACCGTTTAAACGGCTGGCTTCTACTGACACTGTTGCCCGTGTGTACGCGTCAAATCGGGGAAAGATATCATTTAATTAAAAAAAAAAAAAAAAACTCTGTTCACTGAGTCAAAAAAACTGTCAGAAAAGATGAAAGAATCTTCTCATCGACCAAACGACACGTTGTGTACTAAATATTTCGTTTCTCTCTCTCTCTCTATCTTGCTTTCTTTGATCGAGGATTGATTGACGCGATCGCTTTTTATGGTCTTATTCCCTTCCAAGTGCAAGATTAGAGGAGAAGTTTAAACACGTTCTTGTGGCGATTTTATTAAATTTTAGTGCCTTTACAAATGACAGTGATTAACTTTTGTTCTTCTTGTTTTTTGTTTACAAATTTCAGCTTAATGGTTACTTAAAGGTCATTCATATATTGAACTTCGATAATGTTAATGACACACACAAACTCCAGTAGCTTGAACATCATTAGGAAAATAAGGTTGTTAAGTGATTAGTCAAACAACAAGAACGAAAAAATGAGACACGCTTGCAAAGCTTTTATCATATGTATAATCTGTTAATTAATAGGTCAGTTTTCACTGGGGAAAGAGCTGATGAGAATTTAAATTTTTCAGCATATAAAATGAAGTTCGTTTGAAACCTGTGGACGAATAAGTTTGAAGGTCTGTGAAAAAAAGTTAATAATATATGACATGTGGCCGAGTTCTTTATCAAATGAGCTAATGGTATGCTCAAAATGAACGTTATGTGGAATAGATTAGATACAGCAGCGTGGCGATACTAGCCAGTGGCTAGTACTTATAGCTGCGTTAGAACGTGTTCTGAAAATGAGAATTTTAGTTCTAGCTCTGTTGTAAGCTTGAAGCCAGAACCCGTCCACCTAGTCTGTGCCTTTGTAAAGTAAAGTGTAGGAAGATTTCTCTATTCACGGAAGGATATACTCCTTCCGAAGATGAACAAAGCCACGTCGACTCCCTGATTCCTCTCTACATTCCTACTACCGATAACCCAGACGAGAGTCACTTCGGGTCAGTGTCTCCTTCCAGTCCTCAATTAACTTTGAGTTAGTCATGCTTGAATTGAGATTCTTGAAACGCTGGATGAGTTGCGGAGGTCTAAGAATTCGGATATATTTAGTAGCTCTGTTGGAAAAACTCTCGATCTCATTAAGCATTGATAACCGCACATATTCGAGCGTTCCTGATTTTTTTTTGTCGGGTTAGGAAACACTTTACTGGAGCACTCAGACGCAACTGGTCCATTGTACTACCAGGAGGCAAATCCAGTATTAACCATTTTACTGGAATTTCTTTGATTTTCGGAGCGTTCGTGATGATAATATTGCAGCTGTTGCCGAAAGTTTGCGCCTAAACCCTAGAACCTTAATGCGCCATAGATATCAGCAACTGAGCAAAAGTCGCACTATATATAGCCTGAGGTGAGTACTGATGAGTATTTTGGATAAAGATCTCGAATTTAGCCAAGGTCCACCTGAAAAAGGAATTGAAGCAAAATGACAGCCTTTCGTTATCACTTTCGAAATAGGCGCTAATATTGCTTAAAAAGTCATCTTTTCAGATGAAGCCTATTTCCACCTCGGCGATAACGTAAACAAGCAACCGTTTTTAGAGTGGCGGCATTATTGGCCCATTTTTGTCCCAAGAAGACAATAGAAGAGACGTAACAGTCAGTGGAGGATATAACGGATTTTTTAGGGCAGGAAATTGAGGATTTGCCTTGGACGAGCTAGTGTTCCAGAAAGATGGGGGCTACGTACCATACGAAGCCGGCATTTGACGCCGTTGGACTTTTTTTTGGAGGGCGTCATTAAAGATCCATGATGTGAGAACAATCCAGAGACAATGGTGCGTGAATTAAGGTAGATGGAAATAATGTCGAATCGACTTTACCTTACATGTTACTCATGATGGAAATCATTACTGTTTGTTGCTATGATAAAAGCTTCTTTCTGAGTCAACTGATTGAAGAAGTCAACTAATGAAATTTTTCTGTCATCCAAATTCTGTAGTGTTCTGTTAATGTTTCTGTCATAAACGGACAGAATGTCCATTGACATTATGTCTTATTAACAAACAGACATAATGTCCAATCTGAAACGATCAAAGTCTAAATGGACCTTATGTCATTTTCAAAAAGACATAATATGCATTTGGACCTTATGTCCGTTTCAAAAAGACACAATATCCATTTTGAATTTAAAAGAAAAAATAATGACCGTTTGGACATGTCCCACAAACAGTCGGGTGTTTATCATTGATTTGTATGAAGATGAAGAAAAAATATTAAAATAACTAGCGTAGCCCGTGCACACTTCGTAGTGCAAAACAGTTAAACAGATAAACTGTTTTTATTGTAATGCCCTGTGGTACAAAATATTTTCTGTTTTTCCAGAAATCATATTGCCTAGACAATATTATTGACTTTCAGGACAATGCATTATTTACACATATCAATGTTACAAATTTTAAAAACTTTGACTTCCAATTCCAAGACTATCGAAGAAGCCCGTGCACAGGAATTGTATTGCTGAGGTCTTAGGTAATAATGTTCTTTCGTAAAATGCGAGAAATGAGAATGAATAGACTTGGTGGAATTTTCCTTCTGCCTAAAACTGAAATACAGCAATAGGAACAAAGCAAAAAAAGAATAATAAAAATCGGCCCAGCGGTTATCGAGATATAACGCCATCGAGTTTCACCCCATAGAAGATGTTTTTTGTATAGGAGGTATACAATTTTTGAATGTTTTTTTTTTGAATGTAAAGCGCAGCTCCCCTTTGACCAAATTTGACCAATCTTCACAGTAGCAGTCCAGGGCACATACTAAGATTATCTGTAAGTTTGAGCTGAATCGATTTGGTGGTTTTCGAGATATATGATTGGGAATGTTTTTTTTTTGTATGGGCGGTGCACCGCCCCTTTGTCCAATTTTGACCAACCACAGGAGCACTCCAGGGCCAATAACTAAGATTGTGTGTAAATTTACGTTCTCTTTGAATTTGATTTTGATTTTCTCGCTCTTCTTGTGATTGATTTTGCCTTTCATTTGATCTATTTTGAGTCCTACGCGACCGATGACCAATATCACTTCTTCGCTGACGTGGCATTTTTGACACATACTAAAACAAAACAATGAAATCTTCAATCTTGAAAATAAATTTATCTTTTTTTGGCCGCATAATAAGTTGATTTCAAATAAGTAACCTTAAAATAATTGAAATGGAATGAATTAAATAAAGCAATACCACAACAAAATAGAACAAAAAAATCAGTTTCTTTCTATGAACAAAACATGAAACACTTACGATTCACACACTAAAAGCAACGAAACGGATCTTTTTTCGGTGGCTTGCAATTCCAGCAAAAACACAAATTAATCAATCTGTTTCGAGAGCTGGTGGAGCTAATGCTAATAAAAATATTAATACAGAAAAAAAGTATTGAACATACAAAATATTCCTTGATTGAGTTGATGATATAGTAAACAAATTATGTATATAGTGTTTTAATTTTGGTTTAGGCAGGCTTGTTGGTCGCCCCTTTGTCCAATTTTGCCCAAACTTCACAGGACAACTCCAGGGCCAATAACTAAGATTATCTGTAAGTTTGAGCTCAATCGATTTGGTGGTTTTCGATATATACGATTTTGAATGTTTTTTTGTATGGGGGGTGCCACGCCCCTTTGTCCATTTTTGACCAAACTTCACAGGATTCATGTATGGACCAATACCAAAGATGTGCGAAAGTTTGGTTAAGAACGGTAAATGCGTTAAAGCGTGAATCGGCGACAAACATTTTAAGGCTCAATTTTTATATATATAGATAGGATAAAGATTTCTGATATTAATATTTGAAGTGTGGTGACCGCGGCGGCGCTGGGGGCGGCGGGCGCGAAACGCGGTTCGCGGCGTGGCGTTTGCCGCCGAGAACGGTCGCGGCCGCGCGCGCCACTGCAACGTGAATTGCGATTGCGCCGCGACCCGCGTTTCGCGCCCGCCGCCCCTCCCCCCAGCGCCACCGCGGTTTGCATTTGCATTATACTGAATTTCGATTTTATTTCCAAAGATGTTTCTACGTTATTACCTATCTGATTTCAGCTTTCGCATTTATTTCCCAAATTAATTTCTACATTATTGCCAAACATACATTATTTTTCTTTTCTATTCTATTGCCATTTTCATATTCTACATAATTACTCTTTCATTATGGAAATAAAATCGAAAATGGAAACTGTCGCAATTCGACATTACTTCCAATACTTTATGGAAATAAAGTCGATCGACATTATTTCCATCTACCTTAATTCACGGCACCAGAGACAATTCAGTTACTTAAGAGCAATACGCGAGGCATACAGTATGCGGGAGCTCGGAAGATAATGAAAGTCACTTTTCGACAACTAACCTGTCTGTCTGTAATAAGGGTACGACCCCCACCTTTGTCTTTCCGAGTACGGGAACACATAGGAGTTGGGAAGAGGTCCTAGACATAGCACTAAAAACAAACAATGACAGATTTCGGATCGAAAACTGGAGAGCTTCCAATCTGGAGTCACTCTCAGACCACAGATGGATCCTCTTTGATGTGAGTCTCGAAGCAATTCTTCAACCTCAGTGCCAACCCGAGCAAAACTTAACTGATGGTGTTCACTATACCAAAACCAAAATATGCCTTCTATACATATAGCAAAACCTTTGGAAAGAAGTGGGGACTTCAGCGAAAGATGACATTGTGGAGCAGTGGAAGTGCGTCCAATTCTCATCTATGGATCACTAGTATGGTGGCCCGCGTTGAACAAAGTCTACAACCTTCCGAAACTGAAAAGACTGCAAAGAACAGGCAGTATAGGCTAGGCACCATGCTTGCATTGAGGTCGGCCCCAACAGATGCCCTTACTGTGCTATTGCATCTTTTACCTCTTAACTTACACACAAAAGATACCGCATTATGCAGTGCAGTGCAGGAAGTCTGAGTGCTGGACTGCAAGGCCGTATGGCCACAGTAACACCTTGGATTCCATACCAAACGGTATGATCACGTGTAAAACCGACTACATCACATTAAACTTCACCAAGCCGCCATCGACTCGGCTACCATATCCTCCAAATATTTGGACTGCCGGAACGAGCTGGCCTACCTGAGCGAATATTTCAGGGTCACACAGTCACACTTCTATTTCCAGGGCATAGTAACATAGCAGGCAATGAGCGTGCGGATGAGCTGACCCAGCACTACGCCCCTCACGCCGCTGTAATTGTCGCAGATCAAATGATCTTCATTCGTTAAGGGCATGCTTTCTTTTCTACCAGATCCAGCATTGAAAATTTCAACGCCAAAGCCGTCAGCTCCCACAGCTTTAGGTTTAAATTGTACGTCTACCCTTACCTCGTTTGATCAAGTAAACGAAACTCGTGTCTATCTTCATCAATGTAGAACGGCTACTAGTCGCTTTGGTCATCATCGCCGTTTAACAGTCTTCAGAAGTGAAATAAATAAATAAAAAAAATAATATTTGTGCGCAACAGGTCCGTATAGACCCAGACCTGGCTTCGTTAATAAATAAATAACGCAACATGCGTGTAGACACCCTAGGCCAGCTTCTCGCAACCATTCGTTTGAGTTTATATTTTCGGGACAAATTAAACCTACAATTTTATGCCGAGTCCGAACGGCTGAATTGAGAAGCTTTCTCAGGACAGTCATACTCTCGGATGTTTGTCAGACGTTCGCGTGAGGTGGCGCATAGTAGAAAAAACCTTAAGATGTAATTTGTGTTTTTCCGGGGCTCAAACCTGGGATCCCTCGCACAGTAGTCCAGCACACTAACCACTGCTCTACTGCGGCTTCGTTAATACAAGGTTTTTATTTTTGGAACAAATGGATAAGTCCTACAAGGCCAAACATCTGAATTTAGACGCTTTTCCAGGATATTAATACTTTCGAATGTTTGTCAGACGTTCGCAATGGTGGCGCATTGGACGAAACCTTAAGATGCAATTTATTTTTTTTTCTTCTTGGGATCGAACGTGAGCCCCCTTGGTTAGTAGTCCACTAACCACTGAGCCACTGAGCTCACAGTCTGCAGAACTGGTCCTTCTAAATTCTTAGCACCAACTGTGATTCTGCAACAGGTTTTGGTTCATGATTTACAGCCTTTCTACCTTTTGGTTGAACTTATTCCCCCTTTTCAGAGTCGTTTTTTCTATCCTCATCGACCCAAGGAAAGGTGTCAAAAGCAGCTTTTAATGTACATCTTGGTTTTCGACTTAGTAGCCTATTGAAATCGATCACACCTGGCTTCCTGGCAATGTTGCCATTGATCGTTTGGACTTCTATCTAACGAAACGAAACTTCCCGTGAGATTGAGGTAAACTCGTTCGTCAATGATTCTGGCAGTCTCTTGCGAATACGGCCATCTGATAAATCTGAGATGCATTAGAGATCAGGTCCCTTCCTCCTCACCGCTTGGGCATTCTGTTGAAGCCTAATATCCTGTCGAGTGTCGGAATACATACGTTTTAAAGTTACCGCTGATTTGGAGCGTTCAGTCTGATTTGGTGTGGTCAGACTCATTAGCATTACACTCTAACTAGTAGTTCCCTAATAGCTATCCATGGGGCACCCTGTGATGGTGCGACGATACGATTTTGCCGAGTTTATCTAAGAATGAGATAAAAGCGTGTGTCCCACTGCGCGAAAGAGCAGCCCAAAATTAATAGACAACAACTTGCAGGTCCACCTAAACATACGAAAATGTATTTCATTAGTTTTTCTGTGTTGGTTTTATATTCTTTTCATTGCGTATCATGTTTAGAAACACCGCTAAATTTATTATGAATCCGTAGCAACCATCTGATCACTTTTCTCTCACTATTAACAGTCATTTATAGTCAAATACTTAATTAGTTTTTTTTTATTGCTTTTAATGAAAAGAACCAAAGCTTTAAAACTATGTTAGAAATAAACCCGCTTGAAAGATTTAAATTTGCGATAAGACATGAATTAATTGAAAAACAAATCTGCGTGAATTATGTCGTATTCGAATACTGGCTTATTTAAAACCTATTGCGGCGAAGATTCATATATGCTCTAGATTAAGTTTAAATCAAATCGATAAATTTAATATTCCGAATTTAAAATTCAACAAAATCTAATAAAAGTCAAGTTCTGGTAATATATATATTTCCGTTTCTATACAAATGGTTTGACAAATATTTGCATATTCAGTAGGTATGTTGTTTAAGTAAATGAGTGTATCAAGGTGTAGGACTGTAGGTACCTGAATAACCAGATATGGTGGGATTTTTGATTCACAAAGATCTATATGAAAAGAAAGGTTTCTTTGTGACTACTAAGAGCAGCCGAATGTAGAGAAATACTAACTCCTTGACTGAGGATGAAGATACAGTTCTTTGAATTGCGTGTATGTTACCACCTTCCCATCTTCCATCTTTTGTTTTGAACACTAAGTTTGTATTGAAGTAAAAGACGAGTAAAAACAGGCCACCTATAGAGGCTTACTTGGGTGTTGTTACCTAAAGCTTGAAGTAAAGGGTTTTTCAACAGGGACGCTACAAAAGTAGGGCGACAGGGACAGCAACCGACGCCGAATTTCTTGCCGCTCTTTTGACATTTCTCTTCAGTAAGGTTTGCCATTTCATGATGGAAAGATATACGAGCCAACAACAAGTCGAAATTAATAAAATTTACTACCGAAATTCGGAGTCAGTGGCCTCAACGTTAAGAGCGCTACGTCCAATTTATGGTCGTCATAATCGTCCTAGCAGATCAACAATTGAGCGTCTAGTGGAAAAATTTTAATTCACAGGCACAGTATGTGCCGTGCCAGTGAGACAAAGAAGTGCACGTAGTGTCGAGAATATTGCTGCCGCTGAGGCTTCAGTTGAAGAAAGCCCAAATGTGTCTCTCACACGTCGTTCTCAAGCGTTGGGCATCTCTGTGACGTCGTTGTGTCGAATTTTGCGAAAAGATCTTGGCCTACATCCTTACAAGATTAAATTGACGCAAGAACTGAAGCCGCTTGACCACCAGAAGCGTCGTATGTTCGTGAATTGGGCTGAGCAACAACTTGAAAATGATTCGGATTTTCATCGAAAAATCATCTTCAGCGATGAGGCTCATTTCTGGCTGAATGGCTTCGTCAATAAAAAAAAAATATGCGGTATTGGTCAGGCAGCAATCCACACGTACTCCATGAGTCATCGTTGCATCCCGAAAAAATTACGGTTTGGTGTGGTTTATGGGCCGGCGGCGTCATTGGGCCGTACTTCTTCCGTGATGATCAAGACCGGCAGGTTACTGTGAATGGGAATCGCTACCGTTCAATGATAACCGAATATTTTTGGCCCCAATTGAATGATATGGACTTGGAGGACATATGTGGTTCCAACAAGACGGCGCGCGCCACAAGCCACACAGCGAATGTCACAATCAATTTATTGGAAACCAAGTTTGGAGAACGTGTTATCTCACGAAATGGTCCAGTCGCTTGGCCGTCTCGGTCGTGCGATTTGACGCCGTTAGACTATTTCCTGTGGGGCTACGTCAAGTCTATGGTCTATGCCAACAAGCCAGCGACGATTGATGAACTTCGTACGAATATCGAACGTGAAATTGCAGCAGTATCGGCCGATTTATGCTTGAAAACCGTCGAAAATAGGGTTCAGCGTCTGGACTGCTGCAAGCGTGCCCGTGGTGGCCATGCAAAAGAAATCGAGTTCCATACATAATGGCATCGAACGTACTTTCACAGGAATAAAGAATTTCATTGATATCCAAAACCGTTTTTGTTTTATTTAAAAAAAAAACTTTTGTAGCGCTCTTATTGAAAAACCCTGTATATGGTATGCCATTAGTTAGTACTTTTTAAAAAGGCTGTAAAAAACACAGCTCGACGTTTTTCAACGATTGTTGCTTTAAAGAGTAAACCTTCCGATTAATTCTGAAATACAATTTCATTCAAATGATTGTATTGCCTTGGCTTGGTTTTGGCAGTAGGTCATCCTGTGAACCCAATTTTTCAATTATTCCTATTTTGATGGTTTCGCCCCCTACTTCACGAATAGCTCGACCAGTATTGCCCTAGAGAACCTGAATCGTCTCCAGATGGTTTACAGAGAGTTGATCTTTAATGACAACCAGAAAAAAGTCAAATCGCAGCTCCATGGCGGGCCAAGAAAAATCACCAAAAACGACTTATTACGCGGTTATTGAACTTAGTGAGCAATAAATCGATTGTAGGGCGGTTTTTGTGGCACGCCAAGCTCAAGTCCTTCATTTCTGTTCATAAAAACTGAAGCCTCAGTAACGCTCTTTATCCATTGAATGTTACGTTTCCTCCATTGTCGTCTTGGAACAAAAATGGGCCAATAATGCCGCCTCTCCAAAATCCGCACCCAACAGCCGAGTCCCAAATACGGAAATGTGGATTGTTGACATAGCCGCCGAGATGGGAATGCGCCTCATCTGAAAATATGACATTTTCATAAAAATTTTCGTCAATTTCGGGCTGCTCTAATTCCAAACATAGAAACGATAACGAAGCGGGTTGCTGCAATTCCTTAGTCAATTGGATCTTGTGGATAAATTCGAGATCTTTATGCAAAATTCTCCTCAGGTTAGTGTAACTATTATTAAATTGCTGAGCGCCTGTTGTTTAGGCACACACTTTCGGCAACAGCTGCAATATTTTCCGTTGGAGAACCGACTATATCCCCATGACGAACAGAGGAATATGGTCCGTTATACCCATCGCCAAACTAGCGTTGCGAACTTTCATTACAAACTTAAGTGGCATAACTGCAATTGGAGCACTTTTTCGACCGAAATTTCTGTTCAAAATTCGCACTCTTTCGGCAACTTACGCATCACCCACTTTGGAAGTTAGGTTAGCTAAGCTTAGGTTAGGTTTACGGGTTGGTAGAGCGGGGTGAACCTAACTAAACCACACTTAGATCCTTGTGGACCCATTGTGATGCCCTTAACCGCTGGTGTTAGAGATGGTTAGCTTCATGTCTCTCCTCCTTGTGATTACCCGACGTCGCGTCGTCCAGTCATCCTGACATCCTCAGAAACTTGTAAAGATCAGAAAGTGAGACATCAGAAAGTTATTGTAATGACTTCCATTCCAAGTGACAGAGACTCGGGCAGTGACAGAGGTAGTGAGGTGTGTCCTCATGGGCCTCCTCGTCTGCTCAGCCTCTACATATATCGTCATCTTTTAGATTTTGTTTCATTGTACCAATGGTTTATTAGGAAGTTATGGTCAGTCAAACCCCTACCGAATGGTAGGACAGCGATGACCTGATGATGACCAAACTGCAGACATTTAATAGTCCGGCCTCTGTCATACTCTGGCCAGAGCTTCCGTGATACTTCACAGGCCGTTAGTTCTTTCCACCTGTTGTAGGTTTTCATCCGAATCTTGTTCCCCACTCGTTCTCTAAGATTACAGGCTGGTGGCTTGATCGACTATAGCATCTTAAATTACATCTTAAGGTTTGTTACTACTGCGCCACCTATCGCGAACTTCTGATAAACAGCCGAGAGTATAACTGTCCTGGAAAAGCTTCTCAATTCAGCCGTTCAGCCTCGATATAATACTGTTGGCCCCTTCCATTTGGCTCAAAAAATAAAAATTAGCTGGTCCTAAGGACCTGTTGCCCCAACTGTTTATTTATTTAATTTGTCCCCAGATTGATTTATCCGGAGGGCATACGTTAAAATAAAAAAATACAAAACTTCCAACTGCCACAAGTCATTTTAATCGCCTTGGCCAATCAAAGACCTTCTAGTACCTTCTATCTGACAGTAAATTTATTATTTTTGACGTCCATGCGGGACTACCAAATAAGCAAACAAACAGCTCTTCCCCAATCGAGTATATTTCATAGAATTCTTCAGCTCTTTTTGGGAGAAGCCAATTCCCTTCCTATAGACGGAACTTGGATCGTCAATCGTTTACTCGTTCTCCCCTAGATGGTCCGATAATCCTTGTGTCAATTATTTTCTCTCCTGTCCCATACTCCGGATATTCAAACGTTAGGTGCAACAATGTCCACCGAAAGGGTATCCGCGCGTACAACCAAATAAGCACCAACACACATATTTCCATCCTTTTTGGGATTCTTGGCTCAACGCAGAGTCGAACATTCACAACCTACCTACGCGTACAACTCTGAGCGTATGTACAACAAGACGACAAACAAGCCAAAATGACACATCTGATTAAGGAATATCACCTCAGCACGCTTGATCCCAGAATTGTCCATCCACATCGTCTGTGCCATCTTCTTCGTCGTCGTCGTCGTCGTATGGCACAACAAACAATCGCAGATTTGCAAGAGGGAAGCTGTACCGCGCGTCGCCTTTATTTGTAATTTCAATGCAAGCCAACACAAATTGCAGTGTAGAACACAATGTTCTCTCTCTTGGTCCTCGCAAGATATATACACAAACACACGCAGCTATCAGATACACTGGGGATAAGCTTCGAGAGGGTACTGAACCTTCCTTCGATTTGTTATGGCAATGTTGATGCACACGACGACCAAAACCGAATCGAATGGTTAAAATTCGAATCTCCTCTCGAAGGAGTCGCATCGAAATCGAAATAACAATAATAATGGTGGCCGTTGTCGGACGGTCGCATGTGCAGATGCATCGAATTCGATATTTAGTATATACACGCTCCACACAAGGGCACACACAAAGACGACAAAAAAAAACCAAGATTTAAAGCCCTTTTTAACACTTTACGTGAGAATATGGCACTAACGTTTGCTGGCAGCATAAATTGAGGCCAGTACCGCGACCATAACGAGCACCAAGTATCGAACCAAAATCGCACTCTAAACGTAACGACGACGAAAACAAAAGATCATCTCGTCGGACGGGACACACGAAGAATGACGAGGATAGAGCAAAAAGAGTTAAAAAAAAAATGCAGACAGCCAAAGAAGAAGAAGTGCAAAAAAGTAATAACTGCTTGACCAAACTCTTATCGTTCCCAAGGAATCATTACTTCACACTTCAAGGCATTTCCGAGGCAGGCACCAACAGCCGCATCTATCTACAGTCATCTCCATCCAAGGCTTAAATTGGTTTCTCGTTATAGCCTCGTACATCCAGCACATCCCAGAATGGTGAGGTATTTATGAATGTGCATTCGTAAAGCAGATTATATCAATTCCTCCGCCGCCGTTTCCTTTTCTAGAATTGCAAGGATTCTTCTTCGTAGAGTACAACCTCTCGCATGCTACCGATAGACATTCGCAGATAGACAGACTTACTGCTCGTTTGGGCATTGCCTTTATATGCGATTCTAGTTTGACCAAGCCTTAATCGGATCCTCATCTGAATTCTATGAGTCGAGAGAGACAACGAGAGAGAGGGGCTACATCGATCGCAATAAATTACCGATTAGGCTACCTACCTACCGGTGCCTGCCTTCGCGCTTTGCTCCGACCAACTCGAATCACAATAAATTCGAATTTACAGCGAAACCGATAAGTAGTTCCGCGGAAATATCACGCGGCCGAGGGAGACTCGAGTTGCTCAGATGCAGATGGCTGGCTTCAGAGAAAATAAATTACGCGAAAAAATAGCTAGACTGTGCGCTGCAAGTGCGGATTAAAAAAAAAAAAGGAAACAAAACTAAAGTACCTACCAGTAGACGGAGGACTGGTGGTAGAGCGCTGCACTGTGGTCACAGTGACAAAGTGTACGTGGATCATTATGGTGGAAAATTTCGTGTTCAACATGGACGCGCCGGGTGCTTTTTGGTTTAACAAGCGAGGACACGTGATATCACACAACACCTTGTGGAGTGTAGTTAATAGAACAAGGGGAGCGTTTTGCTTCTGTTTAACACATGTTTGGCGGTGGGTCTTTCTTATCCCATTGAAGGTGATGACGGCTAGGTAGGGACTTACTATAACATTTTCTGGAGAACCCTGTATTGCTAGGTTTATATTTTTTGCTTCCTTCCTTGCATGTAACCATAACCACAACTCGATCTAATGGAATTATTTTTCTACTTTTTTTCAGGTAAGTGGTCCTAATAATATGGCTAGAACGACAGCAAATAACTGCATATGTGAACAGAAGACGGGGAGGATACTTAAAATAGGTTACATACCAGAGGGTCACCTTTGTCAGTTTCTGCATCAAAGGGCACGGTAGTGCCCCAGCCAAGTTCTCTAGTCAAGGCACTAACCCTTTTTACAGGAACAAACTCAGATTGCTTTCGACCCCCCTCTAACTTCGGAACCAATTGAGCCAGAAACTTTAAACTTGTAACATTTACAAAGCTCATTAAAAAGGCCCACCTCACCAAATTTAATCTCTATAGCTTTAGTGGTTCTTAACAAACAAGACTTCAAAAATCGCAAAAACCGTAACTGACTCACTCACTCACTTAGATGATCATAAAAATTATGAAGCACTTCCGGCCATCCTATAAATTTCGCAGAATGCTAGATTCTATATACTGGGAAAAGTCCAAAACTTGAGATTTTCCATCCAGGAGGCGTGGTATCCGCCCACTTTTAAAAATGGGTGATTATTTATTTAGGCCACTTTCCATTGCCGTAAAATGTTGAAATTTGGTAGAGCGATAGGACTTGCAGTGTACGAAAGGAGAAAAAATATCAAAAATTAAAAATTGTTTATTTAAGAGGCGTGGTATCTTCCCACTTAAAATATGAATATAATAAGTTAATCTACCTGCTGAATACAATTTTAATGAATAGTTTATAAGAAAGAAAGCCAAAGTTATGGTAGTCAGTGTCTATTGACATATTAAAAAACGAAGACGTTTCAACGTTATTTGTGAAATCTAATAAAAAAAAGCTTTGCAAAAAGTAGTGAAATTACAACAAAAACATAAATGTAAACAAATGAGATCTAAATGTACGCCAAGTTCTTAGTTTAAGAAGGTTAAATGGTAAAAAAAAATTGGTAGGTTTACCAATATTTAGATCTCATTACTTTTCGTGGTTGACTAGTTACGCACCTAATTTTTGCTGTTCTATATAAGAGAACTTGGCTCTTTTTGTTGTTTTGTTGTTTTTGTTGTAATCCACATAACGTCACGGATTGGAATCCATTGTTTGGTAGCATTTTTGATGACTTTCTAAACACAGACTTTGCATGCCCAATTCGGCCGATTATATCCATCTTTGGACGCGAGAATACTTTCAAGAAATTGTCTTTAAACTGTTGCCAGCATTCTTACATCAGATAATCGGTTAGAAGCGAAGCCCATTATCTTTGTTCTGATAGTGTGAATGGTTCAAGCACAAGTAAAACTATAAAATAAAATTAACAAAAATCAATTATTATATGTTATGACTTTATTACAAACACCAAACATTTTCACCCCATGCATTCTTTCAAGACAATCTTTCAGGTCCTTGTTGACCGTTTCTGGTTCTGTCTTACACATGGAAGCGAACGAACGAATTGATGAAATGCGAACAAACCACTTGTTATGCATTTATAAACAGAAAATTGCACATTTTACTACTCCAAGATGAGGATAATTAATTATTCCATCAAAATTTATTAAGAAAACAAGTTTATTAACAGTTTAAATAACGAAATTTCGAAATCCAAATTTTTTGCCGCGAACGAAAACACCCTGGCGCGAATTGTCAGTCTATTCACAATCCACATAATTTAAACCGCGTTCCACAAAGTAGCGAATAAAAAATTCGTTCGAACTTAACCTTATTCAAAGACTAGGATATCTTGGAATAATAAAATGTGGAATTTTCTGTTTATAAATGCATAAAAAGTGGTTTATTCGCATTTCATCAATTCGTTCGTTCGCTCCCATGTGAAAGGTCCTTAAGAGCTTGACAGGTTTCTGGCAAACAATCTTAGGTTCTAGCCCGGGAGTTTTTCAGTGAAGATTGGTCAAAATTATTGGAGAAAGTGGTGTGGTACCAGCCATACCAAAAAAACTGTTGAAATCGCTAGTTTTCGACACTAATGGCAACTTGAGCCGTACATTTTTAAACATTGAGATACATTGTCAGAACACAGCTCTTCGCCAAATGTGGGCTTGATTGTACAAAGAAGTGTGGCACCAGTGACGTTTTACTTTCACGACGTTTGACGATATTTGAGGCGTTTCATTTTACAAGACTTATTCCATAACTTCGACGACAGGGTACGACGTCGTCGGTAAGTAGTTCATATACCATTGACAGATACAAGTTGCTTATTTATCTTTTTCGAAAAAAATTGTTAGTTTCAAAAATAATAGTGGAGTAGTGGAGTTGTGATCAAGACTAGGCCACAAGCCAGACTAATCGTATCTGCATTCTGAAACGGATAACGACAAAATAAAGTCAATAAAAGGACAAATATTCATTTAAAAAAACTCAATTTAATAAATTATTTTTAGATTCAAAATATTTATCCATTGGACGAAATAAAAAATAAGCTCGTGGAAAGTACACGGTCACCGCCAGTGTTAGCGATATAACTTGCTGCGACTGTGGAATTATTGGCAGAGGGTACGTACCAGAAGGGTGTAGGAAAACATTTCAATTAAGCACTAGGACAGCCCACACAAAAGCTTTAAAATGATGCTAACAAAAACGTTACGCCAATCTTTTCCATCTCTTGCTGGTGGTCTAGGCTGGGTTGTAGCTATAAAGTCTCATTCAATCTTGGCATCAACATTTACGACTCCCCTTTTAAAACCCCTTTGCGAAAGAAGTATTTTTTTTTCTATCAATTCCACCTATCTCTTATTATGTTTGTGGTTTGAGAATAATCTAACTTTATTTTGTTATTTGAAAAAAGTTACATTCTCAGTCGTTTTTCATTACTTGGCGGCGATCACTAATTTGTTAACGACAAAAATCGTCGGTTTTCTTGTCGTTTTGTAGCGGTTAACACGCTCAAGAATGACAGTGCAATTTTTCAAATGACATTTGTCGTAAACTAATTGGATCCACAACATAAAGCGGACAATAACACCTGTGGTGAGGCCAGTATAAGACGTTCACTAATCATAACTAACAAATCATAAAAAAGGGTATATGTGGGAGTTAAAGTTGAACCTTGCATAGACCAAAAACTGGCCTATCATTTGGAAAAGGCCACGAATACCAATGGGGAAAACAGTGCACTTAGCCCTACAACTTTTATTGAACATTGCAGCTCTTGATGCTTCCGTCAATAATATGTATAAGTAGGAACTTTAACTATGTCATTGCTTTTAATTTGTGCAAAGTAATTACTTTAGACGAGGGCTATGACTGATAAACAATCTTAATAAGTCCCCCCGTCTATGGCCTCTACAACAAACATTTCACCGTTGTTACAAATATTTCTCAATTTTCAATTTAGCTTTGTGAGAGTCAGATTTTGCTATTCATTTAAGCCTTTCATAGGCCCGCTGGTGAATAATACTGTTTAGTCCATATACTTAGTCCAAAAAAGTCGGTGGAATACGGCTTCAACCAAAAAATTCCCTCAAGCCAGCTCGATCCCTTGCTATAGCACACCAAGTTGGTTGAGGTCGCTCTTCAATTGTGCGAGTCACCTGGTGTGGGGTCTTCCTTTGCTTCGTTGTCCTTCAAAGGTAGACTCAAAGGCCCGTTTAGATGGTGCCACGTGACCTAGTCACCTCAGTCGTTTTTAGGATAATAAAGTTCGTCAAAGAATATCCTCCTTCACATTACATCGATACAAACTGGATCGAAAATCACTCGAACCTTGCCCAGAGGTTTTCAACAGTTCTCCCGATAATATCAATGTCATCTGCATTATGAAAGTAGGTTAGGTTGAATAGGGTGTTAGTTCATCACATTGGACTAGGCACCATATTGGGCCCATCGCCATCCCTGGGGAACTTTAACGGTCAAAAAAACCTAAACCACTTCGCCCAAACAATTAATTTCCCCACAGAACCTGAAAATTGTCTCAATTTTGTTTGCGAGGCCAACCTCCTCCAAATTGTCTAAGAAGTACCTACCAAGCTATTTCCTCCTGTACCGAGCAATAGCTTGACATTCACAGAGGAGATGACTTATATCCTCTGCGACATGTAAGTCTTCGCAATACCTGCATATGTCTGTATCTGTTAGGCCTAATCTCATAGCGTGCTTCCCTAGAAGACGGTGCCCAGAGAGTATCCCTATTGCTATTCGTAGCTCTGATCTGCTGAGCCTTAGTAGTTCTACAGATCTTTTCCGACCTAGCTTAGGCCACAGAGCCTTTGAGACCCTGTGCCCTACTATATCCAACCATTTCTGATGTGCCCTATTATGAAAGTACATAGTTGAACGGACTTTTGAAAAATTGTGCCTCTGATGTTGGTTTGTGAGTTTCGTACAATTGCTTCAAGAATGATGTTCAAAAAGTTACATGATAGCGCGTCGCCTTGTCTTAAACCTTTTTCGACGTCAAAAGCCAAAGGATTCCTTCGTTTTCTTTCCGACGAGGAGCGCAAGTTCTCCATCGTAATCTTGTACAGAGGGGCGAGTTTTACAGGGATGTCGAAATTTGCTATACGCTCTCATAGACAAACTTTAAGTCGATAAAGAGGTTGTGTGTATCGATCTATCGATTCCTGGCCGAAATTGTCACCCGTTTGTAACGATGTAGCTTTCGGAAAAAAAAAACAGCTAGTTTGTAAATACAAAATTAATGTCAGTCTTTCCTATATGCATTCCTAAACTATTCATCCGATTGTGAGATGTTGTGCGTGGGTTTCTGACAAGGGGGCGTCAGACTTTGGACTTTCCGTACAAAAGAAAAAACGTTCGAAACGCTACTTCTCGATACTCATGTGTGCTAAAGTTGTAAAATTGTATGCATTGATGTGCAGTGTCTGAACAAAGCATTTCGCGAAATATGGGGCGATCCATGAAAACGAAGTGTGCAATAAACCAGACCAATGCCGGTCAAATGACAGATAACCCATTAGTGCACCTTTCGGGGGTCATACCTCAGTTAGTCGTTTTAATAAACTCCAAGCAACTTTAGCTTCTTTTCGCTGTTTTTATTTACAAATATTCATGAACCAAGCCTAAAACGTTTCAATTATTTATTGGTTTTGTATAACCAAAAAAAAACCTTAAAAATCTCCAATTAAACCATAAAAAACGGCCGCGACTACATTTCCATCCCATTCATAAAGTGAATATCCACCACGTGGGCAGATGGTAATTTTCCTCGCCGAACTTTAATCAAAACGTGTATACAAATTTGAATTTTATGGATATCGTAATGTTGTCAACGGTTCTCCTACTCATGCATTTAATTAAATATCTTTTAAGTCCACAAGAAGCTCTCTGACCACATCAAACAATTAATTCTCCCATAGATAAACATTTTTATAGATTTGTGTCAACTTCCCTTGTTGAGAGTGATGCTATTTTATGGTTATGCAAACGCGAACTAAATCCGAAAATGTTCATTTCTTCTTTGGTAGTCGTAAACGAAACCTGATGAAGACTTTGTTTCGACTATTAAGGCAATAATACTTTTATTTCGAGAAACAAAGCAAATCCCGATTTAGCTACTAAGTCCACTTAACACAATGATTTGCATGCGACAAAAGCTTTTTAAAAAACTCTGTACCAGTACCAGCCGGTCGCACACTCCAAACACATATACAGTTAATAAATTAAACAATCTTATTAGTTTGTTGATTTGTGTTATTGTTGGGCACAAATTGTCGCTTGATTGGCTGAGCATTGTTGTTTGGGATTGAAATTGGGGAGCTCCAGACAAGAAGTTAAGACTTTGTACTGCAGCATAGCATAACGTACATGTATTTGTGGTAGTGTTTTTTTTTTTATAATCTTTGTAGAAACATTTATGTATGCATGGTTTTATTTGGGTGTTTATATCAACCGGATGGTGAGTAGGTAAACAGTTTTATGTTTTTGTGGCGGATTAGCTTGAACTGAGTGCTGCAAGTTGCTTTATTATTTCTGTAGAAAATAATTTAGATTATATTTATTGATATTGGCGGTCATAAGTAATAGGTATAGTATATAATATATATTTGAACCAATTTTCTTAGTAATTTTTGGGGTATCCGTACACTCAAACTGTACCGCCCGCCGTGCTATTCTGAGAATCGTAGAAGTACATAGTCCGGCGGAATGATATAAGCCAAGAAATTTAATAACACTACAAAGTGCAGCCAGCATTATGAGGTCTTGAAAACCACCCTAGCGTCATAAGAGCCTTCATGGGTTCTGACACTGCCTTCTCTTGAAAGGAGCCTATTGTGCATTATTAAAACGACTGACTGAGGTATGACCCCCGAAAGTTCCACTATTGGGTCATCTGCCATTTACCCGGCATTGGTCTGGTTTATTGCACTTTTCATGGATCGCCCCATATTTCGCGAAATGCTTTGTTCAGACACTGCACATCAATGTATAAAAATTTACAACTTTAGCACCTCTGAGTATCGAGAAGTTCTAGACCCATCTTTTTACTCCAAAGACAGTCAAGAAGACAATGATTTTCTTTGGGGAGAGAAATTGACGTGTGGCTGTCAAAAAAAGATGCAAAAAAGGCAACCCATCGCAATGAAACGTAGACTACGGGTGTTCGTTACGTTTTGTCGGAGAAATGTTCCGAACAGCTAACCGAAACGATTACCATGAAGTAGAGTTGGGCAATTTAGTTCATTTGAGTGATCGATCAATTTAGTTCAAATCACGCTACTGAACTAGTTCGCTCATTTTAGTTCAATTTAGTTCAATTTAGTTCATGAAGTTTTTGGATGCAGAGTATAAAGTACCCAAAGAAGCCCTGTGGTAAGAGATCGCCGTAGCGGTTCACATTCAAAAGCCACCTCGTCAAATACAGAAACAAAGTTGGGTCAAGTTGCCAATAAAACCGTATCGATTTCTTGGGCACTCATTCCGTAAGTCAATAATCGCATGACGATACCGTTTCGACGATAGCCTTGCATGTTGCATCACGTAACATTGAAAATTGCTATCGTTTCCATGACATCGTTTCTACGATCCAACATTTGCTTCTTGTAGCTCAATAATCGACAAAGCACTATCGTCCAGACGATAGAGTTTGCACAATAACTAATTAAATTAGGTATCGTCATGCATAGATTTGTTTATTTTGCAGACAATCGGCCCTAGCGAGGTATCCGTCGGAACGGAAAATTCTCCGATTTCAAACGAATCGGAGGATTTTTGCTTCGGGGTATACTTCGGAAGACCTTTTCGGAACTTTTTTTCCGACAGTTGTGCGTTGCAACTGGCGTTTTGCGTATCAGTGCGATCAAGTGCGTTTTAACTGATATTTTTGACAGCTTCATACGAATTTTCTTCCGATATGCTCCGACAGGAATTGGTTGCGGAATTTGTTAACGATTTGCAGTGAAGTGTTGATAAATGAAAGCAATAAAGAAAAAAAAACTTTTAACAAAGTAATTGGTTGTATTTGTTGCTTAAATTTGTGTTTCCAGAGCAAAAACAAACGAAAAAACAAGCACTAAATATGAAAACCCCAATCTACCACGAACAACATCAAGTCAAATCAATGCGTCGCCGCATTTTAATTATTCTTTCCGAAGGCGGATACCTCGAATGTAATTTGAGTCTCCGACGGAATATGCGTTGCGGAGAATTCTCCGTTCCGACGTATACCTCGCTAGGGCCGAATTTTTAGCTTTTTACAGGAATTTTAAAGCGAGTAATTGAATTCAGATTTTTTTACGATTTAAATTACATAATCACTCATTGTTATTTGTCAAGTGTCATTTATGACAATTACGATGACGTGTAGTCCTTATTTCAACTACTGTTTGTAAGCTCCTGAAAAGTACAGAAAGTTCTCAAACTTCGTTCAAAATAAACGATATGGTGGTAAAGTTACGTGAAGCAAATAAAAGACCGTGCACTACTATCGCTTGGACGACTGTCGTCTTAAATTTTATGGAATGAGTACCCTGGATGTTCGCCTATACTGGCATCTTGATGTGTGGAGTCACCAAAGCTAGAATACCATCGAATTGTGTTGAGTCCGTCCTCAAAAAATTGTGATAAAGTTCCGTCTCCTCAGTTTTGAATTTGGAGTAGAATCCTTCCTGCTAACAACGGGCCACCCGCACTCTTTCGTCCAAACACTACGTCGGTCGTTTTTATGTCAATTCATCATCCTCGCAGTCTTCTAACACGTAGATTTAAAATAGTCGCAAGTGCAATATTTTGTTCCATTATCCGTACTGCAAAAACCAAGGACCATACATTTTAATTTGTCTGACAATGTCTGACAACGGATAGACCAATTTTTCATATTCAAATATCTGACAACCGTGTGAACACACAATTTTCAACCTGACAACGTTATCAGAATGTGAACGGACATTTTTGTATTGTAAGATAGTTGGCTATTGTAAGTTAATTGTCAGTCATTGTCAGAGGATTGACAGATCTGACAATCATGTGTGCTTAGCTTTAGCTTATTCCGTTTGTACGAAAAGCATTTCGCGGTACTAATAATCATTTTTAGTGTCCAAGATAAATTTTACGAAGTCAAGAAAATTTCCATATAAAATTACCTATTGTGACCGTCAAAATATAATTTAGTATGGTAATTTGAAGGTTAAAAATGATTATTGGTAAGGCCAATTGAAAATAATAACCGTGAACTAAATGAACTAGTGAACTAAGTGTGTGAACTTGAGCCAAGAACTAGTTCGTTCTTGAACTACACAAGCCTACCATGAAGCACAATTCTTCGATTCGTTGAAAATCGGAAAATTTTCCAATTTGAGCCAAGCTCTTGATGTGGTTCCTGAAATATTTTTTATTGACACCACATAAGAGTTCAAGTCCGATAAGTGGCAATGTCACGCCGACTTTAGCCATCAGTGAATCAGCTATCAACAGGTCACAATTCGCACTCCCCCACTGAGTAGACGGATGAAAAAGCCAAGGAAGGGTTCTACGATCTTCTCGAGAAGACGTACGATAAGTGGCCAAGGTCCACGCTGATGTCAAGGTTGTTTTTGACGACTTTAACACCACAATCGGAAAGGAAAGGATTCGATTTTGCTGCGGGGCGAAACATTATCATTGTTACCTCAAAATACACAAAGGGACCTGGTAGTCTGAAGATCTTATAACCATCAACCAAAGGGATCACATTGTGATCGACGAGTTCCATTATGACTCCAGTATCTTGTAGTAGCCAAAATATCGATACAGATTTCCACTGCGGAACAACACCAAACGAAGGCTTTTAAAAAGAAATCGCCAGCACATTTTTCAAAAACAGCGGAAGATGACTTGGTAAGGAATATGCATCTAAATTATTTGGTCGAATGACATACTGTCATGAATGGCGATGAATAGAATCTCACCATCGAGTACCTCATCCACAAGAAAGGAGATAGTCTCAACTTCGCCAACTCCTGATACTTTGTGTGATTAGCTCATATCTATAAGGTTTTAGGCCAGGAAATTCAATCCTCGACCAAATTTTCACAATCTGGAAATTTTTAGAAGAAACACAGGAGTCCTGGTTTTTTGTTCTACATATTGTATATGTCCGGCATTTCCAAGCAACTAGATTCTTCAAAATAACGCAGTCAACCCGTTTGGCAATGAAATTAGCGTTCTACTTATACGCATGAAGATAGCTTCCAAATTAGTAGCTGCTTTAATGTAGGTATTTTTATGAACTCTAATAAATTTATAAAAATAATAACCTCCGTAGATATCAGCTCATCAGTCTTTAAATAATCTTCCCAAAAATTGTTCCAAAAAGCAAGAACTTCTGTTGCTCCAATTTAACTTCTTTTAATTTTATTACCTCCATCAAAAGGCAACACCTTCGGGTCAGATTCATGTCCATAATCTTATCAAAAACATTGAACAACTTTATTCTAAAATTAAAATTACCAAAGAGATACTTCGAACAAGCCGGAGGCACGCACCTTTCCTGAAAAAACAGTGAGTCCTTCATGCTTTATATTTTGGGTTCTCTTCGTATACCTTTGTGAAAATAATCCTAAAAAAAAGAAGATCTCCATAAAAAAAAATACAAGTTCCTCTCTGGTAGATATTCAAAAAAGGGATCTTAAAAAACTTTGACATGTCACACAAAACCTGTGAAAAATGGTTGACGCGCACCTCTTTTCTTGTTTCTTTATTTTTTGTTCAGCAAGTGTTGGAACTTGGAATTGAATATTTTCCCCTTCTTTTTGTACCAATTCATCGTTTCTTTTTTAAATGCATGGCCACAGCAAAGTCATCAGAAATGGGCAAAAAAAAAAAAAAGTTATAATCCTGAGAGGCATTGTGAATCGATCTCTTCTGCTACAATAGATTTTTATATCTTTTTTTTTTCTGTCCTTTGTTGCGGGCTCAGAGAATGCGGATTGATGGATAAAGGCAGTAAAAGTAAGGAAACTATATAGAAAGAAGCGAGAGGCATACAAAAACAGACAAAAAATAGAAGGAGGAGTGTAATAATAATATATGAAGCACGTTATTATCTTGATTGGAAGATATGTGATACGATCGATTAAAAACACCTCAGCAGCGTCTTCCTCAGGAGATGGTGTGATATTCATATTATTGAAATCGACAGACTCTTATGCTTGTTTTTTTTTATTTTGGAGGATCTCAAAGCTGTTTCTTTTTTCTGTTTCGTTCGTCATGATAACATGTTTGATGGGTGTTCGATTGATGTTCTTGTGGCAAGTGAATTGCAGTTGCAGTAGCTATAGATATGGGTAGGCTCAACTTTGATTTACATTTGGGAGGTATTTTTTGTTTTTGATTATTATAAGGTTTCTGTTTTAAATTTTAGTATGTATTTCGATTGGCAACCAATTTGGAAACTGGCAGCTGATTTGTAGTCATTTTGGTCTGCCATTAATTTACTAAAGGGTCCGCCATCTAACGTTTTTTTATATTTTCAACTAGTGCTTATTTCGCGAATGGTAACACTTAGCTCATGTCTGATTTGACAGATAATTAGTTTTATCCTACCGCTGAACGAATATGGTTGTGTACACGCTTGAACAACGCTGGGAAATATTGCGACATTACTTTGAAAATCATGGTAATGTTGCAGAATGTGTGCGAAAATTGCGTACGGATTTTGGAAGAAGAGAAGCACCGTCAGCTCCGTATGTTCGTTATATTGTGGAAAAAAGTGAAAGAAACTGGCATCCTCATCGATAAACCAAAGCGTGAAAAGCCAAAAACAGTGCGTTCACCCGAGAAAATTGCTGCTGTGGCAGAAAGTGTGCGTGAAGCGCCATCAACATCAATTCACCGTCGTTTTCAACTATTGAACATTTCGGAGACATCATTGAGACGAATTTTGCATAAAGACCTTGGTATGACGCCATACAAAGTCCAATTGGTTCAGGAGTTGAAGCCAACTGACCATCCAATGCGTTTTCGCTTCGCTAAGTGGGCCTGCGATCGACTTAGACAAGATGCCGATTTTGCCAAAAAAAATCATCTTTTCAGGTGAAGCTCATTTTGACCTTGGCGGGTATGTAAACAAAAAATTGTCGCATTTGGGGCACAGAAAACCCGCACGCATACATTGAAAAGCCGATATACCCAAAACGAGTCACTGTTTGGTGCGGATTTTGGTCCAGAGGCATAATTGGGCCATTTTTCTTCGAAAATGAGCAAGGAGTGGCCGTTACAGTCAATGGCGATCGTTATCGGGCCATGTTGAACGAATCTGGTTTCAAAACAGGACGGCGCTACGTGCCACACCAGCCGAAGCTACACTCGATGTTTTGCGCCCAGTTTTTGAAGATCGCATTATCAGCCGCAGAGCTGATGTCGTTTGGCCACCGCGGAGCTGCGATTTGACACCGTTGGACTATTATTTGTGGGGTGCCGTAAAAGATAAGTGTTACGCCGACATGCCAGGGACAATTGACGCTTTAAAGGACAATATTCGTGAAGCCATTGATGAAATACAGCTGCACACAATCGATAATGTGCTTAAAAATTGGACCGATCGTGTAGGCTACTGCATGGCCAGCCGAGGCAGCCATTTGAATGAAATTATTTTCCATTATTAACCGGAAGGATTGTACTTTCAAATAAAAAAATAAATTTGTGAAAATATTCAGTATTTTTTTTTTATGGCATTTTCAAAAAAAAAGTTATTTGGCGGACCCTTTAGTTTGTCATTACTGCATTAGTAGTATTAGAATCACGGCAATAGCCTAAGACTCCGCCAAATTGTGTAAGAAAATAAAAAATTAAATAAGGCCTCAACAAATTATACATTATACAACAACAACGATTTTTAATAAAATTTGCGGTGCTGTTTTTATTTTTTGGAGCCTTATTTCCGAAAGAAAATTATTTCATTATGAAATAAGACCCCAAACGAAAACGTATGCTGCCCCCCTGCTTTGGTTTACTGTCAGATTTGTGGCCTTATTTCATTTTTTTTCGGCCCCCAAATTGGGGGCGTTATTTAATTTTCTCTCTTGGGGTATTATTTCATTGGGGGCTTATTTCAATGGGACCTTATTTCCTGCAACCTTAGTATTTTTTTCGAGGATTGAACCTGACACCCCTCGCACAGTAGTCCAACATAGGTATCCAATTAATTTGAATTCTATATCACAAATTTAACAGAAGTTATAGCCGTTAAGAAAAGTAAAGGATAGGCCATTTAGTGATTTATTTTTTAATCATAGGTTATTTTGACACTGACACCTGTTTCCCGCTCAAAATTTTGACAGAATGTCAGTATCACACCTCGGAACGAAAAGAATTCCTTTACGCTTGAACAACGATCGGAAATATTGAAAACTTATTTCCAAAGTGAGTGTTGTGTAGCCCAAAAAGTGCGTTTGTTGAAAAGAAGTTTTGGCCGAAATGAAGCACCCCGCCTGCTGTACGCAAGTTTGTGCAAAAAGTTCGTGAGACTGGTATGCTGGTGGACAACACTCAAGGTCCCCGTCGTCGTACTGTGCGTACAGACAAGAATGTGGCTCCTGTAGCTGAGATTGTGGAGTGGTGGCATCAATGAATTTTTTTTTTTGCCGAAAATGAGGCTGAGAACAACGTTGCGGTCACCATGGGCGATACAGCTCCATGTTAACTGACTTTTTTTTTTGTTTTTTCCTGAATTTGAAGACATGGGTTTGGACGACCTCTGGTTCATGCAGAATGGCGCGCCATGCCACATTCGATCTTTTGCGTACCAAATTCCCAAATCGTGTTATCAGCCGTCTTGGCGATGACCCCTTTGCTGCCATTTGACCCCTTTGGACTTTTTTTTTTTTTTGTGGGGAACCGTAAAAGATCGATATTATGCCAAAAATCGGGAAACGATTCAAGCACTTAATGCCAATATCATCCAAGCAATCCGTGAGCTACAGCCCGAAACCATCAACAAGGTCTTGGAAAATTGGAGTGACAGAATGCGCTACTGCGAAGCCAGCCGAGGTAGCCACTTGAAAGACGTTGTATTCCATAATTAGTTGGAATATTTGCTCTTACTAATAAAGCCATAATACACGAAAAAAATTTAATTTCGTTCATATTATTGCATGTTTAAAAAGACACTTGTATTTGACCCACCATTTACATGCCAATTGTATATTTCCCCCTGGGGCTTGCTCCACTAAAACAGGGTCTTGGGAAAAATTAAAAACTCTAAAAATACGTGCTTCGTTATTTTACATTCTCTATCATTATGTTAAACTACACACCACTATAGTAAACGGAAAGGAAAGCACAGTCATTAAAAAAGAGTACATACTTTTAACATTTTGCTCCTCGAAAAAGGGGTAGAGGGGTTACTCTGGAAATTAGCGAAATATCTGTCAAATAGTTTGTACTCCTATATCAACGTAACGGAAAGGAAAACACAGTCATTAAAAAAAGTACATACTTTTAACATTTTGCTCCTCGAAAAAGGGGTAGAGGGGTTGCTCTTGAATTTAGCGAAATACCTGTCAAATAGTTTGTACTCCTCTATCAACGTGCAAAGTTTGAAATTAATGCTAAAAACGGTTCGTGAGGTATCGTGTTTTAGAAAAAAAATTGTCAAAAACCCCTTATTTAAGGAGCAGAGGGGGGTTATATCAAAAAATCCCTGCTGAGCGCGTCTAAACAGCTAGTGAATACACAATTAGAGCCTCATGGCTTCACTGCGGTTTGGGCAGCGCATTGTCTGTATGTTTGGAAAAACTCTTTTATAAATACAAATAGATACCTAAACAAATATTGGACGCAACAGTCCATAAAGGACTCTAGGTCTAGTTTCTTACAATCATTTTTGTATGTGTAACGAATAGAAGCTTTGCATTGTATTTTTGTCTCTGACTCTGACGTTTTTGATCTCGCTTTCAAATCGGTCTTAATCAAATTGACGCATTACTGACTAATTGAAGTTTCTTCCGCAATAAATTCACATTTAACTCCTGTCGACTTATTCCATTCAAATAAAATCAACTTTCCATACAATCTCAGTTTTTAAAACTCAACAATAATCACAGAGCGTTAACCCATGTCGCAGTCACTAATGAATGACACCCACCACCAAAGTGCATATAGGAACACCCTTCTCGAAACAAATTGCATCCAATTCAGCCTGACAATCTAAACAATGTCACATCAATCTACACACCAAGTTGAGTCCCACACAAATTATTACAAACAATATTAGCAGCTCCGACATCAGCATCACCAGTGCGCGCATTGTCACAAATCAAGAAGGATGCTCAAATCACATCAAATTAAATTTGATTTATTCTCCGTTTCGCCTCAAGAGTACTTGTGATTTTAAGTGGATGCAACCACCTTCCTCAATCTCCACCCGTTCTTGTGTCCCCATGCGGCTTCAGAGGGAGAGAAACGACTCCCACCAGCAGCACACTCCCACTTCTTACAATCTAAATGTTCGACTGTACAAACGAACAACTCACCAAACCATGGACAAATGACACTTAAAAAAAAAAGGGAGACGTTAACAAATTTAAATATTATTCTCTATGTAACCCATCCTCCCCCTCGTCGTACATTATTCATCATCTTGGCTTGGACCGGCTTGTTTTTAGTCGTATTTTCTTCTATTATTCGATATCGGTGTACCCAAGCCGGGTTTGAATTTGAACTTTGTTCATACATCTCTCCCGTTCTCCTCTTGTATATTCCCCATCCTCACATGGGCAATGGGCTTGGGCATATCTCTGCGATCGCACTCCAAAAATATACGAACCGGTGTTGTGTATCTGTATCTGCATCTTTGTACGGTGCGCAGCATCAGGCGGCATATATCTTATATGGAATCATTAAAAAAAAGAAAAACAACGAAAAGTGTTAAGAATGACACGTCTAAAGAGACGCTGAGGATGTGAGAGAAGAAGGATCGTCTTTTCAAATTGAACTTGAAAGGGAATAATAACACTCCGGAGAGATCTTTTGAATTGGGTTTGGCGTTTTTTTTCCCTTCTTATTCTCTTTTCATTCTTTCTCGTTTCCTTTAGTTGAGGCAGCTTTGTATTCTTTAAGTCGTCATTTGAAGGCCGCACCATTTGAGAAATGATTTTCAACCAAAACTTGGGCACAACAAATTTATACGAACTGACATTTGCTCTTTTGTTGTAGGTCTACCTTTTTTTTTTTTTTTGTTGCTGTTGTTGATGGTGTGGAGTATTTCTACTCTCTCGAGCACACAATAGGGACTAATAATAAATTTCCTCTTCGCTGGAGCACAGACAGACTCTCAATCTGAACTCTCAAGTCTCAAGTCATTCAATTGATTGTTATTGTGGATGCGGATAATGGAAACGGACGAAGAAAAGAAACAAGTCTTGGATTGGTTTTGGGGCTCAGATCGTAAAGATCTACTTGCTTACCATCCACATGCGTAAGGGGAGATTATATTCTTCCATCGAAAGTCTATTCTTCTTTCTTTTTTTTTCAATCCGGCTACGAAACGAATCTTTTCAGCTGTGGGGATAGGAAACGAGTTTTTTCGAGCTTAATTACAATCCTTCATGGTGTCGGAAGGGATAAATAAAAAATTGAATGATTTTCAGATACTTGTCGGATTAAAAATGAATATACAATTTTTTTTTAACTCCGGATAAGCGATTAGAGAAAAATCAGCGTAACTTAGTTGCTTATAAGGTGTTGAAATTTCACAGACCGTTTTTGGCGTAGTCAGCGTTTACAAATGTTTTGGGTGATAAAATGCAGCTTATGCTAGCAATTAACTTGGAAATCCTGTAGACACGCATATGACGCCATTCAACTATGAACACAAATCCACAAATCGTGCGCTGAGTGACAAATGTGTTAATAGACTTAAAATGTATAGCCAACTTTGATTAACTGGTCTGGGAAAAGAGTAACTAATTTGGTTATTTTTCAATCGCTTGTTAGCAGGGGAAATTATATTCATTACTCGTATTGTTACCGTGGTTTGTTGAGATGTAGATTGGGCTTAATGCTTAGTGGTTTCGTGTCCCTGATCGTATCGGTTAGGACAGCTACCTTAGATTGTAGTCCCTTTGTTCTGAGTTAACACACTGTTTAATAGAATGACTATTAAATGAGTTTTTTTTTTTTTAATGAGCATAACAGAGCCAGTATAAATCTAATATCGAGATCACGAACTCAATTATTTATGGTGTGGTGCGAAGTTGACGGCAGAAGCAGGGTTAGGTTTTGAATTGAAAACGCATGGACGAGTGCGTTGTCTAAAATTAACACATGAGCTGTTTGGAACTCGCTTACTGCAAACATACGAGCATTGTCAGAGGACGTCAAATTATAACAATTTAAGCGAAGAACTAACTACATAAAATTACAGACTTTTAACATTTTGCCCCTCGAAAATGGGGTAAAGGGGTGATTTTGCAAATCGGCGAAATACATGTCTAATAGTTTTTACTTCTCTATCAACGCGGAAAGTTTGATATTAATGCGACAAACGGTTCGAGAGTTATCGTATTTTAGAAACAAAATTATGCAAAACCCCTTATTAAGGGGCAGAGGGGGGTTATATTCAAATTTCCTACTGAGTGCGCGTCTTTATAGCTAGTGGATACACCATTAATGTATTGTTACGAGGACGACAACAATTTAAGACCAGAACTAACCAGCTTACAGCTAGCATCTCGGAACACTGTTAAAACTTAATAGCCTTAAAAAACAAATTGCGCAACAGGTCTGCATAGGAACCCTGGGGTTCCCAACCCTTGGTTTGTGTGTTTTATTTTTTTGGGAAGACTGAAATAGACCTGTCTATCCCAAAATCTTAATAATGATCATGGGAGCATATGATGGAGCATTTAAGGTCACATTTTCGATCGCTTTTTCGAGCAGCTGGACTGTCAATCGGCAATAAGATAACCCAGTTAATGTCGGCTTCAAAGTCGTTCTTTGTTCTTGATTTATCAGCGTAGGCTAGTGACTTCATATCCCCGCACAGAAAATGATCCAAATATTTTAGATCAGTTTGTGCTGATGACAATTAGCCGATACATTTGAAGTAGCTTACTTAGACCAAATAGGTCCATTGTGATACCGCAGAGTAGGTTATGTCCGCAGTAAAAACCCCAAGCTGCCCCAATAATTAGATATACTCTCTTAGAGTTTGCTTTGCAAAGGTGTTAGATCTTTTACCATTTTGAATTATGCGCTCATCGAATGCTTCCTTCAATAATGTGATTGTAGCTTGCCAGGTGTGATATGTTGCGCTATCTTATTGAAAACCCACCTCATCGACATCTATAGCAAGTTTCGATCGGTTGGATCCAGCGAACGAGGCGGCCAAAAAATGCATCGCGTTTTTCCTGAGAACCTGCAAATATTTATTTATTTATTTTTTTATTTATTCATTCATCTACAAGACAAGCTTACAGACTACAATATTTCTGTTATTGGATTGCCATTTCGGACTTTATGGAAATAGGGACCTTTGATTTTTTTCATCCCAGATCCCACATCAAACCATGAGTGGAAATATATGCACCTGTCGCTGCCGAACTTCTCGCTGTGGAAATGAGAAAACAGACCTTATCTACTTGTAACTTTAAAATGCTTTCTTAACAAATATCGAAAAATGCATTAGCAACAACTAAAATGGAACCTATAGTTGATTCTTGAGCTGGCATAGCGACATATCCGCCGACATATCTCCGGTACACTTTTCGAGCGGAATTATGTCGCTTTTTTCTGTCGTTTTGAAAACGACATAACGACGATATGTCGTTCTTAGTTCGGTGGAGATATGTCGCGCAGACTTATGTCGCTACCCCCTTGAGCTCTCTAGGGTTTTACCTTCTTAGAAAATGGGGTTCAAAATATAAGTATATGTTATATTATCATTACTCACTCCAACTTTAAGATGTTTAACTTTTTTACTACTTTTTTTAATAATAAATATTTTTCTTTCAGGTAAGTTAGCTGTAAACATTTTCTTCGTAATTTAAGGACAGCGAATTGAGTAAGACATTTTTTGATTAAAATTATTGGTATAGTCGAAGCAGAAGCTGATAAGAAAGCCACGAACTAAATATAATGCAAAGATTAAACGATGAATTATTTTGACCACCCTACTCCTAACATCGACCACCTTATTATACATACCTAACAAAATTTCACATTCCCATAATATATAATTATCAACTATATTATCAGCATTCCCAGGTATCCCATTCCCAAACCCATCAAAACCCATGAACATTTACAGGTGCTTTTCGATCACATTACAAAATTATTCCCATCGAATTTAATGCTGACTTATCAATCATTTTGGTTTGTAAATTAAAGTATAAATAGCTATAAGAATACAGAAATAAATCACTTTACGTTCAGGAGTCAAACTGTTCTTTTGCTACCCCGCACCAGACGTAAGGAGAATTTTATAAGAAATCAACTCTGGAATCAAAACAGGTTCCAGGTAAAAACAATAATAATTCCGTATCCTGCCTGAAACGATTTAAGAGAATCTAAAGCTTAGGAGGCATTTCGCATGAATGATATAAATTTGTTCGCGGAACTCGTGTTTAGTATGAAGGTTTTCTAAATGCATCCTTCGCAAGATTAGTTCTGTTTAAGGCAGGGGTTCCCAAACTTTTCCATAATGCGACTCCCTATGCAGATTATAATTTTTGCCACGCCCTTCTAAAAGCACACAACGGAAAAAAGCTCAGATATGTGAATATAAGCTGAGCTTACTGAAGATTCACTAAAGGGGTTTTTAATGTGGATTGGTCAACATTGGAATGGAATAAAACAAGCTGTGTGCAAGTTATTAACGAATCCCATGTATGCCATTATTGTATGGATTACAACACCAGACCCAAATGTCCGCCGCAGCTTCTCACGTTGTCACGGATCCGAGTGGTCCAATCTGCCGCATAGATCCGGCTTAATTTGAGCGATGACTTTGGTTATGTTGGGTTTAAAGACATCGGTCGATTGCGGTTTATTCGCATTAAGCTGCGACTTCAGGGAGCACTCAGACGAATCTCGGTCCATTGTACTACCAAGCAGAAACCCCTTTTTTTTGGTGTAGTGGTGGAGAAACTCTGATATTATTCGTTTCTCTTTATGGTCGGTGGCAGAGTATTGCTGCCCCCGCTGGGGCTCGAACCAACTCCGCTCGGGTCACAAGCAATGACTCTAACCACTACACCATGGCCACCGCCAAGGGGTTAATCGCACGATTTTGGTGGCCAATTCACGTCACCTCTGATAAAGATCAGATAACCATGCCCTGCAGCTGAGTGACACATAGCCACCTATTGTTGGAACCACATATTAGCAGCATCGTTCTGTAGTACTCGCCGTTGATGGTATTGGCCTTACTAAAGTCAATTAAAAGTACGGAGCAATGACGCCACTACCAGTCTAAAATGCGGACCCAACAGCTTTTTATGGATGCATTGGCACCTCGTGTTGGTTGGCGTCATCCCATATATGGCAGTTTGGCCATTCATCCAAAAATGCGGCCCGTCGCTAAAGATGATTTTTCTATGGTCACTAGTTGGTTGTACCCGCTTCGCTGGGTATGCATAGTAATATTGATAAACAAATTATTTTATTTAAAAAACATCTTTGAAAACTACATTGCGTGTGAATTGTCTCTGGTTAATAAATAATCTTTCATGCTGTGGATTAGAATCAATATAACATCTTCATTTGACTTGCAACTCTTGATCGTGATAAAGCCACATACAGTTGACCGTGTGAAAATACTTCGGTCTTCAAATGCATGCCAACGTGATCAAATGACTGGTCTTGAGCCTTGCTTATTTTATTACGTACGCTAGAATTTATCGGAAATTAAATCATTGTGATTGCATGTCGAAATAATTCTTGCTCTTATCACATTTCGTCCAGGCTCTTCCACAATCAATCGAGTTCCATTGAAGTCCTTTTTTAGGGTTAAAGTTTCTCAGCAAAATGATGATGACACCTTGCTTAAGCTACAGGGCATGAGAGCTCCTGGGTCAGTTGGATCTTGAAAGGGTATATGCCCAAGGCTCGACGCAAAATTCGCCAAGTTGAGGTCTGCAAAATTTGTATACCTCTTGTGCACAGCAAAACACAATGGCCAACATCGAACGAACCCAACCCAACCCCAGGGCGTCGCGACGCACAGTTAGGGAAATCTTGGTCTAAGGGACAAACAAGAATATAGCTTTCTAAATTAAATACCCACACGACGCGCGTCAAAAGTTAAAAGTTCGTCGGCTTGCGAATGTGACAACTAATAAGCGAATGCCAATGTACCCAATGTGATCCCGCTGCTAATTCTAGGTAGGTAAGTAAATGGTTGCCCTTGTTGTGTCCAGCTTGGTAATCTTTCATTTAAGATTGGCCACATCAAGTATTTTGTTCACTCTACAGGGGAACGATATCGGCACGTACCTCTCGCTCTCCTTTGGTATGAATGGATATTAACTTATAGAAGTTTTAAAGCAGTAGCCTTTTCCCCATTCTTCAATGTCTTTTTATCCACAACGATTTATTTCATCGAATGCTTCTCTGATTTTCTAGACTTCTGAAAAGAGCACATGGTCTTTAGAATGTCATGAATTGGTTACCTTCAAACCATTCCGCATACGAATAAATAGTAAGCGCAACAGGTTCATGTAGGATACGAGTACTAGGCCTAATCACAACCTTTGTTTAAATTTTAGAAATGAATTGAATGTGCCCAAAATTTTATGCCGTATCCGAACTTGTGAATTAAGCAGTATTCTCAGGACAGTTATACTCTCAGATGTTTGGCAGACATTTGCGAGTGGTGGTTGAATAAATCTTAAGGCGTCATTTTTGGTTTTCCAGGTGCTAAACCTGAAACCCCAGCAAGTCAATTTAAATAAATAAATAGGTGGCGCAACAGGCGAGTGACACCCAAGGCCTAGCTTCTCGCAACCATTCGTTTTGTGTAAGTTTCTATTTTTGGGACGAATGGAAGGGACCTACAATTTTATGCCGATTCCGAACGGCTGAATTGAGAAGCTTTTTCAGGACAGTTATACTCTCGGATGTTTGTCAGACGTTCGCGAGAGTTGGCGCAGCAGAAAAAACTTTTAAGATGTAATTTGTGTTATTCCGGGGATCGAACCTGGGATCCCTCGCACAGTAGTCCAGCACACTAACCACTGCGCTACTGCAAGTCAATTTGTTGCTGTTGAGGAGGGGGATTGCAGGAGAAACAGCATGCCCCCATACGGATTAAACTGCAACTCCTTTTTAAGATATAGTTTCATCTTGTTGTTTATTTTTGGGCGTTATTTCCAAATCGATTTCGGCGTCATTGCCTTGATGTCTTACATTTTTATTGCGCATTAAATGCGCTGCTAACTTCATTTTAGAAACCCCCTTACTGTTGGGTTAAGTGTAGTGCTGTTTTCGACTTTTCACTAAAATCGCTCGATATCTAGTTACTTTAACACAATCGCCTCCTAATTTGTAATGACTTTTTAAAAGTGAGCCGATGATAATCACCTGCTTCGCTTAATGATAAGGGTGAGAGTCTTGCACTTACAATTTTCGATCTCCGAATGTTTACCAGATTCGTGGCCACCAGGTAGAAATCAGGCTTTGAATTTGTTGAATCCCGCCCATGGAAACTTTGTTTAAAAAACCTAAGCTTCGTCCAAATGGAATTTTACTACGATGCCTACCACGATTTAAAAGGCTCCACCTTTCAACTGACTTGAACTTAAGTGACTCCCATCAGCAATATCGTTTCTGTCGTACAAACAATATCCGCAAAGTCAACAATTCACAACACAGCTCATCATCATCATCATCAGCATAATCAATAAATATGTAGAGATACGTTCGCATTTCCTTTCAAAACTAATTACCATACACGTCTAAACTGCGACTGGAAAAACATAAATCACACTGCGTAAATTGCCACCCACATTGCATACATGAATGTACATCGGGACTCCATTCACCGTCTCCTCCTTCATTTCCAGCAAAGCCGGTCATGCATCAAAACATCGAGCCAAAGCAATCGATCATTCGTCGCCTGGCAAATATTTGACATTTTTCTACATGAGTTATCGATAATTCAACGAAATAATTCAATTGTTTACCTTTTCATCGAGTATGTTTGCAAATATCGTCACATACCTCAACGCGAACCGACCAACTTGATGCCTGACGGTGCTATTGGGGTTGCGGAATACAAATGCAAATATTTGACCATAAATATGGATGGCCAATGGTGGCAGATCTTGAGCATGCCATCATATACTGGGTATATCCAAATGCCTGGTGGACATCACGGACGTTCTGTTCTTATGATCTGGCTGGTGTTGACTCTTTTAATATTTGACAAACTTATTCACTTTCCTCCTTTCGTTTTGCCATCATCTTTATCATATTTGACGACGACACTGAGAGAGAATGTTGATTTTTCATCTGTCTGAAAGGTGGGCAGTCGCAGTCGTGTTCGCGTTATGAAATGGATATAAATGTCTCCTCGACGACTACTTAGCAAGGCTAATAGGAAAAAAAAAACAAGTTTGTCGGCAATCTAAATACTCCATTCGTGTGTACACATCTACGACTATATGTCGAATCAATTTTCAATTAAGTAGCAAGCTCTCCCATTGAGGAGGCCTACGCAGCATCAATTTAAATGACGCGAAAAACAGCCAATAAATTACATCTCAATTCGAAATCCATTAATGCTAAGACTGGCCGGCCAACTATAACCGACCACCAAAATCTGATGAATAAATCATGGACGCTCGACTGGCTAGTGACTATGTGTGTGCGTTAGTGGGCCCCGATTAAACGACTGATAAGGGTAGAAATCAATTTTCTATTTCATCGTTAGTTGTATGTAACAAAAAAAATGGAGATTTGGCTAAAATATGAATCTTTTCTTACCACAGCAGCAGCAGTAGTATTGTTTTCACTATTAATGTCATTTAAATGTGACTTTCTGTTTTATGGAGAAGAACTGATTTATTGGTTTTAATAGATAAGGGAATGTTGGGAAGATATGAATGGGTTTTCACACAAAAATTATAAAAAAGATACAAGCTCCACATGAAGGCTAAATGGGAGTTCCTTAATCTAAGCAGAATGATTTAATTTGAATAATTATCGATTCCACTTAAGAGTGACCTAACTGCCTATGGTTTTGAATAGAGCTGATAGGCCCATTCCCTCTGCGACATAAATTTGAATGATGCCTCTGAATGATTCATATAAGAAAAATGCCGCAGTGGTAACTTTATCTTACTATCGTGGCAAATGAGGGAGTAATTCCGACTACTAGAAGTTGCTTGGCCGCTCTTTTTCCGCTAAAAATTGCATAAATCAAGTATTATTCATCTCCGGTAGACATTTCATCTACGAACATTTTGTACATGGACATCTGATCCATTGCCCGACGCAGTCTTTCAATAAGGGCACTCGACAAAATGATCTGTACGTAAGATATGTCGAATCAATGAGTCTTCAAAATGTAACCTTTCAAAAGCAATCTGAATAATAACTAAAATAACTCTTCCGCCTAATTTGGGCTGAATTTACACAATGTCTGTAACTGTCCAGAAGAGCTAACACCTTTCTAAAAACATTTCGAGGAGATATTGAAGCGTTATAGGATGACCTTGTATCTCGACTTTTAGACTACAAATCTCTATAAAAAATGTTCCATCTCTGCAAAGTCACATTTACATAATAACTTAGATATCACAAAAACCCAACAAAGTTCTAGAAACTCTTTCAATTTTCGTCTTTGGGCAGGATCTTTTGAGCAAAAAAAAAAAAAAAAAATAATAATTAATGAAACAAAGCTAGCTTTCCTTTATGGAGTACCCAGGGGGCAAGTGATTTTCTTTGAAATGCCGACTTATTTTAGGAACTTGCCGACTGTATAGAAATCATGAAAATCGTCCCAGTGGTTATCGTGTTATAACGTCACCAAATTTCACGCCATAGAAGATGTTTTTGTATGGGCGGTGCGACGCCCCTTTGTCCAATTTTGACCAATCTCCACAGGAACACTACTGGGTCAATACCTAAGACCACCTGTAAATTTAAGCTCAATTGAGTCGGTGGTCTTCGAGATATCGAAATGTGCGCCTACAGCGCCACCTGTTAAGAATTTTCCTACTTTTACTTTTTCCCAAACTTTCGCGTAGCAATTAGGAACAAACTCGCAGAAGGATTTCAGTCATGAAATTTACCTGAACCTTTGAAAATGCCAACTTGTTACAAGCTTAAAAACCTATACCTAATGAAAATCCAAACTTACTTCCTATTTTTTAACATTTTGTTCCGAGCAAATTTTTGAAAATTGCTAGTTTTTACCGATTTTTTTTTTAGTTGCTAACTTTTCGCAGCAATGAATTGACCTATACATAGATTGGACACGTAGTTCATGAAAGTTTTGTTGAAATCTTGGAAATGAGCAGTGATTAATGAGCTGGACTACTGAAAACAGTTTTTTTTCCACAGCGCCACCCGATGAATGGAACCTCAGCATCGTCGGCCCTGCCCCATCCACAAGAAGGGAGATTATTTTTTTTTAATTCCCTGCTCATTTGGCTGACACTGCGACCTAACAAGATCTATTGTATCAAAAGGGATAAGGTTACTCTAAGAGACGTGTGACCTCCCTATTGAAGGCCACTATATCCTTAGTAGCAGAGTTCCTGAGCTCTGCTGGTAAAAGTATCTCCTTGTTGAAGATACGTTTTCTCAACCAATGATGTGCCGGGCAATAACAGAGAATGTGTTCGGAGGATTCTTCATCTTCAATTGACTCTGTAATTAGGTCCTGGTCCACAGAACGCGGATTCAGATCCGGCCCTAGCTAGTTGGTCCGCCGAATCGTTGCCTGCAATACCTTGATGGCCAGGTACCCAACCAAGTTTGACCTTGTTGTGTTTAGATAGCAGAACTTTACTGTTTTTGAGTCCATCGTGTTGGACGATAGAGCTTGTAAGGCCGGAGAAGGGAAATACTCTGAACTGCGCTGCAGTGAAGATGGGTCAGTCTGGGGACAAAACGAAGTGTATATATGCTGTCATCGAGACAGGACTCTCAACATCGGCGACTAGGACAAAACGTCACAGTGGACAGATATAATTTAAAAGTAGCTAAAGACATTGTCTATCTAGGCTCTCTACAATTACCTCGCAAAACGACATCGGCGTAGAAATCAATTGCTGTTTCTTCGGGCTAACAAGGCATCTAAGAAATAAAGCCCTCACTTACAGAACCAATGAAATATTGTACAGGACCTTAATCATCTCGGTCCTGTTCTATGGTGCAGAAGCATGTACCTTATCGAAAGCTGATGAAAACCTCTCGGCACGTTTTTGAGAGAAAGATTCTTCGAGTGATTTTCGGTCCAGTTTGTATTGACCGAGTCGAGCGTGGAGAAGGAGATTCATCGCCGAACTTTACGGCCTACATAGTGACGTTGACCTGATAGTCAAAAAGCTTAAGCCTTTGAGTCCACGAGGGACAACAAACCAGAGGAAGGCCCCACCCCAAGTGTCGCGCATAATTTGAGATCGACCTCAACCAACTTGGTGTGGGTAACTGGAGGCAGCTAGCTAAGTTATTTTACTTTCCGTATGCGGTTATTATGCCTATCGTCAAAGGATACCGCCTGTCAAAATATATGTCAGAAATAAAATACTTGGAAGACTTATCATCCTGTTTTCATGATTTTTTTTGTTTATTAACAATAATGTCAGCCAACATTACAGAACATCAACTCCTTGTGTATACTTATATGCGGGGAAAAAGAGTTTCTGCAAACAAACTGGCCCTCTGTAACCGGACACTATTGTGCTAATAGAACGAAAATGCTTTCCCCCTTATTCAATAATCTCTAAGTGCTAGATGTCATTCTTCAAAAGTTTACACATTTATGGTAAAGAAGAAAAGCAAACTATGGCAATACACTGTCTTTTGTAGCATTTCATTGCCCATGAGGCGTGTGATTCGGAGCTACTGCAGCATCAATCAACATCTCTAATCCTCCGGCTGGGTCGATAGAATGCAAACGATACGACTATTCTTCAGAAGATGCAATCTAATACGCAAAGTGATGCTTGAATGGGATTTTGTTTATGCAATCAATTAGATGGAGTTTTTCTTCTTCAGATACTGTTTCGAGTAGATTTACGATTATGCATGGGGACATGGTTTGTTCTATCCAATAAAATGAATTGATTTGTATGCGTGTATCTATAGGTATATGTGGGGATAAGACATTCAAATGAATTCAGACGTTTAGTTGGGATAATATATGCGAAATATACGCTAAATGTGTCTAAATGTGTGGGTGGATGAACACTAAACAATATAAAAGCATTTTTTACGATTCACAGTTATGGCTCGTAAAATATAATTTTTCAATATTTGCTTGGGAGCAACACATTTTCAGTTTACTAATTTTAACAATGATATGTCGAAATGAATAATTGTTTTACATTAACATTTTTTTTATTCTATTAAAAATTTAATAGTAGATATTTTACGACTTTTGCTTTTAGCCCTATGTGGGTGACCTAATACAATGTAAATAAATTGTGGGTTTTGCGATTTATTGCCTTGAATATGGACTATCTATAAAACTAGAGAATTTTGTTTGATACTTATGAATGATTACCTGGGCATTTGAAGCATTTAAGCATATTCATAAAATTGGTCAGAGGTCGGCTAGATTCCCGTACAATATCACCGAAGAGGTTCATATAAGTATATATTTTAAAAGCAAGTTCCTAAGTTTGAATGTAGGAGATAATTTCCGAAACTACTAATCTGAGTTCAAAAATTCATTCACCAATATTTAGAATGGATCTTCAAAATGGACATAGGCAGTACATTTTGCAAAGTAATAGACTTCATAATAAAAAATATGGATAAGTTTTAGAATGTAATTGTCGTCATATTGTCGAAGAAATTCTACATAACCTCATATTTGGACAAAAATATTCAAAATCTTATATCTTGAAAACCACTGAACAAGTGAACTGATCTGACATTTTCAATCTTTGGCAGTGACTTGTTAATTTTTTTTTGGTTTTTTAAAAATTGCACAGAGGGTCGTGGCACCTTTCATAAAACAACAAAAACTTAGTGGGCACGGTCAAAGCCGGGCGGGTGCACCTAGTAGAGGTATATATTGGTCATCTAGCGGTTTCTTTTTAAATCATAGGTTATTTTGACACTGACAGCTTTTTCCCGCTCGAAATCTTGACAGAAAGTCAGTATCATACCTCCGCTGAACGAAATGAGTCGCTTTACGCTTGAACAAATTTGGGAGATATTGAAAAGTTATTTCCAAAGTGAGTGCTGTGTAGCACTCGTAGCAGTAGTACTTTGTGCAGAAAGTTCGTAAGACTGGTATGCTAGTCAGTGGTCAACGCTCATGGTCCCCGTTGTCGTACGGTGCCAATGCATCCACAGAGAGTGACAGTTTGGTGCGGATTCTGCCATTGGACCATTTTTCTTTGAAAATGAGGCTAGGAACAACGTTTCGGTCAATGGTGGTCGTTACAGAGCCATGTTAACCGACGCGACGTTTTTCTTACTGAAATTGAAGACATGGATTTGGACGACCTCTGGTTCATGCAGGATGGCGCGCCGTGCCACAATCGATCTTTTGCGCACCAAATTCCCAAATTGTAGTATCAGCCGTCTTGGAAATTGTTAATTGCCCGCCTCGGAGCGGCGATTTGACCCCATTGGACTTTGTTTTTTTGTGGGGAACCGTAAAGGACCGATGTTATGCCAACAATCCGGGAAACGATTTAAGCACTTAATGCGAATATCATCCAAGCAATCCGTGAGCTACAGCCCGAAACCAGCTCATAGGACGGTATGATTTAGGAGTGCTGCCTGGTTTGGGGTAAAGACAACGTTGATCTTCCTCCTTGTTTTGGGGATAAATCCAATCCTTATCTTACCTGACCATGCGTGGATGTTATTCCTTGGTTACATGTGCCTTAAGCGTTTTAGGTGAATTTATTATCTATATATATAAAAATGAAGTATCCGACTGACAGATGATCAACGCCCAGCCTAAACTATTTGCTCTACAAAGCTGAAATTTTGCACAGAGGATTTTTTTTAATGATGTATACAACCACTAAGGAAGGATTTTTTGAAATTCGTCCCCTAAAGGGAAAAAGGGGGGGGGGGGTCAAAATTTTTATGGGACCATTTTTATTTTTCATCCGATTGACTTTAAATTCGGTTTGTGTACTTTCTATGAGAAATAAAGATAATTAATTTGTCCGATTTTGGAAATTTTGCTTGAGGTCCGAGTTATTGGCGATGACCCCTTTTAAGGGGGCATTTTCTTAATTCACGAACCGTTCGTCGTATCGATTTGAAACATTGTACTGCTTCCAAACTTCATAGCTGTTGAATATGCTGATCACTTTATCTAACTCCATCGTACGTACTCAAAAGATATTCAACCGGAATTCTGTAAGAATGGGGTTATACTGCTATAGAGTGGTACACATCCTCACGATCTTTCCGGTTGCATATGTTGCACAGTGTAGGAAGATCTGGGCAGTGTGGAATATAATTATGGTTTGGCTAACTTAGAAATATGCTGTGTTCCATAGATAGTGGCTCAGTCTTCTATAATGTTATCTTTGTTGAGATTCCCGTGCTTCACAAACTAATTGATCATATTTATATTTTTGAAGTGTTTTCAACAATAGGGCGTTAGACATAATTTTAAGAGATACTAACTGCCGCTTATGTACTTTCTTAGGTAGGTTTCCTGCGCGTTATATTTATAAAAATGACTGTGAAGGAATTTCTGCGTGTCAAACTCTGAGGACTGCGCGAGCGAAGCCGCGGGCAATAGCTAGTAGTTCATAATACTACTTTATCTTGACTAAACATTTTCCTAGGCAAACTATCACTGATTTTGTGAAAGCTTATAGCTTCAGAATCATCGTCAGCTATCCTCTTTGTAAGACGCGGGCCTGCCAATTGAACCCTGTGCTGTGTTCTTGAGATTTTTTCTCGGACCTCGATTTTATTAATACACACATAAGTCTTGCAATTTGAAGGATCGTTTGAGAGGGCTTTGGAAATGTGTGGTGTAGGTTGAGCACCCAGTATAGAAGGGATTTTTTTTAAAAGTTCGCTATAGATAGGTAGAAAAATCATTTTTGACTAAATGTTTTTTATCTTCAACAGTTATTATTTTTCTAACTTAATTGACATTCAATTCTAAACTGAAGTATACTGGCTAGAGATTTATCAAATCGTCTTTTCTTAGAACTTCCATTTCGGCGTTCACTATCGCTGACTGTCTCCTCGTTTTGGTCGAACTTGTTTGATTCCTGGGAGCGTCAGAAAATTTGATTTATTTTCCTGATCAAAGGTACCTACTCGTAAACAGATCCATTTCGTGTAGGTTTTTACCAACATAGGCAAACAAATCGGCCATTTTTGGGTACCGATTTTCAGCCTTAAGGCGATATGAGTATGAATTAGCTAAAGCAAAATCAAAATAGTGTACTTTAGTGACTGCCAATTTAGACGAATGTCTTTCATCTAAACTATAGCAAAGAATGAGAAAGTTTAGTGCGACTCAGTCGTGCACATGAAGACAATTTTTTATTTATTTATTGATACCAATGACAATCAAAGACGTGTTATTCTCATTACTCACCTCGTCACATGCATCGCAGTCCCATAACTTGTATAATGTAACTTGTAACAACAACACCATAACCATGCCCGTAATGAATATGTACAATTTGCCAAGAATTAATATAATCTATACATTTCAACTTGACACTTGGTTTGACATCTGTAAATTAACACTCCAACGCCAACCTTTCCCATCATCAATTTATTTCCCATTAGACCGCATAAGTCATGTCAAAATATCCGCAAACCATGTGTCGATTCTTTGTTAAAGTTTTGTCACCTCCTACTGCGTGACACCGACCGACCGGGGGAAAACCATAAGAAAACCATCCGCACTCCATCTTTAGCCACAATTAGCTGTAGCTGTTAACTGGCTCACACTATCTGCATTTGCATTTAATCTGCAGATAGTCAGTCCGAAGTGCGACTGACAGAGGCAGAACTAGCTTGATGAATTAATTTCACTGCAACTCGTCGGTATATTAATTATACACTCGAATGTAATATGCTGGCAATTCCTCATTGAAAACAAGACACGACTTTATTTCTGATTATATACGAGTACATAGAGGTGGATTATAGGACTAGCATGGTTTGCACCTTTTTGTTTTAATTACAAATGACTGGCCGCAAAATCAAATAACTGCGGCTGCAGTGCATGCGCTTCTCGTATATTTTTTTGTTTGACTATGGGTCACGATGACATGGAGTGGGAATATCCTAAGGGGGGTTTGTTGATGGGCAAACGCAAGAAGGTTGCCCTTTTGCACATCAGATATGTGTTGGGCATTGTGGTGGCGGTGCACTGGTGGAGGAACAATAACATATCCAATTACAAATTGACAACGACTTTATTAGGTTATACTGATGTAGACAAATGAAAACCATCCTCGACAAAAATCGTGTGGTCTGCAGCAGTGACTGTATATACGAGTAGTTGAACAGGATAACAAGTTACCACCGACATGGTAATTCAAAACCTTTGCGCAAATGACTTTTTCTGCATTAATTATGTTTTACGCAATTAAAAGTGACATTTTTGCATATATTTGCATTTCACATGGCACCGCAAAATCTACAAATATACACCCATAGGTATAGAGAACGTGCCGCAGAGAAAAAGTAAAAACGCGCTAGGATTAGATAAGTTATCCCACAGCTGGTCTATAATTTCTGGTTTATACTAAGAGCCCTGGCGTTAGCAATATAATTAGCGGTATTTTGTTTAAATTTTAGGGTGTAGTCGCAAATTGTTTTGGCTTTAAATCGCACAACGAATTTGCATAATTAAAAGTCACGGACAATGATAATAATATGTCGATTAAATTTCCATAGAATTGGATTAGTTTCGGTATGTCAATGAGATAGTATTATATTAGATATGAAAATTGGTTTTTAAATCGCGAAAGCGTGAATATCTGTAGATTATGCATATTTGAGATGACAGCTGCATTAATTGCGGACAAATTTTTAATTCGTATTCATATTTTTTCAAGTTAGAAATTGGCTTGCTAAATGGAAACAATTCTTGTTTGTTTGTTCCAACTCTTACCTATGGTCATGAGGTTTGGGTAATGACCGAAAGAATAAGATCGCGGATACAAGCTGCAGAAATGAGATTTCTCCGTAGTGTGTGACCCGTAGAGATCGCATCAGAAATACCAGAATACGTGAGGAACTCAATGTCGAGCAACTACTTCTCCGGACGAAGCGATCCATGCTTCGGTGGTTTGGTCATGTTAAACGCATGTCCCCGACCAGGATTTCACGACGTGCTATGGAATCCGTACCATCGGGTAGGCGTCCTCTAGGTAGAATAAGGATAAGATGGATAGATCAAGTCCATAATCTCTCCTCTACCCGTATGGGGATTGCCCTTGATGATTTAGAGTCGATGGCGAAGGATCGAGAGCTATGGAGGATCCACTTGAGCAACCTACACCCGCAACCCACTTAATGGACAAGTGGACCATTGAAAATGATGATGATGATGGAAACTGGTGAAGCTGGTTACAACTGTCATTATTTGTAGCCAAAAATGCGTTTACAAAAGTTTTTTTTTAAGGAACTGTAGGAAATCAAATGTTCTGCTAACAGCATGTTTGGAAACAAAAGATCGCTAATCTGTAAGGCGGTGTAGGGGCATTTTCAATTTTTTTTAATTTTTGAAGAAGTACGGCCTGAAATTTGCATTTACTTTGCTCCCAACTGCGACAATTTTTGCTTATTAACAGAGCAACTACCCAGACATCAGAAGTGAGCCTCATCACTTAGTAAAATTTGGCGGTAAAAAGTTAATCGACTTCCAACTGTTTAAGCAGTGTTACGAATGGTAACATTCGCCATTCGAACATGTTCAGAAAAATATTGTCGCAGTCATCGAAATGAGTTGGCAGCACCGCGCGTTAAAAAGACAAATCACAACTAGAGGGACTCAGCACGGAAATAAAAGAAGTCCGCCAATTGGCTGGCCAATCAAATGTCTTCTTCTATATGCAAATTACATTTTTTACTGTGCGTGGATGAGATCAAGTCAGATCAGAGTCAGTTGTCTTGTCAGTCTTCGAAGAGCAGCGGCAACGGCAGGAACATACAAGTTTAAAACCAACGTAAATTCAACAAATACAATGTAACTCAAAACTATAAATAAAATATGTACAAAGACTCAAACTTATTTTAAACGTTTTTACAAATATATTGCAAAAATCAATCTCTCTCTGTCGTTAGCGGAGACCAGACGTGTTCTTGTTCTTACGGGAGTAAGCAATAATAAGTTTAGGGTTTTTTATTTTATTTTCCCCACAATAAAATTTGTAGGTATCTATTTAACTTTAAAGTTTGAACGAAACAAGCAGCGAGGGCTATTTTCTTTATAGAGATTCAATTCCAAAATTCTATATAATCGTTCGCATTTGTGTCACAGTTTATCGAATGCTTGCGAAAAATCAGACCAAATTGTATTCCTTATGACAGCTTTCTCAATCACGTCAGAAATATGTTTCTGTGTGCTTTTATTTTTGAAACAATTGGGAAGGAATTTTAGGCCGAATCCGAAGCTTTTTCAGAACAGCTATAATCTCAGTTGTTTTTCAGACGTTCCTTAAGAGTGGCCCAGCTCAAAACTTTAGGGAGTACAGCGACTGTACCTCACTTAGAAGTTCAGGAAACTAACTAATGCTCCCACATTTTGGATGATGTAGATAAATAAGAAAAAAATAAATAAATAGGTGGCGCAACAGGCATGTAGACACCCAAGGCCTAGCTTCTCGCAACCATTCGTTTTGTGTGAGTTTCTATTTTTGGGACGAATGGAAGGGACCTACAATTTTATGCCGAGTCCGAACGGCTGAATTGAGAAGCTTTTTCATGACAGTCATACCCTCGGATGTTTGTCAGACGTTTGCGAGAGGTGGCGCAGTGGAAAAAACTTTAAGATGTAATCACCCCTATCGGCAATTCCGAGGGAAAAATGTTTCCCCCGAATGTTTTTTGTTCCCGGTAATTAAATCTACCCATCGTGAATTTCCATCGGAATTTTTTTTCCCCGGGAATCAGAAAAGTACTTTCGAAAATATGTTCGAATGTTTTGACAAGAGAGAGAGTAGAGTTTTTAAAAAATTAAAATAATATTTTTGATATATTTAGAAGTGCGCATTTTTTATTAGCGATGGAAGGGCATGAAGAATTGAAGAGGAAGACATAGAATCTTCGGACCTTAAACAGACCAGCACCAGATATCTTATACGTGAAGAGCTAGTGGAGACCTTTGATATATATATAGAAAGTCGTCAATTTAAAGCCCCATTTAGATGGTCATTGTAGTTTCAGTTTCAGTTGAGCTATCAATTAAACTTTCAGTTGAACCGTTCAGCTACAGTGCATTTACACATCAGTTTAGTATTCAGTTGAGCTTTCAATTTACTCGTGATTAGCCGAAGGTTAGAAGATTATTTCTACTGAAACTGACAACTGAACTAAAAACTTAAATGTTTTTCAATGAATTTCAGTTTCAGTTAGAAACTTCAATTTTTGCATTTGGACATCAGTTTAACCGAAAGCATAACTGATAGCTCAACTGAAACTGAAACTGAAATGATCGTCTAAATGGGGCTAAATGTGGATTTCTGATTAAGACATAAGGTGCTACTTCACGGAATGTAGCACATACGTTTGTAGCTCTGACGTCAACCGAGAGTGCACAAATAGAGCTTGTACACGGCATGTAGCCATTGGGACCATACACTGACGTCAGTGCTACATACATACGTGGCTTGCTACATGCCGTGTACTAGCAGCTTTACACGTCTTTGCCGCAAACCAAAAAAATCATTCGGAGTTTCCCCATTACTTAAGCTAAGCGCATGATTGCGCTTTTTGCTGAAGGCGGCTACCAGGTTGGAGAGGGAACGACCACGAGGTTGGATTAGGCGAATCATCTATTTACAAAATGCTTTGCTTTTTTTCTTTGCATAAATTCATTTGCTATATCCGGATATTTTTTCCATATCATTTAGAATAATCTGCAGCTGTTTTGTACTTGTTGTGTTTGACCTTCATTAAAACTGACAATATGCATTATTTTTTCTAAATATTTTGCAGAAAAACACTTACATTGCTGCTCTTTAGCTAAAGTTCCCTGACGAAATGCCAGCGGAATATTTCGGGGAAAATTACGATAATATTTCCATCGGAAATTTATTCCCGATAGCTATTTTTCCGACGGAATTTTTTGTTTGATTTCGAAATCATTCACGATACCTATTTTTTCCGACGGAATTTTTATTTTCTCTTTCGAAAATTATTTACGATACCTATTTTGTGAAAAAGGGAAACATTTCGGGGGAAATATTATTCCCGATAGGGGTGAATTTGTATTTTTCCGGGGATCGAACCTAGTCCAGCACACTAACCACTGTGCTACTGGAAGATCACCCTTTTTTTATAGAAGGCAGTCTAAACACGACAAATGACTCCACAGTCCACACAGTATTGACTGAAAAATCGACATAATTTGAGTACAAAATACATTAATCAGAAAATCGCATGCTATACATATTTTACATCTAGTCGTAGATATTTCTAAATCCTTTACTCTAATATATAAACCTCTGTCAACACTTCCCACATGTGCAAATAAATCCGTCTTCTGTCTGGTCTGTGCAAATAAATTCCACCTTTTACATGTGTGTGTGTGTGTATATCCTCTTCCTGTCATAACGAATTTGTGCGTTAAATTTCCCTCATTAATTAGACAAACCTCAATTTCCATCATCATCGTCTCCAAACGTAATCATGATCATGGTGTGCGCTGTGCGCACCCCATCTCTTGCTCTCAGATTCAGAGCACACATTCAGAGCCACTGCCACACTATAGCTAGCTAAGCAATGACAAACGATGTTTTCACATCGCGATACTTTTATCTATGACAGTCGTTTTAATTACAACTCATCGCGAAGAGCGATTACCAACCCAAAGGTTGTGTCTGTGGAGGACGGGAACAAAGTTGCACAGCAAGTTTTCTTCCTTCCACATTCCGCCTACATTTTCGTATCATCGTCATCATCATCATCCTGTGCGAAGGAAGTGGAATACCACTTCATAAAGAACTCGTGGAACTACAAATTAATACGTTCCCTGAATTATGGCACACGACTTCGTGCGCGCATCAGCTCACACAGGAGGAGGAAAGATAATTTAGGGTCTTGGGGGATGAGATACACACCAAAAGTATCTAAAACGATGTTTAGGGAGTTTCCATTTCCGTTCTAATTTCTCGCCAGCGGGTGTGCAATTAATAATTGGATTTGCAAAAAGTTTGTATTTATTTATTTATTTTTTTCAAAATTATTATAATTGACAAATCCTATTTATATTTTTTCGAAAAGTAAATTTATTTACTCAACTTGATTTTAATATTCTGACGTTTGCTCCTTCTGAGAATTATGATGGAATAAAGTTTTTATTGGCTGTCCAGAAATTATTTAAAGCGCTGCGCTGTGTAAAAATACGAACGTAAACGACGACAAAAGATGAAGATAAAACCAAACCACACGGCAATAAAAGAGAAAAAAAAAAAGAGAATCCAGGTCTCATAACGAGATCGTTATAATTTGTTTTTTTTTTATTTAAGGACGTGCGGGGGTCGACGTTATATATTATTTTTTTTATTTAAATGCAGGTTGGAAGGTGAGGCACGAGGGTATTTTGAAGGTGTGAAAAAACATTCGTTACCTTTGAGCTGGAGGGACGCTGCCATATTCGAGATGAGAGATATTTCTACAAACCAATTTCACATTTTATGAGATTTAAGATTATTGGATTAACTTTTGCAGTTTTTTTTTTTTATTTGCTTGTCACAAATAATTAATGTTTTTTTTTTTTTTCAAAAGTAATTTATAGGAGTTGTGTCATGAGTTAGGTTTTTGTGGGAACAAGTTCAATTTCGCGCTCATCAGCTTGGTTTTATGACCTTGAAGGTGTGATTTTTGGAGAAATAAGAAACTTGTGGTAGATCTAATCGAAAGGTTGTCATTCGTTGAAAGGTAGGGTGATAGATGTGACGCCAAATAGTCGGAAAGATTTAGATGAGAAAGAATTTCTTAGGAATGGATTACCAACTGTAAAAAATGTAATAATTCAAGTTCTTTATATTCACAAGCTGTTGGTACCTACTAAAGTAAATTACTCACATTATTGAATAAGGTGGGCCATAATGTATTACCCTCTCGTAAGGTGCCATAGATTTTATAAATGGCGTCGAATGTCAATTTAGCTTTGACATTTGTGATGTAAACAGGATTAGAATTTGTATGGATAAGCAATGAAACGTGAAATAATCGTCATGCAATTTTTGGTGAATAATTTGTCAGTGCATTTTAAACGTGCATTTCGTAGCCGCTTTCCTTGTTGGCCCCTTGGCTCTCGTTTATATATTGCGCAAGCCACTACAAATGTTCTGAACAAAGCATTTCCTGGTCGGCTAATATCGCATTATAAAAGATTTGCACTGGCCCGCATAATCACCCGATTTAACTGCCCTAGTCTCTTTCGTATGGGTAATTTAAGGACACGGGTTGATGTAAACAATTCTCAAACTCTGGCAGCCCTCAAGGAGAACATCTTCTAAGAAGTTGGGTAACATGATATTCTAAACAAAACAATGTAAACAAAACCATGGTCGCCTCTCACGGCGGGGACATATATCCCTGCGCCGCCTTTTACTACCTCTGGATTTGAATGGAATACTTTTGAAGTATTTAGTTGCTTGCAAGTTTCTTGCTTAAATTTCATACTCCATTGTATCATACGTACAGCGAACTTTTTTCTCCTATAGACTCCCTGGATAATAACATAATATCAGGTCCTACAGCATTCTTGTTGCAGCTTCTTTAGTTCAGGCGTTTTTCAGTAAGTGGTCATTATCCAAGTTAAGACTATAAAGAGTATTTACAGATTTTTACTAAATCTACGACTACATATCACGAATCGTGTCATTCCATGACGTTACTTTGGCTCAAGAGGTCGTTCTGTGACACGTGCATGTCATGTGATGACCGAATGACTGGTTCGAATGACTATGATCGCATAGTCAATGTTGTTCGGACTGAATGATTAATATTTGAGAAATCATGCCACAGTTTGACAACGTGCCACGCGTTGCACTAGTGCTATTTTCTACAGTGTCATGCGTGTCACGATTGACACGTTTTTCCCTCTGATGTTGTTTGTGAAATAACCGCTCTTTTGATAGCAAAAGCAGCGAAGCAGGCCAATCATCACTCGTCTCTGTCATTCAACTCTGTTACAGCATGACATGGCGAAAATATCATAGATTTTTGGATTTTTGGACCCAATGACACGCACTATTGACACTGTGTTATTGGGAGTCAATCAGCGTTTTTCTGATGCTCTCGAATGAGACTGATACATGACGACCTGATAGGTAAATTTGTCTGATGTCAGCATATCAATAATTAATGCTTTTCGTGACATGTGTAATCTGAACTTAAAAACTTGCGTTGCGAACCCTTATAGATTACAGTCTTATAATTTGAAGTGTGGACCTCTTCGCATACACCGCGGATATCCGCTGGCACCCCCCACTAGCCTTCTATAGCTTTCTGTAGCTATGATAGAGCTCTAGGTACGAGGACCTACTTGTGAAGGGCAACTGCTCTTGGGGAATATTGCGGTTGAATTTCTTGGTAGTAGGTATATTTCTTGTCTTTCATGACTTGCAATTCGTCTTCAGCTCCTTTATAAGTTATGAGGGATATTCTTTGACATTCCATTTGTAACGCATATAAGGAGACGTTGTAGGTATGACAAACTATATATATTATTGATCACTTTCTTAGTCGATATAGCCATGTTCGTCTGTCTGTCCGTCTGTCCGCACGATTACGGCCGTAATTTTAGAGCTATCGACTTGAAATTTGGTACATAAGCTTTTATCCACCAAACTGAGGCTAAGTTCGAAGATGAGCAAGATCGGATTAAAACTACTACTACCTCCCATACAAAATATATAGCTATTTTATGTTAAAAATTAAATTTAAATATCTACAGTAAAGATAGCAAGTTTAAATTTTGCACATATTGTTTTAATAATATTTAAAATTTTTTGACAAAAAATTAGCTTGGTCGAATAAAAACTACCCATACCTCCCATACATAATATGTACATAAATGGTCCGCCATCTAACGTTATTTTTTTTCAACTAGTGCTTATTTCGCGAATGGTAACACTTAGCTCATGTCTGATTTGACAGATAATTAGTTTTATCCTTCCGCTGAACGAATATGGTTGTGTATACGCTTGAACAACGCTGGGAAATATTGCGACATTACTTTGAAAATCATGGTAATGTTGCGGAATGTGTGCGAAAATTGCGTACGGATTTTGGAAGAAGAGAAGCACCGTCAGCTCCGTATGTTCGTTATCTTGTGAAAAAAGTGAAAGAAACTGGCATCCTGATCGATAAACCAAAGCGTGAAAAGCCAAAAACAGTGCGTACACCCGAGAAAATTGCTGCTGTGGCAGAAAGTGAATTGGGCCATTTTTCTTCGAAAATGAGCAAGGACTGGCCGTTACAGTCAATGGCGATCGTTATCGGGCCATGTTGAACGAATTTTTGTTCACAAAAATTGAAGAGGAGGATATTGGCAACATTTGGTTTCAACAGGACGGTGCTACGTGCCACACAGCCGAAGCTACACTCGATGTTTTGCGCCCTGTTTTTGAAGATCTCATTATCAGCCGCAGAGCTGATGTCGTTTGGCCTCCACGGAGCTGCGATTTGACACCGTTGGACTATTATTTGTGGGGTGCCGTAAAAGATAAGTGTTACGCCGACATGCCAAAGACAATTGACGCTTTAAAGGACAATATTCGTGAAGCCATTGGTGAAATACAGCTGCACACAATCGATAATGTGCTTAAAAATTGGACCGATCGTGTAGGCTACTGCATCATTCCAATGAAATTATTTTCCGTTATTAACCGGAAGGATTGTACTTTCAAATAAAAATAGAAATTTGAGAAAATATACAGTAGTTTTTTTTTTATAGCATTTTCAAAAAAAAAAGTTATTTGGCGGACACTTTATATTTTTTTTTAATACTAAAATATTTTTGTTATTTTTACAATAATATAGCACCGGGTATTTGCGCTTCGGCATAGTCGAAGATAATTGTCTTGCTGGTTTAACTTAAATGACAATCATTTCCTATATAAATGACTGCACGTAAGTGATCCTTGCATTTTGCTTCGCTGTCAATTGAGTGATGGCAAATAAACCATCAAATATTGAATAAAACAGAGAGGTTGACGAAAGCAATGAGTTTTTTTTGTGCTTACAAAGTTTAGTAGATTTTTGACGGTTCTTTTTCTCCATTTGCTTGTCAGCTCCTTGTTTAAGACGGTCTAGGATTTATTTCTATTTGGCTGCATTTTATTCATTTTTGGAACCGACAAAGATTCGACTGTTGTATGCTTACCACAATTAATTCGAGCAACAATTGTTTCTACGTGATGCAGATATACAAGATATAAAATCTGCTCCACATCCCCTTCCTATTCCTTAAAGTCCTCGATGTCCTAATATTTGATTTCAAATAAGAAAATTAAAAGCCTAGTGCTAATTGTTGGATTCTTCTGTAAATCAAAAAAAAAAAAGATATCTTGTTCCGATTTATCGATAGTCATTAAATGTATCTCATTCTTCTCACAGCAACCAATTTACACCATCTGTATCGCGTTCGAATGAAAAACGCATTTCCTCCTTGCTCTCACTCAGCGGTGCAATTAGAACTCCCTTTAGCCTCCCATCTTACGGTAGATTAAGAATACCAAACCAACACCTCCCCATAATCAATCTAACCCCAGCACCAATAACTCATTAATTAGCGTTGCATTAATCAAAACACGAACTGATCTATGCATAGTAATTAGACAAGATCGATGATGTAAGATCTTAAAATGCATTAGACGGATGCAATACAACATCCAGATACATGGTGTGGTGTGCATTTAATTTTAGGCATTCTGCTCGACTTTTTGAACTTATTCTCAGCGTACAGGTCAGCTACCTTTGCGAGAGATATAGACTTTCCTCTCGTCACTGTCTCTCTGCGTGTGTCTGTGTGTGTAGATGATCAGACTCGAAGGAATTGCACCAGACAATTCTAATTAATTAGACGAAAGAGTTGAGAGACTTTGATTTAATATTTCCAACTGTGCACAAAATATATACGAGCAACAAAAAAGCAAAGGAATTTTGTTGTTGTTGTTGTTTGTTGTGCCTGCCATCCAAGCCCATCCAATTGAATCCCAGAAATGTCTCAACTAGAGCAGTAGCATGGCATAGGCAATCCGTGCTTCGTTCCCACCTTTGCAGCTATGCACTGTTTGTGGTATAAATATCATGGCCTGTAGGTGCGTCCCGCCGCCATATGTCGCGCCTTCGATTCGTTGCACAGAACTACGAGTGCACGCATAAATCCACAGCTACGTACAAGTGTACACTAAACGATTTACTATACTTTAAGTTGGACGAGACGAGCACTTATGGAGAATGTATCTATAATAGTGCGTTGTCGTTGTGACACTCTATACATAGAATTGCGATGAGAATTTTAGTCCAACATGGCTCGCAAACACAGTATCCACTCTATACAGAGCAATTATTATTATTTTCCGTCCTTAGATGCGCTTTGGATTGGAGTTTTGTGTTTTTTTGTGCATTCTGGTCGTTTGCTGGATTCTTGAGGAGTTCTTGGAATAAGACAGCAACAAAGTATCTATAATACTTGCGTATCTATAGTTGACTAAAAATTATCGAATACTCGACTATTCCTTATGTTGTGTGTCATGTGTGTCATGAAATGGAAGGGCACACTCTCTTGATATAGTGCAACTACAGCTGAAAGAGGATTACTGCACATGGTGCATACAAACCACCATTGCTTCAATATTCCAATTGTTTATCTTATCGAGTAAAATTTATTTATTGCTTTCTCTGGGGGTATTATCTTCTTTTTCTTATTCGAATTTTTTTTTCTTAAAGAGTTTGTATAGAATTTTTCTCGAGTTGTGTGGTGTTGTAGGTGCGGTTAAGATGGTTAAGAGTATTCATAGGATTTAGTCGATTGTTCGGGTCTATGAATTATTATTTATGATAGTATAATGTTTTAAAAAAATGCAGATGAACTGTTTTTGTGGTGATGGCTCGCCCACGTGCCAAACCGGAGACGCATACTATTTGTCGATTTCCAGATGTGCAGCCCATCGCGTTACACCTACTCGAGGGAAGATGATATCGATTTTATGCTGATTTGTGTGATTTTGAATGACCAAAATATGTAGTCGATTTTGATCAGTACATTTTTGGGCACTTTGACCATTACAAGAAACTTAAAGCTTCTGTCCAATTCGTTGAACTACTGAGCAAGAAATTTCAGATTCAATCTCAGACAAATGAAGATTGCATTTAAATTATTTTATTTTTTTCACATTCCTCCCTAACGCAAACGTTGGACAAATATGCTAGGATGTCCTGAGGAAGTTCCTGAGTAAAATTGTAGGTCATTTAAAATGGTTTTAAAACCACTCACATGAGTGTGTGTGAGATGTTGGGCCTAGTGTTGCATACAAACCTGCTGTGCTTTGTATTTGTTTGTTTTCTCATTTCCTACCAAATCACATGAACAAATTCGAAAAAAAAAATTGTATAGAGAATACTTTTCTGCAGCGACCTGTCCATCAATATCTGTCCGTTCAGAAAATGCTATGATTTAAATCTTCCCTGCCACTTTTAGAAAGTTTAACCGTCAGCTTCGTATATCCCATATACATAGGTACAAAGCGGTCCTAAGTCTGGCAAGAGCTATCGAGGCATATACCTGCTGAATGTCACATATAAGATCATATTCAACGTACTGTGTGAACGTCTTAAAGCTTCTCTGCTTGCAATACGCTAATCGCCACTTACCACAGTGGTTTTCGGCGACCCGTCATATCGACCATAGAACCAGTTTTTATAAAAATAATGCTGCAGCTAATTGATAGGATCTTGGAACACCAGTTCAGATGTTCATGATAAAGAAGACCGAACCTCAGCTTTAAAGAATTGGCAAATACGGATGCCAAAGCGCTTGGTCTGACCAGTTGAAAACCACGTGCCCGGAATCGGAGAAGATGAGGAAGACAAATCTTTACGAATTGGTAGTAAGTTAGTACAGGGTTTTTCAATAAGAGCGCTACAAAAGTTTTTTTTTAAATAAAACAAAAACGGTTTTGGATATCAATGAAATTCTTTATTCCTGTGAAAGTACGTTCAATGCCATTATGTATGGAACTCGATTTCTTTTGCATGGCCACCACGGGCACGCTTGCAGCAGTCCAGACGCTGAACCCAATTTTCGACGGTTTTCAAGCATAAATCGGCCGGTACTGCTGCAATTTCACGTTCGATATTCGTGCGAAGTTCATCAATCGTCGCTGGCTTGTTGGCATAGACCATAGACTTGACGTAGCCCCACAGGAAATAGTCTAACGGCGTCAAATCGCACGACCGAGGCGGCCAAGCGACTGGACCATTTCGTGAGATAACACGTTCTCCAAACTTGGTTTCCAATAAATTGATTGTGACGTTCGCTGTGTGGCTTGTGGTGCCGTCCTGTTGGAACCACATGTCCTCCAAGTCCATATCATCCAATTGGGGCCAAAAATATTCGGTTATCATTGAACGGTAGCGATTCCCATTCACAGTAACGTGCCGGTCTTGACCATCACGGAAGAAGTACGGCCCAATGACGTCGCCGGCCCATACCACACCAAACCCGTAATTTTTTCGGCATGCAATGATGACTCATGGAGTACGTGTGGATTGCTGCCTGACCAATACCGCATATTTTGTTTATTGACGAAGCCATTTAGCCAGAAATGAGCCTCATCGCTGAAGATGATTTTTCAATGAAAATCCGAATCATTTTCAAGTTGTTGCTCAGCCCAATTCACGAACATACGACGCTTCTGGTGGTCAAGCGGCTTCAGTTCTTGCGTCAATTTAATCTTGTAAGGATGTAGGCCAAGATCTTTTCGCAAAATTCGCCACAACGACGTCACAGAGATGCCCAACGCTTGAGAACGACGTGTGAGAGACACATTTGGGCTTTCTTCAACTGAAGCCTTAGCGGCAGCAATATTCTCGACACTACGGGCACTTCTTTGTCTCACTGGCACGGAACATTTTGTACTGTGTATGTGGATTCAAATTTTTCCACTAGACGCTCAATTGTTGATCTGCTAGGACGATTATGACGACCATAAATTGGACGTAGCGCTCTTAACGTTGAGGCCACTGACTCCGGATTTCGGTAGTAAATTTTAATAATTTCGACTCGTTGTTGGCTCGTATATCTTTCCATTATGAAATGGCAAACCTAACTGAAGAAAAATGTCAAAAGAGCGGCAAGAAATTCGGCGTCGTTTGCTGTCCCTGTCGCTCTACTTTTTTAGCGTCCCTGTTGAAAAACCCGTTATAAGTAAATTTGACTGTCTGCATGGTGAAGAGCTATGGGCCATCGTGTTCAAACGATGCATAAGTAGTTTCCTCAGCCAATTTTGGGCCACTTATTCGAGCTGTATCTGACCAAAAATGCACTTAATATTGGCCTAAATATTTTGCGATTTATCAGCTTACCTCAAAGACTACGCAGTGGCCCACAAGGAGTAATCGAATATCGTCAAATTTTAGGACCATGGTGGCCAATCACGTCCTCAGTAAGTCAATGGTTTCTTGGGCAGTATAGTAGCAGGTACTAGAACATAATAGTCTTTCATCATATTTTGGGGAAAAAAAAAAAACTTAATATTGCACAAGGTTTGGAAAAAGTCATCACTCATCGTCATCACTCTACTGGTCGGCCTCAGAGCAGCCATTCCTCTCAGAATATCGGAGGTTCGCAGCTGTGGCTGAAGATGTCGCGAGGACTCCGGAGTATCGGCCAGACGACGTGTCACGTAATTCGGCATTAATCGGTGGTCTTTACAGATAATTGTCGGTAAAAGACTGTAAGATGTTACCTTACAAGGTGTAGCTGTTAGCTGTTCACCGCCTGAGCGATAAGATCGCCTGATTTAACCTTTCCATACTAATTTTTGTGTATTTTTTTTAAGTCACGAGTCTATGTCTTCTCCCGACTGTCTCTTGAGTAAAAAGATGGCTCCAGGACCTCACCAGGGAGTGCAAAAGATCTAGCAAAAAGTAGGCGCGACTGAAATTGAAAGCGATTCTAGCTGATTCCATTTCCCCCGACAAATTCTGTTAAGAATTGATTGTCGAATTTTTGTCAGGAATTCTTAGAGAGCCATAGTAACAATTCTTAACAATAATTCCTAGACCTAGCCTATAGGCTTATGGAGACTCTTAAGAAACTTTCACCGAAATTCACCCACTAGTTCTCACGTCAACTGGTAACAGACATAAAAACCTATATAGGGTATTTTCCTATGCAGCAACCATGATGGGCTAAAATACAAGTATGCATAGGTATCTGCATTATTTTACTGTTGTACTTTGTGATCTTCTTTAAACGTCAGGTCAAAAATGCAATGCAAAAGTGATAGCCATTGTTCATAATATTTTTTTTTCAAAGCCAAATACCTACCTATAAACGTGTGCGAAAATGCGTCGAATTTGTTCATTCAACATTTCGGCTAGATCCTGATTGGCAAGGTCAAGCTCAGCCAAGATCGTTGGCTCGCTATAAAAATATGAACGATAATACCTACTAATAAACAAATTTAAAAAAAAATTGCAATTGAGACAGATAAACATCGTAAATTTCCCATAATATGCCTTAAAACACACAACATGCATTTCCTTCGCAGATATGACGGGTGATTTACCGCCACATTAGCCTGAACTTCAAGCTGATTGATTGCTTAATTTTTGGGAATAAAAATACGAGCACTGATAACTTTAAGGAGATTATACACAAGAGGCTGTCTATTGTCAACTTGACATGACGACTTGTTTTTATTTTTATTTTTATTTTTATTAAATTTACTTGTAAACAAAATTGATTTCGTAACAGCCCCGTGTCTTCGATCCAAACGTGTGCGCTTTCGTCGGGTAATCTCTAAATCTCCAGCACCACCCTTCCGCTCACAGTAAAAAAGAAAAAAAAAAACTAAAAATCGTGATAGTAGCACGCGGCAAAATAATATACGAATTTATTCTTTTAGATAGTACATACATACTTATTGCTTTATTTTACTAATTTGTTTATTTATAGCGAACAAATTGCGTACTTATCTTTATTTGTATTGTGTGACTCTGACTATGCATAATTAGATCACTCGTCTGTCTAGGAACGGGGTATCACAATAAACTTGAAATCTAAAGCTCTTTTCACATATAGATTAATCTGTTACGACTAGTTGTAGATACTGATGTTCGAGAGGACGAACGTTCAGATATTGTATAGAGATGATGAAAATTCTGATGATGATGATGACGATGGCATGTCAGTCATTCATTGAGTGTGCTCAGGCTGTAGGCGCCACAGTTGCTTCCAATGTGTGCTGGGCAATAGAAAGTCAACAGTAATTGGCGCCTATCACAATTTGTTGGCAAAACTACACAATCAAACACACAGACAGATGTGTGTATATATACTTATCATCTAGTTAACATATTTATTGAATAAGGAAGCTTTTGGTTGCACTAGAGTGGCTCATTCAGCAACAATTATAAATAAACATAATTAACCGAGAGTTATTGCATCAAATTGGCAATTGAATCGGAGAGATGGGTTCGCTATGAAGTATCGCGCTTTTATTATTTATTTGATTGGGTTAATTGCAAAGCGTCTACGGGCGGTTGAAAATAATATTGACATTCTAGCAGGCACCTGATGTTCTCACTCAAAAGTGTCAATGATTTCCGTTTTAATTTATGACTCTGGGAGGACTCCTCTCGCGTGTGGGTGAATACGATATTCGAGTATGAAGGTCTCTTCCATCACAACATTTGATATATGAAGCTATTAGCTATTGAACAATAATTATAAATAACTAGGTGATTTGTAACTGCAGAATTGACATCATATTTTGTGAAATTTTCGAGGTTAGTTTGTAAATTTAGGTTAAGAAGAAGTGTTGCTTTGAAGTCTGGGTGGTAAAGTAAAATTTAAATCCGAATCATCGATGTCTACACAATATTTTTTTAAATAGGACTAGACTCATTTGGGAACTATCTAAAAAAAATTAAAATAAACTCAAATTTGACAAAAATTTGTCAACACAAATGGTGATTCTGCGCTTCCCACCCGGAACACAACCTCCCCGATTCACAGGAACAGAATGATCGACTTGCTTAAAATGTATTTGTTTTGGTCATTTGTTTCCTGTCGTTACTTTATGTTAATGTCAAAGTCCATCTGCGAACAGAGATTGACCGTCAATTACATTCCAATTTCCAATCCTCGCTTAATAATTATGATAAACTAGCTTTTGCCAGCGGCTTCGCTCGCGTAGTCCTTAGGATTTGGTACACAGAAACTCCTTCACAGTCAGTTAGTTCCCTCTTTTATATTTATATATCGCGCAGAAAACCTACCTAAGAAAGTACCTAAGGAGAAGTTAGTATCTCTGAAAAATGTGTTTAATGCCCTATTGGAGAAAACAGTGCAAAGATTATATGATCAATATTTTTGTTAGTGAAGCGCTGGCATCTCAACACAGATCATACTATAGCAGATTGAGTCACAATCTATGGGACAAAACATATTTCTTTGCTGGCAAATACAGCGATATGATAAGCACCATCTTTAGAATAGGGTGAGCTTTTACCCCTTCATTATATTCCACACTTCCCAGATCTTATTATACTTTTGCAACCAGTAAGATGCACCACTTTCTAGCAGTATGACCCCATTCATACAGAATTCCTCTTGAATATCTTTGGAGTACGTACGTACGCTGGAGTTAGATGATGCGATAAACATATTCAACGGCGAAAGATTTTGGGACGCATTGCAAAGTTTAAAATTGATACGACGAATGGTTCGTGACTTAAGAAAAGGGCCACAAACTAAGTTTGAAGTCAATCGGATGAAAAATTAAAATTTTTCATACAAACTTTGACCCCCCCTTACCCCTTTAGGGGTCGAATTTCAAAAAATTCTTCCTTAGTGGTTGTATACATCATAAAAAAAACCTCTGTGCAAAATTTCAACTTTCTGGAGCAAATCGTTTAGGCTGGGCGTTGATCATCTGTCAGTCGGAATTCTCATTTTTATATATATAAATAAAAAGATAAAATAATGATCGTTCAGGATCGAAATAAAGAAAATCAATTTCTTCGATTTTAAAAATTTTACCCGGAGCTCAAGATATTAGCGATGGGAAAGGGATCCTATCGAGTGCGTAGCAAAGAACACTAGGTACCAGTGGCGTGGCATTTGTTCTATCCAGATTTCAGCGAGAGATTTTATAACCCGACATATTTCGGGTTATTTTAGCTTTGGTTATGTGTGTTTCCGCGTTTATTCCGTGGGTGTTATGTTGCTCGTTTTTAAGTAAGCTTTGTTGTGTAGCTGAAACTGAAACTTTTAAAAGGTAACTCGGTAGGAATCGGGTTATATGGACGCCACGCCACTGCTAGGTACCTACTTCTGGGTCAAGAGCGAAGAGTATAATTGTCCTGAGAAATTTTGCTTACATTCAGCTGTTTTTGAACTGTCCATGTAGAGATGGATAAAGCCATTATCCCTGCCGAAATCATTTGCGCATTCCTCTTTTTAAGCTATTGATGTCTTTAGGTTAGAGCCAACGTTGCCTAAGAAACGCATTAATCTGTGTTCTCCATGATCGCGGAATGGTCAGTACAATGAATTGACCATCGAAAGTAGGCATATAGCCCATATCTCTACCCCACAGTGTATGGTGCGCGTTATTATCGCAATCTATAGATAGATGGATTTTAAATCGAGAGAGCCTTCATTGGGCTCTGGCACTGCGGCTTCTCTATAGTAGCCTATTGTTCCTTCCCTGATGACGTCCTAGAGGCATCTTTTTACTCCGGTGACAATCACGAAGACAAGTATCTTCTCTGTGGGTATGTCAGCACGATTTGCTGAAGTAGCGATTTCTTCGCCAGGGACATTCTTTCTGAGACGAAAGAGAGCCGGTCATTCGATGAGAATGTGAAGGGAGGGTTCGTCACTCTCCAGACATAGTCTAGTCTTACATGTAGGGTCCGGTGAATTTCCAATCCAATTGCAACCTATCATGCAAGGTCTCTTGCTTCTCCGCATCAGCAGTCAAGTCTGTAGACGTTTCGCAGGGGTATTACACCATCATAGTTCTGGATCTTCCAATAGCTAGCTGTATTTATTGAGGCATTTTCCCTTAACTACGACGGGGTAATAATGCCGGGACCTAGTGTATCTTTTTTTCCTTTGTTTGGAATTCTTTTTCGCTTAATATTTCATTAGGGATACTCACTTAATAACCGCAAAATCACAAAAAAACAATTTTTGAAAAATTCAAAGAATCCCAAATTTCAAAATTTCCAAAACATTGTTTATATCCTCGATTCACATGAATTTAAAGAAACTTTGCATATACCTTTCGCACCTACTCCGAATGCAACAGTGACCCCAAGAAGGGGGGTTGCAGGGGGGCACCTTGCCCCTCCATATATATTTCACTGTTTATTGGGGCCGAATTTTCTATTTGGAAATTTGTTTTCGGGGCTTTTGGCTTTGGATATTTTGGTTCGTCGATTTTGGTTTGGGTCTTTTGTTTTTGGGGTTAGGGTTCCCAATCCATTTCATCAAACTCTTGAATCTTTATCTCTATATATAAAACAAAGTGGAAAAGTTTCCCTCTGCCGCCCGTAATTTTCAACCGATTTTGTTGATTTTTTTTTTAATGTCGGTAATTACGGTGATTGGGGGATAGGCTAAACAAATTCAAAATCGGACAAAGGGGCGTGGCACCGCCCATACAAAAAAAAAACATTCAAAATCTTATATTTCGAAAACCACCGAATAGATTGAGATCAAACTTACAGATAATCTTAGGTATTGACCCTTGCTTCTGTGAAGATTTGTCATAGTTGGATAAAGGGGCGTGGCACCTCCAATACAAAAAAATTAAAACATTGTCGCCCGAAAAAAAATAAAATAAAAATTAAAAAAGCAACAAAAGGCCTGGCGAAGCTGGCGGGGCATCAGCTAGTATACATACATATTTTTATTTTATATTTATAGTACTTAACATTTTTTATTTTCATGTGACGCTCCTTAAAACGCTCAACTAAATATTTTCCTTTTCTTCTTTTCTTTTCAGGTAAGCTATAAAAAAAACAACAACTTTTGTTCCTTTAATGAAGAACACCCATCATAAGAGTAAGAACGAAATAAACTGTGAAAACCTTTCCCAAGAAGTGTTGGAAGAATCACTTCAATCATCACAAGAGCTATTTGTTTATCTAGTTTTTTTTTTCCTAACCTAAATACAAATTATATTTTCACCCATAAAAAAAGAACACAAATCATTTCTTCCTTTCATTTCTCATATCGCCTCCGCGTTGAAGGTGTGAAAAATGGGTCGGTTTTTGTGTCCAATTGTTCATCTCTCCATTGAATCCTATCCATCCATTTCCAGATGAATATTCTACACACTTTTTGTTTATTCTATTAATGCCCGAGTGTCACCCACCCATCGATCTCCTCAAATGATATATGGGAACACAAATTTGTTCCCCTTGTCTCGGGGTTTATTTTGATTTGAAAGGCCATTAATTCCAGGTCATGTGGGACTGAAAATTCTATGGAAATCTGACGACCATTTCTATTCTAACAACAGTTCTGCGGGACAGGGACTCCCAAGACTGTAGTATTGTCCGTTTTCTATACTCACATCTGTCCATGTGTCCAAGAAATTTATTACCACCATGTAGCACACAGGAAATCTCCGAGTAGAGGCCGATCCCTAATGGTTCTTTCAGGTTGAAGATTTCGAAAACATGGAAAAACTGAAAAATGGAAAATTCAGTTTTCCTCTTGTTTTGTTATTGGATTGCTTTGATGATTCTGTGCTCTGCACTCGACGATGAACTGCCTCAATGTCTGGGACGTACACTTCTAGTTGTTGTTGTTGTGTATCTTTTTCTTTTTTTGTAGAAACATGAAAATCAAGTCTTTGTAGATTGAGAATAACGAAAAACATCCCAAATACGTTTTTATTTAAAAAAAAATTCTAAGCAAACCATATGATGAACATATTCCTCACCGTTACGTTGCCGGGTGGGAGATGGATAAAAATCCTTTAGAAGAAGAGTGTGAAGAGAGGGAATACCTGCTCTGCGGGATGCAATCTTCTGGTTAACACGTGTGTCGATCTTTCGATCCTTCTCTTTCTCACTGTACAGTGTACATATAGTTTTCCATCTCGTAGAGTATTTCTTTATCTAAATCATTTTCTCGGCATTTGCCTGTCTATGTTAAGTCATTTGTGGGGTACGGAGATGCAAATAAAACACCGAATGCATTGCATCGTCTTCATCATGTTGTAGGAGGGCAGAGAGAGAGTGTGCTTGCTGCCTCCGGAGGATATGTTAGATTGTGTTGGAGGAAGTGCAATTTCCTCTTACAAACTCCTTCTGTGGTACTCATGCTGATCTTTATGGATGACTTGATGCGTGCTCTGCGCCGGTGGAAGATGGAAACGAATGTGTTTAGTTTCTTCTCGATTTGGATATGTTTTGATAACCGCAATTAAGACCGATTCGATGTGAAAATATTTTTATTAAAAAAAATACACTTTGCCATGCAGGACAGGGGCGGGGGGATTGAATGCGCTGGCCGCTGACTGAAAGGAATAACACACTCACCCACCGTGTGAGTTCGATTGAGAGCGATGTAGCTATTTGAATTGTATTGACCGAAAAGTAAACACACGTTCCAATGGAATAGAGTAGATACCGTCATAAGAATGCCCTGAGAGCTTCTTATTGCAAATTTATTTTGCTCGATGATTTTGCACTTTATCGAAGTGATTTTAAAACGAAATGCATCTGCAATTGGACGGTTTGAAGTATCACTCTTTAAAAGAGGCAAACATTTCTTAATTGAGGTTACAGTGGTCAAAGCATCGGATACATAGTACAGAACTACAACAACGAATGGCTTCAAATATTAAAATCTTCATATTTGTAAGTCAACCTGTGCCTTAGTATTCTCTAATAGGAAAAAAGGAATAAGTGCACAGTTGATGTGAGTAACAAACGTACATGGTATCTACGTATGTAAAACTTACTGTACTGGAGAAGTTTGGAAGCCTCTGACTTTGATGCCTGGTGACTGCCACTTATACTCTTCGAACTAAAGTAATCGCACTGGTTATGCAGAAGTCTATTACTGTAGGTGACAGCTTTTGCTGTCTTTTTCCTTTTTCAGCAGGATTATGGGGTTTGCAGTTACCCATCCTAAGAAAAAAGGGCGCAAACGCCAAAATTCAAAAATTGAGTTAGCGACATATTTGGAATCGTTCAATGCAAATGGGCACATCTGCCATGCTTAGCTCTATTGTTAAAAAGACCCATTTGCCTACATTTTCTGCTTATGTGACTTTTTTGCTTAGTGTTGGTTAATGCACTAAGCAAGAATGGAGAGCTGATACTGGGCTCCTTCGAAAGAAAAATACTTCGGCGGATTTTTGGTCCTGTGTGCGAGGAGGGCGAATGGAGGAGAAGATACAACCGCGAACTCTGTGAGCTGTACCAAGATGTGGATGTAGTCCAAAAAGCCAAAACACGTCGACTACATTGAGCGAATGGACAATAATGTTCCAGCTAAGAGGATCTTCGAATCCCAGCCCCCAGGTTCGAGAAGACAAGGAAGACCGAACCTCCGTTTCAGGCAGAGACTCCTCACGAGTCGGGAGCCCGATAAGTAAGTAAGTAAGTAAGTAGTAATGCGCCTTTTTTGCTACTTAACTATCATGTGCAGTGCTGTGTACGAAGAGGCATGTTTGAACAGGATTTCACGATTTGAAGCGATTTTGAATTGAGCTGCTGCGTGAAATTTGTAGTTTGACGAAATCTTCGAAGTGGATAGTAAGAGCAACTTATTGCTCTATTTTAACTAAAGTGAATATAGGAACGTTTCAGATTTAAGTAAAAAGCGACTCGAAAACTGAATTGTTTCGTCTACCCTCCATCTTTTTCCGAAGACAAACTATCACCGTTTCGACCTCAATCTGTAGAGCTGGAGAAACTGATAACATCAGACAGCTTCATCTTGAGACTTTGAACCGTCCGACATATCCGGAGCAATAACAGGCGGAGGGTTAGACTGTTTCGGTAACTCTACATCTTTTTCCCCAAAGACAAACCGGGACCACCTCTTTCGGTACCAAGCAGTAGGGTGGATTGCTTAAATTAAGCTTTTCTGCTCGCACCAGTCTCTCTCTTATGAACGGGTTTGTTAAGAGCTGGTAACTTTATTAATTTTAATCAATTGAATTAACTGCTTCAGTCACCATCAAGACCTCTTAACAAGGTAAGGTACACAGATCTCTATCTCAAAAGAAATTCACAGGTAGCAATAGAGTTCCTATTTGCAATGTCCGGCCCATACATTTTCCTGGTGACTTTTCCCTTCCCTTCAAAACCATATAATTTGAAGGCGCGAAAACCAAAAACAGTAAAATGCATTTATTTCAAAACTACTATGTAAAATGGAGATGCGAACTTTATTCTTACGACGTGTCGTATAGTCGCCTTGCTTAAATTAGACTTATAAATAGTTTGAATCCAAAATATTTTCTAAGGCTTAAAAAATACCAAGAGCTTATAACATAACCCCAAGCGCTTGTAACAGAAGAACATTGTTGCAAGCCTAGCTAAATTGTGCATTACAGAGCTACAAGTCCAATGCTGCGTCGGTAGTAGGTAGGTACGCTAGCCATGTTGGAGGTGATTGGAGATCGCAGCCATCACATAGCTCAACAAGTATAGATACGGGTAATGCACGAACTCGTTTTGCTCGTTGAGTTATGAGGTTATTTAACAATTGAATGAGTTGCTCAACGGGACTTCGGTGATAATTATTGGGATGTATTCATTTTCTATTTTTTTTTATCGGGTTAGGAAACTCGACTGAAGCACTCAATTGCTCCAATGTACTACCAACTAGGAAGAAAATCCAGTATTATACGAATACTGTACCCATATTGCTGGAATTTCTTCGACTTTCGGATAGAGCCGAGTATGCTATTCAGCTTACAGTAATATCTACTCACAACATTAACACCGAAGATCTGCCACCTAATTCGAACAAAGTCAGGACAATAAAAAAGGAAACTATCCAAAGTATAGTCGTCTTCTCCACAAGCGTCTCAGACATGAATGTCACTTAAGATTTTAGCAATTGCAAAGGGAAAGTGTCCCAGAAGAACACCAATAATTTGGCTACAGTAATAAATGCTGCAGATTTCAAATAGACTTTCGGGAGCATGCGCTTAGTCTGCCCAAATCCCAAAGAGCCGTGCCATAAACAATTTTTGTATTCGTAAGAGACCTATTCGTCAATGGAGGCCCTGACAAAGGACGCAAGACGGTCCAACGCAGGTTCAGGTCCCGAGAACTCATCTTTTGAACCTTGCTTGGCAAACTCTTCGAAAATCTGATTTATCGATACTAGACAATGGTCGAAGAATTCAGCCCTGCGACCGAACTCAAAGATTTCTTGCATTCCTGAACTATTTTGTAACTGGTTACATGATTAAGCAAGGCCTTCGCTACAAACGCAGACAATCCGACCTTGCCACATATTCCTATAGAAATATATTCGCCAGGACTGCTTAGACTTAGACCATCGCTTGAAAAACAGAGGAATGCTTGGCGAACGAGTAGTCATCTCTATATATTGTTGCGGATTACCTCGAAGACGACAGCAGCAGACCCTTGACTAATTTTGAATCAATACGTAGAGATTCGACTACTTCACAATCCAGGGTCATACTCCGACTGAAGTCAGTTCTAAGCGCAAGGAAAGTCGACTTTAAATTTGCACAAAAGCCAAAGTTTCGTGGTCATTTCTCAGAGGGCATATCCATGGAATAAGGGTCGTAGGATAAGTGTCTCGTAAACTCACCGAAACGGATGATAACAAAAGACACCCCGCCTAAGACGGTAGATTCCCTTAATAGTAGAGCCTATGATAAGGTACCAAGGGATGCTAATCAAGCAGAACATCTAAAGCAAAATCAAAGCTTCCGAGTGGCCGAAAGAGGTCGTTTCTTGGAGTTTAGTGCAGAGGCACTCACATACTTACGCGAAAGTCCCTATCACTAAACAACCGACACTTAGGCCTATTGTCCACGTAGCTGCACTTCATACGCACGCTTTCGTCATTTGGATTTTGTTGCAGCTTCCATATAAAAAAACGAATCACTGTCCACGAAGCGGCAATGCAAGCTGCAAATGACGACAAGCGTATTTAGCCGCTCCGTGGACAGAGCTTCGTTTGTTTATATGCCAGCTGCAAGGAAGCTGCAAGCAAGCGTACACCAAGATGCAAATGACGAAAGCGTGCGTATTAAGCGCAGCTACGTGGACAGTAGGCTTAAGTCTAGAAAAAAACCTTCTCATAGCGGTATAGATCCACTGGACATTTTATCGGAAATAAGTCCCACGTTTCGGTAAACTGACAGAAAACTAAGAACGCCTTTCGATATTTTCGACTTGCCCAAAGAAGTTCATTATCTCGGATCGCTTCTAGATATTTTGCTTCATCGGAGATCTGGCTTTTGATTCTTTTCAGCAATAGTTGAGTATTAATTTTCCAAGCGAAAAGTAACAAAAGTGCATTAAATAAATTTTGTAAAAGTAGTAGATTATAAAATGAAAAAATAGACAAAATAGTGACATTTTAGGACATTAGAAAGTTGGCAAATGACAACTTGAGTCCTGCAAATTTGAAAGAGTTCATCACACTCCGGATCCACCATGCTGCTGTCAATGTATAAAACACCGTCGTCCTCTTGCATTTCTACTAAATATGTGGCACTTTACAAAATCAATAAACTAAATAAAAAAGGCTGCACCAATTTTATATCTCCGTTTTACCATCATACACCAAAAAAGTCTCATTTCAAGTTCGCCCTTATTTGTTATTGCCACCGGCATCACACCGTCATTATCGACAGCGAACAACACCATTGCCGCAACATTCGATCCAGTAGCAGCCAAAGGAATACCATCTCAGCATCAGCAGTGTCACATGATTGATCAACGCAACCGTCAATCAATTTTAAACGTCTCCTCATCAGTAAGTCTATTTTTACGGCATCTTTCAATTAGCGGCTGATTTTTTTTTTTTTTTAAGGTCCTCTGTCTTCGAGGCCACTATTTTTTTTTTCGTTAAATTTAAGCAATCTTTCATTTAACCGCGCGCAATTCAATCTGTAAAGAGAACAAAAAGGGAGAAAATAACCACAACAAAATAAATAAATAAAAAACACTTAAAAACGTAGAAAAGTGTGATGTGAGTGAAGACGACAAAAATAAATACAAAATGGAAAATCAATTCGACCCACGAACAACAAGAACTTCAATAATCTTATTTTATAAATCCCAACTTTAATGGTGTGAGAGGAATGGGTTGAATTTTTTGTTTTGTTCAGTCGTTTTTATTATCCTCTTTCTTATTGACCCTTTATTTCGTTTATTAAAAAAAAAGTTAGACTCCCTTTCAAACTGATATTTTATCGCATAACGATAAATAAAATTGTAAATGTTTGCAAAAAAAATGCGATGCTACTCACAGATACAGACGATACGAAACCAAACGAGTGTCATCCAAATTCAAGCAATAAGGGTGACCGTAGGCGAAAGAGACACATCGGGGTTAAGGAGAACACCCACTCGCACTTCAATGTGCCGCGATGCTATGTGAAATGGGATATGCCTCTTGAAATCAAAATTTACAAAGGAAACGAACAACGTACAGAGACAATTTGCAATTGCGCGTAGGAAGGATTCTATTATCTTATTACTAGTGTAGAGGAAAAGCGAGGCTTTTTATCTACTAGGGTTGAATCTGTGTATACAGTGCATATGGATATAACTTTACATTCGCGATGCAATAACTTTATGATTTCAGACATTTTTACGAGCTTTTTGATGAATTGCAAATAAAAACAGACATTTAAAATTTGTATTTACTATTACGCATAATTCATTTAATTTTTTGATAAAGGGGGATGCGCTAAATGGAATACGCAAGTACATACAAGGCATTCATTTTTCCCCTAAGAATTAATTTAAAATGTGTAATGTGTTGTGGGGTGGTAGAAATGGGAGAAAATGTTGTCAAGGGGGAGGTTTTGATATTTTCGATTCATTTTGCGGATAATAAATTTTAAAATTAAAAAAAAAAAAAATATTTTTTGTCTGAGATACATTTTTCCTTTTGTTCTGAAGGGTGACCCAAAAATTCACGCAACATTTGAATTTACCGCGGTAAGTTTTGGCAAAAAAAAAAAACTGTGACAGCTGACAGCTAGTAAAAATGGAGCGCTAAGCGAAAGAACAACTGCTGCAGTTTGCAAATTTCGTTCAAAATATGTATATAGGTGGAATATTGATTTAACTTCATCAACTGTGAAGGGAGTAATTGAAATTGAAAGATTTTATGAGATGATTGGAGATGATAAATACACTGGCCCTCCAAAAACAAACCGTTCAAGTGATAATATCGAATCAATGCGTGAGGAGAATGTTGCTGAGCGTACACGAATATTATCAATTCGACCTCAAAGCCAAAGATAGACTTATTCATTGCCAGGCTATTGGCTCAGTCAATATAGCCTCAAAATTAGTGCTAGCATGCCAAAAGAATGTACTCAGCTTTCACATATGACAACGAAATTGAATTATCAAAGTAACATGATAGCTTTTCCATTTCGTTCACTCGCTCAACCAGCTTCAACTGGGAGAAGAGCTTGAAACGATGGTAGAACGCCTTCGTTGACCATGAATCTGTTCGTAAGATTTTGTATAAACGAATCTATGCAAGGAATCAGTATAGGCACTCTAAAATAGAAGAGGTTTCTGGATTGTAACGCGTTGTTTGTTTCAATGAAGTTCTTAGAGCTCTTATTTAAACTTAAAATAAGTCCTCGGCAAGTTGGGATGCGGATTGAAAAGCCTTTCTGAAAAAATCTTTGGCATTTTCTCTGATACCAAAAGTATGGTCACACTCACAAATACTGCAACTCCAACTCGAAATGCTTTAGATGTGCAGGAGACCACCATACAAAGGACTGCATTAAGGAAGACTGTAGCACTGTAGCGAAAAACACTCAGACAAGCTAACAAGCTAAAGAAAATGCAAAAGCCGGTCTAAAAAGACGCGCCTAAAGTCAGAGAAAATCGAAGCAAAAAAGACTTAGGACCGAAATCGAGGGCCCAAAAGAATAAAAAAATAGATAAAGCTAAAGAAAATATACCCTAAAGCAAAAATGGGAGCTCAAGTCCCATAACAGGTCCAAAGAAAACCTATGCACAGGTTACTTCGAGCAACGTTTCCAAACCAATCGGAGACTGCAAACCTTGCAGCAATGCCATGGAGGATATTATGCAAAGAATTCTCAACAGAATGGAAGATATGGAAATGAATAATAAGAAAATTCTGGAAAGAATATCTTTCCTTGAAAAACAAAACAGTAATAAAAGAACTGTACTTAAAAGATCCTAATGGCTGAAAACATACAACTCTTTTTATGGAATGCCAATGGTCTCGAGAGTAGCAAAGACGAATTGCAAGTGACTATCGATATAAACAAAATTGACATATGCCTAGTCTCGGAGAAACATTTAAAAATTGGAAGAAAATATAAACTGCGCGGATACAAGACATATCATACCCCACATCCTCACAATACATCAAGAGGGGGGGCTGCAGTTATAATCAAGGAAAATATTAGCCACGATGAAGGTGAAAAATACCAGTCGTGTGAAATACAAGCCAAATCAGTAAACATAAAAACAAGCAGCGGCACGGTAGCTGCGGCATATTGTTCTCCTAGCTATAGGCTGAAACAAAACGATTTTAAAAGTCTTTTCCGCAAATTTGGATATAAATTCATAATAGACGCAGATTTTAACGCAAAAAACAAAATTTGGGGATCAAGATTAACAAATACAAGAGGAAGATAACTCCTCGAATCTATGAAAGAAGGCAATGCTAGTTACCACTCAACGGGAATTCCTAAAACCGGCAAAATGTGGGGTATTAATTTTGCGCCACTTGCATAGAATATGCATTTAGGTTGACCGCTATCTTTGGCACGTGGACTGATATTTTTTGATCGATTTTTCTGTGTTAATTTCGACTATTTAATTTACAAAAAAAAAATAAATAAATAAAATGGGCGGAAAAATTACAAATCAAAGCTTAAAGGACGCTCGCCTATTTATTGTCAAATTAACTAAGAAAATCGAGAGGAGCCGAAACGTTATATCCATATTTTTAAGTAATGAGGGTAACTATGAATAAAAACATGAAAGGTCACTCAACTCAAATATGTATATTCATCAGTGTATAACAATAATTATTATAAATATTGTTTTACTAGTAAATTTAACAAAAAAAAAAAAATAATCAGCATTATAATAAATGAATGGCAGACTTCTCCTCTAATTAGTATCATCATAATTTTAAACACTTCCCATAAATGTCAGAACCGACAAAATGGGTTATATATCTTTTTGAATTGAATTTTATATTAATTAACAACACGATGACCATTAATTATAATTTCTTATTTTTAATAATAATTAAAAAAAATAAAAAACCCCGACCATTAACATCGAGTTAAAAAAAAATTAAAACCAATTAATCATGGTTCAATCTAAACAAAGTTTTTGCAGCGACTAAGCCTCAGCTCTTTCAGAGCATGACAAGCTGAAAGTCCATCGCTCACTATAACACATAAAACCAGTAAAAAAAACGCAGTGAACAACGAAAAATAAAATTAATATCCAACTTTAATCATCATCATGACCAAAGGTATTTTATACTTCATTTCAGCGATGACCATCGCTACAGCCAAACACGGAGATCCTTCAATAATAAATCATCTCGGTGCGACTGTATAGCTATCAATTAACACCTTTAGAAAATTATAACATGTTTTGTAGTCTTTAATTCAAGAAGAGTACATAATATAGGAACACTGGAGAGTAATAAAAGAGGTGTGGAGTCAGTATGAGTATGAGTATAGGGCTCCAGATTTGACACCTTTTTCATTTCATTTTTCTTTACCCTTTCAATTATGAGAGTCTCACTTTGTGTGGTGCATTTTAACAATAAACACTTGGACGGCATTGAATTGTTTTTTTGTTTTTGTAACCTAATGTTGAATTATTTTATTGCAGGAGAGAATCGTTTCGGGCAAATTAATCAGACGACTATACAGGTCTTCGATTCGTCCCAAAAAATATAAAATCACACAAACGGATCTGTTCCGCCATCTATTTATTTATTTAATGCAGGTCGTCGGTTTAACGTGGTTTCGTAAACCTTAAATAGGTAATTGTTCTTACTTACAATGGCCATCTTCTTCATTCAAAATTTAGGCTTATGTGACGTACAATCAATTTAAGGTGAACAAATCAAATGATTTAAGTTAATTTAACCAAAAAAAAAAAAATCAGTACTTTTGGGATGGCTGAAGCGTGCAATCTTAATTGAGATATTCGAAGTCAAAAGCTGGAAAGAAGACTACAACTGGCAACAATTTGAGTGGACAATTTGCATTTTGGTATCTGCAATCGGTGGATGCTGTTGAAGGGTTAACGTTTGCCTTTTCCAAGACAAGTATTGGCAGAAAAACGTCCAATACGAATATTCTCGAGTTAGAGGCTCAATTTTGTCTTGATTGCTTGTTGTAGTTTAATTTTGATGTTCTGGGCGCAATGTATAGAGTGGAACCGGCATTGATTAGCTTATTTTGGAGGTCTTTTCCCACTGATGATTTTAATGTTCGGACTTTGACGAGAGAAGGAGACAGATCAGTATTATTTTCAAACAAAATTCGAAACTAGTAATATCTATTAATCAATTTTGAATTTCACTGAATTTTTTCTCTCAGGAGTCGTGCAAGTCGTGTAAAAAAAAATTTAAAAAAAAGTCCAAGGCAGATGCAATTTTGCGCCGTGGGGATTGCAAGCTTTTAGCTCTTCCTCAATATTCTTAAGTGAACTAATGGGTGAATTGTCTAAAGGTTGTGACATCCGTTCGAAAAGAAGGACTCGACGAAAACCCAAGCTGCTCCTCATTGTTTCAACGCGTGGCTTTTTAAGACTATTTGTCATTCATAAAGCACTCATCCCAAATAACTACTTTGCACGGCTTAATGGCGCTTATTTTGAGATCCGAATGAATAGTCAATTCGAACGAATGTCTTCATTGACATTCTAACGAATAATATTCATTATCGAACGATGTCATAAATAAACTCAAATGAATTCTACTTTCCAAATCAGCTGTTTCACATTTCTGTTTTACATAAAGTCGCCATCCTTTGGTTTTTTGTTGAGAATCTGTTTTTCTTTTTATTGTTTTGTTAAAATTTAATAAATATTTAAAATTTAAAAAAATTGTTAAAAATATCAAGATTAACAAGAATGTTGAGTTAGAGTGATATCTTGTATAAGTCGTGTATGCAGGTACTACCTAAGAAAGTACCTAGTGAGAAGTTAGTATCTCTGAAAAATGTGTTTAATGCCCTATTGGAGAAAACAGTTCAAAGATTATATGATCAATATTTTTGTTAGTGAAGCGCTGGCATCTCAACACAGATCATACTATAGCAGATTGAGTCACAATCTATGGGACAAAACATATTTCTTTGCTGGCAAATACAGCGACATGATAAGCACCATCTTTAGAATAGGGTGAGCTTTTACCCCTTCATTATATTCCACACCTCCCAGATCTTATTACACTCTTGCAACCAGAAAGATGCACCACTTTTTAGCAGTATGACCTACTTATACAGAATTCCGCTTGAATATCTTTGGAGTACGTACGCTGGAGTTAGATGAAGCGATAAGCATATTCAACGGCGAATGATTTTGGGACGCATTACAAAGTTTAAAATTGATACGAAGAATGGTTCGTGACTTAAGAAAGGGGCCACAAACTAAGTTTGAAGTCGATCGGATGAAAAATTAAAATTTCCCATACAAACTTCGACCCCCCCCCCCCCTTTTACCCCTTTAGGGGTTGAATTTCCAAAATTAAAGAAAGAAGCTTTCTTTATTTCTCATTGAGAGTCAACAAAGTCAATCGGATGAAATATAAAAGTTCCCCATACAAACTTTGACCCCCTTTTTACCCCTTTAAGAGTCGAATGTCCAAAATCGGAGAAATGCATTTTCTTTATTTCTCATAGAAAGTACACAAACCGAGTTTGAGTCGATCTGATAAAAAATAAACATTTTCCATACAAACTTTGACCCCCCCCTTTTACCCCTTTAGGGGTCGAATTTCAAAAAATCCTTCCTTAGCGGGTGTATACATCATAAAAAAAAACTTCTGTGCAAAATTTCAGCTTTGTAGAGCAAATGGTTTAGGCTGGGCGTTGATCATTTGTCAGTCGGATACTTCATTTTTATATAAATAATATAAGGAGAAGAAGATTATTAAAGTAATATATTTAAAGTATAATTATTATAATAAATTGAATAAAAAGTTCCCCTCTTTCATTAATTTAATACAAATCTGGTCACACTGCCTTGCAATATATTTAGTTGCTGTAAAAAGCAAAACATGTGCTGTTGATTGTACATAAAGTTAAAGCTTTTATCAAATAAACAAAGAAATATAGCGATAGCGACAGAATAGCTGAATAGTTAACAATAAAAACTCTATTTATTTAATTAATTATTTTTTCAAGTGCCAGTCTGTTGAAAGTTCTAGCCAGTTCTATAAACATGCTATTTTTTCTTTATTTTATACAAATCATTTAACAAATATTTACTACCTACACTTTTGTTAATTAATCTATCCACCAGTAAACGTCTGGAAATTCAACATGAATAAAAAATTACATTTCTTTCAAACAATTAGAATATCAAAATACAATCAACACTCGAATGACAAATGAACTTTCGATTCGTTCGAATGTCAAAATACAGATTCTTTGAATTCGACAAACATTCGAACAAATTCGAATCTCAAAATAAACGTGAATAGCTGTGCCATAGCCGGAGTCCTTAATTATAATTAAATAAACTAAGGATACGACCATCAGAAGCTGCTAGGTTTAATGATATTTTTAGGGCAAATGCACTGGCGGATTTCCCAGATGAGAGGCTAGAATCTCCTGTTATTTTGAGTTGACTGTTCTTGTTCTATGAATTATTAATGTGCCTATATTTTTAAAACTGCTTTACATTTAATAAACATTTATTTTCAAAATTTCGAAAATTTGACTGTTCTTGTTCTATGAATTAAGCATTTTCAAAAATGCTTTACATTTAATAAACATTTATGTATTTTCAAAATTTCGAAAACTTGAACCGCAACAAAAAGCGTTCTAACAGCTAGGTTCCAGAAATCGAGTGAAATCGAAATTGCAAACCGAGGGAATTCGTTTTTAGTGTTCTGCATTTCGAGCGATTCGGAAACTCCGAAATTGAGACTCACTTTGTCTCAATTCCGAAAAATTTGAAATCGAAATCGAATACAGTGAAATGTAGAACACAAAAATTCATTTTCGATTTAATTTCGAGTGAAAGTGAAATGTGGAACCTAGCAGTAAATCTTTTAATGTATAGGAGTTGCGATGCCTACTTGCTTAATCTTGCCAACATTGTTAAAACGCTTCCAACTGGCAAAATACGCCCAAGTTGTGGGCGTGGTGGCTTAATGGTTACTCTGCTGGACTACGAACCCCGGGAAAAACACAAATTAAATTATGCCTTAAGATTTTTTTCACTCGCGAACGTCTGACAAACATCCGTGAGTATAATTGTACTGAAAAAGGTTTTCAATTTAGCCTTTCGGATTCGGCATAAAATTGTAGGTACCTTCCATTGAAACCCAAACCAACAATAAATACTCAGGCAAACCTATACGGACCTGTTGTGCCAAATATTTATTATTTTTAACTTTCTCGTATACGTAGTAAGAGAAAGATATTGTTTTCATACAAAATTTCGAACTCGAGATTTTGATCAATTCTGATATTACGATGATAGGGGAACTCAAAAAAGTGGGTCTCGCAATTCTGTCCGTCCGTATGTCTGTCTGTCCCACCCCTGGGAAATCTAAACGCTTGGACGGATTTGCTTCAAACTTCGTATTTGGAGTTTTTGGGCTTCCCGCTCTTTTTTTTTTATTTTTTTTTTATTCTAGCCCTAATATTAACGGTACCTCCCATATAAAATTTTTACGAAATATGACGAAATATGCCTAAATTTAGATTTTTTCGAAAACGGCTCTAACGATTTGAACCAAAATTGATAGTTGAGTTAATGTAAGCGTGCTTAACATGACTGCATACCCAGTTTTTCGCTAAAAAGTCCAGCAACGGCAGTTTTGAAAATTGGCTTTTTCTCGAAAACGGTAAAAACGATTTAAAAAAAAATATATATTTTTAAGGTACAGTGAACTCCCTCTTAATGGACACCCCTCTTATGTGGACGATTCTCTTAAGCGGACAATATGTAGTGTGATGGTTGGCTGGTATGATTTTGTTTGAGTTTTTTTCCTCTTAAGTGGACGATTCTATTAAGCGGACATGGACAGTGTTTTCACTTACATTTGGTAAAAATATTCTCTTAAATGGACGATTTGAGCAATTCACATGAGAATGCGATTTTTTTTCTTTCCACGTTCGTTGTTTTTTTCGCCTCTGTATGAAAGATTATCGCTTATATATCTGTATAACCACTTTACCAGCATTCGCGTGTAAAACGGGTGCCGATGTATGCAAAACTTGTGGAGAAAAATCGGGATCGCGACTTTACTTTGCGCATATTAACACACACTTTTCCTTGATTAACGGCCCCAAGGCATGTGTCGTTTCTAATGCAGTCTGTAACTTGTACAAATTGATCTCCATTTGTATCATTATTTATTTTTGTTTTAAATTTGCTGGACAAAACAACATCACATTCACCCCTATCGTGGAATCCGCCGGGGGAAAGAATATTGGGGGAAAGAATATTGGTATCGTTGGTATCGTTGAATCTGCAAGTTGAACAGTTCCCTGTTTGGGAATAATTCGATTTCAACGTTTTTAAGGATACCTACAGTGAAACTTATTCACAGTACCCACTTGGGGAACTATTCACTTTGTGGATTCGACGATAGCAAAATATTATTTTCCGTCAATAATTCCCCCCCGGCGGATTCCACGATATGGGTGATTGATGTAGACCACTGGCCTCGGAACTGACTATATGGGTTGTAAAACATAAGAGGCAAATTTATTTTTTTAATTAATATCTACTAATAGATGAGATATAAATGACATTTTGTGTTCTTTTAAATTTTTTTCTGGAATTTTAATGTTTCTCTTGTGTGGACACTCTCTTATGTGGACAAAAATGTACGGTCCCGTGAGTGTCCACTTAAGAGAGATTTCACTGTACTATGTATTGTCATTCTTAACTTGATAGTAAACTCAGTTTTTCTCTAAAAAGACTGCGTCCTTTGATATCCACCCAAATTCCTAATAATACTACTTTAAAAAAACTGCTCATATCTCTAAGACGCCATTTCTGATAATGATAAAAATGTTACTATTAGGTAATGCTTAAATCCATAGTAATACCATTTGCTGAGTTTTTAGCTAAACAGTTGAAAAACAGTGTTTTTTTTAACCATGAACGATTTCCACCCCAATCGCTAAAAACGGTACTTCAAAAACTACACATATCTCGAAAACGCCATTTTCGATTTGGTTAAAAATGTAACTGCTAGGTAATGTTTATATCCTGAAGAATACGTCGTACTCAGTTTTCAGCTAAACAGTTTAATAACAGTCCTTTTCGAATCCAAAGTTGTAACATTTGTCAGCATAATTTTACAAAACCGCTCCAACGATTTTGATCAAAATACATATTTAAGACAACATAAGCATTCTAAACATGACCACGTACTTAGTTTTTCTCAGAAAACTCGAATATTGCCGTTTTATGAATACAAAAAAAAAATAAATAAATAGGTGGCGCAACAGGCGTGTAGACACCCTAGGCCTAGCTTCTCGCAACCATTCGTTTTGTGTGAGTTTCTATTTTTGGGACGAATGAAAGGGACCTACAGTTTTATGAATATTTCTTAAAAATTACTATGTGCCCAAATCCCGACCATTGAGAACATTTTTTTTAAATAATATGTAAAATATGTTTAAATAATATCAAAAACCTACCCACCTTTTTTTTTAAAACTTTTTCCAGTGCTTGTAAATATCTATGACACTATTCCTCATAGCTGATAGCACGCAATATATTTTTTGTTTACAACCATAAAGCACTTTAAAGTAGGGTAATCGATGTAAATATCGATTAATAAGCATTCAATAAAACCACTTCCCTGGAAATCAATTAAAAAGCAAAAAAAAAAAAAAAAAAGAAAAAAGTGCTCCAATTAAGCTCAGAGGTAGATCGCACATATAAGGCGTTCTTCACGCTCCAATTAAACTGCTCAATGGCGAGCGGAAAAAACTGCATCTGACGTTTAGTGGAAAACAAAAAGCCGGATCGACATTTTGCGATACGACAATTCATTCACACTGAGTGTGTAAAGTAACTACGCGTCATTGTTCCACAACAGCATAGCGTTCCAATTACGAGTGTTGCTGCTGCCTCCACAGAGTTTAATTGCCACTACATCCGAATGATTGCAAGTCCCAAAGGTCAGCTATTGAGTAAGCAATTGGTTTGCAATTTTTTTTTTTTTATTCCTCTGCTGACAATTTTCCATATTTGCCATCTAATGATGATGCTGCTGCGGCTGCTGTTTACCCTCCGGGATGTTTGCGTTACGCAGAATATGTGCTGGTGCTGGCCTTGAAAAAATGCGAATGAATCAACAGAGAGATACAAATTACTTATACATGATCGCGCAGTACTGCACGACACAGCGACATGTAATCGGCTTCCTGTGATTTGTCAACTCAAATATTACGCTCAGTTGAATTGCAAATCCTACTTCGTCTGCTGTACTAGCAGATACAAAAAAAAATACAAAAAGCCAAATGTTGCTTTTCTTTCATCTTGGAAATGTGTATTTTTCACACGTGAATAATTTGTAAAGCATCCATTAACAGCTGCAGAATGGTTTTTTAAGATTGAATACAACTATATTCATGTAGGTAGAGGTAGGTACTAGTACTGACTGAGAGGATTGCAAAAGGAAAACGTCACTGAAAGGACCAGCAATAATTCACAATGAACAATGCAAAGGCATCTGTCGGCTTTATAAAGTGTGAAATCAGAAATGTCTTTGACTGTTTGTCAACTGGATTTAATCAGTAACCTGTGTTAGTCCTAGAGTGGGATTCTTAATGAACATGGTAAACAAAAGATGCATTTTTGTCTTTTTATAAAATGCACAGCCACACATCGTTGAGTTTGATTTCGATTGGCAATTTTTCACAACGACAAAATCTTCCAAATACTGGGCACATTATTCAAAACTTCAAATGTACTCATAAAATAACAGACAAAAAAAAAAAACTGCCTCCAGTTACTTACCTACGGCCCTTTGTATGACTATCCTTCTCTCATCACCACAGCCTCTAGAAAGTTCTTCCTCTGTCCAGCTCATTTCCTTCATGTGGTGCGCAGAGTATTTTGCCCCCTAATGATTCCTTTGATGGTGGACATGGATTTTCTATCCTTCCGTATGATACTCTAGGACCTAGGTCCTGGTTTCATTGAATGATGGCCATAGCATTTTGTCCATAAAACGTTCGCCGCTTTGGAGGCTTTTCTCCCTACTTCAACCTTGAGTGTACAAGGCGGGATATTCAAGGAGGGATCAGCTTGTTCCAAAACAGCCGTCGAGCCTTGGCTTGTTAATTCATCAGCTTTTTCATTGCCTGCAATGTCTTCATGTCCCGGAACCCAGCAGAGCGATACCTCCAGTTCTTCGCGACAGCATTTCACAAGCATCGATTTTATTCTGTTGCAGTACTATGAGTTTCTGGTGGCAAGCGCTGTCAAAGGGCAACAACCTTAAAACCATGACAAAGATTCAAAGCATGCCCTGCACCGGCACCACGGGGCAATACTCAATCTTAAATCCCTAGACCTCTTTGTACAGGAATCAGCTGCAAACAGCGCCTTTCGGTTAAGCCAGACCAAAAACTGGAAACACAGCCTGACGTCATGCACAAATTCTGAACAAATACACGGCAATAATGTATGCACGGACTACACCACTCCCCGGCTAGATTTTACAAGACCATTTACCACGCGTTCTCCCAGCAGGGACGAATGGTATGAAGATCAACCAACATCCATTGGATTAACCATACCTATATACACAGATGGATCAAAGATGGAAATTGGCGTTTGCGCGGGTTTCTACTCGGAACGTCTCGGACTATTCGGTTCAATCAGGCCCCCTGATTACAGCAGCGTATTTCCAGCTGAGGTACTGGCAGTGACAACAGCAGCCCGTAAGTCTATGGTAAGGGCAATACCACCTGGAGGTATCACTTTCTTTATCCACAGCCAGGCAGCAATAAAAGTCATAATTGCACCAGAAGTAAAATCGAAGCGTGTGAAGTGCTGTCGCGAAGAACTTAAGGAAGACACTACTATGGTCGGGAAGACGTTTCATTCTTTATTCTGGGCGCAGTAGCGCAGTGGGTATTGTGCAGGACTACTGTGCAAGGGATCCCAGGTTCGATCTCCGGAAAAACACAAATTACATCTTGTAGGTACCCTATTCACACCAAGCCGAAAACCGAGTTTTCGTCAAAAAAGTTTACAAAACTCGTGGATGCATTCACACCGAACACCAACTCGTTTTCGTTTGACGTTTCAATAAGCTGTGAAACTAGCTATGAAATGTTTGTGGCGACTAGACTTCTATTTTAGTTACTTCGCTCGTATTGACATAAATAGACAAACAAAATTATTTAGCTACTTGATAATCGTTAACGTATGGTTAAATGCATAGAATAATTGAAAATACCATAAGTTGTGGCAGGTAGTGCTGCCGTTCTAAAATTATAGAAAAACTGAATAATTTGCTCTTTATGGTGCAAAGATAATAAGAGATTCCAGATTTCTAAACAAAAAAACTAGAAGAAACGACAGCACTGAGGCTCTCACTCAGTCTCTCAAATCCTGTCAGCAGTTTTGCTGAATGTTGCAAAAGGTGTGTCTGCTTCAACAACCCAACGATTGTACTCGTTTTCGTGGTGTTTTCATGGAAAACGACCTCAAACAACTCGTTTTGAAAACTGCAATATGTATGGGAAAACTTCTGTTTTCGAGGAAGTTCTCGACTGTTTTCGCGAAAACCCAGTTTTTGGCTTGGTGTGAACAGGGTGTTAAATTTTTTCTACTGCGCCACCTCTCGCGAACGTGACCAACATCCGAGAGTATGACTGTCCTGAAAAAGCTTCTCAATTTAGCCGTTCGGACTCGGCATAAAAATTGTAGGTCCCTTCCATTCGTCCCAAAAATAGAAACTCACACAAACAAATGGTTGCGAGAAGCTAGGCCTAGGCCTAGTGTCTACCCGCCTGTTGCGCCACCTATTTATTTATTTATTAACTTTCTCGTATACGTAAGTAAGAGAAAGATATGTATTGTTTTCGTAAAAAATTTCGAACTCGAGATTTTGATCAATTCTGATATTACGATGATAGGGGAACTAAAAAAAGTGGATCTCGCAATTCTGTCCGTCCGTATGTCTGTCTGTCCCACCCCTGGGGAATCTAACTTGGATGGATTTGTTTCAAATTTCCTATTTACAGTTTCTAGGGACTTTTTTTTTTTATTCTAGCCCTAATATTAACGGTACTTCCCATATAAAAATTTTACGAAATATTAAACAATTAAGATTTTTTCGAAAACGGCTTTAACGATTTGAACCAAAATTTGATAGTTGAGATAATTTGGGCATGCCTAACATGACTGCATAGCCAGTTTTTCGTTAAAATGTCAAGCAACGGTATTTTTGAAAATTGACTTTTTCTTGAAAACGTTAAAAATGATTTTAAAAAAAGCTTTTTTTTAAGATACTATTTTTATTCTTAACTTGATACTAAACTCAGTTTTTCTCTAGAAAGACTGCGTCCTTTGATATCCACCCAAATCCCTAATAATAGTATGTACTTTAAAAAACTGCTCATATTTCTAAAACGCCATTTTCGATTATGATAAAAACGTTACTGTCAAGTGTCAGGTAATGCTTAAATACATAGTAAAAGCATTTGATCAGTTTTGAGCTAAACAGTTCCAAAACAGTGTTTTTGGAACCATGAATTCGTCCTACGATTTCCGCCCCAATCTCTAAAAATTTTACCTTAAAACCTGCTCATATCTCGAAAACTCTATTTTCGATTTGGATGAAAATGTAACTGCTAGGTAATGTTTATATCCTGAAAAATACGTCGTACTCAGTTTTCAGTTAAACTGTTAAGTAACGGTGCTTTTCGAATCCAAAGTTGTAACATTTGTCTGCATAATTTTACAAAAAGCCGCTCTACCGATTTTGATTAAAATACATATTTAAGACAACATAAGCATTCTAAACATGATCACGTACTTAGTTTTTCTCAGAAAACTCGAATATAGCCGTTTTATGAATATTTCTCAAAAATTTCTACACAAATCCCGACCCTTGAGGAGACCACTTTTTTTAAATAACTGACAATGGGAATTCGAAATTCATCGCCTACTTGCCTCCTTCAAGTGTCAGTTCGTGGTGAAATTTTAAAATTTAAAGTAAGTAATAAGAGTTGTAGTTAATATCTACGTATGTCTATGTAGTATGTATTACTTTGAATTAACAAGGGTTCAGTTACTAAGCCTGCGTACATATTAATAGGTATGATTTTAAGCGTAAAATTTGCTGAAATGACTCTGAGATTTTACGAGATTCGCAATAAACGAGAAAGTTACGTGCGACCCAGTCGTGCACATTTTTTTTTATTATGCCCAAACTTGTATGTAGATTCCGGATACTACTGATCGATTTCTACTGATCGAATCTAGACGCACTATTTGTGCGATAACAAATGACTATTAATTATATAAATTTAAACAGTATCTTCTGTGGTAGGCAGATTTGATTTCTGGTCGACATTTACATTATCTAGAACAACAGCATATACCCATATGGCATATCTGTATATAATTCCAGCATCATTTGATTATGCAACTGACTGGGAAAACAAGTGAGTTACTAAACTAAAAAAAAATATTTTAATGAAATGTGTTTCGGAATTCCCCGTCGCGTTACTTATTTTGTTGACACAAAGTAAGAAAGAAGTGTTAGTCATCGTAATAAATCTATTGCACCCATTATTCCTATATACAATTCCGAAGGAGCCTAGTACCTGACTTAAGCATCCTTCGTAGCGCCACACTTAATCGGCTTTTTACATAAAAATGAATCTTTTGTTGCCTAATGATGGTGATTACTACCGTCGACCTGTCAATTGTGTTGCGGATGTGCTGTTGTGCACAGCAACAGGTAGAATTAAATTAAACTCTCCTCGGAGACAAAGGTATAAGGTGACGACAACGGCTAAATAGGTAATTGTCTAATTACTGTCATAAGACAGCTAGAATTGAGTAAACGTATCTCACGATTGTTAATCGTTTTCTCTGAAATTTAATTTCACTTGAAGTCTGGAAATTTTTGCAAGGGAAATATTTTATTACGGTCGTGTTTATTTTTATTTATTTTTGTAGAATTTTACACATGGATTATGGATACATGTTTCTTATGATGGACATCCTCTTTAAGAGATGGTAGGATGTATATTTTTATGTCGCCAGCAGCACCACGTACTTACTTACTTACTTAGGCGGCTCTACAGTTCGGGGTGAACCGAGGCCTCAGCTAACAAGCCTCTCCAGTTAGCCCGATCCTTAGCTAACTGCCTCCAGTTGCGCACTCCTAGTCGATTGAGGTCGCCTTCGACTTGCGCGCGCCACTTAAGGCGAGGTCTTCCTCTACTGCGTTGTCCCTCCGGGTTAGACTCGAAGACTCTACGAGCCGGAGCATTTGTTTCCATCCGCTCCACATGTCCTAGCCATCTTAAACGACTTACTCGCAGTTTTTTGACCAGGTCGATGTCGCTGTACAGCTCGTATAGTTCGTGGTTGAATCTCCTTCTCCAAAGCCCGTCAACGCAAACGGGACCGAAAATTTTACGAAGAATCTTTCTCTCGAAACGGCCGAGGATATCTTCATCCGCTTTAGATAGAGTCCAAGCTTCAGCGCCAACGTGCCTTGCGTGTTGGCCTGTGAGTTCCGGACGATTCTTTCAAGTATGATGTTGAAAAAGTCGCACGACAGCGCGTCACCTTGTCTCAATCCTCTTTTGACATCAAAGGTTTCGGTGAGGTCGTTACCGACCTTGATGCAGCAGCGAGCTTTCTCCATCGTCATCCTACACAATCGAACGAGTTTTGCAGGGATGCCAAAGCTAGACATGGCTCTGTATAGCTCGTCTCTATAGATGCTGTCGTACGCGGCCCACGTACTATCCACTTGTTAATCTATGTGCATTTTAATGGAGTTGGCATTAAATATATCGTTAATCCTTTTGCATTCAATTTCATCGAAATGAAAAATAGTATAAAAGCACATCTAACACAAAAATTGTTTTTGTGGTGACTTTGTGTTTCGCGTGAATGCTTATGACATCACAATATAAATAAATAAAATAAAATATAAAATAAAATCAAGAATTGTGTAAAATGCGCTTTAAATATCAACCATGAATATGCTATAATGTTCACGGACTTAAATCGATTTTACATACCAAACAAAAGGCAATACTGTCGTGTATTGCTTGTTCAAAAATAACGCCATTCGGTCACACAGGTAAAGTGCTGTGCCATTGCTTGTATCTTCACGTGTTACTGTTTATGACTGGATAAACTCAATTAACCGTGCACCAGGTAGATGGATTGTCTTTATTAAGATACGCGTCTACAGGTGCATCTACAATGCAGATCTTAATAAACATTAGATTGTTTTTTCTTTTCTCATATTCTTTGACTAGGGAAGTACATGTTAAAATCCGTATTTTTAAAATAATATTGCACTTCCGTTGACGAATTTTTTTGCTGTTAATCTAAATGGTGGGGAATCCTGGGATGTCCATGTGCTCAGTCTGTTGGTAGTTTTAATTCTAACTATAGCTCACTTCATAAATTAAAGGATTTTTTTTTTCACGCGGTACATATTTGAAAATCATTTTTTTGTGTCCATTTTTATCTATTGTGACCCCATCCACAAGAAAGGAGATACTCTGAACTGTGCCAACTACAGAGGAATAAATCTCCTGAATGTCGCGTATAAGATCTTGTCGTCTGTATTTTTCGAACGTGTAAAACCTTTTGCCAACAACCTGATCGGGCCATATCAGTGTGGTTTTTATAGACCATGAAAGTCAACCTTCGACCCAATTTTTCACACTCCGACAGATCTTGGAAAAAAACTCAGGAATTTCAGATCGATACACACCATCTATTTATCGACTTTAAAGTCGCCTATGATAGCTTATATAGGGACGAATTATGCAAAGCCATGTCAAGTTTTGGCATCCCCGCCAAATTCATCCGTCTGGGCGGGATGACACACGTTAAATTACTTACTTACTTACTTACTTATCGGGCTCCCGACCCGTGAAGAGTCTCTGCCTGATACACTGCAGCCTTCCATCCTCTACGATCCCGGGCACGCTGCTTCCAATTGTCCAGACCAAGCGCTCTGGCATCCGCGATGGCTTGGTCTTTGAAACGGAGGTTCGGTTTTCCTTGTCTTCTCGAACCTGGGGGCTGGGATTCGAAGACCCTCTTAACTGGAGCATTATTGTCCATTCGCTCGATGTGGCCGAGCCAATGTAGTCGACGTGTTTTGGCTTTTTTGACTACATCCACATCTTGGTACAGCTCATAGAGTTCGCGGTTGTATCTTCTCCTCCATTCGCCCTCCTCGCACACAGGACAAAAAATCCGCCGAAGTATTTTTCTTTCGAAGGAGCCCAGTATCAGCTCTCCCTTCTTGCTTATCGTCCAGCACTCGGCGCCATAAAGCAGAACTGGCAGGACAAGGGTTTTGTAGAGCACACATTTCGTCCTTCGAGTTAGGAGTTTTGAACCCAGTTGTTTTGCCAAACCGAAGTAGCAACGGTTTCCTAGGGTAATTCTTCGCCGGATCTCCACTATCAATGTTGCTATCAATAGTGACGTTTTGTCCTAGGCGGTGGACAGATGGTTGTTTGTTTGTTGATAGCATGTACTTAGTCTTGTCCTCATTTACTTCAAGCCCAACGGATTTCGCCTGTTCTTCAATCGCCGTGAACGCTTCTATCACTGCACGCTGGGAGCGACCGATGATGTCAATATCGTCCGCATAGCCAAGCAGCTGGACGGACCTGTTGAAGATAGTGCCTTCCGTGTTGACACCTGCCCTGCGCACTATCTCCTCCAGTACGAGATTGAAGAAGTCGCATGATAGAGCGTCTCCTTGCCGAAATCCGGTGTATGTTTGAAAAAGTTCGGAAGAGCTGCTTTCAAACTGCACGTTGCAGAGTGTGTTTTCCAGCGTCAAGCGACACAGCTGAATCAGTTTTGCGGGGATTCCAAATTCGGCCATCGCCATATAGAGCTCCTGACGATGTATGCTATCATACGCGGCTTTGAAGTCGATGAATAGGTGATGAGTTTCGACTTGAAATTCGTTAGTCTTTTCCAAGATTTGCCTCGTTAAATTATTTAAGTTAAAGGCTTAATGATTATTCATAAGGTTCGTATACACCAAGTAACAACATTCCAACTCTAAAGCCAGTGCCGAGCTTTGTATCCAATTATATAAACACTCTCTACCCTATCTGCAAGTAGTACCAAGAGCGGATGCAAGACCCACAGAAATCGTTTTAGAATTCGAATGCCGTTTGGAGAATAATATTTCCAGAAATTCAAATAAATTTGACATATATTTTTTCATTTGCATTTCCTGAGATTCAAATCGATTCGAAATCTATTCTAGTCAATTTCAATAAAGATAAATATTTTTTTTTTATTTCTCCTTGGTATTTCTCAGATGCGATCAAATTAAGTTTAATGTTAAATTTCTTTGAACAGAAATTCACAAAGTTTTCCTGTAAAATTATGAATACTCAGACAAAATTTTGTGAAATCAACAATAGATTTGTGAAAACTAAATCTTTATAGAGAGAATTTCGAAAACTATATTCGCTAATGAACTACTTTCCTCGAAACTGATAACGTAGGCAGTACCTACACATTTGAGTAAATACTTTGAGTTCGGGGAATTTTTGATTCGATCGAATCTCAGAACTGGCGTTGGCGTCATTATGAAAATATTAAAAAAAAAAATGTATTTGCAGTGTGTTTCGAAGAGCGTATTTTTGAATAACAAAAGCAAAAAATTTATTTAACTATTGCAGCTGGGAAGCAACATTTTGAATTTAAATTAAAGATTACCACATGAAAGAGAACACCATCGCCCTTAAATATCTTCATCATCAAACTGTTACAGGGACATGTCTTAATTTTTTTTTTTAAATAACCTTCTAAACTCCAGGAACATCAACGTTTTATCCTTTATTTTATGGATTTTTTCTTGATTTAAAAATTACAGATGTCACATAGTCGAGAGTTCATACTGTAGAGACCCAATATTTCATAGTCGATTGCTTTATATTTTTCTATCAATTGACTTCTATTTTCCGTATTTTTATTTTATAAGTGCGACTTTATTTTCATTGTTTTACATTTTATATAGTCAAGTGTTGGCATCGCACAGTGCCGATACTACACAAACTACGAGATAAAACGAATTTTCTAAGTTTAGCATGAAGGACTAAATCGTATTTTCCTGTGACTTTTTTTGATTCTATCGTTGAGAGCCAAATGTTTGTTTTGTTAGAGACTCTCTAGGCTCTACGTTGGTAATAAAACTGAAGTATCAGCCAAGAAATCCACTTAAATGCACTGCGATAACATAAATCGGCAGATCGTCGAATTTGCTAATAAACCGCTATGAATCTTCAAGTAGATAGGTACTAAAAAATAGATAGCCATAGCTTAAATAATTATTAGTATACGTGCTTACCTTACCTTAGTCTTATCTCATTGTATTTTGTTGCGCATTAGAAGTGTGCTTAGTCTATTCAGTGATAGTAAAATGAAGTCAGAAGGAATGAACTCATAAGGTTCAAGTCTAATAAAAAAACAGTCCAAGGTGAATTCTCTCACCGTCATAGTATGTTCTTTTTAACAATGGACTGATATCATATCGGGAAGGTATTGTAAGATACAGTGAGGGTCAAAATTGAGTAAACACCGATGCTCTTTTAAGTTTGCTTTAATGTCTTGAAAACTTGTCTTAAAAACCAACAATCTGTAAAAAGTTTGATGTCAAAAATAACAATAGAAAAACATATTTCATTTCGATAGCATAAACTACTTTATATGTAGATCTTTAAAAAAAAAAATTGTTTCTAAACTCCAAAGGCAAATGAAAACAGCATTGGCGTTGACTCACATTTGACGCTCACTATTAGGTGCAAGCTTTCTTTCAAGAATCATGTTATATGTATCAAGATAAGGACAAACAAAATATACAATCACTGCTCCAATACGGTTAACTGAAACATGCAATTCGCTGGAAGATAATCACAGCAATTCGTAAGAACTTATTTTGCCACTTGATGATATTGCTTGATGGATAATGTATGCAGTATACAGGGTGCTTCGGCTTGGGATACCTACAGATATTTTTTGAGGTGATTCATTATTCCATGTGATGAAAACAATGGTATAGGAGGGAGCATCTACTGAGCTACACTATCCGCAAATATTGACAAATCCGTGACTATATTTGAGCTCTGAGGTCCCAACTTTAGACTTGATGATTGGCGCCCAACGCGGGACTCTAAATTGCTGGCAATCAACATTTAAATCCTATGCCAGGACGGAATTATTTATTCAATGCTTGTTGGGCGCCATTCATAAGAAAATCCTTCTTTTGTGTGTCATATATAAACTTTTTGTCACGGTTCCTCATACATCGAACATAGAAAACATAGCGACACATCTGTGTCCATTTTTTGCAACTCTTAAGAACGAATTCGGAAGTTCGCTCTGGTCAAATGTAGAGACAAGCGTTTTTTTTACCGCATATTTAACTTCATTCCAGTAGAAACAGAAGGCTCTTTATGACTTTTAGATTAATGGCAGAACGTTTACAATTTTTTTTTAATTAAGCTATTAAACAAAATCGTATTAAGCAAACCTGCTGAACGTACTGAACCCTATTTTGGATTGGAGCTCAATATGAGCCCTTTATATACATACCAACAGAGTTACATATATGAAATTTTAACAATTTCTTTTTGTTTTACGCGCAACCTGGGGCCTATATAAATCAAGTTAGCCGCGATTTTAGTAGGCATATATATAATCATGAAAATTATATAATTTAAAATACCGGCCCCACGTTGGGCGCCATGAGTCTTCATTTATAGGCAGGGCTATACAGACTACTAGTTATTCAAACTTCAATCTAGCCCTTCGGCTTGTATGTACCATGATAGTGTAAGACGTTATAGCCTTGCCTCACGTTGGGCGCCATTTCTATGAGTCGTTGGAACTAGTTGCCGCACTTCAAAATTAATAGGGTTCTTAATAGGGGCACTCGCTGCGTGCATGTTTTCAACGATTTTGGGTTCAGACTATTTATTTACTCTATTTTTTTTTTTTTTGCGAATGGCGCCCAACGTGAGTCCTTCATTATTCGGACTGTTAGTTATATAAACTGCAAGTTATTATTCGCTTGGACTATTCGTTAGTAGATTGAAAGTATGGATTTTACGATTCGGCCTAACGTTGGGCGCCATTTTTATTAGTTGATGGATTGAGTTACAGTACTTTAAATCGAATAGTGATATCCCTTCAGGGGCAAGGGAATTTCATGATTCGGCCTTACGTTGGGCGCCATTTTTATGAGCTTATTGAACAGTACTTTCAATCGAATAGGGATACTCCTTAGGTGGCAGGGGGTACAAAGCATTCATGTCCACGATATATCTTTGTTCTCAGCTCCGAAAATTGAATGGACTTCGGTTTCTTATTTCTTATATACAAAATTCATCTGATCAAATGCCCACATAATCCATTATCTACGCCCGTCTATCCAACGAAAATTCATCATTTCCCATGTTCACTTAAAATCTTTTAAGCTGGTCTTGCAACAGTTCGTTATAATATGTACCTCTATGTCTTTGCCATAGATATACATATAGCTACCCCCACATTAGATACGAGTTCACCATAAATACAAATCGCACCGGAACAAATTGTATTAATGCTTTTTCGCTTCTTCTCTTGCATACGGATTCTCCTCCATAAAGTACCAGTCCATCAGTGCACACCATACACGGGTTACAGAAAAAAACAAAAATCATCTACGTGTATCTATGAGATAAATCTACACTATACGATGCTGTGCTGTAGCATCCAATGCAAAAGATACTCTCTCATGCGCGCGCGCTCCTTCACATCATCAACAACGCGCGAATGCGATGCGAACCAAATCAATTTTATTTAAAATCTCATATAAAATGTATCCAAAACCGAAAGAGAGGCGACTCAATATTCTGTAGGAGTTGGAGTCATTTGATAGAAAGAGAAGAAAACCAGATTTTTTTTCCCAAACCCAAAGCAAAACTGTAGAGCGCAAGAGAAACCTCTCGCATCACACTTGTTGTGCTTGTTTGCCGTCTGGTGGTGTTCTAAAAGAACGCCCTCTCTTTTAACAGTACTACACTGAGTTTTCAACTTCAGTACCTGACGTATCGTTGTCGGTTAGTGACGTTCATTTGTACCGCTGCTTGCTTATAATCTCGTATACGTTCTCGGCGAAAAATATCTATATATAATTTTTTTTTTCTTTAATTCTACTATTGTACCATCAGAGAGATACGAACGATTTTGTATATTTTTCTCAAGACTGCCGTAAAAAAGATAGAGATACTCTGTGCGCTGAAAATTTTCAATCAATGAATTTTCTTTGAGGAAAAAAAACTAGTTTATTGTATTTGCTCTCCGCTGTGTCTTCCAGTCGTGTTTTGTTATTATTCCATTTGTTGTTGTGTTTGATTTGAATTAATTTACACACTACGACCCAACCGATCGACTAATTAAAAGCAAACCAATCTATAACAGTCTACACCGTCCGGTCCGTGTGATTGTATCAATTGTTGTGTGTGATATTTATGTGCTTTAGCTATTTTTGTATGAAAAATCGAATGAGGGAAATGAAAAAAAATTAAATACGTGCAGATACACTATAAAATTACAGAAAAGATACAACATCTCCGAGAGGGAGCAGAGCCCAATAAAGATTCATTAATTTGAAGTTATCTGTCAGTATCTTCTGCCTAAGTGTCTAACGTTTTTTACCCTTTCATAGCCCAACAAACAAAGTAGCGCATAAAAGATATTTTTGACAAAATCAAAAGTCAACGCGAAAGAAAGCAATATAAATTAAAAAGTAAAATAAAATAAGTTTGTTGATTAAAATAAATTAAAGATTATATCAATTAAGTGAAAGAAAGTGGTGTGTGCACTCAGTGTGTTGTATCGGATGTATCGTAGTATCTTTAACATGAATTTACTCCAGTGAGAGACTTACAAAAAGGAGGACGACATCGATAAGTTTTAAATTTCACCTGATTTTTTTTTAATCACATCACACATCTCTCTCACCTATCAAAAGTGTAATCGCATCGAATAAAAAAATAATAACGCAAAAAAAAGAAGGAAAAAAGGCCGCAAGTCTAATAAATAAAGTAGCGCTCCAGCGTCCACCCGGATAGAGGTTCCAACTTTTGGTATCTCTCTTGCACTTCTATAGTCCGATCCTTGTGTTTACGAGTCCAGACATGGCGCCGAGAACCAGAAAGAAGAAGGCACATGGTAAATAACAATAATAAATTTATTTTATTTTATTCTTTTTCTTGGTCCCCATTTGGTATTGTTTTTGGTTTATTTTTTTCACCTTCGTCATCTATAAAGCCTCGAGATGTTGTTGTTGTCGTTTTTATCCCGAAAAAAAATCCCTCCATTCGAACACGTATAAAAATATTCATATGCTGTGAGATTTTTTTTTTATATTTTTATGCCTTCAAACACATCCATTCGGAGGATTTCCTTTTCATAATTTTTCTTTTTCTTCTCTCTTGGATTGCCCTATACCAGTCTACTGATCTTTAGTTTTATTTGGGATTTTGGTATACTGCATTCGAAATGATACACACGAAGAAATGCAGAAGGAGGTAGAAGAACGATACTTGTACCTTGTGCTTGTACCTTTATCCATAGAAATTGGAGAACAGGAATACGAACGAGAACGAGACCTTTGTAAGGTCGACAGTCATTTGGGTAACCCTGATGTGATAAAGAGGAAAATCAATTCGATTTTGGTTGTACCTTCTTTTGATTTGTAATTAAATTATTCAAATTTATAGGGCACAGTATGCGGGTCGTCTATTTGTAAATGTCAAATCTATCCATATCTGTAGACGAGGCATTCAGTTGTCTGTATTATTCTTAGAGAGTTCAAGTTTAAACAAATTTCCCTTTTCTATATAAACAAAAAAAGGATATTTTTCTTCCTCTTAACCATCTAAAGATTTTTGGTTTGTTGCTCTGTGCATGAGCAGTTAAATTTCACTTGATTTAACAAAAGGCGGGAAATTCCGGGTTGAACTACCTATCTACTGACTATTTACATTCGAGTTAGTTAACTAAAAACCCTGCTTTGAAATGACAGTATACGCGTTTCTTTTCGAGAACCATATTTATGACTGATTTTTGGTTACTCAATATGCATATACAGTTTCTTATTAAACCGCAATTCGTTCTAATTCGTGAAACTGTACTGATTATTGTCATAATGCACTTTAAAGAATTAGATTTTGTTAATTACATAGCAGTAAATCCAAGTAGAGTGCCACTGTCATTCATTAAGTCTGCAGTGTTGGGCTAATCTATGACTTTTCATTCCATATAAGTTATATAGTCGTGGTTTAAAAACCAATGCTAGAGGTCGCCATCATCCCTTTCAAAGTCCCGTCTGTCTATTTCACTCAGGGTGCTTATTCCCAAATGCGCGGCGGATCGCTTTTCATGGCGGATTGGTATTTTTATATTTCCAAAAGCGATTCGATTCATTCAAAAGCGATAGCTATTGTGAGGATTGCTGGCAATAAATCAGCCAGCAATCCGTCACCTTAATAGCTGTTGCTTTTGACAGCTTTTGGAAGTACTAAAATACCAATCCGGCATGAAAAGCGATCCGCCGCGCATTTGGGAATAAGCCCCCAGGTTCATGGGTGCAGGATGAGATATTCCGCCACTGTCTCGTTGAAATCGCCAGGGGAAATCCTAATGCGAATAGAAGAAATTTGTCTGACTTGATGCTCTCATCTCATACCACCCGGTTTTGCTTGTTCCCAGGAACATTAATGTCCTAGATTTTACAACTTTAGCTTCCATTAGTGTAGAGAAATACCGTTTGAAGCAAACGCTTCCATAAATATCAAGATAGTGCATCGTTTTGGAGGTTCTTTGGTCTTGTTTGAATAGTGCACATTAGTGTTCCAAATTTTACATATTTGACTCCCATTATTGTCAAGACAAAAACCTTTCTCCACTCTCTTTCCACGTATATATTCAGTATAAGAAGTCCCCTATGTCCTTCTTTAGGCCCCAGACTAACTCTTTGCTAAATGACATTACAATTGGCTCGGAGGTTTAGTAGCGGAAATGTGACAAACAGACATAAAATTGTTTCGTTTTTTCTGTTACATAGGTACTTTATAACTCCAAATATGAGATACTGGTCTCGATGAGAGTTTTGAGTTCTTCCTCTGGGTAGTCAGTGTTCAATAAACAAGACCAGATGGCGAAGTGAGGGTTCTCTAATCAAATGAAATTGGATAGACAAAATTCAGTCACTTTTAGTCCTTTGTAGGATCATCACATCGCTCTTTCTGTGCCAACAAACATTCTGGGTGCAGTTTTTCGTTTCCTATTGATCCAATTTTAATTTGCAACAAGAAATTGCCTCCAACTTCGATTAGTACACCTACAATCCATTTTGTTGAGAAAATCCTAAGTTTCAAACCACACATTAGCTCAATAGCCCCAGTCAATTGTGACCACAGTAAAAAGGGTGAACGGTCGGTCTCCCCGCTTAAACTACATAATTTAAGCCACCAAAATTTTATATTTTTTTTCTATATTTTTCCCAACGTTCCTTTCTTTAACTCACATTTTATCTGTCTGCAGTTGTATTTTTGTTATTTAATCATAAACCTCCTCAGAAACTGTTGAATCTTGAATTTTTCTCATCAAAATTATTGCGAATATTATCTACCAAATAAACAGAAAAGTAAATATGTATAAATGCGTCTGAACACTTTAATTAGTGCGGGCATCAACCACGTAGCAAAAGCAGTACCTAAATTTCAAACCATAACATCAATATTTTGCTCTTTACTAAATTTTGTAATTCCTAACTAATGTCGTTTTCGGTTGGTCGTCCAGAACCGTCCGAAAGCAATCCGAACGCTTCTGAAAGCGTTCGATTGACACTCAACTGACAGTTCTTCTTCTGAAAATAAGAGAATTTTTTTGGATTTGAATTCAAAATCACGGAGAGTTCTTCCGGACGGTTCTGGAAAACGACATAAGTGTGTGAGTTGTTCTTAATATTCTGGGTGATCACAGAATCCGTCGTATTCGGAATTTTGCTACGAACCCCGAAAGAACTATCACAGAATCCGTCGTAGTGGACATTTTTGCTACGAATGTAATAGCGAATAGTGGAAATGTTTCCTACGAATTCAATTCGTAGCAAAAATTTCCACTACAACGGATTTTGTGATAGTTCTTTCGGGGTTCGTATAGCAAAATTCCGAATACGACGGATTATGTGATCACCCAGATTGTTTATTACAAGCTTTGAGTTTTGTAGTTCTCAAAGTGACAACAGTTCATTAAATAGGGTTAACGTTGTACAATAGAAATTTAAATTATGAATGTGCCTTATTGAGTTGTTGAAGAGTTACCTACTACAAAAGTTCTTAATGAGTATCTACAAGTTCCGTGGAGTAACTTTAATATAGCTAATGATAATATAAGGCGGGTACAAATGATTTGAGCAGAGAAATCAATGCAATTTGTCAACTGAGTCAAACTTTTCGTTCAGATTTCGTATTTAATTCTCAAGGGCGCATCTGAGGAGTTCCAACAGTGCAGTGGCCGATGTTTTCTATTTTACTGCCATCATATGGTGGTAGAAGGATTTAGATTCTTTAAAATCAATGTAATCCCCAGTAGTAAACATATTTAGGTCTGTCTAGATTACCTTCGGGCAGTCCATATTCAGCTGTAGCATAGTCAGTCATAGAGTTAACATTTGACAATTGACAAATATCATTTTAGCTGTGCCATATTTTATAGTATAGATATCTCCATTATATTGGTAACGCAATTAGTCCAATTTGTTGTATATCGATACTTTGTTACAGTCCACCAACCTATACAATAAAACAAAATATAGACAATTATCATTTCGAAAACAATAAATCATTAATCATTTGCTTATCAGTTAATTTAAATCTTGTTGTGATAATTTCTGATTTTTGCATAATAATATGATTAATGATATATTAGTCAAGACTCGAAAGCTATTTATATCTACCTAATCAAGGCTATCGCAAAACACCAACCAATCAATGACACAAAAATCAAGCTTCTGTATAAAACGTCGAGAAACACCTGATAGGAGACCGAACAAAAATCCACCTGCTGAGATACTGGCCATAAAAATCGTAAAATGTCATAGAACAGACAAAAGGAAAACATGAAAAAGAAATCTTTTTTTATTTTTAACAGAGTCCTTTTTGATCTTGTTTTATGCGAGCGAACAGACAAACCAAAAGAAACGGACAAAAGAGGCGTTTTTCATAATGTCATCCCATGAAGTTATTAATTTCGAATGCATCTTTGTAGGAAGTTTATTAGGGGATCACCTTTAGACGTCATTTTCATTGTTTTTTTTTTGTAACATGAAATCGACAAACAAAAATATAAAATCATAATTTTATTCTGTCTCTATGAGTTTCTGTATGGCATAGATACATCCAACGAATCTTATCAAAATGTAAACAAGTTCTGGTGTTATATGCTTCATTGCCAAACAAAACCTAGCCCGTAATAGATAAAAAAAATAAAAATACCAAGTCCCACTGGGTTGTTGTCTATTTTGATAACATTTACGGAATCACAGTAAAGAAATAAACAAAATTACAAGAATAAAAAAAAATCGAGCTTTTCCCAATAAATCGATTTGAATTTATGGAATTTTATTTATACCCCGTGGTTGAATGGTCGACGACGACGCACATGTTCGACAAGAATTCCACATTAAACTAGTACCCGAGTGTACATTGTATAAATTGCTCCGATACAAGGGGTGCGTTGTTGTTTAGCCAGTTGGTGTTAAACTAGAAACTGAAGAATTAACATTTATTATTTTTTTTTTTTAAGTTTCACCTAACATGATTTTTTACTTTGACACACATCCTGAAATTTTAGAGTATCTTTCTTGTTGAAAATGATCGCAGACGAACCAATACCAACTAAGAAATACGAAAAATGAAAGAGGAGGACAACTTTTATAATACCTTGTGGATTTACATATCCGTGAAGAGTGTTGAATCGTGTCTGGGTGTATAGTCCCTCGGGGGCCTTTTGGCTCCTAAACCGAGGCACCACCGTTTCAACTGACACGACAAACACGTAACTTATTTGCAGAGAATTATAACTAAGCGATGTTAACAACAAGTGTGGAGGAAAACAAGAGATAAATTGTGTAAAGATCACGTTTGAACGATATTTGAAGCATGAGCCTTTGAATTACTTGACAACAAGTGGTACAGTGTAATTATGTTGTGTTGTTTGTCTGAATTTAAGAAGAAGTGGAACTTTCATTTTTTCATGTTCCAACTCAATTTTCATTTCAATTATGATTGGTTTTATATGATATACCTACCAGTCATATGAATATTTTATGTAATGATTTATGCATTTCGGGTTTAGTTCACTTGAACTTCATATTGTTCATGGTTGTAGAAAAAAAGTGCAACGATCAGTTTTTTCCTAAGTTAAATTTTACAGACTATATATTGAATCTTGACAGTGCTAAATAAATTCTAAACTTAGGCTTAAAATGGCCCATTTTGTAACCAATGATCTGCTAGAACTAACGAAAACTAATTAGAACTAACTAGAACTACTAGGTAAACGTGAGCAAATCTAAAGTGATGGTCATCTCCAGAACGCCTGTTGAATGCACTCTGCATGTTAGTGGAGTCCCATTGAATATCCTTTTACAGGTGGAGAAGTTTAAGTATCTCGGGGTTTTATTCAAGAGTAATGGAAGGAGCAATGCTGAGTTTTCCTGTAAGACTGGTCAGGCTGGTTCAATTTTGAGACAGCTCGTCCATTCTGTTATTAGGTGGACTGAACTTTGTGTTTGTACCTATGGTCATGACATGAGGTTTGGTAATGACCAAAAGAATAAGATCGCGAATACAAGCTGCCAAAATGAGATTTCTCCGTTGTATTGCTGGTTTGACCCATAAAGATCGCATTAGAAATACCAGAATACGTGAGGAACTCAATGTCGAGTAGGTACTTTTCCGGACGTAGCGGTCCATGCTTCGGTGGTCTGGTCATGTTAAACGCATGTCCCCCACCAGGATCCCACGACGTGCTATGGAATCCGTACCATCGGGCAGGCGTCCCCTAGGTAGACCCAGGATGAGATGGTTAGATCAAATTCATAATCTCTCCTATACCCGTATGGGAATTGCACTTGCTGTTTTAGAGTAGATGGCGGAGAATCGAGAGCTATGGAGGGTCTACTTGAGCAACCTACACCCACGATCGCAACTTAATGGATAAGCGGGCCATTGAAAATGAATGATCGATTGAATGAATGTGCTAGTGCTGTCTGGAAGTGCCACACATTTCTATAACACAGAGTTACGGGTTCAATGTGGATCTTTATGACACAAACTCATAGGCGCTCATAAGCTTTGTTAATTTGACAAGGCATCCAATGTTATTTGTATATTGTAAGTTGTCGGGAATGGAAATCTGTGCTATAGTCGATGTTAGAGTTAGACGAACGAAGACAACAACTACTTGCGCACTTGCAAGTTAGTTGAGGTCCCCTTTCAATTGTGCAGGTAACTTTGTTGTGTCTCAACTAATAGATTTAATTTATTTAAACATGTTACCTGCATACCGGACCACTTATCGGACATTTCATCCACGTTGGTACATTTCATCCACGTTGGTACATTTCATCCACGTTGGTACATTTCATCCACGTTGGTACATTTTATCCACGTTGATACATTTCATCCACGTTGGTACATTTCATCCACGTTGGTACATTTCATCCACGTTGGTACATTTCATCCACGTTGGTACATTTTATCCACGTTGGTACATTTCATCCACGTTGGTACATTTTATCCACGTTGATACATTTCATCCACGTTGGTACATTTCATCCACGTTGGTACATTTTATCCACGTTGATACATTTCATCCACGTTGGTACATTTCATCCACGTTGGTACATTTCATCCACGTTGGTACATTTTATCCACGTTGATACATTTCATCCACGTTGGTACATTTCATCCACGTTGGTACATTTCATCCACGTTGATACATTTCATCCACGTTGGTACATTTCATCCACGTTGGTACATTTCATCCACGTTAGTACATTTCATCCACGGAAAAACACTTCCGCAATGGGGTAAATTGTATCGACATTTCTCTACGTTAAAGGCGTCTCTGGTATTTAATTTTTGCACAGTAGGCTCAAATGGTTTTTTATAGGTCGCCCTCTCGAAAAAAAAGACCGTAGTTCAGCTCTCTCGTTGGTGAGTTGAATATGGGTTCAGATAATCATCGATAAAGGGTCTCCGGCTATCCGGTTCCGGAGTTCGGGAAGGTATCTATAACCATGTTTCTCATTATTCTATTTTAGTTGGACCCTATTTTCATACATTCGCTACTTATTTTGGAATTTGATACACAAATGCGGCACCTACCAGCAGTCACACTTTTATAGATGAACACCCACGCAAATACTATTCATTTCAAGTATGCCAACACTGTTTTCGAATTAATGAGATACGACGTGCACCTCGCACAAATAGCTTCCCAAAAATAGTACAATTCCATCAGCGAACACAATTTTGCGTCACAGAAATGCCTTTGCTTCTCCAAAAATAAACTGCCTCTGTCTGTAACCGCAAACAACATCATGATGTTCATCTCGCCAACAACAAATTAATCTCAACTTGGCAGAACAAAATTCTAAAAAAAAAGAAACAGAAATCACATTAAATTCTCGAAGACAGGGAAAAATCATCAATAAATCTTGCCCGTATCCGCTGTACATTGTACTACAGTCAAAAATGTATACACGGACAAAAAAGTATCTGTCTTACTTTTGAAATATGAATGCCCTGCCCGAGGTGGCAAACTAATGCATCTATCAATCTATTATTGTTATGTTGCCCACAACATTATATGGATTGTATCTGATAAAGAAGCTAACATTTCTGAAAATGAAGGTATCTATCTATACGTTTGCAAACAAATGTTGCATTGTTCCTCAGTGTTCACCACAAATCGGCTTGAATGCATCTTAGAATAGAATGCGAGGATTACCAAACAGGTTTCCATAGATATATGTACCCCTTGTGTAGGTGTAGATTATAAATGATTATCTACCTCAAACCTCTGTCCTGCCATACAGAAAATAGTTGAAAACAACAAAAAAACAATTTCAACTAATGTCCTTTTACGTTTTGTGAGATGGGGTTCTCCGAGTGACTGTGGAATTTGATACGATAGTCGTTTTCGGATTTTATCTTTTTATCTCTGTGGATCTGTTTTTTTTTTTTTTTGGTTTGTATTTTCTTATTCTGCTGTTGTGCGCTTCCCTTTGGATTGTGCATGGAATAATTTAATATGAAACGAGACGAACAAAAATTCCCCACTTGTGTGCTACTAGAGTGTATTTGGTGTCCTTTGAAAACTTCGTCGCTTGTTTGTGACTTCTTTCATCGAGATTATGAATTTTGATAAAAATCCCTCAGTCTTCGCATATAAAAGACGAGCGAGATTCATAACAAAATACCATGAAAATATAAAAAGATACTTTTTTCCCTTGTGAAAATGTGTATGAGATATGCACTCAATATGCAACGTGCTACACACATTTCTGATTGAATGATTCGATTGGAGCACATTGTTATTCTTCGACTGTGTGCAGAAATAAGTACTTGTACAAGTAAATATTTACTGCTACAGATTTAATCATGAATGAGTTATTGGTTTAAATAATTTAGGCGTTCGTCCTATTTACATATAGAAATGCATCGTGATGTACCATTAATAACTCGAGTTGACACTATAGGCCCCTCATCATGAAAAGCATTCAAAACAAAAGAAAAAAAAAATATAATTGGTGACGGTGAACCGCCATGTGGCACCTCATCGCGATTAAAGATAACACATCAGAAGGCAACACAAAAAAAAAACGTCAACTCTGTGCATCTTCGAAAACTCCAACAGATCTTCTCTTTGGAAGGATGGAAACGGGAAGATGGAGAAGAGCAACAAAAAAAATCTAAATTGTGGTTTCGTGTGTGAAATAATAATAAAAAAGAACAGAATACAGAACCATCTATCTCTTTAGTGTTCTTCCTTCTTGGCCTTTTTGTTTTGATCATCTTTTTGTTTTGAAAACGAAAAGACGATCTTGAGTCGAGTACGTGAATTCATCTGCAGCTGCAACACGTTTGCGCTGTTGTTGTATTGGTTAGCTGTTGGATTTTTTATGGTAACGTTCTTTGAATTTAATTTCTTTCCAGATGAAAGTGCGAAGGATTTCCTTTTGCGGAATTGTTCGTTTCTTTTTTTTTCTTTTGATAGATGAATGCATCTTTTGTTCAATTTGAAATGCACTTCTCTTCTTTCTTTTCGCATCCCAAAAAAAAAGATGTATGGAACACATATGGGTTTTTTTCTGGTTTCTTTACAAATTTTATTTTGAGAATGGATGTTATATATATTTTTTTTTGTATGGGAAAACAGCTTGAGGGAATAATATAATTTATTGAAAGGAACCAAGTGTTGGTCAGAGTTTATTGTACTACCGACCTTTTTTCGAGTGGAGATTTAATTCCCATTGTCCGCCGCAGGCACCTAATTTTTATTTGAGTTATTAGAAACTGTTTACTTTTCAACCAATTGACTTATTAAAGACATTCGATTTTTTTAAATCTGTCTCAGTTTCGAAATCCCAATTGAACCACTAATTAAACTATCGTATCAGTATTTTGCATCCGATCAGAGCTTCTACTGTCTTTAATTAAATAGAGTTGTATACTAATTTGTGGCGTTTGCTGAATCTATCATAAGTTCTAAAAAAAATCATTTACTCACTTATCATGGACTATCGTATGGTGATCTATTGTATCAGTATTTTCTTATCCGAACAAGAATGCTCTTTCTATATTTTTAACTCTTACTATCGGATTTTAAAATCGAGTGGTTTACTACTAACTTGTGGTACCAAAAAAAAAATTACACACTCAATTAACATTGATTGTCGTATAGTGATCTATCGTATCATTATTTTCATATCCGAACAAGATGACTCTTTCTATGATTTAACCCTTCTACGATCGGCTCTAAACCTTAGTGGTATATTACTCATTTGCGGCTTTTGTTGACTCTATCTTAAGTACTATAGAAAAGGAAAAACAGCAATCACATGCTCAATTAGCATTGACTGTCGTATTGCGATCTATCGTATCATTATTTTCTTATCCGAACAAGATGGCTCTTTCTATGATTTAACCCTTCTACGATCGGCTCTAAAACTGAGTGGTATATTACTCATTTGCGGCTTTTGTCGACTCTATCTTAAGTACTAAAGAAAAGGAAAAACAGCAATCACATGCTCAATAAGCACTGACTGTCGTATTGTGATCTATCGTATCAGTATTTTCTTATCCGAACAAGATGACTCTTTCTATGATTTAACCCTTCTACGATCGGCTCTAAAACTGAGTGGTATACTACTCATTTGCGGGTTTTGTCGACTCTATCGTAAGTACTAAAGAAAAGGAAAAACAGCAATCACAGCATTGACTGTCGTATGGTGATCTATCGTATCAGTATTTTCGCATCTGAACAAGATGGCTCTTTCTATGATTTAACCCTTCTACGATCGGCTCTAAAACTGAGTGGTATACTACTCATTTGCGGCTTTTGTCGACTCTATCTTAAGTACTATAGAAAAGGAAAAACAGCAATCACATGCTCAATTAGCATTGACTGTCGTATTGCGATCTATCGTATCATTATTTTCTTATCCGAACAAGATGACTCTTTCTATGATTTAACCCTTCTACGATCGGCTCTAAAACTGAGTGGTATACTACTCATTTGCGGCTTTTGTCGACTCTATCTTAAGTACTATAGAAAAGGAAAAACAGCAATCACATGCTCAATTAGCATTGACTGTCGTATTGCGATCTATCGTATCATTATTTTCTTATCCGAACAAGATGACTCTTTCTATGATTTAACCCTTCTACGATCGGCTCTAAAACTGAGTGGTATACTACTCATTTGCGGCTTTTGTCGACTCTATCTTAAGTACTATAGAAAAGGAAAAACAGCAATCACATGCTCAATAAGCACTGACTGTCGTATTGTGATCTATCGTATCAGTATTTTCGCATCCGATCAATGCTATGAAATCGTCTATGAAATCGAGTACATAGCATACTTTTTTGTGGCGTTTGCTGAGTCTATTTACTCAATTATCATGTACTGTCGTATGGTGATCTATCGTATCAGTATTTTCCATTCTGAACAAGTTGTAGTAGTTCTTTCCATATTTTAACCCTTTTACTATCGTTAAACATATCTACTACATTTTTGTTGATTCTCTCCTTTGCTTTTCTGTCATTTAGTGTCGTATGGTTATCTATCGTATTGTGTTTTTTACCATCTTATAGAAAGAGCTTGTACGCTCTTGTACTTTCGTTTAAGGTTTTCATTCAGTCCCTAACTAAAACCGTGTTTGTTAAGCTGAGTCTATCCGCAGTTGAAAAAAAGCAATCATTAATGTAACAGCGAGTGTGTCGTATGACTATCGTATTCGGATCTAATATCAGAACGATGAAAAAACAAAGTTTGCATTTTAGAGCTTACTGCGGCCGTGTTTAGTAATCTGTCCGAAACTTTGTATTAATATGCACTGTCGTATCAGTATCGTATGTCTTGCATACGATAGAAAAGAACCCAAAATCAATTGACAAAACTGAACGCCTCTGTCCTTTCTTTTGCATAAAATCTCTGAGTTCCTACATGTGTCGTTTTTTAAGTGGATTATTTGCAGCTGGTCAATCTAAATTTTTGGCACTAGCTCTTTAAATTCCACTGCGGTTGTCTAAGGTTATCTTTTATGCCAATAAAGGGCGGTTGAAACAAAGCCCAACTCTTTAACAATTTTAATTAAAAGGAATATCTTAAATTAATCAATTTTATTAGTGAATCGATTCAAAAGTCATTTCAAACTATCTATGTCCAACACTATTCTACAGTGTCGTACTTAGCTCCTTTGTGAATGAAATTTTCTTTGATGAAGTGTAACGTTCGTCCAAAAGCATTCAGACTTCTTGTCTCAGTTAATTTACTCAATCACTATCGAAATGCATTTCAAATTAAGTATGTAGCTCAAAGTGATTTATATATTTTAGAGCAGACGTCTTGCGAATCCACACATCCTGTAGCATCGCGCGCCCCATTATGCGACACTAAATCATTTGGTCTGTACATCTATATACAAAAACTTCGCAGACGGTACGTGCTGTATTATGCATGACCGTATGGCAAAATGTCTCTTTGGCCAAAAATACATTTTCCGAAAATGTCAATGTACTTTCGCGCTCGCTATGACACGAGTTTACTTTGTGCGCAGAGCGAAATATAATGCCAAGCACATTGCTTTCCTGTCGCATAGCCAGCCAGACAGTTTGACTTTAGATTCAAGTTTTTTTATATCTCAGCATCGCGTTCTAGAATAGAATCCGCCAAATGCAATTTAGTGATTTGCATCACACACAGGTATTACAGTGTACAGTGTACACCCATCACATTTCGAGATGCCACGCCAGGAATGTGAAAGATACTTGCGTAAGGGTATAGAGAGATACTCGTCGACTATTTATAAACCGACGAAGAAAGCCACATTTTGTCAGTTGGAGAGGTAAACGAGGGATGGTTAGATGATTTCCAATTAATTGAGTCTTACACACGTCTATGAATTTGATGTGGTGTGCTCCGCTCCTTGCTATTTTTGGAGACAGGCGTAAATAACACGAAATCGTACTATGTCGAGAGTCATCTGCGTTCGTTGTCGTCATCGTCGTCGTTGCTCTGCCCAAATGAAGGCACACCGACCGACCACGGACGGACCAAATAGCTCTCTATAAAATGTGTATCTATCTACTGACAACCATTTTGAATTTGAAAATAAATCAGCAGTCAATAAATGGTCAGAAATATAGAGAACGCCAAGGAACAACGAAACGACCGACACGGCTGAGTTTCTGCGAATGTAGATACATATTATATGTACGCTGCACGCCAAGCTGTCTGTCGTATAAAAGATACCCTGTTGGTTGCAATAGACCATAAATAAAGAAATAAAATAGAATGAGTATGCAAAATATAAATAAAGAACCCCATGACTGGTCAGTCATAGTTTTTGTTTTTGTGCGAATTGTTGTTGGAAATATTTAATATTGGTATAGTGATTGTGGCCAAGTTTGGACCGAAAGCAATAGTAGGAAGAAGGCGGCTCATTTGCATATATGTTACACTCTCTATTTCGTTAGAATTGAACAAACACACATGCATACCGCCCACATGAGCTTATGACGGATAGATTGATGACTTTCGTTAACTATAGTCAATAAAATTGAGGGAAGCGCGTGCAAATGTTGCAAATGTCAAAAGGAAAAAAAAAAAAAAAACTATTGAAATTTGCTTTGCAATGCAGTGTGGATAGCTTACAAAACAGGAAGGACAGTTTTTATCGTGGGAAAGTGATCTGGTTTCTGCAATTGGCAATAGTGGGAGTTAAACTGATTCTGAATTGAAGTCTATGTAAGAGTTTTTAGCTTCATTTAATATTTTAAGACCTAAAGTGTGAAAGCTGATCAATCTATAATTTTATAATAATTTTGTTGAGGGTTATTTTTTGAAGTTTCTTACCCAAATATTTGTTCCATAGGCCATTCAATTACTCGAGTGAGTCTATAGTTACTCAACCTAACCTATCTAAGGTTGAAAACTAGGGCCCCCTCAAAAAACACTAAGCTTCAAAATGGGGCCCATCGCAATTCCTACGGAGTGAGTATTCTCATATGTACGTCACAAAGTATACTTATTGTGGGATAGATATGCCTTTTCGCATTCATATATGTATCTTTTGGTTAATGCATTTCAATTGTCAGTGATAACTGAAAAAAATGCCAAATTCATGCATAAACCATAATCTTGGGGCGGAATCGCTGAGTCCGTAAAGGGCTATTCACATGAGAGCGAGCGAACGAATTACTAAAATGCGAACAAACCATTTTTGATGCATTTATGAACAGAAAATTTCACATTTTACTATTCCAAGAGGAGGATAATTAATTGTTCCATCAAAATATACTAAGAAAACAAGTTTAAAAATAGTCTTAATAACGAAATTTCGAATTCCAAACTTTTTGCCGCGAACGAATACACCCTGGCGCGAATTGTCAGTCTATTCACAATCCACATCATTTAAATCGCGTTCCACAAGGTAGCGAATAAAAAATTCGTTCGAACTTAACCTTATTCCAAGAGGAGGATATCTTGGATTAATAAAATGTGGAATTTTATGTTTATACATGCATAAAAAGTGGTTTATTCGCATTTCATCAATTCGTTCGTTCGCTCCCATGTGAATGGTCCTTAACTAACTATAGGTGCTAACAGTCTTCGATTGTTAAAAATTAGCAATATGCTGCGTATAAAGAAAAGTTACTTATCGACAGTACCCTTGGACCCCTTAAGGGGGGCCAATTCCTAAACATAGAAGAAATAAAAAAATAGTTGACACAACAGGTATGTATAGGAACCTGGACCTTTAAATTTTGGGGCACAAGGGAAAGACCTACAATTTGATACCGTATCTGACGAGTAGAATTAAGAAACTTTGTAAGGACGGCTAAAGTCTCTGATGCTTGTCTGTCGTTTACGAGAGGGGCCAAGTAAAAAAAAAACATAAGGTATTATTATTATTATTTTTTTTTTGGGGGTTGAACCGGAGATCGCTCGCTCAAAAATCAATTACAATTAAATTAGTGTGTTAGATTATTGATTTCAGATTCAACTCAAATAACACCTTCACGACTTTTAAGCAGCCCCGTCTCCTGTAAACCCCCAGCAAACTTCGGGGAGTAGAATGCCCTAAAAAGTTTCTAGTCAAATAGCTCCCATGATCCTAACTAACTAAAGCTTTGCAATTCAATTAGATTAAATGTCGCCCCCGCCGAGCTAAATCATTACAGAAACTATTTCAAATCAGTAGATATTTACCTCATTAGTTGTAGTTAAATCAATTAGTTCCATTTTAAGACAGTTAGGTCATTAAGTTCCAAATGAGATACATTTCACTAAAAATCGTATTGCCTGTGATTCGATTTTTTTTAATTAAATTTTTTTTTTTAAACAAAGTAGTAGGTAATTTTATGCAAATTACAAAAAGCAGCTGATCTCTGCTAAAATGTTTATTTGTTATCCCAAAAAAATAATTATTTAAATTAATATTTATAAAACAATCAAAGCAGCCCCCACAAAAAAAAAAAAAAATAAAAATAAAACGTTGACAGAGCGATAAACAAATTTGTATACAACTCTACCCTATTCAGACAGCATCAACCTAATCTTTGATTATTATCATAGCTATAAATGTCAGAAGCATGATTATCAGTTGTATCTTTATTACTGTTACCTACCGCCTGCATGGATTAACCCGCGAAAACAAATTTAAATCTTTAATTAACGAAAAGTTTGTCAATGCTCAGCACGATGGTTGTCGGTCTTTTGGGAATATACAAAGCAAAATAGCGGTCATTGTTAAACAAGCCTAACTAACTATTAAAAGTATAATTAAGGAGAAAACTTAAATGCTTTGTAATTAATTTGAATGTCACACACAAATAAAACATAAAATAGCTTGTATTGTTTTTATTTTAAGTTGATCGTTTAGCTTGTTCGATTAGCAAATTAATTATTATTTTTTTTTTTAAAGAAAACTGTGAGCTGTCACATTTTCCATTCATATGCTAACAAGAGAAAAAACAGGAAATCTTCTCTCAGTTGCTGGGATAGCAGGAAGCGATCTCTAAATATATTTTTAAAATTCTCAAATTCTCCAACTCATTGAAAGGAATGGAATGTGTTGACGAAGGGCTCTGATTTTTTTTTTTTTTCATTAGTGTTAAGTTTCAATGAGAAGGCATTTTTTTTTTGTTTCTCTACTTACCTCATTGTTTACGCTTGAACCATCATAATCCGATAAATTCAACTATTTTATCGCATTGTCTAAGGGAGAAGATGAGACATGGTTTTAGCAGTGCCACATTAAATATGGTATTTTATATTAGTTCCTCCTGTTGTTTTAAGTTTTTTTTTTTCTTAAAGAAAATCCATTTTGTAACGAAATTTGTTCCAAAACAAATTGCTGAGTCTTGTAGTCGCGTCTTGGTGTCGCGTATCCTTTTTTTTTTTTTGTTTTGTTGGATTTCGCTGATCGTTTGCTGCCGCCACTTGAGATAGTAGGTTATATGATCTGTTTAAGAGTTCTTACAGTTCTTACACACATTTTGTTCGTTGTAGAATTTTTAAGTGCAATTTTATGTAAAGTAAACTGATTTGGCTTTGGTATGGTTAAGTGGAGTGCGATTATGAAAGCAGATGCGTGGGGTTTTTAGGTCAGCTATGAATTTTTCGTTTCTTTTTGTAAATCATAATTTTGTAATGTGATTATCATGGGAGATTATGTGGATGTCAGGAACGAATTGAGGGGATTTCATAGATATTATGATTTGTTTGTGGCATTACGGCGGAAATTGTGAAAGGTAGTGTAAGCTAAAAATAGGCGCATGATAAGAATATTGGAAATTTGTTGGTTTTGTAGTTTTTATATGTTTTGCACGCGGGCTGTATGTTGTACAAATTTAATGTTGTCATAGATAAGTCGTTTTTGCTTGACATTTTGATTTCGATCTATCAATAAACGCGTTCTATCTATTTATTGTGTTTTTTTTTTTTGAACAAAATTCCCTGTCAATTATTAGGTGACAGCCGCTCCCATTAAATGGAGGCCTAGAATAATATCATAGAATATTGGTGACACATAATCAAACACACCTATCAATCATGTGTTTTACATCTGTTGTTTTCGCTCATTGCTCTGTATTCAAAGAAATAGGGTCCTATGATCTCTTCAGTCGAAATACCACTCCAAACTGTGACTCGAAGTCGAAATGTGACGATAAGAGAAACCTTCTGTAGTGTGAAAAGGGTTTCAGTTTAAAAGGGAATAAAATATAGAAAACGTTGCATTCGCAGTATCCCGGGGTCTTAACCAACAGCAATAGAAGGAGCTGAGTGTAGGCAATTTTGAGTCAACTAGGTCATCAGGACGGCCAAACTTGGTGTCAAGACAAAGCTATGTGGTCCTTAATTCGGTGTTTATTCAAATTTGTACAAAGCGTCATGCAATTTAGGTACTGACCGAAAGAATAAGTTCTCGCAGACTCTACAGAACATTGACTGCCAGAATTGACCACTTCAATTGATTATGCCAGGGGTTCCCAATCTTTTCAATACTCCGACTCCCTATAAAGGCTATAATATTTTTGCGACGCCCTTCTACGAAATGGACCAGTACAAAGGACCAGTAGTTGAGTCTGAGTGCTCCTTCAGATAGTAACAACCATCTACGAAAAAAAGCACAGATACCTATGTGAATAGAAGCTGAGGTTATTGAAGATTCACTAAAGGGGTTTTTAATAAGGAAGGGTCGACGTTGAAATGGAATAAAACAAGCTGTTTGCGAGGTACTAACGAAATCGTTTGAAAGACCCATGCGTGGCATTATTGGTATGGATTCGATTCGATGTACAAATGTCCGCCGCAGCTTCTCATGATGTTGTCACGGATTCGAGTGGTCCAATCTGCCGCATAGATCTGGCTAAATTTGAGCGATAGCATTGGTTATGTTTGGTTTAAGGACATCGGTCGATTGCGGTTTATTCGTATTGAGCTGCGATTTCAGGCAACCCCACAAAAAATATTTAGCGGGGTTAAATCGCACGATCTTGGTGGCTAATTCACGTCACCTCTGCTAGAGATAATCATACAGTCAAATCGTTCATACATAACGACCATCGTGGCGTCTGCTGTGACACGTAGCCACGTCTTGCTGGAACCACATGTCAGCTACTTCCATATCGCTCAATTTGGGTCAAAATAAATCGGTGAGAAACGTTCTGTAGCGCTCACCGTTGATGGTAATAGCCTTAGTAACGTCATTTACGGCTTTTTATGGATGCATTGCCATTTCGGGTGGATTAGCGTCATCCCAAATACCGCATGTTAAAATAGCAATTCATCGAAAAATACGCCTCGTTGTTAAAGATGATTTTTCTATAGTCATTATCATTAACTTTGACTCCTGCGGGTCAGTTGGATCTTAAACGGATATATGCCCAAGTCCCGACGTAAAATTTGCCAAGTTAAAGTCTGCAACATGCCGACTTCTTGTGCACGACAAAACACAATGGCCAACATCGACCCGACCCGACATTTTTTTTTCAAATCGAGCTCAAAGCTGATGGAACGGCGGTCTTATGCAGGCGACCTGTGTGCATACCGTTTTGCGACGCCCCATTGCGTCGCGACGCACAGTTAGGGAACTCCTGGATTATGCAATTAAACCTAATGATGAATTTGTTGTGTAGCTCTAAATAGCATAAGTTGTTTCTTTCAAAAGAACACATCAAATGGAAACTCGATAAATTTACCAAACAAAATTTGGTACTTCTCGCTCTAACCCATTCAACAACTTACCAAAAATATAGAAGTTGGTGAATCAAGTTCGTAATACTATAATCTCCTTGCAAAACCAACTCTAACCTTGTCTTAGGCAGGTCCATTTACCTTAAGTCTGGCGTTGATAGACATTCAAACAATTACACTTAAAACACCACAAGCTAACAACGATATAGTGTTAATCTATTATAATATTAAAAGCCGACCCGATTTCGCTTCGGAGTCATTTACCCTACTTAAAGTATACCAATTCTATTTTTATTTTTACCAAATTAAAGCTTACCACTCATAGATGTGTTAAGAAGAATAATTATTTGGAAAAAGTATTTGCAAAATAGGTAAATTAGTGTTTTTAAATTACAACAACAACATTCTTCGCTGCGCATACAAAGAAAATTAATATTTCCCCTTCGCTCAGTCGAAGTTCTGTCTCTGTGTGAAGCAGAAAGTTTATGTATGTAGTTAAGGCACATACTAATTTTTTGCATGTTACGTTTCTTTGTGTTTATGTATCTCAAAGGAGATGGAGATCTCAATGGAATATGCAGATTTAGTTAGTTTAGTGGGGCGAATTATAGTCGTATCCGCATGTCTCGCAATTTTCACGCTCTTACTTCAATTCAAACTCGAATATTTTAAGTATATTATCCATTCCGACAGTTTCTTGAACTAAGTTTCTGAGTTAACTTCAGTGAAGGAAATAGTTGACCATCATATTTCTATATAAGTTTCATTTACACTATATACTTCTATTTTTAAAAATACATATATCGATTTCTAACAATTTGTTTTTTTTTTCTTTCAGGTGAGTTAAACGACAAATATATATCAACCAAAATTTGTGAGTAAAATCTTTTAAAATCCTAATGGATCTACAAGGACTCGTCTTCTCTGTTTCACCGACCGAAAACCTAACCAAATCCAAACTAACTAGCTAGTGCCAGAAATCAAGTGAAATCGAAATTGCAAATCGAGTGAATTCGTTTTCAGTGTTTCTGCATTTCGAGCGATTCGGAAACTCCGAAAATTTTTCGAAATCACAATTTCACTTTGTCTCAATTCCGAAAATTTTGAAATCGAAATCGAACACAGTGAAATGTAAAGAACAAAACTTCATTTCGAGTGAAAGTGAAATGTGGAACCTAGCAGTAATATTACAAACGCGAAAGTAACTCTGTCTGTCTGTTTTTTTTCTACTTCTTTACGATTAAACTTCTGAAGCAATAGTAATGTAATTTGACGAAGATATATGTATGGAATCAGAAGAAGGGAATAAAAACAGACATTGTCTAAATCTACGTCTTACGAGTAGGCTGACCAGGCGTCCTCTTTTAGGAGGACATATCCTCTTTTTATTTTATCTAAAAATATTCGCGATGGGCCCTTATGGTGCCTAGTGCTGTATGAGAAATCTCATACCCCTTTTTAACCTATCTAAAATTATAATGTCCGGTATCTTTTTGGAAAAATGAGCAATTTGTCATTTTTTTGGGATTACCCAGTTTACGGAATCTTTCGACATTACAAAATTTTTTTTCAACACTAATTCAGAAATTTTCTGCATCTTTCTGGTATGAACACGACCTAAAATTTGTAGTTAAAGCTTAGTACGCTGCTCGAGCTAAATTTTAGCTCCCAAACAAAATTCTCTCCAAAATTTAGCTGAATTTAAGTAAATCCATTCATGCGGTACGCTGATATCTGTCACAATTTAGCACACCCATTAATGGTCGGGCACATTTTTTTTTCAAGCTAAATTTTGACAGATCGTAGTGATGGTTTTATTTTGAGTTGCAGACAAGAGAACAAGTATAAGGTTTTTCAATGAATACCTCGATGAGGAATCCTTTGAAAGTGATAAATTTGAGATTAAGGAAAAGCAGACAAAGAAAAAAGAAAGTGCATCGAAAATTTATAAAACTTTTTCACGTCGATGAATTTTTGAAGGAAGTTATTTTCAACGAATAGCTGTTTTCTGTGACACTTATATCCACAGCACACTCTATGTTAAAATTTAGCTTGGATTTTAGCTAATGTTTGGAGAGAAAAATTGGAGAGCAGCTAAAATTTAATTTCGCTCGAGCAGCGTACTATGCTTAAAGGTGGAAATTAATATGATGCATTAAACGTGGAAAAAATGTAGTAATAAGAGTTTATTCAGGGTGTTTAAAATATCTTCAGAGGTTGGGCGAATCTCTGGACGAGTTTGATTATTTTACATGGATGGATTTAAACAAAATTCCCAAAAAATTAAACCAAAATAAATTGTTTGACCAATTTTGTAACCTACAAATATTTGTAAGGCAAGAGCAAAACAATAATAACTTTCTAAATGCACCTATGCACGTAAAATGGGTAGAATACTTAAAAAAAATTGCAATATTGAATTACACAGTGAACTTTTCATACCTACATAGCACTGTTTTGTTTTTTTCAATTCCTACACATAGGTAATGCTAATGTTGGGCGAATATTTTCTTTGCTAACGAGCCAATGGACTGAGGAACAGAATAGACTTGAAATTGTAAAAGCATTTTTTTTTTGTAAAAATATGCCCTGCTCAGAATTTTACGACTGCGTATTATAGTCGTAAAAAAAACACGATATTAAAATTTTTCATTTGACATTTTTGAAGGTGTCCTCTTTTTAGTGGGCATGACTCTGGTCACCCTACTTACGAGTCTAAAATTCAGAAATTTTGAAATTCCTGTTGATTTTTTTTTTTAATTTTTTTTAAACTTAAATTATTTAAAAAAATAAGGGGCTTAACATGTCCACCAGCCTAGATTTTTTAAGTCGTTTCTTTTTTTTTTTTAAACAATTGGAAGGGACCTTTTCCAAGCGGCTAAATTTGGAAGCTTTCTCATTACAATTATAGTTGAGCCAACGACATTGGACGACATAGAAATCCCAAATGATTTAAAGCTTGTATCTACTCGTGTCAGACGTTCGTAATATGTGTCGCAAATGTGATTTTACGGGGTTTAAACTTTGGACTCCTCACTCAGTACATTTATTACATTGTTTTGAATATTTTTAAAGGGTTCTAAGATAAGCCTTGTTTCTTGTTAGCACTTCTGTACATAGCAGTAGCACTTGGACATCATTCTGTTTTTTATATTTTATTTCTTATTTAAAGGTCTGCCAGTAAAACATGCAGATCACGCGATTTTAATAAAGCAAAAACAAACAAGTAAATAACCATTTAGTGGCTATTAAATTCCTTTCGCTAAATGATACCATAAATAAATTTAACAATCACATCCTCTAGAGTCTAGATCTATCAAGGTCTTTTTTTTGTGAATCATCTGCTTGCTTTCATCGCACTAATTTATTTTAATTTTCAATTAGAGCCCCTGAAATATTTACATAAATTCAAATGTACCTATTACCTACTATCACCGGTGGCGATTTTTGGTGGGAGGACATTAGAATATTAGAAAAAAAAAACTGACTAATCCAACTAATCCACTCATTAAAACCTCATCAAAGTGGTCAATTAATATCGCCCCCAAACGGTAGCTAATATTTTATTAAAAATAAACATTCACCTCTAGACCAGTTGCTGTAACTGCCTGCACACCCACACACCAACACACACAGGGTGGTCTATCTATTTTAGCATATTTATTCAATTGATCAATCCCATCAACATGCAATAAAAACCAAACTGAACCAGCACTTAATCCGACTTTAATTGATCAAAATCGATTTGAAAATGATTGCAACCGATAATAATAATAAAACAATTACCAATGCGCATATATCGATATGAAGATTGCAATAAAAAGTGCATTTTACAATTAACGGGGGAATGCGAATTGAAATCTCTGTTCTCTCATCGAAACATCATTTTCCTGAGTAATGTTATGTATATCCATCCATACAAATATACAGTATAGATAGATACACTAGGTAGTTGATTCATTCATTAGCGATCGATTTGAATTTTTAATTGAACTATACGTTTGGCATGTATCTATAGAATCCATTCAGCGACAGTTTCCAGAGCTGCATTCGCAAAAACCCCTTCAACGTTGTAAGTTGTGCTTAATTTACCATACAAGTCGCCAACAACAGATTGTGGTGGAAAATTGATGGTGCGGTGATGCAGGACGACGGGAGGTTAAAATCTTGTTCACCTTCCAATGTTGCGTGTACGGGTATACTGTACGCCAACCGTACTCTAGCACGTAATAGCAAATTATAGAATTTGTTCTCTTCGATCGGAGGGACCACAGAAATTCCTACCAGATGTTAGAGGTTTGGATACAAAACCGCCAAAAATATTTTACTAATTATTTTAAACACCAGCCAGACATAAAGTTTTGTACATAATTGCTGTCGTGTCATGTAAGAACAATTTCAAAGGAGACCATTCGACTACAATAAAGTGATTAAGTTTGCGCTCTTTAGGTCAGCTGACTGACTCTGTTGTGATCTAAGGCGGTGCGTCAGAAGTTGTTCTTATTTTTTTTTGTATCTATCCATTTGTATCTATAAAAAAAAGTTGGCTTGCTCTAGTTTATAATGTTATTTCTCGCATCGGGTAGGCGTATTGTTTTTCTCTCCAACATGTGTGTGTCTTTGATTTTTTTGGCCATAAATATTGTCAGAATTAGTGATTGCTTGTGCTGCTGACCACAAATTGTTTTCCTTTTGGCATTTGTCCATTTCGGTATTTATATATATAGCTTTCAATAAATGCATTTAAAATGTTTTTATTTGTTTTTGACACGAGTGCGCGCATGTTTGATGGTACAGAGTCCATCTAGATAGGTGTGACTAATCTCTGTGGATTGGGCGATGTGAAATAATATACATTTCAATCTGGAGGAGGTGGAATATTTTTATCTAATCTCGGTCGGGGTCTCGGATGCTTAGGTATTTTTAGTACGATGATGAGATGTTTGTGCACTTTTCGTCTAGGCTTAGGAAATTATATATACGACGACTTGTATGCGTAATGTGTTCTAAAGTCTAAAAATACGATAATGGTGTATGTTTGTCATGCAAAGTCATAAAGTAGGAATGCTCACAGGAAATGGTTGCACAAATAAACGTTTTTAGCTGAGAGCTTTCACGAATTCTCGCACTGGGATTGGGATGGGAGGGCGGATGCTTTGGTTGACATAATTGTTGAAAGCATCTTTGATTTATATGTTTTTCTTAATATTTCTATGAGGGCGTATAGTTTATTTTTACTTAAGTGGTTTTCTTTTCTAAATCTGTCAAAGGTATGTTAAATACAAAAGCAAGTCGTAACGTGGAAAAGTATTAAGTGCTTCAAAGTTTGTCTCTTTTTAAAATATTCAAACATTTTTCTGAATTGTCATTAAATTGCCATGTAAATAAAAAATGTTTGTCCTTTGACAATCATTCCTAATGAAAAAAAAGCCAGGGCCGTAATCATGTAACTTTTCAGACGATTACCATCGAAACGATAGACTTTCAGAGCTACTAATTGTTTAGAGTTAGGTACTTTCAACTGAAGCTTTTCCCGGGAAAACAAGCCCTTATGTTAATGATGGATAATGAATTAGTCACTGCAAACTACTCACTCGAGTGGGGAGGGTTTGTTTTCGGAACTACTCATGCATCCTTAGGAACCTAAATTCTATTTAAATGTAGGTATTCTAGTGACCGTCTGAAACTGGCGCATTCGTTAGTCTGCTGTACTAGAAAGAAAGAAAGAAATCAAAGGTTCGATCCCCCGAAAACACTAATTACTTTTTTCCACTGCGCCACCTCTCGCGAATGTACAGGGTTTTTCAATAGTGACGCTACAAAAGTAGAGCGACAGGGACAGCAAACGACGCCGAATTTCTTGCCGCTCTTTTGACATTTCTCTTCAGTAAGGTTTGCCATTTCATGATGGAATGATATACGAGCCAACAACGAGTCGAAATTATTAAAATTTACTACCGAAATTCCGAGTCAGTGGCATCAACGTTAAGAGCGCTACGTCCAATTTATGGTCGTCATAATCGTCCTAGCAGATCAACAATTGAGCGTCTAGTGGAAAAAATTGAATCCACAGGCACAGTCGTGCGATTTGACGCCGTTAGACTATTTTCTGTGGGCTACGTCAAGTCTATGGTCTATGCCAACAAGCCAGCAACGATTGATGAACTTCGTACGAATATCGAACGTGAAATTGCAGCAGTATCGGACGATTTATGCTCAAAAATTGGGTTCAGCGTCTGGACTTCTGCAAGTGTGCCCGTTGCCCGTGGTGGCCATGCAAAATAAATCGAGTTCCATACATAATGGCATCGAACTTTCACAGGAATAAAGAATTTCATTGATATCCAAAACCGTTTTTGTTTTATCTAAAAAAAAAACTTTTGTAGCGCTCTTATTGAAAAACCCGTTATGAGAAATACCCGAGAGCATAATGCGTCCTGAGATAGCTTCTCAATTCACCTAGACATAGGGTTCTAGGTTGCGTTAGGTTAGATTACATTAGGTTGCAGAGGTCTCAGATGGGTTCTGTACGGACTATTTATCTATCTGCCGTAAATCGTGTGCATTTTTGAAGCCATTCGTTTTTCCAAAAACCATTAGCGTGATAGGGAGGAGACTTGTTATATATATTTACAATATCTCACAACGACTTCCATACTTAGGCGATGACATGTCTTTAGTATATTTTAGAGAAACCATCAATCGTCAATCACTTCGCGCCAATTAAGCGAAGGGCAGCAAACATTGAATAGAACAGAGAGGATGACACAACCATAGGTAATCACTTTTTTTTGTCACAGGTCTTTACTTTATTTCTTCTCATTTGTACTCGTTTACTGTGTATTTCAAAATACAATATTTTTGATCTATAGCCGTTCTCATAAAAATAATACTCGCATATAGAGACCATCAACCTTTTCACAGATAAGCCACGAAAATCCCCAAGATATGTTCGCCATCAGTGGCAGTTATTGATCCAGAATTTTTAATTTAAGTTAATGAAAAAGACATTAAAACAAATAGTAATCGTCTGAAAAATATAAAAATCGTCTGAAAATATTTATTTTAAAGAATTAAAGACCGCAACGATTCTCAAAATGCATCTATGTGGACTTTTTCTTTCCTTCTACTCCATTCCTGGTGGAAGGAACACCTTTTTCAAATGATTACTATTTGTTTTCAGATGGTTTAAAAATATGCTTCAGACTTTTCCAATATCTGTTTTTTTTTTGATGATTTCTGTTTATTTTTAGACGATTTCTATTAAATTTCGGACGTTTTTTCGATTTATGCTGACGTTTCCAATTTTTTTTCCGACAAATACTATTTATTTGTAGACGAAAAAATTGTAGCCATTTGCCTAAGGCCCTTATTTTAGCTATTCGCACGCACAAAATCTTTTCACTTGCAAGAGAAAATATCGACCAGACATTTGTAATCGAGTACGACAAGCGACTGTCAAATCGAAAAATATCAATCGACAAACACAGTTGTCGATCGACATTCACAATAGAAGCCTAAATCTCAGCTTCGTATTGGTAATTATTAAGTTTTAATATGTACTACTGCCAGAGATCTCCTAATCAGCAAAGTTATTCCCATTCAAAATAGTTAAACCGATGAATTAAGGAAACATTCTTAAGGACCATTCACATGGGAGCGAACGAACGAATTGATGAAATTCGAACAAACCACTTTTTATGCATTTATAAACAGAAAATTGCACATTTTACTACTCCAAGATGAGGATAATTAATTATTCCATCAAAATTTATTAAGAAAACTAGTTTATTAACAGTTTAAATAATGAAATTTCGAAATCCAAATTTTTTGCCGCGAACGAAAATACCCTGGCGCGAATTGTCAGTCTATTCACAATCCGCATCATTTAAATCGCGTTCCACAAAGTAGCGAATAAAAAATTCGTTCGAACTTAACCTTATTCAAAGAGGAGGATATCTTGGAATAATAAAATGTGGAGTTTTCTGTTTATAAATGCATAAAAAGTGGTTTATTCGCATTTCATCGATTCGTTCGTTCGCTCCCATGTGAATGGTCCTTTACTATTCTCACTTTTCGTTGTCACTAATCGAATCTAAACTGAGCTAACGTTGCTTACTAAAATTTTGCACCCGTTTCTCGATAGAAAAAAAAACTCTTTCCATTCATTTCAACACAATATTTCTTATTCAAAACTATATCTCATCATGTAACACCCAATCCCGTCCATTTGCCGCCATCGAATGAGTGACACACACACAGAGTCAGATTCATTTCGAATTCCAATCAGGAAACGGATGTACACAGAAAAATCGTGATTTGTAGAAAAACTCAATAAATTTTAATAGACATTTTGAAAATTATTTTACAAAAAAAAAAAGAAAAAAAATCAAAAATAAAAAACATCCTTCAACACGAGTGCATAAAAAAGTCCGAATGAAAATTTAATTACCCGATAAGATATAAATATATTTTTATTCTCTTCTTTTTATTTTTTGTGGAATCAAAAAATAAATAACAAACAAATTAGGAAGTCGGTCAGGCACATTTCGAGATAAAGATATAAAGTATCTCTGCCACTGAATCAACAGATAACCGCGCACCAAAACAAAAATAGATAAGAACCTATAATTTGACACTTGATTAATCTGTCAAATCTCATCTCGTCGTCCGTCTGTCAACTGGTTATGATAGGTGTATTGTATCTCTGAATGCCTGAGGGGATTTGTGTATTTGCTCAAAATGCACGTCCTCCTCCGGGTGCTATATAAATGTCTATTGTTGACACAAACACAAGGTGAGAGAAGACAGACATGAAGTGTATTTAACTGATAATTCGACATTCTTCCCTCGTTTGCGAGTAGATTTTGTTTTTATTTTATATCTTCGATGCATTATTACTATTTCTTTTCGTTTCTGATCAAATATTTGAAAAGTAAACCAACGGTACCCATATAGAGTTGAGCTATTTTTGGGGTAAAAGCCCACCTAGTATCAAATTCATAGAATGCAGACAACATCACGTATTGAACGGCCAGACACCCAGAGTTGTACGCCACCCCGTACGTACCCCGGATCACAGAGCTGTTTAGATCTGTCGATATCCCTCTGTGGTTCCAGTGCATGTGTGTGTGTGTGCATATATGCCTCGTCGTAATTCCAAAATGATAATTATTGATAAAAACGTGATCTATTTGTTTAAGCGTGTTTTCTCGATATAAACAGATGTGCGATCGGCCCCGTCTTACTCTTACGATACGTGTGTCCGATTTTCTCAATCATTTCTATTTTTAGAAAATGGAAATCTTTGTTTCTTTTTGAGAAAAACATTAAATTCAAGCAAAAGGAATGAGGAAAACCCTGTAAAGGTGTTTGGTGGTGTACGTAAGTTTGTCATCTCAGCATGATTTAGCACAACATGCGGCTGAGGACGTCAAGCTGTGCATGCCAGTGGGATGCTGTGTGGTGCAGTGCATTTTTTTTTGTACTGTAATGTAAAGGGAATAGCAGCGATACGTTCACTTTACAGTGATATATAAAAAAAAATTAGGTTGTAGTCTAAACAGATTTGGGAAATAATTTGTTAAATTTTGTGCCTTAGGGCGATCAGTTGGTAATAAAGATGTATACAACTTTTGAAAGTGCATACGCATTAAACACCTGCTAAGTTGTATGGTATCTTATTAGTATTTGTAGGAAATATTTAGTGTCGCCCTCCTTATGGGCGATGATTACTGTGGTGTTGTACCTACCATCTGTCAAATGCAACTTTCTAACTTTATACGTTCTACAAGATCTGCTAAAAAGTACAAGTTTTCATTGGTATCTATAGTAATTTGACAGGCAAATTGCGCTTTATTATAAAAATCACATAAGAAGGACTTAAGGCTTTACAACGAAATTTCTTTAAAAACGAAATTGTATAACCAAAGTGGGGCATTTCTTGTTTTAGCAATGGAACACAACGTCGTTTAGGTGGCTGCCTCGCCTCGCTTCGCAGTAGCGCATTCTGTCATTCTAATTTTCCAAGACCTTGTTGATGGTTTCGGGCTGTAGCTCACGGATTGTTTGGATGATATTGGCCTTAAGTGCTTGAAGCGTTTCCGGATTTTTAAGTCCCTTCACGGTTCCCGACAAAAAAAAGTGCGAAGAGGTCAAATCGCAGCTCCGAGGCGGTCAATTGATATCGCTAAGACGGCTGAAAATACGATTTGGGAATTTGGTGCGAAAAAGATCGATTGTGGCATGGTGCGCCATCCTGCGTGAATCAGAGGTCGTCCAAATCGATGTCTTCAGTTTCAGTAAAAAGAAGCATACCAGTCTCACGAACTTTTTGCACAAACTTGCTTACAGCAGGCGCGGTGGGTGCTTCATTTCGGCCAAAACTTCCTTTTCAAAAAACGCACTGTTTCGGCTACACAGCGCTCACTTTGGAAATAAGTGAACACTTGTAGTTGCCCCTCTTTAGGGGGTCAATATTTTATTCATATGCAATATGCATTATCTAATAATTTTAGCTGTTGAAAAGATTTTCCAAATTACAAGTGCAGTGTCGATAATAATATTGTATTTGTAATATCGTGCAGAGAAGAAATTACTGCTTGCCCCTTTTAAGAGGGGTCAGAGGGACCAACTAAGGGTATTTGCGGTAGGGAATTATAGTCGTATTCGAATTATGTAATTAAGAAAAAAAAAAACAAAAACAGCAACTATAAGTAAACAACATATTTTGTTTAAGCTATTAAGAACCATTTTTCGAAAGTGAGAAATAATAATGACGCGCCTGAGAATTTTTTGTTTTAAAACTTGAGATGAATTTTAGCAATTTTTGTAGAAAGAAAAACAAGAACTAAGTTTAACAAACTCCTTGGTTGGACCTATAGTTATTTCTAACAATTTTTCTATGAAAGACTTGAACTTTAAAATGACCATGAACCTCAAGGGATTTTAAAATAATTTCCAACTCGAAATGGCTCTTAACCTAATGCCATTATTGTTTAAGGAGGACATCTATATATTTTTATCAATTTAAAAATACAAGTTCAGCGATAAGCTATATCAAATTAAATTACCCAACTTATTTTTCAAAGGAACTTTCATAAAAAAAACCCAATCTTGTCATACTAAAGTCAATTGGAAACCCAAAAACACTATACATACAGCATCTTTACTACCAAGTGGGTGGACAGAGATTTACAGATTTGAATAGAATTTTTAGTTGTAACAAAGAAAAAATAATCTTTAATTAAAATCAATGGACATTCCTCCATTGTGTGCGCACACACACACACTCAACGACAAAAGGCTTCCTTCATAAATATTTAAATTTGATCGTCTTTTCTTTAAAAAACTATGCCCACCAGCATCATCGCACCATCACACCATCACCACACAATACAACAGCAGAAAGGTCTAATAATCATGCTAATATCCGGTTCTTTGTATATAATATTCATTTGTTATGATTACTAATTTATGGTGGTTTTTCCCGTCCGCCAACTTAGTTTGAATAATAAGCAAAAAAAAAAAAACAATGACAATTTCATTCCCATTCAGGTGTTAAATTCATTCACAGAACTGAAGGGAAATTAATTCAGAAAAAGGCCAAATCGATTCATAAACAGTCATCTCAGAAAGTAACTGCCCATTTAGTGGGCGTTACTAAAAATCGCTAAAGTGTAGTAAACCAGTTACGAAAAAGCCATCTGTCGAACAGTGACTTTTTTGTATTCAAATTTGACTACTCTTATGGGTATAATTAAAATATAGGAGATATCTTGTGTCAAACCACTTTGTCAGTGGTGTTTTTATCTGGCCTGACAGTAACGCCCCCTTGATTATTATTATTATACGAACGGAACTTCATTTAATTGGTCTTCATATCGGTTCAAACCACATGGATTTATCATTTTCTTTGAAAGATGATACAATCTGTCATTGGGAAAATATTTAAATGCCATCAGCAGCATGACAGACTCTCTCTCTTTTCGCAAAAAAGAACCTGAACGAGGATACAAGATGAATGTCAAGAAAACTATGAAAACGATCAAGACACATGAGATCTGATTGCATCAAACTTAAATCAGTGTTACAACTGTCAAAAAAAAAAAAAAAACAACACAAAATGAAAACGTAACGAAACTAACAGAGTGTGTGGGTATTTTGCAAACTGTCATTCAAACTGTCACTACAGCTGTCATTACTTCATTCTATAGTGTGTGTATGTTTTTCTTTTTTATAGGAAAACTAATATCAGTTACCTGGGAGTTTTTTTTTTTCTCTTACAAAAACATGGAAACTCGGAGACATATAAAACTTGTTAGACGTGTGGGATATCTACAAGTTATTGCTAGACAAGCACAACCAAAATTTTGTTTATTACTTTTTTTTTTCGTGTTAATCTTGTTATATTGATTGATATGATTTCAAATAAAAATAGAAATGTTGTCGCAAATAATGTGAGTCTTGATTGACTTTTAATTCTTGGAATTCTCTTTGGAGACTGATGACAATTGGTGCGTTATCAATTGTTTGGCAGTAATGACAATAGTGTAAGGTTAGGTTTTGCAATTTAGAACATTATGTGAAGTTTACACAACAGAACGCATGTGCTTCAATTTGTGTAAGAACTTTTGTCCAACGAAAGTATGTATAACTATTTTTAATGGAATTGAAGTGAAATAGAACTGTTGATCATTTGTTAAATTCACTTGTTCATTTGGGTGAGTTTGACAGTAATGTTGGAGGTATTTTCTGATTATTGAGGTACGGTGACAGAGAGCCATTTGCTACATCCCTTGATCCCTTTGTTCTGATCTAGTAGATTTTGTTCTTTGGGATGTTGTTGGTCTTCTGCTACCCATGTTCGCTTCTTGAGTGGAGTATTACGTGTTAAAATGCGAGTCCACACCACAAACTGATTCTCATAACTAAAATAAGTGAAAGAAAAAGTTCAGCGGAAATTAAGCGATAAGTAACGTTGACTTTTCGATTACAAATTCGAGACATTTTCCGGCAATAAATTATTTTCCCGTTTGGACAAATATTAAGTATTTTGAAAGCCTTTCGAAAAATATCATCGTCTAAAGTTTTTTTTTGTCACTGCGCTACCTCTTGCGAACATCTGACAAACATCAGAGGGTAAATCTTCTCAGCAATCGCTCGGACTCGGCATAGGTATAGTTTTAGGCGCCTTCCATTCGTCCCAAGAATAAAAGAAACTCACAAAAAACGAATGGGCGTAAGAATTTAGCGGCATTTTCTAAGTTGTCCAAGAACTGAACAACTAGAGAAAAAACTCATGAAAATCGGCCAAGCGGTTATCGATACGTCATCGAGTTTCACCCCATATAAGATGTTTTTTGTATAGGAGGTATAAGGTTTTAATGTTTTTATGTATGGGAGGTGCCACGCCCCTTTGTTCAATATTGACCAATTTTTACAGGAGCACTCCAGGGCCAATATTTAAGATGAATCAATCGATTCCGTGGTTTTCGAGATATACGATTTTGAATGTTTTATTTGTATGGCTGGTGCCACGCCCCTTTGTCCGATTTTGAATTTTTTTTGCCTGTCGATTGATCACCGTAATTACCGACATTTAAACAAAAAAATCAACTAAATTAATTGAAAATTACGGGCGACAGAGGGAAACGTACACTTGTTGCCACTTTGTTTTATATATATGTAGAAGAGTGAAATAGAAGTGAAATATTTTTGTGGATCCATATCATACATGCAAGTATGTACTAGAACTACATTGCAAAGTGTGCAGCAGGGTAAAACAGAACTTTAAATTAGAAAAAAAAAATTCTAGTGAAAAACTCTGTCTTCTATTTAAATCCAAATCTCGCGTACATTTTTCTGACACCCTTTACAATTTTTTTACATGTAGTTGCATTGTGTATGGGGGGACCTTAAGAATGTTCCGCAAAACAGTCATCCTAAATTTAATGCGCCTAACTTAATTTATGAAAATTTCTGACAAGTTTTTAACGAAAAAGTACAGTTTTAATACTTGACATTAGGTGCAGAATGATATATTATCCTACAAAATGTTGATAACATTTTTAGGCCGTATTTTTGTTTCGTTACATTATTCAGTGTTTGGGGTACGACACGTTGGTAACAACATCTAGTAAAGCATACATCAAATGCATTTTTCTGCCTCAATATGCACCGAAATGTAGTGGAAAAAATTTCCAAAAAGCTACCCATTCTGGCCATTTTATAACTTATATCATAATCATACTTCCATAAAATTTGGGATTTATGTAATTCATATGAACTAACTTCAACGATTTTCAGGAACTAAGATCCAACTAATGAACTAAATCGCAATATGAGAATTGTGTATAAGCAAAGTTTTGCATGGCTTTAAAAATTGTTCGCCTAATATCCAAACTCGCACCTACTCCTAATCCAATATTGACCCCAAGCAGGGGGGTTACAGGGGGGCAACATGTCCCCACACATATTTTACAGTTCATGCATTGTAAACTTACTTTGAATTAGTTTATAATGAAATAAGTCCCGAGTAAACTACAGTCAAACTTCTATAACTCGAATTTTTCTATTACTCGAAGTTTTTTTGACAACTCTGCGTTTTCAACTCTTCAACTTTTGGCCTCCATAACTCGAAGTTTCTATAACTCGAATTTATTTTCTTTCATTTTGAGAGTTCGACTTATGGAAGTTCCACTGTATCCAAACTTATGAACTAAATCCCACTGCGACTGAGACTTAGTTCATTTTGGCTAGTGGGAGTTAGTTCCATATGGAATTTAGTTCGTGGGCCCGACTTATCTATGGAATTTGATGAAACTTCAGGCCAGCTCATTTATAAGACAAGACATATTCACCCCTATTCCCGTTGCCGTTTGTCGTATACGACTCATCTTTCGTGTCGTTGTAAAACGATGTTCAGATTTTTTTTTTAACTTTTGTTAACAATTTTATTTCTTTTTCTATGTGTTCACCATCTTTTCAATTCATTTGTCTCAAAAAAGTTAAAAACACCGACTAATAATCGAAGGGAAGTACGAGTCGTTTACGACAAACGCCAACGGGAATATGATTGTCAGATGTGTTTTATAATTTTTAAATGTCGCTGTAGCTTGTAAGTTTTTATATTGAGAAATGCTAAAGTTATGCAATTGAACGATGACCCTTCGCAGGATATTCAATAATATGGAGTAAGTTTGACACGTTTATTTTTTTTTACTCATTTTAATGGTATGTATACTCGATTTGAAAGCATCATCACTTGAAAGACAACAATTTTCAAAATTTTGATGTCTTTCGCCCATGGCCAGCTATCTCTTCTACAGATATGTCCTTTAGTCATCTATTGCGCACTCATTCATAAAAACGAAATCCATCCACCCCACCATTGCACTTCCGTTATCAGATATCTGAAAATAAAAAATCAAAATCCCCCACCTTCACTCTATGTCAATATAACAGTTTCCATCTGCCGGAGCGTTTTGATACTTATAACACCTCAATGCCTAAATATGCAGTATGCACTGTAATATCCCTCTGCCCACACATACACCCATTTCAACGATTTTCATCATATCGCCCACTCGCAGCATTGTGAATGAAAACAAAGTTTGTGCCACGCAAAAGCCATACGCAATCAACACCACCAACTGCTATTTTTTTTTTCTTCTCTCTTTCGGATGATATCTAAAGTATCTTCGAACGGGAACACGGCACGAGGCCACTGCTATACGTCATAGATGACTATATGGAGAGGCGAAGATGGTGAGGAAATCCAAATAAAAACAGAGCTCTACCCCCGCAAAATGGCTGGTTTTGTTTACTCCACACATCCGATTCAGGTAGACAATTTGACTAGGTTCGTTGTGCGAATATACATACGGACTATGGAGTTTCCAATCTGACAGATACTTTGTATTATCGTGTGTAGGCTGATATTGAGTAGATTTGTGGAACAGCTGCTCGGTTTGCGGGGGTTGGGTGATGGTGCCCATTAAAAACTGAATATAAAATTCATTATAGTCTATTTTGTTGTTTAATCATTTTGCAAATTAAAAGCTCGTGCTGCTTGTGGTTCTTTTGTTTTTAAAAATAATTATGAACTAACAGGCCACAGTACAGACGTAAGTAAATTAAAAAAAAGAAAAAGTATCGAATGAACATAGAACGCGCTCGAAATTGTGCACACCATTTGACGTCTTCTAATTTGCATTTGCTAAGTGTTTTGACAGGCGTATGCTAATTTGCGTATTTCACTGTTTTAGGTTTTTTTTTTTTTTGTTATATTTTATTTTTTGGTTTGTGTTTCTATTTGTATAGTCAGTTAGAGAGGCATCAAGCCACAGCCCACACTGCGTGCGCAAAAGTGTGGTGGCGGCCGATGTTGAGGAGGTGTATCTCTGAACAAATCGTGCAATCATGGGGTTGGGTTGGTTTCGATTCGTGATTGTTTATGATTATGATGGGGCACAATGTTAATGGTCTTGCAGGTGTTTTGTTTCTGTACAGTCAGTGTGGGCTTAAGACTCATTTGAGAATAAATCAAATTTCTTCTCTGGTAAAACAAATATGTCAATCCATAGAGGTACAATTATTACTTCGTGATCTGTCTGTCAATCACATTTATACTGTGCAAATTCAGCTTACTTAAACAAACGTATGGAGCTGACAAATGACTATCGCCAAGGTTGACTGTCAACCTGCAGCACTTATGAGCACGATTCGTTGATTGATGAGTTGATTTGCAGTAATGGACAGGTCACAATTAAAGAAAATGTGAAAATCTTGGGATTATCATTACCATCTTATGGTCAGGTGTCAATTTTGTAGACAAGGTCAATCTAGGCAATTAATTGCACAGTACATTACCCATATGAGCAACTGCATGGGCAATAAGTCAACTAGGAAAATCATACGTCTATGGCAGTCACTACTAGGCGTGGTAATACTTGGTGCAGATGTTTTGAAAACATTTGCATAAATGAAACGAGTCCAAGGGTCATCTGAAAATCCAGAAGAGAACCTATAGTGTGGAGGTAACAATGTACGGTCCGGTCATATAAAGACTAAGTAGCATGCTTGCTACTTGCTTACATAACAAATAACTAAAAACCCTATCCAAATTGCATGAAGCACTTCTATCATTTATCCGCGGTTTCGCGCCCGTTACGGACGCTTTGGACGCGCTTGATAGGATACAACAAATTGTCCCCATAGAAACTGAATCTTCCTCTCCCTCTCCCGTCGGAGTTCGAATTTTCCCAAATCTTTTCTAAGTGCTCACTTGGCCATAAAAATAAATTTTGTTTGAAAATATCACCTTCCTAGCTCTTACCGTTTGCGCTCTGCGTTGATCACCAATCACCAATCAGTTTTATATACGAGAAGACTTAATACATTAGCTCTGGCCTCTGACAAATATATAGGAGACACTGCTAATGAACTCCTTAACAAAATGAAATGTAATAAAAATCCTTGCTGGAATAAGAGACTCACAAATTAGGAGTTCCATTTATCCAATAGACGCTTCAATAAACAAAGTCACCCGCTACATAGTAAAAATATCTGTAGATACTTGCCACATGGATCACGTTTTCCTCTACTACATTGATCCTCCGGGTTGCGAATGGAAGACTCAGCATTGTACCAACTTAAGCGAACAATGTACGTTTCTTTATAGATCGCTGTACAAATTGTAGTTGAATCGTCTGCTTCTTCAAACCCCGTCAAACCAAACGCGCCTGCAAATCTTCTGAAGAATTTGTTCTTTCAAAACGACCAAAGATTCCACTCTTGAAAGAAACTATTCCTCAGATAGAGCAAGGCTAGGAATTACTAAGGGTTATACAGAGTTCCTTAAGCTGCTAGAGGTCTTTACTTACGTACATTTTGTACTTGAAAAGCGGAACAGGTTCATCGATGAAATTGGAAATAGTTTGACTTCGGGAGCGCAAAATCTGTTAGTATTTTTAGTTTAATACATCTCACACGAAGGGCGAACATATAATGCTTCGAGAGCTCCCAGGGCTGCTTGCAAAATGTTACTTCTTCGCCTTAATTGTTGTAAATTGCGTGGAAGTTTAAAGGAAGTGAGTTACAAAATTGTCTTATTGGCTCTCGTCATAATGAGACACTTCTTCAGCGTTTGATCGTGTGGCTAGACAAATAGCCTGTCAAGCCTTAATGTAGTTACCGGACTAAACTAAATACAAAAAACTATTAAGTTTCAGGAAAGTGAAGTTCGGCGTAAAACGAGATTATGGCCAAATTCCTTCCGTAATTTAAAAAAAAAAAAAATTCTGCATTATGCTGTCAATGTTGCAGAATTTGGTGGCTTTACAGGAAAAACTTTCTCCGTGGGTGGAAGCTCTATAATTTGGGAACAGAAACAGCACTAAATTCGGCGACGATCTGGTTAAGCAAATGAATAGAGTCTGGTTCAGATATGTTTTCCATTTTGAGATAAAAATTGCATCTGCAAGCAAATCCATTGTAAGTCCCGGATTGATGAATGTCTACAATGGCGGTCCTATCACACAATTATGCACAAAAACAGCGGCTGGATATGGTAAAGGTGTTCAACGTGTGATATTGGTTAGATTAATTACAAATGTTGTCAGAAATTGGATTTTTCAACTCAAATACAATGTATATGCACAAAAAATTGCATGGCTCACTAGTTTTTTTTTTAACAAAACTCAACGTTCCACTGATTAACTTCATTCCACATACCGGATCTTGTTGTTGTCCTTTTGTTGCTATATGAAAATCCGGCCGTCTTTTGTTCCAATCAATCAAACTCAAATCAAAACAAATAAAATTCATATATGTAATTATAAACAAAGAAAACAACAAACCGCAACTTAATGATTTATAACTACAATCACTTCCCCTTCATACTTTCGTTGCATGCCATGTCAGGCAAGACAAGTTTTTTTTTTTCTCTGCTGCAACTGCACAGATACGTTCCACAGATAGCACTGGTAGTTGTTGTTGTGCAGAACAGCTTTTGCGTTAGCCTCTCCCCGGGCAAGGTCGTTTCGTGGAATTCGTTCGTGTGTGAAATTGCTTTTCTTTAACAATTTGTTTTTCTTTTTTTTTTTTATATCGCTTGTTAAGACTGCATTTTAAATTGTAATTCATTTTTAAAATACCACAGTTGCTATGATTCCCGTGGTTTTAATTATTTTATGATTTTCTTCACTCAAGTCCCAACAATCGCTCAAAGTGCTTAACTTCGCTCAATCAGACATTCGCTTTGCTTGTCCAAAGATAATGAATTCGCAAATCTCATTAAAGCAAAATTTATGATATGCGAGCTTCGCAAAAAAAAAAAAGCAATTATCAAATCCCCACTGTTATTTTTAATTGCCAACATTTAACTTTTGTCATTATGTTAGATAAATTTCCAAACCAAACTCGGTTGGGAGATAGCAGCTGCTAGTGGTCGTGGATAACCACCAATAAAGGGGGCGTTTTAGTTCAAAGCAAAAATTCTATTAATGACCACATGCATATTTTAGGGTGCAAGTTTGCACGAAAAGATAAAATATTAGACTATTAGGTGTACAGCTATTTCCATCGTCTTGTAACACTGTGTCCGCCTACAAATAAGAGTAGTATTTGTTATTTAATTAATAACAACAAAAAGGAAAAGACAAAGGCAAGCTAGAGCGACTCTTGAGCAGCTTATCTATGACTTTGTGATGGCTATAGCATTTTACTATGTAATAATGTTATATGTGTACGTGCAGTGGCGCAGCACTGCACTTTCAAGATAATATTAATAATAATAACAACAAAAATATAATAATAGTACTGTGCACTGCACAACAGGGGCGAGCGAATAAGTATAATTAACCACGTGTAATGTTGGGAGATAGTGGAAATTTGTATGATTTTCCCCTTGAGCTGTAATAGCATGCAACACCCATTATATTGTTAATGACAGCGATAAGTGACAGCACAGTGTGTAAACTGCAAAGCAAAAATATTCTGTTACTGCTGAAGGACGTTGAATTAGTTTCTGCATAAAAGGGGTTTTTACAGCTTAACCAAGACATGTTGCGGTAGTAAACTGTAATGAAATGTGATGGTTTTTTGTATGTTACAAATTTTATTTGATAACCAACCGTCTTGGATTTGGGAGTAAACTAGGTCCCTGTCCCTGGCCAGAATTTGCTAGCTCCAATCATTTCCAACACTCCCTTAAGGAGGCTCTCAAATTGAGGCAACAAGCAATAAGCAACTATCAACTGCAAATAAACAATCAGCAACATTTTTCGTTCGAGCGATATTTAGTTGCTTTGATATGAGACCTCTAATTTAATTCAAAGTAAAATAATTGTGAGCGATTGATAATATTGCATGTTTCCTATTGCCAGATGCTTATTGAATGTTGCCTTAATGTGAGAGCCGACTAAATCTTTTAGTTGATAAAGTATTTTAACGCCCTCAACGGATCCACTTTACCTAAATCAATTTAATCGCTTTAGAAGATTTGAATCTTTTTCGAAAAATTTCATTAAAATTGTTGTCAGTTATACTTAGTGTCGGACACATGTACAATGAAAACAATTCCCAGAAAACCAGGCGATTCCCTATTTCGTTCGTTTCGAGCGAAAGAAGATTTTGTTCGCAGGTGAATTCATCCGAGAATCCCAGGCGATTCATGTGTAGTGTAATATAAAATGGTTGATGTCGCGGCTAATGTTTATGTAAGAATTGGCGGCGATTCACCAAATCAAACCGAAATGTGAATTGAGAAAAATGATATATAAATTTGCGGACATGATTCTGGTGGTAAAGAATACGCGTCACAGTTTTATATTTTTCTGTCTACAGTTTTTAAAATGTAGGAGAACTCATTCGCCAAGTGGTATGCTGGGGGGTTATTCCCAAATTCGCGGCGGATCGTATTTAACGCGATATTTCGATTTCGACTGTCTTCGCTTTTGCATATTCTCAAATCCGAACTGTGCTTTCCAGTTTTTTCCAATAAGACTTCCAATTTTCCATTTATTTTCCCAAAAGTTTGACAGCTTTTTCCCGTCACATGAATTTAGTTTATTTTTTATCCGCAATAAATCCGCCAGCAATCCGTCACCTAAATAGCTATCGCTTTTGATTGGATCAAATCGCTTTCGGAAATAAAGGGTTTTCCAATGAGAGGTATTATTGTGAATGGCCCGCTATTTCGGTAGCTGTCACTTTTGAAGCTTTTATTCTTTGACATTTGACAAGTAGAAACTACGCCATTACTAAAAATGGAACGATGCACGCTTCAAGAATGCATTGAAATTATTAAAATTCACTACAAAAATGGTGAAAATCGGAAAACTAAAGCATTTTTTGGTCGTCGTGAAGCACCTTGTCGGACGACCGCAATACAGAAATTGGTATAAAAATTCAAGCTGTTGGGACAAGTTAGTGATGTGAAGAATAAAACCCGTGCAAGAAAGATAAAATTCGTGAGGCTATCGAGGACATAGGGCAGCCACTTTGCGATTTGGTTATGGAAAATTTCATGAAAAGGATATGGTCCTGTAACCGTGCTCGTGGTGTCCATTTGGCTGATGTTGTTTTTCATTATTAACGGCATACCTTCCTCTTTATTATGAAATAAACATTATGATTTGAAAATAGTTTGATCACATTCGATCATTAATCTCAAAAAATGACATTTTTCTTTGAATACCAAAATAATACCTCTTATTGGAAAACCCTTTACAAAAATACAAATCCGCCATGAAAAGCGATCCGCCGCGCATTTGTGAATAAGCCCCCTGGGCTGTACCTACAATTGCTCCGATGGGTGCATTACCTACTAAGTTGTGTCAGCTGTCAAAGTTGAAAAGCTGCCTAAATTTGGGGTTGATTTTTTTTACAATCCATACACAAGCAAAATTTGAGGGCGGTCTAAACAAATAAAAGTGCGACACTCTGTCAGACTATGGGATTTGAACTAAATGTGTTTGGGTTTGGTTATGGAAGGGTCCTAAAATGTGTATGCCGGGTCCGAACGGCTGTATTGAACATTTTTTGGAGAGTTCTTTCGGATGTTGGCGAAGTGGAATATGACATGTTTTGTTCAAAACACGAACCCTTTAAATAGAGTTTCAAAACTAATTCATGTCGCTAGTCATCATAATTGAACGTGAACCTTTTGGTATGAAATCATTTCTTAAAAAAAACCCCCGACTCCACAGGTCACCGCTGAAAGATGTTCAGAAATTCACTGCTAAAATTGTAGATACCATTCGAAAAAGGAAAACAGAGCAATTCGAAAATCTATGCTTTCACCATTGAACTAAACCCTGCCACGACCACCATGACATCAAATGACATCTAATAAATGAGACCACCAATCAATATTAAACTCGCTTCTATCAAAAACAATTAGGATCATTGTGTCTAGTCAACAAAGGCCGTATTTCTGCGAAACCCCCTCTATTCAGTTCGACTGTACAGTGTACGTACCAAAATCATATGATTTGCTTTAAATATGTTTTAGTATCTGATTGATAAGAGGGCTTAAATCGTCAAACAGTAGCAGCAACTTGTCAACCGTTTGTCGCCGTGCAGTGCTGGTGGCAGTGGTTCTGGTTGTTGCGGCGGCGGTGTCTCTCTCATGGCGGTCCGCCTTTGTCTGTACGATGTAATTAAATATTTTCTTTGCTGTGAAATATGAGACAAGAGAGCTGAAAAGTAAACAAAACTTTTCTAAAGATGAGATCGATTGAATGCACATTTGACGTTCGTATAATTATTTTAATGACAATTCTCCATCACCCTGTGTAATTATACGATTGTCGTCTATCCGACACCGGGGCGTAATAGTAGTTGCATTCATGCGAAACTTATTCCTTCTTCCCCTGTTCTGCCCTGCCCTGCCCACCTTATCGTCTGTCAATTTCGCGTTGCACATCAGTATGGGAAGTTTGTAGAGGAATTCGAAGACACACAGTCCAGGCAAACAGTAAATAATTTAATCTTTGAACTCGACGTTTACTTTTTCGTTTGTCACAGAATTAAATAAATAATATTTCATATCCACACCCCCACTTGGTGCGGTTATAATCTTTCAGATTGTAAGACGACTATCACCCATTTCCTGTGAGCGAACGAACGAACGAACGGGCTTAGCCAACCGTATTGTATAGTATAGTACTCGTACGTAGCGTGAATGTGCCACAAAGAACAGCAGCCGCCCATTCATTATTTTTCGCGTTTTTGCGCGCGCCCAAGAATAATAACAACAACAACAACAACATCCTCCACCGATCCGAGCGTCGTCCATCCATCCGTCCGTTTTTGAAGGAAATTTATTGAGAAATGCAACGAGCCCCCCAACGCTACATCCTCTCTTGGGTGCGCTGCCGCGTTCATCCTTCCTCCAACTTGGCACCATCACCATCATCATCATCGTCGCCTACTCCAAGGTGGGTTGCTTTGGTGTTTTGCAGTGCCAGTGGTGGTTCTCGGTTTCTGCATTCATTCATGGGAAAGGCATATACAACTCGTATCTGTTTATACACTTTGTACTCATGAAAGACAGCAAAATTTAAGTATGCATCATGGTGCATATGTCATTAATTAATGGTTAGCTCTTGGTCGGTTGGTGGATGTAAGGAGTTCCTTCCTACTTGAGTATGAAAAGAAACAAGAATAACAAAACTTTTCTTTCGGGTTCTTTAGAAGGCAGATTATTATCTGGTAACCAGATTTTGTTTATCCCCGATTTCAGTTCAATTGCAAATTGTATCTGCGGTTAATGTGAATAAATAGCAAAAATGTTTGCTTTTCTAAATTGGCAGTCGGTACGAGAGATCGTGTACTGCGAATGCTGATCTGGTACACACCACACAGTCTCCCAGTGCCTATTGAATCTAGATAATTGCATTGACACATGTTTGTTGCTAATTTTATGGGATCTACGTGTCATGTGCTAATATTCGTAATAGCAGCTTTTTTTTTTAGTTTTATTTCATTCGCTCAATGATTAGTGTGGTGTGGTTCTTTGTTGTTTTTATTATTTTACAAAACAAATTGCTGTTGATAGGTGTTAGATGATGCACATCCGGCTGGGCTTGCAATTCCATGGAATTGTTACTGCGGCGATAAGATCGTTGGGTTAGGTATTTACAATGAGTAGAACGCATAGTTGACGTGGCACTAGGACACTCGACACTTGGTAGTGGAAATAAAATGAAAAATATCCAGAAGTATTGGGAATTGTAAAATTTTAGGTGACTTACAGGCTGCCAAATGCTTGTAGCTACTATGAAAGGTCGCATTAACGCTCTTAGGAACCTCTGCAGGGGCCTTTTAATACATTGAATCCATAAAAATTAGCGAAACCTTAAAATAATATAAGGCTTGTCCTAAAAACCAGGCTTAATGACTACGACGGTGACTGTCGCTTATGATGCTAATTTACAGCTGCTAGAAACTCCTAGATAAACCAGATTTAGTTTATACCCACGATATCAGTTAAGAAATGCTCAAAGTGGAACCTATTCCATTACGTTCCACATCATGGTTTCTATTGATTTAATGAAATTTTTCATGTAATTTCTGACAATTATTATTAAAGAATTAATATCTTCTTCTTTCTATTACAGCTCGCACACTTACTTGCTACTGTGATGGCAGCTGCCCAGACAATGTGGTTAATGGCACTTGTGAAACCAGACCTGGAGGTTCCTGCTTCAGCTCAGTTGAAGCAGTTTACGATGAAATAACCGGACAACTTGAAGAAGAACGGACATACGGCTGTATGCCTCCCGAAGAATATGGTGGACTACTCATGGTAAGTCCGCTCTAAATATCTCATAATTCACATGCTAATTTTATTGTCTCTCCACAGTGCAAAGTGGCATCAGTGCCTCATCTTCATGGTAAAAATATTGCCTGCTGTGATAGTGGTGACGATTGCAATCGTAACCTTCATCCCGCATTCACACCGAAGACAACAACCCCACCACCCGAGCTACCAGCAACAAATGTGTCTTTCATTTTGGTTGGCATCATCATTGTTGTCATTTCGATCTTCACAATGGTTATGGCCACACTTTGTATAATGTACCGTCGTCGCCAGAAACTGTGCAAACAGCCAAGACTGATTAACTCAATGTGCGGCAATCAGACATCACCACTCACGCAGTTGGTGGAACAAAGTTCTGGTTCAGGATCAGGATTGCCACTGCTAGTCCAGCGGACTATTGCAAAACAGATTCAAATGGTTCGTCAAGTTGGCAAAGGACGCTACGGTGAGGTTTGGCTGGCAATGTGGCGCGAAGAGAAAGTCGCCGTCAAGACATTCTTCACCACCGAAGAGGCTTCTTGGTTCCGCGAGACAGAGATCTATCAAACTGTCCTTATGCGACATGAGAATATTCTTGGGTTCATTGCAGCCGATATCAAAGGTAACGGTTCATGGACTCAAATGCTGTTAATCACTGACTACCACGAGCATGGAAGTCTGCATGATTATTTACAAAGGAGTGTGCTGACACCACAGAAGCTGCAACTGTTGGCGTATTCATTGTCGTCTGGCTTGGCTCATCTGCACACTGAGATCTTTGGAACACCTGGCAAGCCAGCCATCGCACATCGGGACATTAAGAGTAAGAATATACTTGTAAAGCGTAATGGACAATGCGCCATCGCCGACTTTGGACTTGCCGTCAAATACATCAGTGAGCTGGATGAGATCCACATTGCACAGAATACCCGTGTGGGAACACGTCGCTACATGGCTCCCGAGGTACTCGAGGATACCCTAAATGCCCAGCAGTTCGAGGAATTCAAACGCGCCGATATGTACTCAGTTGGCTTGGTCTTGTGGGAGGCTTGTCGCCGTTGTTACACAACAGTCAAGGGATCAAAGACAACCATCTGCGAGGATTATGCCTTGCCTTACCACGATGTGGTACCATCGGATCCAACCTTTGAAGATATGCATGCAGTTGTGTGCGTAAAAGGCATCCGACCGCCCATCCCAGCGAGATGGCAGGACGATGAAGTCCTACAGACACTGTCCAAGATCATGCAAGAGTGCTGGCATCCGAACCCATCGGTGCGGCTAACAGCGTTAAGGGTTAAGAAGACACTTAGCAGACTGGAATCAGACTGCAATGACTGTTCCATTAAGATAGTGTAAACTTTATATTTATATTTTTATTATGTACGGTCTATCTATATAGAGTAAGGATGAATTACGTTTAACAACACAGTGTACAAAGTCATATTATGTTTTTTTTTTTTTTTTTGTTTTTTAGTTTAAAATAATTATTTAGGTGTGCCTCATAGTTTTTCTTTTGGAATACTCTTCACATTTTTGTGTCGGAGAGATAAAAAGGAAACAAATCATTTGTAGGTTTTTTTGTTTTAATAATTATTTAATGAACTTGACAAATTGTTAATTTATGCACGAAAAGAACATACACATTGTTTAGGGAAACAAATTTAAGGACGAATATGTTTTTGGTTACCAATGGCTTTAAATATTAAAATTATAAAAACAAAAACAAAGAAATTGTTTACAACTAAGTAAACTTGGAAGATGTTGATGAGGAGTTTTAGGGTGTGTTTTAAATGTTTGCAGTTTAACATCAATGTGAGTAGTGGAACATTATTCAAATATGTGTTTTCATTGGAAATTATATAATTGTTTTTCTGGGATTCTGTACAATATAAACAATGTTGGAACATTTTTACAGTATGCTTGTAGGATTTGGGCGAGCAGTGAAGTTATATACCAAAAAAAGGCTGACAATTTCTTTAATCTCTGTAGCAACACTGTCAACGTGAAGCTGTAATTACAAGACATTAACAACCGATATCATGAATTTTTTCCATGCCTACAATTTTCGAATTGTAAGCTGACAACATTCCCATTCACATTTGCCTACGGTTCGATGGCTGCTTTTGTCTTTCTGTCTTTTTTTTCTGCAAATGGGTAGCCGCAACTTAAAGTGGATCGTAAGCTTTACGCATCGTTTTCGTCTTTACGAGTAAAAGTAGCAAATCCATAGGCAGCGTTAAAATTTGATATTTCCTTGGGCTGTATTTGCGCCATTTCTACTCTGAAAGAATTTATCATGGCGTAGTCATCACCTTTATCTTAGTTTGCTACAGCTGTTACTCCACTTGTACCTTTTGTTCTATGAATTGTTTAAGAGGTACCTATCTGTCAATCATGAATCGAAAATTGTTATTAACTACCAAACAAAAAAGACAACTCGAGCTAAAGAAGTTTGACTTTCATCCAATTCTGCTGAATCTACAATCACTCTCATGCTTACCTCCTCAATCACTTTTCTCTTGCAAAAAAATAAATTTGTTTTTATGTATAAAGAAAAAAAAACCGCAAAAATTCAATGAACACTAAGTAATATAATTTTTTTTTTCAAAGCTTTAATCATTTCTTGTTTATTATTATACAATTTAAAAAGATGTTGTCTTAGCAAGTCCTTCATTGAGGACTTCTAAAAATTTTGTTTGAAATACTAAACAAAATATACAATTAAATTTATTGTGTGAATAAAATTTAATATGTATTCATAAAAATAACTAAACATATATTTACTATATTCAAAATGTGCCAGAATGTATTTTAATCTTAAAGATTAAATAAAACAAAATATATAACTGTATAAATTAATTAAATGAAATTTGTAAAACTCTTAAGAAAATGCCTTATTTTTAAATCGAAATAAAAAAAAAATTCACTAACTGACAAAGAAATTGAGTTGCCTTGTTGTCAAAAAAATAGAAATTTAGCCTCTGTGAAATATTAAATATAAAAACAACTATTTTGCAATTTTAACTGCCGAAATTTGATACAACAAAACATTTTATTTACATGCAAAAAGACAATGCCTGACAATTTGGTTAAAAAACAAGTCAAATTGTATAAAGTATAATGAAAATACATACAAGCGCATTTGGGACTGTTTTTTTTTGTGTATTCAACTGCCTTATTGTGGATATATTATGTAAATATACTTCTCTTTAATAAAATGTGCAAAATTAACATAAGATAAAAGTAAATTAATAAAAAGGAAAATCTAAACATAAATTACATTGAATACAGTTTAAGCTACCATAATTGGAAGAGTAATATTTACATACGTGTAAGTTTAATAATTTAATTATACTATGTGCGTAAGGATCTTGTAAATATTAGTTTTAAATAAAACACTTTGAATTAAGTTATCTTCTTAACTATGAACTACACATAAAAATGAAATAAAATGGTTATAATTCTGATTGATAGAATTGTAGTGATCACGGAGTTTAATTTAATTTAGTAAGTTACATGAAATACAAATTAACAAAATAATACAAAAAAGGAAATATTCTATAATTATGTGAAAAATAAAACAAAAATATATATATTTAAACAAATGATTGTTTTTATTCATTGGCTTTGGAAGGCGGTGTGTCTTTGAATAGATTAGAAGCAATGGATTTATACTGGAGTCTTTGTAAATGCGATATTAGGAATTTGTTTTCAAACCTTTGCCTCTGCCAACTGTTTTGAAACGGGATCGCCGCCACCTTGCCGGGGCGATAGGGCTTGTAGTAAGTCTATGGGACGTGTGGGAGGCGCAAACAACAAAGGGCTGGTTCCTCATTTCCTCTGCAAATGTCCAGGGGGCTAACTATGCACTTCGCCGCGAAGCGCATTTTTATTCGATTTCGCATTTTGGTACTATTCACTTCGCCGGCGAAGACTATCGCACTTCGCTCTATTACATTCGCGCAACTATGCAAATGCGAACGTCATTTATCGAAGTCAAATGCGATAGATGTTTTGATGGCGAATGAAGTTGTCAGCGGTGCATTAATAATAACAACATTCAAAAGCATTTTGACAGATGAATGGGAAAGTTTGTGGAAATACCAAGGGAAATGTGGAAATGTCTTGGAAAGTCGACATTCCAAACAATCGTTTTGCATAGTTGCCATGTCCGCCGCGAATCGAACCGAATGAATCGCAAATTATGCGATTCGCGGCGAAGTGCATAGTTAGCCCCCAGCTCTAGCAAAAGTCAGATTGCGCGCAATGAACCAACCATTTTTTGACAACCTTAGCCACATCTCTGGCAAAGGAATACAGGATCTTATCCGCATGATGGTTTTAGATACCGACCGGATCACATCCTTAACAATCATCACACGTGTCGTGGTAACAAAACGGACCACTAGATTGGGTTCAAAGGTTAAACCGCCACTTCTACCTACCTACCTACCATGCCTACAAAAAGCAATGTAATTTAAAAAGGACTGAACAGTTTAAAAACAACTTTACTTGGAATGAGTTTAGGCAAAGCAAAAGCACTTGGTTTTGGTTAGCCAATAGAAAGATGCATCGTAGAAACAGTTCTGCGAAACTGATGAGTCTACGAAAAGACAAAAGTAAGGAACTTTGGCCGATATAGCAGTCAAGGTCCAGCACGTGAGGGGACCGACACGCATAGTCAGACAGAGATATATCGAATTCTTCTTACAAATAAATTAATTATTCAGTCAGTTAAAATGTGCTATTCAGTCCCAGTCATCTTAGACTTAGATTGATTCGCATATTTGACCTAGAATCTTTCTCTCCTGCCGAGGATATCAAGGTTTTAGTACAAACTTTAGCGCTATACAGCAGGTCTGGGGTGAATTATATCTTATATAGAACGTCCTGAGTTGTTCGGGATATGACACTAACACTACTACCCAATTGACTTCTCAGCTCAATAAAACGCCGGTTGGCAAGAGTTATTGTTCGTTTAATCTCTTCTGGGGTGTTATTATCAGAGTTTATAGCAAAACCGAGGTAGACAAGGTCCCATTACATCAAAGTTATTGCTATCGATTGTGACAGTTTGTCTGGTTCGTAGATGTGGGATGTCCCTTGTTGGCAGAAAGTCTATGGTTTTGCCACTTTTTGACCCATTTTAGCCGCATCTGTTTCTATACTAGGAAACGCAACAGTGACAGCTTGTTGTGTTCTTCCAATTGTCATTATCATCGGCGCGGCGTATGTAAACAATTGGACGGAATTTTAAAAGATCGTGTCTCGCCTGTTGTGTTTGCCTGTGAATTTTGACCTATTCTTTCAAGTACGATGTTGGAAAAGTTACGTACGTCATTTGTTTTTGTCCTGGAAAAACAAATTTAAACAACAAATACAACCAATCACTTTGCTAAAAGTTTTTTATACCCTCCACAGGAAGGTATATTCACTTTGCCATTACGTTTGTAACGCCAAGAAGGGTTCACCGGAGACCCTATAAAGTATATATATTCTGAATCAGGATCACATTCTGAATCGATTTAGCCATGTCCGTCTGTCTGTCTGTCTGTCTGTCTGTCTGTCTGTCTGTCTGTCTGTCTGTCTGTCCGTCTGTCTGTCTGTCTGTTGAAAGCACGATAGCGTCCAAAGGAATTGACCTAGGCGAATGAAATTTTGCGAGACGACTTCTTTTTACTGTCGCCAGGTTGGTATTGAAAATGGGCTATGTCGGTCAAGTAGTTCTGGTACCTCCCATACAAAACCACTATTAGACCCACGTCTCTTTCTGTCTGTTGAAATCACGATAGCGTCCGAACGAATCGACTTAGACAACTGACATTTTACAAGAGGTCTTATATTTATGGCCCTCAAGTTTGTATTAAAAATGGTCCATGTCGGTCAAGTAGTTCTGTTACCTCCCATACAAAGCCAATATTTGGGCCATATATCTCTGTCTGTTGAAAGCACGATAGCGTCCAAACGAATCGACTTAGGTGAATGAAATTTTTTGAGAGGACTTTTTTTAACCGTCGTCAGGTTGGTATTGAAAATTGTCTATGTCGGTAAATTTGTTCTGCTACCTACCATACAAAACTAATATTAGACACATACTAACTCGCATGGCAAACATTTTGCATGACTTTATGCAGTGGAGGGTATCAAAGCATCGGCCAGGCCGATGATAACACTTTTACTTGTTCTTTATTGCTTTCATTTAACAACACTTCACTGCAAATCGTAAACAAATTCCGCAACCAGTTCCTGTCGGAGTATATCGGAAGAAAATTTGTATAAAGCTGTCAAAAATATCAGTAACAAGTAAAAGTGTTATCATCGGCCTGGCCGATGCTTTGATACCCTCCACTGCATAAAAGTTTTGTATGGTAGGTAGCAAAACTACCGTCGAGTCGTTTCGATGCTATCGTGCTTTAACAGACAGAGAGAGACGTGTGTCCAATAGTAGTTTTGTATGGGAGGTAACAGAACTACTTGACCGACATGGACCATTTTTAATACAAACTTGAAGGCCATAAATATAAGACCTCTCATAAAATGTCAGTTCCCTAAGTCGATTCGTTCGGACGCTATCGTGATTTCAACAGACAGAGAGAGACGTGGGTCTAATAGTGGTTTTGTATTGGAGGTACCAGAACTACTTGACCGACATAGCCCATTTTCAATACTAACCTGACGACGGTAAAAGGAAGTCCTCTCACAAAATTTCATTCGCCTATGTCGAATCGTTTGGACGCTATCGTGGTTTCAACAGACAGAGAGACACATGGGTCTAATAGTGGTTTTGTATGGGAGGTACCAGATCTACTTGACCGACACAGCTCATTTTCAATACCAACCTGACGACGGTAAAAAGAAGTCGTCTCACAAAATTTCATTCGCCTAGGTCAATTCCTTTGGACGCTATCGTGCTTTCAACAGACAGACAGACAGACGGACAGACAGACAGACAGACAGACAGACAGACAGACAGACAGACAGACAGACAGACAGACAGACAGACAGACAGACAGACAGACAGACAGACAGACAGACAGACAGACGGACATGGCTAAATCGATTCAGAATGTGATCCTGATTCAGAATATATATACTTTATAGGGTCTCCGGTGAATACTTCTTGGCGTTACAAACGTAATGGCAAAGTGAATATACCTTCCTGTGGAGGGTATAAAAACGCACTTGATCGCACTGAAACGCAAAACACCAGTGCGCGTTGCATATTTGTCGGAACAAAGTTCCGAAAAGCTGTTCTGAAGAAATCGGAGAACTTTTCTTTCCGACGGATACCTCGCCGATTGAAAGGTACGTTCTGCCTAAAGGTGCCAGTACACGATATGTAGCACGCCTCATATATATGTGGCTCTGACGTCAACATAGAGTGCACAAAGAGAGCTTGTACACGGCATGTACCCATTGGGACCATTCGCTGACGTCAAAATGTGTATTGTATTGGATATCCTCATTCTTATCTTGCCTGCAACAAGATAGTGGTCCGAGTAAATGTTGGCCCCTTAGAAGGTTCGGACATCCAGAATACTCGCATTGTGGTCGATTTGGCTGACAGATTGTTGATCCGGAGACAGCCATGTCCCTTTATGGATATTGAGATGCGGAAACCGGAAAACCTTATGCTTAATAAATTTGCCCCACAGCAAAGTCAGCTAGCGTAAGTCCGTTGCCAAAGGTGGTGTCTTGTATAGCTGTGCTTGCCAAATATCCTAACAAAAATATTCTTCTTGCCTATTGTAGCGTTAAAAGATAGCATAGTATCTACCGTCGACTACATTGGCTCGGCCACATCGAGCGAATGGACAATAATGCTCCAGCTAAGAGGATCTTCGAATCCCAGCTCCCAGGTTCGAGAAGACAAGGAAGACCGAACCTCTGTTTCAAAGAGCAAGCCATCGCGGATGCCAGAGCGCTTGGTCTGGACAATTGGAAGCAGCGTGCCCGAGATCGTAGAGGATGGAAGGCAGAGACTCTTCACGGGTCGGGAGCCCGATTAGTAATAAGTATAGTATCTTCCATTTTAACGCCGTATTTCAGGCATTGCTCGTAGGTCTCTCCAAGGAGCTCTTAGAAGCTGTCTTTGGTAGGTTCGTTTTCTGCAGTGAGAGTGAGGGCTTGAGCGAATGTAAGACTGATGTTAGCAAATTTAACCTTGATGCCGATTGCCGATTGTTCAATACTTTGCGCCTATGTCGGTATGGCGCATGTGACAAAACCCACATTCAAATACTACCTAACCTATTCCAATTTTTCATTCGTTTTTCGTCCGGCCCATCCCATCGCTCTTACTATGGATTGCAGTGATGTCTGTCTTCTAGCTGTCCAGTGTCTAGGGCCTGTACTAATGTTCGGCTGCACATGGACTGTTCGGTGCATCCTTATTTCGTTTTGAAGGGTCATCGAGAGTAAATCAGTCCTTTTCAAGGCTTGTATTTTACGGGTATTTTGTGTTTGTAGGGAAGTTATTCCGACGTTCAACCGCCAACTTGGAGAACCTGGACCAGTTCTCTATTATGCCCCTAGGACAAGGGGCTAGCCAGTAACCCACTTAGTTATATAAGCGCTGCCGTTTCATTTTTCGGCATGACTGGATCTGTAATATACCTACGCCACCGCTGATTCCATTTAAATAACTCAGCTGGTCAGCTGATGCCTGGTTCAAGAGGAAGTAGAAGTGGAAGAGGAAGTAGCTTTAATGAAGAACCATTGCTGTGGCTCTCTCTTCTCCGCTGTAACTAACGACTCCAATAAAAACATGTACAAGCTTCACAAATGGTAAGGGTTCTAGCAAATAGTTAGATGTACATTTTCTTTTCATATTGAGTTCGACGCCGTCCAGTGTTTTTACATCTCGTGAGTCATATGTTGGAACGTGGATTGCGTCAGTCCAAAAATCAATGGTAATTTGTAGGTCTTCCACAAGTATAGGGATTATCATTACCTGATACTCTAAGGTATTGGGATAGGCACACTATTACGCACATCATCGATCTGATTATTTCAGACTGCTCCACAGTATTAAAGGACATTCTCTTGCAATCAGCATAGCTCACAAAAGCAACGGAAAAATAAAGTCCTTTAATCAAAAATCCCATTTCATTTACCTTGTTAAATCAACCTCATCTACATTTTCATTTAGAGTCCTACTCCATATAGATCTGAATGATTCGACAAACAAGCCGCTTGTTCACGATTTTCGCAATTTAGCTTCGCAAAAAGTTGGGAAAACATAAAATAGCTATATCCCAGAAATGACCTACATTCGCTATGATACATGTGGAGAGCAACTCAAATATGACCCAGTCTATCGAATCGAAATGAAACTACCTACCGTTCGAAATCAATTAGAAATTTATTTTCCCTCCAACATATCGTTGCAGTCCATTTATCTGATGTAGATGCAAATGTACTCTGTCTAGACGGAGACATCGTATTCTGTATGAAGACTACATCCACCCACCCATCAGAGCCAGTGGCGAGTTGTCAGCAGGAACATGACAATATGATCTCCCATTGAAATGTTGTCGCGAAGCATGTGCCTTCCGTTGCCCACTGCACAGAAAATCGTGGACAGTCGCGACACATCTACTTCCCGTTCCAACCATTTCGCGGGATGTGGTCGAATGCCAGAATGGCAACGATCCAATTTTCACACAATTATATGATGATGCCAAAATTGTAATCCACGGAAGGTGGGCGGATTGCACTACTATATGAGTATATGCTGTGAATCTCTGTGGACTCCATTAATCCGGCAATGTCGCGTAAAAAGGGACACTAATGATGATGATGGCCTGGTCGTAATAAATTATTTAACGCAGTTCGGTATGAGATGAACTCTGTGCTAATGAATCGGGTCGATTCGTGTTTTTGGCATTGAACGGAACTGTCTTGCTGGAAAGCTGATAAAACAAATGCCTACTTCGGGTACTCCTAATCTGGCCGCAAGGCAATTTGTTCCCACATGACCTGGTTTGCAAAGAGGATTTTCGTTTATAGAAGTGGAATAGATTCCTCGGTGAGATGGTGATACGCGGTTGGAGTTTTGGATTTATTACTTTTGTTTAAGACTCTTTAAGCGGAAATAAGTGTAAGTATTGTGAAGCTGTGTATACATAAGGGCGACTTCGAATGCTATAATTTTGCGAAGCCCTACAAGGGCTTACCTTAGGTATACTCATGGAGAAGTAAAAGTTAATTATGAACCTAGGGTTAGTCGAATTAGTATGGATTACGAAGGAAACGTACAATGACTCTTAATAGTTGCAGCGCGACATGATGCTGCGAGAGAAACATAAGAAAGTCGCAAGCGGTTGCGCTTATACCTAGGTGACTCCACTGAGGGGGTAAATTTGAGCACTGGTCAATAGTCAGCCCCATTTAAACATTTTGAATTAGAAGAAAAATAGAGTCTTATGATATTTTATCCGAGATACCGAACCGACCACACCAAACCGAAATAGGAACTCATCAAAGTAGGGCTTAGCTTCAGTGCCTACGTGGAAGATGTGACAATTCTAGTTCTAGGTACATAAATTAAACAGATTTAATCGGAATTTTAGAGTCTCGGAAAGGTGGGGGCTTTGTGTCAACCAGGAAAGACAGAACTGGTACTCTTTAGTACGAGCTTCCTAAGCATGCTGGAGTTGAGCTGTACATTTCGGATAGCTGAATATATCTTGGAACGGTTCTAGACAGAAAGTTGAATTGAAAACTTCACGTTCAGAAAAAAGTCTGTTAGCCTTACAGTCACAAACCACATAGAATAGACCGTCGACTCCTCCCACATAACGGACTTTGCCTACAAGCACATAAGATACCACACTTTAACCTCCCTAAACTGGAAGGAGTGGAATTGCCTCTGATGCCTGACAAGGCAAATTATCTTGGGGTTATTCTGGACAGGAAACTGAACTGGAATGCAAATGTAGGGGAAAGAATTAAAAAGGCGTATAACGCTCTTTTCATTTGTAAAAAAATAGTAGGCAGGAACTTGGGGCCTAAAACCTGCTATGATGAACTGGCTATATACAGTGGTGGTTAGACCACTACTCACATATGGCGCACTAGTATGGTGGACGGCGACAAAGAAGAAAACAACAGTCGGCAAACTAGCGTCGGTGCAAAGAGCGTCCAACGTAGCAATAACGGGTGCACTTCGCAGCACCCCTACGGCAGCGCTGGACACCTTTCTTTCAACTTGCGGGGAGTAGTGCGCTACGGCTCACAACCTTGGGCTACTTTAGAGAGGGCAGTTTTGGACACTGTACAATACTAGCGGAGTTACTCCCCGCTGTACAGGTGCAAACTGATGAAATACACCCTTTGGTCGACTTCGACACTCCGTACGAAGTGTCATACCCGGAAAGATATGAATGGCAAAGGGACAAAGTAATTAACCATTGCGAAATAGCGGTCTACACAGACGGCAAAAACAGCGGAAGGTACGGGTGCTGGAATCTACTCCGTAGATCCAGATCTAAAAGTGTCTATACGACTACCGGATACAAGCAGTGTCTTCCAATCAGAAGTTCTGGCTGTTCTGAAAGCGGCAGAGCTAATGCGGATGAGATCTATATCTGGAAAGGATATAGCCATCTACATCGATAGCCAGGCTGCACTCAAGGCACTGGAATCTACGAACATCAATTCTGAATTAGTCAGGATCTATCGCACAATTGCATTATGCAGTCAGAACCGAGTGAGACTGTGCTGGGTACCAGGACACTGCGGTATAGCTGGAAATGAGCAAGCGGATGAGCTTGCGAGGGTAGGCGGGGAATTGCAAGACGGAGTAGATGTGGATATTAAACCACCTCCTTGCATCATAAAAAGCGATATAAGGAATAAAATAAATAAGGAGGCCATAACACATATACTGTGCGAATGTGAGGAAATATGTCGCAGTAGAAGGAAATTTCTGGGCAGGTACTTCTTCCAACATTTAGAAGAGATAGACAATACCAATTTCAAGGGGCTACTTGATTTTTGCAGGGAAATTGGGGCTGTTTTTCCATTGTAGGTCACTGCAATTATTGGTTCTCCCTAGGGATCGCGATGGGCCCTCATGGTGCCTAGTGACGCATGAGACATCTCATACCCCTTTTTAACCTAACCTAACCTAACCTTGCCTACAAGCTGCCCGCGGACCCAGGATTTTTCATGTATTGGTGCTGTACAAAATCAAAGGAGCGCCATTAACGCATGTATACTTGAAAATCCTAGGCCCATGATATAGCATGGAAAATCATTGCCGCCATTGATTTTGACATTTGACACGTATTCACAGACAGGGGAATTAATTCCGGGGAGAATCGGGTAGGTGCACGGAAGTCGGTCTAGTTCTATGCGGTTTGTGCCAACAGTCCCCTCTTCATTCCGCGTGAAAGAAGTGCGAATTGAGACCAACAATGATGCATTTGCTCATCATGGCATGGCAGTCAAACCCATCTTTACTTATAGGTATGGTGCCTTTGTTTGATGGAAGATTACAAATGGGATGAATATACGGTATATATGTTGGCCAGGGTCCAAAGAATGGCCTGGACTATCATCACCATCCTACTGCTGCACTCAAAGCTTTCGTGTTTTACCACTTAACTCAGAAATAAAATTAAAAAAAAAAAAAAAAATAAATAGGTGGCGCAACAGGCGGGTGACACCCAAGGCCTAGCTTCTCGCAACCATTCGTTTTGTGTGAGTTTCTATTTTTGGGACGAATGGAAGGGACCTACAATTTTATGCCGAGTCCGAACGGCTCAATTGAGAAGCTTTTTCATGACAGGCATACTCTCGGATGTTTGTCAGACGTTCGCGAGAGGTGGCGCAGTAGAAAAAACTTTAAGATGTAATTTGGGTTTTTCCGGGGATCGAACCTGGGATCCCTCGCACAGTAGTCCAACACACTAACCACTGCGCTACTGCGCCGACACAGTAAAAATTAAAATTACAAGCAGGTAATAATGCACTTTGGGTCACTAATGCAGGGCTCTTTAAAATCAAGGAATATTTTTCCAATATCCCAGTTAAATTGGGTGCAAGTCTGGGTGACTTTGACATAACTTACGATACGAAGTATACAATACCCTAAAAGAGAGGATTGGCAAAGAAATAAAGTTTTCAACGAAAATTAAATTTCTGTTTATACGGATGGTTCCGAAACTACTGAGGGGTCAGGTATTTACTCTTCTAGAGATATAGACCTACACGAAGCAATGAGACTTCCGGACACATGCAGTATGTTCTAGTAGAAGATCTAGGCGCGTTCGCAGAACCATGTCAGTTTCTGTTGGTTACATAAGACCTGGACACAGTGATATGAGTATAATGGAATGGTCCACATTCTGGCCAAAACGGAGCAGAGCTGTCTAAAAAGGATATAAATAAGGGACAAGACCACCAATGGCAATGATTAATAGAATTATTCTTGAGAAAACTATCAATATGTCAGACAAGAGATCGTCACATAGACGGGAACAGGGTCTCCAAGGCCTTGAGCCCTGAGTTATATCGGGACACATCTGGAAAATTGTTAAAACTCAGCAGATCAGAATTACAATTGTCTGATTGTCGATTTTCTCAATTGTCCTGAAAACTGAACAGAAATTGTACTGAATAGTACTCAGATTTCTTAAATGTATAAAACCGATCGAAAACATAAAAAATAAACATTTTATTAAAAAAAAAAAAAAAAAAAACAGTATCAGTATGTTATCATCGGCCTGCTTTGATACCCCCTTCAGCATTTAAGTCTTGCAAAATGTTAAGCATGTGAGTTCGTGTATACGTACGTACGTGGGTCTAATTATGGTTTTTTGTGCAGGGAGGTACTGGAAGAAAGAAGTCCTTTTACAAAATTTCATTCGCAGAGGTCGATTCGTTTGGTTGGACTATGGACTATTTTGTGTTTTTAACGAACAGACAGACCGACACCGACGGACGGATAGACGGACATGGCTAAAATATTGCACCCTGATTCAGAATATTTATGACTTTTGGGATATAAGGGGACTTCTTCTTGCTGTTCGAAATGTAAGTGTATATTTACCTATACCTTCCAGTGAAGGGTGTAATAAAGGCGCATTTAATTGAATCTAAAGCTTAGTACGCATTTCGAGCGAAACTAAATTTAGCTGCTCTCCAATTTTTCTTTTCAAACATTAACTAAAATCCTAGCTAAATTTTGACATAGAGTGAGCTGTGGATATAAGTGTCACAAAAAACATTTGTTCGTTGAAAATAACTTCCTTCAAAAATTCATCGACGCGAAAATTGTTATTTTTCGTTGCACTTTCTTTTTTCCTTGTCTGATATTCCTTGATCTCAAATTTATCACTTTGAAAGGATTCCTCATCGAGGTATTCATTGAAAAACCTTGTCCTTATTTACTTTTCCGCAAACCAAAAACACAACAGAAAAAAAAACAACATGATCTGTCTAAATTTAGCTTGAAAAAAATGTACCGAACCATTAATGTGCGCGCTAAATTGTGACAGATACATGCAGTACAGTCTGAAATGAAAATTTAATTTTTTAGCTGAAGCTTAGTACGCTGCTCGAGCTCAATTTGTTTTTATAGCTATGGCAGCCTTAATTTTTAAAAAGATTTTAGATTCTAATAGTGTATACTTAAACCTGCATTCGATTCTTTAGCTTTGGTCATATTTTTTTTATAATAGCTATTTTGATAAGAAAACATTCTTTAAACGTTTGCGGAAGAATAAGAATGAATACAAAAAGCACCATAGACAATGCGGTGTAGGGTTTGAAAACATGAACTCGTTGCATTCATTTTGCACAAGATCCATTTCAGCCCAAACCGAAGAAATAGAAGTATGTTATGTACCTATTTCTATCGCAGTCAGATAAAGCTCTATATTCATTATTGATAATTTCAATACTTTTTTGTTTACCAGGAAAAAACCTTACAAATTGGACCATTGAATATACTTGATTGTTCAAATGGCAGTTTGTGAAAAACGTTGTAATGAGTTCAAAAAAATGTCTCCGAAATCAAATCTTTTTTCCACATCTTCGAGGAATGCAAGAAGTTTCAAAAGTCAATTTTTAACGAAGTAGGTATGTACGATGAGTAATGAATGCATTCAGAATTTTAAAACAAAGGAGTGCGTTCAGCTTATTTTTGTTTAATCCTTTGATTTAAAAGATATAAAAATAAAAATTTAAAAATTTAAATTAGTACAAATAGTACCGAAAATTGGGAAGTGGTACTTGCGTACTCAGGAAAGTCAAATTGTACTGAATTCAGTACAATAGTAAGCCTTTTTGCAACTGTGCTCTGTGGGTAGGTACTTCTTCAACAATTTAGTAGAGTTTGGTTTCTCTATCAAAATTTTTAAATTTTTTTTTGGATTCATTTTAATATTGCACGAGATCAGTCAAAGTTAAGTAAGAGTAAGGAAGGCTACGAGGATCTCTGGTTGGGTTTGCTTCTATAATATTGACCTTGGGGATTGCATGGCATATTGGTTTACAAAAAAAACGACCAACAAAAATATCAAAAATGCTCAATGGTGTCTCTTTCAAATCATATTTTTTCTGATATCTATGTTTCCGCCTCCCAATTATCGGTTGGCAATTCAAGACCATACTAATCGTTAGTAAGAATGATTTTTACACATTTTTACGCTTACTTTCGTTCGGTCAGGTAGTCGTTTCTATTTTGTTAGTTGGTGATTAAGACTTTATGTACTCAAATATTTGAACATGTCACTTCCACGTCCACTCCAAAAGATGTGTTTCGTACTCCTATGTGGTGGATATAGGAGGCTCATGAGTAGTAGACCACCACATGTGGCTTTCGGAGACACTCTATGTAAATCCTTTCCTTAGAAAAAACAAACGTTACAATTACAACTTGATATAAATTGTAAAATAATATTCAATAATGCGCTTCTTCGAAAGTTTGAACTTTATTCCAAATGTTTTTCTACTAGTACACAATTTGTCTTTTAAAAATACCAATCTAGTTGAAAACATTTTGTTCAGTTTAATCACCAGTCATCATCTCCATGAATTCTAAAAGAAAATACCAAAGAAATTAATAACCAATTGATTGTTCAATTTTATAAACTTACCATCGAAATCAACAGTTCCCGAACCATCTGTATCAATTTCAGCAATGATTCCATCTAAATCAGACGATGACAGCTTATCGTCGAGAGCAGCAAGAATTTCCTTCAAAGTTGAAGTGGTAATGTAACCATTTCCTTCGCGATCATATAAACGGAAGGCTTCCTTCAGTTCTTTTTGTATAGCTTCAGCGTCTTCCTCCTCAAGGAAATGCGCAGCAATATTACAGAAACCATCAAAGTTCACCTTGCCGGTGTCGTCGGGATCATTTTCTTCGATAAGATCACGTAGCTCTTGATCGTCGAACATTTGACCCATTGTATTGAGAATTGTGGTGATTTTTAAGGTTTCTATGAAACCACATTTGCTGGTGTCAAACATTTGGAATGCTTTACGCATGATGTCCATCTTTTCGTCATCCTCCTGCAGTATTTAAATGTAAGAGATATAATTATTGTATTTCATGAAGGGTTGCTTAAAGTAAGGTAGGACCATATAAAATATTGACTTTTTAATTTTCAAATCTCCAAATGAGAGGAAAGAAATTACCACTAACACAAATTTAATTGTGTCTTCCCAAAACACTTGGAATTATACACTATTCGTATAATCGCTGGAAAGTAAGTGCAATAGGCTTAAGCTAGATTACTCTAATGAAGTCCTACATCAAGGCTCTCTCCAAAAACATAACCGATGATTCGTAGCCGAAAACAAAAAATAAAAACTCGTCCATCTTTTGAATCCAAGTTAAATGTGAAATAGTATCGTAAAGTATCGTGGGCGCGGTAGCGCAGTGGTTAGTGTGCTGGACTACTGTGCGAGGGATCCCAGGTTCGATCCCCGGAAAAACACAAATTACATCTTAAAGTTTTTTTTTCTACTGCGCCACCTCTCGCGAACGTCTGACAAACATCCGAGAGTATGACTGTCATGAAAAAGCTTCTCAATTCAGCCGTTCGGACTCGGCATAAAATTGTAGGTCCCTTCCATTCGTCTCAAAAATAGAAACTCACACAAAACGAATGGTTGCGAGAAGCTAGGCCTTGGGTGTCACCCGCCTGTTGCGCCACCTATTTATTTATTTATTTATTTAGTATCGTAAAGGTAAACGTGTCTTGATGAACATATTTATACAAGGTAAGCTGTATTAATAAACATTAAGTTAAGTTAGTTGTCATTATATTGATCCCAGTGGGGCTCAATTGAATATAGTCCCCAAAACTATGTTAAATATAATTGCATCATGTTAGCCCAACTATCATTTCAGCTTCGGTTAAGGTTAATCGCAGACCCTTTTCCGTTTTTATAAAGCTTTTGAAAATTCTCGGTAAGAGCAAAATGGAGAACAATAATAGAAGATTCAACTTCTTGAAAGGTTCGGTAAAATCTTATGTAAGGACTACTGTAAGGTTGGTATACAAGACGTTTGGAAGTTCCAGCTTCGGTATTTAGATTCTGACAGGCCTTTAAGAAGCAATAAATTGAAGGTTTACCAAAGCTTAAAAAATCACTTTTTTAACTATTTTTTTTTTCGATATTGGCCTCTTTTATAGTTATTAAATGTTTGTCTAAATTCTAGAATAAAATTGACATATTTATCATACAGGGTGGCGCACGAATCGTGCTAAAAAAACAAAACGTAATAACTTTTTTTCTGTATGAGTAATCGGCTTATTTTTTTTTTATTTTGCAGGTTACTATTTAAATTTATAAAAATGAATGCTTGGGATGCCGAAAAGAGGATTTGGATGCAGCGGTACCATGCTTTGCAGACCATCATTTCCGTTCAAAGGGAATTTTGGCGGCACTTCCCCGAGTAGATGGACCATTATGAGGCTGGTAAACATGATTTGCCGAATCTAGAAGCATCGCACGAAGACCATACCATCCAGATCCCTATGTCCGGGTTCAAGACACAATCGCGGCTGTAGCCTGTAGCATCGTCTATTCAGGCAAATCCAAGCGTTTCGACTCGAAACTTATCGGCGCAAATTGGAATTAGCAGACGGTCATTACAACGGATAATTCATGATGACTTAAACTTGTTACCGTACAAAGTCCAAATCACAAGCAAGTTAAACCGTCTGGATTTGCCTATTCGACTTGTATTTTGACAAAAAGATGGGGTATGGGAGGTGCCACCCCCCTTTGTCCAATTTTGATCAATCTTCATAGGTGCACCTGGGAACAATACCTGAGATTATCTGTAAATTTGACCTCAATCGATTCAGCAGTTTTCAAGTTATAAGTAGGCGAACACAAATCAGGATCCATTTTTATATATAAAGATTTCTATATCGCTTGGTGCAGTGTTCTACGTGTCTACCCACTCGGCCTGTAATATGCTGGTTGACATATTAAAGCGTTATCACTTTATACTTCAATTCAATTATCACCTACGCGATTTGGTTCAGTGTAGTATAAAAAATATTGGGAACCCCTGTACTATACGAAACATCTACTTGATCTTGCAAATTTCGACAAAGCCATACCACATACAAAGAGGTAATTTTTTTGATAGAAGACCATACCTATAATATACTATGTAGCTTGCTACATGCCATGTACTAGCACCTTTAAACATGTACAACAACGGACGCCACTGCATAAAATAACACTTAAAATATAAGTTGCAGCTTCTATGTTTCAGGTAGCCAGATACACTTCTACGCTGGTGGGAGGTCACTGCATTCCGTCGGATGCAGAATTCCAAAGGCTTAAATAAATAAATAAATAGGTGGCGCAACAGGCGGATGACACCCAAGGCCCAGCTTCTCGCAACCATTCGTTGTGTGTGAGTTTCTATTTTTGGAACGAATGGAAGGGACCTACAATTTTATGCCGAGTCCGAACGGCTGAATTGAGAAGCTTTTTCATGACAGTCATACTCTCGGATGTTTGTCAGACGTTCGCGAGAGGTAGCGCAGTAAAAAAACTTTAAGATGTAATTTGTGTTTTTCCGGGGATCGAACCTGGGATCCCTCGCACAGCAGTTCAACATACTAACCACTGCGCTACTGCGCCCACAAAGGCTTAGTCAATAAAATAATACAAGCTATAGCTATTTTTTGTTATTAGCTCTCTAAATATTTTTATCTTTTCTCTAAAGCTTTGCTAACGAAATAAAGCGGGCTTAACCGAATCCTTTGATAAAGCTTCCAACAAATTCGTATAGAAGTTCTATATAGGTTGACGTGACGGAACTTTCATTGAAATGCCGACTTATTTCAGGAACTTGCCGACTGTATCGGGCCAGCGGTTATCGAGTTATAACGTCATCGAGTTTCACCCCATAGAAGATGTTTTTTGTATGGGAGGTGCCACGCCCCTTTGTCCAATTTTGACCAATTTTCACAGGAACAATCCCTGGCCAATACCTAAAATTGCCTCAAAATTTGAGACCAATCAGTTCAGTGGTTTTCGAGATATAGGATTTTGAATGTTTTTTTTTTGTATGGGAGGCGCCACGCCCCTTTGTCCAATTTTGATCAATCTTAACACGAACACTCTTGGGCCAATACCTAATACTACCTGTAAATTGGAGCTCAATCGATTTGGTGGTCTTCGAGATATCTAAATGTGGGGCTACAGCGCCACCTGTTGAGAATTTTCCGACTTTTTTTTTCCTAGACCTTCGCGTAGCAATTACGAACAAACCCGCAGAAGGAAGTATCCAATTTGGTCAAGTCGTTTTCAAGTTTTACGCATCCGAACACAAACCACGATCCATTTTCGTTAAAGACGATATGAGACATTTTTATTACAGTGGTGCATTTATTTATAATAAATAATTTATAACAATGAAATAAATAAATTTATGTTAATATTGCAGCAATTTATCCAAATAATAAATTATTTTTAATAATGAATTAATGAATATTTATACATATTATTATTGCACAATTGTTGAAGGAGTTTATTTATTTATAAAAAATAATTATGCCGATTATTAGCGATGCCGACAGTCTTTTTTTAAATCGAATAGAAACTCGCTAAATTTTAATATTTTCAGTCGGCAAATTCAGCGATGCCGACAATCTTTTTTAAAACCGAATCGAAAATCGATAAATTTTAATGTGTTCAGTCGGCAAATTCACCGATGCTGACCGTCATTTTTAAAATCGAAACTCGGAAAAGGTACATACATACAGTCAAAAAAATATAAATTCGCATTTCCGAAAGGTGGAACCTTTGAAAATGCCGTCTTGTATACATTTACGAGTTTGAAAACATATACCTAATGAAAATCCAAACTCACTTCTTATTTTTTAACATTTTGTTCCGAGTCAAATTTTAAAATTTTTAAAATTTTTTTTTTTAATTTTTTAATTTTTTTTTTTTTTTAAATTTTAGAAATTTTTTTTTAGCTGCTCGAGTTCAAATGTTACTTCCTTGATTTGCCGACTCTTAAAACCACACCCCCCCCCCCCCCCCTCGCTACACCCCTGGGACGGTTGTATCAACTGATTATGTCGTTATTGCTAATAGATTTTCAAATGACAAACGCCTTGTTGAACCTTTTTTTGCTAAACAAAATAATATGTATATTAAATTTAATAAATTTAAATATTATTTAATTAAGAATGCATAATTCATAGTCCCGTTCAGGTCAAACAAATATAGTTTCCTTTGAATTAATCATTCTCATAGTATAATCAGATTACGTAGACTTGGTTTTGGTTTACATACTGGGTGGTATGAATAAAACCTAGCAATTGATTTTACTCAAAATAAATGTCAAAATCGAAGCAATTGCTAAGCTTCGTATGAATAAAAACTGATTTGAGTTGACTCCAACTTTTGACATCTTCGAAAAGCGGCGCCACCGACCTTTTACTCAGATTGGTATGAATAAAACGTGGAAGACAAAGCAATTGCTACGAAAATTCCAAGTCTGCTATTTTGTTGACTCAGAGCATTTGCTAAATATTTTGCGCCCATATTTCTTTACAAAAACAGTATTTTCTTTTGAGTTTTCGGTGTTTTTTGTTTGTATAAATAGTTAAATTAATTTTTCTTTGTTTGATTGGCACATTAAACCTGTTTTAACTACTGTTGTTAACGTTTGTAAAAAAAAACAGTAGGTACTATAAGCAAAGACGAATTGGTTAAGATCACAACTTTAACCAACCGTATCGTTTTTTTTATTAAATTAATTTAGCTTTTTTCCAAAAATCGTTTTCCTGATTCTAAATTCAAATTCAAAAAATTAACGACAAATTGTGACAGAAACTGCAAGGGAAGGACACATGCAGTGAAGTAAATGCTTTGTTCGAAACTTCGAACTTACTTTAGCAAAGTAGTTTTTATTCATACCGATTTAAAGCAATTGCTCAGTGCTTTTACTTTGCTACAACCTTTTACTCAAAGCAAATGCTAGTTTTTATTCATACGACCCAATATGTATCTATTCATTAACCTGCATAAGCTACACTCCACCAACTCAATTCAACTTTATTTACAAGCACACACGGAAACACACACACGTCATTATCATTAGTACTATAGAACTGCCCACACTCTCTGAGCATAACCCAAAGCTAAAATAACCCGAAATAAGTCGGGTTCGGGTTATAAAATCTCTCGCTGAATAGAACAAATTTGTCTCCTTTCTCTTTTGTACACTTGCGATTATTTGAGTTGGGTCCTCTCTGTTCAACGCCCGCTTTCTTATGCAAAAAATTAACCCGCTTTTCTTCGGGTTATTTGGTGAGTTTTGTGTGTATCTTTTATCGCTGCGCCTGCGCTGTGGTGTAATTGAGCACATATTTCTGTATTGGGTGAATTTGAATTGTGTGTGTATCTCCTATCGCTGCGCTGTGCTGTGATGTAGAATAAGTAGGTCCGTCAGTTCCCTTCACCTGATTTTCTGACTTTTTCTGAGGGGAGTATACTCTGTTCAAAGACCGCTTTCTTGCAATAAAATAACACGCTTTTTTCCGACGTATTGGGGAGATTTTGTATCTTGTAAAAAATAAACAAACTGATGTGTTTATAAAGATTATAAACAAGTCGCTAAGTTATAAATCAAGAGTGTTTTGAGTCTTGGCTATGATCTGCGTAACTAATGCTGGGTTTCCACTTGTCGATTTGAAATTGACAATTGGCGTATTTTTATGCCAATTAAACTTGCTTGTCAATGAATTGACTAACAGCGTTTGCCAATAATTGACAAAGAAACCACTGGACAAGTGGAAATAGCTGAATTGTCAAACAAAATGTCACTTTGTCTATAATTGACAGAGACAATTTAATTGGCATCGAGTTCATAAGTTGGTCAATCAACTTACAAACGATTTTTTGCCAATAATTGGCATAAGTGGAAATGAACTGACGTTGGTGTCGTTCAATGACATAAACGCGAGGGCTGTCAAACTTTGTCAATCAACCGACATGTTGGACGAAATTTTTCAAAGAGTAGGTAGATGATTTTGCTGATTTTGATTTAAATACTCAAGGACTTTTATGTAAAAACTAGCAATGCCCGCGGCTCCGCCCGCCGGTTTCTTTTCTTTTAAATTGAATTCAAATTTATTTCAGTTATCATATAAATGCACGTTGGTTTATATTTTGTCTTCTTTTTTAAGCTTACAAAATATTTTATCGCAATGCCTTTTTATAAACATTACCTACTTGTTATTTATTTAATGGGCGCGAGTAGCTATAAACAAATTACGCCTACAGCTCACACGCGAAGCAATGGCCGAGTACTTCCGAAGATAGCCCCTATAACCCCGTTTCCCCTTGGTCCATCAGCACCCTAACTAACCTATACTGATCTCGAGGATGTAGCCGGTACAATGTTGAAAGAAATAGCTATGTAGTTCCAGAGTTAGTCCCTACCATACCCCCTTTACCCCTCCCCCGTCTTCAACTTATAGTGTAACCTGTACTGATCCGAAAGTCCTAAGTCAATGGACATAAGATATCACATAAATAAAAACTCGTCACAGGTATGATCTAATTATTTATACTACGCGATCATATCGTTACACTTTCCATAGCTGCAGATCTCAAATACATATATGTATGTAGATATGTATCTATCACTTACGCACCACAAACCTCTTATATGTACGTAGTCGTACATATATATATATATATATTTAGTTTGTTTTATGCATATCCATTGCCTACATCAAATTCAACTACGCCATACATGAGTATGTACGTACAATGTGCATTCTGAATGCCAGTCGTGCGAGCAATCATATTCTATTTTGGGAACACAATATAAAACTACCCCTAAGCACAACTGCAATCGAGAAATCATTTTATTCGCACTTGACCAAATAAGATCTATTTTCATTTTATTATATCTCACACTCTGGATGGACCAGAGAGATGAATTTTAGCTGAAAATACTCGGTGAAGTATTGGCTGACAAATAAAAGCATTTCTTGAAATGGCATACGTAGATTCATGAGTATAATGGCAAGTTGAGCGTGGTAACGTCGAAATAGAAAAGTGGGGTGCAAACGTTTTTCAACCCTTATAGGACGAATTTTAAAAAACGATGAATGAGGCATGTAATTATTTTGACTTATCTATCAACATACAAACTTTCAAGTTCATACGGCTAACGGTTCGTGATACCCCCCTTATTCCCGCGACCCCTTTACTCTTGAGCAATTCTCACCCACCCTACGGACTAAGTTGGCCACACATCTATAAATCAAAAAAAGAATCATGAAAATCGGACGAATGGTTTTCGAGTTATGGAGAAACGAACAGACGGACGTTGCATTTTATAAGTAGTATGGATATGGATGGATAAAGGAAAATATTATAGGACAAGATATCAATCGTTCACAAAATAGTTTTTTTGATTTATTGAACAAATCGAAATATGGAAGTTTTGCACTATTGAATCAAGATGAAAAAATATCTTCATTATCTAATTTAATTTGTTCCTATAGAGTTTTCGATTTTATGGTTTCAAAAAAACTACTACTACATGTCCCCTTCGACATTTTGATATTTTTCGATTTCGGCTTACCATTTAAAATTATTCACGCCACGCCACTGATATGTATACATATTTTAAAAATCGCTAATAAATAAGTCACTCATTTACTGTAAACACTTTATTTCCACTTCGAAAAATCACAAAATTACCTATCAAAGAATTTTATTTGTACAGCACAGGTGTGAACAACTACAACTACAATATAGTGAAAAAATTATAAAATTCTCAATGCCATCTGTCAATTGTTTTTCCATTAAAATATTTTATCGAGAAGATTTAAAAAATTGGCATTGACTTTTCAGCTAAGTAATACGTTTCTTTTTTTCTGCGACTATATACTTAAGCAAATTCTTTGTCATAGGCACTTTTATACTTTTATAAAAACGTGGTGTTTTTTTTGTTTGAAACTTGCTAATAATAAATCACTTAAGCGCCATAGTCTATGACGGCGGAAAGGACTGCTAAAAAGAATATTTATGTACCTCGAATTACGCCTTATTTTTTAAGAGTGAAAAAACTTGATGTCAGAGTGAAGGGTCAAAGATTTCAGCCCTCAATTGTCTCAAAAAAAAAAAAAGTAAAAATAAAAAACCTCGCACAAACGAATCTTTCTAAGAAGCTTTGCCTAGAGTTCTATTCGAATAATTGTTCTGTTAACTTTAAATTTTGTTAACAGATGTTAGATATAGCGTTGCCGTTTTGAAATCCGCCTTCCAGTCAAATTTGACTGGCAAAAAAACAGTCAAATATCTAAAAACAGTCAAAGAAATTCAAACAAAAATCCAGCTAAAAATCCAGCCATGAAAGCATTAAAAAAAATAAAAATACAAGTAAAAGTGTTATCAATGGTCTGGCCGTTGCTTTTGATACCCTTCACTGCATACGTATACAAGTCATGCAAAAAGTTACCCATGTGAGTTAGAACGTGCAGGCATGGGCATGGGTCTAATGTTGGTTTGGTGCGAGAGGTACCAGAACCAGAAGTACTTGACCGATATAGCCTATATAAATACCAACCTGACGACAAGGTAAAAAGAAGTTCTCTGACAGAATTTCATTCGCCTAGGTCGATTACTTTTGACGCTAATGTGTTTTCAACAGAAAGACAGACAGACGAACATGGCTGAATCGGTTCGGAACTTGATCCTGGTCAAATCCGATGACTCTTTCTTGACGTTACAAACGTAATGACGAAGCGAATATTCCTTCATGTGGAGGGTATAAAAAATGTGTTAACTGATAAATTAACTTCATAGCAATTTCTCTGAGCTCTTCAATTGTCTCCTCATCATTCGCATCTACATACATAATGTCGAATATATTATTGCTGCTTCTGCAAGTAATATAAGTATGTACTATCCCAGGGGTTCCCAATCTTTTTCATACTGCGACTCCCTAGAGAGGTTGAAATATTTTTGCGACGCCCTTATAAAAGCAGAGATATGCGAAGATGATCTTACTAAAGATTCACTAAAGGGTTTTTCAATAAGGACTGGTAAACGTTGAAATATCGTCGTCCCATATTTATGGCAATATTGCTTGTTCACACACCTGCATTCATCTAAAAATGCGCTTCATCGGTAAAGATGATTTTTCGGCCAAAATTGAGGTTCTCTTCCAAACGCCCCGAAGCCAAGTCAGCGAACTGGATTAGTTGGATTCTGCACTGGCGTAAGCCCAAGTCCCAATGCAAAATTCGCCAAGTTGAAATCTGCGAAAGGCCGATTTCTTATGCACATCGAATTGATTGCCTCGAGTACTTCTGTACACTCTCATGGACCACGGCAATGCTCCCGACGAATTTGGCTGTCAACGACCCATACCAATTGAAAAACCTTTGTTTAATTTTAAGTGCCAGGCAAATACGAGTGACTGCCACAAAGCTATAGCTATAGGACTATAGTCCGACTGGAAATGCGGAAAACACAAACGAGCTTTGTATTCGACTATTGGACTTCGCTTCGACCTTGCTCTTAGTAATCGTTAAGAGAAACGTAATGCTTTTCCTTTGATCGGTTCGGAGTCTTACAGTAATAAATAAATAAAACTTGCGACGCCCTTAGAATAGCGCCACGACGCCCCAGGGCGTACAGGGAACTCCTGTACTAACCAATTATTTTCTTACTTCGGCCGGTATAGGAAAGTTTAATCTCACGCATAAATTGGTTCATTCTATGAGTGGGATATGCTTCCAAGCTCAGAGCAACAAAAAAAGTGAAATTCAAGCAATATTTGTTTTTTTTTTTTATTTTTTTCTATTTCCACTTTGAATTTAAAAATTTATATTGATAGAAAACATATTACACCCACGATACATTTGAAAACAGTCAAACAAAATTCGTATCCAGCTAAAAAACCAGCCGGCAGGATTTTAAAAAATGCATATCAATCCAGTCAGATCTGACTGGTAAGCAGTCAAAATGGCAACGCTTTAGATAGCTCGATGGGAGAGCTCTTTTGAAGGTCAAACAATTTGGAGTTCAAAAGCTTCTACACCTATGTTGATTTTATTTAGCACCTGATTGCAAACTTGAGCAAAATCATCTACAAACTTTTGTCTAAGCTCTTTCTAGGCTCTAATTAGGTAGAATTTTGCCAAACAACTTGGAGTGCGCAACTTCAGGGAGTTAAAAGGATTGCATTGATTTGAGTAACCTCAGATCTACTCCGGATTGCAGTGTCATTATTAAGCAAGCAGTTAAGCAAAGTTGCATGGGTTACAAATGAAAAAAAAGTTTACCAAATCTTATGAATGATGGGCAGAATGTGAAAAATTTGTTAAACCGAGATTGTAGATTGTAGGGGGGGAGAAGGTATATTGGTATATTTAATCCCAGATCACTGCGGCCACAAGTGGGCCTATTTATAGCTCATCTATGATGCCGCAGTTTGTAATAAAGGCGGCTATCTCTTTTTGGGTTTGCTGGTAGCTATGTCCGCTGCTTCGAGGTATAATTTACCTAAATAACGTTGATGTGTTTTGGTTAAACAGTTGCAGTCACATAGTATACATATGTGCTCCGCTGTTTCTGCGTCCTCGTTTCATAGTTTGCAAGTAGAGTTGGGCAATTTAGTTCATTTGAGTGATCGATCAATTTAGTTCAAATCACGCTACTGAACTAGTTCGCTCATTTTAGTTCAATTTAGTTCATGGGGTTGTTGGATGCAGAGTATAAAGTACCCAAAGAAGCCCTGTGGTAAGAGGTCACCGACGCGATTCACATTCAAAAGCCACCTCGACAAATACAGAAACAAAGTTGGGTCATGCTGCCAATGAAACCGTATCGATTTCTTGGGCACTCATTCCGTAAGTCAATAATCGCATGACGATACCGTTTTGACGATAGTGATGCATCGTAACATTCAAAATTGCTATCGTCTCCACGACATCGTTTCTACGATCCAACATTTGCTTCTTGTAGCTCGACAGAGCACTATCGTCCAGACGATAGCGATTTCACGATAGCTAATTAAATTAGGTATCGTCATGCATTGATTTGTTTATTTTGCAGACAATTTTAAGCTTTTTACAGGAATTTTAAAGCGAGCAATTGAATTAAGATTTTTTTACGATTTAAATTACGTAATAACTCATTGTTATTTGTCAAGTGTCATTTATGACAATAACGATGACGTCTAGTCCTTTTTTCAACTACAGTTTGTGAGCTCCTGAAAGGTACCGAAAGTTCTCAAACTTTGTGCAAAATAAACGATGGTGGTAGAGTTACGTGAAGCAAATAAAAGACGATCTCGTGCACTACTATCGCTTGGACGACTGTCGTCTTAAATTTTATGCAATGAGTGCCCTGGATGCTCGCGTATACTGGCATCTTGATGTGTGGAGTCACCAAAGCTAGAATTCCATCGAATCGTGTTGAGCCCATTCGCCAAAAATTGTGATAAAGTTCCGTCTCCTCAGCTTTGAATTTGGAGTAGAATCCTTCCTGCTAACTACGGGCCACCCGCACTCCTTCGTCCAAACACTACGTCGTTTTTATGTCAATTCATCATCCTCGCAGTCTTCTAACGCGTAGAGTTAAGTGCAATATTTTGTTCCATTATCCGTAGGTACTGCAAAAACCAAGGACCATACATTTTAATTTGTCTGACAATGTCTGACAACTGGATAGACCAATTTTTCATATTCAAATATCTGACAAGCGTGTGAACACACAATTTTCAACCTGACAACGTTATCAAAATGTGAACGGACAATTTTGTATTGTAAGATAGTTGGCTATATTATAAGCTTATTGTCAGTCATTGTCAGAGGATTGGCAGATCTGACAATCGTGTGTGCTTAGCTTTAGTTTATTCCGTTTGTATGAAAAGCATTGCGCGGTAATAATAATCACTTTTAGTGTCCAAGATAAATTTTACGAAGTCAAGAAAATTTCCATATTACCTATTGTGACCGTCAACATATAATTTAATATAGTAATTTGAAGGTTAAAAATGATTATTGGTAAGGCCAATTGGAAAAAATAACCGTGAACTAAATGAACTAGTGAACTAAGTTCACTCACTTAGTTCACTATAGTAAACTAGTTCATTGAACTAGCTCGTTCGTGAACTACACAAGCCTATTTGCAAGTATTGTCTTGTGCTATACCCTTTGTCATCAGGTGTTTTTTGACGACAGTGCCCTGCGAGAAAGCCTGTCACCAATCGAATCTGACTTCTACTTAATTGTAGTAGTTGTTTCGATTTTTTGTGGGAACTGTTTGGCATAAAGTTTTTGGCTTGCCTGTTTCCTTCGGTGGTCATCCAGAAATGGAGCTTCTTTTTGTTCAGCCAAGTTTTCACACTACTTTTTATAGTGTTGATTGGTAGCCCGCAGAATGGTCTTGGCATCATGAATGGGGATGCGGATCCTTTTCTGGATAATTCGTCTGCTTTTTCGTTACCTTAAGCCTGAACTACATCAAAACAAAAGTGAAAAAAGTACAAAAAAGTGAAAACATCGAAACTCATAGAAAACACACACATATTTACGTGACATCTCTGAGTAAAATCTGAACTACTAAAGCCTGAGTTTCTATGAGTTTCGATGTTTTTACATTTTTGTACTTTTTTTCACTTTTGTTTTGATGTAGTTCAGGCTTTATAATTATATCAGAGAATAGAGTACTCAGTGTGAGTATAACATTGTAGGTTCCTTCTATTCGTCCCAAAAAATAAAAACTCATACAAACTAATGGTTGAAAAAAGCTAAGTCTGTCTATACGGACCTGTTGCGCCATCTATAATATATATGTATTCTAGTCTCGACTTTAAAATTACGGACGCTTGCAATTGCATAATTATACTAACTAACTAACTAACTAATAAATATTTTAACTTAAAGTCAATACTAAAAACTATTGTAAGTCCTATTGATTTTTTAGCAATGGCTTATGATCCATTGTATTTTTTTTCCCCCGAAAAAATATCCTTGGATCATTGATATTTATTCATAAGTGAATCATTTCGTTGAACTGACTTCGTTTTTAAACACGTAACCAACTACTCGACAGGCGATTTTTCGAAACTCACTTTTTGCGAATGCTTATGATAGACAGAATTGCGATACCTATTTTTTTGCGATCACTTTCCATAGCTAATTTTGGAATTTTTCAGAAAATCAATTGCTTTTTCTTTGATAGATGAAAGTTAAAAATAATTCGAAAATGATGAGTATCTATACAAGGAGCTTCCTAATCCGACACCCACTTTTCACTGCCACTGTATGCCACAGACAGGTGCGACTGTGTACCTCTACCTCATATCTACATACCACACACACAGATGTAGAGCGGTAGAGTACTAAACTGAAAAATTAATTTTCTAGTATCTGACCATTGAGTACACACACAAGCCCTACCTGAACTATTTACACTAAAGAGGAAATGCTCAGGTTTGTGCAGATTTATAGAATGTTCTTAATTTGAAGTAAAACAAAAGTTCACAAGATTTTTTTTTTAAAACACAAATACTAATAATATGTGTGGATCCTTGTACGGAAAATATTCCGATTGTGAGTTCATTCAATTTAATGTAGATGTGGATACTTAAAATGATTTTAATACCCCGCTTAGCAACTCGTTAAACAAATGAAATCTAACCACGAATAAACAGATACTAAAACTCGTCATTAGTTTCTGAGATATTCAGTTATACAACAATGAACGGCACCAACAGCAAGTGTAGGTGTCAAATTCAAATTTAACGAACTCACAATAGGGAATTTAAAAAAAAAATAATATGAGGTTCATTTAATCAACACTAAAACTAACCCAAGGATATCTGCGAGTTTTCCATAAAATTTAGTTACATAAATTCAGAATAATTTTTAATTTTTGCTGGGCATTCCTCACAGAATTCGGATTTAAATTTCCATCCATCAATCACAAATATACAACAAAAACGTTTGCTTAAATTTATTCAAATTACCATTGTAAGACTGTATTACGCAATGAAACCGTAAACGAGATCAGGTACTACACTTAATGAATCCAAAAAAGGGATGCAAAAAAAAAACCCACGCACTGCAATTCTTCGACGAATGGCAGCAGAAAAATTCGCACACACCACACCACCGATTGGATCGCGTCTGGATGGATTATCCTCAACTGACTAAATCTTTTTATGTTCGAAAATCAATATTTATAATATGCGGTCCCGTGGTACACTCCCCCACTGCTGATCACCCAACTAGTGGTACTCGGTGGTGTACCAGTGCTTTTTCCCAAATCCAAATGGAAAATGTTGAATCCACTATAATTTGAGGAATACATATATTTTTAGTTTATTATAGTAAGTTAAAGTATTTACTTAAGCCAAACAAAAACGAATTAGAATATTCTTCTTCTTCCTCGTCGTCGTCGTCGTCGGTCGTCCTCTGTGTGCGCGCCTCCTTTATTCTAATTTAAAAATTCGTTCACTTTTTTTTGCTGCCGTAGATACGTAACGTATCTTTTCCGTGTTTTCATACTTTTGCACGAAGGTACTCTGGTTTGGCAATTTTGCGTGGGATTTCAGAAATCTACATATTTTTGGAGATCAGGAACAACAACTGTGAAATGTTCGCGCTGATAATTAGAGAAGCAATTGAAATTCACACAAATACATGCGAAGGTAATTGTGGTGCGAGATTACTATACCAACTTGTGGAAGATACTTTTTTTTTTTTTGGCTTTCGGACAGATGGATGATGTACATTTCAAGTCGAAGGTGAGAAATTGTTGCTAAAAATAATAGAGAAACCAATTTTTTTTTTGTTCTTAAGAAAATATGTAGTGGGGGATGATGATGATGAGTATACTTTGGAAGAGGAGGATTATGATGAGGGTTGTTGCTGATGATCCGTGTTTATTTTGCTTTCGAATTTGCGTTATTAACTCGGTTTTTCTCTATCGACACCTATGATGCATATTTGACATTGAAGTGACATGGAAATGTTGAGTGAATTGATGGGGATCTTGTGATAAAAAAAATACATTTAAAATCCTTTTATATATTTTTGTCAGTGAAAACAACGGGTGAGCGAGTTGAAAGTAATTTATGTATTTAAAAAAAAAGAAAGAAAATAATTAGCAGAACTAGAAAAATCACATAAGACGATTAGCGAATCTAATATTATAGCAAGCCATAGCATGGAGACCACCCTGATAGCTAAGTGCCCTGGGCAAGCATTTTCAAATGGCGCCACATTGATTTTAGTCTTGATTAGACAGACTAAAAAATAAATCACGCTTGAAATGTGTGCGTTGTTGTTACATTATTTTGTTCTTAATTTAAGAGAATAATACAAAATGAAAAAAAAAAAAAAAAAAAAATAGGTAGTTAACGCAATAACTATTAGGTCATTCAGGGTCTCTTGGGCACACCGAATTTGGGGGCCACTAGAAAAACTCATCAGAATGATCTTTTGCATAGGGTAATACACATTTTTTGGGAAATTCGGATCTGCGTAGAAAAAGTCGCGTATTTTTTTCTAATGCAAGATAGCTGCGCCTTTGAAAATATGTTTGCATTTTTTATTACTATTACGCTGACTACTCTCGTAGTTTAGTCTGGAAGGAGACAGATTTTGTTACCTAAGTTTCAAATTAAGATTCTAGTATAAAACTAATATGGGAATATATAAGGTGTGTCTTTAGGGCACTTGGATCTTAATAAATCATACACAAGTTGAGCCAACGTTTTCTTATTTGTCCGATGAATTTTTGCTTGGGCCAAAAATTGAATTTTTTAAGATGCATCGCCAAATGCTGAATAATCTTTGAATTTTCTTCGGTCCAAATACGGAAGTAAATCTCATTCAATTCAAATTCAATTCAATTCAATTCAAAGTTTATTCATATCAAAAGTTCTACATTAATTTACATTAATCCGCGAAGCCTTATGTATGGCTTATCTGCGGAAGATTATTTATCTTAGATTTACATATATTTCTTGCGAGTTTAGTTTTCAATTACAATGAGATTATTTTTTTTTTTTATATACATATATGTATAACAAAGAGTATAACAGGAATTTACATAGAAAGGTAAAATTCTTTAATAAGATTCTTGCGGGCATTTGGATTTGGGATAGTTCTGAGCGTCAGTGGAAGTTCGTTAAGAATAGTTTGTCGGAGGTTGTTACTATCTGAAGGAGCACTCAGACACAACTACTGGTCCATTGTACTGCCAAACAGACACCTTACATTGCTGTAAGGAAAGACGCCGACCCCCTGCAGATGTCAGGGCGCAGTCGTTTGGTCTGTCTACACCCAGCACAGTCACGCCAACGACACTCATGTTCACGAGAAACCCAAGTATCAATGGATGACCTAACCACAGATGCAGGCAAACCCAACGCAGGTTCAGGTCCTAAGAAATCTTCTTCTGAACCCAACCTGGCCAGCTCATCAGCGATCTCGTTTCCCTGGATAGCAGTGTGACCTGGGACCCAAACAAGTTTGACCGTGTTTAGCAGCTTGGCTATCACTGCAAACGCATATGCTTCTAGCCCTCCACCTGTTTGTCACAATATAGCGCATAGCCATAAGGATAGCGAAGATCTCCGCCTGGAAGACAGTCGCATGGTTACCCAAGGGGTAGTGTAGTCTAATGTTCTCGCTTTCCACGAAGACTCCAGAAACAGACCCCTGTCCGGTTTTTGAGCCATCCGTGAATACACGATGGCATTCCATCCCTGGCTCTGAGTCTGGCAAAAGCCATTCAGTTGCCTAAGGAAAGTTGACGTGGTAGTTTTGTCGCAGTAGGATTTCTGGTGTCATTGCGTCAGACGGCATATCCATAAGACAGGGGTCAAAGGATAATTCTCGCACAAGTTCATCAAAATTCCAATGCGCGTGGTACCAAAAGCCACCTCTCTTTAACCGGGAGATGGTTTTCAGCGTACACCCCATGATAAAAATATCAAGAGGGGGAGGTTCATCAAAGCATCTAGAGCAGAGCCCGGAGTGCTGGGGAAGGCAAGGATTACTCCCAGATATTTGACTTCATCAGAAATCGGAATAGTGACACCTTTTAGCACAAGTTGAGACAGACCAGTGATATTCCTCCTTCTCGTGAAGAGAACAACCGTAGTTTTAAGAGGGTTCACTGAAAGCCCATTCATTGTGCACCAATCATCGATCAAACCCAAGGATCTCTGCGCCAGAGAGCAGACAGTCCCAAGGTCTGAACCGACAGACAGAACGGCGACATCGTCCGCGTATGCTTGTGTATAGGTTCCAGGAAGATTGAGAGTCGTCATGTTTCGACGACCTCGATGACACGATCTGGAAGATTAGCTTGGCATATGTTGCTATTTATGATAACCCCTTGGTCTGTTGCTTTGTGATGTGGTCCACGAATGTGCATAAGTTTTGTTTTTGAAGCGTTCAAAATGATACCATTATCATGACACCATTTCACTGCTTTGTCAAACTCTGCTTGCATTATACTCAACGCTGTTTGAAGGCATCTATGTCTTACCACTATTGCTGTAAGTGATGCTGTAATAAATATCAAGATGCAAGCGATGATCGTCAAACAATATTAAAAAAAACTGTCAGATAAACTAAAAGCATCAGCTGTCAGTATGTTGCATATGGAAAGAAAAACCTGTTAAGGTGCTAGTACACGATATGTAGCGCGCCTCATATATATGTAGCACTGACGTTATTTTGTCAGAGAATGGTCCCAATGGGCACACGTACAAGCTCTCTTTCTGTTGACGTCATTATTTTTTTTTTTTAAATATCTACTAGATTTAAATCACATACGACTTATTTCTTCAATTTAATGAAATTAAAAAAAAATCGGAAAATTGTAATTGCATTTTCATTAACTACGATAAATGGGATACGGATGGAAAACGAAGTGATCCGCGAGGAATTTCTCTCCAGAAAAGTTCTAAGCGACCAAAAAAGATTTGATAACCGCTGCTCTAGACTAATAGATATTTCGGGAGATGCCCCATTTATTTGAAAGTTGGAATATTTATATCTTCATACCGAATAGCATTTTTAACAACTACAAGAATAGAATTAGTAGAGTTAGTATAGATATACAAGGTGGCGCAAAAATAACCTTCCGATGTTTTTTGGCTGTAATTTAAAAAAAAAAAAAGAAAAACTTTGATTCTTCTTGTGGATTATTTTTATTTGGTGTTTTAATTTTTTTTACATCAAGTCGAGAATATGATGTCATGTAAATGGCCGCCGCCACAGTTGATTGTCATTTGAGCCCTTTTTATGGCATTTTCCATCACTCTGGCCAAAACTTTCGGCGATAGGTCCTCACATTCTTGACGGATATTGTCTTTAAGAGCTGCAAGAGTCTGAGGCTTGTTGACATAAACCCGCGACTTCAAAAAGCCCCACAAAAAGAAGTCTCGAGCGGTCAAATCAGGCGATCTTGATGGCCAGTGCAAATCGCCAAAACGTAAGATTAGGCGACCGGGAAATGCATCCTTCAGCATATCGGTTGTGGCACGTGCAGTGTGTGCCGTTGCACCGTCCTGTTGGAACCACATATTTTCCAATCCCAATTCATCAAGTTGCGGCAAAAAGAACTCGTTGATCATTGCTCTGTAGCGCTCACCATTCACAGTAACCGTTCGACGGCGCTTCCATGACATCTTCGGCTACAGCAGCAATATTCTCTGCAGAACGGCTACTCCGGGGTCTGCCACGCCTGGCAGCATCTCGTGTTGTGCCAGTCTCTTCGAGGCGAACGGCTAAACGTCGCAGTGTTTCACCAGTAGGCGTTGGACGGCTAGGAAATCTGCGACGAAATTCACGTTGTGCCAAAGTCACCGACCGATTATTGCTCAAATAAATAGTCACCAATCGCAAAATTTATAGCATTTTCTGATAGGAGGATTACTTTTGCGCCACCTTGTAGTAAATACTGCTGCAATACTTCTGATCGTTATTTTTAAAACATTCTGGACTGTTTTAAATAAATCGAAATAATCGGTTAAATCTAAAATCTTTTTTAATATTATTTTCAGTGCAAAAATTTAAAAGACATTTCAATTGCTTCCGTTATTGCTTGCAGGCAATGTCCCTTAGATTTTGCATATTGTAATCACCAAAAGTTACAAGGGCTATACGACCATTGAAATCCCCGCCGCGATTTATACTATGTAGATGCGGTACAAGCTCCCATTTCGCTTGATTCGCTAGAATCATCAGCGGCAATCATGGTCTTGTTATGAGTCAAGCATGGCCACAGGGGCATCTTCGGAGTAGTGGAGGAGGATGGTGGCACGCTCGCGGTTGCACGGCTATCGCTCGTCGGACAGGGTAGTTCTTGTCCCCTCGCACTAAAACAATTGTTCAAAAACAAAAAAAAAAGAAACTGTAGAAAGATAGGCAGAGAACTAACTTTAGCTGACATCGGACGGACTAAAAATGATAATCGAAAAAAAAATCTAAACATAAAATATACTTCTTAAACAAAAATAATAAAACCTGCTAACGATAGGATCAATCCAATAATTAGGACAAGAGCGATTATAAAGTATTTTCCCATTTTTTTCACTAACTTAATACCATTAGCCTCGAAGTTCATCTGCTTAAATACACCAATGGAGTGGCTTTGAAAATGTGTCAAAGCGATCTTAACTATTTTGTGTAATTTTTTAAAGTACCTACCTATTAAAATATTCGCACTAATTATAACTGTTACAATAGTTCGCGTGAGATAAAACTCCAAAATACAATGTAGAAGCTCTTTAGAAATAGATAAAATTTTGAGTCTAATAGAAAACAGCGTATACTCCAATATAAAAACGATTGTTTTTAATTTATTAGATAATAACCGCTTTTGTCACATGAAGGAATTGGGCCACACATCCGGTTTCGATCTCCGCTATACCAATTTCGCAACTGGTGTGAACGAACAAAATCTGATATCAAATATAATTTGAAGACATTAAACTACCTAATAGTTTGCGACAATTTAAATTCGTTTTTATTTTCTTGTGTGTACTTCAGTCAAGCCTGAACGAGATAGAGTCTTATTTTAAAATCCTTAATATGGTAGTACTACATTTATAACCCTTTTGGCATATTTGAAAAGTAAGCACCTGTTAGTGGACCATTAGTTTTAAAACTCTTTAGAAGTCTTGTCGGGAGAGGTGTTTTCCTTCAAGTGCTTAATAGAATCATCGCTTTTCAGGCGAAGATAATGACGAGACGATAACAGAAGCCATTTTTTTTAATCCATTAACCTAAAAGGGCATCACTAAGTTTCTTTTCAACTCTTTGAATCGGAAAACATAATTTCAAAAGTTTGATCCTTTTTTACAGAAATGGTAATTAGGCTGATGGTGGCACTGTATCTATATAGTATAAATTAATTTTTTTTCTGGATGCGATATACAAGCAAACTGTAGAAGAGAGGAACGTGCCACATGATCTATTTGCAACAAAATTAAAAAGAAAATACTTGTTTCAACTTTCTCTCAATTTTTCTCGCATACTTAGTCGGCTCTCACATTGAGGCAACAATCAATAAGCAACTGGCAATAGGAAATACGCAAAATTATCGCTCACAATTATTTTACTTTGAATTAAATTAGAATGCTCATTGGCAGTTGCTAGTTGCTTATTGCTTGTTGCCTCATTCTGAGAGCCGCCTTAAAGAGCAGTGTGTTTTAATAATGGGTACAGACCCACTGACCAATATGACAAAGATCCAAATGTGCTTTGAAAGCCTGAAACTCTGCTGGCTTTGTGCAGTCCTATACTATCCAATAACAGAGGAGCATTGCTAGTTCGTCTGCGGCACAGAACTTTTATTCCAAGCCGGCCACCACACGACGATACCGTATATAGAATAATATTGGTCTTACAACTGCAGTCTAAAGTCAATGCAATAGGCACCATCTATAGCTGACAGCCTTTTTACAGGAGTATAGAGACACTAGAGATTACCTACCGCATTCGGCAAATATTTTTCTCCATAAAAGCTTCCAGTCCAGGCTCAGCCCCAAATATTTAGCGCTGCTAACGAACTCGAGTGGAGTACCATTGAACTTGATGAAGAGGGAATGACAAAGGGTAGCTTAACCTTCCTGGTGAATAAGACTACCTCCGTTTTCTTCGTTTCCACCGGAGATTAAGTCCGAGATTAGGATTCATTTTCGTTAGCCATAAAAAGGAGATTAAAAATTAATCTCCTCAACTGACTAGGTTTACATGTAGAGCTCGGTCTCTGAACACACTCTCCACAGGTCGAGATGTCTAAAATTAAAAACAAACAGAGCTACATTTGACAATTATGTCATAGGTGAACAACAGAAAAGATTTTTTTTTGTATCTACACCTAAATAGCGACTTCTTGCCAATGTAACCGTTAAAACGTTCATACATGTGGGATTAGTATGCTGTAATCCCCCTAAGTCTGTCACAAACGAAAAGCCGCGTCAACGTAAACAACCGCTTGACAAAAGCCATACTCGCATATGACCATATTTGGTCATAATCATCATCGTCAATTGGCAAAACGGCTCATGCTACAATCACGCCAGTCAACCGGCAGTCACGAAGAGCAACGCAACGAAACGAGACGAGACGCTTAATACCTGAATCCGAAACCCCTTTTCTTTTGTCTTAAAACTAGAACATTGAATTAAAACTTAAACATTAAATTAAAACTTCAAACATTAAATTAAAACTTAAATCTAAGAAATATTAAATATTTATGAATTACAAAGTGAATAAATCTTCTTTATTTGATTCGAACAAAACGTGTGTTGCCTTTTACAGTCCCCTTTACCCTCCTCCACATACATATTAGTTTCATCTGGTGAAACGTCAAATTAATCTCTGTTTTTTGGTGGCAACACTTCAAGATTAATTTTAAACCCCTTGCACTTAATCTCGTTGTTAGCGTTCGGTGGAAACATAGCATAATCCCCTAAAACCTAAAACCGAGTTTTCGTCAAAAAAGTTTAGAAAACTCGTAGATGCATTCACACCGAACACCAACTCGTTTTCGTTTGACGTTTCAATTAGCTGTTAAACTAGCTATGAAATGTTTGTGGCGACTACACTTTTATTTTAGTTACTAAACTTCGCTCGTATTGACATAATATAAAAACAAAATTATTTAAGCTACTTGATAATCGTTAACTTATGGTTAAATGCATAAGATAATTAACATAAGCAGCATTCAAAATCAAAACATCTGAAAATACCGTTTAGTTGTGGCAATTACCTAGTTTCCTATTTATGATGCAATGCACAGATAACCAAAAAACTCTCACTCTCACTCAGTCTCTCACATCTTGTCAGCAGTTTTGCTGTGCTCGCTGAACGTTGCAAAAGGTGTGTCTGCTTCAACAACCCAACGATTGTACTCGTTTTCGTGGCGTTTTCATGGAAAACGACCTCAAACAACTCGTTTTGAAAACTGCAATATGTATGGGAAAACTTCTGTTTTCGAGGAAGTTCTCGACTTTTTTCGCGAAAACCCAGTTTTCGGCTTGGTGTGATTAGGGTATAAGACCACAATTACGGTTTAGGAGACTAGTTTATAGGTTTGTTTGACGTGGACACTAGTGCGCACTGGGTTAGCCCTATCGCGTTCGATATAGCACTGAGTTCGCACTGACACTGAAAACCTGTGTTCGAGGTGAGCACTGGGGCGCCCTAGTTGAGCACTGAGCTGACCGTAGGTATTCATTCAGGGCAAGAGTTCAGTGCTGGATTTGGCTATCAATCGTATAGCTGTCATTTGTGTGAAAACAAATTTTTGTGAATTATTGGCTTGTGCAGCACTAGTAAATGTTAAAAGAAATGTGTTTTTCAACATTACAATCATTAATTAAACAAATTTAATGTTATTTCTGGTGTTAAATCTGTATATTAAAAAAAAATTTTTAGTGACAGGTCTCAGGGTAAACATTTCGTGTTCGATATGAAACTGAATTTCTGGGGTTTCCTTGGGTTTTTTGGCAGCCACGGAAATTCACTGACATTTCTCAGTGCGCACTAGGGCGCACTAGGGCTGGCCACGTCGAACAAACCTTATGCAAAGCGAGTTGCAGGATGTCAGAAAGTGTTTGAGGATACTTTTCCGAAATGAGTCAGGCGACATCGTCCGCGTAGGCCACAACTTTACACCCGGAGTTCTCCATGGAGATCAGATTGGTTCGCCGATGTTGAGCTTGTCCAAGACTTGAATAATCGATCGAGTCTCGATATTGTTAAAGGCCTCTCTATATCAAGAAAGACAGCCATTGTGTATTCGCTGAGTGAAAAAGACCTCTCGATCGTTCCAACAATCGAATGAAGAGCAGTTTCGGTGGGCTTGCCTTTTTGGTAGGCATTTTGAGAGTTTGAAATCAATGATCAGTCAAAAGATTCCTTAATGTGGAGGTTAATGATCCTCTCGAGAGTTTTAACAAGAAATGAGGGCAGACTAATTGGTCTGACATCCTTGGGGAGTGTGTAGAAGCTCTTTCCTGCTTTAGGGATGAGAACTACTTTGACTGCAGTCCAGGTGGATGGGATGAAACCCAGTGTTATACAAGCAACAAGAATATGCCTGAGAATGTCTTTGATATTGTTTATACGCGTTTTGCAGTTGCGCCGGGTAAATGTCATCAGGACCAGGTGATGATGATATTCATTAAATACAACACGTTTTTCTGAGCTGAACATTTACAAAGAAACTTGTCTGTCACCTGCTCAAAAAACCGCCAACCAAATTGATCATGTTGCGATCGATGTTAGGTGCTTTTACAGTATTTTAGGTGCCCGAACGCTCCAAGCTGCCAACATTGACTCGGACCATTACCATGTTGTAGTGTTATATCTCCCTGATGATGGAATGCGAATATCTCAGACCGGCAACAATGGCAACAACCCGGCAGAGGTTTTGCGGACCGCGTAGCTCTCAAACTATTCAGAAGGCCTACATGTCATTGTCGCCTTGATTAAGTGACGAAGAAAAATGACATGGACAATGACCTTGTAGTAGATTCACAGTCGTTATTGAAAACACCACTTCTGCAAACTGCTAAAAGGCGAAGACTGATCAAATGCCGCTGTCAGGCAAAACTAACATTTTAATTTGGACGACGAAAGACAAGATTTTCTACCACCCCACCAAAATGAAGTGCGACGATAGCAAATGTCTAAATGTAAGCCCAATAAGGCTGCTGGACCAACTGGTCTACCAGCCGAACTATGTAAGGCATCGAGCCACGACTTGATGGAGAGCTCCCATGAACTCATCCCAAGATTTGGTAGCCTGAAAGTATGCCTTATGAATGGTTACTGAGTATTAACTGAACATCGGATACAATATCCTGTCTGCCAAACTGTGTGAATGCTTGAAGCCATTTGACTAACAACTAAATGCTCACACTGTTCATCCAGATCGATACCCGATAACCCACAAATTCTATATAGATTTGAAGCCCGCATATGACAGCATTCATATAGACCACTAAAATAGAAACATGCCCAGTTTAGGCATCCTTGCCAAACTTTTTAGCTTGTGCAGAATGACGATCCAGAGCTCTCGCTGCTTCATTAAAATCGGGAACAATCTCACTGAGACCGTTAATGTCAGAAAAGGATTTAGATAAGTCAATGCACTGTCTTGTAACTTCTTCATACAATTGTGTGATACTTACAAGTCAACACCAACAAGTATTTTTTCACAATTTTTTAAAGCAAATTGGAAATTTTACTCCGAATTTTGTAGAAAAATGATTGTTACTACAAATTTTTTAAGTTGGTGAAATAGGCTACGTAGGCACAATTTTGTTTATGCTCTCACTGGCGCATTAGCAAGTACTTATGTATTGGGACAGAGGCGGCAAAATGGGACACAAAAATTCGACGCATCGATCAGAGCGTCAAAATAGACAGCTATAATTTTGATCTTTGAAAATGACATTACATCAGAAGTTAAGTTTGCCAATCGCTGGACTAAGAAGCCAACTTTAATTAAACTCAAAATGAGAGCCTTATGATCCCCGTCCTGCCATTTTGCGCATAAGCAAGCCGTTTGAATATATCCTTGGTGATTCTAAATGCAACATTTTTTCGACTGGTTTTTGATCCCGTTTGTTTAAGTTACGTTTTATATAGAAAAATATGATTTTAACCAGCTATTTATAAAATATTATACCTCTCACTACATAGCCAACAAATTCAGTTTTATGGTCTTAAAATCTTTTTACTGCCACTATTATTTCAAAAAATTCGTACAAGTTGAGGAGACTCTTAAGGTTTCAAAACACTTCCAACTTATTTATCTCAAAAAACGTAGCCGATGGCCGTTTTTTGCGAACTCATGCCCAAATAAATACTGCCTATTCTTAGAGCTTACTTTATACATTTTAATATTTTAACCAACTTCAAAAACGTCCACAAGCTGACAGGAAAAAAAAACTCTGTTTCACTACGTTTCCCTTTGTGTGCCACCACCATGTCACTGCTGTTGCTCATAAATTACGCGCTCGAAAAAATTTCCGGATTCGCTATACAGACATTTTCATTAAGAGGACATTCTATCGATTAACTGTGACTGCAGTCAAAGAAAAACAAATTAAAGGAAAGGAAAATTCTACAGAACTGCTGGCAATGCAAAAAAAAAAAAAAAAACTGGCTCTGCCTCTGCATCGGTGTGGTCCTGGTTTTCAAAGAAGAAACATAATTTAACGCTCGACTTATTCTGCATCTTAAAAACTAAAATAAATAAATTATTTATAGTATGTTGGTAACTGCATCGGCCTTCGTCTGTATGAGTGATTCCAATTAAAAGCAAGCAAATTCCGCCAAAAGTGGCGGCAGGCATCATCATCGGCTTGCTTATTTTGTTTGGCGTTAGTTTTTCCTGACCAACTTGAATGATGTATGTGTTGTGAATGCGGTGATTTTTTCGAAAGATTTATAATAATCATTCACAGAGAATTTAAATTGCAATTCGCCATCACCACTCGGAAATGGAAATATATTATGAGGTTGAGGTGGTGTTTAAATTTTCCATTGAAGTGCTGTTGTTTTTATTTTTATTTTTGACGTAATTTGGTAATAGCGCTAATAGCGGTTTTCGATTATGAGAAATGTATATTTTCGCAAAACTCAATGGGGTGTAATGGGTTGGAAAATGCATTTGGTTTTGAATTAATGTTTCCGGAAATTCAAAACTTCCCAGTGAATTAAATGAAATGAAATACGTATGTAAGTTGGGGGTCATATTTTTTGTTGTAAAGTGGAAATATACATAGATACATAAAAGACGTAAAATTTCTTAAAGAGTTATCACATTGAATTGGAAGTCTTATACAAGTCCTGGCCCTGGGTAGCGAAAAATGTTTCACATTCCGTTTACTGGCCTTCAGCAATTGAATGAACCCTGTTTGCCCTCTATTGTAGGTGAGCTTCTGCCGACTATAATACTTACGTGCTGTTTTCATAGAAAGGATAAAGTTTTTTTTCCCAGTTTTTGCTTGGACTTCTATATCAGAAATGTTATGCTCGGAAATTTGTTTCCCCTTCCTTGCAACGGAAATAGCGAGAATGTTTTCATGATTTAATTCTCAATATCAAGCGGAGGGGTGGCTGTAAATACGGCTCCCTGGCGAGTTGAAATAAATCAGGAAATAAACTACTCCTCCAACATGGTGCGGAAATTCCATCGAATTAAGTGAGTATTGCAAAAAAATAAACCGTATAAAAGTATTTCCGGAATTATGTATGTAGATTGTAGATAGTTTATTTATTTTTTTTTTATTTTTATGATTTTAGCTGGTAGCGATCTGCTATAATTAATTTTAGAGGAGGAATGTAGAGGATATAATAATTGTTATGGCGGGAACTATTAGGGGGATATTAAATTAATCACTCGGGGGGAATTGACAATTTTTTAGTTTTTAATTTTAAAACTTTGCAATTCTAAGAATATCATAAGAGGGTTGTTGATGTTATGTGTATCAGATTGGTCACAAAATTTGTATGAAGACATTGTTGCATTCTATTGATCTTGCATTTTACCTTCGTAGGTATATAGCTTCGTTTTTTCATTGAATTTTAATAAAGTCGAAGAAAATAAAGGTAATACTCGGTAGATATCGCTAAATTATTTAAAACACAGTATGTTGACATCTATGATAGTTTTAGCCTTGAAATTTGGTAAATGTACATACAGGGTGACCAGAGCCGGCCTTAACAATAAACAATAAAGCACAAAGTCTGGTTGCGTGCCTACCTATCAGACAGTGTCCAGTGATAAAACCTATCAAATTTTGATTCGTCGGTATAAAAGTGAACTGACTTGTCCTCAAGAAAAGCCTCTCCCTACCAGAGAGACCTGGGGGGATGGTAGACTTGAAGTTTTTGTCAAAATTTAACTTGCGTGTAGTGTAGTCTGTGTTTCCAGAAACGGCTTCGAATTTGTTCAGTATAGAAGTGTGTCGAAAATCTTTACTAGGCCACTGCGATACTGCTTTCAACGAACGGCTGAATTAGCAGTAATTTGTCTGCTGAAAATGTCAGCAGGTGTGAGAGGGAACAAGATGTCCATTGATGGGGAGGGTGTTGTGCGAAGTGCTCCACTAATGTACATACAGGCTGATCGTTGGACTTTGCTTGGTGGGATATTATACTATATTATCTAAAACAAAAAAAAAAAAAAAAATAATTTTTCCCTCAAAATTGATGAATGACAGATTATTTAGTGCGTACTAAGAGATAATAGGTACTTTTCGTAGTTTTAAGTTTATTACCAGGTAACCACGATAAAGTGGGCTTTATGTTGACTTTGTAGGAAATGGAATTCGGTAGAATTGAAAAGCAAGCATGCTGGTAACATCATTAGCATTGGAAGCTGCATCCTAAAAATAAGCTAGGAAAAAGGAGCCTTCGAATTTAGTGCAGGCACGCATCATGTTTTCTTTTATTATTATGTTTGCTGCAACAGGGAACAAAAAAAAAGATAACTTGAAGTTTTCTTTATCTCTTAAAAATTGGTAGGCACATATGTAAGATCAGAGCGATGGCACTAGGTACGCCAAAGGCAGCACTCGCTCTTATATATCATATACGACAACGAGCATGGCGTGACGAAATAGTTGCTCAGGAAAAACGGTGAGGTCGCACGAGATGAAAAAACAAAAAAAAAACAAAAAAAAAATAGAAAAAAGACCACGAAAAGGAAAAAAAAGATATCTCATCTCATTTTCAATGGTCCGCTTGTCCATTAAGTGGGTCGCGGGTGTAGGTTGCTCAAGTGGACCCTCCATAGCTCTCGATCCTCCGCCATCGACTCTAAATCATCAAGATATAGCACGCAAAATTTTAATGCTCATCTTGAAGAAGTTTAGGGAATAATTAGTCAGTCGCAAGCATGGTAGTTTAGTACTGAAGTACAGAGTTGAACCGTATTAAAAGTATAAGAAAAAAAGCTGTTTGAAATCGTGACGCTATATTATCCGTAATCCACGTTCGGCAAAAAAAAAATAAGATAGGAAATAGCTACACGCAACATACTCAAACATTTTAGTCGAACCTACGCTGTACATACATTTTTTGTTTGGCCCTAACAACTTCAGTGTGCACGCCCTACCGTAAATTGGAAATTCGGAAGTGTTAACCTAGAAGTGTGGCCTTGATACTCCGTTGTCTGCGATAGTCAAATCATTTGCGCTACCGCATTTACCTCGATGGTGAACTGTCCCTCGTGTACGATCCCCCCCTCCGAAACCACTTGGGGAATCCCGGTACCGAGCCATAGGGTCCATCACAACGGCTGCAGCAAGAGATGTCATATTTGGGGGTCAATAAACGTCAGAAACCCCATCGTCCGTAAGCGTGAGAGGAAGGGTATCGATTTTTGCAGACTCAGCAGTGTCTCAGCTATCGCTCCAGCCTCTTTGTGTTCGCAACATTAACGACAGTTTCGAATGCATGTGGTTTGCAACATTTGTGATGACACATGAACACCAGCGGGTCTGAAACTGTTCTCCCCACTTGGCGTTCAAAATTTAATCGGTAGCAGCCAGCAAAATCGTACAATTGTCCAATCGTAACGAATTGTCAGCGTTCTCATTTCTTGTCTTATAGTGGTTATTGGCAGACAACAATCAACAACTTACCGTTTACGTAGGTCCAAAGAAAAAAATCTCTAGCAGTTAAGTCGAGCAAATGCGGTGGCCAATTAAATCAGAAAAATGCAATATTATTCGATCACCAACAATTTTCATCAGGAGAGCCAAGTTGGACGAGCTGTGGCTTCATCTTGTTGGAACCACAATTCTGGATTGTTCTCTATTTCTGGCCCTAGAAATTGTTCAGTTATTATGCCCTTCTTTTTTATCATTAAAATGAAAACGTACTTTATGAATTATTCAAAAATGTTTTTAATACTAGCTGCTACCAAATAATCTATACATATAATAAAACTGTAGGCATTTTCTTTGGCCGTTAAAAACTCGAAAACTACTGGACAGATTTCGATGAAACTTTTTTTAAAATGTTCCTTAAAACTGCGAGACTGCTATAGGCAGTCTTTTATAAACAAAAACAAAACAACACTAGCATACGTTTACCTCTCATTGATTTGTTTTCGCAGTGAGTGCTATGGTCAGTTGTACTTGTTGTGCGTGCTGGAGTATGGCATGGGGTATATTAATAATTTTCATTTTCATAGAAGGAGAGACGTATAAAACAAAACAGGATTCATTTCAGAATTTCGGTCTGATTCCATAGGCATAGGAAGAGGGAAATAAAGGAAAGAAAATGCAGTATTACAAATAAGTAGTAAGATCTAGGAGAGGGAGGAATTTTCTTTTTCTCCTAAAAGCGCGAAAATTACTGGACAGATTTCAATGAAACATACGAAAAAGTGTCAAAGTGTAATTTTAAATGAACCAAATATAATTTTGTGCGAGCGGACAAGGCAAGTACGGATCCAGCTAGTATTTTTCTAAATCTATATAAAACTGAATGGTGAAAATGTATGTCCGCAAACATTTTACGAACTGTTGGACCGATTTACAAATTTCTTTTTTTTAAATGTGTAATGTAAATATGTGTAAGTTATAAAGCTACTTAAGTTTTAAAAATACAGCATTTTTCATTAAAAAAAAAAAAAAAAATAACTTTCCGCCATGAACGCATATGAAAAATAATGAAAAGTTTTACACTGACACTGATTGAGCTCAAATTTTCAGACAATCTTTGATATTGACCGAAGAAGGTTGTTGCTTGTGTTTGGCCAAAATTGGGGAGTGGCACCGCCCACATAAGAAAATATTGCAATCGCTTATCTTCGACTTTTCGAAAAGTGGTTTGAAAATAACGCCGTAATCGGAAAGATAAGTTTTTCGTAAATTATCGTGGGATCCTGTTTCTGTCCGATGTGAGTTGTTACTCTTGTTTTTCTCAGGCAATTGGCACCTACTTCCGCTAAAAGATGCCGCATCCACATTGGCTGCATGTTATGGTTAAGAGAACAACAAGACAACTCTTATATACACATCAGGAATGTAAGCCGAATTATGCACTTCTTCTATCAACTCCTTTTTTGAGCCACAGACTTTGTATCCTTTGTCGCCAGCAATGTTATGGTGACAGCCAATTAGTTTACGTAGGTAAATGCCGCCATACAATGTTATCAGCATCCACTTTAGAAAAACATTTTTTAATGTCAAAATAATTATATCCTACGCCTAGCCATGTAAATAAGTATGTATATTTTACTCTTCAAAAAGTTGCATTTAACCCTACAGCTGTATTGCAATATTTTTTTTATAGTGCCCCGAAAGTGAAAAACCAGAAAAGAATAAGAAATTACATTTCTGTCAAGAAGGCCCCTTCAAGGCGCTGCATCTGTATACACATTTTCAACAAAAAGCTAAATTAATTTAAAAAAGAAAAACCGAAAAAGATGAAAAGCAATAAGAAATGAATGTCTTGTTCTCATGTAGCTTCAAGCCTCTAGATACTTGCGCTATGGTAAACAAAAAAAAAAAAAACATTTGTTACAGCCTAAGGCCACACGAAAACGGCTCACACTTCCATTTTCAATTTAAAATAGTAAACTCAACACAAGCAGGAAACCCCCGAAGACAAGAATAAAATAAATAAGGGAAGAAAACTGAAAGAAGGTTAATTCTTTGGCATACTCGTAGTGTCTCCATGGTGTTACCGCAAAATGCCCTTTAACTATGATTAGGATTGTGATGAAATAGAACCAAGATAATGGAGATGTGAGCAAATAAACGTGATCAGAATGAAATACATATAGGCAACAGAGTCCCACTTGCAAAGGTTGGCTCTTCGATAAATAAGTATACAGAACCTTTGTACTTACATTTAAGAATGGTATGTTGGTTAAGGAGGGAATAGGTCCTTTGTTGACTGTCATTGCTTTGAATGGAAATTATTTCGGTCATTGGATTAATTTGTGGACACACACATAGGTCATCTACCACAAATCGTTTGTCAGGGGAGTGTCCATTAAAATTAGAACTTGCTAAATTGGAACATGTCTCAGCACTTTTATAATGCGTGAGAAAGTAGGAGTACTCGTTAAACAGTGTAAATTGTTAATAATGCCAGTAAATGGAATATGATAAATCTGTCTGGTAAGAACTCCGGGAGGATGGAGAACAAGTCAACCTAGTCTACTAATTGTATTGTAATTGTAGTCTTAATTGGACAGCAGGGAATTAACTAGACCGACCACACGGAAGCATTTAAATATTTATTGCATTTTTCTAGCCGACTCATCCCAACACCTACGCGTAGGTAGCTTTAAAGAAAAATGTGATAAGGCAATTCAGAACAGGAAATGTGATATGAATATTTGTTCGGACTGTAAAATGTTACAAACAAGACTATTTCTTTCCCGAATAACCATTCTTATATGACCAAAAGTTGAGGCAAAAAGTACTACTTCTGATAAAAAATAAAGCCTGTTCGATGCTTCTTTTGGCAAGAAATCTGAAGTCCAACCCAAGGTGTTCTTGGGCGTACATTCGAAACGGCATAGTATTCGTTTTCCGTCAACTATAAATCCAGTAATTGCAAAGATATTTTGAACATGTTTGCGTCGTTTTTTCATAGTACACATCTACACATATAATAAAACTGTAGGAATTTTCTTTGGCAGTTAAAAACTCGAAAACTACTGGACAGATTTCGATGAAACTTTTTTAAAATGTGCCTTGAGACTGTGAGACTGCTATAGGCTATGTCATTTATAGCCATATCCTTAGGAAAAGTTTTTAGCCAAAATGTATTTTTTGATGTAAAAACATATATATATACATATTTAGAGCAAAAAGGTACTTTAGCCCCAAGCAACTTCTCCTTCTCTACAAAGCGCAGGTTAGACCAGGCCTAGACTATTGTTCACATGTATGGAGCTCGGCCCCAAAACATTCACTTAACCTACTTGAAGGCATACAGAGACGAGCAGTTCGACTTATTGGAGACCTTACACTCACATCGAATCTACAACCGTTGGTGCACAGAAGACAAGTCGCTGACCTCTGCTTGTTCTATAGGTACTTCCATGGTAGATGTTACGAGGAACTCAAAGGCATTATCCCTCGAAATGCAACTTTTGGGCGCCTGACAAGACAGACAGCTAATGCATGACCATACAGTACACTTGACATCAATTTTCCAAAACTCCTTCTGTTACAGGACAAGCAAACTTTGGAACTCGCCTTCTGGGGATATAATTCCAGAAGATTACAATTTACAGCAATTTAAATGCAGAACTAACATACATCTGCAGGCATCTCGGGGCGCTGATGAGGCGTTATAGGTTCGCCTTTCCTGGGAGAAGTTATTAAAAAAAAAATAAAGTAAAAAAATAAATAAGAATACATATGCTAATACAAAGCCAGTCCAGGCTCTCGTTACAAATGACAATGTCCACCATTCTTACAGCTCTAAATGTTCGCTATAGGGTTTTGAATCCCTCGAAGTTCGCCGTAAAATGCATTGTGTTACGTTCGCCACTCATTCAACAGTCATGGAGACGCTGATTTATCTGCAGCTTATGAAATACTATCTTGAATCACTGTTTAATTATAGACAGCACGATTTTCGTGGCAAAAGTTCCACTGGTGATTTGAAGAGTTATCTCACCGAAAAGTGGAACCAATCTCTAAATTACTCTAAGAAAAAAAAAAAATAAATAAATAGGTGGTGCAACAGGCTGTTGACACCCTAGGCCTAGCTTCACGCAACCATTCGTTTGTGTGAGTTTCTATTTTTGTGACGAATGGAAGGGACCTACAATTTTATGCCGAGTCCGAACGGCTGAATTGAGAAGCTTTTTCATGACAGTCATACTCTCGGATGTTTGTCAGACGTTCGCGAGAGGTGGCGCAGTAGAAAAAAACTTTAAGATGTAATTTGTGTTTTTCCGGGGATCGAACCGGGATCCCTCGCACAGTAGTCCAGCACACTAACCACTGCGCTACTGCGCCCGTTTACTCTGGTGAAATGAATATTTTTGCGATTGATATTTTAAGGAGAGTTTGTCATCAAGCTCTTTTGTGAGAAATGCATGCTTATTCAATGAACGTCCAATTCAATTTGTTTTGGGATGGTTTCAAGTCTGAAACTCACCATATAAATGCTGTTGTTCCCCAAGGCTTCGTTTTGTCTCCAACATAAATGATAATGGATCCAGCCTTCAACTTCTAGCCCATTTCTTCGCTTATAACAGAACCCTTAGCTTTTCTAATTTATTTCAGGACTCACACCCCTGCCCATATGACTAGACCGGCAAAGCATATTAAGCTCGTTAAATTCCGACCTTGACAGCATTACAAAATGGGGTCCCGAGTGAAATTCGGTGCTTCAAAAACCCAATGCTGTCTGCTGTCTCCAAAGCTACACCCAAACCTTCAGCCATTACCAATCAATGGTTTTTGCGTCTCCGAAACCAAAAGACTTTCACTGTGTGTGTTTCTGACAACCTCTGTTGGAACGACCATATACACGAAGTCACCACAAACCCTGCAGAATGTTTAAGTCTAACCTCTTTAGCATGTGGAAATTATAAAAACAACTAGACTAGAAATCCTGTGAAATTTGCAAGCTTAAAAGAACCACTTTGACCCAACAACCAATTAAATTTTCTTTATTACTATCTAACTACTGATCTCCTTCAAATTAACTCAAATGACTCTTGTTCACCTCCTTCTTATCTAGATCCATTACAATTAAGCAGAATATAACACAATGGTATACCCCCTACAGTGCCCCTGCCACTAAAATCTCATAATCCCTTCCAATACATCATTCCTCAGCGGGCTTCCTTCCGTTCATCAAGACTTTTTTCTTTTTATTATCCTTCTTTAGCACTATTAAATCTCAGACATGACAAAGGAAATACCAAACAGACACACAAAAGCCCAGGAGACAGAAGAGCACACCCATTATCAACTCGATCTCCTAAAATTGAAAAAAAAAAAGTAAACGAATAACCACCAACAGCCTTCATCCATTCCAAGCCATTCGTAGGTGATGAGAGAAAAGACCGCGGTGCGCTTTGCTGTCAACGTACTTGATAGCATGGTGTGCAGCATAAATTGTTGGAAAGGCCAGAATACATAATTTGTGTTCCCTGCCAAAGTGGAGCAAAGAAAAAAAAAATTTAAAAGCTTCTTTTCACAATGCATGTTGCATCTAAAGTTGTGCGCGGTTACGGGGTTCACTGTTTCAGCTGCTGGTTGTTCCATATATTCCCGGAGCACGTTGCTGACCTATATTTTTGGAAAGCTTTTTCTCTCTCTCGCTGAGGCGAACACTCTCGTTATGTATCTCTGTCTCTGCGGAAAATTAAAATATTCACGTCTGTTCGTCTGTTGTATCGCCTTGCGTCCCCGCTGTTTGTGTGCATTTATTTGTTTTTCTAACATATTAAGGATTAAGGGTGGGAGGAGGGCAAATTGGGTATACTATTTCTTGAGAGAGGCCGACAAATAGAGTGACCATGCGCGTTTTACATCACATGGACTGGGGATTGTTGCAATGCAATAGACACGGAGACGTCACTCATTACGTGGTATCAAGTATTCCATATAGGTGGTCGTAGTTTTGGTAGTAGTTGGAGCCATGTACACTCGAAGTTAATGGACATTTTCGGTGAGATGGAATTTTACATGCTAGATATACGGTGGCGTATGAGTGATATTTTTTTTCAAAAAATATTTCGGTTATTAGTTTTTAAAATTTTTAAATTTTCGAGTGCAATAGTTTTTGTCTGAGCAAATATTTGTGTGTATCTACAAAAGTTTTATAGCCTATCAGCTAAAAATTGTGTATAGATCTGAAAAGATCTTAGAGTCAAAAGGACTAATATAAAGTTAGAATTTGTAGAATTCGTGATATGCGTGTACCTGCTTAGCTTTAACGCACGATTTTCGATCCTATTCACTAGGTGCAAAACTTTCTTCGCATCATCGGTCCAAAAGTGGAAGTTATACTCAAATTTAGGGATAAAATAGTGCTTGTCCCATTTGAGAAAACATAGGCACAAAATTCTTGACAACTTCATAGTTGCAATTAACACGCAAAGCATCTCTTTCAATTTTGGTGAGTATCCATTAAAGATTCAGGCTTTGTTGATAAATTCGAAATTTAAAGAGGCCAATACTCGTATAATGTTGCCATTTCAGTTCTGCTAGCCAAGAATATAGGAATGCTGAGAATTCTGTCATTCACGAAGAAAATTAATTGAAATAGAAATTTTAGATAATAGATCGTTTATAAAATTACTAAATAGAAAAGGAGGAAAAATGCAGCCTTGGAAAACACCGGCATTGTATTTACAGGGCGAGTTTGTCGAGTTTCGGACTTTAAACTTTTCAAACCAATTTCAATCGAGCAGCTTGAAATTTATTTTATAATCTATAAAAAAAGAGAACCATCGACCCCATCAAGGTAGGCAAAATAACCAAATACCAAGCTCTGCAAATTGCCTTCGATCAAGTGCAACAAATTTCGTTTTGAAGAAGAGATGGAGAGATAGCTTCAATTTTATGGTTGGTGCAACAGGTTCATATATTCACCTTAGTACTAGTTTCTCACAAGCATTCGGGCTGAATTGTGAAGCCTTCTGAGGACAGTCAGACTCAAGACATTTGTCAGACGTGCCTTAAAATGCATTTTATAATTTCCAGTGGATCAACTTTTAGACCACTCAGTCAGTCGTCCAGCACACTAGCCACTGAGCCACGGCCGGTGGCGCCCATCTTATACATGGATGGTCTTAAATCTTTCAGCGAATATTTTAGTAAAAGTGGAATCATTTATTGTTGTATATACAGTGGTGGAACACTAATTAGAAACAAATAATTTTTTCTGAGGATTTAATTACCACTGATTTATTTATCAACAATTTCGATACGACCTTAATAAACATAAATAATAGCGTATTCATAATATTAAAAATGGGAATAAAATAAAGAAATGAAGAAGAAATAGAAACAAATTCAAAAAAAAAGAACATAAGGTACGTTTTTGTGTGGAATTACAATTAGAAAAAAAAGTGTAAAAATAATTTAAATTTAAAAATAAATATAAAAAATTAAGCTTTTGAGTCCAACTGTTAAAAATTATAAAATTTGATTAAAAACGTATCCCCTATTTGCAATAAAAGCAGCACACAGGTTTGGTAAACTGGCTACCAACTTTTGACATCGCTCAACGGGGATATTTCTCCAAGCTTTGTTCAATGTTTTTGAACAATTCGTTGGATTTTTTCGATGTTTTCGTTCCCAAACTTCCTTCAACATCAGCCGACAAATTCTTAAATGGATTGAGGTCAGGACTTTGCGTTGGCTATCTCAAAACATAATGTTTTTCGTCCTAAAACCAACTATTCACAAGCCGTGAATTGTCTTGTTGGAAAATATAAGACACTGGCAAATGGTCAGAAGCATATGCCTCCATAACATTTGCTAGTACAGGCTTATACATTATGCTGGTCCATTCGTCCATCAACACGCACAATAGGACCAACATCGCGCCAGGAAAACACTCCCCAAACCATTACATTTCCACCACTATGATTGAAAATTTGTATGGTGTACTTTGGGTTGAGTTCCTGATTTTTTGGCCGCCTTACATATTTTTTTCGTCAGATCTAAACATATAAAATTTGGATTCATCGCTCCAAAGCACCTTTTTCCAGAAAGAGAGGGGTTTAAGTGCATGTTCCTTCGCAAATTCCAACCGACATTTAATTTTTTTTTTGAAACATGTGGCTTTTTACGGGCGATGCACCCCGCAGACCTGCTTCTAATAGTTGGTTCTTGATGGTTCTGGATGTAATTTCCCGACTTAGTTGTCCTGATACGTTTGACAGAATTTCTTTACTGGTAAGATCTGCCCTACTCAAACGGCAAATGAGCCTGTCTTTTTTAGCTGTTGTTTATCTTGCCTATTTTTTTCTTTTGGGGTTTTCTATATTACCTGTATAAATAAAAACTTTTATTGCGCCATAGACCATATATTTTTGGAGCACAGCAGTTCCTGGGCGATGGAATCCATAGATGCACCGCACAATATGTTAGGATGATACATTTTTTTAGTTTCGGTGTGCAGCTCTTTTTTTTTTCCTATTTCACTAAACTAAATAATAATACTAAGGTGTATTAACAGGAAAAATATGCAGAGTCAAATTTTTACCGTAATAAACACAAAGTATTCAAAGTTGTATGCGAAGTTTCTAAATATATTTCCACAGAATTTCTTATATCGATCTTAACACTTAGTAAACTTTGTCCACTAAATACTTCGTGAGTTTTTTAACCGATCTACTTAATGCACACAAAATTGCTCAAAGCTTCTTCAAAACAACGGCACTTCACCAACCCATAAATATTGTATGAAACTTGTGTAAACAAAGACGCAATGACAGCTCTATGTTTTTGTTTTTTTCCTTGTGTCTAATTACAATTTAACCACTGTATGTATATCCTAGAGAGTTCAACTAATGCTTTCGAACTTTTCGATGAGGTCTATGACTTATGAGGTTTTTCACTACCCCTTTTGGTGTGCAATTCTGACCAAAACCCACACAAAGAATTAACTTCTTAAAAATTGTTATAGGTAGGTAAGTTGGGTGCAGTGGTTAGTGTGCTGGACTACTGTACTAGGGGTCCCAGATTTGATCCCCGGAAAAACATAAATTGCATCTCTGTTTTTTTTTTTGCTTTGAAAGTAAGTTGTCTCTCTATGAAACGACCTTTTATATCCTATACCAAAAGGGGTAACAAATAATAATGTTTGCCAATTTCTGAAGATTGTCAAAAAAGGCTTTAAGAGTTCTTCTTTAAAACGTTTGGAAAATTTCATCCTCTTCTTTATCCCTACAGATTCTGCAAAATTCATCTTAAATGGCTGCTCTTGAATCTACAGGTTATGGAATTAACTTTGTGAGGGTCTTTCAATTATTAGAATTCGGCTAAAGCGGCTTCAGCTAATTTATACAATTTATAAGGAAAATAAGCCCTGCCGCTGCATATCCCTTCCCTATGCTTATTATTTCTACTTCTATTACATTTTATAGCATGCAACGACCCACTTTATGGCTGTCTATCCCACAACACTTATAAATAGTGTGCGCAACAGGCAGTGTTGCCATGAATTATGAAGAAAAAATTTAATTTTGACACACATTCATAAAAACAGAAGTGGATCAGTTTTAGACAACATTTCTACTCTTGGAAGGTAGAAACCTCTAATTTTATCTTCGCTTCTATGTTGTTCAGAATCACTAAACAAAAATATTGAGACAAAATCTGCCACCCAGATTTTGGGATTTTAAAAGTCTGCAGCTGGGGTGAAAAGCTGCAAAATGCAGACAAATCTGCACTTATGGCAACGCTGGCAACAGGTCTACTCACTAATTTGTATGTGACTTAATTTTGGTACGAAGGGAAAAGAACCTACTATTTTGTACCGTATCCGAACAGCTGAATTGTGAAAAACTTTCTTAGGACAATTAACTCTCGGTGTGCTAGTACACGGCATGTAGCAGGCCATGTAAGTATGTAGATCTGACTTCAACATCAGAAAGTGAACAAAGAGAGCTTGTCCACGGCGTGAAGCCCTTAGGATCATACAAACATTGTGTGCCTTTTCTTTGTCGGGGCGAATTAAGAAAAAATGAACGTGAAAAATATAAAAAAAAAAAACAATATCCTATAAGAAAATTTAAAGAAAATACGCATATGACGGATAAGAGGAGACATACTGAGGCTTTTAAATCACAATGAAGGCGATTGAATCAATGAACAAGTAAATGACCTTGTTCATAGTGTAACGTATGTACTAGAACTAAAGGATTTGTTACCGAAGACTTAGCAAATGTTGGCTAAATTTTTTTAAATTTAAATGAGACAATTTTGCTTCAAATACGTATCTTTTTTCATACAAAGTTTTGAAATGTATTTACTTGTTTCTTTTCATCCATTTACCTACTGTCAAGTTACATCTGCGTCAGTATTAAAAAGGAAAACTTTAAGAATTATCTAAGTTTTCAGGCTACTTCCACATCCTACCCTTTCTTCATCTTAATCGTACCTTAAATACCTTCTACTTAAATGCACCCAAGAAGGAAGTTTATATTCCCAAAGGTATTCGTTATAATTTAACAAACAATCTAAAGCCCATTCCAGGGCAATAAATATCGTCAAGAAAATGTACTACTCTTCCATTTTAGTTCACAAACAACTATAGTCATGTACAGCTCCGAAAAGCATCTTAAATATGCATTAAGACGACACTGAGTACACAAAGTCCTAATTGGATCCTGTGGACTCCCCTCCGTTGCTCCACGGGCACTGCGCATGTCTGTCCCTCTCACTGTTACAGTGAAATTACCTTTCCTCTATCAAAATGCCTTACAATTACAACTCAGACATCACCTTATCCCCAAATCTTGTTCTCCTCTCACGATAGTGTGTAGAGAAATTTCATAGTTTGCGCTGGAGAAAATTCCATCCAAATCCAAATCATCTGTGTGCTTGCCATGCCACCAAAGTGAATGGCACAGCTAATGCCAAATACACACTCTCTACCCACAGGAGGTTCATATAAAATGCAAACGCGTGAAAATCTCCACTCCACATAGAGAAGAGAGAAAGGACTTTTACCATACATATTTTTTTTTTTATTTTTTTCGGGGAGAAACTTTGCCTTTGCTTATTTGACTCCATTTCGCCGCGCCGAATGGCCTGCTCTCATTATAGTTGGAGCTACAATTCGATTCGCATCTGACATACGTTTCGTATCCGCATTTTCTGTTCGGATCTATTCATTTGTTTAGATATTGAAAAAGGAAAATATTTTCTTGTGAGTTTGTGTTTATCTTGCGGAAGAGTTCACAGTTTAGAGTGTTTAAGTTTACATTGGATTACCTTTAGAAAATGTCCCAAATCATGAGTTAATTCGAGTCAAAATATAAAAAAGAATTTGTAAGGAAAAACCCCCACTTAACACACATCCCTAATCAAAACCCAATCAACCAGCCACTTAACACGTTCGATGGATACTTTAGGACAACCCTTACAGCCATTCGACTTGAGAGTCTTGTTGCGTTTGTTGCACTTTTTATTGGATTTTCTTTTTCTTACAAGTTCATAATCAATATTTTTGTGTCTCCAGAGCCAGATATACGAAAAAGAAATCTTTTCCTTTTTTGGTTCTATTTATAGATACTTTTTGAGTTTTCTTCGGTTTTATTTCTTTATTTTGTATCTCAACGTGAGAAAATCCACTGATTTAGGTTTAATGTAAATTTTCTCCTTCGCTCTCTTTCTATATCTCTGTCAAAAAAAAATGTATAAAAGAAAAATAAAATAAAATCTATCTACTCATAGAAGTGCGATTGTGTATCTCGCGATAGTGTACGAGTGCATTTTTAAGCAAATAGTGATACGTCCAACTCAAGGTGCGTATTTTGAGGAAGAAGTTTCAATCTTAAAAAGTGCGCGTATTTAAATTTGCCAAAAGTGATTACAAAAAAAAAATACAAAAAAATATTTCGTCTATCACAAAAAAAAAAAACTTCACCTCGAGGCGACAACTTTCATTCATGGATTTCATTGCTAGGTAAGTCTCCCATCTTGAGTTGATAAAAATAGACCAAACGTTGCACTCCATTGGTATGCTGGTGCAGTTTCTTTTTTTTTTCTATTTTTGATTTGGCAATTTGGGGGATATTCTAAATTTAAGCATCCTTCCAGATTTTCTTGGTGAACGGGTTATCTTTGTTATTGTTTCCTCTAAAGTTTAACCCTCGCTTCTCGTAAGAAGCTTTTCACTGAATGCAACTGTTAACACGGAGAGAGATTGGGTTAAATAATCATTTAAAGTGCTTTTAGTTTGAGTATACTATGGAATATCTATGTACCGAGGACATAGAGTCGTCGTCGTAGTGAGAGAATGCATGGTCATTGAAAAGAATGTTGAACTGCAAACTGTAACTGGGAATGCGGGCTGAGGGGTGTCATAGGAGTAGATAAAAAAGTGGTTTAGTGCAAGTCGTTCATACTCATTGAACTATATTTAAGGCAAGAGCAGGAGAAATGGGGGCTGAAACGAAGAAGAGTGCAATGTCTTCAGCTTGTCGTTATTGAATTTCCTCCTTGTCATGTTGTTGGTGAGGATTGCGAATTGATGGTGAGGATTATCAGAAGAAATCGATGATTTTGCTGAGTTGTGATGATAATGTTTCTTTTTTTTAAATTAACAAGTCTTGAAGTAACGAATTGTGACAGTGGATCTATAGAAGGATTAGGGCATCGTTAATTTTTCATGTGGTCATTATAGGTTTATTCTATTCATGGTCATAGTCTTGCATAATTGACTGTGAAAAAGAGGATTAAGGTCGTTGTCTGCTTAATGTATACTTTTATTAAATTGTCTTACTTCAGGGGAATGCTCATGGGTGTTAAAAGTTAGGACACAGTCTCGTTAAAAGTTTAATGTAAAATATTTCGAATACAAATATGAGCTCGAAAGTATGCTGCAAATTACATTATGCACGTATAGACTGATAGTTGGGACAGTTGCAAATGTTGGCTAATCATTTTAAGAATTTGGACGCCATTATTATTCACCTAAGGTTACCGAGGTTTTTAAAACTTTATAGAATAGTCGTCTGGTGTACCTACAGAAAAACCTTCAAAGCTTAGTTAATGCCACAAATTTTATGGATGATTCTGGATACCGTCTTGTTTTGCAGTCGACTTAAGTTCCAATACAATTTCGAAGTAGTTATTAAATATGATTGCAGTTAACCCCTAGTAGTCTATTAGCTATCAGACAATTTTAATAAATATCGGGACTTATAACTAATTAGTTAGCCTGCTACCTTACTCCTTATTCGGTTTACATAATACCGTTGGAATTAAAACTTTTCGAAGTAACCGACGCCAAGAGTTCCGCATTCTTCGAAGTCATGGGTTGTACTGCAAATGTGAGTCTTTTTTGTAAATGATGAAATCAGTGACGGACTGAGGAATAAGCGTTGTGGAAGACCGAAATTTGTTGGTTAGTCTATGAGGGTACGCTTATATATAAAAATCGGTATCCAGTTTTTTTTTTCGGTTGCGCCTAGAGGTGCGCCTAATCTTCAAAAGATACCAATGGTCCGTACCATTATGTCCGACTCATATATCATCTGACCTGGTAAGCCATTGGTTTCAGCCAATATATGCCTAAGGACTAAACCTCACCGCGAACGCACCTACTAATACCGTCATTATATGCGGTTTTTCCTCACAGCGCTAGGTCGAACGGTCTTGTTCTTTGTAATCGGCGCTCGAGGTTTGTTACGTCCAGAGAACGAACTATTTCATTATTGCAATGAACATAAATACGAGTGTAAAGTTTGCGGCCAAAGTTTGCTACTTTGTCATTCACGATAGCAATTCCTAAATCTCTGTGAATGTCACTATTCCTTATATACCATGGAGCATTCACAATTGCTCTTAGCGTTTTGTTTTGAAATGTTTGTAGTAGAGTCATATTGCTTGGTTTGGTACAACCCCAAAATTCTATACCGTATGTCCAAGACGGTTTTAGCACTTGCTTATACAGAAGCAGTTTGTTGTATAGGCTTAGTTTCGAGTATCTTCCGAGTAGCCAATACATTTCTCTCAGTCTGATTTCGAGCTCGTCTCGCGTCCACTTCAGTTTTGCGTCTAGAGTCATTCCTAGATATTTTGCCTCATTTACGTACGGTACTCGTACCGAATTAATGTAAATAGGTAGGTTGCTTATCTTTTTGTATGTAAAATTGACATGCGTTGACTTGGTCTCGTTAAGGACGATTCGCCAGGTCTTTGTCCATTTGCATAATTTGTTTAGAGCCCCTTGGGATTTTCGCGTTGATAATACGACTGACTCATCAATTGCGAGGATAGCTGTATCATCTGCGAACGTTGCTACGATAGTCCCTTAATCCTGTGGTATATCTCTTGTATAGAGCAGGAATAAAATTAGACCGAGAATGTTTCCTTGCGGAACACCGGCATAGATTTCTTTGAATTCTGAGAATTCAGTCTCATGTTTAACACGAAAGAGTCTGTTTTCAAGGTAGGATTCTAGTATTCTATACAATTTGTCAGGTAGGATTGTCCTTAGCTTATACCTTAGGCCTTTGTGCCATACTTTGTCGAAGGCTTGCGATACGTCGAGCAAAGCGCTGGAGCAAATCTTTTTCCTTCCAGGGCTTTTTCAATTGCATTTGTTATTCGATACACCTGATCGATTGTGGAATGTTTGACCCGAAAACCGAATTGATGATCCGGGATCAAGAGTTTTTCTTCAATTACTGGTTGTATTCGTTTTAACAGAAAACGAATAGAAAATTTTAAACTTTTGTAAAAGTCTACTTTTTTGACTTTTTTCCTCTGTCTAAAAAAAAGGGGTTTTGATGCAAAAAGCTTCTTCAAACAATTCTAATAGTGACTGCAAACAAATTTTTTCAAAATTCTCTTCGCTAATATTTTTTATAATTTTTTGAAAATTGCTAAAAACGACTATTTTTCCTCCATTTCATACAAAACTTGTCTGAGATCATCCCATTCAAAAAATCAGACCGAGGAAAAAAGTCAAAAAAGTATTCAAATTATAATCCTTTTCTCAAAATTGTAGTTTTTTTTCATCTTCTCGTAGGGACAGAATGAGCAAATGCAAAAATTTAAGAAAATACCAAAATTGCAGTGAAGGTCGATACACATACTTACCAAATTAATATGTAATAGTCAAACGGTCATTCGAAATTTTTGGTGATTTCCGGTTTTATCCCAGTCAAAAAATAAAAATTCCATCAGTTATATAAATTTGCAAACGAACATTCAAAAGATGTTTAGATCCTTCCCTTTTCGCAAATATTGATTAAAGTTACCTATAATATTTATACCCTACTTAAAATAAAAACAAGTAAAAGTGTTATCATCGGCCTGGCCGATACTTTGATACCCTCCACTGCATAAAAGTCATGCAAAATGTTTGCCATGCGAGGTAGTATGTGTCTAATATTAGTTTTGTATGGTAGGTAGCAGAACTACTTTACCGACATAGACAATTTTCAATACCAACCTGACGACGGTTAAAAAAAGTCCTCTCACAAAATTTCATTTACTTAAGTCGATTCGTTTGGACGCTATCGTGCTTTCAACGGACAGAGATATATGGATCAAATATTGGCTTTGTATGGGAGGTAACAGAACTACTTGACCGACATGGACCATTTTTAATACAAACTTGAAGGCCATAAATATAAGACCTCTCTTAAAATTTCAGTTGCCTAAGTCGATTCGTTCGGACGCTATCGTGATTTCAACAGACAGAGAGAGATGTGGGTCTAATAGTGGTTTTGTATGGGAGGTCCCAGAACTACTTGACCGACATAGCCCATTTTCAATACCAACCTGGCGACGGTAAAAAGAAGTCGTCTCACAAAATTTCATTCGCCTAGGTCAATTCGTTTGGACGCTATCGTGCTTTCAACAGACAGACAGACAGACGGACAGACAGACAGACAGACAGACAGACAGACAGACAGACAGACGGACATGGCTAAATCGATTCAGAATGTGATCCTGATTCAGAATATATATACTTTATAGGGTCTCCGGTGAATCCTTCTTGGCGTTACAAACGTAATGGCAAAGTGAATATACCTTCCTGTGGAGGGTATAAAAAAATGACCGTGTCTGTGTATTCGAATGACCACCCTAAGCAAATAAATATTAATATTGAATTTGCAATGTTGGTTAGTGTATCGATTGCTTTTCTATGAGAAACCTTGTTTAAATATTGAAATCAACAATTATTTTCCACAATTGCAATTATTGTAACCCCCATTTCTTAGCAATCATAACTGTATAAGGATAGGTCGAATTTGAAATAGAAAAAAAACAAGCTGTGTGCGAGGTATTAACTGAAAGCCCCGTATATGTCAATATTGTATGGATTATAACACCATGTCCAAATGTCCGCCACAGTTTCTCACGGTGACATGAATTCGAGTGGTTTAATCTGCCGCATAGATCAGCTGAATTTGATTGGTGTGTCTTCGCATTGATCTGCGACTTTGGGCAACCCTACAAGAAAAAGCGTGGTTAAATATCACGATCTTGGTGGCCATTTCACGTCACCTCTGCTAGAGATAACCATACCCTCAAATCACACAAAATGCAAAATGTCCATCGTGGTCGTGGCGTCTGCTGTGTGATACCTAGCAACGTTTTGTTGGAACCACATATCGTCTACCTCCATATCGTTCAATTTGGACAAGAAAAACAAATTGGATAGCATCGTTCTGCAGCAATAATGACGTCGCGTGCCGGTCTAAAATCCACACCAAACAACTTTTTATGGATGAAAATGTCACCTCGTGTGGGTTAATGTGCGTCGTCCTACAGCAATTTGGCCACTTATCCAAAAATGTGCCTTGTCGTTAAATATGTTTTTTCGATGTTGATGTCTGCAAAAAGCTGACTGAAATTGACTGCCTTGGATTTTTCTGGTACACTTTCACGACCCGCAGATTAGACAGATGCCTCGAAAACACAATGGTCGAATCTGCCAACCCGTCCTGAAATTTTTTTCACATCGACCTCAAAGCTGATGGAACGTCATATGCGTACGGTCTTGCCCTACTTTATTTTCTACTAGATATCGCCGTACGCACAGAGCAGAGCACCAATTGGAGGTACATTAGATTTTCATGGATATTCCACTTCCATCTTTCAGAAAATTTTAAATTCGAATTCTTCTCAATGAATTTTATGATTGCGATGAAATGAACATGAACACTAAATACTGCTCCATTAATTTCTATGTTTTGTTTATGAAATTTATATGAATTGGATGAGTAGTTTTGAACGTTATACCGTTATACCATTAGGCATTACACATAAAGGGGTTTTCAATAGGGATTCTACAAAAATAGAGCGACAGGGACAGTAAACGACGCCGAATTTCTTGCCGCTCTTTTGACATTTCTCTTCAGTAAGGTTTGCCATTTCATGATGGAAAGATATACGAGCCAACACCGAGTCGAAATTATTAAAATTTACTACCGAAATTCGGAGTCAGTGGCCTCAACGTTAAGAGCGCTACGTCCAATTTATGGTCGTCATAATCGTCCTAGCAGATCAACAATTGAGCGTCTAGTGGAAAAATTTTCACTTGGCCGCCTCGGTCGTGCGATTTGACGCCGTTAGACTATTTCCTGTGGGGCTACGTCAAGTCTATGGTCTATGCCAACAAGCCAGCGACGATTGATGAACTTCGTACGAATATCGAACGTGAAATTGCAGCAGTATCGACCGATTTATGCTTGAAAACCGTCGAAAATTGGGTTCAGCGTCAGGACTTCTGCAAGCGTGCCCGTGGTGGCCATGCAAAAGAAATCGAGTTCCATACATAATGACATCGAACGTACTTTCACAGAAATAAAGAATTTCATTGATATCCAAAACCGTTTTTGTTTTATTTAAAAAAACTTTTGTAGCGCTCTTATTGAAAAACCCTGTACAAACAGAAAAACAAGTTTATTGTATGTATTATGTAAGGATAAGGATGCCTATGCCATTCTTTTGTAAATAAGAATCTCACTACCTACTTTCGTAACTTGCGCATTTTCCAAAAAAAGCATGCAGAAAAGTTCACAAAAATTATCTAAAAAAAAAAAAAAAATCAAAAATAGATGGCGCAGCAGGTCCGAATAGACACTCTAGGGCCTAGCTTCTTACAACCATTTGTTTTTGTCAGTTTTTCTTTTTGGGACAATTGCAAGGGACCTACAATTTTATGCGAAGCTTTTTTTTAGCACAGTTATACACCTACACCAAAACCTACAGTGACCACAAGCAGGGTGGTTCCATAATTTTATGCTTATGGAATTTTTGTAACCCGCCACACTTTTGGTCATTTATTTCACTTGAAAAGTGGGGTTGTATTTCTTAATGAAAATTCCCACTTTTGGGTCATTTTTTCCTGGGGCCTTATTTTCTAGAGCCACTTCAATCACATGGCACAGTTATTGGTCTTTATGATTCTTTGCCTTTTTGTTTTATTTTCAGTCTTAATGCATCTTCTGTCAAATCCATCTGTACAAAAAGGTAAACAGAAACATCAATTAGAGAGGTCTAAAGAATTACCTCAAAATATTGGTGAAAACCACACCACTAAGAAAGTTATTTATGGAATAATCACGTACAAAAAGTTATCAGAATGTGACTTACATCATCAGTAAAGTCTAGACAAACAATCAATCTGAATTAGCTGGGATACCTTTCACTGCCTGTTTCTTAATCCATGTTCGTCATAATCAATCAAGCTACAGGTACCTATGCGGCGGCATATTGTCCTTTCGGATATTCTTGTACTCTGTTCGGAATACAATCGATAATATTTTTGTGTAGGCGAAAAGCTAAACAAACTTTGCTATTAATGCTACAAACTCTGCGGTTGACAGAAGATCAGTTACACTCCTACAGATGTTTCTTTATCGCCTACTCCTGCCTTTTGTGAAAATGTTTAAGAAGTTCTCTTTTAGGTAGGTCTGTCCCTTGTTTTCTCACATACACTATTTGAAAGGACAACTTCCCTTACATACCTTAATGTACATAATATTTAACTGCAAAAACATCCACCACTAACCCAACCCAATAACAGCCATAATTAATTACGTGTGTCAACAAAATATATATCCGACGTATTTAATGTCCAAATGGAATACATATTAACCTTTCGTTGTGTATTAATGTGACCAATCGTAAATTGATACATTCATATTGTCGTCAATAAGATTCGACTGGGATCTTAGTACCTATTCGGCCCCCTATTTCCGATTGACCTTTTCACTTCTCTGTTCTCTCGCCCTCGCTGAATGGAGAGGTTCTATTTATTGTAAATGTCATGAAAACCCTTGTTACACGATACTGTGTACACACACACACACTTGAATTGAATTTCAATGGCATATTTGCTGAGGGAAATCTGTGAATAAGGTTGAACAAGAAAAAATATCTAAACTTCTCCATCTTGCTTCTTGATATATGACACCCTGTTTACTTTTGCATGGATAAAGGAAACAAAAATTAAATAATATAGACGTGATTGATGTGCTTTCGTACAAACATACTCAAGTCAATTTTCGGAGGGAGAGCAATTTTTTATCTGCCTTGTAAAATGTCACAAACAAAATCCAAACGTAATTGTATTCATAAATCAAAAATTAGACTAAGGTATGCATCCTCCTTTGATCTCTAAATGGAACAGTGTGTGAGTTGGATTTGTATATGTTTTTGCGTTCGTATTAACATCTGTTAGATGAGTAACAACAGAAACAGGCAGAAGCAGAAGATACACAAAAGATACACTGAAAGTGTGAATAATGCAAAAGCGAACTGGAGAACATAGAACGCAGAAACTGGTATAGTTGTAGTACACGCTGGATGTTGTCATGCTGCGATTGAAAATCAACAATTGTTCCCCGAGCTCTATATCACACTAGACACTGCTTCATAGTTGCACAATAAATCAGAGGAGGAGTTCGAGTCGAGCATGCTTGCATTCTCCTAATTATATTAGCTGCTGAGTGTAGAGAATGCATTTATGCTACGAAGTTATCTCATGGAATGTTTGCTGCTTTGTAGCATTTATGAAATGGTTTGTTAATGGAAAAGCTAACAAAAAAAATGTTGTATACGTCCTCGACCTGAAAACAAAAGGATACAATTGGTCACAGACGGGAAGTTATAAATGACACTGTGCGAGATTTGTTTCCAGACAAAAATAAAAGAAATGTTACGTATACGCCATACGCTCATTCGAAATAAATTATTTTGATCTGATTTTTTAATTTTTTTTTTTTTTAAATGTCTGTTCACATTGTAGGCAATATAATTTAATTAAGTTATATCCTGTTTGTAGATGTGCGGATGTTCAACCATTTGTGACAACTCGAGAGATTATAATCAGTTAACACGACCACTAACAGTTTGAGTAATTGCTATGTCGTTGGTAGGTATCGGTGTGAATTATTAATATGTCGGATTGATGAGTAGGATTGAAATTTACTTTAATTATCATTATATCTATGGAAGATATTTGATATAAAAGATTTATGCTTCGATAAGGGTATTCAAATTGGAGGTACCGACGTATAACATCCGCAGAAACACATCTGCTTAACCTTTTATATTTTCGTACCCTTATATTTGATGTTTGTATGAGTAACATTCCAGTATGAATGAGGGAAAAAACCTGTGCAAAGTTTAGATACTTCAATAGATCAGAATTGTTTATTTACTAGCTTTTGCCCGCGTAGGAGCAGTGCGCAGTGGTTAGTGTGCTGCGCCACGTCTCACAAACGTCTGACAAACATCCGAGAGTATGACTGTACTAAAAAAGATTCTTAATTCAGCCATTCGGACTCGGCGTAAAATTGTAGGTCCCTTCCATTCGTCCCAAAAATAGAAACTCACACAAACGAATGGTTTCTAGAAGTTAGGCCTAGGGCCTGTCTACCCGCCTGTTTATTTATTTACTAGCTTTTGCCCACGGCTTCGCTCGCGCAGCCCTCAGGATTTGGTACTCATAGATTCATTCACAGTCAGTTAGCTTCCACTTCTAAATTTACATTTCGCACAGGAAACCTTCCTAATGAACAGTTAATATCTCTGAAAAATATGTTTAGCATCCTGTTGAAAAAAGACAGGTCGAAAGTTGTATAATAAACTAGCATAGCCCGTGCACACTTTGTAGTGCAAAATAGTTAAATAGAAAAAACTGTTTTTATTGTAATGCTCTATGGTTCTTACACAACATTTTTTTGTTTTTTTTTCCAGAAATTGTATTGCCTAGACAATATTATTGACTTTCATTATTTATATCAATGTTACAAATTTTAAAAACTTTGGCTTCCAATTCCAAGACTATCGAAAAGCTGTACCCTCCCGGCTTTGCCCGTGCACAGGAATTGTATTGCTTAGGTCTTAGGTAATAACGTTTTTTCGTAAAATGCGAGAAATGATAATAAATCGACGGTGGAATTTTCTTTCTGCCTAAAGCCCTAAACCTGAAACACAGCAATACGAACAAAACAAAAAAAAAAGAATAATGAAAATCGGCCCAGCGGTTATGGAGATATATCGTCATCGAGTTTCACTCCATAGAAGATGTTTTTTGAGGAGGTATACGATTTTGAATATTTTTTTGTATGTGAAGTGCCGCTTCCCTTTGACTAAATTTGACCAATCGTTTTCAAGATATACGATTGTGAAAGTTTTTTTGTATGGGCGGTGCCACGCCCCTTTGCCCAATTTTGACCAAACTTCACAGGACCATTCCAGGGACAATAACTAAGATCTTCCGTAAGTTTGAGCTCAATCGATTTGGTGGTTTTCGAGATATACGATTTTGAATGTTTTTTTTGTATGATATACGATTTTGAATGTTTTTTTTGTATGGGTGGTGCCACGCCCCTTTGTCAAATTTTGACCAAACTTCACAGGACCACTTCCGGGACTATAACTAAGATCTTCTGTAAGTTTGAGCTGAATCGATTTGGTGGTTTTCTAGATATACGATTTTGAATGTTTTTTTTTGTATGGGCGGTGCCACGCCCCTTTGTCCAATTTTGACCAAACTTCACAAAACCACTTCGGGGACAATAACTAAGATCTTCCGTAAGTTTGAGCACAATCGATTTGGTGGTTATCGAGATATACGATTTTGAATGTTTTTTTTTGTATGGGGGGTGCCATGCCCCTTTGTCCATTTTTGACCAAACTTCACAGGATTCATGTATGGACCAATACCAAATATGTGCGAAAGTTTGGTTGAGAACGGTAAATGCGTTAAAGCGTGAATCGGCGACAAACATTTTAAGGCTCAATTTTTATATATATAGATTTGTAAGCCTAGAGTTGTAATTTGTAAATATGTAGGTATTGCTTAGAAATTATGAAAAGTTTTTTTTTTCGTATTGATTTAGATTTATGACTATTATGGCAAGTTGAATGAAGTAAGATCATGAAAAAATCAACTTAAAAGGGGTCATCGCATATAAGTCGACCACTAAGCAAAATTCCAAAATCAAACTTTTCTTTATTTCTTATATAAATTACACAAACCGAGTTTAAAGTCGATGGGATGAAAAATAAAATTTTTTTCATAAAAATATTGGCCCCCCTGTAAGGGGTAAGGGTTGAATTTCAAAATACCCTTCCTTATTCCTTGTATAAATCCTAAATAGAACAACAGTGTAAAATCTATAATTCTAAAGTAAAGGGTTTTGGCTGAGCGTCGATGAGTCAGTGTAATTTTCAGCCAAGAAGGAGTCACCGGAGACCCCATAAAGAATTTATATGCACTGAATCAGGAACAATTTTTAAATTGATTTAGCCATGTCCATCTGTGTGTCTCTCTGATAGCCTCTCTTACTTACTTACTTACTTAAAATGGCGCTAAATTCGCGGCCAACACCATCTTTAGTCTTCAGTTTTGAACGCCAAGTTTTTCTAATGTATCCTTCCACCGGCGTGCGTCAAATGACTCGCGGTCTTCATATACTGCGCCGTCCTTTGGGTGTGGATTCGAAGATCTTTCGGGCCGCAGTATTATCGTCAATTCGCTCTAATAGACCCAGCCACCTCAGTTTTTGGACCTTCACTCTTCTGGCTAGATCGATGTTGCTGTACAGCCCATATAGTTTGTCGTTGTGTCTGATTACCTACTCGAAAAAATTTCCTCTCGAAACAACCAAGGATAACCTCAACCAATTTTAATAATAGTCCATGCCTCTGCGCCATAGAGAAGGACTGGGATCATGAGGGTCCTACAAAGGGTCACTATAGTTATTCGAGAGAGGTCTTTGGTACTCAGTTGCTTTCTTAGCCCAAAGAAAAAGCGATTGGCAAGAATACATTTAATCTCAGCGCTGGTGTCTTTGTCAGAGTTCATAGCGGAGCCTCGGTGTATGCAAAATCCCTAATCACCTCAAAGTTATATCTACAGCAACATTCTGCCTGTGACATTGGAATTGGGCGTCTTTTCTTGTTGACAGCATATATCGCCAAACCCATCTTCCGCCACCTCCGACATAACGCTGTCTGCCTGTCTGTTGAAAAAACGATCGCATCCAAGACTTATGCTAATGATATTTTGTAAAATTGAGCTATATTAAATACTGGTCGAGTAGTTCTAGTACCTCCCATATAAAACCAATGTTAGACCCATCTGTTGTGTACGTAGTAATATTTTGCATGACTTGTAAGCAGTGGAGGGTATTAAAGCATCGGCCAGGCGTTTGACAACACTTTTACTTGTTTTTTTTTTTTTTTTGTTTATATGTCAACAAAGTACCTTACTAAGCCTAAGAAATATCATCGGCTTCCGGATTAAAATTGGTTCTCAAACTGCTTAATTTACTTAGAATTACATCTTGTGAAAATTCAGTATCACAACAAACTGGAGAGAGGCGATTCACCTAAGTAAGTGGACCCTATGCTCGAATAAATGTATTGGAAAAATTAATCCAAACTATTACAGATACTGCGGGGACTATCCACAGGCTGATTTTTATAACAAAAATAAACTGGAAAAACAAAGCTATTTCTCTTGAGAGTTAAGAAAATTCCAAGAATTTGTAGGACATGATTTGATTTTTCATTCAATATTATTGATACTTATAGATTATTTAGGCAAAGTGTAGAGAATTGTTGAACTCAGTTCTTAGCTGACGATGTAAAGTATAGCCGTCGTTTAGCATACTTGAGCGCCACTTTTTAGGTCCTATTTTTGGGAACTCTAAGTCCAGGTGTTTCTCCGTTTGTTGGCACAAAGTCAAAAAATAAGCTATGCGATAAAATATCCAACAGAGTTCATCAATTTCTAAACAAAGGAATGGACTTCAGTCGAAATTTTAAAACTCACTTCTAATGCCAATACATATACCTAGTTGCCGCACTAATAGGTGACAAGATACAGGAGTAAAATAAAGGGTGTTTTTTAGAGGTATAGAACTTAGAAATGGAATAAAACAAACATAATTTTTTTGAATTGATATGAGATTTACTTTATTCGAAAGATAATCTTCTGGCATTATAATTTAAATATCAATTTTGGCATATGACCGCCAGGGCGGAACGTAGTCTAATCTTGAGGGCCAATTTTCGATTACTTTTTCCAACATTTGTGGCCGTATATCGGCAATAACGCGGCGAATGTTGTCCTCCAAGTGGTCAATCGTTTTGGGCTTATCGGTGTAGATTAGCGACTTCACATATTCCCACAGAAAATAGACAAGCGGCGTTAAATCGCACGATCTTGGAGGCCAATTCACGGGGCCGCAACGTGAAACTAAGCGGTTACCAAACGTTTCCTTCAGTAAATCAATTGTGGCAGTAGCTGTGTGAGTTGCGCCGTCTTTTTGAAACCACGCCTCCTGCACATCATGATTCAATTGATGAACGAAAAAGACAGTAATCATGGCTATATAATCAATCTTCATAAAAGATATGGCATTTTCAACATTACACTTGAAAGAATTGTACGAAACTGCCAAACTAACTATGGGGGTAAGTATACAATTCTCTCTCTACAATCTTTCAAAAGTCCGTGTAATGACTCGCATACGCCGATGAAATTGATAAAAGGTTTTCCAATAAGAGGTGTTATTTTGGTATTCAAAGAAAAATGTCATTTTTTGAGATAAATGATCGGATGTTTATTTCATAATAAAGAGGAAAGTATGCCGTTAATAATGAAAAACAACATCAGCCAAATGACAACCACGAGCACGCTTGCAGCACCATATCCTTTTCATGAAATTTTCCATAACCAAATGGCAAAGTGGCTGCCCTATGTCTTCGATAGCCTCACGAATTTTATCTTTGAGGTCTTGAATTGACGCTGGGCTGTTGGCGTTGTTGATGATCGGCCAGCTTGAGTTCTTGTGTTAAGGTTGTGTTGGGTCTTTATAAGCCTTAAGACCCAAGTCTTTATGCAAAATACGGTGTAATGACGTTTGTGGAATGCCCAATTCCAAACACTTTGGGCTACAGCAGCAATATTCTCAGATGTTCTTGATCGACGAGCACGGGTTTTATTCTTTACATCACTAGGTAACTTGTCCCAACAGCTCGAATTTTTCCACCAATTTCTGTATTGCGGTCCAACGAGGTGCTTCACGACGACCAAAAAATGCTTTAGTTTTGCGAACTGTGACTGCAAGATTTTCACCATTTTTGTAGTGAATTTTAATAATTTCAATGCGTTGTTGAAGCGTGTATCGTTACATTTTTAGTAATGGCGTAGTTTCTACTTGTCAAATGTCAAAGCATAAAAGCTTCAAAAGTGACAGCTACCGAAATAGCGGGCCATTCACAATAACACCTCTCATTGGAAAACCCTTTATAATTGGAAGAACTCGGAGTGCTGTCAGTTGTACATTGTTCGAATTCAGGCAGAAGGACTAAGATCTGTCAAGCGATAAAAAAGGAAACATAAAATATTTGGTGCCCACAGAAAATGGAACTCAATATCAGCGCCTTGGGCAGAACAATGTTCAGATCTAATTTGGAGATAGTGAAATTCTTTGTCAAAATCGGCTGTGTAGTCACCTTCAGCAATGAGATAAGCGCTGAGATCCAGAAAGAATTCCACTTCACAGTCGCACCAATATTATCACCGAAGGATAAACATAGAGATTGAGAAAATTGCACTCTTCTCAATTTTTATAATTAAAATCAAAATAAAAAATAAATAAATATACCAAACAATGTACGAACAAAAAATTTACTTGCGATTATTTTCCCTCTAGCAAATAATATCATTTTAATGTTCGCACAAGCTTTCAGCTCAACTTTAATGAATACAACGAACATAAAGCTGTAAGTTAAATCATTTAAAATGGGGGAAAACCCAGCAGTCTCCAACATAACACTCTGCCATACCACCACCGACCGTTGGAGTCCTCTCGTACGTATAGCTGTCCTGTAAATTACTTTTGCTCACGGGGCGAGAGACAAAATAAAAATGGAAAAGCAAAGTAGAATGAAAACGATGATAAAGGACAACCGCCCAAACCATATTTATACAGACGCACAAGGCAACTATGCCGTTGTATTTTACACAGATTTACGTCTGTTTGCAGTAATTCTCCAATTCCGATGCAGTACCATAGGAAACACTCTTAGAAACAAGGACAAAGATGTGGTAGATAAAGATACCATTTATCCGTAGAATCTGCGTTATATAATCCACTTGTGTTAAACGACGACAACGAAGGAAGAGTGAAACTAAATAAATTAAATATATGCACATGTATGTATTTAATTGTGTGAAGGTGTGCTTATGTGAGGCATTCGCGAATTCTAATTACACATTCATGGAATAAGTTATAAACACTGATGCGACTAGTTCACTAAAAAAGAACCAAAAATTACTTTTTAACTTCATTATGTGGGAGGAGTGGCAACTAATTTGAAAAAACAAAAAAAAAAACCTGAAATGGATGCTTGGATTGAGTTGATGGAGGGTTTTTATTGTAAAATGTTATTTACAAAAAAAAAACAAAAACCGCTTTGTATAAATTTAAAAGTTGTCATATAAAATTAAAATATTTAAAATTAAAATATTTTATAGGCGTACAGAAGAGCGGGTATGTATGTACTGTACATTGTGTAAAGGGAGACGACACGCCGCCATCAACGTCATTAACTACAGAGGTTTTATCTGCAAACACATACTTAGTAAAGAATAATATTGCTGCCAAATAGTATTTTCTGAAATTAGCCTATAAATATGCAACGCCATATTTATTTCATTTCATCGCATTGTAGGTGTAGCTTATTAATATGCAGTTCATTATCTAATTCTTTTCTTTTATTATATTGCGTAGATTTTTGTTATATAAAAGTTCTGTATTTGTGTTATATATGTGTTGCGGGCTTTTGGGTCGTTGTTTTCAAATGCGAATAATAAAAGAACTATTCCATTGTTTTCCCTACGTTTCCTCGGTATTTCCCAACTTCTTCTGTTCTGTATTTTGTTAATTGTTGTTGATAAAAAAAATATAAAGGGTCCGCCAAATAACTTTTTTTTTATGAAAATGCTGTAAAAAAAAACTACTGAATATTTTCTCAAATTTCTTTTTTTATTTGAAAGTACAATCCTTCTGGTTAATAATGGAAAATAATTTCATTCAAATGGCTGCCTCGGCTGGCCATGCAGTAGCCTACACGATCGGTCCAATTTTTAAGCACATTATCGATTGTGTGCAGCAGCAGCTGCATTTTATCAATGGCTTCACGAATATTATCCTTAAAAGCGTCAATATTGTCTCTGGCATGTCGGCGTAACACTTATCTTTTACGGCACCCCACAAATAATAGTCCAACGGTGTCAAATCGCAGCTCAGCTCTGCGGCTGATAATGCGCGATCTTCAAAAACAGGGCACAAAACATCGAGTGTAGCTTCGGCTGTGTGGCACGTAGCGCCGTCCAGTTGAAACCAAATGTTGCCAATATCCTTCTCTTCAATTTTTGTGAACAAAAATTCGTTCAACATGGCCCGATAACTATCGCCATTGACTGTAACGGCCACTACTTGCTCATTTTCGAAGAAAAATGGCCCAATTATGCCTCACGCACATTTTCTGCCACAGCAGCAATTTTCTCGGGTGTACGCACTGTTTTTGGCTTTTCACGCTTTGGTTTATCGATGAGGATGCCAGTTTCTTTCACTTTTTTCACAAGATAACGAACATACGGAGCTGACGGTGCTTCTCTTCTTCCAAAATCCGTACGCAATTTTCGCACACATTCTGCAACATTACCATGATTTTCAAAGTAATGTCGCAATATTTCCCAGCGTTGTTCAAGCGTATACATAACCATATTCGTTCAGCAGAAGGATAAAACTAATTATCTGTCAAATCAGACATGAGCTAAGTGTTACCATTCGCGAAATAAGCACTAGTTGACAAAAAAAACCTTAGATGGCGGACCCTTTATATAACCCGAAGGTCACCTCATCATGGCATCATGGGTCCTTTTTTTCAAAAATGATTACCATATAATGACCAATGATTATTTATTCAAAAATACGGAAGACATCTGGTATCTTGCTAGAGAAGAATGGCGCTACTTGCCATGCTGCATAGGAAATCATTGCTTCACTGACAGCTCTATAAGGTTTCAAATATATTACTGCATTGGAGATCATGCTCTTTGAGGTGATTCGATTACACAGTACACATATTAAATGTAATATATTGCGCATCTGCAATATTGCGGCATATGTGTCCCTGGGCAATAAACGTATAGAAATAATATGCGCGCGCATGAACTTTCATGGCTGACAATGTGACCCAATTCGTATCTCTATGGAAAAGCATACCTTTTTGACAGATGCGCAGAACGAAACGAAAATGAGTGCTCGGAAGATATTACCTGTAATATGTGTACTGTGATTCGATTATGGAAATACTATGGTATAAGCTGATGAACACGCAAACAATTCATGCCTTGGAAGCTAATATCCAGCGGTTTATTGTGAGATATTGAGTCCCGAATGCTCAAAATACTGGCCCAACTGGCAGCTCTGTCAAGAACAAACATTCAAGGAAATCATTGCAAATAGTGTTCAAATTATTATTTCATGAAAAATACTTTATAATGCATAAAATATCTTCAATGCAAAATCAATTCCGAAATTTATTGAAATAAAAAGCTTATAACTCTTACCACCAGTTTCACAGTGGAAGTTTAAAATAAGTTTGAATAGAAATAGACAGCTTAGTACAGTACCTACGTAGCTTTAATACTTTTCCAAAGTCGTTCCTTTTCTTTGCTTTCTCTCTGTCTGAAGCAACAGTTGAAGTCCCTTAAACAATTTTAGCTTCAAATTGAAATGAAACAGTAGAATACTGTCGTTTAACTTAAACTACAGAATGAACTTTGTTCAAGGTTTAAACAAAACTGTAAAACCCATTTAATTGTTGAACAAAAGTTAAAACCAAAAGTTTAGTTTAAACTGCCACTCTGAAACTGGGGGTTAACTAATGTTATGGTATTAGTTTAATCAATCCATTTGACTAAACATGCTCAGATAATGAAATTGTTCGGGAGCCTTTCAATTCTCTAACCACTTTCCACATTTTTTGGTTGCGCCTGGAGGTGAGTAATCTTAAAAAGATACCAATTGTCCGTACCATTAGTTATGTCCGACTCATATATCATCTGACCTGGTTAGGCCATAGGTGTCAGCCAATATATGCCTAAGGACTAAACCCCACCCCTCAGAGAGGCACTATGGGGATCTGCCGCGCGCGCCCATAGTAGTAGAAATTTATTCCTCTCATTTTGTCGTTTTGTAATGACTACGACTAAGTTACCTTAACAAGTAGTTTAGGCTTCAGTAGTACTTATTAATCGCGCTAGGTAGGCAGCTTTCCAGTTTTTGGTATATGCTTAGTTTCGAGTATCTTCCGTCCGAGTAGCCAATACATTTCTCTCAGTCTGATTTCGAGCTCGTCTCGCTTTTTTTAACGTTTGGCTTCCACTTCAGTTTTGTGTCTAGAGTCATTCCTAGATATTTTGCCTCGTTTGCGTACGGTACTCGTACCGACTTAATGTAAATAGGTAGGTAGGTTGTTTACCTTTCTGTATGTAAAATTGACATGCGTTGACTTGGTCTCGTTAAGGACGATTCGCCAGGTCTTTGTCCGTTTGCATACTTTGTTTAGAGCCCCTTTGGAGTTTTCGCGTTGATGATTCGACTGATTTTCCACATTTAATAAATAAAATACAAGAAACATTTGTTTATGTTGGGAAAAAGCTTAGAGCATAAAAAACCCAACATTTAATATTGAATCTTTCCACTTTTCACTTTACACTATTGTCTTGCTTAACATTTTATTATGCTAGGTCTTTCCGTAGTGAAATGTTTTCACTAACTGCCGACTACGGCCAAAACTCTCCGTCATGCCTCTTGCTTCCAGTACACTAGTACAGTAGTTTTCTTTTTCTAACTACGACTGCGATAACAAGTATAACAGAGTGTAAATAGCATTGCCAGATTGAAATACATGAACTGAACATGAAGAAAACCTCATATAGTTATACAATATGATACAGAAATTACCTATGCATATTTTTATATCAGTAATCCTTTTAAAAACAATTTGTACATAGGTAGCTGAGAAAATATTTTTTTCTCTATATTTTGATATTTACGCCATTAAACAAAAATCCTGTTAACACTATACAAATCTGGTCTACAACGAAAACCTTTTTTGAAGCATAATTTTTCTGTCACCCGTCAATTACATAAAAATGGTTTTATATTACAAGGACAGTAAAATCATTTTACCCATCGAGCAAATTCATTAGAATCTCCCTTTACACGCAATGAATTCCACATGTTGTAGCACACGAGTGCCTTTCTGTTATTTATTAAAAAATGTTGTCCTTAGAAAGAGGTAGCCCACCTCCAATTGACAGTACATTATAACCAATGACAGAATATCTGACGGAAAATTACAGAATCCTGTTGTTCGTCTGTTTGCGAATTATGCAATAAAATAAGATGAAGTTAGTTCTGTGACTTGCGGCATTTTCATTGATTTCTTTTTATTGTGTCAACAGATGACGCATTTCATTTTAGATTCAAAAATGTTCACTGTTTGCCAAAATTAAGTATTAAATGATTAACATTATGAAGACAAAGGGAAACTTATTTCGTTATAGAGTTTCTACTGTATTTATGGTGTAAATTGTTTAGATTAAATAATAAATCATTTTTAAGGAGGCTGTTAGGATAAGCATAAGTTAAGTACCCATGACAATATGTTCTTGCTTTCATCACGATTTATTTATTTCTATTGAGAAATGGAGGGTGTACCATAGCGGCTACAATTTGAACCCTACTAAACATGCAAATTTGACAGATTAGGCCCTAGTTATAGCTATCATTGAAATGCATCATTGGAACAAATCAGTGGAATGGTGGTTTCATATTTTTGACAAGTCGGTTATAGCAATCATTGAAAAATTCCTGTCAGTGAAAGAACCTATCTCAGTGACTTTTCAACAAACGAGTCTAGGTTTTGAGGTTAGAGTTGATCATTGAAAGAAAAACTGACAGCTGAGAATAGGAAGAGAATCGAACACATCAGTGAAACGATTGGGTTCCAAATTGGAGAAACGAGAATCAGTTGTTCATTGAAATCGATTTCGATCAGTGAAATAATAAAATTGAATTTAAAGAAGAGTTTAAGTCAGAATTAGTAAATTCTTTCGTAAAAAAATTCCACAATTGATAACCTTTATTTTGATATCAACTAAAGCCGATATTGTTTGTTAACCGTCTTAAAATCGGAAAACGATATTTTCAATGAAGCATCTTAATGATAGCTATAACTAGGGCCTTAGCGAACAAATTTACGGAAAAGAAGCTAAGCGACATTAAATCATTGAATATCGTGAAAAATAAATATAAAATTATATAAAAATAAATACCTAACTAGTCTACAATAATAGAAAATAAAGAAAAAGTGCTGTACCCCAATGCAACTCATATAGACAAAATGGTATAACCAATAACCATGTACAAAATTTTAATTTAATTTCTTGGGGTTTTGAAGTTATCGTAGATGCATTTATGACCAGACCAGTTACATCATTGTTTGCTGAATCTGATATAACATCAATAGCATAGACCCAACCAGCCTAGATGACCTCTTCCCCTTCGCGAATGCAGCGTCTTATGCTGCTAAGATATTCTGCAATATCGCAGATGGTTATCGAGAAAGTCTAAGATAAATCTCGGTTAGTCGGGTCCTAAATTGGTATTTGAGATAATTGAGTCGAGATAAATCTGATTAATAAATGGAATATTAACTTTAGACAGTTAAAAAAGAGTCGAATCCAAAAAACAAAATTGTTTACACGAAACCAAGACACGTTCTTCATTCCACTTTTAAACGATTTAAGCGTATTTTATGGACCTGGGATTGTTATATTTGTCATAAACAATACTTGAATTTTAGACGGATAGGTGTTAACATTGATTAAAATAGTTTTTTCATTTATAAAAGGAGTAAATTACCAGTACAAAGATACACGTACCGCTTACCGATGACAGCTATTGCAGGCCAACTTGTACATTTGTCAATTGTATCATTATTTGTTGTCGAATTTGAGCAATAAATTCGAAGATGTGTTATAGGTTTCCATTGACATCAGTTTCAAAAGAAAATTAAATAAATATTCTGCAAATAAAAATAAAAAAATAAAAAAAATAGGAAGCGCAACTAACAGGCGTGTAGACACCCTAAGCCAAGCTTCTCGCAACCAATCGTTTGTGTGAGTTTCTATTTTTGGGACGAATGGGTCCCTTCCATTCAATTTCATCCCGCGTCTGAACGGCTGAATTGAGAAGCTTTTTCAGGACAGTCATACTCTCGGATGTTTGTCAGACGTTCGCGAGAGGTGGCGCATTAGAAAAAACCTTAAGATGTAATTTTTGTTTTTCCGGGGATCCCTCGCACAGTAGTCCCAGCACACTACTTTTCACTTTTAAATTCATTTTTATTGCTTAATTTTTTAACTTACATACTAGACAAAAATGACTAAATCTAATTTAAAACTAACAATGTATCTTAATCTAGCTTACTGGCTCTTAACAAGCTCTCTAAACTTAACTATAACCTTATAACTATTGCCTTTCGGCCTTAAATCTATCTTTTTGCATGTATTGCACTGTTTTTTTAATTTTCAAGAAAACTGGCTAAAACTTGGACGCTTTATTATGGGCTTTTTCTTAAAACTACCTAAAATACCTAAGCTACTTAACCTAAATTACCTATAATCAGGGTGATGAGCAATCTCTCGAATGGTCACCATCCCGATTGCGTCGATGGGCGCCTGGCAGTCGCCAACACAGTACACACGCGCCACCGGGATCCGAGTGAGGCCATAAGCGTCGGTCAAGTCTCGGTAGCACTCATTCATGTCGGCGAGCCCGGCCCCTCCCAAAGACCCCCTAAAATAAACCTAACTAACTTACAAACTAGCTTAAAACTAAGGAGGATGTTACATAGGTAACGCACCGACCCGGATGAGCGTGTCTGCCTTCACCTCTTTCTCAAGCCACAAAAATTCGGTGAACTGCTTTAAGGTATCAACCGTGTCCCTATCCGCAATTGCGGTCGTGGATAAGCCGCTTATCCCTCGCGCCGCGGTGGCTGTGGTACAATACCGGCACACCATCTTTACTTTGCACAAACCCTTTTCATGTTTTGATGAAGAAATGCCTCAGGCGGGACAAAGCCAGACCGGAGCGTACTCTCGTGGTACATTAAATTCGGGTAATAACTAATAACCACCCGAGATCAGATTGTTAGCGTTAGCCATCGCCCTTGCAACGTGCCTTCGAATCACCTTAATTAGGAAATTGTCAATCCTATTCAATCGAGCCCCATCGTATAGGGTTTTGTTGGTATAATATTTTATTTACTCAGCCTCGGGAATTCTAAACAACCCTAGGAAGGTCCTGAGACACTGAGACACCTCGGGAGTTCTAAACAAAAACACCCGAATCTTTTCCATATAGGAAGGCGCTATATTGAACCAGAAGGGACAGCCATGTGCGGTGATCGGCCTTATAAGGGCCACGTAGCATATGACCTTTACTCTGGAATCAAATTGACTGCTGCGAAACAGTCTTCTTGTCAGAGCATTAGCCTTCTGATAGATAGTGCTCGAGCCAGTTGCCAAGATATCTGACCACGCTTCGCACCGGCAATGGTTGTCCATTTTGTCCAATAATGGCTAATTTTCGCCAGTTTTTTCTGGTAACCCTAGAGGCCCTAGCCAATGGAGTTCTGAACAGGACTGTTTCCGATTTTTCAAATTCCAATCATCGCAATACCTCTTAATTTGATCGAAGTTACGCTGCAAAAGGATGTTGATGACTTCGACTTTTGGACCTGATCTGTACGCCACTAAATCGTCTGCGTACGCTATAGCATGTCAGAGGGAACCCACCAGATCACTCGTGTAAATATTAAACAGAATCGGAGAATTCACCGCTCCCTGTTGTAAGCCGTTTTTAATTTCAAAGACTTTGCTCGAAGTCACGTCGCCAGCTTTGACAACGAACTTCTTTCCCATAAGCATGTCCTAAATCATATATAGCAATGGTTTTTGCATACCCAACCTAGTCAGCTTATAGAAGAGCCCCTCCAACCATACGGTGTCGAAGGCCTTCTCAAAGTCGACCAGGCGAGCACCCGAATCCAGCACACTAACCACTGCGCTACTGCGCCCACAATCCTGCAAATGTTAAAATGAAAACTTCAGGACATATTGCTGTAACCAACATTTATTTTTGAAGGTCAAATAATTATTCATTCAATGTCAGCGAATTAGTGAGCAACAATGGCCGCATTCTATTGACCACTAGACGTCTAGGGTTTAGCACATAACATGCCTGATAGTGGAACGCAGCCAGTGGCTGTATTCAAACTATTTCCACGTAACGTTCATTAGTGTCGCATGCCTAAAACCATTGCAGATAAAACCATTCTAGATTTATCTAGATTATTTATATACAATGCTAAAACTCATTATTAGTTCGAAAAATCCATAATACGATTGAACTTTGCTATATTCGGATGACAACTATCTCCACAATGGATGTAATGGAAATACAATTCATACATATTTGGAAAACAAATGCCTGTTATTACTGGCATTTTACTCAAAATTAATCCACACAACACCTATTTCCATGCTGTAACAGTTTGACAGTTGTATTACAATCCGTAATGTATCTTTGAAGGTTGATGTCACATAATTCTCTGGTTAATCGTTAGGTAAGTAACTATAACTATTTACCTACCCAGTTTCATGGTATAAACCGGATCGAGGTTAAATTGTTCCTTCGAGACTTGAAAACCGTAATGAATTAGCAGTCATTCCCGTGAGGATAATTAGTACAGGCTAATTCTATAATTTGTCCATTTATGACCCAGAAACACGTCCAAAGGAATAATTTAATAGACTCAGGCGACAAACTTCTATTCGCTGTTTAATTTTGGATCACATAATGGTTCGTCATAGGTTACAGCTTTTGAATTTGAAAGTAGAAGTTGTAAATAGACTGTGTTAAAATTCAGATATGTAAAAAAAAGTCCAACTTTGATATTTGGACTTGTATAGGAAGTGTGAATTTAAATGGGTCTACGAAGGAAAGAAAGCAATGATAGGTCGTCCAGCCCAAAGAATTGTGCTTCAACGCCAGAGAAGCGGCACAGAGTTCCACAGATTCTACATTATTTCCTCTTCATCCCCGCAATTTCTGCAAAAGTCGTTTGTAAAGATGCCTAAAATGTTGGCCATATTTCCAATGATGCAGTATCCACCAAATCAATACTATCTTTGAATATCTTCGAATGAAGAAAGGACTAAATGCTTTCTACGCCTGCACGAAGGCTTTCGGGAAGAAATGGGGCTTACAGCCGAACATAGTGCACTGGATGTACAATTCTGACCTATGGCTCGGTTGTATGGTGGGAGGCTGTTAACACCAAATCCTACCTCAAGAACTTGAATAAGATACAAAGAATTGCTTGCATAGGTATAACGGGCTCACTAAAATCTACACCACAAATGGGTTTAGAAACGTTATTGAACCTACAACCTATCGAGCTATATACTAAGAACATGGCAACCAAAGGTGCTCTCAGACTACGAGAGAACAAAATTTGGAAGCCTAGTCATTCGGTCACTCACGCATACTTCACTTCTTTGATCAGAGCGGCCTCATGCCACTCACAGACTACAAGAAACCGAGGTATGACTTTGACAAGAATTTCACGGTCTGTATACCGGACAGGAAGGACTGGATATCCCCGAGTACTGTCATAAAAGGTATACCCATCTTCACAGATGGCTCAAAGACGGAGAATGGAACGGGAGCAGGAGTCTTCTCAGAAGAATTAAACATCAGCTACTCATACCGACTGGCAGACCATTGTAGCGTTTTTCAGGCGGAGATCTACGCGGTTAAGAAAGCTGCGTAAACTGTCTTAGCGAGGGAACTACCAGCAATGGAAATTACCTTCTGCGTGGACAGCCAAGCATCACTTAAAGCGATTAACTCCAATCTGGTAAGTAAGCCAGTGCCTTTCAGCACTGAGAGGTGCATGAAACCATCACATAGTAATGCTGTGTTGGGTTCCTGGACACGTTGGTGTAGAAAGGAACGAGGCAGCAGATAAACTGGCCAGATGCGGCTCTGAAATGGACGTACTATTAGCTGACAGAGAAGTATTACCCAGCTTTCAACGCAGTTAAGGGGTTCATTGATAATGTCACATAAGCTTGGCTAAGGAACGATGGAACAACATTCCCGGTTGTACTATAACTCGTAGCTTTTGGCCCGCAATCGACGCTAAAAGGTCAAAGATCCTAACATCTTTTGATAGAAACCAAATCCGAGTGCTAGTCGGGATAATAACCGGACACTGCATAATTGGGAACATGGCCAAAAGACTGGGTATCTTCACAAATGATTTCTGCAAAAGTTGCAGAGATGAAGAGGAAATAGAATATGTGGAACATCTCCTGTGTCACTGCCCCAGCCGTCCAAGAACGCCGCTACTCTTGTATGGGAGCACGGTTCTTCGACGGCTTGGAAGATCTAGCAACGATACCTCTATCAGATTTAAAAAGATTCATCAACAGATCCGAATGGTTTTGTTAGATGCATGTCCTCAGGTACTACATAAGGGTAGTCGCAATGGGCCTTAATGGCTTCCGGGTGAAAATTGCCATTACAGCAAACTGCCCCTCTAACCTAACCTTACCTAACCATCTTCGAATATTAGGTTATTTTATCTTTTAGAACTGTTTGGGCCCCACAAGCTGTGTTGTTCCATCATTCCTTCCTCAAATTTATGGTGATACTATCAATTAAGCTCTTTGCTAAGCTGGTTTAGCTCTTGTCTGTCAGTTATTGGCATTTCCAATTCAGAGAAACATCTAGTCAGCTTAAATAAAATAAATAAATAGGTGGCGCAACAGGCGGATAGACACCCAAGGCCTAGCTTCTCGCAACCATTCGTTTTGTGTGAGTTTCTAATTTTGGGACGAATGGAAAGGACCTACAATTTTATGCCGAGTCCGAACTGCTGAATTGAGAAGCTTTTCAGTACATTCATACTCTCGGGTCTTTGTCAGACGTTCGCGAGAGGTAGCGCAGTAGAAAAAACCTTAAGATGTAATTTGTGTTTTCCGGGGATCGAACCTGTGATCCCTCGTAGTCCAGCACACTAACCACTGCGCTACTGCCCCCACTAGTCAGCTTGGTGCAGGGAAATAAGTCCCCGGGAACTAAGTCCACTGAGGGATTTAGTTCCCACCTAGTGGGAAGAGAACTTGTTTCCGTCGTCAGGTTGGTATTGAAAATGGGCTATGTCGGTCAAGTAGCTCTGGCACCTCCTATTCAAAACCAAAATTACATCTATGCGTGTAAATACTAACTCACACGGAAAACATTTTGCATGACTTTTATGCAGTGAAGCGGGAGGGTATCAAAGCATCGGCCAGGCCAATGATAACACTTTTACTGGTTTTTAGTAATCCATGAGTGGCGCATAGGAAAACACGTTCATATACTGTAAAACAGTTTGTGCTGACTGATTAGCGATCATCACCCAAATGGCTGACATTTTGTAGCAAATTTCCTTTTACGGCCAAAGTGAGAAGAAGTGTTTTAGAAAAATTCGAACTCCTAAAGGGAGAAAGGCGGCCAACATTTGTATAGGAAAATTCTTATATTTCATCCGATTTACTTTAAATTAGGTTCCTGTACTCTACATGAGAAATAGAGAAAACTAATTTCTCTGATTTTGGAAATTATGCTTGGGTTCCGTGAAAATGGGACTCAGTTTTAATGGGAACTTTTTCTTTTTCATTTAAATTTAAATTTAAAAATTTGCTGGTATGCTGGAAAGCTTGTATTGGTCTTGAAAGAAGTACCCCCAAGTACTAAAGTGTGTTGGAGACCCGATCGGTGACGTAGTAAGGGTGTTGTGTCCTCAACAGCTCTTTCATAGCGCAGCCTCTGCAAAGGTCTTCTTCAGTCAGGGGTATTTTTCTAATGTGGTACATACTACGATACTGGAATACTATGATTCCTACGATTATGAAAGTGGTCTATTATCGTATGAGCATCTTAGTTCAGCATTTAAAGAAGGACGGCCAAAGCTTCTTCGTGCTTTAGTCAAATAAGTAATTCTTATACTCATTTTGACCTTTTGTAGATAGTTTCTACAAAATAGCTGTGAAAAAGCTAAACCGAATGTTTATGTTAGCATGAATGTCTAAAATTAGTAGGTACAGTGACTGTGTTTATTTTGAAGACGAACGTGCCAATATATAGCTTACGTCAGTCGAAAAGCTGCTAAAAATACGTACCTAACCTATATGGCCTTAAGTCTATACTCATAACAATATTCAACTGATTTTATTTCACAATCTTGGCACTCATCCTTTATGGCTGTTTTCAACCGACACAATCATAACACACATTTGTTTACATAAATGTTTGAGTTGGAATTTCAGCATCCGTCTGCAAATCTATCGTCCAATATTAATGTTGAAAAAGTATTTCCAAAATCCAGATAGTATCTTTGACTCGTTACTCACATACATTCCTATGCCATGATAACTTCTATGTATGTGTACTGAAATCTAGATAAATTTTCATTGCCAAAGAAAAATAAGCCAACATTTTTATTCACCCATGCGAAATATAGGAAAATGGCATCGAAAAACTGAATAATCAGTAAAAGCAATCAAACAAAAACATTTCTGACCGACAAAATTCCTCTCAGATCATTGTCCTTTTCAAAGTTACAGTAGTGTCGTCATAAGCAGAAACTACAAGATAGTTGATTAGCGAAAAGGAAAAAAAAAACAATTTTCGTAGTTTTTTTTTTCATCCTCTTTCAAAGGACATACATTTTGCGGAGAAGCTACATCTTAATACAAGAGAATGTAAAAACTTTTCTTGTATTATGTAGAGACGCTTCTGTTTTTATAATACTTTCGTCTCCAATGTGTTATATCGTGTAAGTGTATCAGGAACAAAAAAAAAAAAAAACTCCATTCCATGAATTTTATGGGAACTATAATACAATCTACACAGGAACACATGCAGAGATACTGAATTTGTAAAACCATCTTGAGGGTGACTTTCTTGTTTGCTTTCTTTCATATTACTTCCTATTACCAATCATCTTACATTAGACAACATCCTTTGCGCCCCGGTAGGGGGTGAACTTCTTTCTTGGTTTTATTTCAGAGTATTTACAGTTTTCTTGCTACTACTTTTATTATTGATTTACTTATCCTTTGGTATTTGAATTGGGACACAGCAATAAAATAATGACATTCCTTCCCACTCAAGGAGATACGACGCGACGGGAGGAAAACAAAAACAGTTGGAACTACTTATGTAAACATGGAGATCTATAGATAGCGGATGTCGCATGTATTTACGTTCTTAGCTGATTATATTTAGTTATACGTACTTCCTGAAATTCTCTGAATGAATTAATAAAATTGAGTGCCTTGATCAATTGTGAATATTTTAGAAACAATTGTGTAAATTAATTCTTGGAGGTTAAATTGGTTAACTTCCGCAATTAAGGGAAAGAAGATTGAATCAACAAGAAATGTTATGTTATCTTTTTTAATGTACTTATGTATATATAAAAATGGATGTAACTATAAATATGTTTGTATAGTGTGTATAGCTGAAATCACCCAATCTATTGCTTCTACATTCAAGCAATTATCGGTATTCGACCGAGAGTGTTTGGCCAAAATCGAACAAAGGGGCGTGGCACCTGCCGTACAAAAAAAAAAAAATCATTGCAAACGCAAGTACTCGATACTCAAGAAAACATTTCTTTAAGTTATCTACAAACCATTGCCAATTTTTTTGCCACCTTCTTTAAATAATCTTTTGTGGACAACTGCTTTGTACCAGCTTCCTTTTAATTTAATTGCCTACTAAATTTCTCTAAAACTTTTTTACCTACTGTAATATAATAATTAAAAATAAATTGCAAATTATGTATTCTTACCTGGCCTTGATTGTTTTCACTGTGTATTTTTTTAAAAAGTCTTCCCTCAATATCTTCACCCACTCTCGACCGTCTTTCCCTTTTTAAAGCGAATTTCCCCCAGACATGGAAACTCTCTTTTATCAATAGGTACACAAGAAGGGATCAAAGAGTAAACTAACTAATTTACCATCCCACTTTCGCATATAGCCAAACTAATTAAAAGTACCTATTTTGAACGAAATTTTAACCTTCTAGTACAAGTCTCTTATTTCACCTCACCAACACGGCTTTTTTAAAGGTAGATCGACTAAGACTACCACAAACGACGTCGAATTCGTGTCTGCTGCATTTTCATCCTTAAGATGTTTTTAAAAGTCGACGTTATTAACTGATTTCAGTAAATCGTTTAATGAGATATGCCAAAAACTACTCCTTTTTGAACTGCCTGACCTGGGCTTTTTAACCCATATTGCTGAAATGGATCTTCTTGCCCTTCTAGTGTCCACTTCAGGTTCATCCTCTCGCACAAATTTCTTGGCCACCTCTGGTGTTTAGCAAGGCAGTCATTATCATTTAGATCTTCTTGTTGGGTCAGTTTCAAAACCATCATTCAATTTCTACGTGACATTGGTTTATTTGAAGCTAGTTTTTTGATGCAGCAATGTGATGGATTGTCTGGAATTCGCGTGGGTTCATCAACGAGCTGAGTCAAGCGTTACCGATGGACAATTTGAAAATGTTTCCAAAAGAAGTCGCCCGAGCCAAAAAATGCATCCCAACCAATTTAACGAAAAAAAAAAAAAAAAAATGCTTTCAAGTTTAAATTATATCTATAGTTTATTAATAAAAATGTGCACGACTGGGTCGCACGAAACTTTCTCGTTTATTGCGAATCTCGCAAAATCTCAGAGTCATTTCAACAAATTTTACGTTTAAAATTATTTCCACTTACGTACATCTTACGTAGGTTTAGTAACTGAACCCTTGTTAACTAAACACGTAATACATACTGCACAGACATTATGTACGTATTAACTACAACACTTTATTACGTACTTTCAACTGACATTTGAAGGAGGCAAGGAGGCGATGAATTTCGAATTCTCATTTTTGGTTATTATTTAAAAAAGTGGTCCAATGGTCGGGATTTGGGTAGTAATTTTTGATAGATATCCATAAAACGGCAATATTCGAGTTTTCTGAGAAAAACTAAGTACGTGATCATGTTTAGAATGCTTATGTTGTCTTAAATATGTATTTTGCTCAAAATCGTTAGAGCGGTTTTTTGTAAAATTGTGCTGACAAATGTTACAATTTCGATTTGAAAAGCACTGTTATTAAACTGTTTAGCTGAAAACTGAGTACGACATTCTTCAGGATATAAACATTACCTAGCAGTTACATTTTTAACCAAATCGAAAATGGCGTTTTCGAGATATGTGTAGTTTTTAATGTATCGTTTTTGTGGAAATCGAAGGACGCATTCATGGTTCAAAAAACACAGTTTTTCAACTGTTTAGCTCAAAACTGAGCAAATGGTATTACTATGGATTTAAGCATTACCTGGCAGTGACATTTTTACGATAATCGAAAATGGCGTTTTAGAGATATGAGCAGTTTTTTAAAGTACGTACTATTAAATTAGGGATTTGGGTGGATATCAAAGGACGCAGTATTTTTAGGGAAAAACTTAGTTTGCTATCAAGTTTAGAATGACAATAGTAACTTAAAAATAAGTTTTTTTTAAATCGTTTTTACCGTTTTCGAGAAAAAGCCAATTTTCAAAACTGCCGTTGCTGGACTTTTTAGCGAAAAACTGGGTATGCAGTCATGTTAAGCATGCTTACATTAACTCAAGTATCAATTTTGGTTCAAATCGTTAGAGCCGTTTTCGAAAAAATCTAAATTTAGACGTATATGTCATAATATTTCGTAAAATTTGTATATGGGAGGTACCGTTAATATTAGGGCTAGCATAAAAAAAAGCGTCCCTAACGGGAAGCCCACAAACTCTAAATACGAAGTTTGAAGCAAATCCGTCCAAGCGTTTAGATTCCCCAGGGGTGGGACAGACAGACATACGGACGGACAGAATTGCGAGACCCACTTTTTTGAGTTCCCCTATCATGGTAATATTGGAATTGATCAAAATCTCGAGTTCGAAATTTTGTACGAAAACAATATCTTTCTCTTACTATGTTTACGAGAAAGTTTAAAAAAAAAAAGAGAATTTAGATGAATCATCTTTTGTTTTGTTGGTCTTAAATCATTGGTGGTTTAGAAAATTCGGAAAACCCCAAATGAAATGCCGGAAAATCGAAATTTCCATATTGTATGGGAATATTACACCACCAATGATCGCAAAGCTCGAAAACCACCAAACCGATTGAACTCAAATTTTGGGAGCATCTTTGTTATTGGCCCAAAGCAGTGAAATTTTGTCAAAATTGGACAAAAGGGCTTGGCACCTCCCATACAAAAAAATGCATTTCAAAAGTTGTGAGATTGTGAACATTGATGTGCATTGTCCATACAAATGGGAATCTGGTGGGATTGGAAATCGGGATAGGGCACGGTCCATACAAGTAATTTAAAACATTATGGCTTTAGCTTTGAAATTTGGTAAATTTACCACAATTTTTATATGTAAATTTCATAATTCAAACATAATTAACATTTCAATATTTAACCACCAAACAAAAAGGTTTTTTTACTGCGCCACCTCTTACAAATGTCTGACAAACATCCGAGAGTATAACTGTCCTGAAAAATCTTCTCAATTGGGCCGTTCAGAATCGGCATAAAATTGTAGGTCCCTTTCATTCTTCCCAAAAACAGAACCTCACACAAACGAATGGTTGCAAGAAGTTAGGCACAGGGTGTAGTCACGCCTGTTGCACAAAGTCGCCCATCGGTAACACTAGTTGAGTGAGATTGCAGCAAAATGGCGAAGTCTTCAGCTTGTTTCCCTGCCTCGTCCGTTCGGTTAGAATATCGTAGTCAATCCATGTTATGGGCATTGAAGTCACTAAGTATAATAACTTAATTCAGCCGTTGGATGATGGATTTGTATCCAGTCTACCTTATCGGGTAAGTGACGAAATAATTTAAATGGTTCGTTATCGTTTGGCGAGCGGTACAGGCAGCAAAAGAATTTTTATTATTAGTCGAGATCCGCAGGTTCCAGCTCTTCTTTTCTTTGACACGCCAGATCTATTCGGGCAAACACACATAGTCCCCCCTTATATCGAAAACGAGAAAGTAGTTCGTATCCTAGACAGCGAAGATATGTGTAGTCAGTATTCGAGTTTATTTGAGTCTCGGTTAAAACCAGGACGTTTGGCTTTTTTCCTTGCAGATGCTGTTGCTGGTGTACGCAGCTGACGTTGACATTGTTGAATCCTAGACCTCGAATGTTGCAGAAATCTATTGCTAGCTTTCTTCTGTTAATGTCCGTGTTTTGTCTCTTTTGTCCTTGTGTTCATTGTTGTCTGTCTTCTTGCAAGTCTTGTTGGTGAATATTTGCCTGTTGAACCCCCTGAGATAGTCCCCCCCCCCCGGAGATCCGAATGGGAGACTAGTTTACCTCCACCGGCCCATCTGCCAAACTCCGAATGTGGTGGTATCTCACCGGGCGACAGGCGGATGGGTCTCTGTCTACCAACCCACCGCATGTCCTATGGCTTCAATGCAACGAAGGAGATTGCTCCTTTTATTAAACTAGATATTCTTCACCACTGTCCTTATAGTTATGTCTTAGTTTTAAGGTCTCAGAGAAATTCTAGCCTGATATTTGTCTCCTTCTACTCTGCGAATCTAGGAACAAAAATCATCTCCCTATCTATCCTGTTTCCAAACTGATAATCACTAGAGATTTAACCCAACTTATAAGTTCCCCTTGTGTCTCCTAATTTTTATTCAGCCCAACGCATCGCATGAAAACATTCAAATGATGAAATCCTACTGGGAAATCGGCTGAAAGTATACTAGATGAAAAATATGAATTTCAGTTCCATTTTCTAACGTGACATGTTTACATAACTATATGAACGAATAGCGATTGTTGTTGAAAGGCTTTTTTTCTGTAATCAACTGGCAATGGCATTACGACCATTTAAATACTCTGCTCAGCTATATATCTCTCCAAAATGGAAATTTATTCTGACAAACACTATTGCAAGCGATGCAGTCTGCAATAATAAATAATAATCGGCTTCTGGCTGCAGTTGAATGGTACATTTTCTACAATCTAATGTGTGACAGTAAAAATATCGACTGACATGTTGCTAATTAATTTGTATACAGCAGAGTTTGGAAATTTCAAGGCTCTTCCTTGTATCCGTTGGGAGAAAATCTGAAGGTTGATATTAGTTGTCAGAGTATTATGTGGAATAGTTTACAGAGAAATGGAAATTTGTCGTGACATTCTGTTTCAAAAGAACGCACGCGACTTGAGATATGTATGACATGAGGGTTTCTCAAAATATGGCATGTGTTACAGTGACAGCTTCATTACATCATATGAAACTCAAATAGGCGAAAGGATTAGAAGGTTTTCATAAATCTGTTTAAGGAAATCCATTCAACTGTTTTCTTTCCGCAATAATAATCGAATCGAGTTTCATAGAAGGTAGGTACAAGGTGGCACACAGAAGTCATTCATTACCCTATCGGAAGAAGTTGTAATTTTTGCAAATGGGAGCAAATGTCCCTAATTCTATTTTGATATTTGCGAAGTTAACAGATAAAAAATATAAGTAGGTGGCGCAACAGGCGGCGGGGAGATACCCTAGGCCTAACTCCTTGCAACCAATCGTTTTGTGTGAGTTTCTATTTTTGGGACGAATGGAAGGGACCTACAAATTTTATGCCGAGTCCGAACGGCTGAATTGAGAAGCTTTTTCATGACAGTCATACTCTCGAATGTTTGTCAGACGTTCGCGAGAGGTGGCACAGTAGGAACCCCTTTAAGATGTATTTGTGTTTTTCCGAGGATCGAACCTGGGATCCCTCGCACAGTAGTCCAGCACACTAACCACTGCGCCCGTCAGAAGTAAACAGATACAAGATACGAAATACAGGTCAACAAGACATGAATCGCTATACTCCTAAAGAACGCGAAATAATTATTTCGAATTTTTTGCTTAATAATTCGTTGGTGGTGTTGGCGCAGCGTGAATTTCGACGCAGATTTTTCAGCCGTCCGACATCAACTGGGCAAACACTACAACATATAGCCGCTCGCCTAGAAAAGTATGGGACAACACGAGATGCTGTCAAATCTGGCCGGCCCTAGAGCAGCCGTTTTGCTGAAAATATCGCAGCTGTGTCTAAATATGTCGCAGGTGACCCCGGAGTATCGAACAGAGGACGTACCATGGAATTAGGCATTAATCGCCAGTCTTTACAGAGAATTTTGGTGAACTAAGTACTACAAGATGTTCCCTTACAAAATTCAGATAGATCGGCTTTTAGCTGTTGCTCGTTGTAACCTACGCTCAAGCCATCCTGCATCTTGACCCCAAAGGAGACCACTTTCCATCGAGAATCATTATGACCGACAAGGCCCACTTCTTTTTGTGGGATTTTTTTTGAAGTCGTGAGTTTATGTCAACAAGCCTCAGATTCTTGAAACCCTCAAAGAGAAAATCCATTAAGAGGACATATCTCCAGAAGTTATGGCAAGAGTGATGAAAAATGTCATAAATGGGGCCCGAATGGTCATCAATTTTGACGGCAGCAGCCTCATAGCCGATGTCATTTCCTCAAATTTAAGACAAAAACTAAATATATAATCTACAAACAGAAATAAAGTTTTTCATTCGTAAAAAAAATGACAGCCAAAGAGCATAGGGTAACAAAACTACATGTATTATTGTCAACCAAACCGTAGATACCTACCCCAGCGCTTATTTATCATGCTTTCTAATCATCCATTTCTAATCCAATTATTCAGTGATCTATGAAAAATGCCTTTACGCCACAAAAATATATAGCAAATTTAATTTCATTAATTTTATAAGCTTGTTAGCAATTATCATGAAAAATGTATCTCTGCGACCGTTTGTGACAATCCAATAGATAAATTTTCTGCTTAATAATTCACATTTTCATTACCTCTGTGAGAGTTATTGGGCTCTCAGTGTAATCGGATCCACGAGCTCGGGTATTATTAGCATGATGATGAATAAATAAAGTTAAAATTAATTTGATGAAACTTTAAATTGAGTTTTGTGGAAAATAAAAACAAAAAAACTGTCATGGAATGTTGCAAATTAATTACATGCTGTCGCATTGCGGAGAAATGACTACAAAACAGAAAAGTATCTAATTTCAGGAAGTTTAGTTTAACGATCTGTATGTTTATTTATGAATGGATACCTACACTGAAATGTGTAAATTAATTAATGGATTTGGTTATGGGATACATCAGTAATTCAAATTATTTTTTCTTTTGTAAAACTGGAAAAGAAAAGCAGTTTTCGATGGCGTTTATTAAAATGTGCGAATAATACCGAAAAATATTATTTATAAAAAATTAAAAACTATTTTAAGCTGTTTTCGAAAGTTTTTTCAGAATATTTTGAAAGACTTTTGATAACCTCCATTCGAACTTGGGCTCTAAATTCTTTTACGAAAATGAAATTAGATAATGAAATGTTGTTTTTATTTAAATGTATGCTCGTTAAACGACTGCGAAGCAACAAACCACCAGAAGGTTAACAAATCGTGAGTCCCTCCAAGCAGGGGTTTGCAAGGGGGCAGCATGCCCCCCATACTTATTGGACTGTTTATGCATTTCCACTTATTATCTTGGACTTTACTGCTTGTCAAAAAAAACTAACCCTGGAATGGAAATAACACACAAAATGACAAAAATTTTGCAACAACAAATTGTACGACTTTTCTTAGGACGTTATTTCGAAATAGATTTGGGCGTTATTGCCTAACGCCATCGAGAAAATCTATGAACAGAGTATGAAGTGGCGCGAAGACTTGTGTAATCGATATCAAAAATTCAATCGGAAATGCCGCAAATAATGCGCTGCGTTTGACTCGACCATGAACATTCAAATGCCCGATTTGATGAAGAGGTCCTGCAATTACTTGCATAGAAAAACAAATCTGAGCTGTATAATAGTAAATGAGCAAAAGAGGGTGGAAAAGCATGGGCTTCTCTGGAGGGATGAAAAGGATCCTATCGAGGTAATAGAAAAGAGCAGTAGTTTAATAGCAGTAAGGTAAAGATCGTATCAAGACAACAAGACAAGCAAGTCTTATAAGAGAGTCGAGAGTTGAGTTAGAAAAATAAAAGATCAACCACTTTAGACACTCGAAGACGTGCGAAATTCGGCTTTCGGGCAGAAAGAATCATTAAACCTGGACGATGAAAGCCAATGCTTAATTCCACGCGAAGTGGACAGATTAGGTTATTATTATTAACACTAGTCCAATAAGGTGGCTTAACCGCGTCTCTGCAGGCCAACCTAAATAAGGCAGCGGGCGGAGACCGTGCCTACACCATCTTAATTCAAAGATTTGATTTGAGAAAAGTTTGCCTGATGAATGAAATATCAGCACTGTTTGTTTGATACACAAGAAAAGATAGTGATCAATAGCATTGTATATCAGATCGTGTCTGCTAAATTGCTTGAATGCCTGAAACCATGTGTTAGCGGAATAATTAGCAATTGTAAAACGTAGGTGCTAAATAGCAAAATATTCACACACAGAAAACCTAGGATTTCCGATTAAAATACCCCCTATAATGTTTATTGATTGGCCCCTTACGACTTCATTTATAAAGGCCATGTCAACCTATATTTAGTTTTACAAGAATAATGAAGGGGCGAATATTCACTGCTCCATTCTGTTCGAAATATTAGGTGTCAAAACAGCATCTAGAGAAGATTATGAGCTGTCATGTGACTTCTTCGGCATCATATTTGAGTATATTTTATGAAACTCACAAGCCAGCACAAGAGGCTTAATTTTACAAAAGTAATTAAGATATAGCTATAAACGACATAGCCTATAGCAGTCTCACAGTCTTAGGGAACATTTTAAAAAAAGTTTCATTGAAATCTGTTCAGTAGTTTTCGAATTTTTAGCTGACAACGAAAATTCCTACTGTTTCATTATAATAATAATTGACTCAACAGGTTCGGAAAAGACCCCATGTCCAGTTTCTCACTATGTACCATGCGTGAGTGTGACTTTTTCCTATTGGGACTAATTCCGAGTCCGAAAGGTTGTGCTCTCTGACGTTTACATTTAGAAACATTTTAAGATGTAGTTTGTTTTTTTCCGGCGCGAGTTACGAGCGGCCGGGACCGATCGTACAAAAAAATAAACAACAAACAACATTCATTTTTCATTTCATTTATTTCATTTAATGGCATTACACATTAAGATACAATATCTTATAAAATAGCGTAAGCTTCAATAAATATTTTGATTTAGTTGACTTAGATGGTAGGAAAAAATATGAATTCATTATAAAATATTTAATAACTACAATTGTTTAATTCATCTCATTGAGAAAAAAGTAAACTAAAAATATAAAAGGAATTTAGTAGAAGGAAATAAAAGGTAACAAGTTAAGTTATACATACAGAATTTCGTCATCATCATCAATAAACACGTCAAATACTGTCTTAGTTCTATCCTGAAAAGAGCTGCACAACTTATTAATCCAACAGAAAGGGGGAGGGAATTCCACAATCGGACTGCGAACACAAAGAATTGTCGGGTTGATACCAGGTACATACAGCGAAATGGTACCAGGTTACATGATCTATTAGAGCGCGGCATACAAATCTTATTATAAAGGTTCACAGGTTGATGTGTTTGCATAACATTATGAAGCAAGGCAAATGTCTTAAATTTAAAAAGGTTATCAAGCGTTATACCATTCATTTGCTTAGAGAAGTGAGATCATGTTTTCTCAATCCATAGATATAACGCGCAATACTATTATATGCCACATTCAGTTTTCTTTTATGTTCGTTATCGCAATTGCTGATCCGGGTTTTTCATGTCAAGTAAATACATAAGACATAAAAATTTAATTTTCTATTTTTTTTTTTTTTTTTTTTTGGAAAATGTAAATTTTCTGGTTATTATTATTGACAATTGGAGACTTCGCTCCGGTAGTTGAAATAATCTACAAGAATAATGATGAAGACCACTTCTTCAAGACATGAAACTCAGCGTCAAGATTCAAGAAGTTCTCAAATTATGGAATCATTCAAAAATATGCTCCCTTAACTCGCTAAAGTCATAACGAGCTGATGAAGAAACTATACGCAGAAATTTGGAACTTGATCGAAGTAATTTCAAGATTTGCAACAAATGGGACCTCCACATCTTATGATCCTGATAAATATGGTTATATGTAAGAACCTTGAATATTTACGTCTCTGTAATTATTCAATCAGCTTATTTACGGGTTTAGTTTGTCCATTTGTATTGGCGCTATTCTACGATACCCAGAGGCCCAGAGCTTAGCTTCAATGAGGGCCGAGGCCTGTGCTAATGTCTCTATTACATACATACATACATGTTCGTTATCGCAATTGCTAAAAATTTCACAACCGAATAGCATTATTGGTATGACTAGTGTTTTCGCTAAAATAATTCTAGTTTTCAGAGGTGTTATTTTTTGACTTGCCCATAGCATACGTAGGCTTCCGTAAACCTTTCCAACTGTTAGTCTAATATGGTCATTCCAAGAGAGAGTATTATTGAAAGTTATACCCAGATTTTTCGCTGAAACAACAAATTCAATCGGCGAGTCGTTCAGGTATAAATTAGGAAAACAGGAGGTATCAATGGATCTTCTTGAAATAACCAAACATTTTGACTTAGTGGGATTTAGGCAGAGCTCATTAGATCGGGACCAGCACATAATTCTGTTTAGATCTTCGTTCACTTCATAAGCTGCATTTTCCACTAGGCCCAAAGGAAAACTTTTTCGCACCTGAACGTCATCAGCATACATGTCGACCAAAGAGCTAACTGCACACAAGGGGAGATCGTTTATGTACATTGTGAAGAACAATGGGCCCAATATGGAGCCTTGTGGAACGCCTTTACACAGTGGCAAAAATTGTGAAATACTGTTGTTTGACACAACCGCCTGATATCTGTTGTTCAGGTAAGAGGATACCAGATTCAGGGAAAAAGACGAAAAGTTGAATTCATTCCTTAGCTTGTTACATAAGACAGTGTGGTCCACTGTGTCGAATGCCTTAGAGAAATCTAATAAAACGAGAAAAGTGACATTATCATTGTCAACAGCTTGCCCTATGTCTTCAACAACATTAATTAGTGCAGTTGTACAGCTATGCTTAGGACGAAAACCAGATTGATTTTCACAGAGCAGGTTGTTGTATTTTAGATGTCTTTGTATTTGAGATTTTAAAATTTTTTCTAAGACTTTGGAAAAAAATGGTAGAATAGCGATTGGCCGAAACTCATTTTGATTTTTGGGAACAGGTATAATTTTTACATTCTTCCAGGTTGTGGGAAAAACTTCCGTCATAATGATGGTATTGAACAGATGCGTTATTGATTTTAAAATGTAAGGAAGGATGGCTTTTGCAAAAACCGGATTAATTTCATCAAATCCAACCGAATTTGATTTAATTGAAATACAGCTTTCTAAGACATCGGATTCATCAATCATCGGATTCATACAGGGATCGTTAAGGGTAGGGGAACATTTAACAAAAATAACACACGATGTACTTTATTTCACAGCTACAATATTACTGAACTAAAACTAATTGCTCTTTCTACCAAATGATAATAGAACACAACAAGTTATGGTGATTTTGTTAGTGGTTTGTTGATGGGTGCATTTCTTTTCTATAGCTGAAGTGCGGCCAATTTTACTGTTGCCTGCCGATGGGTCATATTATCAATTGATATTGATGCTGCTTTTGTGTACAATGTAACTCGCGCGATCAAATCTAAAACTTCTCGCTCAGTAGTCCCTCGTTCTGAGCCACTGCAGCTAAATTTGGACTTAATTTCTCGGGTTGTTTAAGTTTGCATTGTGCTGTTGCCTATGCCAAAATTTTTTTTAGTACATATTTCCACAGAATAGATCCCTTTTGTAGTTTTCATACCCAATTAATTTTAACGAATTATGTGTCAAAAAAAAAATTGAGAACACCTACATAAAGGCGGACATGACTACTTTCTGTGAATTAGCTCCAAAACTAAATCGAATGGGGGAAAAAACCATAGAGGAAAATGAAAGAGCAAACGAATTTGGCATATCATCTGCAGAGAAAGTCTATTCCGCGGTAGGATACGTGAGGAGGCACAACTTCTTGCACTTTATTTCAAAGGTACATACAGTGTTGCCATAAAAATATTTTAAGAAATCTGCAATTATGAAAAAAAGAATTGCAGATTTCTATGTAAGAAACCTAATTCATAAATATTGCAATATCAGAAAATTTAATTTTGAAAAGTTAGAGCTAACACACTCAGTAATGCCTCATAAGTCATGCGACAGTTTTAGACTGCATTTCTACTTATACAGCGCAAAAAGCTCTACTTTCCTGTTATCCTCTATGCAGCTCAGAATCATTAAACGAACCAAATAAATGCATCAGCATTTAAAAGTTTGAAAATCTGCAAAATGCAAACAAATCTGCACTTATGGCAACGCTGGGCGCATATTAAGTGCTACAATAAAGAGGCTCATTTTCAGAATTTTAGAATCCCACCCACGCGTGATATCACTCACTGCCTTTTTATAAGAAAAAATCGAATTTGATTTTTGCCAATTTTTGCTGTTCACCCTTTCAAAAGTATTAAAGCAAAACTTGACTCTTTTATCACTTTCCCCATCTGAGTAAATATCAATAAAAGACTGTACCCATATCCAAAACTAATACAAACACATTTTGCCAAACTCTTTACGCGTAAGTATATTTCATACTCGCTTCTTCATATTTTTTTTTGTGGCTGCGTAAATGGGGTATCGAATACCCTATGAAAATAAAAACCGAAATCAATTAGCCGCGTGATCCGTTATGTATGTGAATCGCAAAGTAATCCAAAGATGACGAGGAAAATCCTCTTTTTTTCCAAAGTAAAACTTCCCTTTCGGTTAGACGTTAGACGATTTTTTGTTCGTTCACTTCTTTATTGTTATTATTATTTTGTTGCAGCAAAAGAAAAAAAGATTTCACCACTCTTGCGCGACGAAGTGTATGGTATGGCAGGCATTTAAATTTGCGGTGTAGAACGGATAGAATAGATTGAGACATGGTCTGCAACAAGGCTTTAAGCAATTTAATATGACTTCGTATGGGTGGGAATATAAATATGCTCTATCCTTTAAGCGTGGGTCAGGCAATCGCAAATGGGCCAGTAAATTATAAATCGTTCAATATCGAGGGACGAAAGTTTCTATCCGTGCAATGAGCGTGAAGAAAATTCGAACGAGTATGTATCCCATCTACTTACCCTTGAGAATATGTTAACATTTTCCCAAACAAGCTACTGGAATCTTTTAGTTGGTATACCATTAATCAAGTTTTCGCAAGGCTTATTGTATATCCGATCCTTAAGTAGTGGGCATCTGTTTTTGAGCATGCGTTGCATACAAATTTGTTGCTTTAGAATAGCTTTAACAAAAATTATGTACAGTCTAACATAGAAATTTATTGCAAATCGGTATCTTAAAACTTTGGAGTACTTTTTAAGTGTTTTCAATGAAGGGTCTTTTAAAAGGCAGACTTTAACATTCACTGGCTAAATGGTTACTGAGCAATCAGGTTCCATCCCCTTACAAATGCAAGGTGATGAAGCTTCTCAATTTGGTATACAAATCTTTTAAGTCTCTCGCAACAATACAAACTCACAGAAACCAATGGTTGTGGTTAGCTAGGAATAGGGTCCTATACGCCATACGGATCTGTTGCATCCACGACTGGTTATTTTTATACTTGAAAATATGCGAAAGGTTCTTTTTAAATAAAGAAACTAAACCGTAGGTACTAGAATTCTCTACGTACCTTTGGATAAAAGATTTAATGATAAGTTACAAACCTGGTTGGTTTTTCAAGCCTGATTTTTTTTACAGTTCACGCGTGATTCGTGACACGATACAAAGGAATACATGCTCAGTTAGTATTGCCGTTTGACCATGGATAGACTAATGCCCGAACAAAGTTTGCAAATTATTGAATTTTATTACCAAAAATCGTGCTCATAGTAAAAAATGTGTCGCGAATCCATGGACATATTGCGAGGCGAATTTGGTGAGCAATTCATCTCACGACATGTAAATTAGTCGCCTAGATCGTGCGATTTGACGCCGTTGAATTATTTTTGTCGGGATATGTGAAGTCTCTCGTTTATATGGATAAGCCAGCAACTATTACCGCCTTGAAAATCAACATAACTCGTGTTATTGGTAAGATACCAGTCGACATCCAGTCGAAATTTCACTCAATTTTGAAAATTGTCGTTGTTTTTGTTTTTTTTTTTTTTTTCATTAAAAATCCAAACGCTTAAAAAATCACCCATTATATATTTTCCTACCATGAGTGCCCATAAAATGTTAATTGGTTTTCCATCGCAGGCTTAGCAAAAATCAGGAAGAAGGAGAAAGTGATATTTATCCCCAAACCCCAACAGTTTACCATCCAGCTTATCTTCAGCCGTATACTATGAAAAACAATGACTCTTTCATAAGCCGTTCAACACAAATGTGGAATGCCTTGCGCAGCTCTGTTTTTCATCCACAGCATAATTTACAGACATTTAAAGACTTTGTGAACGTCAAAAGGAACATGAAGAGTTAATAAAAATGACACCAAACTTGTCCTACTTAATAGAAAAAGGAAAAAATATGTATTGGCAAATTGGAACAGCCTACATTAAATATTATCTGGAATCTGGATATCATAATTGACAAGTCGATCTTGACATATACATAGGACACATACTTTTTAAAAATCTAGTGGTCATAGCAGATCGGCTACAAACTCGATCGGTTTGTAGCCGTTTGTGTTGAAGCTGAGATGAAAGTAAATGTGAACAAATCTGAAGTGATGGTCGTCTCTAGAACGCCTTTTCAATGCGCTCTGCATGTTAGTGGAGTCCCATTGAAACATGTGGAGAAGTTTTAGTATCTCGGGGTCTTATTCACGAGTGATAGAAGGAGCAATGCCGAGTTTTCCTGTAGGCTTGGTCAGGCTGGATCGATTTTGAGACAGCTTGGTCATTCTGTTATCAGGAGGACTGAACTTGGTGTCAAAGTTAAGTTGTCAGTCTTTAATTCGGTGTTTGTTCCAACTCTTACCTATGGTCATGAGGTTTGGGTAATGACTGAAAGAATAAGATCGTGGATACAAGCTGCCGAAATGAGATTTCTCCGTGGTATTGCTGGTGTGACCCGTAGAGATCGCATTAGAAATACCAGAATACGTGAGAAACTCAATGTCGAGCAGCTACTTCTCCAGACGGAGCGGTCCATGCTTCGGTGGTTTGGTCATGTTAAACGTATGACCCCGACCAGGATCCCACGACGCGCCATGGAATCCGTACCATCGGGCAGGCGTCCCCTAGGTAGACCCAGGATGAGATGGTTAGATCAAATTCATAATCTCTCCTCTACCCGTATGGGGATTGCCCTTGATGATTTAGAGTCGATGGCGGAGGATCGAGAGCTATGGAGGGTCTACTTGAGCAACCTACACCCGCGACCCACTTAATGGACAAGCGGACCATTGAAAATGAATGAATGAAAATGAAAAATGAATATGTGAAGCCTCTCGTTTATATGGATAAGCCAGCAACTATTACCGCCTTGAAAAACAACATAAATCGTGTTATTGGTGAGATACCAGTGGATACATTGCATACCTACATATTGGCAAAATAATTTAAGCGAAACCGAGCTAATTCGATGGCTTGGGTTAGCTTAGATGTAGTCAAATATTGTTGTTCCCGATCCATGTACTTGACGTGTCAACCATCCCCAAACATTTTCGATGATATTCAAACTCGGTTAACAGGACGGTCTGCTTAATAGCTTAGCTCCACATTTTGGCTCTCCATATAAGTTTTAACAATCCGGGCTGTATGTATTGGCGCGTTATCATGTTGATAAATCCACAGTAGAGGTCTAATAAGGTTATGAAAGTATGGGAAGGCTTCTAGTTTCAATGTGACATTATAAGGCAACGCATTGATTGTGGTTGAGAAAAATTGTAATTTGCAGGTGCCATAATACAAAATGCTGTGGGGGCCCATCATCACACCTCCAACTCTACTACGCAGCCGGTTCCTGACTTTTGGAAGAGTCGTGAGCATTCGACGCATATTTTTAATAAAGGGTGGTTTAGAGGTATAGAACTTTAGATTGGCAACACTATTTGAACTGGCGGCCATTTTGTCAAACTGTCAAATGATTTAATTTCAGTTTGATTTGGCATCTCAACATGAATAGACTGACGCCTAAACAGCGCTTCCAAATTGTGCAAATTTATTTTGAAAATCATGGTTCTGTTCGAAATACGTATCGTGCACTACGTCCATTTTACGGTCAACATAATTGTCTCACTTTTGGTTGAATGGATACGTTAATAACCAAAACTGCCGTTGGAGTTATGATAATCCTCAAGTGTATGTTGAGACACCGTTACATTCACAAAAACTGACTGTTTGGTGTGCTTTATGGGTTGGTGGAATAATTGGTCCGTACTTCTTTAGGTTAGGTTAGTGGGTAGGCAGGACGGTAGAAACCTGTACGTGCCACACTTAGATCAATGTAGATCCGTTGTGATGCCCTAGGGGTTTATGACCCCCATACTCTGGAAACCTATGAAAAACCTACGGCTTGGTGAACCAACCCGTTTTATTTACAAATTTAAGTAGGTCGTAATGGACCTGTCTGAAAGTTCTTCTAAATCCTCGAAGAAGTAACTGCCAAGGACTTTGTTTCTTATGTGGCAGAGCGCAGGGCAGTGACAAAGGAAGTGTGGGGTATCCTCATGCACCTCCTCGTCTCCGCATCCTCTGCACAGGTCGTCTGTACTAATTCCCATTTTCTTGGTATGGTATTTTAGCATGTTGTGTCCGGTTATAATACCTACAATCGAGGACAATGATTTCTTGTTCAATTGTAAGATATTTTCAGTTTTCTGTTTGTTGTAGATTGGCCACATTTTCCTGGTTATGCCGCAGGAGTCGAGCCTGTTCCATCTATCGTTTGCTTCCATTAGTATTTTGTTCCCAATCTTCTGTCTGAGATTACAGGGGGGAATCATTACTGTGGTGTCAGCCTGGTTTAGTTCAAGGGAGGACCCTTTTCTTGCCAGCTCATCTGCCTTTTCATTTCCAGGTACACCTCTGTGCCCGGGAACCCAGCATAGTCTTACTTTGTGCTGCGCGCCAAGAACCCGTAGCTCTTCGCGACAGCGACTTACAAGCTTTGATTTTAACTCAACGGCAGAGATCGCTTTTATTGCCGCTTGACTGTCAATGAAAAAGGTAATATCCGCATGAGGTATTGCCATCATTGCAACCTGTTTAGCAGCTGTTGTCACTGCCAGTACCTCAGCTTGGAATACGCTGCTGTAGTCAGGAAGCCTTATTGAACTGGATAGTCCGAGACGTTCCGAGTAGAAACCCGCGCCAACGCCAATTTCCATCTTTGATCCATCCGTGTATATAGGTTTGGTTGATCCAATGGATGCTGGTTGATCTTTATACCAATCGTCCCTGCTGGGAAAACACGTGGTAAATGGCCGTGTAAAATCTAGCCGGGGAGTAGTGTAGTCCGTGCATACATTGTTGTCCGTGTATTTCTTCAGAATTTGTGCATGACCCGTCAGGCTGTGTTTCCAGTTTTTGGTCTGGCTTAACCGGAGGGCATTATTTGCAGCTGATTCCTGTACAAAGAGGTCTAGCGGTTTAAGATTGAGTATGGCCTCTAATCCTGCAGTAGGGCTGGTTCTCATTGCCCCCGTGGTGCCGATGCAGGCCATTCTTTGAATCTTTGTCATGGTTTTAAGATTGTTAGCCTTTAACAGCGCTTGCCACCAGAATAAACTACCATATGTTAGTATCGGTCTTAATACAACCGCCGTGTACAGCCACATGACTATTTTAGGGCTAGGACCCCATGTTCTTCCGAATATTCTATTACAGGCATAGAATGCTATCATCGCCTTATTGGTTCTTTCTTTAATGTTGAGGTTCCAGTTTAATTTTCGATCTAGGATAACTCCCAGGTATTTGGCACTTTCAGAAATTTTAAGCGGAATCCCTTCAATTGTTGGCAGGCTAAATTCAGGAATTGTTCTTTTGTTGGTAAAGAGAACTAATTCCGTTTTATGTGGGTTTACTGCCAGTCCACATTTTTTTGTCCATGTGTTGACCATGGATAGAGCTTTGTTTAATTGTTCGCTGATAGTGGATAGGAATTTTCCAGTCGCGAGCAGTGCTAGGTCGTCGGCATATGCAACTGCTCTAACTCCACTAAATTCTAGTTTAATCAGGATCTCGTTTACCACAAGAACCCAGAGTAGGGGTGATAGTACTCCACCTTGAGGAGTGCCTCTTGATGCAGATACCTTCGTTTGTACACCTCCTAGTTCTGAGATGATTATTCTGTTTCTGAGCATACACATTATCCATTTGATGATAGTGGTATTCACTTTAAGGTTTATAAGAACTCTTTGTACGGCTTCTTTAAAAACGATGCTGGCCAGAACGTTTCAGTCAATGGTGACCGCTATAGAGCCATGCTTACTGACTTTTTCGTTCATCAATTGAACAACCATGATGTGCAGGAGCTGTGGTTTCAACAAGACGGCGCAACACGTCACACAGAAACGTTTGGTAACCGCATAGTTTCACGTTGCGGACCCGTTAATTGGCCTCCAAAATCGTGCGATTTAATACCGCTTGTCTATTTTCTGTGGGGATATGTGAAGTCGCTAGTCTACGCCGATAAGCCCGAAACGATTGACCACTTGGAGGACAACATTCGCCGCGTTATGGCCGATATACGGCCACAAATGTTGGAAAAAGTCATCGAAAATTGGACCTCCAGATTAGACTACGTTCGAGCCAGCTGTGGCGGTCATATGCAAGAAATCATATTTAAGTTTTAATGCCAGAAGATTATCTTTCGAATAAAGTAAATTTTCATGTCAATTTAAAAAAATCATCTTTGTTCTATTCCATTTCAAAGTTCTATACCTTTAAAAAAAAAAACACCCTTTATAAGTCGCCTTTCCGCAATAGTAAGCAAACTGTGTATGCGGCCTTACATGTTTTTACTTGCTTACTTAGATGGCGCTACAGTCCAGGGTGGACCTGGGCCTCAATTGACCAAAGTTCTTCCTTGTTTTTGGCTCTGCAACCGCCGATCCTGCGCTTAAGAACGCCCCATGTTCTATCGGGTTAAGATCAGGAGATTGTGATGGCCACTCCAACACTGATTTTTTCCTTACGAAACCATTATTTGGGCAATTTTGAGGAGTGCTTGGGGTCATTATCCTGCATTAACTCCCAATTAAGAAGCATGTCCTCTTCAGCAAATGGCAGCATAACAGTGTTTAAATTTCCACGTAGTCTACGGCACACATTTTATGCTTTACCATGAAAACTGGACCAACCCCAGGTGCTGAAAAGCACCCCCAAATCATCCAATTTCCTCCGCCATGTTTAAATGTCTTCTTTGTATATTTGGGATCGAATTCTGAATTCTTTGGTCGTCTGACATACATTTTCCCATCGGAAGCAACCTAATTGGCCATGGTTTCACCCGACCATAAGACGTCATTTCAATTAGCACGGTGGAGGTGTTTGTTGGCGAAACTTAGACTCTGTTTAATATTTTTCGTTTGGTCAAGTATGAAACTTTTCTGGTTGTATGAAAACAGTATGAAACTCGCTAGGTTTACATTGGTATGGCATCATGAGGCCGTACTTCTACAAACATTCAAACAAATTAAACTGTCAACTGGGTAGTTTTTAAATTCATTGTTCTGTGGGGACAAAGCAATTCCAATTGAAAATCCAAAATCGAGTGCACCATTTGTGAGATACGAACTTGATTAGTCGAAAATTAAACCTCCATCAGGATATAGTTCCTTACAGGCGTCCTTTTGGTGGCCATTTGCTCGAAATAGTTTTTCATCATTCAAAAATATTGCCGCATTTGGCCAACCTGTGTTTTCTGCGCGAGTAATTGTGATGGTGTTGCTCTCAAATGCTGAGATAATCTCGTCGTATTCGCAGGGTTGCTCCCAAACAACCACCAGGACTTTGGGTCTATGTTCTTTATTCGCTGTATGCTTTTACTATTAGCAAAAATATAGCATTTTCTTGTAACGGCAGTAATTGGTTACACATACTACCTTATGATTTTAAAGAGCTTACAAGCCAAAAGCAGGTATACCGTCCACCAAACGAGCAAAGTTCTGGGATACCACAAAAGAATAGCATAAACTGTGGACCCAACAAAGCGAGGCGTATGTAAAACTTCAGGAACTATTCGCAGTTGCTACTACTGCTACTACTAACTACTGAGTATCAAAAATGTAAAATGACTATCACTACTGAGTGCTAGAAGCTCAGACAGCGGCGGCCATTAAAATCTGCAATAGTAACTGGTCACTGGCATTTCGTTTCACGCAATATCAACCATCGATGATGAAACTACTCTTTGCCTCTTAAGTACATAAAAAGTTTCAAATATAAGTATGAATTCTATTTGACTAATAGAATGGCGTCGGCCGGGCTTTGGAATACTGGTACCATCATTTGTAACACATTCTACTCTCCATCAAATGTCAAGCTTGATAAAGTGTAAGTCATTTATAAAGTCCAAAAATAACTTTAGTTGTGAAATAAATTTTGTAAATTCACTGCAATATCTATAGAGCTCCTTTTGGCATCGATATAACACGATAGGACGTATCTATATTAAGAAAACTATAACGAGGTTCTAGGCATATCGAACAAGGATACAATAACTAGATAACATAATTTCCTAACTAAGCCTTCTGCCTAACTACCAACAAACACGCACCAAAAACGCAAACCTCACAAACTCAAATCTGAAACTTAACCCTTATCCAATCACCCGCCATTAAGATGTTCAAACTATATAACACTGATGACAGAGCAAGTTACGTTATCCCACATAAGGCCCACCATATCCCCCGAATGACCAAAACTTTACCAATTTAATCCATTTTAGTTGAACTTATTTGCTGACGTCACAGAGTAAAATTAATAAAATGACTTCACAACAGGGCAGACACATGCCATTGAAAAGGAAGCACACGCGTTACCTAGAACTCACCAAACCATTTGACCTTGAATTCAAATTCAAATATTTGCCATATACCATGTATGCCGTTGCCGATGTCTGTACACGCACGCAGCTGCTTCTCATATTTCCTTTGTCAATATTTAAACGGGCTCAAATGCCATGTGTACAGTCCCCACGACCACGACACCCAGAATCTGACAGTTACATTGCCTATTATCCGGCGTTTTTCATCAGCCAACATTTGGATCGCATGTTATAGCCTTTGAATAGAACAAAGTCCTTCAGCTTTCAGCTCGTCGCCACCACCCACACGTACTTAATATGAAATTTAAGGATCATTGATGTCACAGACACCATTGGATACTCTAACATTTAACACACAAAATGAGGTTTGGGTTAAAGAGTTGTGAATTTTATTACGCCCCGGTTAGTAGAGGTTTCAGTGTAGGCCTATAGTAAGGAAGGACACCATGAGTGAGTGGAAGTAAACTCATTCAAGCGAGGGCAGTACATTTTTTTTTCCACTTGCCCTTCTGCATATCCATTTGAATAGGAATCAATAATATTGATTGTAGTAGGGACAATGTCAGATACTTTCGTTCAGCGTATCTGTGTCTTTTTAACTTTCTCGTATATACGTAGTAAGAGGAAGATATTGTTTTCGTACAAAATTTCGAACACAAGATTTTGATCAATTCTTACATTACGATGATAGGGGAACTCAAACAAGTGGGTCTCGCAATTTTGTTGGTCCATATGTCTGTCTGTCCCACCCCTGGGGAATCTAAACGCTTAGACGGATTTGCTTCAAACTTCGTATTTAGAGTTTGTGGGCTACCCGCTAGGTTTGTTTTTTTTTTTGTTTTTTTTAAGCTAGCCCTTATATTAACGGTACCTCCCATATAAAAATGTTACGAAATATGACGAAATATGTCTAAATTTAGATTTTTTCGAAAACGGCTCTAACGATTTGAACCAAAATAGATAGTTGAGTTAATGTAAGCATGCTTAATATGACTGCATACCCAGTTTTTCTCTAAAAAGTCCAGCAACGGCAGTTTTGAAAATTGGCTTTTTCTCGAAAACGGTAAAAACGATTTAAAAAAAAAAACTTTTTTTTTAAGGTACTATTGTCATTCTTAACTTGATAGCAAACTCAATTTTCCCTAAAAAGACTGCGTCCTTTGATATCCACCCAAATCCCTAATAATAGTTCTTTAAAAAAAACTGCTCATATCTCAAAAACGTCATTTTTCATTATCGTAAAAATGTTACTGTCCGGTAATGCTTAAATCCATAGTAATACCTTTTGCTCAGTTTTGAGCTAAACAGTTGAAAAACAGTGTTTTTTGAACCATGAACTCGTCCTTCGATTACCACCCCAATCGCTAAAATCGGTACTTTAAAAACTGCACATATCTCGAAAACGCCATTTTCGATTTGGTTAAAAATGTAACTGCTAGGTAATGTTTATATCCTGAAGAATACGTCGTACTCAGTTTTCAGCTAAACAGTTTAATAACAGTGCTTTCCGAATCCAAATTGTAACATTTGTAAGCATAATTTTACAAAAAACCGCTCTAACGATTTTGATCAAAATACATATTAAGACAACATAAGCATTCTAAACATGATCACGTACTTAGTTTTTCTCAGAAAACTCGAGTATTGCCGTTTTATGAATATTTCTCAAAAATGTCTACCCAATCCCGATCTTTATTCACACACGATATATTTTTGAAAAGCCCAAAACTTCAGTGGCAATATAATTCGAAATTCATCGAAATTCAAATTCTGAGTACATCTTAAGTGGATATGATTTTAAACGTAAAATTTGCTGAAATGACTCTGAGATTGTGCGAGATTTGCCATAAACGAGAAAGTTTCGAGCGACCCAGTCGTGCACATTTTTTTATTCTTTTTCTATAAATAGATGACCGACTGGCGGAACCGCAAATGGTCGTCAGATATGGATGAGAGGAAAATAAAAATACAAATCACTTGCTATTAGACGAGAGTGATTATAGTTCACCTACTGCGAATCAGTCCTTCTCATTGCATTCCGTCGCCAGGCCAAGTAGGCACATTATTACATACTAGCTGGACCCGTGCTCGCCTTGCCCGCTCGCACAAAATTATATTTGGTTCATTTAAAATTACACTTTTGAGTGTTTCATTGAAATCTGTCCAGTAGTTTTCGCGCTTTTAGGAGAAAAAGAAAATTCCTCCCTCTCATTGATCTTGCTACTTGTTTAATATACAGATATACTGCATTTCCTTTCCTTTCCTTTGCTTCCCTCTTCCTATAGAATCCAAACAACTACCTACCCCAACCCAACACAATTACCATACCACATATCGAATGAAATTCTGAAATGAAACCTGTTTTGTATTATACGTCTCTTCTCTTATGAAGATTATTAATATACCCCATGCCATTCTGCAGCACGCACGACTCACCCCATCCCCATCCTTAATCGGACATACAATCATAATATACATACCTACATAATATACAACTGACCATAGCACTCACTGCGAAAACAAATCAACCCTTATCGAATGTGTAGTATACGTATGCTAGTCTTGTTTTGTTTTTGTTTGACGATCGCAAAAGTACAAACATCCATTCGTAGCAAGGTATATGTGTATGTATATATTTCCACTTCAAAAAATGCATACGTCATATCAGAAATTCCTACTGCGTTGTGTGGCGATATCGATAATGGATGTAATGTATTGGATATATGCACCCTCTGCATCGCCCTCCCTCGCTGTACTCTTGCTACTTGTTTGTAATACTGCATTTTCTTTCCTATGGAATTCAAACAACTACCATATTTGAATAGTACATTTATGTGTCTCACTTGTTTTGTTTTGTTCACACACAAACAATATAATCAAAATCAGTCCAAACGTTTTAGTAAACTTCCTGGAACCCAATTGCAGCGCCACCTATCGGGTCCAATTGTGAATCTAAACCATCGAGGGACCCACTCAAACACAACAAAATTTCAGCAAAATCGGTTTTTTATCTCGCGAAGGAATAGTCTGAACTATTTTTTTTTTTTTTTTTTTTTAAATCAGAGCTTAATTTTTTCGGACTTACCTTGCTGATGAAGTTTAAATTCAGAAATCAATAGGTATCTATGTATTCAATTTCACTTCTCAATATCAATAACAATTCAAGTATGTATCTAACAATCGGCTTTCGTCTTTACTATGATAATATATGTATATTTCACAAACTGGCTGGACAGAAGTAAGTCACTCATACACAGTACCTATCTGTTCAAGAAAAATTGCTTTCGATGTGCGACAACAACCCCAAAGTAGAACTATGGAATCCAAACAACTACCCGAACCCTACCCTGTTACGTCATATCAGAATAAAATTCCTACTGCGTTGCGTGCCGATATGCGATAATGGATGTAATGCATTGGATATATAATGTGCACCCTCTGCATCGCCCTCCCTCTCATTGATCTTGCTACTTGTTTAATATACAGATATACTGCATTTCCTTTCCTTTCCTTTGCTTCCCTCTTCCTATAGAATTCAAACAACTACCTACCCCAACCCAACACAATACGTGGGTAAAGCTGGATCCACCACATTCGAGTATCGCCAAACAAAGTATGTGGGATTTAGTTGCTATTTAATTGCTATTTAATTGCGGTAATTTTGATTTTTTTGCTCTTCGGGAAGTGGTAAATTCTGTGGTGGACCTAGCTTACCGGTAAAGCTGGATCCACCACATCGCCTTTTCCGAAAAAAAAAGATGAGGCATATACGGCTGATTTAATTGCTCTGGGAAAATGTAAAAATTTTTCCGATCGGACAAGCCGTTCCGCCAGAATTAACCGTTAAAGTTTTAAAACCCCAGTTCGCTACCGAACTCTTTTGTTTTTTTTGGAAAAATTAAAAAAAACGATTACCCCTTTCGAATTTTTCTGCTTTGAATATTGCAAAATAATTGTCTATGCCTAGGCTATCTTACCACCTAATCAAATAATTTGTCGCTCCTCTCTAAAAGTGTCAAACGGCGAAACAATTTTTTAAAAAGTTACTTTATACTACTTACCAAAAACCTATTACCCCGGGCGAATTTCTCCACTCTAAATATCCCAAAATAATCTTGTATTCATTGGCTACAAAGCCTCTTAATCAAATAATTTGTCGCTCTTCGATAAGTGTGTCAAAAAGTCAAAATACCATTTAGTACCAAAAAGGGCACTTTTGCCATTTTTTATGCAAATTTACAGAAAAACCCATAAAAATCATATACGCAGATCGAATTTGTCCATTCCAAAAATCACAAAAGAACCGTATATTCATTGGCTATTATTTCCCATCTTCAAATAATTTGTCGCTCTTCGATAAGTTTGTCAAAATTGAAAATATCATAAATGGTACTATGCACATTTTATATGGAAATTTACCAAAAAAACCCCAAAAAGTCATATACCCAGATCGAATTTGTCCATTCCAAATATGACAAAAGAACCGTCTATTCATTGGCTGTTATCCCCCATCTTCAAATAATTTGTCGCTCTTCGATAAGTTTGTCAAAATTGAAAATTTCGTCATAGTATCATAAATGGTACTATGCACATTTTATATGGAAATTTACCAAAAAAACCCCAAAAAGTCATATACCCAGATCGAATTTGTCCATTCCAAATATGACAAAAGAACCGTCTATTCATTGGCTGTTATCCCCCATCTTCAAATAATTTGTCGCTCTTCGATAAGTTTGTCAAAATTGAAAATTTCGTCATAGTATCATAAATGGTACTATGCACATTTTATATGGAAATTTACCAAAAAAACCCCAAAAAGTCATATATCCAGATCGAATTTGTCCATTCCAAATATGACAAAAGAACCGTCTATTCATTGGCTGTTATCCCCCATCTTCAAATAATTTGTCGCTCTTCGATAAGTTTGTCAAAATTGAAAATTTCGTCATAGTATCATAAATGGTACTATGCACATTTTATATGGAAATTTACCAAAAAAACCCCAAAAAGTCATATACCCAGATCGAATTTGTCCATTCCAAATATGAAAAAAGAACCGTCTATTCATTGGCTGTTATCCCCCATCTTCAAATAATTTGTCGCTCTTCGATAAGTTTGTCAAAATTGAAAATTTCGTCATAGTATCATAAATGGTACTATGCACATTTTATATGGAAATTTACCAAAAAAACCCCAAAAAGTCATATACCCAGATCGAATTTGTCCATTCCAAATATGACAAAAGAACCGTCTATTCATTGGCTGTTATCCCCATCTTCAAATAATTTGTCGCTCTTCGATAAGTTTGTCAAAATTGAAAATTTCGTCATAGTATCATAAATGGTACTATGCACATTTTATATGGAAATTTACCAAAAAAACCCCAAAAAGTCATATACCCAGATCGAATTTGTCCATTCCAAATATGACAAAAGAACCGTCTATTCATTGGCTGTTATCCCCCATCTTCAAATAATTTGTCGCTCTTCGATAAGTTTGTCAAAATTGAAAATTTCGTCATAGCATCATAAATGGTACTATGCACATTTTATATGGAAATTTACCAAAAAAACCCCAAAAAGTCATATACCCAGATCGAATTTGTCCATTCCAAATATGACAAAAGAACCGTCTATTCATTGGCTGTTATCCCCCATCTTCAAATAATTTGTCGCTCTTCGATAAGTTTGTCAAAATTGAAAATTTCGTCATAGTATCATAAATGGTATTATGGACATTTTATATGGAAATTTACCAAAAAAACCCCAAAAAGTCATATACCCAGATCGAATTTGTCCATTCCAAATATGACAAAAGAACCGTCTATTCATTGGCTGTTATCCCCCATCTTCAAATAATTTGTCGCTCTTCGATAAGTTTGTCAAAATTGAAAATTTCGTCATAGTATCATAAATGGTACTATGCACATTTTATATGGAAATTTACCAAAAAAACCCCAAAAAGTCATATACCCAGATCGAATTTGTCCATTCCAAATATGACAAAAGAACCGTCTATTCATTGGCTGTTATCCCCCATCTTCAAATAATTTGTCGCTCTTCGATAAGTTTGTCAAAATTGAAAATTTCGTCATAGTATCATAAATGGTACTATGCACATTTTATATGGAAATTTACCAAAAAAACCCCAAAAAGTCATATACCCAGATCGAATTTGTCCATTCCAAATATGACAAAAGAACCGCCTATTCATTGGCTGTTATCCCCCATCTTCAAATAATTTGTCGCTCTTCGATAAGTTTGTCAAAATTGAAAATTTCGTCATAGTATCATAAATGGTACTATGCACATTTTATATGGAAATTTACCAAAAAAACCCCAAAAAGTCATATACCCAGATCGAATTTGTCCATTCCAAATATGACAAAAGAACCGTCTATTCATTGGCTGTTATCCCCATCTTCAAATAATTTGTCGCTCTTCGATAAGTTTGTCAAAATTGAAAATTTCGTCATAGTATCATAAATGGTACTATGCACATTTTATATGGAAATTTACCAAAAAAACCCCAAAAAGTCATATACCCAGATCGAATTTGTCCATTCCAAATATGACAAAAGAACCGTCTATTCATTGGCTGTTATCCCCCATCTTCAAATAATTTGTCGCTCTTCGATAAGTTTGTCAAAATTGAAAATTTCGTCATAGTATCATAAATGGTACTATGCACATTTTATATGGAAATTTACCAAAAAAACCCCAAAAAGTCATATACCCAGATCGAATTTGTCCATTCCAAATATGACAAAAGAACCGTCTATTCATTGGCTGTTATCCCCCATCTTCAAATAATTTGTCGCTCTTCGATAAGTTTGTCAAAATTGAAAATTTCGTCATAGTATCATAAATGGTACTATGCACATTTTATATGGAAATTTACCAAAAAAACCCCAAAAAGTCATATACCCAGATCGAATTTGTCCATTCCAAATATGACAAAAGAACCGTCTATTCATTGGCTGTTATCCCCCATCTTCAAATAATTTGTCGCTCTTCGATAAGTTTGTCAAAATTGAAAATGTCGTCATAGTATCATAAATGGTACTATGCACATTTTATATGGAAATTTACCAAAAAAACCCCAAAAAGTCATATACCCAGATCGAATTTGTCCATTCCAAATATGACAAAAGAACCGTCTATTCATTGGCTGTTATCCCCCATCTTCAAATAATTTGTCGCTCTTCGATAAGTTTGTCAAAATTGAAAATTTCGTCATAGTATCATAAATGGTATTATGGACATTTTATATGGAAATTTACCAAAAAAACCCCAAAAAGTCATATACCCAGATCGAATTTGTCCATTCCAAATATGACAAAAGAACCGTCTATTCATTGGCTGTTATCCCCCATCTTCAAATAATTTGTCGCTCTTCGATAAGTTTGTCAAAATTGAAAATTTCGTCATAGTATCATAAATGGTACTATGCACATTTTATATGGAAATTTACCAAAAAAACCCCAAAAAGTCATATACCCAGATCGAATTTGTCCATTCCAAATATGACAAAAGAACCGTCTATTCATTGGCTGTTATCCCCCATCTTCAAATAATTTGTCGCTCTTCGATAAGTTTGTCAAAATTGAAAATTTCGTCATAGTATCATAAATGGTACTATGCACATTTTATATGGAAATTTACCAAAAAAACCCCAAAAAGTCATATACCCAGATCGAATTTGTCCATTCCAAATATGACAAAAGAACCGTCTATTCATTGGCTGTTATCCCCCATCTTCAAATAATTTGTCGCTCTTCGATAAGTTTGTCAAAATTGAAAATTTCGTCATAGTATCATAAATGGTATTATGGACATTTTATATGGAAATTTACCAAAAAAACCCCAAAAAGTCATATACCCAGATCGAATTTGTCCATTCCAAATATGACAAAAGAACCGTCTATTCATTGGCTGTTATCCCCCATCTTCAAATAATTTGTCGCTCTTCGATAAGTTTGTCAAAATTGAAAATTTCGTCATAGTATCATAAATGGTACTATGCACATTTTATATGGAAATTTACCAAAAAAACCCCAAAAAGTCATATACCCAGATCGAATTTGTCCATTCCAAATATGACAAAAGAACCGTCTATTCATTGGCTGTTATCCCCCATCTTCAAATAATTTGTCGCTCTTCGATAAGTTTGTCAAAATTGAAAATTTCGTCATAGTATCATAAATGGTACTATGCACATTTTATATGGAAATTTACCAAAAAAACCCCAAAAAGTCATATACCCAGATCGAATTTGTCCATTCCAAATATGACAAAAGAACCGTCTATTCATTGGCTGTTATCCCCCATCTTCAAATAATTTGTCGCTCTTCGATAAGTTTGTCAAAATTGAAAATTTCGTCATAGTATCATAAATGGTATTATGGACATTTTATATGGAAATTTACCAAAAAAACCCCAAAAAGTCATATACCCAGATCGAATTTGTCCATTCCAAATATGACAAAAGAACCGTCTATTCATTGGCTGTTATCCCCCATCTTCAAATAATTTGTCGCTCTTCGATAAGTTTGTCAAAATTGAAAATTTCGTCATAGTATCATAAATGGTACTATGCACATTTTATATGGAAATTTACCAAAAAAACCCCAAAAAGTCATATACCCAGATCGAATTTGTCCATTCCAAATATGACAAAAGAACCGTCTATTCATTGGCTGTTATCCCCCATCTTCAAATAATTTGTCGCTCTTCGATAAGTTTGTCAAAATTGAAAATTTCGTCATAGTATCATAAATGGTACTATGCACATTTTATATGGAAATTTACCAAAAAAACCCCAAAAAGTCATATACCCAGATCGAATTTGTCCATTCCAAATATGACAAAAGAACCGTCTATTCATTGGCTGTTATCCCCCATCTTCAAATAATTTGTCGCTCTTCGATAAGTTTGTCAAAATTGAAAATTTCGTCATAGTATCATAAATGGTACTATGCACATTTTATATGGAAATTTACCAAAAAAACCCCAAAAAGTCATATACCCAGATCGAATTTGTCCATTCCAAATATGACAAAAGAACCGTCTATTCATTGGCTGTTATCCCCCATCTTCAAATAATTTGTCGCTCTTCGATAAGTTTGTCAAAATTGAAAATTTCGTCATAGTATCATAAATGGTACTATGCACATTTTATATGGAAATTTACCAAAAAAACCCCAAAAAGTCATATACCCAGATCGAATTTGTCCATTCCAAATATGACAAAAGAACCGTCTATTCATTGGCTGTTATCCCCCATCTTCAAATAATTTGTCGCTCTTCGATAAGTTTGTCAAAATTGAAAATTTCGTCATAGTATCATAAATGGTACTATGCACATTTTATATGGAAATTTACCAAAAAAACCCCAAAAAGTCATATACCCAGATCGAATTTGTCCATTCCAAATATGACAAAAGAACCGTCTATTCATTGGCTGTTATCCCCCATCTTCAAATAATTTGTCGCTCTTCGATAAGTTTGTCAAAATTGAAAATTTCGTCATAGTATCATAAATGGTACTATGCACATTTTATATGGAAATTTACCAAAAAAACCCCAAAAAGTCATATACCCAGATCGAATTTGTCCATTCCAAATATGACAAAAGAACCGTCTATTCATTGGCTGTTATCCCCCATCTTCAAATAATTTGTCGCTCTTCGATAAGTTTGTCAAAATTGAAAATTTCGTCATAGTATCATAAATGGTACTATGCACATTTTATATGGAAATTTACCAAAAAAACCCCAAAAAGTCATATACCCAGATCGAATTTGTCCATTCCAAATATGATAAAAGAACCGTCTATTCATTGGCTGTTATCCCCCATCTTCAAATAATTTGTCGCTCTTCGATAAGTTTGTCAAAATTGAAAATTTCGTCATAGTATCATAAATGGTACTATGCACATTTTATATGGAAATTTACCAAAAAAACCCCAAAAAGTCATATACCCAGATCGAATTTGTCCATTCCAAATATGACAAAAGAACCGTCTATTCATTGGCTGTTATCCCCCATCTTCAAATAATTTGTCGCTCTTCGATAAGTTTGTCAAAATTGAAAATTTCGTCATAGTATCATAAATGGTACTATGCACATTTTATATGGAAATTTACCAAAAAAACCCCAAAAAGTCATATACCCAGATCGAATTTGTCCATTCCAAATATGACAAAAGAACCGTCTATTCATTGGCTATTATCCCCCGTCTTCAAATAATTTGTCGCTCTTCGATAAGTTTGTCAAAATTGAAAATTTCGTCATAGTATCATAAATGGTACTATGCACATTTTATATGGAAATTTACCAAAAAAACCCCAAAAAGTCATATACCCAGATCGAATTTGTCCATTCCAAAAATCACAAAAGAACCGTCTATTCATTGGCTATCAAACCCCATCTTCAAAAAATTTGTCGCTCTTCGATATATTTGCCAAAACGTTAAAAGTTATTTCTTAAGCCATAGCTGAGTGTTACCAAATTTGCTCCTGTGACACGCCCTAAAAGTATGCATTACTTTTTGGACCATTTGTTCAACCCTGGACGTGCACCTTACTCTGACATTAATTTACCTCACTCTCGAGAGTAGGCAGTGATCCTGGTACTCTGTATTATAGACCCTGAAGATAGTCATTTGTTTTATTATTGGAATACGCTCTACTGGGTGAGTGAAAATAAATGTGTCAAACTTTTTGTTAGGTATCGTATGTTGTTATATGTTTAGTGTCAGTCTTCAATTGTCAAACAAACAAAATAAAAATCTATAGGACGAATTATTTTCATGGCGAAAAAACAAAAAAAGTATTATGTAGGTACTTATATTAAGCAGGTTTTGACAAACTGGACTTTTGCTCCCGAATGTTGTTTTTTATTGTTTTCTTTGATAGCAGCCGAAGGTATCAATTATTTATTTTAATTTACTTGGGTCGTTATGATTTTTATTTACTTATTTTTTTTTTTGTTTTGCAATATTGATCTCAAACCTCTGCTGCCCAAAATAAAATGATCATTGTGCTTGTTTTAATATATTAAAGCCTAGTACGCTATTGCTGCGAAACCAAAACCCTAATATACCAAAAAAAGTAACATAGTAAATTAATCATAAACGAAACATTTATTTGCTGACATTCTTTACGAAATTACAATGAAATTATTAAAAAGAAAACGAGTAAATATACACATAATTATTTGAAAAAAAAGTTTTAAAAGAAATCCCAGTTTCATTGTTCCACCAATGCAAAAAAAATTATCAATTTTTAATTGTCATTTTATAGATGATAATTATGTCGTACCCTTACTGTTAATGAATGCAATAAAGGCCATATTAGTGAGACAAAAACGTTAAAAAAATACTACCGTGAGTCCAAAAGAAGCATACAAAATCCTGTTGAACAACGACGTCGTCCCTTAAAATTGATTTTGAATGTATGGAAGAAAGAACAAATGCCAAAAGTCAAGCAAAATTATCCAATGAGTGTAATTGCACTTCAATTATCTCATTTAACACCGCATTTTCTATGAAAAATACAAAATTTCTAACACAAGAAGACATAAGCGCAAATGAAGTGAATTTGCAATTTGCTGACTTTTTATTACTGGGGTCAGATCACGTAAAATAAAAACGCATGCTGTCTCTGTCACATCTGTGGCAATAAACAGAGACTGCTATGGTCGGATCGACGTCATTCGATCGTTTTAATTTAACATGATCTGGCCCCTGGACTTTCGCTCTTCACGAAAACTAATTTCTATATCGAAGTGCTTGGCTATGTCGCTAGTTCCACCAACAACCAACAATTTATCAAATTTAAGAAATATTTATATGCTACACCCTAGCTATATATAATTGAATTTGTATTTGAAACTACATAAATGTATTATGAAAATATAGCGAATGATTTTCTCTCCTGGAACGAAAAAAACTAAGACTTGCCCAACACAGCCACCACAATCGATAATTCACCGAGATTCGATAGCCCACCTCAGCTGTCTCTTCATGTGCAGCCACTTTTTGGCGGCAATTTTTTGTGATGTGTTAAGAAACGGCGGGAATTAAGTTTAGGTACTGTTTACATTTCAGATAAAATCATATTGCGAGTAGACGGTTGGTAGGAATGATTCAAATTCAATTCTGAGCGAATATGTGATTTATATCGTTGATATTATTTTGTTCAACAAATCATCGGCAAAAAAGTCTGTAATGTAAAAAACAATCGGTGGCGATTTATTTTGCGTACATATTATAATAAACATCTGAATTAAGAGCTGCGTTTGAAAATGTATGTTTCATTTTATTTTGCGACGAGAGCGGCGTTTTTAAAAATAAAATACATATGTATCACGTAATCATGAAAATGTATAATAAATTACGTAATTAATGACATGATTTATCATGTTGATTTAGTTACATTACGTAGGTGGGAAAATGGTATAAGGGAAAGGTATATTCGAGGGCTTTGACAGTCCATTCACATAAACACTTTTCTTGATCGCAGTTTGTGGAGTTCAGACATCAATTTGTACCACTAAACAATCTTTAATTTGAGTTTAAGTTAGAGCAAATTTTTCATTTGGTAGTTTGTGGAACTGGGTTTAATGTTGTAAAGTTTGAATAAGCTTGTGATAATTCGCGCCAAGGGCATTTTCCTTTGAGGCAAAAAGCTTGGAGCTCGAAATTTCGTCATTTAAGCTCTTTTCAAACTTGTTTTTCCATGTTTTGATGGATTAATATAAATTATTCGAGGTACCTACTCTTGCAATAGCAAAATGAGACATTTTTTGTTTATATAAAATAATGTATGAAAAGTGGTTTGTTCACATATTATCAATTCATGGATTATCAAAAAAGACTCCATATTTCTCTAAAATAAACTTTTTCTTTGATAGCAATTACCTACCCCAGAAGAAAAAAAATCCATGGTTGTTAATTCATATCTAGTTTTTTTTTTACCATTTTTGCATGACAAAAATGGCTTTTACTACAACTTCTGTTGATCGTACGTAAACAACTTCCTTAACATAATTTTTAGGAAATTGTTCAAGGATAAAAATTTAATAAAAAAAATAAAAATTTGTTAGGTAAAAATTTTGAGAAAAAGGATTTTAAGTAAAAAAATGTGACAACAAATTTTTGAAATTTTGAATTTAAGGAACCATAACTTTTTTGTAGCTGGATAGATGTACCCAAAGTGCTTAAGACTTGTATGCGCTACCAAATTTTCTTTTTAAAATGTACAGAAACAATTTTCGTACCAATAATAGTTTAGAAGTTATAGCGTTTTAAGCGGTACCACCTCCAAATCAGAGGTCACCTATAAAAATAGGTAGCAGATGTATACAGGGTGTCCCAGTTAAACAGTATAATTCTTTAAGAGAAGATTTCTGAAGATCCGCCGAACAAAAAATTTTATGCAGGGGGGGTTTATTTTCACCATATTTCCCGTTATAGCCCTTCAAAGAAGGTGACCTCTGATTTGGAGGTGGTACCGCTTAAAACGCTATAACTTCTAAACTATTATTGGTACGAAAATTGTTTCTGTACATTTTAAAAAGAAAATTTGGTAGCGCATACAAGTCTTAAGCACTTTGGGTACATCTATCCAGCTACAAAAAAGTTATGGTTCCTTAAATTCAAAATTTCAAAAATTTGTTGTCACATTTTTTTACTTAAAATCCTTTTTCTCAAAATTTTTACCTAACAAATTTTTATTTTTTTTATTAAATTTTTATCCTTGAACAATTTCCTAAAAATTATGTTAAGGAAGTTGTTTACGTACGATCAACAGAAGTTGTAGTAAAAGCCATTTTTGTCATGCAAAAATGGTAAAAAAAAAACTAGATATGAATTAACAACCATGGATTTTTTTTCTTCTGGGGTAGGTAATTGCTATCAAAGAAAAAGTTTATTTTAGAGAAATATGGAGTCTTTTTTGATAATCCATGAATTGATAATATGTGAACAAACCACTTTTCATACATTATTTTATATAAACAAAAAATGTCTCATTTTGCTATTGCAAGAGTAGGTACCTCGAATAATTTATATTAATCCATCAAAACATGGAAAAACAAGTTTGAAAAGAGCTTAAATGACGAAATTTCGAGCTCCAAGCTTTTTGCCTCAAAGGAAAATGCCCTTGGCGCGAATTATCACAAGCTTATTCAAACTTTACAACATTAAACCCAGTTCCACAAACTACCAAATGAAAAATTTGCTCTAACTTAAACTCAAATTAAAGATTGTTTAGTGGTACAAATTGATGTCTGAACTCCACAAACTGCGATCAAGAAAAGTGTTTATGTGAATGGACTGTCAAAGCCCTCGAATATACCTTTCCCTTATACCATTTTCCCACCTACGTAATGTAACTAAATCAACATGATAAATCATGTCATTAATTACGTAATTTATTATACATTTTCATGATTACGTGATACATATGTATTTTATTTTTAAAAACGCCGCTCTCGTCGCAAAATAAAATGAAACATACATTTTCAAACGCAGCTCTTAATTCAGATGTTTATTATAATATGTACGCAAAATAAATCGCCACCGATTGTTTTTTACATTACAGACTTTTTTGCCGATGATTTGTTGAACAAAATAATATCAACGATATAAATCACATATTCGCTCAGAATTGAATTTGAATCATTCCTACCAACCGTCTACTCGCAATATGATTTTATCTGAAATGTAAACAGTACCTAAACTTAATTCCCGCCGTTTCTTAACACATCACAAAAAATTGCCGCCAAAAAGTGGCTGCACATGAAGAGACAGCTGAGGTGGGCTATCGAATCTCGGTGAATTATCGATTGTGGTGGCTGTGTTGGGCAAGTCTTAGTTTTTTTCGTTCCAGGAGAGAAAATCATTCGCTATATTTTCATAATACATTTATGTAGTTTCAAATACAAATTCAATTATATATAGCTAGGGTGTAGCATATAAATATTTCTTAAATTTGATAAATTGTTGGTTGTTGGTGGAACTAGCGACATAGCCAAGCACTTCGATATAGAAATTAGTTTTCGTGAAGAGCGAAAGTCCAGGGGCCAGATCATGTTAAATTAAAACGATCGAATGACGTCGATCCGACCATAGCAGTCTCTGTTTATTGCCACAGATGTGACAGAGACAGCATGCGTTTTTATTTTACGTGATCTGACCCCAGTAATAAAAAGTCAGCAAATTGCAAATTCACTTCATTTGCGCTTATGTCTTCTTGTGTTAGAAATTTTGTATTTTTCATAGAAAATGCGGTGTTAAATGAGATAATTGAAGTGCAATTACACTCATTGGATAATTTTGCTTGACTTTTGGCATTTGTTCTTTCTTCCATACATTCAAAATCAATTTTAAGGGACGACGTCGTTGTTCAACAGGATTTTGTATGCTTCTTTTGGACTCACGGTAGTATTTTTTTAACGTTTTTGTCTCACTAATATGGCCTTTATTGCATTCATTAACAGTAAGGGTACGACATAATTATCATCTATAAAATGACAATTAAAAATTGATAATTTTTTTTGCATTGGTGGAACAATGAAACTGGGATTTCTTTTAAAACTTTTTTTTCAAATAATTATGTGTATATTTACTCGTTTTCTTTTTAATAATTTCATTGTAATTTCGTAAAGAATGTCAGCAAATAAATGTTTCGTTTATGATTAATTTACTATGTTACTTTTTTTGGTATATTAGGGTTTTGGTTTCGCAGCAATAGCGTACTAGGCTTTAATATATTAAAACAAGCACAATGATCATTTTATTTTGGGCAGCAGAGGTTTGAGATCAATATTGCAAAACAAAAAAAAAAATAAGTAAATAAAAATCATAACGACCCAAGTAAATTAAAATAAATAATTGATACCTTCGGCTGCTATCAAAGAAAACAATAAAAAACAACATTCGGGAGCAAAAGTCCAGTTTGTCAAAACCTGCTTAATATAAGTACCTACATAATACTTTTTTTGTTTTTTCGCCATGAAAATAATTCGTCCTATAGATTTTTATTTTGTTTGTTTGACAATTGAAGACTGACACTAAACATATAACAACATACGATAACTAACAAAAAGTTTGACACATTTATTTTCACTCACCCAGTAGAGCGTATTCCAATAATAAAACAAATGACTATCTTCAGGGTCTATAATACAGAGTACCAGGATCACTGCCTACTCTCGAGAGTGAGGTAAATTAATGTCAGAGTAAGGTGCACGTCCAGGGTTGAACAAATGGTCCAAAAAGTAATGCATACTTTTAGGGCGTGTCACAGGAGCAAATTTGGTAACACTCAGCTATGGCTTAAGAAATAACTTTTAACGTTTTGGCAAATATATCGAAGAGCGACAAATTTTTTGAAGATGGGGTTTGATAGCCAATGAATAGACGGTTCTTTTGTGATTTTTGGAATGGACAAATTCGATCTGGGTATATGACTTTTTGGGGTTTTTTTGGTAAATTTCCATATAAAATGTGCATAGTACCATTTATGATACTATGACGAAATTTTCAATTTTGACAAACTTATCGAAGAGCGACAAATTATTTGAAGATGGGGGATAATAGCCAATGAATAGACGGTTCTTTTGTCATATTTGGAATGGACAAATTCGATCTGGGTATATGACTTTTTGGGGTTTTTTTGGTAAATTTCCATATAAAATGTGCATAGTACCATTTATGATACTATGACGAAATTTTCAATTTTGACAAACTTATCGAAGAGCGACAAATTATTTGAAGATGGGGGATAACAGCCAATGAATAGACGGTTCTTTTGTCATATTTGGAATGGACAAATTCGATCTGGGTATATGACTTTTTGGGGTTTTTTTGGTAAATTTCCATATAAAATGTGCATAGTACCATTTATGATACTATGACGAAATTTTCAATTTTGACAAACTTATCGAAGAGCGACAAATTATTTGAAGATGGGGGATAACAGCCAATGAATAGACGGTTCTTTTGTCATATTTGGAATGGACAAATTCGATCTGGGTATATGACTTTTTGGGGTTTTTTTGGTAAATTTCCATATAAAATGTGCATAGTACCATTTATGATACTATGACGAAATTTTCAATTTTGACAAACTTATCGAAGAGCGACAAATTATTTGAAGATGGGGGATAACAGCCAATGAATAGACGGTTCTTTTGTCATATTTGGAATGGACAAATTCGATCTGGGTATATGACTTTTTGGGGTTTTTTTGGTAAATTTCCATATAAAATGTGCATAGTACCATTTATGATACTATGACGAAATTTTCAATTTTGACAAACTTATCGAAGAGCGACAAATTATTTGAAGATGGGGGATAACAGCCAATGAATAGACGGTTCTTTTGTCATATTTGGAATGGACAAATTCGATCTGGGTATATGACTTTTTGGGGTTTTTTTGGTAAATTTCCATATAAAATGTGCATAGTACCATTTATGATACTATGACGAAATTTTCAATTTTGACAAACTTATCGAAGAGCGACAAATTATTTGAAGATGGGGGATAACAGCCAATGAATAGACGGTTCTTTTGTCATATTTGGAATGGACAAATTCGATCTGGGTATATGACTTTTTGGGGTTTTTTTGGTAAATTTCCATATAAAATGTGCATAGTACCATTTATGATACTATGACGAAATTTTCAATTTTGACAAACTTATCGAAGAGCGACAAATTATTTGAAGATGGGGGATAACAGCCAATGAATAGACGGTTCTTTTGTCATATTTGGAATGGACAAATTCGATCTGGGTATATGACTTTTTGGGGTTTTTTTGGTAAATTTCCATATAAAATGTGCATAGTACCATTTATGATACTATGACGAAATTTTCAATTTTGACAAACTTATCGAAGAGCGACAAATTATTTGAAGATGGGGATAACAGCCAATGAATAGACGGTTCTTTTGTCATATTTGGAATGGACAAATTCGATCTGGGTATATGACTTTTTGGGGTTTTTTTGGTAAATTTCCATATAAAATGTGCATAGTACCATTTATGATACTATGACGAAATTTTCAATTTTGACAAACTTATCGAAGAGCGACAAATTATTTGAAGATGGGGGATAACAGCCAATGAATAGACGGTTCTTTTTTCATATTTGGAATGGACAAATTCGATCTGGGTATATGACTTTTTGGGGTTTTTTTGGTAAATTTCCATATAAAATGTGCATAGTACCATTTATGATACTATGACGAAATTTTCAATTTTGACAAACTTATCGAAGAGCGACAAATTATTTGAAGATGGGGGATAACAGCCAATGAATAGACGGTTCTTTTGTCATATTTGGAATGGACAAATTCGATCTGGATATATGACTTTTTGGGGTTTTTTTGGTAAATTTCCATATAAAATGTGCATAGTACCATTTATGATACTATGACGAAATTTTCAATTTTGACAAACTTATCGAAGAGCGACAAATTATTTGAAGATGGGGGATAACAGCCAATGAATAGACGGTTCTTTTGTCATATTTGGAATGGACAAATTCGATCTGGGTATATGACTTTTTGGGGTTTTTTTGGTAAATTTCCATATAAAATGTGCATAGTACCATTTATGATATTTTCAATTTTGACAAACTTATCGAAGAGCGACAAATTATTTGAAGATGGGAAATAATAGCCAATGAATATACGGTTCTTTTGTGATTTTTGGAATGGACAAATTCGATCTGCGTATATGATTTTTATGGGTTTTTCTGTAAATTTGCATAAAAAATGGCAAAAGTGCCCTTTTTGGTACTAAATGGTATTTTGACTTTTTGACACACTTATCGAAGAGCGACAAATTATTTGATTAAGAGGCTTTGTAGCCAATGAATACAAGATTATTTTGGGATATTTAGAGTGGAGAAATTCGCCCGGGGTAATAGGTTTTTGGTAAGTAGTATAAAGTAACTTTTTAAAAAATTGTTTCGCCGTTTGACACTTTTAGAGAGGAGCGACAAATTATTTGATTAGGTGGTAAGATAGCCTAGGCATAGACAATTATTTTGCAATATTCAAAGCAGAAAAATTCGAAAGGGGTAATCGTTTTTTTTAATTTTTCCAAAAAAAACAAAAGAGTTCGGTAGCGAACTGGGGTTTTAAAACTTTAACGGTTAATTCTGGCGGAACGGCTTGTCCGATCGGAAAAATTTTTACATTTTCCCAGAGCAATTAAATCAGCCGTATATGCCTCATCTTTTTTTTTCGGAAAAGGCGATGTGGTGGATCCAGCTTTACCGGTAAGCTAGGTCCACCACAGAATTTACCACTTCCCGAAGAGCAAAAAAATCAAAATTACCGCAATTAAATAGCAATTAAATAGCAACTAAATCCCACATACTTTGTTTGGCGATACTCGAATGTGGTGGATCCAGCTTTACCCACGTCAACACAATTACCATACCACATATCGAATGAAATTCTGAAATGAAACCTGTTTTGTATTATACGTCTCTTCTCTTATGAAGATTATTAATATACCCCATGCCATTCTGCAGCACGCACGACTCACCCCATCCCCATCCTTAATCGGACATACAATCATAATATACATACCTACATAATATACAACTGACCATAGCACTCACTGCGAAAACAAATCAACCCTTATCGAATGTGTTTGTTTGACGATCGCAAAAGTATAAACATCCATTCGTAGCAAGGTATATATGTATGTATACATTTTCACTTCAAAAAATACATTTTGGCTAAAAACTGTTCCTAAGGACGTGGCTATAAACGACATAGCCTATAGCAGTCTCACAGTCTTAAGGAACATTTAAAAAAAAGTTTCATCGAAATCTGTCCAGTAGTTTTCGAGTTTTTAGCTGACAAAGAAAATGCCTACAGTTTTATTATATGTAAGGATGATGGTGGAATGTGCTACAACATAAGTGCGACGAAGACTGGGACTAATTTTAAGAGCGCTGGTTGAGGTTACAGCGATAGCAACGCAGGTTTGTATAGCTTCTAGTTAATTGTTTAAGATTTTTCAGTCATACTCTGCCAATCAGTACCATTCAATGAGGTAGCCCTTCGACTGCATTTAGCTTCAGGCAACGAAGGGAGACATGCAAAGGCACTAGAATAGTGTAAATAATTCAAAAGCATCCCTTTTCCGCTTGCAAATTGGTTAGATTATACACGTTTGCATGGCTAGCATGTAAACGAAGCGTAGGGGTGGATGGTCAGTACCAACAATGGGTTATAGAAATAAGGCAGTTAATGGTAATGTTGATGTAGATATAACTGCGCATAAATAAATACATGCCAATAGGACTTTTATTTTTTTTTTTATATACTGTTGGGTAAATTTTCTGGAAAAGAACGAGTACAATATTTAGAAAAGGGATTCAAGTAGTAGACATCAATTTGCGGTCAGTGGTAATTGTTGTATTGATTAGTTCGCCCTAACAACGTCCACGTCCAATTGGGTGCGTTTTTTGACCAACGATTTTGAAGTCGTACAGTTCAAATTCTTCGAGTGACTTTCTGTTTAATTTGGACTCACGACAAGACAGAGAATCAACAGTAAACTCTACATAGGGACATCGATCTAGTTAGAAAAGTGCGACTTAGTTGCATACGATGGCTAGGATGTGCATTAATACCGAGCTAAGTCCCAAAGAATATTCTATTCCGTCCCCAGCAGGAGGAACTACGCAGGAGAAATATTCCTTGACTTACGATGCACGCACAAGTTTAAGGGGGTCTTCGACAGTTTTGAAGTGCATGGCTGGAAGCACTTACCCAAGTCCAGCGATACCCGAAGGGATTGGTTTTTATTAATGATTGTGTCGAAACTTACATGAATTCTGACTATTTATCGTTTTTCTTTCATCGAACTTTACTTTTGTGCTTGTGTCAGGTAAAATGCAGTAGAGCATAATAGCCGCAACATTTTAAAAAAGTTTGTCAAAATTGTCGTACTTGCTACACGTACACTTCGTACAAGTTAAATTCATGTCCTCAAATCGGCTTCCAAACTTGCAGTCAGTCGGTAGAGGAAGATAGAGAGTTTTGGGGGTTATAGTACCTACATCGGCGACTCTTGTAATGATTTCGAAGAATGATGAGATGATAATGAAAAAGTTTTCATGCATAAGTCTGCAGATCTGTTTAGGGTTACGCATGTGTAATTTTTATTTCTTTTTTTAAGTCTGGGCGCAGTAGCGCAGTGGTTAATGTGCTGGACTACTGTGCGGGGGATCCCAGGTTCGATCCCCGGAAAAACACAAATTACATCTTAAAGTTTTTTCTACTGCGCCACCTCTCGCGAACGTCTGACAAACATCCGAGAGTATGACTGTCCTGAAAAAGCTTCTCAATTCAGCCGTTCGGACTCGGCATAAAATTGTAGGTCCCTTCCATTCGTCCCAAAAATAGAAACTCACCCAAAACGAATAGTTGCGAGAAGCTAGGCCTTGGGTGTCACCCACCTGTTGCGCCACCTATTTATTTTTTATTTTTTTAAGGCTTATTATTTTTGTATACTATCCTTAACCTGATATCTGATATTTTCTTCAAATAATTACCTACATTTGTAAAATTTCATAAACCTAAGACTATAACAATTCGCTTGTAATTTGAATTTTCTTTTCCTTTCAGGTGAGTTATAAAAGAAACAATGATTAAGTTGGTTTATTTTTGTTGGTAAGTAAGCAAATTATTCTCAGCTCCGTCATTTTACTTAAAAGTAAAATACAAGAGGGTATGCAAGGATCCTCAATAGGAACAACAACTTGGTTCTGTTTTGAGCTTCAACAGGAAATACGTCATATACATATTCATTTTTATCTTTAAAATTTAAGTATGTTTGCTAAAAGCCTTTGCAACATAATTGCTGGTCAGTCAGTCAGTCTATCAAACAAAAAAAAATTAATAATAATTTTGTCATTCAAAAAACTTCTGTCAAACTGTAAACAAATTAGTGTACTGATGTTAAACAAATACAAAAGACATTATGTATCTGCAAATGTCCATTTATGTCGATTAAAGCCTCGGCTTCGAGAAATTTCCCACACAATAGAGAATTTTTTTCACCAATTGTAAGCCACAAAAAAATCAGTCAGCATCGTTCGAAAACGCAAGATATTCACTGATACAGTTCGAACTGTCACTTTTATTTAATAACCTCATAATTTTTACTTATCAAAAGTCATCGCAATCATACAGTTGAATGTTGACAGTTCAACAATAGCTCGAAGTTTAAAATGAAATTTCTTGTTTTTGACCGTACATTTAGAAGGTTTTAAAAAACTAATTAAAAGGTGTTGACTTCTTCGGCAAACGACAAGCTCTTAACGATATCTGAAACGTATTGAATCTTCATATTTAAATTCACGTTGTTAGAAATATAAATTATGTTTACCGCGCCTGCCAGAGACTGGTAACCAAAGACTTCTTAGATTCACTTATTTACGTACAAGGTAAGTAAGTAAGATTAAGTTTAGAAACAAAACACACTGTTAACATGGAATTTCTCCTTTTTGAAATTTAAGGCGGCTCTCAGATTGAGGCAACAAGCAATAAGCAACTATAGTTACTATAACAACTGCCAATAAACAATCAGCAACATTTTTCGTTCGAGCGGTATTTAGTTGATTTGATGTGAGACCTCTAATTAAATTCAAAGTAAAATAATTGTGAGCGATAATTTTGTGTGTTTCCTATTGCCAGTTGCTTATTGAATGTTGCCTCAATGTGAGAGCCGACTAAGGCTCCGGCCCAGCGATGCCAGCCGGACAGAGAAGCCTTTCAGAGAAAGTTATGAACGGTCTCCTCCTCCTCTTCATCCAAACAAATTGTACAAAAATCGTTTGAGAATACGTCAAGCCTTGTTGACTTGTTGTCAAGAGAGATCAATATTTATACATACCTACTAAACAGTCGTAGATAGGAAATTTATTGTAGAGTAAAAACTGCAAGTCTTCGTAAGGAACTTTACTTTAATATTCGATCTACCAATGTTTCGAATTTCGTCTACCCTTATTATTATTTTTTAACTGATCACTATGTTTTCTACCTACTAATTCGCCATACATAGTTTTACCTGGGGCTGGGACTAACAGTTTTCCAGATAAATTCCAATAAATTAATCCATACTTGTAATTAATGGCCTAAAAAGCATTTTAGAAAATTGTGAAATGTTTTTTTAAAAAATAAAGAAATGGATTACAAATTTGAAATTGGAGTAGATAATGGGAAATTAGAAATAAGTGAAGTAGGGAGTATATTTCTGAAATTTGTGAAAAAGTGAAGTAGATCTACTCCAATTGGAGTAAAGTGTCATTGCTGCTCCGGCCACGCAATGAGCGACTGAGCGATGAGTCGCTGAGCGATGAGTCGCTGAGCGACGAATCTGAGCGATGGGTGGAAAACGACGTCGCTGAGCGATTGGTTGGGAAAATGCCATCGTCCATTGCGGTTCGTCGTAGCTTATTAGTTGAAGTTGCGTTCATATTTATAGATCTATAATAAGATCGAGAATACGTAGATTTGGTGTACACCCCATAAATCGTGAAATGGCAAATTATGGTGAATTTCATCATTTATATCAAAATCTTCGCAGATTGCTATTTCAATGTTGGCAATATTGTCGGATGTCAGTACCATCTTTTGATTTGCTGTTGGAAAAAGTTCGACCAAAATTAAACTTTCTGTTTATTTTGTCGATCTTATTACTTCGTCGCTCAGGGATCGACTGAAAAATTAAAACAGATTTGATTGCAGAGCGATGTCGCTCTGTCGCTTAAAAAATCGCTCAGTCGCTCAGGGTTTATGTGGCCACCTCCATACGATTTCATGTGTTTTAATTTTTTTTTTCGTTGCTCAGCGACTCGTCGCTCAGTCGCTCCTAAGGCATCAGCACAACATAGGGATTGCCGTAACATTATTGAAGTTACCTCTCAAATGATCCAATCTTATTCTTTTTACCCAAAAGCGATTTTGAAATTGATCGTCCTCACCATTGCGGGAAAGTTAGTATGACATAATTTCGGTTCGCGTTCCTTTTATTAAGCCCCAGGATAGGATGGCATTCTTCAAAAACAAATTTTCAATAAACGAAAAAATTTGCTTCATAGATATAACTCGTTTAGTTTTTTCTTTCTCTTCGCAAATGTTTAAGGAGCAGTCTTTCCATATAAAGAAGCCATAAGCAACAATGACTCATATAGAAGACACACACCTTTTATGCACTGCAAACCATTACTGGTTCAGTAATGTTCCTTTCTTTCTTTCGACGCTTTAATTGTTAGATTTAAAGGAAAATGAAATACATCAATGAAAAAGGAGTCGTTGTTTTCCTTTTGCGCGAAACGAAAACATCCTTTGTTTTTGGAGATAAACGAAAAAAAAAAAAAACGAAAACGTCAATGAAATATGCTTACTTTGAAGGTTCCGTTTCCATAGGGAGGAACCTTATTTTTTTTTAGCTACGATGTCTGTACTTCTGTAGTCTGTCCGAATCCACTAAGCCAATTTTGTTCCTAGGTCTATCTCAAGAACTAAGGCTAAGATTTGCACACAACATCGAGTATAAGCCCTACTTAAGCGGCAAATATCAATGATAGCGATAAATTGACTGGTTTTGGAGTATTTAATTAGCAATTTGGCAAAAAAAATATTTTCCTTTATACAAAAAATTGTTTAATTTTGTACCTAATTCTATTATATCAAAGAACAACCGACATTTCAAGACATCAACTCTGGCCAAGCACGGCCTTCGGTGCGCGAGTGTATTGGCACTTGGCCAAATTTTTTTTTCTGGTTTCACACAAACGGAAATTTCATTAGTTTCCGAAGTTTCATGAAGCAAAACGTTCATGCATCGAAAACGATTGAACGTTTCCGTCCTACAAAATTCCACCACTCTCAAACATGCATTACAGATATGCATGAGAGGGCCAGTCCTGAATTGTTACCAGTGTGCTTTTGCCACGGCTCGATATTATCAGTTACCAATATTTTATTACAAAAAGTCTGTCTTTTACCTTGCCAGGGGTCACTTCCTAAAATCGATAACTGGCAGATACATACAACTGACAATGCCTTTTTAAATAAACGAATGACGTCAAAATGAGTAATCAGTTCAATTCATAATTTTCGTACGTCAACCAAATGCCAAGATATTAATTACAACAATTATCTGGCTCTAAAAATTCCATCAATCATTCGCTGTACACATGACTCCTGTGGTCAATGGTTAGTTGCAGGTCCTTGGCATTTGAAATATGTAGACTGTAATTTTTTATACACCTGCCAGAGGATATTTCTCGCGCGACTCAAAATGACATATAAACCTTTTTTTTCATGTCCCCTTCCAGGATATAGCCACGAGCTGCCTTTTCACTGCCTTCCTCCTGTTGCTCCATATTTCTGTCTATGTTAGCGCACACAGACTTTGACGATTCGAAGATCTTATCACATCGGCATTGGAGTCATTAAGGAAAAAATGCCAACTTCCTCGTTTTCGGTCGACATGCGATACGAAAATTCCAGATAATGCCAACCGGAAGGTACTAATTAGTTGGGAAGTATGCTGCTGCCTAATTGGAAGGCTAGTTTTTTGTGGAGCTGCCGTCAGCCCGTTGTCGATAAAAGCTCTCCGATGGTACAAGGTGCGAACAATAATCGGATTAAGTTGTATATACGTGAAGGGCTCGATTAGCAACAGCTATTCATAAATTAAACACCACAAACGATAAACACATAGCTGCTTGTTTTGATTGCTCCTGGGACGACTCCTGAATGCCTTTTGCTGTTCATTCATTTGCCTTGATGTGGTGTTGATGATAATGATGGCGACGACGATGTAAGAACTTTTTATGCGCCCCGTTTTATGGGTTCCGTGTAATGTCATTATTTTCTGTTATTTATTGGCGGCACACCATGTGCTAAAAAAAGGATTATTGTCATCTGACGTATGCTGATGGTATTTTGTCCTGAAAAATGATAGATATCTATTATACGCCAGAACCCTCACTCAATTAGCGTTGAAAATAATTGTTAAATTTATATCCTAGGGGTACTGTCATTTTTTACATAGGTACCTACCATTCTTTGTCCAATGTACGGTACGTTACGTACATGTGGACTATTTTTAGTCGGGTTCCAATATTGGCCCAATGGAAAGCGTGAGATCCTACGACTAAGCGTAGTTCCGTAACGTGGTGAATGTTTGTGGATTGTAAAGCTGGACATCAAATACAGAGAGTGAGGGAAAAGGGATGAAAACAAGTTAACAACATTCGGATTATGAATTTCTGGATTTAATTTATCCACCAAAATTCTGAATACTGACCGAAGTCATCTTCTCCGCAGAGATCATTTAGTCAAACCCCACCGAGACTATGTTGCCAGCCAATTTGTGCTTTAATTTGTAAGTCTGACAGCTTTTTCAATTTTTATTTTCGCTTCATTACAACTCTACAGGGATATCTTAATCCTTATGGTGGCTATTTGCCGATACATGTCAATCTATTTATTTAAGGGCCGGTCAGAGATTGATACTCCTAATAGCACAGTCATTTTGATTTTTGGGTCCGAAATTTAATCAAAGGAGCTGTTTGGGAATAAAAAGGTTTACCGCACATGTTTTTAGGAATGAAAATCTTTTAGAGAATTATTGACGTCCAACAGAGTTCAATAGGTTTTCTTGTCATGTAGCCAAATTAGTTTTAGAAATTTGATGTCTTTGCGGTTGTCAAGTGCACTGATATATGAGTAGTTACGATTGGTTCCTTCAAGACCAGGTGCAAGGTGCAGTGACGTCATAGCTAGTACTGTATTGCCTGGTAGATGGCATTGTTCATTCTGGTGATGTTCTTGTTAGATGGTTTGATTCTGAGATGATGTTCTTGCTAGGATGAAATTCTTGCTAGATGATTAGGCTAATGGTTCTGATGATGAATGGATGGCCATTTTCTCATAGATAGCATTGCACTATTAGTTGTCTTATTTTCAACCACTGCCCTTTGGATTGAGTGATATCAATGTTTGCGAAGATCAGTTTCTAATATATGGATAAATGCGGATTCTCTCTTTGACATTTGTAAAAAAAACAAGGCATTAACGCTGATGTAACAAGCAGATTGTAAACCTTGCACTGACTGGCAGCGGTACGGCGCGCGTGATGACAATAATATGTCATCATTCTAAAACTAGAATCTCATGAAGATGTTTGGGCTGATATTTTTTCTGAATTTATCTTGCTTTGTTTGCTAAAGAGTTGAATGCTGTGGATGATTAGCTGGAGAGTGCAATGGTGGTAAGGACTAGTGTTGCTTTGTTGCTAGAGAGGGGTTGCACGATTCATGGGGCGCATATGGTCTAACCTTTATAGAGAAGGAAGAGAATGCATCTTTGCTCTAAATAGGTAACTTAATTTTAAGGACACTGATCTTGCTATATTGGATACGAAGTCCTGCCATGTCATTCTCGAATTGACTGTGTATGGATTGATGGATTGGCCGTACTCCATACACATTATTGGTCGATTCAATTTTGTTTGGAAAAGTTTCGAGCTGAATCTTCTGCGCATTAAATACATCCAAATTTTATTTAAAACAATTTGTGCCGATCTTCATTTAGAAATAATTTGCTCGCTTTGACTGTAGTGCACATGCACCTTCTTAAGGCCGACGCACGCCACGACATTTACTGCATATACTGTCTTTATATATTGTAATGAATTTCGATGACACAAATCCCTCAAAAGAGGATTCGTCATGTTGGTTCGAGTTTCTGAGCGGGTTCTGCACGCCTAGCGATGCTCTAGCTTTGCTCGCCGGATTGGGGGGGGTTCTTGCTCATACCTCTCTAAACCGTCATCATCCATAAAAGTTTTTGCATGCAGAGGGTTCAAAAAAAAAAAACAAAATAAACTACAATTCCTCATATGAATGATATACTCGTAAAGGAATATCTTAAACGTTTGGGTCCCTAGTACTTACTTTTCCTACCACCACAGTCACTCAAGGAAGGATAGCTGTTACTCCTTACCTTGCCTTGCCCACCCATCCTTGGTCAATTTAGCTGTCATTCATTGACCCCTTTAATGGAACTTACCGTTCTAATCCTACCCTTACTTCACCATGAAACCAAATGAAAAAAACTTAGTTACCTGATATCATTTTTATAAATTATTATTTATTTTAAAACTAATATCCTTAAATCTATATTACGGTGACGCATGTCAAAAAATAATCTTAATTTTCTAAGTTCTAGTACAACTAGACAAAATGGTCAAGGCCATTGTCGACAATTTTTATCGATCTCAAATTATCGTTAATTCAAAAAAAATTTCACAACAATTTTATTTTGTTATCAAATAGTTAAAGTTAAACTGATTAATAACTACGAAAAACTAAATCTAAATCTTCCCCAAAAAAAAATGCTATTGCATACTAAATGCAAACCGTTTCAATAAGTTTTCGAGCGATTTTTTCTCAGCTCCGAGAGTCTAGTAGAAACAAAAAAAAATCCTAGCTACGGAATAAACCTTCGATAGCGCTTTCGAATCCTGTTACTACGTACCCTTGGATTATATGCACTCCCTTTCGGAGCAGTTATCCTGACACTACGTTATCGACTTTAAAACTCGAGCATTTACGATGCAATTTTCATGAGGGGGTAACAAACTTAACACTAATATCCCTAGATAATTCTTAAAGGTTAATCACTGCTAAAATCAGTGATAATATGCCAAAAGCAAAAAAAACAAAACTTTAATATTTTTTTATAGCAAAAAAAAGTATGTAGAAAAAAAAACTTATCAAAATTACTAAAACTAATTTATTTATGTCATAGCCGGTAATCAATAAAATCAATCTGAATTACCCGAAAGGCAAGGAATTTTAGTCCGGAATTTTAATGAAAATTAACACATAAGAATAAGCTTACAGACTTAATTTGACTGCTACCAGGTCACAGATGCTGCAGCGTCAGGTCCTGAATAAGGGGGACTTGCTACCCTGGACGTCTTGTTAATTTCCGGTTAAGGGGGATTTCCAACCCTGGACTTCTGATGCACTTCACAGATAATGTTCGAGATTTTAGAGGCGAGTTACTACCTCTTTCTATAGAGTCGGGTCGTGAGGCCGCTCATAGAGATCACTCAGGTAATTGACACTGGATCTAGCTAGGATGAAGCTAAGACCCGTTAGAGTTGTCTGACACACAGTTATACTCAATCAAGGTGAGTCTTCGGTTCAAGGACCGGTTTAATCGCAAGGCGCTTTCAGACCACACAAAAATGTCACTGAACACAATTAACTACCTGGAGAATTTTAAAACGTGTTCTACCAGGAGCAACAGGATGTTTTCGGCACACGTGGAATGTCATTTAAGGTCGTAGCCCGGGAAAAATAATTTTTTTCACGTTCGCCGTTCGACAGAATATCCAGGCGACGCGGAGTTTATCCCGATAATGAACTCTTCTGGCTTTACCAGGAATTAGATTACGCACTAACTTTCGCGTTTTATTAATTTAATTACTTTGGTGCATTATGCAACCACGTGCTTTAACTTTAAAACAGACGATTCCGACGTACCAAAAAAAACTTTTATTTGTAACGCGGAAGTGAACTTTTTTACGTGGAGACCCACGACCGCCTCGGACGACTGCCAGCAATCAACTCCCACTCTCACTCTAACTCTAACTCCCACCCTAACTCCTCGAGTTTCTGTCTTACACCACTATTTATACCCTACCCGAAACCCAAGCCAAGCCATCGTCGATATGTGCGAACGAATATACGTCGTCACGCCACTCGCATATAAATCCTATACAAAAAAAACCCGTCCCGCTACCAATGGTCCGACACACAACTCATCTTGTTCAATAACAAGATCCCGTACCTTTTTATCCGCATAAACAACTTTTCCCTACCTCGCTACACCAAACTCAAGCAAAAAAAAAAAAATCCCCATACCCATCTGCTATGATGCCTACGTGACTTTCCGGCGCACACGAAATACACACGCACACGTGTTAATTTTGCCTCTTTCCAGCCTCATAACGAGGTATAGCAAAAAATGATTTTAGCGACGATCTACGTCGTATGCTGTGATTGGTGGATATTGCGAGTTCGTTGAAAACAGTAGGGTTGCCATGTGGGCATTTTATGCGAAATAAAAAATTATTTTTTTACTTTTGGAAAGATGATGGAATTATTTTTCTTTATTTATGGTAAGTATATTTCTAGGCGTTTAGCGTACGGAGGTCGTTACAAAACAGGACTTTCAAGCGGATTATTATTAGAAGGAAAGTTCTGAAGACCATTAGAAAGTGATCAAGTTTATGCTCTGATGTCTTTGGCGTGGTAAGTACCTACTGTTTTTCCTTGAAGGTCTTCGAGGATATAATAGCAGTTTCCTACCTTTTTCTGTATTCTAGCTTTCACAAAGGCTGGGGCGAGTTTCGCGTTGAAGCCCTGTTGCCAATTGCTTTGGGCGAAGTTTCGCCTAAAAACTTCCTGACCATCCCTAAAGGTTACAGGTTGCGTTCTGGTGTTATAACGCTTCGCGTTAGTCTCATAAGCACTTTTCATAAGGTGTTTAGCTTTTAATCTGGTACTTGCTAGTAAATCTTCTCGTTGTATCAACACATCAGGGGGTTCAATTAAATCGAGCTTCTGCAAAAGTCTATAAGTGGATCCGTGAGTGATCATGTGCTGTCCAAATAGGAGGTAGTATGGAGATTGTCCAATTGCAGCATGTCTTGAACTTCTCAATGCCGTGCTTATGTTACACAGATTGACATCCCACTCTCTCTGGTCTTTGTGCACAAAGGCACGAATCGCGGCTATCAGTGAGCGATTTACACGCTCGGACGCATTAGATTGTGGGGAATACATAGCTGTGTAAACATGATTTATCCCGTAATTCTTTAACAGAGAATTGAACTCGCCTGACTTGAATTGCACACCATTGTCCGTGAGTACGGTTTCAGGCACTCCGAATACTGGAAAGATTTGGTTCTGTAGATACACGCATATAGGTTTTGTAATGAACTTTTTTAGTGGAAGCAGAAAGTGGAACTTGGAAAAGTGATCCAAAATAATGAGCATACCGATGTTGCCGGCTTTTGACCGTGGAAAGGGACCAATTAGATCCATATAAAGCCGCTGAAAAGGACGCACCGAAACATTTTGAGATCCCATTGGGGGACGTAATGACTGATTAGGATGTTTCGTCATTTTACATATTTCGCATGACCGAACTACAGCTTGCACTTGTGCAACCAGGTTTGGCCAGAAAAAGTTTCGCTTTATCTTTTCCAGGGTCTTTCCCATTCCGCCGTGTGCGGATGTAGCGCCTTCATGCGCCTGTCTAACTACATCGCCAGTAAGCCCTGTCGGAACCCAAAGCTTCCAGGCTCTCTGCTCTTGTAGCTCGTTTCCAGTGGAAAAATCAGTTCTTTTGTACACGTACCTATCTACAACCTTAAGGTCTGGCAACTGATGTTGATTTTTGCTTATTCGTTCTTTAAGATCCGTGTACTCGAGTGAGTCAAATTCAGGTGAGTCAAGGTCAATCAGAGGTTCTGACAACTCCAAGGCTGCTAGTTCGTCCTCATGCATCCGAGATAGCGCATCAGGGACGACGTTTTCGGTACCTTTTCGATGTTGTATAACGAAGTTGTATGCTTGCAGTTTCAACGCCCATCGACCCAGTCTACCACTCAAGTCTTGCTGACTCATTAGCCATTTTAACGACGCATGGTCGGTGATGACCGAAAATTCTAGTCCCTCGATAAAAGGACGAAATTGCTTGATACTGAGTACGGCAGCGAGACACTCCAACTCAGTGACGCTGTAATTCTTCTGAGCTTTGTTCAGTTTCTTAGACCAGTAGGCCAAAGGTACTTCATTGTTATCAGCGTCTAACTGAGCTAGCACGCTCCCGACTCCAGTTTGACTAGCATCGCAATTGATAATAAAAGGCTTGCTAAAGTCCGGAGTGTGTAGAACAGGTGAGGTGGTTAATAGCGTTTTAAGGTTATTAAATGCAAGTTGCGCTTCTTCTGACCAATCTAGTTGCTTAGACTTTTTAAGCAGGTCAGTAAGAGGCGAGCATACAGTAGCGAAGTTTGGAACAAATTTACGGTACCAGCCAGCCATTCCGAGAAATCGGCGTAGCTGCTTAACCGAAGATGGAACTGGGTACTCTACTATAGCTTGAATCTTGGAGTGATCAGTTGCGATAAGACCGTTACCTACAACGTGACCTAGATACTTTACTTCCCGTAAACAAAAACGACTTTTCCCAACGTTTATCGTGAGTCCAGCTTTCTTTAGGTGATTACTCACTTCTATTAAGAGTTGAATATGGCTATTGAAGTCCTCCGACATCACCAATAAGTCATCGAGGTACACAAATACCTTTTCGCGGAGCTCTCCGGGGATAACCTTATCCATTAGCCTACACATAGTCTGAGGAGCATTACATAGCCCAAAAGGCATGACGGTGTAATGATACAAGGGCCTATTAGGCACCGTGAACGCTGTCTTCTCACGCGATTCCATCTCCAGCGGAATTTGCCAAAAGGCATCCTTTAGATCTAGACTGGAGATGAACTCAGCGCGAGGCAATCTGCTCAGAATACCTTGTATGTGAGGCAATGGATAGGCATCCTTAACGGTAACGGCATTTACTTTTCGCGAGTCCAAGCAAAGCCGTACCTTTCCGGGTTTTCTGATTAGAACTACCGGGGAACTCCACGAACTTCGTGATTCCTCGATAACCCCAAGAGCCAGCATTCGATCGACTTCTTCGAAAATAAGTTTTTCGATTGCCGGTGATACCGGGTAGTGCCGTTGCTTAATTGCCTTGGCATCCCCTGTGTCTATTACATGATGTAATACCGAGGTTTTGCCAAGACCGTTCTTCTCAAAAGAAGGAAAAATTGACTTAGCCGCTTCAAGTTGTTGCTTTTGCACTGGTGTTAATGCGTGCATGTCTGACGATACGATGTTACTGTCGTTAAGCTTGATTTCAGCCAGAATATCAGGGGCCAGTTCGAACTTTCGCCAGAAATCGATGCCTAAGTAAAGATTTTGCGATAACGAGGGTACGAGATATAACTGGATGGAATTAGTTATCCCTCGAAATGAAATGTCTATGTTAGCAAAACCTTCAACTAATTGTGGCTTTCCATCGGCTGTTCTGATGGTGGAACGAAATTTCTTTATTTTGACGTTACTGTTCAGAATCTTCGTAGCTAGAGATGAACCAGCACAGCTGATGCAAGCACCGCTGTCTAGTAAACCGTCTACACAATTACCGAGCAATGTCACAGATGCGTATGGACGAACGTCGTTACGGTGGTAGTTGATTGCAGACAAAAGAAACTTTCGATTGCTTACAACCTCCCTCCAAAAGCGTCGCATACGAAGAGTAGAACGTTTTGGTCTAACTATCGAAGCAATTTCTGAATGAAAGATTTTTCTACGAGCTGTCTGGTATTCCGACCATCGTACATGATACGGTTTTATGGTTCGAGTACAAGTGGTCTTAATGCAGGTCTTATCAATGTTTGTATTAGCAGGTGGTTGGTTTCGTGACAAAATATTGGGATTTTCAGCAGAGGTGTTAGTTGCTGTTGATACTGAAGGAGTAGGGTCTAGTGTTGTGTCGACACGTCCTTCGGATGTGAGCGGCCGACTCTTCTCGCATCCCGTTGTCGGTTTCCCGACTGCGTACAAGATACACAGTTGGGTTTGTAGACGTTGGCTGCCCCGCATCCGTAACAGAAAATACGTCGGGGTTGAAGACACATGTCGAAACGATGTCCTTCTTCTTCACAATTCCAACATTTCAAAATCGCGAGGGCGCAGTTCTCAACACCATCGTCCTCTAACACATGGTTAATCAAAACGGAACTGGTGTTGTTGTCCGTTGGTTCGAACTCTACTTCGGCAATCTGACGACGTCCAGGATTTCTGTACTGCCAAGGTGTAGTTGACAGACTCTCAATAAAGCGTTCTCTCCTTTCACATACCTTCCGTAATTCGGGCACAGTGTGAATATCGAGATGCAATATTTCATGCCTGATTTCAGGACGAAGATTACGTATCAGAATTTCGACAAGGTCAAATTCCGAAATAGGAGATCTGAGTCGATCAGTCAGGGTAATGACGTTTTCATAGAAATCGTCGAATTTCTCTCTGTCTCGCTGTTTACGACTTCGGATAGCGTCACGAATGTCATAATCAGTTCGACTGTCTTTATACTGTGCACGTAACTCGTCTACTAAGGTGGTCCAACGAAAACTGGGATTGGCTCGGTGAAAACGCCAAAACCAATCCTGAGCCTTGCCGACGAAAAGTAAATGAGCATTGCTACATAAGAGCTCAAAATCACCTCCTAGACTTTGACGTGTTAGTGCATGGATTTGATAGATAAAGTTATCCACAGGTATACCAGTTGATAGACCGTCGAAATGTAGATGCCAATTGTTTATGACGTTGGAAGCTTTGACAGACGTGCCAACATCGAAACGAGTGACATTCGGAGCTGCATTGGGTAACCCCGAGGGTCTATTTCGTGATGTGGGCTCTGGAGCCCATGCAATGAATCCCTCCGGTGGAGGAGTTGCAGTGGTCGGTGGTGGTGCTGATGGTATTGATGGTACCTGGTTGTGGATGGCTAAATTCCCGAGACATCGGCTAACGTTTAACTCAATAGTATTGTTAAGATTTTGAGTCAACCGATTAAACATTTCTTGCTGCTGTTGATGCAAGGACCTATTTACTATATCATTAATTTGATCATTTATGTCTAAGCTATCTCGAGAAGTTGCAGTGGGTAATGGCAATGAATTTCTTGCCTCAGAGTTGGGAAATCGTTTCGAGGGTTTATTATTCCTTCGAGGCGGTTTTCCAGCTTGAGGTGTTGTTGTCGATGATCTTTGGGTCCAGCTAGACGCATTGTTATGTCTGGCTTGGTAACGCGTATTGTGGACCGGTTGTTTGGGGACTGCCCCTTGACTTGCAGAAGTTGAAGTCCGGTTTCTAATGGTGCTACTGGTGCACGGTTGTCTACATTGCGGACAAGTTTCTGATTGGGTTAACCAATCTTGAAGACACGCTTTATGGTGCACATGATTACAGGCGGTGACTGCCTCTTCAGTAGCGGTGTTCAGGTTTTCTGAACAAATCACGCAAACGGCTGGAAGAAGTGCAGTAGCAGGATCTTCTACCGTAATATTCAAATTTTCATTACTATGGTGTAGTGGCATAATAATAATATTTATAATACATAATACTTATTGGTTTCATGGTGGTTAGAATAAAAAAAAAATCTATGTCCTCTTCTATTCAGAGGAGATAATGACTGTTCAATTTGATGGTGGTGTAATTGATGTTTTTAAGTGTGTACTAGGAACTATAGGCAAAATTTAATGAAAGATGGATGTCTGAAGTCTGATACAAACCAACGGTCTGGCTCTCAATACGCTTGACGAGTCCAGCGCTTCCAGAAGGTGTACCAAGACGAGTGAAATTAACGATGCTGAAGACCAATCCATCGGTCTGACACTCACAATGAAAGCTCATGAATCCAGCATTTCCAGAGGACGTTCTTCAGCAAAACAAATGTTGGTCGCAATTCGGTCCAAGAGGATCCATCGGACTGAAAACCCAGAGACGTAAAAGCCTCACAAGTTCAGTATTTCCAGAGGGCTCTTTAACACAAAAACTTCCAATAATGCAGCCATCGGACAGATCATTGGATTGAAGCGTAAGACTTGTCTCTGCACCTTCAATATTTCCAAATGATCGTTCGATACTGTGTTTCAAAAATGTAAAACTATTGCAATTAATAGGTGGGTAAAATGTTATTATTTAAATAGGACTGAAATAAAAACTCTAATACGCAACTAAGGTGGAATTATGTTACTTTGGATTTCTAAAGGAAAACTAACTCTTCTTCAACAAGATTGGTCAAATCTTCTCTTCATTTCGGCCCCACGTTGGGCGCCATTTTATGTAATGAATTTCGATGACACAAATCCCTCAAAAGAGGATTCGTCATGTTGGTTCGAGTTTCTGAGCGGGTTCTGCACGCCTAGCGATGCTCTAGCTTTGCTCGCCGGATTGGGGGGGGTTCTTGCTCATACCTCTCTAAACCGTCATCATCCATAAAAGTTTTTGCATGCAGAGGGTTCAAAAAAAAAAAACAAAATAAACTACAATTCCTCATATGAATGATATACTCGTAAAGGAATATCTTAAACGTTTGGGTCCCTAGTACTTACTTTTCCTACCACCACAGTCACTCAAGGAAGGATAGCTGTTACTCCTTACCTTGCCTTGCCCACCCATCCTTGGTCAATTTAGCTGTCATTCATTGACCCCTTTAATGGAACTTACCGTTCTAATCCTACCCTTACTTCACCATGAAACCAAATGAAAAAAACTTAGTTACCTGATATCATTTTTATAAATTATTATTTATTTTAAAACTAATATCCTTAAATCTATATTACGGTGACGCATGTCAAAAAATAATCTTAATTTTCTAAGTTCTAGTACAACTAGACAAAATGGTCAAGGCCATTGTCGACAATTTTTATCGATCTCAAATTATCGTTAATTCAAAAAAAATTTCACAACAATTTTATTTTGTTATCAAATAGTTAAAGTTAAACTGATTAATAACTACGAAAAACTAAATCTAAATCTTCCCCAAAAAAAAATGCTATTGCATACTAAATGCAAACCGTTTCAATAAGTTTTCGAGCGATTTTTTCTCAGCTCCGAGAGTCTAGTAGAAACAAAAAAAAATCCTAGCTACGGAATAAACCTTCGATAGCGCTTTCGAATCCTGTTACTACGTACCCTTGGATTATATGCACTCCCTTTCGGAGCAGTTATCCTGACACTACGTTATCGACTTTAAAACTCGAGCATTTACGATGCAATTTTCATGAGGGGGTAACAAACTTAACACTAATATCCCTAGATAATTCTTAAAGGTTAATCACTGCTAAAATCAGTGATAATATGCCAAAAGCAAAAAAAACAAAACTTTAATATTTTTTTATAGCAAAAAAAAGTATGTAGAAAAAAAAACTTATCAAAATTACTAAAACTAATTTATTTATGTCATAGCCGGTAATCAATAAAATCAATCTGAATTACCCGAAAGGCAAGGAATTTTAGTCCGGAATTTTAATGAAAATTAACACATAAGAATAAGCTTACAGACTTAATTTGACTGCTACCAGGTCACAGATGCTGCAGCGTCAGGTCCTGAATAAGGGGGACTTGCTACCCTGGACGTCTTGTTAATTTCCGGTTAAGGGGGATTTCCAACCCTGGACTTCTGATGCACTTCACAGATAATGTTCGAGATTTTAGAGGCGAGTTACTACCTCTTTCTATAGAGTCGGGTCGTGAGGCCGCTCATAGAGATCACTCAGGTAATTGACACTGGATCTAGCTAGGATGAAGCTAAGACCCGTTAGAGTTGTCTGACACACAGTTATACTCAATCAAGGTGAGTCTTCGGTTCAAGGACCGGTTTAATCGCAAGGCGCTTTCAGACCACACAAAAATGTCACTGAACACAATTAACTACCTGGAGAATTTTAAAACGTGTTCTACCAGGAGCAACAGGATGTTTTCGGCACACGTGGAATGTCATTTAAGGTCGTAGCCCGGGAAAAATAATTTTTTTCACGTTCGCCGTTCGACAGAATATCCAGGCGACGCGGAGTTTATCCCGATAATGAACTCTTCTGGCTTTACCAGGAATTAGATTACGCACTAACTTTCGCGTTTTATTAATTTAATTACTTTGGTGCATTATGCAACCACGTGCTTTAACTTTAAAACAGACGATTCCGACGTACCAAAAAAAACTTTTATTTGTAACGCGGAAGTGAACTTTTTTACGTGGAGACCCACGACCGCCTCGGACGACTGCCAGCAATCAACTCCCACTCTCACTCTAACTCTAACTCCCACCCTAACTCCTCGAGTTTCTGTCTTACACCACTATTTATACCCTACCCGAAACCCAAGCCAAGCCATCGTCGATATGTGCGAACGAATATACGTCGTCACGCCACTCGCATATAAATCCTATACAAAAAAAACCCGTCCCGCTACCAATGGTCCGACACACAACTCATCTTGTTCAATAACAAGATCCCGTACCTTTTTATCCGCATAAACAACTTTTCCCTACCTCGCTACACCAAACTCAAGCAAAAAAAAAAAAATCCCCATACCCATCTGCTATGATGCCTACGTGACTTTCCGGCGCACACGAAATACACACGCACACGTGTTAATTTTGCCTCTTTCCAGCCTCATAACGAGGTATAGCAAAAAATGATTTTAGCGACGATCTACGTCGTATGCTGTGATTGGTGGATATTGCGAGTTCGTTGAAAACAGTAGGGTTGCCATGTGGGCATTTTATGCGAAATAAAAAATTATTTTTTTACTTTTGGAAAGATGATGGAATTATTTTTCTTTATTTATGGTAAGTATATTTCTAGGCGTTTAGCGTACGGAGGTCGTTACAATATACCTAAAACCGTAGGAATTTTCTCTGTTACCTCAAAGCGCAAAAACAACTAGACAAATTTCAATGAAACTTTTTTTTTCAAATATTTCTTAAGGCTGCGAGATGGTTTTTGGGATATTTCGTTCATAGCCATGTCCTTTGGAACAGTTTTTAAACAAAATGCATTTTTCCAGCCTTTTCTTAAATTATAATAGTTATTTAATACAATAGAAAATACTTAAGAGTGGTTTTGGTGTGTGGTGCATGTAATGTACTTAACAGGGATGAACACGAAATGCGCAAATGTCTGGTGAGATAAAACGCAAGAGGCAACTGGAAGTGTGGTGGTATGAATACAAATTGAGTGCGTTTCAACAGGTTTTAAAACTACAAACTTTTGTCCATTTTGCAGTTTTCCCATCCCATAGAAATAACTGGAAAGAGAAGCATGCGATGTCCATATTATGCAAATGCAATCAATGACAGTAGTGTTTGTCTAAGGAAGAGCGCGGATGGATTAAACTGGCTTGATTTGGTTACTAAGATTATTGTAAATAAGTTAAGCAACTTATATTTCACGACGCGAACGAAGTTGCCGGCACAGCCAATTTAAATATAAAATATTACTGATTGACAGGCCAAAGAGACGATCCATCTATACTACTTTATAAAATGCAACGTGCGTCTGGTCGTCCCTCCATAATTCGAGAACCGTTAGCTCGATTTTCATGTTTTGTTTTTTCTAATTTATAGATGTGAAGTCAAATTAGGCCGTAGGGTGGGTGAGAATTGGTGTGGAGTAAAGGGGTCGCTCGGAGTAAGGGGGGGTCTTACGAGCCGTTAGCCGTATGAACTTAAAAGTTTGTATGTGCAAAGATATGTCAAAATGATTAAATGCCTCATTCATCGTTTTTTTAAAATTCGTCCTATAAGAGTTGAAAAGGGGGAATGTAGGTACACTTTTCTATTTAGACCTTACTACTTAATTTGCCATTATACTCATAAATCTATTTAGAGCAATTCAAGAATTGCTTTTAATTGTTAGGCAATACTCCACCGAGTATTTTAAGCTAGGTTAGGTTAAGGTTAGGTTAACGGGTTGGTGAAGCTGAGTAGCCTCCTCTTCACCCCACTTAGGTCCTTGTGGACCCATTGTGATACCCTTCGAAGGGGTTAGCCGTGTTGTACTGGCTTTATATCATCCTTCCCGTGGTTACTCGACTTTGTCCAACCATCTCGCTGCCCTCAGAAACCTGTAAAGATTGGATATTGAGACGTTAGAGAGTTCTTGGATATCCTGGAAGCAGTAGCTTCCAAGTGTTCTATTCAGTGACAGAGACTCGGGCAGTGACAGAGAAAGTGAGGGGTGTCCTCGTGGGCCTCCTCATCACCGCAGCCTCTACAAATGTCGTCGTTCTTGAGATACTCTATCGTATCGCAGAAGTTCGTTGGTCCTACTTTTGTTGTATTCTGGCCACATCTTCCGTGATATGTCACAGTTGGTTAGTGTTTTCCACCTGATGTTGGCTTTCATTCGGATCTTGTATTCCACTCGTTCTCTGAGACTGCAGATTGGTGGTTTGATCGACTGAAGTGCCTGGTCTAGGTCCATTGCAGAACCTTTTCTTGCCAGTTCGTCAGCCCTCTCATTGCCGGTTATGTCCTTGTGTCCAGGAACCCAGCAGAGATTCGTATTATGCTGCGAGCCAAGAGCCTTGAGCTCTTCGCGACAACGGCGAACTAGTTTGGATTTTATCTCATTATTAGAGATTGCCTTGATAGCCGCCTGGCTGTCAATAAATATGGTAATATCATTCCGCGGTACTGCCATTATTGACACCATGCTTGCCACTTCCGCGACCGCCAGTACCTCAGCTTGGAAAACACTGCAGTAGTCCGGAAGCCTGATTGAACTATGTATGCTGAGTTCCTCTGAGAATAGTCCGGCGCCAGTTCCACATTCCATCTTTGATCCATCAGTGTAGATGGCTATCGATGTCGTTTCCGTGGGTTTGTTGCTGTCCCATTCTTCCCTGCTCGGAAACTGGCAAGAGAATGGTTTATCGAAATCTAAGTAGGGTGACATGTAATCAGAGTCGACGTCACTCCCTACGTGTTCCTTGAGGATTCGCGCGTGTCCACATATACTGGGGATCCAGCATTTTGTCTGGCTTATCCTCAACGCACTTTTGGCAGCCGATTCTTGCACGTATAGATCCATAGGTAGCAGGTTAAGAAGCGTTTCCAACCCAGCAGTCGGTGTTGTTCTCAACGCACTAGTTGTTCCTATACATGCCAGTCTTTGTATTTTTGTCATTGCCTTTAGATTGGTTGCCTTGTTTGTGGCTTGCCACCAAACTATATTGCCATATGTAAGTATAGGGCGGACGATTGCCGTATACATCCACAGAATTATCTTCGGGTTAGGTCCCCAATTTCTGCCGAAGATACGGCTGCATGCATAAAATGCATTCGCCGCCTTCTTAACTCGTTCATTGACATTTAGTTTCCAATTAAGTTTTCTATCGAGAATTATTCCCAGATATTTCGCGCTCTCTGCCACCTGCAGGGGTATTCCCTCAATGGCTGGTGGTTCAAAGTGCGGTATGCTTCTTCTGTTTGTAAACAGCACAAGTTCGGTCTTCTGGGGGTTCACCCCAAGGCCACAATGTTTTGCCCACAAGTTAAGTGTTCGCAGTGAACTTCCTAACAGTTCATTTATAGTTGGTAGAAATTTTCCCGTTGCAAGCAGTACTACATCATCCGCATAAGCAACGGCTTTTACCCCACTGTTTTTGAGTTTCATTAGTATTTCATTGATGACGAGAACCCAAAGTAGGGGAGAGATGATTCCTCCCTGTGGTGTGCCTCTGGAGGCAGTTACTTGTAGGTCAACGTCACCTAATCTCGCATTGATATTCCGTTCATTGAGCAGACTCATGATCACCTTAGTGAGAGATTGATCAACGTTGGAATTCTGCAGCGCCCTCTTTACTGCACATGTTTTGACATTGTTGAACGCCCCTTCAATGTCTAAAAACGCAGCTAGTGTGTATTCTTTATCTTTTAGTGATTTTTCTATAGTGCTGACGACGTCATGCAGCGCTGTTTCGACTCCTCTGCCCTTAGTGTAGGCATGTTGAGCAGTGGAAATCACGTTGTCATTTAGCCGACCGCGAATATGTATGTTCACCAGTTTTTCAAAGGTTTTCAAAATGAATGATGTTAGACTTATGGGTCTGAATATAATAAATTAAAAATAGATCTTATCTGGCCAATTGCGAACAAATTTGTTTTCTCGATTGCAGTTGTGCCTAGGGGTAGTTTTATATTGCGTTCTAAAAATAGAATTATTACTCTTATGATGGGCAATGTGTAAGTAGGTATGCACAATCGTACATACATATATTAAAATCTGCAGCACTGGAAACTGCAACGATATGATCGCGCAGAGTAAATAATCAAATTATACCTGTGACGAGTTTTCATTTATGTGAAATACTATGTCCATTTCTCATTCTTATAATACAACTAGCAGCCTTTTGCTGCTTTTTTATTTTTTTTTTATTTTTTTTCGGGCGACAATGTTTTAATTTGTTTGTATTGGAGGTGCCACGCCCCTTTATCCAACTTTGACAAATCTTCACAGAAGCACTCTAGGGCCAATACCTAAGATTATCTGTAAGTTTGATCTCAATCGATTCGGTAGTTTTCGAAATACACGATTTTGAGTGTTTTTTTATGAGTGGTGCCACGCCCTGTTTTCAATGCTTCTCCCGTAAGAGTGTTAGTGTAACCCATGTTTTATTAGTTTTTTTAAACTAGATATGGTACATTATATTTTTCTCATTTATATATATGTGATGCCGGTTAAGGTTTTAGTGTATTAAAAATAAAGAGGTAGAGGGTATCTTTGGAATCCCCCGATTCACACACTTAGTTCACTAGTTCATTTAGTTCACGGTTATTATTTTCAATTGGCCTTACCAATAATCATTTTTAACATTCAAATTACTATATTAAATTATATTATGACGGTCAATTTTATATGGAAATTTTCTTGGACACTAAATATGTTTATTAGTACCGCGCAATGCTTTTCATACAAACGGAATAAGCTAAATCTAAGCACACACGATTGTCAGATCTGTCAATCCTCTGACAATGACTGACAATAAGCTTACAAAAGCCAAATATCTTACAATACAAAATTGTGCGTTCACATTCAGATAACGTTGTCAGGTTGAAAATTGTGTGTTCACACGGTTGTCAGATATTTGAATATGAAAAATTGGTCTATCCACTGTCAGTACGGATAATGGAACAAAATATTGCACTTGCGACTATTTTAAATCTACGTGCTAGAAGACTGCGAGGATGATGAATTGACATAAAAACACACAATTCGATGGAATTCTAGCTTTGGTGACTTCACACATCAAGATGCCAGTATACGCGAGCATCCAGGGTACTCATTCCATAACAATTAAGACGACTGTCGTCCAAGCGATAGTAGTGCACGAGATCGTCTTTTAATTGCTTCACGTACATAACTCTACCACCATCGTTTATTTTGCACAAAGTTTGAGAACTTTCGGTACCTTTCAGGAGCCCACGGAGTTGAAAAAAGGACTAGACGTCATCGTTATTGTCATAAATGACACTTGACAAAATAACAATGAGTTATTATGTAATTTAAATCGTATAAAAATCTGAATTCAATTGCTCGCTTTAAAATTGCTGTAAAAGGCTTAAAATTGTCTGCAAAATAAACAAATCAAAATGCATGACGATACCTAATTTAATTAGCTATCGGGCAAACGCTATCGTCTGGACGATAGTGCTCTGTCGATTATTGAGCTACAAGAAGCAAATGTTGGATCGTAAAAACGATGTCGTGGAGACGATATCAATTTTCAATGTTACGTGATGCAAGGCTATCGTCGAAACGGTATCGTCATGCGATTATTGACTTACGGAATGAGTGCCCAAGAAATCGATACGGTTTCATTGGCAGCTTGACCCAACTTTTTTTCTCTATTTGTCGAGGTGGCTTTTGAATGTGAACCGCGTCGGCGACCTTTTACCACAGGGCTTCTTTGGGTACTTTATACTCTGCATCCAACAACCTCATGAACTAAATTGAACTAAAATGAGCGAACTAGTTCAGTAACGTGATATGAACTAAATTGATCGATCACTCAAATGAACTAAATTGCCCAACTCTAGTACTGACTATATCCTCTGGATCGGGGGTAGGGCTATCTCTGGAACTATTGCTGGTGTTGACACCCATGTTTTTCACATGGACAACTATATGTTGCATGTTCGCGTGTCGCAATTTGTTTGTAATTGAGCCCACTAAACAAACAGGAAACAGCACTAAACAAAGAAACAGAAAATATATATTTTACAAAGACGTATTCCGATAAAATATTTTGTAGGACTAAAAAAGAGGAACAAATATAAACAAACAAAATCAAATAAATTTTAATTTTTTGTATATGAAAAGAAACCGACGGGCAGAGCCGCGGGCATGGCTAGTCAAACAATAAAATAGAAAAGCGATATGTATCTCTATTTAAATAAGTAAGTGCAAGTGATTAGCTTGATTTTTAGTGAGGGAACATTACTACCCATAAAACCATTTAGTTGACATTTCGATCCACCCACATTTTTTTACAATAAATCTCGCTAATCATACTCGGCTATGCGAGCACAGATTTGTTTGAAAACATCGGAATAATAATATACATCCGATATAGTTAACGCCCCCGACACACGCTACCGGCTACACTATATAATAAATTGGCCACATTAATGTCCATTCAAATAACTAGCAAATCGATAATTCTCTTCGTCTGAATTATGATCATTAGTCGATGTCCACGAATGTTATTTATAATCCTCTTTAGACGTTTGTATTTTTTTTATATGTTTTTGCTTTTTGGTCTATCCTTCTGGGTAATGGCTTTAAATGTGTAATTAGTAGAACAGAGGAACGCTGTATTTTACGCTCTACAACACATTTACCCTTTTAGCCACGAAAACCACTAAAATATCAACGACATATTCCAGATGGGGGTTGTTGGGATTTATTCAGAAATCATTATGTAGACCATCATATCAAAAGTCCCAGTCCCACCCCATTTTTGGTTTTAAAATTTCACTTTCAATCGCATGTTGAAAATGTATTATGTAATTTCGTACCCAAACTTGTGGATTGTGCACTCGAATGATTCTAAATACACAATTTGAGTTCAAAAATACTCAAACATCCTTAGCCAGTCCTCGTCGCTCCACCTCATCATCCCGTTTAGGATGCTGTTCTATTTTACTCAGAATGGATGTAGGTATATGTACTTAGGAAAGTTGTGGTTGTGCTCAGACTTGTAATGGACGAATTGTATCATTGGCAAGTTTAAAATGTAATCTTATCTAGATAAGTATTTCTTGGATCGTATTGTTTGTTCTGACAATGAAAAGTACAGCATGCTAATGGTGGGTATAGGGTTCTGTCTGTATTTTTTGAAAATATTTTAAAGGTGTAAATAGCACTTGAATATAGCAATTCATTTGTTATGTAAAAATATTGTCAAAAAATATTTATTTGGTTTAGAAAACACACTTAATTCCACAGCACAAGGGAGCTAATTATAGGAGAACTGTATCCACAGCAGCACTAAGTAGAAGCTTTCGTTAACGTCCTACCACTTTACCTTGAAATCATAAGAGCAGTCATAGAAGCCTACGTGCTCATCATAAATCAATTACAATACCTAAATTCAACTTCAGATATAGGTTTTAGATTACATTCGGACAATCTAAATTTACGGGCTTCAGCTTATATGCAAAAGTTTCTCCAATTGTGTTACGTTTGTTGTTGAATCTCTTCCTCTTCACACCGTGCATCGCTACAAACTGGACCGAAAATCACTCGATGCCAAGAGATTTTCCTCTGTTATTTTCGACGAACAATACAGCTTTTTATGAGAGAGGACTTTACTTCCTAGATGGCCTTCTTAGCCCGAAGAAACTGTGACTGGCAAGAGTGATTCTTCGCTTTATTCCCTTTACTTCTGTGCCGTTACCTTGTTTTATACCTTTTTCGACATCAACGGCTTCCCACTTTGACGGATCAGCTAGATTTCTCCATCCTGCACAGACGGACGAGTTTGGGAGGGATGGCGAAGTTTGACATGGCTTTGTATAATTCATTCCAACCTTGAAATCGCGTATTTTCTAAGATCAGCCGGAGTGTGAAGATTTGGTCGGTGATGGTTGAATTTTCAGCACTGATATTGACCGATCAATTTATTAGCGAAAGGTTTTAGCGTTCAATTATTTACTTACTTACATACTCAGATGGCGCTACAGTCCGGGGTAGACCTGGGCTTCAACCAGTACGCCTCTCCAGTTAGGGTGATCTTTGGCTAACTGCCTCAAGCTGGGCACTCCAAGTTGGTTGAGGTCCTCATCCATTTGCGCGCGCTACCTAAGGCGAGGTCTTCCTCGATGTTGTGTGGCCCTTCTTGTTGACAGCATATATTTTGTTTGCCCTCATTCACCATCACCACTAAGCCCATTTTTACCGCCTCTGTACTGACACTTGCAAACGCACCAGTGACAGTTTGTAGTGTTCTGCCAATTATGTCGATGTCATCAGGCTTTTGGAAAATTGTGCCCCTGGTGTTCAAACATTTATCCGACCAAATTTTGCAGATAAGTTGGTGCATGCACCTTACTCCGTCATCTTCTGGTGCTTTAAACAGTTCGGTCGGAGGCCAGCAGACTATCAGCAGTGTAGTTATCCTTACCTCGCACAGCTTGAATGGTACGATCTGCCTGAGAGCGGATTTTCTGTAGTCTTTGCCGTTTAACATGTGGTATATCCAAATCCTCAGCAATAACTGTGGATCTACCATCGTATTCCCATGCTCTTATCTCTGCAAGCTTTTGTTCGGGCTTTGTATAATTGGAAAGATCTTTTTACCCTTTGGTAGAACTTAGGAACATTGCTCCTGCAATAGTGTCCCTCAATATAGGCTCAACCGCTCGCTGGAATATCGTTCAAAAATATTATTGAGTTCGGTGAAACTTTATCGATTTCAAAATGATTTTGTATATTATTCTTGTTACGAGGAGAGGCATACTGGTTGAGGTCCAGGTCCACCCCGGACTGTAGCGCCATCTAAGTAAGTAAGTAAATGATTGAACGCTAAAACCTTTCGCTAATAAATTGATCGGTCAATATCAGTGCTCTTTTAGGCCAGAAAATTCAACCATCACCGACCAAATCGATTAGGAGATGAGCAGTGCGGCTTTCGTCCCGGCAGAAGCAAAACCGACCAGTTATTCACTCTCAGAATGGTACTTGAGAAGGCTTGGGAGTATGCTACACCTGTTTACGCTTGCTTCGTAGATTTGGAGAAAGCATATGACCGAGTCCCTCGAGGGAAACTCTGGAGTGTATTACAGGAGTATGGAATTGATGGTTCTCTCTTCAGCGCGCACTCGATCGGTTTGTATAGCCGTTTGTGTTGAAGCTGAGATGAAGATAAATGTGAACAAATCTGAAGTGATGGTCGTCTCCAGAACGCCTGTTCAATGCACTCTGCATGTTAGTGGAGTCCCATTGAAACAGGTGGAGAAGTTTAAATATCTCGGGGTCTTATTCACGAGTGATGGAAGGAGCAATGCCGAGTTTTCCTGTAGGATTGGTCAGGCTGGATCGATTTTGAGACAGCTTGGTCATTCTGTTATCAGGAGGACTGAACTTGGTGTCAAAGCTAAGTTGCCAGTCTTTAATTCGGTATTTGTTCCAACTCTTACCTATGGTCATGAGGTTTAGGTAATGACCGAAAGAATAAGATCGCGGATACAAGCTCCCGAAATGAGATTTCTCCGTGGTATTGCTGGTGTGACCCGTAGAGATCGCATTAGAAATACCAGAATACGTGAGGAACTCAAAGTCGAGCAGCTACTTCTCCGGACGGAGCGGTCCATGCTTCGGTGGTTTGGTCATAATAAACGTATGTCCCCGACCAGGATCCCACGACGTGCTATGGAATCCGTACCATCGGGCAGGCGTCCCCTAGGTAGACCCAGGATGAGATGGTTAGATCAAATTCATAATCTCTCCTCTACCCGTATGGGGATTGCCCTTGATGATTTGGAGTCGATGGCGGAGGATCGAGAGCTATGGAGGGTCCACTTAAGTAACCTACACCCGCGACCCACTTAATGGATGAGCGGGCCATTGAAAATGTATGTATGTATGTATGTATGTATTCTTGTTACGACAGATAGCGGGTACCTCAGTGTGTTCTCAGTGTCTTAAAAATACTATTATTATATTATGAGGAATTTTTTTGGAAAATGTTTAGATACCTCCTCCACCCAGAAATCTATCAAGGGCACTTATTCAAATACATACAACCAAAAGCACTTGTTATACACTTCCCCTTATATCAACGTTGACGTCACAACTTTTATATTTATCAAAAAGGACGTTATCCATTGTAATTTAAGTAAGAGAACAAAAAGAAAAATTCCCAAACGTTCAGCTTAAATTATTCCTAGAAGCCATACAATTTGAATGGGATGGATAAAAACTTCTTCGGTTACCATAACACTTTAAAATTCAAAACTTAATTCGAGGGTTTGCCAAACAGTCGATTAAATTTAACAACTTTCAGAACTTTCAACGTTTTGATTTTTGCTTTGAGCAAGAGCCTTTGCAAAATGACTCACAGAGAAAGTTATTTCTAGGCAGTAGAGGAGCTACTCTATGTGAAAGAAAAAAAAAATCTGTGAGGACGCACTTCAATCGTTTTTTTATTGAAAAATTATACATTCGATTTAAGCGAATCCATAGGAAAATGTATATCCTTTTCAATGCCTTCCACCGATAGATACTCGTAGTGACGCAAGCAAAATTAGGTGCTATTGAATTACGTTCGTGTTGAATGATGATAGTAATGGAAATTGGTATTCGCTGTTCGTCTGAAAAATAACTTTAAATTTTGGAATTAACCTTTAATCGATCAAAAATGGTGATGGAATGGAATATAATTTACATGGCCAGACCCGAAAATGTAAATAAATCATAAAGTATACATTTACATTAAATAATTTAACTTAATACTGACATATACCTAAATGTTATCCATTTTGAGTAAATTGGTATCACTGCTAAGTATGGTTTCGTTTTGACAGATTACTTAATAATTATTGAAGAAATATATCGGACTTCTTGGACTTTAAAATCTTTATATTTCACTTAAATCATTCCCATTTTCTAAGTCTTAAATGGTCAAATAGAATAAAATGCTAAATTCACATACTTATTACCGGAATCTCGAAAACGAATAGAATACGCTTTCGCACAGTCAATTGTGAAACTATACGATCAGACGCTCAACCAAATCGGTCATCCGGGTGACGCGTGTCATTTTGTCACAAAAGGGTGACATGCTTACTGATTATCCGGATAATAGAGCTTAATGATACAAGATGACACACTATACTTTCGAATTTTCTGTTGAAAAGAATAAATTTAAATAATTTTATTATATCACTAGTGACAAGATCTCCACATACCTTAATCAAATTTAATGTTATTTAACCGCACTCTATATCTAATGACATATGTCTGATCATCGCTGTTGTCAAAAAGTGCGCTCATCAGCAACAGCAGTAGAAGAATATGTCTTCCGGTGTAATGACCCTGATGACACTAAAGAAAATCGTGCAGTGTCATATGAGAGACGTCATTCGGATGACATTCTGTCCAAAAAAGTTGGTCTTATGTTCCATTAGCGATGACAGATGATCAAATGATGACATAAATAATCTAACAATTAATGGAAAATTTATATCTCATAGTGACATGAATGACCGCCTGATTGTAGCTACAGACATTTGCAAAAAAAATATGACAAAATTGTGTTCACGTTTTTCAATCGTTCTTTGAAATCCATTAGTTTTTGGAGAATGAATCTCGGTACACCGGAGAATGTCATCTCTGCGTGACCTTTAAGTTTACCATCAGACTGCTAACAAAACAATCGCAATATTTTTTCTCAAGTGTAAGGAAGTAAGTATATCTTTACTCCGAATCTTTGCATATAAAATGACACATAGAATTTATCTGTTCAATAACATCAATAACGGTTAAGCTTCAATTACAAACTTGTACTAACCATAACCAGGGTTGTCAGGTTTTAAAAAGCGGAATCGCCAAACGTAAAATATAAAACGCCAAAAAATCGCCAAATTTTTAAAAATTTTACTCCAAATTCGAAAACCATAAAAATCAAATGAATTCGCGCAACTCGTAATTTTTGCGTAAAAAAAAACTTAGGGTAGGGTGGGGTACTTTCGACGATGGGGTACTTTCGACTTTCGCAATTACAGAAAGTCGGTTAATTTTTAGATAAAATGTTTGATGGCAAATCTTACCACACTGTTCTCTCAGATCGTACACGAACTATGGCAGGTCTTCTTCAGCAGTTGTGGTTGTCAGACCGGTTTTTAATTTTTTGAGTGATTTTTCGTAATTTTTCTATAATACGAGGTAAAGGATATTTAATTGTTTCTTATGGGAATTCTTTGGTTGTGAGTGTCAAACGTTTGTGTTTAAAATACATTTAAGTTAATTATAATATTGGATAGAATTTTCTTTATAAGTTTTGTGAAAAACAATAACGTCTACTATAAGAAAGAATGGGGCACTTTCAACAAAAGCACATGGGGCAGTTTCGACATAGCCGAAAATAATGAAAATCAGATAAACAGATCCAGAGATCCACTACCCCCGCCGCCTTTACCCCTCGTCAGTTACCACCCACTATTCGGACTAATTGGGCAATAAATTTATGATTAAGAAAAAAAAAATCATGCAAATCGAATAAATATGGGTTCCTGAGTTATGGATGGACCAACAGACAGACATTGCATTTTATATAGTAGTATGGACTCGATTAAAAACCATGATTTCAGCAGTACATTATACTCTAATATATAAAATGTTTTACTAATTGATTTTTATTACCATTCTTGTATCTTCTAAATTAATGTCGAAAGTCCCCCACCCGGATGACGATTGTACCCCACCATGGGGCAGTCTTTTTAAGGCAGTTTTAAATTTTCTATTTTTAAAATTATTTGGGTAAAGTTAACTTTTAAGAAATTATGGATTTTTGTAGTAAAATAATCATAGCTTTTAATAAAAAAAAACAATTATTTAAATATATATTTTGGAAAAAAAATAATTGAAATCTGCCGAAAAAAGTGTTGAATCTGCCCCACCCTACCCTAATGCAAATTTCCTAAGCTTCCGTAACTCTGGCTGTCTAAGGTATTTGTCATATTTTACACCTACAATTAATTTTTCCGACTGAGCCTCAGTAAGTCTAAGTCGTAAGCTTCTGGGTGGAGTCAAGCTTACAAACCTTCAAAACGGGGTCGCAGTTGGTTTAAAAAAACGCCTGGTAAAAAATATCCCAAAGAAACAAAAAGTCTGTTGCGGTTAGACAATCTTTTTCGCATTTCTTCTAGTAAAGCAAAAATTTAATCGTTAACTTGCTTCTTAACTTAATTCACATGCTCTGTGCTAACACTATTTTCTATAGCCATTCTTTCAAAATCCGACCCTAAATCAATATCATTCCAAGCTTTAAAGTTGTCTGCATTCGTTACTAATTTTAATATTTCTTCACAGTCATCACAGATTATTAAATTATAAAAAAAATAAAATGTGAGGATTTTGGTTAAACAAATTTAAATCGCCAAAATCTAAAAATATCGTCTTTTTTGGGGCGCGTCGCCAAACCGATTTTCGTGTCGCCAAATTAAATTTCAAATCGCTTGTTTGGCGATAAATCGCCACATCTGACAACCCTGACCATAACATATCAGCTCATGAGTCATGAGCATGACATTATGTTTTGAATACGATAATGGGCCTATAAGCTATATCTGGGTTTCTGACGAAGCGATTAATGTCGGTCCAATTTTGAGTTTTTGGGGTTCTAACTCACTGAATATTGGCTTCCAAGACCTAAACAGTTAAGAGTTTGATCGGATTAAATATCTTACAACTTGTTAAAGTTGCCAATTCACTGGTTCAAAAATGTTGACGTGAAATCGGATTTTCAGTAAGTCAATGGTTTCATGAAAATTGCTGATAAATTTCATCAATATATCAACATATTTTTTAAAAAATGTTTACGTGATCTTCTGCTTTATTTTTGAAAAAAAAGACTGATAATGCCACAGCCAGCATGAAGACTATACAAGACAGAGCGTGCTTTAGTCCATAAACAACCTATACGTGGTTTGTGCATTAGTCTTATAAGACAATTTCTTAATTAAAGGACAAATTTCCAGTTGTTCGTGAACAAAGATGAACTCTTGTGTATCTTTGAGTCACTTAAAAATAAAAAGTCGGCGGGAATTGACGGTGTCCCAAACGTCGTATTAAGACACCTGCCTCTAGAAGCGATTGAGATCTTCGCCACGCTATTTAACAATGCGCTGAATAATGCATATTATCCAGTGCAGTGGAAAATGGCGGTGGTACATCCTATCCCCAAAAGGGAGAAAGATAGGACCAACCCGGCTAATCTTCGGTCAATTAGTTTGCTCCCGAATGTTAGCAAGGTATTCGAAAAGGTCGTTAATAGAGCTCTTTTAAAGTGGGCTGAAGAAAATAAGATTATTCCGGACAATCAGTTTGGCTTTAGAGCGGGGCATGAAACGATTCATGCCGCGTCGAAATTGGTGTCCGACATTCAGTGGCACAAATGCAAGAACCAATGCACGGGTGCTTGCCTGGTCGACTTTGAGAAGGCCTTCGACACCGTATGGTTGGAGGGGCTCTTCTATAAGCTGACGAGGTTGGGTATGCAAAAACCATTGCTGTATATGATTTATGACATGCTTATGGGAAAGAAGTTCGTTGTCAAAGCTGGCAACGTGACTTCGAGCAAAGTCTTTGAAATTAAAAACGGCTTACAACAGGGAGCGGTGAATTCTCCGATCCTGTTTAATATTTACACGAGTGATCTGGTGGGTTCCCTCAGACATGCTATAGCGTACGCAGACGATTTAGTGGCGTACAGATCAGGTCCAAAAGTCGAGGTCATCAACATCCTTTTGCAGCGTGACTTCGATCAAATTAAGAGGTATTGCGATGATTGGAAATTGAAAATCAATTTCCAAAAATCGGAAACAATCCTGTTCAGAACTCCATTGGCCAGGGCCTCTAGGGATACCAGAAAAAACTGGCGAAAATTAGCCATTATTGGACAAAATGGACAACCATTGGCGGTGCGAAGCGTGGTCAGATATCTTGGCATCTGGCTCGACCAGTATCTATATTTTGACAAACATATAGATGCTTGTCTTGCTGGGGCCAAGAGGGCTTATGCTCTGACAAGGAGACTGTTTCGCAGCAGTCAACTTGTTTCCAGAGTAAAGGTCATATGCTACGTGGCCCTTATAAGGCCGATCATCGCTTATGGCTGTCCCATTTGGTTTAATATAGCGCCTTCCTATATGGAAAAGATTCGGGTGTTTGAGAGACAGTGTCTCAGGACCTGCCTAGGGTTGTTTAGAACTCCCGAATCTGAGTACATAAAATATTATCCCAACAAGACCCTATACGATGGGGCTCGATTGAACAGGATTGACAATTTCTTAATTAAGGTGATTCGAAGGCACGTTGCAAGAGCGATGGCCAACGCTAACAATCTGATCTCGGGTGGTTATTACCCGAATTTAATGTACCACGAGAGTACGCTCCGGTCTGGCTTTGTCCCGCCTGAGGCATTTCTTCATGCAGACATGAAAGGGTTAGTCCAGAATAAAGATGGTGTGCCGGTATTGTACCACAGCCACCGCGGCGCGAGGGATAAGCGGCTCATCCACGACGGGTACGCCGCCAATGCTCAGGAGCTCCTCCGTTTTAATACCGCAATTGCGGATAGGGACACGGTTGATACCTTAAAGCAGTTCACCGAATTTTGGTGGCTTGAGGAAGAGGTGAGGGCAGACACGCTCTCCCGGGTCGGTGCGTTACCTATGTAACATCCTCCTTAGTTTTAAGCTAGTTTGTAAGTTAGTTAGGTGTATTTTAGGGGGTTTTTGGGAGGGGCCGGGCTCGTCAACATGAATGAGTGCTACCGAGACTTGACCGACGCTTATGGCCTCGCTCGAGTCCCGGCGGCGCGTGTGCACATTTTGGCGACTGCCAGGCGCCCATCGACGCAATCGGGATGGTGACTAATCGAGAGATTGCTCATCACCCTGATTATAGGTAATTTAAGTTAAGTAGCTTAGGTAGTTTAAGTAGTCTTAGGTAGTTTTAAGAAAAATAAAATAATAAAGCATCCAAGTTTTAGCCAGTTTTCTTGGAAATTAAAAAACAGCGCAATAGATATAAAATAGATAGATTTAAGGCCGAAAGGCAATAGTTATAAGAATAAAGTTAAGTTTAGAGTGCTCGTTAAGAGCCAGTAAGCTAGATTAAGATACATGTTAGTTTTAAATTAGATTTAGTCATTTTTGTCTAGTAAGTAAGTTTAAATAATGAATGAATAAAAATGAATTTAAAAGTAAAAGTAACAATTTCTTAACTCCAGAAATGCCAACTTTGCTTGTGCATAAGCTTTATTAAAATTTCAAAAGTGCAATTACACTGGTCGGCATAGTATTTTGACAAAACTAAAATTTATTCTGCTCATAATTTGAAACTTACTTCATGTAAATTTTGGCATCAATGAAAAGGTCATTTAAATTCGGTTTGAATAATTCGAAACTTTCCTTAACCCATTAAGTACACATTTAAAAATTTTAGAATTTAGAATTTTTGTCAAGGTCTACTTTTTTGACTTTTTTCCTCGGTATAAAAAAAAATGTTTGGATGCAAAAAGTTTCTCCAAACAATTCTAATAGTGACTGCAAAAAAAATTTTTCAAAATTCTCTTCGCTAATATTTTTTATGATTTTTTGAAAAATTTTCCTCCTTTTAATACAAAATTTTTCTGAGATCATCCCATTCAAAAAATCGTAAAAAGCGAAGAGATTTTTAAACATTTTTTTTTGCTGTCACTATTAGAATTGTTTGAAGAAACTTTTTGCATCAAAACATTTTTTTTTATACCGAGGAAAAAAGTCAAAAAAGTAGACTTTTACAAAAGTTTTAAATTTTCAATGGTCACTTAATGGGTTAAGCAAAGTTTTGTAACTTGTAAATGACCTTTCCATTGATACTAAAATTTACATGAAGTAAGTTCAAATTATGAGTAGAATTAACTTTAGTTTTATCAAAATACTTATGCCGACCAGTGTAGGTCCAAAATTACGTGTTTGGGACCTTTTTGCACAAGACTTTGTTTCATGGCACCAGCCTCACCATTAAACATGATTTAAAAAAAAAAAAAAAAAACTTTAAGAATTTTTAGTTGATTAGTAAACTACTATTTTAGTACAGAAAAACAAGCTATGTTTGCCTTCCTCTATCAATCAACGTTTTCCATCATCTCTTATTTTCTTTCGAAAATGTACGAGTTCTTTCGACGTCCATCAATGTTGAAAACAAAAAGACTTGTCAAACTTGTCTGATGTGGTAATCATGGTAATCGAAATATTATAAGCGTTCACAGATATTCTCATGTTTCCAATTCGTAATGTTTACTGTTACGAACTACAAGTCATCCAATTTGTCAATTTTGATGTGAAAGCAGTTTTAAAACGACTTATACCCTTAAAAGCAAAGGAGTTTTTTTTGGAGGTCGAAAAAATATCTTTTGGACTTTTTATTCATGGTGATATTTGGAGGCTTTAAATTTAATCCCTAAGATTTGTTTTAAAGCTGAACTCTCTGAAGGTTTAAGGTCTATCCATAAATATCTTTAGATCATAAAACTGACATAACACTGAAGTCATTTGAAGAAAAGTTAGTTCTGTCGAAATGTGAAACAACAAAAAGAAATATTGACTACTTTCCGATTGTCAATGAATCTCAGTCGGAAAATAAATTCCAGACGAAATTGTTACCACTATTCACGAGCTTCAAACCTCACTTAAAAGCTACTTTCCTTCGCTTTCAGTTTACAATTATGAATGGTTGGTTAATCAATCCATTTGTAATTTGCTAAATACCAAATTTGACACAACAGAAAAAAAAACAAGTAAAAGTGTTATCATCGGCCTGGCCGATGCTTTGATACCCTCCACTGCATAAAAGTCATACAAACTGTTTGCCATGCGAGTTAGTATGTGTCTAATATTAGTTTTGTATGGTAGGTAGCAGAACTACTTGACAGACATAGCCCATTTTCAATACCAACTTGGCGACGGTAAAAAGAAGTCGTCTCACAAAATTTCATTCACCTAGGTCAATTCCTTTGGACGCCATCGTGCTTTCAACAGACAGACAGACAGACGGATATGGTTAAATCGATTCAGAATGTGATCCTGATTCAGAATATATATACTTTATAGGGTCTCCGGTGAATCCTTCTTGGTGTTACAAACGTAATGGCAAAGTGAATATACCTTCCTGTGGAGGGTATAAAAAACAAAAGTTCATTGAATTGAGAAACGATACGCGGAAACTTGAAATTTTGTTTTAATTTGCTTAGGAAAGCAGGCTCAGCCCTCTCAGCTCTCATTGCAAATTTTTTTTAATATGCAAATAAGTACAGATAATTTTAGTGAGTCTTCAACCAAGAAACGCGTTTGGGTAAATACCATTCATCAACGGAAACAACCGTATCTATGAAGGTTCCTTAGAATTTTGAAAACAAATTCAACTTGACAACCCTTTTATGAGGTTTGCCACTTAATTGAGCCCTTTCCACTTGTCAGTGCAATGTGGCAGGTGATAAGGCTTGAAACATTCGTTCATTTTCCAAAGTCGACTTAAGTTTGAAAATTGTGACATATAGCCTTTGTTCGAAGACCTAAACTTGACCGAATTATGAAAATCCAAAGTTAGCCATTAAAACGGGTCTAGCTGAATCAATAAGTATTCTAACTTCTGTTCAGAATGTTACTTCTTTCACTATTCCGGTGGCGGGTACCGTGTGTATTGACTGCCACCTGCTAGTTGAAAACTCTCTCAAACTTCGATACAACCTCGAGATCGAGAGGCCCACGCAAACGTTCGACATATTATTTTCGAATTTAAACTTTTTAACTTTTTTTAAAATAATGTCAGCTCCTGAGTTTTTCCCACAATCTAACACATGTCACGTAGAAAATTTCTATTGCTTATTTTTGTCGCAGCATTTGCCGGAAATAAGAAATGCTGGTGCCTTTGCTGGAGAAACTTCAACTCTAACCCACCCTAATGATGTTTTCTTCAATATAACTGAAAACAAAATAAAAACCTCAAACCTGAAAATACACATAGCTACCATTCACAAGGCTTGTGTTTTAAAAATACCCACACACGACCACACAGGATACAGCCTTCGATATTGGTGTATTTTGAACGAAAATAAACTTCAAAAGGTCACAAATAGTCCATCGAACCATGTGAACGATGTCACCCTGGCTGGTAGAATTTTTATTTTCCGCCTACCATTGTTGGAACCGAAAAGGGGGATGGGCGGTATAGGTAACATGTGCTCAGGTGTTGTGCAACATTTCAAAGAGCTTACAAGTTAATTTAAATTCGAACATGGCGCAATTGGCTATCAAAATTTCTATTTCTGTTTACGAGGGACTCGGACTACATTCGTAGTCTTTCGTCCTTTAACATGTTTTATAATTTTTTAATGAGCAGCCTTAATTTCCGTTTGCATACGAGGATAATGTGTATGCCCGTCTTGAGGATATTTTCCTAGCGTTATGCGATTAAGGAGGAACGCAGAAGAAAATTGTTTTCGGATGTAATTTTGCATAAAGGTGGAAAAAAAAATCGGAATACAGAACCTCTACGTCTACACGCAGTGCTCTTCATGCAGAAAAATTTATCAAACGCCTTTGTAGGTCTGTATTTTCCTTTGAGAGTAACTACTTCAAGGTTCTCATTCTCATGTGAAAGTGGAACAAAGTTCACAGTACTATACGTAACCTTTGGGATATTAAATTTGCAAAGCATTTACAACCCACCTAACTACCCACATACGAGCAACTATCTGAGATTTATGTGCTGTACAATTTTGGAATTACAGCGGGTATACGCGTTTGGAAAGGGTGTACCAACAATTTATGAGTTACCAACTACTTCATCTAATATTTATAGAAAGACTGGGTTCGCTTTTTAAATTACACTCGAGTAGCTCTGTACATGTTCTAAAAATAAATCAAGCTGTGGGTAAAAGGGAGCTATTTGTCTTCAGTGGCATTGTGAATGCAAGCAATTTCGGCAGTGAAATTTATGACGTAATCTAATAGTCTAAATGGTTTAGACTGGTAAATTTAGTGTCTGAAGCGAGACAATATAAAGCAGAACTCTGTACAGGGACCGACACTAAAGATGTACAATAATCATATCTATCATATTGCGAACCACTTAAGTCAAAAATCAAAGTGGTTATTACAAAACCATAAAGCCCAAGTTGAAAAAGTCATAACGCCCAAAAAATGCATAGTACCCAAAAATAAACAACAAGATGAAAATAAAGTCCAAAAAACATTTGCAGTTTAATACCCCTCTGCTAAGGGTCACTATTGTCATTACGCCAAAACATCGCTCAAATTTGTCTGAATATTTTACAGCAACAAATTGCCCAGTAATGCTTTGGGCGTTATGGTTTTGGGCGATAAGACCTAACGATAAGAAATAGCGCCCAAATCGATTTGGAAATAATGCTCAAACAAATTCATAGCGCCCAAAAATAAACAAAAAGATGCCCACCTGCAACCCCCCTGCTTGAGGGGAGATTTGGAGTATCCTTTCCATTTACTATTTTGGGCTTTACTATTTTTAAAAAAAAACGAACCCTCGAAAGGAAATAACACCCAAAATGACAAAAAATTTTGCAACAACAAATTGTACCAGTTTTTTTTTGCGTTATTTCCAAATCAATTTGGCCGTTATTTCCATGGGCGTTATTGCCTAACGCCGATTATTTGTCCGAAAAGTTTATAGACGATGTTAGGCAATAACGCGCTCACAAAATGTGGCCGTTTCGCATAAATATGGCTGAATTTCATTAATACACCTCCCAATTTCCTCTTTCAAGGCGTTGGTGGTCGTGGGCTTGTTTGCATACACCTTTGACTTAAAAAAAAACCAAAGAATAAAGTCCAATGGCGTTAAATCGTAAGATCTGGATGGACAATTCTGATCGCAAAAACGGCCGATTACACGATTAGGAAATGACTCATGCAGTAATTGAATTGTTTCCCTGGCTGTATGGCATGTGGCACCGTCTTGTTGAAACCACATGTTGGTCACATCCATATCTTGTAATTTAGGCACTAAAAACTGGGGCGTCGTGGCACTATCTTAGGGCGTCGTAAGATTTTTTCACTACTGTAAAATTCGGAAAATTGGAAAAGCGTTACATTTCTCCAATAGTTACATTGCAGTCGAAGATTAAGCGCGTTTGTGTTTCCCGTATTTCCAGTGAGACTTGTTTCCTGGCTGGCACTGGTATAATTGCCTGGCACTCAAAATTAAATAAGAGTTTTTTAATTGGTACCGGTCGTTGCCAACCAGATTCGTCAGGACCATTGACGCTGTCCATTATTAGATTGTACAGGAGAACCAGAGGCAGTCAATTCCTCGCTGTGTACAAGATATCGGCCTTTCGCAGATTTCAGCTTTTCGAATTTTGCATTTTGCATAATACAGGAGCTCAAAGTTATTCAACATAGACAAAGCCGTTTGTTCGCTGACTTAGGCTTCAGAGCGTTTGGAAGAGGACCCCAATTTTGGCCGAAAAATCATCTTTAAAGACGAGGCGCATTTTTAGATGTATGCGGGTATGTTCACAAGCAAAATTACAGGGAAGTCGACCCGTCCTTCTTAAAAAACAATTTAGTGAATCTTCAGTAAGATCGGTTTCTATTCACATATCTGTGCATTTAGAAGGGCGTCGCGAAAATATTTCAACCTCTCTAGGAAGTCGCAGTATGAAAAAGATCAATAATACAGTAGCTCAATGAACTTGTCGAAAATTTTTGTCTTTACGATTGCGCTTCATTCGAACTAGCCGTGGCGCGCATAGACATTAACATTAGCTTCAAGTGTTTTATTTCATATTAAATTTGTATACCTCTAAAAAAAACACCCATTATTATTATAAGTTAAATGTTAATGGTAATTTGAACTGTATTGACATTTCGGTTTCGAAGTGATGAGGTTCTTAACTCTAAAATATAAATACGTTGGTAGTGAATTTAAACTTACAGACACGAGTCTTAAACAAGTTACAAATATTTAAGTAGATCAACTGGGATTACAAATGATGGATGGCTGCAGTGCTTCTAGCTCAGCCCCTTGCTCACGCTCTCATTCTGTTATAGCATGTGGCATTCTGTAGTCTAACAACCACGCTTTGCGGCGTGCGTGCGTTGACAGATAGAGTAGAACCAATGCTTTCATAATGGTGCAAGACAAAATGCGGCTTTAGGCTTCGGGTCGCGTTTAGATCGTAAATATCGTAAAGTCCAACGCGGCGCCCAAGTAGAGCAACTCTCTACTTTAAGGTGCGTTGGGCGGCTTTGACATTTTATTTTCGGTTTGGTTTGTTCGTTTTTATAATACAGGGTCCGCCAAATAAGCTTTTTTTTGAAATTGCTATAAAAAAAACTACTGAATATTTTCTCAAATTTCTTTTTTTATTTGAAAGTACAATCCTTCCGGTTAATAATGGAAAATAATTTCATTCAAATGGCTACCTCGGCTGGCCATGCAGTAGCCTACACGATCGGTCAAATTTTTAAGCACATTATCGATTGTGTAGACGGTGAATTGATGTTGATGGCGCTTCAAGCACACTTTCTGCTACAGCAGCAATTTTCTGGGGTGTACGCACTGTTTTTGGCTTTTAACGCTTTGGTTTATCGATGAGGATGCCAGTTTCTTTCACTTTTTTCACAAGATAACGAACATACGGAGCTGACGGTGCTTCTCTTCTTCCAAAATCCGTACGCAATTTTCGCACACATTCTGCAACATTACCATGATTTTCAAAGTAATGTCGCAATATTTCCCAGGGTTGTTCAAGCGTATACACAACCATATTCGTTCAGCGGAAGGATAAAACTAATTATCTGTCAAATCAGACATGAGCTAAGTGTTACCATTCGCGAAATAAGCACTAGTTGAAAAAAAAACGTTAGATGGCGGACCCTTTAGTAGTAGTAGTAGTGTGATTTTCAGCCTAAAACTATAAAGGTTAGAATGTTCTATTTTATTCAGACGAATCGTTTCATGATTATATTAGACTCGTCGTAACCTTCCACACAACAAGTAAACACTTTACTACTGTGCAACAAGAAAGAAACTCGTATAACCTCCTTTCAGTTGTTGTAGCCATCATAAAAAGACCTTGGTAGGTAGAAGCACTTTTCCATTATTTGCAATAAGTGTGGTAAATCAAAGAAAGCTTATAAAAACGTCCATTTAACTTCTTAACCTTCGTCCAGGCTTAGGTAAACACATTTTTCGTTTTATTTATAATATGTAGTTAGTGTTAAAGTCATTTGCATATCCATTAAACTGTTATGCAACATTTACTACACTTTTATTCCCAGAACATCGATTACTCATACACTTCACATAAAGTGTATAAAATGGAACAGAAAAACAACTTTAAATATTCCATGCCAAACAGTAGGTACTGCTATGGGGTACACGTACATTATGCTTCTAAGAAATTTGTGGCAGGTCCTCCTAGAACTGAAGCACAAGACATTGTCACAGCAAACTTTGTTTTAAAATAAATTTGAGTCATAATACAAGCATAAATTTACATTGTCGTTGACTACAACAAGTTGGGGCTCCGGTTTCCCGTGTTAAAGAACCCACTTGTTCGTTTCTGGGAAAATCATTTTCTGAAAACGAATTTCCAAGAATGGATATTTTTTTAATACTTATTTTTGTTTAATATTTACTAGGACCACCCACCCAAAGGGCGTGGAGAACGAGTTACTTGAAAACACATTTAAATACAGGTTTTTGTTTTCAGTTCAGCACTATATCATAACGATGATGTTATAGGTATAAAGGACTCGTAAAAAAGAAGACCTTGTGGGGAGAGCCGAGCCACCTCATTTCTATTATTCATAGTTTACATGTAAACACCACACCTGTTGGGCATTGGGACTTGCCTTTTGGAAGGAAATTGATTATTATCGTAGCCTTCCTTGGCAAATTGAATTGTTTGTGTCCCTTTTGATGATGACGAAGTCCTTTAAAGTTCATTTAAATCTATTAGTCGGATTTTAATCACCCAAAGGATGCAAGCGCTTGGTTCTCAACGGTTAAAATTTGAGAATAAGATTATTGTAACTTAATTTGAGGAAACTTTGTGAATTTTTTTTAACATTGAATCTTCTTAAACTTAGAACTACATAGAACTACATTTAGATCTCATTACACTTCGTTGCTGACTAGTTATAAACTTATTTTTGTTCTCTAATCCTTTGCCAAGAAGGATTCATCGGAGACCCTATAAAGTATATATATTCTGAATCAGGATCACATTCTGAATCGATTTAGCCATGTCCGTCCGTCTGTCTGTCTGTCTGTCTGTCTGTCTGTCTGTCTGTCCGTCTGTCTGTGTGTCTGTTGAAAGCACGATGGCGTCTAAAGGAATTGACCTAGGCGAATGAAATTTTGTGAGAGGTCTTATATTTATGGCCTTCAAGTTTTTATTAAAAATGGTCCATGTCGGTCAAGTAGTTCTGTTAACTCCCATACAAAGCCAATATTTGACCCATTATCTCTGTCTGTTGAAAGCACGATAGCGTCCAAACGAATCGACTTACTTACTTACTTACTTAGATGGCGCTACAGTCCGGGGTGGACCTGGGCCTCAACCAACACGCCTCTCCAGTTAGCACGATCTTTGGCTAACTGCCTCCAGTTGCGCACTCCAAGTTGATTGAGGTCCCCTTCCACTTGTGCGCGCCACCTAAGGCGAGGTCTTCCTCTACTGCGTTGTCCCTCCGGGTTGGAGTCGAAGACTCTTCGGGCTGGAGCGTTGGTGTCCATTCGCTCTACATGTCCTAGCCATCTTAGTCGACTGACACATTCACGAATCGACTTAGGTGAATGAAATTTTGTGAGAGGACTTTGGTATTAAAAATGAAAGTTATGAAATGAAAGTTAACGTTAACTTTGAGCAATAATTACAAGTGATCGCTGAAAATCATTAACAATTCTACTTGACATAATTTGGACATCAACCGTGAAGAGAAAAATGCCAATTGTACCAAATTCTTAGTGTTTCTATACCTTTAAAGATGCGACAGAAAAGTCATGATGCAACTTTTTGAGGTAAGGAATTCCTTGGAAAATATTAGTCTACCTTTCGTTTATCTCAACCAGATAAACGTACTTACCAAGCAAGACGACAGACAACCAGAAAGATAAAACACAGTGGCTAACAGAAGCTATCGGATCCGACAATATTAATGTCGGCACACACGAAAAATCGCCTGATATCCTAGTCTCATCGAGATGTAATAAAATAAATTCAATAATTGACTGCGTATATCTACCCTGCCCCGAATACGAACTGCATTTTAGCTTTCGATTCGAGGATGGGCCTTGATTATATTTGCAAATATCTAAAGATCTCAACTCTATTTTGCTTTAGATCGTCCTTAAAGGTTCTACTAATTATATGTGCTCCCCTTGATGACACCCAGGGCCGTAGCCAGGATTTTGTTTCGGGGGGGGGCTTGCTTCCAAGTCTTACGAAACAAAAAACTATGTATATTCCAATTCATTGATTTCTATTCGTCACATTTTTTCAAAGCAGAAGACGCCTTGATTTTTTTTTATATGAGATCAATCACCTTATCTGGATTCACAATTATATCCGAATAAACAGATATCATAGCAAGTGAACTTAACCTTGCATTCTCCATAAGGCTTCGGGACATTGTTTCAATCTTTTTCATTGCTAATAAAAAATAAATAGGTGGCGCAACAGGCGGTAGACACCCTAGGCCTAGCTTCATAGCTGAAAGGGTTCTTTCAAAACTAGCTATGGTCACTGGAAGCGTTGCTAAAACCGTAAGCAAGAAATTTGTAAGTCTAAAGTAAGTCTTGTCACATAATCAAGCAATTTCAAAACTTCGGTAGAACGGTCGATTTTTTTTCGCACCAAAGAATGTACTCAGCTTTCATAGCTGATAACGAAATTGCATTATCAAAGTAAAGTGTCAACTTTTCCAACTTTTCGCTCAGGCTCAACTGCAGCAAAAGCTGGGAGAAGAGCTTGAAACGATCGATGGTAGGACGTTGGTCTTCGTTGACCATGAATCTGTCCGTAAGATTTTGTCTTAACGAATCTATGCAAGAAATCAGTATTGGCACTCTAAAATAGGCTTCAGAAGGACAGAGGTTTCTGGATTGGAACGCGTTGTTTGTTTCAATAAAGTTCTTCAAATAAGTCCTCGGCAAGTTAGGATGCGGATTGAAAAGCCTCTCTGAAAAAATGTCCGCCATTTTCTCTGATGTCCTTAAGTGAATTCAGAACTTCCTTTGTGCGGTCGATTGCAGAAACGAAATCTAAGGATTTGTTCTGTAGGCAAACTGATAAGGGCAGCGCTAAACTGAATAGTTTTTCGTATACAATGAGGCTTACTATACTGACTTTTTTGGACCGTTGATACTTTCGAAGACATCACTTATTCAATAATTATTGAGATGCATTTAAAGAGCTCTACAAAGGAATTAATGCTGTCATGCCTTTCAATGAATTTTGTTTCACAAAGGCGTAGAAGTCGAGTTTTTCGGCTCTCTGGTGCGTGTTTTTTTATGACAGTTTTGAAAGTTACATAATATGCATTTGAAAGGTTGCGGAAGAAATTAGCTATTTCACTAACTACACTAAGGTAATTGCGAATTGCAGGAGTTAACATGGCAGAGACAGGTTAAAGCTATGGCTGCGCAGTGTACATATCTAGTGTTTGAATATTCTCCTTATTTTTAAAGAATTGAATTTATATTAAGCCCCATTACGGTCATTTCAGTTTCAGTTGCAAACAAGGCACAGCCCACAACATTTTTTAGGAAAAATGCTTCAACAGTTCCTCAGATCCAAATGGATGACCATTCAATCCATCCCAAGGACTCAATGCAGATTTTAGGAGTCACAGTCAATTCAGGAATCACATGGCAGGATCACAATCCTATATTGCATGATTGGCGTCTGCTAAGTTGAGCTACCTATTTAGAGCAAAGAGGTACCTTATCCCCAAGCAACTTCTCCCACTGTACAAAGCACAGGTTAGACACAGAAGACAAGTCGCTGACCTCTACTTGTTCTATAGGTACTTCCATGGTAGATGTTCCGAGGAACTCAAGGACATTATCTCTCGAAATGCAACTTTTGGGCGCCCCACAAGACAGGCTGCTAATGCTCATGAGCATACAGTTGACTTGACCACCGCGAGGACATAAACTTTCCAAAACCCCTTTTGTTACAGGACAACCAAAATTTGGAACTAACAGACATCTGCAAGCATCTCGGGGCGCTGTTAAAGCGTAATAGGTTCGCCTTTCCTGGAAAAAGTATTTAAAAAAAAAAAGTTGAGCTATCAGTTAGAAAGTTTTAGTTTTTGTCGTTTGTTTAAGACTTTCGGGGGGGGGGCTTCAGCCCCTCAAGCCCCCCCCCCCCTGGCTACGTGCCTGATGACACCTATCCTACGACCCTATAGTTCCATGGCTGTGCCGTCTAATGCAATGACACCGGAAATTTGGCTGTTGTGCAAATTTAGAGTCAACATTAATTGCGTTCTGGACTGGCTTCAGCCAGAGTCCGAGCCTGTTTGAGATTGAGTCGCATTTTCACGGATGACTCAAAAATTAGTCAAGGTCTGGTCACTTCGTAGAAATCGAGTACGCTACTAGTTATGCAAGCATGTTTTTGTTTTTCAAGCGAAGATCTATGCTATCCTAATGGCTGCCAAATTAATGTTAGGAATAGGTGGCGGGGTCACAGTATCTACGTCTGTAGCGACAGTCAAGCTGTGCTTAAGGCCTAGCTTAATCCTGTTATCCATTTAAAAATAGTTCGGGAATGCACACACTCTTTGAACTCGGTTGCAAGACTGAACGCTTTGACTCTTGTCTGAGTTGAAGGTCACACTGGGATTGTTGGAAAGATATTCGATTAAATTGCTAAGCAAGGCTCAGAGGATGATTTCTAGGAGCAGAAACTGCGCTGGGTCTTCCTGTGTCCTCAGTCAGGGCTTCCTGACCATTGGGTTTCTAACGAATACAATGGCGTATGGCAAAGTTCTCCAAGATGTGGGCATACTAAACGCATGCTCCCGTAAAGATTGAAGACAACTTATTGGCATTTTTACGGGACACTTTGCTTTTGCTAATCATCATAGTGTGCTAGTGGTACCACTGTCTGCAGCTTGTGGAGGGGGCAACGATACTTCGGATCATTTCCTTTGATATTGTCTTGCCTTTTCTCGGATCAAGTGGCAGATGTTTGGCGCTGATGTGGTGAGTGCTGATACTGTAAGCTTCTCATCGCTGAAATGCACTCTCGGCTTTCTCCGAAAGTCGAACGTAAACGGGACCGAAAATCACTCGAAGAATTTTGCGTTCGAAGCAACCAAGGAGATCTTCATCGGCCTTTGACAACGTCCATGATTCTGCGCCATAAAGCAGGACTGGGATGATAAGAGTCTTATATAGAATCTCCTTGGTGTTTCTCGACAAGGCCTTACTAATCAATTGCCTTCTTAGGCCAAAGTAACAGCGGTTGGCAAGTGTAATTCTTCGCTTGATTTCTGATGTGATGTCATTTTCAGAATTAATAGCGGAGCCGAGGTAGACAAAGTCCCGAACTACCTCAAAGTTATAGCTGTTTTTCGTGACGTATTTTGTTGTGTGTCCCTTCTTGTTGATAGCATGTATTTTGTTTTGCCCTCATTCACCAGTCACCACTAAACCCATTTTTGCCGCCTCTGTACTGATACTTGCAAACGCACCAGTAACAGCTCGCTGTGTTCTGCCAATGATGTCGATGTCGTCAGCGTATGCAAGTAGTTGCACAGACTTTTGGAAAATTGTGCCCCTGGTGTTGGCTTGCGAGTTTCGCACAATTTTCTCAAGAATGAAGTTGAAAAAGTCACATGACAGCGCATCACCTTGTCTTAATCCTTTTTTGAGATCAAAGGTCTCGGTGAGATTGTTTCGGACCTTTACGGAGCAGCGAGCGTTCTCCATCGTCATTCTGCACAATCTGACAAACTGTGCTGGGATTCCAAAACTAGACATGGCTCTGTACAGCTCGTCGCTATAAATGCTGACTAGTTGCGTATAGGGGAATTAAAACTTCGTATACGACGCTGTACGATTATGCAGAGCGGTTTCCGTCGACACGTCTGGTCAGTAGCCATGCTGTCTAGTCTACTATTCAAAAGATACATTTTCGCAGCTTTTGCCTCGCTCCATGTTATCGGTATAAAACCGGATAGCTATAAGCTATAAAGGCAGATGTCCATTAAACTGCTCCTTGTTTCCTTAGAGCCCAGAGCTGATCTGACCTACAGCTTCCTCGAAATTGAATTTCGATCAGTACTTCGTTTGTGTGATCCAGTTTTTTCAGGTACAGGGAAATAAGTCCCCGGGAACTAAGTTTAAGTCCACTGATGAACTTACTTTCCACCTAGAGGGAAATAAAACCACTTTCGTGAAGTGGTCTTAGTTTCGACCTTACATGGGACACATTCAATAGTTTAATACATGCGGTGCAGGGAAATAAGTCCCCGGGAACTCAGTGGACCCACCCAGTGGGAAATAAAACCCCTTTCGTGAAGTAGACTTAGTTCCCATTTAAGGTGGGAACTAAGTCCACTTTCTTATGCGAACCTAGTACACATTCAACAGTTTAATACGTATGGGGGGTATGCTGCCCCCCTGCAACCGCCCCTGCTTGGGGCTACTGTCAGATTTGCATTTTGTGCGAAATTGGGTATGTATGTTGAAAGGAAAATAAAACCACACAGAGTTTTCGGAATTTAATTCCCGCACATTACATGGGAGCTAAGTCCACTTCACGAAAGTGGTTTTAGATCCCACGAGGTGGGAATTGAGTCCCTCAGTGGACATAGTTCCCGGGGACTTATTTCCCTGCACCGTTTTTTCACTCTCTCCCCCATTTAATTACGAATAAGTCTGATGTTAAAAAATGGATCAAGTTAGATGATCTTTTGTAATTTGACTCAAGATGTACTTCCCCTTACACGAGTAAAAGTCCCTCTATGACTTCCTTCGCAGAATAACTTTCATTTTTTCTTTTTTACCTTGTATTTATCCCATGCTTCTCATGGTTTGTTTGAAGGCCTTCCTCACAGCATTCGTTAGCGTTTCAAGGTTCCAACACCACTAAGATCAAGATGTAGGATCTTCTTATTCAATTAAATTAGGTATACAATAATGTACATCCCACTCGGTAACTGCCAAGTTTCATTCGGTATTCTAATTGGTGGAGTTCAATAACTTCTGCGGCAATCAAGCCCCGCAGGAGTTATTTCCCCAAAAAGAAGAGGAAGATACTAACACCCATGGGCTTTATTTTTTCTTTAAAACGGCTATAAAGCCCACAAGAAAAGGAGCATTATCACAGTTGTTATAGCTTTTCAGAATTGGCATTAAGACCCACGTTAGAGAATCGGTGACGTGAAATAACCCTTCGAAATGGAGCCTTATTTATTATTCCACAGTATTTAAGCCTACATTCCATAACCTGATGTGAAAAATGTATGAGGCAGTGCGAAATATAAAGAGTCAAACCGATGCATTTTCAAAACAAGTCGTATGGGAACATATCCAATATAAGTTTCGTAAGGATATCAGACAGCACCAGCGATTGATTTCCCATCCATTCTTATTATTTTGTAAGGATTTATTTATGATGAAAATATTGCTTTAATATTCTTGGAATATTGCTCTAAGTATGCATGTAAATTCCATCAGCTTGTGTAACCTTTAACATTTTGAATGTAATGCTTTTAAATTCCGTAAATTGCTCCAAAGTATGCTCAAGAGCATGGAGAATGGGATAACTTATACTTTTCTCAACCAAGGGGATTTCTCCGCACAAAGTATATACATTTCGTGAACGCTGGAAAACAAGCCGAGTATTTAAAGGTTATTTGAATTGTGACCTTTTGCAAATGGAATTTTCGGGAAGGCGGAAAAAAGACTTGTTTGTGTAACCGTGGGAGTTGATTCGTTAAGGAGTATAGTATCTATGTTAGGTGTACTGACTTTGGTAAATATAAATCTCGATCTTTGAGAGGGTTCATCTTTTGCAGACATTTTTATATTAATTAGCTTGAGGGATGCTAACAAAGGCAAGTACAGAATTCTTTGACTTTTGCATTTTTAATAATGATGCGACATTTAATAATCCATCTGTTTAGTGGAAATTAATGTGTATTTATATTGGAATCAATATTTTATGTTTTCATGGCCTGAACTGTGCTGCTATCTAGGTATCATAATCAAATATAAGACACGACAAAACTGGCGCATATCTCTCAAGAATAGTTTAAGGTAACACTCTATGGATAACATAGGTCGTTCCGATGTTGATAGTTGGCTCAATTCAATCCATTCCGATATGCTGGGTATGGCAAATCGTAGATGAAACTGGCTCAAGCTAATAGTATATCCCAAATTAAATCACAAACGGTCCAACAGACTTTTAAGCGTTATTATAAGAGGTATCCTCGCCACAACCGTTACAATCTGCTATAATCACCTTTTGTGCACCTGCAGACACCAATAGTAAGATCCAAAAGTTGGCACAATAGACTTAATACAACTCATCGGGGAACACTTTAAAACAAGTATCAAGCATAGTTCGTATTCTTATAATAAAACCCAAAAGAGTACAAGTCCACCTAACTGGCAAGCAATTTTGTAATTCTTCTTTTTCTTTACTATAGGTACCAGTGTGGGTCAAAAGACACTTTGTAAAAAAAAAAAAATAATCCATGCAGAACCCTATTTTAATGTTCTTATTTAAAGGCTTACGTACGACCTTACGACCCATTATCGATATACCTTTGAAATATAATTTGGGATATATTAGGTTCCAAAATGCTCAAACGTTTGAACCGCTAAAAAAAGAGAAAGGGACCTTCAGTCCTTTGGATGACTTCCAGGTTTAAATCACAGTGAATTTTGTACCGATCACAACTATGCATTAAAAACCGATTTGTATTTCTCTAATGGATTCATTTAGGTGAGGGCCAATATCATCCAAACTTCACCCATCCAGTCAAAATCCACAATGTTCACTCTACATTTTTGGTATTTACTACTAATGATGGATGTTCTTGTTTTATTCATATTTGAAAGAACTGTGATCTCTCATGTTCCCTTAACATCTAATGGCATTTACCCTGTATACTCTGCGCAATTCATTCATTCATTCATTCATTCTGCGCATACTTGACCTAAATTCTAATATTCCCAATTGAAAAAAACCTCATTCATTCATTTTATTCATTTCATTCATTTCATTCATTTCATTCATTTCATTCATTTCATTCATTTCATTCATTTCATTCATTTCATTCATTTCATTCATTTCATTCATTTCATTCATTTCATTCATTTCATTCATTTCATTCATTTCATTCATTTTATTCATTTCATTCATTTCATTCATTTCATTCATTTCATTCATTTCATTCATTTCATTCATTTCATTCATTTCATTCATTTCATTCAATTCATTCAATTCATTCATTTCATTAATTTCATTCATTTCATTCATTTCATTCATTTCATTCATTTCATTCATTTCATTCATTTCATTCATTTCATTCATTTCATTCATTTCATTCATTTCATTCATTTCATTCATTTCATTCATTTCATTCATTTCATTCATTTCATTCATTTCATTCATTTCATTCATTTCATTCATTTACTTATCCATTAAGTGGATCGCGGGTGTAGGTTGCCCATAGTTCTCGTTTCTCCGCCATCGACTCCAAATCATCAAGGGCAATCCCCATACGGGTACAGGAGAGATTATGGACTTGATCTAACCATCTCATCCTGGGTCTACCTAGAGGACGCCTGTCCGGAGAAGTAGTTGCTCAACATTGAGTTCCTCACGTATTCTGGTATTTCTAATGCGATCTCTACGGGTCACACCAGGAATACTACGGAGGAATCTCATTTCGGCATATTGATAAAAACATTTAAAAAATAAAACAAATAGTTACACAACCATTCGTTTGTGTGAGTTTTTTAATGTTTGGGAATCTAAACGGCTGAAATGATAAGCTTTTACAGGACAGATACTCTCGGATATTTGTCAGACGATTGCGAGAGGTAGCGCAGTGGAAAAAACCTGAAGATGTAATTTGTGTTTTTCCGGGAATCGAACCTAGAACCCCTCGCACAGTAGTCTCTAGTACACTAATCACTGAGCCACTGCGGCCATAAACCTTTGTGTTCTGTTAAAAATGATAATGGCTCCCTCCAGTGTCAACTTGGAAATTAATGAGGAGGGTTACTGCATAACATCGAAGATCTTGCTACCTCTTGGTTTTGATTTGCAAAGGAAAGGAAAGTTAACGTCAGGAACGTCAGAGAAGAAAAGCGGTCCCAAGAATGTACGCATATGTTGCCCAAAACCTTTCCAAAGTCTTGAGAAATATTTCAAAAAAAGTTTCATTGTAATCTGTCCATTACTTTTCGCTCTATTAGGTAACACATAAAACTTCTACATTTTTATGTAGACCTTGCATCTATCTGTCTGTCTATCCGTAGAGCGCCTTTTTAGGTTATACATAAACATTGGTTAGTCAGGTTTTAGAAAATATTTTGTTACGGTGCGCGTGCGGTGCATAGATTTGTGCCAAATTAACTTATAAAATGTGGTTATACACAACTCAATAATAACTTATCGGGTTTAAAACTAAAATAGTTTTTAATTGACAACATTTTGAGCTATAAAACATTTTTCTGGAATTCATAAAAACAAAATATTGACAAATTTTTGCAATACCCAAGTGAATATGGACAAATTTTCTACGATCTCAATTAAATCAGATACAATATTAGATGACTCCTTTCAGTCGAATGGTAGATACATTTGGTCGTATGCTATCGGAATATGCTTAGTATACACGCCCTTAACGTCGACATACACGAATATCTAACAAGCATCCTTCGCTGCCTATCTCATCAAGTAATTTAGCTCTAAAATTAAGAGCAACAAAAGCACACTGAAGGACGAAAGATTTGCACTCGCATGACTGCGTTTCTCCGACAAATGCAAATGAAATCCAAACCATGCACACATCCTGTCAGTATCGCTTCTCAGGGCTCTGCCTACACCAACAGCTCTATCAGGCATAGTGAGTGTTTATAGCAAGGGTATTGAAGAACATTTCCTTGGGGATATTTGCATCCCATTGCACAAGTTATGCAGAAGTGCTTGATGAGCATACTAGGCTGTCGTTGCAATGTAATTGCTTCTTGAGCTTTTTTCAACAATGGATTGTGTTTCTGCTTCTATACTTGCAGAGATGTGGATACCAAAGGTACTGCAACTTGTTTTGTTCTCACTCGAATGAAAAAGCAAGCAGCAATCGTCGCTACGGATTTGGGGGGGTTGACGTCACAATGGTATAGTTGCAGTGAAAGGTAACTCTTTCATCGGCACCTAGGTGCTAGGTTGTCTTTGATGACTGCAGGAAGAAGTTCAAGTGCGCAGAAGGTTTTACTGCCACTGGATTGTTATAACAATTATTGCATTGATTGCTATGACATTCCTCTTCTTATTGTTGTTGGTGATGCATGTAATATCGCAGCACGCATATTGCTTCCTCGAACAAAAACTCTACACCGAAAAATGCAGAAGGTATCATTAAGTGGCTGTTGAGAGGGCGTTAGATTTGTTCGCGGCATTTTAGATAGATCTCATGAAGCCATAGTACCATTGCCTTTTTAATTAATAACACTTGTCCTATCTAACAACAAATTCTCAGTCTAATGTCTACACAAAATAAGCTGTTCTATTATTACAACTTTTTTTTTATCTCGAAGGATAATAAACATCTACAAGCAGGACAATGTGCCTCATCCTGTTTCGTATCTCTCGTCCTTGTTTTTAAATAGCGTTGCTGAGTGCCATTATCTGGCCAAGTGCTTCTACTTAGTCGCCCTCCAAAACCAACCGTTTCCACTGTTGTTGTCGTTGTCATTTAAAGGTCAAACGAGACTACACAAGATAAAAGTCTAAATATTAAAGCAGATACCTACTTACAGCCGAACATACAAATGAACGAAAATTCGATACGAATTAATGGAGAATTTATGAAAATCAAATTTAACAGAATTTATCCCCTACCCTACCCATTCCATCATGTATGTCGTGTTTTTGACAAAGACGAGAATATTCAGATGAGATTCGCTTTCAAATGTCATCGGATCATTGACTAATATATTTTTTTTTTGGGAAAACACTCTCAGAAGGCTGATTGTTTGGACTTTCCACAAACCATCCCCAATGGCAATTTATCTACAAATTGACCATTCGGTCGTTTTGCTTTTCATCTCTCCCTCTAGGGTAATTGGGTGGGAGTGTGAGTGATACTATATTGAAGTTGATGTGGTGCGAAATAGCTGTCCCACTCTGGTAGTTACTTTTAGCACTGAGAGGGAGATTGTTTTTAGACAAGTACTCATCGTTTCGTATATAGATAGGTGTTCAACGATATTGTTGCTCCTTTTGAATCATAGCATTTCAAAACGTGTCACTTTTATGCAAGGAAAATGTTTTGAGGAAAGAAATTCAGTCCATTCTCTAGAAGAGGAAACAAAATGGTATAGGGGTCATCGCAATTCACATCTCATCTATAAGACAACTAAGTTTTAGGACATTTCGTCTAACACGAAAATAGTAATAGGTTTACAAGGAAGATGTAGGGTACCTACAATATTTTAAAGTCTTTGCCTCGACCACCCATCCCGAAAATAGAGCTGCATGAAAAAATTCGGTGGATGAGTTGGCCTAATGTTCAGTTGTCTCATTATGAGTTGAGTGGTTATGAGATGACCATGTATGAGCTGCCTGTTCAAAACAAAGTACATAGTACCAAAGACTTATTTGAAGTTTTATCTATAAAATAACTCAATTGGTAAACATTATCGAAACGAAGTGCCTCCAAGTGGGTAGACAGTGGTCGAAAAAATTGCTCTACTTGTTTTCTCTGTCTGATTCTAGGCGTTGTCGCTAAGTTTTACCTTATGTAATTGTTTCCTTTGACTGCGTTATTTATCGTGATTATCATGCTTGACTCGGCTTTTCGAAATAAGGCCCAAATGAAATAAGGCCCCAAAAAATTATACAGGAAACAAGAACAACGATTTTAAATAAAATTTGGGGTGTTATTTCCTTTTATGGGGTCTTCTTTCATTATGAAATAACCCCAAAAGAAGAAATAAAATAAGACCCCAAGCGAAAAATGAAAGCGTATTGGGAGCATGCTTGCCCCATGCAACCCCACTGCTTGGGTTTACTGTCAGATTTGGGGCCTTATTTCATTTTCTCTTTAGGGGCCTTATTTCCGCTCGATTCTTGGCATCACAATGAATAGCGAAAACGGAGTAAAAGCAGTAAATTAACTTCAGAAGGGGAGAGTCTCAAAGGTCTGTTGCAATACGTATCGGTGTGTCGCAGCGAGCTATTCGAAACGTCTGGAGACCTGGATCAGGAAGAATCAGAGCCACAACTGTGCAAGAAGACCAGTACATACCTACGAATTGTACTTCGGGAGCTTACCGCAATCGCCCAGGCCTTATGAAATCAACTGCCGCAATCTACTGGCATTTAAGTAAGTAACTGATCAAACGGTACGTAATGGACTCATGATTAAGATGGTGAATGGTCCAGAGTGCGTGCTATTCAACCGAAACTGACAACGGCTCATCGGGTAGTACTCTTAAGGTACGCCCGTGAGCATTCGGATTGGAAGGACTGTACTCCTTACAGACGAATGTAAGATTAAGTTTTTTTTAGTGACAAAAAACGAGTAGGTCAACGTCGCTATATAGCCCGTAGAGTTCGTCGTTGAATCTCCTCATCCACACTCCGTCGATACAAACTGGACCGAGAATCACTCGAAGAATCTCAAAACGTGCTAAGAGGTTTTCATCAGCTTCCGATAAGGTACATGCTTTTGCACCATACAATAGGACCGGGATGATTAAGGTCTTGTACAATATCTCCTTGGTTCTGCGGAGAGGGCTTTACTTCTTAGATGCCTACTTCGAAGCTATATCTGTCCACCGTGACGTTTTGTCCGAGTCGGCGATGTTGAGAGTCCTTTCTCGATGACAGCATATATTTCATTTTGTCCTTATTAACAGCCAGGCCCATCTTCGCCGCCTCCGTTTCAATGCTTGCAAACTCACCGTTGACAGCTGGCTGAGTTATCCCGATAATGTCAATATCATCTGCATATGCAAGTAGTTGAACGGACTTTTTAAAAATTGTACCTCTGATGTTGGCTTGCGAGTTCCGTACAAATGCTTCAAGGTCGACGGTTGACTTTCCGGGCCTAAAACCGCACTGATATGGGCCCATCAGGTTACTTGCGAAAGGTTTTAGGCGTTCACACAGTACAGCAACATTCGGGAGACTTATTCCTCTGTAATTGGCGCAGTTCAGATTGTTTCCCTTCTTGTGGATGGGGCTCACGATGCTGAGGTTCCATTCATGGAGGGGTTACTTTCTTCCGACCAAATTTTGGAGATAAGTTGGCGCATGCTACTTACCAAATCGTCATAGCTCGGCCGGAAGGCCATCTGCTTCAGCCGCCTTGTTGGACTTAAGCTTGGATATCGGGTGGACGAAAATGTTGGCTTTCATTGTCCGGAATCAATGGATCGTTCTGCCTGACAGCGGAATTTTGGTCACATTCGCCGTTTAACAGTCTGCAGAAATGATCTTTCCAAATCCTCAACACCGACTGTGGGTCTACCACCGTATTCCCATGGTCATCTCTGCAGGCTTCTGTTCGGGCCTTGTATCCTTGGGCAGATCTTTTTACACTCTGGTAAAACATCCGAACATTTCATCAAACTACTTTCAATCATAAACATATTTATGAATTGAATAACGTTGGAGTGTACGATTGTCATCACAATTTGTGTTGGCCTCGACATTTCTTCTACAATAACTTCCCCCAATAGACTCGACCGCTTGCTTCTCGTGCTCTTTCTTTTTCTTTCTGAGAAGTCGATGAAAAATAGTGATATGCAAAATTTTACTTTTTCATAATTTTTCCTAAATTTTTCTTTAAATTGTTTTTGATGTTTAATTTGAATAAAAATTATTTTTTTGTTTTGAATAGTTTACTATCATTCTCAAAATAATAAAATAAATCCTTTTTTAACTGACACAAAACTGATAATTTCCCCATGGATTAGGATTGTTTGCAATAATTTGTTGTCATCTAGCAGGAGTTAATCTTCAATTTTGTTTTAAGGTCACTCCTATGGTCCTGTAAAATTTATTCAAAACATTGACAAAGAAACTGTCTACATACACTTTAGTCGATCTCGTATTTTTACACAAAGCTTATAAACTATAATAATAAATACGTATATATTTTTAATGTTCATGTTTCTTCGTTTAACGCATTCTTACAACAATAATAAGTCAATAAAATCGCATCCCTAATGTGAAACAGCAACAAATTGACAAAGTTCGTAATAAAATAGATTAAATCTCATAAAATCCCTCCAACTTTAACTGTTCGGACTTGATGACGCCATAAAACTTTGTCTCTTGACTGAAAATCAACGGTGGCAACAAAAAGAAAATTTAAGAAAGCTAGCTGATGATTGTATCGCTTAAACTAAACCTGATTACGGAAGCAATGGGAGCAAAGTTCATCCGCAGGATATTAATGAAACTTCATTTATCCTTAGCGGAAGGTAATTGATGTCGGTGGTGAGATGAGATAGTTATATATGTCACAGGAAAATAGCTATAAAATATAAATTTAATTCAATTGCAAGTTGTGTCTTGTAAAGATAACTATGTTTTGTTATCTGAGGGAACATTTGTTTTTTCCGAAAGGGATAATGTGCTTATTGTGATCCGTGGTACCCTTGACAAATGTTCAAATGAAATGTATGTAAAAAAAACTCGCTGACGGTTTAAAATTAAAGACTTAATGATTTTATTTTCTGAACAATTTTGCAAAGAAGAAAATAATGAGCAGAGCTTTTTCTATTTTTTGAAATAAATTGAGTAATATTGAGTATTTATAAGAAGTTAGCAGAGCTATTTCATTATTCGACAAGAGCCACCAATTCCCAGTGCGATTCACCTTCGAAATGCCCTATAGGCGCATGATACTCGAATGAGTCCATAGAAACTAGTATCGAGTTCTTTAGCGGACTTAAGTCAGGAAATGCGATGCAGTGGCAGTGGAACATCTCGTCCTCCTTGACTTTTCTGTCAACGCTGTCTTTAAATGTGAAAGGTGCAACCATAAGAAAAGCTCATGTTACACTTTATGGTCTTCCTCTTCACATTCGTCCAAATATCTTCCTGGATATCGAAAACGTGTCAAGTAAGTAGGGCGACTTATTTTTGGTATCGAGCAAATTTAATTTTTATTATCTGAAAAATAAACATCATTGCAAGGCTATTGAATAATATGGGGTTAATAAGTGTTGAGTTGTTTAAACTTATAAACAAAAGTGAGTTGCCCAATTTAAAGGCAAATTTGTTATTTAAATCTATTTCTGCTTCAAGACCGGCTATTATGGTAACACACTTACTTACTTTCTTACTTATCGGGCTCCCGACCCGTGAAGAGTAATATTCTTCGCCTTATCTGCACTATGATATCATTCCTGGAGTTCATGTTTACTCCGAGGTAGGTGAACTCCTTAACAACCTCGAAATTGTTGCTATCAATAGTGACGTTTTGTCCTTGGCGGTGGGCAGATGCTTATTTGTTTGTTGATAGCATGTACTTACATAGTATTGTCCTCATTTACTTGAAGGCCAACGGATATATGCAGTCATTTGACAGGACATTTCTGAAACATTTAAAAGTGTATTAAAATGATGAAATTAGACATGCAAGTGAAGCTGGCCAAAATATAACCCAATATGATTTTGTGGAACTATTTTCGAAAGCGTAATGGAAAATGCAATCTTGTCGAATAACTATATTCATTGTTTCAAATGATCCATTCAACAAACATATTCTACAAACATACTTCAAAGCTGCCGAGATTGAAGAATAATAAAAAGAAGCACCTGATAAACAAATACATATGTAACTACACAAAGCAACGACATCCAGGTTACGACATAAATATGGGCCCTACGAACTAAGTCTCAACTGGAACTAAAACTAACTCCCACTAGCCAAATAAACTAAGTCCCACCAAATATGCATTGGGATTTAATTCATATGCTTGGGAGATAGTTCGTAGTTCATTATGAACAAATTCCCAATGAATTAAGTCCCATTTTAAGACAGGTGGGAGTCAGTTCATTTAACTTGTTTCGACGAAAAAATAATTCTTACATACACCCAACCTCGCACTTAATCCAAATCCAACAGTGACCCCAAGCAAGGGTTGCAGGGGGCAGCATGACCCCCCATACATAATTCATTGTCTCTAATGGGAGATCAATTTCCGGTGCAGGGACATAAGGCCCAGGGACATAAAGCCCAATTTTTATTTTTGGGCCTTATGTCCAACTTGAGTGGGACATAAGGCAGAAATTGAATTTGGGCCTTAAGTCCCACCAAAGTGGGACATAAGTTCCAAAATTTTTTTGTCGAAGATGGGACATAACTCCCAAATTTTCGAAGAAATACTATTTAGCAAAACATTCTGGATTTCAATTAGTCTTCCAACAAACAAACTTTAAAAGTAAACAAAAGATATGTTTTTAATTATCTGCCGGCCAAATGGACATATTAATTTATTCTTATTACCGATTGCTTTTTCGTTTATCTTCGCAAAACAGCTACAACTACACATCTTGCAACGGTTGTAGGGTTGAAGTAATTAGGGGTATCGCGAATAAATTCCAATGGAATTTTTTCCCTTGTCAGCAATGTAAATCAAATTGCTGAATGGGAAAAATTCCGGGGGAAATATTACTCGCGATAGGTGTGAATATGTTTCTAGGACTCTCGAAACAAATACCGAAGGTTATTGTTTGAGAAGAGACATTTTTTAATTTTATTTTCTCAAATTTTATAAGTTAATTTTCTTTTCTAGAATTTTATAAGTTTTTTTTCTTTTCTAGTTTTTGGGAATTTGAGAAAATAAAACTAAAAAAATCGCGCGTTAGTTTTATTTTCTCAAATTCCCAAAAACTAGAATTTTATAAGTTTGTTTTCTTTTCTAGAAAATAAAACTAAAAAGTAGCTACTTACATTACATGTTCCGCATGGGATATATTATACACCACAATTAATAATTGCTTGCATTCACAGGATGGACGAACATTAAATATGCTACCAACTTAAAATGTCGTTCTGATTGAGGCAATGTTTCAATTTACTCAGCGATTTTAGATGCCAGGAATTATGGTGTATCCAAATTGGCTTTCTAAAATCGTGTTCTTAAGTAAAACAATTTTTTTTATCATACCTCGACATGCCGTAGTTTAACAAAACGTTTTCGTTTCCTTTATTTCCAAAAGACTTCGTGGCGGTTTTCGTTTGCATTACTTTTCGCAAACTGCTAGTAACTGTATTTTAGTTGTAACTATAAATCATTTTTAAAACTTTAACAGAGCCAAAAATCTGTTGTACTCGTTATACTTATTTAGTACGTGCTCTTCTATCTATGTGAATTATCTAAGCTTATCTAAAGAAATAGGTTGAGTGGGACATAAATCCCAAAAGAAATGTATGGGACTTAAATCTCATTTGGGTGGGACTTAAGGCCCAAATTGAATTTCGGCGTTATGTCCCACCCAAGTGGGACATAAGCCCCAAAAATAGAAGATGGGCTTTATGTCCCTGGGCCTTATGTCCCTGCGCCTCAATTTCCGTAGGCATAGTTGTATATGTTGAGGACTTGCAACGCCCCTGCTTGGGGTCAATGTTGGATTTGGAGGTTGGGAGTAAGTTCATTTGCGACTTAGTTCATAAAGAAGAAAGTCCCACTATTGGATTTTAATTAGTTCGTTTTGGCTAGTGGGAGTTAGTTCCAGTTGGGACTTAGTTCGTAGGACCATATGTACTTGTAGGGAAAAGAAATGGCAACTGTTTTGACCACTTCGGTATACAAACATTAATTGATGGAAAAATAAACCATCGAAAAGTGTCTGCTGTCAAAAAATCATCCAAATTGATAATGGCAAAAAAAAGCTCGAGCACTATCAAGAAATATTCAAATCGTCCAATAATTTCCAAGGGAGTGTTTCTTTCAGTAAACCACGACTGCATCATCCAATAGTAGTCACTTAAATCAATGCATAGTTTTTCAATTCAACCTAGGCCTACAGAGAAAAGAATTTGGTTCATTGATGACAGATTGATGAAAACTACTCGACCACATGTTTACAATGTGATATGGTTTGGGCTCACGAGTCTTGTCTGCCCGGAAGAAAAGTCATACTTATTTGTCAATCACAAGAAGGCTCTTTGAGATTTTTTTTTGTAGTATGGACTATGCTCACGCTCGTATGCAATAATACCCTTAGGTATAACCATTTTTTTCTGGCCGCGTGTTTTTATGCGTTTTTAGGGGTGTTTTTTTTTAGGCGATTTTATTCTCTTTATTTTAAGATCGGTCAAAGAGTTCCAGAGATACCTCCTACCTCCATCTCTGGGCAAACTTTTAGCCCTCCCCCTTTTCCACCACTCTAAATGAGCAACCAATCTATCAATCAGAGTAAAAATCATGAAAATCGGATAAAAATCTTTAAAATATGCCAATTTTTAGGTCGTGTCACTTTTATTGGAGTTTTTGATTGATTAACGCTTAAGCCGGATAGGGTAGGTAGAACTTAACTTCTAATGAAAGAAAAATTTCGTGGGATTTGGCAGAATAAAAGTAACATGCGTATTTCGAAATAGCCGACCATACTATAGAATCTCGCTATTAAAATCAGTTGTGAAGAACTAATTGGTAAAAGGAAATGAAAAGCATTAACTGAAATAATGCTTATGTGGAACTAATGGGCAAGTATCTCTGAATATTTAAAAATGCAGTTTTCTAAAACAGAATTCTGTTACATTCTACCTATATGTGTTTTATCTAGGATAACAAAATCCAGGTACGGATTATGTGTAGGCACTCTCCAATGACCTCAGGAGAATTCCTTTCGCCAAAACCGCAAGTCCAAGTTGTAGGTACTGACCATTTTTTGAGCTTAACATTTGATTTTATTTAATTTTTTTTTTTTGTGAAAAGCAAAGCTGAAATGAAATAAATACCAAAACAGCATTACGCCTTATTTCTGACCTTCATCGAAATTGATTTACTTTTAATGATCGCATTGTCCGTGACCATGACCCAAAAAAAAAAATAATTTATCTTCCATTTTTTATTTCAGAATAAACCTGTGACGATAGTTACAGTGAGATGCAAGTGGACTACAGAAATTCCGGAACACATTACTGGATTGTGAGTATCTTATATTTTCACATTATTTTAGACGGTTTTGTGCTGTATTGTATACCAGACAACATTCTACCGAATAGAATTTGTATCTGAGCCAAGAAATGTATCTTCATCTCTACCTAGTGACGCACATAAGGCATGTGTAGTCGCAGTTTATTTTCAAACAATTGCTTCTGAAGTGGAAAATACAAAACAGCAAGTACATACTATATAAAAATATACTTTGCATCTGCATTGTGAAACACATACGCAAAATATTTCCGCTTCGTAGAATTAAAACTAAGGTACCCTTCTTATACCCACAGTATAAAAAAAGAAGAAGATATAATAATAACTACACCACCAATAACCTTTTGTCACTTAATTTGGCATTGTCAAGTCCTTATTACAAAACTGTGCTAACATCAATTTTCCATGAAATGTCCTTCAAGCGAAACGGATGTAGGTAGGTATACCTCGTCGTAGCTCCCCAATCGATAGCTACTGTTAGGGACACGTTGAAAAAAGAAAAGAAAAACTTCAAACCTATACTCTATAAAATGATGAACCCTTCCATTATGGTTATTGCAAAAATAGATACCCTCTCGCAGACCCCAATGGTGTGGCGACAGTGGTGACTCTCCTGATGGTGTCTCATTTGGGAATTATTGAAAACAATTTGCGGGACTCCTTTAGAGTTCCTTCTTTCAGGTTCTCGCTTTTTCAATATTGGCATTCAGCCAGAATGGGCTTGGGCTCTGCTCACTTTTTTTTATGGAACAAAAAGTGTCTCCAATTACTGTATGATAGTCGCAAATAATGAAAAAAAAAAGAAGAAATAAAATCGCCTAGCTAGAGGGGTTTTCTGACGTCTGTCGAATGACACACGTCTTTCTGTGGTGTGCATTCAATTGTTTTGAAAAATCGCTACGATTTGAAGAGAGAGATAAATTATATGACATTCGGGTTTGGTTCGGATGGCATGGAAATGAATGTTCAAGTTGATGGAATGAAGGAATGTGGAAAAAATAAAATTCAATTTAGTTGCTTACTTGAAAAGAAAATTGAAATGCGAAAGACAGGTGGTGACAGACAGTATTATTGTATACCTCTAGGTCATTTTTCTTCGTTTTCCTGTTTGTTTTATGATTTCAAAAAGATTGAATGGTAAATTGAACAAGAAAAGAAAACGAGAGAAAAAAAAAGTTTGCATATTTAAAGAGTGATTTGTATTTGGCGGCGAATTCGAGAACTGACGCGACGTTATTCCTTCGATTCATTGAATAAATTGTCAGTAGTACAGACTTAGATTATACACCGACTGATGTTTTGTTTATTTTGTGACTGTTATGGAAAAAATATAGCTGATCGGATTCAGAAAATATTTCAGTTCAGCATACATCAATTCGGATTCTGAAAATATCGATGATTAGTTGGGTTCTGTATAATGCGGCGAAATTTTCGTTTTCCGTTGTTTTAGATATTTTAAACTTTTTGGTAGGTAAGGAACCTTTCATAATATGGGGAGTGTATATTTTATAATTTATAAACTATAGCTGGACCCGTGCTCGCCTTGCCCGCTCGCACAAAATTACATGTATTTGGTTCATTTAAAATTACACTTTGAGTGTTTGTCAGAAATCTGTCCAGTAGTTTTCGCGCTTTTAGGAGAAAAAGAAAATGCATCCCTCTCCTAGATCTTGCTACTTATTTGTAATCCAAGCAACTACCTACCCCAAACCTACACTGTTACCATACCACACTTACTTACTTACTTATCGGGCTCCCGACCCGTGAAGAGTCTCTGCCTGAGACACTGCAGCCTTCCATCCTCTACGATCCCGGGCACGCTGCTTCCAATTGTCCAGACCAAGCGCTCTGGCATCCGCGATGGCTTGGTCTTTGAAACGGAGGTTCGGTCTTCCTTGTCTTCTCGAACCTGGGGGCTGGGATTCGAAGACCCTCTTGGCTGGAGCATTATTGTCCAACACTCGGCGCCATAAAGCAGGCGCCAGGCGCCATAAAGCAGAACTGGCAGGATAAGGGTTTTGTAGAGCACACATTTCGTCCTTCGAGTTAGGAGTTTTGAACCCAGATGTTTTGCCAAACCGAAGTAGCAACGGTTTCCTAGGTTAATTCTTCGCCGGATCGCCACTAGGGTGTCATTCGTGGAGTTTACGTTTACTCCGAGGTAGGTGAACTCCTTAACTACCTCGAAATTGTTGCTATCAATAGTGACGTTTTGTCCACACATCAGAATGAAATTCTGAAATGAAACATGTTTTCTATTATACGTCTCTTCTCTTTGAAGATGAAGATTATTAATATACCCCATGCCATACTGCAGCGCAGTCACCCCATCCCCATCCTGCGTCGGACATAAGATCATATAGCCCATAAGCTGGGCCCACCAGCCTGGCAGATCGGCGGTATGGTTCGATTGACACCTTGATCCAACCCAGGGGCAGTGAAGGAATGAGAAAGGAGAAAGGGTTCTGCTTGCTTCTTAGTCCGTAGAGCTGGGAGGCTGATGGCAGTGCGAATGGCAATTGCCATTCTTGCCAGCCTATACCATTAGTTGCTCTACTTAATGCTCCAAACCACGACAAAGTGAGAATCATCGTCAATCACATGTGATTGTTCCCTTCATAGGCCTTTAGTGAAAGAAAGGAGGGCTAGGTAGTTGTAAGACTATTTTTTACAAAAATGTAATAGATTTCACATTTTACAATAATTACTTTAATAAATACAAATTTGACGAAAAAAAAAGGCAAAAATGTGTCATTACGTAAGGCAGTAAAAGGCAAATGCTAGATCATATTTAGCGAATTCGCATTTATGGTGCCTACTAAGTGCAGAATTCAAATAAACATATGACAAATTTAATATGTACATTATCAGGAGAATTTAAAAATCGACTCGATTTGACATCCATGGGATTGGTAAGTACCTACATATATTTTTGAGAATTGAGTTGACAAAAAGTAACCTTTAACCAGTCGAGTTTGTATCCTTACAATATTAAAATATTTTTGATCTTCCTAATGCTGCCAACATAATCGCCTTTTAAAAAAAAAAGTTATAACTAGTAAAAGCTCTCTTTTGTAACCTAAAAAATGTTTAAGAGTGAGTGAACTAACAATACTAACAATTATCCTCTTTGAATATTCCTTCCAGACTGCATTTTGGTGTGGGATAGGAGCTATAATATTGGGAGCAATTGCGGTGATATCATATTGGATACGAAAATGCAGGTATGTCCTCCTACTAACTGTGTGTGAATCAAGTGAATTTTAAATTTACATAAATTCAACCTTTGATTTTTGAAAGAACATTTTTAACTTCAACTAATGAATTTTTAAAACTTTGTTTAGAAAATTATTTATAGCAACTATTTCTCTCAGAAATATGTAACTACATATGTATCTGTATAAATACAAATGATTGTACTTTGTTAGACTATTATTCAAAGATATCTGACTCGATACAGTGGTTAGTGTGCTGGACCATTGTGCGAGGGGTCCCAGGTTCGATCCCCGGAAAAACCCAAATTACATCTTAAGGTTTCTTTTGCCACCTCTCGCGAAAGTCTAAGAGTATGACTCTCCTGAAAAAGCTCGGCATAAAATTATAGGTCCCTTCCAATCGTCCCAAAAATTGAAATAACACAAACAAATGGTTGTGAGAAGCTAGGCCTAGGGTGTAGGTATACTATACACACGCCTGTTGCGCCATTTATTTATTTTATTTTTGGGCTCTATGAAAGATCGCTTTTTGGAATGGGTTATAAGTCTGCGTCAAACGTGTACCTATACTAGCTAGTCCATGCTTTGATTTTTATAAATTGCAGCAAATATTTTTGAGCTTATCAATATTTAGGTACAGTCGACAGAGGCTAAAAATAAATAAATAAATAGGGGTGGCGCAACAGGCGGGTGACACCCAAGGCCTAGCTTCTCGCAACCATTCGTTTTGTGTGGGTTTCTATTTTTTTGGGACGAATGGAAGGGACCTACGATTTTTTGCCGAGTCCGAACGGCTGAATTGAGAAGCTTTTTCATGACAGTCATACCCTCGGATGTTTGTCAGACGTTCGCGAGAGGTAGCGCAGTAGAAAAAACTTTTTAAGATGTAATTTGTGTTTTTCCGGGGATCGAACCTGGGATCCCTCGCACAGTAGTCCAGCACACTAACCACTGCGCTACTGCGCCCACAGAGGCTAAGTAGTAGTTATTTCTCTAAAAGTACACCTTACTATAAACTTTAATTAAGTTGAATGCATATGTTATACAAGTTTCGTGCCTATTTATATATGGTGGGCCATCTAGTGGTTTCTTTTTAAATCATAGGTTATTTTGACACTGAAAGCTGTTTCCCGATCGAAATCTTGACAGAAAGTCACTATCATCATACATCCGCGGAACGAAATGAGTCGTTTTATACTGGAACAACGTTGGGAAATATTGAAAACTTCTTTCCAAAGTGAGTGCTGTGTAGGACAAGCAGTGCGTTTTTTGAAAATAAGTTTTGGCCGAAATGAAGCATCCACCTGCTGTACGCAAGCTTGTGCAAAAAGTTCGTGAGACTGGTATGCTAGTGGATAACACTCATGGTCCCCGTCGTCGTACGGTGCCAATGCATTCACAGAGATTGACAGTTTGGTGCGGATTGTTGAGTGATTGCATCATTAGACCATTTTTCTTCGAAAATGAGGCTGGGAACACCGTTTCGGTCAACGGTATGGGCGTTACAGAGCCATGTTAACCAACTTTTTTTTTACTGAAATTGAAGACATGGATTTGGACGACCTCTGGTTCATGCAGGATGGCACGCCATGCCACACAGCCCATGCCCCAATCGATCTTTTGCGAACCAATTTCCCAAATCGTGTTATCAGCCGTCTTGGCGATGTCAATTGGCCGCCTAGGAACTGCGTTTTGATCCCTTTAAACTTTTTTTTGTGGGTAACCGTGAAGGACCGATGTTATGCCAACAGTCCGAAATGGATTGAAGCACTTAAGGACCTGCACCCTTCTGTGGTGTCAGTAAGGGATGCTTTAGGAATTAGCTCAAACTAAATCTAATGAACTTACTCAGAACTGCACCAAACAGTTTCCCATAATTCTCCCCTGGACAAAAATAACTTAAGAATCCTGACAGATATAATTACTTGATATGACCTTATGACGAAACATCTTCAGCGAATTGGAGTTTCACCGGAACCTACATGTAGACTTTGCCTGGAGAGTGACGAATCCTCTCTTCACATTCTCATGGAATGTCCGCCCCTCTCTCTTCTCAGAAAGAATGCCCTTGGTGAAGAAATCGTTACTACAGCAAAACTCGCTGACATACCCCCAGAGAAGATACTTGTCTTCCTGACTGCCTCCGGAATCAAAATATGGTTTTAGGACCTCACCAGCGAAGGCACAATAGGCTCAGTGCCAGGGCCGATAAAGGCTCTCCCGACTTTTAATCTAATCTAATCTAAGGCCAATATCAACCAAGCAATCCGTGAGCTACAGCCCGAAACCATCAACAAGGTCTTCGAAAATTGGAGTGGCAGAATGAGCTACTGCGAAGCCAGCCGAGGCAGCCGCTTATCTCTTATCTCTTCTTATTGTTTCTTCCAGACGAGTTTGCTTTTAGGTTTGGTCCCAGATACTTATCTTCTTTGACTGCGATGTCAGTATTGTACACGGCAGCCTTATAGGCATCAGCCGCTTACGTTTTCTTTTATTCGTAAAAGGTACAATTGTCGGATTTAGGCTTTCCCCAGAACCACCAATCTTGCAAAGAGTTTTCTCAAATCTGCTCCAGTTGATGCCATGGTTCGTCGATTTCCCAACTGACTCATTTGCTACAAGACTTCACATTAAGGGATGATTACTTCTGAAATGTGAGTCTCAGCTGATCCTAAATACATTCACCATCAAACTGTATTGTTAACTCCTTTCCTATTTAGAGCTCATTCATTTGATGCAAGAGATTGTGTCGTCGAATGCTCACTCAGAAAGGAACACATTAAGCACTAACTAGAGGTCAGTTTTTTTCTAATAGACCTTCTGAAAACCTTGAACTGATTGAAAATTAATCAAAGTAGATTTAAGACTTTACACCGATTTCCATATTCTAGCGTTTCATTTGGCAACGTCATCGAAAGAAATGCATTCCTTGAATTTCCGTTATAAAAATACATGAAATAAATATATTTGTGGAGTGTAAGAGTCATCATAATTTGTGAATTTGAGGAGCTTCTACTTTTGCCCCGTTGCGGGGGGTGGGCTCAGCAGTAGATAACCACCACATCTTATCTAGACGCACTGTAAGATAATTTCACAAATCTCTATTTGAAGATAGATAGTTCAATGGAATGTTATCTAGGTTCACAATTTCATAAGGAATAACCTGAAAAGTATTACACAAAGACTGCAACACCTAACCACATTCAATTGACCTCAGGTAACGCCTATTCCATCAATGCTGTCCCGCTTTGTGCAGTTGCAGTCACTTGAGCTCCGTAAAAAATGTCATAGATCTCGTAACCCTCAAGACAGAGCACTCCTACCTTCAACATTCAATGCTTAACCCCATTTCAAAGCTGTGTTTCATTGACATCTCTTAAATTGCCCGGAAAGCGATTACACAAATTACACCAATAATTCCATACACTACCCAATATACATAAACAAGTATAGACGTCCTTTGCTAATAGCAGATTTATGCGAGGGATGAACATTTAAACGTGATCCTTCCATCATTTTGCGTAATCTTCGCCCGCAATATAATTATACACGCATGTCACATGCAAAGTGATAAATAAATTACAAGAAGGAACCTTCGTCGTGCTTCATGTGTTTCATATTGCAAATCCATAATTGGATTATAAGACTATGCTGGTCAGTTCCTAAGCCAACGAACGACATGATGCGGTAATTTTCAACAGTTTCACCAAATGTTACTTATGTACTCGTATGTTGTATGTTGTCCTCGAATACATTACACAAAATTGAAATTTCGCTTTTTTTTACATTTTCCATCTATACGTACTATCGCATCGCACCATCGGCATCGTATTTGTGTTCAAGTTCAAGAACTTGTGGGAATTTTTTTTTTGTATATCTATAAGTGGTCTGCTGTTCATTTTTGTGTATACGACAGCTACAATCAATATGGATACATGATGTTTATGTGAATTCAAATTGCACTAGAATAACTCCATTGACGGATTGTCATCCATGTGTATAGGGTATTAGAATGAAACGGAAAGCCAAAGGAACAACAAAAGAAAAATCAATTTTCTTTTATAATCCATTTAGGGAAGGAAATTGTTTTTACAGTTTGTCACATCATACAGTCAGTTGCAGTTGGTTCTCGGATATACGTGGCATAGAATCAGCCGAGTAATTAATGTCGCCTACAGCAACGGGGCGGAAAAAATTAGTCGGTCAATTGAAATGCGTTAAAAAGACTATAAGTTCGTTCGGTCGTTTTAAAAGTATTAAAAAAAAAAAAACAGCAACAAAAACAAAAACATTTGTTGCGATTTGAAAAGCAATTATTCAAAAATGAGTCAATGTTTACAATTAAAAATAAAATAATTAATTATTCATTAAATCAAAATAAATTGTTGTGTATTTTTTAGTTTTGTGAATAATTTTTAATTAAAATTAAAATGTCTTCATATCGTTTTATTGAAATGCAATTATGGTGAGAGCGTGTGACAAGTGCAGCAGAAAATACACACTAATCGAATTCTGTTTGTTTGCTATAGAGCTTGGGGGGTGAACAAAAAAGGTGAATAAATAGCTATGGAAATGTATTCCTTTTTTTATGAAATTATTAAAAGTATCGAGGCGGAATTCACACGCGTATGTTAATATAGTTAATCATACTAGAAATTATTCTACTCCATCCAATTTGCCAATTATCCGACGGTTTTTTGCTTAAAAAAATTTAGTCCGATTATTTATTTTCAAATTATTTTTCCCCGGTTAAAAATGGTAAAACTAGTGATCACAATTTCATGTTCGCCTCGTAAGATTGTCAAACTTCGGCTAATATTTGAAAACGATTATCTTTACATGACAAAATAGCTTGATGGGCTAAAATGTTGAAAGAATTTGTGAAGGAGAAACAGTTTCCTCTCTGCAGGTTTGTCTACATTTAGTCAAGGTCTGCTTAACTTTTCAAATGCGTTTATAAAATGCACAAGCACATAAAGTGTAAATAATCAAACCGCAATTAACCTACCCTTAAATGTGGGCGCAGTGGTTAGTATGCTGGACTACTGTGCGAGGGATCCCAGGTTCGATCCACGGAAAAACACCAATTACATCTTAAGGTTTTTTCTACTGCGCCACCTCTCGCAAACGTCTGACAAACATCCGAGAGTACGACTGTCCTGAAAAAGCTTCTCAATTCAGCCGTTCGGAATCGGCATAAAATTGTAGGTCCCTTCCATTCGTCCCAAAAATAGAAACTCACACAAACGAATGGTTGCGAGAAGCTAGGCCTTGGGTGTCTACCCGCCTGTTGCGCCACCTATTTATTTCTATTATTTTTTTTTTTAAAAGTTCTTCAGAAATAAACCGACGGTTTTCAAAAAATCATAAAATCGTTTATTTTTCCACCAAAACAAATTTATTACAAGATTATTGTTTTTATAGCATTTGAGAAAATCAAGTGTGGAAAATCACATCCGTCAGGTCGTGGTCACGATCAGCGAAGTATTTTTAGGCGTTCTTTACTCTAAAAGTGCTTCCATCTAACGCGCGAAGGTCAGTCATTGTGCGTAATCCCCAGGCTGCAACTGTTGCACAATGGCCAATTTGTAAGAGTGAAAATGGAGCAGAGAGGCTTGTTGAATACGTTTGACATTTTCAGGGGTTCGAACCATTCGTGGAAACCTGAAGATCTTCTGTTTATCAAATGAAGTGGCTGTATTGACCGACTCATTATTTTGGACAAAACTGTCGTAGGTAAAAACGAGGAGCTTTACCGTCGATGGCTCAATGGCTTCAACTGACATACATTTATGCTAAGACCTCCCAAACCTAACGGTGCCTGCCGCACAGTTGTAGTCCTAATAGAGGGTAGTACTAGCCATTTTAAAAACGTCCGGCAGAAAGGTCAAATGAAATGAACTCAATTAATTTTTAACCATTAAGGAAATTAATATAACACTTAAAACTTCAAGGTTACACTACCATACCGGCACTGGCACAACTGGGAACAGAACAAGGCCACATTTGGTAGCGGTTCTAATTATGGTACACAAATGAATGGAAAACATGTAAAAAAAAAAGAATTGTGGAGTCTACGATGGCAATGCAAAAATATTCACCAACACAAACATGTGTAACTCCATTTTTTGAGCAGAAATCTTTGCGTCATGTGTTATTTTGTCAATTACATAAACATACAGTCGTTACATAACAGCGTAGGATAACTGGAATTAACAGTTATTAGCGAAATGGAACTACTTTCGGAACTTCTCAAACTTGACTTCGCGGTCACAGACAGCGTACCTACCAAAGACATTGTGCTTCAACAAAAAATTCTCCACGGAGATCAAAAACAGAGTAGGATGGGTAAGCAATATAACCCACCTAACCGCCAAGACAGCCCAAAATGGTACACGGATGGTTCCAAAATTAACTCGGGGGTGGGAGCTGGCTCATGAATAAAATCAAAATGTTTCAATACCTATGGGGAAAAGCCCCAGTGTATTTCAGGCAGAGGTCCATGTCATTATAGAATGCGCAAGCCTATATACAAACAATTTAGATATTGAGGTTAGCGGACCCGGCGAACTTCGTCTCGCCCCAATTTAACGCCTTCAGATAAACTCCAGACAAACTCTAAAGTTATAACACAGATAGTTAAAATTTCAATGTGATTTATTTGAATGGAATCGAAATCAGTAGAGAGCTATATGTTAAACAATGTTTTTCGATTTCATTTCCGGCGCAAAACCAAACAACGAAGACGGTTTGCCAACACTCGAACAGGCAACGCACAGATGACCGTGCGAAAAACATAGAAATTCGATATTAATTCCACAGACTTCCAACGATTGGCCTTGCGATTTATTGATTGTCATCGCAAAAGCCAATCGAACGGGGAACTGAATCCGCCTGAATTGGAATGGGATAAGGACGTCCTCTCCTTTGAATTTTCCATTGATAATCGTCGCTTGAATCACATATCACATTGTTCATCAGTTTCTTGATGGATAACTACGTACCGTTGCACAATTTCGGATGATTCAGATTCCGCAATAGATTTTGATCAATCCCACCTTCAGCTGTAAATTATGCGGTGGAGTTCCTGGCACATCAAGCGAATTCAAATAGTTTTGTCGCTTTATCCCCGTCGGTCACGCTGTCAACGGATTTGACTGTCAGCGATTTGACTTTGAATAATGAAATTCAAGCTATCGACGTCCTTATTCTTCGCTGCTATTATTGTCCGTTCACTAATCCAATTGAGATTTTTATAATTTTGTGCATTGCCCGGGAACACTTTGGTAATGAGTTCCTCCTTCGACTATGTAAACTCGCAAAAATTTGCCGGGAATGATATCAATCCAGTCGAAACATCAACTGGAATTTGGCCATTGCAAAGCCCCAGCAGTTGTATCGAGAATTCAGCAGCAGATGGGTCGTTTTGCAATGCGACTCTCATGTTCGTGGTCAATTTCAACTTCTTGACAAGCCGCCACAGAGACGAAGATTTCAGGATTTTCCACATGCAAAATTTCGTCGAAAAAAATAATTCAAAATTTTCCGGAATTTTCTACTTTTCCATTCGAAAAACCATTCCGGAACAATTGCACACAAAATTCCATACAAAAAAATAATTTTCGATTTTTCCAATTTACCGACTTTTCCGGAGGGTTTTCCAAAACTTTTCTTACGTAAAAACCTTCTCCCGGCAATTACAAACAACTGGAAAAAAAAATTTGAGCCAATTCACACCATTTTTATATATAGAAGATATACATTCATGGATAGTCCATCAGCTATAAAAGCCCTTGGCTCACCAATAATTGACTTCATATCCATACTGCTGAAAAAGCCAATGAAGCTAAATTGGTTAAGGTCACCTACCACTGCCGTTCGCCATCTGCGTCGTCGTCTTCCTCAACTGCGCGTGCGCCGTCCATTCGCCATACATTACCAAGCCACCACAGTCGTTAGACCTTCACTCTTCTGTGTAGGTCGAAGCCGCAGTTTGTCCTTGTATCTCATCCATCATTCTTCTCCATTAACCACCAAACCCATCTTCGCCATCTCCGTCTCAATACTTCCGAACGCACCAGCGACATCACGCAGCGTTCTGCCGGCTAAAACGATGGATTTTTGAAAGATCTGGCATCTAACGTTGGCGCCTGAGTTTTCCACTATTCTTTCAAGAACGATGTTGAAGAAGTCACATGACAGTGCATCGACTTGTCTAGTCTAAATCCTTTTTTGACATCGAAGATCTCAGTGAGTACTTTACCGACCCTGATGGAGCAAAGTAAATTCTGCGTCGTCATCATGCACAAATGAACGAGTTTGAGAGGGATTCCAAAACTAGACATTGCTCTGTATAGCTCGTCCCGATAAATGCTTTCATAGGAGGCTTTAAAGTCTATGAAAATGTGGTGGGTATCGGTTTGAAGGTCCTTAGTTTTGTCCAAGATCTGTCGCAGTGAAAATATTTGGTCGATAGTGGAGCGATCTGGTAGTTGGCCTTCACACATCGCGGCAGATGACGGTGGAAAATTCGGCGGTTCGCCAGAACTCACAGGGGAAAACAAAATGTGAATATACACAGAAAGCTTATGCGATGGCATGCATGAAGATTATGCAAAGTTCCTGGAGACCAATATGTACATTTTAGGGTTGAATTATGCGAACTTATAAAGGGTCCGCCAAATAACTTTTTTTTTTTTGAAAATGCTATAAAAAAAAACTACTGAATATTTTCTCAAATTTCTTTTTTTATTTGAAAGTACAATCCTTCCGGTTAATAATGGAAAATAATTTCATTCAAATGGCTGCCTCGGCTGGCCATGCAGTAGCCTACACGATCGGTCCAATTTTTAAGCACATTATCGATTGTGTGCAGCTGTATTTCACCAATGGTTTCACGAATATTGTCCTTTAAAGCGTCAATTGTCTCTGGCATGTCGGCGTAACACTTATCTTTTACGGCACCCCACAAATAATAATAATAGTCCAACGGTGTCAAATCGCAGCTCCGCGGTGGCCAAACGACATCAGCTCTGCGGCTGATAATGCGATCTTCAAAAACAGGGCGCAAAACATCGAGTGTAGCTTCGGCTGTGTGGCACGTAGCGCCGTCCTGTTGAAACCAAATGTTGCCAATATCCTCTTCTTCAATTTTTGTGAACAAAAATTCGTTCAACATGGCCCGATAACGATCGCCATTGACTGTAACGGCCACTCCTTGCTCATTTTCGAAGAAAAATGGCCCAATTATGCCTCTGGACCAAAATTCGCCACAGCAGCAATTTTCTCGGGTGTACTCACTGTTTTTGGCTTTTCACGCTTTGGTTTATCGATGAGGATGCCAGTTTCTTTCACTTTTTTCACAAGATAACGAACATACGGTGCTTCTCTTCTTCCAAAATCCGTACGCAATTTTCGCACACATTTTGCAACATTACCATGATTTTCAAAGGAATGTCGCAATATTTCCCAGCGTTGTTCAAGTGTATACACAACCATATTCGTTCAGCGGAAGGATAAAACTAATTATCTGTCAAATCAGACATGAGCTAAGTGTTACCATTCGCGAAATAAGCACTAGTTGAAAAAAAAACGTTAGATGGCGGACCCTTTAGTTATATAAAAGTATATGTCATCACTGGTTTTTTTTTAAGATATCGGTGTTCAAAAAGTAGCTCAAAAAATTACGCTTTCAAAAAAGTTTAAACGTGATATCTCAAAATGTGATAAACGTAGAAAAATAATTTTACTATTATTTCAAGCACCTTTCTAATATTATTTATCAGCATACTATAGATACATCCGAAGATATGAACTACTGTTATTTCGAAAAATACCCAAAATAGTTTTTTCGCATTTTCCAACTTCAAGCTCAAATATCTCAAAACCCCCACTTACGATTTTTGAAATATTTAACTCGCGTAACGAGCTCAATTTCAACTTTCATTTGATACTAAATTCATTAGTGGGTCATTAAATGGGTCATCTATCTCCTTTCTGCCAAAGTTCCTCCTGATCCGCAAAATTGTATAAATATCAAATCGGGATATGTGTACCTACCTACACATTCGAGTTCAGTAGAACCATCGAACAACAAATCAAATTACTCATTTAATATTTTCCAATTAAAGTCGCCGTCTCATCATCACTACAACGTTTCTCTTTCCATCACCATATTTTAATTAATTAATTCAATCAGTTTCCTTTAATCAATTAAATTAAATTTTAAAATAATTGCGAAGCAAAATAAAAGTATCACTCCCTTTTGGATTGCTTTGCTTATTAAAGGGCGAGTGCATAAGAATGCTCATCAACTTTCCGCCTAGTGCGAGAGGGAATACAATTTTAAATTTACAAGATTTCAAAATGAAATTATCTGCCATCAGTATCTCCGGTAATTAATCATCATGGCCCCAGATACGAACGTAGATATAAAATCAAGCAAACCGTATCTCTTTCATATTTTCTGTTCATTAAATACATAACTTCCATGGGAATCCCTTAACAGGATGTGCGCTATTATTGGCAGGGCCTCTCCTCACCACTACATCTGTCAAGGGTAAAAGTAAATTCAGTTTGCAAATTGCGTTTCAATTTAGATATCATCAGTTGGTTAGGAATTCCGATCACGTTGGTGCAGTCCCTATACAAATAATGGTAGAATTATATCTTTTTCTAGCACATATATCGATGCAGACATAGACGAGCATTCTGCATTCTCAGTTAGATGAAATATGTGTATTTTATCATTTTAAGTGTTCCCCATAGTCTACTCATTTCTGTTGGAATATTTATAAGTTCGTCATCCGAAGACAATAATTAAGTTCTGCCTACTCAGCAAATCACTCACCAACAGGATTTACCCAATTACAAATTAAGCCTTGTCAATTAGTCAATTAGTGAGCATTAAGTTGGTGCCAGTCGGATTGGAAAATAAACGTAGGTAGAGGTACCCTTGTTTCGGTGCTTTTAACAATGCAAACAATTATTCGCACAATATTAAGTAACAGGTGACTTGTATTCCAGGGTTATTTATGTTTTGCTTTAAGCCGACTGACAATTAGTGTGTCCCATCCAGTGCCGTAAATAGGGCGGTGCCAGCGGTGCCCAGGCGGAAAAATGACCAGGACAAACTTTTAGGTAATTCGCAACATTACAAACCCAAATCAGATAAGTTTATTAATAAAAATATTACCCATAAAAAGGTTGCAGGTGTCATGTATTTATGACATTAAAATTTTTTTTTTGATTTAAAATGCATTTGCAATCAAATGCGTCAATCGAGAAACCGAAATTACATGGAAAAGAGTGTTTTCCTACCTCTCATGAATCTATATAGGTACCTACACACTACGTAATCATAATCACGCACACAATACCCAATAATTGTTCAAACTGTTCATATCACTTAAAATCGACGATGTAAAAGAATATTCACATAAGAATGAACGAATAATATGCGAGCATTTATATAAAAAGAAATTGCTCATTTTACTATTGCAAGAGTACCTAGAATAAAAAATAATCCATCAAATTATGGGAAAAACAAGTTCGAAAAGAGTTTAAACAACGAAATTTCGATCTAAAAATATTTACCTCGAAAGAAAAAAAGCCTTGCTGCGAATTGTCAGAAAGTTCCACAAACTATCAAATAAAAAAATCGTTCGAACTTAAACTCAAATCAGAGTGGTAAGTAGTAAGTAGTAGAAGTTGATGTGACATAAATGCCACAGAATTTTGGGCCGAAATAGAAACTTTGAAGAATCAAATCGAAGCGACTTTGAAAAATGCGAAAGTCAATCAAGCCTAAGTCTACAACTGGACTTAAAGGAAATGTTTCCAAGCGCATTAGTAGCTATACGCATTTTTTAACGATGCCAGTGACTGTAGCTTCTTGAGAAAGTTTATTCAGTAAACTCAATCTGATAAAGGCATACCTGCGCTCAACAATGAGTCAGGAAAGGTTATCTGGCCTGGCAATTTTGTCGATTGAAGCTGACATTGACATAGCACGACTCCTGTCGTATGATGATGTCATTAAGGACTTCGCTTTGAGGAAAGTCCGTAAACGTAGAGTAAGGCGGCTCTCAGATTGAGGCAACAAGCAGTAAGCAACTAAGCAACTAAGCAACTAACAACTATCAATAAGCAATACACAATTTTGTTTTAACCTATTCTCACATCGAAGCAAAAAGATTGCCTGAAATTTCCACCTATCAGGAATATTTTTCTATAACTTCAACGAATTTTGTGTTGAAAACAGAATCGTCCGACATATTTTCCAAAACTTTGTAGCGCAAAAGTGTGAATAATCACAAATATTGCTAATAGGAAGCTTGTTGCTTTTCAATATGCGCTGTGTATCGCTAGCGATAATTATTGCCGCTATCAGCAAAATGTTTCGTAAATGCGAAATTGAGTTGCTTTGACGTGAGACCTCTGATTCAATCCAAAGTAAATTAACTGTGAACGATAATATTGCTGGTTTCCTATTGCCAGTTGTTGCTTATTGATTGTTGCCTCAATGTGAGAGCCGACTAAATCTTTAAGTGTTGGTGTTTTATGTTTGTTATACTTAGCTGTATGTACATATTTTGGCAAATATATTTGTTTTGTTTGCCTAAAGTTAATATATTTTTAATTCTAACAAGTAAACTAAACGCCGCCTCTGATGTGCTTGGTTTCACTCGACCACCACAACGAAACCCCTGGCTCGACGACGAGTGCCGGCAAGCACATGCAGCGAAACAAGAGGCATACAAAGCGGCGCTGCAAAGAAGAACTAGAGCTGCTCGTGAGCTCTACGCGCAGAAAAGAAGAGACGAACACCGGCTTCTCAGGAGGAAAAAGAAAGAGCACGAGAAGCGCGCGATCGAGGAAATAGAGAGATGCTACAGCAGGAATGAGGTTCGGAAGTTTTACCAAAGGGTAAAAAGAACCTGCCAAGGCTACAGAGCCCGAACCGAAGCCTGCAAGGACGAACAAGGGAACATCGTAGTAGAATCGCAGTCGATGCTGAGGATATGGAAGAACTACTTCTGCAGACTGTTTAACGGCGATGACGAACTAAATCCCGCTGTCAGGCAGAATGAACCATTCAACCTGGACGATGAAGACCAACAATTCCGTCCACCCGACCTGGACGAAGTGAAGATAGCGATATCTAAGCTTAAGTCCAACAAAGCCGCTGGGGCAGATGGCCTAACCGCCGAGCTATTCAAAGCAGCAGGCGATGACTTGGTTAGGAGCATGCACCAACTCATCTGTAAAATATGGTCGGAGGAAAGTTTGCCCGATGAATGGAACCTTAGCATTGTTTGCCCGATCCTCAAGAAAGGAGATCCTCTGAGCTGCGCCAACTACAGAGGTATTAGTCTTCTTAACATCGCCTACAAGATCTTATCTGCCGTGTTGTGTGAACGCTTGAAGCCTTTCGTCAACAACCTGATTGGTCCCTATCAGTGTGGCTTCAGGCCAGGAAAGTCTACCATCGACCAAATATTCACACTGCGGCAGATCTTGGAGAAAACCCAGGAAGTTCAAATCGATACCCACCATCTTTTCATCGATTTTAAGGCCGCCTACGACAGCATTTATAGAGACGAGCTATACAGAGCAATGTCTAGTTTTGGCTTCCCTGCCAAACTCGTTCGTTTATGTAGGATGACAATGGAGAATGCACGCTGCTCCATCAAGGTCGGTAAAGAACTCACCGAGACCTTCGATGTCAAAAAAGGATTTAGACAAGGCGATGCGCTGTCATGTGACTTCTTCAACATCGCTCTTGAAAGAATAGTGCAAAACTCAAACGCTAACACCAGAGGCACTAGCTTTCAAAAGTCCGTCCATCTACTCGCCTACGTCGACGACATCGACATAATCAGGAGAACGCAGCGTGATGTCACTGGCGCTTTCGTGGGCATTGAGACGGAGGCGACAAAGATGGGTTTGGCGGTCAATGAGGGCAAGACAAAGTATATGCTGTCATCGAGAAAGGACACCCAACACCGACGTCTTGGACAGAATGTTACTATAGACAGATATAACTTTGAGGTGGTAAAGAACTTTGTCTACCTAGGCTCCGCTATTAACTCAGACAATGACACCAGCGCTGAGATTAAGCGAAGAATAACTCTTGCCAATCGCTGTTTCTTTGGGCTAAGAAAGCAATTGAGTAGCAAAGCCCTCTCTCGAACAACTAAAGTGACCCTTTATAAGACCTTAATCATCCCAGTCCTAGTTTATGGTGCAGAGGCATGGACTCTATCAAAAGCGGATGAGCTTACTCTTGGTTGCTTCGAGAGGAAAATTCTTCGATTAATTTTCGGTCCCGTCTGCATAGACGGTGAATGGAGGAGGAGATACAACGACGAACTGTACGGGCTGTACAGCGACATTGACCTAGCCAGAAGAGTGAAGGTCCAACGACTGTGGTGGCTGGGTCATGTATAGCGAATGGACGTGAATGCTCCGGCCCGGAAGATCTTCGAATCCACACCCGAGGGACGGCGCAGTAGAGGAAGACCGCGACTCAGGTGGCGCACGCAAGTGGAAAGGGACCTTAACCAACTTAGCGTGCGAAACTGGAGGCAGCTGGCCAAAGATCGTGCTGGCTGGAGACGCTTGTTGGTTGAGGCCCAGGTCCACCCCGGACTGTAGCGCCACTTTAAGAAGAAGAAGAAACTAAACAACAATTTAGATATCCGAAAAATCAGTATATTTTTCGAGGGCGCAAATATAGAAGCTCGCACAGGGCGCATAAAAGCCTAGTTACGGCACTGGTCCCATCTATATGAAAATAAGAATTTAGCGTACGGAACAGGATATTGCTTTGCTAAATTTTGTCTACAGAGATAAAAGCAATACTGGGTTTTAGGATTTAAAATTCAAATAAAATTTAAAATTTCAAGGATTTTAGTCAGTACATAGATAAATAATAAAAAATTAAACATGGAATAGACGAAAGTTAAAGCATAAGCGCCAAAGATGCTTGCACAGGCAGGCGTTAGTTCTTAAATTGTTGTCTTCTGGAAACTCGTATTCAAAGAAGCGTGTATTACAGTTGGCTTGCTATATCAGCAAGGAGTTTTGTAAAACTCATATGCGTTAACTATCTTATAGGGGCGTGGCACCGCCCATACAAAAAAAAAACATTCAAAATCTTATATTTCGAGAACCACAGAATCGATTGAGCTCAAACTTACAGATAATCTTAGGTATTGGTCGTGGAGTATTCCTGTGAAGATAGGTCAAAATCGGAGAAAGGGGCGTGGCACCACCCATACAAAAAAAAAAAATTCAAAATCGAAAACCAAAGAATCGATTGAGCTCAAACTAACAGATAATCTTAGATATTGGCCCTAGAGTGCTTCTGTGGAGATTTGTCAAAGTTGGATAAAGGGGCGTGGCACCTCCAATATAAAAAAATTAAAACATTGTCGCCCGAAAATAAATAAAATAATATAAAAAATAAAAAAAAAGATTAAAAAAGCAAAAAAATGCCTGGCGAAGCTGGCGGGAGTTCAGCTAGTACCTATATAGAATAGGCAGCGGTTTGGCCTCTGAGTGTCAGCTATTGTAGATTCCATATAGAAACTCACATTGTTCAAACTGCTTGCCTCTGTGGTGCTGTAAGTGTAAAGTAAATATTTTTGGGCCAAACTGTACAAATGGCTTGCGTTTTGGAGAGAGAACAACTTTGACAATGCTAATCTAGCGGTATTGGATATTTGGTTCTGACATATTATTATCAAATTGAATATGACTTCAAAAGGTGCATGGATTCTTTTGAGGAGACTTTTACAATTTGACTTCTTTTAGAGTCCGTTCTTTTCCCCATAAAAGATGATGAGCTGTATCTTGCTTGCATCAAATACAACAAAGTTTGCTTTTCCCCATGCCCAGATTTTGTACAAGTCTTTATTTAAAGAACAAACTGTTTGCAAATGCAAATAATAAGGGTGCCATCAGCAAAGCTATAAACATTTTTATTCGTCAATCTGGGACGTATAATACTCTACTTTAAGGATGCGTTGCTTATGGGCGAAATTTATCATTAATTGTCAATAACATGTTACACTCTCAAGGTGCTAGTACACGGCATGGAGCAAGCCACATACGCGTATGTAGCACTGACGTCATTTTTACGTCAGCGAATGGGCCCAATGGGACAATGGGTACATGCCGTGTACAAGCTCTCTTTGTGCAGTCTCTGTTGACGTCAGAGCTACATACGTATGTGGTTTGCTACATGCCGTTTACCTTTAGACAGATGACAACTTTAAGGGAATGAACGAAAGAGCCTTTACATTATACTGTTCATTGCCCTTGTTGTGAATCAGAATGTGCTTGATAACTATAAAATATGCAATAAGTTTCTCATTTAAACTTTTTTTGTATAACTTTGTCTTTTCCATGCGGTTTTTTACACCTTGTGACAGGATTGACACGACTTAAATGCTAAGAGCAAATGACTGATTTGAAAGACTATATGATCGCCTTGTCAGTGCTGTTATATAAGTGAATGACCGACACTTTTTAACAGTTACAGTTTGACAACATCCCTCATTAGTGACACGGAAAGATTTTCTACAATGTCATGTATTTCGCCATTAACACTTTTTTTCATATAAAATCATACCGTCCGGTGTGGACTATGCTCTGAACTGGTAGGCCCCTCCTTCCAGCTCTGTACCTAGCTAGCTGTCTGTGTCTCCAGTTAGACACACCAAGTTGGTTACAGTCGCTTTCCGATTTTGAACACCACCTGAGGTAGCGTCTTCTTGAGCTTCGTTGTTCCTCAGTGGTGGGCTCAAAGACCAAGACAAGGTTGCTTTATAGACCGTAAAGTTGATCTTGATACCTGAATCTCTTCCTCCACACTCCATCGATACAAACTGGACTGAAAATCACTCGAAGAATCTTCCTCTCAAAACGTCCCAATAGTTATACCCGGTACCACACTGTGGTGAGGGTATATTCACTTTGACATTCCATTTGTAACGCACATAAGGAGGCGTTGTAGGTATGACAAACTACCTATATTATTGAACAACTTCACTTTCTTAGTCGATCTAGCGATGTCCGTCCGTCTGTCTGTCTGTCTGTCTGTCTGCCTGTCTGTCCGTCCGCACGATTACGGCCGTTATTTAAGAGCTATCGACTTGAAATTTGGTACGTAAGCTTTTATCCACCAAACTGAGGCTAAGTTCGAAGGTGAGCAAGATCGGATGACAACTACTACTACCTCCCATACAAATCCCGGATTTACATATATAGCTTTTTGATGTTGTGATGACACATCCATCGCCTTAAGCAGGGCGGAAAATAGTCCCACGGTAGAGGAAGTCACTTTTGCGATCAAATCGCTAAAAGCTGGCAAATCTGCCGGAGTGGATGAAATCCGGCCAGAAATGCTAAAGGCCTTAGGTGAAGAGGGAGTCAAATGGCTCTCTCGTGTCATTAAAGTGGCCTGGGAATGCGGCGAAACTCCAAGCGATTGGCAGATTGGGGTGATTGTGCCCCTTTTCAAGAAAGGGGATAAAAGGGATTGCTCCAATTACAGGGGTATATCACTTTTAAGTCTCCCCGGAAAAGTCTTTGCCAAGGTGCTGGAAACGCGTTGCAGAGCTGTGGTCGAGGCACGATTAGGAGATGAGCAGTGCGGCTTTCGTCCCGGCAGAAGCACAACCGACCAGTTATTCACTCTCAGAATGGTACTTGAGAAGGCTTGGGAGTATACTACACCTGTTTACGCTTGCTTCGTAGATTTGGAGAAAGCATATGACCGAGTCCCTCGAGGGAAACTCTGGAGTGTATTACAGCAGTATGGAATTGATGGTTCTCTCTTGAGAGCTATTCAATCTCTTTACACAAACTGTAAAAGCTGTGTTCGGGTAAACGGCGCTAAATCAATACCTTTCACCGTGGGCGTTGGACTTCGCCAGGGGTGCGTCTTGTCGCCTCTTCTTTTCATTACTTATATGGACTGGATGTTACAGCGCAGTCTTGGCGAAGAACGTTTCGAATTGGGAGATCTGAGGATAAGTCATTTGCTCTTCGCTGATGACTTGGTCATCCTTCGGTCCTCTCAGACTGAACTTCAGCGCGCACTCGATCGGTTTGTAGCCGTTTGTGTTGAAGCTGAGATGAAAGTAAATGTGAACAAATCTGAAGTGATGGTCGTCTCTAGAACGCCTGTTCAATGCACTCTGCATGTTAGTGGAGTCCCATTGAAACAGGTGGAGAAGTTTAAGTATCTCGGGGTCTTATTCACGAGTGATGGAAGGAGCAATGCCGAGTTTTCCTGTAGGATTGGTCAGGCTGGATCGATTTTGAGACAGCTTGGTCATTCTGTTATCAGGAGGACTGAACTTGGTGTCAAAGCTAAGTTGTCAGTCTTTAATTCGGTGTTTGTTCCAACTCTTACCTATGGTCATGAGGTTTGGGTAATGACCGAAAGAATAAGATCGCGAATACAAGCTGCCGAAATGAGATTTCTCCGTAGTATTGCTGGTGTGACCCGTAGAGATCGCATCAGAAATACCAGAATACGTGAGGAACTCAATGTCGAGCAGCTACTTCTCCGGACGGAGCGATCCATGCTTCGGTGGTTTGGTCATGTTAAACGCATGTCCCCGACCAGGATTCCACGACGTGCTATGGAATCCGTACCATCGGGCAGGCGTCCCCTAGGTAGACCCAGGATGAGATGGTTAGATCAAATTCATAATCTCTCCTCTACCCGTATGGGGATTGCCCTTGAGGATTTGGAGTCGATGGCGGAGGATCGAGAGCTATGGGGGGTCCACTTAGGTAACCTACACCCGCGACCCACTTAATATGGATAAGCGGGCCATTGAAAATGTATGTATGTATGTATGTATGATGTTAAAACAAAATTAAATTGAAATAGCTACAGTTAACATAGCAAGTTTAAACCTTGCGCATATTGTTTTAATGATATTTAACAATTTTTGACAAAAAAATGAGCTTGGTCGAATAAAATCTACCCATACCTCCCATGCAAATATATAATTTTTTAATACTAAAATATTTTTTTATTTTTACAATAATATAGTACCGGGTATTTGAGCTTCGGCATAGTCAAAGATAATTGTCTTACTGTAATGTAAAAGTAATGAGATCTAAATGTACGCCAAGTTCTTAGTTTAAGAAGGTTAAATGTTAAAAAAAATTGGTAGGTTCACTTGTCAAGTTTTCAAATTCTAATATATTGTACAATATAATAAAGTTATAAACGAAAAACTTGCCAAGTAAACCTACCAATTTTTTTTTTCTAGATATCATTACTTTTCGGGGCTGACTAGTAACGGACTTAGTTTTTGTTGTTCTATATAAGAGAATTTGTCTCTTTTTTACATTTATGTTTTTGGTGTGATTTCACTACTTTTGGCAAAGTTTTTTTTTATTAGATTTCACAAACAACGTTGAAACGTCTTCGCTTTTTTATATGTCAATAGATACTGACTACCATCACTTTGGCTTTCTTTCTTATAAACTATTCATTAAAATTATATATTCCACGTATTCAGCAGGTAAACTGACTTCTATTCATATTTTAAGTAGGCAGATTCCACGCCCCTTATATGGAGAATTTTTAATTTTTAAGATTTCTCCTTTCGTACAATGCAAGTCCTATCGCTCTACCAAATTTCAACTTTCTACGGCAATGGGAAGTGACCCAAATAAATAATAACCGATTTTCAAAAGTAGGCGGAAACCACGCCTCCTGAATATAGAATACACAATTTTTGATTTTTTTTTTCTTTCTGTACACTGCAAGTCCTATCGCTCTACCAAATTTCAACTTTCTACGGCAATGGGAAGTGACCCAAATAAATAATAACCGATTTTCAAAAGTAGGCGGAAACCACGCCTCCTGAATATAGAATATACAATTTCTGATTTTTTTTTCTTTCTGTACACTGCAAGTCCTATCGCTCTACCAAATTTCAACTTTCTACGGCAATGGGAAGTGACCCAAATAAATAATAACCGATTTTCAAAAGTAGGCGGAAACCACGCCTCCTGAATGTAGAATTTTTGATTTTTTTTTTCTTTCTCTACACTGCAAGTCCTATCGCTATAACAAATTTCAACATACCACGCCTCCTGGATGGAAAATTTCATGTTTTGGACTTTTCCCAGTGTATGCACCACAGGATCTAGCATTCTGCCAAATTTCACGATTCTAGGATGGCCGGAAGTGCTTCATAATTTTGATGATCATCTAAGTGAGTGAGTGAGTAAGTCAGTTACGGTTTTTTGCGATTTTTTAAGTCTTGTATGTTGAGAACCATTAAAGATATAGAGATTAAATTTGGTGAGGTGGACCTTTTTAATAAGCTTGGTAAATTTTACAAGTTTGGAGTTTCTGGATCAATTCTGGTGCCAGATAGAAAGGGGTTAAGTCAGAAATAGTAGTTTTCCGCAAAATGAGATTGAAGATTGAAAATTTTTTTGTAAATCCAGATTATCTTTTTTCGGAAAATTAATGATACAAAACAATTATCAAAACGGTTGTCTGTAATAACGTTAAAGGCTGTTGACCAAAAAATAAGTGATTGCCAAATTTTCTGATGACTTATCTCCTTAGAGCCATTTGTTTTTTTGTTACCTGTTAATATAAATTTTTTCTAAGGACTTAAGTCAAGAAGAAAAAAATCTTTATTTACATAACTCAGTTAAATTATTCATAAAGGAAACTTGGAAACATAAAATTATTTAATTAAATAAAAAATATAACAATTATAATGTGTCACAGAAATAAATATACACCATTAACTGATGTTATACTTGATTAAGTATATACTTTCCTAAGATGACTTAAGCCCTTATGAGCAACTTAATATAAAATAATACAAAGTTAGTATAAATACAAAGGACTAAGTCAAGTTATACCCTTAATACCAAACAATCTTAAAAACTTCTTGACTTATACCATTTGTACAAATTATTTTCTATACGAACAAATTGTGCTAGACTTATGCCGATAGGACCAAACGAAAGAGAAAAAAAAATTTACTTAAGTCCAATTAAATTCCAAAAATGGAATTTTTTGACTTAACCCCTTTCTATCTGACACCAGTATTGCTTCCGAAGTTAGAGGGGGGTCGAAAACAGCCTGAGTTTGTTCCTGTAAAAAAGATTAGTGCCTTTACTAGAGAACTTGGCTGATACAAGGAATAAGGAAGGATTTTTTGAAATTCAACCTCTAAAGGGGTAAAGTGATCAACGTTTTTATGAAAACATTTTTATTTTTCATCCGAATGACTTCAAACTTGGTTTGTGTAGGTATTCTATATGAGAAATAAAGAAAAGTAATTTCTCCGATTTTGCAAAATTTGCCAGCAAAGAAATATGTTTTGTCCCGTAGATAGTGGCTCAATCTACTATAGTATGATATGTGTTGTGATGCCAGCGCCTTAATAACAAGATCATATAATGCAATAGAACGTTAAACATATTTTTCAGCGATACTTAATCCTCCTTAGGAACTTTAAGAGAAGGAACTAACTGACTGTGAAGGAATTTCTGTGTATTAAATCCTCAGGACTGCGCGAGGGAAGCCGCGGGCAAAAGCTAGTGTTCTATATATTTAAGGCACTTACACTGGTGTTTTTTCACACTTAACAAGAAATTTATCTGATTTGAAAAGGGCACCGATTGTTATTAAAGCTTCGATTTTTATTCTTTAAGTTAATTTTTCGCCAAAAGTTGTTTTCTTAATTAACCTTATGCGCAAAAATCGTATACCACATCTTCTAAACGACATTTAAAACCATTAAGACTAAAACCTTTTTTGAGGAATTGGGAAGATTCTCTTGATGTAGATCCTGACAATTATTTCACATATTCTGCACCACCGATTAGTTTTGAATATCGCTAAGAACCTGTAACAGGCGTTAGGCAATAACGCCCAAGGAAATAACGCTCAAATCGATTTGGAAATAACGCCCAAACAAAACCCGTACAATTTGTTGTTGCAAAATTTTTCGTCATTTTGGATGTTATTTCCTTTTCAGGGTTCGTTTTTTTGACAATCAGTAAAGCCCAAAATAGTCAGTGGAATTGCATAAGTAGTTAAATAAGTATGAGGGGGTCATGCTGCCCTCCAGCAACCCCCCTGCTTGGGTTTCCTGTTGAATTTTGGAGTAGGTGAAAGTTTGTACTGCGAAAAAAATTTCAATACATCCAATTTCGTACATGCTCCAAATCTAACAGACAGTAACCCCAAGCAGGGGGTTGCATACGTATTAAACTGTTTGGGCTTTATTTCCTTTATTTCCATCCTGTTGTTTATTTTTGGGCGCTATGCATTTTTTGGGTGTTATTTCCAAATCGATTTGGACGCTATTTCCTTTGGGCGTTATTGCCTAACGCCCCTGCAACACTAACTGCTGCTCGGTATTGAATGCACCTCATTCGGGCATTAAAGTCATCATTGTCATTATTAGAACACACGCTCTGTGCATTTTCTTCTCACTCTGCGTTACTCACTACTTTTATTTTACCATTAAGTCATTCGAGTTATACATACTTCCATCTGTCCCTGGATTAAAAAAAATTAAACCATACCTTCTCCACGTTTGAAGTCTGGGCAAAACCTTTAAGTTGAAAAAGGGTGCAAAAACTACAAAGCCCTTCCCTCTACATAAAGCACACTTTTAAGCAAAAAAAAAAACAAAGTCTCATTGACCTTATACAGAAATGGAGTTCCAAAAAGCGGTACCATGGGTAAAAGTAAAAGTTCAACCAGGCCAATCCCTATTACTAAAAGAAATGTTAAAGTCGCTCAAATCTTACGCATCTTCGTAAAGCAAAACAGTACGAAAAAAAATTTAAACATTTAAATACAAATTTTATTTTATTTAAAAATAAAGAGTATAGGTACTTTTAACAATTGAAATTATTTTAAGCATTCTACATATAAATATCAACAATTGGAGTGTATCAAATACACCTTCATCGGTAGGTAGCAACTGTCCACTTTGCCATCACATCACCACAGAAAAAAAAAATAAAAAATTTAAAAAAGCAAAATTAAATTTAACAATCAACCTGCAAAAATTTAAAATTCATTTAATTTTATTTCTTTTTCCCAATTGGTATTCCAGTAACATAAAATGCAAATATTTTTCATAACAAATGCATTGCGTTCCGTGTTTTCGTTTCATGTTCAGATGCAAAAAGTTTATTTTTTTTTTATTTTTATCATTTTCTTTTATTGGCTGCTCAGCATGTTGAAGGATGAATTATTGTATAAATATATTATATATATTTTTCTGCTTTTGTGATAGCAAATAATACAAGAACAAAACAAAAACATTACACATAAGAAATACGAAACTTAAAAGATGCATAGATACAGCGTACTTGCAAATTGCCAAACAAATCCGTAGAAATTGCTGCAAGCGTTATATATATTTTTTTTTCTTTTTATCATTTTGGTTATATAGTACGACTTAAGGCTGAAAGTTGATCACAAGTTAAATTCATAAGTCTATGCAATGCAGAATTAAATGTGTCCTTAATTAAAAAAAGAAACACAAATGCTTTTAAAAATAAACAAATTTTTTGTCTTGTTACTTCACGATTTTTATTTCAATTTTGTTTGTTTTCTTTTTTCTCCACCTTTTCTGTTACGTTTATGTGTGTGTGTCTGTCTGTCTTAAAGGACACCACTGGCCAGCAATTACAGCACCAGCACCACCACCACCACCACCAGCACCAGCAAAACCACCAGCAGTTTCAGGCAAATAATAGAATTATACAACAGCATCCAGTCAGACAAAAGGAGGTATTCTATCAGCCCTTGCAGGCAAATGCACTTCAATGTAATCCACCACCACATGCACCAGTCTCAGTACCGATCACAAGCGTACCGATATCAGCACCACCTTCAACGCAATCGAACCCGAAATCGGTATCAATTCTAGTGTATAAGACCTTGAATACGGTATTCAAGAGTAGTCGCAAGATCATCTTCCGTGTCTGCGAGGTAGCCAGTGCCAAGAAGTCATTTACCATGTTTAAATTCAATCAGAGGGCGAAAAGTTCAGAGACTACGTCGACGGCCAGTTGTACGGGACACGATCGATTTTGTCAGACACGGGTCACAAATAAGTAAGTATTTACTTTAGTAATGCTTAGTTTGATTGCATTTTTTTTGTGTTTCTAATTTGCCCGCTAATAATATTAAAAAGGAAGAAGAAGGACTTTTACAAGAAGAAGAAATCAAATGGACTAAGGCGCAGTAATTCAGCGATCGAATTCGATGCTTCGGCTCTGACGGCAGCGAATAAGAGACAAATTTTCAGTCGGTGAGTATATACACACAATCAAATGATGTATTATTTTTTTACAATTGGAAGGTCTATCAAAAAAGTAGCAGCAATGGCTTTTAGTATAGTATAAACAGCTTTTAAACTCACCCTCTAAAACAGAGTGAATTCATTTTATTAAAATGTGTACACAGCATCTGACTGACAAACAAATTCATCCTCGGAACAAGATAGTAAACTCACTCTTGCGGAATTGGTGTCAAGCTATAGCCAATGTAGTTACTTTTGACATATCCTATCGTGACTTCTCAATATAAGTCTAATAAATTAGGTCTCTGACTTGTTTTATTTTTTAACAAACATAACGTGTAAGGTATAGGGAAAACACTTATTCTTATCACCTGTTGATCGTGTGGTATCAGAATGTGCTTATTTTAGGTTAGGTTAGGTGGCAATTATCCCTTAATAAGGAGTAATTCACTTAGACCAGATAAGGTCCATTGAGAGAGTCGGTTATTTCCGCTACTCTTGGAACCATTTGGAGAAATTTCCGTATTTTGCTGACACCCGTTTCGGAAATATCAGCAAGCTCACCGAAAAAGTACTCTCCCATAGTTTGCTTTCTAAGGCCCCAGTTATAGCTATCAGTAAAATGCATCCGTAAAAAAAATTGTTTCACTTTTTTGGAGCACTTACCCCCAGTTTCACACTCGAAGTTTAAACTATAGTTCAACTGAACCTGAACGTGAGTTTAAATTCGAAGTTCAACTCGGCCGGTTTCACAATATAATCTGAACTTCAATTCAATTGAACTCAGTTTAACGAAATTGTATGAATAGAATTTGGCAGTATTGTACAGTAGTTAGTTTTTATACTTTTTCAAAATCGTTCATTGTATTTTCTTTCAAAGAACACACAAAACAACATTAAATATTTTTGTTTTTGACAATCGCCTGATCTGAGGTTTAAACGGCAGAATACTGTAGTTTAACTTGAACTACAGAATGAACTCCATTCAAGGCTTAAACGAAACTCTGAAATCGAATTAAATGTTTAACTGAGGTTTAAACTGAAAGTGTAGTTTAAACTCTCGCTGTGAAACTGGGGGTAAAACTTAATCGCTGAACTGAATATTGGTCTTAAAATGTTGCTTTTGAATTATAAAGTCAGTTCATCCTAAAAAAAATAAGCAATTGATCTACAACTTTTCTAGAAAACGAATTTATTAATTTTTCCGTACGAAAAACTTTTTCGGTTCAACTTCTCAACCCAGTTTCAGGAAGTATTCCACTGAATTCCTATGATACGCTATGGTAAAATGTTTCAGTTTTGTTCTGTTGCGTGTTTTTAGGGATGGACTTTAACCGACGCCTAATCGAGGATAGCGCCGGGCAGTTACAAAGTAGGTGGAACGGAGTTTCCTCCTCCTCCTCATCCATGCAAATGCGGTAGAAGTCATTAGCTAACTTCAAGCCTTGCGGCGTGTCTTACTAGTACACAGTGGCCTGTTAGTAATCCGACAAGAGTTCAGTTGTGCGTTCTACTGACGTTTAACAGGACCTTTGTCCTGCGCCGATTTATTCGTGGCCAGGTCTATTTTGCACGGTTACAGGTGTTAGGATCCCGTCATCACTCGTTAGCCAGTTGCAGTTCTAGTGTGGAGATGTTGTATCGTTTCAATTGGCACATTGGGGTCTCCTTTACCAGTAGAGAGTTCCATTTTCGTGCCGTTCCTTGCTAGTTCGTCTGCTTTACAGTTACCTGGTATATCTCTATGACCCCCAGCACTGCGTTAGCGTGCACATACCCGAGATCTCATTTAAAAATTTGCGGCAGTGCCTGACCAATTTGGATCTTATCACAATGTGCTTACTCTGGCCTAAATGTAGCTGCACTTGTTGTGACCTAAGACCTTAAACTAATCTATAGACACTATAGTTGTCAATTAAAATCCATCATTCTGTAGTTGCGATTTCCCACGCACATTTAAAACCAAAACCCTCTCTCGAAAACTTTACAATTTTCTATCTGCCAATACCTACACTTTAAAAAAAAGGCCGCATAAAAATCATAGATTCACACAGATCCGGGAAGTCTGATTCCGTTTATCTGAAATTAAAATGAAAAGTTATTTGAGTTGAGAAACTAATTGCCGATTTCACAGTACAAGCGTAAGTGTCGATTTAATCAAAAACTCGGGATTAACACAAATTTGTTTTTACAGTGTACGGGCCAGATCGCGTAAAATAAAAACGTTCGAACGACGTCGTTTCGATGCTAGCAGTCTCTGTCTATTGTCACAGATATGATAGAGACAGTTTTAATGAAAACGGTGTCGTTCGATCGTTTTTATTTTACGCGATCTGGCCCCAGGCTTACCGATAAACTTCACTTAAATAGTGGCCTTAAGTTAAGCCATCTGCATCTGTGGGCTAAGTGCCGATCTAGAATACATAATTCCCATTGGTGCTATGTATAATGCTGGGTTTCCACTTGTCGATTTGAAATTGACAATTGACGTATTTTTATGCCAATTAAACAATTGGCAAGTGGAAATAGCGAAAAATTGCTTGTCAATGAATTGACTAACATCGTTTGTCAAGAACTGACAAAGAAACCACTGGACAAGTGGAAACAGCCGAATTTGTCAAACAAAATGACACTTTGTCTATAATTGACAGTGAAAATTAATTGGCATCGAGTTCATAAGTTTTTCAATCAACTGACAAACGATTTTTTGTCAATAATTGGCATAAGTGGAAATGAACTGACGTTCATGTCGTTCAATGACATAAACCCGAGGACTGTAAAACTTTGTCAATCAACCGACATGTGGAAATCCACCTTAAGTTCATATTTATCCCAAAATACACTGAGAAATCCTATAAATAAGCAACAATATGTTATGCTTGACAATGTTGTTCAAAAGAAATGTCAAATCATCCCTTCGTGTATTTGCAGAAATACTCACTAACATTGAAAATGCAACTACTTCCACATAATGCTTCCTTTCCACGCAAACTCGCAGTTTTTTATTTCACACTTACATTTGCATGAAGTCACCAGGTTTTTCATTCATAAAAAATGGTTCACAATAATACTCAATTAATGGCTGAACGAAACCAAGCTTAAATATCGACTGTGAAACCGAAAACTTTTTAAAGTAAAGTTTTTGTTTTTGTGTATAAAAGTTAAAAATTCATACCAGAAGTAAAATTGTAAGAATTAATTTTCTCTAATTTTCTGAATCTAATTTAAAGTTATTTCAAAAACTGTGCTTTAAAAACCCAGACGGGCACTCCGATTTTGATTCTGTCAAATCTTAAGGTCTTTGACCGTTTAGTGTCAATTGCGAGCGAGATGATATAAGATACAATCGGAAGAATTGTTCCATCGTTGTTTATCCAAGTTTAATGTGACATTATTAATGACTCTCTTATACCCTATTCACACCAAGCAGAAAACCGAGTTTTCGTCAAAAAAGCTTAGAAAACTCGTAGATGCATTTACACCGAACACCAACTCATTTTCGTTTGACGTTTCAATTGACGTGAAACTAGCTATGAAATGTTTGTGGCGTCCAGACTTTTATTTTAGTTACTAAACTTCGCTCGTATTGACATAATATACAAACAAAATTATTTAAGCTACTTGATAATCGTTAACTTATGGTTAAATGTATAAAATAATTAACTTAAGCAACGATCAAAATCAAAACATCTGAAAATATCATTTAGTTGTGGCAGGTAGTGCTGCCGTTCTAAAATTATAGAACAACTTAATAATTTGCTATTTATGGTCCAAAGATAACAAAAGATTCCACATTTGTAAACAAAAAAACTAGAACTAGAGGCTCTCACTCAGACTCTCACATCCTGTCAGCAGTTTTGCTGAGCTCGCTGAATGTTGCGAAAGGTGTGTCTGCTTCAACAACCCGACGGCGACGATTGTACTCGTTTTCGTGGCGTTTTCATGGAAAACGACCTCAAACTACTCGTTTTGAAAACTGGAATATGTACGGGAAAACTTCTGTTTTCGATTAAGTTTTCGACTGTTTTCGGCTTTCGGTGTGAATAGGGTATTAGCTGCATTGAAAGTTGGTAGTACCTACTGTCTGAAAACGCCTGGTAATAATGACATATTTTAAATGTGGTGTTATTTCGTAAAGGGCTATTTCAAGTCACCGTGTACTCAGTGGCGTATAGCTACGATGAAGCCAAAGGTGGTCTTATTGGAGGCCCTTGGAACCATAAAACTTCTTCATTGAGAAATAATGGTTCTGGCTTATTAATTGAAAGAACTTTTGTTCCATTAAAACCCATATCCATGGGGGTAGCATTACTAATAGAAAATTAAGCGCCCGTCATATTGTTGAGTATTGTATTTGTTGGACTTCTCTCCTTTTCTGTGAATGAAGAACTTTCGATACCCGGAAAAACATAAATTACATCTTAAGGTTTTTTCCACTGCGTCACCTCTCGCGAACGTCTGTCTGTTTTTAAGCTGGGATGACGGTAAATTAATGCTCCTATTCAGCGTTACCGATGGGCGACTTTAGTCGCTATTTGGCGACGACTTTTCAAAAATTTTCTGTTTTAGACCATTTTTAAACTTTTGGCTAATTTAATCATTTTGGCCATCGGTAACGCTGCCTATTGTGTAAGACAACGACAACTATAGTTGAGTTGTTTCTTGGTTGTATGTAATTCCTTTTGATAGAAAAGTTGTCTGTCAAAACACAACAAAGATGGCGGTGGTTGCCTATAAGTTGTTAGTTAGTTTGGGTTGTGTGAAAGTTGAATTGAATTGAAGACTACTCAACTCAACTTAGTTGAGTTCTACAACAATAGGGGCATTAAGCAATAATCTGAATCTGAATCTGTCGTATCCAGAATGTCTGTTCAATGTACTTTGCATTTTAGTGGACTCCCATTCAATCAGGTGGAAAGGTTTAAATGTTGTATTAGGGAGAGACTAAACGATGAATACCTACTGAGTTTTTGTGTAGGACTGAACAAGCTGGGTACATTTTTAAACTTATAGCTAAGGTTATTCTGTTATCAGAAAAACCAAGCTTGGTGTCTAAACTAAGTTGTCAGTGTTTAATTCTTTGTCAGTTCGAACTCTTACCTATGGTAATGAGATTTGGATACTGTTCGAAAGAATATGGTCTTGTAAATGAATAAGAGTGCATAAAAGTCCAAAACCGATCAAATATTCACACTACGGGTGTGTGAAGAGAGCCCAAGAAGTACAGATCAATAGCCACCATCTGTTCATCGATGTTAAGGCCACAACTACAACCGTTTATATAGAGACCATAGATATACAGAGACACGTCCAGTTTTGGCATACCTGTCAATCTCGTCAGGTTGTGCAGAATGACGATTGAGAATACTCGTTGCTCTATTAAGGTCGTAAACAATTTTATCTAGACATTTGATGTCAAAAAAGAAATTAGACAAGGTTATAGACAAACGTCATAATGTCACAAGAAAACGAACACGACAAGAAGTTGCAAAAGTTCGTCCAATTACTTGCATACACCGATAATATTGGCATAATTACAGCGGGCTGTGGCTGTTGCTTTTGCCAGAAAAGAAAGCGGCAAAATGGGTGTAGTGGACGTGTTTTGTCCAGGAAGAAGACAAAGCATATCGGTTTCAAAACTTGAAGAAAACAAGTAGTTAGAGTCATTGCTTATGACCCCGAGTAGCGTTGGTTCGAGCACCGGGAGTTTCTCCACCACTGTAGAGTTTCTCTACCACTACACTAAAAAGGGTTTCTGCTTGGTAGTGCAATGGACCGGAATTGGTCTAAGTGCTCCAGGATTTGGAAATTCCCTTTTAAAAAAAAAATAATGTCGCTGTTTCTTTGAGCTAAGGATATAATTGAAAATGGTGACTAATGACAGAATATAATGACAGCAGAGTGACAATGAAATAATTTGAAATATGGCCGCAGACACTTGTATCTAGACTCACCACTTATTCATCGACTTCAAAGCCGCCTATGCGAATATCAGGAGCTCTATGTCTATATGGTGAAAATCGAATTTGGAATCCCGGCAAAACTGATCCACCTAATTCGCGTAGCGCTGGAAAATACGTGCTGCAAGTGCAATTCTAAATTTCGGTAATTAGATGCGCTATCATGTGACTTTTTCAATCTCGTACTGAAGGAGATAGTTCCCAGGGCAGGTGTCAACACGGAAGGCACTATCTTCAACAGGTGTTCGTTCAGCTACTGGACTATGCGGATGATATTGACATCATCCGTTATTCCCTATTGTGATGTGAAATGTTTTGATTGAAGGACGAAATTTGTTTGGGCTTGAAGAACGCTATTAAAAAAATATACGTCAACCTACCTCGGACCTCCGAGCAATAACGAATGACATCCTAATTAATATCCGACCCTGTTATTGGGCTCCTTCGAAATAAAAATGCAACAAATTTAATTTGCCAACTATAAATACGGATCTGGGTATTGTTTTTAATTGACTGAAATTATAAGTTTAATTGTTCGAGAATGTTGCCATCCCAGTATATTTATACTGTAGTTGATATTTGAAAAGTAAGAATGAAATTACGAAAATAAAGCGTCTACTGGGAATGTCGTAGTCGAAGAGGACCCCTGAGTATCGATCAGACTACGCACATCAATCGTTGGTCTTTACAAAGAATTATGATGAAAGACTGTAAGTTGTTCCCTTACAAAGTACGGGCAGGGCATCAACTGTTAGCTATTGGAGGCAAGCGCGTGTAACCTACGCTCAAGCCATCCTGAATTTTGACAACGAGGGAGACAACTCTTCATCGAAAATCATTATGAGCGACGATGCCCACTTCCATCTCTTTGGATATATCAATAAGTTTTTTGAAGTCATAACCACAAGTCTATGTCAACAAGCTTCAGAGTCTTAAAGCTCTCATAGAAAATAATGCGAGGACATATCGCCGGAAGTTCTGACAAGATTGCCAGTCCAGTACAAGTCCGCCAGATAGTGATAAACATCAGTTGGCGAAATTGATAGTCAGTTGACAAATAGAAATTCAAGGTTCATTTCCTAACAGGATAAAGTAGAAATGTATCCCCCGCAGTTGATTATATACGGATAATTGACTGTCGGAATTCAAACTATTCAACAAACAATGATGATGATGATGAATTAGTGGTGTAGTTCGAAATAGCTATCATTCCTACCAAAAGTGACTGTGTTTACAAGTAATTGTTATTATGTATGTATTATTCTCTCAAGCAATACAATAATTCATAATAAATTGTTTTAATTCGTGACAATAAAAATATAAGTCCGGAAAATCACCTAAGAAAATTCACCTTTTATCTGATCCATATTTCAAAAAATTCGGTTTTGAAATAACGCCGTAATCGGTGCGACAACAAAGTGTAGCATATTAATATTCAGCCCTATCATGAATTCCGTCGTAATCGAAAATACGCAACGAATTCCAAAAAATACATCATGGAATCCATTCGTAGTGAAAAATCTGCTATGAATTTCGAAATTCGTAAAATTATCTCTCTGAATCCGAATGAAACGGAAAATTTACCTTAATAATATTATCCTTTAATAGGACAAACACAATTAATAAGGCATATATCGATATATCTGATGTATATCATAAATATCAATAAACACATACATAATTTATACAAATAACATATACACATGAAATACTATTGAGTAAGTAGGGCGAAGGAGCTTTATGTTAAGTTAGTTGTAAGTAGTTTAGTTGTAAGTGATCGGCTATGGAATAAAGACTTACAAACGATCTACGGGCGTTTTAACTAGCGGTATATTAATATCGAATTTCGAAATTCGTAAAATTAGGTATCTCTGAATCCGAATGAAACGGGGTTTTCAATAGGGACGCTACAAAAATAGAGCGACAGGGACAGCAAACGACGCCGAATTTCTTGCTACTCTTTTGACATTTCTCTTCAGTAAGGTTTGCCATTTTATGATGGAAAGATATACAAGCCAACAACGAGTCAAAATTATTAAAATTTACTACCGAAATTCGGAGTCAGTGGCCTCAACGTTAAGAGCGCTACGTCCAATTTATGATGAGGCTCATTTCTGGCTGAATGGCTTCGTCAATAAAAAAAATATGCGGTATTGGTCAGGCAGCAATCCACACGTACTCCATGAGTCATCATTGCATCCCGAAAAAATTACGGTTTAGTGTGGTTTATGGGCCGGCGGCGTCATCGGGCCGTACTTCTTCCGTGATGATCAAGACCGGCACGTTACTGTAAATGAGAATCGCTACCGTTCAATGATAACCGAATATTTTTGGCTCCAATTGGATGATATGGACTTGGAGGACATGTGGTTCCAAGAGGACGGCGCCACAAGCCACACAGCGAATCAATTTATTGGAAACCAAGTTTGGAGAACGTGTTATCTCACGAAATGGTCCAGTCGCTTGGCCGCCTCGGTCGTGCGATTTGACGCCGTTAGACTATTTCCTGTGGGGCTACGTCAAGTCTATGGTCTATGCCAACAAGCCAGCGACGATTGATGAACTTCGCACGAATATCGAACGTGAAATTGCAGCAGTATCGGCCGATTTATGCTTGAAAACCGTCGAAAATTGGGTTCAGCGTCTGGACTTCTGCAAGCGTGCCCGTGGTGGCCATGCAAAAGAAATCGAGTTCCATACATAATGGCATCGAACGTACTTTCACAGGAATAAAGAATTTCATTGATATCCAAACCCGTTTTTGTTTTATTTAAAAAAAAAACTTTTGTAGCGCTCTTATTGAAAAACCCTGTACATTTTTCGTAGTTCGTATCGTAGCTTTCACACAGGAATTTCTTACGAATGGATTCTGTGATAGGGCTGATTATAATAATTTATTGATTTGGAAATCAATATAATACCATCAGTAAGTTTTCCCAACACCCAAACCTTCTGTTGCATGCATTACTCTTTTGATAGACCTTTAAATTGAAACAGTTTACAAAGGTTAATTAAAAAAACACAATTATGATTCATAATATTTTATTCCTTAAAATGTTCCTATTATTTTAAATTAATTTAACAAATAAATAAATAACATACTACTATTTTAAATTACAGCAATCGTTCGGCAAGTTCAGAACAGGACAATTCGGATCAGTCAGAACATTCGGAAAAATCGCCGCTAGTTAGCGCGAGGTTAGACAATCTAGCAAAACTATTTTTTAGCAAATCGATGCCAGCGGATACTGGAAGTAGAGATACAATAGAATCAGTGCTAACTACAAGGTTGCTCAATGTTTAAATGTTATAAAATCAAATTTTTTATCATATAAATGTATAACTTTATTCTTATAACCATTCATTAAAAAATTGTTTTTTTTTTCTTATTGTAGAAAAACTTGTAATCTCCTCGAAAAAAACAAAAAAATGTTTTTATTTTTGCCAAAATCCTGTAGTTTGCTTGTTTGTGCTTGCATTTACAAATGATTGTGTGTAATTATTTTAAAAGTAGACAATTAATTAAGCATGTTAGAAATTTTTATTCCTGCAAGTATTAGATTTGTGTGTACTAAATACCTCTGCTTTTTTTACTAAATATTTTCAAAATGTATCTGAATATTATTATAATGTTTATTATTTCCCCTATTTTATTTTATTTTAAATACTTTGTCCTTTATTTTTTTTATCTTTAGGTGCCCTTTTAAAATAATTTTAAAGCCAAATTGGTAACAGTGGCAGTCCTTGAAAATTAAACACGTTGTTTAACCCCATTGTTTGCAAAAAAAAAGTCATATATGTTGTACTTTAAATAATTAAACATTTAATAAATAAAAGAAGGATAGCAGAATTATTTTGCGTGGATTTACAGACTGATAGATAAATTTTAGACATCGCCGAGTACAGGTGAATACTTTAAGGAAGACGGTATTGTCTATTTTAGCTTAATTTAGCTGTAAAGCTATCGAGTGAATAGCACAAACCAGTAAGAAAGAACTAGACTGCCGACCTCCCGTGCACCTACCCGATTCTCCCCGGAAAAAATTACCCTGTCTGTGAATATCTACGTGTAAATGTCAAAATTAATGCCGGCAGTGATTTTCCATGCTATACCATGGGCCTAGGATTTTTCAAGTATGCGTGCGTTAATGGCGCTCCTTTGATTTTGTACAGCACCAATACATGAAAAATCCTCGGTCCGCCGTCAGCTTGTAGGCAAAGTCCGTTATGTTGGAGGAGTCTGGTTTGTGGTGAATAGTGAGATTGCAATTCACTAAATGGATAATATCAACAATTTTTCGTAGGGTCAGTCTGATACTAAAAGCACATCGCTGTAATCTAGAAGCTGATTTATTAAAATGACAGTTCAAAGAAGTTAAAGATAATTGCTATTAGTTTTTAACAATTTTTGCTTATCCAAAATTATTGATGCAAAGTTAAAGTTACTCATCGTTATCGCTAAGCTAACCCTAACCTATTTACTTAAGGTGGCGCTACAGTCCGGGGTAGACCTGGGCCCCAACCAACAAGCATCTCCAGCCAGCACGATCTTTAGCCAGCTGTATCTAGTTTCGCACGCTAAGTTGGTTAAGGTCCCCTGCCATACTTGTGAGTGAGATCTAAGTTGCGGTCTTTCTGTACTGCGCCTTCCCTCGGGTGTCGATTCGAAAATCTTCTGGGCCGGAGCATTCACGTCAGGGATGGAAAAGTCGATACAATTGTATCGAATTCGATACAAATGAGTTTGCTTGAGTACAAAAGTACATTTCGCCTTAATTCGATACAATTTATCTTTCTCTGTATCTTTCAAATTCTCTTGCAATTTGTATTCTGAACGCTCTGAACGATTTAACTTTGTATTCCAATCTCTATCTCTATCGAGTATCGCCATCGGCTGTCAGTGTCCTGTCAGTCACAGTTACTGTCACTGCTATGAGGTGCATTTTCAGGGGGGAAAAACACATCTCGAAAAACATGAATCCAATTCAATATAAAAATAGATTCATTTACAAAACAACAGTCCTGTACGCTATCCACAAATGTCAAAAAATTTTAAGTTTCGCTGTACTTGTTTGTCGCCGAAAATAATTTACCATTTTTCGTTCTTGACCACCTCCATTAACGATTCAGAAATCGTACAAAAGATGTTAGTTAACCGGCATAAGGGACAAAAAATCGTTTTCAATACAATTGGCTCCATTTAAGTACAATCTTACAACAGTTTTCAGTACAAATCGAAAATGGCATTTTCCATCCTCCATTCACCGTCTATGCAGATGGGACCGATGGGCCCTCATTGACCGCCTCACCCATCTTCGCCTATTTTACTTTATTTTTCCATTATTCTTTCAAGAACAATGTTGAAGAAGTCACATGACAGTGCATCGCCTTGTCTAAATCCTTCTTGACATCGAAGGTCTCGATGAATTTCTTGATGGAGCAGCGTGCATTCTCCATCATCATCCTGCAAAAACCAGGCATTGCTCTGTATAGCTCATCCTTGTAAATGCTGTCATAGGAGACCTTAAAATCTATGAAAAGGTTTTGGGTATCGATTTGAAGTTCCTCGGTTTTCTCCTAGATCTGTCGAAATGTGAATATTTGGTCGACGTGGACTGTCTTGGCTTAGGTTAGGTTAGGTTAGTGGGTAGGAAGGACAGTAGAAACCTGTACATGCCACACTTAGATCAATGTAGATCCGTTGTGATGCCCTAGGGGTTTATGACCCCCATACTCTGGAAACCTATGAAAAACCTACGGATTGGTAAACCAACCCGTTTTATTTACAAATTTAAGTAGGTCGTTAATAGACCTGTCTGAAAGTTCTTCTAAATCCTCGAAGAAGTAACTGCCAAGGACTTTGTTTCTTATGTGGCAGAGCGGAGGGCAGTGACAAAGGAAGTGTGGGGTATCCTCATGCACCTCCTCATCGCCGCATCCTCTGCACAGGTCGTCTGTACTAATTCCCATTTTCTTGGTATGGTATTTTAGCATGTTGTATCCAGTGATAATACCTACAATCGAGGACAATGATTACTTGTTCAATTGTAAGATTTTTTCACTTTTCTGTTTTTTGTAGATTGGCCACATTTTCCTGGTTATGCTACAGGAGTCGAGCCTGTTCCATCTATTAGTATTTTGTTCCCAATCTTCTGTCTGAGATTACAGGGGGGAATCATTATTGTGGTGTCAGCCTGGTTTAGTTTAAGGGAGGACACTTTTCTTGCCAGCTCATCTGCCTTTTCATTTCCAGGTACACCTCTGTGCCCGGGAACCCAGCATAGTCTTACGTTGTGCTGCGCGCCAAGAACCCGTAGCTCTTCGTGACAGAGACTTACTGTCTTGGCTTGAAACTACACTGGTGTAGGGACCAATCAGGTTGTTGACGAAGAGCTTCAGGCGTTGTTAAGAATAAGACCTAGATATACCTCTGCAGTTGATACAGTTCAGAGAGTCTCTGCTTAAGTAACTAAACCGAACATTTGGAGACCTGTGACTTGGAATTTTACTGCAGTTAGAGAAAACTTCTATATACCTACCGATATACCATAGTTGAATGGGTTTATATATTACCAAGGTTAATGGAATTATCCCCAGTATTCTCTGGAAATTTGATATTTTTTAGAGATACTACCTGCTCTTTATGTACTTCCTTAAATAGGTTTCCTGCGCGATATATAAATATAAAAGAGAAAACATTCTGAGTGCTGTGAAGGAATCTCTTCCCGCGAAGCCGCAGGCGAAGGCTAGTTCCTATATAAAAAAATGTATTTGCTTCAAAAACAAAATCATACCAGTGCAGTGTCAAAAACAAAATCCATCTCTAAGTCAATTACAAAAAAATTAACGCATACAAAAGTTAGTCAAGTCACCCCATCTGGAAATATGTATATCCACTCAAAGCTTACACATTTCATTACTTGGGCAAAAGTCACACACAGAAATACTAAAAGCCAAGCTAATTTACTGATTCGCAAAAACCTGGCTAAATACACCTACGTTAACAGCAATCAATCAACTTTGTGTAAGCTTTTGTTCGTTTTGTTCATTCAATCGATAACATACAAAGGAGAATTTTAATGAGCTCCTTTAAAATTCCATTAAAACTCTTACTTCATGAGTATAGCTATACGAGTATAAAGAAAAATATTTTGAGAAAGTCAAGGTTTTTTTCATCAAAAATGTATCCTTGGCGCAGAAACCTTCACGTTTGAGAATATATATGTTTCCCTCAGGCCTTACAACACTTTAGAAGAAGAGCACCTCTTCGTCAGTACCTGAAAACTAGAGCCATGTGTACCCACTATACTAACAGAAGTTGCAATTGGATTGTCAGATGCAACTAAATCTACTAATTGGCAACAATTCAGAAGAACACCCTTGACAATATTCCAATGTCAACTGTGTGTAAAATTATACAACGATCTCCTCCAATTTTGCTTGAATACAAGAAATTGTTCAAGGCTAAGTGGTTTGTTGGACTTATTTCTTTCTTGTCGGCTATTTTCGAATTTCCTATCTTAATCTATGGAATTCTCATATTTTCAATTCAATTGATTGCATGACATATCAATTTCCGTTACCCCAGGAATTCACATAACCAATTTCTCTAGAGCAGGCAATATCATCAACATCCCATCTGAATAATTGTGCTTCTCTAGGCCACCATGGCGTATACGTACTATTTTGGGTTGTGTTCGACCGTTTGTGCAAACAAAGAGTGCTCCTTCGAGAATATCAATTGAAGAAAGTCCTTGAAATTTACATGAATTCTCCTTCATTCACATGACATTCTTGTGGTTTAATTGATTTTTAGTTTCCTTTTTTGCCGGGACACACACTTGCCACCTTTTGGAGCCCTGAACTCATAACTACATATTATAGCGTCGTCGTCGGCAGAGAGGAATATTGCATTCAACTGGGTTAAAAACTTCATATCTGCATTGGTGCAGATAAGCAGCAGTATAGCTTTGGCATCCACCAGGTTAAGTGGTAGAATGCTGTGCAGCTGAAGGGGAGAAAACTGCCTTTGTGTGCGAAACAAAAACCATAGATGTGCTCTGAATAAACAATTTTTGGAAGCTATAAGCTATATACACTCATATACACATCGCAGGTATAGGTGACTTTCTAAAGGATTTTGGAATTGAATTCGTGCCGAACTGGTGTGTGCTTTCCATTGGGTACGGTACGCCCATGAATGATATCCATCCATTCAATTGCAATCACAAAGATATCAGTCGATGAATTGAGGTTAGGTACAGGTGGAGTGATTTCAATGGTACTTCGTATTCAAATAAGCGAGCTGAAAATATCCTCAGCTATTGCCGATAGATGCACCACAATATTTTCAAGTAAAGTACTTTTCTGATTAATTAACGTGATTAATTGCAATGGATGAATGTGGTACGGTAGACAGGTAAGAGGTTAGGTCGAGTGTTATTTGGGGAGGTGTTTGAATTATAAAAATTGTGTGGGATATATTTCACAACGCGGCAAAGTCAAATGGCATTTGGCAAAATTAATGGCTTCGGTTGAAGTAAAATATATCAGAGATGCATGAATTGTTGCTTCATAATACTATCTCCAACGGTTTTATTAATTTTCCTTTTCTGTGAATGTCTAGTGTCTAAATTTAAAACCTTCCGATTAAAAATTTACACCTGCTAAGCGGCATAAAATGATGATGTCGGATATACCTACTAATCTCAGGATTTATTATAAACAAACAAAAAAGTTTGTAGTCCAAGCAAGCAGAGTAGGTACATATACGTATTATTTATTCGCTTGGATATTTTTAAGTACGTCTTGGTAGGTTTTTTTAAACAATAAATAAATTCAATAATAAATATTTACGATCGACATTATCTAATGGGTTTTTCGATGGGCTTATTGTTGCTACCCCTTTTTATGTAGGCGCGCTCAGAGATGCTGAGCTGTAATTATTGTCTTCAAACCTGCAAAATGTTGATTTTGCAAATATCCAGAGTCTGAAAGGAATTTAAACTGTGAAGTTCATGTTGCCCAGAGAAGATTTTAGAAATTTGTTTACTTACCCCCAGTTTTACACTGGAAGTTTAAACTCTAGTTCAACTTAACCTGAACGTGAGTTTAAATTTGAAGTTCAACTCGGCCGGTTTCACAATATAATCTGAACTTCAATTCAATTGAGCTCAGTTTAACGAAATTGTATGAATAGAATTTTGCAGTATTGTACAGTAGTTAGTTTTTATACTTTTTCAAAATCGTTCATTGTATTTTCCTTCAAACAATACACAAAACAACGTCAAATATTTGTGCTTTTGACAATCGCCTGATCTAAGGTCTAAGCGGCAGAATACTGTAGTTTAACTTAAACTACAGAATGAATTCTGTTCAAGGTTTAAACGAAACTATGAAACCGAATTAATCGTTGAACTAAAGTTTAAACTAAAAGTGTAGTTTAAACTCCCACTGTGAAACTGGGGGTTAGTCAGTTTTAAAAAGATTGGAACTAGGATTTCAAATTGCAAAGTCAAAAAGTACTCATCAATAAAGATTTTACGGGATAAAGTTGAAATAGCATATAACATACTAAAGTGACTTCGACACTTTTTTTGCATTGTAATATCAAAAGGTGTGTAATTATTTTTAAGGCATATGAAAGCCTTCAAAACTAAACCCCATTCCCATAGATACGCAACTTTGCAAAATGTCCGAATATCTTACGGACTTGTATAAACAAAAGGTCGGCTTAGAAAACCAGGTAATAGAAGTGAATCTTCATGAATCTGAATAAAGAGTTTAAATTTTCATCAAAAGTACTGTATTATAGAAATTATTTTATAAGTCGAACAACACGCATGTGGAAGGCATTGACTTAAGCGGTTTTAACCTCTCATTGCAACCCAATTATTTAAAACCAATGGGCACCAGTACCTCTTCTCTATCATTCCTATTAACCCTGCCATAGTCGGCTCAATCCGACCATTTGCTATGTGATTTTTTTTTTTAAAATACTTCTCCCGGGAAAGGCAAACTTATAACGCTTCATCAGCGCCCCGAGATGCTTGCAGATGTATGTTAGTTCTGCACTTAAATTGCTGCAAATTGTAGTCCTCTGGAAATATATCCCCAGGAAGCGAGTTCCAAAGTTTGCTTGTCCTGTAACAGAAGGAGTTTTGGAAAGATGATGTCCTCGCGGTGTACTGTATGGTCATGAGCATTAGCAGCCTGTCTTGTGGGGCGCCCAAAAGTTGCATTTCGAGGGATAATGTCCTTGAGTTCCTCGGAACATCTACCATGGAAGTACCTATAGAACAAGCATAGGTCAGCGACTTATCTTCTGTGCACCAACGGTTGCAGATTCGATGTGAGTGTAGGGTCTCCAATAAGTCGAACTGCTCGTCTCTGTATGCTGTCAAGTAGGTTAAGTGAATGTTTTGGGCCGAGCTCCATATATGGGAGCAATATTCCAGGCCTGCGTGGGGCTAAAGTACCTCTTTGCTCTAAATAGGTAGCTCAACTTAGTGGACACCGATCTTGCGATATAGGATATGTGGTCCTGCCATGTGATTCCTGAATTGACTGTGACTCCTAGAAGGTGCATTGAGTCTTTTTGGATGGATTGGATGGTCATCCATTTGGATCTGAGGAACTGTTGATGCTTTTTTCCTGGAAAATGCTGTGAGCTGTGTCTTGTTTGCATTAAATACAACCAAGTTGTCTTTTCCCCACTTCAAGATTTTGTCCAGATCACCATATAGAGAACTAATTTGTTCACATCTCTGACTGTGTGACGTAGCCGCATTCACAAGCCCACTGTCCAGTGTCCGAGATAGAGGATATAAGAGTGCTGTCATCAGCAAAGCTGTAGATATTATTATTCGTCGATCCAAGCAAATCGTTGATGTGTAAAAGAAATAGAGTTGGGGAAAGAATAGATAATTGGAGCACTCCTGCATTTATAGCAAACGAATTAGATGATACACCATCTACCACAACTTGGATCGATCTTCCCAGAAGAAAATTTTGCATCCATCCGCAGAGTTGTTGTGGTAATCCATAAGACGCCAACTTGCCTAATAGGGCTCTATGCCAGACTCGGTCAAATGCATTTGATATGTCCAAGGCTACGGCTCTGGATTCGTGTGTTGTTCAATTGCTTGCGTCCATAAGTGCGTTACGTAGCTTAACAGGTCACCAGTGAAACGACGGCTCCGAAATCCGTATTGCCTGTCACTTATTAATCGGTGGCCTTCTAGATATTTGATTATTTCGACATTTATTGTCTTTTCCATTACTTTTGAGAGCATTGAAAGTAACGCTATTGGACGATAGTTTTGTGGAATAGGTTCCCTTTCTTTGGAATAGGTTGAATACGAGCGGTTTTCCAGCAAGAAGGAAACGTCTTCTGGGAGTATGATGGGAGGAAGAATAAAACATCGTAGGCAAACATTTCTTCAGTTTGGTTAAAGGTCCGAAGATAAATATGTAATGCTTCCGAAGGTAAATATGTAATCCGAATGGAACTCTTAACAAAGCTTGTTTTGATAATAGAGAAAAGTTTGAACTGGTTAAGTTTTAAGTTTGTAAAATGCATATTACAGGTAGCGCATATGATGAGTAAGATACTTCTGATACTTAGAAGTCTGGGTTCGAATCCCGCGGTAGTTCGGGTTTTTTTCTTTCGTTCTATAAATTTGTTTTCATGTTTCATTCCAGGCCTAAAAGAATTCCAAAGAGAGAGAATAAATAAAACAATACAGAATAACAACAACCACATTCATTCATAGTTAGTTAATACTACTTTACTATAATTACCAAAAAAATTAAAAAATAAATAAAATGAATGGAAATGAAACATCTTTTTTTTTAAAAATTCGTAGTTTCGGTAAAGCTTCGATTATTGAGCTATTAGAGTCCTAATAGAAATCGTTTTAGAGGCTTTATAAATAAAATGCTTTCGATAAGTGTTCGCCTTTCGGACCTTACCGAAGTTTTATATGATTCTTTTGGAAACTAAAAGTAATCCTCTATTGAAGCTTATCGAAGCTGAAATGTTAGTTGGGTATACCATACAAATGATTTTTTGGATGTGTGGAGATGGTTTCTTCAATATCCTTTGTATCACCTTAGGTCATCATGTAGTGATTAGAGTGTTTGCCTAAATCCGGCTTGAAATAGCGATATACTCGATCTGAAGAAAAATATCTGAGTTTTTACCATTTAACCAAAACAGGGACTTTTATTAGACCGGAAATCGGCTTCGCATCCTCTTTCTATAAAATAGAAATATATATTCAAAATAGCATATTCGTAGATCATACCTATAACCTTCAGGAAGCGTTTGCTTGTCAGAAGGAGTTTTGGAAAATTGATGTCCTCGCGGTTGTCAAGTGTACTGTAACAATGACGCATCATCGTATTCAGTTTTATGGCAATGTTTCATCCATTCATATTCATCCATTTGCATATTTGCATATTCATCCATTCTTCTCAAGGGATCCAATCCAATAAAATATAATTAATTACATTCACGTGTGTGACCTTATTTCCACTGTTCCAAAATGCAAATAACTGCTGGTGCCAAAAGTAGGCTTATATCAAATAGCTCATACTTTAGAGCTCTTAAACTAAATTAATAAATTCCATATACACTCTCTGTGTTTGCACACACTTTCACAGATCCATTTAAAATTGCATTCCCGGTGCGAACCCCTTGATCCTAAATGCACACAGTCGCAATGCAGTACTTGTGTCAGACTGCAAGAGTGTCAACACTTGAGAGTAGGAAACCAAATCCGACCCACTTTGCTTTTACACTGAAAATAGGCTTAATTTATGATAATAAAGCAGCAGCACACACACTCTCCCAGATGTATTTTGAGGTAATCCCGTGCAAATAAAGCGTCGCCCTTGTCGACACTCGATTGTTTCCCTCCCCAACTGGCCTGTTCCAGTGCTGTTGATTCACAACCATCAGTTCAACCCTTGCATCCTAACATTTTCGTCTGCATTGTCATTATTCGACATTATATAGCAATTTTAGAAACAATCCATTGTGCGGTTGCAACGGTCTAGAGGGGTATACCAAAAACACCATATAAAATGGAATAGCTCAAGGATTCACTGTCATCACTTGTGTTCAGTTGGGAGTAGGAACAGAAATAGAAATAAGTCCATAAAATGTTTTTTATCACTGAAAGGACTATGACAGGCGTACGCAATGGAACAGCGAGTGCCTCCTGGAGTTTATCCTTGTGTTTGGCGTATTTTTTTATTTTTTTCCTTGAATTAATTATGTCAGCCTCAGCGTATGTTGTGCGGCAAATTACCATTCAAATAGGTATATCCTACACAGAATTATTTTTTTTATCAAGCGTTGAATAATGTGTGCGAAGAAAAACCGTCACGACATGAATATACATAAGTTGTAGCTAGGAGACAGTACTTGGTTGATGTGCGTGCTATTTATGGTATAACACTTTCGCGGACTTTTTGTCTTTGTGAATTCTTACGGGGTGATGAAATAAGTTTCAAGATTGTATAATAGAGTCAAGAGTGAAGAATGAAGTGCTTGGGTTTGTATTTTTAGACTGTTCTTGTAAGAGAAAGAGTTAAAGGAAACCGGCACAAAGATATAAAAGTAAACGCTTACGGTAGTACTAAGCTTTGATTGTATGCTTAGTCCGATTTTAGACTATAGGATGTCACATTGCTAAATGATTTGGCATAAAATTATTTTATTTCCGAATCGAAAACCTACTACAGTTTAAGATGGTAAACTACAGAGTTTCTCAGTAAAAACGGGTCAGTGTTGAAATGGAATAAAATAAGCTGCGTGTGAGGTATTATCGAAATTGTTATTTGAAAAGTCCATTAATGCAATTATGTATGAAATATAACGTCCTTTAAATATCCGCCGCCAGCTTCTCTCGGCCACATAGATTCGGCTGAATTTGAGCGATGGCATTGGTTATATTGGTTTTACGCGGCTACGGTATAATGTAATATCTGCAAAGGATATCGTGATTTTTACCGATAGTCAAGCCGCGATTAAATCCCTGGACTCTGTCATCTTTAAGTCCAAAACCGCCCTCAACTGTCGCTTGTCTCTTAACGAGATGGCGGAGCAGTTCAAAATTCAAATCGATTGCGGCTTATTGGCATAGGGCTGCGACTACAGGAAACTCAACAAGAAAAATTCTAGCGAGGTCAAATCGCATGATCTAGGTGGCCAATTTGCGTCGCCTCTGAGAAATTACAGTACCCTCAAATCGTCCTTGCAGAACGTCAAACTTCCATAACTCCAAATTCTTTAAGTCGAATTTCTCTATTACTCGAAGTTTTATTGAGAACTGTGAGTTTTCAATTTTTTCAACTTTTGGCCTCCATAACTCAAATTTATTTTCTTTCGTTTTAAGAGTTCGACTTAAAAAAAACAAACGGACAAATGACGCCGCGTGCCGGCTCAAAATCCGCACCAACTTTTGTGGATGTAAACTACTTGGTGAACCTCGTGTGGGTTGGCATCATCACATAATTGGCAATCTTGCTTGTCATTCATCCAAAAAAGTGCCTTATCGCTAAAGATGATTTTTCGGCCAAAATTGGGGTACTCTTCGAAACGCTCCGAAGCCTATATAGCGAAAAAACGCAGTAGTTTATGGGCTCTAGCTTTCAGCGCATGGGTCAATTGGATCATTTACGAATGTAGGTAAAAATCCCGACGCAAATCTCACCAAGCTGAAGTCTGCGAAAGGCCGACTTCTTGTGCGAGGAATTGACATTTTGGTCAAAAGCGGTCCAAAACAAAGATCTAAAACAGGCGACAAAGCCTAAAACCACCTCGCAGTCTTAAGAAACCTTTTAAAAAAAGTGACATTGTCCAGTAGTTTTCATGCTTAGGTAACAAAAACCAATTACTGAAGTTTTTTTGTATATATATAGCTGTAGATTTAGATAGATTTATGTGTAATACTTGGAGAATCTTCTGTTTCTGTATTCGATGACTTGAACATCAGCAAACCGCTACACCATGCTACCGCCTAATAATCACCTGAAAGTTGTCACACAGAAAGACGTATATAACTTAAACAGTGGAATACATAAATAAATAATTCAAGCTGCTGAATAATTAGTTTTTACACAAAATTGCCAAAAAAATTTTTTTTTTAATTTTGTACTACGTAACTATAGAATTATTCGGCAGATGAGAAACGATTTTTCGCTGGAAAAAGTATTGCCAATTCTAAAAACAAACCTTTAGCATTTGTTAGAGGACTGATAAGAATAGCCCAACTTCTAGGAGAATGATGGTCTACAAGATTAAATGTTCTATCTTAAAATTAAAGTTTACTAGTACTAATATAACGGAACGTCAAATGAGGTTTTTTTCACTATATGCGCACACTAATTTGTGAGAAAAAAATCTGTCTCTTTTGTACCTCGCACTAGTAGTACCAGATCGTAGTGAATTCCCATTTTTGAGAGTATTTCCGGTCTCGAAATTAACATAGTCGGAAAAGTGGAAACTGTTGGACAGCTAAAACAACCTTTATTTTGTTTAAAACTTGTCCAGCTTTGAGACAGATATCTTCAAACACCATACACATTTTTGTTTAATAATGTTTAAACTTAAGACAAGGTTAGGTTAGGTTAGGTTAGTATGTTGGCGGGAATTTCTCAGTGCCACACTCAGGTCAATACTGACCCATTGTGATGCTCGTAGGGGAAAGAGGTTGTCCCATACCCATTATAACCCTGCATTCAAATTACTTACTGTGCTACTACATACAAACCATCTCGTTGATTTGACGAAGTTCATTATCTTGTCTATTGATGTGCTGGAAAGCTCGTCTAGGTCGTTGAAGAAGTGACTCCCGAGGAATTTATACCTCGTGTGTTATGATACCTACAAGGGTGGACAGGGATTTCATATCCTTCCGCATTATCTTCTCGGTTTTGGTTTCGTTGAAGGAGGCCATAGCATTCTTGTGGTATTACAAGTGTTTAAGGTGGCCCATCTTGCGTTCGTCTCTTTTGTGGCTTTTCTCCCAGCTTCAAGCTTGAGTGTGCAAGGCGGGATGTCCATGGAGGGATCAGCTTGTTCTGAAATAGCTGTCGAGCCTTGTCTTGCTAATTCGTCTGCTTTTTTATTGCCTGGAATGCCTTCATGTCCCGGAACCCAGTAGAGCGATACCTTGTGCTGTGTACCAAGAGCCTTGAGTTCTTCGCGACAGCACTTCACAAGCTTCGATTTTATTTCTGGTGCAGTTATGGCTTTTATTGCTCCCTCGCTGTCGATAAAGAAGGTAATACCTCCGGGTGGTATTGCCCTTACCACAGACTCACGGGATGCTGTACATCCTCCAGGACCTCTCCTTGGAAGACGCTGCTATGGTCGGGGAGGCGTATCGATTTTGATATACCCAGCGGTTCAGAGAAGACACCTGACCCTACCAAAGTGTACATTTTTGATCCATCTGTAAATACGGCTATGGTTGGTGTGCTAGGTACGAGTCCGTCTCTCCATTCTTCCGTGCTGGGATAGGCACTAGAGAATGGTCTTGTAAACTTTAGGTAAGGCGTGTTGTAGTCCGTGACAGGTACACGCCCAAAATATTTCTGTATGATTTGATCATCGAATGACCCGTTTCGTTCAATTTCCAGTTTACTGATCGGCTGATTCTCATTGCACTAATTGCGGCCGATAGTTGTATATGGTTTTTCATTAAGAGCGCTACAAAAGTTTTTTTTAAATAAAACAAAAACTGGTTTGGATATCAATGAAATTCTTTATTCCTGTGAAAGTAGTTGCCATTATGTATGGAACTCGATTTCTTTTGCATGGCCACCACGGGAACGCTTGCAGAAGTCCAGACACTGAACCCAATTTTCGACGGTTTTCAAGCATAAATCGGCCGATACTGCTGCAATTTCACGTTCGATATTCGTACGAAGTTCATCAATCGTCGCTGGCTTGTTGGCATAGACCATAGACTTGGCGTAGCCCCACAGGAAATAGTCTAACGGCGTCAAATCGCACGACTGTGCCTGTGGATTCAAATTTTTCCACTAGATGCTCAATTGTTGATCTGCTAGGACGATTATGACGACCATAAATTGGACGTAGAGCTCTTAACGTTGAGGCCACTGACTCCGAATTTCGGTAGTAAATTTGAATAATTTCGACTCGTTGTTTGCTCGTATATCTTTCCATCATGAAATGGCAAACATTATTAAAGAGAAATGTCAAAAGAGCGGCAAGAAAGTCGGCGTCGTTTGCTGTCTCTGTTGCTCTACTTTTGTAGCGTCCCTGAAAAACACGTATATGTCTTGCGGAAGCAGGTTGAGGATAGCCTCAAGTCCTGCGGTTGGAGTTGCACTCATCGCACTGGTGGTACCGATGCACGCTAGTTTTTGAACCTTCGTTAACGCTTTTGGGTAAGTGGCTTTATTGGTTGCCGGCCACCATACGAAACTGCCATAAAATTATTTGTTTTAATGATTTTTGGGAACATAGATTTTGGCCTAAGTTAGTTAAGACAACTCTAAGAATGACAAGAAAACTTTCTCTGCCCTTAATCAAAGACTCAGCTATTAGCAGAGCTAATACCACAAATATTTTTCATAGTTTTTTTCTTTATTCGGAAAAACAAACATTTTTAAGAATGCGCCATCAAAATGGGTCTGACAGAATCCGTGGCCAATTTTTTCCAGTTATAAGCAGCATAAGTGCGGTGGTAAATCTTATGACGATATCTTTATTTTCACTTGAACTGGAATAAAGGAAACGAATTATTTTTCAAAGCAAAGTTTAACTTTATAATTAGTATTTACTTGCCAGTTGAAAATATATGGTTGTTAAATTTGATGGCCAATTTCAGAAACTTTGTACCATACCTACCGACTGAAAATAATCATCTCCGTCTATTTGCTCGTAAATGTGTGTTCTTTTGGTGTTTAAACTTCCTAACCCCGGTAGTTTTTGTGCAATTGAATATCAACCACTTCGTTTCCATCCCGATAAGAGGGTATCCTGTCCAAATTTTAAGTATATTGTCTAGTTCTCATCAGCTATTCTGTTAATCTTTCATTACAGGCCGAACCTTAAGTATCAGTACTCAGCATTAGATAGTGGCACGGGCGTCACTGATCGGAGTCCGCGCGAAAGGGCCTCCAGAGATCGAGCATTAAACGCTTGCCGAGAATGGGTGCAAAATTCAAATGGGCGTTACGATGTCATCGCCCACCTAGACGAAATAGGTTCTCGTCACTCGAAGAACTGGTTTCTTATCAATGACTCTTCGGTAGGTACATACAATGCACATTAACGATAACAATTCACACGATTCTTTTTTATAATAGGTCCGAACTGACCGCCTTATGACCTTACTTCCATTACCTCCAGACTGTGTTGCCTTAGATGAACTATCGCCATGCGAGAGTCCAAAAGGAGTACTAATGGAATTGCTTGGTTCCCTCCATCATCCGTATATCTATCCTGTTCTAGATTTAGGTTTTCTACGTACCGGTTCAATTAACTACGCTTGCCTGGTGACGCCGTTCAATTCACGTGGCAGCCTTAAGGATCTCATTTATAAAGTAAGTCAAGTGAAAAGTGAAAAACATCTTTTCTGTTTGTGTGTGAGAACCTGTGTGAATAATCTAATTATCCTTTGTAGGCGCAATGGAATGAACCATGGAACCGCAAATATACCCGCAAGCCGAACGGTTTGCCAGCAACTCAAGTGCAAAGATTGGGTCGTCAGATACTTGAAGCGTTGCTCTTCCTAAAAGAACGAGGCTTCCCGCTCCACGGTCATTTGCATAGTGGTAATGTTATCCTGCAAAACGGTGCCGCAAGGTGAGTTTATTTATATGATGGGTTGCTGGATGCATTTCTAAAGTTTTTTTTCTCCTCTTCTTCTACTTCTCTCTGGCGACAACTAAAAGGAGTTAAGTCCTCATGGGATTGGGAAGAAGGGCACAAATTTGCATACACAATTGAGGGTGGTTTGTGCATTGCAAGGAATGCACTGGGGCAATTTACTATGGAATTTTATTTTGGGTCGGCACTCCTCTGACTCTTGGAATTTTTCACTTCATTTCAGTGTTTTCGTTCAGCTTTTTGTTTGTCCTTTCGATGGATTATTATGTGGCAGAAAGTTTTATTCACTACTCTATGAGCTGGAAAATAAATTGGATTTTCAGGCCAATGGACCGTAAATATGGGATTTTCGCTCGCTCGCTCAATGCCATGCTGCAAAATACACATATTTATAGTTTGTGCAACTTACTTCGATGTAGTAGATGCATTTTATTGTTTTCGAATCATCCGTTCTGCATTATATATGGCAGGGCTTTTGGATATATTTTTGAAGTATAGACATAGACACGCACAAAATTGGAAAAGTTTCCGGCGCTGAAAAATGGGACAGACAAAACTGTATATAAAAGTTTTCGCTGGCTGGAGAAAGGACTATGTGAGGAACGAATATTCTTTTACAGAGGAATGTAACAGGAAATAGTTTTCAATCGGAATGCTCCTATAAACTTTTCGTACTGATTCCCTTTCATATTGTTTGCATGTCGAAAAGAAGGCTTAATGAAAGCTGTAGTTGGGTATGGCTATCCTTTTGTGGCCTATTTATTTACTTTCTGATGTATTATGTACCATTCTACACTGGAAATTCAAAGGATGTACCATACTTTGTAAGTGAAGCTGTACATACGAGTATGTAGTAGGTATAAGCAATGCATTGCTGGGAAGTTTAAAAAAACGCACTCCGTTGTTGTGAATAGCAAGTATTACAGTCTCGTTATTTTGTGGTTACACTAACAGCTCGACATTAGGTACCTAAACAAATAAAACGTAGCTTACTGTAGAGCCAAATATGCACATTTACTTTTCTGAAGAGTTGTTTCACTTTGGTCGCCAACCGAACAGGAGTATTAGATATGAAAACATCGCAAATGAAATTTTCATATTATTTCAAACTTAAATTTTATTCTTAAGATAATAAAAACGAAAGTACCTCGCTCGAATCACAAGAAATGACCCTAACCAAAGGCGGAATATAATCACAGCATGAATATTCCAAAAGCAAATTTTTGCCATTCGGATTTAACTGACAATATCCTGCTTGGATATATCCCGCCAACAATTTTTTTTCCACCAATGCTTATTCGAACGGTTGAGCTAGTTTTGAGCCTGGTAATTCTAATAATAATTCTCTGTAATTCGCTGTAATAATTCTGACACCTGCCTTAGGTCAGGTCTATCGAATGCCTCCGCTGCCTAACAAAGCAACTCAAGGAGCGTCGCTAATCTATCCATACTACCATACTACTTATAAAATGCAACGTCCGTCTGTTCGTTTCTCAATAACTCGAGAACAATTCGTCCGATTTTCACGATTGTTTTTCTGATTTATAGATGTGTGGCCAACTTAGTCCGTAGGGTGGGTGAGAATTGCTCAGGAGTGAAGGGGTCGCGGGGAATAAGGGGGGTCTCACGAACCCTTAGCCATATGAGCTTGAAAGTTTCTACGCTGATAGATAAGTCAATATTATTACATGCCTCATTCATCGTTTTTCAAAATTCGTCCTATAAGGGTTAAAAAATGGGGTGCAAACATTTCTATTACGACCTTACTACGCTTAACTTACCACTATACCATAAATCTATGTATGTCAAATAAAGAAATAATGCTTTTAATTGTTTTTCAATACTTCACCGACTATCTTGAGCTAACAATTATCTTTCTGGTCCATCCAGAGAGTTAGATATTATAGATTGAAAATAGATCTTATTTGGCCAAATGCGAACAAATTATTTTCTCGTCTGCAGTTGTGGTTAGCGGTAAATCTATATTGCGTTCTTAAGATAGAATTACATTTTACGAATTCAAAATGCACATTGTTCATGATCATGAATGGCGTAGTTCAATTTGATGTAGGAAATGGATATGCATGCAGCGTGCATAAATGGAAAGTGTAACGATGTAATCGCGTAGTTAAATAATCAAGTCATAACTGTGACGAGTTTTTATTTATGTATGTGAAATATTATGTCCATTATCTTAGGACTTTCGGATCAGTACAAGTTACGTGAGGACTAAGTTGGAGACGGGGAAGTGATAAAGGGGTGGTATGGACTAACTCTGGAACTATTTGGCCGATTTTAAAAATTCGTTCAACATTGTACTGGCTACATCCTCCGAATTGGTATAGGTTACTTAGGGAGAGGATGGCGGTAAGGGAAACGGGGGTATAGGGGCTATCTTCGGAATTACTCGGTCATTGCCGGAGTTGACTTCCGACAGCCATCTTTTTCACATGGACAGCTATATGTTACATGTTCCCGTGTGAGCTGCAGTCGTAATTTGTTTACGACTTTCGCCCACATAACAAGTAACGTGTATAGTTTACAAAAAACCATTGCGATAAAATATTTTGTAACCTTTAAAAAGAGGAAAAAATATAAACAAACGTATATGATGAATCAAATAAATATGAATTTTATTTAAGAGAACAGAAACCGGCGGGCGGAGTCGCGGGCTCGGCTTGGCTAGTTAAAAACAAGTAAAAGTGTTATCATCGGCCTGGCCGATCCTTTGATACCCTCCACTGTATGTACTGGTATAGGTACACGAGTGTGTCTAATATTGGTTTTGTATGGGAGGTACCCGAACTACTTTACCGACATAGACAATTTTCAATATCAACCTGACAACGGTAAAAAGAAGTTCACTCACAAAATTTCATTCACCTAAGTCGATTCGTTTGGACGCTATCGTGCTTTCAACAGACAGAGATGGGTCATATATTGGCTTTGTATGGGAGGTAACAGAACTACTTGACCGACATGGACCATTTTTAATACAAACTTGAAGGCCATAAATATAAGACCTCTCATAAAATTTCAGTTGCCTAAGTCGATTCCTCCGGACGCTATCGTGGTTTCAACAGACAGAAAAAGACGTGGGTGTAATAGTGGTTTTGTATGGGAGGTACCAGAACTACTTGACCGACATAGCCCATTTTCAATACCAACCTGGCGACGGTAAAAAGAAGTCGTCTCACAAAAATTCATTCGCCTAGGTCAATTCCTTTGGACGCTATCGTGCTTTCAACAGACAGACAGACGGACAGACAGACAGACAGACAGACGGATATGGCTAAATCGATTCAGAATGTGATCCTGATTCAGAATATATATACTTTATAGGGTCTCCGGTGAATCCTTCTTGGCGTTACAAACGTAATGGCAAAGTGAGTATACCTTCCTGTGGAGGGTATAATAAATTTCTATTTGTATGTCCTTTATAGAATCGTAAACTATATTTGATCATGTGATGATCTCTAGCAAAGTTGTTGTGCATGAGCCCACGAAGGTTACTGAGTTGGTACGGTCAAAATTGGATAAAGGGGCCTTCCATACAAAAAATGCATTCAAAATCTTATATCTCGAAAACCAGCAAATGGATTTATCTCAATCTTACATATAATCTTAGGTATTGGCCCCGGAGTATTTCTGTGAAGATTGGTCAAAATAGGACAAAGGAGCGTGGAACCTCTCACGCAAAAAAAAAAAAACATTCAAAATCTTATACCTCCTATACAAAAAAACATCTTCTATGGGCTGAAACTCGATGACGTTTTATCTCGATAACGGCTAGGCCGATTTTCATTATATTTTTTGTGTTTTGTACGTACATATTGCTGTATTCCAGGTTTATGCAGAAAGGAAATTCCGGCAAGTCGATTTATTCTCATTTCTCGTGCAAGGGCAAAGCCGGGCGGGTATAGCTTCTTCGACAGTCTTGGAATTGGAAGCCAAAGTTTTTCAAATTTGTAACATTGATATGAATAATGCATTGTCCTGAAAGTCAATAACATTGTCTAGGCAATACGATTTCTGGAAAAACAAAAAATGTTGTGTACCACAGAGCATTACATTTAAATCAGTTTATCTATTTAACTATTTTGCACTACGAAGTGTGCACGGGCTACACTAGTTACCAATAAAAATAAACAAGCAACATTAGGGTATGCATCCTTGCGGAATCCAATTTGCATCTTAAATTCCTCTGATAGTTTTCCCAGCCCAGAAGCAAGGTAATTTGACTTCAACTATGAATTCATTGGCTATACTTTTCCAAACCGAATGAAGTAAACATTGACTCGGTAGCTGTTGATGCGGATGTGGCCAACGCAGGGGCAGGAGTATTCAGAACAAAAACTTGGTATGTCCCCACCCCAGTAATCAAACAGGGTTAGATATCACCATTCATCGGGAAAGCTGTCGGCGTACGAAGCCCCCACTTTATATAGGTAGGTTGATGTAGACGCTTAGCCCATCTTGCTGGTCTTGCAGTCTTACTTGGTTGGATGTCACTGGCGAGTATCTACTTAGTTTAAAACAGTAGTAAAATGTAAATTTTACTGCGTGGGAGTAAGCTAGCTTAAGTCAATGTGCGATGCCATGAAAACTGTTTATCATCACTGTAATAGATTTAGTGACATATTTTGAACTTTTGTTGATTTTCGTCTAATTTTGACCAAAAAAATTATTAGCATTGTCCATCAGGTTTTTTTGGTGTATAGGCTGGAGACTACATGCCACTACTGCCCTCATAATTTATTCCAACATCCATAGTAAGCGAAAGAGGTAAATGCGTCATGCAATGTCATGGTTGGCCTGTAGTGCCAGACTCCTACCGGCTAAATTGTCTCCATCTTGCGGCAATCCGTACCCGTATAACTTCTTGCTTTACAGTGGGTTATGTCTCTATGGGTTCTAATCTTCTAAGATTTTCGAGAATTTATGTCCTGCCCTCTTTTCCTTATCTTCAGCACTTTTTCTATGTAAGAGAGTATTCGATTAAAAATTTCTTTATTATTGGTCTGTATTCATTCGCCTACCTTCGTTTCCGTCTATCTGCAACTGCAAGCCATCTTTTGCAATCGAAGAATGTATGTTCAGGGTTGTCTTGAGTCGAGTACTCAAACCTCACATCCGTATAAAAGGATAGACAAACTGCGCGACTATCAGAAAAAGTTTTCGCCTACTTGCCAAGTTTTTAAATCCAGGATTGGACTGTCTTTGGGCATCTTTAGTGTCTTGTGTGGTGCTCATCGAAGCGATATCATCTGCGTAGCCGACGTATATCTCCATTTTAAGATTTCCTTAATAGGCATTAGTATTGAGCCCAGAGCGGCACTACCGTTAATTTCTTAACTTCCTCTGTTGTGTTAGATTAACTATATGTCTCTAAGAAGGTAACTTCTCTACATTTATGAGAAATATTAAGGCACGTCGAAGTGTTCTCTAAAATGTTTAGCATATCACTTCACCTGACCAGCATAACATGACGATTTTTCTGGGATGGCGGCTACTGTGCTGATCCTCATGAAAATGGGAGCTTATAGCTGTTATCGTTTACTATCGCTTTTGAAATTTTCTATCATCACGCAATTGGGCCATCGATATAATTATCTGATTATAAACGGGCCATTCTCTTAAGCTCCTCCGTCTGATCTGGACGTTCAGAAGATTACTAGAAAAACAGCGACTGATGGCGAAATGTTCGACTTGGCTGGAACGAGTTGTGATCAACTATTGAAAGAAAAGTTCGCATAAGGCTCGAAACACACATGCGATTTCAATCGCGCGTCGCAAAAAAATGAAGCACACACATTTCAATATGAATGCGCGCACATAAACTCCAAAATTATGTGCGCGCATTCACATTGAAATGTGTGTGTTTCATTTTTTGCGACTAAGCAGTCGCGCGATTGAAATCGCATGTGTGTTTCAGGCCTAAATCCGTAACGTATTTGTCGATGTCTCCCCTGTCTTTGACGACTTCTCGCAAAACAAGAATCCCCCAAAGCAAAGGTTTTGATCAGTTTTAGTCATCTCAATTTGGTTTTTCAGCCAGATTTTTTTTAAAAGTTCACGACTGATTCGTGACATGTGTCAAAGTAAAATATACTCAGTTAACATTGCCATTTCTCTTTGAATACGCCCAAATTATTGAATTTTATTACCAAAAAAAATGTGTCGTGAATCCATCCGTATTGCGAATTTAGTGAGCAATTCATCTCACGTTTTAGACCTGTAAATTGGCCGCCTAGATCGTGAGATTTGACGCCGCAGGACTATTTTTGGTGGCAATATTTGAAGTCTCTCGTTTATACGGATAAACCAGCAACTATTGCCGCCTTGGAAAACTCGTGTCTGACTCGTGTTATTGGTGAGATACAAATCGTTTTATGTTGGAAAAAGTATGCAAAAATTTGACATTCCGGATGGACCACTTGAAGCGTACTCGCGGTCAACATTTACACGAAATAAAATTCAAAAAGTAAATGGCAAGATTTGATTTATCGACGCTAATAAAAATTTAATTGAATTTTGAAAATTTTTGTTATTTTTTTTTATTTTATAAACCGAACGTCAAAAAACACACACAACACACATTTGCTATTTTGCTAAAATTCAATGCAGAAAATTTGTCTTTTAAATTGACAATGCGATTTATCAGAGTCCAGAACTTAGTGCGGACCTAACCTAGTTTAGCAATTTATTCAGTTGCGCCTTAGGTCACCATATTCACTGTACAAAGCAAACTATTGGCCTATTGTTTTGAGTTCCCTCAAACTAACAATGTATTGTTTGGAAACAATAGGAACACATTTATTCCGACCTTATTCGTTATTTTAAATAATTCAACGAATAAAGCATAGAAAGTAATTTTATTAAAATTCGTCTATAACAATCCCCAGTGCAGACCAAAATCTGAAAATATATTTTTCAGCATCAGCCTTTGCCTCTGCCAACCATGTAATCTAAAAACCACATGAAGAGCTCTCTACTTCGAAACTATTTTACCTCAGTGAGTTCATTAAAAATGAATTTCAAAACATTTCGAAAATTCAACTGACCGGCACCAACATCCGGGCAAAAACCCTCGTTCCCTGTGAGCGCATGATGAATCTGGTAGTAGTAAAAAAAAACAGCTCTACACACTACGTTTTGGTGTATGTTTCCACACTTTGGTATTTCACCCATGCTCTGGAGGAGCAACCACAATAGCTTACTTAATGAATATGCTAATGGCTACATAATTACCCTGGCTACCACCCAATTCCAGCCCTTCCATCATGTCATATATGCAAGAGGAGCAAGATTCATTGCACACGAAACATGAATTCACACAACCATACACAACACAACCCTGCTCTGTTCAACTATGCGAGCACACAAATTGAGCTCACCAGGCGATCAAAGGAAGCGGAAGTGTGCAGTTATGCGCGCACCACAAAAGTAGTCCTTTAGAACAGTGCAATACCAAAACAAACAAAAAAAAAATGAGGAGAATTCCAAAGGTCAGATCTCATGCGGCTTTCCAGTCTTTCCCAAGCAAAATGTGGGAAAAAAAATCGAAAATAGAAAAACTCGTCTTTATTTCTCGTTAACACGAGTGAATGAGTTTGTATGATGGTTGCAAGGAACCAGAATAAAAGGATAAGAGAAGTTGTGGTTAGGAGTTAGTGGCGAGGAGAAAGAAGAAATCTATTGTGGAATTTCCTCAAAGGATGTGTAAGAGGAAATGATGTCTGACTTCCTCTTCCACATGGAGTATGTGAAAAGCTTTTGATCCTATATACTATTATCTTTTTTTTTTAATATGTATTTGTATAGCACGGTGCCGTTGTTTATCGTTACAGACTTTCTGGCCTCGAGAACGGCCTGCTAGGATTAAGTTCCCGCATCAATGCGATTATGTGGTCACGTTCGACCACGGACATCGAGAATGTGGATATCATTTGCTTCGGTCATTTACTTTATGAGATGTGCACTGGCCAGGAGATGACCACACCAAAACCGTCCATGCGAGTACTTGAAATGGATTTGGAACAATATCCGCAGGTAAGTCCAACCGACCCATAGAAAAACTATCAACAGATTGCGGTCAGACTTTAGTCAACCGAAACCATATTTGACTTTTTGAAATTAATTTGGCAAACCAACAGGGTTGCCTTCGAACGTGACTACTTTGAGTGGATTACGAATGTTAAGGCACGTTTTAGGAGCTGTCTGACATATTGGATAATACATTTATGTGACAGTATTCGACTCTCCAGCTAATGTTCATAATAAATCAAAACATATGTATGAGTCTATTGAATATTTGAAAACTGAAATGATAGATGAAGAAAATAATCCAAAAAAAAACATGACTTTTCGAAATTGGAACCATTTCAAAAATTCTTAGTAATATATTTCATTGCAAAACCATTTGCATTTCCCTGTAACTTTATTCGCCTTAATTGGTTAACAGTTTAACAATTTACCCCGTCCTCTTTGTACTCGTTGTAGGCCTGGAGGCATGTCTGCTTTCTGACGCCTGTTATTCAGAATTCAAGAGTCAATCGATGGGGTTTATCTACCGATTGGACAATATCCTCAACCAAGAAGTTCAATTCCAACATTCCAAGCCGAACGCATTCAATTACGCACACCAAGTTGGTTGAGGTCGGTCTTCAATTGGGCGCGCGGCCTAAGGTGGCTTGTGAAACTAAAATACTCGTTAGACTGATGCACTGTTCTCTATATACTTTCTATAATCGCAAGCCGTTTCTGTCATATATTTAAGGCATGGCTTCGTGCCATTGCATGAAGGCGCATCGCCTTGTCTTAGACCTTCGACATCAAAGAGTTCGGTGTCTATGACTGAGGATCGAGAAAGTCTCAAAAATATTACAGAACTTATGATCACTATTCTAAAAAACAAATAAATATTTATGCCCAGTTGCATAAATATAGTCCACACTGATATCCTACAAGAAATCAGACAAAATGAACTACTTGGAATACATTTGACTGACAAATGTCTACCACGCTTTAACTTCCGACACAACTTTAAGGTTACATTCCCAGACCGTCTAAACTGGGAACAGAATAAACCAACATTTGCCAAAGGTTCACTTGTATGGTATACAGATGGATCCAAAAGAGATGAAGGAGTTGGAGCTGGAGTATACGGTCCGTGCACTAAAACGTCCCTATTCTCTAGTATGGACATAAATAGTTCCGTATTTCAGGCTGAAATACATGCAATAGAACTCTGCATTAGAGAGAGTATAGACAGGGCTATAACAAATAAGAACATTTATATTCTTTCTGATAGCAAGGCAGCTCTACTTGCAATTGACGCCTTTGAAATAACATCAAAACTGGTATGGGACTGCCTCCAAATACTGCAAATACTGGCCACCACAAACAAAGTCCACCTGATCTGGGTGCCAGGGCACAGCGGATATGAAGGCAATGAAAAAGCAGACGAATTAGCCAGAAAAGGATCCGCATCCCAATTCATGATGCCAAGACCATTCTGCGGGCTACCAATCAACACTATAAAAAGTAGTGTAAAAACTTGGCTGAACGAAAAAAAGCTTCATTTCTGGAAGAACACCGAAGGAAACAGACAAGCCAAAATCTTCATGCCAAACAGTTCCCACAAAAAAAACGAAAAAACTACTACAATTAAGTAGAAGTCAGATTCGATTGGTCGCAGGCTTTCTCACAGGACACTGCAGAGTCAAAAAAACACCTGATGACAATGGGCATAACACAAGACAACACTTGTAGACTATGCAACGAGGACGCAGAAGGACTGCAACTGTTTAACCAAAACACGTCAACGTTATCTAAGTAAATTCTACCTCGAAGCAGCAGACATAGCTGCCAGCACACCCAAAGAGCTAGCCGCCTTTATTACAAACGGCGGCATCATGGATGAGCTATAAATGGAGGACATCACAATAGGCCCACTTGTGGCCGCAGTGATCTGGGATTTACTATACCACCTCCCCTCTACAAGCTACAATGCCCAGTTGCACAGTGCAGAGTTTAGTGTAACTTAAGTTTAAGTAGAGACGAACAGATAAGTGTCACTCATGCATATTTTGCGTTTCACAGTCGATTCACAATACTCACCCCAAATGGTACAAAAAACTTGGCAGCACTTAGAAAAATTGTTGTTTTGGAATATTTAACATTTTTTTCGATTTTCCAAATGGTTTGTTAATGATAAAAAAAACCCCAAACTTTAGCAAGTTTTTGAAGTAGTAAAGCGAAAAAAAAAAAACCAAATGAACTTTGTCAAATCGTTGACAGCTGAATAGCTGTCTAGTGTGACACTTAAGTGTCCGATATTGGGCACTTAAGTTTTATAATCAAATATGACGCTATGAAACAGAAATCGAATCTTGAGTGGAATTTGAGGGAGAATGGATACTTAAGTGGGCACTGTGCAACTGGGCATTAGACTCTCTGTTTGAGACACAACAGCCTTCCATCCTCAGCTGGCTTGTGCTCTGATATCTAGGGCACGCTGTTTCCTGTTATCCAGGCCAAGCGCTCTGGCATCCATAATGACTTGCCCTTAAAAACTGAAGTTCGGTCTTCCTTGTCTTCTCGAACCTGGGGGCTGGGATGCGAACTTTAGCATTATTGTCCATTCGCTCGATGTGGCCGAACCAGTACAGCTCGCAGAGGTTATATCTTCTCCTCCATTCGCCCTCCTCGCACATAAGACCAAAAATCCACCCCGAATTATTTTTCTTTCGAAGGATCAGCTCTTCTTCTTGCTTACCGTCCATAACGGCGCCATACAGCCCACATTTCGTCCTTCGAGTTAGGAGTTTTCAACCCAGTTGTTTTGCCAAACGGAAGTAGCAACGGTTTCCTAGGGTAATTCTTCGCCGGATCTCAACTACGGTGTCATTTGTGGAGTTCAAGTTTACTCCGAGGTAGGTGAACTATCTCGAAATTGCTGCTCTGCTATCAATAGAGATGTTTTGTCCTAGGCGGTAGACAGATGTTGATTGGTTTGTTGATAGCATGTACTTAGTTTTGTCTTTTACTTCGAGGCCAACAAATTTCGCCAGTTCTTCAATCGGGATAATGTCAATATCGTCCGCATACCCCAATAGCTGAATGGACCTGTTGATGATACAGCTTTGTATGTTGAAACCTGCCCTGCGCAGTTTTGTCGAGATTCCGACTCCGAACTGGATGTGAGTTCCCTTACTGACCTATCAGTCTCTCTACATGATGCCTATATTTAGCATCTCTTAGAAATACTGCTTAAACACATCTTCAGTGACTAGGGCCCTTATTGTGATTGTCGATCAGTGATCGTCACGACAATTGTCGATTGATTTAAGCTATTCGTACGCACAAAATTTGTTCACTTCCAAAAGAAAGCATCGAAAGCAGACATTTGTAATCGACTACAAGCGACTGTCAAATCGACAAATATCAATCGCAATCGACAATCACAGTTGTAGATCGATCGACAGTTGTCGATCAACGATCAAATATCGACACTCACAATGGGGGCATAGATTTCCTTCGCAATTTCGAAGATCCTCAAGAACCTGGTCTTGAAGCCAGCAGTCAGTTGCTAGAATTTCTTGTAAAAACTTTTGATCTCGAGACTCTTTAATCCCATTGATGACTTTAAAGTCGTTAAAGAAGTGGTGTGGGAGTGGGGGTTCCTATGCTTTTACAAAAATCACTCTGAGTGGGAGGATTTCCTCGTTGGTTGATTTTTCTGACCTTTTTTTTTTTTTTTCTTGCGAAAGTTTTCATGCAATCTCAATTAACTGAATAGATCTTAAGGTGCCTGTCCATTTGAGAGTACTTTCGCTAGTAAACTCTCGAGAGTTACTCTCGGGTGGCTGTCCATTTGAGAGTAATAATTTCGATTTTAATCTCGCTAGTTCTGCGATAACATTTTGAGAGTAGATTCCATGAGAGTACTCTCATAACCGTGTCCACTTGATATATTTCGTCTGCTAGTTAGACCCGTTTTACACGCACCGATTTTTGTCTTACGACACTCTTAATTCTCTTTGGGGCAGTAACGGTGCATTAATACGTCCATTGTCTTCACTTTAGTGCCTTGATTGTCAAATTGTTTTTGTTTCCTTTTTTTCTCATTCGTCGATCTCGGTGGTAGCTGCATTCTCAAAGCGCAGGCCGCACACAATTCAAAAATAGAGCAAATGCAGACGTCTAGCGCGACCGAGTACGGTTTAAGAATAAAGCAGCCCTGAAAATTACGAAAGAGAGCGAAAAGAGAGAACAACAATCGGATGGGAATTCGCGGCCCATCCGTGTTCAGCTATCCCCTGCACTTTTCATCCCCTTTACCATCACATTCTCGAGTCGTAAGACAAAAATCGGTGCGTGTAAAACGGGTCTTACCAGTTAAAATGTATTCTTACAAGCAAAGGATTGCCGCTGCGTTAATAATTATTAGCACTGTTCTTAAAACAAAGAATAAAGCAAAAAAGAAATGCTGGTGAAGGGTCTGATCTCGCAAGAGGGCTTCAAATTGAAGATGCTCATCAGGAGTTCAGGGATTTTAACCGTTTGACACCAAGTGAAATAGAACATTTATAATAATTCAATCTGTTGGTCCAAATATTTTTAAAAAGGATACCAAATTAGAGGAAGCCCTGGTATGGCTTGTGAGTGTGTATGGCAGTTCTATAAATTGTTTTATTTCCTCCGATATCCATTGTTTTGCCTGTCGACTCTCGACAGCTGCTCGCAAAATACGATCCATGTTGGAATTTTGCAAGCTAATCTCCGATAGTGATAAGAACATGTGTCCACTTGCGAGTAACTTTCAAAAGGCTCGAATCTCGAGAGTAAAATATTAGCTCTCCAGGAACTACTCTCAAGGCTATGTCCACTTGCGAGTTTGCTCTCGAGAGCTGCTTGAGAGCTGCTCGCACCACTTTTACTCTCAAATGGACAGGCACCTTTATAGGCTACATCTAGAAGACTTATTTTTCTATAGTTGGCGCAGTTCGAAGTATCTCCTCTTTTGGGGCTTGCACGATTTGGAGGCTCCATTCGTCGGGTAAACTTATCTGTCAGATAGCTCCTTATCAAATCATCTACATCTGCTCTACAAAGGGTCTCCTAGTAGGTCAGCCTCTCTCTCAGCCCTGCTGGACTTCTGCTTCGATATCACTTCTGATTGATTGGGTGGACGAAAGTTTCACCACTGCCTGGTTTATTGCGGCAGTCTTCGCACAAAAGTGATCTATCCGCATTACAAACAGCGAATCTACTACTCCATCTCCATCTCTGCAGGCTTCTATTCCGGCCTTGTATCCCTGTGTAAATCGTTTTTCCCTCTAGCAATTTGAACTACAACAGTTAAACTCTTATGGCTTCGAACAAAACCATAACCTCTCAAACCCAAATAATATAAATTATTTTTTTTTAGATTTTGGAGATTCTTGGCTTGATATTCGATCCGCCAGGCGGCCAGTGTCCTTCAGTCGAGGAATTAGTGCTGTGTGATCTCTTTCGCAATATCGATTTGCGTGAATTACGAGGTCCATGCTTTAGTGTAAGTGAAGCCTCCAGTCGCCCGCCAACATGACAATTTTTTTCAAATAAACATTAAATAAATTACTTCCACCTATTTTCCAGACAATCAAACCTAGCCTAAGTAGATCAACCCTTAATTTACTGCTTGCCGTGAAAAAGCGACAAACTGCATCCTTAGGCAGCTCATTTAGCGAAACAAGCTCTCCATGCACGCCGCCATCGACACCACGCGACAGAAGGGCTGGGTAAGTGTTTCTTTTTTTTCCTAAAAAAATTTTCATCTACTCTCCACTCCTTCACACCGTCTCCTCCTTTTGCATTATACCTATTTCTGTGTTCATTTTTGTGTTCACACGAAATTACCTAAAAAAGAAAATAAAAAAAATAAAAAATTAAATAAAAACCATAGAACAGAGGGTAGCATTTTTATCCTAGTTCTCTATATCTCTATATCTTTACTCTACTATACATATATGTGTTCGTGTTCATGTTCGTGTTCTCCATGTGGACGGAGCTATATGCGACAAGAGTGCTCGCTCGCATAAAAGTTCTATACTTTAGTTCCTCTATTAATTTATATATGTATATGTATTTGTCATTAACTTTCCCGCATGCATACATCCTGATTTAATATTTTGTTTCTTGTGAATAATACGATTTAAATTTTGTTTATTGTAATTTGTGTCAAAAAAAAAAACAACTACTTACCAAACAAAATACAGTTTTCCGCCTGCACCCTATGAAGTGTTTCGTTTGATTTAATTACCAAGCCCACCCATCCTTCCAAAAAAAAAAAATTAAAACAAAAATTAAACTAAACCAATAAACAAGATTTAACTGGATTGTGTTGAATGTGCCCCACTACACACAGAGAATGAAAGATAAAGACACCATGTAGGGGTAAGTCTATCAATGAGCAAAAATAACCTGTACAACTTTACTAATTCTCACATGTAAATAGTAAAATACAAGCAAAAAAAAAAACATATAATGAAGACTTGGTAGTAGTTTTGTATACACTTACCTTGTATAATATGAGGGTACGGATTCATTTCTGCAACCACACGGATTATGGCATTAAGTACATGTGGCTAAAAGTAAAATAAAAGCTTCCAAAGGCTGCCTAAACACTGACTATGGCTATGGCTATGGCTATATAGCTGTCTGGCTGACACGTATTACGATTACGAGTTTTGCGAACACGTTACTTTTTGTAGTTGTATTTGTAGTATCCATATTAACTAAGGCTAAGAGTTAAATTTTTGGTTTTCATTTTTCGTTTTGTTGTTTTTTTTTTGTACTTTAATTCTATTTCAATTTGAAGAGGTTAAGGTTTTATAAGTTTAAATGAGGTGGGCGAAGGTTATAATGTAGTAAGGAGATTATTATAGGTGTGGGTATATAATAGGTATATAGGTTCTAGAAGTAAAACGAATATAATTATAATGTGAGCAAAAACCGAAGCTTAACCTAGAAAACAAAGGATTGTTAAAAAGAGATAAAGTATGTACATTAAAAAAGGGGGACTGTGACACAATGTTACGGTCTCAAAATATGTAATCCCTTGACAATGCGTAGCCACCTGACATCAGAACCAGGACAACAATTTTTTTCGGGGATGCATATATGTATTTCAGCACACCCAATACAAAAATCCATAAAGCATCAGACTCAAGTGAGCACAGCTCAAATTATTCAAATTATTTCCTAAAGTTTTTCCACTATAAAACCTCTCGCGAGGATATGAGAAACATTGAAGACCCCTTCGGACTATTCATAAAAAGTAGGCCCTTCCATATATTTGTTAGAAGCTAAATCTTTTAAGTATGTAAATTAAATTGATAACGATTGTTATGTTACTGCATGAAACGGCTAACCCTGGGCCAAAATAAAATTCTCTTCTTCAAACGGCCCCACGTTGGGCGCCATATTTAACGGAAACTCGTCGCCGATGAAAGGTGCCAACCATGTGCATAGATCAAATCATCTTTGACGAAACTGCAAACCAGAAGGAGAGATGAATTTATCTCACGTCACGTAACGAACCCCAAGACACCTCTCGCGGAAGAGTGTAGAAAAAAAAATATATAAAGAGACTTCCTTTTAGTTCGAAGTACCGATAGTAGCCGTATGTGAGTGACATTGGGAAAAGCTATTATAAGATTTAAATGAATAATAAAAATTAATACTTGGCGCAACAGGTCCATATAGAGGCAACCTAGGCCTAGCTTCTGACAACCTTTCATTAGATGAATAATTGAGAAGCTTTTCTAGGACTTTTATAATCTCGAAGAATGTCCACACCAATAATAATTACTCTACCTTCCATTCGTCCCAAAAATAGAAACTCACACAAAACGAATGGTTGCAAGAAGCTAGGCCTTGGGTCTACCCGCCTGTTGCGCCACCTATTTTTTTTTTTTTTTTTTTTTATTAAAAACGATCGAAACCCCTGACCAGGGACCCACGTTCACTATTGGCGAATTTCTGTGCCGGTGCCCTGACCCCCGAACAACCTTCAACTTTAGGCTGATTTTTCTTCTGCCTATAGTATAAGTTGTCTTAAGGGTTTGTGGTCTAAAGTCTTATTTATAAGTTACTGGCGAAATGAAATTGTACCTCTCTTCCAAAGTTAGTAAGTATTTTTGATTAAACCCCTGACCTGACTATATTTATCCAAGGCTTCGACATCGAGTACACCATATTAGCTATCGATTCTATCGATTTCGATTCATATACAAGGCGTAGATCAGTGCACTTTTCTGCAACTATAGATCCTTGTTTTCTTAAGCTATCGGTTTTTAAGTATTCCTCATCAAGGGGATGGCGGGCTCAAAAGTACCAATTTTCAACTTTTATCAGAGTAGCCCCTCTTCCGTCAATTCACATGATTTTAGCTATGTGACACAGCTAGCCGATTCTCTATGGCTACCGACTTATGGTGATACCAAAACCGAAAAATGCTTCTTAAATCCGGTCAACATTAAAGGGATTGTGCCAAAAAAGTACAAAAAGCATGCACAAATGTACTTAGAAAGGGAAATTAGATTCCGCGCCACTTAGCTGATCGCAGTTCATTAAAAGGTTATTTTCCAGAATCTATACGAATCCTGTTGTGGGCGCAGTAGCGCAGTGGTTAGTGTGCTGGACGACTGTGCGAGGGAGCGCTAGCTAGCAAACGTCTGACAAACATCGGAGAGTACGACTGTCCTGAAAAAGCTTCTCAATTCAGCCGTTCGGACTCGGCATAAAATTGTAGGTCCCTTCCTGACATCACTAATGTGGCTCATCACGAGCTTCAGTAAGAGCATTGGATATCTAATGTCAGTAGTATGTAATATATATATATATATTAAATAAACGTCATTCTCCCTTGATCTTTAGCCACGAGTGTTTCACTTCACTTCCATTCGTCCCAAAAATAGGAACTCACACAAACGAATGGTTGCGAGAAGCGCCTTGGGTGTCTACCGCCTGTTGCGCCCCATATTTTTTTTTTTTCTACGAATCCTTTTTGAAGTTTAACAGTGCTTGGTTGCCAAAAGTCATCCGCGGCTTTTGAGGTATCCCTTCTCTATGTGTTCTTATACAGCCGTTCACAGACCTAAAAGAATCTACTTCATAGTTTTTGATTCTGGTACCACATGATCTCAGACTTTATTAGCGCTCTTGATCTACCCACCTCAGTCGTTGTATTTTGATTGAGCTTTTTGACCATGTCAACTTCGCTGTATTGCCAGTAATGTTCGTCGTTGAATCTCCTCCTCAACAGTTCATCGATATAAATTGGACTGAAAATCGCCCAAAGAATCTTTCTCTCACAATGTGCCAAGAGGTTTTCATCCACTTTCGATTGGGTCCAAGCTTCTGCACCATATAACAAAACCCGGATGATTAGGGTTTAGTGCAATATCTTCTTTGGTTCTATGAGAGATTAATTTGTAGATGCCTTCCTAGCCCGAAGAAACATCCACTAGCAAGAGTGATTCTTCGGTTAGTTTCTGCGCCGATGTCATTTTGCTAGATAATTGTAGACCTCTATAGCTAAAGCCTTTACCTATGTACTTCGAAGTTATATCTATCTATTTTCACGTTTTGCCCTAGTCGTCAATGTTGAAAGTCCTTTCACGATGACAGTCAGACCCATCTTCGCCGCCTCTATTTCAAAACACGCAAACGCGCCACTGACAGCTAGTTTCTGAAAAATTTCATCTCTGATGTTGGGCTTGTGAGTTTTGTAAAATTGCTTGCATCAGAATGTTGTTAATGAAATTAAACGATATTGTCTCACCTTGTCTTAAACTTTTTCGACATCAAAGTGTTCGGTGGTCTTTTGATTTTGCGAAAGGTTAGGCGCTCACACAATATAGCCAAGAGACTCTTAATATACGACATTCAGAAGGCTTATTCCTCTGTAAGGCAACTATTTTTATCATTAGAGCTGTTACAGCTAACCTCCGACTGAGGATTTTAATCTCGCTCTGATACGTAGAAAGTTACTCTTACTGCAACATAACGTTTGGGTTTGACAAAACTTGGGTTTAGTATGCTAGTTTGTGGAATCCTAGTAGATAAGTATAATGTATTTTTTTTTTTTCATTAAAATTGTTGTTTGGTGCTGCGGAAACTCAGTACAGAGCTAGACAAACCTAATCGACCCTTAAGTTAAAGACGGACTAACTTGACGCATGTTGAAATGTATAGACCTCTCTTATTTCCTTATTTTCTATCGAGCCAACTGCATACATAGTTTGAATGCTATCAATAAACCGTTTGGAAAACTGCACACAATAGTTTTGTTTGTTTGTTTTTTTTCTTTTACTACTACTGCACTTAACCTTTTCTGTTGTATCTCCCTAAAGTCCCACTCCAAGCAACCTACTCAACTACATTATCTAGCCCAGAGCATGCGGCTGATGTCGATCCCAGCATGGGCCTTGTTACTTGTGGTGTTGCGTTTACATATACCATTTAGTAGTACTCACCCCGAGCACGCACTGTACTCATCAGTTGACTTTGCACATAACCCACCACAACCTAATTAGAGCACACAGCACACTCAGCTAATTGATTTAAAAATAGTCCCAAAACAAATCCTTCATCCTTGTCATGTGCAATAATAACGCTAATAGTTGTTTTTCTCTTTTTTGTCTTCCCCTGCTTTTGTTCACGAATTTGGATGGCACGCCAACACATACTCACACAATCCAGAAGGACAATGGATTCATTCGATATATCAAGCGATTCGGAAGAAGGCCTATTGGACGAGATTGTGGTTGCGGCCAATAGCAGTTATCATCATGCCTATCAGCTACATCACCACCATCAGCAGCACCGGCAGCAGCATTATACACAGTATGATCCACTCAGTTTCCCTCCATATTTCAGTGAACATAACCTCAACTCGGATGACAATAGCGGCATAATCAATGAAACATCCGCCAGCACTACCACATCAGCAACCACCACCAGTGAAGTGCCGCTACAATGTATCCCAAGTGCAGACGGAAGTAGTTCAAGTGATGGCTCCACAGCAACCACATCCCGTGGCAGTACCACAGCAGGGGTGGGTGAGCATTGTCACTACGATGCAACCGAGTCGTCAACATCAGGTCAAGTAACTCTTGGCACTGCCACTACCTCATTCAATCATCAGCTTACCGCTGACATGTGCAGCTACAAGAACTCGAAAAGCCGTCGCCTGGAGTACTCGTTGAAGTGTCTGAAATACGGTCGCAGCAATCCATCACAGGACTCAGCCTTTGGTTCATTGACCGACGGTGACCTGTCGATTGGGTCGTCCAGTTTCCGATTGAGTAGTTTTCAGTCAATCACATCGCCCATTGATGAGGGTGTAGAGGATATCATCATCGCCACAACCACAGCGGGCAATGAAACTTGTCTCGAGTTGGCTACTGTTTCTACCAATGGACAGTCGAACGATTCAGCCATTTCGACGCCCTGCCGTGAGGGATCGCCCAACTTCCTTGCCATCGAAGAGAACTCCTTCACCACCAACCCCAACAACCACAATCGTCCACAACAATTTCCTACCACCCTCTCGCCGAAAATTCAAATAACCGCCTCAGCGTCCACGTCCAATCTTCAATTTGACCCGCCGAAGATTCTGGTCAACGACCAGAACTCCATCTATACCACCTCGCCGTCGAAACGTTCCGGCACCATTGAAGTGTTCTCACAGAAATACAGGGTATGCTCCTTCGAAGATATGTCGCCCAGTCGCAAACAGTCGAAACACCATCTGAAGAACGCCAATCGCATGGCGTTCCGTTCGCTGGAGGAGGAGCGGCGCATCGATAGCGCCTTTATTCCGATACAAAACCGTACAAACTCCGAAAACAGGGTAAACATCAACAACAGTGAGAAGTACAAGAAACTCACACACTCGTCCTTCAGCCGCATCAGCAAGACCACCAGCAGTGTAACAGTCGCTGTCGATCCGCCTTCGACTACCATCAATGGAAACTCACAACAGCCGCGCGACAGTCGCCACACTCTCTGGCGGGACAGTAAGTTCTATCGCAAGAATCGCATAGCAAAGTCGAATGACTCACTGCTGGAGTCGCCCAATCATTCGCCATCGCCGTGTCGCCTTTCCCCATCTTCGCTACGAGACAATCACTACGAAGCATCATCACCTCTATCGTCCTCATCGTCATCATCTTTCACCCGCCACGGACTGAATCGAGGCAGTTCCGTAAATGAGATCTCCTACAGCAGCAGTGGATCGGCCTTCCGTCGATACTGCAGCTCAAAAAGCGAAGATCTCGGCGACTGCAGTCTGCCGATACCAATCGACAGCCGTAAGTCTCATTCCGAGCGTCATCTATTCAGTTTGTCCAAACTGAGACAGACAGCCATCACGACCACGGGAGGTGATTGCTTCTCCGAGGACGAAACCTTCCATCACGATGACAATAAATCTTTGAAAAGCCTCAGCACATGCTCCATCAATCGCGTCACACTGACCACAACAACAACGACAACCAAAACCAAAAAGAAGACCACCTCAATGGCCATATTGCCTTCTGGACCCGCACTACCAAACAACGTACGGAATTCTGTCTTTAAGAGTCTGGACCATGCGCTCAACTACATCGATTCAAATGGAGACGACGATGATGTATCGAGCTCGACCGAAGAATCGCCGAGACGTCATTTCGGTGACATCGCCAGGATATTCGGTTCGACAACAATTCGTCGAGCGGATGATCCGCACAGCAGTAGCTGTAGTGAGGAGAAGACTCCGCTGCTGGACAGCGTTGAAATGTCACCGATTAGTCCAACCGAGCCGGATCTCAATATGTGATATACGCAATTTAGTTAAAATCTTTGTCTATAAGCCCTTAAGTTTTGATTTTAATTAATTGTTTTGCTGAATGTTTTCTTTTATACTAAAATGAATAGTTATACCGTCATATTAGAGAAAAAGTTTAAGGAAATGTGTGCGCGAAGGCAGCTGATGAGCAACCTCTCTTTAAGATCCCTACTCCGAGTCTGTGAACTTTTTGTTTCCTCGCCCATGTTTTATTTTGCCCGAGCTGTCTCACCAAATGCCCTACACCTCCCGATTCCTGTTGTTTTTTTGTTTCATTTGAGTTTGGACTTACCTTCCAATGAGGTGTCCATTTCATAGGAGTGAAGAAGTTCTACTTTAAAAATTTTAATATTTTAAAAATAACAACGTTTGTAGAAGCTGTTCAGAGCTTGTCTTATATGAGGTTATGTTCTTCCATTTAATTCAGTCATATGCCGTCTACAAGTAATTTGCGTCGAAAAAAAAGTTGACGTATTTAAAAAGTTGACGCTTATAAAATTCGTCACAATAAATCAATTGCGTTGAATATTTTTAAAGGCATTTTCAAACCAACGCGAAAGCGAGAGCGGTAGCAAGAAATAAATACATGGCGATGGCGGTATATTCCAACGTTTTCTGCGTGAAATTCACTACCGTCTTCGCATTTTCGCACAGGTTTGAGCATGCCTTTACTTCCATAACCAAGTACCAAGGAAACCCAAAAAATATAACTTCATGTCGAACACTAAAATTTAAACTTCAAACTTCTCATTTTAAAAATGTAGCGATATAGAGATTTAACACTTGCAATAATAATACATAAACTGGTTTAAAAAATGATTTCTGGTAACATGCACAAAAATTAATAGTTCAAATGCGACTTTGCCACTCCGTGGACAGAGCTTCGTTTGTTTAAATGCAAGATGCAAGGAAGCTATAAGCAAGCTGCAAACAAGCGTACAACAAGCTGCAAATGACGAAGCGTTCGTATGAAGCGCAGCTACGTGGACAGTAGGCCTAAGAGATCACCTAAATAACAGCTACGGAAATATTGCCTAGGCTAAAATACCTAGTGTTAACTCCGTGCTCAACTAGGGCGCTCCAGAATTCACTTCGAGTACTGGTTTTCATTTTCAGTGCGAACTTAGTGCTATTTCGAAGTCTAACGCGTTATGGCTTCAATCTTCCCGTCAACAAATATGCCTCATACTATCTCAATATGTGAAAACTGTCAATGGTCCTATCTACGAAACGAATGTGACGTATTCTTAGGGCAAGTTTCAAGACTATAGCTAATTAACAGCCATTTGAAGTGACTTTTAAAGCCTTTATCTCGAAGATAAGCAAAATATTTATTGGAAGTGTCTGAAAAAAAATATAATTTCCGAGCATTTTTTCGTTGACGAGCGCAGATTGCAGTCAAAAAAGCCCTAACATGGATTTATTTGAATATTTAGAAAACGAATTTAATAAAAATTACGAGGAACACAGCATTTCACTCAAGTCCAAATTAATTTGAAAAACTTAACTATGTATGAAGACTTTAGAATTCGATTCCAGCTTACCAAAATGACTGTAATAAATATTCTTACATTAATAGAAAGGTCTATAAAAACGTCAATTGACTAGTAAGGAGAATATCAAATACGAGTACCGTGATCTCTAACATTTACATAAAGGGTCCGCCAAATAACTGTTTTTTTTTTTGAAAATGCTATAAAAAAAAAACTACTGAATATTTTCTCAAATTTCTTTTTTTATTTGAAAGTACAATCCTTCCGGTTAATAATGGAAAATAATTTCATTCAAATGGCTGCCTCGGCTGGCCATGCAGTAGCCTACACGATCGGTCAAATTTTTAAGCACATTATCGATTGTGTGCAGCTGTATTTCACCAATGGCTTCACGAATATTGTCCTTTAAAGCGTCAATTGTCTCTGGCATGTCGGCGTAACACTTATCTTTTACGGCACCCCACAAATAATAGTCCAACGGTGTCAAATCGCAGCTCCGCGGTGGCCAAACGACATCAGATCTGCGGCTGATAATGCGATCTTCAAAAACAGGGCGCAAAACATCGAGTGTAGCTTCGGCTGTGTGGCACGTAGCGCCGTCCTGTTGAAACCAAATGTTGCCAATATCCTCCTCTTCAATTTTTGTGAACAAAAATTCGTTCAATATGGCCCGATAGCTATCGCCATTATGACTGTAACGGGCACTCCTTGCTCATTTTCGAAGAAAAATGGCCCAATTATGCCTCTGGACCAAAATCCGCACCAAACAGTTTTTTCTTGGGTGTACGCACTGTTTTTGGCTTTTCACGCTTTGGTTTATCGATGAGGATGCCAGTTTCTTTCACTTTTTTCACAAGATAACGAACATACGGAGCTGACGGTGCTTCTCTTCTTCTAAAATCCGTACGCAATTTTCGCACACATTCTGCAACATTACCATGATTTTCAAAGTAATGTCGCAATATTTTCCAGAGTTGTTCAAGCGTATACACAACCATATTCGTTCAGCGGAAGGATAAAACTAATTATTTGTCAAATCAGACATGAGCTATATGTCACCATTCGCGAAATAAGCACTAGTTGAAAAAAAAAAAAAACGTTAGATGGCGGACCCTTTATAATTTCCTATAAATATAACGTACAAAATTCAATTAGATGCTATACGTTTATCGTTATAGCAGCTGCATGGCACTGGCGGATGGCCTTAATTTTATTTATAAAGTTGTTCATATAAATACATAATTTGTTTTTTTTTAATGGTACTTGTTGCTTCGATGTCCAGAGCAGCTAGTCCTCGTGCTTTCTCCAAAATAGCCGCTTTTTTTTAGTTGTCATTTTTTATGATTGGTTTTTTAAGTGCTTAAGAGCTCTGCTTAAGAGTTTGGCTACAATTGATGAAAATTTTATTCACAACTAAACTCTTGCGTTACTCGTTATTTTGTTGTGATATAACCACATATTTTATTAGTAATGTATAGGTACTATCCACGGTTGGCCTAAAAACATTTTGAAACTTTTTTGAACTGACGAAGTGACGAACATTTCTTTTTAAAATAAACGAAATTTGATAATTTCCCCTTAATATTTACGCATTCCTAGCCCATTACCTGAACGGTTTTTTTAAGATATTTATTCTCATGAGTAATTGGCAGTTTTAAAAGTACCTATTAAGTTTACCCTCCAAATTTAAATAGTTTAAATATAGTGCTGGACTAACATCCAAATGCATTTTCAAATTGGCATTGGCAAATAGTAAATGTAAATATGAATGACACAAGTTAAATGGAGTTAAATTTATTTTTCTCTACCTACTAAATTTATTTTACTTTCACTACTACATAATTACAAAGAACATCGACCAGTGCAACCAAACACCATCAGTGTCCTTCTACGCCACACAAAGAAACTGTAAAAGTTTTAAACTTAAACAAACGAAATGAAAATTATAAACTTTTTCAAAGGTCCATTACTATTACAATTGAAAAAAAAAAAACAAGCAAACAAACAAATTATTAGCATTAAATAAATTTTAGCAATCAAATTTGCACCATAATCACATCTCCATCCTTATGATAATATTTAGGTACAAGTTTATTAAGATTTTAGTTACATTTAGAAAAATTGTAAACAAAAACTTAAAACAAAAAGAAGAAAATATTTTAGGAAAATACTTTGAAAAAAAATAAATCTTATTTATTACACACATAGTTAATTATTAATAAATTGTAAATAAAATATATATTTCGTTGTACTTTATAAAATTAAAATAAAAACCAGAGCTTTACTTCTCGTATATTATAAATATTTACAATATATCTTTTGTTTTTCGTGTTTTGGTTTTTCTTAAATAAAGAAACTACTGAATTTTTTCCATTCCAACAATATACGAAAACTAATTTATCTTACATTCTGTGGCATTTAGATTTAACAATTTTTTCTATTTTGTATTAAAATTATAATTAAATTAATCATAAAGATAAAATGCATATACCGAACAGCAATATATCAATTTCTAAAACCAAACAATTCAGTGTCTATAGATGTATAAAAATGAATAGAATTCTCGAAAAAAAAACAAAAAAATACTAAACCAATTATGAAAAAACACACACTAATAGTAAGTTTAGCAACTATTATATATAGCATATGATATTGATGCAACAAACTCTTTATTTAAAACCTTGTAAATCGAATACAATACGTAAATGGAAATGACCTATTAATCAGACTTAAATAGATCCCTTCCTCTCTATACCAAATAGGAACACAATGCAAATAAAATATAATAAATTCAAATAGAAAAAGTTAATCTCTGCAAAAAAAAAAAACAAAAAAAAGGAATCAACAAAAATTTACACAACTACACAATATAAACAATCAGACAGTTAGTGAACAATTTTCTTTATTTTTTCGCAAGCGTTATTCTACAAATATAATAAAACTATAGTATGAATAATATTACGTAATTGTTTTATCTTAAGTGTTAATTTTGATTTTTTCCTTTGAAATAACAATTAATTTATTCAAAATGTGAAATTGTTTGAAATTATTATGTACAAAATATTATAAATCTAAATTAACAATAAAAACATCGGTGATATTATTTAAAAATAATCATGGTTTTAATTTTATTTATGTGGATGAGGTAAGTTCCTACTTACAGTGTTTTGCGCTAGTCGAGGATCAAAGAGGTTGTCTAACTCAGCGGTTCTCAAACTTATTAAGCTGTGGAACCCTAAAGAAGGCTCAGATATATTTCGGAACCCCAACTCGTATCCGTATGCCGATTTCGATAGGCAAAAAAAATCACTTTTTCTTGCCCCAGACCACTTTTTGAGCTCGTTTGTTTCAAAATAAATATTTTTATTAAAGATATTTATTCAAGGTTATTGTGACGAATGAAACTGTTTCATTGTTTGATTTATATTTTTTTAAAATTTACTTCTATCTCTGAAAGAAGATCTGGGGCAGCACCCAATCTCGAACTGTAGGTATTTAATATTTGCATAAGTATACGCTGAAAAGCCTGCTTCACAGCGATATACGTTGTGACAAAAGGGAGCAAATTTAATATAGACTATTTGGCAAGTTCGGGGTATTCACTTTATATACATGTTTTGAAGAAAAAGTACTCTGCGGGTCTATAAGACACTCGTTTTCCGGAATGCTTGCGGCGATATTATTCACTTACTTTAATGCGGATTAAAGTTTACATCCGGGTTTTAGTGAGTTTAAGTCCAATGGGCCTCCGTATACGAGATTAATTCTGCCGGCATAAAACCGATTTTGTAGGCGAGGGGACTGAAGTGAGGGGAAAAACGGAATAAAATGTTCTGCCGAGTTTAAGCGGTTGAAAAAGGCATAAAACTAATACATACAAAACTTTCAAAATACATATTTTAATTGTGAATTCAGAAATCATCTCGTGTGCGGAGACTCAATAAGTTCATAATATTCAGTCGTTAAACCGGATAAAACCCGTTTTTTAAACCTTGTCAGCGTTTCATACGATTGAATTTAAACTGCACTTCGTCGATCAGTTTAAGTACTTTAACGCAGGTTAAAACTCAATTTCATATCATTGAAGTGAAAGTGAAAATATAATAAAAACCAAAAAGATAAAAAAAAGGATTTTATTAGTTTTGGAAACGGTTATGGCACCACATGCAAATTTTGTAATTAACTTTATAGTATCTAAAATTTCAAATCAATTTCCAATTAGTGACAAAAAACAAAAAACCAATGTCTATGTGCATTTTGACATTACGTGGGTTTAGGTTGAAGTGGCTGCTAGCATACGCCAGCCCCAGCACACTTAGACCCATTTAGGTCCATTGTGAAACGTGGGTTTAAAATCGGATTAAAAATCTGTTTAAATTGTTTTAAATCCGTTTTTTTGTCCAGCGGTAAGCCCGTGCGTGTTTTTAAGCGAATATTATGGATATAGGTTTAAATTGTCAGGTTTAAAGAATGCGGATTAATGATCGGGTGTATTGTATAATCAACTTAAACCTGATTTCCACCCAGAGTAAATAATTTGGCCGTTAGTGTCGTTTCATTTTGGGTATATTTTCATTCTTTGTAAGATATTATACAGAAACTTTACAAAACCTATCGTGAAATGTTTGCGCAAAAATGTTTGTAATAACATTTTATAAAAATTATTTTTGTGTTTTACTATTTTTAATTCAAGAAAGTCGCCGAACCCTGCAAAATGTTCCGCGGAACCCTGGAGTTTAAGAACCGAGGGTCTAACTATCACCCCACTAAATTACCAAAATTTTTATTTTAAGATTTATTAAGATTTATTAGTTCAATTTGTGTGAAAATAATAACTCAATCAAAACGAATAGTTATAAGAAGCAAGCCAGAATCCTATATGGACCTGTTGGGACAACAGGTAAGAAGATCGGATTTTGGAGGGATAGAAAAGAATGGCAGGAAGCTGTTATTGGCTTCATTTTTTTGTCGCCCCGATTACCTACGCCGTTATTTCGAAAACGAATTCTATAAAATATGGACAAAATGATAGGTGCATTTCCGTAGATGATTTTCAACTTATTATAATTTTTATTTGTTACAAGGAATAATAACAAAACATGGAATTACTGATTAATATACAACTAACTAGAACCGGCGAACTTCGTCCCAATTCAACGCCTTTAGATAAACTCCAGAGTGGTAATAAACACAGATACCTAGTTCAAATCTCAATATGATTTATTTGAATGGAATCGAAATCAGTAGAGAGCCATGTGATAAACAATGTTTTGTTTTCCGGCTCAGAAATAAACATGGAAGACGGTTTGCCAACACGCAAACAATCAACCTACAGTTGACCGTGTGATAAACAGGAAAATTCGAGATTAATTCCACAGACAGACATCCAACGATTGGCCTTGCGATTTATTGATTGTCATCGCTGAATCCGCTTTCATTGGAATGAAAGATCAGTTGGAATAATCGGAATTCGTGGGATAAGGACTTCCTCTCATTTGAATTTGCCCTTGATGATCGTCACTTGAATCACATTGTCCATCGGTTTCTTGACGGACAACCGTGTACCGTTGCGCAATTTCGGATGATTCAGATTTCGCAACATAATTATGATTAGGCTTGTGTAGTTCGTGAACGAACTAGTTCACTATTAGTGAAACACTAAGTTCACACACTTAGTTCACTAGTTCATTTAGTTCGCGGTTATTATTTTCAATGGGCCTTACCAATAATCATTTTTAACCTTAAAATTATTATATTAAATTATATTTTGACGATCACAATAGGAAATTTTATATGGAAATATGTATTCGTGACTTCGTAAAATTTAGCTAGGACACTAAAAATTATTATTATAGTACCGCGCAATGATTTTCATACAAACGGAATAAACTAAAGCTAAGTATAGGTACACACGATTGTCAGATCTGTCAATCCTCTGACAATGAGCAGGAAAGACTCTACTCCAAATTTCAAAGCTGAGAAACTGGAACTTTATTGCAAATTTTTGTGAATGGACTGAATACAATTCGATGGAATTCTAGCTTTGGTGACTCCACACATCAAGACACCAATATGCGCGCGAGCATCCAGGAAATCGATGCGGTTTCATTGGCAGCTTGACCCAACTTTTTTTCTGTATTATTGTCGAGGTGGCTTTTGAATGTGGATCGCGTCGGCGATCTCTTACCTCAGGGCTTTGGGTAGTTTATACTCTGCGCATCCAACAACCCCATTCACTTTGTGTACGATATTTTTTTTTTTTTTCGACTTTTATAATTCAAATTGGAATTTAAATTCCATTTGCCACTGCTGTTCGTATATCTTCGGAATTATTGTCCATCGGTTAAAAGCAAACTTCGATTTCGCTCCTAAACCACTGGTTATATTGTCTGAGAATGAAGAAATTGTAAGCAATTGTCAGCTTCCATAAACAACGACATCTGACAATTTCTAATGAGTCAGAACAATGTCCTAATTATTGTCCGCAATGATAAAAATGGTGTGTTCGAACTTGTTCAGACGATGGTCATAGACTTTTCTGACAATATTGTCAGACAAAATTGTGGCTTCAGACGTACGACATTTGGGACACAACTCGCGTGTACTTAGCTTAATTTTGGTGGGGACCAATGTCCCCATTTATTAGGCTTAGTACAAGCTAGAAATACAAACTTATAATACTAGAACTAAAAACTAAGACTTATAACTAGGACTTAAAGCTAGGGTTTAGAGTTAAGGAGACTGAGCTTAATGGAGGGAGTGCTGCGGTTAAAATCGAAAATGAAATGTTTGAGTTTACCTTCCGTAGCATACGGGAAATTGGTTCGTTGGAGCCGTAGGACGTGCGGTGGTTTGGTAGATAGAATAGGCGGGGGTGTCTTAAATTACGAGGGTTTGTATTGAAGAAGATTGAGTTGTAAAGAGACGGGCAGTCGATAGAGCCCGATAGGAGTCGATGAATGAAGAGAATGTCTGCAGTATCCCTGCGATCCTCAAGGCTATTCAAGTCAATGAGTTTGAGGCGGTCTTGATAGGGAGGAAGAATAAGGGGATCGTCCCAAGAAAGACCGCGGAGTGCAAATCGAAGAAAACGTCTTTGTATGTTTTCGATTCTGCCTATATGCACTTGCTGAAAGGGTGACCACGTTTGGCTGGCGTATTCGAGGAGTGGGCGGACAAAGTCTTGCGATGTTGACACACAATCTGTATTACCGCACTGTTTTGACATAGTTCTTAAATTGGGTCAAATGTTTCGCGAACTAGGTGGAAGGCAATGTCCAATTATTAGGTTTAGGGGAAAAAGTTGCAAGTATGCAAATAAATAAATTGAAATTAAATTTATTTAAAATCGCGAAGCGGGAGCAAAACAAAAACACGTCCGAACGGTTGAAGGTACTAAATAGAATTAATGAAAAGTATCTATTTCTTCTTTATGACATATCTGTGTTCCTACAAACTAAACAGACTATGGATACAGACACAGAAGACAATCATTTCATGAGAGAACAGCGCTCATCTCACTCAACTGTATCTTTTTTTTATATTTTCAACAATTTTTTTTTTATTTTCTGTGAATTTGACTATTTTGAACTAAACTGAACTAAAATGAGCGAACTAGTTCAGTAGCGTGATTTGAACTAAATTGATCGACTCACAATTAACTAAATTGCCCAACTCTCATTATGATCGATCCCACCTTCGATCGGAGTTCCGTCGTGGTCGCTTCATCCTCGTCGGTCACGCTGTCAGCGGATTTGTATGAATGCAGTTCTGCAGCGTTCAACTTTGACTTTGAATAATGGAATTCAAGCTATCGACTTCGCTGTTAGTATTGCCAGTTCACTAATCCAATCGAGATTTTTATAATTTTGTGCAGTGCCCGGAAACACCTTTTACTGGGAACAATATCAATCCAGTCATAACATCAACGGGAATTTGGACATTGTCAAGCGCCAGAAGTTGTCTCGAGAATTCAGCAGCAGGATGGATCGTTCTTCAATGCGACTCTCATGTTCGTGGTCAATTTCAACTTCTTGACACGCGCCGCCACAGAGACGAAGATTTCAGGATTTTCCACCTTTACAGCCAACGTCCAAAAACATCAAATAAAATGCAAAATTTTGTCGAAAAAAAAAATTAAAATTTTTTCTTGTTTTTCCGGGATTTCCAGAGTTTTTTAATAAGAATTTTTTTTAAAAGCCATTCCTGAACAATTGCACACAAAATTCCATACAAAAAATTAATTTCCTTTTTTTGCAATTTCCCGACTTTTCCGGAGAGTTTTTCCAAAATGTTCTTTCGTAAAAACCTTCTCCTGGCAATTACGAACAACTGAAAAAAAATTTGAGCTAAATCGGCCCAATTGTTCTCAATTTTCGATTTTTCCAATTTCCCGACATTTCCGGAAGTTTCTTTCAGGAGATCCTTCTCCAGGTTAATTGACAAAGAAATACAATAGAATAAAACAAAAGAAAGATGACGTTCAATATTTATAGGCTAATTTGGCAAAATATTATTTTGTTGTATTATAAAGGCTTAACTACATTCTTGGCAAAAATTAAGTAAAGGGAAAAAACATTTTGGCGAATGTATTTAAGCCGGAGAATAAAAAATAAATAAATAGATGGCCCAACAGGTCCGTATGCACAGTGACCCTAGCTTCTCACAATCATTCGCTTTTGTGAGTTTTTTTTTGGGACAAATGTAAGGTACTTACAATTTTATGTCGAGTTCGAACGAGTTGAGAAGACAGTTTGGCGTATTGGAAAAAACCATGATGTAATTTTTGTTTTTCAAGGATTTAACCTGGGACAACTCAACAGAAGTCCAGCACAGTAACCACTAAGTCAGTGTGCGGGAGGTCCCTTTTCGTTACAACATGGATCTCATGAACAGGAGACTGTGACTATCACAAACTTCTACTAGGTTATTTGTGGTCAATATACTCTCAGACCTTCGGGAGGATAAAATAAGTGCCAAATCAACATTTGAATTTGACCTTATCGAATAAGATTTTAAGACTTTCAGCACATGATTGACCGAAATGTTGTAAATGTGAACGCTCTTAGTGCATCTTCATAAGCATTCTTGTGCACATAATCTCTATACCTTAGTAGATCCATAAGTTCTTGAAATAATAGCTTAGCTTTCCATTTTTAAGGTTCCGTTCCCATAGGGACAAAACGGAACCTTATTGTTCTCGCTACAATGTCTGTCCGTCTGTCCGAACCCAATAAGCCAATTTTGTTCCTAGGTCTATCTAAAGTACTAAATGACGTAGTAGCCGGAATTTTGCACACAACATCAGCTACCAATGATAGCGATACATTGATTAGTTTTGGAAAAAAATTTAGTGAAAAATATATTTTCCTTCACACAAAAAACTTTAATTTTGTACCTAGGTCTATCAAATCAAAGAACAACCAACTTTTCAAGACATCAACTCTGACCAAGTACTGAACCATCGGTGTGCGACCGGTTTTTAATTTTTAAATTTTCAACCCCATTTTTAATTTGAACTTCCGAAGCAAACGCTTATTTACATATAGCACAAAGTAAAGTACATACTTGCACGAAAATGTTTTTTCCCTTTTGTCACCGTTTCAAATCTGTATTTTTCCCTTTTCCCGAATGTAGTTAAGCCTTTAAGTTCACTTATTTTTTTGTACTTCCATCTATCGCCCATATTAATCACTTCATCGATTTGACCACTCGTTTGTTAGGTTGTTGTCCCGACGATGAATATAGGTGGGTGCATAAGATTTAAGGAGAATTTGTCACTAAGTTCTCAAGTGTTTGCCGCTCCATCTATTGTCGATAGTACAAGGTCGTATTTCTAGTATGTACAACAATCACATTCCAATTGGAAAATTCCCCATTGATATCGACATAAATGACAGCTGGATTTAGATTACTTTTATATATCCAATGGGTTACAAAACTAAATTTCTAAACATTGGTATCAATACATTACATTGTGACCATAAATATAACACAATTATATAAGTATGTCCACATAAAACCCACCCCTGTCCGAATAACAACACTGTCAGTGTCCCAAAGTAATGCGTCAAACATTCTCATCTGGCAACGTTTCGTCGTTCCACCAATTTGACACTTCCCACAACCAAAAACAAGTTGTGAAAAACTGAAAATTCCTTTCGCGACATTTCATAAAAGGAACTTGCCGCGAGAACACAGAAATATACGCGAAAATTTATTCTCCCATTATAATAACGTTTGTTTATTGTGCTCTGTATTATTAGTTCGATACGTAAAAAAAGAAAACAACAATTTCATCGCGATTATTTCACAACCAGTATCAGTAATTTAACGTCCATCGACCTAACGAAAAGAGGTCTGCGTTCGGCGAACAAAATATTCTCGTTTGCAATTTACTTTATAAATAACAAAAGAAAAACATTCTCCATTTAATTTCGAAAAAGAAAAGTATATTTTTGTGTGAATAAAAGTATTTTTTTCCTATTTGAGAATTCGCCGCAAAAGAAACCCAACTTCCTGTCTAAATTACATAATATCGCCCGAAATTTCAAGAAAACTTGTGTAAATCGAGCTAACAACAAAAAATATTGCTTGCTTGCTAAATAAAATTACAAATACCGAGAGTAAAATATTCTACTTTCAAAGTGATAAAGTGCAAAACGTGGGACATTTTCTTTCCAAGCGAAGAAATATAATAATGTAGCTGCATCCCATCTATTGGCGAATCTCATTGGATTTCATTTAAATGCACAGTGATTGCAATTGATTTATAATTAATAAATCATTAACTGAAGACTACTATCTGAAGGAAAAGTATAATAGAAGTACGAAAACCCAGCTTCTAACGAGACATGACCCAAAGAGAACGCGATACCATAATTCACTTGGTCGCTGGCGGGTAAGTGGAAAGTTTTCTTCTTTTCTATGTGTATACATCTCCTTGCTCCATTCAGCCAAATATCTGGCGAGAAAAGAAAAGACAAAAATAATAATTAGCCAAACCATGTGAAAAAAAAAACTGATAACAAAATTTGCACGAGAGTGAGTGCTTATGTGTCTAGCCTTCATTATGAACATTACGCTTTATCTATCGCTATCAGCAAGTAGGTAGGTAGTTAATCTTGTACGCTCGCCGTGCGGTATATGACGCAGTAGCTCGCCTTCCATCAACCCACCAGGGGTTAGATTGTTTAGTTTAAATGCAGCTACAACTGGCTTCCTAACGACGACGACCCGATTATGGGGTCGAAGTCTTTGCTGCAGTTCAAAATTTTCTTTTCAGCGATTTTCTTGTTTTTATTTTGAAGTTGTTTTTGCTATTCTCCCTTGGTTCTGGTTCAGGAATTTCAGGTTTCTCAGTAGATACCACACCATGATGAAGTAAATAATAACACGCAAAAGCGATTTTTTATTTTTTGTATTTTTGCCGGCACCGGTTTTGTGGTTTTCACCGCGCCTCTAGTTATCTAAACACTTCGGCTGCACTTTACTCACATGTCGGTAGGTACATTACATAGTTGTTAGTAGTTTTCCTGGGATATTGGATAATTTTGAGAGAAATTTAAGACGCAATTTGTTTACATCGGTGTCAGTTTGCATGATGATGCTGTATTTTTATTTTTATATGTGAGTAAATTGTTATCATTACTAGATTCTGCGCTTTGGGCACATTCTGTTTGTTATTTCTCTTCTTTTTGTCAAGAGGTCAAAGAAAATGACAAAACAATTGACCGTCTGACAGCATTCAGTAAATATAAAATGAAATCTTTTTTTTTTTTGTATCTACTCAGCAATAACAACTTGGCAAATTAATAAAAAAAAACATGTAGTTAGCTACTTTGTGAAAATAGTAATACACCTTTAACCAAACAATTTAATTTTCTCAAAGCTATTTTAAAATACATAAAACTTCTAAAATCGGAAGAAAATGCCAAATTTCAACACGACGGCAATGGCACGCATGAAACTCGACTATTTGAGTCTAAAGCGTGATCCACTTCCCTACATCACAGCTGAACCACTGCCATGGAATCTGCTTGAGTGGCATTATATTGTTCGAGGCCCTGAAGATTCACCATATCAAGGCGGCTACTATCACGGAAAACTGTTATTCCCTTGTGAATTTCCATTCAAGCCGCCCTCGATTTACATGCTAACGCCGAATGGTCGTTTTCAAACAAACACGGAGATTTGTTTAAATATATCTGACTTCCACCCGGGTTCATGGAGTCCAACTTGGTCTGTTGGATCAATACTCATGGGGTTGTTAAGCTTTATGATGGAACATACACCAACAACTGGTGCCGCCTATAGTACTCTGTATGAAAAACAACAATACGCCAAGAAGTCGTTAGCGTTTAACTTGAAAAATTCCAAGTTTCGTAAGCTTTTCCCCGAAATATGTGACGAAATCAAGGTGCGCTTAGAAGAACAACAGCAACAACTACAAGCTACAAATGGGAATCGACTTATGATGACAGAAGGCCAAGCAAGTTCTAGTTCTAGGGCAATAGGTGAAGAAAATTCCACAAGCGAAAATGCCAAGAGTTTAAATAAGAATTCAACTACAGCGTTCGATGGTTACTCAATTCTATTTATTTTAAGTTTTGTTACGTTTACATTAACTGCGTACTACGTGCTTCGGAACTAAAATGAGTGAGGTCTGTTGAAATATTTGAGTTGCAAATAAAAAAAGACGAACAAAAAATATTTTGCTCCTAATTTGCTACAGCTGACGTTTCGAAGAACTTCATAAAACTATCTTGTTAATAAACATTTCGATTGTAGCTATTTCGAACTAGAGACTCACCCATTAGACTCCTTTGAAGTGATATTATATTCCTCTTGTTGGTTTGTATGGGAGGTGCCAGAACTACCCGAACTATATAGCCATTTTCAACCTGACGGCGGTAAAAATAAGTCCTCCCAGAAAGTTTTATTCACCTATGGCGTTTGGACACTATCGTGTTTTCAGCTGAAAGTCTGACGGACAGACAGACGTACAAGCAACTTAGGATCTGATTGTGATCCAGAATAGTTTATGGGGTCTCTGGTGACTCATATTTAAAAGCTTTCTGCTTCTTTGTCGAAATTGAATTTGAGAGGTTATATTACACCTCCGTGCCTAATCGGAGAGGGGTTCTTTATTAAACAAAAAAGTATAAAAAGCAAACACAATAAACTATTTTACCAGTTTTATAAAAAGCAGAAAACGTTCACGCGCAAATTGTTACCCCTGCAACACCCCTGTTTGGGGTCACTTAGATTTGGTTCGGGGTTGGTTGCAACCTTTCATTAAATCCATGCGGAAAATATACATAAAAATACCTTTTTTTAAATGTTGAATAGTATTCTTTTTTTCAAAAAACTATAAATAAAAGTGATTTCAAAATAAAATAAAAGAACAAGTTTCTGGCTTTCAAAACTGATACATACACTTCCATGCACATGAATAGGGCCAAGATTTTTTAATAATTTCATGTTGTGTTTCTCTTTCCCATTCCAAAATATCGGTACATATTTACTTTATGCTTTTCTTTAGTAGCTGTTTTTTGCAGCACTTGAAATATGAACAGAGGTAATTGCTTTGCTGTGGATCAATTTATTGAAGCGGAAGGTATTTTTATTTCGCGTATATTTTAACCGGTTTTCAATCAATTGGGGCGAGGAAATGTTTGTAGTATCTTGCAATACTGTATAAATTGTTAGAATTCTAGTGTATGCTCAGACTGTATAAAATGTCAGATTTAATAAAATAAAACTTACTTTATACGAGACTACAGAACCAGACTGATGTCATTTATTAAGGATACTACAAAGTTGTAACTGCAGAATAGAAAGGGAAAATACTTGGCTAGAAGAAGTGTAGTCTCACCTATAGCGATATTGCCAAACACATTTGAAATAAGCAAGTCAGTGGTTTCGAATTTTCTTAAAAATAAGTGCAACTATGGAAACAACATGAAGGGAGGACCAAAAGAGCTACTACATCTACTGAAAATAGACGGATTGATGGAGAAGCATCAAATTCTCACTGTTCTGCCACGCAGATCGGATCAAATTTGGGAATCACTGCTAGAGTTGAAACGGTAAGACGAGCACTTCAAAAAGCTGGATATTTAAAAAGATTAGGGCCCTTATTGAGATTGTCGATCAGCGATCGTCACGACAATTGTCGATTGTGTCGATTGATTTTAGCTATTCGTATGCACAAAATTTCTTCACTTCCAAGAGAAAGCATCGATCAGACATTTGTAATCGACTAAAAGCGACTGGTAAATCAATCGACGATCGACAGTTGTCGCTAACGATCAATTATCGACACTCATAATAGGGACCTTCAATTTTAAAAAACGTATACCCAAAACGTGCCTATACTGGAGTGTCCACCTTATTCCCCTGATCACAATATAATTAAGATTGTTTGTGGATTGTTGTCACGGAAAGTATACGTGTCTGGTAAACAATTTTCAGATGTTAAATCACTGACAACAGCCATCAATGCCGCATGGAGCGATATTTTCTATAGCTACCCGAGAATCTCTGTGTAACTCACTTCCAAACGGTATTTATGAAGTTATTTCCAACAAATGCGGCTACGCCCTGGGGCGTCATGGCGCTATCCTAAGGGCGTCGCAAGTTTTATTTTTTTACTGAGCAAGTTCGAAGCGAAATTCAATAGTTACAATTGCAGTCGAACATTAAGCGCGTTTGTGTTTCCCGCATTTCCAATCCGACTTGCTTCGTGGCTGGCAGGCAGTCATATATTTGCCTGGCACTCAAAATTAAATAAAGGGTTTTCAATCGCCGCGGGTCGTTGTCAGCCAGATTGATCGGGAGGATTACCGCGCTTCATTAGAGAATACAGGAGAACCCGAGGCAGTCAATAAATCGGCCTTTCGCAGATTCCAACTTGGTGAGTTTTGCATCGGAACTTGAGCTTATGTCCCTACAATATCCAACTAATCCAATAGCTCAACGTTAATGACCATATATACGAATATTTGTTCGCTGACTTGGCTTCGAAAAGTTTGGAAGAGCACCCCAATTTTGACCGACAAATCATCTTTAGCGACGAGGTATTTTAACACACAAAAATGTCATAAATATGAGACGACGAGTCGTCGTCGACTCGTCCTTATTGAAAACCCCTTTAGTGAATCTTTAGTAAGATCAGCTTCTATTCACATATATATCTGTGCTTTTAGAAGGGAGTCGCCAAAATGGTTAACCTCTCAAGGGAATCGCAGTATGCAAATATTGGGAACCCCCTGCTATAGTACATTATGGGAAGTGTTACCGCTGTGTTTTTTTTTATTTCGCCTCCCATTATACTAATTCCTTATTAATTTTCGTCGCCTAAGTTATCGTAGGTACTCTCCCTAAGAATATTCAACAAAATGTGTAGTAAAAACTTAAAAGTGTTATGGTGGGAATATGAATGAGCCTAAAACGCATTTTTTTTATTTGCGTGAATTACAACATCGCCACACTTATCAGAAAAGAACTCAGTTTACAACTTGAGCCACCTACTTACTAACTGAGTGCTTACTGACTCCATAAAAGCACAACTCGCTCTGAGCCTGATCTGAATTGTTAAGAGTGTCGTCATGGCAAACATAATGAAATAATTAATTAATTGGGAGATTTATTTAGTTCGAAAATAAAAACAGTTTACCAGAATTATCAAAATTACCTACCTACGTATACTAAGTACCTAGTACCTATCTATACTCAATTTATTCGCAAACCATTTCGATTCAGTGAACATTGCGTTTTCAAAGAAAATCAACCCCTTCAAGGACAATTTGAATTTGCCCCTCAGATGAATATTTTTCAATTAAAGCGCGAGAAAAACAACGTTTTAATTTCACTCTTCTAATCTAGTGCAACGTGTATTGTGTAAGGTGTAAGTAGTTGTCATGTCATTAATGCCAGCGTTTGCACATACTCGTAGTGGTATATATTTATTGTAAGCGGTAAACACCCGGCCTGATCTAATCGAGCGTCGTCGTCGTCGCTCATATAGCTAAGTTTAAGCGCAAGCTAGTCTAAAAATAGCTCTCAGACCACTACTACTAAGTATTAAATACACTTTTTTCTGTCTTTCCTTTTTTATTGCAATTCATCCCTGGTTTGTTTTTGTATCGAGTTTCTCATCGCGGTTGGTTCACTGAATGGGAATTTCAATTTACTCGTATTTTGTGACTTTACTTGCTGAATCTACTTTGCTGGTTTATCTCTATGGATTTTTGTTTTTTTTTTCGCGTTTCTATGCTTGCGATAAGGTCCCTACCATTATAAACCAAAATTTGGTAGGTTTTTTTGCACACCAACAATGCCAGCGTCGTTCGTCAGAGTAGGAGGGGGACGTGCTAAAGGTCAATGATGAATCTGACGTAGAATTTCACGTGAACAAGTACTGCCAGTGATACGGAGCGTATGTACTTTTTTGTAATCAATTCGAATTGGGTAGATTACTTTCTAATTTATGACATAATTTTAATGGGAATGTACTGAATAAGTTATAGATATAGTATTATACAAGGTAGCGCAAAAGTCATCATCACCACCCTATCGGAAGATGCTATAATTTTTGCAAATGACGGCATTCTACTTTGACATTTGTTAAGCACGTCAACAAAACGTGAATCGCTTTACTCCTAAAGAACGCGGAATGATAGTTTTGATTTTTTTTAGAAGAGCATGAGACAACACGAGATGCTGATGCTGCCAAGTCTGGCTGGCCCCGGAGCAGTCGTTCTGCTGAGAATATCGCAGACGATCTCGGATGTTGCTAACCGAGAACTTTCAACTATCACCGAAGCAAAGTACAGATTTATTATTACATATTACGTGGGTTACTTTTTTCCCACATCGTTACATCCTGACAACAAAAAAGTTACCGAATTGCCATTTCAAAGACTTGACAATCGTCTTCTGTCAACTATGACCAACAAATTTAAAGCAAATTTAAGGGAGGTTTTAATGTATTGTCCTCCGCTACCCAATTTGGTCACAGGATACAGGAACGGAGTTGGACCAAATTTTGTTAAATTTGACTAAACCGTTCGAATGATTAACTCCACACCATGCGTATTGGTTTAAGCAGCCTTCTACCCCGGGCCCAAACTGTAGCGCTACCTTAATGAGTACAAGTAGTAGGGTTTCCACACAAAATTAAAAGATACCAAATTTAAAAAAAATAAATGATATATAATAATCACATTCTCATATACGTAATTGTTATTTATTCACTCAACCAGTGCATGCAACTGTTTGAGTTTCCCTCACTTTATTAATTTATTTGCCCCATACAAACGACACGCGTACGTATGTTTGCAGTTTATCTCATCCATTTTGGCAACACACTTGCAAACCTTTAAGCTACGTCCTGGTACCTAGTATCAAAAATAGATTTCTCAATTTGTTTTGAATTCTTATTTCAAATTTAGACGACATGATTCTGCAATCTGTCAGATAAATAAAATTTTAAAAATAAAACATTTGTTGTGTTTATAAGCGCTTAAATTGAGAGTGATAATGTTTATGCATTTGAATTGTTTTCAAAGCAAAATGTTGTTGTTTGCAGCAAATAATAGGAAGTACTATTTTCATCAACTGTGGTATTGTTTCAGATATTTATCATTCCCACCAAAAGCAATGTTTTTGTTTACCAGAATACGTTGTTGTAGTTTATCTTTAATAATGATGTAAATTTAATAATAATTTAATTAATTTGACAATTATATCCCACCAGAAAAACTCTGGAAACACAAATGATTGCATATTAGTGAAAATAGCCCAAAAATTGCTAGCGAATTCAGATAACAACCTCAGAGCTCAGACTATTTAACTGTGAACTTGTTCGTCTTATATAGGCATTCGCTATTCGAATAGACCGTTGTTTTAATTAGTTCAATGCCGTACTGTATAGGTATTGAAACAATTAACGATTGTTCATTATCATTACCATCTGAATAGTAGATACGTTTCCATTACACAGAACAAAATTTTTAATACAATTTTGCGTTCCCACTGAAACTATAACATTTCAAATGACAGCTAGTGTCAGAATTGTTTACTTAACTTTTTATCTGTTTCAAAAATTAGAAAATGCTGTACCTAAAGGATTCATTAATATTAATCTAAACACATTTTAGTGCTAATTCGGACATAATGTATTTAATATATTTGTGACTCGAGGTGTAGATCGCAATGAATCTTATGTCCTGTCCAATCAAAGCTCCATATTTCTAGTTTTAATATCTTGACAATTTATTGACAGCAGCTGTTTCGGTTTGGTTTTCTTTTTTTTTCGCTGAAAAGTCATCATAGTAAAGATGTTTGATCGATTTAACAAACATACAATTACATTCAGCGATGACATTCAATATTTCGATGAAATCCTACATTTCGAATCGTTGGAAAATATTTATAGCGAAATACTGAACATTTGGCCTGAAATAATGAGTTCAGTAAACGTATATTAAAGGGTGTTCCATAATTCTATCTAAATTTTGCGCCATTTAATAGTAGGTACAGTGATGCAAAACGGAAAAAGATAACAATGTGACAGCTGACAGTTCGGGGTGAGTAAAAATGAAGCGCTATACGAAAGAACAACGCATTGTCACTGTTGAGCAATATTTTAAACATAATGAAGGTTTGTCAGCTACTACAGTCCGCAAAATCATCTTCAGTGATGGCTCATTTTCATCTTGATGGATTCGTTCGTAAATCCTCAAAATTGTCGCACTTGAGGTTATTCAGAAAACCCATAGAAACAAAATGCACCCACAACGCGTGATTCTTTCATGCGGGTTTTTGGCTAAAGGCATTATCGGACCATTCTTCTTCGAAAATGCGACTGGTCAGGCAGTAACAAATAATGGTGTATGGTGACATGATAACACAGTTTTTAGTGCCTAAATTACAAGATATTGATGTGACCAACATGTGGTTTCAACAGGACGGTGCACATGCCATACAGCCAGCGAAACATACGCCATTGGACTTTTTTTCTTTGGGGTTTTTTGAAGTCAAAGGTTTATGCAAACAAGCCCACGGCCACCAATGCCTTAAAAGAGGAAATTAGGAGGTGTATTATTAAAAATCAGTCACATTTATGCGAAACGGTCATAGAAAATTTATCCGATGTGCTGTTCCATACATAACTCCAATCTGTATACTCTATCAATCAAAAAAAACAATTTAAGCTTTCTAATTAAAATTCTGTATTTTTTATTAATATTAGATTTTGCGTGAATTAGGTATGGGACATCCTTTATAAGGCAATTTCTATCTAGGTAGTTCTTTGGGCCATTTGCCTAAACAAGCAACTTAAGGTGGGTTTCCACATGTCGGTTGATTGACAAAGTTTTACAGCTTTCGCGTTTATGTCACTGAACGACACCTACGTCAGTTCATTTCTACTTATGTCAATTATTGGCAAAAAAGCGTTTGTCAGTTGATTGACCATTTTATGAACTCGATGCCAATTAATTTTCACTGTCAATTATAGACAAAGTGACATTTGGTTAGACAATTCAGCTATTTCCACTTGTCCAGTGATTTCTTTGTCAGTTATTGACAAACGCTGTCATTGGCCCCGTTCCATTGACCGCTAGATGACTAGCGGCATGCCAAACTCCATATAAAAAAAACTGACATTTCATCATTTGCGCTAGAGCTCTAGCGCACTTTGTGAAATATCCATTTCTGGGAAATTTTTCAATCTAGCACAAAATGAACTGCTAGATTGAAAAAAAATAACGAACTGTCAAAACAAAAGTGAAAGTGCAGAAGTCAAAAATTTGGTTTAAAATGTGAAATGAAGCTTCTATGTAATTAATATACATTGTATTTGTTTATTTAAATTATAGTGTATTAATAAATATGCGGCATGATGGCCCAAAATACATTTTTGACTCTCATGAAGATGAAATAATACGAATTCAAATTGGTTTTAATGTCACCTTGCCGCTGCCGCTAGATCTCTAGCGCTAGCGTTCCTCCATCAGGTATATTATGTGCTAGATGACTAGCGGTCAAAGGAACGCGGCCATTGACAAGCCATTTTTGGCTATTTCCACTTGCCAATTGTTTAATTGGCAAAAAAATACGTTAATTGTCAATTTCAAATCGACAAGTGGAAACCCAGCATTAGCTACCTAATGTTGAGCTGATGAAATATCGTCAAGCCGAATACGAATATACATACTATACCTAGTCATAATTATTATTATAAGTATATTGATTTTCCTTAATGATTTCCGCTGTATCGCAGTCATCAACATAAACTTTGTATATATTGAGCATCAGAAGTGAGTAAACACAAATGCGGTTTTCTTTTGTCTTTAGAGTTTGGAATTTTTTTTTAGATAGGTAGGTAAGTATTTTTTGGTGTTAACATGAAATATTCTTAATTATTGTTATTTCGCTATGAAACTTTTTACAGATTGTTGGTTTTTTTAGACCTCTTTCCAGACCCTAAAGACAACTCAAAAGAACATTCGTGTTTACTCACTTTTGACGCTCACTGTATATAAAACTAGAACTTCCGTACGAAAACGAAATGACGTCACTCTTTTTCAATATGCGTCCCAAAATACGAAGAAAAACTCTTTGGGACACACATCTTGTTCTTAACAACACAACAGCTGCTTTCTGTTATGAAAACGAATAATCCAAACAACATTGGGAAAACATGAAGAAAGCATTCTCATAACTATGACGTGTTCATTGTCACGTACGCACCGGGCATCTCTTTCTTGCGTTCTCCCTGACCTGGAAAAACATTCAAAGACAGGTCGCAATTCACAGCAAGGGTGGGATGTACGTCTGAAAATATATTCATGTAATGTACAACAAGGCCACCACACCATTTTCCAATTGGAAAACGTGACCGAAGAAACGTAAAAAAAATTCCCTACATCGAAGATAGTTTCTATTTTCATACGCTACAAAGAAACATTTTAATCTTCTCATTTATCAGTTTAACCTACTTTATACCTTTTGCACACCAACAACGAGGAAGACGCGTAAGTCGCTTGAAATCGCGAAATGATAAACAAAAAGGAAGTATTTTTCACAAGGTTAATTGTTAGAAGGTCTCTTAAAAAAACAGTAACTCTTCCATGCTTCCAAAAATATTTTGCATACAACACGTGAATCAATATTTCCATGCATTTCAACTATCTTCTATCTGCTTTATCTTTTTTTTTATATTATGCAAAAGAGGATGGCGTTATTTACTACGCTTATAACTCAAGAACGCCTGGACCGATTTCGATGATTTGCACTAAATTGGACAGGTCTCCGGCCAAACAAGAAAATGTTTGAGAAAGGAGCGTGGTACCTTCCATACAAAAAATATGGTATATCTCGAAAACCACAAAACCGATTGAGCTACAATTTTAAGAAAATCTGTGTTTTTGGCACGAAGGCTATTCTGTGAAGATTGGTCAAAATTGGACTAAGGGGCGTGGCACCGCCTATACAAAAAAAAAACATTAAAAATCGTATATCTCGAAAACCACCAAATTGATTGAGCTCACACTTACATTATGGTCTTAGATATTGGGCCTGGAGTGTTCCTGTGAAGATTGGTCAAAATTGGACAAAAGGGCGTGAAACCGCCCATACAAAAAACATCTTCTATGGGGTGAAACTCGATGACGTTAAAACTCGATAACCGATGATGGGCCGATTTTCATGATTCTTTTCATTAAAATTTTGTGTGTGTGTTTGAGTCAATCCAAGGATGGTGTAGATTCACATTTGGTGAAAATTGGACAAAAGGGCGTGGCACCTCCCATACGAAAAAAACCCATAAAAAAATCTTATATATAGAAAACTACCTAACTGATTGAACTTAAATTTTAAGAAAATATTTGTAATTGGCCCAAAGGTGTTTCTGCCACCAAAGGGACGTGGTATTTCCCATATTAAAAAATATACATTTTAAATGATATTTCTCGACAGCCATGGGATCTAAAGTTGTAAAATTGTAGGCATTGATGTACATTGTCCAAACAAACAATCGCGCAAAGTGTGGGTGGAATTTCAAACGGGCCATGGCACCACCCTTACAACAAAGTTACTTAAATCACAAATTTTGTAAAATGTATGATTAGAGCATTTTACAAAACCTGGCGGGATTAGACAAATGGGCGTGGCACCTCTCATAACAAAAAAAAAAAAAAATTTTCAAACGCTATTCTTGGACTATCATTGGAAAAAATATATCTCGACAATACAATTCGTGGGCACACGTCTGAGGAAACATCGGTCGAAGCACACACACTGAGACGGAGTACAGAATCAGTCCGGACGCATCGGTTAAATAAAACGGCCGCAGAACAATTGACAGACAATGTAAATGTACGAGCAGGCAAACAACGTTTGCCGGGTCTGCTAGTTAAATATAATAAAATTATGGTTAACAAAATGTGACATTGTTTAGCAGATGCCATTAAATTAGAACCCAATAACTAACTGGATGCCAATTAACATCCTTATATTGTTGTCTGTGTAAATTCAACTTGAATTTTGCAAGATAATGTAAATCCCATCACGACATTACTATTTTAGAACACTTTCAATGAAATTGATTCATCTGACGCAAAAAAAAAAACGGCTAAATTTATTGACGTAAACAATGTTCTTCGACGTCAACATTTATTCCTTGCCAATTATTCATTGGATTCGGTGTAATAACCCGCAAAACAATTAAGCATTCACATTGTTCGCAATATTTCTATATAATAAGCAACATTCTATGTATTTATTTGTGAAGATTGTCATGGTCGAGTTCAATCATCCTTCTGGTTAAATCTCATTAATACAAAAACGCATTCGTACGTAGTCGCCGCCTAACGGAATTCACTCTTCAAAAACGCAAAACGTAGAGCTAGTGAACTATTTTAGAAATTGTTTTTCAATTTACACCAACTAAATTTGTAAGACAAACAGCAGTGTCTTACAAATTTAGTTTTGCAATTATCATGAAAATATCAATTTGAAAAGTAAACAAAATAGGTATGTGGAAATAAGTATGAGTGATAGATATTTTTGGCAGTCGTGAAAGGTTTATGTGCGGCTTTCAATTTTATAGGGGCGCTATAATATTTTTGGGATTTTATTTTTGAGTGTTTAGAAACGTTTTTCATATCGTTATTTGAAAGAATATAAAGATTCTTATTTTAATTTTTAGAAATTTTAAAAATATAGTAACTCTATTTTAAGCATTTAATAGGTAATGCTCTTACAAAAAATAAGTCTGTTAAAAAGGGGGACCAGATTACGTAAAGTTAAAACACTCGAACGACATCGTTTCGACCATAGCGGTCTCTGTCTATTGCCACAGATATGATAGAGACAGCTTTTTTGAAAACGAGATCGTTTGATCATTTTTATTTTACGTGATCTGGCCCAGCTCTTTCTTCCTTAAGGTGTTCTGGCAGACCATCAGCCGTCTTAGAGGAAGGAAGTGCAACATTATTGACGGAGTCAAATCCAAAGATGGTTCACTGCTTTCTAATGAGGTGGACATCTTGCGCAGATGGAGCGAGCACTTTTCCGAATTGCTCAATGCAATCCAGGGCATTGAGGATGACACATCCATCGCCTTGAGCGGGGCGGAAAATAGTCCCACGGTAGAGGAAGTCACTTTTGCGATCAAATCGCTAAAAGCTGGCAAATCTGCCGGAGTGGATGAAATCCGGCCAGAAATGCTAAAGGCCTTAGGTGAAGAGGGAGTCAAATGGCTCTCTCGTGTCATTAAAGTGGCCTGGGAATGCGGCGAAACTCTCAGTGATTGGCAGATTGGGGTGATTGTGCCTCTTTTCAAGAAAGGGGATAAAAGGGATTGCTCCAATTACAGGGGTATATCACTTTTGATTCTCCCCGGAAAAGTCTTTGCAAAGGTGCTGGAAACGCGTTGCAGAGCAGTGGTCGATTAGGAGATGAGCAGTGCGGTTTTCGTCCCGGCAGAAGCACAACCGACCAGTTATTCACTCTCAGAATGGTACTTGAGAAGGCTTGGGAGTATGCTACACTTGTTTACGCATGTTTCGTAGATTTGAAGAAAGCATACGACCGAGTCCCTCGAGGTAAACTCTGGAGTGTATTACAGGAGTATGGAATTGACGGTTCTCTCTTGAGAGCAATTCAATCTCTTTACACAAACTGCAAAAACTGTGTTCGGGTAAACGGCATTAAATCATTACCTTTCACCGTGGGCGTTGGACTTCGCCAGGGGTGCGTCTTGTTTCCTCTCCTTTTCATTACTTATATGGACAAAGAACGTTTCGAATTGGGAGATTTGAGGATAAGTCATTTGCACTTCGCTGTTGACTTGATCATCCTTGGGTCCTCTCATACTGAACTTCAACGCGCACTCGATCGATTTGTAGCCGTTTGTGTTGAAGCTTAGATGAAGGTTAACGTGAACAAATCTTCAGTGATGGTCGTCTCCAGAACGCCTGTTCAATGCACTCCGCATGTTAGTGGAGTCCCATTGAAACAGGTGGAGAAGTTTAAGTGTCTCGGGGTCTTATTCACGACTGATTGAAGGAGTAATGCCGAGTTTTCCTGTAAGATTGGTCAGGCTAGGTCAATTTTGAGACAGCTAGGTCATTCTTTTATTAGGATTACTGAACTTGGTGTCAAAGCTAAGTTGTCAGTCTTTAATTCGGTGTTTGTTCCAACTCTTACCTATGGTCATGAGGTTTGGGTAATGACCGGAAGAATAAGATCGCGGATAAAAGCTGCCGAAATGAGATTTCTCCTTTGGATTGCTGGTGTGACCCGTAGAGATCGCATTAGAAATATCAGAATACGTGTGAGCAGCTACCTCTCCGGATGGAGCTGTCCGTGCTTCGGTGGTTTGGTCATGTTAAACGCATGTCCCCGGCCAGGATTTCACGATGTGCTATGGAATCCGTACTATCATCCTCTAGGTAGACCTAGGATGAGATGGTTAGATCAAGTCCATAGTGATCTAGTGAGGGTCTACTTAAACAACCTACACCCGCCACCCACTTAATGGACAAGCGGACCATTTGAAAATGAATGAATAAATGAGCTATTTAGCTTGATGAAGACATTCAAGTTTCGTTTGGAATCTACAACCTGCAACTCGTTCATTTAATTTGGAAGTTCCACAAAAATACTTAAATTTGTTTATATAATGTATACATTTACATTTATGTACATGCTATAAAAAAAAATTAAATTTAAAAATTGATTATGATTCTTTGTTTTACGAAAAAGTTCTCAGTACCAATTTGATGTTTGAGCTTCTAGTGAAGATTCAGAGACTTCTGTCGTTAAATCATTTGTTCAAATATGTTCATGCGGTTGGAATACCTACCTACCTTTATCTGGTAGAATAGGTAGTAGAATTCACATTTGGCGAGTTCATCACTCTTTCCGGAAATATCTATGAGCGGATTTATTAAAAACAAACAAGATAAACAATTTTCTAAAATGTCCAAAGGGACCTACACGTACATATACAGCGTATCTCAGCTAAATTACAATCTGCTTTGAATATAGGTCAACTTGTAATAAAGGAAGTTTTGTGCGATCTTGTCGTGCCCTTCATTTTTTTTTTCTTTGTTAAGCACTTCTCTCGTGAAAGACGAACCTATAGCGGATTCAACAGCACCCCGAGATCCATCTTGGCATCGAACTGCTTTTCGATAATATAGTCGAAATCAAGACATTAGCTCTTCGCTGATGTCTTGCTCATCCTTCCTAGACTGATCTTCGAGGCCCGAGGGTATATGAGCAAAAGGGTACCTACATCGCATTGATCATTCATTTTCGAAAAGTCCACATCAGACGATCGTGTATAACAGCTAAACTGTCCTCGCATGCTTTTTTAGAATAATGCTGTCTGGAGATTTCCATAGTAGGAAAAAACTGACTTTGTCATATGCATGACTCATAATGTACATATAACGGACACACCTGTACGGTCTCATTACATTTATGCGTTTAATACACTATGGTTACATATTTAATAATGACAGCAGTAAAGCTGTGCCCTAAGATGCAAAACAGGAACCCCAAACGCATTTACCTAATTGAAATATAGTTGCACTTGTAAAACTAGAAATTTCATGATATTATGAAACCCATTTGGGATAATGGGGATAATGAATTCAACCCGCGTGGACTATGTAACCACCACAGAAATGTGTCAACGGCTGTAGATATACCTACGTCAAATAATAAACATGTTCTTTAATTGAGTCCAATTAAATACGTAAACAATTTACTTGTTCTGTTTTGCAAATTGAATTCCTACCGGCTATTTAGAAATTTATTTCCATTCTATGGTAAACGACTTGACTTGAGGCGCTGCTATTGATAGATACGTAGATATATGTAGATAAATATTTTATTTCGCATAATATTAATTTAAATTCAAAAAGGTACCACAGACATGTATTTTTAGATCTTTATAAAAGTATTTAACGCACATTTGAAAACAATTATTTAAAAAATAATTATATTTTTGAGAGGAAGTTGTATTCTTTATTTATGTAATAAAACTGAAGTGCTATTAGTCCGTTACTTATAGCAGCTATTTATTTTCAAGTTCATTTGTTATCTTAAGCAAAAGTAGCGTGGCAGTGGCGTGGTGATAGAATGGCGGTGAAGTGATATCTTTACTTTTTTTATTTACTTTTGGGGGCGCTTACAGTCCGGGGTGGACCATGGTCTCAACCAACAAGCCCCTCCAGTCAACTCGGTCCCTAGCTAGCTACCTCCAGTTACACACACTAAGTTGGTTGAGGTCGCCCTCCAATTGTGCCCGCCATCTAAGGTTGGGTCTTCCTCTGCTGGACTCAAAAACTCGTCGGACTGGTGCTTTGCTGTTCATACGCTCCACGTGCCCCAGCCATCTCAGCCGTTGTATCTTCAGCTCTTTGAAGAAATCAACGTCGCTGTATAGCCCATAAACCTCTTCGTTAAATCTTCTCCTCCACACTCCTTCGATACAAACTGGACCGAATATCGTCCGAAGAATATTTCTCTCAAAACATCCCAGGAGGTTTTCATCCGATTTCGATAGAGTCCATGCTTCTGCACCATACAGCAGGACCGGGATGATTACGGTCTTATAGCGGGTTTTTCAACAGGGACAGCAAACGACGCCGAATTTCTTGCCGCTTTCTGACATTTCTCTTCAGTAAGGTTTGCCATTTTATGATGGAAAGATATACGAGCCAACAACGAGTCGAAATTATTAAAATTTGCTACCGAAATTCGGAGTCAGTGGCCTCAACGTTAAGAGCGCTACGTCCAATTTATGGTCGTCATAATCGTCCTAGCAGATCAACAATTGAGCGTCTAGTGGAAAAATTTAAATCCACAGGCACAGTCGTGCGATTTGACGCCGTTAGACTCTTTCCTTGGGGGCTACGCCAAGTCTATGGTCTATTCCAACACGCCAGCGACGATTGATGAACTTCGTACGAATATCGAACGTGAAATTGCAGCAGTATCGGCCGATTTATGCTTGAAAACCGTCGAAAATTGGGTTCAGCGTCTGGACTTCTGCAAGCGTGCCCGTGGTGGCCATGCAAAAGAAATCGAGTTCCATACATAATGGCATCGAACGTACTTTCACAGGAATAAAGAATTTCATTGATATCCAAAATCGTTTTTGTTTTATTTAAAAAAAACTTTTGTAGCGCTCTTATTGAAAAACCCTGAATAATATCTCCTTGGTTCTATGAGAGAGGGCTTTTCTTCTTAGATGCCTTCTTAGCCCGAAGAAACAGCCATTGGCAAGAGTGATTCTTCGTTTGATCTCTGCGTTGATGTCATTTTGCGAGGTGATAGTGAAGCCCAGGTAAACAAAGTCTCTTACTATGTACTTCGAAGTTATATCTGTCCATCGTGGCGTTTTGGCCGAGTCGTCGATGCTGAAACTCTTTTCTCGTAGACGTTTTATCCATCTTCGCCGCCTCCGTTCCAATACTTGCAAATGCGCCACTGACAGCTCGCTGCGGTCTTCCGATAATGTCAATGCAAGCAGTTGAACTAACTTCTGAAATATTGTACCTCTGATGTTGGCTTGTGAGTTTCGTACAATTGCTTCAAGGATGATGTTAAAAAAAAAAGTAACACGATGTGATTTCAAGGTGATTTAATTTTCCATGGAGTGACAAACAACTTATGGTGCCACCAATAATTCATCAGTTTCTAAAACGTCATATGTTGAATTCTTGGTCGTCTCGCACGTTTTTTATACGCAGTTCCATTGCCAAAATCTACGCCGTCACAATATGATATGCCTCTACAAATACACGTGCTCACCAGTCGCTTACCACCCGAAATTATACTTTTTCGAGATAAGTGGCACCAGACTGGTATCACGCCACCTTTAAAATACCACGTCGGCCACCACTATACGCTTTTATATGTTTATACCATAATTTTATTCTTAGCGATTCCCCCAGTCGTCACTTGGTCACCCCTTCACTTGCTTACCACTTAAATGCGCGCCTTGCTTTAACAAAAATGAAGAAATAGTGTATATAATGTATAGTAACAAGTAGAAGGGATATCACAATTTAAAAGTCATCAACCTTCATACCGAATGTTTACGATAAAATAAAAAGAAAACACGATTAGTTCGGGGAAAACCTATGAATTTTAGTAGCCGGTGTAACGGCCTCGATCTGAAAGTCAAATTTGTTATCACGCCAACTAACTCGAAATAGTCTTCTATCGAAATTCCCACACCCGACATCCAAAACGCTCTATAAATAAAAACTACACCATATAAACAATTATTGTCCTTGACACAAATTTTCGAATAGTATACCTACACATACAAACAAATATAGATTCAATTATACCTAGTGCGCCAAATGAAAGATAATTTTTTTTGTAATTCGCACAATAGATTTATATTTTTTGATAAAAACTTATTATATAGGAAGCAATCAAATTTTGGTATCGATGCAAATGAACTGAGTCTGGCCGTCCGTCGCTCCCTGGCCTTAAAGATTAGATATTAATTGATTTAATTCTTTCTTATTAATAAATTCCTATTAAATGGATATGTAAAGTAAAACGTTGTAATACTTTAGGATTTTTGCACCATTGTGCTAATTTAAATGTCGAACAATTTATTAATGAAAGAAGGCAAAATGTGCGATGCATAAAGGTCTAAATAGTATGATAAGTGGAATATTGTATTAGCTATGATGTTTGAAGAATTTTATCGTTGGTAATAATTAGCACTACGCAGAGTCGTAAATAAATATGAAAAATCTTTCTAAAGATAACGTTGCTCGTATTATTTAAGAACGCACTTAGTACCTTTTTAATTTCCTTCTGCATTGCTCTCTCACACTGCAATTGTTTTTGTGTTTCCCTCTGCAAGCCTCACTTTTTGTAAACTTCTTTTCAGAACAATCGACTGGTTTGGCATCACGCCCTCTGGTATCCTAATCGATGGTACCTATGCAGATGATTTCCGAAAATTGCTTCCAGCCAGCTGGTATGCAGTATTCAAGTATACATATACCTGATGGACACTGTATCGTATTGTGGTGAGTCTTTCGATATATATTTCACCTATTCATTGGCACGCTTTGTCAAGCCAAATTCTATATACCCAATACCGACATATATGCATATATTCTTATATGGAAAATATTCCAAAGTTCAAAGCTCGCGTGATGATTAAATTAATGTCTCTAAAATGAGTTTCTAATTTTACATTGCCTATCAAGAAGCATTACATAAGTACATATTTGAATACATACTCGAAAAATCCAGATTGTGAACCATATCGGATGTTTCAATATTGAAATTATGAAACTGATTTGTAGTACACCTAATATGTGTAGAGATGAATAAAACAAAAATTCTAGATAAGAGCAAATGATTGAGCAGTTGAGGTATTTTACTTCACTCAAAAGCGAATACATTTCTTTCTATTGACTTGCCTATTGTTGCGGTGTTGACCAAGTGACCATTTTGTTTTCTCTGAAAATGTTATCTTTTGTTTGTATTTATTTATTTAGTTTTTCTTTGATACCCGGCAACCGGCTATCTTGGGAATAAATTCTTATGGGCGCGTTCACACCTGCAAACCGAAACCGTCCATAAGAATGTATTCCCAACGACTGGGTAGCCGGCTGCCGGGTATGTGTGAAATGGGACTAACTGTGTAGTTTTTTCCAGTCGGTGCTATTCAGAATAGATTTTACTTTCACTTATTCCAATAACTCGCTTAAGATATAAATCTGTAATCAGTCATCTGCCCAGAAAGTGCTCTAGCCGGGTTCCCAATATTTTCCATACATGCCTATACAGGTTATAATATTTTTGCGACGCCCTTCTAAAAGCACACAACAGAACAAAGAACACATATATAATGTTAATAGAAGCTGAGCTTACTGAATCTAGTGGGGTTAAATCGCAAGATTTTGGTGGCCAATTCACTCACCTCTGCTAGACATAAACATACCCTCAAATCGTTCATGCAGAATGACCATCGTGGTGTCCGTTAAGTGACACGTAGCCACGTCTTGCTGGAACCACATGCCATCTATCGGTTCTGTAGCGCTGCCGTTTATGGTAATGGCCATTTCAAGAAAAAGTACGGAGCAATGGCACAGTCGCTAAAATCCGCACCAAACCACTTTTTATGAATGCATTGCAACATTGTGATGGTTGGCGTCATCCCATATATGGCAATTTGGCTTGTTAACATCGCCATTCATTAAAAAATGCGCCTCGTCGTTAAAGATGATTTTTCTATGGTCATTATCATTAACTGGGCGCAGTAGCGCAGTGGTTAGTGTGCTGGACTACTGTGCGAGGGATCCCAGGTTCGATCCCCGGAAAAACACAAATTACATCTTAAAGTTTTTTCTATACTACGCTACCTCTCGCGAACGTCTGGCAAACATCCGAGAGTATGACTGTCATGAAAAAGCTTCTCAATTCAGCCGTTCGGACTCGGCATAAAATTGTAGGTCCCTTCCATTCGTCCCAAAAATAGAAACTCACACAAAACGAATGGTTGCGAGAAGCTAGGCCTTGGGTGTCACCCATTTATTTATTTATTTATTTCATTATCATTAACTTTGAGCTCCTGGGTCAGTTGCATCTTGAACGGGTATAGGCCCAACACAAAAATTGCCAAGTTAAAGTCTGCAAAATGACAACTTGTGTGCACGGCAAAACACAATGGCCAACATCATCCCGACCCGAAATTTTTTGCAAATCGAACTCAAAGCTGATTTTGCGACACCCCAGCTCTAAGATTGCACAAAGAGCAAGTTAATGCCAAATCTTCGCATTTCGGACTAAAGTTTAAATTTAATTGTAGTTTAATTGCGCAGAGTATCTTTCGTTTAAATAGTTCCTTTCCCATAACTGGTGGTCTAAGTTCGTATGGGTATATTTCACGTTGCAAAGAACTTACTACATTTGTAATATTGCGAGTATATCTGCATGCATCTTCTCCTCGACAGAAATTTAAGTTTAAATTGTATCCGGAGAGGACTTATTTATGTTGACGTTTAACCTCCACATTTGGCAGTATCTTTGTAGCAACCCTAAATCATCTGCATATAGCAAAGTTAAAGATATTCCGGTTATGTCATCTACGAATCATGATTGAGTGAGGGCTAAAATTTCATCCCTGTTTAACCCCCGTCTCAGTTTCGAAAAAATTTCCTAACTCATGATGGATTTTCATATGAGAAAGTGTAGGTATATAGGTAGACTATGTCTATGAGATTGCGTTGGATTTGAACCGAGTACGCGAAAAGACTTGTTTTGTGTAGTTTTAAGGGTCTCGTTTGAAATCACTTACATGCGATGAAGATTAATACCTTTTACCCTAAGAGTCAAACTAATGTACGAGTATTTTGGTCATATCTTCTAAAGACAAAAATATTTGCACGCATCGTAATGCCTCAAATTATTTTAAAAGATTTACATATCTCATATATATGTATATAAATTGTTCCTTAAAAAACAAATCTCTGTTCTAATAGAACGCATAGCCAAGAACAACCAAGAAAATTTAAAAATACACTTGCAAATAAAATTGAACCATAGAGCGCATAAACTTTGATAACAAATACTGACAAACGTTGATTACTGACTCGTACAATTAAACAAGAAATTTATATGTGTATACAAATATAATGTATATACTTAATCAAAATGGTGCGTTTCGAAAACCAGTTAAAAGCTGATTCTCGAGTCAAATCACAGAGAGATAACCTTTAATCTGATGAATGAATCAAGTGAAGGAATTTGTGTTGGATCGTAATTGAGATGAGTATAAATATAAATTAAATGAGCAAGGGATTGTATTGTTATTAAATTTGCTGATCGTTGAAATCATATAAGTGTGCTGAATAAACAGAATAATTTATTTGATCGTTCTTATTGTGATGAGATGAGTACACAAGTATTTTAATCCATTTACTCATGAATCGTATACAATGAGGGGAATTATTTCATACTACTCAATCGCTAAGATAAATATAAATATAATTTTATTTCATTACATGAATAACTTCTATATAACAGATGCCTACAATTATGGTTTAAGTAATGCAAATGACATAATTTACATTTCATACAAGGTGTATAGACCTTCTTATATTCTGCGTGCGTGACTTGCACTTAAATATAAACAAATTGCAGTACAGTGAAACCTGCGTCAGTTGGCCACCTGTGCTGTGGTGCAGACATTTTTGACCAACTGAGAGAGGTGGCCAACTTAGGGTAGCAACCTATTTTCTTTTAATAAAAAATTGCGCTATTACATAGCTCATAAAAACTTTGTTTTTTCTGATTTTTCACGAAAGGCAGAGGAACACAGAAGTTATTCACAAACTGTTGAATTTCAGTCAAATCTATCCCAAGAAGATCTAACACGAACGAACATTTCGTTATTACCTCTAAGCAATGGCCGCGTTCAAAAAGCCTTTGCCTAGCTAGTCAACAGCCTCTGATTGGTTGATTTGCCTTCAAATCTAGGCAAGTTTCGTGTGTTGGGCAAGATTTTCTGCCTAAGTTTTATGATAAACTGTCACCTGAATATTTAGGTGCCTAAGCACATTGAACGCGGCCATTGTCTGTACATTTTGTTCTGTGCATTTTTAAACGCTCTCTTGAAAAAGTGCGAATGCTAGGCCAACTTTTGCAGGTTATTTAGTACGAAAGTTAACTGAAATATATAAATGTGTGGCCAAGTTCCAAGGTAGACAGGTGGCCAACATAAGGAGGTATTTGGTGGAATATTTGTATGCACTTTTCTTGGTGCTACTATTTTGGCCTTGCCAACTTCGGCAGGGTTGCCAACTTGACAGGTTTTACTGTATTACTTATTGAACAAGTATTTTTCATACAAAATACATCAAATATAGTGCGTCATTCAGCACTAAATGCTTGCTCCTATTAATGTTTCTTTTTCTTAATGTTTTGTATCATGTTTTAGCCATGAATGAAGGATTCGTCACAATGCAAGAAAAAGCTATCAAGTTTGACAACTTTAAGGTATTTTACAACAAATGCAAGGTATTATGCGAATGTCGTAATCTTGTATTTTTTTTATGTGTTCTTAACTATACAAAGCGAGAGGATGATTGGATAGTCAAATAGTGACAGTGACTTTCATGTGTCAAAATTGTTAAAAATGTAATTTGAAAATCATGCTATGTCACACTTAAGGACCATTCACATGAGAGAGACCAACTGCCTACGAAATAGCGAATATTCAACAGTTTTCACAGTCCGTTCACATGAACATTTTCCTAGGTCGCAGTAGTTCGCGAATTTTAACCATCAGTTTCTACCCGCAATGTCTAGTTTGTGGTTAAGTTCGAACGAATGTTTTATTCGCTAATTTGTGAAACGCGAATTAAATAATATGGATTACGAATAAATTTTGACTATTCGCGCAAATTTCGTTATTTAAACTGTTTTTAAACTTGTTTTCTTAATACATTTTGATTGATTAATTATCCTCATTCCAGAATAATAAAATCAGCAATTTTCTGTTTATAAATGCATAAAAAGTAGTTTGTTTACATTTCATCAATTCGTTCGTTCGCTCCCATGTGAATGGTCCTTTAAGTCCTTGTATAAAAGTATACCTTTGCATGCTTACAAATTTTGTCCTAAAGTTGTGTGTAGACAAAATCTGACGTCATTTTGACGTCAGCATGTGGAAAATTTACTCGATTTTTGACATGTGTAAAGCAGCTTTACTTAGGTGGCACTACAGTCCGGGTGTTTGCAGATGTACCTATCGTGTGGCTTCACGAAAAGCTGTAACTTCTGCCTGAAAAAAAATCTAAGAACTTGTTAGTCAAAAAAGATTAGTGAGTCGACTATAGGGAGAATGAAACTGAGATGATCCCGTCACCCGTCCTCCTAGACCCGCCTGTATATATATCTAGTTTAATTTCATTAATATCAGTAGGTATTCTCTTTCCATAAAGAGGGCTTGTAAAGTTTATGGCCAGTAAGCAGCAACCGATAAGAACATATAATATTATGACAGTTGCTTTATGGTGGGAAATACTCTCATTCGATAACGCATTCCACTTCGATATGATTAATGGTAGGGCATTGCAAACGGGACTCAACGTTTATAAGGAAATCCCAAACTAAAAGCTAATAGCCACTTCAGAAATAGAAGGTTAAAAAACCCCATGCCCTTTGATTACAATAATGTAAAAGTATTTATATATCCAATTCAGTTTTGTTGTTTGGAAAATTATACTTTTTTACAAAACTTTTGCTCCGGATAAAATCTCTATTCCTATTCTTAAAGTAAGATAAAATGCATTTTCTGAATTTATTCTCAGAAACCCCTTCTGCCAAACTCCATTCTTGATTTTGTTTCCTGCTGCAAGTCACCCACGCTCTGCGGAATGGCAACTACATACATATACCTATACTTATTCAGTATTCTTGGCGAGACCTTTTCGAATGACAAGTGTTTTTCGGACAAAAAAAGGAAATTTATTACCCAGGATGAACTATCCGAAGGCTATTAGCTCTAAGAAATCATATAACAGCAACATTAAGTGTAAGGATTCTTCCTTATCGTGCCAACAACCCCATCAATTCAGTGCAGAATATTATCCAACAAAGACGACAAAAATTTAACTTTTTTTTGCTGACTTTTAGCTCTTTAGGTATATGCCATCGGCTGGCTATAGTCGACTCACTAAATTTAATGATCTATAATTGATGACAGAAAGTGATTATGGTTGAACTTGAACTAAAGGTTTGTCAAGTTGATGACATGAAAGAAACGGTTGTTGAATCAATATGAACAAGCCATTATTGTAAGTTTAGGAGAGTGGGTCTTGAGTTGCCTATACGACTACATTAAGGATAACCTTGATAAATTTTCTTTTGTCAATGTAATTCTTCGAACTTTGAATTTACTATATAGATGTATCTATGCAATGTACATATTACTGTACCTAGTGATTTATAATGTAGAAACTGGGTGGAATCTATTTTTGCATTTTTTCTTGAAAACTTTTCAAACAAGTAAAAAATTAAGTATACATACCTCTGTCGTATGTCACTCATGCAGCCTCTGACGTCAAGTCGATGATTGTAAACTATTTTTTTTATTTATATTTTAGGAAATAGCAACATACGTAATTATTTGGCAACGATGTCGAAAGAATGTATGGGTCACTGCCATAGATCTATGGTTTCTTGTCTCCTTAAATTACAAAGCAATTTAAATTAATGGCGCAAGAGTCATATTTTTTGTTCAACAGTAGTCAAATAGCAATTGTGAGCAATTGAGGTGAAATTTTAGATTCGATTTTTCTATTTATGTGCAGGCGATAGTAGTGTACCTGCTAATGTAAAATAATTAACAAATTTAAAATAATTTCAACATGTTTTTCTAAATTGACATAAATATTGATCTCAGTGATTAGTGTATTGAAATGAAGTGTGCGATGAGTGGGATGATTCAGAAATATTTATAGGATCAGGATGTAATGATGCGGAGGTGTAGTTAGTGGTGGGCGAATAGTAAATGGGTCATTTGGATAATAATATAAAAAAAGCTGTATTGACGACTTTTGAAGTTGAAATTGAAGCTAGGATAAATGATAAGTTCAAGAGGTGAATTAACTCTTACTTTTGTGTGTCCAAGCAAACTTTTCAGACTTTCTACGCAATATGTCCTTGTCCATTGCCCATATAGGCACCCTAGGTCTAGCTTCGTCACAACCATTTATTTGAGCGAGTTTTTATCTCTTTGCTACTAATGGTCCCTTACAATTTTATACCGAGTCCGAACGACTGAATTGGGGAACTTTTCTATGACAGTTATACTCTCGAATGTTTATCACTTTATCAGACCTTCGCAAGAGGTAGGGCAATGAAAAAAATCATAAGATGTGTGTTGTGGGTATCGAACCTGAGACTCCTCGCACAGTAGTTCAGCAAACTAACCCTTGAACCACTGCTGAAGGGTAAATTTTAACCAAATTTACTCCGAATGTAAGTATTCTAGAAAGCTCTGTCGTTAGTCATATCATAACTACCCCGCTTCTTCTAAAAATAATTAGATAGCGCAACAGGCGGTAGACACCCTAGGCTTACCAGTTTGTGTGAGTTTCTATTTTTGGGACGAATGGAAGGGACCTACAATTTTATGAAGAGTCCGAACGGCTAATTGGGAGGCTTTTTAAGGACAGCCATACTCTCGGATATTTGTCAGACGTTCGCGAGAGAAAAAATTTGAAGATGGAATTTGTCTATTTCCGGGGATTGAACTTGGGATCCCTCGCACAGTAGTCCAGCACACTAACCACTGCGCTACTGCGCCCCGTTTCTTCTCCCAAATAAAATAAACGGATATTTAAAACTAAAAAAAAAAAAAATCGTGGTAGCAAATCTGCATTACAAGAACAAACTACCAGTCTATTTCACTTTCTATTTAATTAAACGACACTTAAAACATCGTAGCATCGTACTGGTTGGACTTGAGAGCAGATTCCGAAACCTTAAACCATTAAACCTTAAACAGTAACCACCTTTTAATGAAACAAAGCATTGAAAAACAAACATTTTTACGCCACTCTTTATCGTGCCATTTGTAAAACCGATATGTCTGTGTAGAATAATTCTGAATAACAATATTGTTTAAATACATAATTACCTTTGTGCGTTTTCCAACAATTGTAGGTAAAATACAATGCGCATTGTTTAAACATTCGCAATTACTGAGGAATTAAGCAGTGGAGTGCATGTGTCATTTTTTTGACGTTGACTCTGCTCAAGAATATGCGGTTGTTGTTTGCGTTCCATTAGCTGATACATGACTAGAGGCATGTCAAATTCCATATAACAAAATTTACTTTTAACAATTAGCGCTAGAGCTCTAGTACAAGGGTGTTCCTTAAAGTGAATTTTTTGAATCTTGTGCAAAATGACTCCCTAGAATTTAAATTAAGAAAGAATATAGAGAAAACACAAGTTGTCAATGCAATTCGATTTAAAGTAAACGCATTCGCAAAAAAAAAGTGGAGGTATTATAGTTCGTCAACAAAATTCCAATAAAGGGAAAACAAGTTTTAAACAAAGTTTATTTTTGAAGTAAAAATGAACTTAAACTAACCCAATTATGCCTTTTTGTATTCGTCTGGTGCTAGAGCTCTTGCAAGCTTTCCACCTCTGGAATATTATGTGCTAGACCAGGAGTTTCCTAACTGTCTTCGCGACGCCCGGGGCGTCGTGGCGCTGTTCTAAGGGGGTCGCAAGTTTTATTTTTTCACTGCTGTAAAATTTCGAACAAATACAAAGCATTACGATTCTCTTTACGAATACTATGAGCTAGTTCCAAGTGAAGTCCAATCGTCGAAGATTAAGCGTTTTCCGCATTTCCGGTCAGACTTGCTTCGTGGCTGTCACTCGAATTTGCCTTGCACTCAAAATTAAATAAGGGTTTTTTAATTGATATGTGTCGTTGCCAGCCCGATTCATCGGGAGCATTGATGTGGTCCATGAGAGTGTACACTACAGGACAACTCGAGGCAGTCAATTCGACGTGCATAAGAAATCGGCCTTTCGAAGATTCCAACTTTTCGAATTTTGCATCGGGACTTGATGGGCTTACGCCAGTACATAGTCCAACTAATGCAGGAGCCCAAAGTTAATGAACGTAGACAAAGCCGTTTGTTCTCTGACTTGGCTTCGGACCGTTTGGAAGAGAACCTCAATTTTGGCCGAAAAATTATCTTTAGCGCCGAGGAGTATTTTTAGATGAATGCGGGTATGTGAATGAATAAGCAGAATTGACACAAATATGGGACGACGATATTCCAACGTTTACCAGTCTTTATTGAAAACCCCTTTAGTGAATCTTTAGTAAGATCAGCTTCACATATCTGTGCTTTTAGAAGGGCGTCGCAAAAATATTTCAACCTCTCTAGGGAGTCGCAGTATGAAAAAGTTTGGGAACCCCTGTGCTAGACATCTAGCGATCAATGGAATGTCGCAATTGTTTGGTTTTCTGGAATTTATGAACTGATTTTTGAGACCTCACGAGTTGTATATTCTACCTCCGAAGTAGGTATAGGAAATTGTGTTTTACTGTTCACCAGCATCGCATCCGCATGATACTTGGTCTGTTTTTTTATATTTTAGTTTTTCAAAGTGGGCGTGACATCATTAGATTAGGAAATTTACCAACAGAAATTTTGTTGGTAACATTTCGTACAATTTTTTATATGGGATTTACACTCTTAGACCGTCTGTCAATTGCGCTAAATAATTATTTTCGGCTAATTTTCTGACACTTATGAAAGTGCTAAAAAGATAAGTTTAACACCCTTTAATCTTAAACCAGAGATTTATCGAATTTCACGCCATTTATTAATTGAAATTCAATGTTTTATTTCCTCTTCAACACTCTAGCAAAACAAAACGTCAGAAAATTAGCGTATAGAATAATTTATTACCTATCTTGCTCTTGCAGCAGTATAATATTTTGACAGCTGAAAAACTTTTTTCCACCACGGTAGTGTCAGAAAATTATCCGACTATAATTATTTAACGCGATTGAACTAGGTACCTTAGTCACTCTTTTACACTTTTTCGAAATTCCCCGAATGGGAACATGTCCCGTATTCCCATTCGCGAAATCTAGTAAGATTTTGTAATTTTTCGTAAATTATTTCAGCTTTTTGACGTATGTATTAGTCACGCAGCTGAGAAAGTTCCCCTAACCAAATGGCTTCGCAGAATTTATAAAAAAGACTGCAAGAATTTCAGTTTCGAAACTATTTTAATTTGCTCTAAGACACTGTGTTAATTGGGCTAACAATTATCCTCGGATAATTTTTTGACACTATCGTGATGGAAAACGAATTGTCAGCTGTCAAAAAATGATCCTATAGGCTACATTTTTACGTTTTCTTTTGCTTGAGTTTTGCTAGAATGTTTAAGAGGAAATAAAACACTGAATTTCAATTAATTAATAGCGTAAAATTCGATAAATCCTTGTTTTAGGATTGGAGTTTGGTGAACTTCTCTTTCAACACTTTCATAAGTGTCAAAAATATATCGGAGGATAATTATTTAGCCCAATTGACACACAGCCTAAATTAATCTTTAAATTAAGTCAGTTGAAAGACAATAAAGGGCTTTACACATCATCAACATAAAAATGGCTGTTCGATATTTTTGTATATAAAAATTTATTAATTTCACCATGCAAGTTATACACAGTTTGATCTTGGTTTTAACCTACAGCAAATTATAAGTAAATCAACCTCCCAGCGGAAATGCAATAATTCACATTCCTTAACTATATTTAAGACAATATGTATGTCATCTGCCCACAAGGTTGCACCCGTTCAATCAGCTTTTTTTGTTCGCCTTCACCCCAAACGTGTACCATTTTTACATTGAGAAAATGTCAACAAATGTCCTTAGACGAAATTACGTTAAACTTTTAGATGACTTGCCCCATACTAAGCCATTAGACATCATTATTCAGTTTCAGGAAAACATACATATTTCTATTTTTTCTTTAGTGGCATTAGCAGCCATTGTTGTTGTTGTTCACTTAGCTATAATTTGGCATCCTGACAGAAATGAGAGAATAGCAAACCGTGCTAGATTTGTGTTTTGTATTTTTTTAAGTATACGGCGGCGTTAAGCGCAATTACAATTTTTATGATAAACATGCAATTGATAGCATAGCTCAGCAATTTGGAATAGTAGGGTTTATATTTCGAAAATTTCTGTGTTATTCCGTGTTGTCCTGTTTTAAATACCTAACTAGATCCTAACCTAATTTGTAAAAGTTTTAAACGATACATTTTTTTCTTGTATTTTAGAACTGCTGGTACAGTTGGAGCTGTTTTAACATGTCCCCTCGAAGTTGTTAAAACCCGCCTACAAAGTTCTTCGTCCTTTGTATCACCGCCAAGATTGCCAGAAGCACCAGGAACAACAATTCAAAATGAAGCACTCCTAAGGCCGGAACAGCGTAGAAAATTATGCACGACTATTCTAAGAAAGCGACCGCAGCCACAGGTGATTGGTGGGGGTGTCCGGAGGGTAGTACATTTTATTCCTTAGTTGTGTTTGTTTTATCTGTGTTCCTGTGTTTGTTCCATGTAATGCTCCCATTCTGGCTAAACTCTCTACTAACTATAAACAATTGATTTCTAGATTATGGCCATCTCCCATTGTGGCATCTCATCGACAGCTAAGAGTATGAGCATCGTGCAATGTCTCAAGTAAGATATTACCAACAGAATTCAACTGAATGTAATTAGTTCTAATAAGTAACTCTTTTTCAGGCACATAGTACAAAATGAAGGCCCACGAGCCCTCTTTAAGGGATTGGGCCCGAATCTCGTCGGAGTAGCACCGTCACGTGCAATTTACTTTTGCACTTACTCTCAGACTAAGTCCATGCTAAATAGTTTAGGGTTGGTATCTTAAATTGGTTTTGCGGCGAAGGCATTCAACTGATCTGTTTTTCTATTTTTTTATAGTTTCATTCGACCAGATTCACCCATGGTGCACATAGTAAGCGCATCATGTGCCGGTTTCGCTGCGTCCACAGCTACAAATCCAATTTGGTTCGTCAAAACACGTTTGCAATTGGATTATAACTCGAAAGTGCAGATGACAGTACGAGAGTGCATTGCACGAATTTACGCACAGGGTGGAGTAATGGCCTTCTATAAGGGTATTACTGCAAGCTATGTGGGCATCTCTGAGACGGTTGTACATTTTGTCATCTACGAGGCTATCAAATCGAAGCTGGTGAGTTGTTGTTGTTGTTTATTTTTTCACATGTTAATGGTAATTTTTCCTTTGTTATATTCACAGGTTGAACTACATGGTTCACATCATCCGGGCGATTTAAAGACATCACGAGATTTTCTCGAATTCATGTTGGCTGGGGCCACATCGAAGACAATTGCATCGTGTATTGCCTATCCGCACGAGGTGGCGAGGACAAGACTGAGGGAAGAGGGTAACAAGTACAATAGATTTTGGCAGACATTAAACACCGTATGGAAAGAGGAGGGCCGAGCTGGACTCTATAGGTGAGCAATTTATTTATTTTGTGTCATAGTCAACTATGAATACGCTCATTAACTCGATAAGATAAACAAAGGCAACTTAATGTCGCATTTGGAACGACTTTTTCCAATAAGCTTGTTATTTCACATCATTCTAGATTCAAGTTCTTATAACCCAATGTTGACGTAGTTACCATATATTCGTGCGTCCTTGGTGGTTGTCATTACATTCTTTGTTCGTTTACTCGTAATAGTGACTATAACGTCAATCCTTTCAAAGTGATTTTGAAGAAATCAATTTAATGTGGAGGTGGACACACAACTACATAAATTGCCTCAGTGAGGTATGTAGGTGCTTATATCTACATTGCGTTTCGTCATTTCAAAAGATTTGATTGGAAGTCCATAGTTACTGTAACAGCAATCCTATCTTCCACGCAATTACATTTCCTTGAATTCCTTGTGTGTGTCTTTCCTCACAACAAATACTCTCATTCCTCGTTCCAGTAGTTGTTCAAATGCTGTGATAGAGGTTTCGTATTACGACCATTGCCAACGTGTTGTCTTTCGTTCACTTAACTTATTGACTTTAGCTGGTAATCGTTGTCTATTTGAACTGACTGTAGGTACTAAGTACCCAAGTTGCTTTTAAATATTAGAATGAGTTGAAAAACTAAATAATTTTATACCGTAGGTTATATCTACTCTGTATAAGCCTCCTGGGTGACTTGCGACAGTGAATCGTAGTAAAGTTTACAGTCAAATGCATTAAAAAAAAGGTCCAAACTACAACCCAACTCATCAGATCGCTTAAATCACAAACGTGTTTTGGTGTATGCAAAAAACGAAAGCAAACCAAAAAGGCAAAGCAATTATTCTGATCTCACACCAATTCTTCTGATGTAGTTTGTGAAAGGGCAACGCTCACTCGTGAACTGTGAATATTTTGTATATCAATTTCGAGCTGATGTAACCGGCTGCTTATATTGGTTTGCATGTGGCCGTTGTATATTCAGACTCTAAAATTAATTCCAACTGCAGAACAATGATTTACATCAGTAATTGTTTCTCGAGTTCACCATACGGATAAGGTTAAGGATTTTCGAATCTGTCCACTTGATCTCCCAGCTATTGCAAGCATAGGGAATATGCGCAAGTATCCGGGGCAGCTTTTGCTTTAAGCACCTATTGAGCAATTATTCATTCAAATCACTTATCAAATTTCAAAGGTAAAGATAAAAACCTTAATTCCATTCAAGTACATATATGGAAGGGAAACTAATGGAAACTCCCTTCGCACCTCATTGTCAACATTCGCCGAAAATATCTGGAAGCAACATTTTTTCCCCAAACGATTTGATAAGTTTATTGACAAATTATAGACGCCATAAATTAGGCGAAATTTGGCTACAAACGAAATAAAAATAAACACAACACCTAAGCTCTTATCTGTCTTATACGACGCATTTTAAATATTGGCACTAAGAAATAAGCAAAATGTCATTCTTAAGCTAATTTTGTATTTCATAATTAAACTTGTTAAGATAAGTTATCGTCTAAGAATTTTAATCCAAATCAAGAAAACCCGATTGCGAAAATCACAACACAAAGCGCGGGGAGTGTGTTGCTTATCTAATGTCGCAGTGGACGAGCGTGTAAGTGAATCATCTCCAGATGAAAAGTGTTATTCCACTAATGCATTATTGTTATAGAGGTATTCAATTTATTTTTAGGGCCAACGTTTTATTTAAAGAATTTTTTTTTGCAAAATTCTATTAATATTCAGACTGGTATAGCCGCAAATTCCAAAATAAAATTTATTTATCTTTATTTGCATCGTTCGAATGCGTTGTTGTGTGGACATGTCTTTGGTGGATGATCGGCGTGCTTACGTATGCTTTATGGTAAAATGCGGTCTAACTAATATAAATAAAATCATATTCTATTGGCGTCTCATGAATTTTGGTAATAGTTTAAAATCGATTTGTAGTCGTCTTGTTCTTGAATATTATGGAATTGAGAATTGTTAAGTGGCTAAAAATTTATTTAGATTTGTGTAAACGAAAATATAAAAACATTTCTGTTGGAATAATATACATATTTCGAACTACACCATTTGTATACCTTACCTAGCTACTGTCTATATGTCCGTAGAAGAGGAAATACTCGTCGAAATAATAAACTCTCCTGCTCAATCTCAACTCAAAATTAAAATTTCGTTTCATGTTGTCCCTTGACCACACAGTCGAGTCGCCGATTTCAGCAGCCTTGAAGTACCAATTTATTAAATAAGTAAACAGATTAGTGCATCTCTGAGATTCCCTTTGCTTTTCGATCGCATTTAGTGTATAATACCCTCCAATTTATGTGTGGTAATAGTTTTAGGATGTGAGGTCTACGTTCACTATCATTTAATGTTGATATAGATAAGAACAATGGCAACGTGTTCAAATTTCACTGTACTAACCTATTAATCGACATAAAAACAGTCGGAAATAGCTACAAGTATAGCAGCGCTATCGATAGTCGTAAGGCCTCTGATGAGTAAGGCAGTGCTAATCAGCGTTGTTGTCTTTGCCTTTGTAATATCAGGAATTTTATTATATTGGCTTAGGTTATGGTTATTCTACTGCAAACAGTTGGCTCAGTACACAAAAAAAAATAAGTTTGTAATTTCACTATATTTTTTGTTCACTTTGCGGTCGTTAAAACATGTAAATCTTTGGTTGGTTTATGATTTTCTTTAATTACAAGAGCCCCATGACCACTGCAACAAATTTTTCACTATATTTCGAAATATTTGATGACATCTCGTAATCTTGGTGTCCACCCACCTAATTGTGGACCTTTGTTGCCAAATAATTATAAGCACTTACAGTAACCTTTTTTGAACCAATAGATAAATTGACGCCCTTGATTGTCTGCTGGACGTCTGGCACATCATGTGAATTTTCATGAAAAAATAATGTATTCTTTTTTTTTATTATTACAGGGGCTTGGCTACACAACTAGTCCGGCAAATACCAAACACAGCGATAATGATGGCTACATATGAAGCCGTCGTTTATGTCCTAACCCGACGATTTAACAGTGGTTTTCTGGATGCCGGTTGGTAAACGTTCCCATGCAACCGATCACGACCTCTCCACCCGACCACCTTACTAATCACACTAAACAAACTCAAATTGCAACCGTAAACAAAATTAACACTTAAAACAAAGAGTTGCAAGAAAAAACTACCAACGCACTTAAACAAGAAAAATGTTTCTTTTGTAATATAATCTGTTCTCAATGCTTTCAGAGGGTCAACCGATAATTTGTGATCTTGTAGATCTGTAGGATGCTTATGGATCTTACAATACTTGTGTGTAATTAAATTAGTACGTATAACTAAGTTAAACAAAAAAAAAAAAAGGTTTTTTTCGAAAAAGAACAATAATTTAAATTTGTTCATCATGAATTGTAATCCATACATACTTTTTTAGAAAGGTTCGAATAATATTAAATATTAGCAACCTTTCAAATAACCAAATTATGTTTAAAAACGTTATACATTGATTTATCTGTTGTGTGAGTGTAAACCTTCCTTATGCCTTTCTCACGTTAAATGTGTTTAATCGATAGAAACACATCTGATTGGAAGAGTGAAGTTTAACTCTACTAAAACAGATTGTCTTTTTGGAAATTATGAATTTTTTTAAAATAATACCCGTCATATTTTCAAAATTAAAACAAAAATTATGATCAAACGAAAATGTTTTGAAAACGAAAACTTAAAAGGCTGCTATTCTTATTATTATTACTTAAAAATAATATGTTATATAATAAACTAGTGAAAAGAACAATTAATTTCGTATATTATTTGTTATAATTATCTTTGATATGTATATGTTTGTAAATAAATAGGATTTTAATTTTATTATTTAAAATATTACCTACCTTCATTACAGAATATGATATTTTCTGGCGTAGTGTCATTATCAAAAGGTGAAATACCGAAACGAAAAAGAAAAACAGATACATACAAGAAATATGGAGAGAAATGTTTATTTTTGAATTATTTGTTTATCTTTTAAATACATTCTACAATTATTATTATTATTATCATCATAATTATAAAAGATTTAAAACGAAACACGAAATATATGAATATTTAAAGCTAAAAATGTAATACAATCCTTTGTTTCCTTTTTTTTGCCGGAGCGGAATGGAATTGGATCTTCAATTTCGAAAACTAATACCAACGGTAGGTACTTTACATGCAAAAGCCTGATCAGTGTTGATAGTTCATGGTAAAAGTACCTTTTCGGGTTAATTTCGATGGTAAAGAAACGTCTCAAAAGGGAAAACAAATAGGATAGTTTGAATTACAATTCCTGATCAACTTAGGGCCGATTTTTCAATAGTCAGATAGCCAATCAGATAGGGGTTAACTGTCAGATAAGACATAACCCCCATTTTTCATTAGTCGAATAGCAGCTATTCCACATCAACGATTTGCTTGGATCGACAAATAATAATATCTACAGCTTTGCTGATGACAGCTTATCTTATATCCTCCATCTCGAATAGTGGGCCTGTAAATGCGGCTACATCACACAGTCAGAGATGTGAACAAATTAGTTCTCTGGACAAAATCTCGAAGTGGGGAAAAGACCACTTGGTTGTAGATTAGATTAGATTAGATTAGATTCTTTATTTCATGAAATATATGTACAATAGTTTGTGTTTGATCCATGAGCATGGCACAAGTAGCCGTCTGCCGGAAATGACATTTCATATATATTAAAGAATTATTACATAGAAGTTAAATTGAAAAAGGAAAATTGAAAAAAGAAAGAAATACTTACTTGGTTGTATTTAATGCAAACAAGACACAGCTCACAACATTTTCTAGGAAAAATGCATCAACAGTTCCTAAGATTCAAATGGATGACCATCCAATCCATCCCAAGGACTCAATGCACCGTCTGGGAATCAGTCAATTCAGGAATCACACGGCAGGACCACATATATGCTATATCGCCACCTATTTAGATTAAAGGCGTACTTTAGCCCCAACTTCCCCTTCTCTACAAAGCACAGGAGCCTTATCGCGTAAAATAAAAACGATCGAACGACATCGTTTTCACTAAAGCTGTCTCTATCATATCTGTGACAATAGACAGAGACTGCAAGTATTGAAACGACGTCGTTCGATCGTTTACATTTTACGTGATCTGGGCCCAGGTTAGACCAGGCTTGAAATATTGCTCCCATATATGGAGCTTGGCCCCAAAACATTCACTTAACCTACTTGACAGCATACAGAGACGAGCAGTTCGACTTATTGGAGACCCTACACTCACATCGAATCTACAACCGTTGGTGCACAGGAGACTAGTCGCTGACCTATGCTTGTTCTGTAGGTACTTCCATGATAGATATTCCGAGGAACTCAAAGACATTATCCCTGGAAATGCATAACGTATGAGGACATGAAGGAGTTAAGGTTATCGGCTTATGTGGCCAGAAACATCCATGAGACATATGAGACCGTTGCGGAATCTCAACGTATGAAGCATTCGACAGGACTGAAAACTTACTAGAGTCTGTCAGCCTACAATTACCTGACCATAAACAAGACCGAGGATGTCTTGATATCCAGCCGAAAGACTGGAATAGGCAAATTCTGGTTTGGGAATCAACCTACTTGCTAGTCAATTGAAGTTTTTATATCACTTTCTATAGATGTAAGAATATTTATTATACAGTCGTTTTGGCCAGAATCAAATTCCGAAATCTTCATCATCGAGTGTTTCAAAATAATTTGATGTTGGTCAAAATACTCTGTTCCTATATGGGGGCTTTAATATGATTGTAATATTCATCAAATTCGTCGTCGTATTCAAATAAATCCTTGATAGGACAATTCTGACTGCTGTCAACACCCGTCAGCGTAGAAATGCTCTGCATTTTTTCCAGCCACTTCAAATACATTTTTTGTTTTCCGCGACTTTTAGAGCTTTACTCGTATTAATGTTAACGGAAGGGTACCCGACCAATCTACTATTATACGACAACCAATTTTAAAAAGGTCAAATGGGTGTTTATATCTCATCTTTAGGCATAACTAGACAACTCCAAGAAAAAAAAAAACCGGTGCTGCTGGGGGGTAGATAATGCAAAGCTGAATGCATGGGCCGATTCGGCCCTAGCGAGGTATCCGTCGGAACGGAAAGTTCTCCGATTTCATACGAATCGGAGGATTTTTGCTTCGATGTATACTTCGGAAGAGCTTTTCGGTACATCGAAGTTTTCCTGTTTAGTGCTTGTTTTTTCGTTTGTTTTTGCTCTGGAAACACAAATTTAAGCAACAAATACAACCAATTACTTTGTTAAAAGTTTTTTTTTCTTTATTGCTTTCATTTATCAACACTTCACTGCAAATCGTAAACAAATTCCGCAACCAATTCCTATCGGAGCATATCGGAAGAAAATTCGTATGAAGCTGTCAAAAATATCAGTTAAAACGCATTTGATCGCACTGAAACGCAAAACGCCAGTGTGCGTTGCATATTTGTCGAAAAAAAGTTCCGAAAATGTCTTCCGAAGTATACCTCGAAGCAAAAATCCTCCGATTCGTATGAAATCGGAGAATTTTCAGTTCCGACGGATACCTCGCTAGGGCCGATTAATTATTCTTTCCGAAGACGGATACCTCGAATGTAATTTGAGACTCCGACCGAGTATGCGTTGCGGAGAATTCTCCGTTCCGACGGATACCTCGCTAGGGCCGAATCGGCCTATTGTGTCTGTATTGTCCAAATTTTTGTCATCGTTAAGTAAGATCTAAATCAATATTCAGATCGGGGCACAGTAGGTGTGTCGCGGATTGATGTAGCGCTTACACATTTTTCTAAGAAAAAAATTTACCCTCATGTTCTAGTGTTTTTTACTAGGGGCTGCTAAGTACATAATGCCTCTGCTGCGAATCCACTTTAAACGAGAAAAATAACTGGTATTTATTAGCAACCTTCGCTTATTTCGTACTTCCTTATCTACTTGCAACTCATTTTGTAATCTCTAGACAGAAAACGACGAACTTGTTGCGAATCAAAAATTGATTGGTTATTCAATTATAAAACCAAACTACAAAATTGTGGTTTTGGAAAAGCAGCTCGGTTATGCTCCTTCACTAGATGTTTAAGCGGTGGAGTAGTTTTTGCGGGAAATAACCGTGATGATTATGATGACGAATTTCAAAATGAAGAAGAATCGAATGACGAAACAAACTCTAAATCCATTTGTTTGCAATGTTGTAATTTGTCTTTCTTGTTTGGTGTTTGAGACTCTATGCATTTCCATTGACCCATTTACCTACTTTACCTCTATCGGATGTTCACATTTTATTCACCGCGTGGGTGGATCTGCTTTTTCGGTTAATTTCCATTACAAACGAAACAAAAATGCGAACAAACCACTTTTGATGCATTTATGAACGGCGAATTGTGCATTTAATATTCCAAAACTAGGATACCTACATAATTTAATAATCCATCGAAATATATTAGGCAATCAAGTTTAAAAAAAAAATAGTTTAAGGTCTAGCGTCAATTGGGCCAAATAATTATCCTCTGATAATTTTCTGATGGAAAACGAATTTCCAGCTGTCAAAAAATCATCCTGCTCGGGAGCACGATGTTTTGTTGGCTAATGTTGACATTTTCTTTTGATTGATTTTTTTTAGAATGTTGAAGAGGAAATAAAACACCGAATTTTGTTCAATAAATAAAATAGCGTAAAATTCAATAAATCTCTGTTTTAAGATTGGAGTTTGGTGAACTTCTCTTTCAACACTTTCATAAGTGTCAGAAAATGATCCGAGGATAATTATTTATAGCCCAATTGACACACGGCCTAAATATCGAAATTTGCAACTGCAACTTTTTGCCCGTCTTGGAAGTGTTTTTTTCATTTCATTTCTTTTTTGTGAATATTTTTGTTTACATGATTTAGTAAAATGTCGTAAAAATTAGTAAGATTTACTGCGTATGGGAACATTATCAATAATATTAAATTCAAATTTAATGTAGCTATGTACCTAATTTAAAATAATTATGCATGAATAGGAAGGAAACCGCACAAACTTCCATTTCCTGTTTTCAAAAATACAATCCACATATCGTCCACAAAATTTGACAGTCCATTTATCGCTCAGAGCGCCCTACTTTCTCACGGTTACATCGACAAACTTCTGTAGAATGTCATAATTGTTTTTATTTTCGTTTTCGTTTCGTGTCAACGTCGATTTTATGTTTTTAAATTTAATTTTTCCTAGTTTTCATTTTGTTTTTTATTAATTTTTAGTTATGTTTCTTCCCATTATACATTCCAACAACTAATTGTGCAATAACAAGACCGTGAATTCTTCCCCCATTCAATATGCTGAACCTCCTTAGTGAATGTCATTTCTGGACAAGTCGAGATGAAATTCGCATCAAAGACACCGACTATGGAGCGTTTAAATACCTCCGAAGTCGAGACATCGATCCAGAGAATATCCTTCAACAAGCCAAACGTGAATATGCTGAAAGTCGCGATTGTCAAGTGGTCCTAAAGAATCATAAAAACTCGCGCCTCAAAGACAACGTCAAAAAACTCGATGAATTGCTGCAAACTCAAAAGATTATCCATTCCGAATGGAGGACAGGATCTGTCCTACTGATTCTCTTCGCAAATGGAGTCATAGTGCATATTTCAGTGGATATCTATGTGGGTGACATCCTCTGCATGGCGTACGACAAGTTTCTCATTGGTAAACTAGCTGCTGACGTGATTACCGATGGTGAGAACAATGTTCTGGATTTCTTTTAGTTTGTCTCTTTTGTTCACCTAATTCGTTGCAAATTTGTTCGTTTCATAGCAATTTTCACACGCCAGCACATTGTTCTGGCATATAATACGAACCAAGTGACTGTGCTGCATTTGCAAAAGCCAAATGCGCAACCAGATGTGCCGGAAAAAATTGCGAATATGGATCCTAAGATATTTCATGTTCTCATACCGGGTGCGTCGGAGAGGAAGTTGACAAGAAAGTTAGCCGTAAATCCGAGTTGTGATTTAATTGCTATATGGACGAAGAGCTCACAGAATGAGGTGTTTCCGTGGCGACCCACCGTGAGGGATCAGGATAGGGCGAATATTCATGTATTTAAATTGCAGGAGTGAGTTCAGTATACCCTATAAAGTAATACACGAAAATATTATGAAAACGTATGCTTCTAGTGCGCAATTCGAATTGTTTTCGTACTGCTGGTCTGAGAACGACCCTCTTCGGGTGGACTTCCTACGTTCTAGTGGAAGCCAAATTTTTATAATCGAAGAGAAGGTCTCCCGAAAGGGTGAAGTCAGTGCGGAGGTCTGCTCCTACGAGATAAGCGAGGGAAAAATGCAGCGCGCCATCATTACCTCCATCCCGATGGGCACACAGATATGCTGTTTTGAGTTCAGTCCGGACCAAGAGAAACTATTTCTTGGAACTATTGACCGGTACATATGTATCCACGATCTTGTCAAGCAGACCAGCAGATTCCTTCCAAAGATTGAAATTGTAAGTTGACCTTTTACTAGGCTGAAAAAAGTTAAACAAATTTCCTTTGTAGATTCCCACAGAGTGCAGCTGGCATGCGGACTCAAGTCTAATTATGGTGGCCAACGACAGAGCACAGTTTCAGTGCTTCGACATTGCGTTACAGCCGATCGCCAATCAGTTAATCAGTGATGATGTAACCCCTTTAAACCTTCTTGATCTGTCGCACTACTTTACCATCCAGCCGATGCTCCTTGACATGGTCTTCAGCAAAAAGCCCGAGCTGCACAACTTTCCATTTCCTTTCGCACAAACCGATTGCTTTTTGCTGCTTATATTCGAAGACGGTCCTGTAGCCTGCCTGAAATTTGTCTGTGGCGCCGGAATGGCTGGAGATTTTCACAATTCCGGGCTAACAGCTGATGTCCTTCTCGATAGGTACCTATCTATGAGTAATCTAGAAAAAGCTGTCAACCTACTACAAGCAATGAACTGGGAAACATATGGAGCGATGTGTCTTATCTCGTTGCACAAGGTGGCCAACTTCGTGTTCACACAAAAAGAGCCAAAGCGAAACCGCTTGGAACTGCTCACCAAAGCTCTCAAGACATTCACGGACGGTCTGAGCGAAGAAACAAAAGACGAATTCGCCGACCAGGTGTACGACATCAAGAGGCGATTCTTCTTCTATCTCTTGCGGTAAGATTCCGTGAATTCGTGGTTTTATTTCTTCTATATTTCTTTTATTTTACTTGAAGGAATAATTATTTCCCAGAAGCTTTTGACGTAGCTCAAGATGTTGAAGACTACGATCTATTTATGGATCTCTTCCACGCAACCCGTACAATCCCTGAGTTCATTGAACTGTCCCAAGAGGCTTACACTCAAGCGGAAGTCCTCTATGAAGAAAGCTGTTCGGCGAGCAGTGATTCAGATTCGTCTTACTCAGAGTCCTCGTACTCGGACTACAACTACCAAAAAGACAAAAGGCAAAATGTGAGCAGTCATCGCGTCATGGGGCAGTGGAAGCACGAAAAAGCCGTCAGCACTCTAAAGAACTACGTTCCGCCATTGCCGTCGTTCAAGTCGAAGATATTCAACGCTGAAAACATAAAAATCAACATTCCAAAGCCTGAATTGAGGGTATCGGTATCCGCCGATCCCATGGCACCGAGTACAAGTCGAACTGCAACACTAGCTCGAACACAGAGAGCTGCACTTAGTCCTCAACCTGAACTGAGGCAAACGGAGTCTAGCATACCAAGCACTAGTCGAGCGGCAACGATGCTACGAAACGCAGACTATGCCCATCATATTGAGTCCAACCGATGGAGCATGCAACCACCTGCTCCTTCGAATCATGAGCTAAAAATGCTTGACCCCGACGTACCATGTACTAGCAAAGCCGCCACGTTGATCCGGAATCCACATGCATCGGAGAACCACTTGGAATACAAGCTAACAGAGGCGTATCCATCGAATGAAGACTACCGCATGGAGGACGCCTACATGGGCCGACCAAACTTCGGAAGAGTACCTCAATCAATCCCACCATTGCCAGATTTGCGAAATTTGCAAATTACAGCTTCAAATGATCCAGCTCCTTCCACTACGTGGACACAAGTAGTTCCAGATCAAACGCTGGGCATTCCAATGATTGCCAATGCCCCTACCCACCCGTACATGCCATCTACATCCCATAACATTCTTCCTCGTGCCTCCACTCATATACCAACCATTGATTCAAGTGTTCGCGTTCCGGAGAACCATCTATTTCAGCCGAAATTCTTCGAGCACCCCCTTGTATCTGGAACAATACCACCTAAGACGATGTTCACGCCACTCGATGAGCTGCCTGTGCGTTTACCAATTCGAAAGCCAACCGCATCGATTCTATCGAACGGCTCAAGTGTGATGACGAATCCCATTGCAGGTAGTATCGGCGCTATAAATGGAACACTTCCAGCCAAAAAGGATCCAAGCGAAAAGAACAAGGTGAAGTTCTCGGATACTGTTCAAGTGGCTGTGGTTCCTGTGAGTTTTCTTTTTCCTGCTCCCTCTATCCACATTTATTTAACAATCTGTCCTTTTCAGGAAATTCCACGCAAAGACAAACCCCTACTGCCAAAGCGTAACGGCTACGTCCGACCGAGAAACTTGACGAATCCCAAAAAGGAACTAGCCGACAGCTTGCCTTTGTGTCACCCGCATGATGACTATCTAAAGGACTTTGATCCATTGCCAGGTTGGTTATCAATGGATTAATGTAAGAACTGCCATGTACCTACTTTCAATTTAAATTTTTCAGAGGAATCTTTTCCACGAATCTCGAAAGTGTCACCAGCAAAGGAGAACAACAACGCACAGGAGGAACCAAAAAGTGGTCCATCCATAAAAGTCGTACACTTTGGAGTGGTATAGCATCTTATCTTTAAACTTGAATCCGTCCACAATCCCCCCGTATAACAAAGCTTTAAGTTGTTAGATTACCTAGTTGAAACGATTTTTACTCTTTTAAAGAATTTATTGCTTTTTTTTATTTAAGTTTATGTACAGAGTAAATTATTTTTATCAACGAAGACATTTTGGCATTAAATTTATTGAGCGGGGACTTAATAATATTTCACGCTCAGGTTCCATGAAACAACAACAACTAAAGACGACGAGGGTAGCAGCATGCGTCAGCTTTGAAGTGAACGTTCACTACATTAACGTTCGTTAACTCTAGTTTTTGCTTTAAAAAAGGGTGTCGACCAATGCGCAGGCCATGTATTCCGTAACGACTCTACAATAAATGGCGCAAGAAAATATTGTCAAATAAACAAACCAGTAGAGCCTTCATTGGACTAATGGATTTATAACTTTCTGCTGTAGGATTAGCCCACACCTGTAACAGTTCACTTCTTGTTCCAGAAAACGTCAACCAGCTTCAACTCTTTTTCATTATAAAAAAAAATGAACCGTGTCATATCCAAAGATAATTTTAATATCAAGAAATACAAGGTTACTTTTTCATTTTTGCCGCTTGCATTTCTTCGAGTTGTGCCTTCAACTCCAACAAATCCTTATCTGGTACATATCTTCGCTCCTCGCATTCATCAGTGTGCTCTTGGATAAACATATTAACTCCTTCAGGAAGAGCGGCCTGTGCCAGTCGCAAAAAAATTGGATAAATTGGAGCGTCCACATCGTTGATTTGTAAATTTCTCTCGTACATAGTGAGCTTATATTCCGCATCGATTAAGGTTGAATTTGGACGAAATCTTTGCACCTGAGACTGTTGTGGCGGTAGTGCATAACTATACAGAAAAATTTGTCTATAATACCTAATGTGGTTAAGGTTTTCTCAATTGCAAAAACTCTTACCAGTCGGATACATCCAAATCTAGATATTCAGCCAAACTGTGCAAGAATCTTTGGTATGACTCTAAAATCGGATAATCATAACCTTTGATGGCAACATTGAGGCTTTCATATTGAGGGTATTTCGGTTTTAAGGACTGTAAAATAATGTTAATAGAATTTTTTATAAAACAAATAAATAAATTTTAATCTTTACATCCAGGTAATCGGGCTCATAGAGGCTGTATTTCTTCGTAGAACTTAAGCGGCACGGAACGTTTGTCACTTGAGCAGCGATTAATCTCTGGGTTAATGGAATAATCTAAAAATGGAGGAAAGCATTTTTAGTAATTATTAATATTTTATTGAATATAAAGAAACCTTTTTGAACATATTTATATTTTTCCTTATGCAAAACAAGAAATATGGGGTTATGCAAGTGTCAACTGTCAAGTCAAGACCCAGAAATCAAGATTTAGCTGTGTTCGATTATTTATTCCAGTGCTGCCAGAATCTCAATAATAGCAAAATATAGAATCAATCAGGTAGGTAGTTTTTGTATGAAAAAACGGAAATTGTTTTGAAATTTTCAATTCTAATCTTTTTGCCAAGGTGTTCGATCGGGACAAAAAGGTTGGAATTGGAAATTTCTTTATTTAAACTCTTTTATGGATTATGGATTAATAATTAATAATACTACACTTGGAATAGTAAAATGTGCAATTTTTCTCTCTATAGCATCAAAAGTGATTTGTTGGCATTTTATCAAATCGATCGTTCGCTCTGATGTCCTATAGATCAAATAAACGCCTGTCGCCGGTTAAATCCAATCAATGCCGGACGGAAAATGAATGTCGGACGTGACGATACTGCAAAAGTGCAAACAATTATTGTTGAGGAAGTCAAAAATAATGTTGGCTTCTTTAAAACCTAGATTTTGTGCAAATAAAATATTACAAATCATATTATTGAATGCTCTAAACTGGACGTTTAACGAAGAGCAGCTGATTGGTTTGCCATCATTTAAACAAGCAGCTATTTGGGGCGTTCATGATACGAGTGTCCTAAACTTACAATTTGCTAAACTTACGACGTCGCATGAATACCTTTATTGTTTACATTAGAGATGTAATTTCGAAAAAGAGCAAGTTCGACAACCATCTTGGATTTCTCCAAGACAATAGACACCTGTTAGGCGAGAGTGAATTTGCCAAAAAAAAAAAAATATATATTATTGCGCCATTGTGCTTGGACACACATGCCTTTCCATGAAAGTCGTGTCGGGCGAGACTTGTTTAGTTTAACGGCATATATGCCGTTAGATTTCTAATTCACACAAAATATATAAAAGACTACTCTGGGTTTGCGTAACTTTCCGCGCTTGGTTTCCGAACCTAAATCATCGCGGAAAATCTTAAGGCCTGCCTGTTGGCGCAAGTGGTAGTCACTTAGTCAATTGGCAAAATCGAAGTGCAGGTCTACTTCCTGACAGGGGAAAACAGAAATGTCTTCCCAAGTGGAATATATACGGAGAATTGACTGTCCGAATTCAAACTATTCAAACAATCACTTAAAAAGGAGTCTGACGATGAATTAGTGGTGTAGTTCGAAATAGCTATCATTTCTACCAAAGTTGTGTCTACGAGTTTTTGTTAATGTAATTCTCGCAAACAATAATCCATAGGTTAACATCGTAGCGCATTTTGTTGTTGGTCACAAAGTTAAGGAATGTTTCCAGTCTACTTCTGAACACAAACCGCAATTTGTCTAGTTTCAACTGTTCAAACAAGCTTTACGTTGAATTGGATTACCGAATTCTGATATCAGAAAACTAATGTGACTATTTTAATAGAAAACCACAAAAAAGTTAACAAGATCAGGAAAAGGTTTACCGGAAATTCGGAACTGTGCGAATATACGGCAATATATCGGAAATTCGCACCAGGTGCGAATTTCTTTATCTTATATTGGAATCGGAAATTTGCACCCCCAACACACCGGAACGAGTATCCGACAATATATCGGAAATTCGCACCAGGTGCAAATTACTTTTTATCTTATATTTGAATCGGAAATTCGGACCCCCAACAAAAGCCAGGTTTGAGTTATGTATCTTCTTACAGCCGTATTAATAATAGATCCCAAACCATCCTCTAACTCACTTGTTACATAACTGGTAGTTAAAAATTAAACTCACTGACTAAATTGTCTTATTTATAAAGAAATATAACCCATGCATTAACTAATTGACGTATTTCCTATTATCGTAGGTTTGTGATGGCAACGCTTCTCCAACTTGTATTGAAAACTGACAGGAATGCGTCCTTCTTTTCTGCTGCCATCTTCTTCTTCTAATGGAATTATAATTTTCTTACTCTTACTAATGCAATTAATCATATATATATTTACCATTACTGATTCTGTAACGCTCCATACTTTTCATATTTTTCTTATTTTCTTATTTTAAATAAAAGTAGGCGGTGGGTATTTGAATACATTTTCGAAATTTTAGTTTTCTCATTATTTAAAATTACCGCCTACTTTTCATATATTTAAATTTTCTTCATGGTTCAAACTCAAAAAAACTAATGCTCGGCAAGTGCTTTCAAAAGGAAATTGGCAATTTAAAACTTTGTATATTGATAAAGAAGTAAAATATTATTTATACTCATAAATCTTTGCCCAGGTAGCAGAAATGTATGAAGAAGACGTTGTTGAAATTCCCACGGAAATTATATCAACTGGAGACTTGAATAAGACAATTTTTGGCGATTTGCGGTAAATGTCAATGCAGGAACTTCCAAAATGAGTCATTGCCGCGCTGACAAATGCGCAGACATTAGAAATGAATAGGAATATAATCGATTTAATTGGTAATAAATCCTAAATCTATTTTAGCGCCGATTCTGTTGTCAGTGAAGACTAAAGATCCAAATGATGCACCAAATTTCCCTGTTGAGTTCCTCAATTAGCAAACTCCATCCAGCAAGCCACCTCATGCCCTTTAGCTTAAGCAAGGTGTCATCATCATTTTGCTGAGAAACTTTAACCCTAAAAAAGGACTTCAATGGAACTCGATTGATTGTGGAAGAGCCTGGACGAAATGTGAAAAGAGCAAGAATTATTTCGACATGCAATCACAATGATTTAATTTTCGATAAATTCTAGCGTACGTAATAAAATAAGCAAGGCTCAAGACCAGTCATTTGATCACGTTGGCATGCATTTGAAGACCGAAGTATTTTCACACGGTCAACTGTATGTGGCTTTATCACGATCAAGAGTTGCAAGTCAAATGAAGATGTATATTGATTCTAATCCACAGCATGAAAGATTATTTATTAACCAGAGACAATTCACACGCAATGTAGTCTTCAAAGAAGTTTTTTAAATAAAATAATTTGTTTATCAATATTACTTTGCATACCCAGCGAAGCGGGTGCAACCAACTAGTTTTTTTATATTTCTTTTTGAAAATCTATATTTATTTTTGAATGTTTTATATATAAATATTCTCAAAGAATTTTTTCGTTTTTTTTTCGTCTAGCATATTCAAATTATTCAAAAAGGGTGAGCCATTTTGCTCCACAATTTTTGCAAACTTATTCAATTATGTATCACCCTTTTACCACATTCATATCAATCAAACGAAATTAAACGCGAAACACCATTTGTCATTTTGCGCGGGAAACATGTTTTGCAAAGCTAACAAATCGCTAACACACCTACCACCGTGAGTTAGTTATGTACAAGTTACGAAAGCTTAGTTATCTTCTAAAAACGTTTATAAATAGGAATTTGGGTTTAACCAATGGGCTAGTTATTAGTTAGGGATAACACGAAGTTCCGGAGCTATTATTAATACGGCTGTTAAAATATAACTTCCATTGTTTCTATTGTGATCTGGAACTTGATGTTCTGGATTCAACTGTTGTCCATTAGTGTTGCATTCTCATAGCACTCAAACATGGAACACTTTTCGTTGGAAAGCTGAAACTTCAAGTGAAGTTTCGCACCCTGGGTGCGAATTTCTAGTAAATCAAATCGGAAAAGATATTTTTTATCCCATCCCAACTCAACATAGTTTGGCATCATTTCACATATAGTATATTCATCTCTTTCACGCGTTAAACATTTCAGTGAAATGTCAACGCAATTTTTTGTGTCGTTTGTTGAGTGGTGAAAAATCAGAATAGACAAAATATTGCTAAAATGCCCAAGTGGAAAATTATTGAATTTCTCGTTATCTCATCAATTCTATGCTATGCTAATGGCAAATCCGAACAGGGAAAATCCGACATAATACTAATACCCGTAAGTAAACTTTCTAAAAATCCTTTTATGCCTTAAAAAAGTCATTTAGAAAATTTGCACATGAATTCTTTTCTTCCACTCTGTTGGGCTAGAATTTCCTTCCGAATTTGTGTTTTTTCCTTATCGATTCCAACCCATCAATTCTTATCTTTATTATCAAACTATTGGCAGAATGTAATATGTTTCAAATAAAAAAAAATCATTTTCTTTCACCAGGCATCCAATATCGCCAAAGTGGAGAAGACACTTTTCGCCGGTTCGAAAATCTTCCTTCAAAGTGAGTTCACATTTTCATTTTCATCGCAAACTTTGTATGGTAAAAACCTATTTCTTCTATATTTTCATTTAAACAGTAACCTGCGACTCGAAAGATCCAAATGCCCGAGTGACCATATTTTGGACTTTGACGGAGCGGATGTGCCTCGTCGATGAAGTTAATAGTGTAAACAAACTTTTTTTTTTATTTTTTTCTGACAATGCACAATGACGTGTGCTTTTACATTTGCAGTATGACCAAAGGTACTACAACCTGAATCAACAAAATGAATCAATGCAAATTAAGTCTGTGCCATCGGTGCATGACTGCCAGTCTGGAGGGCACATCATACTGCCCGAGTTCCGATTTAGCAACGATGCTGGCGTGGGTAGTGCGGTTGTATCAGAACCCGAGCAGACAACAATTGCTGGTGTTAAAAACAAAAAAACCAAGCAACCACAAATTGGAGCGGTGAGTATACCGTAAGGTGTCTGGTGATTTACTGATAAGTACCTACATACACTTTTCGCGTATTGGTGTGATGATTGATTAACGACGTGCGTAAAATTGGTTTCTATATTAGTCATATTGTTGATGCGTTTTGTTATACAAAAATCCTTGGCATAATTTCCATTAATGGGTAGGACTGGGATTATTTTGTGAAAAGATTTATGTTTTCTAGAACATCAAGTGGAATTGGTCAATTTATTTGAATGCACTTAATGGACATGGGCGCGAAAAAAAGAATATGTAGATAATTTCCCCTGTTTTAAAATAGATATCGTGTAAGAATTGTTGTCCTTAACAACACTCAAAATGTTGTGATTCGTTGGTATTGCGCAGCTAAATTTTAGGCTAGGAGTGCACCTGCCGAAAGTGCATACATACGGTTCTCTGCTATAACAGCAAAACTCAATGCAACTATTACGTTATAGTGCAACTTTTAAGATGAAATGTACTTGTACTCTTCCATTAATTGTGGTTTTATTTATATGAAATGTTGTGAAATGTTTGACAGTACATTGACAAAAAGTTTTTGAATGATACCAACTCTATTAAATGCAAGTAGGTAACGTAGGTTAACTAAACAAACCTGCTTTAGTCACGTCTTAAGAAAAGGAATAATTCTTAAGACATGAGTACAGCGGTTTTGAGAATATGCGATCTACCTCCTAGGCAAAACTGATACAGAAAAAGAAACGAAACAGAACGTGCAGTACGAGATGCGGTTATTTACGCTTCCTAAATCTTAACGCAAAAGTCCAGTTTAATGAACGCTTCAGTAACTTATGACTGATTATTAAAATAATTTTGTTTTGCAAAGTCGCTGGTGGTTATCGTTTATGGGGTCTTGTTTAAACTCAGTTAGCTGTAAACAATTTCTGATCATTATTCTTATTTCTTGATAGAAGGCTGACAACCCAGTGTTCACAATAACAAAAGATGGCATCTATGATTTTGCATTGACTATCGAACCCGTAAATAGTGTCGACTTCTCAGCGCCAGTGCATATTGAACTGCCAGGACCTCATGGCTACTTGTCTGCTATTGAGTGGCCCCTATTGCCGGTAAACTACATTTTCCAACAAGCTGTCTCCTATTTATTAGCTCTTTTCAACAGTTCTATGGTACAATGTGCCTTGTGTACGTGATTTACGGTCTTAGCTGGCTAATAGTATCCTTCTTACAATGGCGTGATCTTCTTCGGATTCAATTCTGGATTGGTGGCGTAATTCTCTTGGGAATGCTAGAGAAAGCTGTCTTCTATGCAGAGTATCAGTCTGTAAATTCCACTGGTATCTCGGTGCAGGGAGCAGAATTGGCCGCCGAAATTGTATCGTGTGCAAAGCGAACACTTGCCAGAATGTTGGTCATCATCATGTCACTGGGTTTTGGAATTGTAAAGTATGTACTGTGATTTTTATTCTGATGGTACAGTTTATTTTTAACACGCTTCTTTCTAGACCACGCTTGGGACCCATGTTACATCGTGTAGTTGGCACTGGAGCTCTCTACTTCATTCTGGCTTGTGTTGAAAGTTATCTGCGAGTTATGCGGACAAAGAACGATCAGAGACATGAACTCTTAGTTGCTAGTATACCACTGGCTGTGTTGGATTCGGGAATCTGTTGGTGGATATTTACATCGTTGGTCCAGACCACAAGAACGTTGAGGTTGAGAAGGTTGGTTTGGTTGCCCTTTTGATGCCAATAAATTATAACCTTTAACTTGTTGTGTTTCAGAAATATGGTGAAACTATCTTTGTATCGACACTTTACCAACACGTTGATCTTCTCCGTGATAGCCTCAGTGATTTTCATGCTGTACTCCATTCGGATGCGCAAAACAGAAAACTGCTCACCGGTATGAGTATGAGAAAGTTATTCTAGAGCCACAGTATGTAACGTAACTTTTATTACAGGGTTGGCGGGAAATATGGGTGGACTTTGCATTCTGGCATGTTCTCTTCTCAGTGCTTCTTCTTGTGATTATGATTTTGTGGAGGCCCACAAACAATAATCAGCGATATGCTTTTACGCCGCTTTTGGATAATCCAGAAGATGAAGATGATGATGGTAAGTTGTGTTGCGATAAGTGTTTGGAGATTGTGCCTTATCTCTTTATGAATTCTTTTACTGGCTACTCATGCAAGCTACTTTCTGTCATTTATAAAGCTGAGATTGTTAGCGGCGCTGGTATTACTTAGATCACTGTGATCATTGAGAAAATAGTTTCCTAAATTGGGTTAGGCTCATTCTCCTCTTTCATACCTGCAGAAACTGCAGAAGTCATTGTATGGCAGACCAAGTCTTTGCGCGTGTCTGCCTAATATGCAGTGCCTGGAGATGACATTAACAACTTTCGAGATACTACATCTTTTAAGTCGCCTAGAAGTATCTCAGTATCCTACATGTAGGACTTGCTTTGTCACTATGATAGTGGTGCATACACGTTGTGCAGATTTATGCTGGTTTGTCTGCTGCACAGTTCCCTGCCAGCTTGACTGTCAATATGAATGATGCGGTGTCTTAGGTTCGATCCCAGAAAAAACACATTACATCTGAAAATTTGTTCCATGGTGCAATGGAACGCCTTGCGAACGTCCTACAGACATCTGAGATTATAACTGTCTTAAGAAGGCTGACAATTCTAGGCAATTACTTCGTTTCTTACGCTTTTCTTTAAATTAAATTTCAAATTTCAAAACGAAATTCCTCTTACCTCTTTTAGAAGAAGAAGATCAATTTGTAGCTGATGCGTACGGTGTAAAAATGCGTGGTACTCATGCCAATGGACCAAAGACACCACCACCCAGAGCGACAACAACCGAAGAAGATGACTTGCGATGGGTCGAAGAGAACATTCCATCATCGATGTCCGAACCTACGCTTCCAGTCCTCGACTCTGACGAAGAAATTATCAATACCAAATTCGAAGTATCGAAAATGCAATAGATGAACAACGCAACAACTTCACGTAAACACACAAAAGGAGTGCATGTGTAATTGATAATTTGAAACTGAGGCAGAGACTTTGCGCGTTTATTTGTTTTATTATTTAATTTTCAGCATATTAGTTACCTAAGTATAGATTACAGTGTAAGGATAGTAATAGTACTATATATGATTAATATAATTCAAAATATTATAATCTAATAGGTAGTAAGCCTGAAAATGTTACAGGCATTTACATAAATAAAAATAAAACAGCGGGCCAAGATTCCAAGCTTTTGAAAAAAAAAATTCTATGTCCTTCTATGCAAGAGCAGGGAAATTATTGAGATGAATTTATTATTTTAGAACAAAGAACTTCCCTTTCCTATAGAAAATTTATAGATTATGTGTGAGGTGTTTTATTTTGTGTTTTGTATGATGTATTTAGTTTTTAACGGCACACAGTTTCGTTCATAAAAAAATTGTTTAATTGAAATATGTATCAGCAACTGGAGTAAAATATTCTATGAGTTCCTAATATATTTTTGGAAATTTTACAAAACAAAAAGAGAATTAAATATTAATTTTTATCTATCACGCTTATTTTTTTCAATATTGCTTACTTTTCTTACCCGCCTTCAGTAGATAATTGAATGGATTATATTCCATATCTAAGCCAATTTGTTAACTTAACGAATTATTTAAGTTTTAGACCTTGTAGATAAAAAAAAACTTGATTAAATAAAGTAAATGAAAACGTATTCAATTCTTAGCCATTGCAAAATTAATTTGTAAATACATATGTCTTTATATACGAGTATTAATAAAAAATAAATAAATAAAATCAATTCTAAGAGTGAGTACGATTTTTTCTACAATATAAATACTTATACACAGGGAATGTTATGTCGATGAAATGAATTTAAAACAAATCAAAGAAAACTGATAAAACTTATTGAATCTTGTAATCAACGTAAATGTAAAAATACGTGTTTTTCTCTTCTTTCTTGTGAATAAAATTTAGGATTTTGTCACTAGGGAAAGACAAAACTGCTTGTTTAATTGTTACGGAATCTATTCTCTGCGCAGTGAGAACTTGTATTTGAGGTGAGTATTGTAGTGTTATTATTCCTCATAGGTTCGTTCTTTAGACCCTCTATAATAGTAGTTCGCGCATGAATTTCCTGCTCTGGCTGGGAACTACTCTTACTCTGTTGTCGAACCTTTTTCGGGGGGCTTATTTCCAAATGCGCGGCTGATCGCTTTTCATGGCGGATTTGTATTTTTATATTTCCAAAAGCGATTCAATCCATTCAAAAGCGATAGTTATTGTAAGGATTGCTGACAATAAATCCGCCAGCAATCCGAATAGCTATCGCTTTTGACAGCTTTTGAAAATACAAAAATATCAATCCGCCATGAAAAGCGATCCGCCGCGCATTTGGGAATAAGCCCCCCGATTTTATACGAATCGGAGGATTTTGCTTCGAGGTATTTTTCCGAGCAGCTTTTCGAAACATTTATCTAACATCTACCAATCAGCAACTTTGCGTTGGAGTGCGGTCTACGAACGTTTTTGAGTGACATTTTTATCAGCTTTACACGAATTCGTTTCCGTTATGCTCCTACAGAAATTGGAATTTGTTTACGATTTGCAGTGAAGTTGTTATTTAATGTAAGTGGTAGACAGGGACCCTTTATGCTATAGGCTCCGTGAAGTAGTCTTGACTACGTTTAGGAGTTTGGCAGATGGGCCGGTGCAACACGGATGGACACAAAAGCCATGATGAAACTTCCTGAGATAAAGAATTCCAGAGGTAAACTATTCTACCATTCGGATCTCCGGGGGCGACTATCTCAGGGGGTTCAACATGCAAATAATCACCCACAGGACTTGCAAGACGACAGACAACAACGAACACAAGGACAAAAGAGACAAAACACGGACACTAACAGAAGAAAGCTCGCAACAGATTTCTGCAACATTCGAGGTCTAGGATTCAACAATGTCAACCAGCATCTACAAGAAAAAAAGCCAGACGTCCTAGTCTTAACCGAGACTCAAATAAACTCAAACACTGACTATACATTGCCCGCGTTCCACTGACCGCTAGATGACTAGCGACATGCCAAACTCCATATAAAAAAACTGACATTTCACAATATGTGCTAGAGCTCTAGCGCAAATGATGAAATGTCAGTTTTTTTTATACGGAGTTTGGCATGCGCGCTAGTCATCTAGCGATCAATGGAACGCGGCCATTATCTTCGCTGTCCAGATACGAACTACTTCCTCGTTTACGATATAAGGGGGGACTATGTGTGTTTGTCCGAACAGATCTGGCGTGTGAAAGAAAAGAAGAAATGGAGCCTGCGGATCTCGACATAATATGGCTAAAGGTCGTCCTACAAAGTTGTACTAAATTCTCCCTTACCTCTGCTGTGTACCAGAACTTGCACATGTAGGTACAATGTAAGCTGTTTAGTATGTCGTACTCCCAGAAGACGTTTCCTTCTTGCTGGAAGACCGCTCGCATTTAACCTATTTCAAGGAAAGGGAGGAAATATTTGCCACAAAACTATCGTCCAATAGCGTTACTTTCAGTGCTCTCAAAAGTAATGGAAAAGACAATAAAAATGTCGAAATAATCAAATATATAGAAGGCCACTGATTACTAAGCGACAGCCAATACGTCGTTCCACTGGAGACCTGTTAAGCTACGTAAGCACTTATGGACGCAAGCAATTGAACAACACGGCGAATCCAGAGCCGTAGCCTTGGACATATCAAAGGCATTTGACCAAGTCTGGCATAGAGCCCTATTAGGCAAGTTAGCGTCTTGTGGATTACCACAACTCTGCGGATGGATGCAAAATTTTCTTCTGGGAAGATCGGTCCAAGTTGTTGTAGATGGTGTATCATCTAATTCGCTTGCTATAAATGCAGGAGTGCCCCAAGGATCTATTCTTTCTCCAACTCTGTTTCTTCTCCACATCAACGATTTGCTTGGATCGACAAATAAAAAATATCAACAGCTTAGCTGATCACAGCACTCTTATATCCTCTATCTCGCCTGTGAATGCGGCTACGTCAAACAGTTAGAGATGTGAACAAATTAGTTCTCTAAATGATGATCTGGACAAAATCTTGAAGTGGGGGAAAAGACACAGCTCTAAACATTTTCTCGGAAAAATACATCAACAGTTCCTCAGATCCAAATGGACGACCATCCAATCCATCCCAAGGACGCACCTTCTAGGAGTCACAGTGAATTCAGGAATCACATGGCAGGACCACAAGATCGCAAGATCGGCGTCCCCTAAGTTGAGCTACCTATTTAGAGCAAAGAGGTACTTTAGCCCCAAGCAACTTCTCCTTCTCTACAAAGCACAAGTTAGACCAGGAATATTGTGGATCTCGCCCCCAAAACATTCACTTAACCTACTCGACAGTATACACCACATCGATTCTACAACCGTTGGTGCACAACTGCACAGCAGACTAGTCGCTGACCTATGCATGTTCTATAGGTACTTCCATGGTATATGTTCCGAGGAACTCAAAGACATTATCTTTTGAAATGCAACTTTTGGGCGCCCCACAAGACTCCTTCTGTTACAGGACAAGCAAACTTTTGGAACTCGCTTCGTGGGGATATATTTCCAGAAGACTACAATTTGCAGCAATTTAAGTGCAGATACATCTGCAAGTATCTCGGGGCGCTGATGAAGCGTTGTAGGTTCGCCTTTCCCGGGAGAAGTACATAGATATTTAAAAAAAAAAGCAATTTAGGAAAATAATTTTTTTTTATTCACATATTGCTAAAATTTGTGTTTCCGTGGAGAAGCAAACGAAAAAACAAGCACTAAGCAATACGAGCTTCTGGTGAATTTGATAACATTCAGGGGGTTAATTTCAAGTTCTGCTGCGCGCGCTAAGTTTTATCTCCCATACAAAAATGTCTACAGAGATAAAATTTAGCGAGGCAGTTTAGTAAAGCAATATCCTATTCCCCTAACAGAATACTGGACTGAATAAAATTTAAATTATCTTTACCTACCTAAACACTCAAAAGCTAATAAGAAACACACATTTGTTTATCTACCTACCACATATGAAATAATTGGCGCTTACCAAAGCTTTAAAAAAGCAAAGCTTAACTTTTTGAATGACGAAATTCGAAAAAGTCTGTTATGTGTTATATTGTGTTATATTTCCTGAATTTTTGTCGTCGTGAAAACTTTTTTAATAAAATTTAAAATACCTAATTTAAAAAAGTCTCGGGCGTTTTTTAATTTATTATTATTATTTAGAAATTAAAATCGGCGCAAATTCACTGGGATTATAGTTCTGCAATGTCCTAGAAATAGCTTTGAGCGTTTCCGAGAAAATGCCGACATCTGCCTATTTGTATCTCGGAACCATCTGTATAGATGGATAAGGATTTGGTTTTTGTATGAATTTCATGTTTCCGATTGCTCTGTATCTGTACATGAAAGATGCAGGAGAAGGGTGTAATAAAGTCAAGGTACGGCAGTACCTATGTAATTACTAACGTACGTTCCAGTGAATTCCCTTGGAATTTGGACATGAGCGATTGAATTTAAATTTCAATCGCACTCCATACTAAACTGATTCTTGGGGTACTTTTTGCCGCATTCTTGCATTACATACCACCTTTGTAAAGGCTGTCCCTGTCCCATAATTCATGCAAAATTTGAATTTCGCGCCACTCATTTAATAGTAGGTACAGTGATGCCAATGTAAAAAAAATGGAGCGCTATACGAAAGAACAACGCATTTTGGTATGGTGGTGTAGGATAGGATGGTGGTGGTTGAGGATTTGTGTCATTGACATACTATACATGGACTGCCAGTGAAATGTCAGTTTCATACAAACCTGCGAGGAAAAATGAAGCAATCATAAGCACTAGCCCTTTTGGTTCAGTGCGGCGAAAGTAGGCAACAGGTTTGAACCTCTGCTCGAAATTGCTATTTTTTACATAGAACACAGTGCCATCCATTGTAGAAACATTGCAACTGCGCAAAAATAACGACTTATTCAAATTATTTCGAGCGTTCTATAACAGATGGCAGTACAGCACACTCAGCACACAAACCTCGACACAAACCAAATCGCACGAATTGCTCGATGACATTTGAGTGTTTTCGTTTCTCTCCGCCGTGAACCAAAAGGGCTAGTGCTTATGTTTGCTTCACCGATAAATTGGCTGCTAGCAGTCCATGTATAGTATGTCAATGATTTGTGTGTTTGGAAATTGGTGCACGATGCAAGGGGTGATCAGTTGGGAAAGACAAATTGAATAAAAACTGAATTTGGCTTCCTTTCTGTCGTTGAGGAAGATTTGAGGATTGGGCATAAAATAATGTACCTACGTTAGACTCTCACTATTTTGCCTATATTTTTGTCAAATATGCATCGATTTAAGGTATTCTTTTTTTAATTGATTCTTAAATATTATAGGCATGTGTCTACTTTATAAGGTTTATAATGTGGAAGCATTTTATGTCGGTAAAACGAGCAGCTAACTTTTATAGGTACACATCTACATTCTACATCTCTCTCTATATAAAAATCAATAATTGTTGTGCGTTAGTCTAGCAATTCGCAAAACTCGAGAAAGGCTATATGCTAGACCGATTTGGATGATTCTTTTTTTTCGTTTTGTTCGTCTTGAATCAGGGTTTGGCAAAAAAAAATTCGGAAACCCCCAAATGAAAAGCCAAAAAATTGCAAAAAACCTGAATTTCCATTTTTTATGGGAATAGGTAGGTAGGTTTTGTTTTTTTTTATAATTCACACGCGCTAAAGAGTTTATGACTACTCTTATGGTGTAATGTGATTTACACAGCGCGGGCGTTAAGGAAAATGGGATAGAGAAGATAGGAGATTCCGATGCACATTGGTTTTAAATGTCTGTAAATTATACTGAGGAGGAAAGACAGAGCCGGGCAAGGCATTCCACATTCGTGTTGTACGGCTTATGAAAGAATCTCTATATTTCAAAGTACGGCCGAAGATAGGCTGGATGGTAAACTGATGGGCATTCCTAGCAAGGCGAGTATTGCGGTTGAATTTCTGAAGGGGCGGAATGCAGCTGGCAATTTCGTTTGAGCACTGTTTGTTAAAAAAGCGATAAAACAGCGAGAGACACGTAACGTTTCTGCGATGTTCAAGCGAATGAATAGAATTCGCGATATTCGAGTCTCCAATAAGTTTTAACGCACGATTTTGGATCCTATCCAGTAAGTGCAATATGGTTTTCGGCGCACCAGACCAGATATGGGAATTGTACTCAAGTTTGGGGCGAATGAACGCCTTATATATTGTATAAGTACCTACACCACTAATGATCGCAAAACTCGAAAACCACTGAACCAAACCTAAAGGTAGGTATTTCTGTGAAGTGTGTTTTGTATACAAACATAAAATTTCAAACGCTATTCTTCAACAGTTTTTAAAATTTGGAACATTGATATGCATTGTGCTGATTGACAAAAATATATCTGTGCAATAGTATAGATACAATTCCTAGACACGTGCAAAGCCGGATATCTAAATTATGTAATGTAGTGCAATTATTGTCCCTTTCCCATAACCACTAAGCATAATCATTTCGATAAAACTAATACATATAGGGAATTAAATCTAAAGAGTAGATACATAGGTACATATTCAGGGGATTTTTGCGGAACTATTTAACCCATTTATGTTTCAAACTATTTTGCATGTTAGGATATTAGGAAGGTGATGGGACGTACACCATCTATTAGCACCCCACTCAACCTACGTGATAGGTTTGTGTTGCGACTGACCACAGACGACACGTTGTAAATGTCCCATAATGATGCACTTTATTTCGAACTATATTGGAAATGGATTGCCAAATGAAGGAAGTCTGGTAATGTTCGGGAATTATATCATGGAAGAATTTCATTACTCGTATGATACTGAAACATTTTAAAGTTAACCCCATCATTTTTCATCAAGTATAAAAGTTACCAAAGTCCAAATGTGTATATAGATGAGTAGCTTACACTGCAATTTAGCCGATTCAATGACTTCATAATGTGGAGATGCTATCCGTACAAACACGCGCGGAATTAAATAACAATCCAACGTTGGTTTTGAATAATAAATGCTTCTAGAACATAAATCGCATTCATCAACTAATGTACATTTAAATTTGTTTCGGTTAATTTCCTGGTCGAAACCACAGACACGGAATCGAATCCCATACCTACCTACCTACTGCCGAAGATTGATGCTTTATTCATAGCACACGTTCTATCGATTTACTCCGTTTATCCGTAGAGGCTATCCTTAAAGGGTGACCCCAGCCTCATATCTGCCAGTGGCTAGGGGTTTTCCTCAATTATCGTTAATCACTTGCTATTTCCACTTAGCAAAACGATACTCAATTGCCATTGTAAATCTATTAGTTAACACCAGACCAGCGCGGGGCTACAACGAAAGAAACACATTCCCCGCGCCATACCTCAAAGTAGACCAGAAGAAATAAAATTCTACGATCTGAAAAGGAGCCAACCGCACTAAACCTTGTAAGAAAAAAAAAGAAAAGAAAAAGAAAATATACCTTCGAAAAATTTCCATCCTACCATACGGTTATGAGCATTGTTATTGCCAATTTGATATTCATAAGCGGGGCAATTTTCTAACGCCCCCTCCCAATATGTGCAATAAAAATATCCATTTAAGCCGCGTCGGCGATATGAAGATGAAGACGGTGGAATACAGTATACTTAGCTATACGAAATTTCAAAACATGATCCGAAATCACTTTAAAAGCAAGAAGGATAAAGAACAAAAAAAAACATTTTTTTGAGGTACCTACTGCTACGTTAGCAGCGCAATCCGGTAATAGAGAAGGTGATGATAAAGGACGAGGTAGTCTTGCCATCGATTCGAGGCACAACGTTATGGATTGAATTGGATCCAATGAACGCACAAATAGGGTAGTGGAACACCATCAGTACCACTTTCTCTTCTTTTGTTATAAAAAATTGGCGGCGGCATCAGCAGCAGCATCGGCGAGCAAACAGAGAACTTTCAAGGTTTCCATGAATTTAAATGAAGCCATTATGGTTAGGTAGGTCATTCTCGTAGACCAAAGGAGATGGTTAGAGTCGGTCGGCATCGTAGTTCCCACTCCATTGGCGGTATGTGTGATGGCAGAACAGCATTATGCCAGAATTGGGTCATTAAATTGTTTGGGCATCTGCACAAAGCCATCATGATTGCGCCAAAGCTTCAGAGAGTAGGTGTACCGTGTACGTCCTACAACATGTATGCATATGTGAAGATATGAATGCATCTGAGAGGAGGTTTATTTGAAAGCAGGGGATGATGCCTTAGTGGCCCTGGGGTGATGAAAAGTCGTTTAACATAGGTATCACCGTATCACCATTCACCACTGAGTTGAGTATAGTTGACTCAGCTTTACCTACTTCTATGTCGTAGTTGCGCCAGTGGTTCATCATTATTGATGTGTGTTGGATTTAAAGTCAATTTTAAAGAATATTTACAGTCAGGTCGTGGAATTGGTCGCATGATGCATTGATGTATATGTCATAGTGAAACCATAAATCATAACTTTCTGGTTTTATCCAGTTACATTTATTTGATTTGACAGTACAAAAATCTTAATAGATGTTTAGTTGAACAGCGTAATGGGTAGAGTTTTGGACTACAAAGTAAGTGACCAACGAAAAATCCAAATCACTTTTTTTAATTTTTTCCGCTACCCCACGTCTTGATGCAAAAGTTCGACGAACATCCAAATGGAGAGATGTCCTAAATAAGATTTTTAATTCATCCGTTCGGAGACGGCATTATAGGTCCGTTTCATTTACTTCAAAATTTTACACGAATAAAGGATTGTGAACAATCTAACCTAATATACATCGTCCGATGTTTAGCGCCAAGTACCTATCGTGTAGGAGTTCAAAGTACCTTTTGTGTAAACAACACACTTGATCAGATTTTCAAATAATCAATTTCAGGTCATATTCGTGAAAAATTAATACCGGCTTAACGTAACTCCTATAATTTTCAGGAGAATATCGTGGAAAAAAAATGGATATCGCTAAGACCCTACATTGCTTAATTTACGTACATTTTCCAAAATGTTAATTGCAGTATTAAGTAATGAAATCAGTCTTTAGAGGTTTGTTATTCGAGTTGGAAACACTTTTTCCAACGACAACCATTTTTTAAAGCTGGACAGCTGATTTGTGCTCATTTTGGTATTGTGTGAGTAGACTTATGTATGTTTTCCATTTTATCATTGGTATTGAGAAATGGAGGGTGTACCCTAGTGGCCACAATTTGAACCCTACTAGACATACAAATTTGACAGATCAACTAAGCTCCACTTAATAATTAAATATTGTGAATAATAAATGCATTTTTCAAGTAAAAACATAAAAATAAATGCATAACTAGTTTACGCTAATGGAAACTAAAGACCAGTTACCTCACTCTTTCCTGGACCTTGTATCGCACCTATAGCATAGACCCAACCAGCCTTGACGAGCTCTTCCCCTTCTCAAATGGAGCGTTTTATGCCGCTAAAATATTCGGCAATATCGCAGATGGTTATCGAGAAAGTCTGAGATAAATCTCAGTTAGTTGGGTCCGCTATTGGTATTTGGGATAATGCTGCACAATAAATGGAATATTAAAAGTAATTTAAAGAACTTTAAACAGTTCAAAGAAGAGTCTTATCCAAAAAACAAAATTGTTTACACAAAACCAAAACAAGTTTTTTATTCCACTTTGAAACGATTTAAACATAATTTTATGGACACGGGATTATTTTATTTTTCATAAACAATACTCAAATTTTAGACCGACCAGGCGTTTACCTCGATTAAAATAGTTTTTCATTTATAAAATAAATAAATTATCTGTACAAAAATACACGTACCGCTGACAGATTTCTGTATGTCTGATAGGGTTCTTTTCTTCACTACCAGATATCGCAGGCCAACTTGTACATTTGTCAATAGGCTTGTGATTGTGACACCCGGTCCCAGCTTGAAAAACTTGTCAATTAAATTTCCAGATTGCGCTTTATTCGACTACGGCTGCTGTGAGTTAATAAAGGAGATGAACCATTTTTGGGCCCAGGGCGAACACTAATGAATATTCATGATTTCATGAATATATACTACTTCCCAGAGGTCATGCATGAATATGGAAGTATGTAGTATATTTCATTATTAATTCCCTAAGCATGGTATGGTGCCTTTTGAAATAATTTTTGTTTATAACTAAATATTTATTTGAGAAATCACTGTCAGTATATATCAAATTAAAGGTTATTTACTAAGGTATTTATTGGTGACAAAAAAAGTACATGTTATCACTGTTTTTTTTTTTAAATAACGGCGTTGAAAAAGTAACGCAAAATATGTCACTTTAAAGAAGTTTAAACGTTATATCTCAAAACATATTAAACGTAGAAAAATTACTTTACTATTATTTCAAAGGTTAGGCAAGTATCTTACATTTATGGTACTAATATTCTTTACCTACATACCCTACATACGAGCCTACATAGGTACTATACATCTGAAGATACATATGAACTGAAAAAGAACCAAAATTGTTTTTCCGCAATTGCCAATTTCAAGTTCAAATATCCTCCCACAGTAGCAGGAACAAATTATGCGGTAGGATCATTAAATACTTGAAAGAAAATCAAACAACTTTTCTTGCATTTACGGAGGCTGTTCGCGTTTAGATTTCACAAAAAAGATTTGAGATAGCTTGAGTTTTGTACCCTTCAAGCAAGCGAGTCTGCAACAACCTCATAAACGGGCTCAAAAACGTTTCCAAGTCTAAAATATTTTCCATTATTTTCGATGAAACTACCGACATTTCCAATACCGAGCAGTTGAGGCTCACTTTTCGATTTTTTCATGAGGGAATAATCAGAGAGGATTTCTTAAAATTTTGCGATGAATCGGCATATGAGAAAATTCAATGTGAAGACATGATGAAAGAACGGCGCGTCGGTTGACTGGTGTTGCATTATCACGGATAGTAGAAGATCTTTGCTATGAGTTCGACATTGATTTTGCATGGTGCGTAGGGACCAGGGATTGGTACTAACAGCTGTTCTGTGATAGCTTCTGACACAAAGGGTGCAGCCCATATATGAACTCTGCAAAAAAGCTACTCACGCTAAACGTTATCCATGCAACAACCATGCTTTAAACAACTACTTGGTAAAGCCTTTAAAAATTACTTTTTTGTCGGAATGTATCAGCGACTATGAAAAAGGTTATAGCTTTTGCCAATGCTTCAGCAAAAAGACACAAAGGCTTCGAGGAAGAGCTGGGAGGAATACCTGTACAAAGAATTTGTGAAACTCGATGGGATATTTTTTTTACCGATTATTTTTTTTATTGAGCCTAGGCATAAGGTCCATTGCTATATAGATTTATGCAAGTTTTATGAAAATATATGTATCTATTTTTAAAAATATTTTCTATTGCTTGGCTGGCCTCGGTCAACGTGACAGAATTCCTGGATCCGCGCAGAACATTTGAAATTGGGATAGGTACCTGAGGATAAATCATTATGCTCTTCGGCCGTCTCAGACTGAATTTCAGCGCGCACTCGACAGGTTTTTAGCCGATTTCGATTGGGATAAAAGTAAGCATGAACAAATCTGAAGTGATGGTGATCTCCAGAACACCTTTTCGATGCATTCTACATGTTAGTACGCTGAATGTGAGTGCACTAACATGTGGAATGTTTAAGTATCTCAGGGTCTTATGCAAGAGTTATGGAAGGCGCAATGCTGACTTTTCCTGTGCAAAGGTTCCGGATAAAGTTTCGGATAGTTAGCCAACACATAACCCTATGAAGAAAAATTTATCAGCCACTAAGTTTGTTTCGATACATATGTCATTTGTTTTGTCTTTGTTTGTTTCGTGTTTTCTAATATTTTTTGTTGGTTTAGAAAAGCCAAAAGAAAAAAGACCTTTGATAAATTAATGGAAGAAAACATTGAAGAAGTAAAAATTCCAAAAAAAAATTCTAACAGGAGCTGGAGCAGGTATCGGGATACTCCGTTTGCGGCTGAGCTATTTTTTAAAGTGGGCCCCCAAGCAGGCTGAGTCGTATTACACCTTCGTCCAGGCAAGGGGATTTGGGTATACGATAAGAAATAGAGAGAAGGGTGATTTGTGGATAGGAGTAGGAGAAGGGGGGAGAAGTAGATAAGCTCTCCTAGGCTTATCGAGCACTATAAGTGAGTGTTTTTGGGAAGTTCTTAGTTCGTTGGTCATGAAAACAGTCTGTCTGTCATGAGTGACCCTACTGGCGACTAAAGCCGCCGACAAAATAGCCTGTTGAATCATTACAACTTAAGCCTCCACACCAACAACGTCCAGAAAAGGACGCAACGGCTCGGTGACTTTTAGGAGAAAAGTGGATAAAATTTTCCCTTCACAATCGCGTTTTCGGACGTTTTGGTAAGCCGGAATCCAGTTCTGAAATCCTCATCGTCGAGTGTTTTAAAATAATTTGGCCTTGGGCGAAATACTCCGTTCCTACGGGGCCATGAAATATTCTTCAAATTTGTCTTTTAAGAATTCAATGAAATCCATGTTAGGACTCCTGTGACTGTTGTCTACGCTCATCAACGAAAGAATGCTCTGAAACTATATTTTGTCCAGTCACTTCAAATAAATATTTTGTTTATCTTCGGGATAAAGGATCTAAAAGCCACTGAAAACCGGCTGATACTCTATCCGGGACTATATCTGTCAAAAAATATCACTATCCGAAACCTTTGAAACCAAAAGTTGAAGTTTTTCTGATAAGTTCCGGATAGTCTATCCAAGACTTTATCAGCTAGTCTTGAAACTGCCCTTAATATTTGTTTTATGGCTGGTAAGGAAACTATTTTTGCAAGCCTTTGTTTTCCAATAGGAAATTTCAGTAGGAAAAAGTCTGAAAAAGAGGCCGGCCAATATATTATTTTTAGGCCTCGAAATATATCTCTAAGAGCAGTCATAGCATCTCTATATAGGTATAGCTGTATTCACAGAACGCGCCGGCCGTGTTATAAGAATCTAAGCCTTTTAGCACTGCTCGTCTAATACATTTACAGCTTCAAAGCTCTATGACCGTTACACCTGTGATCCTATATAAAACCATACCTCAAATTGGTTGCGCTTCTGTTTTTTCCATAGTTTTCCGCACCTTCGAATCGCACATTTTGGTCAAGAAGAACTCCGTCTGACTCACATCACACCATCATTTTTGTTCTAAATGTCAGCAATCTGAAAGCCAATAAAAGTCTACTTAAGGCATGTTCCAATTAAATTGCATTATGTTATGAAAAACATTGCAGATGTCTATTTAAGGTTCTCTGTAAGATTGTAGGCGGGATGTTTGGTTGTGACGGACAATATTCGTTAAAAATTTCAAATCTACTACAGTATGTTAGGGTTAACCTTATGTATTACTCGTCAAACTCTGAGGCTATATGATTTCCCTCTATTTTACTTAATATTTTCGTCAGGATTCGAATATTTTTACCAAACATCATGCGTACTCGCTGCAATAGTAATAGCAATATAGGGAATATTAAATCTATCCGCCTCATAGCAATCTTAAGAGCCAGAAACAACAGAAGATACCATGTCAGCACCATCGTTCAACCAAACCAATATCCTTAGCCAAAGCATATAAAACGAACAGATACGAGTAGCTCCCACATCATATGCCACTGCAGCTAAGTAGTCTCCGAAGCGCTTTTAGAAGCAATTACTCTCCTAGTTCTCCTTTAGCTTTAGGACTTATTGTTTTTATTCTTTCTGGACGCCTTTGCCCCACAGTTACATCGCCCGGTTTTCGTTATAGTGGTGTGTCATTGACTTACTGCTTTTCAGCTTCCCACCTAGTCATTCAATGGTAGATAGAAGATGAAATAGCTGAGGCTACTTTAATCAACTCAGCAAGTGGGTGGTGTGGATTTCATTTTGAATTGCATTGCCCCGCATATTGACTTTGGAAAAGTGATGAGGGTGACTTTGTAAACTATTCTCGCAACCCCGCTATCAAAGAGTTGAATGAATTTTTCATGATATTGCATACACTAGACATACCAATGTGTGCGGTGTTAGTTATACATTATGTACGTATATATTATGGTTTCCTACCACAACTAAACATAAATTTTCTTTTCTCAGTGCATTTTGAAAGAACTTATGTGCTTGCAATCTACTACGAGGTGAATGAATTGTGTGTGAGCTGTGAGGTTCTGCGAACGACAAAAGCTATAGGGAAATTGGGTTGTACCCTTGATCCACTTTGGATGTACAAGGGGAAAGTATTTCTTTTCTGTTACTTTTCTATAAATGGAAAGAGACCTTGAATGAGTGGTTTTTGCGCTGAACGCTGAAGGCCTGTTATTACAAGGACTGTGTATTTTCTATTTATAAAACAGTTGCAAGCTCGCTTCATGCGAACTTTGAATACGCTTTAAAGATCAAAAAGAATGCTGTGGCAATAAAAGTTTTTTTTTTTAAATTAGGTATCTTATAGAGTTGGATGGAGTTTGACCCAGAGCAAGTCGTTTTAAATAAACGAATTTTATAGAATTGTAGCTATATGCTACATCAAAATGACGTTGTTTTTAATTCCCTATAGATTAAGAAATGCAGCAAACAATGATGGATATATAAAAAAAAAAATTAACACAGTTTAAAAACGACGTACCTACCTATATTTAAAATTTTTTTTCTTAAGCACATTTCCAAATTCGGTGTTGCAGTGGCCTAGAAAAACAGTTCAGTTGAAATTATGGTCTATTTTCGAATCTTTCTCAATAAAAGTGATAAAGTTCAAAAGCTGATTTTTGCCTATCTAAGTAATCGCGTCCAGGCCGTTTCCTTTAAAATATTCTTCCCTCCTTTCTACCATTAAGAAGTGGTGTAGCGCAAGAATTTATTCTTGGCTGTCTGTCTGTCTGTCTGTCTGTCTGTCTGTCTGTCTGTCTGTCTGTCTGTCTGTCTGTCTGTCTTCCCTCCTTTCTACCATTAAGAAGTGGTGTAGCGCAAGAATTTATTCTTGGCTGTCTGTCTGTCTGTCTGTCTGTCTGTCTGTCTGTCTGTCTGTCTGTCTGTCTGTCTGTCTGTCTGTCTGTCTGTCTGTCTGTCTGTCTGTCTGTCTGTCTGTCTGTCTGTCTGTCTGTCTGTCTGTCTGTCTGTCTGTCTGTCTGTCTGTCTGTCTGTCTGTCTGTCTGTCTGTCTGTCTGTCTGTCTGTCTGTCTGTCTGTCTGTCTGTCTGTCTGTCTGTCTGTCTGTCTGTTGAAAGCACGATAGCGTCCAAACGAATTGACCTGGGCGATTGAAATATATATTCGACTCATGTATCTCTCTGTCTGTTGAAAACACCTTAGCGTCCAAACGAATCGACTTAGGTGAATGAAATTTTATGAAAGGACTTTTTTTAACCGTCGTCAGGTTGGTATTGAAAATTGTCTATGTCGGTAAAGTAGTTCTACTACCTCCCATACAATGTTAGACACATACTAACTCGCGTGGCAAACATTTTGCAGGACTTTTATTCAGTGGAGGGTATCAAAGCATCGGCCAGGCCGATGATAACACTTTTACTTGTTCTCATTTATAAACGACCTGCCATCTGCTATTATAAGTATTGCAACTTCAACATTTATGCTGACGATGTCCAGCTGTATTTCCACTTTCCTATAGGTCTTGTTGAAGATGCCGTGGTGAAAATGAACGAGGACCTGGCATCGATAGCAAAGTGGTCAATCCAAAATCAGCTGCTATTAAATCCTGCTAAGACAAAATGCTTAGCGATTGGAAGGCACCAACCAGATTTTGCGGACTTCCCCCCGCAATTTTGTTAAACGGATCCCAGGTTGAAATGGTGTCGAAGATCAAAAACCTATAGGAATAATATGTGGATATTAAAATAAGACTGGTAAAAGCATTGATTATACCGATTTTAAGTGTGACATTTTTGCCGACTTATACTCAGCCTCGTTATGTAAATTGCAATTAGCCTTCAATTGCATTACCAGGTTTGTATTTGGCCTCCGCAGGTTTGATCACATATCCGAATACTTGCGACGAATCCTCGGATGCAACTTACATTGTTTTTTTTGCTTCAAATGTAGGCATAGCCTTCCTCGTCAAAATTATAAAAAGAAAAATACGAACGTATTTGTTTAAAAAACTAACTTTTTCACAGTCAGGGCAGAACACTAAGACCTTGTTCGTACACCTGCCTGACAACGCGTCGTCAATTTTTCATTTACTCTGTTAGCCTCTGGAATCATCTTCCACTCTCCTTAAGGAGTAAAATGTAACATAGCCATGTTTTACCTACAGTTTACTCTTTCTTAGCACTGGATAATTCTCTTTCTATACAATAAAATTATTTCTATAATTTATTTTTATTTTTTTAATTTGATCACTTTTTCTCTTCTTATTTATTTATTATTGTCTCCTTTTCTGTAAACTTTAATTATAGATACTATTTAAAATCACAATTTTGAACTTAACTTTTAATATTTTCTTGTGTTTAACTTTAATTTCTATAATAGAAGTTGTACTGTACCTACTAATTTAAGAATTTATTCTCTTTGTACAGCGATAAATTATGCAAATAAATACTAAATACTAAAATATTGATTATGAAGTACGGGAATTGGTTGTGCAAATATTTGACGATATTTTTTACTTTTAAGTCGAGAATGGACAATCAGTAATGATCTTTAGTTTTTTAAGTAAAAGTGTTTTAAGCTAGTCTAGCGCTATCTAGGGATCATGACGTTAACTAGAACGACTAAAATCTAGAATGGTCAAAATCTCGAAAGTGCATTTGATAAATCACGAATGCAAAAATTTCGAATGGGTCAAAATCTAGAAAGTACAAAAATCTCGAAAGACTCTATATCGAAAAAAATTTAGAAAATAAAACTGCTTTCGAGATTTCTATAATTCATTAAATTTAGTCCGAAAGTAATGAAAACAAGTCTAAAATGAATATTTTGTAACTTCTTTATTGAAAATAATAAATTTTTAATAAATAATCATAACAAAACACATTCCAAACCATAGCTATAACTATTTAACAGAAAATAAGTTTACATATTAGTTTCATTAAGGGTGTTTGTCCAAACGTATGTAAATATAAGTGTCGAAGCTAAGTCACGCGGTGTTTTGACAATAGCACGTCAATAAGGTTTTAGAAGACCTGGGAGCTATAACACAACGCTACGAGTACTTGTAGAATAAGTATGTGAATTTCTACAATCTTTTACACATTTCTGGAACACAAAGTTACAAGTTCAATGCTTAATCTTATGATGATCACCGGCGGACAAATTCAACACAGGCTCTTGTAAGACTTGTTGATATGCCGCGTTGTGTTATAGGCCCCTATTATTTTTTAGCTGACTCATTTGTTTGCATGAACAGTGAATCAAATTGTTGTTGCATACACATGCAATCCAAATAGTTTTCCATATGAGTAAATCTTGAATTAATATTAATTCTAGATTTTTGCTTTCGAGATTTTTTTTTTCTAGATTTTTGCTATTCGAGATTTTTGCTTTCGAGATTTTGGTTTCGAGATTTTTTCATTCTATATTTTTTTCTAAATTATGGTTTTCTGTATTATATTTTTCTACATATCGGGGTAGACCCTGCTATCTATGATCATGCAGTGAAACAAGACACGAGAAGAATCGGCCATGTTAATTAGGGTGTAGTTTCCGGCATTCTCATTGTGACAACTCGGCAGTAGAGATTACGAATAAAGTGTTTGTAACGTAAAAATAAGAATCGTGCGTGTTTTATTGAATCTTTGTATTATTTATATAGCTTAAGATTTTTTTTTCTCCATTTGACAGATATGATAAAATTGATTTACCGAAATTCCTTGCAAAAACATTTTAAAATAACGTTGTTTAAATGTTACTTTCCAGTTTATATAGCGCTGAATCCCCACCTTAAACAATACGACAATCCAGATATATCATTCTGTCTACCATTTGTAAGGCAGGGGGTAGTTTGGGTGTTGATTTTCCCTGGTAGCAGAGGTGGCACGCTGGTGGTCGCACGGCGACAGCTCGTCGGTTGGGGGGGATCTTTCTGCCACTTACCTACCTACAAAATAAAATCGTGCCACATTCTTAAACACGATCGTATAGGTGTTGTATTGATTGCTCGCCGTGATAGGATGTTGCCATCCTTAGGGGATGACAAGACTGATAGGAAAATTATGGGGGAGGAAACGAGAGACTGAAAGGAGTTAGAAAAGAAATGGTTGATGTCAGCTGTTGGTGACATATAAGGAAGGTGATCGTTGTGGATAGATACGACACGCGACCTTCAGGCTAGCCCACCCTATTGCATGACCGAAGTCAAGACTCCTTGACTATCATGTGCCTGTATACTTGTTATGATAGTCCCTGAAAGAAATGCTACATAGATGCTCACACTTAGGTACCCATTGTTAGTCACTCACTCTTATCACCCTTTTATCGCCAAGAGAAATCAATTAATCCATAATGAAAAAATCGTTAATTTCAAAATTCATTATAATCATTTATTAAATTAGGTATGAGTATAGGTAACGGGGTCATTGGTCAATATCCATGCCCAAAATTCATTTAAAAAGAGAACTTAAAACGAAATTTAAGAGAATCATTCATAGGTGTGATGTACAATGTACATATACATACGAGTGTTTGATAACACAAACAAAATTTAGCGAAATTTTGGCTTAATGCAATATAATAAATCTGAGAATAGGTAAATCAATTGATAGTGTAGGTGTTTGAATCTAATTGTATGTTCATAGGTTAATCTAATAGGTAATAAGTTTAGGGTATAAGTAAATTCAATGTTTAGATAGTTGTAGTTAGCGAATATTTAGTTAATGTAAATTTAAATATGTGATCTTAGCTTAGTATAATTAAATTCAATAGATCAATGTTGTAAATGGATTTTATGTATGTTTGTTGAATTATAACCTCATAGATTATAAATTATATATATGTTTAGCAAGTTTATGTGTATGATCTTACTGAGTGCAGAAGGCACACGTATAGGTTTTTTTTTTTAAATTTTTACTTAGGATTATCATTCACTTTACTTATTGAAATGCATGAATATAGATACTTTTGATAGGTAATTTAGAAATGCCAAATGACTTACGGTTTCCTTTTTCTTTGGGGCTGGATGTTTAATTAATTTCGCAGCTTATTAGACGATCGAAGACTATCTTGATGATTAAATACGTTGACTGCAGATTCGTTGTGCGCACATCGGTTCTGAAGGTCACTGTTGGTACTGTAGGAGTAATCAAAATTATGATAGGAGCAATGTAAAAAAAACCACTTGGCGCTTCTTACCTCAAATTCATGCGTGTGTGAATGCAATAATTATTGTTACCTGTGACCTAGACCATGCATATAATATCAACTTACTAAATTAATAAGCTAATTTACTTAACACTAAACTAAATTAAGATCACGATGCTGGGAAGATGCTGGGACGTCTGTGGGGTATTTTTTTTTCTATTCGTTGGCTCCTGGTATGTCGAGCAATTGTTGCGATAGACAATTCAACTGGTGGATGGTCTTATGTCTCAAAAGGAGACGTGGGGGGGGGGGGGGGGGTGAAAATCCGGTGTATGGTGCGATGCGATCGACTGCACGTGGTTTGGACGGGTGTTTCGCATGCAGGTTATCTGTTGGGCGCGATGGCTTGCGCTTAGGTGCTTTTTGGTGTACTGCTTGCAGACATTGCCTCTGCAAGACAACTTATCATGGCAAGTAAGTACACGTGGGGAAATTAAAAGCTTCTTGTTTCTGGCTTCTAGGTTGTATACGTGGGTGAACGGGCGATTCTTCTTTTTATTTATTGGGCACTAGGCCAATGTAAAAACAATATACATATGTATGTTGAACAAAATTGCCTCGTTCTTTTCCACGTGGGATTGTGTGGGCACAATTTATGTGTTAGGACTACACGTGTAATCCGCCTCCAATAATAATGATAAAGATTTAGATTTTTGTCTCATAAAGACTGGTCCAGGCTCTCTTAACTAAATTACCTATGTTTAGTTCTGAAGATGCTTGGTAGCGTTTTCACTGTCGTGAATTGTGTAGGATTGGAAGCTTTAACACTTGATTGTTTCTTTTTGTTTTTTTTTATTTTTTAACACTATTATTCTCTGCGATGGATGCGCGGACTGTCACTTATTATTTCACCAGCCAAAAAAGAAAAAAAAGCCACCCATTGGGGATGCACACATTATATACCCGTGGCTTTGGGCGAAGTAAGGTGAATAAATGACTAAAGTGTGGGATCTATTTTGAAGTGAATTTGCACAGCGGCTAAATCATTACCATCAGTGCACGGAAAAACTTTATAGCACGTCGATACTGACGTCAAAAATCCATAAAATAAAATAAGAATGAGCAATTATTTTCAAGGCGATCGCTACACATTTACGTTTATAAGATAATTAACTACTAAGTCGGGTCGGGACGGAGGTATTTTCAATCTACGATGGAATGTGCATATGCCGTGTGGGAAGTACACCTAAGTATTCTCTATAACCAGAAAAGATTTTGAATTCTGGTATAGATACTTTAGAAATACGGCGGCCCGGCGGACTTCGTCCCACCCAAAAATACAACGAAACTATTGCAAGACAATGCAATTTTAATAATGCCACTTCAACTTTCATAATCCAGCAGATGACGTTTCGAATTAAACAATGAAACACCAATAGAAACGTACCACTTCTTACAGACAAATCCTAATAGCCAACCAACAATGCAACACAGCACAAATTCGCAAAATGTCTCAATCGCTCAATCGCCACTGAATGAAAATAGTCCAATATGAATGCACTCATTTCTATTCTTCTATATATTCTCATTATCAATTTTAATTCACAAAACCTCACAAAATCGCAATGAAGACATCCGAATCTGTAATGCGCAATGGTCGGCAAACGTTATTCGATCGAACAAAACACGAATTCGCAAAGTGCAATATGGACGCTGAAAGAGCAACGAATGAAGAAACTGCGCAACTAAATCAAATGGCACAGTCAACGTGGACAGCGCCACCACACATGAAACAAGATTGGCTTCTCCATTGATTGAAAAAAATCGAAAAAAAACCTGTCGTAACACACTGGGTGGTCAAAATAAGACATTTTGAAATTTTGATTTTTTGACCTTTTTTTCGATTTTTTTTAAAACCCGTACTGAGAAAATACCTTTCCAACAAAGTATGAATTATCAAAATCGGTTCGGCCAATCTCGAGTTATGGGATTACATCGCTTCGGACACTTTCTTTTATATGTATAGATACCAGCAATGATCGCTATTCAACATTTTTTCCAGTGTTGTATGGGATATCTAGTTTGGCCTTTGCCCGTGATTGTTTAGTCAGGTTCTGTTTAGTAGGTCATTTATTTTATTTTGATCTTTCTTGATATGACGAAGATTGTCAATACCCTCCATTGGAATTAGAAATAGCTCCAATGTTGAATACTTTTGATGCAATTTGATCCAATTATCTATGCCAAGTACTTTTGCATCCTCGACTTCTTGGTCTATCTTTTTGGGGTCGTTTTGGTTGCATTTTGGGTTGTTGGAAGCACTTTATTTATAGGGGTGTATTCAGTATTGAGGTGCGTTTTTTGGCAGTCTTTAGACTTTTTTGTTTGTCAACTATGATGATTTGATTTCACTATTAAATATAAAAACATGTACATGAAGAATGTGGCCATTTTCTACCCTTAACGATCTGCACAAGACGTTCCAAGGGTGTCCCCATTATTCACACAAAAAGTACGTAATTTTAGTAGAAAATAAGATTTTTTAATTAGAAGATTTTTTAATTTTATTGATTCATCATAGAGTATACAGATTGGGTTTATGTATGGAATAGCACATCGGATAAAAATGACCGCCACGGCTTTGCTGGCACGTGCCTTTTATTGAAATTTTCTGTGACCGTTTCGCATATAAACGTGGCTGGGTTTCATTAATACACCTCCCAAGTTCCTATTTCAAGGCGTTGTTGGTGGTCCAAATGGCGTTAAATCGTAAGATCTGAATGGCAAATTCTGATCGCAAAAACGGTCGATTACACGATTAGGAAATGACTCATGCAGTAAGTAAATTGTTTCTCTGGCTGTATAGCATGTGGCACCGTCTGGTTGAAACCACATGTTGGTCACATCCATTTCTTGTAATTTAGGAACCAAAACCAGGGTTATCATGTCACGATAACGAACACCATTAATTGTTACTGCCTGACCAGCCGCATTTTCGAAGAAGAAGCTATCAAGATGAAAATGAACTTCATCACTGAAGATGATTTTGTTAAAAAAATCAGCATTCACTTTTTATTCCAAAATCTCATTCAATGAACTCTCTTCACGCTACATGGTCTGGTCAGTAGTCTTCAATTCTTGAGTCAATTGAACGCATAAAGTTTCAAGTCTTTCATATGAGAATTCCCTGTGACACTATGACGGTTATATTTTGTTCGAAAATTGCGGACTGTAGCTGACAGACCCTCATTATTTTTAAATTATTGTTCAACAATGCAAATGCGTTGTTCTTTCGTATACCGCTCCATTTTTACTAATCCCTAACTGTCAGCTGTCACATTGTTATCTTTTTTTGCGTTGGCATCACTGTACTATGGGACACCATTTATATATGGTATAATGTTTATGTTAGTCAAGACTGTACGAAAAAGCCAACATAACATCACTTGAAAGTACTGGCCACACTTTTAGAAATAGTACTCGGGAATACATTATGGCTATACAAACCAAATCCCTCTAGTCCGAAGTATTACGGACAACCAACACATCTCGTACTGGCTCTGCTAAAGGCAGGGCAACTATACCCTTCTACGAGTTAACCGAAACAACCCAATATATAGGATAATACGAAGATGACCAACCCTCTCACCCATACCACAAGAACATCAACAACCAGATTTAAACACCCTGAGGTCAACCGTCAAACCAGATAACGATGAATACCATACGAGTATGAATCTGAGAATACTCTCACTATTGATGTAAATAAAATAATTATTAATTATTCATCGGCATTTTGTCAACGACACTTTTGCAGCAAGGACAAATTTTTCAATATTGTTGCTGTTTTTCAAAACAATTTAAAATGATGGCGAATTTATTTCAAATCTTTAACAAATTTTGTTTATCTCTTTTAGTTAACTTATAGTCCATAAAATAATACATTTTGCTAAATCCTTATAACGCTTTTGGATTAAGTAATCCTTTTTTAGCCACTGAAAGCTTTATCGCGAAAACTTCTAAATAATTCAACAATAATCATCTCATTTACGGCGGTGTACCTTATAGTCTTGCACACATTCTGGCATTTATGTTATGGTCCAAAATGAAATCCACCACTTACTACCGAACATCTTTTTAATACATTAAATCAAGGCTTGGATGGTGGTAACTCATCTGGCGGGGACAGAACTTTAAAGTTTCTTTGGCACTCTACTCAGACCATCCACCTGGCTTGATTTATGCGCACAGCACCCGCACTGCTACATATTTTCCAGGTCAAAATCAGTCCTACTCTAGGGTAGTTACCGCGAGCAGAGCACAAAATAGATCCCAGGATTCCACTGATGTATGATATAAAGTGCGGTCTCCTTAAACGTTGATGACTGTCGTCGTCGACAACAACAACGGCGTCAGCGACAACAACGACTATACGAGGTGTCATTGAGGTGGTGCTGTTGGGCGGCAATGGTGATGATGATGGCTGTTGGTGGTGGCGCGGCGGCTGTGTTATCGTGACGTCCTTGACGGTGTTGTACTGTTTTTTTTTTTTTTTTTAGTTTTCATTTTTATTCTTCGTAAGAGGAATAAGTAGGCAACGTGGATGGGTGAACGCAGCCAGAATGCCTGAATAACTAGAAAATAATGAGGAAGACAATCGCATTCAGAGTATTTAGGTTAATGGATGATGGGATGAATATTCTGAAGCTGTCATGATGTAGACTCTCCGACTCGGTGGAGATTTGCGCTTAGAAATGGTTCTGTGTCGAGGTGCGATGCCGAAGAGGGATCAGTGTGCTTGTTTTGCGCTTTGGGGGTACCTGCTTTGCAGCAGCATCATAAAAATACTATACTCTTCCTCATGATTATTTTTGTGGTTCAATGTGCAATATACGTGACTGCATCTGACAGTTCAATGCACGTGCGTAAATTGAAATTGAAATTGCAGTTGCAGTTGCAGTTTGGTGAAAGAGCACACATGGTATACGATTTTTATTTGCAGTGTTTCACCATCAGGTCTTAGTAGATATGATTGCATTTTTGACAAACGAAATTGGATCAAGATGACAATGTTCAAATGAAAAGTTGTTTTGTAGGGTCTGTCAGAAATGTCTTCCTTTCTGATAAGTTTCTGAAAGGTTTCCCAATATCGTTTTCCAATGCGCATAAATCCCTCCTTGATATTCGCGCATTTAGTTCTTTCTGGTATGTGTTGACATTTGACACGATGCATGTTTATTGCCTGGAATTCTCAGATGAACTCACCGGCGAACTTAATCTTATTCCGAGAACTGAGACCGCACGAGATGTTAATCATCTGGCGATCTGGATCGAGTGCAACCAGGAGAAGCAAGGTAGCAGAGGTGGTGCGCAAAAGTAGGGGGAAAACCCTACACGACTTGAAAATGTTGACGTTTTCAATTGTAATCGTTTAAGCGGATAAAGATGACCGTGTGGGATGGAAATGATAAATAAATAAATAAAAGGTTGGCGAAATAGGTCCACATAGGCACCGCCCAGGCCAATATCCTCTCACAGCCGTTCTTCTGTGTGATTTTTTTTTTTTTTTTGACGAATAAAGTATAAAAGAGACCTAGAGTTTTATGCTCAAGTCGATCGACTGAATTTGTAAAGCTTTTCCAGGACAGTTATACTCTCAGGAAAAACTGAAACTGAAAAACTCTGTTTTTCTGGGGTCAGACCCAGCCACCGCTTGAGATACAAAACCAATTACTGTATGAGTTTACATGTCTTGACGATGTTTGGACATTGTACTTATGTTATTGAAAATTTAAGTAGTCTGATGCTCCGAAAACCCGGATGTGGTGGGTGAGCTTTTCTTCCCAGGCATGCGCCACCTGAGTCGCGGTCTTTCTCTACAGCGCCGTCCTACGGGTGTACCATACAGTTCGTCGTTGTAACTTCTCCATTCAGCATTGTAGGTAATTTTTAAAAGATCAGTCACATATTTTTGTGACACACTGTAACTCTACTATGTAAATAGAACCCGATATCTATTAGTCTAAAATAGTGGCCTCTTGATCGTATGATCCTCCCGCTAGTATATAGTATCCCGTATGTTGTATTAGACATTAAATACAGCTTTCGATTGCTGTTAAGCTTCAGTTTTTAATAAACCGTCGTTAAGTGAATATCACTGGTCTCTTGTTTCATCTTTTTCGTCTGTTCTCTCCCTACAATTTTTCAGAAGTGGGATTCTGATTTACCACAAATCGTCTGAGTTTATACGAGTACATTGTGCAAGTGTCGATTTTGTTCAGTGTTAATTTTTTAATGTCTAACCAGTAATATGTCACAAGAGTTTTATCGTTTATTGGAAGTGGCTACTGTTGCTTCATTAAAAAATGTTTTGCGTACGATTAATTTGCAAACTAGTGGCACTAAAGCGGTATTAAAACTTCGAGTAGAAGATGCAGTACAAAACTATACTGAGGACGAATTTCAAAATTTGATTCCGCATTTTACATCCAAAGGTGAAGAGAAAACAGCAGAGTCATCGAATGAAAACGTGTCTGAGCAGGAGGAAGATTTAGCAACTTTAAACAGCGACATTGATGAGGAACTTAACCTACTACGAGACGCATGCAAGAAGAAGGAGGAGATTATTCTTTTGAAGCGGAAACTTAAGGAGTTGCAGATTGAAGAAGCATCTCCCAGTCCAAAGCTACAAATTGCAAACAATTTCAAGGACATGGAAGACTTGTTGTGTCCATTTAGCGGGGACGATAATTTTCCCATTGATCGTTGGGTAGAACATTTCGACGAGTATGCTGAAATTCTTTGTTTAGATGATCGCACAAAGTTCATATTTGGGAAAAGACTCCTTAGTGGCACCGCCAGATTGTTTGTGAGATCTTTGAAATTGGCCAACTGGATGGAACTAAAACACGCGCTTGTGGATGAGTTTAAGCGTCTGGTGACCAAAGCGGATATCTTCAGTGAACTTAATGGGAGAAAGAAACGGCGTGATGAAACAGTACAGCAATATGTTTTGTCTATGCAAGAAATCGCGTCCCATAATCCCATTGAAGAAGAAGACCTAATTCAATTTATCATCAAAGGTATTGCTGACACCGAAATCAACAAGAGTATGCTGTACAACGCCAATAACATTGACGAGCTTAAACATGCGTTGAGAAAGTACGAAAAGTTTAAAAACAACACTCGTGATAATTTTCTCGCAAAGCCTAGTACATCTCAGGCGTATAATCGCAACAAACATCAAACTAATCCACATAGGCCAAGAGAACGCCCTACCGAACGTGAGGCAAATGCTATACCTGCCAATAGTTCACATCAGAGGAAAGAGTTTACCTGTTTCAAGTGCGGACGTCGGGGACACATTGCCAAAAACTGTTCCAGTAACGAACCTGTTTTGACACTTCAAGATAAAAGCAGCAACAGCGTGAATATAAGAGAAGCAGCGACCAGTATCAGCGTTTCGGACCAGGAGCAAAATAGTTTCAAGCAGCAACAGCGACACTCAGCAGCTAACGACTTCGAGAGAGATGTTTTTTATCAGTTTGTTGATGGCCATGCAGAAAGTTCGATTACTCTCAAATCACTCTTGGACTCTGGGAGTCCGATTAGCTTCATTCAAGAGAAGTTCCTGCCGCCGTTTATGATTACACCGTTGGAAGTGAATAGTCATTCATACTGTGGCGTCAACAGCAGTCCACTTCATGTGTTGGGAAGTGTTAATTCTTCAATATTTTATGATAATTTACCAACTAATTTGCATTTACTTGTAGTTAAAAATCATTCCATGAGCTATCCTGTTGTACTTGGTAGAAATTTCATTGACAAGATCGGTATGGTGTTGCAGAGAACTCATAAGAAAGCTGATAATCAAGAAGATATAATTTTGCCCGAGATATCCAACATTCCGAATCATCGTGCTTCAAGTCCGTGTCGTCTTTCGCATGTGCATGTAAGTACGTTAAATGAAGAAATTGGTTTTGTTGAGGACATTTTTAATATTGACATAAGTAGCAATCAATTAGAATTCGATATTGAAATCAATCAATGTTTACCATATGAAATTCGAGAAAATGTAAAAGAGATAGTGAGGCCAGGTTTTTATGCCGATGTCGATAAAGTTTGTTCAGCGGAAAGTGATTTTAAAATGAGAATAGTATTATCTAAAGAGTTTCCATTTCATTGTCCTCCAAGAAGGTTGCCCTACTCTCATAAAATCGAATTAGATAAAATTCTTAACGACCTGCTTAGCAAGGGAATAATACGAGAGTCTAGTTCACAATACGCGTCACCTATTGTACTTGTGGAAAAGAAAAATAAAGAGTTTAGACTCTGTGTAGATTTTAGAGAGTTGAATAAAATTACATTGCGTGACAACTATCCCCTACCCTTAATCGAGGATAACATTGATCGGCTTAAAAATAAAAAATATTTTACTATACTCGATTTAAAGAACGGATTTTATCATGTTCCCCTTGAAGAGGATTCTATGAAATACACCTCTTTTACTACCCCTATTGGTCAGTACGAATTCACTAGAATGCCGTTCGGGCTTAAGAATGCCCCTTCTGTTTTCGAACGCTATATGAAACATTTGTTCGGTAAAATGATTTTAAAATCGAAAGTTCTGACATATTTGGATGATATCCTTATCGCAACTGAAACAATCGAAGAACATATGGATATTCTTAAAGAAGTCATTGATATAGTCGTTAACAAAGGCCTACAGCTCAGGTTGGATAAATGTCTTTTCTTACAAAATGAAATTACATATTTAGGTTATAGAATTACCGAAGCTGGTGTCAGCCCGAATAATGCAAACCTAAAAGCGATTCAATGTTTTCCTCTACCTACCTCTACTAGAGATGTTCATAGTTTTCTAGGACTTTGTTCCTATTTTAGGAAATTTATCCACCAATTTGCCAACATTGCAAAACCCCTTTACGACCTATTAAGGAAAGATGCTCGATTCGTTTTTGGCTTCAAGGAAATCGAAGTCTTTAATTTGTTGAAAAACAAATTAATATCAGCCCCCGTTCTTGCAATATATAGTCCGCATAATGCTACAGAGCTGCATTGTGATGCAAGCACGCTTGGTTTTGGAGCAGTGCTGCTTCAAAAGCAAAGTGATGGTAAATTCCACCCCGTGTTTTTTTTTTCAAAACGTGCGTCAGACGCTGAAAGCAAATACCATAGTTATGAACTGGAGACGTTGTCCATAATATATGCACTAAAAAGGTTCAAAATATACTTACTTGGGATTCCATTCAAGGTTGTGACAGATTGTCAAGCTCTCGTTCTAACCTTGAACAAAAAATCATTGAACCCTCGTATTTCGCGGTGGGCATTAGAGCTACAATCATTCGATTATTCCGTAGAACATCGCAAAGGTGATCGAATGTTGCATGTTGATTCTCTGAGTAGATCTTTTAATATCTTGCATGTAGACGACGAATCTTTTGAATTCATTCTAGCAGCTGCACAAAGACACGACCCTAAGATTACTTCCATTGCTGCAGAGTTGAGTAAGTCTGAAAGTCCTCACTATGAAATGGTTGATGGGTTGATATATAGGAAAAGGAAAGAGAAGATTACCTTTTATGTACCATCGCACATGGAGGAGCAGGTTATCAGAACCCATCATGAAGCGCTTTGTCATTTAGGGGTCGATAAATGTTTTGAGCACCTTTCTGGAATTTACTGGTTTCCCAAAATGAAGGACAAGATAAAAACATTTATTAAGGGGTGCCTAAAGTGTATTTATTTCTCTCCCGAATCAGGAAAGGCAGAAGGAATTCTACATCCTATTCCGAAAGGGAATCTACCATTCGACACCCTTCATATTGACCACCTAGGTCCATTCACTACCTCTCGTTCCAACAAAAAACATATTTTAGTGGTGGTTGATGGTTTTACCAAGTTTACGAAGTTATATACGGCTAAAAGCACTCAAAGCAAAGAAGCTATATGTTGTTTAAAAACATATTTTGCAAATTTTTCCAGACCTAACCGAATCATATCGGACCGTGGGACTTGCTTTACCTCGAAAGAGTTTGCCGAGTTTTTGAAAGATAATAATATTCAGCACGTCAAGGTGGCAACCCACTCTCCACAATCTAATGGTCAGGTTGAGCGGCTTAATCGCATAATAACACCTATGCTGGCGAAAGAGTGTGAAGCGTTTACAACTATTGATTGGGACAAAAATTTAGATAAAGTTGAGTTTGCCATTAATAACAGTGTGAACCGAAGTACTGGTTTTACCCCGAGCACTCTATTATTTGGTAGAGATCAAAAAGGAAGGTTCTGTGACAAGGTCAAAGAGTTTCTCATTAACAGTGTTGCAGGATCTGTAGAAACAAATATAGTGGATGTTAGGGATAAGGCTCAGGAAAATATTGAAAGGGAACAAACGCGAAACAAAATATATTACGACAATCGGCATAAAATTCCTACCGAATATAAGCTAGGCGACTATGTCATGATTAAGAATGTCATCACCACGCCAGGTATAAATAAAAAATTACTAGCAAAGTATCGAGGACCATATGAGGTTAAAAAAGTCCTGCCTAATGACAGATACGCAATTGGTGATATAAACGGTATGCAGTTGACAAGGTTACCTTACAAAGGTATAAGTTCTCCGAATAATATGAGATTATATGCGGTACCAACTATTGACTTGAAGCACGATGAAGAAAATGAGGATCAGAAAAGGAAGAAAGAAAATTAATGAAATTTAATCGACTACCACACATCCACACCAATGTTGTCAATGAATTTTATTGCTTTTAATATGTACTTTGATTTATACTTAACCCGTAAAATGTATAATTATATTTTAATAATGTAACTATTTATATCTATTAATGCACTAATGAAAAACATTTAAACATGCAATCCGTATCTTGTATCTACTCGTAATTAATGATAAGTAACTTATATGTTATTATATGAATTTATAATCGATATAATTTTAATGATATTTATTATGTAATCGGGTCGATTACGCGATCAGTATGGCCGAGTTGTAGGTAATTTTTAAAAGATCAGTCACATATTTTTGTGACACACTGTAACTCTACTATGTAAATAGAACCCGATATCTATTAGTCTAAAATAGTGGCCTCTTGATCGTATGATCCTCCCGCTAGTATATAGTATCCCGTATGTTGTATTAGACATTAAATACAGCTTTCGATTGCTGTTAAGCTTCAGTTTTTAATAAACCGTCGTTAAGTGAATATCACTGGTCTCTTGTTTCATCTTTTTCGTCTGTTCTCTCCCTACAGCATCTATGCAGACGGGACCGAAAATTACTCGAAGATTTTCCTCTCGAAACAACCGCTTTCCATATAGTCCATGCCTCTGCGTCATAGAGAAGGAATGGGTCGATTAGGGTATTTTAAGGGGTTACTTTAGTTGTACAAGAGAGGTCTTTGATATACTCAGTTGCTTTCTTAACCCAAAACAAGTAAAAGTGGTATCATCGGCATGACCGATGCTTTGATACCCTCCACACACACACGCGTGTGTCTAATAGTGGTTTTGTGTGGGAAGTAACAGAACTACTTGACCGACATGGACCATTTTTAATACAAACCTGAAGGCCATAAATATTAGACCTCTCATAAAATTTCAGTTGCGTAAGTCGATTCGTTCGGACGCTATCGTGACTTCAACAGACAGAGAGAGAGACGTGGGTCTAATAGTGGTTTTGTATGGGAGGTACCAGAACTACCTTGCCGAGATAGACAATTTTCAATACCAACTTGACGACGGTGAAAAGAAGTCCTCTCACAAAATTACATTCGCCTATGTCGATTCGTTTGGACGCTATCGTGTTTTCAACAGACAGACAGACGGACAGACAGACAGACGGACATGGCTAAATCGATTCAGAATGTGATCCTGATTCAGAATATATATACTTTATAGGGTCTCCGGTGAATCCTTCTTGGCGTTACAAACGTAATGACAATGACAAAGTGAATATACCTTCCTGTGGAGGGTATAAATTGCCATGAGTTATTCTTCGTTTAATCTCAGCGCTGATGTCATCGTCTGAGTTCATAGTGGAGCCTAGGTAGCCAAAGTCCCTAACCACCTCAAAGTTATATCTGTCTATAGTGACATTCTGTCCGAGACGTAGCTGTTGGGGTTCCTTTCTTGTTGACAGCATTATATACTTTGTATTGCCCTCATTGACCACCAAACCCATCTACGCCGCCTCCGTCTCAATACTCACGAACGCGATAGTGACGTTCTGCCGATTTTGTCGATTATACCGTGGGCATAGCAGTCACATGACAGCGCATCACATAAATCCTTTTTGACAATCAACTGTAGTGTGAATATTTGGTCGGTTGTAGACTTACCGGACTAAAACCACACTATTAGGGACCAATCAGTTCGTTAAATGGTTTCACACTAGTACAGCAGATAGGATCTTATATACGATGCGAGAGAGACTGTTGTCTCTACAGTTGGTGGAGTTTAGAGGGTGCATGCAATAACGCCCGTGGATATTTCCTATCCAAAAGTGCAATAACGCCCATGGGCGGGCGTAAATTCACTTTCCAAAATGCAATAACGCCCGCGGGCTACACTTTTTTTTTAATGCAAAACGCAAATCTGACATTAAATCCAAGCAGGGGGGTTGCAGGAGGGCAGCATGCCCCCCATATACGTTTTCACTTTTGTAAGCTCGTGGGTCTTAATTCACACTTTTTTTTGCAGTTTTGGATGTGCAATAACGCCCATGGGCATTATTTCACTGGGCGTTATTGCATGTACCCAAATTTAGATGGTATCATTTCTTGTGGACTACAACTTACAACAATTTAAGTGCAGAACTGCAAGCATCTCTGTTTTAGATTCGCTTCTCCCGAGAAAAGTATTTAAAACAAATTAAGAACTTGACAACATTTTACTTTTAAAATATCAACATGTTTGGTTACAAAAAAAAAAAAAAACACTCTTGTATAAAATTGAATATTTGAAAATTATTTTTGTGGTTGTGTCACCATTAATAACGCCGTCAATAAACACCCAAACAATCATGTATACAGTCTCAAGTTGGTCTTATATTATTATCCAGCTGGATTTAAGTATCTACTCGACTTGTATACTGGCACTGCGAAATTAACTTGAAAAAGCGATAAACATAATGATTTCAACTTGTCTTCGACGCTGCTACAAAACACCCACAGCTAACACGAACAGTGCCAAAACAGGCGCACCAGCTGCGCCACGTTGGCAATTTTTCTTCCAAATCGTTTCCTAAGATTGCCAAATTCTGGCAAACATTAGCTTTTTATACGACGACAGTCTAAAGATTCTATCGCTTCGTTGTCGTCACCTGCACCCGCTACACAAAGGTGCAAGAAGACAATTCGTTAACATTGGAGGCATGGTTATAGACAACAAAAGAAAGCACAACCAAAGTGCATCGCTTATATTTTCCGTATGCTAGCTAAGCATCTTTTTATCCTTGAAAATTTAATTTCATATCCCATCGACCGTAAAGGTCTCATCTGAGTGTTAGTCCTTTGTAAACATCCGACATTCTCTTCCTCAAATCTGAGGTAGCAGACGGTAGAAGGTAGGTGTACGTTACTATTAACAAAGAGGCGTTGTTTTGCCGGAACAAAGATTGAGACAAAGCCATTGGCAATCTACCCATGTGTTTACACACACACACACACTCAGAAAGAAGGTGGCTAAACGGCAAAGTGGGCTTTTGTTTTCTTTTATCCGAGAAACAGGCACGGAAGCATATGCAGTAACCCACCACTAAAAAGGATATTTAATTAAAAAAAACTGCACAAATTCCGCATTGAAGGCAATTATTCTGCGGCAATGTATACAAGTACCACTATCAAAGCCGCGCGTCCTTAGGAGAAAAAGGATTCTTAACCTTTTAAGAGCTTATTGAATGGAGCCGGAGAGATAAAATTAGTTATATAGGTACGTTGGTCATAAAAGATCTAAAAGTAATCGATGAAGGTAAACACTTACCTGTGTTATTAGCCGCTGCTGTAGTTTCCGCTTCCGTATGTTTGTATGTGTGTATGTGTGTTACCTGGAATATGGTACATGAAAGGATACTGTGCCAAGTGGGACATTGGCGCAAACATGACTTTCGCATAGGTGAGTTTTTCTCTTTTCTTAATTATACCACACGAAATTTGCTGAACAAACAGGACATAAGGAGGTAAAATCAAAGGACAGCTATTGATAGAAAAAAACTGATTGTCATGTGGTTTGCACGATATAGGCTTCGACAAGTATATCTGAGTACTTGGAACTATAGATGGAGGTAATTAGTTTTTCTCTGCCTTTTTCAAGAAAGGATAGATTGGTTAAGTGGCTCTTGCATTAAAGACGGAAATGTTATTATCTTGGAAACCCATGATGAGTTGAATGTATTCCTAATTGCTTTGTTTTTCCATTGCTTGTCGATGCCAAGAAGGAGAGGTATTTACAAAGGAACACATTGCAACTAATAGATGATACACGTACATACATATATGAGCGTAGGCACCTCAGATATGAACACTGATTGCCCTGATAAATCAATTATCACATCCCATGGACGTTGGCTAGAAATGATAGGGTTTGGATTGAACAATAAATACCTAACCTTGTTTATATTGTAAATATCCCCTAGCCTAAGGAACAAGTATCGAGCAGTAAATCAAATTATGATGAATTGGGATTCTGGTTTCAGATTATAATAGACTTTGGTAATGTGGAAATATACGTGTGTCCTAGTTATGCGTAGTTCATTTAACTTACCCAGCATGAGCTGTATTCACATTTTAAAGTCGCCTTAGTTCGTTGTCGTTTACAAATATCGGTTAAAGTTGATTTCCTGTGAGGGTGAGTATGAATTTGGTCCAATTGCAATTATAGTAGAGTGTGAGGTGGCCAGTGCCGTAACTATACCATCTGAGGTCCGTGGCAAATTCTTTGGATGGGGCCCTCCCAGTAAAAATCGTCACGTAGTAATTTAATTTTAATAAACCACTTGAGTATAGTTACCCAACACTATTAATAATATTGTGCATTTTAGTTAAACAGTTTAGTGGGCGCAGTAGCGCAGTGGTTAGTGTGTTGGACTATTGTGCGAGGGATCCCAGGTTCGATCCCCGGAAAAACCCAAATTACATCTTAAAGTTTTTTCTACTGCGCCACCTCTCGCGAACGTCTGACAAACATCCGAGAGTATGCCTGTCATTTCATGAAAAAGCTTCTCAATTGAGCCGTTCGGACTCGGCATAAAATTGTAGGTCCCTTCCATTCGTCCCAAAAATAGAAACTCACACAAAACGAATGGTTGAGAGAAGCTAGGCCTTGGGTGTCACCCGCCTGTTGCGCCACCTATTTATTTTTTATTTATTTTTTATTTTAGTTAAATATGGAATATATTTTATTTTCAAGATCATAGGTTTATACATATTTATAATAAAATGACAGTTTAATTTTAATAAGATATATATTAGTAAAATTCTTTTCTCCGAACTTGAAACAGCTTGGTCATTCTGTTATCAGGAGGACTGAACTTTGTGTCAAAACTAAGTTGTCAGTCTTTAGTTGGGAGCGGGTCATAATTCTGTATTTCAAAGTGCTGTATATCCAAAATGCTGTAAATGCAAAATTCTGTTTTCGGAAATGCTGTTTATGCTCCAATTTTATATTTTGAAAAAGTGTTTGCATAACAAAAAACAAACTTTGTTGTAATTTTTAAAAATATTGAGAACAAAATATGTATGTAAAATAAATTGAAATTCACTTACGTGTCTACATAATCAAAAACATAAGACAGAAGACAGTAGCAGTGGCGTGGCGGTGCGGTGGCGCGGTGACCAAGTGGCCGGTGGCATAGGAGTGGTGTGGCGATTGCAACGAATTGGAAGTGGTTTAGTTTAAACCAAGTAAACTAGTCATCATATATATATGGGCTGGTGACGACGTGGATTTTTGCATTACAACTGCATATTTTTGTTTACGCCGAAACTAAAAACATGCGAAACGACCAAGAACTAACAAGTACGACATTTTAAGAGCTGATGAATTTGTGGCACTATACGTTGTTTGCCACTTAAATCAGTTTCATACCACTTCGCCCCCATTCCATCGCCACACCACACCTATGCCACCGCTACGCCACTGCCTCTCCACTTCGGTGCGCGCCTTGTCTCAGAGTAAACTTAACTACAGAATTTTGATATACAGAATTTTGAGGAGGATCGAGAGCTATGGAGGGTCCACATGAGCAACATACACCTGCGACCCACTTAATGGATAAGCGGGCCATTGAAAATGAATGAATGAATGAGTTCTCTACACTAAGACTTTTCTATTTCGTCTTTGAGTCTGAAAGTGGACCGAAAACTGAGAATTTCGCTGGCAAATAATTCAGATTTTTTTTTTATAAAGGGTCCGCCATCTAACGTTTTTTTTTCAACTAGTGCTTATTTCGCTAATGGTAACACTTAGCTTATGTCTGATTTGACAGATAATTAGTTTTATCCTTCCGCTGAACGAATATGGTTGTATATACGCTTGAACAACGCTGGGAAATATTGCTACATTACTTTGAAAATCATGGTAATGTTGCAGAATGTGTGCGAAAATTGCGTACGGATTTTGGAAGAAGAGAAGCACCGTCAGCTCCGTATGTTCGTTATCTTGTGAAAAAAGTGAAAGAAACTGGCATCCTCATCGATAAACCAAAGCGTGAAAAGCCAAAAGTAGCCGATATACCCAAAACGAGTCACTGTTTGGTGTGGATTTTGGTCCAGAGGCATAATTGGGCCATTTTTCTTCGAAAATGAGCAAGGAGTGGCCGTTACAGTCAATGGCGATCGTTACGGGCCATGTTGAACGAATTTTTGTTCACAAAAATTGAAGAGGAGGAGCCGAGGCAGCCATTTGAATGAAATTATTTTCCATTATTAACCGGAAGGATTGTACTTTCAAATAAAAAAAGAAATTTGAGAAAATATTCAGTAGTTTTTTTTTATAGCATTTTCAAAAAAAAAAAGTTGTTTGGCGGACCCTATATATCCACAAATTCTAGAGTTTTTTGTTTTAATTAACATTTGCAAAGTGGAATTTTGCAAAATAATGAAGGTGGAAACATTTTCATTCATTGGAAGGAAACGCGATTTCAGTTGATTAATAATGATGTCCAATACTCGATAAATTACGCTTACTTTGAACAAACTTTCCGGATCTTGGAGACGCTCATCTTCGTAAAGTTTTTCAAAACGGCGGTTAACCTTCCTCTGACGAGTTTTAGAAAATTCAGGGTTCATGGACTATTTTTCTGCTACACTATTTACTTCCATTTTCAAATTTACAAATTCATGTCTATACCTTTTCAATTTCAATTGGCTTTAGACTGAAGTGCTTTAGAGCTTATAATTTTTTTTAAACTCTTACGTACAAAAATGTTTGTAAAAATGTTAGGTTATTTCTGAGCTCGTGGTCGGGGGCCCTCTCGGGTCGGGGACCCGTGGCATTTTGCCAGCCCTGCCACCCTATAGTTACGCCACTGGAGGTGTCTCTCTTTACATAGCTAAGGTACACTTAAAACAAAATTATTGGTCTTTCGTCATACCGCAAAAGCGGCAAAACTAGCCCAAACATGTGTTAAATATTTTTGGTCGTTGTTTTTAAATGCGAATAATTAAAGAACTGTTCCATTGTTTTCCCTACGTTTCGTGGGTATTTTCCAACTTCTTCAGGGGTAGTTTATTGGATTGTCTTTTTTATTTATAATATGTATAAAGAAAACAGCAATAAAATAAATAAAAACACTACATGCTATACAGAAACTCGAGAGCTATGGGGGGGTCCACTTGAGCAACCTACACCCGCGACCCACTTAATGGACAAGCGGACCATTGAAAATGATGATGATGATGAGGCTATAAATCTTGCTTAAGATACAATCGAAAGCTAAGCTTATCTAACCAAAATCCAAAATAGATCTGATGTCATCAAATGCAAATATAATTTAAAAATGGCCATTTTCGTTCTTTCAATTCTCCCCCATATATTTGTTGTTTGGATTTTATTTCCACTTCGATTTGGACTTTATTACACTTTCAAAATTGAAATAAAGTTCAAAATTACGTTTTTGACCTTTTTGCATAAGACTTTATTTCAGCACCCGTTAAAAGCACATGTTAAAGTTTCGGAGAAAATTTGGTTTTCTGATTAGATTACCAAATCTTTAAGATTGTCAGGGAAGTTGCTGGGGCAAACCAAACCAAACCATTTTTTTTTTAATACTTCTCTCGGGAAAGGCGAACCTATAACGCTTCATCAGCGCCCCGAGATGCTTCCAGATGTATGCTAGTTCTGCACTTAAGTTGCTGCAAATTGTAGTCTTCTGGAAATATATCCACAGGAAGCGAGTTTCAAGGTTTGATTGTCCTGTAATATAAGGAGTTTTGGAAAATGAATGTCCTCGCGGTTGTCAAATGTACTGTATAGTCATTAGCATTAGCTGCTTGTCTTGTGGGGCGGCCCAAAAGTTGTATTTCGAGGGATAATGTTTTTGAGTTTCTCTTGAGATTCGATGTGAGTGTACGGTCTCCAATAAGTCAAGTAGGTTAAGTGAATGTTTTGGGGCCGAGCTCCATATATGGGAATAATATTCCTGGTCTAACCTGAGCTTTGTAGAGAAGGAGAAGTTGGTTGGGGCTAAAGTACTTCTTTGCTTTAAATAGGTAGCTCAACTTAGCGGACGCCGATCTAGCGATATAGAATAATGTGGTCCTGCAATGTGATTCCTGAATTGACTGTGACTCCTAGAAGGTGCATTGAGTCCATGGGATGGATTGGATGGTCATCCATTTGGATCTGAGGAACTGTTGATGCAATTTTCCTGGAAAATGTTGTGAGCTGTGTCTTGTTTGCATTAAATGCAACCAAGTGTTGTCTTTTCCCCACTTCAAGATTTTGTCCAGATCACCATTTAGAGAACTTATTTGTTCACATCTCTAACTGTGTGACGTAGCCGCATTCACAAGCCCACTGTCCGAGATGGGGGATATAAGAGTGCTGTCATCAGCTAAGCTGTTGATATTATTATTTGTCGATCCAAGCAAATCGTTGATGTGGAGAAGAAACAGAGTTGGAGAAAGAATAGATCCTTGGGGCACTCCTGCATTTATAGCAAACGAATTAGATGATACACCATCTACCTGTGGAACAACAGCTCCGAAATCCGTATTGCCTGTCACTTATTAATCGGTGGCCTTCTAGATATTTGATTATTTCGACATTTATTTCCTTTTCCATTACTTTTGACAGCATTGAAAGTAACGCTATTGGACAATAGTTTTGTGGCAGACATTTCCTCCCTTTCTTTGGAATAGGTTGAATGTGAGCGGTCTTACAGCAAGAAGGAAACGTCTTCTGGGAGTACGATATGCTAAACAGCTTACATAGTATAGGTGCAAGTTCTGGTGCACAGCTTTTGAGTACTATAGCCGGGATTCCGTCGGGTCCACTTGCCTTAAAGATACGTTGAATTATTCGAGGCCGAAATTTCACTTCTGCCATCGATGTTTGCACCCTCGGGATATTTGGTGGCTCTAGTTGTGCAGAATCTAGGGTGGAAAACATTCTAGCGAAAAGATCTGCCTTTTCTTTAGGTGTTGTTGCTAGCGTGCCGTCTTCTTTTACTAGCGGTGGAAAGAAAGAGCAACTAAAGTTATTACTGATTGCCTGTGCCAATGACCAGAATGCGCGTGAGCCGTAGGACATCTAATTACTTTGTTAGTGACTCTTTCGTTGTAAGTTGTCTTCGCCGATTCAATAATTGCATCTATTTCGAAGAATTATAAATTCTTTCCTTCAAAGAGTTTGACAGCCATTCACGGAAACCTTTGTTTTTCGCTGCGGTAACTCGCTTGCATGCTTTGTTAAACCAGGGTTAATTTGAAGCTAGTTTTTTAATGCAATGTGGAATATAAAGTTCCATACCGATTAAAATCATTTCGGTTATGGCTTCTGCACACATATTGACATCGGTATATCTAAAGCACATATCAGTCCATGGCAACGAAGCGAAGAAGTTGAATTTACTATAGTGCCAAATCGAACGATGGCGATCCTGGTTCGCTCCTATTGGTGTCGGTATAGAGAGGTTAGCAGAAATTGCAGCATGATCCGAATTCCCTAAGGGAGCAGATATTTTTATTTTATAATTATTGTTGTATTGAAAGCGCAACAACTTTATGTATAACAATAATTCATTTATTAAAGTAAGTATTAAACAATAGTTAGTTAGGTAATGTGTGGTGGCCGGACTGCACTGCACGACTGACTGCTTTGTCAACTTCATTAAACATCATTAAACGACAGCCACAGCAGTGACAATCGAGTTATGCTGGTGAGAGATATGGAGAGTGTAGTCTCTCTTATAATACAATTATCTTATTAAATCCTTTAAGTAGTTTAAAATGTATATGTATATGCATAATTCAATGCGCAGAAAGTCTCTTGTGATTGCAGCATCCAAGAAATACATAACTCAATATGGCTGCACGCACAATGGCCGCACATATAGTCACCGGAGACTGATGAAGAACGGCACACGTTTTATTCACATTTCCCAAAACGCATTTATAACAAAAGGTTTTGTTCCTAAAGTCGCCCTTTGATCTGTATTTTTATAACCATCCACTTTTGAGTGAATCGTTTTTTTTTTTGCATCACCATTCTTCATTTTGCTTGAGTCATCCACCCACCCCCGCAAAACAAAATTCCACTCATACCGCCCGAATCCATTTAATTTTTCTTTATGAAGTGGCACTTTTTTTTTTACCAAACTTCCGCAATGAAGAATTTTCCACTTTTCACATTCACAACAAAAGACATCCTTATCTCAATTACTTATATCCGCAAAAAAAAACTCTACTCTATAGTATGCATACACTTTCATACTTAATATTCACTGCCGGTTCCGTATTATCTCCGCTTAGGGCATTGCTCCTGTTCCTGTTTTCTGAAGTGGCACGCGAGGCTAGAGAAAAAAATTTCATTTGTCATTTCTGCCACAGTGGCATTGATACAGTCATTTATCACATAGAAACCAATGTTGATTTCCAAAGTGAAGCTACTCGCTAAGGAACATACACAGTAGGTATATACTATACACCCTCGCACAAGACACCCACCCCACACAAAGAAAGTCAGATTCTCTCGAAAAGTCATAAATAAAAATCTACTTCGGCTAAGTAATTACGTAAAGTTGAAGGTGATGATTTCGTGAAGATTATGCATGTTCCAAAGTTTCCTTCGCGTTTCCTTTTCCATACCACAGCAAAGTCGTTTCTGTGAACTAATGATAAAGTTGGATTAGCTATCTGAGAAACGTGAAAATTATATTGCATATGGATTTTAGACGTCTAAAAGGACCAAACTAAAGCGAAGGATAAATCTTGTGGGAATAGTTTTTTTAGGGCATGAGTTAGGTTTTAGGTTTCATGGGCTAGGTCGAATATTTTTTATTTTGAACAAGGATTCAGTTATATACTTATAGCTGTTAATGCCAGAACGCATACAATAGATACATATAAAAATCAATTGCAGTACGATAGTTTCGCAATACTGGAGAACGGCTCCACCGATTTGGATGATTCTTTTTTTTTTTGTTTTGGTCGTGTTTGCGCCTTAACGAAAACTTGGCATCACTATTATTTTTGTTTGTTTTTATAAATTACTTTCTTTAATGACGTTTGTTCATTTTTCTTTTTCATCTTTGATTCCAGCAGTAACCTCTGAGGAAATATCCACTGAAATAAGAGTAAAAATGAACCCGAAAAAAGCTCCGGGGTTTGATTTAATTACGAGTGAAGTTCTAAAGAAACTGCCTAAAAAAGGTTTGAAAAAAATAGCACAGATAATAAACGCAGCGTTTAGACTAAGGTATGTACCACGCATGTGGAAAGTCGCGGAAGTTATTATGGTACCAAAGCCGGGCAAATTGCCCAGTGAAGTTACCTCATATCGTCCGATTTCATTGTTGCCAATTTTATCAAAGCTCTTCGAAAAAATTCTTCTGAAACGACTCAATCCGATCATAGAAGAAAAAACACTGATACCAAACCATCAATTTGGATTTAGAAATAGGTACTCAACTATAGATCAGGTTCACAGAATAACTGATAAAATAGAAAAGGCCTTAGAAGAAAAACAAATATGCTCCACCATCTTCCTTGATGTAACACAGGCTTTTGACAAAGTCTGGCATGAGGGATTGGTCCATAAGCTACAAAAATATCTTCCCAAACAATACTCAGAAATATTAGAGTCATATATAATCCAGCGATTATTTAGAATTAAACAAGAAGATGAGTACTCTGAATTAAAATATATAAAAGCGGGAGTACCGCAAGGTAGTGTGTTAGGACCTGTACTTTTCCTTATATACACGAACGACCTACCACAAAATGACGAAACTACTGTAGCCACATTTGCAGACGATACTGCTGTACTTGCTGTCGGAAAAACCATGCAGGAAGTTACAGAAAAACTGCAAAGGACAGTTAGTGTTATATCTGATTGGACCAAAAAATGGCAGATAAAATTAAATGAACTGAAGTCAATCCATGTTCATTTCACCAATAAAAACGTACAACACATACCTGTGTACATTAATAACAAAGAAGTTCTTCATTCGAACTCAGCTAAGTATTTAGGCATGACTCTAGATGCGAAGTTGCGCTGGAAAACTCATGTCAAGAAAAAACATGACGAACTAAATATACGATACAATAAAATGTATTGGCTCATAGGGAGGCATTCATGTCTCTCAATATATAATAAACTGCTTCTATATAAGCAAGTCCTAAAACCAATATGGACTTATGGTCTCCAGCTCTGGGGGTGCACAAGTAAGACAAACCTGCAAAGCATTCAATGCTTCCAAAACAAAGTACTACGCAATATTGTTAATGCGCCATGGTACATACGTAACGCTGATCTACATAGAGATCTAAAAATTGAAACGGTAGAGGACGAGGTCAGGAAAGTCGCAAGACGACATGAAGGTAGGCTTCGCAACCATGCTAATTCAGAAGTAGTCGAACTACTTAATAACAACAATTTAGTTAGAAGATTACGAAGAGTAAAACCATTCGAACTAGTTAACTAGGACTAGGAATAAAGAACATAAAGACAATTTTACAACTCAATCACACTAACAAAAGTGATAAAGAATTAAAAAACAAAAGGTAACAGACTAACGTTAGTACCTTATAGCATAGTATTTATTATAAGTATTAGAAACAAATTGCTGATTAGTTTAACGACTAGGTGCGATTATTGGAAGGATGGCAACACCATGCTTCCCTCGGGTGTTTTTTAGTGGGTGAGCTAACCACAAGTCCCACACTATCGCAAAGCTCGCATGCGATGTCTTTCAACGATTTTTACATCCAGCTACACGCAAAAAAAAAAAAAATCTTTCTGTTCTGTTTAAGCTTTGGTGAATAAAGCACACAAACAAATTTTGTTAAGTATAACATATTGGTATTTAATATATATATTTCTTTATTCGTCACAATTCTAATAAAAATATTTTGATTAAATTAAGCGTTAAACAAATTCGGAATAATCGCTTACAGTTCGTCTTAATACAGGAAGTTATTTAGGAAAACCCCAAAGGAAAAGGAAAAAATCTAAAACCAAAAAAAAATCTAAATTTCTATTTTGTATGGGAATACACCGGCAAAGATTCCAAAACTCGAAAACCGATTGGTCCAAAGGAGTTTCTGTGAAGTTTGGCCAAAACTGGACAAGGACTGACACTCTACCTTAAAAAAAGCTTAGAAATCTTTAAATCTCAAAAACCACCGAACCGATTTAGCTCAAATTTTCAGGCAATCATAAGTATTGGCCCGGAATTGTTCCTGTAAAGATTGGTCAAAATTAAAGAAAGGATCGTGGCACCTCCCTTACAAAATATTCCATTTCAAAGGCTATTTCTCGACAGGCATGGGAGCTAAATTTGTAGAATTTTAAACATTGTCCATACCAAATACAGCGCGCGGTGTGGGTGGGATTGGAAAACGAGGCATGTCAAAACTAAGAAAAGTCGACAATATAAAAGCGCCGCTGAAGAAGTGCAAGAACACAATATTACGGCATGCGCAACTGCGCGCGCGCCTGTCTCATATGAACGATAGTTTTTTTTTTAATTAATAAGCATAAACCATTATTTCGCATGGAAGAAGTTTTATCATTGGTCAGAGGCTTCTAAATCCATGGAGAATGGAAGACAACAACGAAACATTTTTTTGAAAATGTATAAAGCATAATTATCATTCTAAAGGGTGGTTAAGTTTTAAGGGCCGATGTTGAATTTGAATAAAATACAAATTATTTAGGAAATTATTGTCATTTCTTTTTATTATGATAATATTGGTATGGTTCAATTATGTATGGAACAAAATATCGGCCAAATGGCCGCCGCGACCTCGGTGGCACACCTCCATGCGATGGTCCAAATTTTCGATGACGCTGAGGCTAGTGATGCACGATATATATCGAATCACTCGATTCATCGATATTGTCGTAAAAAAATATCGATTATTTCACTCGATAATTTATTTTCGATATTATCGATGCATCGATGTTTTTATCCCGATTTTTTTGCACTCAAAGACCACTGTCTCAGTTATAACAACAAGACTCGTTACGATTCAAGAACCTTAAAACATTTTCTTATTCTTATCGGCTAATTGGATGTCAATACTGAAGCAAGATGAAGCATAAAATGCTCGATACAGTAGCCCAAAATTGGGCCCCATAGCATGCGCTTCTTCAAAACTACCGATGACGCACAGTGCCTTTATTTCAACTTACATTTCACTAAAGCCTATCAGCACAAAGTAAGTTAGGTTAGGTTGTGAGGAGAACGATCACAAGGCACCTTGGTGGGCCCATCGCTTCTTTTATTATACTACTTTTGATAATTTCCTTGGAGGTACTGGTAGATTGACGTCAACTTGTTTATTTCCCGTCATTTCAAAACGAAAAATCCAGGCAAAAAGGTGGATGCGAAAAAACGCACCATAATACACCTCAAAATACGTGCCAAAAACTATGCAAAGAATGCACCAAAAATGCACAACAAATTCGGCCAAAATACGCGTGAAAAATCGTGATGAAAAACAAAATATGTGCCAACAAAAAAAATCCCAAAAAAATTTAGCGAAAAAAACTGTCCAAAAACGCGCAACAAATCCCGCCAAATACCCATCAAAAATCGCGATGAAAAAATAACAAAATATGCGCCAAAAACGCGCGTGAAAAACCGCGATGAAAAAATAAAAAAAGAGGCGGCAAAAAAGCGAGATGTAAAAATAACAAAATACGCGCCAAAAGAAAATGAAAATTTTCGCGAAAAAACGCGCCAAAAACTGTGGAAAAATTTCGTCAAAAACGCCCAACAATTACCGCCAAAATACGCGTCAAAAACCGCGATGAAAAAATAACAAAATACGCACCAAAAAAGCGAGATGAAAAAATAACGAAATATGCGCCAAAAAAAAAATTTAAAAAAAAATCCCGCCAAAAATGTAGAAAAATTTCTCAAAAAAATGCCCCAAAATCCGCGTCAAAAACCCTCCAAAATGAGCACAAAATAGAGCCAAAAATATGCGCCACAAACGCCTGACAAATCCAGCCAAAAATCGCGGTGAAAAAAATAATAAAATATGCGCCAAAAAAGTGACAATAAATCCCGCCAAAAATGTGGAAAAATTTTGCAAAAAAACGCGCCAAAATACATCACCAAAGTACGCGCCAGAACTATGCAAAAAAAATGCGACAAAAACGCCCGACAAATCTCGGCAAAATACGCGCCAAAAATCGCGGATAAAAAATAACAAAATATGCACCAAAAAAGTGACAAAAAATCCCGCCAAAGATGTGGAAAAATTTCGCGCGTAAAAACATGTCCAAAGTACGCGCCAAAACTATGCAAAAAAATGCGCCAAAAACGCCCGACATATCTCGGCAAAATACGCGCCAAAAATCGCGGAGAAAAAATAACAAACTATGCAGCTCAAAATATGTGCCAAAACTATTCAAAAAAATGCGCCAAAACCGCCCATCAAATGGCGCCAAAATACGCGTTGAAAAAACAACGAAACATGTGCCAAAAAAGTGACAAAAAATCCCGCCAAAAATGTGGAAAAATTTCGCAAAAAAACGCGCCAAAATACATTACTAAAGTACGCGCCAAAACTATGCAAAAAAATGCGCCAAAAACGCCCGACAAATCTAGGCAAAATACGCGCCAAAAATCGCCGAGAAAAAATAACAAAATATGCGCCAAAAATCGCCCTGAAAAAATAACAAAATATGCACCAAAAAAGTGACAAAAAATCACGCCAAAAATGTGGAAAAATTTCGCGAAAAAAACGCCAAAAAAACATCTCAAAATACGCGCCAAAACTATGCAAACAATGCGCCAAAAACGCCAATCAAATCGTGCCAAAATACGGGAAGAAAAAATAACAAAATATGCGCCAAAGAATCCCGCCAAAAATGCAGAAAAAAATCGCGAAAAAACGCGCCAAAATAGACGTCAAAAAAATCCACCATACTGCGCGTCAAAAAATTGCGCCAAAGTATGTGTCAAAAAACGAGCGAACAAGCGCACCAAATAGATGTGATCAGCTTCACATCTCACAATCGACTGCCTCCAAAATTTCAGAACAAGCCCTTTTATAGAGCGGCAAAGCCGTTTGTTTAGGGTTTTTTTTACTCAAAACATCCATGAACGGACTGGATACATTAGACAGCCGTCAATCGCATTTCGATCGCTTTCTTTGCAATGGATGCATTTAGAGTGAGATGCGAAATCATTTTAATGTTTTTTTTCCCCTCCCCCTCCCCACCCCTTCTCACCACTTGTTGTCAAATGACTGAAAAAACGCTATATTTATGCTGTCATCGAGCCAAATATTTGGAATTTAAAATACACCATCAGGTAAGGCTTACCTACCACGATGGGAAGGAAAGAAAGAAAGTATTTGCAAGTCCGTCTTTCAATGCAATACCACACCTACTTGCAAGTGCGAAGAGCTAGTTATGTGGGCAGACCTTATGAAGAAGGTATGGCGTCAGATTCAGTGCGTCCTAACAAATTTAACTCAAATCGTTTTCTGTTTTTGTAAATATATTTCTTGCCAATTTCTGACAGTCGTTTAGCAAATTTCCCATCTTGAAATATAGACTTTGGCCTCATTCAAGAATCTAGTCATCGTAAGTCGACTTGAATTATCTGGATTCAAATTTACTTTAACGCGAAAATTAACTTGAATTGTCGGTATGTCACTTATTGACAATTGTTTTTATACCCGGTACCACACTGTGGTGAGGGTATATTCACTTTGGCATTCCATTTGTAACGCACATAAGAAGGCGTTGTAGGTATGACAAACTATATATATTATTGATCAGCATCACTTTCTTAGTCGATCTAGCGATGTCCGTCTGTCTGTCCGTCTGTCCGTCTGTCCGTCCGCACGATTACGGCCGTAATTTAAGAGCTATCGACTTGAAATTTGGTACGTAAGCTTTTATCCACCAAACTGAGGCTAAGTTCGAAGATGAGCAAGATCGGATGAAAACTACTACTACCTCCCATACAAAAATATCGGATTTATATAGGTTTTTGATGTGAAAAATTAAATTTAAATAGCTACAATAAAGATAGCAAGTTTAAACTTTGCACATATTGTTTTAAAAATATTTAAAATTTTTTGAACAAAAATGAGCTTGATCGAATAAAAACTACCCATACCTCCCATACAAATATATATTTTTTAGTACTAAAATATTTTTTTATTTTTACAATAATACAGTACCGGGTATTTGAGCTTCGGCATAGTCGAAGATAATTGTCTTACTGGTTTTTTTCTCCTATGGGTAATCTAGTAAATTTTTTTTTTGTTCAAAAATCAATCAAAAAAAAGTTAAATTATTGTCTTGAATTATTTCCTTTGTGAAATAGAAATTGATTGAGTATTCTAAACAATAAAAATATTTTTTTTAATAAAAATGAATAGAAAACTCAGGAAAATTTAAAGTTTGCATATAAACCGATATTATCGATACTATCGATTTTTTTGGGCCGATTTTTTTTTTCCATCGATATTTTCATCTTGATAATAAAATATCGATGTATCGATGCAGTTTTGGATTATCGCGCAACACTAGCTGAGGCATAATTGAGGTTCTATGCCGTTAATGTGCAGATTTATATGTTTCTTTAGATCTTGAATTGTTGATGGCTTATCGACGTACACCTTTTCTTTCAAATAACCCTAAAGAAAGAAGTCCAACGGTGTCAAATTGCATGATCGTGGCGGCCAGTTAACATAGCCACGACGTGAGATAACACGGCCATTGAATTTCTCCCGCAAAAGAGCCATTGTTTCGTTAGCTGTGTGGCAACTGGCAAGTGGCACCGTCCTGTTGAAACCACATATCGTCCATATCCAGACAGACCGACCCGATTTGCTAAAACTTTTGCACGATTTTTCCGATTGTACGCACATTTGGACGATTAAATTGACCGAAAAAATCACTTTGATTTGAACGCCAAATTGTGTGTTATGTGTTAAAATTTGATTAGTACGCAAATAGTTAAGAAAAAAAAAAAAAAAACAATAAATACCTATGTGTAGTATTTGTAACTAAAATTATGGAAAACAAAAACTAACTTCACGAAAGACAGTGTTTATTCGATGGATCTGCACCAAACTCATCGCGATAAGTTGCACTTGAACTCATCTTTAAAATAAACTCTTACAAACTGCTCTTTACAATTTATTTTTTACCAGCAACGAAAGCAAACTTTAAGGTCGACCGCACATTGGAGGCGTTTTCGTACGAATTTGACTCGTGCGATTAGGTACGAAAACGGACGAACGATTGCGACTTTCTAAGTATGTACTACGGCAGCCCGCGCCGCCAATTGGATGCGAGTTAGTTGTATGTATTACGTTCGTGTAGTTTCTAATGCATTTGCATACTATATCAGACATATCACATTTCTTGTTTGGGTTTAGTGAGTAAGTCTAGTAGAGAATTGGAAAATAAGCATGGCTCACAGTGGTAAATTAAAATTAGAGGAGCGACTTTGATCAAAGTACATACCAGATTTACTATATTAAAAATTTATTTTTACGGATTGATTATAAAAAAAAACTTCACAAAATATGAATCCTTTTTCCTCAAAATTATTCCTCAATGCGTCAGTTGGCATCACTGCCCATGCCATACTGCAGCACTCATACCATCCCCATCCGGCATCGGGCATACGATCATAATATACATACACATACAACTGACCATAGCATTCACCAGGGCTTTAAAGGGGAGTACTTCGTGTTTGTGGGGAGTACACAATAAAAAATTTAATCTATTCTAACTCTATTAAATTTTAAACTTTCTCGTATACGTAGTAAGAGAAAGATATTGTTTTCGTACAAAATTTCGGAATCGAGATTTTGATTAATTCTGATATTACGATGATAGGGGAACTCAAAAAAGTGGGTCTCGCAATTCTGTCCGTCCGTATGTCTGTCTGTCCCACCCCTGGGGAATCTAAACGCTTGGTCGGATTTGCTTCAAACTTCGTATTTAGAGTTTGTGGGCTTCGCTAGGGACGTTTTTTTTTATGGTAGCCCTAATATTTACGGTACCTCCCATATAAAAATTTTACGAAATATTACGAAATATGTCTAAATTTAGATTTTTTCGAAAACGGCTCTAACGATTTGAACCACAATATAGTTGGTAGTTGAGTTAATGTAAGCATGCTTAACATGACTGCATGTCCAGTTTTTCGCTAAAAAGTCCAGCAACGGCAGTTTTGAAAACTGGCTTTTTCTCGAAAACGGTAAAAACGATTTTTAAGAAAAATTATATTTAAATTACTATTGTACAACGAACGAACCAATTAATATATTCTCAAGGACTAAATCAAGGATTAATATTGTTCGCGAACACGACACTGCGCCCGTACCCAGTGGAAGTCTCGATCGAACTAACATTCAAACAAAAACCACTCACAGTGCCGTGCTGCGTTGAGCAGATCGTTTTTGCACTCAAGCAAGAAACTCCTTCCATGAGACGGGTTTTCTCTCATGTCATTCCCCTCTGAGTACCTACCCTAGTTGTGCTGACCAGAAGGGTTGATAAAGTTTTACTCGTTTACTAACGATTCTCGGATCCGTTTAACAACTCGGCCATCCGACTTATCACTGCCCTCAGTGATATTGCCAAGCAAGGTCATTCATTAGATGACCGCACCCAGCTAGGTTATTCCAATTGTTACAAAGAACTCGAAATAGATTGTTCAAGAACACTCAGACTTATCAGTTTATCATCCACAGAGGACTTTAAATAGGTTGTTTAAGCACACTAAAACCTATCATCCACAAAGGACTTGGAAGCACACTTAAGCTTTTCCAAAATATAATCCACACAGGACTTCAAGCCACTTAGGCTTATCTGAATACCATCCACACAGGACTGCAAGTTACTTAGACTTATCTGAATACCGTCCACACAGGACTGCAAGTCACACAGACTTTTTTACATACCGTCCTCACAGGACTGCAAGTCACACAGACTTATCTACATACCGTCCACACAGGACTGCAAGTCACACAGACTTATCTACATACCGTCCACACAGGACTGCAAGTCACACAGACTTATCTGAATACCGTCCACACAGGACTGCAAGTCACACAGACTTATTTACATACCGTCCACACAGGACTGCAAGTCACACAGACTTATCTACATACCGTCCACACAGGACTGCAAGTCACACAGACTTATCTGAATACCGTCCACACAGGACTGCAAGTCACACAGACTTCTCTGCATACCGTCCACACAGGACTGCAAGTCACACAGACTTATTTACATACCGTCCACACAGGACTGCAAGTCACACAGACTTCTCTGCATACCGTCCACACAGGACTGCAAGTCACACAGACTTATCTGAATACCGTCCACACAGGACTGCAAGTCACACAGACTTATCTGAATACCGTCCACACAGGACTGCAAGTCACACAGACTTATTTACATACCGTCCACACAGGACTGCAAGTCACACAGACTTATCTGAATACCGTCCACACAGGACTGCAAGTCACACAGATTTATTTACATACCGTCCACACAGGACTGCAAGTCACACAGATTTATTTACATACCGTCCACACAGGACTGCAAGTCACACAGACTTCTCTGCATACCGTCCACACAGGACTGCAAGTCACACAGACTTCTCTGCATACCGTCCACACAGGACTGCAAGTCACACAGACTTCTCTGCATACCGTCCACACAGGACTGCAAGTCACACAGACTTATTTACATACCGTCCACACAGGACTGCAAGTCACACAGACTTATCTACATACCGTCCACACAGGACTGCAAGTCACACAGACTTATCTGAATACCGTCCACACAGGACTGCAAGTCACACAGACTTATCTGAATACCGTCCACACAGGACTGCAAGTCACACAGACTTATCTGAATACCGTCCACACAGGACTGCAAGTCACACAGACTTCTCTGCATACCGTCCACACAGGACTGCAAGTCACACAGACTTATCTACATACCGTCCACACAGGACTGCAAGTCACACAGACTTCTCTGCATACCGTCCACACAGGACTGCAAGTCACACAGACTTCTCTGCATACCGTCCACACAGGACTGCAAGTCACACAGTCTTATCTACATACCGTCCACACAGGACTGCAAGTCACACAGACTTATCTAAATACCGTCCACACAGGACTGCAAGTCACACAGACTTATCTGAATACCGTCCACACAGGACTGCAAGTCACACAGACTTATTTACATACCGTCCACACAGGACTGCAAGTCACACAGACTTCTCTGCATACCGTCCACACAGGACTGCAAGTCACACAGACTTATCTGATTACTCTTACCTTCTCTTCTAAGTTGTATCAGTCGACGTCTTAAATTCCAACACATTTTCCATTTGGAGAAACTGAGCTCATGATTAGCGTTATAAATGAATTTATTTCGAATTATATCAATTCTCTTCTTCTTAAAAAAAATAAATGGAATTCAAAACTAAGTAGTTATTCAGCTGTATGTTGTCTCAATCTTCTTCTTCTGATGAATTCCCAAATTCATGCTCTTCAAAGCTGTTAAGGTCGCAGAATGGCTTAATTTTATCTGCAGCATAAATCGATTCGAATTTCTTCTGAGTAATCTGAGTTGTATCTGTGTCCGAGACAAGGTATCGATCATTCTCTAGCTTTTTCTTGATTACATATGGCCCCTTAAATCGAGCAAGAAGCTTTCTCGGCTGACCAGTTGCTGCATGTTCTGCTCGTAACAAAACGAGATCTCCTTCACTGTAGACATTAGGTTTTTTATGGGTTAGGTTAAATCGTTGAGCCTGCGCGATGCTTAATTCATCCATTCTTTGTTTCGCTCGTCTTTTTAAATCCGAAATTGGTATGTCTTCTTCGTCGTCTGATTCGTCATTGTGTAGTGCAATGCTCAACTGGTTTCCTAAATGGTTTTGCGGCGCAAAGGAAAAAATTAATTCTTGTGGTGTACTTCCTGTGATATGATGACGCATGGTGTTCAGACTCCATTGAACAGCGGGGACATTTTCCTCCCAATCTTTACCGTTTGAATCTTCAGTTAGACTTGACAATGAAGATGTTACCGTTCTAAAATATCGCTCAATTTGTCCATTAGCACGAGGTGTGCGTACTGCTGTTAGTATATATTTAATTCCATGTATCTGGCAATAATCAGCAAATGGTTTCGACGTAAAAGCTGTCCCCCTATCACTAATGATCTGACTAGGTAAACCTACAAACTGCGAAATTTAATTTAAAACTTTAATCACGGCCCTTGTTGTTGTATTCCTGACTGGTCGGAGGATAATGAATTTCGAAAATGCGTCAATAATGCCAAATATATGCACGTTCCCATTTTTTCCCTTTGGTAACGGCCCCAGATGATCCACGTGAACCGTAAAAAAAGGGATCGCTCTTTTTTCGATGGAGTGTATTTGATATCGACTTTCGTCTTTCCCGCGTTTGTTAAAAAGGCAAGAAATACAACTATTTAATGCTTTGGTGACTATAGTTCGCATTTTTGGAAACCAATACAACTTCCGAACTCGTTCCAATGTTTGTTCCAACCCACAGTGCGCAACGTCATCGTGTGCAGATTTTATAACTCGCCAACGAATTCCCTTTGGTACGACAAAACGTTTTCCATCGTCGGTTTTTTTGTAAAGACGGTTGTTCTTCACCATATACTCCTTTTCGAGCTGTTTTATATTAGAGTTGTCACTAGCTTCACCTTTCAATACTTTTACTATTTCCTTAAGGTCCTTATCCTGCATCTGGAGAGTTGATATCCAATCTTCTTCTCGGACTGTAATGGCTAAGACTTCGCATCCAGCCACCTCCACTTCCGACGCTTCCTCCACTGGATGTCGACTTAAGCTATCCACATGTTGAAGTTGAGTCCCTGGTCGGTGCACAAGTTCAAAATCATATTCTTGGATTTTCAGCCACCATCTAGCAATTCTGGGTATTAAATTCGTTTTATTTTGTGTTGCCTTTAAGGAGTTACAGTCCGTGTAAATTTGAAAATGCTTTCCTAGTAAATAAAACCGGAATCTTTCTAGGCTTTCCACTACTGCCAGAGCCTCCAGTTCATAACTGTGAAATTTCGACTCAGACTCGGTTGTGGCTCGACTAAAATACGCTACGGCAGTTCTCGCATTTTCTTCATTGATTTGCATCAAAACACCTGCCAGTCCTAAAGAGCTGGCGTCCGTATGAAGCTGATGTTGATAATGGGGGTTATAGATAGTCAAAATAGGTGCCTTACAGAGTCGATCCTTTAAAATTTCGAAAGCGGTTTGGTGTTCTAAATTCCATTGAAATGTTGTACCTTTTCTGAGTAAACGGTTTAATGGCGCTGCGATGGTAGCATAGTTTTCGACGAACCGACGGAAATACCCGGACAGTCCCAAAAATTGTTTAACTTCGCGTGGTGTTGTAGGTCTAGGAAACATTTTAACTGCAAGTACCTTAATCTCTCCTGGTTGGACACCTATTTGATCTATTTTATGTCCCAGGAAACTAATTTGCTTTTTAAAGAATTCACATTTCTTAATGTTTAAAGTTAAATTTAAATCCATTAGTATTTGCAATAGACTTCGAAGGGTTTTAAGTAATTCGTCAACGTCCGAGCCAAACAAAACTATATCGTCCATATAAGTAATTATTTTCGAATGTCCCATTCTTTCTTTTATTATTCCCATTAATCTTAAAAATACGGCTGGCGCATTCGTCAGACCAAACGCCACTCGCTTAAACTGAAATTAACCAGTGTCAGTTATAAAGGAAGTATAATGTCTGCTTCCTACATGTATGGGAATTTGGTAATATCCGCACATCAAATCTAGTACTATGAAGAGCTTGCCATTAGACATCATATTGATGCCTTCTTCAATATTTAAGGCTGGAGAATTTTCGCGTATTGTATTGGCATTTATTTTTCGAAAGTCTACACATAATCTGTAGCCACCGTCTTTTTTCAAAACTAAAAGCACTGGACTAGAATATTCGGAGGTGGAAGGTTCGATGATGTCGTTTTGTAACAGTTCTTGTATTTGTTCTTCAAGAACATTTCTGAGATAATATGGAATTCGGTATGGTTTGTGTCTAACAGTAACGTTTTCTTTAAGCTGGATGTTCATTTCGACTATTTCAGTCTTTCCCAGTTCGCTTAATTTGTCGGCAAAACAATCTTTATACTCATTGAGCAACTGAATTAGGGACTCTCTATCCTTCTTTGAAACAGAATCATCCATCTTTAAATTATCTGCTTTTATTCTTAATAAACTATGTTCCATACACTCCTTCCTACCCCCTGATTCCAGTCATTCTGAGCTATTGGCGGCACCATCGCTCTTACTCTGCGTGATATACAGTTTGCCTCCTTTCCTTGTAAGACATACTGACGGAGCATCGAGGAAGTTTCTACCCAAGATCATATCAGGATCCTGCCTGTCATCATCAACTACCATTATGTCAACTGTGAGCCGCACATTCTGAACCTGCACCAATTCTTTAATTTAATCCCCCATATCCCGTCAACGTGTTGCTAGTTGACGAAATACGGAAGCCATTTGCTCGAACTATACTTATTTTAATGGTGGAACAATCACTACCTAAATCAACAAAAGCGCAAAGTGAACATTCCCCGACATTTATTTGCATAATAAGACTGTCGTCAGTTGTCGTGGTCAATTTTGCAATATTTTTATTTTTATAATATCTTTTGGGTCGGTGACATTCATTGGCATAGTGACCCCTTTCTTCGCAATTGTAGCAGACCTTATTATTACGTCCTTGTTCCTTGAATTGCCTATTTCGGCAGTCTCGAGCCAAATGATTTGCACTTTTGCAAATAAAACAAGACTTAGAAAAACTCCGCTTTCCCATGAATTGAGAGTTATATGTCCTTGAAGTTTCGGTTGCCCGATGTAGAGTCTTGGAAGTGCTCGGTACCCCGCTGGATACCCCTTGTATCATTTTTTCGCGATTTTCCTTTTGCTCCCTTATAGCAAAATAGCTTTTTATTTTAACCAAAAGCTCCTCGAAATTTTGACTCGCTGAAGCCGTCAGCATATTTATAAGACTTTCATCTTTAAATCCTGAAACTATGTAACTCATTGTCACTTTATCCGTCATACGTGCGCGAGTGCACAGCCCGACCACGTCATAAAAATAATTTTCTATGCTTTCGTCGTGTCGTTTTGTCCTGGACATAATTTGCAGGAGAAGAGTAGAAACATCTGGTATAGTTGGGAAAGCCTTAACAAAATTATTTTTAAATTCCTCCCACGTTAGAATTTGAGACTTCTGGTTTTGAAACCAAATTTTTGCTGCCTCCTCTAACCGTAACGACCCATAGAATATGGTAGTCACATCGTCCCAACTAAACATTTTCTTAAAGGTATCCATAGCACTTACCCAGGCATCTGCACTCAACCCTTTTTTATCTGTCGGGTTAAATGATGGTAGTATTTTTTCGCACTCTGATGCGCCAAATCGGAAAACAAGAGCATCTGTCGTCCTCGACGAAACGTCTAGACTACTACTACCACCTTCCAGGCTTACCGTTTCCCTGTTTGTGTGACTCTCGTTTCTCTTTCTTTTGGACATATTTTTTTTTTTTTTTATTTCTCTTTTTAGTGATTCTTGTTGCACTTTTTTTTCACTTTTATTCGAACAATTTTTTTTGTTTACCAACCACTGTATATGTACCACAATTCAACACAACCGACACCGACGCGCAACACAACTCTATAGCTAAGCTATCACACCGAAACGCAACCCTTCTCCGCGCACACAGCCCAACAATTCACGATCACAATTCGTATCCCTAGATCTTTCGTTTTCCCTTTCTCTCCACACACACACGAGGAAAAAAACAAACAAACAACGATAACGCGCAGCTGCCGCGCCGTTAACGGCTTGGAGTTAGATAGATATATGTAGAAATACGTATAAATCTTTTCACCACAGGGATCGCACAATTTAAATAAGAAAATCAGGAAACTTTTAATTATGGGTGTAAATAGCACTATCCCGCTTCTGAGAATGTACAACGAACGAACCAATTAATATATTTTCAAGGACTAAATCAAGGATTAATATTGTTCGCGAACACGACACTGCGCCCGTACCCAGTGGAAGTCTCGATCGAACTAACATTCAAACAAAAATCACTCACAGTGCCGTGCTGCGTTGAGCAGATCGTTTTTGCACTCAAGCAAGAAACTCCTTCCATGAGACGGGTTTTCTCTCATGTCATTCCCCTTTGAGTACCTACCCTAGTTGTGCTGACCAGAAGGGTTGATAAAGTTTTACTCGTTTACTAACGATTCTCGGATCCGTTTAACACTATTGTCATTCTTAACTTGATATCAAACCCTAAAAAGACTGCGTCCTTTGATATCCACCCAAATCCCTAATAATAGTACTTTAAAAAACTGCTCATATCTCTAAAACGCCATTTTCGATTACGATAAAAATGTTACTGTCAGGCAATGTTGCCAGATTTTTTTTTCAAAAAACTGTGAATTCCCAAAGAAAAAACTGTATTTCCAAGCAAAAAACTGTAACCTACGAAAACGAAAATTTTTTTTCTAAATTAGGGTTTTTTTTTTAATTTTATTAAACATAAATGACAAGTAAATTGCCGTATCGAAGCAGCAACTGCAATGTTATTACAGGGATACCGTGAGATTTTTTTAAAGCTGGAAAAAATTAAACTTTTATTGTAATTAAAAAAAAAAACCGAAAACATTTTAATTTATTCTTTCAAATCTGAAATTTAAAAAAACTGTAATTTGTACTAGGAGGTAATTTTAAAAACTGTAAGCTTGTCTAAAAAACTGTAATTTACAGTTAAAACTGTGAATATGGCAACGCTGCAGTGTCAGGTAATGCTTAAATCCATAGTATATATGCAGTTTTTGGGTCTAAAAAACGGTATAATCTGCGAAAAACATTATACACTGGTCGGCATAATTATTTTGACAAAACTAAAGTTAATTCTGCTCATAATTTAAAACTTACTTCATGTAAATTTTGGCATCAATGGCAAGGTCATTTAAATTCCGTTTGAATGATACAAAACTTTCCTTAACCCATTAAGTAGGTACCTACCCATTTTTTTTGCTGTCACTATTAGAATTGTTTGAAGAAACTTTTTGCATCAAAACATTTTTTTTTTACCTACTTCCTTTATTTTTGTTGTGCCCGACTAACAAACTCCAGATTTTTAGTAAAACTTCAATTTACATAATTTTCTGTAGGAAATCAATTTTGATACACAATATGAATCTTTTGTTAAATATGAATAAATGTAGGGACGAGAGAGTTCTATCAGTATTTTGTTACATACAATTGCTGAATTTTATTCATTCATTCATTTTCAATGGTCCGCTTGTCCATTAAGTGGGTCGCGGGTGTAGGTTGCTCAAGTGGACCCTCCATAGCTCTCGATCCTCCGCCATCGACTCTAAATCATCAAGGGCAATCCCCATACGGGTAGAGGAGAGATTATGAATTTGATCTAACCATCTCATCCTGGGTCTACCTAGGGGACGCCTGCCCGATGGTACGGATTCCATAGCACGTCGTGGAATCCTGGTCGGGGACATGCGTTTAACATGACCAAACCACCGAAGCATGGATCGCTCCGTCCGGAGAAGTAGCTGCTCGACATTGAGTTCCTCACGTATTCTGGTATTTCTGATGCGATCTCTACGGGTCACACCAGCAATACTACGGAGAAATCTCATTTCGGCAGCTTGTATCCGCGATCTTATTCTTTCGGTCATTACCCAAACCTCATGACCATAGGTAAGAGTTGGAACAAACACCGAATTAAAGACTGACAACTTAGCTTTGACACCAAGTTCAGTCCTCCTGATAACAGAATGACCAAGCTGTCTCAAAATCGATCCAGCCTGACCAATCCTACAGGAAAACTCGGCATTGCTCCTTCCATCACTAGTGAATAAGACCCCGAGATACTTAAACTTCTCCACCTGTTTCAATGGGACTCCACTAACATGCAGAGTGCATTGAACAGGCGTTCTAGAGACGACCATCACTTCAGATTTGTTCACATTTACTTTCATCTCAGCTTCAACACAAACGGCTACAAACCGATCGAGTGCGCGCTGAAGTTCAGTCTGAGAGGACCCAAGGATGACCAAGTCATCAGCGAAGAGCAAATGACTTATCCTCAGATCTCCCAATTCGAAACGTTCTTCGCCAAGACTGCGCTGTAACATCCAGTCCATATAAGTAATGAAAAGGAGAGGCGACAAGACGCACCCCTGGCGAAGTCCAACGCCCACGGTGAAAGGTATTGATTTAACGCCGTTTACCAGAAGACAGCTTTTACAGTTTGTGTAAAGAGATTGAATGGCTCTCAAGAGAGAACCATCAATTCCATACTGCTGTAATACACTCCAGAGTTTCCCTCGAGGGACTCGGTCATATGCTTTCTCCAAATCTACGAAGCAAGCGTAAACAGGTGTAGCATACTCCCAAGCCTTCTCAAGTACCATTCTGAGAGTGAATAACTGGTCGGTTGTGCTTCTGCCGGGACGAAAGCCGCACTGCTCATCTCCTAATCGTGCCTCGACCACAGCTCTGCAACGCGTTTCCAGCACCTTGGCAAAGACTTTTCCGGGGAGACTTAAAAGTGATATACCCCTGTAATTGGAGCAATCCCTTTTATCCCCTTTCTTGAAAAGGGGCACAATCACCCCAATCTGCCAATCGCTGGGTGTTTCGCCGCATTCCCAGGCCACTTTAATGACACGAGAGAGCCATTTGACTCCCTCTTCACCTAAGGCCTTTAGCATTTCTGGCCGGATTTCATCCACTCCGGCAGATTTGCCAGCTTTTAGCGATTTGATCGCAAAAGTGACTTCCTCTACCGTGGGACTATTTTCCGCCCTGCTTAAGGCGATAGATGTGTCATCCTCAATGCCCTGGATTGGATTGAGCAATTCGGAAAAGTGCTCGCTCCATCTGCGCAAGATGTCCTCCTCATTAGAAAGAAGTGTACCATCTTTGGATTTGACTCCTTCGATAATGTTCCACTTCCTTCCTCTAAGACGGCGGATGGTCTGCCAGAACACCTTGCTTGCAGATCTGTGATCGCGGTCCAATTTTTCGCCGAACTCCTTCCAAGAATGTTCTTTGGCTGCTTTAACAGCCAATTTGCAAGTTCTTCGCGCCTCAATGTACCGGTTTCGAGAAGGAGAGTCCCCCAAGTGAATCCACACCTTGAAAGCCTTCTTCTTCTCTCTGATGGCTTCTTGAACTCCGGGCGTTTTAAACCACGCAGTTCTTTTCTCACCACCAGCCGCCACACCGAGCCGCTTCACTCCGCAAACATGTCCTGCAGAGGCAATGACTGCTGTTGAAAACAACTGCCATTCTTCCTCTACATTCAATGGAACATTTGGAATTTGTTCAAACCTTTCAGATACCTGCCGTGCAAATTCCTCCCGTATCTCATCGTTCTGTAGCCCCTCCCACCGTATGCGCGTAACCATTCTTGGTTTACGCTTTGGCAGGATAGGTATTTGATCGTTGAGATACAATTTGCACAACACCAGGTGGTGATCAGTTGACAGTTCAGCCCCTCTCAACACACGAACATCACAAACCATCCTTTTAATACACGATGGTACCACAAAGAAATCTATCAGCGATTTCTGCTGAAGACTTCGACGGTACCATGTGTATTTATGGATATCTTTGTGTGGAAAGAAAGTGTTCATAATGGACATTCCATTTGAACAACAAAAGTCCAACAACTTCTCTCCGTTCGCGTTCTGATCGGGGTAACCGTGTTTCCCAATCGCGCTGCCCCATGTCGAGAAATCCGCACCCACGTGAGCATTGAAATCACCCATCAGGATATAAGAATCCATATCTGCAACCTTTTCAAGGGCTGCATCAACTTCATCTAAGAAAGCTGCGTACCCTGACTCCAGATTCGGTGCATACACCTGCACTAGAGCCAGAGTTGATCTTTCAAGCTTAAGCTTTAAGATCGCAACTCTCCCTCCTAACGGAATCCACTCCAATACTCTGCCTGACAGCCTGGGACTTGTGAGTATCCCCACTCCCGCCTGAGCAGACATTGAAGGTGCTACTCCCGACATGAAGAGTTTCAACCCATCTGCAAGGTCCACAGTTCTAGAACCCCTTTGCTTTGTTGAGGAAACACCAACTATATCTAGTCGATATTTAACAGCCTCCCCAACAAGCTCCAGGTCTTTTCCCGTGAGCGAAGAGATGTTCCACGTGCCTATCCTAAGTCGATGCCGTTGTCGAGTAACCGTAAGTCCACTTATGCCCCTATTGGTGCATAGCGCATCCACCCTCTGACCCCCATAATGGTTTGCGAGACCATTGACAGGAAGCTCGTAGCCGTTTCGGGTTAAACCCGGCCGACTGCCGAGCGTGACAAGCCGACCACCAGACGCTCGCAAACTGCCACCCTTCAGGCCTGGCTCCAAAGGGCGCCCTATTTTGACAGGCTTGGCAATATCCGAGGCTCGCTTTCTTCGCTTTGTCATCATTGGGTGTGTGCTTCGTTAGCCATGTCTAGGTGAACCTAGACATGTTGCCCGCCCCCCACCACGGGGAGGTCAGCTACATGAGGGGGCTGAATTGCTGAATTTTATTAAACACGAAAAGAGATCTTCTAGTCATATACATATGTAGCTATTAAATTATATTTTCCACTGAAGCAGTATTATTCATAATGTAATCAATCTGTCAGTCATTTATAAACTAAAATAAACCCCATTTAAACTGATTGGTATACAAATACAATACCTCAAAGCAGAAAATCCCTGCAATATAAAATGAGGATATAAATTCAAAATATCCTTCCAATACAAAGCATTTAAAGTCTTCAATATAGAATTACCCCAAAATGCTATCTTATTTGACATATTTTGGATTTATGGTCGGTATTGATGGTAGGTATTGATATACTTCCTTGACATACTTATGTACGTCTTACAATACACAGGTAAACTAAGAATTTGTACTTTTCTCCTTTGATTATCCTTTCGGCAAAATTCCTTGCCTCTCATGGAATTTGATTATAGCAAAACATGGATGGTATGCAGTCAACATACCCATTATTTCACTACACTACATAGTACATGGTGTGTTTCGGTCTCATGCCATTCACTATAATAATACTCCGTGCATATAGTATGTACTGTCAACATGTCTTCCATAGAACTAGTAAGGAAAAAGAACACATCTCCGATGGCATAAATGTCATGAGCAAATCCGTCGTCTTGTATTAGTGTATACAGAGGTAGACAAGCACTATGTGTACGTTGTCTTCCAAGATGATGAAGGTATTTGAACATTTAAAATAAAATATTTTTTTTTTGTTGTATCCTTTCGGGGTATTCGTGGTCGTTTTCGGTACCAACTAAAAGAGTGTGACTAAAAAATTATGCGACGTCTTTAAAGTGGTTTTTATTTATCAAAAAATGTGATCTTCTCGATTTTTCTTCTTGTTGAAAAAGAGGTAAAAAGAGAGTAAACGTCTAAACCGATATTTTAGGAGTCAGTTCGACTAATCCGCAATTTATTTTTGATTTATTTTAAAAAATTTAGAGGATAAATCCGACGTTTGCCGGATTTCTATACTTTTTTAACTGAAAATATTACCTACTTTCTTGGTCTCAGCTAAGATCAATAGGTTTTACCCGCCTTAATCTCCTGATTACAGTGTCAGTATTTAAAAGTTCTGGTATTTCTATGTTAACATGGTTAAGAAGTCTACTTCTATGCCTTCGGGCAACTTTTTTAACTTCTTCCTCAACCATTTCAATGTTAAGATCTCTATGTAGATCAGCGTTGCGTATGTACCAAGGTGCATTGACTATGTTCCTTAGTACTTTATTTTGGAAAACCTGAATTTTTTGCAAATTTGTTTGGAATATACAATATACATACATGCCCACAACTGGATCCCGTAGGTCCATACTGGTTTTAGAACTTGCTTGTATAGCAATAACTTATTATAATTTGACAGAGATGAATATCTCCCAATAAGCCAATACATTTTACTGTATCGCATGTTCAACTCGTCTCTTTTTTTCTTTACATGCGCTTTCCAACGCAGTTTACCATCTAGAGTCATGCCTAGATATTTGGCTGTATTTGAGTATTCCACTACATTGTTGTTTCAATGGTACGTTTTTATACGTAAAATTAATATGGACTGACTTAAGGTCATTTAATCTAATCTGCCATTTTTTTGTCCAATCAGAGATATTGTCTATTGCCCTTTGAAGCTTTTTTGTTGCTACTTCGACAGTTGATCCCACAGCAAGGACAGCTGTGTCATCTGCAAAAGTAGCTATAGTGGTTTTCCCACTTTCTGGCAAATCGCTGGTGAATAGAAGGTATAAAACTGGACCTAACACGCTGCCTTGTGGTACACCAGCTTTAATTTCTCTTAATGTTGAGTACTCTGTTTCTTGTTTAATTAGAAGAATCGATCTGATATAATATATGACTCCAGAATTGTCGAATATTGCTTTGGCAGCTGCCTTTGTAGTTTGTGGATCAGACCTTTGTGCCAGACTTTATCGAAAGCTTGTGCTATATCAAGAAATACTGTAGAACACACTTTTTTCTCTTCGAAAGCTTTTTCGATTTTATCCGTGATTCTGTGCACCTGATCGATTGTAGAGTGCTTATTTCTAAATCCAAATTGATGATTTGGGACTAGCAATTTTTCGCCAATTATTTTTTGCAATCGTTTTACCAGCATTTTCTCGAATAACTTTGACAACATTGGTAGTATAGATATTGGGCGATGTGAGGTTACCTCGTTAGGTGGCTTGCCTGGTTTTGGTATCATTATTACCTCCGCGACTTTCCACATGCTTGGAACATTATGTCAACTTAAATACAGCATTTATAATCTGCGCTAGTTTTTCAGACATTTTCGTGGAAATTGTTTCAAAATTTCTCCTGTAATAAAATCATACCCTGGGGCTTTTTTTGTATTTATGCCTTCTTTAATTTCTTTGGCAAGTTCTTTAGCTATTACCGACCTTATAGGTCTATCTTCTTCGCACCTTAATTCGAGTCCTTGATAACCATTATCTTCATAAGGTTTAAATACGTCTTCAAGATACTCTGCAAAAGTGTTTGCCTTTTCTTGGTTGCTTTTCGCCCAGTTACCTTCTCTAGTTTTTACTGGGGGAATATGAGCTATTGGCCTGATCATCCTCTTTGTTGCCTTCCAGAGCGAGTAGTCAGTACTAGCATCATTTGTAAGGCTGGTAATGTAAGTTTTTAAATATTCGTTTTTGAATTCTTTAATATATTTTCTAAGCTTGTTATTTAAGTTGTTCAGTGTACTCTTGTCGCGTGGCGCCCTTGTCTGTTTGCCAGCGTTTTCTAGCTTTCCTCCTTTCCGTAATAATTTCACATATTTCGTGAGGATAAGAGTTCTGTTTGATCTTTTTTGTTAGTCAGTTAAAATGACAGAAAATTTGTACAACTCGCGCAGAATTGACACTAGCTCGTTGAAGGTTCAATGCAATAAATAAGGTAGGTTTTTGGTAGCATAACCAGCTCGAAATCCTATATTCTTTTTAAACCATATTACGTAAAGATAGGAATATAATGCAAATTGTGACAAATGCATAACATATTTACAAAATTTCCATATACCTCTGCTTCTTCTCCAATTTCCAAGCCATCATCTTCAAGTCCGTTTATTTTTTAAAGCGACTTTTTCACAGCCACACATCCCTCAAATAAAATATGTCTTGCAGCACAAATACACTCACTGAAGAAGAAAACCTATAATATCTCCTTTACCTTACCTTTTCTAGATACATCTCGCAGACGAACCTTCAAACTCAACGTGAGCATCCTTCCGTCTCCCTAATTTTCAATGCTATAATCAAAATCAAAATCACAATCGGGAGTCTAATGCCAAAGAAAAAAAAAAGAGGAAAATGAAAATTCGTAACACAGATGTTTTTCCTTTCTTCACCAAATTTTTGCTACCCCCCTCATCAGAAGCCTTATACTTTTCTTTTATACTACCGATGAGTGAGGAAGGATTCACAGGGCCTGAAATGAAGTTTCTGGATCAAGGAGAGTGAGAGCGGAAGAAAAAAACGTAAGCAGAAAATATCATCAATTGATTTGCCATTGAATTGGTTCATTTAATCTTCGTCCGGGGGCTTTAGCCTTGTTGAAATATTATATGCGATACGGTGGGTAGAAGTGGATGCCTTGAATGGCACAACCCTGTATATAGCTTTAGCGTGTTTGAAGCTGCTGATGATGCTGGTCCTTGAAACGCGACTGTTTCTGCTACTGTACGTATAGCTGGTTGCTGGTGATTGTTGTTGATTTGACTTCTCATTATGCAGTCATTCGGAATATACACATATTACTTGCGTTTTTGGTGGGGGATCAATATTTGTCTGTATCTGGATAGAAAGCTAGAATGTAGCTACGTTCAAATTATTTGTGAAGGAGAATTGAGTTGAATTTGTTCTTTGTTTTTTTCTTTGCGTTTTTGCTTCAACGATTTTGTGCACACTAACGAGTAACGAGTTGGTATTTAATACGATTAATTGAATTGAATCGGGCCAAAGAGGGGACAGAATAAACGCATATATACACACAGGATGTAGACAGACGTTATTAATCCTAAGATAAATGATGAGCTAGTGTACGGAGTAAACTTTAATGGATTACATAGAAATTGATTTCGTATGACCGATTTTGCTTTAACTTAACCTTTTCCACTGAGAAAATATAAAAGATGTAGTCATCGTCAGTTTTGGGAAAATCTTTGCCGCGCGCCTCTTGCGCCATCTATTTTTTTGTCCACAAGAGACTGATATTTTTTAAAAGCAAGGGAGCAGCGCGCAAAAAGGAGCAATTCGAAGAAATCGAAGAAGGACTTTATACCTATCTTTGTGAGCCTTTCCTTCTTCACTAAGAGACGTCTTGAGAATATTTTTTTTTTAATGAAGACTGAGAGGCGCCGGAAGTTTCAACTGACAATCTTTTTCGTTAATGTTTGAGGTCAAAGTCCAAATATTTAACACTAACTACCCAACACGCTTCGCTAAAGATTGTGTTCCTATTCCTCCTCGATCTGGCAATAATATCTGATCCTTCGTCTATTTTTCTTTTCGACAAGCTTTCACTCGATTGTATCTCTGATCATGACCTTCTCTTTTGTACTTACGATATTAATTTCACCCACTCTGATATACCCTTGACGTTTACCTATACGGATTTTCGGTCCATAATTATTGATGCCCTCCAATGTGCTGCTTTATCTGCTCCATGGGGTGGTTGTCGACTTATTTCTGATCCTGACGATAAGCTCAATGATTTTCAAGAAGTGATTGCTGAATTATACAATCAATTTGTACCAACAAAAACAGTAAACATCAGAAGTAGTAGTTGTCCCTGGTTTACAACGGAAGTTATCAATACTATCAAAGCACGCAACAGACTTTCAAATTCAAATTGGTTTGCCTACAAAACTATGCGCAACCATTCGGCTGTCGTAATACGAAATGCAAAAAGAGACTACTATGCTTCTAAGCTAAATATGTCACATTGCCCAAAAAAGCTTTGGAGTAATCTACGTCAAATTGGTGTTTCCAGTAGTAAATTTATTTCTAAATGTCAAATCGATCCTGACTTATTAAACAATCTTTTTCTTGAAAGCAGTCCAGAGGATTTAAGTTTCGATTTATCTGAAAATCCTACTCAATTGTCAGTAAGGGGATTTGAAATTGAAATAGTTACTGAAAACGAGGTTATCAGCTATGTTTCAGCCATAAAATCGAATGCTGTTGGGGAAGATTGGATACCTATGCGATTTATAAAGTTGATCCTACCCTTCATTGCAAACCACTTAACCCACATTTTAAACCACTGTATAACAACGTCCACTTTTCCTAATTGTGGAAAGTAACTCGAGTTGTACCTGTTGCCAAAAAAAAAAAACATCTCCGGTATCTGCTGCCGATTATAGACCAATTAGCATTTTGCCTTGCTTGTCGAAAGTTTTTGAGAAGGTAATGGCAAAACAAATTCTCCAACACCTATCTCTTAATAGCCTACTTTATGCGGGACAATCTGGCTTTAGGTCTAACCACAGTTGCTCCACTGCTATGTAAATATTTTGGAAGACATAAGGCAGGGATTTGATATAGAATTTGTCACGCTACTTTGCCTACTTGATTTCTCAGAGGCTTTTGATAAGGTAAACCACAGAATACTTTGTTGGAAGCTTGAAAATCTGTTTTGTTTTGGTAGCAGTGCAGTAAGGCTAATTAGTAGTTTTCTATGTGATAGATTTCAGAGAGTTGCCACTTGCGATTCTTCTTCAGCCCTCCTACCAGTTAAGCTGGGTGTGCCACAAGGGTCAATCCTTGGTCCAATTCTTTTTTGCTTATTTATTAATGACTTACCTTCTGTCTGTAAACATTCTAAAATGCACCTTTATGCAGACGATGTTCAACTGTACTCAGCAAAGCAAATTAATAATATTGATGAACTAGTTAATGATGTAAATGAGGATCTTGCCAGAATTTACTCTTGGTCTGTAAACAATGGATTACTTTTGAATCCCAAGAAGTCGCAGGTTATTCCAATTTGCAGTAAATCCATATCCCTTAATGATAAATCCTAACCTGAATCAATCGACCACGTTCTTCAACTTCAAAATATGGAATGACATTTATTAATTCATAAGTTTGACAACTGACAACAACTGATAGGTATATAATTTTAAGGGGTCAACATAAGGATGCTTCATGACACAGTGCGAATATATGACAGTCTTCCCCACTTTATTTTACATGGCTTGGTAGCGGGCGGGTTGAGTCCGCACTCTCTTCGATCTTCTAGGCTCCAGTTCTTCCTGTTGGTTCCCACCCGGGTTAGTGGCATCTCTAACCAACGCTTCTTGCTCGGGACACCCATTCGGTTCTGATACGGCAATTTTTGGAACGTCGGCTGAGTGGTTTTTTGCGTTCGCGAAATCTTCAGTTGTCTTCAACATCGGAATAACGTCGCGCCCTGTTGATGTATTTTCGAGTGCAGCTGGTGCTGGTTGAGTTCCTATTGGAAGAGATAGTGGAATGCAATCTGAGAAATTACCTTCAACCAGTGTAGGCCTCATTTGATCGATATGTCTCCGATATGGAGTTCCATCAACATCCACGATATAATGTAGATGCCCATCTCGCTGACTGACCTTCCCAAATTTCCACTTACAGTCCTTATTTTGGTAAAAACGAACTTGAACTAGCTCGCCTTTAATAAAACTCCGTTTGCACTCCAATGTCGTTCCCTCTTCAATACTGGACGGCCGCAAAAAATCCAGTCTGGTACAAAAGTTAAACTTCAACATCATCTCCGCGGGGCTTTTACCGGTAGATGAGCAAGGAGTTTTCCTGTACTGGACTAATAGACGATGTAGTTTCGTATGAAAATCCCCAGAGTCGTTTCTGGAAGAACGTAGTCCATTCTTTAAAACTTGGACAAAACGTTCAGCTTGTCCATTTGTAGAAGGATGCGCTGGAGATGTTCGTTTATGTATAATGTTGTTGGATTTCAAAAACTCTTGAAATTCCTTCGAAGTAAAGTTGCTGCCGTTGTCAGAAACTAAGACTCTTGGAATTCCAAATCGAGCAATTACTTCTCTCAATGCACATATTGTATGAAAACTCGTAATTATACACATCGGAAAAACTTCCAACCATTTTGTTTTAGCATCGACGATGACTAGAAAGTAGCGCTCCATAAAGGGTCCCGCAAAATCAGTATGTAACCGTTGCCACGGTTGAGTTGGAACTTCCCATGGGTGCGTGATTACCTTTGTCGGCTCTTTAAGAACTCTCGCGCAATCTCGACAGCCGCTCACTAGCTCCTCTATGTCCCGGTCGATTCCCGGCCAGTAACAATAGCTCCTGGCTAAAGCTTTCATCTTGACGATTTCTATATGTGCCACATGTAGTTCATTTAGCACATGTGTACGTAGTGAAGCGGGTATTATAATCCGTGTTCCACGATAAACACATCCATCATGCAGCATCAGTTCACCCGCCATATTCTCGTACGCTGTATTTCTTAAACTCCCACCGTTTTGCAGGTTAATTATAAGCAATGATAATTCCCTATCCTTCTTACTTTCTCTTAAAATATCCTTGTTTGTTACGGGTAAGTATTCGTCCCAAAGTTGGAAGATTTCGTGCTGGCTGCTGGAATTAACATTTCTTGGGTGTCTGGAAAGAAAATCAGCGTTAGTATGTTCTTTTGTGGTTCTGTGTTGGATTGTATATTTAAATCCGGAAAGGAATTGAGCGTAATGTAAAAGTCGCTGAGCTGTAAGTGATGGTAGGTTCTTCGATGGGTGAAAAATCGACGCTAGGGGCTTGTTATCGGTTATAAGTGTAAAGTTCCTTCCGTAACAATAATTAAAAAACTTATGCAGTCCCCAGAATATTGCCGTTGCCTCCTTATCTAGCTGGCTATAGTTCGCTTCTGCCTTACTTAAGCTTCTGGATGCGTAAGCTATTGGCCTCTCACCTAGATCAGTTAAATGAGATAATATCGCGGACACCCCATATGGTGAAGCATCCGTAGCTAGTAAGAGTGGTAGGTTTTCATCAAATGGAACTAACACATTATCACTCATCATTTCTCTCTTTAGTCCATCAATTGCATGCTGGCACTCAGAAGTCCAAACGAATTTTTGGTCTTTCCGGAGTAGTTGGTATAGGGGGTGTAGTTTTGTTGATAAATCTGGTATAAATCTGTGGTAATAATTTACCATACCAAGGAACTGTCGTAGTTCAGTTAACTGGGACGGTGGCTTAACGCTATAATAATTGCCTCAATCTTCTCTTGGGTTTTATGTAAGCCATCTTTATCGATTTTATGACCCAAGTATACCACACTCTTCTCAAATAATTTGCATTTCGATATGTTTATATGTAGATTGAATTTCCGTAGTACACTCAATAGTGAACAACACCGTTGAAACAACTCTTCAAGAGTTTTTGCCGCCACAATAATATCGTCAAAAAACCAAGCCACCCCCTTAAGATCTTTGAGTATATTGTCCATGATTCGCGTCCATATATTAGGAGCTGTTTTAACTCCAAACATTAGCTTGTTTAGTTTGAAAAGACCCAACGTGGTGGTAATGGTTTGCATCAGAGCACTTTCCTCCGACATGCTGAGGTGTAAATAAGCCTTAAAAATGTCAAATGTGCAAAAGTACTCACCACCCTTAAGTTTGTCGTATAATTCCTGAATTTTTGCAATTGGGTAGTTATCATTTACTATGCAGTTATTTAAAGTAACCTTGTAGTCTGCGCACAAGCGAATCGATTTGTCTGCCTTAATGACAGGGACTATTGGCGTTCCCCAATCGGAATGCTCAACTCTCTGCAAAATTCCTTGTTCTTCCAACCGCTCGATTTCTCCTTCTATTAGTGAACGAATAGCATAAGGTGTTTCTCTAGCTTTCACGAAGATGGGCAAAGTTCCTTCCCGTAATTTCAAAACGCCCTTTACACCTGGGATAGTTCCTACTTTTTGCTCGAACACGTCACTGAATTCAGCAAAAATCCGCTCCTTCATTCGTACCACGTCTTCTTTTCCTGAAAGTGTGTTCACTGAGTTTATTCCTAGCAAATTTAATTCATCTACCCACTCTCGCCCCATTAACGAATCAAAATTTCCATTTACCAAATATAAATAGGATTTAATCTCCCCTTTATCGCATTTCACGTCTACTTTGGACTTACCCAGAGCCGGAAAAATATCATTATTGTAAGTTTTGAGCATGACTTTAGTGGGTATTATTTTGGCATTTGGCCAGTGCTTTTTAAAAGTATTGTAGTTCATTACTGATATGGCAGCTCCGGTATCTAATTCCATCTCGAAGGGAACTCCATTTATTGTCAGCTTAATAAAGTACTTACCACTGTGAGTATCAACACAGTTTCTCTGTACCTTCAGGGAGTGTAAACATTCACTCTCCTCACTTGCTAATGTTAGAGCATTTATTTCATGTGGCCGGTAATCACCATCAACCGTATCATCATCATCGTCATCATCATCATCATTGTGATCTGTTATCACTTGTAAGGCATTAGCATCTCTCGGAGATGACCGAGACTTTATACAGACCGATGTATTAAGTCCTGTTGTTCGGCAATTTTTGCAGAACAAGTTCGTCGCTCGACACTTGTTTGCCATATGGCCCAGTTTCCCACATCTGAAGCATGTGATGTCTCTTTCCCGATTTTGTACAAAGTTGGTGGTTTTTCGAGTGTGCGCTTGTGCCGCGGAGGTCGTTGGATTCCCCTGTGGTGGACCCCGATGTTTCCCTCTGATTTGTAACTGGTGAATATTATTCATTGTGCGGCTTTCGGTTTTCGACGATTCTATTCCGAGTGCAATTGAGAGTGCTTTCTCTAAAGTAAGATCTTTCTCTTGTAGAAGTCTCTCTTTTATATCAGAGTCTCGTAATCCTCTGATAAACTATGAACGCAAATGAGTCGCAAGTGTGGATTTTTTACATGATTCGCAAGCGAAATTACAGTAGGAACTCAGTTTCTTTAATTCTGCTAAAAAACTGGCTACCGTTTCGCCTTCATGCTGTAACCTGAGTAAGAATTTGTGTTGTTCCGTGATTTCATTTGGTTTGGGACTCAAATGATTCTTGAGAATCTCAATAAGGTGATCGTATGACTTCGTATCTGGTTCATCTGGGGCTGTTAAATTTGATAAAAGCTGGTAGTATTTGGAACCAATGCAATTAATCAATACTTGCCGCTTTTTTGTAAGATCGACGATATTCCTTAGAGCCAGGTAATTTTCAAGTCGCTTTATATAGTTTGGGAACAGTTCTTCGCTTTCGTTGAATGACTCAAAGTGCAGGTTAGTTGCATTTGCAGCTGGTTGTACTTGTAAATTTTGTAGTGCATTTGTTAATGCTTGTATAAGTTGTTGTGTGGATTCCATCGCTTAGATTTTTCTCAATCTAAAAATCCTCGTCGCCACTGATAAATCCTAACCTGAATCAATCGACCACGTTCTTCAACTTCAAAATATGGAATGACATTTATTAATTCATAAGTTTGACAACTGACAACAACTGATAGGTATATAATTTTAAGGGGTCAACATAAGGATGCTTCATGACACAGTGCGAATATATGACACTTAACACCTTACCCGATATAGTAATCTCTGTTAACAAACTAGCAGTTGTTGAAACTGGAAGTAGTCTTGGATTTATCATTAATTCTAAATTGTCAGGATACGACCACACGAACTCTGTTATAAGACGAATATAGGGTTGTATTCGCAAGCTTTGGATAACTGCTGATTTTACTCCAACTAATACCAGAAGAAAACTTGTTACAACCTTAATTCTGCCCCTATTACTTATGCTGAAGTACTGTCTACAGTACTATTGTTTCTCTATCTCAACGTAAGCTACAAGTTGCTTTCAATGATGCTGTTAGATCTATTTACGGCCTACGTAGATATGACCATGTATCAGAGTAATAGAAATGCTTTTTGGGAACTACTCTCAAACACTACATCGACGCTAGAAATTGTATCTTCCTACATAGCATTGTAATGAATAAGACTCCTGTGTATTTGTATGAAAAATTTTATTTTGGTCGTTCGCTTAGAACACTTACCATAATTCCATCTCGTTATCGTTATCTAAATTCTTCGCGTTTATTTTTCATCCACGCCATCAAATTATGGAACTTTCTTCCAATAAATATTATAGCCATTTCAAATGCCACACGCTTTAAGAGGGCCGTCCTTCTCTCTCTCTCTCTCCTACCTTAAGATTCCCACCCACTTTCCACTACCTTGGTACCACACCAACTTCTAAATTTTCTATTATTGTAAATTAAAGTAATTTTTATTTTTTATCATTTTTTTTATTTATACCGCATATTAATTGTAAAACTGCTGACATTGTTAAACTTAGTGCTATAAAAGATTTATATCTTAATGTACCACAAAGTATTATTATAATAAATTGAAATTGAAAATTATGTATAGGTATGTAGAGGAATCTTACTTGAAAGTTGTTTAATGGTAAACTAAATGCCAGCAAGGCTACCACAGGTGTTCTGCATGCTGTCTATACTCTCTGATGGATAGAGCACAAAATGACTTTCATTGAAATGCCGACTTATTTTAGGAACTTGCCGACTGTATAGAAATCATGAAAATCGGCTGAGCGGTTATCGAGTTATAACCTCATCGAATTTTACCCCATAGAAGATGTTTTTTGTAGGAGGTGCCACGCCCATTTGTCCAATTTTGACCAATCTTAATTGGAACACTCCTTTTTAAAATCGAATATCGCAAATTTTTATACCCTCCACAGGAAGGTATATTCACTTTGCCATTACGTTTGTAACGCCAAGAAGGATTCACCGGAGACCCTATAAAGTATATATATTCTGAATCAGGATCACATTCTGAATCGATTTAGCCATATCCGTCTGTCTGTCTGTCTGTCTGTCTGTCTGTCCGTCTGTCTGTCTGTTGAAAGCACGATAGCGTCCAAAGGAATTGACCTAGGCGAATGAAATTTTGTGAGACGACTTCTTTTTACCGTCGCCAGGTTGGTATTGAAAATGGGCTATGTCGGTCAAGTAGTTCTGGTACCTCCCATACAAAACCACTATTAGACCCACGTCTCTCTCTGTCTGTTGAAATCACGATAGCGCCCTAACGAATTGACTTAGGCAACTGAAATTTTATGAGAGGTATTATATTTATGGCCTTCAAGTTTGTATAAAAAATTATCCATGTCGGTCAAGTAGTTTTGTTACCTCCCATACAAAGCCAATATTTGACCCATATATCTCTGTCTGTTGAAAGCACGATATCGTCCAAACGAATCGACTTAGGTGAATGAAATTTTGTGAGAGGACTTTTTTTAACCGTCGTCAGGTTGGTATTGAAAATTGTCTATGTCGGTAAAGTAGTTCTGCTACCTACCATACAAAACTAATATTAGACACATACTAACTCGCATGGCAAACATTTTGCATGACTTTTATGCAGTGGAGGGTATCAAAGCATCGGCCAGGCCGATGATAACACTTTTACTTGTTTAGATTTCAGTCGGCAAATTTACCGATGCCGAGCGTCCTTTTTAAAATCGAAACTCGGAGAAAGTGCATAGAGATAAACAAATATTTCCGAAAATTGGAACCTTTTAAAATGCGGAGTTGTTTTTTCCATGCTATAGTTTGGCCACATCCATCTATAATCTGGATATGACACAGTTTGGCAGCCTCCTTCATTTATATTGTATTATTGTTTTCTAAAAAAATTGTCGCATATGGGGCACAGAAAACCCGCACGCATACATTGAAAAGCCGATATACCCACAACGAGTCACTGTTTGGTGCGGATTTTGGTCCAGAGGCATAATTCTTCGAAAATGAGCAAGGAGTGGCCGTTACAGTCAATGGCGATCGTTATCGGGCCATGTTGAACGAATTTTTGTTCACAAAAATTGAAGAGGAGGATGTTGGCAACATTTAGTTTCAACAGGACGGCGCTACGTGCCACACAGCCGAGGCTACACTCGATGTTTTGCGCCCTGTTTTTGAAGATCGCATTATCAGCCGCAGAGCTGATGTCGTTTGGCCACCGCGGAGCTGCGATTTGACACCGTTGGACTATTATTTGTGGGGTGCCGTAAAAGATAAGTGTTACGCCGACATGCCAGAGACAATTTACGCTTTAAAGGACAATATTCGTGAAGCCATTGGTGAAATACAGCCGCACACAATCGATAATGTGCTTAAAAATTGGACCGATCGTGTAGGCTACTGCATGGCCAGCCGAGGCAGCCATTTGAATGAAATTATTTTCCATTATTAACCGGAAGGATTGTACTTTCAAATAAAAAAAGAAAAAACTATTCAGTAGTTTTTTTTATAGCATTTTCAAAAAAAAAAAAGTTATTTGACGGGAACGTTTCGAATTGGGAGATCTGAGGATAAGTCATTTGCTCTTCGCTGATGACTTGGTCATCCCTGAATCCTCTCAGACTGAGCTTCAGCGCGCACTCGATCGGTTTGTAGCCGTTTGTGTTGAAGCTGAGATAAAAGTAAACGTGAACAAATCTGGGGAGCGATCCATGCTTCGGTGGTTTGGTCGTGTTAAACGCATGTCCCCGACCAAGATTCCCCGACGTGCTATGGAATCCGTACCATCAGGTAGGCGTCCTTTAGGTAGACCAAGGATGAGATGGTTAGATCAAGTCCATAATCTCTTCTACACCCGTATGGGGATTGCACTTGATGATTTAGAGTCGATGGCGGAGAATCGAGAGCTATGGAGGGTCCACGTGAGCAACCTACACTCGCGACCTATTTAATGGACAAGCGGACCATGGAAAATGATGATGATGATAATGATCTTTCTATAACAAGGTCCACCGCTAGGAGTATATTTATACAAAACGGCTTCGGTGTATGTGTTAGTGATCTGCACAGACTTTCGTCTGAATGAAATCCAAAACCTAGGCAGCTTCAAAATGAATTCATTCTGATTAACGCTGCCAAAAGCTTTAGCAAAGTCAGTATAAATTACATACATCACACTATACGTCTTTTAAATCAGAGTGGCAAACACCTCCAAGCCATGCTGAAACAGTGAGATAAGAGAGGTTTAAGTTTTTCATAAATACGTTTTTTAAAGCACTTGGGTATGATCGACATTTTTCCAAATTGGTTGCATTTATAAGGTATATTGTAAACGAGTTCTAATATGGCAAGTTGCTATGGCTTTGAGACAGTTGTAGATGCATTTTAGGGCCAGTTTTTATTCTATATATAACCTACATAATGTAGACGTAAACACCTCAGTATAATGAATAAAACAGCTGCATATTTATTGTAATATGTTTCAATAGAAACATTTTTTTACAAGGATCAATCCATGTAAAGTTATCCCTACCAACAAAATTTACCCAAACGACGAATATCATTTTAAATTTGTGTAAAACTAAATGACACCACTTTAAGTATCAATACAAAAACAATATACTAAAACGACAGCAATTCCATGCGACCTCATCATATTTTCGTAGCCAAGAACAGCAGCAGCAGCAAAGCATGTTTCAAAAAGATGAAACTGATTTCCCCAAACGGATTTCCATAAATGCATCAGGGTTGATTGCGAAATTGGCCATTTCCCAATCAGACATGGCAGACCACAATTTCCTTAACTTCTTGTTTCTGCAACTTCCTCACTCTGCGACATATTTGATTTCTCTCCCTTTATATAACATATGCATCCCTGAAGTCGTCATAGTCGTTATTGCTTTACAAAACTTTCGTTTCGAATAAAATTTTATGCACACTTTAACAGTAACGATTTCTTCTCTCTTTTGTGCTGGTGGCCAAAAGCGGCCAAGATGAATATACAACAGAAAAAAAAATAAAACTTTACAATTACCCCTTGTCCACCTTCTGATGCAGTGGGGAGTACAGTACGAGTACACTGGCAGTTTTAGTCGCATCTATTGTGTCTGTGCTGAAAGTGCTTTCCACTGATCGAAGTGTTGTGATAGCAATTTTTGCAAGGACATTATTTTTGTATTGTAAGGGTTGTTTCTGATGACGTTATTCCTAGGGGCTACAATAGAATTGGCAGTGCCAACATGTTATAAGTTTCACTTCAAGAATGTGATAGTGGGTGGAAAAGACACACCGGCAATGACTATGGAATGGATGTTGACGTTATCGTTAAGCTATTACGGCTACTTTAACACTTGCATTGAATTTCGTCCTCTTCATAAGATTTTGTGCAACAAGATAAAATGATATCCAATTTGTGTAGAGAGAGATGGTGGTAATGGTGGTCATGTACTCATGTGAATTGAACTTCTTGTAGATAGTGACTAGAGTTGTAAAGATGCTTTCTTTTGAAGTAATGGGGCATTGTACTCAAACTTATTACTGATGTCGATGCGGTTGTATTGCTAGTAGTAGTAGATTGAGAAACTATTACGATCATGTTCCCAGTCTTATATAATTAGAGGAAAATCTGAAAATTTGTGGCAGGATTAAGCATTGTCACCGAAAGTCATTAAATGGTTAATTTCAGTGGCCTGTACTCTAAACAAGTGAATTTCACCTCGATGTTGATTTTTGTGGACTTAATCCTCATTATCACGTATTTCATGGACGGATACGTAATAGGGTTTGTTAATGAAATCTTATTACTACTTTAATGACACTCCAATAAACTGTCCTTCAGACCACAGCGGGTGAAGTGAGGGAAATGTTAGAGACTCGACTGATATTCTGGAACAAAATGCTATTACTTCTACTTACTATTACTGTATTAGAAGGATACACACAAACAGGTACCTATCCATACTACTTATAAAATGCAACGTCCGTCTGTTCGTTTCTCCATAACTCGAGAACCATTCGTCCGATTTTCATGATTCTTTTTCTGATTTATAGATGTGTGCCCAACTTAGTCCGTAGGGTGGGTGAGATTTGCTCAGGAGTAAAGGGGTCGCGGGGAATAAGGGGGGTCTCACGAAACGTTAGCCGTATGAAATTGAAAGTTTGTGTGTTGATAGATAAATCAAAATAATTACATGACCCATTCATCGTTTTTCAAAATTCGTCCTATAAGGGTTGAAAAACTTTTGCACCCTACTTTTCTATTTCGACATTACTACGCTCAACTTGCCATTATACTCATAAATCTACGTATGTCATTTCAAGGAATGCTTTTATTTGTTAGCCAATACTTCACCGAGAAATTGGATCTAAAATGCATCTTTCTGGTCCATCCAGAGAGTGAGATATAATAAATTGAAAATACATCTTATTTGGTCAAGTGCCAAAAAAATGATTTCTCGATTGCAGTTGTGCTTAGGGGTAGTTTTATATTACGTTCCCAAAATAGAATATGATTACTCGCTCGACTGGCACTCAGAATGCACATTGTACGTACATACTCATGTATGGCGTAGTTGAATTTGATGTAGGCAATGGATATGCATAAAACAAACTAAATATGTATATATGTAAATCTATGTACATATAAGAGGTTTGTGGTGCGTAAGTGATGGATACATATATCTACATATATGGATTTGAGATCTGCAGCTATGGAAAGTGTAACGATATGATCGCGTAGTATGAATAATTAGATCATATCTGTGACGAGTTTTTATTTATGTGAAATCTTATGTCCATTGACTTAGTCAAGGACTAAGTTGACGACGGGGGAGGGGTAAAGGGGTTGTAGGGATTAACTCTGGAACTATTTGGCCGAATTTTTTCAAGATTGTACCGGCTACATCCTCCGGATCAGTATAGGTTAGTTAGAGTGTGGATGGGGGAAGGGGAAGCAGGGGTATAGGGGTTATCTTCAGAACTACTCGGCCATTGCCAGAGTTGACCTCCGACAGCCACGTCTTTCACATGGACAGCTATATATTGAATGTTCGCGTGTGAGCTGTAGGCGTAGGTATAGTTTATGAAAAGGCATAGCGATCAAATATTTTGTAAGCTTAAAAAGAAGACAAAATATAAACAAGTAAAAGTGTTACCATCGGCCTGGCCGATGCTTTGATACCCTTCACTGTATGTACTGGTACAGGTACACGCATGTGTCTAATATTGGCTTTGTATGGGACGTAATAGAACTACTTGACCGACATGGACCATTTTTAACAAAAACCTGAAGGCCATAAATATAAGACCTCTCATTAAATTTCAGTTGCGCCTAAGTCGATTCGTTCGGACGCTATCGTGATTTCAACAGACAGAGAGGAACGTGGATCTAATAGTGGTTTTGTATGGAAGGTACCAGAACTACTTGACCGACGTAGCCCATTTTCCATACTGGCGACGGTAAAAAGAAGTCGTTTCACAAAATTTGTTTCGCCTAGGTCAATTCGTTTGGACGCTATCGTGCTTGCAACAGACAGATGGACGGACATGGCTAAATCGATTCAGAATGTGATCCTGATTCAGAATATTATATACTTTATAGGGTCTCCGGTGAATCCTTCTTGGCGTTACAAACGTAAAAACGAAGTGAATATACCTTCCTGTGGAGGGTATAACAAACGTGCATTTATATGATAGCTGAAATAAATTTGAATTTAATTTCAGCGGGCGAAAGAAAAAAGAAACCAGCGGGCGGAGCCGCGGGCGTTGCTAGTAAGTATGCTAAGTATGAAGAAGATGGCTACCAAAACGGGAAAATACAAAGCCAAGCTTTCAGTAAAAACAGTTGTCACTATTTTGTCAGCTCAGTAGGTCTTGTAATTGACAATTGACATATTAATTCATACACTAGCACTGAATTCCGATGCATTTCCTGAGAGCTGTCTCTTGGTTACTCTGCTGCAATAGGCAGTGTGAATTCTATGCGACGAATTCAAATTCATGTGTGGACTGTGTGTGCTAGTCAGAAAGTAGAAACCTTAAATGAGTCACCAATGGCCCGATGACCTTTCCCATTCCCGAATAGACTGAATTGTTTCCCTTGCGAAACTCCCGAAGGCATTAAATTGCGGAGGTCACAGTAAAAAATAAGCTTACCCTATTTTTGGAACTGTTCGCTTTACGTTAACAACTTAGATCGCTGAGTAAACGTGTCTAGATTCGCCAGGTTGTGACTACTTTATTTTGAATATTTCGGACTCGCTCGCTTTTTATTTTGTCCATTTCGTCAGCAAGTATATCGATAGGTACAACATAGAAGATACGACGATAATAGCATCGTTTGAAATTATTCGAAATACAAAGGTTACCCTTTGTCCGCTAAGGTGGTACACAAATTTGCCTCCCGCACGTAAAACTTAACTTTCGCTGAAATTGTTTATATATTTTCATTTCATTGATGAGTGCCTACCATGTTACTTACACTTTGGGTGGTATGAATAAAAATCGAGTTTAAACTCTAAGTACGTACTACTGAGCATGAGCATGAAGTGAGTTTGTTCTCCAATTTATATGAATAAAAAAGATTTTAGTTTTTAGAGTACGTGCTCCTGTACTACATAGGAGTACATACTCGTCATTTTATTTTCAGACATTTCTGAGTCTATAACGAATAACAATATTGTTACAAATGTGGCCATGTTTATGATAATTTTCGAAATTTTTCTATGGATATCCGAACTTTATATTGAAGCATCGGATATCGTTGCTTAAGTTGACCAAAACATCTTTCAATTGTTACACGCTCTTTTGTGAATTAATTATTATAAGCACCCTCTTGCGGCGTATGAGGACTCCTAAAAGGCACCATTACCCACGGTTCTATGCCATATCCTTCACATCCTAAAAGTAATGCATTCAACATCTAAAAACCAAAGTAGATTTTGTGAGCCACATTTCATTCGTTTCTATTAAAGGGTGTTTTTTTAGGGATTTAGTTTTCAAACTCTCAAAACTGTTTCCATAGATTGTCAATTTGACAGTTGAAAGTGTATTTGCGGTAAGTACGTTTTGCCATCTTACGATGAATAGATTAACGCTTTGGTTTAAAGAAGATGGCGCAACATGCCATGCGGCGCGTGACACTATCAATTTATTGCGGTAAACATTTTTCGAGCGCGTAATTTTGCGTAATGGACCTGGTGAACATCCACGATCCTGTGATTTAGATTACTTTCTTTGGGGGTATGTAAAGTCACCAGTCTATGCCGATGAGAAGATTGGACGATTTGGAAATCAACATTCGCCGTGTTATTGCTTATATACGGCTCCAGTTGCTCGATAAACTTGTCGAAAATTGAAGTTCACGATTGCGCTTCATTTGAACTCGCCGTGGCGCGCATAGGTATGCCTGAAATCATTTTTAAACAGTAATGGTGTAATTATCTATTAAATAAAGCTTGAATTTGTATACGTCTAAAAAACACAAGATCCACTGTCAATAATTTTCTGACACAGAACTTTTAGTGAATACCAATATCTTTTCTTACTGCTGTTTGAAAACCCGGGTCACCCACATATCTCCACGACTCCAGCACCACCTCTTCTTTCTCCAGATTCTACACCAAAAAGTGATTGGATATACATTTGACATTTTCTTAAATAAATCGATACAATCCTTTAAAGTCCAATCACACAATCTTCTTCTAGGTTTGTAATATTTTTCGGAAGACAAATAAATTAAGGATAAACTTAGTCATAGCGCAAACTGAAGTCAGCTTTTTCTAGGATTTCTACCACAACACCAAGGTGATGTCCCCTACAAATCAATTAATTGACACTACTTTTGGAATTGGTAGCCACTGAATTTTGTTATTAAGGATGTCCCAAAATTCACGCAAGAATATCCCGGGCTTTGCTGAAGGAGAAGCATTCTTTCTCCGACATTTTCCATGACAGTTTTACATAAATGCTGCTGAAATTATAAAATGTATACAGCACTCAATTTGGCCCTTCAAAACGTGCATCGTCTTGGGCTTGTTGACATAAACTTTAGACTTTAAAAAACTGTGTTATAATGTCGCGATAGGGTAGGGAGCACCATTAACAGTTGCCTCGGTAATGCCTCTAGTCTAAATTCCGCAACAAGTGACACTCTACAATTACTCGTGGTTTTTCTAAGCCCCAAATTGGACAATTTTGATGATTGACGCGATTTCAATCGCGAACTGTAGGTGTCAACCAAAAATTTTTTTGCTCAACAATTAAAAGGCCTTGTTCTTTCGTGTAGCGCTGTCAACCGGCACTTTTTTTATTTGCTCTCACGTTGTCATGCATGAATTTTGTGACACCCTTTCCACATCGGGGTGCATAGGACTGAGTCTTGTAAAACACTTGGTTACTTTATGCTCCTTAGTTCCTTCGTCAGCAGAATCATTGATGAGGACACTCTACACAAAGTGTCTCATTATGAATGTAATTTCATAAAGATTGTCTGGTATTTTAATCCGGTAGACACAGCTTATAATAAGTTCCTAATTTATCAAATTAAATGAGGTTTTCACATCGCAGTTAAGTTGGGTTGCTTATTTATTATTTTTAGATCACATCATCATCATCATCATTTTAAATGGTCCGCATGTCCATTAAGTGGGTCGCGGGTGTAGGTTGCTCACGACTCTAAATCATCAAGGGCAATCCCCATACGGGTATAGGAGAGATTATGGACTTGATCTAACCATTTCATCCTTGGTTTACCTAGAGGACGCCTACCCGATGGTACGGATTCCATAGAACGTCGTGGAATCCTGGTCGGGGACATGCGTTTAATATGACCAAACCAGTAGCTGCTCGACATTGAGTTCCTCACGTATTCTGGTATTTCTGATGCGATCTCTACGGGTCACACCAGCAATACTACGGAGAAATCTCATTTCGGCAGCTTGTATCCGCGATCTAATTCTTTCGGTAATTTTTGGATCACTTTTTTGACAAATATATAAGTGAGTATACTGAGTTCTTGCTCCCTCAGCAGATGCGGCGATACTCCATACATTTTTAGTCGCCCTCATTAAATGTTGAGCATATTTCTGATTTACTTTAAAACCTCTTGGATAAAAAGAAAGTGATACCGTCTTTTGTAATTATTTGATTTGATTTTCCGGCTGTCATTACGCTCCTTAGATTAGAGCTTTTTTGGTATAGTATAAGTCCAGCTTCTCGAGATACCATCGATGGCCAATGACAATGATGGTCATTGATACCCCGGCAATACACAGCAACCATTTGCCAGAGAAACTATAATGCAAAATCGCGCAGCATTGACTTGAATAGTGTGACAATAATATTCAAGCTATTTTCCTGGAGTCTTCTTCTAGCACCCAATGCCGTTTAAGCACAATTTAGATACCCTAAGAATCATTGGACGAAATAGGATACAAATATGCGAACCTGCAACTTGTCACTTGAGTGGACATCAATTTGTATCACAAATTAAAACGCTTTTAATGTATGTCCTTATTTAAAGCTTACTATTTACATATACCAAAGTAAAATTTAAGTGAATGCCAAAAACCTCATAACGAAATTATTGTCTTCACACACAAAATTTATTGACGCGGTAATTCAATTTCCCCCTATTTGTTTGGACTTGAAAGAGTTCACGTGCTGAGGGCAATTGCAATCAATTTCCCAATCAGAAACAAATTTTATTGATATTTCATTACGAAAGGTTCACCGAGTAGCTACATAAAAAAATGAAAAAGAAATAATAATATTGAATTCACTTCTAAAGCTACTACAAACCAATCATGTGGCCTGGCGAATCCTATATAATAATTCGACTTTATATACGCATGGTCATGATGTGCGATGTGCCTGTACAATGTACGTATGTATATGTATGTATATGACGAGAGGAGCAGGAGGAAATAAATTGGCCCAGCTGTGGTTGGAGCGTGCATGTGTGAGTGAATGGATACACAAATTTTTATTGCCTATAAATTCAGCGTTAAATCCTTTAAGTAAAACCATTAATTCGACCGTAAACCTGTTCCTTCGCTCATAGATGGTCATAAATGGCCATAAATTTAGTTTGCAGTCAACCGATGTCCACCACTTCCAGCGACCAGCAGCAGTGGCTAAAGGCGCACCCCGATTACCTGAGAGGTTGAGAGTCGGTCAATTCAACCTGGTGAGTTGACTTGGCTACACACATTCATTGGGTGGGGGGGATGTGGACTGTGGAGGGTCAATGTCGAGCCATAAAGTCTTGAACTATGCACTGGGAATAGCCGGTGATATCACTGGGTTAAATCCCTTTTCTCCAGTTTAATGTCTAGAGGAGAAGCGTTATTTTTATTAGTTATGCCTAATGTCATTGGTTTTGGTATAGGCGTAAAATGTTGGCGGGCAGATAGGCTCCTCGAGCCTAATGTTGGGCTATAATAAATGCGGCAAAGCTGCTTATTTTCATTTCGAACTTCGTGTCCGCAGACGGTCCTTATGGATTGGATAAATATATTAGAGAATTATTCGCACTTAAGCCAGATATGTGAGAGGGTTTATAATATTTTGAGAATGAACTTTACTTTACCAGCAAGGGCGTTCTTTTTTTTTTTTTTGCTGGGATTAAGCCGAATAAATCCCTTATTTTGCGATCAGATTGTTTACCTCTTTTGGCACGGGTTGTTTTGGGATATTGTGAAAAGTTTGGGTAGCGACGGTTTTTTATTTGAAATGGGGTATCGTATACATAATTTCATAGCCAGGGGTGTATGAGTCTTTTTTTCGGATTCGGTCATGGTGCGATAATATTGCCAAATAAACCCATATTTGAGTTTGCACTTTTCAAGCCAACTAATTAATGTGTGACTGGGATTACGAGAGGTAGGTATGTATATGAATTGGAAAATAAGTGCTTTGGAAATTGAATCGACTATGTGTGGTTGCAGTGTTTGTCTTTTTTCCATCAACCAAGAAGTACGATGAGATAGACCGTGTGGAAGGTATATGCAAAGTTAGGACATTTATTACGGTAACTGCAAAGAAGTGTGGCATACATTTGGGTGCGGATTTCCCATTGGGAGCAGATTTTGTTCCCCGGGTCCGCTAGTTTAAAATAAAACGTATTTCAACTTTAATTTGAATTTTATTATTTATTACTAATCTCTATCGGCTATTGACTCTTCTGACTGACTTCCTTCACTATTCTTCGTATCCGATTCCGACTGACTCTGTTCATTTTTTTTTTTTTTTTTTATAATTCACTAGTGCTCAAGGGGTTTTTGTTCCCTTAAAATGCTAATGCACAGCACGAGTGGAAGGGTTAATAGGGAGAATAGAGAAGAGGTACTGGTGCACATTGGTTTTAAACAATTGTGGGTTGTAATGAGAGGGGAAAACCGTGTGAGGCAATGCATTCCACATGCGTGTTGTTCGACTCACAAAATAATCTCTATATTTTACAGTACGTCCGAAGGTAGGCTTAAGGGTAAACTGATGTGCATTCGATGTGTGACGGGTGTTGCGAGTGAATTGTTGAAGGGGCGGAATGCAGTTAGCTATTTCATCTGAAAATATCGATAAAATAAAGAAAGGCAAGAAACATTTCTGCGATGTTCGAGCGGGTCAAAAGACTCCGCTATATTTCTATCACCTATAAGTTTTATCGCGCGCTTTTGGATTCTGTCTAGTAGGTGCAATGAAGTTTTTGGTGCACCTGACCAGATATGAGCGTTGTACTCAAGCTTAGGCCGAATAAAAGCCTTGTATATTGAAGCTAAGTCGGAGGGTGTAAAGTATTTCTTACACCGATTTAAGAAACCTAGACATTTCGCAGCGTTTTTGGCGACTTCGTATATGTGGTCATTCCAACGGAGTTTGTCGGTAACACACATACCAAGTATGGAAAGTCGTTCGGTTTCGTCGATGCAAGTCCCATTCATGGATAATGGGTGAGGGTTCAGGTTTCGCTTTAATGATAGAAGGCAGCATTGTGTTTTGGAAGCATTAAATTCCACTCTATTGATTGTACCCCTTTTTATAATGCTGTCAAGATCGGAATTTAATGTGTTCTCTTTCAGTTAAACTTTTACTCGGTCTTCATCTTCTTCTTGCCTGCTACACTATGGACATATTTTCAGACGCCTACAACTTACAACAATTTAAGTGTAGAATTAACACCTATGTATCTGCATGCATTTTGGGGCAATATGAAAGAGTTATAAGTTCGCCTTTCCTGGGAACAAGATTTGAAAACAGAAATAAAAAACCCTATTCGGTCCGATGTCCAGATGGAGACATGAGTACCTATCTTAATTGAAGTTATACAGAGTAGTCTAAGATACGAGCCAACAAATAAAGCATTCTCTAAAATCAACCTTTTGCTGCCAACTGGAAGCCTTGATTTGTCGTACTCCGACTCTTACGCTTGCCGTAGAGCTCGTTCTGTCCCTCTCTAGATTGTAAGTTTAGGTATCACTTCATTGTTAAGGTAGTAGTATAGTAGTATAGTGTGTAGGAAGAAAACGTTGAATAAAATTGTAAAGTTTGTGTTTCTTTGGAAAGACTCTGGATCCGACGAGCCAAAAAGCACATCACAAGACTCCAATTCCTCGATTCGATACCTCATCTTTTGACTAGTATGACGATTTTGCGAAAATAGTTTGCCCAAAAAGACTGATGAGATTCAATTAGTGCAAGAATTAAATCAAATCATCTATTGTTAAAATTAGGGACCTTTGTAGGCTTTCTTATAAAGGGTCCGCCAAATAACTTTTTTTTTGAAAGTGCTGTAAAAAAAACTACCGAATATTTTCTCAAATTTCTTCTTTTATTTGAAAGTACAATCCTTCTGGTTAATAATGGAAAATAATTTTATTCAAATGGCTGCCTCGGCTGGCCATGCAGTAGCCTACACGATCGGTCCAATTTTTAAGCACATTATCGATTGTGTGCAGCTGTATTTCACCAATGGCTTCACGAATATTGTCATTTAAAGCGTCAATTGTCTCTGGCATGTCGGCGTAACACTTATCTTTTACGGCACCCCACAAATAATAGTCCAACAGTTTCAAATCGCAGCTCCGCGGTGGCCAAACGACTTCAGCTCTGCGGCTGATAATGCGATCTTCAAAAACAGGGCGCAAAACATCGAGTGTAGCTTCGGCTGTGTGGCACGTAGCGCCATCCTGTTGAAACCAAATGTTGCCAATATCCTCCTCTTAAATTGTTGTGAACAAAAATTCATTCAACATGGCCCGATAACGATCGCCATTGACTGTAACGGCCACTCCTTGCTCATTTTCGAAGAAAACTGGCCCAATTATGCCTCACGCATACTTTCTGCCGCAGCAGCAATTTTCTCGAGTGTACGCACTGTTTTTGGCTTTTCACGCTTTGGTTTATCGATGAGGATGCCAGTTTCTTTCACTTTTTTCACAAGATAATGAACATACGGAGCTGACGGTGCTTCTCTTCTTCCAAAATCCGTACGCAATTTTCGCACACATTCTGCAACATTACCATGATTTTCAAAGTAATGTCGCAATATTTTCCAGCGTTGTTCAAGCGTATACACAACCATATTCGTTCAGTGGAAGGATAAAACTAATTATCTGCCAAATCAGACATGAGCTAAGTGTTACCATTCGCGAAATAAGCACTAGTTGAAAAAAAAAAAAAACGTTAGATGGCGGACCCTTTATTAGGCAGATGGGAATACTCTTTTTTTTTTATCGCAAAATACTTTTCGGCTATATGCAACGAGAACCTACAAGAGTTACACGAAATAACCTTACATCCACAAAAATGTTCTAGCTATCATTCTATCATGAGCGCAGTGGCTCAGTGGTTAGTGTGCTGGACTACTGTGCGAGGGGTGCCAGGTTCTATTCCCGGACAAACTACATCTTAAGGTTTTTTTTTTTTCACTGCGCCACCTCTCGCGAACGTCTGACAATCAGCCGAGAGTAGTCCTGAAAAAGCTTCTTAATTCAGCCGTTCGGACTCGGCATACAATTGCAGGTCCCTTCTATTCGTCCCAAAAGTAAAAACTCACACAAACGAATAGTTGTGAGAAGCTGGACACCACGCCTGTTGCCCCAACTTTTTTTTATCATGTTTTTTTAAAAGATATCTTCCGATTTGATGCATACTTAACAATCACTTGCTACTTATAGTCCGCGGCCCTTAATTATTATCATAATCAACCCTTTTGGGTGGATCTTTGGCTAACTGCCTCCAGTTGTGTACAGCAAATTAATTGAGGCGCCCTTCCAATTATTCGCGCCACCTATAAAATAAGGTTTTCTCTACAGCTTAACACTTAATACCTCCTAGTTTTTTTTTACCAACACAATCCACCACAGAAATCAAGTCGAGCCAACCACACCGATAATTACCAAATAAAATATTCTCTGCATTGTCTAGACATGGATTATAGATTGTATCTATGTTCAATATGCAAGACGAACCCGGGGATTAAAGACGCCACACGCATTTTAAATACATTTCATTTGAAATCGGTTGTCAATTTATTCAAAGGAGTGGAATGGAGTGCGGAGCACATTTAATGATGAGAAGATTTAAATGTCCGCCATATCTGATAAACAAAGCCTTCTCAAGAACTGTTCATAATTTAATGTTCACGTCATACGAAAATAATAAATTGCAAAGCAAATAAAATAAAATTTAATTTTCCCGCTAACGAACCATATATTTTGTTGCTTCCCTCTTAAAATGCTCACCCATCCAGGTCGTGCGTGCCGCTATTTCCTTGTATGTAATAAGTTTATCACATCCTTATCTGTCTTCAAAGGAAGAGTAACATCATTTCGCTCCCCTATTACAACACTTGGAAATTCCTTAAAATGAAATCTCTTTAAAGTAGCCACCTACTTAAACAGTCATCCTTCTTTCTAAGAACACTGCAAATGTGTGTAGTGCGCCCGTCTTATTTAAATGGAAAGCTAATACCTCAAAGGGTTCAACTTGGGAAATTTGTCTTCAGGTGTAATCTGCTGGTAAAAATATGAATGAAAACCCCTTTGCGGAAGGATGTAATAATGGATTTGTGACCTTAGGCATATTGCTGGCGTTCCTTCTCCATAAAAATGATAAATTGCCCGTTCGGTGGGTATAAGTTTATTGATTCTTCTTCCCTGGAAAAGGGGCGAAAATATAAGTAATGGGTTGCGACAGCTAGCACAACCCTTATGCGCATCATTTTTGCCAGTTATTTCGCACCAGCACCCAGCGGACCATCTAATACATCACTTAGTGTCAGATTTCAAAATCTGTTAACGCAAACAATGTGGTCGTCTCTGTCTGCTAACTTTAATTTAAAATTTCACCAAATTAGTGAAACTTAAAGCGATTGTAATGAGATTCCTTCAACGAGCGATTACACCAAGCACACTTTATCTTACGTAAATCTCCGTTTGCATTATAAATCCTTGAAAAGATCTCTAAACTGTTATGGGATTTTTATCTACGGCAGGATATATAGATATATTTCACCCGATATGTCTCTTTCGAAGTGGAGAGAGCGAGACAAGAAAAAAATAACACAGCGAATTTAAAAAATTAGATGACACCAAAAGCTCTTAATTATCCTCTACGGAAAAAAAAAATCTAAAGCAACCAAACCCTTTTTCACACAGGCTCTTCTTTGGAAGGTAGGATGGTCCTTTAATCGTTGGCAATTAGTCACCGCCGGCCAAAAATAAAACAAACAAAGAACGAAGCGAAGAAGATACAAAAGAGGAGACAATGTTCGCTTAATGTCTCCTTTATTGGTAGAAATTTATCTTTGCAATTTATATACATAGTTGGCAGGATATCATCTCCTCCTGTTCAGTAGAGCGCGCGCTCTCTGTGCACAGATTAACACACGGGGTATAACGATCTATTACATTGTATATGGTGGACCTGGGGGTATAGAAACGGGTAAGCTTCACAGATGTGGCGAGGATTAAATGGCGCTTTTTCGCGGTCAATGTTGCTCTTAAACAGGTACGTACTGTGTGGATGTGCAATTATTTTCACTTTATTATCCTGGAGGACTATTGCACAAAAGTTTTGTTAATTTTATTCCATTGTTTGTGACATAAAAGCGAACACATGTAAATGTGTGTTCTTTTTGTTTGCTTCTTTGGCTACCTGATTTAAGGACATCTAACATGAAATGTTGACACAATTTTTCGAAATGAGTTAGAGAAGCAATTAGAAGAGCATAGTTTACCTGGCATGCATTTAATGAATTTTGGATTGCGTGTTGCTTTATTCGCCTTTATTATAGTAGATTGATATAAATATAACTGAATGTACGGTACTTATATGTATATAATGTTCAGCTTAAATTTTAGCGAATTTTTCCATTGACTCAACAGCGCGATTTCTCGTATTTTCCTCTTATTTATTCCGAGAAGTTTGTGCTACTCTTTTCTCCTCGCCCAAAATGTCACACGCAGTTTTTCACCCGATCCTGGTCATTCTCTGCAGCGTTGCGAGATATACCTCTTGCTTTGCTTCGTCATAAAACCATGGATTTCTTCTTGGTGGTCGCCTAGTGAAACCTAGCACATCAGAGGCGGAACTTTTGGTTGTTTAATGGCTAGTGTGTCATTGGTCTTCTTAATTTGACTGTGGCGGCACTGGAATGAGGGATTAATGGAAACGCTGTCAGTAAAGGCTCTAGCAGTCTCTTGCCATCGCGGACTTTCGACATCATACTTTTTCACAGTATTTTTCATAGTATTTCCCCTGGCAATCAACAGGACCAAGAAAATTCGTTCATGCTAGTACATCTTTCTATTGCGTTTAAACTGTTGCACCAGATTCGTAAAGGTATCTCACGTCGAACGTCATAGCTACTATACCAACTATCGCAAGGATGAGCAGAATTATCCAAAATTATCAACCGAGTTCATTGTCACTGAAGCACTGCAATTATGAATTGTCGCTCGTTGTGTTTCTGGTATCGCTATAGCTATGGCTATGTATATGGATAAGCAGGTACACGATCAATAGATCCATTGCGAAGTGCATGAAATGGAGTAAATGACCGTAGGAACCACTATAATTGGGACAACTCTACTCAGGCTGTCTATTTTTTGACTGTTGGAACCAATCGGCAATAAGTAATTATTACCCTAACGCATTTTCATGTGGAAAACGGATTCCTACGTTATCTCCTTTTCCAAAATCCCTTATTGGACATAATCTCTGATTTTTTTTCATTTTTTATTTTCAAAAATCTTCCAGGCCAAAATCCCCTATGCCAAAATCTCCCATCTCTACATATACACTTATTAAATCCCTCGTTAAAATCCCCTGTTCCATAATTTAGAATTTATCCGTTTTTCAAACGCGTAGTTTTGGCAGTAACTTTAAGCAAAGAACATAATATAAACTTTGCATATACCCAAGCTTGCACCTTCTCCAAATCCTACAGTGACTACAAAAAGGGGTGTTGCAGGGGGGCAGCATACCCCCCATACGTATCTCACTCTGTCGCGCGACAGAATTAATAACACCAAATCTAAAAATGGGAGATTTTGTCCTGTGGGGATTTTCTCTCAGGGTCTTTTAGAGTAAGACAGGGGATTATGCAACAGGGAATTTTGGAAAAGTGATTTTGGAAACGGAGATCTCATCACCAACCCATGGAAAACATATGAAGAGTATCAGATATCATGTGTGCGCGGTAGGGATAGAAATTTACCGAAAAATAAGTATAAAAGTCAACGGATAATTAGGAGCAATCAGAATATGTTTAACCAAAGTCAACTCGAAAGGTCGCAGCCAAGCATTGAGACAGCGGGCCTTAGAGATAATAAAAAATATGTAGAATATAGATAAATAATTAAAATATAATATAATAATAAGAAAACTTTGCGTTTCATTTACAAAAACTGTTCTCACAAATTTACTCTTCTCCTTCATTTCTTGAAAAATACTAAGCCCAATATTTTAATTGAAATTTATCATTATTTATACAACGACATAAAGAGAATTAAAACAAAAATTGATGCCTCTCAATCCAATGCATACATGATAAGGTCCTAATAGTATGCAGATAATATGTGGAAGAATTATCTGAATAAATTGCTATATCGCATTTAGTTATTTCATTTAGGTCAGCTGTATACGTGTTAAATAAAGTTGTAGTTAGAACTGATCCTTGAGAAATGCCGGTTGGTACTATTTTTTGCACAAGAAATACTGTCGATTATTTTATATTTACTTGTCAATGTACTTCTCTCGGCAACTTATAAATGAATAAATAGGTGGCGCAACAGGCGGATAGACGCCCTAGGCCTAACATCTCGCAACCATTCGTTTGAATGAGTTTCTATTTTTGGGACGAATGGAGATCCCACAGTAGTTAGTGTGCTGGACTACTATGCGAGGGATCCCAGGTATGATTCCCGGAAAAACACAAAATTATACCTTAAAGTTTTTTCTACTGCGCCACCTCTCGCGAACGTCTCACAAACATTCGAGAGTATGACTGTCCTAAAAAAAGCTTCTCAATTCAGCAGTTCGGACTCGGATACCTATACAAAATTCAGCACGACTTTGCATGCTTCGCCTTGCTTCTTATACGTTTGTTGGAGTTTTTATATTTGGGACAAATAACGATCAATTTACCTGAGCAATTTGCACAAACGGTTTTAAATTTCAGTGCTATTAATCATGTCCCTTTTCCCTATAGTCCCTAATAGCTGACTTGTTGACGGTGATTTTTGAAAAATTTTTCTTCATTATCTGCAGTCAAAGAAGCTCCAAATAGTTCCCATGGCGCGACATTCTACTGGTTGTCGATATAGTATAACCTCAAGTACAGATGCAGGGCTTTAGAATTTTGGTCGTTGAGAAGAAAACAACGGACTGTGGTTAAACATTAAGTATCATCCATTTACGTGTACCTCGACTGGAAGTACATACCTGAATAACATAGGGAGATATTCTTTGCTTAAAAAGTCTTTAAGAAAGGTCAAGCAAACTTTGGAACTCGCTTCCTGGGGATATATTTCCAGAAGACTACAATTTGCAGCAATTGAAGTGCAGAACTAACATACATCTGCAAGCATCTCGGGGCGCTTATGAAGCGTTATAGGTTTGCCTTTCCAGGGAGAAGTATTTAAAAAAAAAAAAAAAAAATGGTTCATTTCTTATTCAACCCCATTGTAAGTTTGCCTGCTCACCAATAATATTGCGTAGACAGCTATACGCCTAATTTTAAAATATAATATAAAAATGGATCTTGGTTTGTTCGGATGCTTAAAACTCGAAAACGACTGGACCAAATTGGATACTTCCTTCTGCGGATTTGTTCGTAATTGCTCCGCGAAGGTTTAGGAAAAAAGAAAAATTGAAAAATTCTCAACAGGTGGCGCTGTAGGCGGTCATTCCATTTGATAGCACAGTATATGTTCTTTGTGATTTGAACCACCAAATCGATTGAGATCAAACTTACAGATAATCTAAGGTATTGGTCGTGGAGTATTCCTGTGAAGATAGATCAAAATCGGACAAAGGGGCGTGGCACCTCCCATACAGAAAAAACATTCAAAATCTTATATCTCGAAAACCACCAAATTGCTTGAGCTCAAACTAACATATAATCTTAGGGACTAGCCGTAGAGTGCTCCTGTGAAGATTGGATGAAATCGGACAAAGGGGCGTGGCAACGCTAATAAAAAAAACACTCAAAATCGTATATTTCGAAAACCACCGAATCGATTAAGATCAAACTTACAGATAATCTTAGGTATTGGCCCTAGAGTGCTTCTGTGAAGATTTGTCAAAGTTGGATAAAGGGGCGTGGCACCTTTAATACAAAAAAATTAAAACATTATCACCCGAAAATAAATAAAATAAAATAAAATATTAAAAAAGCAAAAAAAAGGCCTGGCGAAGCTGGCGGGGGTTCAGCTAGTATTCTATTAAAAATAAATGAATAGTTGGCGCAACAGGTCCATAAAGGACCTAACTTCTGACAACCATTCACCTGCGGTCGTTTTTAATTTTGGGATAAATGGGACCTATAATGTCAAATCCAAACGACAGAAGAAAAGAACAAACATTAAAAAAAAATGTTCCACATACGCCCGAGTGTACCACACAAAAACGTAATTTGTTAATTATTGTAAAATCAAATTGATGAATGGACTATCGCTATCGGTAAGATAATAAAGCAAGAATATTTTCATTGGCTCATTGCTCTTTGCGGAGCTCTAAACTAATCAGTTGATTTATTCAAATCACTTTTTTAAATAAAAATCAGCAACGAAATAGAGAGGTCAGTGATCATAAATTCAAGTGCATTTCTTTTACTTGGAACACAAAATTAATTGCGCAGTGCATCACTCCTCAAAACTATTGTCCGACATTATTATCATTACGTTTCGTGCACACACTCTCGGCATATATACACATTCCGCAGTTTACGATTGTATCCAAAGTAAAACAAAAATTAATTATTCCCTGGCGGCTGTCCAAGTGCATCCTCTAGCCAAAAGATTTCGACCAAAGAAAATCCGCATAAATTTTCTGTAGAACCACATCCGAATGCCAGAAATGAGAATTCCAATCTCGCAGACTGCGGAGATTTTTTTCCAGTTAAATACACTTCAGGTCCTGAGTCTTGTGTTCCTTCAGATATTCCGTGTTTTTTTTTATTTGCCCTGTGTCTTTACCAATTTGGTTTTTTTTTTATTTCCTCAAAGTTTGATTTAAACAAAAAATGAATAATTGTCTGATTTTACTTTCTTGATTTATCTTCAATTGTAATTGCTTCTTGCAAAAAAAAAAAAAAATCTGCAAAAGGGATACAGATTCCATTGCAAGAAATGTTGCTCATCTGGATAATTATATCCTCGTTGTGTTTGGTTTTTCTTGTGAAACATTTTCGATAATTCTGCGAAATATTGAAATTAATTAAATTACATTCACTTTTTTTTTTCGATGAGTTCCATTGATAATGACAAAACCATCAGTCATTCTATATAACTTGGCAGAGCAGCTATGATGTGGCAACAGGAAAAATCAACCGACCCGAATGAATTGTGTTATTTTAGGTTCAGAGGTTCAATTAAAATTCTCATTCAATTACAGAGCTCGTTCAGGCAAAGAGGTGAACCGAGATATGCTCAGAAACAAACACAGGCAAGCAAACCATAATTGAATATCCTTGCGGCGAGTTTGGTACTTGCTGGGCTTATAATTGGAAATTGGTAGCTCGTTTCTTATTCATCTGACCAAAGTGGAGTCGGGTCTCGTCATTTAAGTGTTTTTGGTCGGAGACAGGCAATAAGCGCATATTCGGGAGAATGGTGATTGGTCAGAAGGAACCGATGGCAAAAGCAAAGAACAGGGATTAACCCCTAATGCCTAGTGAAATTAGATTGGATTTTCCTGCAAAGGGCGATGCACCCACTGGCCAGATATGAGTAACAAATTGAAGGCTAAATATGGGTGCATACATACATGCCCCGTAGGGTATGTAGCTGCAATGAAAAACGATGGAATGTTATGTGTTGTATGACATATTTGACTCTGGAGATAAAAAGCTTCAAAATTATTAAAGTAAACTACTTGCACACGCATTGCCATAATTGGCAAAACACAGCGAGTTGTGACTGGTACCTCTGCTCCGCTGTAAACTCTGATAATGACACCACAGCTGAAATCAAACGAAGAATTACGCTTGCCAACCCCTGTTTCTCTGGCCTAAGAAGGCAACTGACCTTTTCAAGAAACACTAAGGAGACCCTATATAAAACCCTTTCAGTCCCGTTTGAGTTGACGGGGATTTTAAGAGGAGATTTAACAGTGAACTCTAGGAGCAATACGACCTGGTCAGAAAAGTACGTATCAGCCGACTCAGATGACTAGGACATGTAGAGCGACTCCAACGGGGATGGACAATGCAGTAGAATATCTCACCTTATGTTGCGCGCAACTTGGACTGCACAACTGGAAGCGGTTAGCCCAAGAAGTGAAACTGAATAACTGAACAACTCTCCAATGATTCCCTGTAGGGATTGCCCTGATGTTGCCAATTGCCGTATGAGACCTCTCTCTTATAACCCTTTTTAACCTAACCTAACCTAGCAGGATCTCATATGAATTTTCTTATGTTTTTGACATAATCCTTATTGGTTGACCCTTAACAGTGATTGCCCCTGAGTTTTATTTAAGACAACTTTAAAAGTTGTACTTTGTTCCGCAAAATCTCTTGTTAAGTAAATATATGATGGTCGTAACTATTTTACACAAACGATACAAATTCTTTTTATCAGTTTTATAGCGCAAGGTCCCTAAACCCTAAACGCAATTTTTATTCTTCGATAACATTCCTGAAATGGATTCCCTTTGGAATCGCTCTTTCCAAAGTGTTTATGTCTATCTCTTACATCGAATCTGCATGATGCCCTGAAATCTTCTAGCAAGGCGATAGCTATAACTCCTTCGATCAAACTCCCCCTCTTCTCATTTTTACAGACCCACAATAAAGTATACAAAAAACCGCATGAAAAAAATTACCAATTGAAATGGAAAGACATTCAATTTTACTTCTTGCAACCGCTATGTCTCGCTATTGCTCTATATAGTACCTACGCGCACCTCCCACTCCCAAGAAAACACTTTATTCTAGAGTTGTACACTTGTAAGCGACCATCCGAGTAAATCTCTTAGTCTTACCCATTTTAGTCTTTCTGCAATAATTTTACACAGCAAGCGAAGACTCGTTTCATTCGCAATACAAAAAAAGAGAACTCGTATAAATCGTCTTTCGTCCGGATGAAAGGATGCAAAATCGACAACCAAAGGAAATGGACTTAAAGCCATGATTTATAGTTTTCGGATTTTCCATTTAACTTTATTGGTTTTCAGCTGTTTCAACATCCTGTAAGAGGAATACGATGAGATGATGACGACGATGGCGACGTTGACTTCTCGTACCAACGTCTTTACCAATCGATCGGCAGTTGGTTGTTTATTGTCTCGAACATTCTCCCACAAACTCCCCCTATACCTACCCTTTATCGACAAGATGAAAATGGCTCTCTTGCCACTGCCAGAAAGCCAACATAAATGTGTGTCGAATGTTATAAGGCTTGATTTTCGGATAGAAATTCAAATTTATTTTTATTTCTCCTAAAAACTCGTAAACTTATTGTTCTGTGCAGTCCTTAGAGTTGTGCTATTATTTCTTCGCACAACAATAAGGAGGAGCGGGCTAAGTTGAGGTAGTACCATACCTACAGCTGCCTTAACCAGTACTTATGTTGTGGAAGTTTTTCACAAGCAAATTAAAATAGTCATTCTCATACCCCGCCCTGACCTGACCAGGGCTGAGCTGAGTAGTGTCCACCTTTTAACGGACCGACATATACATCTACCAACACGGACCGGAGTGAGTGTATAAATCACTTTAGGTTATGTGTTAAGGTGTACTCGAGTGCTGTGTGGTCACTGGTCGGTGAGAATGTTTATGTCAGGTCATGATGGGAACTCGCATAAAATAGGAACTTAATTGACTTTCAGGTTTATAGTTCCTTGCAGGGGATGAGGAGTAAGTTGGATATGTTCTTTACAAGATTTTTTTAATGCAAGTTCTTGTGAAAGTATGTAGACATTAAGGGGGCAGTCCTACGCCAAGCCCTTGTTGAGAGGTCAGCAGGGAAATATTGGAAAAAATAATGTTTCTTCCAAGTGAGTAAGTAATAAGGAGTTTTGGTACATGTGGCATCCATACTTTGTAAAAATTGTTAACACGAAAAGCTGCAAACACAGTATTGAAAAGGGTGTGGACGATTTGAGACTATTCCTATCCTCTATGGTTACCTACAACACCAGATAGTTTAAGTTTAAGTATCTGCCTAAAGTAGTTGAATTGAATTTGTTGCAACATTAAACTGTATCCTTTGTAATTATTACCAGTTCTTCTTTGTTATGCCTATCAGAGCCGAAAGAGACCGCCAAGATCAGAATTTAAAAGTTCTTTGCGCATTTAAGTTAACAAATTACCACACTATCTCTACTAAAGTTATTAGACGCGATAGTATTACTATAAGAAAATTCGAGTTAACAGATGTCGCCAAACATCAAAATGGGTGAGAGTGACTTGTTTTAAGCTCAATGGGATTTAAAATGTCTTACAAACCATATAAAAGACTATCTGGACCCGTGCTCGCCTTGCCCGCTCGCACAAAATTATATTTGGTTCATTTAAAATTACACTTTGGGTGTTTCATTGAAATCTGTCCAGTAGTTTTCGCGCTTTTAGGAGAAAAAGAAAATTCCTCCCTCGCCTAGATCTTGCTACTTATTTGTAACTAGCAACGCCCGTGGCTCCGCCCGCTGGTTTCTTTTCTATTAAATTAAATTCAAGCTTTTTAAGCTTACAAAATATTTGATCGCTGTGCCTTTTTATAAACTATACCCAGAGTATATCCATTAATGAGTAGGGACACTCTCTCCACATATGCATTTCCTACTACCACAAAGCAAAATGCAGAAAAAATCGTACAATAAGTGGAAGCAGGTCGAAAGAATACTTTTTACCTGCATACAACGACTGCTTGAGAAAAAAAGGGTACACAACACATTTTGCCTGTACCACTACATGGGGCTTGCTGCGTACGACAAACGATTGTGGGTTTTTTCATAAAGCATTTTTAAAGGCGACCTGAAGTGATGTCAGTACATTAGTATTTTCTCTCAACCATTCAGGTTGATCAGGTAACCAGCTTTGCTTTCGTAGAATTGCTAATAAAAAAACAAATTTTGTAGTTTTTCCCATTGGTTATTGATTAAATGGTCTTTGTTATGGACATGAAAAAGAAATGTTTCATTCTCTATCACGAAATTCAACCCTTTTGCCTTGCTACGACTTCGTTAATTACCATATTTTACGATTTTAAGTTTTATTGCCAGCACTTTTTAGGTAATATAATTCACAGCAGATGGTCATACTAATTACTTAGGTTGGTTGTAGAGGGGATTGTTTACATTTTTTTCGCACGTATTTTTAAAGGCGACCTGGAGTTGGATTGTTATCAGTCGTTCATTACCATCAATTGACGAAGTAAAGGGTGTTCAGTGTCAGTGCGTGTGGCAAACAATTAAAAATAGCCCTCATCTTTTAAAATCATTCTGGCGAAATTTCATCAAGTACGATATTGCTGTTGACAACAAAAAAGCAAATTGGAAAGACGTTGTGAACTTTTATTTATGGGAGAAAAATAATTCATTTCGAATGGCTCCCAAATTGACAGATGAGCACATTTTTCCCAACAATTTCCAAAAGATGAGGGTGAGGCTTGCTGCTCAAACGATAAGTGCAACAGTTGCAGCTGGTATTTATACTCTAGCTAGTCACGGTGCTGTATCTTCAACAGCTATTAATACCGCTGAAATTATTGACAAAATAGATAAGTTATTTGATATTTTCAATTCATCTAAATTTCGAGAATCCAAAAAATTCAGAAGGCCATTTTTTGCACACCCCCTAACAAATTACTTTTTTGCATGAAATGAATTTATTTTTTGAAAATATGACTTTTCATGAAAATTCTAGAAATGTAACTAAAAAAATGCGTTTTATAAAAGGATGGCAACAGAATATAAATGCCTTAATTGGCATTTTTACAGAAATAAAAGAAGACGGTATTAAGTTTCTTTTAACAAGAAATCTTAATCAAGATTGCTTGGAAAACACTTTTGCTGTTTTACGTAACCGGGGGGGAAATAACAAGTTGCTGACTCCATTTCAATTCATCTGTTCATTTAAAAGATCTTTTTCGGCAAAGTATATGGAAGATATTACACGTGGAAACTGTGAGCCAACTGCTAACCTGGAACTTCCAGACATTGAAGTGCAGATGGAACCACAAAAACAAAATAAGGACAATTTGGTTTACGCTTTCAAAACTGAACCTGACTATAAAACTGTGGACTTTGGTATTGATAATGCATTCTACTATTTCGCAGGTTATATTTTAAAAAAATACCGCCTAAACCACAAGTGTGAGTTAAAATTGAGTCCGCAACTTAACGTTTCCTCCCTTTTTACAGATTTTAAAGAATTTGAAGATGCGAAATTGACACGGCCCAATCAAGAATTTTTGGACTCGTTAGAGAATCTTGAACAAAAATTTATTTCTTGTTTTCCAAATATGTACTACCTAAATAATTTTGAGGGGAATATTTTTAACTTTTTGAAAAATGAATTTCATTACAACTGTTGCAAAAATCAAAATAAGGAATTTCTTATCAAATTTTACGTCCGAGTACGGGTTTACTTTATTCTAAAACAGTTCAATAAAAATAACAAAAAATGTACCAACAAACAAAAATATTTAAGTGTAGCACACATGTGAATATATATTAGATATAAAATGTTCAATAAGAAATATTACAAATTGATTTTGCTTTTTTTTACGTCACATCCTGTAACACATTTTGAAATAGTTCGACTACTCTTCCATCCCTCTTTTACTAGAGCACTTTTAGTGCCGTCTATTTCTCGTGTATGTGTACTGCAAATTGTAAACTGATAAGAAACACGTGGAGAGTGTCCCTACTCATTAATGGATATACTCTGACTATACCTACATGTTATTTATTTAATGGGCGCAAGTAGCTATAAACAAATTACGCCTACAGCTCACACGCGAAAATTCAATATATAGCTGTCCATGTGAAAGACGTGGCTGTCGGAGGTCAACTCTGGCAATGGCCGAGTAGTTCCGAAGATAGCCTCTATACCCCCGTTTCCCCTTCCCACATACACACCATAACTAACCTATACTGATCCGGAGGATGTAGCCGGTAAAATCTTGAAATAATTTTTAAAATCGGCCAAATAGTTCCAGAGTTAGTCGCTACCACCCCTTTACCCTTCCTCTGTCACCAACTTAGTCCTTGCGTAACCTGTACTGATCCGAAAGTCCTAAGTCAGTGGACATAAGATTTCAAAGTCGTGGGAGTAATCATATTCTATTTTGGGAACGCAATAGTAAATTACCCCTAAGCACAACTGCAATCGAGAAAGCATTTTTTTCGCACTTGGCCAAATAAGATCTATATTCAATTTATTATATCTCACCCTCTGGATGGACCAGAGAGATGAATTTTAGCTCAAAATATTTGCTGAAGTATTGGCTAACAAATAAAAGCATTTCTTGAAATGACATACGTAGATTTATGAGTTTAATGGCAAGTTGAGCGTAGTAAGGTCGAAATAGAAAAGTAGGGTGCAAACGTTTTTTAACCCTTATAGGAAGAATTTTGAAAAACTATGAATGAGACATGTAATTATTTTGACTTATCAATCAACATACAAACTTTCAAATTCATACGGCTAACGGTTCGTGAGACCCCTCTTATTCCCCGCGACCCCTTTACTCCTGAGCAATTCTCACTCACCCTACGGACTAAGTTGGCCACACATTTATAACTCAGAAAAAAATTCATGAAAATCGAACGAATGGTTCTCGAGTTATGGAGAAACGAACAGACGGACGTTGCATTTTATAAGTAGTATATGAATGGATACTGCATTTTCTTTCCTTTGTTTCCCTCTTCCTATGGAATCCAAGCAACTACCTACCCCAAACCTACACTGCTACCATACCACATATCAGAATGAAATTCTGAAATAAAACCTGTTTTCTATTACCTATACGTCTCTTTTCTTTGAAGATGAAGATCACAAAAGTATAAACATCCATTTGTAGCTAGGTATATGTGTATGTATATATTTTCACTTCAAAAAATACATTTTGGCTAAAAACGAAATAGCCTCTCACAGTCTTAAGGAACGTTTTAAAAAAAGTTTCATCGAAATCTGTCCAGTAGTTTTTGAGTTTTTAAGAGCCAAAGAAAATTGCTACAGTTTTATTATATGCATAGATTCTGATAGAATGCAGCATTATAAAGCTGTATATATATAAAAAAAACCATAACCATATAATCGCCCATAAACTTCTAAATTGCACTGAGAACATAATATTCATCATCACACATACACATTCCCAACGAATGCATCATTCCGCTTAAGCTGCGAAACACCCTGCCTACTTGCCCACTGTTTTAAAGATTCAACACGTCAACTCCACTAGGAAACACAGCCATTTAGTTTGGTAAAATTATTTCAAAAACAAGCAGAAATATATTAAATCATTCTACTCAAGCGCACGCATACCGCCGCCGCCGCCGCAACATCAGAAACCCAACAAGATGTCGTGTTAATCAATGTCATTCATCTTGCAGGCTTTAAATGCCTTCAGCTATTATTTCCACATTTTATGTAACTTTTTCTTGTGCTTATCCCCACATGCACGGAAGCCAATTATCCCCATACATCCATCCATCCTGCCTGTTTTTACCTGCGGGCATTACCGTTTAATTTACATAAATATCAAATTTTGTCATACGCTTAAATCTGTCAACAGCGTGCACAATAAATTGCGCACTGAACAATATAAATCTGCGGCAGTGCTGCAAAAGGAAAAAAAAAAAAAAAAAAAAACGAAAAACAGGTAGGTAAATAGGAAACAAAAAAAAAATTTAATTTTCAGCTCGACTAAGAATAGGGAGACGACAACATTGAGAAGACCGTCGACGACGACGTCGGTGGTGGTGATGTTGAAAACGCAAACAACATCAGAGAGCGAAGCTGGCGAAGCAAAAACGTCACTCATTTAAATCCCTTCAGGAGGAGAAAACACATGTGCATGGCATGACAGCAACAAACCAGGTATTGCACGTCAGTGGCGGTAGGGAAGGGGGAATTTTCCAAACGTTAAGCGTAGGTCGGTCGATCAATCCTTTGCTTTCTATCACAATGGGGACATTCTAAGTCTTTGGATTTTGCTGCGAGGGTTCTTCATACTCTGTCTCATAGGGTATGCTATGGTTGGAAACGGAAAGAAATGTCAATATTCCAAATTGCATAAATTTACCAACCAGTATTTTCCGAATTATAAAGAAAATGTAGTTTTAGAAGAGGTTAGGGCAAGAGGGCACTGATTGGTCGTCGATTTAGAGGTGAAACACATAAAAGCGGATTGAGAATTGTACTGGTTTTGAGTGCTTTTAATAGCCTATTCCTCAATCGGTAATAAAATGTCTCCCAACCAGGATACGGAAACTATAGCTTAAGGGCAATAGTAGTGCAATGGTCAACGATATTACAGTGGAAACAGATTAAAATTAAAATTATTATGTAACACTGATTTTGGTTCTGAAAATAATATTTTAGAAGAAAAACTACATGTTTCTAACCGCTGTTTCTTTGGGCTAAGAAGGCAATTGAGTAGTAGAGCCCTATCCCGAACAAGTAAGGAGATTCTGTGTAATACCCTAATCATCCCATATTCTTGATCGCTTCGAGAGAACGATTTTTCAAAGCGTTGTCGGGCTTTGAAGAAGGAAATTCAACGACGAATTATACTAGTTGTACAGCGCAGGACATGTAGAGCGAATGGAAACAAATACCAGGATTTTGGTTCGGGGGGGCTTGCTTCCAAGTCTTACGAAACAAAAAACTATGTATATTCCAATTCATTGATTTCTATTAGTCACATTTTTTCAAAGCAGAAGACGTCTTGATTTTTTTTTCTCCATAACGCTTCGAAACATTGTTTTAATCTTTTTCATAGCTAAAAGGGTTCTTTCAAAACTAGCTGTGGTCACTGGAAGCGTTGCTAAAACCGTAAGCAAGAAATTTATAAGTCTAAAGTAAGTCTTGTCACATATATCAAGCAATTTCAAAACTTCGGTAGAAGGGCCACTCGACGATTTTTTTTTCGCACCAAAGAATGTACTCAACTTTCACAGCTGATAACGAAATTGCATTATCAAAGTAAAGTGTTAACTTTTCCAACTTTTCGCTCAGGCTCAACTGCAGCAAAACCTGGGAGAAGAGCTTGAAACGATTGTAGAACTTCTTCGTTGACCATGAATCTGTCCGTAAGATTTTGTATTAACGAATGTATGCAAGAAATCAGTATCGGCACTCTAAAATAGGCTTCAGAAGGAGAGGTTTCTGGATAGAAACGCGTTGTTTGTTTCAATTAAGTTCTTCAAATAAGTCCTCGGCAAGTTAGGATGCGGATTGAAAGGCCTCTCTGAAAAAATCTTCGGCATTTTCTCTGATGTCCTTAAGAGAATTCAGAACTTCTTTTGTGCGGTCGATTGAAGAAACGAAATCTAAGGATTTGTTCTGTAGGGAAACTGATAAGGGGAGCGCTAAACTGAATAGTTTTTCGTATACAATGAGGCTTACTAGGTAATGACTTTTTTGGACCGCTTCCAAAAGTGTTTATAGTTTCGAAGACATCACCCACGTTCTGCTCGTTATTTTTTCAATACTTATTGAGATGCATTTGAAGAGCTCTACAAAGGAATTAACACTGTTATGCCTTTCAACGAATTTTGTTTCACAAAGGCGTAGAAGTCGAGTTTTTCGGCTCTCTGGTGCGTGTTTTTTAATGACAGTTTTGAAAGTTACATAATATGCATTTGAAAGGTTGCGGAAGAAATTATCTATTTCACTAACTACACTAAGGCACTTGCGAATTGGAGGAGTTGACATGGCAGAGCAAGGTTAAAGCTATGGCTTGCACAGTGTCCATACCTAGCGTTTGAATACTGTATACCTACCGGGATAGTCTCCTTATTTTTATAGATTTGAATTTATATTAAGCCCCATTACGGTCATTTCAGTTTCAGTTGCAAACAAGACACAGCTTACAACATTTTCTAGGAAAAATGCTTCAACAGTTGCTCAGATCCAAATGGATGACCATTCAATCCATCCCAAGGATTCAATGCACATTTTAGGAAACACAGTCAATTCAGGAATCACATGGCAGGATCACAATCCTATATTGCACGATCGGCGTCTGCTAAGTTGAGCTACATATTTAGAACAAAGAGGTACTTTAGCCCCAAGCAACTTCTCCTACTGTACAATGCACAGGTTAAACCAGGTCCGGAATATTGCTCCCATATATGGAGCTCGGCCCCAAAATATTCACTTAGCCTACTTGACAGAATACAGAGACGAGCAGTTCGACTTATTGGGGACCCTTCACTCACATCGAATCTACAACCCTTGGTGCACAGAAGACAAGTCGCTGACCTCTGCTTGTTCTACAGGTAGAGGTACTTCCATGGTAGATGTTCCGAGGAACTCAAAGACATTGTCCCTCGAAATGGAACTTTTGGGCGCCCCACAAGACAGGCTGCTAATGCTCATGAGCATACAGTACACTTGACAACCGCGAGGACATAAACTTTCCAAAACTCCTTTTGTTACAGGACAAGCAAAATTTGGAACTAACAGACATCTGCAAGCATCTCGGGGCGCTGTTGAAGCGTTATAGGTTCGCCTTTTCCGGAACTATTTAAAAAAAAAGGGGCTTCAGCCCCTCAAGCCCCCCCCCCTGGCTACGTGCCTGGGCCCTTCAGAGTCTTCAAATCCAAACCGGGGAGGAAGAACATGCCTTAAGTGGCGCGCGGAAGTACTTAGAAGACTACCTTAACCGACTTAGATTGCGTAACTGGAAACAGTTAGCTATCGATCGGGCTAGGTTAGGTTAGGTTAACGGGTTGACAGAGGGTATATCCTGCTGTGCCATACATAGGTCCTTGTGGACCCATTGTGATGCCCTTTTAGATGGGGGCTAACCGGTGATGTTGGGATGGTTAGCCTCATGTCCCTTCTTCAAGCGATTACTCGACGCTGTCCATTCATCCTGATATCCTCAAAAACATGTAAAGATCAGAAAGTGAGACATCAGAAAGTTCTTGTAGGTCATGTAATGACTTCCAAGTGTTCGGTTCCTCAAGTGACAGAGGCTAAGAATCGGGCTAACTGGCAAGGCTTTGTTAGTTGGTAATTGAGGCCTCGTTTCATTCCGAACCGTAGAGCGCCTAAATAAAAATGTAAGTAAGATTTTGTTGCGACCGTGTTTTACAAAACTATTATGAGGGCAACATTTCTTTGCGGCCACTACATAGCAAACCAAGCTATTCACATTTCGAAAGCCGGCGAGTTCATCTGAAAATTACTGGCAAAATATTGTATCGTCGACGCGGTAAATATTGATAGAAGAATCGTCGGCGCTTCGTTAATACCCACGCGAAAGAACAAAATGTAAACATCCCTGGACAAAGTTTACTTGAAGGCGTTAGTTCTGGTTGTATAGAAAAATGTGCGTCGCAGCTTTTTATAATTTTCTGTATCATTTTGTTCATTCCACTATAATAATGTCTACTAAATTATAAAATTGCATTTAATATATTAATCCTTAAAACTTTTTAATTGGCTGCACAAACCCAAGTACAGTTTTTTCGCCTGTCAGATATGACGGTGGAGTTAGATGTCGTTAGCTTATCGTTCGAAAATCCAAAGAGGTTGATGGCAGTCTGAGAAACAAAAAAAAAGTTCAATCTATTGCCAAATAAAATGTAAAAAAGTTCGCAATACATTCATCGATGAGAGCACATTCGCCGAGTTTTCCAACGTAAATTGCCAAGGACCGCTTGTTTATGTGAACAACGTTTTTACTCATTGATTTCCGATAAACTACTAAAATTTACAAGTCCCGGTGTATAGGTCTTATTCATAAGAAATGAAAATATTTTTAGTTTTCGAATTGCAAATCTACTGCTCCTCTTTATGTCAAAGACAGACTTTTGGCGAATTTAAAATTTAGGGTATTGTACCAGATTTCCTAACAAATGTTAGCCTCTACTCGTGTCTTCTTTTACGACTATCTATTGAAAAACTTTCTTGTTGAAAGAAACCGCTGAGATGACGCAGGATTTAGGAAAAAGAAAAATCTGAATGACATATTTACCGCATACGGCATCCTATTGTGAATACTCGTATTATATATTTTTATTTATGTTCCCCACTTTCGTTTACAGAAATTCAATCATCCACCCACGGTGGCGTATCAGTGAAAACAATCCCAGCAGGGGGGTGATCAACTCAATTTCACGAGTGTAATGTCAATTCTCAGCTTCAAATATCCGGTCGATGACGACCGACCGACGTCATGGGGTAGGTGTATAGCTGGTTCTGCAATTAATTTTTGTACCCTCCACGTTGATCCTTCGAATTTAATTAAAGTCTTGAGCAAATGTTCTTTTACAAGGTGCATACGGAGGAGTGGAAACAGATCCGTTGTGGTATTACAAGTGCATCCTATACACACACACATTTATGGAGGCATTTCCCTTATTATACTCAAAGTGGGGGTGTTAGTGGATGACATTTATTTTCTTCTTTGTCATTGCAGATAAAGGAAATGTATCCGAATGGTAGCCATTATCATGAAACGGTTCATTCTAACGATAAATGTCATTCAAGTGAGCACCAGGAATGCGAAAAAGAAGGAAAAGCAGTCTTACGCGAAATGCAAAATAAAAGAAGAAAACTTTTTATATAAAAACACTGCACTAAAACAGGAAAATAAGTTTATAAGAACAAATACCTTAACATTTACGTTCGTCTTGTAACTACCACAAGTACACGTATCCTTGTTTATGTTCGTTGCGTTAGATTGAAAAATGTTTTCAGAGTTTTGTTCGTTTAGTGTTGAAAGGAACAACTTTTACGATTTATTTTCAAAAGTTAAAGGGATTCTTGTTTTTTCTTCAGGTTTTTAGGAACGTTTCTTATCGTAAGATACATTTCTAGCTCTCAGTTTGCATACTAAATGGGCTAAGAAAGGGTATAAGTTGTGAACTATTTTCCTGCATTTCAAATATTTACTATACATTAAGATGATTTTCGTTTCGGGGCAAGAAGCAGGGAGAAATAGATATTCATCAGATGAATTTAGGAAATGCATTATGTTTAAAATATTTAATTTTATGTTTCGACAACTTCTACTAAACCGTTTCTTATGATACTTGCCATTTGAGACTTTAAAATCTGCAAAGCAGTTTGCGTATTGATACCAACCCATATCTTATTAATGACCAAAATGAAACTAAACACAAGAATAAAAAAATAAAGATAAAACAAGTAAAAGTGTTATCATCGGCCTGGTCGATGCTTTGATACCCTCCACTGTATTTACTGGTACATGTAGGTACACGCATGTGTCTAATATTGGTTTTGTATGGGAGGTAGAGGAGGCTCAGGTCGGATGTTAAGTATCACTCTCTGTCGCTATGTCAGCTGATTAAGTGATAACTTCGAGCTTTAATCAGACTAAAATAGAAACTTAGTGCTCATTGAAATGCGCTATTTTTTTTTAATGCGAGTTATATTTTTAATGACTAGTTCATTGAGCATTCAGATCAGTACTCAGGAGGTCTTTAGTGCGCCACTCAGCTCATTAGCCCTTTCGTTATCCTCGTGACCTTAAAGCCATAGGTGAGTGAATTTGTTATATTATAGGCAGCAAGCTACTCGATAGTGTTGAAACACAAGACCGGTCAGGGTTGAAAATTTATTTTCTGGGGCATGAAATCAGTTATGTACCTAAGTCGAGAGATTTGACATAATATTTTTTGATCTTAGGAACTTCATCATCCCCTTCGATTACATATTCCAAACATTTAAAAACCGGAGAGGTGATGGCAGCAGAGTCGTGCATACTGTAAGCTCTCCGGATTTAGGTAACTAAGGTAAGGTATTAGACGAAGTGAAGATAGCCATATCTAAGGTTAACTCCAACAAAGCCCCTGAAGCAGATAGCCTAACCGCCGAGCTATACAAAGCAGCAGGCGACGACTTGGCTAGGAGCATATACCAACTCAAATAACCACCACCTTTTCATCGATTTTAAGGTCGCCTACGACAGTGGGCGCAGTAGCGCAGTGGTTAGTGTGTTGGACTACTGTGCGAGGGATCCCAGGTTCGATCCCCGGAAAAACCCAAATTACATCTTAAAGTTTTTTCTACTGCGCCACCTCTCGCGAACGTCTGACAAACATCCGAGAGTATGACTGTCATGAAAAAGCTTCTCAATTGAGCCGTTCGGACTCGGCATAAAATTGTAGGTCCCTTCCATTCGTCCCAAAAATAGAAACTCACACAAAACGAATGGTTGCGAGAAGCTAGGATTTGGGTGTCACCCGCCTGTTGCGCCACCTATTTATTTTTTTATTTTTACGACAGGATTTAAAGAGACGAGCTCAGAGCTATGTCTAGTTTTGACATTCCTGCCAAACTCTTCCGTTTGTGCATTCAGGATGACAATGGAGAATGTATACGCTGCTCCATTAAGTTCGGTTAAGAACTCACTGAGACCTTTGATGTCAAAAAAGGATTTAGATAAGGTGATGCGCTGTCATGTGACTTTTTCAACATCATTGCTGAGAATATTGTGCGAAATTAGCAAGCCAGCACCAGGGGCACACGTTTCAAAAAGTATGTGCAACTATACTTGCATTACGGTGACGATATTGACATCATTGGCAGAAGGCAGCAAGCCGTCACTAGTCACTTTTTTGATCTTGAGTTCAAGATCAAGATCAGAAATATTGATCCTATAATACATAATATTAACAATCACATATGAGTAGCTAGTACTTACAACTTACATGCTCTTTCTCAGACCTGGAATAAACTGAAAACTTACTTACTTAAGAAACTAGATTGAAATAAGGCAACGGGACCCGACGGAATTCCGGCTATAGTACTCATGAGCTGTTCTCCAGAACTTGCACCTGTACTATGTAAGCTGTTTAGCATGTCGTACTCCCAGAAAACGTTTCCTTCTTGCTGGAAAACAGCTCGCATTCAACCTATTCTAAAGAAAGGGAGGAAATGTCCGCCACAAAACTATCGTCCAATAGCGTTACTTTCAATGCTCTCAAAAGTAATGGAAAAGGCAATAAATGTCGAAATAGTCAAATATCTAGAAGGCCACCGATTAATAAGTGACAGGCAATACGGATTTCGGAGCTGTCGTTCCACAGGAGACCTGTTAAGCTACGTAACGCACTTATGGACGCAAGCAATTGAACAACAGGAGTGCCCCAATTATCTATTCTTTCCCCAACTCTATTTCTTCTCCACATCAACGATTTGCTTGGATCAGCAAATAATAATATTTACAGCTTAGCTGATGACAGCACTCGTATATCCTCCATCTCGAACAGTAAGCCTATGAATGCATCACACAGTCAGAGATGTGAACAAATTAGTTCTCTAAATGGTGATCTGGACAAAATCTTGAAGTGCGGAAAAGACAACTTGGTTGCATTTAATGCAAACAAGACACAGCTCACAACATTTTCGAGGAAAAATGCATCAACAGTTCCTCAGATCCAAATGGATGACCATCCAATCCATCCCAAGGAATCAATGCACCTTCTAGGAGTCACAGTCAATTCAGGAATCACATGGCAGGACCACATATTCTATATCGCAAGATTGGCGTCCGCTAAGTTGAGCTACCTATTTAGAGCAAAGATGTACCTTAGCCCCAAGCAACTTCTCCTTCTCTACAAAGCACAGGTTAGACCAGGCCTGGAATATTGCTCCCATATATGGAGCTCGGCTCCAAAACATTCACTTACCTAACTTACTTGACTGCATACAGAGACGAGCAGTTGGAGACCCTACACTCACACCGAATCTGCAACCGTTGGTGCACAGAAGACAAGTCGCTGACCTATGCTTGTTCTATAGGTACTTCCATGGTAGATGTTCCGAGGAACTCAAGGACATTATCCCTCGAAATGCAACTTTTGGGCGCCCCACAAGACAGGCTGCTAATTCTCATGACCATACAGTACACTCGACAACCGCGAGGACATCATCTTTCCAAAACTCCTTCTGTTACAGGACAAGCAAACTTTGGAACTCGCTTCCTGGGGATATATTTCCAGAAGACTACAATTTGCAGCAATTTAAGTGCAGAACTAACATACATCTGCAAGCATCTCGGGGCGCTGATGAAGCGTTATAAAAAATAAATAAAAAAATAAATAGGTGGCGCAACAGGCGGGTGACACCCAAGGCCTAGCTTCTCGCAACCATTCGTTTTGTGTGAGTTTCTATTTTTGGGACGAATGGAAGGGACCTACAATTTTATGCCGAGTCCGAACGGCTGAATTGAGAAGCTTTTTCATGACAGTCATACTCTCGGATGTTTGTCAGACGTTCGCGAGAGGTGGCGCAGTAGAAAAAAAAAAAAAAAAAAAAAAAAAAAAAAAAAAAAAAAACTTTAAGATGAAGCGTTATAGGTTTGCCTTTCTCGGGAGAAGTATTTAAAAAAAAAAATGTCTTCTTTAAATTCAAAATGGATATTGTGTCTTTTTGAAACGGACATAAAGTCCAAATGGATATTATGTCTTCTTGAAAATGACATAAGGTCCATTTAGACTTTGATCCGGTCATAATGACCATGGACTTTGTGACCTTTGTTATTGGACATTATGTCTGTTAATAAGGAATAGTGTCCGTTGACATAATGCCCGTTTGCGACAGAAATAACGTCCATGGACATTTTGTCAATGGACATTATGCGCTCCTGCCTAACTACTCATAGTTGAATTGAAAGTTCAAAAAACACTTTGAACATTTTTTGGTACAAGTACATATTAGAACAAAAGTGACAAAAATGGGTTTGGTGGTGAATGAGGGCAAAACATTATGCTGTTAGCAAAAAGGTAAACAGCATCGCGAATCGAACTGAATGTCAGAATAGACAGATACAACTTTGAGGTGGTTATAAACTTTGTCTACCTCAATACAACTCTGACAATGATACCACAGCAGAAATCAATCGAAGAGTTACACCTGCCAATAGCTGTTTCTTTGGCCTAGGCAACTGAGTAGTAGGGCTTTGTCAAGAAACACAAAGGAGACTATATGACCCTTAAAATCACAATCCTGCTCTATGGCGTAGAAGCGTGGACGTAAGTAAAGGCGGATGAAGATCTTCTTGCTCGTTCTGAACGCAAAATTATTCGAGTGATTTTTGATCAAGTTTGCGTTAACGGGCTTTGGACGAGTAGATTTAACAGCGAACCCTACAAGCTGTACAGCGACATCGACCTGGTCACAAAAATACATATCAGTCGACTTAATGAAGAGCGAATGGACACCAACGCTGCATCAAGAAGAGTCTTCGATTCCAACCCCGACGGACAACGCAGTAGAAAACATCGCGTTAGGTGGCGCGCACAAGAGTGGAACGAGACCTTAACCAACATGGAGTGCGAAGCTGGAGGTGGTTAAGTAAGAACCTAATGTACAGAGCGGAATATTATATACAGTCTCATTTCATAATAAGTAGGCAACATTTTTTTGTCATAGCCATTACGGCGTTATTTTAAACCAGAAATTTATGAATAATAGACCAAATGAAGGGTGAACTTCCACAGATGGTTTTTGGCGTATTGCAAACAATTTAATTGTTGATATAATATAAATCAATAAAGAAGATTATAGTCTAAGAGCTAGTGAATATTTTACAGACTTATTTTAGTTATCGTCTAACGCAGTTTAATTTGTTGTTTTTGATGTAAATAAACTAAAAATGTAGTTCTGCCGAATGTGTCGCGATCGCTTTGGCGAGGGCGATCCGTCAAAGTTGTAAAAAAAATCATAAAAAAAAACAAATGATTTTAGTTGGGCTGAAATTTGGTGTGGTGTATATTAGGACACACGGAAGTGGTTTTGCATTGTTGTCAGAATGGTTGCTTGACGCCTCACAGATGTAAAAGAAACTTTTTTTTTATCGCATTTTAGTAAGGCTGAAATTTGGATATGTCATAGAAGGCGCCCTATATACCACAAATCTATAATGGCAGAACGAAATTCCAGTCCCAACCCCTTGACAGAAAGGGCCAAAGTTCACTTCCATGGCTGTTACTTCATAGTCAATAAAGTACGAAACATTTGTTATATCTCAAATATTAAGAACTCTATGTTATTAAACTCATAGATCAAAGGTAGATCTATAATCTGCATAAAATTTGTGGTAGTTAGTTTACGGGTTAAAAGAGCAGAGTACATCTATCAGGGCCACACTTAGGTCCTTGTGGACCCATTGTGATGACATTTTGGGGGTTAACCGTTGATGTTTGGATGGTTAGCCTCATGGCCCTTCTTCTAGTGATTACTCGACGCCGGCCGTCCAGCCATCCTGATATCCTCAAAAACCTGTAAAGATCAGAAAACGGGACATCAGACAGTTCTTGTAGGTCATAGAAGTAATGGCTTCCAAGTGTACTGTTCCTCAAGTGGCAGAGACTCGGGCAGTGACAGGGGAAATGAGGTGTGTCCTTCCTCATGAACCTCTTCATCTCCGCAGCCTCTGCAAATATCGTCATCTTTGAGATTTGGTTTCATAGTACGATTTCTTAGAACGTTATGACCCGTTAGAGCCCCTACCAATTTAGACAGCGATGACCTGTCGAACTGTAGAAGTTTGATGGTCCGGTCACTGTCGTATTTTGGATAAAGTTTCGGTGATACTTCATAGGTAGTTAGTTCCTTCCACATGTTGTTCGTTTTCATGCGAATCTTTTTCTCCACTAGCTCTCTAAGATTACAGAGTGGTGGCTTGATCGACTGCTGCAGTTCATCGGCCCTCTTATTGCCGGCTTTGTCACCTAAAGCTCTTCGCGACAGCGATGAACTAACTTTGATTTTATTTCAATAGCAGAAACTGCTTTAATAGCCGCCTGGATGTCAATGAAAATGGTAATATGATTTCTTGGTATTGCCAACAATGACACCTTACGGGTCGCTTCCGCGATTGCCATAACCTCTGCTTGGAAGACACTACTGCTTTCAGAAAGCCTGATTGAGCCGTGTATATTTAATTCCTCCGAGAATATACCGGCACGGGTTCCACAGTCCATCTTCGAATTATCGATACATCTGTGTGTCAGAAGTGACAACGTTCCCAATGTATTGCCCTAGAATCTATGGGTGACCAAAATTGCACGGATTCCAAGTTACAAGTTCCAGATTACTCCAGTCCAGCCGTAGGTGTGGTTTTCATCGCACTGGTTGTCCCTGTACATCCTAGTCTTTGTATTTTTGTCATTGACTTAAGATTGGTCGCCTTGTCACCAGTCTACAATGCCATTACCCCAACTTTAAATATCAACAACTACCGAACCAAAACTAGATGGCCAGATACAGATTTTACTTTACTGGCCATTCGAAAAAAAATACTTTTTTTTGTTTAATCTGATTGACTTTATGCACTGACCTCAGATCTGCAAAACAAATTTGGCGCTCTCTTTCAAAAATACCATATGAAATATTACCAACATTTAAAGAACGGAGTGTAACATATTTTTATATTATAACTAGCTAAATGTGCAGTTAAGTGATAAAAAAATGTCATAAAAGACCGAAAATATGAGGTATCTAAAAAAAGCCACATTTCAACCACTGAATTTTTACTTTTTATACCCTCCACAGGTAACGCTAAGAAGGATTCACCGGAGACCCTATAAAGTATATATATTCTGAATCAGGATCACATTCTGAATCGATTTAGCCATGTCCGTCTGTCTGTCTGTCTGTTGAAAGCACGATAGCGTCCAAACGAATTGACCTAGGCGAATGAAATTTGGTGAGAGGACTTCTTTTTACCGTGCGTCGTCAGGTTGATATTGAAAATGGGCTATGTCGGTCAAGTAGTTCTGTTACCTCCCATACAAAGCCAATATTCGACCCATGTATCTCTCTGTCTGTTGAAAACACCTTAGCGTCCAAACGAACCGACTTATGTGGATGAAATTTTGTGAGAGTACTTTTTTTAACCGTCGTCAGGTTGGTATTGAAAATTGTCTATGTCGGTAAAGTGGTTCTGCTACCTCCCTTACAAAACTAATATTAGACACACTCGCATGGCAAACATTTTGCATGACTTTTATGCAGTGGAGGGTATCAAAGCATCGGCCAGGCCGATGATAACACTTTTACTTGTTAAGGTTCCGTTGTTGATGTTTAAAGTTGGGGTAATGAAACTCTACATGTTCTGCCGATGTTTGGTCAAAGTATTAGGCTGTGCCATTTAGTATTTATACTAGCGAACCCCTGCAGACTTCGTAGTGCAAAATAGAAAAATAAAAAAATCAGTTTCAAATTCATTTAAATCAGTGATAAACAGTTTTTATTGTAATGCTTTTTCCAGGCATCGTATTGCGTAGAAAGTATTCTTGTCTATCAGGACAATGCATAGCTATCAATGTTACAAATTTTACAAACTTTGGCTCCCATGACTGTCGAAAAATAGCGCCACACCCCTTTATATATCTGTAAGATTATCTGTCAATTTGAGCTCAATCGTTTCGGTGTTTTTCGAAATATATATATACGATTTTGAATGTTTTTTTGTATGGGCAGTGCTAAGCCCCTTTGTCCCATCTTGACCAATCTTCAAAAGAGCACTCCAGGGCCAATAATTAAGATTATCTATAAGTTCAATCGATTGGATAGTTTTGAATATATACGATTTGAAATATACTTTTTGTATGGGATGTGCCACGCCCCTTTGTCCAATTTTAACCAATCTTCGCAGGAATAGTCCTGGTCTGATACCTAAGAATGTGTGTAAATTGGAACTCAGTCGATTCGGTGGTGTTCGAGACATAAGAATTTGAATTTACTTTTTGTATAGGCAGTGCCACGCCCCTTTGTCCAATTTTGACCAATCTTCACTGGAATACTCCTGGGCCAATACCTAAGATTGTATGTAAATTTGAACTCAATCGATTCTGTGGTTTTCGAAATATAAGATTTTTAATGTTTTTTTGTATGGGCGGTGCCACGCCCCTTTCTCCAATTTTGACCAATGCCTAAGATTGTGTGTAAAGTTGAACTCAATCGATTCGGTGGTTTGTCCAATCTTGACTATAACTCATGAACCAATACACCTACAAAGACCGTATATACTCACAAACCATGATTCAATTACTATAGATTACGCATTGCGCATGTTCTCCATTTTGAACGTGACGTAATTTGGGCGTAGAATTTGTGTAGTTCGTTCGGTTTGGGTTGATTTTAATAGTCGATTGCTTTAATTGCTCCAAATAATATTAAAAAAATAATTAAATATAAACATTAAATGAAATGTTTGTTTGTGCTGTGTGAGTAAGTGTGATACCAGTACAGAAAAAAAACCATTGGACACCAGCTTTTATAGCTTTTCAAAGCAAAAAACTGTGCTGTACTAAACCCAAAACTGCACTCCTTCTCGAACTCCCATTAAACCCAAAAACTGCAAGAGTTTTGAGTTTGTAATCTGCATACAAAATGAAGAAAATATCATGTTGTTTCGTTTCCACAATAAGGCTGATACACTTCTTGAATCAGAACGAAAGAAACTGAACATCACCATTGCGCTATCTGTAGTATTCGTATCATGCTTACAAACCATGGTATTAACGTCACCTTTTATGGGAATTTTCCAGGATCAACATCGGTTCATGCATTACGGAGAACATTGGCGACAAACACAATACAACTTATTTTTATATATATAGAATTAGGCTACTGACGTGCTAGTAAATTATAGATGAGAAATTAATTTTTTGGTAGGCGTGGTCAAAATAATGTGGCTCTAAGTATAAGAAAAGTAGAATGAGTTATGTTTTTTTCACTATAAAGTTCAAAGTATAACCATTACTACCAAAATTGCAAATTCCGCATTTTCTATATGTAGCCTTTTCTTATCAAAATGTCCCTAAAATTCTATAATGCATCGACTTTTCTAACCATCTGCCCCTATTGCTCATCTGGTTACACTTTATGAAAACATTATCTAAATTATGTGATTGCTGTTTTTAAAATGATATTCAAGTTTGACATTTATGACAAACACCCAAACCCAAGGTATCTGCACACTTTAATGTCACATAAAAGTAGAATCCTTTGGATGAGTATATTACCTAATGCTATGGTTATATCTCCATTAGTTTTACTGTTTTGCGGCAAAAGCATGGAAAAACTTTCTCTACTCCCTCAAGACACAATTCGGTCATGTCAGCACAGGACCATTTCCATAGTAGAAGGTACCGCTGTTGAAGGATGCATACCATAGCAAATGCAAAATAAGCCAGAAAAAAAAAAATTCAAGTTTGTATATGTACCTTATACCTATACTTAAAAGCACAAAAAAAAAAAGGACACAAACTTCGATGAAAACGTTCCCGCAGAACTTTCCGCAAACATCTGTGTATGTTTGTGTGTTGCGCATTTTATTCAGACGACGATATCAGGGATCATATTATAAATTCAGGCAAAAGTTTGCACTTGTATCACCACTAATTTACTCGGGAATTAACATAATCAGATTTCGTGTTTGCTAAAATTGCTTTTTCTTGCTATATCTCATACTCCTGGTGTCTCCCTATTGGTAGTACTTTTCTGGAAAATGTCTCCCCTATTGGGGAGGTATAGGTCCTACAAAGAAGTACAAGAAAACCACATAGTTTATGTGTATCTAAATAAGCTCTAAATAGATGCAGCAATTTGATGGAAACCCCCAGAGGATTCATTTTACATCTCATTTTCGGCGGTTAGTCACATGCTTGTGTCTGGTATTAAATCGATATCATAACATTGGCTGATCTCCAAGTAGAGTTTAAGTTAAGGATTCGCTAAACTTTGCAAGAGCATTATGGTAATAATCTGTTGTGGTTTTAAGTTTTGAAAGACGATGATAATCCTGTAGTACATAGTTGAACCAGTCTGGAAGTCTGTGTTTAAGTTTTATCACATCTCGAGGTCGATGTGTACTTGGGATTCTTTAAACTAAAGTTTTAAATCGTGTGGATTCAAAGGATTTTAAATCCATTTTTATGATACATTTGTGTGTACGCAATTGTCGTCCATATGTTGTTGCTGGCCTACTAAATCTATTTTATGACGACTTCCTTAGGAGAAGCTAATATGTTCTTAATGACAGGAGGTTATGTTTAGGAGCGTGCCTGGCAGTGAACCGAACTCTGTATCTCAGTGCAATATATCATCTCATACGGGAACAGTTCGTCATACATAAGAAATGCAGCAAGGCATCTCTCTCTCTAAGTCATTAATTATCAGTTTACTACCATTAAGCATACCACAGATGCAGTGTCGGTCGCTTCTACAAAAAGCCAAGTTATCTTAGTGTAGTAACGGTAGGTATTAAGTTGACAAATTTGTTCAGCTAAATGGTTGCTTTCTGCTGCAAATATTTGTCCTTTCTTCCTGTTTTATATTATTAATAATTATTAAGGAATCTTTCTTTGAAATCTGCAATTAGAGGAAAAACGTTCATTTTTGGACACCTCTTGTGAAGATTATCTATCACTTATGTATATATGTATTGTATACCAATGGGCACACTTATGCATTGTGGGGATGAAAATGCTGAACACAAAAAAAAAGCAAATTGTACGAAAAATCGAAGTAGCTAGATTTCAAAAAAAAAGCGAAAGACTGAAAGTAATTAAGTTGAAGACCTTTAAAGATAATGGGATCGGTAGATGGATGTACACTACACATCCTAGTGACAGAAGTGCATAAATTTTATTCTATTACATTTTTTTCCTGATATGTATTTAAATAAGAATAAGATCGCGAATACAAGCTGCCGAAATGAGATTTCTCCGTTGTATTGCTGGTGTGACCCGTAGAGATCGCATTAGAAATACTAGAATACGTGAGGAACTCAATGTCGAGCAGCTACTTCTCCCGACGGAGCGGTCCATGCTTCGGTGGTTTGGTCATATCAAACGTATGTCCCCGACCAGGATCCCACGACGTGCTATGGAATCCGTACCATCGGGCAGGCGTCCCCTAGGTAGACCCAGAATGAGATGGTTAGATCAAATTCATAATCTCTCCTCTACCCATTTGGGGATTGCACTTGATGATTTGGAGTTGATGGCGGAGGATCGAATGCTATGGAGGGTCCACTTGAGCAACCTACACCCGCGACCCACTTAATGGAAAAGCGAGTTATTGAAAATGAATGAATGAAAGGATGAATAAATGAATGAATGTATTTAAATTTGTTTTTTTCTTCGTCGTTCAGCGGACCAGATATAATATAGAGTGAAATTGATCAATCTTGTCTATTTTAAATGATGAATAAGTAAACGTAGTAGAGATAAGTTGCCATGCGGCAGATGTACAATAAAAAAACTGACCGACCATTCTATCCATCCCAAGGACTCAATGCGCCTTCTAGGAGTCACAGTGAATTTAGGAATCACATGGTAGGCCCACATATCCTATATCGCAAGATCGGGGTCCACTAAGTAGAGCTACCTATTTAGAGCAAAGAGGTACTTTAGCCCCAAGCAGCTTATTCTTCTCTACAAAGCACAGATTAGACCAGGCCTAGAATATTGTTCCCATATGTGGAGCTCGGCCCCAAAACATTCACTTAACCTACTTGACAGCATACAGAGACGAGCAGTTCGACTTATTGGAGATCCTACACTCACATCGAATCTACAACCGTTGGTGCACAGAAGACAAGTTGCTGGCCTTTGCTTGTTCTATTGGCACTTCCATGGTAGATGTTCCGAGGAACTCAAAGACATTATCCCTCGAAATGCAACTTTTGGGCGCTCCACAAGACAGGCTGCTAATTCTCATGACCATACAGTACACTTGACAACCACGAGGACATCAACTTTCCAAACTCCTTCTGTTAAGGACAAGCAAACTTTGGAACTCGCTTCCTGGGGATATATTTCCAAAAGACTACAATTTGCAAAAATTTAAGTGCAGCACTAACATACATCTGCAAGCATTTCGGGGCGCTGTTGAAGCGTTATAGGTTCGCCTTTCCCGGGAGAAATATTAAAAAAAAAGCAGTGATGCCAACAGTCCGTAATTTTCGAACAAAATCATCTTCAATGATAAAGCTCATTTTCACCTTGATGGCGTTTTTTTTTGTCGGAGGTTGCTACTATCCGATGAAGCTGAGACACAACTACTGGTACATTGTACTGCCAAACAGATACCTTACTTTGCTGTACTTAGTTCTCCCGTCTTTCGAAGAAAGATGAGAAGGAGCTTCAGTGATGGAGAGCTTAGATGTTCGGCACTCACCACGTCAGCCTCAAAAATCCGCCACCTGAGCAAAGGTAGGACAACTACGGAGGAAGTGTTCCGCTGTATCGTCGTCCTCTCTACAAGCAGGACAGATGGTGGTGCCGCTCAAGCCCAATACAATTAAGTATCCCGAAAGGACGCCCACAAGCATCCTGAAGTCAATTCTCCTGAGAGGCAGAAGGAAAGACGCAGACCTTTTACAAATGTCCGGGCACAGTCGTTTGGTCTGTCTGCACCCAGCACAGTCACGCCACCGACACTCGTGTTCACGATACCAAAGTATCAAAGGATGACCTAACCACAGACGCAGGCATACCCATATGGGTTCATCATAGCATCTAGAACAGACCCGGGAGTGCTAGGGAAGGGCCCTGTGCAGCCAAGGCAAACCCTTTTTTGGAGTCTGGCGAAAAAGGCAGTAACACGTTTTCGTGAAAACCTGTTCTATCATACAACCGATGCATATGAGAGAAGGGCCGTATAAATCCAAAGGACCCTTTTAGGAGATAAGCCCCATATCTTACCAAAAGCTTTATCGGTTTTCGATTCAACATGCTTGAACCAAAGAAGTCTTCTATCGATGATTACTCCCACATATTTGACTTCATCAGAGATCGGGATAGTGACACCTTTTAGCACAAGTTGAGTCAGACCAGTGACATTTCTCCTTCTCGTGAAGAGAAAAACCGTAGTTTTAAGAGGATTCACTGAAAGCCCATTTCTTGTGTACCAGTCATCTATCAAGCAGAAGGATCTCTGAAAGAGAGCAGACAGTCCTGAACCGACACAGACAGAACGACAACATCGTCCGCATAGGCTTGTGTGGAGGCTCCAAGAAGATTGAGAACCGTTAGCAGAAAGTCTACTACCATACATCATAAAAGGGGAGACAGAACACCGCCAAGGCGGAGTTATCTTGATGGCTTCGTTAATCGTCAAAATTGTCGCATTTGAGGTTCAGAAAACCCACGGGTAATTGTTTAGAAACAAATGCATCCACAACGCGTGATTCTTTGGTGCGGATTTTAGACTGGAGGCATTATCGAATCATTCTTCTTCGAAAATGCGGCTGGTCAGGCAATAACAATTAATGGTGTTCGTTATCGTGACATGATAACCCAGTTTTTTGTGCCTAAATTACAAGATATAGATGTGACCAACATGTGGCATCAACAAAACGGTGCCACATGCCATACAGCCAGAGAAATTAATACAATTACTGCATGAGTCATTTCCTAATCGTGTAATCGGCCTTTTTTGCGAGTCAAAGGACTTTTGAAGTCAAAGGTCTATGCAAACAAGCCCACGACCACCAACGTCTTGAAAGAGGAAATTGGGAGGTGTATTAATGAATTTCAGCCACATTTATGTGAAAGGGTCATCGAAAATTTCAGTTAAAGAGTACGTACTTGCCAGCAAAGCCATGGCGGCCATTTATCCGATGTGCTATTCCATACAAAACTCCAATAAAATTTAAGCTTTCTAATTAAAAATCTGTATTTTCTATTTTCTATCAAAATTACATTTTGCGTGAATTATGGGGTACCCTTTAGAAGTCGCTTTTAACAACGTCAACTCATCTGGAATTGCTAATGTGTAGTGGCAACTGGCATGTTAAAGTAGATCATTTTCAGGCAGAAATGATGGCAATAGAAGAAGCCTTATCTTGACTGAAAGAAAACGTGGTATCTGCCAAAGATATCCGTATCTTTTCGGATAGTCAAGCCTGGAATAACTCTCTACTAACTCTATGAAATCTCGAAACTGTCGTTCGTCTATCAGGAAGATGGCGGACCAGTTCAACATTCATTTTTGTTGGCATATAGATACGTCCTAGGAAACTACGTTACCCATTCTACCAAATAAGGTATCCTTGCTAATTGCAAACTCATTATAAAGCTGGATGCTATCGAAAGAAAAAACCTTAGGTGGATAAGAGGCACGATATGTCTAGCGATAAAATAGATTTGGCCAAAGCTAGATCTAAAACGCTTTAAGAAATTTATTACTGTCTCCCGACTATTTGGTGTGGGGCATCTCACTCATCTTAGGTGCTACGTGATAGTTTTGTGTGACGGTGTAAATATCTATCATAAGTGATTGCTGAACACAGCTGAATTCTGACAGTCGATTCGCCGTCAACTGTGCAAGCGATTACTGAGTGGTAAGCACCACCAATTTTATTGAATAGAACATCAGAGACAATAATGCAGTTTTGTTGTTATTTAAAAAGTTTTGTCGATTTTTGAGACTTCTTTCCTTTTTTTCTTGGAATAAAGCTTTTAATCTTTCTACTGCTTCAAACAAGTTGGGTAGAATATTTTGGCACAAGGAAGTCTATGTCGCTTTAGTTGAATGGCGAAAATCAAGGAGTAACAACGTTTCTCGATTATAAATTTATAAAATATTTTAGAACACCAACAGTTGGCCATCAGATCCGTTACTTAAGTATATTTTGGTGTTATGTTGGCCATCCTAAGTATACATTCATCGTGCTAACTTTTTTTGCATTTGCTCTCCCAATCTCCCAGTGTAAAAATTCGGACTGTGTCGGCAGATAAAAATGATAAAAGGACAAGTAGAGAGCGCTGTATACCTCAGTCTTATTTTTTTTTTCTATGAAACTATTCCAATTAAATCATTAAAAGTACTTTTGAGAGCAGTGGCATCGTAACAATTTGACACTTCCGATATTCTGAAGGGACCAACCCTGCCATTCCACGACTCTATCACTACCCTGTTACTTCTGGATGGACAAAGAACCTAATCAATAGAAAAACGTTTCGGGTTATCGCACTCATGTACTTGCCAGCGTAAATTGAATTTACACGCGCATTGCGCTCGAGCTCGACTACAATTCATGAATACAGAATACACACTTCCATAACAAGAGCCAACAGAAATAAAAGTCAATTGGAATCGCACCTTGAATTGTAAATTGCAAGAAATCAAAACAACCCCAACATCACTTTTGTGGCGCATGAAAATCAATAAAAGTAACCCCGCATATCTAGCACCTGAGCAAGTGTCGGCAAAAAAAAAAATAAAAACAGCACATTCCACCACCACACCGGAACAGTCAGTGTATGTATGAACATAGTCTTGATTCCATTTATTGTGTAGATGGACTCCATACACTATCCTCTCACACAAATGGGGCAATTTTTCATCGAATCAGTAAAAACCAACTCAATCTAACACTCCCTTTTGATTATCCTTATCCGGGATACTGCTCACATGCGAAGTGTGTGTATAAACGATGGTCATCCTTTTTCCTGTTCCTCCTGCTCGCTAATAATAGACCATTCTTCTACTTCACTTTCCGGGCGAAATAAATTGATATGGAATCTAATAGAGAACACATGGTGGCGATGTGCCGGGACCATCCAAGGTGTACGACGTTCTCTGTGGATCGCTTTTAAAACGGCCCCTGGGAGCATGTTGAGAACCTGATTGTGGCGGCTGTGAATTGCTGACCCATATTGCATATGAAATTCCTTGGCCTCGGAGGTGGCTTACCTTGTTTGGTATTCAAAGCGTTGCCACAATATTCGGGCAACAATCAAATCAATGCTTCGATTGTTTCGGTCCTGAATCTCAATTGATGATCCTTTTCATCCCCACCCCAAAATTTATAGGCATTTCGAGATTTGACTTTTGTACGAAGAATTGCTACTACCTTTATTTTTTTTTTATGCTGCCAAGCAGGGAAATGGACATGAATGGCAATCGAAATTGGAAGCTTTGATTCGCATGATTTCCCTGGTATATATTTTAAAGTGTAACGATTGCTCCTGCGAGTGCTCTACTCTCCATTCAGGTGGTTATGGTGTTAATTTAAGCTGTTGGGTGTTGTGAATTGTATGATTCATTGAATGACTTACTTAGTAGACAAAGCGAAAGCCTCCAACGCGACGACGATGATGATGTCAGAGGCACCGGTTTGAAGTGTTGCACAGTGGTCGATTTTCCGTTTCATCAACCAAAGTGGATTCGAGGATGCTTGTTCTTATTGGCTTTGACTTTGGCTATGAACTCTCACATTTTGATGGGGAAAAAATTGACAACAAAGAAAAAATACAACTAAAATGTTCATGCTTCGAGACAGAAGAATAATTGCAATTTTTAATCAAAAGGAAATCCTTTGAAAGTCTTCAAGGCCTTTAGTCAGTGGGCTGGCAAAAAAAAAAATGGATAAACAACGGTTGCTGCTGGCTGCGAGATTGGACCCCGTGCTGCCGTTTGGAATGGAATTCTCAATGGAAACACAATATCCGCATACGTCGATTTAAATACATATTTTTATATTAATTTAAGAAAGTAGGCAAATGTACTCCTTACGGAACAAATGGAGCATATTCCCTTATATTTGCCATTGTGGTGAGCCATTTGGATCTCTCTTGAAGACTTCGGACGTACTCAGTTGACCACCTCTTTCAAAATGGCTGTGTACCACTACCACAGAGCATTACAATAGAAAACTGTTTATCACTGATTTAAATGCATTTGAAACTGATTTTTATATTATTCACAGGAAGGTGAATAACTTTTTCATTACGTTTGTAACGCCAAGAAGGATTCCCCGGAGACCCTATAGAGTATATATATTCTGAATCAGGATCACATTTTGAATCGATTTAACCATGTCCGTCTGTCTGTCTGTCTGTTGAAAGCACAATAGCGTTCAAAAGAATTGACCTAGGCGAATGAAATTTGGTGAGAGGACTTCTTTTTATCGTCGTCAGGTTGGTATTGAAAATGGGCTATGTCGGTCAAGTAGTTCTGGTACCTCCCATACAAAACCATTAGTAGACCCATCTGTCTCTCCGCCTGCCTGTTGAAATCACGATAGCGTCCAAACGAATGGACCTATGCGAATGAAATTGTGTGACAGGTATAACCTACTTTTAAGGTTGTCAGGTTGATATTAAAAAAGATCCATGTTGGTCAAGTAGTTCTGTTACCTCCCATACAAAGCCAATATTCCACCCATGTATCTCTCTGTCTGCTGAAAACACCTTAGTGTCCAAACGAATCGACTTAGGTGAATGAAATTTTGTGAGAGGACTTTTTTAACCGTCGTCAGGTTGATATTGGAAATTGTTTATGTCGGTAAAGTAGTTCTGCTACCTCCCACACAAAACTAATATCATTTTGCATGACTTTTTTGCAGTGGAGGGTATCAAAGCATCGGCCAGGCCGATGATAACACTTTTACTTGTTTTTGTTTCTATTTTGCACTACAAAGTAGTGCGCAGGGGGTTTGATAATTTTTGTATATGTACGAGGTCAATAAGAAGTTAGCAGTTTTGTGATGTTTTTGATGGCAGCTTAAATATTTTAGCTTATTAGTGTTAATAATATATCAATTTCGACTGAGGGCAGGTAGGCATTTTGCAACCCACATTGCTTTAAGTAAGGTAGTCATAGAAATCACCGTCTGGCACGTCTGTGTGAGTTTTAAGGGGGCGTTGCTCCAAAAGATGTACCCAGGCAACATTTTAAAATAATTGTAAAGGTTTTTGACGGTTAATTAAAGTTCGTCACTAATTGTAGCTATCGTCTAAAGTTAGGCCTTCCTCTAATAAGTTTTCCCTCTAAGTTGAGTACGAAGACGTTTCGGTCCGGGGGGCTATATTAAAACTACATGTATTTGATACAAAAACTCTTACCTATGGTCATAAGGTTTGGGTAAAGACCGAAAGAATAAGATCGCGAATACAAGCTGCCGAAATGAGATTTATCCGTTGTATTGCTGGTGTGACCCGTAGAGATCGCATTAGAAATGCTAGAATACGTGAGGAACTCAATGTCGAACAGCTACTTCTCCGGACGGAGCGATCCATGCTTTGGTGGTTTGGTCATGTTAAACGCATGTCCCCGACCAGGATTCCACGACGTGCTATGGAATCCGTACCATCGGGTAGGCGTCCTCTAGGTAGACCAAGGATGAGATGGTTAGATCAAATTCATAATCTCTCCTCTACCCGTATGGGGATTGCCCTTGATGATTTGGAGTCGATGGCGGAGGATCGAGAGCTATGGAGGGTCACTTAATGGATAAGCGGGATATTGAAAACGAATGAACGAATGATGCACAATTTAAACAGACAAGGATTGGTAAGAGTTATTCTTCGATTAATTTGTGCTTAGATGTTATCAAAAATTATAGGAGAGATGAAGAAGACAAAGCCCATTATACTAAACTTAAAGTAATAGCTGTCAATTGTGACGTTTTGTCCGAGATGTTGGCAGCACATTATTTATGTGTTTGGATTTAGTCGCTTACTTCTCTATTTTAGCTAACGAACTAGTGACATCTCGCTGTGTTCTACCAATTATGTTAATTTCATCAGCGTATGAGAAGTTACATAACAGCGCATAAGCTTGTCCACATATTTTTAAACATCAACGGTTTCGGTACAGCCTGACGAGTTTGTTTGGCAGATATGCCAATACTAGACATGTCTCTATATAACTCGTCAGTATAAATTCTGTCAAAATGTGGCCTTAAAAACAATAAACAGATGATGGGTACCTATCGATTTTTGTTTGTTTTTTTTTTTTTTCAGGATATGCTGTGGTCGTTTGTTGACTTACCAGGCCTAAATCTGTATTACTAGGGTTTCACCAGTCGTTTGTTTACGCCAACTGCGACCCATTTTGAAGGTCTGCTTGTAAGCTTGATTCCACCTAAAAGCTTACTAAGGCTCAGTGGGAAACAATAATTTCTGTCAATTGGTCAAATGAATTTTATCTAGAAAATGTACCCAAAGAAGACGTTTTAAAGTTTTGGAACAGGGTGTTCAAAATGACAAATACCTTAGTAGAGACAGACTTGTATTTGTATTTAGTTTTTTTTTTTTACGTAAAAATTACGAGTTGCGCAAATTCATTTGATTTTTATGGTTTTTGAATTTTGAGTGGAAAATTTTGAAATTTGGCGATTTTTTGGCGTTTCTGATGGCTTCTTGGCATCGATATCACTCCTCTTCGGCACAAAGATGCTGGATGAATGGGGTTTCTTGATAGGTTGAGGACTACGCGATCAGCAAAGGTTTATTGCGATTGTCATTGTACCCGTTCAACGCCAACTATGATCACAGTATTGTTTCACGGTATCCTCATTCGTACCTTGGCTTAAACGAGGTAGTATAGTCTGTGTCAATGTTAGCAGCTCTGAACACTCGGAATTCGAGAATAATATTGCAGTGCATAAGGTCGTGTCGATCGCACGCGATCAATTTGATTGACGGTTTTATAATCTGGATGGCTGACTTGACGAAATCGTGTCAAGGTGTTGTGTTTTAGGTATAGTCAGATTTGACCGCGGATAAGTTCTGCACAGGACAAAGAGCGCGTTAAAAGTCAGTACCAGTATGGCACATATCGGAAATCTTGTCGGAGTACAAACAGGTCACTGAGGCATGCTGCAAGGCTTAGATTCAAAAAGTGTATGACAGTAAAAAAAAAATAACCGACTCGTTCGTTCGTGGTATTACAATTAACATAACCTAATCCAAATGAATCCGTATCCAACTGATAATTGCCACATAACTTAAGTCCGTTTCGTGGCGTCAAGGTACATTGCAGAACTATGCCACCTATGTACCGGTATGCGCAACTAGAGGCAGCTACAGACGGGGCATATTGTTACGCCTTCGTAGTCGTCAAAATAATATGATTAAAGTACCAATAGTCGAATTTTTGTGAAAAACAAAATACACTATATGTTGCGAAGTCAATTATTGCACATCACCAAAACGAAAAATGCCCACCCCATCCATACAGCTGCTTAACATCGATCACAGAAGACGAAATAAATACAGTAGAAATCGTTTATAACGGTCATCTGGTTCATTTTCATCGCTTTAACCGATTTTATTGTTATATCCGGCATCGTTGTAACCGATTGCAAATAACTGTGAATTAAACGGAGTTTTGTCGGGACAAATGACACATATTAAGTCAAAATTACACAAATAACATTATAATAACAATTATTTTATATACAATTTCATTTTTACATTATAACATAAAACAATATACATAAATGTCATTAGTGTACGAATTTAGTGTACATCACTTCTAATCGAGAATTCAATAAAAGCATTGTTATAACGTTGTGAACGTCGTGTCTTTTTGTTCATTACTTTTGGTTTCTTTATTTCGCCACTAAAAATACTTGTCGTAACACTATAAAATTATTTTCCAAAAATAAATATTCTCTTCAGTAAATCAGAAATCGTTCAAAAGTATTGAGCAAAGTATTGTTATCAAAGACAAGCCAAAATCGGCTGCCTTACATCCAAGACAAGGTTTTTACTCGCAAAATGTTCAAATCAAATATTTGTCAATATTAATGCAACAGATTGAGTCTTATTTCTTATTGAGTCTTTTACCAAATTCAAATATGAAGGCAATCCCACAGCGCAAATCCCCAAAATAGTGCTTGAGAGACTTTCTTTGGCACGTGCACTAGCTAGAGAACTCCAAACAGATGGCAAGCTACTACGGTGCCCCAAAATAATAAATGATTTATGCTTTGGCAAAAATAGCTCTTTTCATTAAAACAATAATTATAATTTCTCTTGACCAAAAACAATGATAATTTGATTAGGACAAAAATTAAAAATTTATTTCCAATCAATAAAGCTCCCAAAATGTGCCTATATATAAGTGGGATAAAATCAGCCGCTATATTTCGATTTCGATTTTATTCCAAAGGACATCGGTCATCAATTCAATGAAGTTCTTTACTCCATTGACCGCAAAAGGCGAAGCCGTTAGCATGCCAGTACTGTTCTGGTTCTTGAAGTTCAACTTTGTCTGGCCATTGGATATTGATAGTCCAAGCTACCATATTCTTATTGGAAATTTTCTGGTTGCAATTTCTTTGACCACTTATGTAGGAGGTATCTACGCTGAGTTCTACTTCATTGCGGCTCATAGTGGAGAAATAGCCAAGGTAACCGAATGCCTGTGCACAACTTTCGTTGGCACACAGTCGTTTATCCGAATTATTCGCTTAACGTTGTGTCGCCATCAAATGAGACATGTACTGCAGGAATTTTACAAACAAATCTATATTCACAAGTAAGTATATAATTGAAGTATTTACCGTGTCACAGTTTAAGACCTCTAAGTGCAGATCGGAGAACGCGACATTGAACAGGATCTGTGACCGAAGATTGCGATTGTTTTATTTAATTTCGTCATACGACATTGTGCCATTGATCTTCATGTTTCTGGGCACAGCGATTGTCATTCCTGGAAACTTAAATTCGCGAACAAAACCGTTTTTCTATCGGATGCAATTTCCCTACGACGCACAGAAACCATTGAACTATCTTTTAACATCTTTATACACCGGCTGGGTGGGAATATCGTCGGTGACTGTTTTAGTGGGCGAGGACATTCTTATCGGGACCATGCTCAGCTACTGCACGATGCGCTATGAGATGCTGCATAAGGAACTGGAGGAGTTGTATGAGGATTCATTGAAGAGTCTGGCAAACAAGGCACAACCACAGCTGAATGAATTGCATGGCTATTTTACGAGCAAGCTGCAGGACATCATAAGAAAACAGCAGTTGATAGAGAGGTTGGTTAAGTTAATGAAATTTCCTAAATATTGAGGAATATCTTTAATTATCCTCAGATTCGCGGTGGACCTTCAATCATTTGTCGGTTTAACGCTTTTTATTATTGTTTCGTTTGGAACATTTATTCTGTGTACCGTGGCATTCGAACTTGCTAAGGTGGGTTGTAGACACATGCAAACTATCAAATTGTAAACATTTCTCGCCCTAGAATGACTTGAGTATGGACACATTTCAGTATTTCTTTTGGCTGGTATCACAGAGCTTGGAGTTCCTAGTAATTGGGTCCTTTGGACAGCGTTATACAGATGCGGTAAGTGTTGATTGGAAAATGAATTTCTTTTCTTCTAATGGTCCGACTAAATAGGCCGCACAAATGGCTAACTCTTATTACATGTGCAATTGGGAAGCACTTCTGACATACGGTGATGTCAAAGCGAACACTCAACTTATCAAGGACATTCGTTTTGCGATTTATCGATCCCAGAAGTCAGTCCATCTAAATGGGATGCAATTTCTGATTTTATCTCTCAAAAGTATTGGTTCGGTAAGTGAATGATGACAGATATAAGGAAGAGTGGCTGTATACTTAGACTTACTGATGGGACGATGAACAAAATCACCACATATACCCTCTTCCATAATTTTGGCTTATTCCCATTTCGTATTTGGTCTTGTTACAGGCGCTCAGCTCTTCAGTGTCGTACTTTATGTTCCTTAATACGATGGAAGATATCACAAATAAAAGGAATACCAATAAGTAGATTGAGACAAGATGATTACATAGATGCAGTGGCAGATGGTGATGATGATGAGCTTTGTGGACTGAAAGGAAGAAGGAAAGAAAGTGGATTTGTCAGAAGATGTGCTGTGCATATATCAATAAAATGACAAATGGTTGAAACGTTTTGACGCAAGTGTTTTGGGAAATAGTTTTATTATTCAATTATGGAATTTTAGTAGAAAGAAAAATTAGCAATGACCTTATTTAATCAAAATTATTTCCCACAGTTCTTATTTGTGAAAGGAGTTATTGTATCAAATAGTCTTCGCTTCAATTCAACTATGTACTTTTTGATAAGAAATTGAAGAAAAAAAATGTATGCAATATGCATACCCTTATTAGAATTCAGGGATATTTTGGAATTTTAATATTTAAGAATATCTAAACTGCAAAATGCAACTCGTCTGTTTGTCTACTTTTTCCTAGAATCCTTATCCAGCCTGATATCTGTGGGTCGTATAATATCCCTGAAAATATTTGTAGTGCTATACGAAAGGTTTTGGATTAATGGGCATAGCCTTCACGACAGACGAAAATATTGGTAAAAAAAATTATAGTTGCAACATTTATATATGGATGCATATTCGCTCTGATAGTGGTGTGGACTCTCTCGTTTCCTGTATATCGGATGCTGCGAGGAACTTTCAACTGACTGGAAGGTACAAGAGAAAGCAACAATGGTATGACTGGGAGTGTGTAGCTGCGAGGAGAAAGTCATTTTCCTGCTTACGTTTGGTCAGAGAACTGGGCACCAGCATGGCAAAAATTATGTACCAAGAAGCAAACAAGGCATACAAAAACATTTGCAGACGCAAGGAATCACGGTACTTGGAACAGCAGACAAGAACACTTGCGGGAACAAAAGACAGTTACTCGTTCTGGAAACTTGTCAGGACCCTTAACGGTGTAGGTTTTGCAAGAGCCATTCATGTTGAAACGACTGTACTTGCTGATCATTTTCAGTCATTATTGAACCCGCCATGCAGTTCTAACTCGCTAAGTTTTGCTCTGCCATATACAAGAGTGGACTCACTAGACAGGGACTTTTCCCTGCAAGAAGTTTGCAATGTATTGCATCGTTGCAATTTAAATAAAGCTCCAGGAGAAGACCGCATTCCCTACGAGTTTTTTAAGTTTGCGACAAATGGCTTCCTTGAAAAACTAACGATATCATACAACTACATTTTCGAAGCGGGTGAGGTACCAGATAGCTTTAGAAGAAGTATAATATTTCCATTATTCAAAAAAGGAGACCCAAATGATCCGAACAATTATAGAGGTATTTCCTTTATGAACACCGCTATGAAAATATTTACCGGAATCATCTTAGAACGCCTGACAAATTGGGTACGGGAAATTGATTTACTCAGCGAGTTCCAGGCGGGTTTCAGAAAAGAGTACTCCACAGTGGATCATATATTCTCCCTGGCAAGCATCGCTCGAACTTATCTGGATAAGGGTAAAAAGCTGTATTTGTTCTTTGTCGATTTTAAGGCAGCTTTCGATACTATCGACAGAAAGGCTTTATTTTACAAATTGAGCAATCTAGGAGTATCGACGAAAGTCCTTAGGATTATACAAAGCTTGTACAAATATAACAGGGCTGCGGTATGGAATGGGAAACAATTATCCAACTGGTTTGATTCAGAGATGGGGGTTAAGCAGGGCTGTCTTCTCAGCCCACTTCTCTTTTCAATTTTCCTTGACGACCTTACAACATTCCTGCAGGGTGGAATCGTGTTTGAAGGAATTCATATAAAGCTGTTGCTTTATGCGGATGATATTGTCATTCTGGCGGAGTCCTCAACGATGATGCAAATGATGATGAATAAACTGCAAGAATACTGTACAAAGTGGAACCTCACAGTCAACGTCGCTAAATCTAAAGTAATGGTGATTCGAAATGGAGCTGGGAGGTACGCAAGGCAGGAAAAATGGGTTTGGCAAAATGAGGAAGTTGAGATTGTTAAGACTTATAAGTACCTTGGCGTAACCTTAACACCTACAATGTCATTTAAGTACCACCTTCAAGAAAAACTAAAAGAAGCGAAGAGGGCAATCAACTGCAATTGGAAGGCCATACTCGGCAAAAAGAACATCCCACCTAGTGCTAAATTTAAAGTTTTCGAGGCTGCCGTTCGATCTATATTGTGTTATGCTGCACAAGTTTGGGGTATCTCTCGGTATGACGAAGTAGAAAAACTTTTAAGATACTTTTTAAAGAAAATCTTCAGGCTTCCAGAAAACACACCAAATTATATGTTGCATCTAGAAACAGGACTGCCTCCTCTATACACATTTACAATGAGACTACATATGCAGTATATATTGAAAGTAATGATGCTTCCCAGCCACCGCCTTCCGCATATAGTGGCAAAACACGCAATACGTGGAAAGCTTCAATTTTTTAAAGAATGGACCAGATTGAGCGCCGAACATAATGTCCCGATAACGGAATATAATGCAGAATAGTGGAAAGAAAGTATTCAGGAGCTGTGACGGAAAATCGATGAAGCCCACCGTACCGAGTGTAGAGCCAGAGCACAGCAGAGTGAAAGCAGGCTTACGTATCGGGTACTCAACCATGATCTTATGGAGCAAAACTATTTCCATGATCAAAATAGTATTGAAATTATTTCGACAATTTTTAAGGCCAGAGGTGAACTTCTTCGTTTAAACTATATGCCACACAGATCGGACAGCAATTCAGAATGCAATCTGTGTAATCTACGTGTGAAAGAAGACGTTCAGCATTTCATCGGAGTTTGTCCTATACTAAGAAGTATCAGAAGAGCACATTGGGGTAAATGTATACTTACGGAAGATGAAGTTGTTCTGTGTTTGAATGGTCAGGATTGGAATGTACTTTCAAGTTATGTAAGATCGGCTATGAAATATCGACAGCAAATTGTAGACGAAGCATTTTAAAAATAATCTTATTTGTGTAAGCTCAAATTTCAAAATATTTTAACTTTCTAACTTTTGTTTATAATAATACTGTAAAAAATCTCTCTTTATCCGGCTGACGGCACTTGCCAATGCACTTTATATTGTGAATTATGTAAAATGATTTTAATATAATTAAATAAAATCACAATTACTACTACTACTACTATATGGATGCATATGGCTTGCAAAACCCATTTCAAGTACTAAAAAAATAAGACCCTATATTGTGTCATTTAAAGTTGTCCAAATTTAGAACGTAAAAGTTAAATAAATACCAAATACTTCAGAAAAGGTGAGTAGTTTTAAAAGAGTGTGACCTTTCATAAAGCAAGAACAGAAATCAAAATAAATTAAGAGATTCTGGCCTTTCATCTCGGAATTGGAAAGCCGCCGTGCTTGCAAAATAATCCACCTAGCAATAAAATGTCATTAAACCTTGCAGCTTATAAAGCTGTCATTTGCAGTACAAGTAAGAGCTCTGAAGGCACAGTAAGTTCTTAAAACATGCCAAGTTATCACTTGCGATGAGTGCTCTATGACTACAAACAGCCTTAATAAGCCACGCTCAGCATTTGTCCGGGACGTCAACTATTGATTAGAAGAAGGCCAACCTTAGTGCGTCGTTGTTGCTTCGAGGTGTTTTAGTTTATTAAAGTTTCTCTTTCTTCAAGAAGCTTTAATTATAGGAATTCAATAGTTCCGCTGCGGAATATTGCTACTTGATTCCATATATAACTACCTTTACACAACCATTCATTTGTGTGACGTATAAACCGCTTGAGACCGTAATAGACAAGAGTTGGGAGCTCTAGTCCTTACCTACTATGTAGGGACTGTGTCTATGTAGAAATTTCCTTATTTAAGCAGCAATACTAGATTAGATAATGAAGACAGCTTAGCAGAAGTCGTTTCTATCCAATGCTCTAAAGCATACCCTATATTTCCTAAAGTGTTTTCGAAAAAATCCAAGTAATGTTAGAAATGTCTACGTTAACTGAAACATTTTGATTGAAATCGATAAAGCCATTTTGGAAAAAATAAAATTTTGACACAAATAGATCGGACTTAAAATTTTTTGATTCCGAACCGAAAATTTGAGCATTACAGTTTCTTACTCTTGGATGTTTGTCAGACATTCACAAGAGTCGAGGCAGCGGAAAAAGAACTGGTTCCAATTCAACCTATAGGCACCTCGCTTTTACATAGTTGCAATAATTTGTGACCATAAGGTCCTTGAAGCCTTAAAAAACTGTCATTTCATCAAAGAAAAAAGTTTTACCAACTCTCCTTAGAAAAACAAAAATAAAAGGCCATTTTTTAGAGGTATACAAATTCAATAAGAAATAAGACACTTGAAGCTAATATTAATGGGCCTCCGCAGACGAGATTAATTCTGCCGGTATAAAACCGATTTTGTAGGCGAGCGGACTGAAGTGAGGGGAAAAAACGAAATAAAATCTTTTGCTGAGTTTGAGCGGTGAACAAGGCATACATACACTACACAACTTTCAAAATATTTAAATTGTAAAAATAATACTACACAATGAAAAGGGGTTCATTTCATATATATATATACTAGCTGTACCCGCCCGGCTTTGCCCGTGCGCTTAGGTCTTAGATAATGATGTTCTTTCGTAAAATGCGCCGAGAAATGAGAAAATCGACCCAGCGGTTATTGAGATATAACGTCATCGAGTTTCACCCCATAGAAGATGTTTTTTGTATAGGAGGTATAAGATTTTGAATTTTATTTTGTATGGGCGGTGCCACGCCCCTTTGTCCAATTTTGACCAAAATTCACAGGACCACTCCAGGGACAATAACTAAGATCTTCTGTATGTTTGAGCTCAATTGATTTGGTAGTTTTCTAGATATACGATTTTGAAGGTTTTTTTTGTATGGGCGTTGTCACGCCCCTTTGTCCAATTGTGACCAAACTAAACAGAAATCATACATAGACCAATTCCAAAGATGTGTGAAAGTTTGGACAAAATCGGTAAATGCGTTAAGGCGTGAATCGACGACAAACATTTTAAGGCTCATTTTTTATACATATATATAGATAATTTTTCTGCCGGCAGAAATCATCTCGTGTGCGGAGGCCCAATGTCTATGATATTATGTAGCTTTATTTTTAATAAAAATATTATTCAGGCATACGCGCTAATCGAATGAAGCGCCAATAGTGAAGTCGAATTTTTGACAACTTTATCGAGCAACTACTATCAGGAATAACACGGCAAATGTTGACTTCCAAATTTTACAATGTCTCTGGTTTATCGGCATAGACGGTGTCATGAAATAAAGTCTTATGCAAAAAGGTCCAAAACGTAATTTTGGACTTTATTGCACTTTTGAAATTGCAATAAAGTCCAAAACGATTTTTGGACTTTATTTCATTTTCAAAAGTGCAATAAAGTCCAAATCGAAGTGGAAATAAAATCCACAATGCATAACCAGTAGAATATGCATGGGGGGCCATGCTGCCCCCCTGCAACCCCCCCTGCTTTCTTTCTTTTAAATAGCTGAGTGCAATAATGTCCAATGGTCTTATTGCACTTTCAAAAATGAAACAAAGTCCAAAAATCGCTTTGGATTATATCGAAGTGCAATAAAGTCCAAAAAAGTCAAAAATTACGTTTTGAACATTTTTGCATAAGATTTTATTTCATGGCACCGGCATAGACTAGTGATTTCACATACCCTCAACGAAAATAATCTTAAGATGTGAGATCACCGCAATAAATAATTGATGGTGTCGCTGTCATAATGCACAATCTTGTTGAAACTAAAGCTCTGCTTATAAGCAAAAAAAATCCGTAAAAACTTCCAGAAAGTGGATGCGCATAGCTCCTCAACAGTGCGCACCACAACAGCAATAACTTCTTCTGTTCGCACAGTTTGTCGTTTTTGGGGATGCGTAATATCCACTAAAGTGTAAGTGGTGCGAAAACGATTAATCTTGTTCCGAATAACTTGCTCAGATGGACAATCATGTGGACCATAAAATGGATGTAGCGCACGATAAGTTTGGTTAACCGAACCATGGTTTTCAAAATAAGTTTGCACAATTTGCACGCTTTGTTCTGCCGTTAATCTATTCTTCGTAAAATGGCAAAATGTACTAACAACTAACCACAAATCAACTCTTAACTGTCAAATTGAAAATCTATAAAAACAGCGTGTTGCCAGCCTGTAAAAAAAAACCATTTATTTTCATTCGTTTCACCGAGTGGTTATTTTACCTTTGAAAAAGGGCCTTAAAATTGATGGATGTTTTTAGCCAAGAAGTTCTAGCATTAGGTTAGGTGTATTCTTAATTGTATCCAATTTTTGCAATTAAAAGAGTTTATATTATATATGCTCTCTCTTTATGCTCAATAGTACCTACATAGCTATGCAGAACTCAAATCTTCGATCGAAATGTGAAATGCTTATCGAAAACGACCGATTGAAAACGCAAGATTTGTCTCTTCGTTCCCTAATTTCCCTAATTTGATATACATAATGTCAATGTGCCATAGTATACTGTTGGCGCAAAATGTCCATAGAGGCCCCTGACAATAGGTTTATTGTTTTAGATTTTTTTTTGACGAACTGAAGGAATGTACAATTTTGTACAAGACAATTATACCCTCGAATACTTGTCAAACGAACAAAAGGTGGCACAGTCGAAAAAAAAAAACTTATGCGTTTTACCTATGTATTTTTCGATATGGTTTGAGCATGTTAACTCGCTGTAGTTCAGCGGACTAACTACGGATAAACTACGCCCACAATTGAATTTATTGCACAAAATAAATCATTTAAATTCGCAAAGTTCGATTTACCAATGTCATCTCTGCATATCCAAATGTCAAGATTAATATCAAATAATAATGCTCACAATAAATCGATACCAAAAAAACTGAATTATCCGCGTTGACATAATTAATCGTTTATCTAATCATTACAACATTTATTCCGCTGTACTTTGAAATAACCAAATTAATTTTAGCCGCAGAGGAACTTTAGTATTTCGTTTACAATATTGCTCTTTAAATTTGCGACACATCCTTTTACGCCTTAACCCGAGTAATGCATTTTTGTGTTAATCCTTATCGGCCATGCGATAACGACCCGGCTAGAATATTGCGTCATTTAGCCGACAGGCGACAGGGTTGGCTTGATGCTGGCGGGTAATATGTCGATATTATCAGGTTCAACCTGTTCTTTCTTTGACAAATTAAACTATTTTGGGAAAATAAGCAAAGACAAAACGAACCCCAAAGCATGTTAACATTAATTATGGACGTACAAATTACTGACCCTAACCCATTTGATTAATGAATGCGATATTTATTACTTAAAATTTAACTATACCCCTAGCATTTGTTTTGTTGGAAAATAGGTCATTCGCCGCAGATATATCATTGCACTTCCTACATTGTATACCAGTCGTCCAATATCTACAGTCATACAGACAGCGAGACGGCGACATTTCAACTTTTACTCAAATTTAATTAAATTTGCACACAGGTCTATTATAAATCTGACAATTGTCCCCTGTAGGTTAGTCCTCAGTTTACCGGATAATCGTTGTTTTTTTTTTTTTTGCATGAAGGACAATAATTTAAAAGACAGAAACAAAGAACCAACAAAAAAAAAACGGAGGGCATTCGTTCGATACAGAAACAGTAGCACAGAATGCCAGTGGCTCTGCAACAATTTTTAGCTCACTTCTTTACAATCAGTCCACCACCGACTGTCGCGTCGTTCTTTCATGTAGAAGTAATACTTCAGCTCTCTCGTGCCTAATGGCAATATCCCTAAAACCGATATTCGTCATTGTTTTTTCACAGTCAATAAAACTAAAGGACGCTGTAAACGTGAAACGATTTAAGTGAACGAACAGCGGTAAAAAAAATAACCAGCAACGAAGAGCTACATAGCTCACGGAAAAGAGCAAAGAAGAATTGTCAACCACACAGATGGTAGAACTTGCAACGGTACACAGCCGTAGGACCTTATAAGTTTCCTCTTTATCCAGCTGATGCATGTGTGTGGTGTGCACTGAAACTAAAACCCTCTAACCGAAAAACTGTCGAACGACTCGACTGAAATATCCTGTCATTCTGCCTTTGCTGTCCAAAACCATCCTGATATCTACACAGTCGTATATATTGTGTGAGTATATATGCCTTCAAGGAGCAACTAAATTTCTGTCCACCATCTCTCGCCACCAATGGAAAACGTGTACGGCGAATGGCTTGGCCTGGAGTGGAGTGCCGTCAAATATGTTCTGTTTTGTGTAGGTTTGTGTGTGGAGAGTGCATATGGTCCGACACAATACTCCTATTAGGCCAAGTGAAAAATCTCGTTTGTCATCCATCGATATATCGGTGTCGCATTGTCAAATCCAGGACACGGCTGTTCCTGACAACTTGACATTGTTGTAAAATATTCATCCCCTTCATAAATTTTCTACTTTAATTCGGTGGTATAGTACTCGTACTCGTACTCGTATGTCGGTCGTACCACTGTCCTTTCCTATCAATGCCGTTGACTGGTGCTCCTCGAGCACACTATTACGATAGACGAGAGTTTGGATGAGCGCGGTTCAAGTGATTAAGGTGGTGTAGTCGATACTTAGCCAGGATGCCCAAATGGTATTCTCTTGTTAAGTGTCAAGCTATAAACTGAATACAATACTCGATCAGCCATCAATTTCGGATTATCTCTGTTGCGTGTGCATGTGAATGCAAAAGGCCCTCCATTAAGCCAGTGAATAGAGACAGCAACATCCGTTCTTCTATAGGTTAGCGTTCTCATTGACTCATCATGGGCGAGGGCTACATTTGTCAAACTCCGTACAGTTGACATGCGGACAGGTATCAATCAAAGGTGCAAATCGTTTGCAATCCGTGCTCCTCTGAAATCGAATGATCCATCATCGTACCAAAGTCGTGTATACCCTTTTTATGGGATCCACCATAATCATGACTTTAGGAGTGAGTATGCCGAGTGGTGTTTTCTGCCTACTCTCCCGAAAATGCAAAATCCAATTTAATGCTAAGGAGATAATTCTCCAGGGAGAGGTTTCCTTTCTTCCATTTTTTTTGTTGCTCATCCTAGCCGGTATGGGGTGGGGGGGGTCTTCTTTATTATTTGCATATCAGCATAACTTTATGGCATAAGCCAATATTTCTTGACACCTTTCAGCACTCGTGGCAGCATTCAAGTTGCCTGCTTAAATTTTAGGATGATGATGGTGAATTTTATACCGCATTTTACGATAGATGTGGTGGTGGAAGAGTAAATGATTTTTCAAGGCTTCCTAAGTGCTGCGGTTGATGGCAATTCTCTTCCATTTATAGTTACCTTTAACCAAAAAAAAAAAAGAAAAGGAAACCAAAATGTGTAAAGAATTCATCTTATAATGGCATTGGTTGGTTGGATGGATTGAGATCCATTCTCATCCATTGAGTCATCTCTCAGTCTGATGTGCCAGAACGACGAACATTTCGTTATGATTCATCATCGTTGTCATCAGAAAAACGACCGCCACCGATGAGTGTGTATATATAGCTTTCAGCATACTCTAACCTTTCCTGCTTGTGAAAGAGCTGACGGGATTGATAAGTGAATGTGAGCAGAAGCAATCTGGAAGGTGGATTGGAATTATGATACTTTCGTCTGTCATCGAGGGACTGATGAAATAATCCTGCAGGTACGGTGATTTACATTTTACATTTTTAAGCAAAAGCGAATATCTTTAAGATATTGGGCAGTCTTTCTATGTATATTCAGGGATATTACACTTTGAGAACTGAGTTTAAACTTTTGGTGCGTTGTTAGAGATGCGTTTTCGATACGATTCTAGGGACTTGTTCGTGCGGATTTTCGGGGTATTTTTAATTTTATTTAACATTTTCAGGCGGATTTTTGGGCCATTTTAAGGTGCTTTTTTTAATGCAGTTTTGGAGCGAAGCCGCGAAGGTATTTTGTGTGTTTTGTTGGTGCACAAGGCCGCTTTGTTGGGTATTTTTCGAACAATTTTTGGGGAGGGTTTTCAAGGAATGTCTTGGGGGAATTTTGGAACGCCTTCGAGAAATGTTGTTAGCAATTATTGAGCTATATTTGGCGAAGTTGTTTTAAGGCGAATTTCAGCCGGTTTTTGGGGGTATCAGTTCGAGGCATTTTAGGACAGTTCTTGTGGCGTATTTTGGGACTGTTGTGCGTTATTTTCGTTTACGGAGACATGTTGTGCGTTATTTTTCGGGTGGGTTTTATGTTTTTTTTTAAGACAGTTATTAAGTCGTTCTTAGGGCGTTGCTTAAGCGTTTTTTAGGTGAATTTTGCAGTTTTTTCTTTTCGTATTTTGTTGAGTTTTGAGTGTTTTTAAAATGAATTTGAGGCATTTCTTAAAGCGTTTTTTGGGCCATATGTGAGGAAAATAATTGAGTTCGGCCTGCGTTTTGGGTATGATTCATGATTTTACTAGGGGTGTGTTTTTTTCTTGGTGTGTTATTGATTTTTTCGTGCGTTTTTGGCGACATATTTTGCGTTATTTTTCGAGTGGTTTTTGTGACATTTTTGAAAACGTCAATTAAATCGATTTAGTTTTTTTATGAGTTTTGTGAGCTTTTTTTTGCTTTTTTTTGTTGTTTTTCGGAGCATTTTCAGCAATTTGTTTGGGCCGGTTTTACAGTGCAAGTTTAAACTCAGGTTTAGTTAAACTCGCAAGCAAGTTTAACCCAAGTAAAGAGATTTCCAATAAGAGGTGTTATTTTGGTATTCAAAGAAAAATAGCATTTTTTGAGATAAATGATCGGATGTTTATTTCATAATAAAGAGGAAGGTATGCCGTTAATAATGAAAAACAACATCAGCCAAATGGCCACTACGAGCACGCTTACAGGACCATATCCTTTTCATGAAATTTTCCATAACCAAATCGGAAAGTGGCTGCCGTATGTCCTCGATAGCCTCACGAATTTTATCTTTGAGGTCTTGAATCGACGCTGGGCTGTTGGCGACGTTGTTGATGGTCGGCCGGCTTGAGTTCTTGTGTTAACCGAACTTTATAAGCCTTAAGACCCAAGTCTTTATGCTAAATACGGCGTAATGACGTTTGTGGAATGCCCAATTCCAAAGAACGACGAGGAATGGACAAACCTTGGTTTTATTCAACACTTTGGGCTACAGCAGCAATATTCTCAGTTGTTCTTGAGCGACGTGCACGGGTTTTAATCTTTACATCACTAACTTGTCCCAACAGCTCGAATTTTTCCAAAAATTTCTGTATTGCAGTCCGACAAGGTGCTTCACGACGACCTTTTGTTTTGCGAACTGTGACTGCAAGATTTTCACCATTTTTGTAGTGAATTTTAATAATTCCATATTTAGTAATGGCGTAGTTTCTACTTGTCAAATGTTAAAGAATAAAAGCTTCAAAAGTGACAGCTACCGAAATAGCGGGTCATTCACAATAACACCTCTCATTGGAAAACCATTTACTTAAACCGTGATTGTATTACAATGGAATTTGAACGAAAGTGTAGTTAAACTTCGGTTTAACTTTTCTCTCTGATTTTACCACCGCGCCGCTGAAAATGTAGAACTGTTACCCTGTATCGACCCTGACGATAGTCCAGAAAACCTGCCGCCAAGCGCCAGCAAGAAATAGCCATCAGTGGTGAGTTGCAACACCAGTTTTAACCTGTAAAGAAAGTAATGTAAACAATTTTCAGCCTGAAACGGTAAAGAAGAAGAATCCCCTCAAGGAAATGGGCGAGGGTCAAATAGGCAAACTGCAAGTCGGGCAAACAAAAACTAGTCCTTGGCGAGTCGTAATTCGATGTCACTATGGGTAGGTATAGACTAGATTTCTACAGGACCTCTTGTCGATAAGCACAAATCCGAAAGAGCGAAGTGGTAACATGATCAATTTAGGATCAATTCAAGCCAAACTGATATTTTTTTTATTTTGTTGTATAAATTGACATATTGCACTTGTGAAATAGAAATGGCGCAAAGTTGACGAGTACCGGCTGGAATCGGTTTTACTACAAAACATAGCTCTATTGTATTAGACGGTATGTGAACATTTTTTAGAAATATTGAAGTACAATCAAAGATATGTGCTTGCACTTGCGAATAAAATAGGTTACATAAAAACAACAATAATGCAATTTTGTTTTGTCATAAGCCGGGAATGAGATCGTACTACGAAATTCCGGAAAATAAACTCTGTTTAAACCCCCATCCATGGCCGATTAAGTTAAACTTGGTTTAAAATCACGATTAAGTTTAATCTAGCACTTTTGGAGCGTTTTTCGGTTATTTAAGAATAAAAGCACTAGAATTCTTGTACCGTTTTTAGTTAGTTTTTCAAATGTGGTAAAATATAATAGATGATGTTGGCAGTAGTTGTTGTTGCCGATGAATAAAAACATCAATTGAAAACGACTATACCGATTTGGCAATATTTTTTCTTAAATACTCTACTCATATAACACATACCCGGAATCTGGTTTTTATAGAAATAAAAATTGGAAAAGTTTTTACCTATGACATTGCATTCGAATATAAAGAAAATAACATTGAGATTTAGTGTAAACTAAAATTTAAATAAATCCTTATTATTTGATAGCTTTCCAGTTGTCGGGTTACACGACATACCTAACGCGCCACTTACCCGAAAAGTCAGACGAAAGTTTGATGGGCCGACTAGTTTAAGTATAAATCAAAAAATGCATTCGTTGTCATTTATTAACCATATTTATTGACATTGGTAGTTGATACCTCGGAACGTTCGGACATCCATTATACTGGAGGAGTGCCTTGCGTCGATCGCAATGTGGTTTATCTGGTTGACAGTTGATTGATCGGGAGATCTCCAAGTGCCTTTATCAATATCGAGATGCGGGAACCGCGTACTTGCTATGACACTAATACGCCCCGCCGGCCGCGAAGTCGATCAGCCTAAATCCGTTATCGGAGGTGGTGTCGTGTGTAGGCTGTACTGTCCGACAGTACTACCCAAGATGCCCTCTCTTCCTATCTTTGCATTAAAATCGCCTAGGACAATTAAAATGTCATAGTTGGGCACTGTTCATATGTCAACATTGATTCGGACCACTATCTTCTTGTAGCCAAGGTATGCCTTCGGATATCCCGAACACCGGCAAGACAAGTAAATACTGTGGGGAAGTTTGACGTCGGACGGCTAAAATTGCAAGAGATCACCAGATCCTTCTCCGACTGAGTCTCTCTCAATCTCTCAAGAGGTTCTATGCAGCCAGCATCAAGCATTGAAGACCAATGAGGTTCTGAAGTTTTTACTTGGCGGTGGCCATGGTGTAGTGGTTAGAGTCATTGCTTGTGACCCGAGCGGCGTTGGTTCGAGTCCCGGCGGGGAACCGCAATACTCTGCCACCGACCATAAAGAGAAACGAATAATAGCAGAGTTTCTCCACCACTACACCAAAAAAGGGGTTTCTGCTTGGTAGTACAATGGAACGAGATTCGTCTAAGTGCTCTAGGATTTATAATTCACTTTAAGAAAAGGGTAAAAAGAACCTGCCAAGGCTACAGAGCCCGAACCGAAGGACGAACAAGGGAACGTCGTAGTAGAATCGCAGTCGATGCTGAGGATATGGAAGAACTACTTCTGCAGACTGTTTAACGCCGATGCCGAACTAAATCCCGCTGTCAGGCAGAATGAACCATTTAACCTGGACGATGAAGACCAATAATTCCGTTCACCCGACCTGAACGAAGTGAAGATAGTCATATCTAAGCTTAAGTCCAACAAAGCCGCTGGAGCAGATGGCCTAACCGCCAAACTATTCAAAACGGCAGGCGATGACTTGGATAGGAGCATGCACCTACTCATCTCTAAAATATGCTCGGAAAAAAGTATGCCCGATGAATGGAACCTCAGCATTGTCTGCCCGATCCTTAAGAAAGGAGACCCTCTGAACTGCGCCAACTACAGAGGTATTAGTCTTCTTAAAGTGAACGCCTGAAGCCTTTCGTCAACAGACTGATTGGTCCCTATCAGGCCAGAAAAGTCTACCGTAGACCAAATATTCACACTGCGGCAGATACTGAAGAAAACCCAGGAAGTCCAAATCGATACCCACCAACTTTTCATCGATTTTAACGCCGCCTATGACAGCATTAATAGATACGAGCTGTTGAGAGCAATGTCTAGTTTTGGCATCCCTCGCCCGTTTGTGCAGGATGACAATGGAGAATGTTGCTCTATCAAGATCGGTAAAGAACTCACTGAGATATTCTATGTCAAAAAAGGACTTAAAGAAGGCGATGCGCTGTCTTGCGACTTTTTCAACATCGTTCTTGAAAGAATAGTGCAAAACTCAAACGCTAACACCAGAGGCACTATTTTTCAAAAGTCCGTCCACCTACTCGCCTACGCCGACGACATCGACATAATCGGCAGAACGCAGCGTGATGTCACTGGCGCGTTCGTGAGCATTGAGACGGAGGCGGCGAAGATGGGTTTGGCGGTCAATGAGGGCAAGACAAAGTATATGCTGTCATCAAGAAAGGACACCCAATAGCGACGTCTTGGACAGAATGGCACTATAGACAGATATAACTTTGAGGTGGTAAAGGACTTTGTCTACCTAGGCTCCGCTATGAACTCAGCCAATGACACCAGCGCTGAGATTAAACAAAGAATAACTCTTGCCAATCGCTGTTTCATTGAGCTAAGAAAGCAATTGAGTAGCAAAGCCGTCTCTCGAGCAACTTAATCATGGACTCTATCAAAAGCAGATGAGGTTACTTTTGGTTGCTTCGAGAGGAAAATTCTTTGAGTCTTCATAGACGGTGAACGGAGGAGAAGATACAACGACGAACTGTACGGGCTATACAGCGACCGCGACTCACTTGGAGGGGGGCTTTAACCAACTTAGCGTGCGAAACTGGATACAGCTGGCTGTATTCCATTCCGGACTGTAGCGCCACCTTAAGTAAGTAAGTAAGTTGTTACCTACCAGTTTAACTACTCGTTTGGTGACCTTTAGCTTGCGGAACTCGGGATAAAAACAAAATGATGAAACAGAAATCAAATCAGTCATTTATTCAAACATTATAAGTGAACCACCATTTGTCAAATAAAATGCTAGCTTTATTGTGATTTCCTTCGCCCAAAATAATTTGCTACAGTTGCTTCATGTATCATTTTCTCGTCTCAATCTAGATGCTAATGTGCATGTCTTTTATTTGTTATATCTTCCATCGTATTCAGGAACATAAAATAAGACACTGAGGAGCTTAATGCCTGCAACAAAAAGACAAAACAAAAGTGAGCCCATTTAGTGCGGCTTTGCCCATCGTTATCAGTACACATTCACTCAAGAGCACGCATACACGCATTGCGCCTCTTTCATAATCTTCTTTCACACACGATATCTCTCCTTCTTCATTCACTTACCGAACCAATACTGTTGAGCGATAAAATCATAAATTTCATTCCATTAATGTGAACGGACTTCTGGGATCGATAAATCGCAAAACTTATGTCCTTAATAAGTTGAGCATTGGCCTTGGCATCGCCATGAACCAGAATGGATTCCCAATTGCACATGTAGTATGAGTTGGCCATTTCTTCGGCCTATATGCGAGAGTTGGAAAATGTAGTTTTTTTTTCTCTTCACTTTCACTTCACTTACCGCATCTGTATAGCGTTGACCAAATGAACCAATTACCAAGAATTCCAAGCTTTGACTTACCAACCAAGTAAAGTACTGAAATGTTTCTATACTGGAAGTCTGTCTGGAAAAACGGCCATTGACAGTGAAGTGCTTTAAGTCGGTTATGATGCATATAGTTACCTTGGCCAATTGAAAAGCCACCACACAGAGTAGAAATACTCCGAATGTAACTAAAACAAAAATTGTCACACTGAGGAATGACTGAAGTTCCCTTGAGAATCTTAAAAAAAAATTCTGTTGTGAACTTCAAAATAATGCAATCAAATCTGTATACCTATCTATCATCTGTTGCTTTCTTATAATCGTCCTGAGTTTCCTATTGAATATGCCATGCAGCTCATTCCGCAGATACGGTTGGGACCTTTTCGCTAGGACCTTCAATGAACTGCCATATAAATTATCCAATTCCTTATGCAACATATTATAGCGCACTGCACAGTAGCTGAGTGTTGTTCCAATAAAACAGTCCTGCGCACCCATAATAGTGACCGATGACAACCCCACCCATCCGGTGTAAAGGGAAGTGAAGGCGTACTTCCATGGATCTTGTGCATCGTAGGTGAACTGCATGCGGTAGAAATAGGGCTTCGATCGAGAACTGGGGTCTTTAGCAATGACAATGGCGGCGTCGATTAAAATAAAGATCAGCGGCAAGATGAATCCGTAGGTCATGATATACATCAATCGTAAGCTCTGCTCACACTTCTCGTGAAGCACCTTGTTCTCCGATCTGGATCAGAAACACTGGTGTGAGTGTAACATGAAAAATGTACGCCATTTCTTCCTTACCTATGAACATAGATGTGCGCGTAAAATTCCTGTAGGATTTTCCTCATCTGACTGCGAGAAAGAATAAGATGGAGGATTCGAATGCTAAACTGTGTCCCAATGAATGTCGTGCAAAGGCATTCGGCTATTTTGGCAATCTCTCCTCTATGCTCGGTAATGAAAAGGTATTCTGCGTAGACAGTTCCACCATAGGATGAGAGGAAGAATACAGCTAAACAGTTCACAATTAGATATTGGTAAGTGGGACTACCGTAAGCCAATGGCCAAACCCAGTTATATTTAAATGGCCAAAACTGTTTTGGTAGGTTTATCTTTTCGCCTTTTGCGGTGAGTGGAGTGAAAAACTTCATCGCAATGTAAAGCGGTCTAGAGTAACTGCGCTGATTGAGCGGCTCAACCGCTTTATATATGCGCATTTTATTCGTCTTTTTTGATTTGGAATTGGAATCAACGCAATGAATATTTAATTGTTCACCAAAACGGAATTATCACTGAAAATTGTTTTTATTTATTGAATTTATTATTGAAAAGGGATTTACTATCTAGGACTATTTGTCAGCGAATAAATGTTTTATTAATGGACATTTGAGCGAGCTGTATGATATTTGGATGAACATTTAATGCTGGTCCCCTTTTAATTGACATTTTGATTGACATTGTTCTGAGTAGGGGGTAGCATTTGTCTGGTACGACAAATAAGGCTGTATGCAGTATTAATTGAGGACTTTTATTGACAGGTATTATACTGCGTACGGTATACCCACAGTATGGCATAGTTCGCATTCATTTTACAAAGGCTGTCGAACCCTATTATGATTTCAATTTCTTCACACACAACTTGTAAGATATAATTGCGATTTTGGTGGCGTATATACATTATTGTAAAAGTCTTAGAGCACACTCTTAGGCATAGAAGAAAGTAAGAGAAGCAGATTTTGAGAAGTAAGTTAGACTTCTCAAGTAGATACTCATATGTCAAACACAACCCCTATCAAAGGGCGTTACTGCATAGCAAAAAAAACCAAACGGTTTTTAACTTTAGCATAAGAAGGAGGTGTAAGTAAGTCTTTTCAGCCTATATGACCATGACATTGATACTTACACATCTTTGAACTTGAACGAATTTTTAAGTTTCTCGCACACTTATTAAGAGAAAGATTTTGTTGTCTTCCCAAATTTCGAACATGACAACGATTGGGAAAATCAAGAATGTCGTTTTAGCAGTCCCATTCGTTTTTATTCTAGTCTTTTTTTATTTTGCACCACAGTTGCAAAAATTCTGTACTGAATTCAGTACAATTTGATTTCCCCAAGTACGCAAGAACCACTTCTCAATTTTCGGTACTATTTGTACTATTTTTAATTTTAGAAAGTTTATTTTTATATCTTTGAAATCATTGATATGGACGATCAAGTAAATTCAATCGTCTAATTATTTGTCTTAAGGTTTTTTCCTGGTGAACAAAAAAGTATTGAAATTATCAATAATGAATATAGAGCTCTATCTGCGATAGAAATAAGTACATACTTCTATTTCTGAGTTTTGGGCTGAAATAGGCCTTGTGAAAAATGAATTCAACGAGTGCTTTTTGCATTCCTTCTTATTCTTCTGCGTTTAAAGAATGTTTTCTTATCACTCACTGTCTGCACTATTAGAATCCAAAAATCTTATTAAAAATTAATTAAATAAAACAGATCTTTACAAAATAAACCACTTGAAAATGAAGAACTTTGTATTAGGCTTGTGTAGTTCGCGAACGAACTAAGTTCACACACTTAGTTCACTAGATCATTTAGTTCACGGTTATTATTTTCAATGATTTTCATACAAACGGAATAAACTAAAGAAAATAATCCATGATTTATTCTTTATGACATATGTGTGTCCCTACAAACTAATCAGACTACGGAATACGGATACAGATACAGATACAGAAGCCAATCATGTCATGAGAGAACAGCTCAGCTCACTCACTTATGTACCTCCTACCTACCATGCACTTGAATAGGGACAGTAACTGGAAACAAGGATCAATATATGGAAACAAGCCGCCTATGTTGGAAATAACTTCATAAATACCGTTTGGAAGTGAGTTAAACATAGATTCTAGATAGCTCTAGGAAATATTGCTCCATGCGGCATTGATGATTTAACATCTACAAATTGTTTACCGTACTCGTATACTTTCCATGACAACCATCCCCAAATAGTATCAATTATATTGAGATCAGGGGAATAAGGTGGTCACTCCAGTATAGGCACGTTTTTGGTGCGGATACACTCTTTTATCACGCGTGCGGTTGCGGTCGACTCCTCCCACATAACGGACTTTGCCTACAAGCTGCCAGCGAGACCAGGATTTTTCAAGTATTGGTTCTGTACAAAATCAAAGGGGCGCCATTAACGCACGCATACTTGAAAAATCATGGTCGCATGGTATTGCATAGAAAAACATTGCCGCCATTAATTTTGACATTTACACGTATTCACAGATAGGGAAATTCTTTCCGGGGGGAATCGGGTAGGTGTACGGGAAGTCGGCGGTCTATTCTTACTGGTTTGTGGTTGCGGTATGAATGGGGGTGTTATCCTGCTGGAAAGTCCATTGCACGGGTCCAACTACATTACCGCAGTTAGGAAGAGTCTTTTGCAGTACGTCTTTGTAGTTACTCGCGTTCATTCTTCATAACGGAAACTGTAATTAACAATGGCCATAATAAGAGATCGCACAACATACCATTATAGCCCTTTTACGGTTATGGTGACGAGACAGAAAGTGTTTTTCTTTGCGTAATTTAACTATTTATAAAAATAAATAATTTTTGAATGCAAATCAAATGTTATAAATTAACTATAACCCTAATTAGATCAATTTAATATTCCTTGATTTCATTCATGATATAAACCTAATAATAAAATTAAGATAAAAATAGGGTTTCGTCGGAAAAAACTATTTGATGCCACTAGCTTTTCCATGTCATGCAATTCCGAGCAAAAACAATGCGAGTCTCCTTACGAGTAGTGGTAAGAGGGTTTTTTTTTTTTAATTTGTATCTTTTTAGATATCCAGCTCTCCGAATTACTCGTCTTACGTTTTCAACTCTAGCAAAAATCCCCAAATTTGATCCGATTCTCCAGTGAGAATTTTATGATTCTCCAAAAATCCGTCTATTTTCAGTAGATGTAGTAGCTGTTTTGGTCCCCCCTTCATGTTGTTTCCATAGTTGCACTTGTTTTTAAGAAAATTCGAAACCACTGAATTGCTTGTTTCAAATTTGTTTGGCAATATATCGCTGTAGGTGAGACTACACTCCTTCTAGCCAAGTATTTTGGCTTTCTCTTCTGCAGTTAGGTACGACTTTTTCTCGCCCGCCCCATTTGATTGAAAAACGATTAAAATATACGGGAAATAAAAATACCTTAAGCTTCAATAAATTGATCCACAGCAAAGGAATTGCGTCTGTCTCTATTCAAATGATGCAAGTGATTTACGAATTTATAAAGAGAAACACAACATGAAATGATTAAAAAATTTTGTCACCATTCAGGTGCATGGAAGTGTATCTTTTTTATATTTTCCACGGCAAAGTTTTTTTTTTTGTACTTTCTGTGAATTTAACGAAAATGAACTAAATTGAACTAAAATTAGCGAACTAGTTCAGTAGAGTGATTTGAACTAAATAGATCGATCACTCAAATGAACTAAATTGCCCAACTCTACTTTGTATAGTAGGTTGTTATCTGAATGACACCTATGTCCAAAACACATGACACTCTTTGTCAAAATTAAGCTAGGATTTTAGTTAATGTTTGGTGTGAAAAATTGGAGAGCAGCTCGAGCTGCGTGCTAAGCTTTTAATTCAATTACCTAAATGCGCCTTTGTTACACCCTCCACTGGAAGGTATAATATATTCATTTACATTTCTTACTCCAAGAATGAGTCACCTTATACCCCATATATAAGCCATAAGTATTCTGAATCAGGATGCAATTCTGAATCGATTTAGCCATGTCCGTCTATCCATTCATCGGTCTGTCTGCCTGTTAAAACACAACAGAGTCCAACCAAACGAATTGACCTAGGCGAATGAAATTTTGTGAAAGGACTTCTTTCTTCCGGTATCTCCCTGCACACAATTATTAGAAAACTATTATTAGAAGTATGTATGTATATGTATATGAACTCACATGCGTAACATTTTGACTTATATGCTGGAGACATTGAATAACTACAAATAGAAGTGGACACATCTCATTTTGAAGCGACATACGGACCTTCATTGCGGCGGAAATTTGTATTAAGCTAGTGTATGCATTTACCACCTTTTTCTAGGTTCGTGCATTAAATAAAAATAATTTCCCAAAATATTCCAATGTTTATTTTTCTTGTGAATACCACCCCCTTCTTCTTTTCTTATTCGTCTTATTGACAACATGCAGATGAAAGAGATTGCACCGATTGCATAATAATGGTTGTGGAGCAGAAGTGGAATATGCAAAGGAAAATTAAATCAATGATCGGGTACTTTTCGCAAATATGTATAGGAAGTTAGCGGTGGTATATATGGTGGGGGAGGGGTAATTTTAGCATGAGGAGACGAGTGTGATGTGCATTGGGATAACAATGTGGAAAGGAGAAATAATATGAAATCACAGATCAGATTCTTTACAGTACATATTTTGTATTTCTTCGATTTATGGGCAGCAGCGGTGGCATGGTGGTGGCTTTTGAACTTAGGTGTCAAGGCAGGTTTTGATGATTTGAAAGTTATGGGGTGGGTAAGCATGTAAAGTTCATGGTAAGTGTACTAGCAGGGAAGCTTGATTGAATTTCAGGAAATAGAATTACGTAGGTACCTAGATCGATCCCATTTTTCAGTTTTCTCATCATGTAGGAAGTATTCTGGTTGATCACAGAATCCGTCGTATTCGGAATTTAATTCGTAGCAAAAATTTCCACCACAACGGAATCTGTGATAGTTCTTTCGGGGTTCGTATAGCAAAATTCCGAATACGACGGATTCTGTGATCAGAAAGATATTGTTTTAAATCCAAATTTAGATCTATTAATTGTGATATTAAGAGGATTGTAGAGATCAAAAAGTGAGTCTCGCAATTCTGTCTGTCTGTCTGCATGGTGGTAGGTACCTATCTGCACTCTAAACGACAGGGCGGATTCGTTTGTACCTCTAGTAGGTAGTTTGCTTCAAACTGTGAATAAGTAGGTATGCGATTTGTGGGCTGACAGTTCGAGTTCATTTGTTTATTTTAATTTTAAACCCAAAATTAACCTTTTGTATTTAAATATGTACAATTATTTTAGGAGCAGCTGTATGCAGATCAGTGCTACGCTGAATGCTATTGCAGCAATCAACCAACTCATCCCGATAAATTTCAAATCTGGATTATAGTATGTAGGAATATTAAGAATATTTGCAGTTTACATTAGATTCTTGCTACGAAATTATGTTATAGTACTTTTACACCTCGTCTGAATTCAACATTTCAGCATACAAAATTTCGAAATCCAATTCAAAATCAAACTTGGCACCTTAAGGAACGCCGTCCTTTTTTTAATTCATACTTCTATTTATAGTTCCGTATAAATCCCGTGAATATGTATGTATCTATCTAATATGTAGTTACAAATTCCGGTATTTTCGGGACCAGAAAACAGGCGGTCCACAAATCGCAGGATTGGATTGGCTAGTAGTGGCAATGAAATTGTCAGGTTGCTAACGATCGTCGGAACAGGTCTGAACACACAATTTTTATTATTGTCAGACAATTAGGACATTGTAAGACTCATCAGAAATTGTCAGATGTCGTTGTTTATGGAAGCTGACATTAGCTTACAATTTTTTCATTGACAGACAGTTTAACCTATGTTATAGACGCGAAATCGAAGTTTACTTTTATACACAATGGAAAATAATTTAATCGATGCAAACAACTGTGCATTGGAAAAGTCGCCAGCAAAAAATTTATGGTCTGAAGTTTGTGATATAATTCTTGTTTTCTGTGTGTTTTTTTTAAAACTAGGCAGTCGACGACACTTCCTTTTTATTAGATATTCATATTGGCGAAGGGGATAGGTATACCGTCAACATGAACATACCGTGATCATCAAATAGTTTTGAGTACATCCGCAAAAAATTGCGATAGAGTTCTGGCTCCTCAGGTCGCAATTCGACGAGTAATTTGGAGTAGAATCCCTTCTGCTGACGACGCGACGGGCTATCGAATCCTTTGTTGTTGCAACCCTTTGAGTGGAGAGCGGCAATTAGAAAGTCTGACACTATTTGAAAAGTATTTATTTAGCTAATTTAAGGAATATAATAATAATTAATATTAAATATAAAATATAATACGCAACGTGCACCAATCCAGTTTTGCAACGATCCAAAAGATGACAGCGGAAGATAAGTGACAGCTAAGCGATGATAGTTCAGTGTTGGTTTTTGATTTGTGCGAAAAGCGGTGTTGCCAGCTTCTAATTCATTCTATCGAATGCAACACCTCCCCTTTTAGATGGTGGCGAGGGTGGACTATACCTTTCAGGTGCTCGGCGTTTTCTACCCGACTTCCGGCATTGGATCTGTGGTGTCGACAATCTGTCTTCAATTGAAAACTCGTAGTTACCTTGACTTGCATTGCTGGTAGTTGGTGCTGGATAAATAGATGGATCAGTAGATGATGATATGTCCTTTGGACTTGATGGCATTCCGAAGTCTTCCATAAGTAGCTCAATAGGCAGCCGACCATCAAGCGACTGACTGCTCTTCCCAGTTGAACTTCTACGTCGGAGTTGATTTGCGTGCGCTCTGACAAGTTTGTCTCTTGTGTTGACCATGACGTTATAGTTAACAGCTCCGATTCTTTCGATTATCTCGCCTGGAACCCAGCTGCTTTTGTTAAACTTGTATATTTTTACGAAGATCTTTTCTCCTGGACTGAAGTTTCTTTCCTTTGCTCCGTGCTTATTGTTAAACTGTTGATTCTGTTTCTCATTGGTAAGGATTTTATCCGGAGAGCAGGATTGGTGAAGTAAGTCCATCGACGTTCTTATTTTGCGTCCATATATAAGTTCAGCTGGAGATGCTCCGTTTGGTGTACTTCGGTTTGGTGTTGTTCTGTACATAAACAAAAATGTCTGAAGAATATTTTGCGTCGTTCCCTCCCTCTTTAACTTTTGAAGAGATCGTTTGAGTGTGTCGACAAATCTCTCTGCTTGCCCGTTGGATTGGGGATGAAACGGTGCTGTTTTGATGTGATTAATGCCAGTAGAATCGCAGAAATTATTAAATTGATGACTACAAAATTGCGTTCCGTTGTCTGATACAAGTGTTTTTGGATAACCGTGCCGTGAGAAAACTTCCCTCAATATGTTGATAGTTGCAGTTGCAGTCGTAGAGGTAGTGGCAATGACTTCAGGCCACTTGGAGAAAGCATCTATGATCAGCAGGTAGTAGGTGTTTTGTATAGGTCCGGCATAATCAATGTGAATCCGTTCCCAGGGTTGGGATCCTAAAGGCCACGACTGAAGGGTAGTTTTAACTGGTGATTTGACTACCAATTGGCAATCTGTGCATTGCTTCACATACTGCTCAATGTCCTTGTCGATTTGCGGCCAGTAAATATATCCTCTAGCGATCGCCTTCATTTTCTGGATACCTGGATGTCCACGATGTACTTGGTGAAGAATCTTGGTTCGGAAGCGTTCTGGAATGACTAACCTATCTCCAAACATAATGCAATCATTAACCAGAGATAACGCTTCACGTCTGTTGAAGTACTGAAGAACTGTTGGAGAAAGATCGTTTTTGTTTGGCCACGCTGTTTTGATGAATCCGCTGACTTGAAGTAGGACCGGAGACTTCATCGTTTCACTGCGCACCATATGAAATGTAAGTGGCAGCTGTTGAATGGTGTGTGTCAAATCAGCGGAAGCGTCGTCTTCTACTGTGGTACTCGCAATGACGTAATCTTCAGTGATGGGTTGTGAGTGTTCACCAATTAAGCGCGATAAGACATCTGCGTTACCAAAATCTACAGTTGATACGTATTCAATGGAAAAATCATACCTGAGTAACATTATAGCCCAACGTTGCAGTCGATTGGCGGTGTAGACTGGGATCCCCTTTTTACAACCGAAGATCGATAAGAGTGGCTTATGGTCAGTTTGAAGTATGAAATGGCGTCCAAGTAGCATTCGATGAAACTTTTTGATAGCGAAAATAATTGCTAATCCTTCTTTCTCCACCTGGCTGTAATTTTTTTCGCTTGGAGTGAGTGTTCTTGAAGCATGCTGTATAGGTTTGACACTTCCATCTTCGAACCGATGAGAAATGCAGGCGCCAATACCTGCGTTGGATGCGTCCGCTGCTACTATTATCGGTAACTCAGGGTTGTAATGAGTGAGTCCCAGCCCCGAAGATAGTATGCGCTTGAATTGGTTAAAGGCATCTTGGCACTTTGTTGTCCATTTCCAATCAGTGTCTTTGCAAAGTAAAGCATGAAGTGGACCGCTCAATTTGCTGATGTTAGGTATAAACCGTCCATAATAATTGATTGCTCCCAGGAAGGACCTAAGTTGAGAGATATTTTGTGGTTCCGGCATTGACACAATGGCTTTAGTTTTGTCAGGATCAGGCTTTAATCCACTTGAGGTGATCACATGGCCTAAATAGTGCAGTGAAGATGTGAAGAAGACACATTTGGCCAACTTGATGCGAAACCCATACTCCTGCAATCTTGAAAGAACAGCACGAAGTCTGTTTGTGTGTTGATCTACCGATTCTCCGGAAACAAGGATGTCGTCCAAGTATGCAGATACGCCCTCGAGACCAGAAAGCATTGTGTCCATAAGCTGCTGGAAGGCACCAGGTGCTGACTTCACTCCGGGCGGTAGGCGATTGAAACGGAAAAGCCCCCGATGTGTGTTGATCGTGAGCCAGTTTTTGCATTCGTCATCTACTTCCACCTGAAGGTACGCATCCGACAGATCGATGTGACTGAATAATTTGCCTCCACCGTGTTTTATGAAAATATCCTCTGGCCTTGGAAGAGGATAATGATGCGGTTGGATGGCGTCGTTCAACCCAGTTGAGTAATCGGGACAAATTCTGATTGATCCGTTAGCTTTACGGACGGCTACTATGGGAGCAGCCCAATCAGAAAAGTCAATCGGTGATATTATTCCGGAAAGTTCTAAGCGTTGGAGCTCCTCATCGATTGCTGTCAAAGACGCATACGGCACTGGACGTTTACCCCGAAAGATTGGTATGGCATTTTCCTTAAGGTACATTTTAGGTTTATACTTCGTGCAATGGCCAAGAGTAGCAGTAAAAAGGTCTGCGAAATCCTTTTGAATGTTTTTGATCTTTTGTTCCCTCGCCCTCGCTGTGCACTCTGCCTCTTGTACCGATTGGCAAATGCTGTTCAATGGATGATCCCAAAGTCCAAATTCGTCCATCCAATTAATACCAAAAAGGCATAGATGTGGAAGATCTGCTACTAGGCATGACAGGTTGGATCTCTTATCCAAAAGTTCGACATCTGCGTTGAACGAACCAAGCATTTTGATGAAATTGCCTTGAGCATCCTTCACCGTTTGATTTTGTATGTCGGCTGTTAAAATGGGACTGCCAAGCTGCTTCCATATCCTACTGGAAATTATCGTGACGTCGGAAGCGGTGTCTACTTGAAGCTTGATAATTTTTCCATTGATTTTGACATGCACGAATTTCCTGTTAGCTTTGCGGATTGAGTTGACGATGACTGAATTTGATATCCGCTGTTGACTTCGATGAATTTTTCGTTTGCTACGAAATGACTGAGTTGTAGCCGTTGCATTATTTTTTTTATTGTTGTTCCTCTTCGAAAAACAAGCACAGTAGCCTTCTTTGTGACCTCTTAACTGGCATGATGAGCATGTGTGGTCTTTAAACGGGCAATTTGCGGAAAAGTGCATTTCACCGCAACCCCAACATGGTGATCTTGGAGCTGTTTTGGCTGAGGTACTGTGAGTTATAGGATCGGTGTTAATTGCTGAGTTTTGCTGCAGTTTCTTGTTTTGTCTGTTGCTGAAGGAAATAGCATGCGCTCGGGATGGTACTGACTCCAATAATTGAGTATCCTGCTTGAGCTTAGACACTCGTTGACATTCCAGCAACAAATTCTCCAGTGTGATTTTTGACTCATCTCCTGTTTCAAGCAATGAAAGCAAACGGGATCGAACGTCTGCGTCGCTGGATGACTGAAGGCCCTTAACGAAAACCAGGCACTTGAACTGCTCAACTGTGAGCTTGTTGAGCTGAAATTGCTCACAGCTTTTATTGACATTGCTGGCGTATGTCGTAAAGTCTTCCAGGCTGCTTTTTGTTGTCTGCAAACAGCTGAAGCGTATACTAAACATTGATTCAGACTTACCAAAAATACTGCTAAGCTTGTCGACTGTGGTTTTGAAATCGAGGCTAGCAGGCGTCGACGGCAAAATTAAATTGGCGTAGCGAGTGTACTCCAAGATTCCAAGTTTCCTCAAGAGTAAACGAACTTTTGCGTCGTCGTCCAACGAGTCTGCATCTTTGTCGAATAAACTGGCGTAACGTTCGAACCAGTGAGCAAATGTAATACCATTCTCCTCGTCGAAATGAAATTCCTGTATATTTTTGCACAGGACTTCAATGGTGTATTCCACAGATGATTTTTCCTTCTTCGTGTCCAATACGTTAGCAGATAGACGCTCAATTAACGCTGCTTGATTTGACATCATCGCTTGGAAAAATGTAATGAAATCCTGGGGAACTTGCTGCTGTATTTGAGGTTGTGGATTCGCCATTGCTCACTATGAATTTTAATCTATGTTTTATTCCGAAATCCTCGTCGCCACTGTTGCAACCCTTTGAGTGGAGAGCGGCAATTAGAAAGTCTGACACTATTTGAAAAGTATTTATTTAGCTAATTTAAGGAATATAATAATAATTAATATTAAATATAAAATATAATACGCAACGTGCACCAATCCAGTTTTGCAACGATCCAAAAGATGACAGCGGAAGATAAGTGACAGCTAAGCGATGATAGTTCAGTGTTGGTTTTTGATTTGTGCGAAAAGCGGTGTTGCCAGCTTCTAATTCATTCTATCGAATGCAACATTTGTATAAACACGACGTCGTTTTTAAGGAAATTCATCTTCCTCGTTGTCTTCCAACATGTAGGCAGTTAAAATAGTTGCGAGTGCAATATTTTAATTCATTATCCTTATTACAAAAAAAAACCACAAGACTTTGAATTTATCTGCCAATGTCTGACAACAGATCGACCAATGTTTCATATTCAAATATCTGCCGAGTGCCGACCGTGTGAAAACACAATTTTCAACCTTACAACGTTGTCAGAAAAGTAATTGTAAGACCATTGTAAGACATGCATCTGACAATGAAATTGTAAGACTTTGAGACAAAATCTTACAACCGTTTGAAACGCACAATTTTGTATTGTATGTAAGGTAGTTGGCTGTTGTAAGCTCATTGTCTGTCATTGTCAGAGCATTGACAGATCTGACAATATTGTAAGATCTTACAATCATGTGTACTTAGCTTTACACACTTTACAGTGACATTTGACAGGATAAACAAAATAGGTATGTATAGTTAAGTGGTGGACTAGTGTTGTTGTTCTGGCACAGTAGGTAAACCAAATTAATAAATAATAACAATTAATATCTAAAAAAATATGACAGATATGTGCTCAAGTGTGTTTCAGTTCAGATGTTCAAAATTTTCGAGCTTTGTTCAGAGCTCAGATAAACCTAAAAACAAAAACGCCATGTATAGGCATAGCTAAGCTACTTTACCCCGTCGGCTTTGCTCGTGCCTAGGAATTGTATTGCCCAGATACATTTTTGTCTATCAGCCCAATGCATGTTCCATATTTTAAAAAGTGCTTGAGTTTTTTTTACCTTTGGGCCATTAACAAACATTTTTTTTTTAATTTGAGCTTAATCGGGTTGGTGATTTTCGTGACCAATGTAGGTATGAGATTCCTATGGTTTTTATTCAGTCCGATTGTTCAATTTTGACCAATCTTCACAGGAGCAATATCGGTCCAATACCTAAGATTGCCTGGAAATTGGAACTCAATCGATTTGGTAGTTTGCGAGATATAAAATTTTTGAATTACATACATAATTAGAAAAAAAATCAATAAAATCTATGCATATTTACCAAAAATATAGGCAAAATAGTGAGACTCTAACATAGAACATTTATGCACATATATGCATATATTTGTGCATATATAATGTCAGCAAGAAAGCCAAAATCATTTTTATTCAATTTATCCTTCCCAACTCACCCCTTGCATCACCCTCCCTCTCCTAAAGTCATAAATCCTACACATTGCTTTTGTTATTGATACTTGTTTGTAATATTGCATCTCCTTTACTGTCTTCCAAACCAAACTAGTTCCCTACCCTGTTACGTCATATCAGAAAGAATTTTATACTGATGGATGAGGATGGGGAATGAAGAAAGAGAAAAGGCAAACCAGTTTGTTTTTGTTTTTTTCTTTGGTTTTCTCTATATACATTTCGACAGCAAAGCTAAGCATGAAATATCCTACCTCAGACTGGTTTACAACAAAAAATGACCCATCGAGCATTCCTTAGAGGGATATTTTTGTTGGGATTTTGTTTATCCAATCTTCAATCCCAGATATGCCCAGATCCATTTCACAAACCAGCACAAACGATCGCAGCGACGTATGGACCGCGTAGCGGATGATTGCATCGGTGACGATTCTATTTGTAATTATTCAATGCTGGAGAGCGTATAAAAGCAGGCCGATAATAACACTAGGCATGTTTTTTTGAAACCTCGCCTGCCAGCCGCAGCCGTTCATTTGGACAGTTGCCAGCAAGATGAAGCCAGCCGAATGAATTTAAGCAATAAGCCTAAAAGCATACCAGCATTTCGTATAAAATTATGCATTTGGTAGAAATATTTGATAAAATCTGACATTTTTCTCTGGAATGTTGTGTGCATGAGATAAGAACGCCATTATGATTTAAGCAAATTGTACGGAAATTCTAAGCCACTTGCTTTCAGCGCCACCTGTTTGTTCATTGGGAATTGAATTTAGCCAGCTGCCAGCCAGTAACTCTCCGACTGGGGAGAAAATCAAGAGTTGTTGCCAGCAGTTGCCAGCAGGCTGTTGTTTTAATTAGCATATGAAATGTGCCTCAACTGCCAACTACTTTCAACTACTGGCTGGCGAGGTTTCATAAAAACACAACTACTGATACCTTTCCGGGAATTTTTTCGAAGCTTAATCTTTGAAAGGGAAATTTAAAACCCTTATTCCCAACCTACTTGGCCCCTAGCTTTCCTAGGTTCTATTAATACACTAGTGACTAGATGTACTTTAACCGGCCACGCGTTGCTGTGATAATAAACTCATCATCCCAATCATATCGGCGAAACATACTTATCACATGGTTTCAATAATAAAAGCAATATGCATTTTAACTTTTTTTGTCTAGTTTCAGATATCAAATTAGGTCACCGAATAATAACAATTATATTCCCTAATCGCATATAATATCAAGTATGAATTTCATTTACGTCAAAACAATTCCACAGTAATTATCCCACAATCGACTAAACAAATTCACTCAAACACACACTACGGCCAGGCCAGCAATAAAACTCACTCATCCGTAACCATAAGGCATTCACTGCTGTGTAATCAAAGCTACACTCTGCAGCCGGCAAATTACATGGTGGAAGCCATGTCCTGCCTCTCATATGCTCAAAGCCAACCAATACCACCCATTTTTGCGTGTGGTATTCATTTTGGCATAATTCAACTATTTAGAAGCTATATATAGACGGACATAACTTATGCGAATATATGACCCATATTGAAGCCCGGTTACCACGTACCGAATAGGTATATGTGTACCTACAGTATGTATTGTTGTACGTCTACCCGAAACATATCCGTTTGCTGTCATGAATTTCTATATCGTAATAAAATACGTGATATGTAATCATAAATTCCTTCGTCGCCACCATCCCTAAAGGACGTATATATTTCACTACAAGATATATGGATACGATGACTCGTATACCTTTCAGCTCCATTCAGAGCGCTCTATATGCCGATACAGCATCGCACTGTCTATACAGGCTCTGCGAGAATTTTGAAATATATATGGTAGTTATGGGTCCTGTCTGATACTATACGCTATCTGCTCAGTACCTGCAGTAGGTACCATCTGAAATCAATACCTCGCCGTCAGAGAAAAACGATATAAAATCAAAAGTATACATTCCCCCTCCTCCACCTAATGCAAGTTGAATTGCAGGCGAATGGATGAATTGTTAGCAGCTACCGGATGTAGCTCTTCGGAAAAGAGGATGTAATAACGAATAAAAAAATTGCACCTAAATTCGTTTTCTTTCGAAATTGAATCTTAAGATTTATCACAATTTTCGAATTTATTGTGTAAACATCTGATAATATTTTTTGAAATGCAATAATTCGCCGAAAGCGAATTCACCTGAGTACAATTTTATTTGCGATGGTAGATTTTCGTATAAATTTTGTATACTAAAGTGGTTTTAGTTAATAAGGGTTGGGTTTGCCATACAGTAGTTATATTTTGATCTAATTGACCAAAATATTGTTTGTATAAAATACATTCTTAAGAAAAAGAAAACAAAGAGTTGCAATAAAATATATAGATAATGTCCTTCTGACACGACCTACTTTTTTGGGGCCCTTTTTACCCAACATATAAGTGTTATTGATTTTTTTTTGCTGACATTGGCATTTATCCTAAGAGACGCACCACCTTTCTTTGAAAGGGTGTCCCAGTTAAGCGGTATAAGGTAAGATTTCTGAAGTTCCGCTCTGAAAATGTTTGCTTAATCAATTTTTATTTTTTTTATGAAATTTTTATCCTTGAGAAATTTCCTAGAAATTATGTTAAGCAACTTTTTTACATACAATCAATAGAAGTTGAAGGTTAAAAAAGACTCGATATTTCTCTAAAATAAACTTTTTCTTTCATAGCTCCCCAGAAGAAAAAAATCCATGGGTGTTAGCTCAGGAGATCTGGATGGCCAAGGGTTGGGGCAAATGGACCAGTCCATCGTTCTTTAAAAGTATTGTTGAGAAATGGAGATACCTCGCTGCTAATCTGACAAGGTGCTCCATCTTGTTGAAAGAACATCGCCCTTCTTTGAACAAGAGAAACATCTTCAAGGAGCTCCGCCAATCGTTCTCCAGAAATTTCAGGTAGTAATTGAAATTAATAACTGTTTGTGGAAGATACCGTGCGGGTCTACTAAAGTACTTCCAAACATTTACGCTAAACATTTTTTTGAAATAAGGACACATTTTGAAGAAGTTGTAGACAATAATTAAATTCCTACCTTTGAAAGGATGTTGTGCTTATTAAATGGGGATTGGGGTATGACTCTGACCAATGGTCATCTCTTATGAATGACCATCTCTTATGAATTGCGCTTCGTCAGTTCACAGAATGTTCTTGAGGAAGTGTCTGTGTTCTGCCTGTTTGCGAAATAGTCACTGGCAAAATTCGGGTACATGTCATAACGCCCTGGGGCTCTATGACACACATTTTTGTGTCACTTTTAAAAGCGTCATAGCGCCCGAGGGCCTTATGACACGCAACTTCTCAACTTCTGCCGCCACTGCGTCTGAACGTCGCGTCGATCACTTTTGTTTGGAGGAGCTCACCGGGCATCAACAAGGCGCTGATTGCCGTAGTAGTAGAGCTCGTTCTGCCCCTCTCTAGATTGTAAGTTTAATTTGGTATTGCCTCATTGTTAAGATAGTCTTCTTAAGTCTAGTAGAGTAATACGATACCTTAGCCTTTGTCAAAAAGCACATCACAGTACGTTAGTTTATTATTTTCACTAAATTTTGTTTGACCATTTTTGTCTGACAAAAAATGCATTTTTACGTAAAAAAGCTGATTAACATAATTTTTAGGAAAATTCTCAAGGCGATAAAACATTTAATAAAAAAAATTAAAATTTATTATGTACATAAGTAAAAATTTTGAGAAAAAGGCATTTTAAGTCAAAAAATGTAACAACAAATTTTCAAAATTTTGAGTTTAGGCAGCCATAACTTTTTTGTACCTGCACAGATGTACCCACCGAAGTGCTTAAGACACCTCTAATACCTCTAGTTAGAGGTCACCTATTTTGATGGGCTATAACGGGAAATATGAGAATAGAATAAAATAAACCTCCCCTGCCATACAATTTTTGTTCGGCGGAACTTCAGGTATCTTCCCTTAAAGGATTATACAAGGTGGCGCAAAAGTAATCCTCCTATCAGAAAATGCTATACATTTTCCGATTGGCCCCTAATGTCAGTTCTGTTTTGACATTTGTGTAGTAAACACAGCGAAATACACGTTAATAAACAATGTTACGCTACACTTCTCCAGAACGCGGAATATTGGTGACTATTTATTTGAGCAATAATCGGTCGGTGACTTTGGCACAATGTGAATTTCGTCGCAGATTTCCTAGCCGTCCAACGCCTACTGGTGAAACACTGCGACGTTTAGCCGCTCGCCTCGAAGAGACTGGTACAACAGAAGATGCTGCCAGGCGTGGCAGACCCCGGAGTAGCCGTTCTGCAGAGAATATTGCTGCTGTAGCCGAAGATGTCATGGACATGAAGACGTCGCGGGCCAAACGGTTACTGTGAATGGTGAGCGCTACAGAGCAATGATCAACGAGTTCTTTTTGCCGCAACTTGATGAATTGGGATTTGAAAATATGTGGTTCCAACAGGACGCTGCAACGGCACACACTGCACGTGCCACAACCGATATGCTGAAGGATGCATTTCCCGGGCGCCTAATCTCCCGTTTTGGCGATTTGCACTGGCCAGCAAGATCGCCTGATTTGACCGCTCCAGACTTCTTTTTGTGGGGCTTTTTGAAGTCGCGGGTTTATGTCAACAAGCATCAGACTCTTGCAGCTCTTAAAGACAATATCCGTCAAGAATGTGAGGACCTATCGCCGGAAGTTTTGGCCAAAGTGATGGAAAATGCCATAAAAAGGGCTCAAATGACAATCAACTGTAGCGGCGGCCATTTACATGACAACAATTAAAAAAAATTAAAAGACCAAATAAAAATAATCCACAAGAAGAATCAAAGTTTTTAATTTTTTTTTTAAATTACAGCCAAAAAACATCGGAAGGTTATTTTTGCGCCACCTTGTACCTCTCAACTGGGACACCCTGTATATATATTCTAAATATGTACATTCTAAGTGACTGATAAATTATTCTAACTGGATCTATAAATACTCACCAAAGACCACTCACCAGTAGTGTATCTTAAGGTGCTAGAACATGCCACATACATATCTAGCACTGACGTCATTGTTACGTCAGCGAATGGTCCCAATGGAAACATGCCATGTACAAGCTCTCTTTGTGCACTCTCTCTCTATTGATGTCAGAGCTACATACGTATGTGGCTTGCCATAGACCGTATACTAACGCACCTTCAGGAATATTTTCATCTTTTCAATCTCAACTACTGGTATGGTACCACTACGAGCTTCTTCAGCAATATCGAAAAGGAATTGATTTTTCAATCATTCGGCGGGAAAGTCTTATACCTTTTGCAATCCATATAACAACAGAACTCCTTGAGGCAGTCCCGGCAGTTGAGAATTAAGGCACAAACCAGAGAGAATAGACCACCAGCTTCAACCAAAAATGAGAGTTTCATAGAGCCAGTTTTGAAATAAGTAGCTCCGCCTCTTTTTCTATCTGTGAATACGTGTGAATAAGCAAAAAAATATGAAATAAGACAATTGAATCCCAGATGGCTTCGAAATAATTCAAATAATTTGAATAATTGACCACTATTGGGACGTGTTCAGCAAATGGTGTGTATGCTGTGGTGAATTAATTACCAACTTATATTTCATTAAAAAGCATAATATGTAATATACTATTTGGGTGATTAAAAATTTAATAATATGATTCCTATGACATTATTATACAAAAAAAAAACATTTTAAGCTGCAGAACTAAATTGCATGCACGATGTAATTAGCTAAACGCGATTCTTTGCAATTTTGTTGACATACATTTTGAGCTCTTTCTTCTTATATTTTAAAGAAAATTAATTTATTTTCGAATATATAGAATAATGATGAATGGATTTTGAATTAGGTACCTAGGTATTATAAAGAATTGGTTGTTCAAAAATTAAATAGGTAGATACATTTGTCACTTTAAACATTGAATGCTTGTCATGCATGCATGAATTGAGGTTTTTTTTTCGTATTTTCCTCAAAACTGGATTTTCCTGTTATCTAAATTGTCATAATAAATAAAACCATATCCCAATAGAAAGATAATTACCATATTATCAAATTATTGTACTGTAAAATGTGCGGTTACCAACTACCATTGTAAATTGTATATACGAAATAAAATATCAAAATACTTCAAAAAATCAAAATACTTGTCATTTTTATACAAAACCTGATGGAAAACGTGTTTCAAAACAGAATACGCGCAACGGAATGCGTAACGTAGCGTATACACGCCACACTCAAATTTAAATAAAAAACTGGCATTTTTGATTGTTTCCATAAAAAAGGTCGTTTCCATAGTAACGCATAAACTAAAGCGAAAAGTGAGCTTTCAAAGTACATTATGTATGTACATTGTACTTAATATTTTAATTTAAAATACGTACTTATCTTAATTTCGCTTTCCACTTTCTGTTCTTTAAATGCTCCATGGTTTTGCTTTTTATGTAGGTATTCTTTTGTTTTTCACAATGAAATTATAATATAATTTAATAATCCACAAACTTTAAATAACATTTGTGTGTTTTTACTATTTTGATTCTAGTTTTGACATTCTGTTACTATCCATTATTCTGTTATATTCCATTAACGAATTTTGAGTCATATTTTTTACAAATATTGGAAAGTAGTGGAAAATTAACGAATTAGCTAATACAAAAATATATAGGTACAGCAAGTTTTAAAAATTTGAATTGTATTAATAAATATTTCCTGAAATTCTCATATTTTCCCTACCGAAAGCGTAATGTGTATAAGTTAATAAATTCGTATTTACACCTGATACAGATTGCTCGTGATAAAAGCCGATATGATACGATTTAGTCTTCTGTAGTTCTGTGTGTCCAAAACGTATTTCTTTTTTAGAACGTAAAATTTGTTCAAATTCCGATGACCTACTAATTTTTTTGTTTAAAATCAATTCGTCACATTTTCCTTAGTAGATGAAATAAAACAATAAACATAATTAAGCCTGAGTCCTGACAAAACTAATTTTTTCTACCTATCTTTTTTTTAATTATTTATTCCAAAACTCAGTAGGTACACTTTAATAAAATAAACAATTAAAGAAAATAAATTAATTTTCGTTAAAATATATAGACAAAGGCCTAAATTCATATCAGCAAAACTAAACGAATCGTGTTTGATGATTTTTCCCTGATGTGTGTCATGCATTTTAGTTTTGCAGCTTAAACTAATATTTTTTCGTAATAATGTCAAAGGAATTCATATTATTGCAGTAACTACCCATTTATATTTACATGCTTTTTAATGAAATATAAGTTGGTAATAATTTCCCCACACCGAACACACAATTTGCTTAACACGTCCCGATAACGGCCAATTTATTTGAATTATTTGAATTTTTTCAAAGTTATCACAGAATAACTGTAAATGTTACTATGTGCCAGTGTATGCGTGACCAAATTCACCCTCCGTTTACTTTAACATTGCACGCATACTTAACCACGCAGTAACTTTTTGAAACTGGCTCTATGAAACTCTCATTTTCGGCCGAAGCTGGTGGTCTATTCTCTCTGGTTTGTGATTAAGGTTGCCCAATGTCCACTTCACCGAGCAGTAGTCATGCTAGTCTAACTTTGCCAGCTCGTCAGATGGGGTATTTCATGGCCCGAAGAAGTAGACAATCGTTACGCATTTGCCTATAGGTTGGCTGATTTCTAAGTAAATTCAAATTAAATATATGCGTACAAAATTCTACGTAAACGTATACAAAATTTAAATAATTATTATTTTTCAAAAATGTTTACATTTGATTTGGCCTCTACACCAAAAATGGGTTTCGTCCCGATGTGGTCGGCGGGCTCATCAGTATGCGTCGATTCGATTCTGTATTCTAAATATTAAAATTTGCGTTTCCCTTCGTCGTTTACGCAATTTTAATAAAGTTCAATACATTTTTTTTACACTTCCCCCAATTGCACACCAAAATTTTGAATTTCAACAAACAACGATAATTTGTATCTATGTATCTGTAGTAGTAGTATAGCATCTTATTTTAGTTTTATTTATTTCTTCAATCGTTTCTCCATTCCGTCTATGTATAGAAGTAGCATTTATGTATTTTTCTCACTCGGGTATTGCTTCTCTTTGGCAATGGGAAAGGGGAAATGGTAAAAATTTCAACAAACAAACAACGATATTGAATAAAAATTCCGAAGTCTCTTTCTTTCTTTTGTTGTTTGTTATGGAGATGTATTGGCATAAGGTCTTACGGTGTCAATTTTTTAAATTCGGTTAGAAGTAGGTACTTAAAAAATCAGGAAAGTCAGATAAATGGTTCCTGAATTATGTAGGAACAAAGAACCAGACAGACGTTGAATTGTATACACTAGTACTGGTAGTACCTGTAGATTATGCTATTTTCGCCTTCCTCTCGCATGTACCCTTCAGTAACCTATACGAATTCAGTTAGTTTAACTATTGGAATGCTAAAAGAATAGCCCTCCTTAACATAAGTAACCTATACTGATCCGAAATATGTGGCCAATACAATGTTGACATAAGTTTCAAAATCTACCGAGTAGTTCCAGGGCTACCCTTACCTCCCCACCCTTCGTTGTATTTTACAATTGGTATTCTTAATATCAGGTTCTATATTTGACGTTAGAATGGAATATAATATGGTGTTCTTCATATATGGTTGCAAATCTCAAAATAAATTAATATCTGCAAAAATTGATTCAAATTAATAAAATTGTTTTATTCCTTGAATATTGGAAAGCGAGAAGTAACAACTTTTCCCGATTAAAAAATTGGAGCAAAACCAGCAATTCATCATCTTTATATCTTTATTTATAAAAAAAAACTAGGACAGATTTCAGTGAAACTTTTTTTTAATGTTTTAGAAGACTGTGAGATGGTTTTAGGCTATGTCGGTCGTAAAAAATTTATGTTTTTCTTGCCTATTCTCAATATAATTCAGCTATTTAAACAGCTAGTTTAAAACTCCTTAAATGATTGGTTTGTTTTTGTTCTATTAAATATTTTATTGTTTATGTGTTCAGTAGCTTTACCTCGCAAGAGAGGAGAAATCCGAAAAAAACGAACTGGGCACGGTTTAGGGAGGAACTTGGCAACTCTGTTAAAGTTCCACTTAAATTAAGATCAATACAAAGGGTAGAGAGGTCTGCTCAGGAGTTGAACAGCGTCCTTATCCGTTGTTTTGAACAAGCGTGTCCGGTTACAAAAAACTCCTGTAGAAAACCGGTACCTTGTACAGTGTATTACAGTGTATTCGTAGAGAAACCAGGAAGCTTCTAAATCGGTCTTTAAAAACCAACTTGGAGGTAGACTGGAATCTCTATCGATCGAAACAAAAAGAATTTAAGAGACTAATTCGAAAATCGAAAAATGACTCTTATAGGAAATTTTGTGAGGAGGTCGAATCACTAAGTGCAACCAGTAGGCTTCTTAAAGTCCTCAAAAGGGACGGACCAGGTAAACTGGAATCGCTCAAAAAATCTGATGGCACCTACACTGAGACAAAGGCGGAGACTTTTAGTCTTCTGCTGTAGACTCACTTTCCGGGAAATCAGATCACTACGCGTTCTTCAGTGGTACCGGCAACGGTGGCCACTACGGAACTGACAAACTCCACGCGGCGTAGCTGGTATATTGCATCCAGAGTGGTGACTGATGACGCTATCAAATGACGCTTGAAAAGAATTTTCACCGCTCGCTTGGCCTTGGCATACATACCTTCCCTTTGGCGTATGGTTAAAGTCGTGTTCATACCAAAAATCGGTAAGACTGCCTATACTCTCGCCAAAAGTTTCAGACCCATAAGTCTATCTTCCTTCCTGCTGAAAAGCTTGGAGAGACTAGTTGAGCTGCACATGCGCAATGTTGCTCTTCGATTGCATCCTCTTTCTGAGATGCAACATGCTTATCAGGGCGGAAAATCCTGTGAGACTGCGCTTCAGAACCTCGCTGGTAGGATCGAAAGTGCTCTTGATCGGAAGGAGTACGCGTTGGGTATTTTCGTCGATATTGAGGGTGCTTTTGATAATGCGACCTTTGATAGCATGTGCAATGCAGCCAGACATCACGGTATAGATGAAACATTGGTGTTGTGGATTAAAGCAATGCTAATGCACAGGACGTTGATTGCCGAGGCTGATTGTGGCAAATGCGTCATGACAGGGGTAAACAGGGGCTGCCCTCAAGGTGGTGTTTTGTCTCCCCTCTTATGGTGCATGGTAGTAGACTCTCTGCTGACGACTCTCAATCTTCCTGGAACCTATACACAAGCCTACGCGGACGATGTCGCCGTTCTGTCTGTCGGTTCAGACCTTGGGACTGTCTGCTCTCTGGCGCAGAGATCCTTGGGTTTGATCGATGATTGGTGCACAATGAATGGGCTTTCAGTGAATCCTCTTAAAACTACGGTTGTTCTCTTCACGAGAAGGAGGAATATCACTGGTCTGTCTCAACTTGTGCTAAAAGGTGTCACTATTCCGATCTCTGATGAAGTCAAATATCTGGGAGTAATCCTCGATAGAAAACTTCTTTGGTCCAAGCATGTTGAATCAAAAGCCGATAAAGCGCTGTCGACTTTCTGGCAGTGCAAAGGCGCTTTTGGGAAGACATGGGGCTTATCTCCTAAAAGGGTCCTATGGATCTATACGGCAATGGTAAGACCACTTCTCTCATATGCATCGGTTGTGTGGTGGAACAGGCTTTCGCGGAAACGTGTTATGGCCTCTTTCGGCAAACTCCAAAGAACGGTTTGCCTTGGCTGCACAGGGGCCTTCCCCAGCGCTCCGGGCTCCGCTCTAGATGCTTTGATGAACCTCCCCCCCCTTGATATTTTTATCATGGGGTGTACGCTGAAAACCATCTCTCGGTTAAAGAGAGGTGGCTTTTGGTACCACGCGCATTGGAATTTTGAAGAACTTGTGCGAGAATTATCCTTTGACCCCTGTCTTATGGATATGCCGTCTGACGCAATGACACCAGAAATCCTACTGCGACAAAACTACCACGTCAACTTTCCTCAGGCAACAGAATGGCTTCGGCCAGACTCGGAGCCAGGGGGCTTATTCCCAAATGCGCGGCGGATCGCTTTTCATGGCGGATTGATATTTTTGTATCTCCAAAAGCTGTCAAAAGCGATAGCTATTCATGTGACGGATTGCTGGCGGATTTATTACCAGCAATCCTCACAATAGCTATCGCTTTTGAATGGATCGAATCGCTTTTCGAAATATAAAAATACCAATCCGCCATGAAAAGCGATCCGCCGCGCATTTGGGAATAAGCCCCCAGGGAAGGAATGCCATCGTGTATTCACGGATGGCTCTAAAACCGGACAGGGGTCTGGTTCTGGAGTCTTCGTGGAAAGCGAGAACATTAGACTACACTACCCCTTGGGTAACCATGCGACTGTCTTCCAGGCGGAGATTTTCGCTATGACAAACAGGTGAAGGGCTAGAAGCATATGCGTTTGCAGTGATAGCCAAGCTGCATTAAAAGCGCTGCTCAACCCTCTTACCTCGTCCAAGTTAGTGCTCGAACTCAAGCTTTCTCTGAACTTTGTCGGTAGGCTAAACACGGTCAAACTTGTTTGGGTTCCAGGACACACTGGTATCCAGGGAAACGAGATCGCTGACGAGCTGGCCAGGTTGGGTTCAGAAGAAGATTTCTTAGGACCTGAACCTGCGTTGGGTTTGCCTGCATCTGTGGTTAGGTCATCCATTGATACTTGGGTTTCTCGTGAACACGAGCGTCGTTGGCGTGACTGTGCTGAGTGTAGACAGACCAAACGACTGCGTCCGGACATCTGAAAGAGGTCCTCGTCTTTCCTTCTGTCTCTCAGGAGAATCGACTGCAGACTTCTTGTGGGCGTCCTTTCGGGCCACCAAGCTTTTGCCAAACACTTAAATGTGTTGGGCTTGAGCAACACCACCATCTGTCCTGCTTGTGGAGAGGATGACGATACAGCGGAGCACTTCCTCTGTAGTTGTCCTGCCTTTGCTCGCATCAGGTGGCGGATCTTTGGGGCTGACGTGGTGAGTGCCGAACATCTAAGCTCTTCATCACTGAAGCTCCTTCTCATCTTTCTTCGAAAGACGGGAAAACTAAGTACAGCAATGTAAGGTGTCTGTTTGGCAGTACAATGGACCAGTAGTTGTGTCTGAGTGCTCCATCGGATAGTAACAACCTCCGACAAAGAAGAAAAAAAAAAAAGCTTTACTACGCGATTTCGGAAACAATGAATGCATTCACAACTCGCGTTTGAGTGATTGAATTCATGTTGCTAATGCTATTAAAAATAAATTCCTATCAACTAAATGTAGGAACGCATGGGGTTACAATCATATGCATTCCTGGAATTCCTTTGTAGTTATTTTGTGCCAGAAGTATTTTTTTACAATACCGGTAGATATGTACTTCCTTCGGGAAAGACGAACTTATAGTGCTTTAACAGCGCCCCGAATGCTTGCAGAGAGGTGTTAGTTCTACACTTCAATTGTTGCAAGTTGTACTCCCAGAAAGTGAAAGTTTCTTTGTCCTGTAACCAAAGGTGCTGTGGAAAAGTTATGTCCTCGTGGTAGTAAAGTATAATGATAGATGTTTTCCATTGTGGTGTAGTACTCCCACACGTCGCATTTTCGTTCATTGTGACACCTGCCATGGCCATGGTAGTAGTCATTGGCCAGTGACGAGATTTAACATTAGTATAGGATGCCCTATGTCCTGTTAAATGAAAGTTTTATAGCCGAACTGCATATATAGGAGAAGGAGCTATACATTCTTCTGGTTAAAGTTAAGGAATACTCGCTATAAATATGTAAATTAACTTTGAGAATGCTGATCTTTTGCTATTGGATAAGTCTTCCTACCATAATTATTCCCGAATTGATTATTGACCATTCTCCCTCGAACAGATTTTTCAGTAAAAACTTTTCGAGTTTTGCCTCGCGTGCAAATTTCCTCTTCCGTACAAGTTTTCTTTTGCGTGTGCCTTCAAACTTTGATACGATATTGGATTTTCTTAGTTTAAAAATGTAGAGTTTAAAGAATTCGGAATATTCAATTAGTTTTAACTCTGTAGAAATTATAGCCATTAAAGAGGTAAACTATTGTTCGCCGATGCATCACCCTAAACCTTGCGTTTCCACCTTCAGTGGTCACTTGTGCGCTGAACTAATGTCTGTAAACTAATTGTAATATTTGTCCTTTTCTTTCATCTCTCGCTCTATTCTCTTTTTCTTTTTTCAATAAATGAAGTCGTAATCTAAGGAACGCACGCGTTTTCATTTCGCTCGGAAATTTTAAGTTTCAGAATTCCTTTCAGCCTGGAAATAACGCCTAAATAATTACGCCTGAAGTTCTGGCAACGCGAACGAATAAACATTTGGTCCTTCGAGCCGGATTATTCGGGTGTATTAGGATTTCCATTCGCATTCGCAATTAAACTTTAACGTGCGGTTTCAGCAACTAAATTGTCATTTATCCTAATCGGTTATTCTTCTTAACAATTGCTTACAACTATAAAAAATAGCAAGAAACGTCAGTGCATGTACGCGCAACGAAATTAATCGAGCGGTAAAACGGTAATCAAGTGGGTGCTACGCAATCTGCCCACTCAGTTGCTATCAAGTGCAATTCCCTCGCGGTGCATATCGTCGATACCTCATATATGTATACATAAGTGCTGTGCATTCATAAAAAAGCAGTTGTGAAACATCGCACTTCTGCTGTGCTTAACAAAACGGTGCACCTTGACAAAAGTACATACGTGTTGGATACGGTAGTTGCACTCGCTGGTCGCTGCTGCCGCTATTTCGAAAAAAAAGCATTGTCTCTATTGGTTGTGCGTACTGTTATTTTGGTTATTTTTAATCAATAAACAATAAACAAAACGTTTTTATTAAAACGCAACCACGTCTTAATTGATTGTGAAGATTTCCGTTCCCATCGATATTATGGAAGCTCTAAAGCGAAAACGAGCGGCTATCAAAGGCCAGGTAACGCGGATCGTTACATTCAGTGAGTCACCGGGTGCTCCACTGGCTGAGAGTAAGCTTCGACAAACAAAATTAGAGCAACATATGCAAGATTTCGAGCGGTTGCAAAGTGAAATTGAAGCATCGATTGAAGACAGTGTACAATTATCCGAAGAAACACAATATCGCGCGGAGTTTGAATCCACATTTTACAGTGCCCACGCAAAATTATCCGAAGTTATAGAAAAGTGTGGTAGTGGTGATTCGCGATCTGACTCGGATATTGAGCTCAGTAAAGTTATTAAGACGCTAACCGAAAATCAGTGTTCATTAAACGAAATAGTTAAAGGTCTTGTTGATTCTTCGCGACGATCAATTAGCATAACAAATCAGCAAGTGCCATCGGGTCTCCCTGCAGTGGCGCTACCAGAGTTTTCGGGGAAATTCGACGAATGGGTTAGATTTCGCGATTTGTTTACTGCACTAGTGATATCGAAAAAATCAGTTACGGGTATCGAAAAATTGGAATTTCTCCAAACGCGTTTGAAAGGAGATGCGTTGTCACTAGTAAACCATCTCCCTCATAGTAACGATAATTTCGACATTGCTTGGAAATTATTGAACGAGCATTATGATAAGCCGAAGTTTATCATGGTAGCGCATCTAGACAATATATTCGACCAACCGGTGGTCAAAAGTGGTTCGCTAGCCGAAATTAAGCGATTATTCAGCACCACAATCGAGAACATGAACGCTCTTGCTGCTTTAAAGCTCCCAATCGATTCGTGGGACATATTGATCGTTCATATTCTGACGCGTAAATTAGACGCCGAAAATAAGATGCTGTGGATTCGCGCTAGCAAGGACAACAATAAGCAAACGTATTCGGATTTTACTAAATTCTTAAAAGAACGGATTAATGAACTCGAAAGCTTAAACCTCTCGAATTGGCATACTGGGCGCAATATGTCAAGTACGCATAAAACTAAAGAATCGGGTAGGCGTGTTTTAAATGTGACAATTCAATCGTGTCCTAAATGTAAACAAAAGCATATGCTGTATCAGTGCGCGCAGTTTCGAGATCTCGCGGTGCCTGCTCGCTGTGAATTCGTCAAAGCAAACGGAATTTGCTGTAACTGTCTTCGTGCGAAACATGCAGTGTCGGAATGCAAATACTCTAATTGCAAAGCGTGTAGTTCGAAACACAACACTATGTTACATTTAGATGTAATTCCTCCGCCATTTGTGCCCGCGGTCCCTCCGTCAAGTCAACCTAGCACCTCGAATGGTTTCGTATCCGCTGTCTCCGTGCGCGCCATCCCATCGTATCGTGAGTGTTTAACGATGTTGCCAACGGCAATGGTTATGATCCAGGACGTGAATGGTGAGCTTCAACCGTGCAGAGCTCTGCTTGATTCCGGGTCACAAGCAACTCTAATTTCGGAGTCATGTGTGCAACGGCTAGGCCTAAAGCGCTCGCATGCCAAGGTCCCTATAGTAGGCTTAGGCCAGTGCAAAGGTACTCAAGGCACCCGCGGTAAAGTAAATCTCGTTGTGTCGTCGACGGTGAACTCAAGTTTATTCATTTCGGTTCATGCCTTCGTTCTCGCGACATTAATAAACGATCTACCGAGTGCTGAGTTTTCAAGTGCTAGTTTGTCATATTTCAACAACCTTTCTTTAGCAGACCCCAAGTGTTATCGCCCAAATAAAATCGATGTTTTATTGGGAGCGGACGTGTTTTTTGACATTGTCGTGGAAGGAAAAATTGTGCATCCGTCGGGCTCACCTGTCGCCCAGAATACCATCTTCGGCTGGGTGATCGCGGGAAACATTTCCTTGAGACAAGAAGCAGCATTAAGTGTTTATCATTCCACTGTTGATCTCGACGTGTTATTAAAACGATTTTTTGAGCCCGAAGAGTTTGCAGATGGACGTCGCAGCGAGTGCGAGGTAAGTGAAGCTATCGAAAATCATTTTTCCTCGACGCATTTCGTCAATCGCGACGGTAGGTTTGTAGTTAGTCTACCTTTTAGCAAAACGCCCGTGGAGTTCGGAGACTCACGTGGTGCGGCGTTAAAGCTACTACATGCTATGGAGCGACGATTCGCTAAGGACGCGATCTTAAAACAACAGTATGCTGAGTTTATGCGTGAGTACGAGCGGCTAGGGCATATGGCAATCGTGCCTCTCAACGATCTCGATCGCCCATCGTTCTACTTACCTCATCACGCGGTATTTAAGCCCACCAGCGCAACGACAAAGCTGAGGGTCGTTTTCAACGCGTCGCGTAAATCCACTAACGGTTTGTCATTAAATGACTATTTACTTGTAGGACCTACAATCCAAAACGATCTTTTTACGTGCATAATCCGATTTCGGAAGCATAAAATCGCGGTTAAGGCTGATATAGCCAAAATGTATCGCCAGATTTTAGTTAATGCAAATGATGTTCATTTCCAACGTATCGTCTGGAGGGAAGAAGTAACCGAAGACCCACGTGACTATGTACTTCTTACCGTAACGTACGGAACCGCTTCCGCTTCGTTTCTAGCAACTCGGGTCCTCAAGCAAATCGGCGTTAACAATATGAATACCTTTCCGCGGGCTTCGAATAGCCTTATTAACGATTTCTACGTGGACGATTTTATGTCAACGTTCGAAAGCATAAATGAAGCTGTAGACTTAAAAAACGATTTGATACATGTCCTCACCAACGCAGGAATGGATCTTCGAAAGTGGTCCTCCAATTCGTCTGACTTCCTAAGCACCGTTCCTCCCGAGCATCGAGAGTTGGCAACCGAGTTGTTCATTGGTGAAACCGGAGTCAAAACTTTGGGTCTGCTGTGGGACACGAAACACGACTGCTTCAAATTTGCCTCTACAATTCCGGTCATCGGGCAACATGCCACCAAGAGGGAAGTGCTATCGGATATAGCACGGATATTTGATCCATTAGGATGGCTTTCACCGGCCGTCGTCAAAATGAAGATCTTCATGAAGCGCCTTTGGATCAAGGGAGTCGGTTGGGACGAGTTCATTCCCACGGACCTCTACCAAGAGTGGTCGAGCTTTAGAACAGACCTGAGTTCCCTACAAATATTAAGCATTCCGAGGTGGCTTCAATATAGTCATAGGGATGTAATCGAACTGCACGGCTTTGCTGATGCGTCGGAGTCAGCTTATGCTGCTGCAGTCTATTCTAGGGTGGTGGGAGTCAATGGCGTGCAAACTACGCTAATCTGTGCCAAGACCAGAATTGCTCCAGCTAAACCTTCCCTTTCGATTCCACGTCTGGAATTATGTGGCTCTTTACTGCTAACCAACTTGCTTAGCAAGGTGAAAGAAGCCCTTGCTATTCCGGACCTGGAGTGTTTTGCATATACCGATTCTACACCGGTCCTGCACTGGATACAGGGATATCCGCGGCAGCGAAACGTCTTCGTCGATAACAGGGTATCTCAAATCGTCGCTCGATTTCCAGTATCTATATGGCACCATGTGCGCTCGGCTGAGAATCCTGCAGACTGTGCCACTCGCGGCATGCTACCGAAGCGCTTAGCAGACCTGGACTTGTGGTGGTACGGTCCTGATTTTCTTCGCGATATGGTGATAACTTTTTCCCGATTGCCCCACATCAATGATGTTAATGTCGAAGAGGAGATCGCATGTTTAGTCACCGCAACGAACACTGATGAATGGGATACTCGTATCTTCGGAAGGTTTTCGAGCCTTAATCGTCTTTTTCGGGTCATTGCTCGCTGCATTCGTCTAGCCCGAACTCGATCGACTACCCGTGGCTCTAGCCAATCACACTTTTTATCCCCCGAATATATACGGCTCGCTAAACTCGCATTAGTCAAGCTTTCGCAGCAGTATACGTTCCATGATGAAATTTCCTCGTTGACCAGAGGACAAGCCGTTTCAAGAAAAAGCAAATATTCTTCAATGCACCCCTTCATCGATCAGGATGGTGTTCTGCGGGTGGGAGGCAGACTCGAAAATGCATGCATACCCTTTGACCAGAAGCATCCCATCATTTTGCATAAGGATCATCCCCTAACTCGTTTAATCGTTAAGAATTTTCACCTGACCAACATGCATGCCGGAATGCGGCAAATGACATATCTAATTTCTCTCAACTATTTTGTCATTGGTGTTCATCACGTCATTAAACGATGCATTTATCAATGCCCAATATGTATGCGGCAACGTGCCGTTCCCTACCAACAGCAAATGGCTTGTCTGCCGAAGCCGAGATTGGAACCAGGAGTAACATTTGGCAACACTGGCGTTGACTACGCGGGCCCCTTTTTGGTCCGGTCATGGAAAGGACGAGGCGCCAAACAGCATAAGGTTTATGTCTCCGTATTCGTGTGCATGGCTACAAAGGCGTTGCACCTGGAACTCGTTTCGGATCTCTCGTCGGCAGCCTTTATAGCTGCATTGCGTCGCTTCGTTGCAAGGCGTGGCAAATGCCACTCGATTTTCAGCGATAATGGCACAAATTTCGTTGGCGCCAATCAACAGCTACGAGATTGGGCGAACCTATTAAACTCAGCAAATTTTCAAGAGGATGTATCCAACGAGCTTACTTCAAACGGAATCAACTGGTGTTTCTCACCCCCCCACGCACCCCATTTCGGCGGTTTATGGGAGGCTGCGGTCAAAACTACCAAGTTTCATCTACGTAGAGTGTTAGGCCAGGCATCTCTAACCTACGAGGAGTTTTCGACCGTTTTGTGCCAAATCGAAGCATGTGCTAACTCCCGTCCATTGTGCGCCCGCTTCGAAGGGGACGTGGATCCGATAACGCCGGCACATTTCCTCATTTCCCGACCACTAACGACTGTGCCTGATCCAAGCATCTTAACTACGGGTACATCGCTGCGAGATAGATGGCAGTATCTTCAACGGTTGGTCCAGGGATTTTGGCAAAAATGGTCTCAAGACTACCTGGCTCAACTTCGGAAGCGGCCGAAATGGTTGGAAAAGTCGAAGAACATTCAACCCAACGATGTAGTCGTCCTGAAGGACGAAAATCAGCCACCCTGTCGATGGCTCATTGGCAGAATTACCAAAACGTACCCCGGACGAGATGGTCTGACACGCGTTGCATCAGTCACTACAACAAAGGGAGAGTTCAAACGTCCTATTACGAAGCTTTGCCCACTACTTGTCGATACATGTTGAAAGGAGCTTTCAACGGCGGGAGTATGTTCGCCGATGCATCACCCTAAACCTTGCGTTTCCACCTTCAGTGGTCACTTGTGCGCTGAACTAATGTCTGTAAACTAATTGTAATATTTGTCCTTTTCTTTCATCTCTCGCTCTATTCTCTTTTTCTTTTTTCAATAAATGAAGTCGTAATCTAAGGAACGCACGCGTTTTCATTTCGCTCGGAAATTTTAAGTTTCAGAATTCCTTTCAGCCTGGAAATAACGCCTAAATAATTACGCCTGAAGTTCTGGCAACGCGAACGAATAAACAACTATATTTGTAGCGCCGTTTTCGAAGTCATAGTAATGTCAATTCAGAATTATTTTTAAAACCAGAAACTACAATGAGTTACAAAAAAAGTGGCGCAGCTTGAAATTTTGCGATAATTTTAAATAAGTTCGAAAAAAAAAAATGTTTTGAGACTCGAAAAAGTTAAGACACGAAAACGTAGATATACGGAAAAGTTAAGTAGGTTTAGACTCCACGGCAGTCTTTAAAAAGTTTAGTTTTGTCTTAACCTTTTCAAGTCAGCTTTATTTTTAACTTATTTTTCCATAATCGCTATATACCTATTATGTAGTGTTTTACGTATGTATGAACACATAAAAACATGAATTTTTGTACCTATTTTACGTGCATACATAATGCATTAATGTATATTCTTGAAATTGAGTCAGTGTCTTGGAAAAGTTAAGAATTCGTAAAAGTTAAGCACCCAAAAAACAAACTAAACTTAATTTTTTCGAGTTACTACTGTATTTTGTTTATAACATAAAAATAAATACTTAATTCATGTAAAAGAAATTAAAAAAATGGGAGAACTTACAAATGAAACATAAATTAACGAAAACGCTTCAGAACTTAACATTTAACATTTAACATTTAACATTTTTATTTTTATTTTTTCTTCTAAAGAATCCTCGTTTCTTTACTAATGGGTATTTGCTCCCCGAACATCTAATAAAGTTATAATCCGCCTGGGCATAGCTTGGATAAGGTTCCATACGATGCTGTCGTCCAAATTGCACCAATCTTCGAGCAGAGCAGATTTCAGTCCACTGAGTTTCTCTGGAAGGGCAGGTCGCTTCCTAATCATTCTTTTCAGCAGATCCCAAACCTGGGCGATGGGATTCATATCCGCCATGACATCGATTTCTACTTCTTGCAAAAAGTTGGTACCGCACCTGGCAACGTGCGTGGTCTAGCATTGTCATGTATCAGAAGGCAGTTTGCTCCAATAAATGGACCGCCTATTCCTCCAGAATTTTGGTGACGTAAAACCTCGAGTTCACCGACCTTTCCACGATGCACAGCTAGGTTTTTCCGTGCATGGAAGCTCCTGCTCACACCATGGCGGAACCTTCCCAGAAATTTTCCCTCTGGGCAACTGTCGCCATTCCATCCCACGTCGCTTGTACTGTACCGTGAGTCTCGGTACACGAGCAGGTCTGCTTGCACTTAGGCCAGTCTCCACTAATCCCCACCACACCGTTTGAGCCCTCGCATCCGTCCCTCTAACGGATCTAAGTCTGTGAGACAGCTCAACCGCTGCTTGGTGACGCTCTCGAAGGCTTTGAATCACCAAATATCGATCATACCTTGCAGATGTTGCTCTGGGGCGACCTGAGCCTTGACGCCCGGTGTATGAGTTGCTTTTTCTGTACCTTTTAAGGGATCTTCTTAGCGTCGTCTCTGGTTTCCTGATCATAAGAGCAGCATACCGCACACTTCGTCCACCCTTAACCAAAGGCAGCGCCCTGGCGACTTCTTCTGCCGTTATTTGCATATTATATAAATAAAGCAATAAAATAAACCCATAACATTTAGCTTAAGAACACATTTACGGGATCACGGAAGTCAAAATGCGTATATCTTGCGTCTAGTATGAAAAAATGATTATGATGCAGTTTTTCTCAATATGATGTGCGGTGCGTATCACAAGGAAAATGGAAACATATTATGCAAACAGACACACAAATATACCGCTAAACTAAAAAAAATTAAGTTCTGCAAAAACACATCAAATAGTGTGTAACTCAGTGTACATTTTGGTGATATCAAAGCTTTCGCAAACTTGAAAAATATTTCCATATCATTCTAAAAAAACGTTTTCTAAGACTCCAGTGAATATTCGTTTCTAGAACCAGCTAAAATTCATTACAAACTTGCATGAACCTCAAACCAGTATCTTCTAGAATACGGTTCAATTCAAAAGAACAAATTGTAAAATATATTCATCACGATAACGAATCAGAGATACTCAACTCATACCAACCCATTCCCATGTTTTGCCTCAACGAATTGATTATCCTTACCAAAAAAAAAGAGAAAGGAATATTAGCCTTTATTATCACGTGCGCGTGTATCTGCCGCATAAATTCACGCCAATTTTATTCGTTTTTCCATGGAAAATATACTGGCATAATGTAAATCACATTCCGCCAACAGCGATCGGACAAGGAACCGAAAAGAAGAACCAACAGCTTCCTTTTTCTTGGTGTTATACTCCTATCTTTGTCCATAAGCAGTAGATTCAGATTCAGTTTCAATGCCCGAAGGGTTCCTCTCTTTGTTTATACATTAGAAGAGATAAATCGAGGAATGTTAACTTAGGGGTTGTTCTCATCTTAAAATGTGTTAAAAAAATAACTGTCAAACAATCCTTTTTCAATTTGTTTCTGCCCTTGATTTGCAACAATAACAAGATGAATTGAAATAAGGGTCACCTCATCGACAAGGACTATGCTTTTTTTTTAATTTGCATAACAACCACCAATAAAAATTAAATCATTCTCATTGCCTCAATTTGTCACCCCTCTCCGACCAATTCTGATTTGGCATGGCCTCATGGGCATGGCATGGTAATGTTATAAAGTTTTTGCCACTTAATAATTCGCGTTTTACGTGCGTACAAACTCTCAGCAGTTCATAATGTTGACTGTGAAACTCATTATCTTACAAACACTGCGTCCCTATAAATATACCGACTTATACACACTGGGCTAGTGTCCGCACGTAGGTTCATAATTTACAGAAAAAAAAAAAAAAAAAAAATAGACGTAAAGTGGGGGCAATCTTTACCGACACGTTTCTGATGTTCAAAATGCATGAAATTAAGTTTCCGCCATGCAGAAACTCTACAAAAAAATATTTTAAATAATTTAATGTTATGCGAAGCGAACTGAACAGTGAACAGAATAAAGGTATATGACTCTACCTACCCTCGAAGTTTAAAGTTATTTCTGTGGGCTTTTGTAATTTCCCTCAAAGGCACCAACGCGGTAACATCTACAAAAAAAAAGAGAGTGTAAGACTCCTCTACCTAAAAAAAAAGTAAAACAAAAATGGTGCTTGTCACATCACTCACAAGATCTTGTGCTGAGAGGGATTGGACCGTTTTTCTGAGCCACCCCGCAATCCCCCCTCCCATTGACTTTCGATTCTCCATAAATATGAGCTCCTTTAATTTGAATTTCAAAAATGCAAGACACTTACTTTGAGGCCGATATCATTCTAATGAAGGTCCTTTCAAGGAATTTTTATGCTCTTTACCTATGTTCTTTTGTTCGTGAAGTTCATTGGTTAAACTTGGGTTTCGATTTTGATGGAACCGAAAACGATGAAAAGAGGAAAAAAAATACGAATTATTTCAACTTGGTGTGCTGTACAGGGAGGGAGAGGGATTCGCGATTTGTTCGCGAAAAGTAACTTCGTTAGTGTAGTAATAAATTTTCTGTAATTCCTTCTGAATGCGACAAATATCGCAAAAGTATTGCGAAGAAGAAAACAACATAAAAAGCTAGTACGTAAATGTTACAAAAAAAAAAACATAAAACAATTTGTTGACTATATTACGCTGATAATTATTAAGCTAGGCTGGAGTACTAATTAATTTTTTTTTTTGGATTTGATGCCAGCATCAGATGCTTTCAATTTATTTGAATTGGTATTTCTACCATAAGGGTGTTAACCTCTTTGTTCGGATTATTCAAAAATTATATGATCCTAGCAGTAGACTGAAATTGCAATTCATCTTTTCTGGACTAGGCAATGTAGGTTTTAGCATCCTGAGTTAATGACAAAGGGATTATGCTCTTAATAGTAGAGCGCAGTGGCTCTGTCTGGTTAGTAATTGGCAAATGAATTTCGGAGAAATAGATATTACAGTAGTCCTCGGATTATTTCGTCGGGGAAAATGTACACTTTTAAATGCATTTATCCGAGGAACGCACTTAGGTCAAGGAGAATCCCGCTACCTAAGGCGAGGTCTGCCTCTACTGCGTTGTCCCTCCGGGTTGGAATCGAAGACTCTTCGGGCCGGAGCGTTGGTGTCCATTCGCTCTACATGTCCTAGCCATCTTAGCCGACTGATACGTACTTTTCTAACCAGGTCGATGTCGCTGTGCAGCTCGTAGAGTTCGCTGTTAAACCGAAAATCACTCGAAGAATTTTGCGTTCGAAGCGACCAAGGACATCTTCATCTGCCTTGATAATGTTCATGATTCTGCGCCATAAAGCAGGAATGGGATGATGAGGGTCTTATATAAAGTCTCCTTGGTGTTTATCGACAAGGCCTTACTAATCAATTGCCTTCTTGGGCCAAAGTAACAGCGGTTGGCAAGTGTAATTCTTCGCTTGATTTCTGATGTGATGTCATTTTCAGAATTAGTAGCGGAGCCGAGGTAGACAAAGTCCCGAACTACCTCAAAGTTATAGCTATCTATCGTGACGTTCTGTCTTCCTAGTACACAGTGGCCTTTTAGTACTTCGATAAGAGTTTCGATGTGTGATCTACTGACATTTAACTGGATCTTTCTCTTGCGCCGATTTATCAGTGGCCAAGTCAGTTTTACATGGTTACAGGGTGTCAAGATCTCGCCATCTTTCGTTAGCCTGTTGCTAACCAGTAGAGAGTTCCATTTTCGTGCTGATCTTTGCTAGTTCGTCTACTTTACAGTTACTTGGTATGTCTCTATGACCAGAGACCCAGGACAGGATTAAGTGCACCCACCCGAGATCTTATTTCAAGATTTACGACGGTGCATCACCAATTTGATTCTCAATATTGGCGATTCGAGTGCTTTAATGGCTGCTTGCTTTACTTTTAGTAGCGCAATTAAGCGTGTAAAGCATTTAAGCGGCTCGCATTTAAACGGGAAAAGTTATGCACATTTTTTATGGAATGCATTATTTGTTCAGTTTTTGGCTGATTTAAACGGGGAACGCAATTAAGTCCCTTCGCCAGACAGAATTTGTTTTTCAAAATTAAGGTTAGTACGCTGGTCGAGCTAAATTTTATCTCACGTACAAAATTCTCTCTAAAATTTAGCTAAGCTAAACATTTTGAAAGTAAAGCAAAGTCCTAGAGGAAAACGCGGACGAAAATAAGGCACAAAATAAAATAATTTTTAGCATCGATGAGTTATTATTTTTAAGGAACAGCTGGTGTATGTGGCACTTATCTAACGCATTCTATGTCAAAATTTAGGTATCACATTTTTGCTTATGTTTTGAGAGAAAAATTGCGGAACAGTTAAAAGCTACGCACGACCGCGTACTTTATAATTTAATAGCGGAATCACGTATACAACAATTTGTGACACTCGGTGTACTTATGTCCTGTTTTACAGTGCGCACTTAAGTATAGTTTAAATTTGAGTATAGACGACCAGATAAGTGTCACTCATGCATATTTTGCGTTTGACAGTCATTTCAAAATACTCACGTCAAATGGTACAAAAAACTTGGTAGCACTTAAAAATAAAAATGTCTTCTACAGAATAATTTGATAATTTATATGAATTTCAAAGTGGATTGTGATCGCCAAAGAACGCCTAACTTTACATCATTAAATACGTCATTATTCACAGTCACTTCCAAAATCTAAATCATAATCTGAATCCATATTTACAAATTCAATTCAATTCAATTCAATTCAATTCAATTTATTTATAAAGGACAGTACAAATAAGACAAGGTAGTCTTTTATAGTACAAGTTTTTGGATGTGTAATCATAACAATATGTATCTTAAAACTTAAAATAGATTTATAGCTAATGGAATAGGAGAGTGAAAAATAGAAAGAAAAGAAGAGGTGGCAAAAGGAAAAGTAGTAAGAAAGAAAAAAAAAAGAAAGAAGAAGAGAGAAAGAAGAAAGAAAATTAATTAAAACAGTTGTTGTTGTTATTATAAATTTTGTAATGCGGCATTTTTAAACTTTTTAGGTCCAATTATTTGCTTAGTTGTGGTTGGCAAGCAGTTCCAAAGTCTGGTCGCATGGATGAAGAAGAGGCGCGAAGAGTTCAAATAATTAAATGTAGGCATTATAAGATTTTGTGTCCTGTTGGATTGAGCGTGTTGCGGAGTTAAGATCGGGCCCAATGACGTCATACCGAATTCCGACCGTACGGATGAAGCTGACCTCCTTTTTAGCTATAATTTGAAAGCTACCAGTAGAATGACATTTATATATGTAAACAAAAGAATAAAAAGAATAATTATTATAACGTGGTACAAAAGGTGGATGTGTCTTTATTTCAAGGAAAATTACAAATTTCGATAATTAGTATTTTACAACACAAAACAGAGCGAATTAAAGTTTCTCGAAGAGATATGCAGGAAATCTATTGTTCACCAGACCGTGCATGAACTGGCAACACCTGAGATCCAAAAATTGCCGAAACGTACAGCCAAGTACTTGTTTATGGTAGTGCGATATATGATCGTATCGACGCAAACCATATACATACCTAATGGCATCATTGAACGCGACAAGAAATTTGTGTTGAGATGGGAGTCGAGTTTGCAGTATACAATAGTTGAATAGTCAATAATCAGTTTTGTATCTACTGGGGTGAAGCTAGAAGACTTCCAAAGTTTTCGCAAACCGGCATATATTCTACCAACTACGTAATTTGTTTGGTCTACAGCGGAAAGCGAGCTATTTATCTTGAAACCAAGATTCGTGACAATATCGACAAACTTAATTTGTGTATTGTTTAATAACACGGGTGGCAGTTCACTGGTATCACAAATATTTTTTTGATATTAAAATCATTTGAGATTTACCTGGATTGAGGTTTAACCCATTGTTAATCGACCAGTTATAAATGTTCGAAAGATCCTCGTTTATTCTAACAATGAGGTTCTCCACCAGTCCGATTGGTCGGGACAAGTAAAGCTGGGCATCGTCAGCATAAAGGTGTAAAGAGGCATTTGAGCAAACATTGGGAAGATCATTTATATATAAACAAAATAATAAAGGTCCTAATATTGATCCCTGAGGTACCCCCGATCGTAACGCTTTAAATTCTGACGATTTTCCATCATGTACAACTTTTTGGTAACGATTCCACAAGTAACTACTTATAAGGCGCACTTATCTTTCACTAAAGCCAAAATACATTCTCAGCTTCTGACACAACACTTCATGGTTTACTCTATCAAAAGCCTTGGAGAAGTCAAGCAAGCAAAGCACCGTCAAGTGATCCATATCATAGTTAACCCTAATGTCATCCAGAATTTTTGTCAGAGCTGAAGCACAGCTATGACGGGCACGAAAACCAGACTGGACAGATGACATCAAACTATGCTGATCCAGATAACGTGACATTTGTCTAACAAGGATCTTCTCCAAGATTTTCGATAGAGTTGGCAAAATACTGATAGGGCGAAAATCAGTTGCCAGAGATGGGTGAGATTTCTTTGGTACAGGAATAATTTTAGCTAACTTCCAACTATCAGGAAAAATAGATGATGCGATACAAAAATTGACAATATGTGTAAGACAGCTTATTATATGGGGTAGGATTATCTTAATGAACCGAAGAGGTATACCATCTTCACCTATAGCGTTTGATTTTAACGAACGAATAACATTAATGACGTCAACTTCCAAAACAGTTTCGAAGTCAAAATCAGACAAAAAAAGCAGTTCATCTTTGGGAGTGAAACAAGAACTATTGATTTCACTGGTTAAGAAAACATTATTAAGTACAGTAACATCAGGGATGCTATTAGCACTAGCCCTCTTCCCAACACCAATGGAACGAAGTTGGTCCAAAGCTTTTTCGATGGTAGGTCGGTGTTCAATTTGGAAAGAAAATATCTCTCCGTATAATAAAGGTAGAGCAATTACGAGCACGACAAAAAACTTCCCAATTAGGAATTGTTGGACTTTGCTTCCACCTTGAATATAGCTTGTTACGAACCTTCATGGCATTTGTAACCTCACAAGTGAACCAGGGCATTTTCTATTTCGCACTACAACGGTCTTTATAGGAACATGTCGATTAAAAAGGTCCAATACAAATGATTGCACATGTTTCACTTTGTCGTTTACGCTTGATATTTGATAGCAATTACGCCACCGGAGTAAACTCGCATCAAAATTTAAGGCATTGTAATCTATTGAAGCATAATCCCTAAATTCGAACGATGAAGGAGACGGAGAACGAGACATATCAACACCATAAGTACAAAAAATCAGATCATGGTCAGATATTCCCGCCAGGGAAAACTGATCTTGAAGCAAGACATCGGTACGATTTGACACCATAACAACATCAAGAAGACTAGGAGGGGAATCTGGAGGAAAATGTGTGGAATACGAATTAACCACCGATAGTCCGGCAGTAGCAGCAAAATCCAGTAATCGATGAGCTTTATTATCACATTTTAAAAGGTCAGCATTAAAATCTCCACAAATTATGAAGTGCTCATAAAGTGCAGTAAACTCGTGCAATGCAGAAAATACAATTTCAGGAGAATGACAGCGATTTGGGTTGTAAACAACACCAACAAGACATTTAACTATACCATCCGAAACTTCTAATAGAAGATACTCCACCACGCTTCCTTTGGATTCGCTTAATATTTTGTAGGTGAACGAAGTGCTACAATATACTGCAACTCCCCCACCTATCGTAGTTGTTACCCTATCATTACGAATGAGCTTATACCCAGAGATTGCATATAGTTGACTGACTGCATCTTCTTTTTTGGTATCTTCTGGATCTAAGTGAAAAAAGAAGAAGTTATAGTTATACGATAAAAAAGAAATACAAAATAGACTGGATTTACAATTTATAACACTTTTTTAGCAAGACTTTTAAGTACATATACATATAAAAATAATAAATACTTAAATAAAATAAATATACTGCTCCAGATGACATCAGTTGTAAAGCAGCGGCCCGTACCAGGAAAATGCTTTCAGGAGAGTTTAGTCGATGTTGTAATTTTAATTTCAAAGTCGTCATTACTTTTCTTCACATACACAAAACCATTTCTCGTTCTCACTGATGACAGTAAACCTTCTTTGCGAAGCTGATTTGCATGCCGCAACAGAGAACTATTCGCAGGTGTAAGACTTTCATTTGCGTAAATACGACAAATGTTGGAAAGCATTACATTGTGTGCATGTGCATCATCATCTAGTTGGGCAAGTGTAAGGCCTTTGTTTTTGTAGAACGAAGAAAGAAAAGCCCGTTGCTCAGCATGCGAAGAAAAGCGAATAAGTAGTGGCCGAGAGCTTTTGCTGCTGTTGTTGTTACTGCTGTTGCTGCTGCTACCGTGCGAATTGGATTTCAGACGAAAAGCATCAATGTGGGGAGTGTATTCGTGACGTAGCTTAACGGCGATTTTTTTGGCAAGATCGATGGCATTCTCATTGTGTATATAGGGAATACCTCTCACTATTACATCACAAAGACGTTGTCGGCGTTGATTGTCAGCTAACTCCTCTCTTATTTTTGAGTTTTCTTCTTTAAGCTCCAGAATTTCGCTTTCGCACTGCTTTACTCGAATATCAAGAGTAGCAATGGCTTCGCTGATTAAATTATTCACTTTTCCCTCAAGTTCGGAAATCAGCTGTGCAAATTTAGCTGTTAGTGTTGCTTCCAGATCTTGCAAATTTCCTTTCCATATTATGACTTGGGGTAGGACGCAATTTGTTTTGGCTGCTGAAAGCGAGCTGAATAACTCGAAGAGCTCATCACTTTGCTCTCCTTGGTTCCGTGACGTCTGGGGTCTGGCTGACATATTTCACTAAGAGCGACGGATAAAATCGAATTGAGTATTAAACCGTTTAAAGTATAACTTATGTACCTACTCGTATGTGGATTTTTTAATTTGTTTTATTTAAAATTTTCGGCAAAAAAATAACACGAGAAAACCACCCGAGATGTAGGAATATGGAGCAAAAGATAATATAATGACTTTGAATTACAACTTGTTTGATTTGGTAGCCGATAGACAAGAATTTGACTGTGTATATAGGAGCAAATTAAAACACGTCTACTCAGTTGACATGACAGTCACTTGTGATCAAATTGTTATCATATTATTTTAGGAATTAATCGATTCTTAGGTATGTAATTCGTAACAGCAAGAGATCCAACTCTAAATAGCAAACATGGTGATACCTAACCTCAGTAAATTAAATAATTTTAAGTATTGCTTAGCTGTAAGTCTTAAATCAAATGTAGGTACCTAAGCATTATAACTTTGAATTTTGCTTCAAAGCCGAACTTTTAGTTGTGCGTGTCCACAAATCGTGCTTCTTGGCTTCATTCCAAAAATATAAAGGAGGTGATGCAGGTTACAAGAAAATATTAAGGCCATAGAAATATTTTTAGTAAATATAGAAATATGTATTTTTATTTTAAAATCTAAATTTAAGTAATTCTCAATAACTATATCTTTGATAAGAATTTCATAATTTTCAGTTTTTATACAGCTTAAAATATATTATATTTCTAATAGATACCTATATGTATGTATTTATTTACGTAATCGTACATAAAAGATAAAATATTAAGCCAAACATTTTATTTTAATCGATATCGCCACACATGGTAATGCAACGATTATGTTAATCCTTTTGTAAATTAAATTTACACAATTCAAATTAATGCTGCGACTACTTTGTTTGATATTCATTTGATTATTATTTTAAATGCTAATTAGCTTATTTTGTAATTTTAATTTTTTGTTTCCCCATTATCCCTGCCAAAAAAAAACCCTGGCAACAGAAAGGAAATCCAAAAAAAACCACAATGGTTTTTCCGCAAACAGAAAAATTTTAATCTAGCCAAAAAACCCGTGATATTCACAGTTTGTTCACGTTTATTAATTCTGTTAACAGGCAGCGGCCCGTCTCTGCACAAAACCATATACAAGCCATAAATCTGAGAATCTGTCACTCGCACAGGTTAAACATCCATTTCGCTAACAAAAACCCCAATTCCATTGCCCACAGAAACCAAAAAACATACACAAATAGCAAGGCTCACCTGTGCATGGATAATAAAACACCAACGCTAGACACAGTATAGGATCAGCCAACGCCAAAATCGAGGGCGGTCGAGTGCATGTGGCAATAACATCTGACCCATTTAATCCATCGGCAATTAAGGTACACATTCTACATCGTGTCGTGTCGTCGCTCGTCCTATGAATTACAACACAGCAAATCCAACCAACCAAACCAGACATAACATAATCTCTAAGAAAGGTGACGGCTTAAAACCCAGCCTCTACCTCTACCGAACTTTGACAGGTAACAGCAGCTAATTACCTTTGGTAGGAATAAAAATTCCTCCTAAAAGAAAAAATACCCGCCTACTAAATAATTGGGGGTAGCTACAGCAGCAGAAGCAGCTCTTCATTAGAGGCCACAACGAGATATTGTTATTGGAGCAGTTCGGCTTTATTGCTAGACTCGGATGTGGCAAGAATTGCCAAGTTTCCATAATTGCGGCAGCTGTAATTGTCAATCAGGACAATCAAAGTGCCATTTGTAATTGCGCCAGAGTGTTGATGTACGGCCGAGTGGGAAAGAGAGTAGACCATCATCAAAAAGTGTGCCTAATTGACAACGATTTCATGGGAATACTCGTCGTATCCGTTTGGCAATTAAAACAGTTGGCTTCAACTTCAACTATGCAATGCCTCTATCTGGCTGAAGACATTTCAAGCACTTAAGTGTGTGGTTGCTATTGCTATTCTCTTTTATTTGAAACACAAACCTTGAATTACTCATGAGGGTTTGATTGCTCCAAATATCGACTGCGTTGCGTAGTGAAGTGTGTTTGGCAAGATGGGATATTTATTTGGGTAGCTATGGTGCTGTTTCATTGCGTTGCGATGGTCGAAATAGTCAAATAAATTAGTTTCTCATTAATTAAAGGGTAGCGAGAGTTATGCCTGCGATTTGGGATAATTTGTGCTCCCTATTTGCAAATTAGGCTATATACGAAATTATATTCCGGCTAAGGGATTCGTAAATCATACCAATAAGCCAAATGAACTCAAATTAATTAATTTCATAGCGAAAGCAGTATTTTCGAGAATTAACATTTTTTTATTAGTCATGTATGTGGGTATTTGTTTTTTTTTTTTTACATAGGACCCCTCATCTAAAAATTAAATTGAACAGCTAAAAATCAATATTTGATTTCACAAGTCAGCCAGTCATCAGATGAATTTATTGCTGACTTGAAACTCGTTTATGTACATCAAATATCACCCCTTGTCATCGAAATTTAAAAATATTATTAAAAAAAAAAAAAAAAACTCCTGCCACAGAGAAACAAAAAGTAGTAAAAAGTATTCAAACTCATTTCACAGTCACACATGTAACTACGTGACATTCTCCGCTAGTGGCACTTTGGCTCTGCAGCTGTTTTAGTAAAAATATTATTCCACACCATCTCGTCCATACTCATACTACATCCAATCACTTTAGGGGAATGGGCGGCATCAACCGCTTCAGGCCAAAACGATATTTGACTCTGTCAGCCAACTTTAGAAATATTTGCACAAATTGATCATCGCTCGATGACATATTGCATTGCCAATTGTTTTGCAATTGTCTTCGCATTTCAAATGTATCTAACAAATACGAATCGATGGGGTTAACCCCCACCCTAAGAGTACATAGGAGCAGCTGTCAGGTTCATCAAAAAACAGAAATCCCCCCATTTCGTTATGGAAAATCGAATGTCAATGGTGAAAGTTTCCACTTCTGCTTGTGAAGTTGATACACCGAGTGACGATGGGACTTTGCGAGCGAGAGCTATTAAGGAAAATAGCAAATTGTGCGGATTGCGGAATATGTTGTATATAGACACGCCATTGTTAATTTTTTTTTTTGACAAAATCTGAGTATGTACGAGTACTTGTATTAGCATAGCATTGCCGTTGTGAGAGAGAGGGCTGTGGCTGGATCACATTTGTGATGCAATCTCGAAATTTAGGCAAAACAGTATTCGGGTTTAAAAAAATTTAGATTTAAGTGTGTGCTTTGGAAATAGGAAGTTCATAATGCCATTGATGAGCGGTTGCTCTTCGCTTATGTTTTGCCCCTGCTTTATACAGCTTTGGCTAGTGACTTTTTGAATACAGGGTGTCCCAGTTAAGCTGTATAATCCTTTAAAGGAAGAGGGGGGGGGGGGTCTATTAAGTAATGGCTCCTTAAACTCAAAATTTTTGATAATTTGTTGTTCCAATTTTTTACTTCAAATGCCTTTTTCTCAAAATTTTGACTTAATAAATTTTTATTTTTTTTATGAAATTTTTATCCTTGAGAAATTTCCTGAAAATTATGTTAAGCAACTTTTTTACCTACGATCAACAGAAATTGTAGTAAAAGCCGTTCTTGTGAGACTAAAATGGTACAAGTCGGGAAATTGGAAAAATCGAAAATAGATTTTTTTGTATGGAATTTTGGGTGCAATTGTTCCGGAATGGCTTTTCGAATGGAAAAATAGAAAATTCTTAATGGACAACTCGGAAAATTCCGGAAAAATGCGAAAAATTTGAATTTTTTTTCGACGAAATTTTTTTATTTTATCGCATGGTTTGATGATTTTGGACAATGTAAGGTGGAAAATTTCGGTTAATTGTGAAATTCATTGTAATAAAAGACAAATTGTGTACATTTTGTGTGGAGAAGTTAATGAGTAAATAATAGATGGAGCTGTGCTGCGATCAATGCCGCAACTCCATAGATGGCGTTATACGTTGCCTTTAGGATGTGCGCAGTTTGACAGGTGTCCTTTTCAAATTGTCATTTTCTATTGAGCAAATGTGCTATTTACTATCTGTGCTTCATTATTACTCTGGAGATTATCTGAAGGCGTTAAATTGGGGCGAGACGAAGTTCGCCGGGTCCGCAAGTAAAGTATGTATTTACTGTAACTGTACTGGTCTGCCCACCCGAAAACTGACTGAACGAGTCTCAGAAGTCTTACATGAACCCTTCAGAAAGAGGATGTATATAGGGCGGATGAAATCACTAGACTGAATTAACGGTGACGGCAACAGTCAATTTGGCAGATACCTTCCTTGAGCTATTTGGAGCTGAGATCAGTAAGGATTATTCAGGACTAGTCAGGGTCCTAAAACAGAGATGGTGGATGAACCATTTATGGGCCAATGGCAGCTCTCACATCCCCGAAGTGGGTTACTAACACCGGAAGACCCGGTCAATTTCGTTCAAGGGTCAAATATAGGGTCTGACCCTCCATATTGGGGGTTGTACGCCGGGGTAACTACCCGATTCCATAAAACGTGTATAGTTGCGAAGCAACAACAAGCCTCGGATACGGATAAGTTTACTGTTGACGAACCTGGCACACGAAACAAGGACAACGAATTTCGGATCTTTAGAAACGTGGAATTTTAGGCCCCTTAATAGACCGCGTGCAGTCGAACATCTGGCGGAGGCCCTGCAGGATTCAGGGACCAAAACCAGGAAAAATCGTATAAGCTGAACAATTCAAAATAGCACAGTAGCACAATTAACATTTTTTGTATGTGTTTATAAAGGGTGGGCCATCTTTTGTTTTCTGTTTGGACTATACATTATTTTGACACTGGCAGCTCCTATGCGTTCTGAAAATTGGCACAAACTTAGTGCTCTCCGGTGGGGACTCTTGGGGTCTCCAAGCTAATAGCCTTGCTTAGCTAAAGATCACTATTTAAGCCAGAATCATGTATGAAACGGGGTTTAGGGTCTCCCATTTTCATATTGACACTGCAAACCAGCGTGTCTAATCTCCTGTCCAAACAACTTTAAGAAACTTAGTGCAGCCAGGAATTTGTATATGTATAGTGGCCTCCCCTCTTGATGGTGTACTAAAATCCGGATTTATCCTGTTTTAAGTAAAAGATACTCTTATTCTGCTTATCAGTTAGTCTATATTCAAATGTTACGGGGAAAAAACATTAAAAAAATTGTCCGGGTAATCAGAAAAAGGGGCGTGGTACCTCCCATATAAAAAAACATTGCAAACCTTTTTTTCTCGACAGTTATAGAAGCTAACATTTGTAAAATTTGGAATATTTATCTGCATCCATATCCTGGGCATCAGTAAAGCCGAGCGGGTAGGTACTTATGCGCACGCCATGTTGGTATAACATTATTTTAGTTAACTATTGTTGATACATATATAAATCTTATTCCGTTTTCATTCTTATATCCTTGGGCTATTAGATAATATCTACTAAATGAGCCTTCCAATCGACATTTACTATTGCACCAAACCCAAAGACTTGGACAAATTGTTTTATGAAGCACAAACATCTTCCAGACTTATGCTGAATTTCATCCAAACCCAACTCCTTTCCATTGAGGATGTCTGCCACTCCATATCCGTTTTAACCAAAACAAATTTAAATGAAGGCTTTAGTGCGGGAAAGAAAATTGCATGTCTGGCGAAGAGTGAACACCTCCGGTCGAAGTAAAATCTTCATTCTTAGCACGGTGCCAAGCAGACAGACAGGCATAAATTTACCGGAAACCTACAACACATGCACAAGTGTCAGAGAAATACGAACGTTATAAAGTGTATGTTGATAAACAGACAGATGGTGTGAGTGTGACGTGATGATGCGGTTAAATCTCCGGAGATGATGTTTTTCCCAAGAATTACATTCAAGTGCGCAAAGTAAGTATTACCACTGCCAACGGAGTACAACTCAAGGAATGCGTGTCATTGCCACTCGCCATGGCATTAACACTACAGCACAACAATCTTATGCTATTCACTTTTCCTTACCCTGAGACACTGAGTACGGAACTGACTGAGGTGGAAAGTTGAATTGAACAAGGGTGTGTATGGGGATGTTATAGAATGTAAACACTTTGTTTTGTACTCTGGTGTGGATTGAATTAAGAAGTGAGGAAGTTTAGCTCGCCGGGCATATTTCCTTGAAATTTTTAATTCCGTCTTGTGTATCTGACGCTAAATGTTAGACCAACATCTTATACAAGAGCAGGAATTACGAGTACTATAAAATGTGTTTTAGTTGTATAATTCTTGGAATTGTAAATTGTATTTTGTGAAGCAATTTCTTGATTTTGAGACTGTTCCCAGAAGTTAGTCAAGTCGGTTGGTTTCTATAAAGGTGGATTTTAATACTATTGCCGCTTAGCGAAAAATTCAAGGAATTCAACATTCAATAGAACCTTCATTATAGCAATGATGATGAAATTATTTGCGGTAGATATCCTCCTTCGACTGGAAAGTTAGAGCCTTACCAAGAGTGTGAGAGCAATCCATCTGCGGAGATGGATGACACATACATGTCTATCAATAGTGTATGTACCGATAACTTAGAGGAAAAACGGGCGAAAAATGACACCGATTCGAAGTCCTTAGACCGGTTAGGCTAACATCCTTCCTATTAAAGACAAATAGAACCTTTAAATAGTAAAGTATGTCTAAAAGCAGGCATGTCTGCAGATACCATCGAAGCATAAAGTTAAAGTTGTATGCGGCACGAAGGAAGAGCTAAATACAAGTAGCATTGCAATGACCAACAAACAACAAGCTTTTGAAAAACGTTGGTATACGATTCGTGGACAATATGTTGAATGCAAGAGGTGTTCTTTGACCTATACTACAAAGAATATCACTTTGAACTCTACCGTCGACAGACTTGAGGAGACAGGCATTCACACCGTATACGATATTCTGACGACAATAATGGCAAGAGGCAAATTCATAGACGTCAATGCATCTGCGGTACATCAGTTCAAAGCTATAAATGAACAAAGAAGAGGTCAGTAAACAGATAATAATTAAAACCAATGAAAGCTGGAAACACCAGCTTTGCCTTCTAGCTCGGGAGGCACATTTGTGTACTTATGCTGAAGTATGTGCCGTCCGCAGTAGTCACTGTGTCGGACTACTAAGCGAGGGAACTTAGGCTCAACCCACCCTAAAACACAAATTCAACTGCTAACTTCATCAACTCGCACGAACGTCTGAGAAACATTCGCAGAAAACTTCTCAATCCTGTCCCAAAAATTATTGGGAAAAGCTGTCCTGCCTTGTACGCACGGTTTGGGTAAATAATTTTATTATTTTTATGTACTTTTTATGAGTTTTTTGTGGCCATGTGTAGAAATAGCTGAGGGGAAGTGTTCGGAACTGGTTTACAAGTTAAAATGTTGGGCCAAAAACTAAATACAAGAATTGCTGTTTTTTTTTAAATCCAAGCCAAGTAATAAATTCACTGATCAATTTGTGAGTTAAGCTTTAGAGGAAGTTTTCAGAAGCCTTGAAGCTACGATGTGCTTTTTATCATTGATAAGTGGATTACGTACGCGTATCTGCCGAAGATGGCGAGTCTCTGACGGATTTAGACAAGGAAAGCAAGTTGAAAGGACTTTGATAATTGACTTCGATGGTCCACTTTACTTACTTACTTACTTAGATGCCGCTACAGTCCGGGGTGGACCTGGGCTCCAACCAACACACCTCTCCAGTTAGCACGATCTTTGGCTAACTGCCTCCAGTTGCGCACTCCAAGTTGGTTGAGGTCCCCTTCCACTTGTGCGCGCCACCTAAGGCGAGGTCTTCCTTTACTGCGTTGTCCCTCCGGGTTGGAATCGAAGACTCTTCGGGCCGGAGCGTTGGTGTTCATTCGCTCTACATGCCCTAGCCATCTTAGTCGACTGATACGTACTTTTCTGACCAGGTCGATGTCGCTGTACAGCTCGTAGAGTTCGCTGTTAAATCTCCTCCTCCAAAGCCCGTCAACGCAAACGGGAACGAAAATCACTCGAAGAATTTTGCGTTCGAAGCGCCCAATAAGATCTTCATCTGCTTTTGACAACGTCCATGATTCTGCGCCATAAAGCAGGACTGGGATGATGAGGGTCTTATATAGAGTCTCCTTGGTGTTTCTCGACAAGGCCTTACTAATCAATTGCCTTCTTAGGCCAAAGTAACAGCGGTTGGCAAGTGTAATTCTTCGCTTGATTTCTGATGTGATGTCATTTTCAGAATTAATAGCGGGAGCCGAGGTAGATAAAGTCCCGAACTACCTCAAAGTTATAGCTGTCTATCGTGACGTTCTGTCCGATTCGTCGATGTTGTGTGTCCCTTCTCGTTGATAGCATATATTTTGTTTTGCCCTCATTCACCACTAAACCCATTTTTGCCGCCTCTGTACTGATACTTGCAAACGCACCAGTGACAGCTCGCTGTGTTCTGCCAATGATGATGTCCACTTTACTTTCGCCAAATACTTGAACGTGTTGGACTTAAGTCTTCACATCCTGCAAAGATAACCATACAGCGGAACATTGCCTCTCCTTTTATCCTGCTTTCTGCTTCACCAGGTTGCGGAGCTCACTATAAGTGAATGCTAAAATCATAATCCTCCTTTCTATACGAAAAGCAAAAAATCGACTACTTATACAGTTATACCTGAAAAGTCTGGAGTCTGAGTGTCCACGTTAAATAGCGGAACAAAATTAAGCCACGGTTCCATCGTAAAACTACCCAGCTCATCCGTTCAATGCCCGTTTTTTGCCATTGACAACAATGAAAACCAGCCAAGATGGTCTTAGAGTTGCTTTACAAATACGACACCCGTGAAAATGTCGTGTCCAAATATGAATCCGTTAATGATTATCATTTTGCCACTATGTTCCACGGGGACCTTTAAAAGTCAAAAAGTAGAAACACATTCCTATTGTCATTTTTGTATAGCAATTAGTTGTGCAACTAACAACATTTTCCATTTATAGCCACAAAAGCTACTGTATGCATCTCTACTTCGGAGACCCGTGATCTATTGCTTTGGCACTGCAATTCCCTAGTCCACGATTATCCCGAATCAACATGCAATGAATGAATGAAAACATTGCATGTTTTATCGCTTAATTCGAATCATTCTCTTTGCCTTTCACCACCACATCGTTCTTGTAATTCTATTACGTGTTTTCCAGTGAAAACTCTGAACAAATAAATGTGTTTTTCGCCATACTACCGCAACGCAGAAATTATACTCACCCTTTGTGATGTACTACTATACATTGTATACGCGTATTCAAACCAGACCAGACCAGACCATCCTGCAAACCGCGCGGGAAAATAGTTTGGTGAAAAATTATTTCAAATTTTACAGACATTTGTCAGGAAGGGTGTAGAGGTAGTACTAGTGTTACATGCAAGCATCCAACTCTAGCGTCCAATTTGCAGTTTGGTGACCATAGCATCCAAAAAGTTTACCATAGCCCCTACGGCTATGGAAAGAGAGTTTCATTGCATAGCGGACAAAGACAATAACCGATGTTTTAATTCACGTCCAGAAGGTAAACATGGTCAAATGGTATTTTGGCCTGTTGGTCGGTTCGTGTGCTGGTGATGTGATATCCTGTTTGAACAACATTCGAGTTCAGCTAGCCTTTCAAAAACAGACTAAAGTTGGCAGAGATGGTGTGTGTTTGTGTTTTTTTTTTTTCCTACTGAAAACCACCACCCACGGCATGGAACGAGATCAGCCAATTGGGAAAGTTTTAAAATTAAATTCAATGAACACGTTTAGGGGAGAGAACGAGTGTTGTTCGTTTGGAAAAGCGACGCAGGGCGTCATTCGGAACTGAATACATTTTCATGAGAAACACTTGTTTCTGTGTTGACATATTCGAAAATAATCACCAAACATGAACGTGAAATTGGAACTCATCAGCGACGGCAACCGCGAACCTGGGCGATGCGATGGGCTATTGGGTCCGATTAAGTGGATATTGGCAAAATTTCGTGCGCGGTCTAAACAAAGGAGATTGATGGGTTTTGGTGTTGCGAGTCCCACGGTGAGGCTTAATCACAATTAGCCTGTGGCAAGTTGAGAAGAAGGGGTGGGTATTGGTGCGGTACACAAGTTTCTCCGGTAGTCCATTGTTAAGGGATTAGAGTCAAATATTGTCGCACATGGTTTATAGTAGATAAGGCACATTGGCATGCATAAAGACAGCAAGTGACAGTGGTGGGTTGGAGCAATTTAGGAGTGGACAACGAACGAAATGTCGCGGATGAACTGCCGCGAAACTGGGTCTTAAATCGTTGATTGATGTACAGCATGGAGAATTGACTATGCGGAGTGTCTGTAGGTGTGACATATGAGCAAAGCAGCAAACAAATTGTGTTTTGACAATTTATGGTCTTTTGGTAGGATTAGCAATTCATAGCGCCGCTATCTGATATCTCGTTGCAGCGGATGAGGAATCTGACAGAAGGGGTGATTGTCAGCTGACAAGCGATTTGTTTATTGATGAGAAATAGGTAGTGTTACGTAAGTGAGCTATAGAAGCGGTTTTTTTTTGTAGAGGCAAACACTTAAGTTTGAGTATTTTTTAACAAAGAAGGAGATATTGGATAGACAAACACTGCAATAATGCTTTTAAATTTAGTTCCATTTCGGTGTCCATCCCTGGGGCTAGTAGCTATACCGCTTGGGCCACAAAATATTGGACTCGATTAGTTGAACAGAAATAAATAATTAGTAACATTCTATGCTGTTTCGAAAGTAACTAGCTGAATGAGTCTCAAAAGCCTAACATGCCGAAAACAATCAATACGTCAAATATTTTAAATGAACTACTGCTAAAGTCAGTAATGATTTTTAATAACAATTTGGTACTAAAACAATACAGGATGAACCAATTATGGGCTAAAGGCAGCTCTTACATTAGGCGTACACCGCCTAATTTTCTAGGGTTAAAGCAATGACTTTTGACACTCCAGTTTTGAAGTTGCACCTAAAGTAACTTTTAGTCGATTTAGTAAAAAAACAAACTTGTTGGAAAAGTAGTCTCCTCAAAAGGCAACTAAACGCGTACTAAAATGTACCAAAAATTACGACGCTCTACTCCCCAGGTGATACTTTATTTAAGTTTTCTAAACGCAATACAAGGCAAATCCTCCTAAAATCATCCTCCTTGACGGATCGTACGAAGATTGTTCGGAGTACGAATTAAAAGTTGTGCTTGGTGACTTAAGTGCTAAAGTTGAAATCGGATATTAATGAAACTGTTCGTAAGCCTCCTTTATTTGAGGTTAGCTTTCGCTAGAAATTCTAAAAAAAATATTTGCCGTGACTTCTCCGAGTAAAATGTGAACTGATTTCGCAAATGAACAGTGAAGGGGTGAGCCTTGCCAATTCGTCAACATGTTCGTATCCATTAACGTTGCTATATGCCCTAGAATCCAAGTCAGAGTTTCATTGAACCGATAAAGAGAGGCCAGCTCATTTCCAGCATTCTAGGACAAATTTTGAGGTTATAATATTGACTTAGGCGATAGCCTTGACAGATTGACTGTCAATGATTATGCCCATATCTTTATATATATCGGGCCCGTACCATCTACAAATATACGTCATGCAGTCAGAGAGTCAGAGTGGAGGAATATCCCAATTTTACTTGGATGCGACGCTAATGCACACCACTCCATCTGGGGCAGCAGCGACATCAACGAAAGAGGTGAGTCACTTTTTACTTTTCTTGTAGAGACTAACCTCGTAATTTGCAATATCGGTAATGAACCTACATTTATTACCAGAAACAGACAAGAAGTGTTAGATATTACGCTAGTTACTAACTCTCCCACTATCTCCGTAGAAAACTGGGCAGTATCCAAGAATAATTCATTTTCTGATCACTGTTACATCTTCTACAATCTTAACATTACCCCTCCTCCTGTAGCGTTGTTTAGAAACCCCAGGAAAACTAATTGGGACAGCTATCGAGCCAATACAATCTCATCGTTCGAAGACATTGACCCTTGACGACGAAGATTACTTCTGTCATGAATAAATCCTTCGCAAAGTCGTGCCCTGTAAGCAGACACACTAAATGTAAGAAACCCCCGTGGTGGACTACAGAGCTAAGCTCACTGAGAAGAGAAAGTAGAGAACTCTTTAACAAGGCAAAAAGAACAAGATCATCCATAGATTGGGACTGTTATAAGAAAAGCCTTAAAGACTACAAAAAAGGAATAAAAATTGCACAAAGAAACTCCTGGCAGAGTTTTTGTTCCAAAATTGAAGAAAACAATGAGGCTAGTAGAGTTAGGAAGATCCTGTCAAAGTCTCCCTCTATACCTAGCTATATAAAGAAATCCGATGGAACGGAAACGCAGTCTAGTCAAGAATCACTTCAGTTGCTCCTAGACACTCACTATCCCAGGAAGTGTCCAAGGGGATGATACCCAGACTCAGGAACGGTCCCATCCCAGAACTCATTTCATTTCAAAGGAAGTGATAAGCGAGCGCAAACTTTCATGGGCGATTAATAGCTTCCTCCCTTTTAAATCGGCAGGACCAGATGGAATCATCCCGGCAATTTCTGCAACATAGACAAAAATACGCTAGAAGTATACACAGATGGGTCTAAGACAGAGGACGGAGTAGGAGCCGGGATTTTCTCGGTTTCATTCTCCCTAAACCAGTCTTTCAGACTACCAAATAACTGTAGTGTCTTCCAAGCAGAAGTTATGGCTATTCGCGAAGCCGCTGAACTGCTGAATGTGAGATCGATATCGAACTCGGATATCGTCATCTATACCGACAGTCAAGCAGCTATTAAAGCACTCGAATCACCAATATTAAGATCCAAATTGGTCAGGCACTGCCGCAAATCTTTAAATGAAATCTCGGATAGGTGCACGTTAACGCTGTGCTGGGTCCCTGGTCATAGAGATATACCAGGTAACTGTAAAGCAGACGAACTAGCAAGGAACGGCACGAAAATGGAACTCTCTACTGGTAAAGGAGAACCCCATGTGCCAATTGAAACGGTAAGATACAACATCTCCACACTAGCACTGCAACAGGCTATCTTGACACCTGCAACCATGCAAAACAGACCTGGCCACGAATAAATCGGCGCAAGACAAAGGTCCTGTTGAACGTTAGTAGAACACATATCGGAACTCTTGTCGGAGTACTAACAGGCCACTGGTATACTAGGAATACATGCCGCAAGGCTTGAAGTTATCGCTAATGACTTCTGTCGCAGTTGCATGGATGAGGAGGAGGAGGAAACTCCGTTCCACATACTATATGACTGCCCGGCGCTATCCTCGATTAGAAAGCAGACTCTAGGAGAGTACTTCTTCGGGGAGCTTGCTGATATTGCCGAAACGGATATCAACAAAATACGGAAATTTCTCCAAAATTCGAAATGGTTCCAAGAGTAACGGAAATAACCGACTCTGCATGGGGTATCACAATGGACCTTACTTGGTCTAAGTGAATTACTCCGTATTAACGGATAATTGCCACCTAACCTACCTACCTACCTATGCCCATATCTTTTGCTTCGGGGGTTACTGTACAATAAGGGCCAGGAAGATATTAAGGGTTTCTGATTTCATAATAAAGTTTATAATGATACTAGCGGAGGATTTATTTTTTCCTTTTAGACCCAATTGTTTCCTAAAGAAGTTCCTTCTTATAAGTCTACAAAGGGCTGAACATTCACAAATTATGTGTTTAGCTGTCTGTCGGTCGGCTCTCTAGAGTCTTCTAGATTTATTATATAGTGGCGAAGTATAAGAAAATTGGTCTACTTAGTTTTTCTTTCACACATAGCTACTTTGGTTAGATCAGGTTAGGTTAGTGGGTAGGCAAGGCAGGAGAAACCTCACTTAGATCAAAATAGATCGCCTTTTTATAGCAGAGTCTAGACCCTAGTTCACTGTTTTGGATAAGAAGTGTTACTATTTAACTCGGTCTGTCCAAATCGAAACGTGACAATAACCTTGAGCTTCCACTTTGTTCAACATATAGAGGAGATAGACCATATACTAACTACAAAGGGCAACTTGGTTTCTGCAGGGAAATTGGCTGTTTTTCAAGGGAAAATGTTTAGGTGTTTCCCATTGTATAGTTTTACTGCTAATGGTGCTAGTGTCTTATGAGACATCTCTCTCATATCTAAATCTAACCTATCCCCTCGGGCTCCACAACCCGCATCGTCGTGCTTTCATTTCACCAACAAAAAAATGCATTTACTGAGAATGTAAACGCAGTCAGTTTGATTTGATTACACCGGAAAATCCAATTTCGCTTCCAAAATAGTGAATGAATGAATTCATCAACGTACTCCAGGATCTCCTCGATCTTTAGTCCTCTGGCTTCATTCCCAATGGCAAATCTTTGCATCTCAATCACCTCAAAACGCCAAACGTCACGCTATACCCTAATGACAGAGATGAAAATCAAATTGTCACGGGTTCATTTTGTTGCACGTAACATTTTGCTGTTCCATTGAATTTTCGCGTCCACGAAGGATGCTAGAACACATCCCGCGGCATCAATTCGTATGCTTTTCCAGTTGACATAGGTTAGGTACCAACAAGGTATGCTTCAAAAACGTTGACATCATCAAAGTAAGGCAACTTTACGTTGCTCTGCAGATGTGAGCCCAATCAAATTTGTTAAAACCCTTGATGGGGGACAACATTTTTTTTTGCGAATAGAAATCCAATCAATAGATGGCAGGTACAACTGGATTTTACATAGTATGGGCACGTGGAAGGATATGCCAATATGTTGTCATGTGTTTTACACAGCATCAATTTGAGTGGCTGCTCGATTCAACTCGAAGGATGTCGGAACGTTCAATTTGGATGGCTGAGTTTTTTGTTACTTTTGGAAATGTTTTTGAATTTAAGGTACTCTCAGTTAGATTCCATAATGTAACCAAGTGTGGTTTAAGTGCTTAAGGATGATTTAGAAGTGTTCTTTGGGTCCTTTGAATTCGTGAACAAACGTAGATACTTATGTATTTTTTTCCAGTTAGTATTCACCCTTTTATTCATAGGGACACATCTTTACAAATTGTAAAAGCAGTCTGAATTCTTGTATTTGATTGCGGCGCCTTCTTTCACTGTCGTGACTCAAGAGTAATATCCTTGGCATACACAAAGCATTTCAGCAAATGCACTTCATATCTCCTACTGCAGCAGTTCACACTTTAATCTGCTTATTGTTGCGGGAGAAAAAAAGGACTAGGAGAAGCGTATTCCAGAAGTTTTTATTTGCACTCATTGCCGATGTCCTCGGATCCGCTTATGCTCGTTTGAGCTCAGCACAAAAGGAAGTGAAAAACGTTGTTTGCCTTAGTTTTTTTTCTCCCCATTTAACGAAAATGTTGCAATACTATACCCTTTTTCATTGTCAGCGAATATTTTCAGTTGAACGCCTGGTCCTGTCTGCCATTGCACTTATTTTCCATGTGAAATGTGCGAACTAAGATGAAAAGTCTTTATAAAATGAAGTGCATCCATTTGAAAAGTTCAGCTAAGGAGCTCAAGTTCATCCATATTTTGAATGTAAAGTTGCTTCGGTAGAACGTCAAAAAAGGTTCTTTAATTCGAATGTGAATTTTCTAGCCCCATTTGGGATGGCAAACGTTTTACATCTTGCATGCGGCGAGGCCAACCTAAGTGTTAACTATTATAAATCACTGTAACCTCAGAGTGACAGTTTCCTTCCTTTGGAGAGCGTTAACTCTGCATTTCGTTGAAGAGCCGTACCGGACCACAAACTGTTTCATCACTTTCACTAGTGGCAAATGGAAGAGTTTCTTCTTTCCATTTTCATTTTGTCCATACATTAGCTCGCCAGAGTGTAAATCTACACCACATCGGTCTTCCGGTCGCCAGGCAAAGACAGTCTAACTTGCAACAGCAAATGTTTCCGCCTCATCCATTTAAATGGCGTTTTTATTCGCCTTGGCTTGCTTTATTCTTTTATTCTGGTGTTGGTGCGGTTGGTGTTCTTTTGTTTTCGTCTTTTATCTGCGAAAAGTTGTAAAGAAAAATTTATCGTTGGTTAGCGTGTTTTGAGAAATCAGTTCCGGTGTGCGGAAGGACATGTAGTAGCAACATTTCAGCGCGTTAAAGAATTACAAACTTGGAAAACGTCTGGGTATGTCAAGTAGCGTGGATACTTCACAACATGTCGTCATGGTGTCTGAAGGGTTTCCTTATTGGCGATTCCGTCTTAGTGTCGTGTGGTTTCTATTTTTTTTTATTACAATATGGCCATACTCGAAGAAGTGACGTCCCAGATATAGTGGAGTAAAAATGTCATATGAAATCCAAAACTTGTTGTATCAAGTGCAGGCGAAAAGATTGAATATCACTAGCATAGCCCATGTGTCATGTGACTTTTTTAACATCATTCTTGCGAAAAGTGTGCGAAACTCGCAAGCCAACACCAGGGGTACAATTTTCCAAAATCCTGTGCAACTACTTGCATACGCTGACGACATCGACATCATTGGCAGAACACAGCGAGCTGGTCACTGGTGCGTTTGCAATTATCAGCACAGAGGCGGCAAAAATGGTTTTAGTGTTGAATGAGGGAAAAACAAAGTATATTCAACAAGAAGCGACACACAACATCGACGAATCGGACAGATCGTCACTACAGATAGCTAAAACTTTGAGGTAGTTCTGAAAATGACTTCACATCAGAAATCAGGCGAAGAATTACACTTGCAAACCGCAAACTTCGGCTTAAGAAGGGCACTGATTAGTAAGGCCTTGTCGATACACACCAAGGAGACTCTATAGAAGACCTTCATCATCCCAGTCCTGCTTTATGGATCAGAATCATGGACGCTATCAAAGGCGGATGAAGATCTCCTTGGTTGCTTTGAACGCAATTTTCTTCAAGTGATTTTCGGTCCCGTTTGCATTGACGGGCCTTGTTGTACAGAGATACCTGACCTGCTTGTGGATTAAAGCAATGCTAATGTACAGGACGTTGATTCCCGAAGCGAACTGTGGCAAATGCGTCATGACAGGGGTAAACAGAGGCTGCCCTCAAGGTGCATGGTAATAGACTCCCTGCTGACGACTCTCAATCTTCGTAAAACCTACACACAAGCCTATACGGACGATGTCGCCGTTCTGTCTGTCGGTTCAGGCATAAGGACTGTCTCCTCTCTGGCGTGGAGATCTTTGTGCTTAATCGATATTTGGTGCACAAGAAATGGGCTTTGAGTGAATCCTACGTGAAAACTACGGTTGTTCTCTTCACGAGACGGAGAAATGTCACTAGTCTGACTCAACTTGTGCTAAAAGGTGTCACTATCCCGATCTCTGATGAAGTCAAATATCTGGGAGTAATCCTCGATAGAAAACTTCTTTGATCCAAGCATTTTGAATCGAAAACCTATAAAGTGCTGTCAACATTTAGGCAGTGCAAAGGCGCTTTTGGCAAGACATGTGGTTTATCTCATAAAAGGGTCCTTTGGACCTATACGGCAATGGTAAGACCACTTCTCTCATATGCATCCGTTGTGTGGTGGAACAGGCTTTCGCGAAAACGTGTTACGGCCTCTTTTGCTTTGATGACCAGACATGGGTCTGGTTCTGGAGTCTTCGTGGAAAGCGGGAACATTAGACTACACTACCCCTTGGGTAACCATGCGTCTGTCTTCCAAGCGGAGATTTTCGCTATCCTTATGGCTATGCGCTATATTGTGAAAAACAGGTGGAGGGCTGGAAACATATGCGTTTGCAGTGACAGCCAAGCTGCACTAAAAGCGCTGGTCCACCCCCTCACCTCGTCCAAATTAGTGCTCGAACTCGAGCTTGCTTTGAACTTGGTCGGTAGGATAAACACGGTCAAACTTGTTTGGGTCCCAGGTCACACTGGTATCCAGGGAAATAAGATCGCTGATGAGCTTGCCAGGCTGGGTTCAGAAGAGGCTCTCTCAGGACCTGAACCTGCCTGTATCTGTGGTTAGGTTCTCGTGAACACGAGTGTCGGTGGCGTGACTGTGCTTGGTGTAGACAGACCAAACCTCTTCGTCCGGACATCTGCAAAAGGTCCGCGTCCTTCCTTCTGTCTCTCAGGAGAATCGACTGCAGACTGCTTGTGGGCGTCCTTTCGGGCCAGCAAGATTTTGGACCAGGAGTTGTGTCTCAGTCCGGATAGTAAAAAAAAAGATGGTATCACAATACAGTACAAACTTGCCATTTGTCCCACAAGACCATTCCTCACCGTTTTGCCCAAAACACACTTGCAGAATTCACTGTGCAGCAAGATTAGAATACACATTTTCTTATGTGGCGATACAAATGTAAATTCCGCACCCACCGCATTACTGCAACATGTTTCTATTTCTAAGCCACTACATAGCAACGCAGTGAATTAGATGAAATAGACTTGGCAGGCAGCATCGAATTTTTAAATTCAGCTACTGATGCATACGAGGAAAAGAGAGATGGGAATTATTTGTCATCTGGTCTTATACTCTCGTTTTTTTCCCCGCGCATTGACAGCAACCGATGAAAATTTAATTCTGCGCATCTGTTTCATCTTGCAGTGAAGTGTTCAGAATTTCTGCACATTTGTGTTGGGCATCTGCGACTTACTCGGTCTTCAGGGCACCCTATTCAACAAACGAAGTTGCCGCGCCCCACCCTGTATATGTATATTGTCCTACTGGCTTTGAGGGCAGTTATTTAAGTGAGACGATGTCAGATTCAAAGTTATTCACAGGATCGGGACATTTATCAAGGCACAAGTGTCAAGTTTCGTGCTGCCTATCATAATAACTATCAAAACGTCGCGTCTTTCCATTTAAATAGTCGCGGGTGTTCAATTGGGTTCTCCATAATTCTCCATCTTTCACTGCCGATTCCAAATTCGTCATATACTTGAGATGGTTACTTGATCTAACCATCTCATTCTAGGCAGGTCTATTGCGTACATATTCTGGTGCTTCTTATCATGATTTATTATGATTTCTGTGCCACTTCAGCAATACAACGGGGGAATCTCATTTAGGTAGCTTACATCCACAGCCTCATTCTTTCGGCCAGTGCTTAAATCGCATGACCCTCTGTTTTAATTAAAAATCAGTTCACCCTATACCAATCACATTAAACCATTCAATTTAGCTTTGATGCATAAATCGGGCTCAATTCATTTTCGAGAAAGACCACACATCCCTTCGAAACACTTAATTTCAACAGCTTGCTGTACCACGATTAAGTTTTCTTGTTTTTATTTTATCCAAAAGGTTTCTTGGTATACCTTTGGCACTTGGATGCGCCCTGCAACTCAATTGCTGTGCGACCAATACCTTTTCTGGTTTACGAAGTGTAGAGTTCCACTACAGCTAGATTTGCTGTATCTTTTCAGTCTTGCCAGGGTCTTCCATTTCGCCCAACCCCAACATCTAAGTATGAAGCTTATTTTAGCCAAACATGCATGCACAACTCATAACAACTGCTATTTTCCTCCAGCAAATTTGTCGCTATTAAGCGGCATTTTTCTTTTCCAAGTCCTGCCATCACATTTACATGCCGGAAAGGGAAACAAATTCCACATACACACTGAAAACTCCATCACAGAGAAAACTCTTTAACGCTCGCACCCATCACTTCTAATTCTGAGCTATGTGTGATACTGCTGTCCACATTCTGGGATGTGAAAAAGTTCAAAAAGGGTCCTTGCCCTACGGCACTTTTGCATCCATTCAAATCGTCAAGAAGAAGAAGCACCATACAAGCAGGACAGCATAAGCAAAGCTTCTACCGAAGGTGACGTTCAACCCAAAAATCTAAACAAGCAAAGAATGAAACGCCACCATACCATGCCATGCGATGATGATGGTGATGGTGCTGGCCAGGCCATGTTGGGGACACAAATGATAAATGTGTGCAATTTGGGTCACTTACACATCCGTATTGCGGTTCACATAATAATTCCGTTCAGTTGACTTTTATACTTTTATCCCTTTTTGCTTCTTTCAATCTCGTCCTCAAACCCTCATTATCCGGAATACCCTGATGGCCATATACCCAGCCCAGCCCACACCCATGGCTGCAATGGTGCCTTTGTGATTCCGTGTTGGGATTTGAATTCATTCTGCCATGGTATTTGAGTGCGGAGAGATGTCGGACGTGGCAGAAAGAAGATGATGATTTAAAGAGTTAATTTTACTTTAAGGCTAAATGTAATATAGGTATGGGGGGTTATATGTGCTTTTGTGAGCGACTGCGAAGACGATGCGAATCTCCTTACCAGAGGGAGAGATAAGGGAAATACTCATGAAGAGTGATGCTTTTCTTTAGAGATCCGGACTCCAAGACACACACACGTCTTTTCAGGAGATACGTACGAACACCTTCTTCTGGTACACGAAACGAGGAAGTGCAAATGTTGACATAGTTTATTTCCTCGAGTAGTTTCTTTGTTTCCGTTGCTCATTGTATATACGATGAGTGTTGTCTTTTTGTTGCGTTTCGTGTCAACATTTTCGGATGAGATCTCCTTTCGGATGTACTAATTAACTTTTCTTCCAATTCCGCTACACGCCCCAACTACAGCAAGCACTTTTTAAAGTGAAAACAATTAACACCCAATCGTAGAGAGTGAAATGCGCATTTATCAGCAGATACACTAACAAGCAGCAAGCAGTACACAATCAAGGCGGCACTTGATTAAGTCATTTTCTGGAATTACCCAAATTAACAGTCATTAATTACACCCAATATTGAGGCAGCTTCCCGACCCCTCGCGTGTACGATCGAGGGGTAGTTTAGATGGACAGTAAAACAAGAGAGGAAAAAGGAATTCACGAAATTACTCGATTTTTCATCACGCCTTCGTAAATTAGAAAACCTCACGATTCGTTTCGCTGTGACGGTGGTGGCGCGGCCGCTGGCGGATTGAAGATGTGAAATGCTCGACGAAAGTTGAGGTTTTCATTGTTTTATTTTTTTCAGCTGCGAAAACATACAAAATTCTTGGTCCAGTGTAAAAAGAAAGACATTAATCGTGAGCTCATTGTACGCAAAAAAAAAAATGAAAATAAAAAAATTGAATCGATCTGCCAGTCATGGCAAAGTGGCCAAAATAACGAACGAGTTAAATTGGTAGCTATTTATCTATGTGTCCATTTTTCGGGGGAGAAAAGTTTTATTTTGCTTCTGTGTTGGAGTTTTTTAATTAAAGGTGCGAAAAGGACTGCAAGTAATTAAATAGCAATTGATGGCCAAGAACAAGACAAAGGGGGTTAACAGATGGCAGAAACTTAAAGAATCGGATGTATCATTGTGTGTAGCAAATAAATCAGCCAGCCCGAGAAACAGATTAAGCTACGGTGCAAAGGGGAGTGAGGTCGGGCGAAATTCCCATTAAGACGTTTTAATTTCCTTTAATGGTCTTGGCCATTTTTCGAATGGAATTGGACCAGAGCAAATGGCGAAAGCTTTTGAAATCACGCACCATTTTGTACGATTTATGGTGATGTTTTCCTTGGCATAAATAGGTTCATGCAAACGGTTCGATTGAATTTTTGTCTATAGCTCTGACGGGTTTGTTTTCGGACTGAAGATTGTTTTTTTTAACAAATTGCCTATTAAGACAAATTTATTATTAACCAGTAATCATTATAAAGAAGAGCAGGCATGCTATTTGATTAAAAAATGTGAACCATCGAATCGAATCCATTGAAATTTGCGACTCTTTGGGCCTTCCATTACTCGGAAGTCTTGTCTTTCCTCGGAAAATTAGAGTTCCATTCTCAGATAGAGATAGCACAGCGATAGAGAAAAGAGCGCCCTAAATAAACTCAAAGATAAACATTTGGAAATCATGGCCAGGTTTCATTTGTCGGCCACAGAATGGAAATAGATGGAGCTCTTCTTCTGTTGTTTGTTATGGAGAAGTTTAAGCGGAAGGCATTACAGTGTCAAATGGGATAAATGATTCTTGAATTTTGGAACAGAAACACAGACAGACAGACGTTACATTTTATACAGTAGAATGGACTATGTTAGTATGCTATCGCTTCCGTTCGCGTGTAGCGTTTATTGGTCCGTTTTTTGCTTTGTTTTTCTGAAGCATTTTTTATCGCAATTTTCGGCGAGCTCGCGTTTTTTCTTGTCGCTTTATTTGGCGCGATTGCTGCCGTTTTTGTTCGGGCTTTGCCGGGGCCCACTTTAAACTTAAAATTTCCCTGGCAGCTTTCTTCAATGCTGAATTGTACGTCTTCACCCCATAGTAGCACTATCGAATGAATTTCCTAAATCGATAACTTTCCGATGGCTATTCGGATATGGTCACCGCCAGATCCCACAGCAAAAACCAACTTGCTCTACATCGACTGTACGTATCTTCCGCTAAAGGAAACATGTACGCTTCGGGAGCATCTCTGAACCCACCCATCTAATAGCAAATTATGACTAAATGCAAATCCTTTCCAATTCCTCAATGCATTTCTTTTTGTTGATTCTCTTTTACAATTATCGTCATCGTCAAGCCTTCATTATGTGAAGAGCTTCCACTGATTTAATTTCACTATTGACCAATTTACCAAATCATTCCATTCCAACTCCATTAGTGTATTCATCCGATGGAATGTCATTCCTGCCGACATTCTCATTTTTCAATTGCAATTGCAAATTAAAAATGCATTTCCATTTTGCAGTCCAACCTTTGCTATATTCTATGCAAAGAGCAGTTTCCTCTTCTTATTCTTATTCTTATTCTTATTCTCATTCCGTAAGCACTTGATTCCACTGTGTCGTCCAATTTCTTAAAGTGGCCAAAGGATCGAGAAAGACTTAAATTTTAAATTGAATCCTCTCCGAATGCGACACAAAAAGCACACTTTAATGTCCATCCAGGAAGAATACCTACTTCTGACACAACAAATAAAGAGAGAGAGAACAAAAAAATGGAAAACAGAAACATAAGGAAAATTCGAAATGCAATCAAATGAAAATAAAAGTTAGCCGAGAGCCGCTGTTATCCACCTCCGATTTAATATCATTTGACTTTGCTTTAACTCTATCTCTAGCTGTCTATCGGGGGAGACTGCAACACGCCAAAGAGGCCACTGTCACTCGGCGGGCGTGTAAAGTAGTAAGACGAAATCCCATTGAGGATATCCCCTTGTACAGCACTAAATCAAACGTCTGAAAGTGTGTAATGGAATGCATTAGGAAAATTAAATTCGCACAACAGTCATGAGTGTTTGGGTGTATATGTGTGTGTATGATATAGCATTACAGACACCCACTTTAGGGTTGTTGACATGTTTCCATTGGAATTTCGGCAAAAAGGCTCCAGCTTTGTTTTGTTTTTTTTTTTATTCCTTTGGACTCGCATTTTTGTCATTTCCATCGTTTCTAGATGCCAACGAAAGGAATGCGAATTGAGTTTATAGGGCTTGGAAAAGGACAAAGTAAAAAGGGTATGCCATTGGCGTTTGCATCACTGAAATAGAAAATACATGGAATCGCGTGCTTACAATTATTATGATTATACCGAAAATGACACACGTCATTAACAGTGTGTCTGGGAAGTAACTCCCGAGTACGATTTGGTATTCAACAACAAAAAAACGTTCAAGATTTATGTATAGGTACACTAGGTACAATATCAAAGTTATAAACTCAACTTTTTGTCGACTCCGGACTGAGAAGCTTACATACTTTTAACAATTAGTTTTTTGCCAGAATTCGAAAAGTTCGCGAGACGCAGCGGGAGAAACCTCAAGGTGTAGTTTGTGTTTTTTTGGGGGTTCAACCTGAAATAGTTGGCGCACTAATGCTCGCATAGATTTGGTCTGCTTATTCCAGTATGGTTTTTGAAATTTACTAAAAAAATCAGTGACGAAAAGAAGTTTGGTAAGGTAAGGTTGGTAAGACAGAAGAAACATGTATCTGTACCCGCCAAACTGAGATTAATCAAGATCCGTTGGCGTTTATGACTCCCGCACAATTTGAAAATCTATAAAAACCAACTAAACAAAAAAAAATAATAAATAGGTGGCGCAACAGGCGGGTAGACACCCAAGGCCTAGCTTCTCGCAACCATTCGTTTTGTGTGAGTTTCTATTTTTAGGACGAATGGAAGAGACCTACAATTTTATGCCCGAACGGCTGAATTGAGAAGCTTTTTCATGACAGTCATACTCTCGGATGTTTGTCAGACGTTCGCGAGAGGTGGCGTAGTAGAAAAAACTTTAAGATGTAATTTGGGTTTTTCCGGGGATCGAACCTGGGATCCCTCGCACAGTAATCCAGCACACCAACCACTGCGCTACTGCGCCTACTACAACCATCTGGTTGGCAAACCAATAACCCGTAGCTCTTTGCGACAGCTATTTATGAAAAATGTTGTTTTGTCATATTTTGTACTATAGTCGTGAGTCTATAACCATTCAGAGACTGATTCGTCTTTATGGATACTTTAGATATCCATACATGTAGATATTTCGCTGCCGTCTCATCAATAGGAGAATTGCCTAAGATCACAGAAGGAAAGTATGACAAGTCCAAAGAATTTCTTGAGATGACAAGACACTTAGATTTTGCAGGGTTTAACAAAAGACCATTCGTTTTAGACCAGCGCGCAATATTTTCAAGATCCTCATTAACACAGGCAGCACCATGTTCAATAAGACCAAGATCAGAACTTGAGTACAACTGCACGTCATCGGCATACATCTGAACCTTACTCTGGTTGATGATAGTTGGCAGATCATTGACATACATTGAAAATAGCAGTGGGCCAAAAATGGATCCCTGTGGGACACCATTTGGAGATCGCAGAAACGTTACGTGTCTCGCTCTGTTTTATCGCTTTTTTAACAAACAGTGCTCAAATGAAATTGCCAGCTGCATTCCGCCCCTTCAGCGCTTCAACCGCAATACTCGCCTTGCTAGCTAGGAATGCCCATCAGTTTACCATTCAGCCTATCTTCGGGCGTACTATGAAATATAGAGACTCTTTCATAAGCCGCACAACACGAATGTGGAATGCCTTGCCCAGCTCTGCCTTTCCTCCTCAGTACAATTTACAGACATTTAAGACCAATGTGCATCGGAATCTCCTATCTTCTCTATCCCAATTTCCTTAATGCCCGCGCTGTGTAAATCACATTGCACTATAAGAGTAGCCATAATCATACTGGGTGATCACAGAATCCGTCGTATTCGGAATTTTGCTACTAACCCCGAAAGAACTATCACAGAATCCGTTTTAATGGACATTTTTGCTACGAATTAAATTCGTAGGTAACGTTTCCACTACGACGGATTCTGTGATAGTTCTTTCGGGGTTCGTAGCAAAATTCCGGATACGACGGATTCTGTGATCACCCAGAAAACCTCTTTAACGCGTGTTAATTATTGTTACGTGTTGTAAGAAAAAAGAAGTGGACTTCTCGATTTTTTCCACAGAGTTATAAATTTTAAGTTTTAATTTTCGAGGTTAGAGGCGATGGGAGTACAGTAGCGACTTAGTTGACAACTCTCTTATATACAAAAACAAAATATGACATTTACTAATAACATTTTGATAAGTGACATTTGACATAATTGGTAGGGATGTGCATTTTAGAATTTACGGCGTTTACATATAACAAAATATACTCATAATTGGAATTGAGAATTTACATTAATAACAATCGCGTATCGCGTATCGGTATCGCGAATAAATTCCGATGGAATTTTTTCCCTTGTCAGCAATGTAAATCAAATTGCTGAATGGGAAACATTCCGGGGGAAATATTATTCGCGATAGGGTTGATAATCTTTGATGTGATCAGCCAACCAGGATTCAAGTTTTCGTGCAAAATTTTGATTTCTGAATGTTGGTTGCTCTCAAATTTCAACCAAGTCCGACAGCATGTCGAAGGTATTTTCGTCAATTTTGTGGTTGGCCTATATTGATCACGAGAAAAGTTCTTCGTTTTGAGACAAGAAAATCAAGTGTTTGACAAATTAAAAATCTAAAATTCGTCAACGCGTTTAGGAAATTTGAATCTCCGCGAAATCAAATTAATCTTACCGAACTAGAAACCAAAACTTGCTCAATCAATTCTTATATTACGATAAAAGAGAAACTTATATATATATATGGGTCTTGCAATTCTATCCATCTGTGACATGAGATTCTTAATCTCAAGGTCATGGGTTCGAGCCCCACGTTGGGCGCAATTTTTGTAACTATGCTTTGGAGAAAGGTCGCAAATCATTCTGGTAAAGCAATCCCGGTTAAGGGCTGGCTCACGCGACAGCACAGTACAAATTTAAAAATCGAAACAAATCATTTTATGTTAAACCTCATTTCAGTGCGGCTTAGCAAGCAGTTAACGATAGATATAGGTGAACAATACTATGGCTGTGAACTTTAAGATAGGGTCATAACCTTCAGATGTAATTTTTGTTTTTTCGGTGACCGCGCCTGTGAGCCAGTAGCCCAGCAATCGGATATTATTTAAGGAAGATGGATAAAAGAGCTGTTGGCATCACTGGAATGAAGAGATGTGTTATAAACAGATGACCAAATTGACAGGTATTGAGACCAGCTATAAGAAATGTGGGAAATTCAGAGAGTCCCTCTGGGTTAGATATACTTAGATGGAGAGCAATAGTTAGACGAAAAGGGATTCAGTACTGTTTCGAAGATCCCACAAAAAACATAAATTTGCCATCATCTCAACGAAGTGACCAGTTGTTGCTATTATTGCTCTCAATAATTTATAGAAAATCTTACTTTTTCTATTAACAATCTCTACATTTTAATAAACTATCTTAAAAGCTCTTTCGAAATTATTTTGCATATTAAAATCCATTGTTGCATTTCCGATCTCTCATATTACAAAATTAATTTTATAAAATTGACATCGCGGTCATAAAAATTATCTGCACTCGGTGTTAAAATATAGGACGCTTCCCGGCACACACTGTGTTCAAATATTTTCAGTTCTCATTTAATCAGAAATTCAAGACAATCTACCCTCAACGAGAGTGCGATCAAGAGGAAAGAGATGATGATGCTAAAGGCGAAAACGTAGCGTACCTATATGACATTAAGGACTCTAACCAGAAATGGCTACCTTGGGATTCAGTCACATGCCCTTACACACCACTACCACGTGGGGTAATCTCAACTGTTCTTATTCGTAAATCTAATAGTGGTTTCCGTTTCGGTCTGTAAATGAGAATTTATCACCACTGACGTGGTTACTTTTCTTTTCCTATTCCTCGGTGTGTTTCTCATGAGTAGCTTTTTAGTTTCTTCCTTAATATGATGTCGCACACCCTATCTGGCCCACACTCAGTGTGCGTACTGTCAGTCCCTCTCAGTCCTGATGGCTGAAAGTGTTTCTCCTTTTTGACTTTTTAGTCAATTTGAATTTCTATTCCATTCCTTGCACTAACGATTTTATATTTTCTCTATTTAGTTTTATTTTTATTGCGCTCGATATTAAGCAATATGAACCCAACGATATATTGCAAGCACCAAAAATTAGTTGGCACCAGATCTTATCCCGCGCACTCACTTGTTTTCCCTCCTTCTTGTTCATGGAAAATCGACGGTCTTCCCTTGCCGCTTCTTGTGGGTTTAACCAATGGATTGGAAATTTTTCTACACCATTTAATATGCTCCAACTGTAGCGGATAGAACGTCTGTGGATGTTATTCCTCCCCACCCCACTCGTGTACAGATTGAATTCAAGAAATGGTAATGCCCCTGCAATAGGGGGAAAGGAGAACGAGTAAGGTTCAATGCCGATCCTGCTGCTGCTAGTGTTGGTTGGAGTCGTCTGTTTGTTGGTATGAAATTGAAAATTTACATTGATTGCTAATTTATGGCAGTTGAACTGTGTCATCGATAAATATGAGAATTTCCGTTAGTGATGGGATGGGAATGGCGAAATCGGTCTGCAGTGGTTGGGACATATAGGATGCCGCCGGTAAAAGTTTTGCTTTAAGGGAATAATTTACAATTTGGTTTATCCCAAGTAGTATTGTAACTGGCATTGCTGATAAGGATAAAGTTGTCGTTTTGAGTTTTCACTATTCGCTTAAAAGGGTTCAGTGTTTATTTGTTATTACCTAAAGTTTGATCATAATATTCGCTAGTGAAATCTAAACGAGATCTTGCGTCCTTGAAAGTTGAGAATAATGCATTATGTTGGATCGCTGCGCTGAGGAAGAAGGACTTGTCTAGTGGATCGATTGGAATTATTTGGATGAATTATGTGAAAATAAGGACTAGGCAAAAAAAAGGACTCTCCATCTGAAAAGGCGGATTTTATTGCCTGAAGGACGTAAGATTTGATTTCAGTTATTAACTTTTTTAGTGAAACAACATCTGTTGGAGATACTAAAGATAGATAAAGATACTAAAGGATAAGACTAAAATCCCAAACTGACGTAATGCAGCATCGTATGGTTATTATGGCAGTCAGCAAGAGGTCATTAAAATAATGACAGTCATAAAAGCTCAAAGACTTTCATCGGCAACACCAATGCTATCGGGAAATTCAGACTGCTGTCCTCTTGACACCCGCCTCGGGTTTCAGACTAATAGGGGGTGCCATCAGCAGCAGCAAAATAATGCACATTACACAAAATAAAAAAAAAAAAAAAAAAAAAACGATTTTTGGACTTTATTTCATTTTCAAGAGTGCAATAAAGTTCAAATCGAAGTGACTTCAAAATACCGCGCACCAACTCAACTGGTGCCGATACGCAATCTGTTGAGAGATATCAATTTCTTAGATCGTTTTAAATTCAGTTTAGGCCAAATTTGTTTTGTCACTAGACAAGTGGTGCTACATGTCCACCTAAGATTTGCACTCTCGATATCATCCAGTTTTAATTTATGTATGCAAGTAGCGATTGGTATCCCTAGGGTGCCTTTATCCGACAAGGTTGAGTTGTTCCTATTCCAGCGAGTTCATCGGCCTTACAATTATTTTTTGGAATGTCTTTATGCCCCGGCACCCAAATTAGGTGAATGTTGAACTGTTGGACCACCTCCGTATGAGACGATCGGCAGTCGAGATCTAGAAAAGTTATAGAGATCGAATCCAAGGATCTGATGGCTGTCCGAAAATATGCACATATCTTTAGCGGATATCACGTTTTTCTTGAACCACTTCTTTTATCGATATTAATTCCGCCTGGAACACGCTACAATAAAATTTGGTAGACGGTAGGAGAGAGAGAATACACCCCCACCATCTCCGCCTTTGGTTTTTTGAGCCTTCAGTGTAGAAGTGAACTGATTCATCTTCTGCGAAAGTATCCCCATTGCAGATTGCTCTGGATCTGGAGGGATAGTGACGAGAAAGCTCTTGTCAAAATTTTGAGATGGGGTGGTGTAGTCAGTGTTTTCGGTTGAGATTACGAAGTTCTTCAGAATAGAGGCGTGGCCAAAGTCTTTCTTTGACCACTGTGAGGAAGCGGGCAAATGGCTGCACTCGCCGCTTGCTTGCTGAAAATATCAAGGGATAATAGATGAAACAATATATCCAGTGCCGCAGAGGGAGTTGTGCCTAGTGCAGCGCTTATACACATGCAGGTTGTGCGCTAGACCTTGCTTAGATAGTCTCTATTTACGGCTTTCTCCAAGGGTGGTCACCAGACAATTATCCCATAGGTAAGTATCGGTCTTATAACTGAGATATAGAGCCAGTGAGTTATTCGATGTTGTAGACCCCATTTATTACCAATAGCTTTTTTGCTAGAGAAGAGTGCTACTGCAGTCTTCTTGACTCTTTCTTGGATGTTAAGTTTCCAAGTGTCCAGTAGTTCGTTGAAATTGTTGAAATTCCAAGGATGTGGGGGATAAAACACCACCTTGCGAAGTGCCTCTGCTTACAGATCCTCTTGTGGATACTTCACCCAGCTTGGAGTGGATAATCCGACCATTAAGCAATAGATTAATCAATTCGCAAATTGAGCTGTCAACATTCAGAACTGATAGCGCATCTGCTATCGCTGAACGGCGTCACATGGTAAATTTTTAAGGGGTGTAAGCTTGCTTTAACTCCCCGGGTGCTACTGCCTCATAGTCCGCCCCTGATTTGCAGATATGTATTTGTGTGAATATCCTAAAGAGCGTGAAATAACCATATCGGTGTTTATGAATTGTCGGCAGATTTGTTGCCTCGATGATCCTAAAGAAATATCTTAGTCGTGTAGTTAAGGTACCTAGAAAAGTTCAAGGAAGAAATGAAAAGTGGTCGTGATTATGCATACATCACGGAGTAAGCAGACGTATTCAAAATGGACGTTACGAGTAATCCAAATATTAAAACAACCTACTGAGAAAAAAAAAGAAAAATAATTTCTTCGATTTACCATCCAGCCCTCATGAATAATATCAACAAATTGCGATGCCATACGCTTAAACCTTAAAATCAGTACTCAACCCAAAATTGTTAATTTAAAATGAAAAAAATGTCCCATTGACAAACACCAAATCAACATGCACGTCTATCATTCCTTCTCGTCCTCTGTCCGAAAATTAATTACGAAAACAAACAAATATAAATGCGACCTTTCATTCAACTGTCTGGCTCTCTGGGGACGAGAATAAACAATTTTCAGGGAATTTACCTTACTACATAGTAACGGTAACGGCTGCCATTGCCGTGTTGATCTCCAAGAGCAAGGCCAATCAAAATCATCGTCCAATTGGTTCATGAGCGTGCGTACAAGTTTGACTGTGACCCATAGTACGTCCGGTACGTTATACATGTCCTGTGGTTAACTACGATGGTCAAGTTGAAAGGGAATTTCATTTTACCGCGGTAATGACGAGGCATCACGAAATAAATTTATAATTCATTCAATCCACCCGAGGAAATTACAGTCCAGAAGAGAAATGTTTACACATCAAAAGGTCCTAAGTAAACATCGCTAAAAATAATTGAAAGCTCACAATGGTAACATGACAACGTTCAGTACGGTACAATGTTATGTTTGAGTTTGAGTCCAGCTGGAAGTTCAGTCGTGGATGATTAAACAAATTCGATTATTGGAAGAGATAAGTCAAAGTTGTTCAACCTGAGAGAGGGGGTCTGTTTGAAGATACTACTCGTAAAGGGGTTTAATTATTTATTGTGGTGTGGATTTCCTTCAAATGCTGCAGCCTAAAGTCAGACTTCTTTCTTTAAGTGAAAACATTTTAACACCTCCCACAGTAGGTATGAGATAAGAGGCACGAGAAATGTAGCAAAAAAGGTACATTGAGATAATATTTGTTTTCAATATTAGGTGATTCATTTACATATTATTCCTATAATTTCTTTGGCTAAGTCAACATTGACACTTCTGCAGATTTTTGTAGGTACTTTAGTCAATGGAATATACTGAGGTGGATTTGAAAATGTAAGCTTTCAAGAAGCTTACCACATTAGGTACCACTAACTATAGCACAGTGTCCGATGAATCTCTATTTTCGTGAACGCTGTTTTTATTTTTGATTATGCTTTGATTATGTTTTATTCAAATTTTAAAAGCTTATTTGTGAAAATCTATTGAAAATGTGTAAACAAAGTAAAAATGAGAACAAATTGTAAACAAAATGATTTATTTTATTTTATTTTATTTTATTTGAAATCTCAATGAATTTCAAGGCGTTTTATTTACATTAAAATAGAAATTCTGACTTCGATTGTAATGCCATACCTACTTTATCAAATTCACTATAGTTTGACAGCTAATTTTGAGCGCTAAACTTAACTAAAATAAAAAAATAAATAGATGGCGCAACAGGCGGGTAGACACCCTAGGCCTAGCTTCTCGCAACTATTCGTTTGTGCGAGCTTCTATTTTTTTTTGGGACGAATGGAAGGGACCTACAATTTTATGCCGAGTCCGAACGGCTAAATTGAGAAGCTTTTTCATGACAATTATGCAGTTGGTGCAAATGAACCAGCGTCATATGAGCTTGCAATATGTCGAAATTTTACAGCTTTTATACCGGTTTCGAGGCTATAGAGAACACTTAAAACAGAATTAGTGTTAATTGAATTTTGGCGCTCCTATACCTATTTTAGTAACATTTGAAAATGAATTCACGCAGATGACCACAATTACACATAGCTGTTCGTGACAAATCTTATTCTGCACGTCCAATTTGGGTCACTTTTCGAGCAATACTGAGCTGACAGCATTATGGATCTCCATTGAAAGTAAGGTTGTAAAACGTGCATTAAGCTTGTTGTTTTAGAATCTTTAAGATATCTGGTGGATTGCTCTGACTACATACACTTTCATTTATATGTTAAATAAACCCAAATCCAAACCCAACAAACCATTAGGCCTAATATTGTCTTTCACAAGTGACTGAGATTTACTATGCTTAATGTCGGAGAACTATCCAACCTTTAGGGACTTATGGTATATGACTAAAATAAATACGACAGCTTTTTCGCCTTTATTCAAAATGACCCCTCGTTATGAGGGCTAATAATATTAAAAGTATGTACTGTACATAGTTACTTACCGCTTACTATAGGGATGAAAAATTAACAAAGTCAAATGTAATTGTTTGTTCCGCATGCGCTGGTAGACGTTCCATCATCTGTGATAATATGTGTGGTACCTAGACGCCAAGCTTGACTTAAAAGAATACATTTGGCTAAAAACTGTTCCAAAGGACGTGGCTGGTCAACGACATAGCCTATAGCAGTCTCACACTCTTAAGAAACATTTAAAAAAAAGTTTTATCGAAATCTGTCCATGAGTTTTTGCGTTTTAAAAGGACAAAGGAAATTCCTATGGTTTTATTATATGTATAAATTAAACTATTCGCCACTATTCGCTGTTATAATACAGCTGACTGGAGATTTAAGAGAATTACAATTTCGACCATTCTTAATGACATTCTAAATGGCGATGCTTTACGATGTATTAGTATTACATTCTGAATGTAAATCATCAAAATGTCAATCTTTTCTATGAATCCCACCCAAAAAATCGTTGATAAACATCTTCGAGTTCGAACATCAAAATAGCATTTCTATTATCCGGAGGGCAAACCCTCGTCACAAACAAAGACACCCACTTAGACGAGCACGAGCCGCACTGTTAAAAAGCACTACCGAGTGGCTTCTTTTCATTCTTTACATAAAATTATCATAGATCATGTTGCTATTATTTACTCTCTGTCATAAATTATATTTTAGCTGTCTTCCGTGGCGAGCAATTGCTTGTGGAAATAAATAATATAAATGGTTGTTGTGCTGCCGTATCCCGCCTCCTTCGTCGAAGATACTTACATCAGTGAAGATATATGCACTGATGGTGTATTTTTTATTTTTCAAGGTACATGTGTGACTGAGTGAATTTATGAGAGCAAGCCGAATGTGAAGATATTAGAATTTTAATGTTTTTAAATAGAGATTGTAATATGTGAAGAATTTGCCGGCAGTTTATTTATTGCTGGTGCGTTTCGATGATTTCATTTAGGTATGAATATGCAATAGGTAGATGAATGTGGAAAAAGAACATATTTTATATTTGGATGGAGGTGATCGCAGGATAATGTTTAAGATATATTGGACAGAAATTTTCATTTAATTATTTCGTACTACCCTTTTTTTAAAATTGTATCCTTTGGTCTTTTGTGCGATTGCAATAACGAAAAGGTCGTTGGACCTGAAAGTTATTATTTAAAAGGAATGATAGGGCCCGGCCATGCAATGTTATACCGAATCTAAATTTGCTGATATTTTTTTTAGGCCCGGTGTCATAACGCCCTAGCCCAAAAAGGAAAACAACACCCCAAACCTTCATTTGACAGTAAACCCAAGCAGGGGGGTTGATGGGGGGCAGTATCATTCGCACAGTACATATATGTATATAATATATTCCTCGGCTTGTAGGTTATTGCACAACCTGCAAGTGTGCGAATCTGCTAGTCAGAGTCTCTTGGAATGCTTTTTAGAAATGCACTTACTTAAATGGCGCTAAGGTCCGAGGTGGACCTGGGCCTCAACCAACACGCATTTTCAGTTAGCACAATCTTTGGCCTAGCCATCTTCAACGTACTTTTCTGACTCGAAGAATTTTGCGTTCGAAGCGACTAAGGAAATCTTCATCCGTCTATGATAACGTCCATGACTCTGCGCCGCCCCATAGAGAAGGACTGGTATGATGAGGGTCTTATATAGAGCCTCTTTGGTGTTTCTCGACAAGGCCTTACTAATCAATTGCCTTCTTAGACCGAAGTAACAGCGGCTGACAACACTGTACGTAATTCTTCGCTTGATTTATGAAATGATGTCATTTTCAGAGTTAATAGCGGAGCTGAGGTAGACAAAGTCTAGAAAGGCACTGCCCTGGCAATATTTCTAACAGTGTCTTGAGTTGTTCCCTGGTTAGTTTGAGAATTTCTCAAGATGTTTTATGGTAGAGTTATGTCCAAGCTATTAGTTTGCCCTTTTCTAACTATAGCGGAATGTCCTCCTAGTATTCAGCACAGTCTAACCCGGTTTTGACTTCATAATACCGTGAAAATTGTGCGACAGTTCCGGACTATTTCAGAAGTGATGTTCGTAGATTTCAGTACAGACAGACTATCGATGTAGATGGTTCTGCTGCCTTAAGAACATAATCCTAATTGGAAGACACTGCTAGATATAGAGGATAAGTGTCAACTCCAGTGCCTGGTTTTTATGTTTTTGAGCCCTTTGTATAGACTGACATTTAACCTAGCTTAATTATATACTTTATTCCTTTGCCATTCGTTCTTTTTCGGATATGATACCTCGTACGGATTTTTTACTAAAGGGAAAATTCAATCTATTTGCACTTGTACGACCATCAGTAGATTCACTAGGATCGCACATTGTTCAAAACTACCTTCTGTTTTTTTATGAATAAGTTCTGGTCAAAAATCTCAGGCTTCAGGTAAATATGTATAGTAAATATGCGCCGGTATGCGAAGTTTCCTCCTCTTCTTCATCTATACTCCGTTCAATTTATATTTTCAGTACAGGCCTTATGGTAAGCTCTTTTTTCTACCAATGGTGCCAGTAGACACTCTCACGGCACTCAATCAGAAGAATTGCCACTGAAATAAAAACCAAGCCACTGACTTACCAAGGAATTGTTGTTGTCATTTTCGAAAAACCCACCATTAACAGTCTGTTTATGAAGGAATTGATGTTGAAATTTTCCTCAAAGGCGCATACACCCCACCATGACCTGACCAGTCTGCCACACAACCGCTGGCCCTGGCAGATCCAGGATGATGTTGAGGGTGATCTTCTCGTGTGCGGTTGCTGTTTTATTACAGAAAATAAACATGAGTGGTTTTGGTGTGTGTTTTAAGCTCCTCAGAAGAGTGTTTCCATATTCATTTGCAAAAATATTATTACGAATTTTTCTATGGATTTTGTCAAAGAACTTTCGGGTTTTGTTGCTTTTTTTTGAGAGCAAATAAATGAATTTAATTATGTGGGATCTTGCCGTTCAGTTTTTACTTTTTTAATTTGTTTGTATTTCTGAAGGATCTGTTAATATGCAGTTAAATCATTTTTTTTTTTCGATTTTGGTGAAAGCTGAGTGAAACGGTACAAACCCCAGTATGAGACTTGCAAACCTACAGGACACTAAGTACTAAGATTGCCACCTTATCACTGTGAGCCTAATACTACCATATAGACCTTGTTTGGGCTCAAGTGAAAGGATTCGTGTCAAGCCAAAATAAGTCTTTTAAACTGACAGAAGTAAAAGATCTTCTAAAAACAGGACTTACGAAGGTTGACGGTGAAAAATGGCAACGGTGTGTCCAACACGTTGAGCAGGTGATTGAACCAAATATGTGGGAGATGGATGTTTTTACTGAAGGAGCAGTGGAAATTTTAATTATAAACTGAAGAGAAGAGAGTAGCAACAACTATTCGTCAAAGTGATAAAGTGTTTTTTTTTTTTGGTAATTTAATTTAATTTTTTTCTGTGAATTGTTTGCACGCTTTTACGTTGAAAGAAATTAAGCCTTCTGGAGAACTCTAAAACGCGCCTATACTTTCTTACCTCTTGGTGGTGTGGAAAAAGATAGATTTAATTTAATTCATTCATTTTATGAACATGTTTCTGTTCATAAAATCTTAATAAACAGTTGGTAACTCTACCGATATTTGTGAGAGAATTATGCCAATTTATAATGCTCACTACGGCAACCATGTGAGAGCTTTGAAATGGAGATAACTTATTGAAATCCATAATAGTAAGGGTGAAAGGCAAATATCCTATCTTCCCTCTACTGAAAATATAAATTGGACAGAGTATAGGTATACAGCTTCTGCAAAAATCGTTTGCAAATAGGCTCAGCCATTTGGGCTGCTGTTAATTCTGCAAATAACATCGAAAATTATTTTATAGAAACTCTAGCTTTGCGTTCAGGGGTACACAATAAACCCTCACAAAGATTGTAGCAAATTTATCGTACAATTTACGCTGTAGCTGAGGGTTAATATGAATAGTATGGCTCGAGATGGAGTTCCGAGACTTGGTGGGCCGACCAAAAATAATACCTGCCCTTATAAGAGTAATCCTGAGACCGACTGAAACAAATCTAGTCTGCTACATGTCCTCTTACCGCTCGCAATTTTGTATATGAAGACGTTCTAGCCTTAGTTTACACGTTTTCAATTTCACATAATTCAGTGGACATTTGCATAGTGATATGTTAACATCGATACCATTTTCCACCACCAATAAACGATACTTTGTCGCGCTTAAGCACATCATAACTCATACAATACCCAACGACAGAGTCCCATTCCAGTCGAGTCGTTACCCTGTCCCCTTCATACTAATAGTCGAATCAAATCATTCTCAAAGCCAAACGTAAGCTACCCAACTATTACGTTATGTAACATCTATTTGAATAGGCATAAAGCTAGAATTCGCATAGAATTTGTGCGGCTTCTTCGCGTGGAACAGAATTCCCAAACACGCATCCAACAAAGCATCGACCAACAAAAGCAACTACACAGCAGCTGTAGTAAAAGAGCTATTATTGTTCAACTAACAATGGTGCAACTGTTTTGGCTAAAAACCACAATGGGTTATCGCCCAGCAGCAGCAACAACAACATATTGTATGCTAGGATACAAAGCGTACACGCGACAGCACGGAAAATTAATTTTCAATTCAGATGTTGGCCGCCGCGCCGCACCGCACACCACCTCTGGTGCTGGCTGACCCCATCCCCGACCTACCGCATTTTGCCGGAATAATGTAAGGATTCATTGATTGGATTATATATCGAAAACTCTGGACTTTAGGGTAAATTCATTATCTCGGTTACATGTAGCACTTACGTCCGGCAACATTTAGTGGCTGCCATTGTGGTAGAGGTGCTGGCGGAACCCGTACATCGATATTAATGGCCAAACAGCAAACGATGTTTTTCTTTGGGTCCTTGTGATTTATGATTGCGCGGATTTTTCGATGAGTATTATATATGTACATATATAGATGGTGATGGTTGTCGCCCTGCCGTGTTGTGCCATCATTTGTAACAAATTAAATTCGAATAAATTTTCTTTGCCACACACAAATGTTGTTGACCTCAAGTGTATGGAGATAACCCATTTAAAATAGTTTTCGGATATAAAGTGTTTGAGGCAACGAGGTAATCCATTACTGGCGTTGGCGCACTGACATCAGCTGCAATTGCGTAAAGTTAAATTAAAACTTAATTAATTTATTAACATCCATTTAAATGTCAGAATTGTCGAAAGCGAAATTCATTTGTTTACTTTGGGTATAGAGCATCATATGTTTGTTATATGTACAAATGAAATTTTGGAATTATATGCACCCATCTGGGTTGAAATGGATTTAAATGCCGATGCCAAGTGCTGAAAACATTGCGCTTAATTGACCGTACACGGATGGACGTAGCGCTTTTGTTTGAATATCAATTATAGTTAACGACCATCAATTTATGAAGTGATTTATATTCGGATTGGTTTTGTGTTCTCTTTTTTTTTATATGTAAGTCGAAGAGAAAAATGATTTATTGAAATTGGAAACAGTACTCGTGTCAACATATTCGACATCACAATGAACATTTAATTAAAGAAATAAAAAGGTTGTTCTGCTTTTGTTTGCTTTTATAATCGGTTGAATTGAGGTAAGATATCTACAGATCAATTATGAGTTACGAAGGGATTAAATATAAAATTAACAAAAAAAGTATAAAAAGAAGGGAGGAGCGACCTACCTCTTAGATATTATTCATGATTATCTAAATTTGTTTATGTCACTGAAAAGCAAAATTAAAAAAAAAACATCTTCCATGGTGAAAAACCTGCCCGAACGTTGGCTTGCCAATATCGAAACAAAGCGAACAGAATTCGAAATGCGTTTTTGTTATTTTAAAAAATATTTGGGGGGGTGTTGGGGGCGGCTGAAATTTTGTGTTTCTTATCATAAACAAATAAAAATAAAAATTCTGTGAAATTATATGAAAAATAAGAATTTTGCAATACAAAATTTTACGCCCCTTTGTCCACTCTTTTTGAATTTCTTTAAATTGCTTCTAATTGCTCACTTTGGGCATAAAAAGAAATTTGTTCCAAAATATCAGCTTGTTAGCTCTTATCGTTTGGGCTGAGCGTTAATAAGTCATACAATATTTTATCGCAATGCCATTTTGTTTTAGTAAACAATACCTACACTACATGTTGTTTTTGTAGTGCGCGCAGCAAGTACTCCATGTGTTAACCCTCACATAGACGGAAATTTAAATGTACTTACCTACATGGACAGTATCTACCACAAACCAGAGAGAATAGACCACCAGCTTCGGCCAAAAATGAGAGTTTAATAGAGCCAGTTTTGAAATAAGTAGCTCCGCCTCTTTTTCTATCTGTGAATACGTGTGAATAAGCAAAAAAGATGAAGTAAGACAATTGAATCTGAGATGGCTTTGAAATAATTCAAATAATTGAAATAATTGACCACTATTGGGACGTGTTAAGCAAATGGTGTGTATGGTGTGGTGAATTAATTGTCAACTTATGTTTTATTAAAAAGCATAATAATTATATTTGCGTAATAACTGTTTTTAATGATATAACTTCCTATGACATTATTACAAAAAAAAATATTATTTTAAGCTGTAAAACTCAATTGCAAGCATAATGAAATCAGCTAAACGGGATTCTTTGCAATTTTGTTGATATACATTTTGAGCTCTTTCTTATATTTTTAAGAACAGCTATTTTGGAATAAATAAAGTTAACGAAAATTATTTTAGTCGTATATAAATAGGCATGTTTATTGTTTGATTTTATCTATGAGGAGAATAATGATGAGTGGTTTTTGAATTAGGTTTTATAAAGAATTGGTTGTTCAAAAATTAAAAATCAACATTTGTCGCACTTAAAACATGGACATTTTAATACAAAACCTGCTAGAAAACGTGTTTTAAAACATCATACATAGGTGCTACGGAATGCATAGCATAGCGTATACACAGGCCAGGACGCCGTCAATTTTAAATAAAAAAGTGGCATTTTTGATTTAAAAAAAAAAGTTCGTTTCCATAGTAACGCGTAAACTAAAGCGAAAAGTGAACTGTACTGAAAGGTGTAGGTAGGTACGTAATATTTTAATTTAAAACACGTAATTATCTTATTTGTTTTGTTATGTTATCATAGTTTTGCTTTTTGTGTAGGTATTCTTTTGTTTTTCAAAATGAAATTATAACATAATTTAATAATCCATAAATTTTGAATAACATTCGCGTTTTTTACTATTTTGATTCTATGTAGTTTTGACATTCAAATATAGTGGAAAAATTGAATTGTATTAAACATTTTTCCTGAAATTCGCATAAGCGTATGTTAATAAATTCTTATTTACACGTTACACCTCGTGCAGATTCCTTGTGTTGTAAGCCGATATGAGAATGCGCACTTACGATTGATTTGGTGTGCAAAAAACGTATTTCATTTTTAGAATGCAAATTTTCTTAAATTCCATGACCAATTTATTTGTTGGTTAAAATCAATTCATCACATTTTTCTTGTAGTCTGACAAAACAAAATGTCCTCCCTCCTTTTTTTTAATTATTTATTCCAAAACTCCAAAACACTTTAATAAAACAAACAATCAAAGAAAATAAATAAATTTTCGTTAAAACATATAGAAAAAGGTCTACATTTATATCAGCAAAACTAAAAAAATGTTTTTTTTTATCATCCATTTTAGTTTTGCAGTTTAAACCCATTTATATTTGTACGCTTTTTAAAAAAATATAAGTTGGTAATAATTTCCCCACACCGAACACACAATTTGCTTAGCACGTCCCGATAACGGTCAATTTATTTGAATTATTTGAATTTTTTCAAAGTTACCACCGAATAACTGTAAATGTTATTAAGTGCCAGTGTATGCGTGACCAAATTTGCCCACCATTTACTTTAACATGGCGATGGCACACATTCCTAACCACTTAATAACTTTTTGAAACTGGCTCTATGAAACTCTCATTTTTGGCCGAAGCTGGCGGTCTAGCTCTTACTGGTTTGTGGTATCTACCCGGGGTGCCTGTCAATTCGCGGTTTTTAGTTCGCAAACTATTATCTCGCGACGTTTTAAATATTTTTCAATTATTTCGCAGAAGTCATGTGGCAAATTGCCATTTCGTTTTGCATTCATCTCGCTTTAAGGTTAACTCGCATTTTTTCTTTAGCATTGCTATGTTTTGCTATTCTTTCAACTAGCTTTTGTACTTTTTGCTTTTGCTTATTTCGTAAAAGGTTATTTCGCGCCATGCTATTTAGCCGCATGTTTATATCAGCATGCATTTTTTGTCACTTTCAAGAGGATTTTGTTTGTTTTGGTAAAATGGCCCCCTACTTTGCATAATACTCAAACTTGCACCTACTCCAAATACTACAGTGACCACAGGCAGGGGGTTGCAGTGTTTATGGGGATTTTGTAAAGAAAAATTATAAGAGTTAAAAATTAAGAATCTTACAAGGATTTGCTACTATTTTATTTGGCAAAAGCGAAATAAAGAAACGCGAAATAAAACAATGCTAAAGTAAGATATAGCGAAATAATAAATGCAAAATATCTTATGGTAAACTAATTAAAAAATGTTAAATGAAATGTTGCCAAATAAAAACTGCGAAATAAAAATGCGAGTTGTTGATATGCGAAATAATAAAATGCGAAATGATCGCAGCGAAATAACAAAATGCAAGAAAAAACCGCGAGTTATACCATACCCATCTACCCGGGTAGATAATCAAAATCTCATGCATTCTGTGTGAGTTTTTACCACTATGTTATAGTTTTTCTTAACTTTCTTGCTTACGTTGTTTGATTGTGCATATTTTCCAGATAACAGCTTTTCTTTCTAGCAGAGCGCTCCCTTTTATCGAGCAACGATCACAAACCACAGAGAACTAGACCGCCGACTTTCCGTACACCTACCCGATTCTCCCCGGAAATAATTACCCTGTCTGTGAATACGTGTAAATGTCAAAATTAATGGCGGGAATGTAAATAAAACATAAGAGCGGCCATTTATTGGGATGTGTTAAGAAACGTTGGGAACTAAGTTTAGGTACTGTTTACATTTTAGATAAAATCATATTGCAAGTAGCTAGACGGCTGGTTAGAGTAATTTAAACTTAATTTTGAGCGAAAATATTATAATCTATATCGTTGATAATATTTCGTTCGCTCATTCGAAAACTAATACTTTTTTCAATTCACAAGAAATTCATCGCAACAACAAATCACCCGCGAATAAAAAAGAGGTAGGGATTAGTGAATGAAAAAAAATCGCTGGCGATTTATTTTACGTTCCAGCAAATTTGTTAAAATTGCTACCAACTAAGGGATAACTTTTGGAATAGTGGTTTAGTTTAACACGAGAAAATTATCTTACAATTACCTTGTGGCATCACCATAAATTATTATACTGCTTTCTCTGTCTTACAGTTAATTTCGAATAAATGCTCGCGTCTTTTTTCTTTTCAGCGAGTTGGTTGTGTTTTATTCTTGTAGGTATCCGAAAAACTTTAACTTTTTCAGCATTTATTCATCAATAGGCCTGTTTTATTGCACATCTATAAAGTAGGGGTATTCATGCAACGTCGTAACGAACGTGGTAAATGAACTGTCAAATTTTGTATGAAAAATCACACAAGATGTTAAAAAACCGAGATGGTAAACTTACGACGAGGTCAATGTGACATTTCACACTTGAAATAAAGGCGTGAAATCAGAAAAAAAAAATACTTTGCACGCATTTAGAATACTTTTGATGCTTTTATAAATAGAAATTGCTCATTTTAGGTACTATTCCAAGTGTAGAATAAATTATTAATCCATCAAATTGTATTAAGAAAACAAGTTTTAAAAGAGTTTAAATAACGAAATTTTCAATTCCAAACAAAGTATGTTTTCGTTCACCGCCAAAAGGTTGGAATTGGAAATTTTGCGTGTTAAAATTTCTACTTTTCTTTACTTCACTGAGATAGATTTGCAATAAAACAGGTATAATAACAAAATCAAAATAACAAATAAAGGAAAACCACGTGAATAAACCAAAGTGAAAAAGAAATCACGAAAATAGTTTCATTTTGACACTTTGTTTTGACTGTCAATTTCTGAAGCTCATCATTCCAAAGTTCCAGGAGCAAGTCTTTTCCGGACCAATTTTGTTTCTTGCTGTCATGAAAATATATATGTAATAGTTCACGAAATTAATATGGTTTAAGTGAAAAGAATATTATCACATGTTTTGACAGTCCATTCACATGAACACTTTTATTTGACGCAACAGTTCGCCAAGTTCAAACATCAATTTCTACTACTTAACAATCTTTGATTTAAGTTTACATAAGTTCGAACGAATTTTGTATTTGATAGTTTGTGGAGCGGGTTTTAATGTCTGAATTTTGAATAAACTTGTGAAAATTCGCACCAAGGGTGTTTTACTTCGAGGCAAACAGTTTTAGTTCGAAATTTCGTTGTTTAAACTCTTTTCAAACTTCAAACTTGTTTTTCCCATATTTTGATGCATTAATTAATTATTATTCTATGTACTCTTGCATAAAATAAGCAATTTTTTTGTCAAATAAATGCATCAAAAGTGTTTTGTTCCCATATTATTATCAATTCGTTTGTTCATTTTCATGTGAATATGCCTTTACATCGCCAATTTTAATTGATATCAACAGTTTGAACAATTTAACATTTCCTAAAACTAAAGTGTGATGTGAACGAAGTGTAACTGGAAAATAAGAAGAAACCTTCAGAACACAGCCCCACTGCCACAAACCACTGCCAGGTGCAACTGCCATAGGATTTTACTAAGTATGCGTGTGCCGTAATTTCTTCCCTTTGATTTATACAGGCCCAACACATAAATAAATCCTATGGTGCCAACAGCTTGTAGGCAAAGTCCGTTATGTGGGAGGAGTCGACGGTCTATTTCTTACTGGTTTGTGGCAACGATATCGGTGAGGCCGCTTCAAAGCAATTTCGCAATAAATCGTATTTTATTATTTTATTTGCTACACATATTTGTATGTCACATACAATATACTTTAGTTTACTTTTAAGCTCTACTTTGTACAGACATAATTTTTTGTATCGACATTTTGCATGCAAATTCAACTAATATCTACCTGGGTAGATACTGTCCATGTGAGGGTTAAACATATGGCTGTCGGAGGTCAACACTGGCAAATACCGAATAGTTACAGACAAAGCAACTAAGTAACCTGTTGTACTAATCCGGAGGACGTACCTATCCCAGTACAATGTTGAAAAAATTTTAAAATCGGGCAAATAGTTTGAGAGTTCGCATCTACCACCCCTTTACCCGTCGCCCGTCACCACCCTTACGTAACCTGTACTGATCCGAATGGTGTCACCATCGCAACGGTAAAAGAATTTTTAGAATCGGTCGATTAGTTCCAGAGATACCCTTTACCTCCCCCTCTATTTTTACTCCTACCACTCCACAAAACCTAAATGGTCAAATGATTCAAATGACTTTTAGATCGACCTGTGAATGCTATTAGGACAGATTATCCCAGGTTGTCAAAATGCAAAAAAGAACCAGTAAGACAATTATCTTCGACTATGCCGAAGCTCAAATACCCGGTACTGTATTATTGTAAAAATAAAAAAAAATATTTTAGTACTAAAAAAATATATATTTGTATGGGAGGTATGGGTAGTTTTTATTCGACCAAGCTCATTTTTTGTCAAAAAATTTTAAATATTATTAAAACAATATGTGCAAAGTTTAAACTTGCTATCTTTATTGTAGCTATTTAAATTTAATTTTTAACATCAAAAAGCTATATAAATCTGATATTTTTGTATGGGAGGTAGTAGTAGTTTTCATCCGATCTTGCTCATCTTCGAACTTAGCCTCAGTTTGGTGGATAAAAGCTTACGTACCAAATTTCAAGTCGATAGCTCTTAAATTACGGCCGTAATCGTGCGGACGGGCAGACGGACAGACGGACAGACAGACGGACATCGCTAGATCGACTAAGAAAGTGATGCTGATCAATAATATATATAGTTTGTCATACCTACAACGCCTCCTTATTTGCGTTACAAATGGAATGTCAAAGTGAATATACCCTCACCACAGTGTGGTACCGGGTATAACAACAACAAAACTCTAGGAAGTAGATAGAAATAACGAAACTCAAAATTTTTCAAAGTTGTTGGAAAACAACACATGCACTCGTAAAACCGGCCCTTCCTTCCACAAAGCAGAAAAGACAGAAAAATGTTTCTGTAGAGCATAAATTTCATCCTATGGGTCGGGGGCTTGAACAAGATACAAAGAATTGCTTGCATATGTATAACGGGTTCACTAAAATCTACTCCACAAATGGGTCTAGAAACGTTGGTGTACCTACAAAGCCAAAGGTGCTCTCAGACTACGAGAGAACAAAATTTGGAAGCCCGAATCATTCGGTCACTCACGCATACTTCACACCTTTGATCAGAGCGGCCTCATGCTACTCACAGACTACAAGAAACCGAGGTATGACTTTGACAAGAATTTCACGGTCTGTATACCGGACAGGAAGGACTGGCTATCCCCGAGTACTGTCATAAAAGGTAAACCCATCTTCACAGATGGCTCACAGACGGAGAATGGAACGGGAGCAGGAGTCTTCTCAGAAGAATTAAACATCAGCCACTCATACCGAATGGCAGAACATTGTAGCGTTTTTTAGGCGGAGATATACGCGGTTAAGAAAGCTGCGCAAACTGTCTTAGCGAAGGAACTACCATCAGCAATGGAAATTACCTTCTGCGTGGACAGCCAAGCATCACTTAAAGCAAATAACAGTAAGCCAGTGCCTTTCAGCATTGAGAGCATTAAACCATCACACAGTAATGCTGTGCTGGGTTCCTGGGACACGTTGCGGCTCTGAAATGGACGTACTATTAGCTGATAGAGCAGTATTACCAGCTTTCAACGCGCTAAGGGGTTCATTGATAATGGGGTTCATTGAAATGTAGCGGCGGTTTTCATGGGATATTTTTCACCGGATCTCCACTAAGGTGCAATTCGTGGACTGAATATTTAATCCAAAGTAGGAAATCTCCTTGCCTAACTCGAAGATGCGGCTATCAAAAGTGACAAAGTTCATCCTTGGCGGTGAACAGATGTGTGTTTGTTTGTTTATAACTTATAGGTATAGCTTAGCATTATACCTATATTTATAGTTTTGTTCTCGTCTACTTGAAGACCAACCAATTTCGAATGTTCTTAAAATCTCATAGATGTATCCATAGCAGCTGAATGAATCTGTTGAGGATAGTGCCTTCTATATTGACACCTGCCCTCTGTACTATGTGCTTTAGAGTGAAATTGAAGAAGACACTCCTTACCGGAACTAGTTCGAAAGGACTACTTTCAAGCGCAGCTGAATCAGTTTTGTATTTGGGATCCCCAATTCCGCAGCCTTCTCCATAATATCACTTTCAGATTGAGGCAGTTAGGTGCCTGGGATTTCAATGATAATGTCTATCTCTGCTCTGCAGTAATAATTATGTGAGTACGATGAATACCTATTTTGTTAGCTACATTATATAACATTATTTACAAATATCCATACCTATAAGAATAAATGTGATTTAACCCTCTGTACCAACCTAAATAATGAAGCAACTTGTACCTCCGGCGGACCCTTGACACATAAAAGGTGAGAGATAAAAAATGTTGCCACAAATAAGTCCACCACGACCACAATACAGAAATTCCAGCTTACCCACTGAACCATTTTGACCGCTTGAGGAAACATGCTTTAAAAAACTCTCCCTTATCATAACAATTTACTGCTAATATGCCCTCATATATATTTTTTTTAAAACCCTTACATTTCTTTATGAACACTCCCAGCCTGACAGAACCAAATGACTAAAATGCGTCCAACTGATATCGTTAGTTGTAACGAAAGCCACACCCATTTTGTGAAAAGTAGTTCTTAACCCACTTTCATAGACGAGTCGTAAAACTTTCTTAAAATGCTCTACTCACAAGATACGAATCGCTAAAAGATAATTATTCTCCATAAAACAAAAGCTAACAGGCAGAAGCACTTCCGTACCGTAACCCCCCATTTGTTTAAAAAGTTTGGCTCTCCAATTTGAATTCACTGATTGCAATACTGCCAATGGCATTAACTTGTCCGGACATAACGTTCTGCCGCAAATTTTTATTTTCTTTATTTAAATATCCTTTTTACTGCTCCTCTCTTCCCGGATTTCTTTCATTCGATCCGAATCGTATAGCCCCAGCTCAGTCATTCATTGTGCCCAGCTATTCCATAGTGAATTGTGTTCACCCTAAAGGCCATCGGACTATCATGAGATGCTTTGCAACAGAAATCGTGACATTATTTTTTTCAGCTTCTTACAATCCACTAGCTGAAGGCGTTTTATTGCACTCTCGGGAGCTAAGGGATGGAACATGCCACAGTGGATTTTGCAATGGACCATCATTATGATTTCTTTGTTGTTGTTGTACATACTTTCCTTTTCTGATCTTTTTCTGGATTATTTATTTTACAATTGCTGTATGTAATAGTGTAGTTCATTTGCAAGGACACTCAAGCCCAAGGCAAAAATTCAAAAGCCATAACACTTGAACAAATGAATATTCGCCTAAAAAAACAAAACAAGGGAAATTGCTCCAATTTAGGAACAAAATATGAAAACTTTGGTATTGTGTGCGAAAAATATTACGCATACGCCACCATGTACCACAATGTATAATGATCACATTTAGGACAAAAAAAAAAGATTTCCTTTTCGTTTGTGACGCCTCTGTTTTCCAACCACCCGCCTCACCCCTTACTCAGCTGTCATACTACAGTCATCAAGGTCAATTGGAAAAGTTTGTGTTTTTGTGGAACACAAACGAAAGAAACAAAAAAAAAAGAACAACACCCAAACTAAGAGCAACAACGTTAAATTTATTGTTCAATTTATTTCCGCCTAAGGTTTTTCTGCTGCACGAAAACAATTCAACGAGAAGTAATCTCATAGCGAAATTGCCTCGTTTGCTGTTGTTGCTCTATTGCGGCGGGGTGAACTTTTTGATTTTTATTATTATTTAGAGAAAAAGAGACACATAAAGAAATAAAAAATAAAAAAAACAAAGAAAGCTGCGTCTTTGTTTCAAAGATTAAATAATAATCCATCCAATTGAAATTGTACCATTTTTTGGAAAAAAAAAAAGTTTTCATTTGCCTTTTTTTTTTTAGGGTCGCATGCGCGTTATTATTTTATTTCTTATTAAAAATATTTTTACCAGATGAGAGTGAGGGTGGTTGCTGTGAAGCTATCTTTGCATAACAACATAACAAGGTGGGAGTGAGAGTTGTTTGCCGTAACTTGAAAAAATCACCAGACCAGTTACTGAACTTTGGGAATAATTGCTTCGATAATAGACCTCGAGCAGACAATGGTTTCTGATGCAATTTTAAATGCAGACCTTATATTCGAAGTCTTCTTTTCAGTTAGTCAAGTAGGTAGGTACTAAGTAGATAGGTGTGGCGGTTTGAAAACCACAAGTAGCACAAAGTAGACACCACAACTCATTGACGTTTAAAATTGTCGAAGAAGAGAGTTTAGATACATTCTCTAAAATTCAAAAAGGTTATCAGTTCTTGAATGCTACTCTTCGAGACCTCTTCAAGGGAGTCAAAGAGGGGTTTTCCCAGAAATGACTGTCTGGTCGCAGCTAGTGCCGGACATTTGCATTAGTGAGTGAGACATTGTTCTTCGACTGCGTCTTTACAACAAAGTTGTAGTAAGTATTATGTGGTCTCATAGGCCAGTGGCCAGTGGCAATCGCTGTTATTCTGGCGATATATTTTCGTGTTTGGCTTGGAAAGTGGGTTATTTTTTCCATGCAGCAGTTAGCCACATCCTTTCGGAAGTTTTTTTTAATTTTTTTTTAATACTTCTCCCGGGAAAGGCGAACCTATAACGCTTTAACAGCGCCCCGAGATGCTTGCAGATGTATGTTAGTTCCGCACTTAAATTGCTGCAAATTGTAATCTTCTGGAAATATATCCCCAGGAAGCGAGTTCCAAAGTTTGCCTGTAACAGAAGGTGTTTTGGAAAGTTGAGTCGCGTTTGTCAAGTGTACTGTATGGTCATGAGCGTTAGCAGCCTGGCTTGTGGGGCCCCCAAAATATGCAAATAATGTCTTTGAGCTCCTCGGAACATCTACCATGTAAGTAAATATAGAACAAGCATAGGTCAGTGACTTGTCTTCTGTACACCAACAGTTGTAAAATCGATGTGACTATAGGGTCTCCAATAAGTCGAACTGACTGTGTGATGTAGCCGCATTCACAGGCCCACTGTTCGAGATGGAGGATATAGTAAGAGTGCTGTTATCAGCAAAGCTGTCGATATTATTATTTGCCGATCCAAGCAAATCGTTGATGTGGCGAAGAAATAGAGTTGGTAAGAATAAATCCTTGGGGCACTCCTGCATTTATAGCAAACGAATTAGATGATACACCATCTACAACAACTTGGACCGATCTTCCCAGAAGAACATTTTGCATCCATCCGCAGAGTTGCTGTGGTAATCCATAAGATGCTAACTTACCTAATAGGGCTCTATATGCCAGACTCGGTCAAATGCCTTTGATATGTCCAAGGCTACGGCTCTGGATTCGCCGTGTTGTTCAATTGCTTGCGTCCATAAGTGCTTTACGTAGCTTAACAGGTCTCCAGTGGAACGACGGCTCCGAAATTCGTATTGCCTGTCACTTATTAATCGATGGCATTCTAGATATTTGATTATTTTGACATTTATTGCCTTTTCCATTACTTTTGATAACATTGAAAGTAACGGTATAGGAGGATAGTTTTGTGGCAGACATCTTCTCCCTTTCTTTCTTTCGCCAGACTTCTCCATCTGAGATTGGCTTTCGATAGGAATTCTGAGGAAATTTTAGCTTTGACGGCTCTGATCGAAATATGAACCGATTCCGCAAGTGGAGGGTTAAATAATCAAAGTAACCTGAACTGTTTGGCGGTGGCCATGGTGTAGTGGTCAGAGTCATTGTTCGAGCCCCGGCGGGGGACAGCAATACTCTGCCACCGACCATAAGAAACATGAATAATATCTGAGTTTCTCCACCACTACACCAAAAAGGGGTTTCTGCTTGGTAGTACAATGGACCGATATTCATCTGAGTGCTCCAGGATTTGGAATCCTCTTTTTCTAATAAAAAAAAAACTGATCAGCTCCATTTTAATAATAACTTCCATATATTGACTGAAGCGAAGGCCGTGGTGACAGGTTGACTATCAATGAATATATGTATCGTTCTCTTGTCTTGAAACTATCTGTTGTGTTAAGTTTGATTCGATGGCAGGTCTCCCGAATCGCAAGTAGTTCCGTCTGATACACAGACACTCTGTCCGTATCCGGAATTCTAATGGATTTGGAGATGTTATATGTGACCCAGTATGGTTAGAGTCCTGGACTGCTGTGCGATGCTTCGATCCCCGAAAAAATACAAATAACAACTTAAAGTTTTTATCCACTGCACCACCTCTCGTGAACGTCTGATAAACATTCTAGAGAAAAACTGTCCTGAAAAAGCTGCTCAATTCAGCTATTCGCACTCGGCATAAAATTGTAGGTTCTATCCATTCGTTCCGAATAAAAACCGAATGATTGTGAGAAGCTAGACCTAGGGTACTTACACTCCATTTTTAAACCTTTCCGTGTAGATTTGTATAATTCAAGTCCCTGCTCACCTGTCCATTTAATCTGGAAGGGAATTCTATATCAAAATGTTTCGCTAAAAGCTATGGCCGTAAGGTCCCGCAGACCAATACCCCGAGTCTGATCACGCTATTTACAGTGTTGTTTGGCGTTAGGCAATAACGCCCAAGGAAATAGCGCCCAAATCGATTTGGAAATAACGCTAAAAAAAAACGCGTACAATTTGTTGTTACAAAATTGTTTGTCATTTTGGGTGTTGTATTTCCTTTCCAGGGTTAGTTTTTTTGACAAGCAGTAAAGCCCAAAATAGTACGTGGAAATACGTAAACAGTTGAATAAGTATGGGGGACCGCTACTCCCCTACAACCCCCCTGGTTGGGTTTTCTCTTGGATTCTTCAAGGTGAAAGTTTGTACTGCACAAAAAAATGCAATTTCGCACATACTCCAAATCTGACAGCAACCCCAAGCAGGGGGGTTGCAGGGAGGCAGCATGGCCGCCCGTACGTATTAAATTAATTATTTTGGGCCTTATTTCCATGCTGTTGTTTATTTTTGGGCGTTATTCCCAAATCAATTTGGGCGCTATTTCCTTGGGCGTTATTGCCTAACGTGTTGTTTATAAAATAAAGTTGAGCTTAGGATCCTGAGATCACTCCCAGACCTAGCACTGGTCGATAGGAAGAGTGGTTGGCAGTTTAGGCGAGGTACTCGGTTTGACATCAAGACCAGGGGTGGGATTCTGTAAAATACGAAACGAAAAACGCTTTCGTTTTCACTAAACCTGCCTCTATCATATCTGTGGCAATAGATAAGACAGACACTGCTACTGTCGAAACGATATCGTTCGATCGTTTTGATTTTACATAATCTGGCCCCAGATATTTTGACGCAGGTATTAATCTTCACTAGAGCATTCTCTATAATTTCACTGATTACGGAGGAAAACTTTCCTGACACGAGTATCACCGTAACCGTTCGCATATCCGACCACCTTAATATTTTTCTCTGTCTAAATTTACAAATGGTGGTGATATAACACCTCTTTGGGGTTCGTGTGCCAAGTCAGTATGTATCTGCGAATTAATCGCGAGGCAGGTTCACTTCTTTTTTGGAAATACATGCTTACTTTGGTGTTCATTACATTCAAAGCCGATGACTTGATTTTAAGTACTAACTCTGAAATGAATCCCAATAAGTGGTCCCGGTCCATAGTGTGTCTACCAAATAATTTAAAATTCTATTTATTCCAGCATGGAAAATTCACCAAATCAACTTGAATTTATCTTTTCCATTTTTGTGTGTGCTATAATATTCCCCAATAGCAGTAGGTAAGTACCCACTCGTAAGTAAAAGTATCCTTACATTATTTGTGCTTACATTTTCCCTGTTATGCCAATTACATTCAATTACGCGATGTAAAGCATACAATGATTCAAGCTAACAAAAAAAGTATTTGTTCGCTTTTACAAGATTTAGGAAATCACAACTAAAAATATAAAAATAATACATGTGAAAGTTGTTCGGTATTGTATTCCTTCCTGAAATTGAAATATTGTTAGCAAGTATTTTGGAATGATGCCAATTAATTGTATGACCCTTCATCCAGCTTGAAATCGATGAACTTGACTACTGATACGTATTTGATATAATTATTAAATTTCCATTATTCAGTCATCAAAATCATAAATATGTATACTTAAATATGCATCTAAGGTACCTGCATTGAATGTTGCTATTTCCTGTATTTCATTGTATTAGAACGGATATTAGATGTACATATTTTATAATGGAATTATTTCCGGCAGGGATTCATTTTAATTGGATTATTGCGATGCAACTACCTACCGCATTATTCGGATCTAATTTTGAATATTGAAAGAATTGCGTGAATTTTAAAGCTAAGTCTATATACACTCGAAAGCTGGTGGCCGGATGATTGTAATGCAATGCTCATGATGGCCGGCCCGGAGGGCAGTAATTATACGCTTATGGAATAGAAGGTTACGTTTCCAAATCCGAGCCAGTGCCACGATTTCGATGAATAAAATAAAGCAAACAAAATTCCCAAAATCAATAACAAATATGTACCTAAAAAAAATCTATATACAAATAAGTTGTATTGCGTTTGTCGCTTATAATGTTCTCTACAATGCGTGAACCGATTTTGATTCTGAAAATTTCCCAAGAAAGTTGACACGTTAATACCATAGTTTACTCCCGCCAGGCCTTTTTCTGCTTTTTTTTATTTTATTTTATTTATTTACGGGCGACAATGTTGTAATTTTTTTTTGTATTGGAGGTGCCACGCCCCTTTGTCCAACTTTGACCAGTCTTCACAGGAGCACTCCACGGCAAATACGCAAGATTACCTGTAAGTTTGAGCTCAATCAATTTGGTGGTTTTCGAGATGTATGGGCGGTGTCACGCCTCTTTGTCCAACTTTGACCAATTTTAACAGGAGCACTCTAGGGCTAATACCTACGATTGTCTGTAAGTTTAAACTCAATAGTTTCGGTGGTTTTCGAGATATCAGATTTTGAATGGTTTTTTGTAAGGGAGGTTTCACGCCCCTTTGTCCAATTTTGACCACTCTTCACATGAAAACTCCAGGGCAAATAGATAAGATTATCTGTAAGTTTGAGCTCAATCGATTTTGTGGTTTTTGAGATATACGATTTTGAATGTTTTTTTTTTTTGTATGGGCGGTGCCACGCCCCTTTGTCCGATTTTGAATTTGTTTAGCCTATCGCCCGATCACCGTAATTACCGACATTTTAAAATAAAAATCAACAAAATTGGTGGAAAATTACGAGCGACAGAGGGAAACAGTTTTTTCCACTTTGTTTTATATATATAGAGAAAAGATTCGGTCTTTGTAGATGCATTGGTTCATGAGTTTTAGGGGCGTGGCACCTCGCATACAGAAAATACATTCAAAATTTACAGATAATCTTATTGGCCTGATAGTGTTCCTGTGAAAATTGGTCAAAATTGGATAAAGGGATGTTGCGCTATTCTTCGACAGTCATGGAAGCCAAAGTTTGTAAAATTTGTAACATGCAATATGATTCCTGGAATAACAAAAATGTGTACTTTGGAGCACTACTGCTACTACTATACCCTCCTCAGGAAGGTGTATTTACTTTGCCATTACATTTTTGTACCGCCAAGAAGGAGTCACCGGAGACACCATAAAGTATATACATTCTGAATCAGGATCACATTCTGAATCGATTTAGCCATGTCCGTCTATTTGTCTGTCTGTCTATTACTTGCATATGCAGATGATATTGATATTATTGGGAGAACTCAGCGAGCTGTCAATGGCGCGTTTGCAAGCATTGAAACGGAGGCGGCGAAGATGAGTCTGGCTGTTACTGAGGACAAAACGAAGTATATGCTGTCATCGAGAAAGGATTCTCAACATCGGCGACTCGGACAAAATGTCACGGTTATCAGACATAACTTCGAAGTAGTTAAAGACTTTGTCTACCTAGGCTTTACAATTACCTCGCAAAACAACATCGGCGTAGAAATCAAACGAACAATCACTCTTGCCAATCGCTGTTTCTTCGGGCTTAGAAGGCATCTAAGAAGTACAGCCCTCTCTCGCAGAACCAAGGAGATATTGTACAAAAGACCTTAATCATCCCGGTCCTGTTGTATGGTGCAGAAGCATGGACCTTATCTAAAGCTGACGAAAACCTCTTGGCACGCTTTGAGAGAAAGATTCTTCGAGTGATTTTTGGTCCAGTTTGTATCGACGGAGTGTGGAGGAGGAGATTCAACGACGAACTTTACGGGCTATATAGCGACGTTGACCTAGTCAAAATGCTCAAAATACAGCGGCTGAGATAGCTGGGTCACGTGGAGCGTATGGACAACAACGCACCAGTCCGACGAGTCTTTGAGTCCACCCCACCTCAGGTGGCGCGCACAATTGGAGAGCGACCTCTACCAACTTGGTATGCGTAACTGGAGGCAGCTAGCTAGGGACCGAGCTGGCTGGAGGGGCTTGTATGGTTGAGGCCGTGGTCCACCCCGGACCACGCCATCTAAAGTAAAAAAAAGTAAGTAAGTCTATCTGTCTGTCTGTTAAAAGCACGATAGCGTCCAAATGACTTGACGTAGGCGAACGCAATCTTGTGAGAGGAGTTCTTTTTACCGTCGTCAGGTTGGCATTTATAATGGGCTATGTCGGGCAAGTGGTGGGCGCAGTAGCGCAGTGGTTAGTGTACTGGACTACTGTGCGAGGGATCCCAGGTTAGATCCCCGGAAAACCACAAATTAAACCTTAAGGTTTTTTCCACTGCGCCACGTCTCGCGAACGTCTGACAAATATCCGAGAGTATGACTGTCCTGAAAAAGCTTCTCAATTCAGCCGTTCGGACTCGGCATAAAATTATAGGTCCCTTCCATTCGTCCCAAAAATAAAAACTCACACAAAACGAATGGTTGCGAGAAGCTAGGCCCAGGGTGTCTAATTGTCTATGTCTGTTGAGCCAAATATTTATTTATTTATTTTTTTTTATGTCGGTCAAGTAGTTCTGGTACCTCCTATACAAAACCACTATTAGACCCATGTGTCTCTTCGTCTGTTGAAATCACGATAGCGTCCAAACGAACCGACTTAGGTCACTGAAATTTTGTGAGAGGTCTTATTTTTACGGTCGTCAGGATAGTAATAAAAACGGTCCATATCGGTCAAGTAGTTCTGTTACCTCTCATACAAAGCCAATATATTCGACCCACGTATCTCTATGTATGTTGAAATCACGATAGCGTCCAAACTACTTACCCTAAGCGAATAAAATTTTGTGGGACGACTTAGGTATTTTTACCGTCGCGTCGTCAAGTTGGTATTGAAAATGAGGGGTGCCAGACTGAAGATTGATAACAATTTCTACTTGTTTTATTTTTCCATTTTTCACTACGAAGTGTGCGGGGCAGGGCCGTAGCCAGGATTTTGGTTCGGGGGGGGCTTGCTTCCAAGTTTTACGAAAAAAAAAACTATGTATATTCCAATTAATTGATTTCTATTAGCCACATTTTTTCAAAGCAGAAAACGTTTTGATTTTTTTTGATATGAGATCAATCACCTTAGATATCTGGATTCACAATAATATCCGAATGAACAGATATCATAGCAAGTGAACTTAACCTTGCATTCTCCATAACGCTTCCGGACATTGTTTCAATCTTTTTCATATCTAATAAAAAATAAATAGGTGGCGCTACAGGCGGTAGACACCGTAGGCCTAGCTTCATAGCTGAAAGGGTTCTTTCAAAACTAGCTAAGTCTAAAGTAAGTCTTGTCACATAATCAAGCAATTTCAAAACTTCGGTAGAAGGGTCACTCGACGATTTTTTTTCGCACCAAAGAATGTACTCAGCTTTCACAGCTGATAACGCAATTGCATTATCAAAGTAAAGTGTTAACTTTTCCAACTTTTCGCTCAGGCTAAACTGCAGCAAAACCTGGGAGAAGAGCTTGAAACGATCGATGGTAGGACGTCTTCGTTGACCATGAATCTGTCCGTAACATTTTGTATTTACGAATCTATGGAAGAAATCAGTATCGGCACTTTAAAATAGGCTTCAGAAGGAGAGGTTTCTGGATTGGGACGCGTTGTTTGTTTCAATGAAGGTCTTCAAATAAGTCCTCGGCAAGTAAGGATGCGGATTGAAAAGCCTCTCTGAAAAAATCTTCGGCATTTTCTCTGATGTCCTTAAGAGAATTCAGAACTTCTTTTGTGTGGTCGATTGCAGAAACGAAATCTAAGGATTTGTTCTGTAGGGAAACTGATAAGGGCAGCGCTAAACTGGGAGTTTTTCGTATACAATGAGGCTTACTAGGCAATCGCATTTTTGGACCATTGCCAAAAGTGTTGATACTTTCGAAGACATCACCCACGTTCTGCTAGTTTTTTTTTCAATACTTATTGAGATGCATTTGAAGAGCTCTACAAAGGAATTAATACTGTCATGTCTTTTAATGAATTTTGTTTCACAAAGGCGCAGAAGTCGAGTTTTTCGGCTCTCTGGTGCGTTTTTTTTTATGACAGTTTTGAAAGTTACATAATATGCATTTGAAAGGTTGCGGAAGAAATAAGCTATTTCACTAACTAAAATAAATAAATAAATAGGTGGCGCAACAGGCGTGTAGACACCCTAGGCCTAGCTTCTCGCAACCATTCGTTTTGTGTGAGTTTCTATTTTTGGGACGAATGGAAGGGACCTACAATTTTATGCCGAGTCCGAACGGCTAAATTGAGAAGCTTTTTCATGACAAACTCTCGGATGTTTGTCAGACGTTCGCGAGAGGTAGCGCAGTAGAAAAAACCTTAAGATGTAATTTGTGTTTTTCCGGGGATCGAACCTGGGATCCCTCGCACAGCAGTCCAACACACTAACCACTGCGCTACTGCGCCCACTATTTCATTTCACTAACTACACCTAGGTAATTGCGAATGGCAGGAGTTGACATGGCAGAACCAGGTTAAAGCTATGGCTTGCACAGTGTACATACCTAGCGTTTGAATACTTTATACCTACCGGGATAGTCTCCTTATTTTTGTAGATTTGAATTTATATTAAGCCCCATTACGGTCATTTCAGTTTCAGTTGCAATCAAGACACAGCTCACAACATTTTCTAGGAAAAATGCTTCAACAGTTCCTTTAGATCCAAATGAATGACCATTCAATTCATCCGAAGGACTCATTGCACATTTGAGGAGTCACAGTCAATTCAGGAATCACATGGCAGGATCAAATATCCTATATTGCACGATCGGCGTCTGCTAAGTTGAGCTACCTATTTACAACAAAGAGGTACTTTAGCCCCAAGCAACTTCTCCTACTGTACAAAGCACAGGTTAGACCAGGCCCGGAATATTGCTCCCATATATGGAGCTCGGCCCCAAAACATTCACTTAACCTACTTGACAGCATACAGAGACGAGCAGTTCGACTTATTGGGGACCCTTCACTCACATCGAATCTACAACCCCTGGTGCACAGAAGACAAGTCGCTCACCTCTGCTTGTTCTATAGGTAGAGGTACTTCCATGGTAGATGTTCTGAGGAACTCAAAGACATTGTCCCTCGAAATGTAACTTTTGGGCGCCCCACAAGAAAGGCTGCTAATGCTCATGAGGATACAGTACACTTGACAACCGCGAGGGCATAAACTTTCCAAAACTCGTTTTGTTACAGGACAAGTAAAATTTGGAACTAGCAGACATCTGCAAGCATCTCGGAGCGCTGTTGAAGCGTTATAGGTCCGCCTTTCCCGGAAAAAGTATTAAAAAATTTTAGTTTTTGTCTTTTGTTAAAGACTTTCGGGGGGGGCTTCAGCCCCTCAAGCCCCCCCCCTGGCTACGTGCCTGGTGCGGGGTCGCTAGTCTTCTATATACTTCGGGTTTAGGACATAGATAAACAATTTAGACAAAGGGGCGTGGCACCTCCGATACAAAAAAAAACATTCAGAATCTTATATCTCCAAAACCATACTGAACCGATTGTGCTCAAATTTTCAGGCAATGCAAGGTATTGGTCGGGGATATTCCCTGTAAAAATTGGTCGAAATTTCTCAAAGGGGGATTGCGCATCCCATACAAAAATCATCTTGTATGAAGTGAAACTCGATGACGGTATAACTCGATAACCGCTGGGCCAATTTTCATGATTTTTTTTTTTCATTTGTTAGGCAGAAAGGAAATTCCGGAAGTTCGAGTTTTTTTTTCGCATTTTACGATAGGTAGCGTTTGGAATGTCAACATCTCACAGTTGATTTTGCCGTCTGGTGGACAACTGTTGCGGGCAAAATAGAATTCTGCCGAGTTCAGCTAGTATAATAATAAATAGATAGACATGTAGACAGGTTATAGGCCTGTGTTCTCACAACCATTTGAGCGTTTGTGAGTTTTTATTTTTTGGGAATAAGAGAAATAAAAAAGTATTACAATGTAATAGGATACACGCACATGTTCGATCTGAAGAAACCGTTGCAAATGTATAGGCTAATTTGGAAAAATATTATTTGGTAGTAATTGTGTGATTGAAGGAAAAGATTTGTAATTATAAAGACGTTTCTCATTTCATTTACAGTGGCTGTAATATAATACAACCTCTACGGATAAAGTAGAGAGAACAGAGAAGAAAGTTTTATACTATAGACGCAATACGACCATAGTTAATGCAAAGCCGAAAACTGAACTGACTTTATTTAGGACTCAGTAGTTTAATATACAATAAGATTAGTAAGTAATACATAATGTAGGTAATTCATTGTTTAAGTGTAGTATGCGTGTAAAAGCTTTCGCACAATAATATAAATGAAATATATATCTTAGTATAGTGTTAGAGTATTTTCTGTGTATGTAATTTCGTAATGTGTAATGTGTAATATGATAATATACAACAAAGAAGTGATCGTAATTTTAGAATAATAAAAAAATAATTTAATAATAATTTTAACTTTTAATAAAAATTATTTTTAAATTTTCGCTAGAATGCGGCAAAATTTTGGCAGCTCGATTTATCTTTTTTTTTTTTTTTTTTTTGTAAAAAAAGGGGATTCCAAACCCTGGAGCACTCAGACGAATCTCGGTCCATTGTACTACCAAGCAGAAACCCCTTTTTTTGGTGTAGTGGTGGAGAAAGTCTGATATTATTCGTTTCTCTTTATGGTCGGTGGCAGATTATTGCTGTCCCCCGACGGGGCTCGAACCAACGCCGCTCGGGTCACAAGCAATGACTCTAACCACTACACCATGGCCACCGCCTAAAATGTATCTTAGTACATATTTCTTTATTCGAAGGCGTTGCTGTCCAATGACTCTATACAATCTACAAATCATAGCCGTCTTAGATGACATGCGCATAATTTTCTGGCGGGTCTATGTCTTCTATTTCTCCGAAACCCGGTGGACCACAGAAATACTCTGCCGCTGCACCAAAAATGCTTTCTGCTTGGTAGTACAATGGACCAGTTATTGGTCTGAGTGCTCTAGGATTTTGAATTCCCATAAAAAAAATGTCTTCTCCTAATGATCGCTATTAGATGTCGGTGTCATAGCTTGTCAACGCGAATGGGATTTAGTTGAAATCTCCATTCACCGTCCATGTCTTTGCGCCATAGGGTTTTATGAAGTGACGTGTGAAATGTCAAAATCAAGTATGCGTGCGTTTCGCGATCCTTTGATTTTGTACAGCACCAATACATGAAAAATCCTGGGCCCGCAGGCAGCTTATAGGCAAAGTACGTTATGTGGGAAGAGTTGACGGTCTATTCCCATAGTGTTTCTCAACAAGGTCATACTACTTAGTTTTTTTTTCGGCAGAGGCAAAGCCCCAATTTATTAGACCTAGTACTAACTACTTAAGTAAAACCTAGAAATTGACACCAGAAAATTGTGGACTTTTACGTAAAGCTAGGGAGAATGGTGAAGAAGACCGGAAGTGCTGTGTTGAAACTAAAAATAGAAAATGTCAGAGGTTGCCTTCTGAATTATATGGGAGATTGGTTCGTTGGAGCCAACAGTCCACGTGCGATCGTGAGCTGGTAGGTAGAAGAACCGGGAACGGTTAATGTAAAAGATAGAGTTGTAAAGAGACAAGCAACAAACTGAGTCTGAAAGGAGTCGATGAATAGAGTGAACATCTGAAGCGTTCCTTCGTTCGGCAACGCTTCTCAAATCGAAGCTTGACTAGCTCACTCAAGAAGAAAGCAAACAAAAGTGTTGTAAAGAGATCTGTTCACATAAGGGTTGGAGAATTCTTTGAACCACCGTTTACGGAAGCCAAGAAGTAATGAGTTGACTTTATAAATTATCCCATCAATGTAATTACAGTCGGACTCGTCTATAACGAAGCCATTGGGGGGGGACCGACAATAACGCTTCGCTATAGAGGAGTCCCATGTGGAAAAACTATATAGATCTTGTTGAATCAAGCAAGAGCATTGTGGTTAAAAAAAATTGGGTTAAAAAACTGTCGTATCACCGGCGTCAGGGCCACAGCGATTGGCAAGTTTAACTCTTCAGATGGACAGGATTTTTTCACTCGATATTTCAAAAGATAGGTATGCCATGCTCCTTTCAGAGATTAAATAACAAATTACGAGGGTCAGCAGAGAAAGCTGACCAACTCTGCATTTCAAAAAAAGAACACACTCCTCTCGTAGCAGATACACATAGTAGGTATGTATATTTAACAACCACCACATAATGGTCCCATTTAATAGCTTTAAATAACCCACACTTATCCACACCATGGACGTGAGAGGCAACCTCATTAAAATCCCGGACACAAATGTCCTTGTCGCCCCTTATAATATAGAATGTTTTTCACGTAGCATCCTCTGCTAAGTAACGTAATCCACACTCTGTGGCATACTAAACCTGAGAACTTTATTTATATTCTCTCAGAGTAATCGTATATATTGCCAATTTTTGTTTATTCTCCCTATTTAAATCCGATACGCACACATATATTCCATTAAAGCAGAAAGGACTCGTAGTCGTACTCGTACGTCGTACCTAAAGGGGAAGAAAAGACATGACGCACATACTCCTATCCCGTTCTCTCTGTTTGTGCTCATAGTATCAATCAAAGAATAAAATGTTACCATTCTCTGGTGTAGGTTCCGAATACGCCCTGAGTGCCTAAAGAAGATGTCTTCTTAGATTGGGGCGGTCGGTGCGGTGGTGGGCGAATCAGCCAACTTTGCTTCTATTTCCAAACTCAACACCCCCCCCAGTATGTGGCTGGTTGATAGAGCAATGCAAGATTGCCATTCACGCTATATGGAGTGTATATGTCCCGGGGAAAGTGCGGTTATATCCCAAAAGACAAATTGCTCCAGTGCGTGCTTTAATTTATTTCCCAGGATTTGACTGGATTTTTCCCCCCTATATTAAGATTTTTTCCGTTCGTTCTTTTATTGTGCATACGAGTATTGTGGCTGCGAGCAGTGATATACACACCCACTCACTAACCATGTCACTGTACAGCTGCAGGACTTTTGGTTTCTGATTGTGTCTACACAACGTCAGGTTGAATATGGCTCATTGTTTACCTGGACGAATAGTTTAACCAAGGCGGACACGTAGTCGGATAAGATATGAGATATGATGGTGATTGACGGACGTTTCAGGGTCGTCATTATCACTATCACATTTTTCTCGACTACTTACGCTTAGATAAATGGAAAAACAATTTTCCGGACAGCAGCTGTATATTCGTCTTACTTTTGTTTTTGGTTCGACAGCGTGTACAATAATTCATCATATTGGATGGATGCTGGAATTGTGGAGTAGAGTTGTTCCCTCATCAAATTTGCGGTGATATATATTCCGCATGCGTGTCCTTTAATAGATATACTAGGTGTAGGCTAAGATATCTATGTACAATTGTACATACTCGTATAGAAGGCTGTTTATTTTTGTATTTTTGTCTGTTCGACATTTCAATTTCTGACTGTTTTGCAGATGCGGCTATGGAATATTATATTGAGTATGAATGATTAATAGGCCCTGAGAAATTGCTGATGACGACATGAGAAATTAAATCTTTTTATAGAAGTGACTTCGTTTTATATTTTTATTTTTTTACTGTTTACCAATCTCAGCGCGTGTCAAGATAAATTTGATCTCAAATGAATGGTGGTGACGTTCTTAACGAATTCAGAAGTCGAATTCTTTTTACGTCAGTTTGTGGTCATTACGTATTCAAATTTAGAGCTAAAAAAACTAACTGACTTCAATGCAAGAATTTAAGCATTTTTGGTATCAAATGAAAGCTTAAAACGCTCTCTTTAAAAGGTGAGAGGTCGGTCATAGCTTACCTCGCGGAAATTATTTCTCTGACCACTATGTATTCGATCACATTTTTGGGAGCTTAAATCTTTTCTTTAAAAGGTGAGAGGTGAGTCAATTATGCTTATATTGCTAAAGCTATGAGTACACGACATGCCAAACACGACATACGCAACGCATGCCAGTCTGATGTCAATTTGACGTTGAAGGTTGAAACAAGATGGATATTTTTGAAACTTAGCACAACTGTTGAAAATATCATCAGCGCCAATAATAATAAGAAAATCTAAAGTTTAAAAAAATAAATTTCTTTCATAGTCATGAACATACATCGATATTATTAATGCCTTCCTCCAATTTATAGATAGTATTAATATATAGATACTATTCTCTTCACCCTTTTTTTTAAAAACAGCAAGTCTTATTGACTAGCAAAAGTGACAACTGACATATTTAATGAATATAATTCTTCACCTTAGACATTCAAAACGAAGAGGAAAAGGAATTTGCTGCAACGAACATTTTGAGTTTAGATTTCTTTTTCAATCAAAAAGGTCAACGTTTTTTGCCACCATAATTCGCACGGTAAAAGGGAACTAAATGTGCAACTACATACCTATTGCGCCGATTTTATAAATTCTTTTCAATTCATTGATTCATTTTCAATGGCCAGCTTATCCATTAAGTGTGTCGCGGGTGTAGGTTGCCCAAGTGGACCCACTCCGACTCCATTACTCTCGATCCTTCACCATCGACTCGAAATCATCAAAGACAATTCCCACACGGGTAGAGGAAAGATTATGGACTTGATCTAACCATCTCATCCTAGTCTACCTAGTGGACGCCTGTCTGATTCAGACTCCATAGTACGTCTTGGGATCCTGGTTGGGGACATGCGTTTAACATGATTCTGATTTCGACAATCTGATTTCGCCAGCGTGTAACCGCAATCTTATTATTTCGGTCATTACCTAGATCTCATGGTCAGGTAAGAATTGGGAACAAACATCGAATTAAGGACTGACAACTTAACATTGACATCAAGTGCAGTCATACTTAACAGCAGAATGTCTAAGCTGTCTCAAAATTGACCCTGCCTGACTAATCCTACATACACGTAAACTAACCATTGCTTAGGTAGTCCATCACTTGTGAATAAGACTCAAAGATACTTAAACCTGTTTCAATGGTACTGCACTAACATGCAGAGTGCATTGAACAGGCGTTCTGGAGACTTCAACACAAATGGCTTAAAACCGATCGAGTGCACTTTGAAGTTCAGTCTCAGAGGAGCGAAGCAAATAACTTATCCTTATGACTTATCCTTAGATGTACAGAGTGTCCACCGGGAAGGTATATAAGTACTACTTTATTTATAATTTTTGATTAAATGAAAGAGAATGGATCTTATATTGATAAAATGTTTTATTTAATGTCGGCAATTATGTATGAAATACAATATCAGGTAAATGTCCGCCTCTGTTAGTCTCAAAAATGCGAGCCCTTTTGAGCACATTTTTCATTACATTCTCACACATTTCACGCGGTATTTCACTAATTTCATCATTTGTCTTGTTGTTACCACATGTTAATCAAGCCCAAAGCATGAAGTTGTGGCGTTAAAAAGTTTTCAAGAAGAAGACCAAGCTCCTGAGAATGGCGTCGAATTGAGGTTGATGTATTGTTTTGAACACTTCCTTGAGCAGCAGTAATGTTTTCAGCCGATCTTGCAGTACGTTGTGGTCCATGCTTGGGCCTATCACCTACAGACCCTCTTTCTTCGAAATCATTCACTACACGATAAATAGTGCGTTTTGTTGGCACGTTGTTTCTCCCAAAAATTTCACGTAACTTTCTCATCGTCACAGTAATCGATGATTGATTTTACTAAAATAAATTAAAGATTAAAACACGTTGGTTTATCGAATATTTTTCCATAATAAATTTGCAGCGTGTCTACTTCACGACTGCCAAATATGAACTGTCAAGACCAATGTTTACCAAAATGGCGGCAAAACAAAGTAGTGTACACCTTCCCGGCGGACACCCTGTACATATTGATATTTACATATCTTTAGATATAGGTATAGGTGAGTTCGAAGCATTGTTATAAAATTTGGAACATTGATAATTATGTATTGTACTATTAGGCAATAGCGCATATCAATGTTAGTGCATTTGACGGTACAGCTCATAAACTATTGAAATACTGAGGACTTCTTTGAGGTATAGGTAATCACAATCGCGTCCCTACTATCGTATTTATTTGTACAAGTGACCATTTATTTGTGCGACAACACTTCTCTTCAAACGTACTTCATAAAGACTCACGGGTTAATCCAAATATTGTCAGAAATACCCATAAACACAAGTACAACGTATAAGCATAAGATGCATAATATACTCATACTCTTCATCCACACTCACCTACCTACTTAGAGCGAATAAAATTTATTTGCACAAAATGCATGCACATAGAAAAATAACCTCTCAAGCCATGTTGTACAACATTTCCTCTTTCCTGTTTGCAAATTTCCAACGCCAATGTTTGCATACCTTTTCTTTGTACATATCCATTTACTCGTACATATAGCTAAGCTATACTTAATTTTTTTGCAACACCTATCGCTATCGCACTTGTTTGCTTGCAATCTCAATCCTGGCAAATTGATACCGCACCATTGTGTTAGGCTTTTAAATGTATCTCTTTTATCCTACCGGATCCGAACAATGTGCTTTCGAAATTTGTATCTATCTAGATCTACTGCCAGTATTATAGCAGTCTATTGTTCCTGCAGCGTTCACTATCCTTGGGGAACAAAACTCAGATTGCCCCCCTTCATCTCAGACATGTGCGTAGGAAGGGTAGAAAAAAAAACACCTAACTTATTCGCGTGTGTGTGTTTTTTAATGCAACATTTGCATTCTTTTGCAGGAGGCAGACAGACCAATAATTTCCAGATATAGTCCCTCTTTTCCAGGTACACATGTATGTACTAGGAGTTATTATTTGTTCTAGGACTAAAAACAATAAACCTGAGTGGTGCGGATGAAAACGAAAAGCATCCCGGTGTGTGCACAAGCAGTTGTAATTAATTTCCTGCCTCTGTGCGGGCAGACTTTGCTAGCTTAATTAAAATCTCGGAAAACATATTAGCTAACATACTTCGTTGTTGCATCTCGACTTGTGAACGGGAGATATTGAACCAGGATAATAATGTAAGAGGCGGGGGATATAAAGCTTGTTATCGCATCACACGCCAGCATCTTTTTGCTTGTGTACACACACACACACACGGAGATAGAGAGAGTGGGTGACACTTTGTTTGGCTTACAGTTACAGTCTATATCGCTAAAAGCAGAGCAGTGTTCTTTTGAGGATAATAAAACGATTTGTTAGAAAGGGTTTAGCTATGAGATTATTGACAGGCCGAGATCGATGAGCCGGTCCGCTGTGAAAAATTAATGTACACAGTCGGTTGATCTAATATCATGTGTCTTCCTTCGGATTAGTGCATGTCCTTGCTCAGCTAGAATATTTTTTTTTAAGTAGGGTAGGCGACGAAATGGGGTGCTGATTGATTTGACATCAAAGACTTAAGATCTTACTTTGAGAAGGAGCATCTTCGTTGTATAGTCAGTCTATATAATGTACAAATTATTGGACTTCAAGATCACTGGGTAGGAGGACGCTGTCGATACAAAATAGTTCCAAATCAATGTAGCTATACTCAAATCTGGGAGACGCCATTTGGGCTAATACATAAATAAATATAAAAACGCCTAATGATATACAGATTGGAAATCTGGGTCGACTCTTGCACAAACTTTTATATGGACTTACAAATCTTTCAAGTGTGATTTGTGGGTGACGTGAAATAAAGTCGAAGAAATGTCTTGATTTGAGATAAAATCATATTATAAAAATGTTTCGATTTATGTAAGACCGTTTCTGACATCACTTGTGGTATTTCTACCGATATAGAGGGTTCATCAACGTCTTTCTGTATAAACGGACGAATTTGTCGGTCATGTCAAAGCTAGGCTCTATACACCTTTAATCTATATAATAGAGTGTGTGAATAGCGTGTGTCGAATTAGAACTTCTGTGTCTTTTTCAAAACCTGCCTCAATGTGAATATTTTGTCAGTATGGTGAATGTTTCTGTGGGCGCAGTAGCGCAGTGGTTAGTGTGTTGGACTGCTGTGCGAGGGATCCCAGGTTCGATCCCCGGAAAAACACAAATTGCATCCTAAGGTTTTTTCTACTGCGCCATTTCTCGCGAACGTCTGACAAACATCCTAAAGTATGACTGAATATAAACTCACACAAAAAGAATGGTTGCAAGAAGCTAGGCCTAGGGTGTCTACACGCATGCAGCGCCACCTATTTATTTTTTTTTTTATGGTGAAAATTTCTACCCTAAACCGGTACTGCTGAGGACCTATCAGATTACTGGGGGTTGTTTACAGATTATTGCAGACAGAATCTTGCATGCAGCGTTCATCGTTTCGGACCCATTACTTCGCCTATAGATCCTCTTTTAATGTTTGTGTATCTATAAAAGCTTGAGGTAACTCAATCCTTTACAGTCTGTCAAATTCAAAGGATTTTCTTTTTTCAGAAAGAAAAACTATTGGTGCTGGGATTTCCATTCATTGGGCATACTTTAATTCAATAAAATTTTCAAAAAAATGAGTTTGTCCACGAATTTTAAGTATGGACACATTTAAAAGTGGATAAAGAAGTCTGTGGTTGTTTCGCGAATGACATTTTTCATAATACATTCGGTCCCGTTTACATTGACGGATTTTGAATGTGACGATTCTACGTTACGACGAACTGTAGAAAAACTGTTTATCGACCAATTAGAAGACTAGAACATTAAAGCGAAAAGGACATCAACCCTTGAGCCTGCAGAATATTTAATTCTCACCCAGAGGGCTAACACGGTATATACCAGGAAGAAGGTTTTTTTGGAAGAAGACCTTGGCCAACATTATGTGCACAACTTAATTCAGAAATGGAATTAACTGAAGAAGCTTATGAGGAGTAAGTTGTTGCATGTTCCCTTCACAGTAACCTTCAGCTGCCACAGTTTTATTATATAGAAATACTCTCACTTCGTTTTAGTTAGATCGACGATGTTGCAAACATCGATGGCAGAAGTAAAATTTCGGCCTCGAATAATTCAACGCATCCTCAAAGAACTAGATTGCAATAAGGCAACTGGACTTGACGGCATCCCGGCTATAATACTCAAGAGCTGTGCACAAGAACTTGCACCTGTATTATGTAAGCTGTTTAGCATATCGTACTCCTAAAAGACGTTTCCTTCTTTGGAACACCGCTCGCATTCAACCTTTTTCAAAGAAAGAGAGGAAATGTCTGCCAGAAAACTATCGTCAAATAGCGTTACTTTCAATGCTCTCAAAAGTAATGGAAAAGGTAATAAATGTCGAAATAATCGACAGGCAATACGGATTCCGGAGCCGTCGTTCCACTGGGGACCTGTTAAGCTACGTAACGCACTTATGGACGCTAGCAATTGAACAACACGGCGAATCCAGAGACGTAGCCTTGGACATATCAAGGGCATTTGACCGAGTCTGGCATAGAGCCCTATTAGGCAAGTTGGCGTCATATGGATTACCACAAAAACTCTGCGAATGGATGCAAAATTTTCTTCTGGGAAGATCGATCCAAGTTGTGGTAGATGGTGTATCATCTAATTCGTTTGCTATAAATGCAGGAGTGCCCCAAGGATCTATTCTTTCCCCAACTCTATTTCTTCTCCACATCAACGATTTGCTTGGATCGACAAATAATAATATCTACAGCTTTGCTGACGACAGCACTCTTATATCCTCCATCTCAAACAGTGGGCCTGTGAATGCGGCTACATCACACAGTCGGAGATGTGAACAAATTAGTTCTTTAAACGATGATCTGGACAAAATCTTGAAGTAGGCAAAGGACAACTTGGTTGTATTTAATGCAAACAAGACACAGTTCAAGAACATTTTCCACGTAAAATGCATCAACAGTTCCTCAGGACCAAATGAATGACCATCCAACCCATCCCAAGGACTCAATGCACCTTCTAGGAGTCACAGTCAATTCAGGAATCGCATGGCAGGACCACATATCCTATATCGCAAGATCGGCGTCCGCTAAGTTGAGCTACCTATTAAGAGCAAAGAGGTAATTTAGACCCAAGCAACTTTGCCTTCTCAGGTTAGACCAGGCCTGGAATGTTGTTCCGATATATAGAGCTCGGCCCCAAAACATCAACTTAACCTACATAAAGAGACGAGCAGTTCGACTCATTGGAGACCCTACACTCACATCGAATCTACAATCGTTGGTGCACAGAAGACAAGTCGCTGATGATAATTGCTTGTCCTGTCCTATAAGTATACTTTTATCTTCTATCAATCATCATTGTAGATGTTCCGAGGAAAAAAAAAAAACTGGTGAAACCTAATTCCTACCTATAGCTACAGAGGTGGTTCCTCTGATCGCAGGGCTTCCATTGGATTTCTGTATGTACTTGAATCTGGTTGTATAGTAGGTCATGGAAACGTCTGCTAAAAGCTATGGTGAAATCTTACAATTACAGCAGTTTGACGCGAAACAGTTCTTATAGTATTTAATAAGTGGGATTACTACGATCTCAATAGAACAACGGCATTAAGGTGCTTGTTTTATTTTCTTTTCTTTTATAATAACATAAACAATTGTTTTATTTTCTTTTCTTTTACAATAACAAAAATTAAAATGTATATATAATCGTGTTATACAAAGTTTTCACTTTTCAAAAAATGTATTTAAAGTACTAAAATTGTTTTTTGTTTTATTTCTTGTCTTTCCGTTGGGCTCCGGCGAGCCACTAACTTTGGCCTCCGATATGTATTCTTTCACCGCCCTGTGCTGGTGAAAAACCAAAAGTGCGCAAATAGCAGTTTTGGCTATCGAACCGTATTTTATTTCCACGCGTGAGGCAAGAACGAGGTCACATGTATTGCCGATGTTCTCACGCTAGAAATATTCAGATAGATTCAGCGAAATAATACATATCGGGTGGCCGTTTATTATGATATTACAATATTACAAAAATACAAAAAAAATAAAAAGAACGGAAGCAGCCATGGGAACAATGCAAAACATCAATTCCCAGCGTGTCGGCAGCAAAGACAAGAAAATGCAAGCCGTGCTCATATCGGTCACTTCGCCAGGTGTTACATTGAATATTGAATTGAACAGTGTTAGTACACAATATGTAGCACGCGACATATATATGTGGCTCTGACGTCAACAGAGAGTGCACATAGGGAGTTTGTACACGGCATATACCTATTGGGACCATTCGCTGACGTCAAAATGACGTCAGTGCTACATATATATGAGGCGTGCTACATATCGTGTACTAGCACCTTTAAGCACAGCCTGATAACCTGTTTTGTAGGGATGCCAAATGGCATATGGCTGTATATAATTCTTCTCTATAAATGCTGCCATATATGTGCTAACTTCAAATAGATACGTAAATAGATAGCGGGCATCAATCTGGACTTGTTGAGTCGGTTGTGTCTTACCTGGCCTTGAAACGTACTGGCAAGAACCAATTAGTTCATAGATACATGTTTTCAGTCATTCACACCTTACGGCAGATAGGATCTTACATGCACTTATAAGAAGACTGATGCAATATAGTTGACTCGTTTTAAGGGTCTCATTTCTTATACTTTTTTTCCACCAAATCTTGGAGCTGAGATGGTGTTTGCTCTTTTCCAAATCATATCTCGTTGCCTTTAGCGCAGGTGGTAGGCCATCTGGTGAAGTAGTCTTGTTGGGCTATAGTTTAGATATTACTATCCTCTCTTCATTTTGGTTGGGTGGACGGACATCTTGGATTTCATACCTAGTCAAAATTAAGTCGTTAGTTCTGCCTTACAGCAAAATTTCGTTCATCTAAGCCGTCTGCAATTGTAGCTTTCTATAATCTCAATACAACGACTGAGACCATCTTCCACTTTCACAGGTAGAGCTTACGAGGCGGTCTCGTCAAGAAGTATTGCTCACAGCTACATAATTCAAGCCATGCAAGGTAGGTATAGTTCATAGTGCCGTAGTAAGCTAGGTTGCTGAAACCAACCCGTGTTAGTAAAATAAAAATGATTTTTAACCCTTCCATAATGTACTATAATCGCTGCGAAAATTTCTCATTTAACCAAATGCAATATGTTATGCCGATACTGGTCGGTTATGTTATGTCACCCCTGCAGGGTGTAGACATTTGTTGAAAATCCGTTTAGACACCTCAGATAAATTAATTATCACTAACACATTATTTATTTGTCGAAATCACCAATTACATTTATTTCATGAATGTGCGTACATAATTTGCCTTTTCAGCTATTAATTTTAAAACAACACGACAGGTTGCTCCGCTCACCACATTTAGCCGCCGCAAAAAAGAAACGCTTCACTAATTAATCAAATTTGAATGCGATTTCCATCACATAATGGCCAGGTCGACACAAATGGAATTGTTAGAGATATTCTTTTTGACAAATTTCCCAAACAATTTCATTACGACACCGCAGTCTCTCAGCCTGGAGTTCGTATCCACGCAGTTCCTCAATTTTCCACTCCCCTGAATATTTCACACTCCTTCGGTTAGATCATTTCTCATGGACGCCTTCGTCGTCGCCGTCGTTGTCGTTGTGCCGGCGACAAGGTTGCCGTTGCATTGATTAATCCGCTACCACTTAGCAAACAATGGAGGACACTTATTTAATGTACAAGACTCAATGGTGTAGCTGCGGGGGCAGGGCTGCTTTGGTTGAGTTCGCTGATACTGAAATGAAAAATGATTATTACACTTTTATGCCGGTGGAATTTATACCCCACTTGTCATCTGCAAATCATTACCATCCTCACCCAGGAGTGTTTGCTGTCTCATTTTCCGTACCTCGGACGACTATCAAATGTAATTTCATGTAAAATCCAGGAAATTCCAGGAGAATTTTGCGACTTATTACGGGGTGAAGTGCCTTCGAAGGACTTCTCAACTCCTCAAGTACAGTATACAGGCAGGGGCTGTTCTATATTTCAGAACTCAGCAGGTGCCTGCTGTGGGAACGAGGGATGGAGCACTGGTTAGTGTGCTGTAGCTATCATTTAACCCCATAACCCATTTATAGAAATTTATAGCAAAACTTTATTACGGGTTTTAGTTGGGAGGGATCCTAGAGCCATTCATCATTTGTCGACCATTCTCGTCGGGCGGACATGCTCGACGTATGTGTGAATGTGGACTTGGTGCGTGCACTTTCGCCACAATGGAAGAGGTATGTTTAGAAATTTAAAATTGCAGTCAGGGAAAATGGAGCTTCGAATTACAAGAAGGTGTACGTTTAATAATGGGGGTGCATTTGCACTGCAAATTGCGTGATATATAATGCCCATTTAGCGTTTATGTGTGTTGTAGCCAGGCCAGCATGACAAAGCGAAACTACAATTATTGGAAAACGAATTAACTGCACTTGTGGTAAAGTGTACAAGTATGGAAGGCGTTGGGCGTTCGTATATTTTGATAAATTAGTTATTGTTGTTGAACGTGATTTATTGAGTGAAAGGTATACTTTCTATGTCCGCTATTTGGCACTTAAGGTAGCTAAATATAGCTCTTAACACCACTGTATGGATATGATCGAGTTTGATCCTTGGACCATGTTGACGTACAACTCTGAAAGGCGTTTACATTTCTGTCAATTTGAGTCTGCAACAATGTCTAACAATGTGTGTATTTTGTGTGTAGGTATGGCTGCAGAAAGGAATTCCGTTCAAGAGTTATAGCATGCTTTCTCCTTATATGTACATTTGACAAATTGCTCTGCGACTTAGTTAAATCGTTTCCATACCGCGAAAATAGCTACTCCTACACCTACGTACCTGAATGGTAGGTATGAGGAAAGTGCAAATTAAAGGAGCTTGCCACATACCATATGCTACGCTGCCATCATCCATTTTATATTCCTAGAACATGCAGGAACAATTTATTTAGTAACCATGAGCGCACTATTCCCCACATTCCTCTTTGTATACATATGGCGTTGTTGTATCTACCTATACTGACATTCGTGTACATATAAGTTCTTAACTTTTAAACGGGGTGTATAGCAGTTCATTTCTTTTCATAAAGCCCCAGCTTCCAGTCCCGCATTTCGGTCCAAAGTCCTTGTAAAAGTCGATTCAGTCTAACCCAATCCTTGAAATCCCTTAAGATAGTGTCACTAGCAATTTGTTTGCTTCGCAGTTGGTAGAAGTTGCAGCAGTTGAATACACAACAGCAATGTACACTAAGATAAATCAATTTTCTGTCAGGAAAATGGCATTTCAGTTGCAATGTTTATGTAAGTGTTGTGAACCCTTGCAGCAGTGTAAGGGGTGAGGGTAAGAGTAGTACTTACACCCGACCACTTAATGCGTTTTGTGTGGCAAATCTCCTTGTGCAACAGCGGAAAATACTCGTGAACTTACAAGTTATAATGAAAGGGCAATAAAATGGCCGAAAGGGTTTTTTCGCATGAGTTAACTCTGTTAAATTACTTGCATGAACTCAAATGTCAGATATTGTTTTTTTAGTAAAACTTTTTTTTTTATGTATTTATTGAGTGCATTAACCACAGTATGTTTGTTGAAGGTTCTAAAGGTAAGACCGTATTCGCTGAAGGTGGATTTTTTCAATTTGACGTTAAAAAGAGGGGTAGCTGGAGTGGGAGCTTTACGACGCGATGTCTTGGTAAATTACTGCTATTACTTTTAACAACATTTTAATTTGTTATGCTTTCATGAAGTAGCTCAGTCAGTAGTTACCATAGTAAGGGGTTTGAGGTTCAAACCTTGGGGAAACCTCTCGATCTCGTGCGTGTATGACAAACATCCGACAGTATAACTGTCCTGAAAAAGCTGGTTACTGGTTAGCAAAATTATGACTTATTAGAAGCTGCAGGCTCGATTTTTCCATCTACGAAGCGGCTGCAGTATAACATTACATAATGCTCCTCTTCTAACAATCAGGGTAGAAAGGGTAGATACCGCGGCCAAGTATATGTAGATTATACTTGGTCGTTATACGTCCTCGATAACAACGTGGATGCCGCCGCTGATATGGTATCAAATACAATCAGCCTTTATCCCTCACAGGATAAAGAGTAGGTATCAAACCAAAAGAAAACGCGTGGCACCACTCGAGCTGCAAAGACGCTATTCGATTAAGGGAGTTGAGTTTTTGGTATTACAAGGCCAATCCATCTGAGGAAAACCAAGAAAAAGTTTAATACCCTATTCACACCAAACCGAAAACCGAGTTTTCGTCAAAAAAGTTTAGAAAACTCGTGGATGCATTCACACCGACCACCAACTCGTTTTCGTTTGACGTTTCAATTAGCTGTGAAACTAGCTATAAAATGTTTGTGGCGACTAGACTTTTATTTTAGTTACTAAACTTCGCTCGTATTACCATAATATACAAACAAAATTATTTAAGCTTGATAATCGTTAACTTATGGTTAAATGCATAAAATAATTAACATAAGCAACATTGAAAATCAAAACATCTGAAAATACCATTTAGTTGTGGCAGGTAGTTTGGTCTCTATGGTGCAAGCAAAGGCAAAGATAACAAAAAAACTCTCACTCTCACTCAGTCTCTCACATCCTGTCAGCAGTTTTGCTGACCTCGCTGAATGTTGCAAAAGGTGTGTCTGCTTCAACAACCCAACGATTGTACTTGTTTTCGTGGCGTTTTCATGGAAAACGACCTCAAACAACTCGTTTTGAAAACTGCAATATGTATGGGAAAACTTCTGTTTTCGAGGAAGTTTTCGACTGTTTTCGCGAAAACCCAGTTTTCGGCTTGGTGTGAATAGGGTATAAACGAGTCAGAAATGACTGCAATGACCTCATAAAGCGTGTCAAATTCTCATATGACCAAAAGTTGAGGCAACAAATACTATACAATGTCCCAAGGGTAGTAAGAACTTTTGGTCATTTGTAAAAATTATTAAGAATTCTGCCTCGTCAGCAATTCCAATGCTCACAATGACACTTCAGCTCTTTGAACAAAGCTAATCTGCTCGCTGCACATTTCGCAGCCAGCTTGATGCTTTCAGATTGCGCTTTGTCCGCACCTGTACTCGAGAGCGTCGAATTTACCATGGGACAAATCCATTTTCGCACTCGTACAGTCGCAAGAGTACTAATTGATCTGAACATAAATAAATCTGCTGGTCCAGACTGTATCTCCCCCATCGTTCTGAAGAGGTGTTCTTCGACTCTGACAAAACCACTGCGTATAAGCTTTTTCATCTGTCCTATTCTTCTGGACTCTTTCCGAGTAGGTTTAAAACAGCATTTGTCCAGCCCGTCTAAAAAAAAGGCGAATCTTCTTCTCCCACCAATTACCGACCCATAGCACTTGCGTCCATTCTTTCCAAGGTCATGGAAACGCTGATATACCGTCAACTTATGAAAAATCTTGAATCTACAACGAAATTGCCACTTGCATTCCCCCCTTCAGCAATTCAACCGCAATACTCGCCATGCTACGAATTCCCATCAGTTTACCATTCGGCCTATTTTCGGTCGTACTATGAAATATAGAGATTCATTAATAAACCGTACAGCACGAATGTGGAATGCTTTACCAAACTTTGTTTTTCCTCCTATTTATGTACAATTTACAGATATTTGAAACCAATATGCATCGGTATCTCCTGTCTTATCTATCCCCATTTCACCAAATCCCGCGCTGCGTAGTTCACCCTACACATTAAAAGAGTTGTCATAATCTCTTTAGTGCATGTTTATTATAAAAAAAAATTATATTTTGGATAGCAGCCATACTCGGATCAGTAACAGAACTAACATACATCTGCAAAGCTTGACTTTCCCGGAAGAAGTAGGTATTTAAAAAAAAAAATGTCGTTTTCTCTTTGTCCAGACCTCCACAAACCGATGACGATGCCTTTGATGTGCCAATTTGCTACCACGACTCGTGTGACCTAGTTGTGATGAGTGTGGAGGAGGTTATACCTACTACTACAGTCGGTATACCTTTTATCCCTTCACCCGAAAAGTCGCTAAGGTCGTCTAAGCACACAATCTGACTCTTGCTTAGTACTGGACGTTTGCAAGGACAGGACATTTACATTCCTGCAAACTGCGAAAGGGGGATTCTACTGTTTAGTCTTGGCGGTGTTCGGGATATCCGAAGGCGTACCTTCGTTACAATAAGATAGAGGTCCGAGTCAATGTTGGCCCTTCGAAACGTTCGGACATCCATAACACTGGAGATGTGCCTTGCGTCGATCGCAATTTGGTCAATCAGGTTGACGGTTGATTGATCGGGAGATCCCCTTGGTGTATTTATGAATATCAAGATGCGGAAACCTCGTACTTGGTATGACAGTATTAATGTCATAGTTAGGGCATTCCTCGCACGTCTTGGCTAAGAACTCTCTTTGGTGTCGTCGTCTTTCTCCTCCATGGGAGCATGGGCGCATATATTAGGCTGATGTTGCCGGAATTTAGCCTGGATAAGGATTGTCGTGAGGCGCTCGTTTCCATACTTGAAACTGAAGATGGTTTAGCAAATCAAGTTATAAATAGGAACCACAAATTAATCGGGTATTAAAAACTTAAAGATAAATAATTTTTCTGCTTCTCCTTAGTTGTATTTTAAGTTAGTCATAGACAGAAAAGATCATTACGCTATACATAAACCAACAAATTACATCACAAAGAGTGGTGCTTACAACATCTATTTTTTTAAGTTATTAACAAAGACGTTGCCCCTAAACAGGTTTAAAATAGTCCTATCCGCTTTAGCACTAATGTCAAAAACGACTTTCCATTGGCAAAGCCATCAGATTTTCTGTGATTTATGCTATTTATCCCCAAAATATAACACGCCCAATTGTGGTTATCATAAGACATAAATTAAGTAAAACAAATGGCTCAGACCCAAAGTCAACAAAAATCCTGACCAATTGTCAAAACAACTGTCATCGTCTCATGACGATGTAACATCAGAATAATTGCTTTCAACCATGTTAATTGACGTTTGCCTTAACGACAACTTTTGGATTCCAGAGAATCCTTTGCTCCCTTTCACCACCCGCACCCACTAGACTCATTGAATGCTGACAATTAAATTTTTAAATCACCGATTCACCCTATGAAATTAGGTGAAAGGCAAACTGTTCGTGTACACGCAAACAGAAAACCAATCCTCTTATTTGATTACGGTTTATTAAAATTCAGCTTTTTTTCCCGTTGCTCTTGTATTGTAACTCCAGGTGTTACACCCGCCGCCGGTGTTAAGGTGTAAACTACCCTCGGTGGAAAAGTTTCCATGCCGCTAGATAATTACGAGTTAACTTAATAAATCTACTCCAAGGCAAAAGACACGAAGTAGCAAACAAAGCACTAACACCCTTTGTGAGCAAAGGAAACACACAACTGCGAAGGAAACTTCAACACAAAAAAAAAAAGGTAAAGAAAATCACAAGGATTAGAAGAAAAAGAGAGAAGCAGAAGCGATGTTGTTCGCTTAATAAATTTAAGTGCTATCCCGGGTGAGCTCATACTAAATTAATTTTTACAACAACTGCAGCGAGCAACACAATGCTATACGTATTCGCCCTATACGGACCGTGAACAAGGATGATTCCGCGCCGCCTTATGTAGGTATGCGAAGGGACATTGCCTCACGAAAGTCGGGAGAATCTTTTGTGGAAATTATAATCCACTTTCACTTCTATTGTCCTTGCCATACCATCGAATATTGAGCGGGGGCTTACAGTGTTTTTTTTCTGTTGTATGAGCAACCTTTGCGCCCCTAATCGAATGGGTTAACGTTCGCTGCGTCACTGAAATTAACTTATAGATTACAAATTGTATTTAGATTAAGTCCTTCTTCGTGAGGTCTTTGACTGGCCTTCGTCGTTCGAACAATCGAGGTGTGGTTTACAATGGATTATTTTGGACGACACGCGGTGCAAATCCTTTGTCCTTGGTAGAGAGAGATCCTGATTGACTGGCAAAATGTGAACAAGCGTCGTGTAGAGGATTAAGTGCTATTAGCAAATTGATATTGAATGCACGATTGACATGCTAAGCAAGGGCGCAGTGTGCCCGGGTCAATGGAAGATATATTGAAATGTGATGAATATCGCAGCAGTTGGATAGGCGTATGGAATTGTGTTTGTATATGCGGCTGTGCTTGGGACACAAGATTATGGTCTTGGCCTGGGAAATTATTCTCAAATTAGGCGACTGAATTCCGAGAATTTATAATTAACATCCAGATGTTAATTAACATTAGCAACGGGCGTATGTACTCGAACTTGGTTGGAGTGTGTGTGGGCTGCAGATATCCATGTTAAGTCTGAATGGCACGAGCACATCAATCTGACGGTAGGTTTGGTCGTTGCTATTCAGATGTCGAAGTCGTGCGGGCGAATATACATTGCTTGAACGTGGGACTTGTTACGAGACCTTTGGCGAAGTATAACTGAATCTTAAATTCTGTCGACTGCAAATAATGTCAATCAAATGGAATTTATAATCTTACAGTCAGTAGGCTGAGTTTAATTTTCGATGTAGAAATGTTATTAGTGACGAGCTCATATGTTTTAAAAGTAAATATTGCTTTTAATTCTTGACTGCTAAAATATGTGCCGCAGAATAGCGAAGCATACGATAAACTCCATCTAGGCTGTCTACGAATGGACACTTAGACCATAAATGTAGGTCCATTTGTTATAACACATTAGGAAGGGAAAGATGAACTTGGGTTGGGCTTACTGATGTGATCATTGGTTGGATTATGTTAGGTTGTATAGACTAGGCACCATTTTGGGCCCATCGCCATCCCTGGGAATCTACACGGTCGCAACATTCGCTCAAAAACTTAATTTCCCTATAAAACCTAGAAAAGGTTCCATTTCTTTTTTTTTTTTTTGTGAGATCAACCTCCTCCAAATTGTTTGTCGAAGAAGTAGCTTCCAACTCAGAGCTTCCTTCTATTCTGAGCAATGGTTTGATATTCAGAGAGAAGATCAGCATTATTCTCTGCCAAATGTAGGTTCTCTAATTTCCTAGCATGCCCTATTTTTGATTCTCTCGAGTATAAAAGCCAATTCACAACGGCGCTTTGCCGCTTGCGTGCGTTGACAGATAAAGTAGAACCAATGCTTTCATATGGTGCAAGCCAAAATGCGGCGTCAGGCTTCGGGTCGCGTTTAGATCGTAAATATCGTAAAGTCCAACGCGACGCCCAAGTAGAGCAACTTTCTACTTTCGGTGGCGTTGGACGGCTTTGACATTTCATTTTCGGTTTGGTTTGTTCGATTTGATAATATTTATTGTGATAGAGCATATGCCGTTCATGTTGGAGTAGCGTGGGTATACACGTACTCGTTTTTAGTAGAATATGAGGTTTTTGCAATACAAATTAATTATTTTACTGTGTGGAAATGACGAATATTATTTTTGTTGTAATGCTACTAGTGATTTCTTCAGATTGTTGAACAAAAAAATATGTGCCCAAATGTTATGTGCACGCTTTTGAAATTTTAGTTTTCTCTGAAACTACTCTGTGCTTTATACAATTGATAAACGAAATAAACATTTTGTTTAGAATATTTATAGTTTCTTTTTCTGGTCGAGGGAAATACTAATTTTCTGCGATGTGCAAATGATAGGTATTAATTTATTACTTGGTGTACCCGCTTTTTTGCTCGTGCCAATGAATTGAAATCCTTAGGTAGATATAGCTACATATTTTTTATTGTCTATCGGGACAATGAACATGAATATGCGTACCGACTTTGACCTAAATTCACGGGAATTCTCCGTCCTATATCGAAGATTCCCTGTAAATTTGAACTCCATAGGCGGGTAGGTTTTGAAGTCCAGCCATAGGAATATAAAAAAATGTCTGGACAGGACAGCAAGATCTTCGCGGAAATATAGCAAAAAAAATGTTCGTGTATTTAATTAATACCAGGCAAATGACCCTATTTAGAGGGTCATAAAATCCTTTCAATATGCATTGCCATTACTGGCGATAGGTGAACGGATGTGGTAAAAACCCAGCGAGCGACGAAAAACAGTACCTGCGGTCGCAATCGTCCGAATGAATGTCCAGCATACCAACAGATGTATAAATATAACTGGAAATACATCATAAGGGTTATTAGTTTACGTACTTGAGGCAGCTTAAATGATCTTAAAAGCGAGAGTTTTTATTTTTTTTACACATTTAAAATGGACAATTTTGAAGAAAATTTGATCTCTTTGGTAAAGGAGCACGATTTATTGTACAACAAAAAATCCATTGCTGGTTTTCTGATCGTCTCCTACTAGCTTTAAATGCTTCGTAGCCAAAGTATCCGAGGAGCGCAAAAATTGAAAAATCGAGTAGATCGTCGGTATCCATATCTAAGAATTTCTTTTATTTTTAAATAGCCAAACCAAGTTTTTAACAAAATTGCACCTCTGTATTTATGTGACTGAACTTCTTTCCACAGCGCAGATAAATGCTGGCCATTTGGTAATCTTGCTCACTTAAATCGTTTTTCAAGTATTCCACAAAGTAATCAATTCACAATTTAAAGGGAAGGGATTTTCGGTGTAATTTATCCAGATTTTCTCAACCAAACTAAACATCTACCTGCCTCGCCTGAAAGGACTTTCATGGGAAGGCTTGTACCTGTGTATCTATGTACATTTTATGCACCAGACAATTCTGCCACAAAAATATTCCACGACAAGAAAAGTGAAAATACAATAATTGTTATTTATTTATGAATTTTTTACTATTTTAAACACATTTCCTTTTAATTCGTACATTAAAATAACAATTATAAGCAAAAAGGAGTAAACTTGCATTCTACTCTGAATTGTGGTATATTAACATAAACCAAACAGAACTTTCAATTTCTCATACTCTAGTCTCTCAACGCGCCAAAGCTCTGAAGCGGCATTTAGTTTTGGAAAACTGCGGCTTGCGCGCGTTGACATAAAGTACGGTAAAGTTTCTAAAACGCCTGTCAACGCACGCAAGCGGCAAAGCGCCGTTGTGAATTGGCCATAATGGCCAAACCACAACGGCGCTTTGCCGCTTGCGTGCGTTGACAGATAAAGTAGAACCAATGCTTTCATATGGTGCAAGCCAAAATGCGGCTTCAGGCTTCGGGTCGCGTTTAGATCGTAAATATCGTTAAGTCCAACGCGACGCCCAAGTAGAGCAACTCTCTACTTTCAGGTGCTTTGGGCGGCTTTGACATTTCATTTTCGGTTTGGTTTGTTCGATTTGATAATATTTAAAGTGGTAGAGCATATGCCGTTCATGTTGGAGTAGCGTGGGTTCACTTAGGGTATACACGTACTCGTTTTTAGTAGAATATGAGGTGTTTGCAATACAAATTAATTATTTTACTGTGTGGAAATGACGAATATTATTTTTGTTGTAATGCTACTAGTGAAGTGATTTCTTCAGATTGTTGAACAAAAAAATATGTGCCCAAATGTTATGTGCACGCTTTTGAAATTTTAATTTTCTCTCAAACTACTCTGTGCTTTATACAATTGATAAACGAAATAAACATTTTTGTTTAGAATATTTATAGTTTCTTTTTCTAGTCGAGGGAAAATCTAATTTTCTGCTATGTGCAAATGATTGGTATTAATTTATTACTTGGTGTACCCGCTCTTTTGCTCGTGCCAATGAATTGAAATGCTTAGGTAGATTAGCTACATATTTTTTATTGTCTATCGGGACAATGAACATGAATATGCGTACCGACTTTGACCCAAATTCACGGGAATTCTCCGTCCTATATCGAAGATTCCCTGTAAATTTGAACTCCATAGGCGGGAAGGTTTTGAAGTCCAGCCATAGGAATTTAAAAAATTGTCTGGACAGGACAGCAAGATCTTCGCGGAAATATAGCAAAAAAAATGTTCGTGTATTTAATTAATACCAGGCAAATGACCCTAATTAGAGGGTCATAAAATCCTTTCAATATGCATTGCCATTACTGGCGATAGGTGAACGGATGTGGTAAAAACCCAGCGACCGGCGAAAAACAGTACCTGCGGTCGCAATTGTCCGAATGAATGTCCAGCATACCACCAGATGTATAAATATAACTGAAATAAAATATAAATATGAATTGAAAAATCGAGTAGATCGTCGGTATCCATATTTGAGAATTTATTAATAGGTTTTTTTTTAAATAGCCAAGGCAAGTTTTTAACAAAATTGCACCTCTGTATTTTAGTGACTGAACTTCTTTCCACAGCGTAGATAAAATATGCTGGCCATTTGGTAATCTTGCACACTTAAATCGTTTTTCAAGTATTCCACAAAGTAATCAATTCACAATTTAAAGGGAAGGGATTTTCGGTGTAATTTATCCACATTTTCTCAACCAAACTAAACATCTACCTGCCTCGCCTGAAAGGACTTTCATGGGAACGCTTGTACCTGTGTATCTATGTACAAAAATATTCCACGACAAGAAAAGTGAAAATACAATAACTGTTATTTATTTATGAATTTTTTACTATTTTGAACAAATTTCCTCTTAAATCGTGCATTAAAAATAACAGGTATAAGCAAAAAGGAGTAGACTTGCATTCTGCTCTGAATTGGGGTATATTAACATAAACCAAACAGAACTTTCAATCTCTCATACTCTAGTCTCTCAACGCGCCAAAGCTCTGAAGCGGCATTTAGTTTTGGAAAACTGCGGCTTGCGTGCGTTGACATAAGTACGGTAAAGTTTCTAAAACGCCTGTCAACGCACGCAAGCGGCAAAGCGCCATTGTGATTTGGGCATAATTCTCTGCCACTGCTATTAGTGATATTATGTCCTCAATTGTTTCATTTTGTAAGTCTTGCACTCAGTGCAAACAATTTTCTTAACCAAGCTACAAGGCTCAAAGAGTGATTGTAGTGGTTTTGCGGTTAGCACTTCTGGGTGACGGTTTGTCTTCGAGAGACAAATGGTGGCCCATAAACAGTCTCGCTTATAGCATCCGAGAGCCCGTCGAGTTAGCAGAAAAGGATACTGCTGAGGAACGGATTGAAGCAATCTACAATATTGCCTAATTAAGGTTGAGGTGATTTATATAGTTCGTGCCACCGGTTGACGGTTTAAGTAAGGTAAAAAGCAGGAGAGCGGGGTAAAATCGCATCGTTGAAGCAATAAATTTTACTGCCTAGGTTAGGTTAGGAAAAGTTAGAGAAAGATGTGTGGGGCGCTAGCTCCCTTGCCACTCGAAGGACTAAGGGCCCATTTTGTATTTCTAACCAAACCCAAAACCAATCGAGTAAATAGACTTACCATCTTTCTGATTACTTAAGTCGGTTGGCGCTCCTGGCGAATTTGTGAAGATGCGACATTTCTGCCTTGGGCAGCACCAGCCACCTCCGACTCCGCTAGAGATCGGAATCGTCGTTCCTAAAGGGTGGCATATTAGCATAGAAAATATTGGTTCGTCTCAGCTCTTCCTCCCCTTAGCAGCTTCTGCACAGATCATTGATTTTTAGGTTTCATTCGTGGATCATATGGTTTTTGGATTTTACTACTCAGTGACACGTGAATATTCCTGTAAGCTGCCGAATGATAATGTGGTGGGCGAAGTAGTCGCTCGTAAGAATGTTGCAAGTGGGTCAATATTAAGTTGAATGATAACGAGTCATACCTCCAGGAGACAATTTGTCTCCAGAAGACAAAGGGTGACCGAAATAGCCTACATTCTGGCCATAAAGCATTTGTAATTCTGGCGGTGGGTGTGAGAAAGAGACTGGTGTTGAACAGAAACGGATGATCGAAGTGATCAGGCCTATAGCTTACACCAAACATTTTAATGTAGGTATAGCCTATTTTTATATTCAGAATCACGGGTGCAACATGCTTAAGTGTACACACACAGAAAAAAATTGTAATATTTACAATTTTCTGCGTAAAATTTACAAATTTTAATTGTAACTATAGTCATTACAATTTAATGGTAAATTTCACTTATTTTTTTATACTGTTTTATTGTAAAATTTTATTTCGTATACTTTGAATTTTGTTTTACTATCTGTTGTGGGGGCCACATTTCCTGAAGTTTTATGACTCGACGGTAAATCTATTTGTATCACCTGGCCGATGGATAGGTCATTTAACGCCAACTTGGTTGTATCCATTTTGTCAAGAATTTCAATATTTTAAACTATATCCCGACTTCTTTTGTCTGGAAAGTTTCGATTCAGATGTCACAATGCAGGAAATACCCTCGCGGTTCCCCAGCACGATAAAAAAACATAAAAACACAAAAAAAAAAAAACTAAAATAGTAAAAAAAAAAATTGCAATTAAAATAGTAAATTAACCAAATTTGCTATTTAAATTGGAAAAAGATGGTTTTACAATTCGGATAGTAAAATCTTTACAATTTTTTCCTGTAAGTGTAGCGTTCATAACTTTAGAGCTTCCGGCACCAACTCTAAATCATCATCGGCTATCTTCAATCGTGCAGATAGGCTACCTCGGACATGATCTACCCATGAAACACCTACCTTAGGGCAGATCTCGGAAGTTTGGTTGCAGACGCGAACTTACCATGAACAATCCTTTGAATTATTAACAACTCTGCTTGGTGAATCATAGCTGCTTGACATTAAGCACCCACGTATGTTGAATCTCCTTACATGCAGTACAACAAAGGAGTTTCATTTTACCCATATGAACCGATATGACCGCTGGTACGCTTTGGAACAAAGACCGATCCTTCAATCCAAGTGTTACCTAAAATTAAGTCTTGCGTAAAGATGTCTTATACCCTATAGCCTTTGAAAAGATGAACATACTTCTATCTCATCCCACTTGAGTACCGTTGTACATGTATATACTCCCACTCCATGTAGTCGATTTTCAACTATTCGCAAAACGACTGCCACATTACATCTGCAGTTGAAAATGTTCATCACCTATAGTACGACAAAATACTCACCACAAGCATTTCTTGTCCACAATCTGCAAATTTTTGATCTTCTATAACTCCATACAATATAAGACTTCACCTCAAAGCCGAAATTCCATTAATTAATTTTATCATTCCTTGGAAACAATGCCAAGTAAAACGAAAGCAACTTTTCTCATCAGCCAACAGACTGAAAGGCTTCTTTGCATAAACTCAAGTCTAGACAACCATAGGTCTTTGCGGAACGTATATAGTCACCTCAGTTGGATGCTGTGGTGCATCCCGTCGAGGGACTTTCAAATCTTCTTCTAATCCTCAATTACTAGAATGCCTCGTAAAGTTTATCACACCCCTGGTATTCCCAGCTGGGTATTTTATGATAAATAACACTCTAAAAAGAGGACTTTCTCCTACCTTGGGCTATCCTTTGTTTGATATTTTATTTTATTGTCAAATATTAAAGTCTGTTTACTATACTCGTATATACATTGATTGATGTTATGCACGATGTCAAGTGGGCGTTAGGGTATACAAGAGCTCCTAATGGGTAGAACTTGTGGCTATATAGTGTGGTAAAAACTGTACAATATGTTTACATATATATGCATGCGCTAAGGTATTTTAATATCTGTAGAGCTAACTAGAATGTTTTCTCCCCCAAGTGATGTATTTAATACATTGGCATCTCTAAGGAGTTTTCGGTCCTGCAGCGAGCATAGATCCAAGTATAGAACTTTTGCTGTGGAATCTACCAAAGTTTATGAGGAAACTTTGTAATTTGTTGCCGCTCCCAAACTGCCGATTTCCTCTCATCGAAAATGGTTTGTGGACCCATAAAATATCTGGAACGCTCTCTTGTATAGTTATTTTCTACATTTGTTTGGCCAAAGGCAAAATCTTTGTTGAAAGTATTCTATGATGCTGATGAGTAAAATGTGTGAGAAGTGTTTTCTAAACAAACGAAGTACACATATTTTTTTTTTTTTTTCAAAGATATGGTTTCGTTTAACATTCATCAGTGTGATTGCAAAAACAGAAGTCAGGATGTAATGCCTACCAATTTTTATGTCATGTTGTTAAAGTTAGACAAACCATATCGGTCAAAAATGTCCGGTAATGCTGGCCATTCACTGTCACTTGACAATAGGTGTATTTTTCTGAAAACTCGCTAGTCAATAGTTGCCAAGTGAGGTACATTTCACATACTAATTAAAACAACAACTTGCTGGCCACTACCGGCATCAACTCTGGATTTTGTCCCCAGTCGGAGAGCTGCTGGCTAGGAATTTACAAACAGATTACGCAGAAAGCAATAAGTGGCTTAGAATGCAATGCGAAATTTCACTAACACTTGCACCATTAAGAATAACGCATAAACATAGCATGGACACAAGATCTTGGGCATGACTTTCATTACAATGAACGACTTGGAAAACAAACGAAATTTTATATGGGATAGGTTTTCTTTATTATTGCTTATTCAAAAGTGAGAAATACAAATTAAAAACATTGCAGAATTGAAATTTATAAATAAAATAGATAAAACCTACCCCCGCCATATAAAATTTCGTTTGTTTTCCTACAAGTTTTTTAGCTGTAATTTTTTTTCTCATTTGACACTGAAGAGGTACTCTATTGCAATGAAATACAATTTAAAGAAATATTGAAATTGAAAACACAAACAAATTTTATGGCAAAGCCGAAGCGGACGCCCGTTCTTGACGTCCTCACTCTATTAACTCAAACATCAAACAAAGATTTGTATATCGACAGAGCAATGGTGCATAAATAAATCTTCATGCAAATGCGAAAATTATTTTTGAAAATAGATTTTCGTTGCATTTTCTGTGCCTAATCTTTCTACTCACTCAAAATCTACCTGTCTCGCTGGACACGACGTTCATGAGAAGATACAAGTTCACAGTGTTCACTATTTCTGCACCTGCCAAATTTTATTTCACTGGAATGATGCCTTGTTTTTGTGTGTATCCAAATCGTTCATGGGAATAAAAGTCATGCCATCAATCTACAAAAGTGTAGGTATCTTTATGCAAAGTCCATAAACATTCATATGTCGATATCAAAACAACACTACTCGTATACTCAAGCGGCCATAAATACCATGGAGTCAGTCGTAGTCAAGTCAATGTCCGTCAATCTATTATTACATGGAGACCCTACGGTTGCCGGGTAACGAATAGCCGGATGAACTTGCAAACAGTTTTCACGTTCACGTTTTCTTTATTCGTCCCCGGAAGGACTTCTACTGATATAAAGCCAAATTATTTTGAGGCTTGTATAAGACCAAATGGTATTTTTCAATAACAAAAACCTGTTTATACCGTGTCAATTAATAATGGACCACTGACTGATTGCAATTTGTACTAAAAATATCGAATGAATTTTCTAATGAATTGAAGTTAAAATCAGATATTAAATTGTTTACTTTTCTTAGGTAAACAAAATTTAAATTAAATAAACTATTGAAATCATCAAGATTTTTTGTCAAACCTTTAATAATTTTCACTGGCTGGAATTTTACCCCGCAATGAAAAACAAAAAGAAATAAAAATGCCCCAATTTCAAAATGGAAATCCACCCAAACTAAACAGTGGTAAATGACAAAAGGAAAAGAAACACATTTTTCCCCTTCTCTGAAAAGTGAGAGTAGTAAAACTATGGGTTACTTAATGTTGGGGGAGGAGAACTACAAAAGCGTCAAAAGGGCGTGAAACCTTCCATGTGAAATAAATTTTCAAATTCTTAAAAACTACCGAAAAGATTGATCCACATTTTTAGGCAATCTTATAGCTATTGGCCCGGGAGCAGGGCTGCCATAAATCATAATTTAGCATGATTTTCATGCTTTTTGGACTCAAAATATGTTTTAATGTTTTCGAGTCCAAAATCATGTTTTTTTTTGTATTAAAAAAACAAGAAGTTGTTCTTCATTCTAATCGCTTTGTAAAGCAACATTAAGTTCAACATGTTTAGTCTATTCTACACGAACACGACTATACTATTTTAAAACAAACAGAACTAAAGTGTCGCTCTCTATCTCAAAAGCAGAGAAGATGAGCACTTTATTTTTTTAGATTGTTGTTTCTGTAATATTAGCTGCGTTTTTTTCGTCCCCGTCACGGCTATAGGATAAGTAAAATAAACAAATCCCTTGTTAAATGCAACAAAGACTTAAACTGGATAATTATTTAACAGCTTCACGGGGATAGGGATAGTAGCCAACAAAAATGTATGTATGTTATCGATAACTTTTATGGAGATGTCATAAATGACATTTGACATGTTGACAAAAACTAAAAAAAAATCAGAAAAAATTATTTTATTTGTACAAAATCTGCGTTTTAAAGATGCCAATATTTTTTTTGACGTCCTCAACATTTGTTTTTAACCTTTAGAGTGCAAACAGTTGTTGAGGAGATCAAAAACAATCTAGGCATGCTTAACATGACTGCATACCCAGTTTTTCGCTAAAAAGTCCAGCAACGGCAGTTTTGAAAATTGGCTTTTTCTCGAAAACGGTAAAAAAAAATTAAAAAAAAAAAACATTTTTAAGATACTATTGTCATTCTTAACTTGATAGCAAACTCAGTTTTTCCTTAAAAAAAAAAACGTCCTTGATATCCACCCAAATCCCTAATAAAAGTACTTTAAAAAACTGCTCATATCTCAAAAACGCCATTTTCGATTATAATAAAAATGTTACTTTCAGGTAATGCTTAAATCCATAGTAATACCACTGGCTCGTGGGCGCAGTAGCGCAGTGGTTAGTGTGTTGGACTACTGTGCGAGGGATCCCAGGTTCGATCCCCGGAAAAACCCAAATTACATCATAAAGTTTTTTCTACTGCGCCACCTCTCGCGAACGTCTGACAAACATCCGAGAGTATGACTGTCATGAAAAAGCTTCTCAATTGAGCCGTTCGGACTCGGCATAAAATTGTAGGTCCCTTCCATTCGTCCCAAAAATAGAAACTCACACAAAACGAATGGTTGCGAGAAGCTAGGCCTTGGGTGTCACCCGCCTGTTGCGCCACCTATTTATTATTTATTTAATACCACTGGCTCAGTTTTGAGCTAAACAGTTGAAAAACAGTGTTTTTTGAACCATGAATGCGTCCTTCCCAATCGCTAAAACCGGTACTTTAAAAACTGCTCATATCTCGAAAAGACCATTTTAGATTTGGATGAAAATATATCTGCTAGGTAATGTTTATATCCTGAAGAATATGTCGTACTCAATTTTCAGCTAAACGGTTTAATAACAGTGCTTTTCGAATCCAAATTGTAACATTTGTCAGCATAATTTTACAAAAAACCGCTCTAACGATTTTGATCAAAATACATATTTAAGACAACATAAGCTTTCTTAATATGATCACGTACTTAGTTTTCTCAGAAAACTCTAATATTGCCGTTTTATGTATATTTCTCAAAAATGACTACCCAAATCCCGATCTGTATTCACACACGGTATATTTTTGTAAAGTCCAAAACTTCAGTACATAGCAGTACATTTGAAATTCATCGCCTACTTGCCTCCTTCAAGTGTCAGTTCGGGGTGAAATTTGAAAGTAATAAAGTGTTCTAGTTAATACGTAGGTTTATGTTTATGTAGTATGTATTTACGGTATTAATTACACCTTAAGTGGGTATGATTTTAAGCGTAACATTTTTCTAAAATGACTCTGACATTCTGCGAGATTCGCAATAAACGAGAAAGTTACGTGCGACCCAGTCGTGCACATTTTTTTGATTTGTTCGTATTGCTGTATTTCAGGTTTAGGCAAAAAGAAATACCACCAAGTCGATTTATGATCATTTCTCGCATTTTACGAAAGAAGATTATTACCTAAAACCTAAGCAATAAAATTCCTGTGCACGGGCAAAACCGGGCGGGTACAGCCTCTTCGACAGTCTTGGAATTGGAAGCCAAAGTTTTTAAAATTTGTAACATTGATATAAATAATGAAAGTCAATAATATTGTCTAGGCAATTCGATTTCTGAAAAAAAATAACAAAAATGTTGTGTACCACAGATCATTACAATAAAAACAGTTTATCTATTTAACTATTTTGCGCTACGAAGTGTGTAAGGGCTACGCTAGTAAAAATATAAAAAAACACTACAAACCTCATTTATCGACACTTATGGGAAAAAAAAAGTTCTAAAATTTCGCAAGAAGCATAATAGAATTCATGGGCACGTCGTGCGTCGTGCAAAGCCCTACATGCTTAATAACTACCTGCCCTCTATAACTACCGATTAATACTCATATAATGTCGTTACTTCAACCGTAAGCTATTCACAATGCAACCATATAGGTACTATTGGTTAATGCAAATTATCTGTACTGATATTGCTCCTATAGTTATACGTAGTTAGTGCCTCATATTAAACTCCCGGAAAATTACATAAATATACTACATATTTTGTAAGAAGTTAGGCCAAGATCATATATCATCAAAGAAACATATTTTGTGACCATCGATAATTATAAATGCTTTCTCCGTTCATCCTAGTTTAATTGATAAATTAGAACGTCCTTTTGGGCCACCAAGCTTTTGCCAAACACCTAAATGTATTGGGTTTGATTGTGTACCGAACATCTAAGCTCTTCATCACTGAAGCTCAGCGTTACCGATGGATAATTTGAAAATGTCTCCAAAAAAGGTCGCCCGAGCCCAAAAATGCGTCCCAAACAATAAAAAATTTTAATTTCCATTTCGTATAGGAATATACACCACTAATAATCGCAAAACTCGAAAACCACCATGAACCATGAACTCAAATTTTGGGAGACTCTTTGTTATTGACTTAAAGGAGTTTCTGTGAAGTTTGGTCAAAATTGGACACACAAAAAATTCTTATAAAACGTATACATATGTATCTCGAAAATCACAGAATAGATCGAGCACAATTTTTAAGAAAATCTTTCGACATCGTATATCTCAAGAACTACAGAGTGGATTGAGCTCACATATTGAGAAAATCTTTACTATTGGCCCGAAGGTGTTTCGGTGAGATTTCATAAAAACTGAATAAAGGGACGTGCGACGATTTATTAAAGCAGAAAACACACGCAAATGCTTATGAATACTTCAAAATGTTTGGATGTTATTTGAGAAATAAATTGAAGCTTTGAAAATGCGTCCCAATGTCGCCTGTATTTGTGAAAGGGGTCCCAAAAACGCTTATTTCGAAATGTGGTCGCCACGCGTCCCAACAATAGAAAAGTCGCAATTTGGCGACTTATGTCGCCCATCGGTAACACTGCTGAAGCTCCTTCTCATCCTACTTCGACCGACGGGAAAACTAAGTAAAGTCTGTTTGGCAGTGAAATGGACCAGTAGTTGTGTCTGAGTGCTCCATCGGATAGTAGTAGCTAACATCCGACAAAAAGGAAAAAAAAAATCTAAAACTCATAAATTCGTTCTTTTCTCCTACGTCCTACATCAAGAGCGAAAACATACCTTAACCAGGAGCTTCAGAATTGGAGAATATTTGTAACAGCTTTCGAGCAAATGTTTTCCACTGAGGCCAAAGTGCTCAGTGCGGTTCTTCTAATTTTAAAAGGGGTGACTAATGTTAAATTCGAAATTGTTCGTCTAAATGTGTTTGTAAATACAAAAACATCGTATAGCGCAACGCTCCTCTCTCCGTCCCATTTCCATTCCACATGCTATCTCTCCCCATCTATACTGACCAAAAACTATTGGTCAGACTCAGACATTACAAATGGGATTCTTGTTGTTGCTTACAAAATTCTTATGAAAGAGATCTGTGGATGCAATACCTCGTTGAAATGCCCTAAGAGTGACTGAGGTAGTCTACCTAATTTGTAACCCAAGGTAATGGTAAAATGATTGAACTAGCAGCCCCTGGTGTAGGTTTGTTTTCGGGGAAAGGCGAAAAGTGACCAAAATAGACTCCCCTCCGACTATATGACATCTGACAGTCCGTCACTGAGGAGGGTGACGTAGCAGTAATGGTTGATTGAAAAGCAATATACCCTACTGCTTGACATAGAAAGTCAGTGCGACGGTTTGTCGTTGGATCCGCATAGGATGCCCAAAACAGTCTGTAGTTTCTTTGATAGTTCGTTTGTAAGGAAGGAGGCTAGTACGCAACCGAAATGGTTAATCGAAACAATTTACCCCACTTCTTAACACCAAAGACTTTTTGGGTGTACTTAGTAGTCGTTCTTTCGGATGCTGTGGGTTGGTGTTGACTAAAACCCGAGCTAAAACCACCTGGTTTGAAACGGGGAATTACGCTATATAGGTATTTCCAATAACAACAGTGATTTGTGATGTTATTCCTCGTCTTCTTTCTATTACTACATGGTGTTGGTTGGGTGTTGCCATTGTAAGCTATGCGTCGATATGTAGATATGTATAATAGGATGATGCTAAAGCTGATTTTATTCCTACATATTTACAGAGAGAAGTTTCCTGGTTCGTTTGGTGTCTGGATCCGACCAAGTTGGTTTGGATGTTTTTCAGGTGTTAATACTATACCACCTGTTGTTAAACCCTCTTCGAGAAGGGACAATTTTATTGATTGCAATGGATATCTTGTCTTTTTTTTTTTTTTTTTTTATAATTCACTAGTGCTCAAGGGGTTTTTGTTCCCTTATAATGCTAATGCACAGCACGAGTGGAAGGGTTAATAGGGAGGATAGAGAAGAGGTACTGGTGCACATTGGTTTTAAACAATTGAGGGTTGTAATGAGAGGGGAAAACCGTGTGAGGCAATGCATTCCACATGCGTGTTGTTCGACTCACAAAAGAATCTCTATATTTTACAGTACGTCCGAAGGTAGGCTTAAGGGTAAACTGATGTGCATTCGTTGTGTGACGAGTGTTGAGAAAGAATTGTTGAAGGGGCGGAATGCAGTTAGCTATTTCATCAGAGCATCGGTGGTGAAAATATCGATAAAATAAGGAAAGGCAAGAAACATTTCTGCGATGTTCGAGCGGGTCAATAGACTCCGCTATATTTCTATCACCTATAAGTTTTATCGCGCGCTTTTGGATTCTGTCTAGTAGGTGCAATGAAGTTTTTGGTGCACCTGACCAGATATGAGCGTTATACTCAAGCTTAGGCCGAATAAAAGCCTTGTATATTGAAGCTAAGTCAGAGGGTGTAAAGTATTTCTTACACCGATTTAAGAAACCTAGACATTTCGCAGCGTTTTTGGCGACTTCGTATATGTGGTTATTCCAACGGAGTTTGTCGGTAACACACATACCAAGTATGGAAAGTCGTTCGGTTTCGTCGATGCAAGTCCCATTCATGGATAATGGGTGAGGGTTCAGGTTTCGCTTTAATGATAGAAGGCAGCATTGTGTTTTGGAAGCATTAAATTCCACTCTATTGATTGTACCCCATTTTATAATGCTGTCAAGATCGGAATTTAATGTGTTTAGCATACGTTGCCGTTCCTGTTCCACGGCCGAAGAGCAGGGACGTGAGTCAGGGAACGAATATGAAAAACTGAGGGTGCTATCATCAGCGAAAGAATGTATTGGATTAGAAGTAACAGATAAGAGATCATTGATGAATATGAGAAACAGTGTCGGAGACAAAACAGAGCCTTGGGGAACACCAGCATTTACATGGTGAATTGCAGACTTGAAACCGTCCAAAACAACTTGAATTGAACGGCCAGAAAGGTAGTTTCTAATCCATTGAAGAAGAGACGCGTCGATCCCATATGCACGCATTTTCGACAAAAGAGCTTGGTGCCAAACTCTGTCAAATGCTTTCGAAATATCAAGCGCAACAATCTTCGTTTCACCAGAGTGGTGGAGAGATTGATTCCACTTTTCGGTGAGATAAGTCATCAAATCACCAGTGGACCTGCTGCCACGAAAACCGTATTGCCGGTCATTGAGAAGTTTTCGTGATTCAAGATATTTCATAAGCTGACGATTTATCAGCGTTTCCATGACCTTAGAAAGAATGGACGTAAGTGCAATGGGTCGGTAGTTGGTGGGTGAAGAAGAATCGCCTTTTTTAGGAACGGGCTGGACAAATGCAATTTTCCATCTACTCGGAAAGAGTCCAGAAGAGTAGGACAAGTGGAAAAGCTTACGCAGTGGTTTTGCCAGCGTTGAAGAACACCTCTTCAGAATTATGGGGGATATACCATCTGGACCAGCGGATTTGTGAATGTTAAGATCTTTTAATACTCTTGCTACTGTGCGAGTGCGAAAATGTATTTGTCCCATGAAGTATTCGACGTCCTCGAGCACAGGTGGAGACATGAAGCAATCTGAAATGTTGGAGCTTGCGGCGAACTGCGCAGCCAGCAGATTTGCTTTGTCCAAAGAGCTGACAGCTGGAGTGTCATTATAAACGAGTGTGGGAATTGACGACGTGGTGGAGTTCTTAATATTTTTCACAAAAGACCAAAACTGTTTACTACCACTGGGACAGTGAAGTATTTTTTGTCGTAGGTTTTGGTCATGAGAAAATTTTGCACGTCGTATCACGGAGTTGCAGTCATTTCGGACTCGTCAAAACTTTTTTCGGTTTTCCTCGGTTGGGTTTGCTTTGTAAGCCCGAAAACTCAACTCTCTCAACCTGATAGCCTCTTTGCAGCTCGAGTCGCACCAAGCATTCTCCTTAGGTATAATACTCTTTCTTCTGTTGGGAATAAAGGATCTCATACCCAGGAGAATGGTGTTTGTTATCATTTCAGCGGCGGCATCCACGTCACTATCGAGGAAGCATAGTGACCAGTTAAAGCTCCCAAAAAAGAAGTTAAGGCCGTCCCAATTGGCTTTCTCATAATGCCATACCGTTTTTTTGGGAGCTTGTTCTTTAACTGTGTGGTTTGTGTATGAGAATTTAGCTGAAATGAGACAATGGTCCGACGAACCTAGAGGCGACGTTACGTCAATAGAGTATTTATCTGGATGAGAGGTGAGGAACAAATCCAATGTGTTGGCGGCATGATCTGCAGCATCCGGAATCCATGTAGGCTCGTTTACAAGCTGAGTTAAGCTGTTAATCTCAGCGAAAATCCTAACATACCTTCCTTCGGGTGTTGTCTGTCCAGAATGGCGAAGCCAATCGGAAGTGTGTATATTGAAATCGCCCGCAATGACAATTTCAGTATGAGGATACTGGGAAACAATTCCTAAGATGGAGTTAGACAGCTCATCAAACTCGTTAAAAGTAGATGAACTGTCAATGCTTGGACTTCTATAAATAAAACAAGAGTGTATTATTTGCTTACGTACATTGAATTTTAACCATATGTAATTAAATTCCGCATTGGAGCAATGGTTATATTGTGGTGGAAATTCGTAAGCAATATCATCACGGACGTAAATGGCGAGCCCGCGATGTATAAAGAATAATGGCACTAAGCGATATCCTGGTAAATCAAAATTCGAGGGCATCGAATTTCTATCCACCTGTGTCTCGCTAAGTGCCAAAACAGCTGGTCTGAATTGAAAGACATGGACATATGCAGCAAAGAGATTCCTTTTCAAGCCTCGAATGTTGCAAAAATCAACACGGAACTCACCTCTCATGACAACACACAAAAATTAAAAACGCAACTCCAACGCGACTAAGCAGAATTGCAACGTGTATATCCGACACCAAACTTCCAAAACACTCCGTCACAGGTGTTATGCCCATGCAACAGAGCGAGTCAGTTATCCGGCAAGATATACACTTACAACCCGCTATTCATTAGATGTTGGTTTGTGATCGCTGCTTAGCCAAAATTATGACACAGCAGCGATCAAAGAAGCGCAACAGGCGAAAGGAGAAACAAAGGAGAAAGAAAAAAAAAACAGGAAGAACAAAGGTCACTCGCGTGTGCGATTTTTTTTTTGTCTATTGGCACTGCACTGGACACTTAATTTATTTGATATTTGTTTTATTTTTATTTTGTTTTCAATTTATTATTAATATTATTAGGTGTTGTGTTGAAAAAGTGTATTTTGAGTTGTTATTGTTTTTGTGTTTTATGTTGTTTATTTTTATTTTGTGTTATGTATAATATGTGTGCTGTATGCACTTTTGTGGCGACGGTGTTTCTTGTCTGATTTCAGTTGTATAGGAGACCGCTACCTTGTCTGGCTATTTCATCCGCATCCCATCTACATAGTGTTAACATGCAAACCAGGTATAACTTCATTGAGCAGGGAAATCCCTCCTGCTCAAAGGTGTCATAGTATTAGTGTAGGTCTGCACATTGCAGCTCGTCAAGTGAGTCAGACATATTGAGTTAAGATCGCAGTTCGTATCTGATTGCAAGGGCGCTTGGCGAGTTCGCACAGTGCACATTAAAATCTAGTTAATAATAGCTTACAGAACAAATTGTCAAGCTACATAGCCATAGCCATCATATCCGTCTGAAAAGTGAGTTGAAACCAAGTGGTAATTATGGTAGAAAATGCATCAGAATACAATTACATAGTCGCTTCTCAAATTATTCCATTTCATGAAGTACACTCAAGTTCACAACCAATTTTATGTATAATGATAACTGAAAAAATTAAAAAAATGTATCCCATCCATATAAAAAAAAAAAAATAATAAATAGGTGGCGCAACAGGCGTGTAGACACCCTAGGCCTAGCTTCTCGCAACCATTCGTTTTGTGTGAGTTTCTATTTTTGGGACGAATGGAAGGGACCTACAATTTTATGCCGAGTCCGAACGGCTAAATTGAGAAGCTTTTTCATGACAGTTATACTCTCGGATGTTTGTCAGACGTTCGCGAGAGGTGGCGCAGTAGAAAAAACCTTAAGATGTAATTTGTGTTTTTCCGGGGATCGAACCTGGGATCCCTCGCACAGCAGTCCAACACACTAACCACTGCGCTACTGCGCCCACATCCCATCCATATCGTGCTGCATAAAATAATTTTCCCAGACAATTTACCCTATCTGAGAAAGTCAAGTCTAAGCTAAGTTATACCTCCTGTGAGTTGTAGCATCATCCTTTGAATTTATCACAGTTATTTCCGGAACACCCCTGCATAAGGCGAATCTCGAGCTTGCAAAAGCACACTCGAATAGCTCTATCCTTGAACCAATATCTATGCGCTCTGGTGTAAACATAAATATCAAGGAGTTATGAATGTGCATGTGCACCTAACTCAGTTTGAAAATTGTGTTACCAACCGGCTTCCGCTTTTGCTATGATATTTGCAGCTGGTTTATTTCAATTAGCTACATGTATTAACTGTTTCCCTATATCTTTCCCCCTCACTATCTATACTATTCCGATGCACATAATGCGATACACACATCTATACTAGTCACGAATTATAGATACAACCATTTGCTTTTGGTATATCAAACGCATTATAGCGGAATTGCGCTGCAAATGACTGTATCCATATACCCAAACAGTGCAGTCAGATGACAGTAAATTCGAGGTAATCAATTGCAAGGCAATACAGTACAGGGACTTATTTTCGGCTGGGATTTACAGAGTTTAGACCACCAATTTGAAGGTAATCAGTGGAAAATTGATTCCCTTTGCTATTGGTAAGTGGGGACTGTTTTACCTCCATCTAGCTGGAATGTAGGTAATCCACAAACAAGGAATGTGTTGCACATGAATGTAAAATGAAGAAAATACCTGTGGACGAGATTTGAATACGTTAGATATGTTTGTGCCTAACAATTATGAATTAACCGAATGGTGTCGCTAGTTTATGACAAGGACAATCGACTGTGATGTCGTTACCTATGAATGCTATGACTATAGCAATATTGGCAATTTATGCAAATTATTTGAAAACAATGCCGAAAGCAGGGCAATGCTGCCTCTCTGCTTTCATTAACCCTTAGTAGTCAGCACCTCAATATTGATGAAGTCCCCATTGATCCAATATTTAATTAAATGTTAGTGGCCTCAACTAAAAAACTGTGGGATATAGTAGCGTGCTCATCGGTAGACGGCCACCACATCTGCTACAGACGATTTGTTTGTTCGATTGGCTTTAAGATTTTGCGATAAAAAACCGAGATTCAAAGAGCTCGATAGACTTAAATGTATTAAAATATCTCTCTATCATCACTTCCTATTGATCGGATGGACAGACGTTTGGACTATCATCGTCCATCCAAATCTTAAAAAATGTTTTCTTTATTATGAACAAACTTCTAATACCTAACCTATATAAAATGTGATATCTGACAGGCTGAAGAAACACACTTGGTCTTTTTTTTTTCTTATAAAAGCTGCACGTATGCCATTGTTGTATGGAATATAACATAGTGCAAAAGCAAATGTCCGCAGTGGCTTCTCACGGTGGCACGGATCCGCCGAGTAGCGACATTTTTATTTACTCTGTCCCATAGCTCCATCTGAATTTGAATGACGACATTGGTTATATGACTTTAAGGACATCGGTCAGTTGATGCTTATTTTACAAAGACCTGCGTCTTTAGGAAGCCCCACAAGAAAGAGTAGCAAAGGTAAAATCTGGGTTGCCAATTCACGTTACATCTGCGAGATATAACAAATTAACCTCAAGCCGTTCATGCAGAATGTCAACCTTGGCTTCTGATTTTTGTCACGTAGTCTCGTTCTGGCTAGAACCACATGTCGTTTAACTCAAAATCGTTCAATTTGGGCCTAAAAAACAGGTTAGCATCATTCTGTAGCGCTCGTCGTTGATGGTGATGGCCTTAAGGTGCTAATACGTGATATGTAGCACGATCTTGTGGCGGTTGCCACTGCTTCATATAGACTATCAGCTGGGTGCATTGTATCCAGTCACGGGAACCATCCATAACATACCTGTTGGGAAACAAGAATTACCGCTTTTACTTGAGCCACCTAGTATTAATCACCGGTAGTATTAGCAATTTCTTTGTATCCAGATTATCCAGTCCTAAGAGAAACCGGGGGTGTGAAATTTGCTTACCTACTAGAACCACTCCGATTGAAGTATCTCATGAATCTCAGGAGTTCCTTAAGATCCACATTTTCCAGATTCTCTATAGGTATAGGTCATCGAAGAAGTAGCTGTTAAGAATCCTATGTCTACTGTTTTTAAGGGCTGGGCATTCGCATAGTATAGGCAGCTAACAGATTATATTTCTTCAACGTTTCTAAAGCTTTTCTGGAAGTCATTATGCAGTGTCCAGCCGTTCCGCATGTCCGCCTATCGCACAGTGTAAATAATGACCCCCGTGAGTATGCGAATATCCTTGCGACTCAGTCCGATCATGAATTTGGATTTATTTCTACTCATAACTGTTTTGCGTGCCTGCCGGTATTGAAATTGGTCCAGCGGAGGTTTGTTCTACTCCAGGATTCAAAATCAATCTTCCCCGCAGATTGCAAGCGTGCTTAGCGGAGTTCTTACAGATTTTAAGGACATTAATGAGTGCATTATCGACCCATGCAAGCTCATCTGCCTATATTCATTACCCGAAATATCCATACAAATGCCCTGGTACCTGGCCTGGCACAAGGTCGCCGGGTTGCCTTGCAATACTTCATTCAAGTAGTTCTTGCAATGACTTATACTGCCCTCGACTTCACCACGACTGACTCGATGTTTTTTATGGCCGCTTGGATGTCAGAGTATATAGTGGTTTGTTTATCGGCAATGTGTCGTCTTCTCGCAGGTTAAGTGTTTCACTGAAGATACCCGCGCCTGTACCGATATCCATCTTAGAACATTCAGTATAGACGGCTATCTCCTCTTCTTCTGTAACTGCTTTGTACTCCCATTCGCTTGTGTCCGAAATTCTAGTAGTGAATCTCCTTTCAAAAACAAGAGTACGATGTACGGGATGAAATGAGGTCCGCCGTCATTGATCCGTACTTTTTTGAAAATACGTTAGTTAAGGTGCCAGTACACGATATGTAGCACGCCTCATATATATGTGGCTCTGACGTCAACAGAGAGTGCACAAAGAGAGCTTGTACACGGCATGTACCCATTGGGACCAAAACGTCGGTAATGTCACTTCTGATGGCACATTAGTAGCATTGCCACTGGTGTTCTGCATTTTATGGTGGTACTCAGCTAGTGGTTAAGGGAGAAGAGCGGCAAAAGTTACGACATAGTCACTTGCGGTATCAGTATCGTGATCCTATGCTATATTAATCCTTCGAAATATTTAGTCATCCAAAGACACTGTTAGGCCATGTCACGGCTCTTTAACACATCACTTATGACGGCGATATGGAAGATACAATTTTTAAAATTCTGATGACATACCATATTAGGCTGTTGTCTCGCCGAGATTTGTCGAACAGAATAAACTGGATGCAGCTCTCAAAGTTGGTTCTCCTGAGTCCATTACATGAGGTGTTGGTAGGCGATGCAATGCAAAATATGTGTATGTACTTTTAAAATTTGAATTATATTGCTGTTGTAAGAGAAAACCTCTCATATCCCGAAAACTATTTTGGTTCCGCTAGTGTCCGCTTATCAGAGAGTTCACTGTATAGTATATCTTTAATTTCACTTTCTCAAAATGTATTTTGACGTATTGCAAGTGATTAAACAGAAATTAGTATGCACTAACGTCATAAGCAGTTGCTTATATAGGTATATCATTGGTTATAACTTTGTTTTATTATTATTATTTGCATGAAATGAGCAGCACAGGTAACCTACTCGTGCGGTTAACCTAATTCTTCAAGATAGCTCTACGTCATGTCATGTTTGTTCGTAAAAACTCTTCAAAGACATCAATTTTGCGATAAACGAAGCCCTAAGTACCCTCGGGGGAACATTTAACAAGCGCACGCATCCATCCGCCTACCCCAAACAGCCAATTCTAAGTTAATTAAAACTCCATAATAACGACAGAATTGTCTTCCACCTCATTATGCTCATGTGATGTGTATTCTGATGAAAAATTAAATATACTCTGCAATCCAAGAAATTACAATTAAACACAATTATCTGGAATTAACATACCCGCTTTCAGATGTCTACCAGCACACGCACACACGCTCGGTTCGGTGTAAACGCACACAAAGCCCTTTAAGGACCTTGTCTCTGTTAAGAGTTGGAAAACATCTCCATGGTGATGTGTCCCTCCCTGTACTGTGGCTGGGTGTGAACGTAGATATCTTCAACCCAAGTGCCATTAACTTTTTTCTTTGCTTTTCTCTCAGATTGAAATTTCTTCCTGCACCTTCTTTTGGAATTTACATGGTACCACCCAGCACGCTCACCTATAAAAACCTCTATGTACGAAAAAGGGGTTAAGAGCTCCTTCTAAGAAATGGCTTAATGGGCCGTAGATGGTTTCTGTGCTATGTTGGGTGTAGCCGGGCCAACATTTCGATTAATATTTCCGATTGCTGTTAATCCGTACGGCTCAGTAGAGGTAAATTAACTCCTATCAAGGTGTGACGAAGGATTATGTGAAATGTGACATCGCAGGAAAAAAGTCAATTTGCCCATTAAAATTCTGCTGAAAAGCCCGTGAGAGTTTCAAAAGGTGTTCAGGAATTGGAAAACTATTCGAAAATGCGAATGGAAGTGATGGGATGGGCTGGGCATGGGACGACAAAAGATAAAATTGGTTTCTTCTCTGAACAAGAAAAGTATGAAAAAAGAATGAGGGGATGAAAATCATTCTGAATGCACTTAAGTTTTAAAATCCATTACAGAAATCAATGAAGATGCGGCCGAGCAGATGATTGGCCTGGCCATGCACTTGGTAGTGAGGTCGAGACGAGATTTATTTTATTTCTTGCGTTTTTTTTTTGCAATCTTCTGACTATGGATATTTCATTTCTAACTTCTCATTTCAATAATATTTGAGACGCAGCCAATCGGAATAAGTGTACGAAAGGATTCATTTGCGAGCTGTTCTATTGGCTTGGATATTATTGAATTTAGTGGTTGGTTGAGTGTATTCAGGGAAACGTAGAAACGTTTCGTCGAACTGAGCTGTCAACGGTGATTTTTTAGGATTTGTTTCTTTAAACTTTTTTAAATTAGCGGATTTGTTGACTATATTAAACCAAGTGTAGTGTGGGTGGGCAAAAATCGTCTACTTGTTGTTCCTTCCCGCGGGCGACCGCCTGAAAATGGCTAATCAGCCTGTCTGTTTAGTGTCAGACAAGGGTCACACTTGCATAATCAGCTGTACGCTGTGATTCGTTGCGACGTACGACTGATGTGAAAGCGTGATCCATAAGTATGAGGTGGGAGTAAATTCTAAATCAAGGCCGGACTAAGGTCCATTTGGAGGAATCAACTTATCTTTAAGTGTCATGTACTCTGTTCGTCTGTTGCTGTTTTCTGTTTCTTTTTCGTTCCGTTTTTTCTTATACATACAACTGTATGCTGCGACGATTTGTTCACGGCCACTCAAGCGTTGGACATCGTAGCGAGCAGACATTTCTAACTTTTCTTTTTGTATTATCGAAAATTGAATTATAATTAAATTTATTAATAAAGTGAATTATCTTAAATACTAGAAATATTTAAAATTAAGCATTAACGATTTTAAAAGATTTTTTGTATTTTCGGACATTTTGACAAATTAATAATCAATAAACACTAAAAATAAAAATGACACCGAAATATGAAGTAAGAATCAAGGATATAGTAATGGAATTACTTGGAATTGCGAAATCAACAACAATATCAAAAATTAAAGTTGTATGGAAGAGATTTACAACTCGAAGTATATGTAATTTCAAGGTTCCTACACACAGAAAAATATTGCATTGTAAAATTAAAATGAAACATTGTTGATTACAAATAGTTCAATTTCATCTTAGTTCATTCATTTCACTTTGATTTGAAATTATTTTAGTTTTGAACTGATATTTTAAATTATTGGTTTTAAACGAAAGATAATTATTTTAACATTTTATATCGTACAAAATAAATCATCATTAAGTTCATTTTAAAATAAAATTGAACATATTTAAATTAACATTTAACTACTTATGTCAACCTTTTCCCATATAATTAACATTGAATCGACTTAAAACAACATCGACCTGTGTCAACATTAGTGTCAACATTAGTACCTATACTATAGCAATCCCAGACAGCAGCTGTGCCTGTGCATGACGACCACAATCCATACCAGACGTCCTAACGGTTTGTTTTCGGTTTATATGGAATAAGGTTGAAAACAAAATTGGTTCCTTTACATTCAATATGAAAAAATGTTAAAATAAAATTGATCATTGTAAATATTGGTGTGTTTACTTTTACTTAAAGTTAAAATAACGTTGATTCGCGTTAAATTCGTGTAATTGGGTACCTTACCTATTGTTCACTCAATATTTTCATTTATTAAATCGTCACAGTCAATATCAGTGGAACGTAGAAATTGGTGAACGGAACGTAGCGTTGTAAAAGTGAACGTTTGTTTACATTTATTTATATATTATTATTATATTGAAAAAATGGCTGAGCCAAACAACAATAGTTTAAATGCCGGACGTGAAATATTATTTAACAAGTAAGTAGATATTGTTTTTAATTAAATGATTTAAAGAAAAACGTTTTGTTATAATCAAAATCGGATTATATTAAAACAGACTTTTGTATACTGTCGTTTCTGATGAGATAGGTTATATATTTTTTACTTCCTCGTATGCAATTGTTACATTGTTAGAGAAATATATTGTTTTTTTCCAAAATTTCTTACTCTATGCTAGGTACCTAAGTGAACTAAAAAAATAGTATTGCAATTTTATGCATCTCTGTTCTTAAGGCATGAATATACAGTTTTTCGCTAAATATGCAAATAAGTTTACTATGGTGCAAAAGACTTACAAAAATTTTCAATTAAGCTAATGTGGTTTTACACAACGATTTGTATTAATCCATAGATACTTGGTATAAATAATGTGTGTTTTCGAAATAACTCTGTGCTCTGTTTTCCACTGAAATTGCCAATAATGATACTATTACGGACTATTACGAACATTTTCAAAAATAAAGTAATCTTTCTATACCTATATTATATAAAAATGAAGATTCCGACGGACTCATCAGCAACGCCCAGCCTAAACCCTTTGCTCTAGAAAGCTGAAATTTTGCACAGTGGTGCCCTTTATGATGTATACAACCACTAAGGAAGGATTTTTCGAAATTTCTTCGATTTTGGAAATTCAACCCTGAAAGGGGTACAAGTGGGGTCAATGTTTGTATTGGAACATTTTTATTTTTCATTAGATTGACTTCAAACTTCGTTTGTGTACTCCCTATGAGTAATAAAGAAAACTTATACCTATAAAGAAACTGCACTAAGAAGCAAAAAAAAATAAATAACCAATCAATTTTTTTTATCCAGGAAGGGGCTTAGAGGAAACCATGTTTGTGTAGTTTACACTTAAATAATATAATACATAACAACTACAAACATGGCTTAAATCTCAAGAAATCTCGCGCACTTTATTTTTAATTAGAGCAATTATTATATTGCATTGGGCAATATTTGAAAATTTGTACCCAAAATAAGATTTACTTGTATCAAACCTACAATTTTCTGTTGAATATCGAACGACTACTGCCTCATAAAAAACGACAGAAATACAAATGTTTTGTTAAATAAAATCTTGTTAAGTTTTTCTCGTATAATTTTTTTTATTTCAGCATTATTAACAAAATTATATTTTTCTTGTATAGAGGATGCTATTACTTATGAGAGCTTAAAATACTTGTCTAAGGAAGATATTCAGGAAGCTATACCACCTATTGGTCTTCAGGCACATTTTCGGGAAAAATTATTTAGTTGGAGAAAAAGTGAGGTAAGTGTGTACTTCGAGGGTTTTTTTTTTAATTATAATAATTTAATTCTCTTATTATAAAACAGTTCGGTATTGATGACGAAACGTTGTCTTCTTCAATTGCCAACAAAGTTGTTTCTTGGCTGCAAAGCCAATCAAGTTTTGCCTCAACTTCAACGTTCACATCTACTTTTTCAACAGCAGTTGGAGGTTCGCAGCTGTCTAAGGTACGTAAAAACGCTGTGTTCTAGATCAGCATAATTATTTATCCTACTTTTATACTTATTTATATTCTAAAAGTATGTTGTTACATTTTTATTTTTAGTAATTGATTTACTCGTTTATTAATCATTGTGATCTTACATACATATCTGTATTATAAATAAAATAAAACTTTTTAAAAACAAACCAAAAGTTCGTATTAATACAAAATGTAGATTTTTCAAGTTATATCAACAGGAGCATCAATATGATTCAACAGGAATCGTCGTGTTGTTTTAATATGAGGATCAATATGATTCAATAGGAATCGTCGTTTTGATTTAACTTGAGGACCAATATGATTCAAAAGGAATCGTCGTGTTGTTTTAACATGAGGATTAGTATGATTCAACAGGAATCATCATGTTGTTTTAACATGAGGATCAATATGATTCAACAGGTATCGTCGTTTCATTTTAACATGAGCATATTTTCAATTCAAATAAATTTCTTGTTGTTTTGACATGATAATTGTTTGCGTTTGAGATGTAGCAAAAACATTTTAAAATAACAAGAAACAGCTATAGAGCAAAATCGTATTTGAAAAATGTTGAATTATATATATTTTTTTTGATTTTACATTGGTTTTTTTCTGTGTGTACAATAAATGGGACCTCCACATCATATGTTCCTGATAAATACGGCTATATGTAAGAACCTTGAATGTTTATGTCTCTGTAATTATGTAATCAGCATATTTACGGGTTTAGTTTGTCCATTTGCATTGGCGACGATAGCCGGAGGCCCAGAGCTTAGCTTCAATGAGGGCCGAGGCCTGTGCTAATGTCTCTATTGCATACATACATACACACATATATTAAACCAAGTGTAGTGTTACAGCGAATAAACTTGGATACTGTTCAGTTTGAAATTAAAATATAATATATATGTAAAATACAGCAACCTGGCGCTCTCCAGACGGTCGAACCGCCAACCAAATCGACCATGTGCTAATCGATGCGAGGCACGCATCCAACATCCTCGACGTGCACACATTCCGAGGGGCAAACGTGGATTCTGACCATTTTCTGGTCGCGGCTAAATTCAGAGCTCGACTATCCAACGAGAAGAAGCTGCGAACCGCCCAGAAGAAGAAATTCGACGTTGGACGCCTTAGCACACCTGGAGTAGCCAGAGCCTACACCGAGCGCCTGAGTATGAAACTCTCCTCTGTGCACTCACCTACCACAAACGCCAACAATCAGTGGTGCCAGTATTGCGACATCATCAAGGAGGTAGCCGAAACCACTGTAGGGTACCAGCCACCCCAGAGAAAGAGCCCGTGGTATGATGATGAATGCGTGTACAGGAAAAAGGTGACAGAAGATGCACACAAGAAAGCGCTGCAGCGCAAAACAAGGGCAGCAAGAGAAGAAAATCGAGCCAGGAGAAGAGAGGAAAAGAAGATCCTGCGTAGAAAGAAGAGGGCTTACGCAGCTTCCCAGCTCAAGGAGATCGAAGAGTCGCGCGATCGTAATAACATCCGGAGGTTTTATAAAAAAAGCTAAGCAACTGGCTGTTGGCTACAAAACCGGAACGCAGGCTCTTCGAGACAGCGAAGGAAACTTAGTCACCGAAGCCCAGGAAATAGTAGATTTGTTTAAGCAGCATTTCCAGCAGCTGCTTAATGGGCATCATGTAGAGAAAGTGATAGGGCAAGAAGAGAACCCACGTCCAGTCAATGAAGAACTAGTTCCACCACCTAGTATAGAAGAAGTTGGCTTAGCTATAAAAAAGCTTAAGAACAACAAGGCCGCAGGCTCTGATGGACTACCAGCGGAGCTCTTTAAATACGGTGGTGATGTATTGGTAGGGAGCATGCACCGAATCATCAACCAAGTATGGGTGGAAGAAAACATGCCCGATGACTGGACTATCAGCTCCATATGCCCCATCTACAAAAAAGGCGATCCTATGTCTTGCAAGAACTATCGAGGCATATCCCTGCTAAATGTCGCATACAAGATCCTATCCAACGTACTGTGCGAAAGTTTAAAACCGTTCTGCAACACACTAATCGGTACGTACCAGTGTGGCTTCCGGCCCGGCAGATCGACTATAGACCAAATTTTCACACTGAGGCAAATCTTGGAAAAGACCAACGAATTTCAAGTCGAAACCCACCACCTATTCATCGACTTCAAAGCCGCGTATGATAGCATACATCGTCAGGAGCTCTATATGGCGATGGCCGAATTTGGAATGCCGGCAAAACTGATTCAGCTGTGTCGCGTGACGCTGGAAAACACGCGCTGCAACGTGCAGTTTGGAAGCAGCTCTTCCGAACTTTTTCAAACATGCACCGGATTTCGGCAAGGAGACGCTCTATCATGTGACTTCTTCAATCTCGTACTGGAGCAGATAGTGCGCAGGGCAGGTGTCAACATGGAAGGCACTATCTTCAACAGGTCCGTCCAGCTGCGGACGATATTGACATCATCGGTCGCTCCCAGCGTGCCGTGGTAGAAGCGTTCACGGCGATTGAAGAACAGGCGAAATCCGTTGGACTTGTAGTAAATGAGGACAAGACTAAGTACATGCTATCAACAAACAAACAAGCATCTGTCCACCGCCTAGGACAAAACGTCACTATTGATAGCAATAATTTCGAGGTAGTTAAGGAGTTTACCTACCTCGGAGTAAACGTAAACTCCACGAATGACACCCTAGTGGAGATCCGGCGAAGAATTACCCTAGGAAACCGTTGCTACTTCGGTTTGGCAAAACAATTGGGTTCAAAACTCCTAACTCGAAGGACGAAATGTCCAATTTCTGAAAATTGCTCAATGATTTGCCGACTCTTGAACAGCCTTATGAAAATCCAAACTCAATTCTTCTATTTTAACACTTTCACCCCTATCGTGGAATCCGCCGGGGGGAATTATTCACGGAAAAAAATATTTTGGTATCGTGAACGCAAAGTGAACAGTTCCCAGTGTGGGTAATGTGAATGAGTTTCACTGTATCGTTGAAAACGTTCAAATCGAATTTTTCCCCAACAAAATGACATTTCTTGCCCGCATCAAATTCATTGTGAATTTCATAGGTTTTCTTGCATGTCGTGAGCATTTTAATATAAAAAACAACATTTGTAATAAATCCATTGCACAGATTGAACCTTATTAAAATCAAAAAATAAACATTCTAAAAACACATTTCGTCTGGAAGTTCCGTGAAACAACTCATTGCTCATTTCAGCCTGTCTCGTATTCTTCTCTGAGAACATCGCTCATTTCGTTCTTCCTCTTATTTTTACAAGAATAGAGTTATCGTTTACATTTATTATTACATAATAAACACTGGTTTTTATTTAAATCACTTTTGAAACAAACTTTTCGTAACCTCCGACGAATGCAGATACACGGATTTGTGTTCACACTTCACAAATGAAAGACAGCCGTTTGACAGTGGAACTACCTTTCCTAAAAACGTGTCGATAAGGAAACTTGTCCGGCGGATTCCACGATAGCAGTAGAAGGTGAAAGGGAATCGAATAGGTGAAGTGAAACTCAATTCCGTCGGATTCCACTATAGGGGTGTTTTGAAAATTGCTCTACTACTACTACTCATAAAAGCGTTTCATTAGTTTTTTAAACTATGTATTATTTTAAATTTATGTTTTGGTTGTGATTCAATTTTCGTGCACCATTTACAGCCCGATTTTCAAGTGTCAAATTTTGTTGTTATTTTTGTTTTTGTCTGCTCTTTTACGTTGCATGGCCAAATCTTTCTCAGAATGAGCTCCTTTTCCTTTCATTCATTTAAACGAAAAAAAAAAAAATAGTACAAAAAGACACATGAATCGGAAATTCTATATTTTTCTCTTTCAGACAAGATTCTTTTTTTTTACTTTTTCCTTTTTTGTCGTCCTTTTTATTTGTTGGTGCTAATCTTTAAGGAATTTTATTACACCTTGGGGTGTAGTTAAACGGAGGCAAACATTTCTTCTTCCTTTGCTCCACATAAATATACCTACCACTTCTTTTCTATTCGCAAGTCGCAACTAGAGGGATGTTCGTCTATTTGTGGAGGTGTTGGTTAGATGTGCGAAACGGAAAAAAGGTCGCTTGTTATCGCAAACGCTGCACAAATTTTCCAATTTTCGCCCGTTGTGTGACCTTCGTTGTTCCCCATCCTTTTTCCAGTTTGCGATTTTATTTTATTTTCTATCGATTTTATCGTGACAGATAACTGCGAGCTAGTTGGTCTTGGTGGATATGTAGGTAGGTACATATGCGAATACATATGAATGTACATATTTTATTTTAAAACGCCATTCGGGTGTTCAACGAGCGTTGCGGCTGGTGTTCAATGACGTGTGCATTGTGTTAGGGGAGCAATTTGCGGGGCAAAAAATAATAAATAAAATAAAATATTGTCAACAAATTTCCCATTTTAATTTTATTATGGGTTTTCCTATAGACAGATTAGGTTTTTAGAATAAGACGAATTTATTACCTTTAAATTGATAAAATGAGATTTAACCTCAAACGGATTGGTGAAGTAGATAATATTATTATGTATCTACCAATTTATAATCCTGCTATCCATAACTACCTATTGAAAGTTGGCTTTTCTAATTACCGATTTACTGGGTAGCGCATCTTATTGCAGAGAGATTTTCAAGTGCACTCCACTGAGTGCAGGTACTGGCCACTTGTGCATAATTTCGAATAGATATCTTCGTTCATTCATACATCAAATTATAGTCTTAGATCGAAATACCCAAAGGGGTGTTCTTTCACATGAGAGCAACTTGAGATAATACTTGAACCATGAAAATTCGATTTGCAATAAATTTGCACAAGTTATTGAACCAGACAAGTTGTTACTATTCCCATTTACAGTTTGGTGGTAGTTTTCATGTATAGAATCGTCTTTCCTTTCATTAGGTGTTTCCAACATGGATTCGGAATAGAGATTTACAAGTGCGTATGACTGTACGTTAATGTTATTACATACCAATATTACTTTTGTTAAAGGAATTTAGTATTTCTTTGATAATTTTAATGAACAGGTAATAATAATGTATACCGTTGTCGGAAAGGAATCCTTGAATATGTATGTATTTGTATTTTAATTGAAATTGAGGAGAATAATATATAATACATATATCTGTTTAATTTTACTCAGATGCACTAAAAAGCTAACAGGTTTATTAATTCAGCCGCCTATGTATGTATGAAATATGTATCTATCATCTATGGGTTTGAACAAGGCGAAAAATAGATTCACAATAGAGTGCCTAATTTTTGCAATGAAATGCGACAGAATCAGTGTTGCCAGTTTGACTGTTTTCCAGTCAAATTTGACTGGATTTTTTTGGGTTTTAACTGAAAAAACAAATCAAATCCAGCCGACTGTTTTTTTGACTGGAGTCTTTTCCTAAAAAAAATAAAAAAAAATTGCACCTCCAATGTAAACCTAGTGTATATGAGATTCGCGCAGTGCAATGAAATGAACACACCCATTTTCCGCAAGCCGCTGAAAGTCAAATTGAATCTAGTATTTCTTGCAGTTTGCTCAGCGTTTCTTGAGAATTTTGAATGTTGTACCTATGTTGTTTATGTTTTGAGTTATGACTGCTGTTTGTTCCAGATTTTAGAAACAAAAAATAAACACAACTCTATTTTGACCATTAGAAATACCTAATTTGCGAGATAGAAAAAAATGTTGTACAAATTTTGAAATACTTGAAGAAGTTATACAAAAAGTTGGAAAGAATACTACATATATGTATATCAAAATATAAAGGGTGGGTCAAATACAAGTTTCTTTTTAAAAATGCAATGAAATGAACAAAATAAATTTGTTCCCATGTATTATGGCTTTATTAGTAAGAGCAAACATTCCCATTAATTACGGAATACAACGTCGTTCAAGTTGCTGCCTCGGCTGGCTTCGCAGTAGCGTATTCTGTCACTCCAATTGTCCAAGACATTGTTGGTGGTCTCGGGCTGTAGCTCACGGATTGCTTGGATGATATTGGCCTTAAGTGTTTGAATCGTTTCCGGATTGTCCGAAGTCCAAAGTCCAAAGGAGTCAAATCGCAGCTCCGAGGAGGCCAATTGACATCGCCAAGACGGCTGATAACACGTTTTGGGAAGTTGGTGCATGGCGTCCTGCATGAACAAGAGAGTGTCCAAATACTTGTCTTCAATTCCAGTAAAAAAAAAGTCGGTTAACATGGCTCTGTTACGCCCACCGTTGACCGACACGTTGTTCCCAGCCTCATTGTCGGAGAAAAATGGTCCAAACTGTCAGTCTCTGTGACATTGTCGTCTGTGCGCACCGTACGATGACGCGGACCAAGAGTGTTGTCCACTACCATACAAGTCACACGAACTTTTTGCACAAATTTGTGTACAGCAGGCGCGGTGGGTGCTTCATTTCGGTCAAAACTTCTAAAAAAAACGCACTGTTTGGGCTACACAGCACTCACTTTGGAAATATTTTTTCAATATTTCCCAACGTTGCTCAAGCGTAAAGCGACCCACTTCGTTCCGCGCAGGTATGATATTGACTTTCTGTAAAGATTTCGAGCTGGAAGCAGCTGTCAGTGTTGAAATAACCTATGATTTAAAAAGAAATCACTAGATGACCCACCTATTTTTGTTTTCAAAAAAAATAGGTGTTTACATTTTCGACTGTTTTTTTGACTGGAATTTTTTGTTTTTAATGTTTGACTGTTTCTTTTGACTGGATTCGGTGAGAAAAAATCCAGTCAACCAGTCAAATTTGACTGGATTTTAACATTTTCACCTGGCAACACTAGACAGAATGTGCTTAAGAAATTAGCAGAAGAGCGACTGCTCTTGATCTCTATTATCGTCAAAGTGGCCTACAGCGGTGATTTGAAATGCGATAAATGAAATGCGATAAACACATTGCTTCTTGCATTGGGGTATGCCAGTTTTATATTTCCTTAAAAATATCTGCTAAAGTTTTCAGGCTTAGGGATTCTTATTAACTCGGGCTCCAAGCAAAATCAGAGAAACTGATTTTCTTTATCTTCTCTTCTATATATAAAAATAAGTTGTATTGTGTTTGTCGCCAATGTTCTCTGTAATGCGTGAACCGATTTTGATTCTGAAAATTTCCCATGAAAGGTGACGTTAATACCATAGTTTGTAAGTATATACGGTCTTTGTAGGTGTATTGGTTCATGAGTTATAGGGGCATACACAAAATGCATTTAAAATATTATATTTCGAAAACCATTCAATCGATTGAATTTAAATTTACACACAATCTAAGGTATTGGTCCAGAAGTATACCTGAGAAGATTGGTCAAAATTGGACCTAAAGGCGTGGCACCGCCCATTCAAAAAAAACATTAAAAATTTTACATTTAGAAAACCACCGAATCGATTGAGTTCAAATTTATGTACAATCTTAGGTATTGGCCCAAGAGTATTCCTGTAAAGATTGGTCAAAATTGGACAATCGTAAAACCTTGAAAACTACCCAATCGATTGAACTTAAACTTATATATAATTTTAGTTATTGGCCCTGGAGTATACCTGTGAAGATTGATGAAAATTGAACAAAGGGGCGTGGCACTGCCCATACAAAAAACATTCAAAATCGTATATTTCGAAAACTGATCGATTGAGCTCAAATTGACAGATAATTTAAGGTATATAAAGGGGTGTGGCGCTATTTTTCGACAGTCATGGGAGCCAAAGTTTGTAAAATGTGTAACATTGATAGCTATGCATTGTCCTAAAAGACAAGAATACTTTCTACGTAATACGATTCTTGGAAAACCCAAACATTTGTACCACGGAGCATTACAATAAAAACTGTTTATCACTGATTTAAATGAATTTGAAACTGATTTTTTTATTTTTATATTTTGCACTACGAAGTGTGCAGGGGTTCGCTACTTTCATATATAGAGTAGGTACACTAACCGAATTTGAAAGCAATCGAATGATAAATAAGAATTTTCCCAAACAAACCCAAAACGCTTCTTGGTGCTCACTTTGGCCATAAAAGGAAAATTTGTTTCCAAATATCCGTCTTATTAACGAACAATGGAAGGAGGATTGGATATCCTGGGTCAATTTCGAAAAGCCTATGTCGATCTATTATTTGTTCGGTTTTTGTTCCAACCCGTAGGTACCCCATATCATGATTCATGATGGGTATAATTTTGATGTGATGTTTCTCCGAACAGAGTGATCAGCTCTGAGTGTTGGTCACGTTAAACGCATGTCCTCAACCCGTAATCTAGGACTATACTTCCTCAGAGCCTAGGATTAGCCCAACGAATAAAATTCGATGTCTTAGCTAAGTATACCATATTGCATTGCCCCTCGGGACCCTTATAATAGGCGGCGATGGGATTTGTGTTTTAATTCTTTTTATTTTTTTTTATCAAAGATTTTATGAAATACTAGCGTAGCCCGTGCACACTTCGTAGTGCAAAATAGTTAAATAGAAGAACTGTTTTTATTGTAATGCTCTATAGGTCTTACACAACAATTTTTGTTTTTTTTGTTTTTTTTTTTCAGAAATTGTATTGCCTAGACAATATTATTGACTTTCATCATTTATATCGATGTTACAAATTTTAAAAACTTTGGATTCCAATTCCAAGACTATCGAAAATCTGTACCCGCCCGGCTTTGCCCGTGCACAGGAATTGTATTGCTTAGGTCTTAGGTAATAATGTTCTTTCGTGAAATGCGAGAAATGATAATAAATCGACTTGGTGGAATTTTCTTTCTGCCTAAACTTGAAACACAGCAATACGAACAAAACAAAAAAAAGAATAATGAAAATCGGACCAGCAGCGGTTATGGAGATATAACGTCATCGAGTTTCACTCCATAGAAGATGTTTTTTGTATAGGAGGTATAAGATTTTGAAAATTTTTTTGTATGTGAAGTGCCGCTCCCCTTTGACCAAATTTGACCAATCTTCACAGGAGCACTCTAGGGCCAATAATTAAGATTATCTGTAAGTTCGAGCTCAATCAATTTGGTGGTTTTCGAGATATGTATAAGATTTTGAATGTTTTTTTTTGTATGGGCGGTGCCACGCCCTTTGTCCAGTTTTGACCGAACTTCACAGGACCACTCCAGGGCCAATAACTAAGATCATCTGTAAGTTTGAGCTTAATCGATTTGGTGGTTTTCTAGATATACGATTTTGAGTGTTTTTCTGTGTGGGCGGTGCCACACCCCTTTGTCCAATTTTGACCAAACTTCACAGGATCACTCCAGGGACAATAACTAAGATCTTCCGTAAGTTTGAGCTCAATCGATTTGGTGGTTTTCTAGATATACGATTTTGAATGTTTTTTTTTTGTATGGGCGGTCCCACGCCCTTTGTCCAGTTTTGACCGAACTTCACAGGACCACTCCAGGGCCAATAACTAAGATCATCTGTAAGTTTGAGCTCAATCGATTTGGTGGTTTTCTAGATATACGATTTTGAGTGTTTTTCTGTATGGGCGGTGCCACGCCCCTTTGCCCAATTTTGACCAAACTTCACAGGACCACTCCAGGGACAATCACTAAGATCTTCCGTAAGTTTGAGCTCAATCGATTTGGTGGTTTTCGAGATATACGATTTTGAATGTTTTTTGTATGGGCGGTACCACGCCCCTTTGTCCAATTTTGACCAAACTTCACAGGACAACTCCAGGGCCAATAACTAAGATTATCTGTAAGTTTGAGCTCAATCGATTTGGTGGTTTTCGATATATACGATTTTTAATGTTTTTTTTGTATGGGGGGTGCCACGCCCCTTTGTCCATTTTTGACCAAACTTCACAGGATTCATATATGGACCAATACCAAAGATGTGCGAAAGTTTGGTTAAGAACGGTAAATGCGTTAAAGCGTGAATCGGCGACAAACATTTTAACGCTCAATTTTTATATATATAGATTAAAGTGGAAACTTACCAAGTGCAAGAAAATGTTAAAATTATGTATTACATTCTAATAATTTTGCGTGTTTCCTATTGCCAGTTGCTTATTGATTGTTGCCTCAATGTGAGAGCCGACTAATATTTAGTCGGGGATTATTCACAAACTGATTTGGCAATAAAGAAAAAGCGAGACTGTGAAAATTTGCAAATATTTTAAAGTTAGCTTAATAAATTAAGGATGGGAGGGACCTATTTGCGCTGAATTACTATATGCCATTACAATCCGAGACCGACAGGAAAATTAAATATTAAATACACGACAAGTTTGGGATACTAAAAACCCAATATTGCTGCGTCAACCGCACCTCTTGATAGAAGTAGGTATACTATTTGTAGGTGTAGCGTATGTGGCCGATTGAGCCACTGTCCAATATTTTTTTTAAAATATCAGTAAGAAACAACTGTCACATGGACATTTTACCACGCCCGCCATGATGAAGTACGTAATTGTTTTTTGTATCCAGAAGTTAAATCTGTATTTCATTTGTGTTTGCAGCAGAATGATACAGCCCTTCTTCTTTTCTAAATTCAAGAAAACTTGAATTAAATGATAAATTTTAAATGACTGTTAAATTGTCGAGATAAACAGGACACGTCCTATATGTGTAGGTACATATTGAATCCTCTCCAATTTTTACATAAGGTGTTTGCGAGAATTCGGCATTAAATCAATACACGATAATATGATCCTGTTTACAAGTCCAGCAAAACACATTGGAAATATTTTTCTGGAATTATTGTGTAAACGACTTTTACCTGACTTCCGAATAGGTATACAAACAATGGTTCGGTATGCCTGTATCGGACATTCTGCTAAAACAAATCCACTTTTGTTTATTGTACTCATGCTGATGGCAGTTCCAGTATCTGCTTCTACTAGTCAAGTGCAGGTTCATGTATTTTACTAAAAAATCACTGTTGTTGCTACAGCGTTTGTCATTGTTGCACAAACAAGTAAACCTTGTTCAGCGCTCGCCCACCGAATTTGTAGATACAACTCGGTTATACTTGTCGCCCGAAGGACACAACATCACATTCCACCCCACAACGGCTTCCGGTACTACAGCACAGTTATTGGGAAAATGAACCACATGCAAAACCTCGAAAAGCAAATTATAGGGATAATAACTTCAGCCTGCAAGCCCGTCTACCACAAGTTGTAAATATTTTAAGCGGATATATTGTAATTTCTATCTCGAAGTATTTACCCGCATTCTGTTGTATTTTTTTGGTTGTTTGTGTTTTCTGCCCTAGGGGGTTGGTAAATTTCCGAATCACCTTGCAGCAAGGATCGGGTCAATTTTGCGGGTCTTCCATTGCTTACGGGGTGAACGCTTTTCCATATTTAAATGTGTCATTGGTACGGTTCGGTGGCATTAGCCACTTAAAAATTTACAAAATCGTTGTGGTTGATTTTGGCCGCTATTAGTTTGGCATAACAATCCGCTAAATGTTTTGAGACCGAAATTATTTCAAAATGAATTTATTGAGTTCAAAATAAAATATGTAATAGATTTTTTGTGCTTAAAGGGACGTTAGCGAGTGGTTTGTTTTTGTCAATTAAAATATACCTACCCTACGAGGCCCTGAACTTTAGTTTGTGAAATAAATTGCTCCTGAGGTATATCCCTTTATAATTGGGCCACAAAAGAAACGTGAATTCATACAAAAAGCACCACTCCAATTGAATCAAATTCCTGACACACGAAGTTCAAAGCGCCACAGGAAACCTTCCTACGATTCCCAAAGCTCTTGCTGAGCAAGAACGAATTATTTTAAATGTAATCCGCAAGCCACTGCACCTGCTACGCAGTATTATTTTTCGTCCTTTGCAACCATCTTTCATTTTTGCTGAAAAAGGGAAAATCCTTGAGGATTGAATCCTGACTCGCAACGCTTTGACAGCAAATAATCCAACTTCTTACAGTAGGTACTCACCCGAGCAAACACCAACCATTGCCATGATTAATGAAACAAAATGTCAATTGTCAAAGATGTTGCGGGAAATGCGGGAGCATACACGTGTACATATTCCTCAAATTCATATTACATAGTAGTGGTAGTGGCTGATGGCAAAGTATGTAGTGTAGTGTCTCACGTTTCTGTATACAGCTTAGCTTTATGGCAAAGGAGCAACTTTTCATTTCTACACCTACACGTTTGTGATTAATTCGCGAAAAAAACACAACAACCAAGCAATGCGAACCTTTTTATGCTCTGGAGTATGAAGGTTTCTCCATATATTCTCTCTAATCGTGGCAACGATTACATCAGTAATTAAATAAAAATCAGATTATACCTACACGCAAAGCTCTTTGTTCGAAATGCATTAGGCATGGGTTCGTTTAACCTCAGCGGTAATTTGTAACCATGAAAACCATAGGAACGTCAGATAAATGGGTAAATGACTGAGATTTTCGGAATTCTTTTCGATTTTGCATCGCATTCCATGCGAATGCCAATGTCAGGCTATCGGATGACACCAAGCTTTTGTGGGGGAGGGACGGTTCGGTTTAATTTGCATTTCCATTGAGCGGGTTCGGGCGTCGAAAGAGGCCACTTTAACGAAGACAAATGATGCTCTTGAGTCCGATCAATTCCAAAGGAGGTTTGCGTGTTAAATTTTTTGTTTATTTTTATCCTCTCGCCCTGCGGGACGGAACGATGAACCACAACACATTTGCACTTGTCGGCGTGTGTAAACATTGGCCTTTATTGTGAAATAATAATGCATTCGGACACACTTGGCGTGACATTTAATCCTGGTCATCGAGAAGAGAGATGATGCCATACTTTTAACCGGACACCATATAGCCGCAGAAAACATTCGGTTTGGCGGTTAACCGTAGATGAGTGTTTTTTTTCGTCGTATAATGGGGATTGAGATTTTTTTTTCGTTTTCGTAATCCTTGTCGAACTGAAGAACAAAAACCGGAATGCGTATAGAAATTGATTGGAGGACAATAAATCCTTCGGTATGGTATTATTTTTTTTTCAGCTGACAAGAGTAACAATGGATAATGCTTGTTACGAGCAGTACGGGGTGGTCCTTGTTGTTGACCTATTTTCTGAAGTGCGATAAGGGATGTAGCCTTATTGGGGTTTTGCTGCAGATGAGTAGAGAAGCTAGGTAGTCAAATGTGAGATATGATTCTGTCACTGATTGAAATGCGTTGAAAATCTGATGGAAATATATTTTAAGCACTTTAAGCGAAAATTATGTTTTTTGGTAGTTACCTAACCAGTTTACGTACTACGCGCCTTGTGAAGCTTAGTCGTAAGATTAATGGGAACTTCGTGATCACAATCATCTTTTTGGGCCCTACGAACTAAGTCCCAACTGGAATTAACTCCCACTAGCCAAATGAACTAAGTCCCACCAAATATTCAGTGGGATTTAGTTCATATATTTGGGAAATAGTTCGTAGTTCATTATGAACAAATTTCCAATGAATTAAGTCCCAATTTGAGAAAGTGGGAGTTAGTTCATTTAACTTGTTTCGAGTAAAAATAGTTCTGTTGAAAGTGGGAGTTAGTTCATTTTGTGAAAAAAATGTTCTTAACAAATTTTTAGGAATGGTAACGGGTTCAAATGTAAATCAGACATACAAATACGGTTTGTAGATTTTGTACAGTACATACATAGGTTTGCATTATGTAAAATAAATAAATAGGTGGCGCAACAGGCGGGTGACACCCAAGGCTTAGCTTCTCGCAACCATTCGTTTTGTGTGAGTTTCTATTTTTGGGACGAATGGAAGGGACCTACAATTTTATGCCGAGTCCGAACGGCTCAATTGAGAAGCTTTTTCATGACAGGCATACTCCCGGATGTTTGTCAGACGTTCGCGAGAGGTGGCGCAGTAGAAAAAACTTTAAGATGTAATTTGGGGTTTTCCGGGGATAGAACCTGGGATCCCTCGCACATCCCTCGAATTTTTAATTTTTTTTAACTTTTATGTTCTCAAATTTTCTAAAGCTCAAAGCCAGCTCAATTTTTGAAAAAAACTTTTATTTTTAGCTTTAGAAAATTTGAGAAAATAAAATTTGTTTCAAAAATTGAGCTGGCTTTAATGTTAACGGCAGGATCACGGCTGACAATTTTTTGCGAATGATATTCAAGAAAAATGAGATTTGTTACGAGATGGAGCCAGACGAGGATATTTTTGAGGAGTTTACGGATGATAATCAAGATAAAGATGAAGTTGAAACGGTATCTACAGAGGTTCACCGTATGAATAGCGACAACTCTTTGTGCATTGTTTGCATTGATATGAAGCCAAACATCGTCCTTCTTCCATGCAAGCATATGATGATTTGCAGCGAATGTCATTTGAAGTTGCAAGCAGACAGCATCGCCAAAGGTTCGAACGATGGATATACATGTCCTTTGTGCCGCACAAAGATAATGTACGTTTACTTACAATAATAATATTGTATTATACATATGTATTTAATTTACTCTTATTTTGTATCTTGTAACAAAAGTATATACCTCTATGCTGGATTAAACATTTTTGGGACTTAGTTCATTTCAAATCGTGAATTTTCGTTTTAATTTAAATAATTTGGGAGTAAGTTCATTTGGGACTTAGTTCATAAAGAACTAAGTCCCACTATTGGGCTTTAATTCATTCTCATATTGGGACTTTGTTCATTCTTAGTTGGGTCTTAGTTCCTAAAAATCGTGGGAGTTAGTTCATATGAACTAAGTCCCAAATTTTCTGGGACTTAGTTCGTTTTGGCTAGTGGGAGTAAGTTCCAGTTGGGACTTAGTTCGTAGGGCCATCTTTTTGATATGCCCCGTCTAGCCATAAGAAGTTTAGGTTGTATAGGAGGGTATATCTATAGCTCTAAATTTTTCGCCACTGGTTTAATGGGGAAGGTTAGGTTAGGTTAGGTTAGTGGGTAGGTAGGACAGGAGAAACCTGTACGTGCCACACTTAGATCAATGCAGATCCATTGTGATGCCCAAGGGGCTTATGATCCCCATACTCTGAAAACGTATGAAAAACCTGCGGATTGGTAAACCCAACCCGTTTTATTTACAAGTTTAAGTAGGTCGTTAATGGACCTGTCTGAAAGTTCTTCTAAATCCTCGAAGAAGTATAACTGCCAAGGATTTTGTTTCTTATGTGGCAGAGCGCAGGGCAGTGACAAAGGAAGTGTGGGGTGTCCTCATGCACCTCCTCACTGCCGCATTTTATGCACTGCACAGGTCATCTGTACTAATTCCCATTTTCTTGGTATGGTATTTCAGCATGTTGTGTCCGGTGATACTACCTACAATCGAGGACAATGATTTCTTGTTCAATTGTACGATTTTTTCAGTTTTCTGTTTGTTGTAAATTGGCCACATTTTCCTAGTTATGCCACAGGATTCGAGCCTGTTCCATCTTTCATTTGGAATCATTACTGTGGTGTCAGCTAAACCAGAGAGTACCCTTTCCTTGCCAGCTCATCTGCTTTTTCATTTCCAGGTACACCTCTGTGCCCGGGAACCCAGCATAGTCTTACGTTGTGCTGCGCATCAAGAACCCGTAGCTCTTCGCGACAGCGACTTACAAGCTTTGATTTTAACTCAACGGCAGAGATCGCTTTTATTGCCGCTTGACTGTCAATGAAAAAGGTAATATCCGCATGAGGTATCATTGCAACCTGTTTAGCAGCTGCTGTCACTGCCAGTACCTCAGCTTGGAATACGCTGCTGTAATCAGGAAGCCTGGTTGAACTGGATAGTCCGAGATACCCGCGGCCAACGCCAATTTCCATCTTTGATCCATCCGTGTATATAGGTATGGTTGATCCAATGGATGCTGGTTGATCTTCATACCAATCGTCCCTGCTGGAAAAACACGTGGTAAATGGCCGTGTAAAATCTAGCCGGGGAGTAGTGTAGTCCGTGCATACATTATTGCCCGTGTAATTGTTCAGAATTTGTGCATGGCCCGTCAGGCTGTGTTTCCAGTTTTTGGTCTGGCTTAACCGGAGGGCACTATTTGCAGCTGATTCCTGTACAAAGAGTTCTAGGGGTTTAAGATTGAGTATGGCCTGTAGCCCTGCCGTGGGGCAGGTTCTTATTGCGCCCGTGGTGCCGATGCAGGCAATTGGGGAGAAAAATACATGATTTGGTTCAACCATCTCACACTAGGTCCATCCCAGAGGCCCACTTTCTGATGGCTCAAATTACATGGCACATTGGCACATTTTGAAATCAGGGTTGCGGGTGCATGATTTTAATGTAACTAATCCTGCGACTGGTCCACTCCATTCGGAGAAGTATCTGGTAAGACATGGAGAGCAAAGTTATCACTGAAGAGCAAAATAATTTATCCTTGGAGCCGTTCTTCGCCACGGCTGTGCCTTAACACCCAGTCCATATAAGCTTCGAAAAGCGAGATGAGCGAAAAACGCAAATTATCAATCGCTTTCATGGGAGAACTGTTCCTACTACCCCAAAATTTACTCACTAGGCCTTGGTGGTATACCTACCTTCTTATGCTTTTGCCTAACCCTTTCATGCTTTTAATACTATGTGCTTTTGTACTATGTACTCATTACGCCTCTACATCAAATTGGTCTACAATATTTGAACGCGCGCCGCTTTGAACGTGTTGTTCCGGGCGTATACTTAAAGTCGTATAAGCAAAAGCATTGTAGGTAACTCACTGTTTGTGGAATTGAATTTTTTTTTATCATTGTGAGGTTTCCTCTCGAAGCTTATTTGTTGATACTAATGTGCTACGCCGGACTAGTAATAAATAATTCCTGTCTTTCCGATTGCGCATTTTGTTATGGTCGGATGTTAATCTCAAAGCCGAAGCCGAGATCTTATCTTGCTAAATCCCAACAAAAATTAATTTCTTTTTACATTTCTTATATCCAACTAAGATTCAAATATTTCAGGTCCCGTATCCTTGCCCTTAACCGATAGAGGTAGGTATTCCTTTCTATTTGTCGAAGGAAATTATCAGCAAAATTGCTAATGCTTATGACAATGGGAATGGATCCACCCAAATCCACTATGACCTAAGTTTGTTAAAATAAGGTCTACTATGCTTTATTGAAAACCTATATATATAGCGTATAATGTTCCTTCAGAGGACTTTTGTAGATACTAATTATCATTCAAGAATAATTAACAATAAATGCATTTAACAAAAATAAACATAAAACAACCAACTCCAACTTTTATCCAAAGGTATCTACTTCGTATATCTGGTCTCGGATTGAAATGTCTATTTACGTGTAAGGCAATCAACTATTGTCACTTGTGAACACATTAACAACATATTCACGACTATCATAAAAAACAAAAATAGGGATGCTATCTGGTCCTTTGTTAATCTACTTTAAAGTTCAAGCACATCGAAACATCTCAACCTTGAAGCATACTTTGCATGCATTTATTTTCGCAAACAATTTCAAGCCCATGAAAATTGAGTAGGTACACCACTTCTCAAAGGGGCGCTGTCATGAACATCAACACAGACACCCCCACACCTCAATTTCGTGTAGTATTTCTCTGGGAATCCCTTTTTGCAAATATTTCCGCGCTGCGTTTGGCATATCTAATTCAATTTTAAAAGCAGATATTTTCATGTCTACATTCCATAAGTATAGGGACAATATCGATCTAGTACTTTTCACACAGTCAAGAAATTCCAATTTTTTCTATTACCGCAGGTTTTACTTTACTTTTTTTTACGTTTTACTTCATGGATCAAAATTTATTAACCCACAAAATAGATTCCACATTCGATTTTATAGGAAAACACAAGGTCACCGCCTCACCGCACCTATCTCACATCTTCATACACACACACACACACACACACATACAGTACAGCGACAGCGATACATATACATTGGATTTAGAAATGTGTAGTCATCCTTGAAGAATTTAAATTCCGACGTGTATCCTTATAATAGAGGAGAAAATTAAATTTACGTCCTTCCATCCACCTTTTGATCCCAAATCAATTTCAGTCTAATGAATTCTGGAATGTTTACGTTTTTGGCATAAAAAATGGAAGACAAGTTAAATGCTGCAATAGAGTTATAATGCCAGCAGGGAGATAAAGGAACGGACAAGCATAAGAACGGAAATCTCCTTCAGAATTGTGGTCATAAAATTCGATGGCAATGGTTTAGGTATACTTTTTCTACTGTTCCGGGGGTCGTTCAATCGAAAGGCGACTTTCGAACGAATTTTGTGGACCAAACAAAGCAAACAATGAAAATAAGAAAACAACTAAAAAGAATGGAAAGGCAAGGAACACGACATTCAATTCAGCAGGAGATGAATGGACGCTGATATGGCTACGAAATCTTCTCAATATCCACTTGGTTGTACACGTGCACATTGACCAAGTTCCCTCTGCCTCCATCAACTGTGCTTTTTTTTATCTTCGGTGCTTTGCATCAATCTTAGATGAAAATTGCTAAAAACTGTGCGGAAAACGCACACAGAACACAAACATTTCGGGGAAATAAACGGAAAATTGAGAAAACAAGAAGGAGCTGTGGAGCAGGTCCTTGAGTTGTGTATTGGCGTTATAAGTGTCTTCAACTTTAAGTGCGATGTTGGTGGTGGACAGCAAAAGCAAAACGCTTGTGATATTTTCTTTTACGTGCCCAGCTCAAAATACAGGACAACGAGATGATACAACAAAGGCGATGATTGAAAAATATCTCTCCGTTTGAATTGGTGTGCCGGAAAAGTGAATGACACTGGATGTGGGAGGAGGGTGGTATGATGGCGTTGCTGGTCGGGGAAATGGCCAAACATTTGAACAATGGAATGTTTGAGAATTAGCCTTAAGCATCTCTACTCGAAGGAAAGTGGTTAGAAGTGAGTTCATTTGATTTCGTATTGGGATGTTGTTGTTATTTTGTGTCCCATCAGAAATGGTCCTCGATTGGCGCTTTTAAGTTGCCATTCAAATAGTTTTCGAGAGGTGCGTCCTTCATCTATCTGAACCAGTATTGGGGATCTTTGTGAAATAGATTTTTGGATAATTCTAAGAATTATGGATAAGTATCTATTTATTGAAATTCTGTTCATGCTAGCACTTGATTCCTTTAGAAAAACTAACGGAGTTTAAGGTTGTTTGCATATCATTAGAGAGGAGGATTGATTGAATTTAAGGCTAACTTGCCACTTATCCCTCCGGGAAGGAAGTAACCTTTAGGTCCTTAAGCTTAAAGTTATTAGATAGAGGACAATAGATAACTGGATTGGACAGGAGTCCTTCGGTCCATCAGATCACCTGAGAATATTCCTTCCACTAGGAAGGTCTGTCCGTTTGTCTGTCTGTCTGTCTATCTGTTGAAAACACGATAGCGTCCAAACTAATCGACCTAAGCGAATGAAATTTTCTTCTTTTCACCGTCGCCGTCGGTCGTTCGTAAGTCTAGTATTGAAAGTGAGCTATTCTGATTCATAAAAGGGATGGTTTTATTGCATTTTGAAAAGAGGAAGTTATGTTGTCGCACCCTGTGTAATGTCCATAAATTATAGTTTTCTTAACTCCAACCGCATATAATTATTAATTATGTCTGTTTTCGATTTTTGGAATCGCCCAAGCGCCAGGCAATTCAAATGCAGATTCAAAAGTTTGTCATCCTGCATCGCATGGTATAAGAATTGCAGAACGACTTACAAATTACAACACATATTGTTAACAATCACACTTCTTAACAGATTAAAATTAATATTATTACAATAATTAATATATTGAGGTGTTGTTTAAGAGGACATAGATTTGTTTGAACAGTTGGATTATGGCAGTTAATTTTCCGTAGACATTCCTCTTTGTGAAGTCATTTTATTGTTTACCCCAGTCAGAAAGTGAATCCAGAGACTACTACTACCCAACTGAGCATTGGCCACTAATGACCATAATTATAGAATACAATAACAGAAGAATGTTATATCAGGAAAATTGTATTTCAACTCGAAAGACAGGGTGATCAATTATTAATTTCTTATACAGGGTGGCGCACATGTAACTTTATGACTTAATAGCTGACCCGACAATCGTTGTCCTGTCCAAATTTAAAAAAAAAATGGTTTCTTTGTTGATTGTTTTATAACATTGTGAATTGTAAATACAATTTTATAAGCAAAGTAAAAATGAAGAAAAAACGTCAGCCAAACGATTTATTTTCTAACATTAGAGAACATCACTATTGCAATGCTTTCTGATACACCATACACATAGGGTAGGGTGGGGCAGATTCAACACTTTTTTCGGCAAATTTGAATTAATATTTTCCAAAATAAATATTTGAATAATATTTTTTTATTGAAAGCTATGATTTTTTTACTAAAGGATTTTCCAATGAGAGGTGTTATTGTGAATGGCCCTCTATTTCGGTAGCTGTCACTTTTGAAGCTTTTACTCTTTGACATTTGACAAGTAGAAACTACGCCATTACTAAAAATGGAACGATACACCCTTCAACAACACATTGAAATTATGAAAATTCACTACAAAAATGGTTAAAATTTTGCAGTCACAGTTCGCAAAACTAAAGCATTTTTTGGTCGTCGTGAAGCACATTGTCCGCAATACAGAAATTGGTGGAAAAAAAATTCGAGCTGTTGAGACAAGTTAGTGATGTGAAGAATAAAACCCGTGCACGTCGCTCAAGAACAACTGAGAATATTGCTGCTATAGCCCAAAGTGTTAAAGAAAACCCAGGTTTGTCTATTCCTCGTCGTTCTTCGGAATTGGGCATTCCACAAACGTCATTACACCGTATTTTGCATAAAGACTTGGGTCTTAAGGCTTATAAAGTTCAGTTAACACAAGAACTCAAGCCGGCCGATCATCAACAACGTCGCCAACAGCCCAGCGTCGATTCAAGACCTCAAAGATAAAATTCGTGAGGCTGTCGAGGACATAGGGCAGGGCAGCCACTTTGCGATTTGGTTATGGAAAATTTCATGAAAAGGATATGGTCCTATAAGCGTGCTCGTGGTGGCCATTTGGCTGATGTTGTTTTTCATTATTAACGGCATAGGTACCTTCCTTTTTATTATGAAATAAACATCCGATCATTTATCTCAAAAAATGGCATTTTTCTTTGAATACCAAAATAACACCTCTTATTGGAAAACCCTTTATATAATTTATTAAGAGTTATCTTCACCCAGATAGTTTCAAAAATAGAAAATATAAAACTGCCCTAAACAGACGTTTCTGCCACATGATGGAGTACAATCCTCTGCTGAAATCATGACTTTTATTCGAGTCCATACTATGAACATAAGGCAGCGTCTGTATGTTGGTCCATCCATAGCTCGAGCTCGAGAACCCATATTTATCCGATTTGCATGATTTTTTTCTGATTTATTGATGTGTTGCCCAATTAGTCCGTAAGGTGGGTGGGAACTATGGGAAGGGGTAAAGGGGGCGGGGGTACTGGGTCTCTGGAGCTGTTTATCTAATTTTCTTTATTTTCGACCATGCCAAAACTGCCCCATGTGCTTTCGTCGAAAGTACCCATTCCTTCTTTTAGTAAACGTTATTGTTCACCAAATATTATAATTAACTTAAATATATTATAAACACAAACGTTTTACCCTCACAATCAAAGAATTCCCATAAGAAGCATAATTAAAATATCACTTACCTCGTATACCAAAAAAATCACTGAACAAATTAAAAAACTGCTGAAGAAGACCTGTCATAGTTCGTGTACGATCTGATACACAACAGTGTGGTATCGAAAAATTAACCGTCTTTCTTTAATCGCGAAATTACCCTCCTTTTTTGTTGTCATGGTCGTATTTTTTATATGGGAGGTGGGACGACGCACCCTTTGTCTAAATTTAACCAAATCGGTAATTTTAACTCCTGATTCTATTACCACTTCATTCCCGCAGTTTCGACGAAAGTATTTGTACAGAAACGTATCTATATATCCATTTAGACATGTTTTCAATAGGGCAGTATCTGCTTACCACTCTAAAGACCAGATTAGATTTCTACCTTTTAAAATCGATCTATTGCGGGCCGAAATCGAAGGGTTGGGTATGGTTCCACTACAAGTGTTGTACCATAGCTCCTTAACCAAATTTAAGTGGTGCCATCAATTAATCTCTTAACTGGCGTTGAAATCTGATAGTACTTGTCTGTCAATTAAAGGCATGTCAGATTCAGGTCCACATCGTTCTACCGTATCAGCTGTCCCAATCAATCCCTTTCACTCCAAGGTGTTATTTTCATTTTCCGAATCATGTTCATGTACAATAGCGACAAATGCTAAAAATAAATATTTGAATATCAGAAGTACCTACCTATATTAGAGACGATAAAATGAAAATATAAACCCTGCTGGGTATAATAAATTTCACAGCTCAATGTCGAATTCCCGCGCATTAAGCGCTTCAATTATCCCGCCCAAAGGGTAATTATATTATGTACTTCTCTCGAAAGAAAGAACCAACCGTCAAGTACGATTAATATTGGGTCATTTTATGTCCACTGTAATTTTATCAATCTATCATACGACAATAACAGATTTACTGTATACAACGAACGGCGACAATACAAAAGCACAAAGGTTCAATATTGCCTACAGGACAACGACAACGACAACGACAAGGACAAGGACATTTCTCCTTTACTCTACCATCAGCATACAGAATTTATCTACTGAAAATTAAAGTGAACATTCCCAATTACAGGGGTGGCCAAAGACTTCCTTTAGGGTTTCCTGTGCATGACTCTAAACACAACATAATATAGGTATACATTTTTTTCCATCTCTCGATTTTCTTTTCTCGTTCTCAAATGAATTGAATCCGGATCACTGTGCACTGTGCTGGCGAAGGAAACAAAAAACTATACGCTAACCAGAAGATGTGGAATTAAGAATGACTAAAGGCATTGGCCGAGGGATTGTATAAATTTTATAATGATTCTTAATCAAAGGATCGATCGATCCTTTTCTTATTCCAAGTCTCGCTATTGGTTCGCCTTCAATGTCCTGGGCCAAGAATAGAAAGATATTTTCGAGAAAATTGAAATGGGAAAAGTTGTAACCTTTCTCAAGTTGAGAAATTGCCATGTTCTTTTGGGTTCATTCCTTTGGGTATCGGAAGCTCGAAGGACGGAGATGGAATCGAAGGATGAATTGACATTTTATTTTGCATATTGACCAATCTTTGGGATACATCTTGGGGTATTTTCACCAATCTGTCTTTCTGTGTTCGTTGCATAGTTGTATACACAGCAATCACTGGCGATTTGTGTTTTGGGACTCCCCCCTAGAGATGTGGGTTGAAGTGTTTTGGGATATATTGGTGTTGGGATTGATTAAGGATTTCAAGTTTAAACATTTATATTAATGTCTGGTGATGGAGGATTTAAATTTCCATTTAAGGTGTAATTTGATTACATTTTTGTTTTCTTGACGAAACTGGGAATTTTTTTTGCTGAATTCTCTGTTCAGGTGGTGAGTTTGTCAGTTATTATCACTTCAGTGTTATCCAACAAATATTGTCAAATAGATTTTGATATCGATGCGGGGGTTGCAGTAGGATTGCAGTTTTAATGGAATTTGATGGAAAAAATTGTTTAAATGAATGAATCTACAGAAAATTTGTAAGAAGCCGTCAATACCAAAACGCAATATATATGTACTTATTTTATATAGTTTGGATATCTCCTTTTTGGAACATTGTCAATAGCCTTCTAACGCGTTGAAGAATATATTTTTTTGGTAGGTATTTAGTATTTGTTCATCCTAGGAATCCGTTGCTACTTCGGACGAAAAGTATGCTTTACAAGGCATACTTGGCCTTATGCCCCCTTCGGTGGGACATAATTCCATATTTTGATTATGGACTTATGCCCCACCGAAGTATAATTTGTTTTTCAAAAATGGGACATAAGTCCACAATTTTATTGATAACATAAATCGGTGCCCTGACATAAGACCAAAGTTCTAAATTTGGCTTTCAGACGCTTTGGAAAGCGACATAAGACCAAATTCTAACATTCTGCAAAGCAAGATAAAGCCAAATTATTTTGAGGCATAAGACCAAATACTACACTTGTTTATACAGTTTGGGGATACTTTTTCATATTTCTAATTCATTCAAGATAATGCTTATCACTCAAGACATCACCAATAAACCGTTTTTATGGTTGGTTTCCTTTTTTTTCCTAACGCAACTTCAATTTGCTTTAAATGCAGTAATGCATTTCTTGCCAAGTTTTAACCTGACACCTGCAAGGCAAGCAGACTATGAGGGAGACAATTTTACATGAGGGATACAATTTTTCATGGAAAGAACCTAAATGCGTAGCCAAAAAAAAAGTTTAACAAGGAAAGATCGATTTGGGGTGCGAAAACTAAAAATTGGCGCGAAGAGCCTCCCTTGATCAAAATGTTTTTTGACTACGCATTTTGGTTCATTAAAAATCTTTTCTCCCCTTCGCAATCGTTTCCTGGCTACGCCTTTGGTTTATTTACATGACCGAATTGATCTCTCCTATTGTGCACTTGTGCAGTGTGCCAGGACCATTTTAAATAGTGCGCCCACACTAATTGAAAATGCTTTAGGGAAAAAAAGGAAACCTAACGTAATAACGGTTTATTTGTGATGTCTTTGGTAATATATGCAATATGAAAAGTTGAGAAAGCCTAATTTCCTTTTTCTCATATTCGAAGAAAAACAAAGTAAAATGCTATTTTGCGTCTGAGAATAAATAAATGTGGAAAATCACGAGAATAATGTTCGATGGGACATAATTCCATACACGATTTGTATGGGCTTATGTCCCACCATAATAAAAATTTGGAATCCATAGACATGTGTCTCATGGACTTATGTCCCTGCGCCGAAATAGTGTTTGTAAACAGGTTCTGCCATGGAAACGCTTAGTTAGAAAGATAGGAGTTACAACGCCGACACCCAAATCGTAGTACACAATAATCACCCCAATCATGGAATCCGCCGGAGGGAATTGTTTGCGGAAAAGAATATTTTGGTTTCGTCGAATCCGAAAAGTGAACAAAAATCTGGAAAAAAAACCACACCCTACCAATAGTATGTGTTAATATTATGTATATACCTACCTATATGACATAATAACCGTTCAATTTGCGGATTCGACGATACCAAAATATTCTTTTCCGCGAACAATTCCCTCCGGCGGATTCCATGATTGGGGTGAATAGTACGCAGCGGCGGCGGTTGAAATTGAGGGTTGGATTTAGGGTGCTGTGGAAGTTAAGCTTTTAGTCAGGTCCGCAGCGGTGCAGTTGGAACTTCCTAGAATCAGGATTCACAGAACTCTACAGAGTAATAGATTACACCCTTTCCATTTAACACCGGTACAGGATTTACTATACCAGGAGCCACGCAAAGACGTGTGAAATTTTTTTAGTGGCTATTGCCCAAAAAGAAGACGGGCAATTCCTCAAAAACATTCTGTGGACTGATGAAGCGCAATTCATAAAAAAAGTTACAAACCTCCACAATTTGCACCATTGATCAGACCCCAATCCCCATTTAATACGCACAACATCCTTTCAAATTAAGAATTTAATTATTGTGAACAACTTCTTCAAAATGTGTGCTTATTTCAAAGGATGTTCTGTAGGGTGGAGCGTACATTTTTTTTCGATTTTCATTTTCGAATAGCGCTAAAAAGTTGCATTATTATGATAACTAACCGTAAAAAATAATAAAAAAAAATTAATTCCACTTTTGGTAGAGGGCTACTACCACGACTCAAAGTTTTGCAAAATTGGCAAAAATAGCCCTAATTTTTGTTGTCGGCTCTTTAACTTTGAAAATATAAGTCCGAAAAAAAAATATTCTAAACAAAAAAGAAAGATAATTCAATTTCTTATAAAAAAGATTTCAACAACTTTTATGTATGATAAGCCGTTCTCGAGATACTTGTTAAAAGGCGTCAAGCACACCGCTTAAAATAATTTTTGAGGTGAATTTTTTATAACAAAAAAAAATGAAATAAAAATCAGAAAATTGGTTTAGTAGGTATATTTTTGCAAAATAAAAATCGTTTTTTTGTGTATGACGACGAGAAAAAAAAGGTTAATGGTTTTGTTGTTGCACTTGTTGTTCGCTGTCTCGGTCTTTCATGCACCTAATCGATTGGAATTGTTTTCCTTACGCCGCTTTAGGATTCCGTTTTACAGAATATTTCACTTCGATTCTGATTTGGTGTGTCGGACTGTCCTATCGGTCTCACTTGCGGCTGGTGGCTGATGAAAAATGTTTGTCTCGCGCCACTCTAGGACATCGTTAGATTTTACTGAATATTATAATAATTTAGAAGTGTGGAAAATAAATCTCTTGCTGAACTGTTTGTTATTTATTCCTGCAAATGCGTACATTTAAATAATTGTGTTAATCCGAAAGACAAAAAGGTTCCTGCATTACAAAGATCGGAAAAATTAAAGAATAATGGCTATAGGAGGCCTGGACCTTTTGGAAACGAAAATACTCGAAGAAAAAGATTTTAGGAAGCAGAAAACAAATAAAAATGATTTAAATATACCAAACTCCACCATCACTTGAAACAAAAGCAAGACCGAGGTCTCACTCAAATCCTCCTGATTTTTCGTCTTCAACTACTAATAATACTGGTACTGAACCCCAGCCACGTAGGTACTTCAAAATTGTATGAAAATAGTGAGAGAAATCGGTTGTACCTTCCAAATTTAGCCAGAGTTTGTGGTCAGTAGAGTTGGGCAATTTAGTTCATTTGAGTGATCGATCAATTTAGTTCAAGTCACGCTACTAAACTAGTTCGCTCATTTTAGTTCAATTTAGTTCATGGTGTTGTTGGATGCAGAGTATAAAGTACCCAAAGAACCCCTGTGGTAAGGGGTCGCCGACGCGATTCACATTCAAAAGCCACCTCGACAAATAGAGAAACAAAGTTGGGTCAAGCTGCCAATGAAACCGTATCGATTTCTTGGGCACTCATTCCGTAAGTCAATCATCGCATGGCGATGCCGACGATAGCCTGCATCACGTAACATTGAAAATTGCTATCGTCTCCACGACATCGTTTCTACGATCCAACATTTGCTTCTTGTAGCTCAATAATCGACAGAGCACTATAGTCCTAGTTTTACGATTTAAATTACATAATAACTCATTGTTATTTGTCAAGTGTCATTTATGACAATAACGATGACGTCTAGTCATTTTTTCCACTACTGTTTGTGAGCTCCTGAAAGGTACTCAAACTTTGTTCAAAATAAACGATGGTGGTAGAGTTACGTGAAGCAAATAAAAGACGATCTCGTGCACTACTATCGCTTGGACGACTGTCGTCTTAAATTTTATGGAATGAGTACCCTGGATGCTCGCGTATACTGGCATCTTGATGTGTGGACTGTGGAGTCACCAAAGCTAGAATTCCATCGAATTGTGTTGAGTCCATTCGCAAATAATTGTGATAAAGTTCCGTCTCCTCAGCTTTGAATTTGGAGTAGAATCCTTCCTGCTGACAACGGGCCACCTGCACTCCTTCGTCCAAACACTACGTCGTTTTTATGTCAATTCATCATCCTCGCAGTCTTCTAACACGTAGAGTGAAAATAGTCGCAAGTGCAATATTTTGTTCCATTATCGCCGTACTGCTAAAACCAAGGACCATACATTTTAATTTGTCTGACAATGTCTGACAACGGATAGACCAATTTTTCATATTCAAATATCTGACGACCGTGTGAACACACAATTTTCAACCTGACAACGTTACAGAATGTGAACGGACAATTTTGTATTGTAAGATAGTTGGCTATTGTAGGATTATTGTCAGTCATTGTCAGAGGATTGACAGATCTGACAATCGTGTGTGCTTAGCTTTAGCTTATTCCGTTTGTATGAAAAGCATTGCGCGGTACTAATAATCATTTTTAGTGTCCAAGATAAATTTTACGAAGTCAAGAAAATTTTCATATAAAACTACCTATTGTGACCGTCAAAATATAATTTAATATATAGTAATTTGAAGGTTAAAAATGATTATTGGTAAGTCCAATTGAAAATAATAACCGTGAACTAAATGAACTAGTGAACTAAGTGTGCGAACTTAGTTCACTAGTTCACTATAGTTCATTGAACTAGTTCGTTCGTGAACTACACAAGCCTAGTGGTCAGTACTGCATCTCGGATCGATTAGCAGTTGAACGTGAAGTTCTCCAAAATCAACAATTTCTTCAAATGGGTTCATGCTACCTCGGACATCTAACTATAACCACCTTCTGCAACAGGGAAACTATAGCGGATTCGATGAACTCCTTTCTTTCGGACAGACAGACTTAAGTAAATGATTTCCAAACTACCCTTGTCACACTCAAGCTGTTAAGCGCTGTGTGAATATGGTGATTGAAGCTTCAACCAGAGTTGTAGTTAGTGAAAAGGCCAGAGATGGACTTATTAAAAAATACATTCTCAAAATAGTTATTACCATTTTTCCACACGAAAAACAATTATAAAGTGAAAAATTAAAGATCTAATGTATTGGTTAGTTTTTTTATTATTTGTTTTTAGGTTTCTATTTTTAAGTTTCTGCTAATTTCCTTTCCTAATAAAGCTAGTATATAATATGTAACATGAATTTTATAAATGATATAATATAAAGGGATTTTAAATTTGTGGAGAAATCTTTTCTTTACAAAAAAAAAAATGTTTTTTTTTTCCAAAAACTCAAAACTTTGAGCTAAAGTAGAGGGCTAAAGACTTTATCAAAAAAAAAATTTTAATGTCAAATTCTTCTACTCATCAAAATGCAACGAAATGGAGGTATTCGAAACTTATACGTCAACTTTTTTTTCTCCATACATTGACGCTCCACCCTAATGTTCAGCGTATAAATATTTGAACTACAAACAGTTAATTCCCATTACTATACCTGTAATTTCTTAGAGAACGATTGCCTGAGCTCCTTGAAGATGTTCTTCTTGTTCAGAGAAGAGCGATGTTCTTTCAAAAAGACGGGGCACCTTGTCACAGTAGCAGCGGGGTAACTATACCTCAACCATACTTTTAATGAACGGTGGACTGATCGATTTGGCCCGAATCCTTGGCAGCCCAGATCTCCTCACCTAACACCCATGGATTTTTTCTACTGGGGTGCTATGAAAGAAAAACTTTATTTTAGAGAAATATCGATTCTTTCTTGACCATTTTTGTCTGACAATGGCTTTTACTACAACTTCTGTTGATCGTTGGTATAAAAAATTGCTTAACATAAATTTTTCAAAGATACAAATTTTATAAAAGAAATAAAACAAATTTTGAGAAAAAAAAATGTAAGTAAAAAACTGAAGCAACAAATTTTCACAATTTTTAGTTTAAGCAGCCCTAACTTTTTTGTAGCTCCACAGATGTACCCAAAGTGCTTAGGACTTGTAGGTACTACTAAATTGTCTTTTCAAAATGTGTAAAACTATTTTTGTACATACCCATAATAGTTTAGAAGTTATAGCGTTTTAAGTGGTAACTCCTTCAAATTAGACGTCGTCACCTACTTTGATGGGCTATAACGGAAAATATAGTTAGAATGAAACGAAAAGGTTATGTACACACATAGGTAGCACCAATATAATGTGTAACCCAGCAAACCACTGGCCGAATCTGTTCTACGCATAGCTCGCATTCTTCTTTATTCGCTAACGCCAGCGAACGAAATCTTCTTCCGGAGAACTCAAAGCGAATGAAATTAAAATCGTCTATTTAAAGTGCATCTGGTTTTTCTCTGCCCTCTAAAAAGCTTCTCAATTAAGCCGTTTGGATTCGGCATGCGGCTAAAGCTGTTATATGTTGCGCCAACTATTATCATAAAAAAATCCTTAAAAGCCAGACACAATTTCAGAAATTCAAATCATTCAACATCCCTACCTAGCCTTATAAGCTCTGCGCCTACGTGCAAAATTGTTATTGCCTTAATATCCATAAAAAAAAAGTTCCAGTTCTATGTATTCTTTCATATCCACGTCATGGCTAAGAGCAAATCGTGTCCCTACTTTCACTAAATCACTTACGAGTTGATCCCAAAAAGACTTTTAAAAATAGGAAGCCAACGAAATAGGACATCATTTGAAATGGGTGAGTTTCAAAATCATCACCACAATAATAAAAATTAACGGCGCTTAACACAACGGCAATCGTACCACAAAAAGGGGAAGCCAAACATTTTGTTTAGTGTATATAGGTAGTGACGTCCAGTTCTATCAGTTCCCCCCACCAGACACAAAACAATTGCGGCACCACAATCTAAGGTGAACAAAAACATTTTTAGATCAAAGCTGTATACAATTTGTAGCAAAGAATGAAAACTAAAAGTCAAGCATTAGCTTTCAAGGCCAACGAAGCGTGTCCCTAATGAGAAATATCGCCTTCGGTTTCGAGCCATTTAATGTTGACCCATAGCATGGTGAGGAAATATGGGAATCCGCCTCAGTTAAGAGGGTTTTTTTTTTTTTGACTGCTCTCTGCTTTGTGCCGGTGTGTATAAGTTTATGTGGGTAAGGTTGTTCTTTTCACATTCAGTTGTGCTCCGATTAAGGTAATAGGAGATAAAGGCCTTTTCATTTCCATACAATGATCTGCTGTGGCCATAAACAAATTAGAGGCGTAATTGGGACAGTTAGATGGTAGCAGATTGTTCGGCAGCTCGAAATCAATGTCAAGGCAATTGGGGTGCCTACATTGCAATTGTGATTAGCATTCGGATAATCAGTTGATGGGTTCATTAACACTTTTGCCATAATGTCGAATTGCTATACAAACATCCATCTTTTTGCGTATAGAAAGTTTCGCTCATATTCTCGTTCTACTGAAACTTTAGACGCTATACATTCATGAATGAAGCATGCACTTGAACATTCAGGTCCCGTGATCATATAAAAGCACTGCATCCGTATAATTTGCCACACATCCATTTAAATTAATGAGCAGATATCTACAGTAATTGAAACACAACAAGTCAAATTAAAGGGTGCATCAGCTCGAGTGCAGGTTAATGCATTTTCTGCTTCCCCCTTGCTGGAGTCAGTGAATCATTACTTCAACGAGACTTCATTGCATACATACGAGTTCGTCCTATCCTTCCCCTGAACCAGCGCAGCGCCGCGCCGGAGTGTGTTCGAGCACAAGAAATAAAATCCCTACAGGATTCCCTCATCATTAATATCGTCAAGGCCTTTACCATCAGCATCGTTATCGTCATCATCGAAGCTTTCAATTTATTGGAAAAGTTTTGAAATTAAAATTTTAATTACGGTTCACTGGACGTTGCGACTAATTATATGTGCTGCTGATGTGCTGGCGGTTCCGATGGTTAAGACCGTCTACTCGTATGCCGCATCCTGGCTGCAAGCAAAAGTAAAAAAGAATCGGTTCTTTTTGTTTTTGCAATAACGATGCTCAATCACCTGCACTTGGATAAATACTATAGATTGGTAGGTATATGCTCACCCAAGCTCATCGTTGTCGTCAATGACGATGGCGATCATATGGCCAAGAGAAAAAAAAAATAAACATTTACGAGTTACATTGCCGGGCGCCCGTAAAGGACCCCTTCACGGATTGGCTGGCGGAAGTGTTATTTTATTTGTATCATTTTTACTGCCAGCAGTATTCGTATAGTCATATAGTGTATCCCGACAAAAATGGCTGGGATCAGAAAGCTCGTGCACTAAAGATAATTGAATTAATTTTTATGAGATATGATTGGCAAAGTTTCAATGTGTGCTGGTGTGGTGGTTATAGCAACAAAGTCCTTGTTTTTTACGAGCGATTTCGTGGCCGAAATTCGATATTCATGGAGACATTAATTGGTTAATTACGGGTTTCGTAATTCATGGACACGCCGTTACATCGTTCATTATAAAATGGATGCCCGGATGGTCCTTTTTGCTAAGAACTTATTTTTATTGAAAAAACAAATAAATCCAAATAAAGAATTTTCAGTATATATAAAAATATCTGTTTGATTCGACTGATCTCAGTTATGGAAGACAATTTGGAATATCCTGTTTGGGAATCTATGAATATAGATATAAATAGCTAACGATATTTCTTGTGGTACAAAGTTACAATACTTATTGTTAACCAAATCTATTATTTTGTTTATCAAATAGAAGCTTATCATTCATAGATGTGTCGAAAAAAATGGTGATTTTAAAAAATGTTTCCAAAATAGGTAAAATCATATTTTTAAATTACCTTTGTTACAACAACAACACTGAGTACAAAGAATATTTCGGTTTCGCTTAATCGAACTATGCGTGAAAGAGTGATATGAAAGAAGCTAATGTTATACATAGAGAACATCCGAACTATGTCTGTCAGTTATAACATAAGTTTGCATTACTATTGTACAAATGAATACGCACGTAGTCGTAGGTATACATAAAGGCCTACCTACCTGTCCATTCCATACATAGGGCGAATAATCTCTGTCTCTGAGTTTAATGCTCCTTTTGGGTTCTGCATATTTTGTTGGGTTGTGTTTAAATGTACATAAATGTGGGCGAATATAGTCATTACTAAATTTAAATATTGTATTACAATAAGCAATCTCTGAAAAATATTTTTCACATACATATATTTTTAATTGCGCCATAGTACGTGCCAGTGCCAGACCAAGGCCTGATCCCATATTACATTTGACCCGTGGCTAAAATATTGCTTATTGTCTTCATCACGGACACTATGTATCGCATCCTACAGAGAGATAGCTATATTGATGGGAATATTTTAAAAATTTCGTGTGTTCCAGCCGATGAAGGCAATATGATATCTCGTAATGAGATAACGGGACACAGAAAATGAAAATTCCGTGAACGAAGTTCTGAAATAATAATCGTAAAATAATATAAAACAGTTTGTCCCTGACTGATTGGTGATTTCGGAAAATTCGAACTCCAAAAGGGGGATCAAAGATTTTATGGGAAAATGTTGGAGATTGGTGGTCAACGCTCATAACTCAAACGTTAAAAGATATGCCAAAGAAGCGATTTAGATGGACACTAATGCCCAGTTGCACAGTGCAGAGTTCAGTGTAACTTAAGTTTGAGTAGAGACGAACAGATAATGTCACTCATGCATATTTTGCGTTTACAGTCGATTCACAATAGTCACCTCAAATGGTACAAAAAACTTGGCAACACTTAGAAAAATTTTTGTTTTGGAATATTTAATAATTTATTCAATTTTCCAAATGGGTTGTTAATGACAAAAAACCCCTAACTTTAGCAAGAAAAAAAACCAAGTGAACTTGTCAAATCATTGACAGCTTGCCACCTGTCTCGTGTGCCACTTAAATGTCCGATACTAGGCATTTAAGTTTTATAGTTATAGTTTTAAATGTGACGCTATGAAACAGACATCGAATCTTGAGTGGAATTTGAGGGAGAATGGATACTTAAGTGGGCACTGTGCAACTGGGCATACGCATAACTCCAAAAAGGGAAAAGGGGAGTCAAAGTTTGTATAGAAACATTTTTAGTTTTCATCCGATCGACTTCTGTTGTCCAAGGACACTAGAAAAAAAATGTATTTTATTAAAAAAGCCGACAAAAATTCAAAAAGAAAATATGTAAAACAACAACAAACTCGATTTGTGTACTCTACATAAGAAATACAAAAAATCGGTTTCTCTGAAAATTGTTCTTATCGAAAAATTCCTCATTATTAGTCACAGTTGGTTGGAATAAATAAAATTAGCGCTTGAGCGCCGTTTTAAGACCAACTTAAGAGGCCTGTAGTATATGGATACAAATGAGGGGAGCAAAATTTAAGATCAAAACCAACCTGTGGAGTTGAGTAAATTATTTTGTTCTACCACTGACGTAAGTTGGGCAAATCTTCTTTAAAATGGTACAATTCGTATGAGGTTTTGAAGTGAAGTGCAGGCAAATCAATTTTTCAAGTAAACCACCAGAGGATCGCTTTGCCTGGAAAACGTTGGCTGCGTTGGGAAGGATAGATAGGTCCCATACTTATATGTACGTTAACTTAAACGTTAGCGCTAAAGATAGATAAATGGTAAAGATTATACGGAGCATAGGTAGGTATACAGTTTTATGAATGATCCTGATTTATAAAACAATGCAGTCCAGTACATACATTACAATTAGGCTTGTGTAGTCGCGAACGAACTAGTTCAATGAACTAGTTCACTTTAGTGAACTATTGAACTAAGTTCACACACTTAGTTCACTAGTTCATTTAGTTCACGGTTATTATTTTCAATGATTTTTATACAAACGGAATAAACTTACTAAAGAAAATAATCCATGATTTATTCTTTATGACATATGTGTGTCCCTATAAACTAAACAGACTACGGAATACGGATACAGATACAGAAGCCAATCATGTCATGGGAGAACAGCTCAGCTCACTCAATTATGTACCTCCTACCTACCATGGACTTGAATAGGGACAGTAACTAGAAACAAGGATCAATATATGGAAACAAGCCGCATAAGTTGGAAATAACTTCATAAATACCGTTTGAAGTGAGTTAAACATAGATTCTAGGTAGCTCTAGGAAATATTACTCCATGCGGCATTGATGATTTAACATCTACAAATTGTTTACCGGACTCGTATACTTTCCGTGACATCCATCCCCAAATTGAGAGTTTTTGGTACGGATACACTCTTTTTGCTGGAAAGTCCATTGCATCATTGCACGGGTCCAACTGCATTACCGCAGTTAGGGAGAGTCTTCACCAGTACGTCTTTGTAGTTATTAGCGTTCATTCTTGATAACGGAAACTGTAATTAACATTGGCCATAATAAGAGATCGCACAACATACCATTATAGCCCTTTTACGGCTATAGTGACGAGACAGATAGTGTTTTTCTTTCGTAATTTATCTATCAGGGCCATCTAAATTAAATCAGGTTTCGTCGGAAAAAACTATTTGATGCCACTAGCTTTTCCATGTCATGCAATTCCGAGCAAAAACAACGCGAGTCTCCTTACGAGCAGAAGTAAGAGACGGTTTTTTTTTTTTTTAATTTGTTTCTTTTTAGATATCCAGCTCTCCGAATTACTCGTCTTACCGTTTCAACTTTAGCAAAAATTCCCAATTTTAATCCGATTGAGGCGGAACAGTGAGAATTTGATGATTCTCCAAAAATCCGTCTATGTTCGGTAGATGTAGTAGCTGTTTTGGTCCTCCCTTCATGTTGTTTCCATAGTTGCACTTGTTTTTAAGAATATTCGAAACCACTGAATTGCTTATTTCAAATTTGTTTGGCAATATATCGCTATAGGTGAGACTACACTCCTTCTAGCCAAGTAATTTGCCTTTCTCTTCTGCAGTTAGGTACGACTTTTTCTTGCCCCATTTGATTGAAAAACGATTAAAATACACGTTAAATAAAAATACCTTAAACTTCAATAAATTGATCCACATAAAAGCAATTGCTTCTGTCTCTATTCAAATGATGCAAGTGATTTAGGAATTTATAAAGAAAAACACAACATGAAATGATTAAAAAATGTTGTCACTATTCAGGTGCATGGTATCTTTTTTATATTTTCCACGGCAAATTTTTTGTTTGTATTTTCTGTTCAGTAGAGTGATTTGAACTAAATTGATCGATCACTCAAATGAACTAAATTGCCCAACTCTAATTACAATTTTCTATTATATATACACATATACATTAGTTGGTTGTACCCGCTTGGCTGGGTATGCAAAAAAATATTTGACAAACAAATTGATTTTATTTAAAGAACCTATTTGAAAATTATATTGCGTGTGAATTGTCTCTGGGGTATTTAATAATCTTCCTTGCTGTGGCTTCACATGTCTGCTACCCGCGGCAATTTTGCAATAATGAGAAAACTCAAATTTTAAAAGCCCTCAGGATTTTGTGCACAGAGATTCCTTCACGATCAGTTAGTTTTCTCTTTTGTATTTAAATATCACGAAAGAAACCTCTCATTAAAGTACATGAGGATCAGTTAGTAGATCAGTGATCTAAAAATTCGTAGCGAATTTTTGAAGAAGACAGTTGTTTTAAACTGTTTTTTATAATTCAAAGGTTCCGATGAGATTGTGTCTGAACAAGGTGAGGTTTTTGGCAGGTATTAGGTATACCACAACTATAGGCATGGCTCTACGTATTTAACTTGTCTGTAGCTAAATTCTGGCAAATGTGGCTCTAAAATAAACAGAAGCTTAAAGGGGTATTACACGATTATGTTTAAATCGCCAACATACATAATGCTGACTAGCCAACACCTTTCATACCTACATAACGATGACAGAAATTTCGCTATTGCACGATAGGTATGTTGCGATTGCGATATCGTCTAATACTATTTTTAGTATCGATGCCCTATCATTTGATTGTCAATAGAAGTGTTCTTTTTTATATCAAAGCAGACTGTGAGTCTACATCGATTCCACTGGCTTTCAGCACTCGATAGTGGCTGCGAAACTTTAGGTTTATATAGAATTCTGAAAGAATATCAAGGTAACCAAACCGGCCTGATACGATAGCATGCCGAAAAATTACGTCCTGCCAACCCTAAACCCTTAAAATGTTATTATGATCATTGATCAAGAATGAAAAAAATCATCAATACTTGCCAACGCATTCTCAATTGTCATCTTGTTGCAAAGTGGTCAAGTTTCTTAGCTTCTAGGAATCTTCGAATTAGTTTTAGCACAGAAGACGAGTTGCTGACCTTTGCTTGTTCTATGTACTTCCATGGTAGATGTTCTGAGGAACTCAAAGACATTGTCCCTCGAAATGCGACTTTTGGGCAAGACAGGTAGCTAATGCTCATGACCATGCAGTACACTTGACAACCGCGAGGACATCACTTTTCCAAAACTCCTTCTGTTACAAGGCAAACAAGCTTTGGAACTCGCTTCCTGTAGATATATTTCCAGAAGACTACAACTTACAGCAATTGAAGTGCAGAACAAACATACATCTGCAAGCATCTTGGGGGGCTTATGAAGCCTTATAGGTTCGCCTTTTCAAGAAGAAGTATTAAAAAAAAAAATTATTTGTCATTTGAATCTAAAAAGGAGTCGGAACAAAATTGATCCTTTTAAAAACATAAACAGCTTTCAACAACCAATTGCCCACGCCTTAACTATTGGCTCAAATGGTATTAATAGTTTATGGTCATTGCTACAAATCAACTGCTACCTCACAGTTTGCTCACTAAACCTTTATTATCCGTAAATCGTCTCTCGTGTAAAATTTGACAAAGTGGAGATAACCGGATTCACAGCTAAGCCCCTCAAATATGTTAAATATGGCCACTTCAAAGATCCCTCTTTCTGTTTTTATTATTAAAAACTCAATTTGGTCTGTAGATTTGCCATAGCTACCTTAACCTTAACAACGCTCATATTAATATCCGTCGTAGTATTACGCACTGGCGCCAGTCTCTCCCCTAATGTAAATGTCCTTGCTTTATAGCACGCCTAGCCTTCCCAGAATCCAGATCAATAACAGAGCCCTTTCCATTCTTAGAAGCACGATTTGAATCCTAACACGACCTTAATAATACCAAAACATAACACTCAATTACCAAGGAAATTCTGGTCTTTTCAAAACCACCACTCAACATACGCACACAAACAAACACCGGGAGGAAGGTAAATTTATAGCAAAATACTCACCCCGTCATTTTATTGCATTAATTTTATGTCGTGTCGTAAATTCAGTTGAGCTAATAACACGTCCCCATTCGCATTGTGTCTGTGGGATGTCCTGAAAGGTGAGCAACGTTTAGAGCGAGATCTTCTCAAGTATTCCTAACAGCCGGTGAATCCTTTTAATTAAATGGCTGTTTACCTTGCTCACACTCAGTGGCGCCTCCCCTAGGAGCTGCTTTTGAAATCTAATTTCTGATATAAAATTTGTTAATAGATTTCGCCGGATTTATAACTTCGTGCTGGTGATGCAGCAAAACGCGGGGCGAAATAGAACTTGACACGATATTTGCTCGTAAGATTATAAGTAGGTATTGGAGGTACCTATCACTCGAAGCAATCGTAAAAGCAGAGTTTTATTTCCATCGCTCTTTAGTTTTAGTGCTGTGTTTATTTAGCAAGCTTTGACATTGAGCCGAAGGAGGCGCCCGCCCTGACACTGACTGGGAAACTTCTGCGAAATATGTTCTTGAAATTAGAGGAAGGTTATCGAAAATGAATTCGATTCTCATCGAGAACGCGAACAATCTATGTAGCTGGGGGATGCTTTCAAATTTAATAATCCACGACTCATGTATCGGTTGAGGTGCGAAAGTGTGCTTTGCATCGTCAGAGAAGGGGCCGACATCGTCGATGGGTTCTATTTTACATGAAGTAATTTGAATTTTGATTGAATTTCTCCCCAAGGATAAGATAATTGAGCTGCTGCTGCTGAATTGTCTGACGCGAGTTAAGTATCCATAGCAAAACATATTGAGAAAAAAGATAACATTATTTGTATTCAATGATATCTTTAGCCTCTAGTACAGTCTTGCACACAACGCTACAATGATAACATATGTACAAGAGATAATATCGTTTGTATACAATGTTGGAATATTATCTCTTCTTCATTATCAAGCAAGACGATTGTACGCTTGGGTCTCCTTGTAGATAGATAAGAAAAATATATAAATACGACTGTATGATGAATTTATCGATAGTCTTATTGTAACTACATAGTAGCCTTAAGCTCCTTTTAGAATTAGTAAAAAGTATTTCAATAATAAAGGACATAGTTCCAAATAAATATTGTTTAATTTTAAAAGTAAGAAACAAGTGTTTTAATTGGCGATCCTGCCAGGAGGTTAAATATACTTTTTAACTTCAATCGAGCGGACCTCGGGAACAAGTAGTGAAATCTAGTATAAACAGAACACTCGCGTTACCGGTTACAAGAATTACCTAGCATAGCAGGTACAAATATAGCTTCTTCATACGAAGCAGCTAAGCAATTCAGTGAAAGTGTATATGTGGAGGAAAAAAACACACAAATTCGACGACAACAGACACGAGTTCAAAATGGAACAACTCGCAGTATTAATGGCAAGATTAGAAGCTTTAGAAACCAGGTGCAACACAGTAACACAAACCCTAGAGCACACACGCACAGAGAATGCAAGGTTAGCAGCAATAATAACTAACCAAAATCAAATAAACACTAATTTAGAAACAAAACTAAATGAAGTAAAATCTGGATTAGGCATAGTACCAAACATACCTGTGCTAGAGGAAATAAGAACCACATATACAGATGGTAGTGAAATACAGTTAGACGCATTTAAAAGCCTACCTATTTTCAACGGCGATCAATCAAATTATCGGTCGTGGCGCGAAGAAGCATCCAGATTAATGGACAGCATTAAAAACTTCAAAACACACAGTAAGTACGCAGCAGCATTGACTATAGTAAAAAGTAAAATACAGGATGCAGCCGCGAATGTGTTAACTAATTATAACACAATTTTTAATTTTGAGGCGATACGTAACAGATTAGATTATACGTACTCTAATCAAGAACCTCTATACGTGCTACAAGACATGATGAAAGCCATCACGCAAAAAAGAAGCACACTGTCTGAATACCACGACGAGATAAATAAAAATCTCAATTTAATAATATCAAAAATCACTATGTCAGGTGATCCGCCGAATATAATCGACAGACTAATTAAAAATGCTAACGACGACGCAGTTCGTATATTCATTGATGGTATGAGTGACAACTTTACAAGAGGATCATTATATTCAGCTACAATAAATGATCTAGAACACGCATTCGCAATTGCTCGCAGAATAGAACATGATAATGTGCACAGGCATTTACATCTCACTCAAGATAAGCACCACAAAAATATGCCACATGAACGCAGAAACGAAAGAAGACCAAATTATTCGAGCCAAACAACGAATTATCAACCCCAGAAGCAATACGATAATATGCAGCAACACAATCAAGGACCACAGCCGATGGAGATAAACTCGAGACAAATTGTACATGCACAGCGACAAAATTGGAATCAATGCAAACCCGATGTATATAATCCACCAGCGAAACGTGAACACAGCGGGAGTTTCAACACACACAACAGACCGCAACGATCTTATCAGCAGAACTTCAAGCAGCAGAGAGTAAATAACTCCCGACAACAACGCAGAGACGATGCCAGCAGTACATATGCAGAAGCAGATGAAACGGAATGTATGGTAAATAATAACATAAGAATAGATCATTTAAACTAGTAGACGGGTTGCCCTGCTTAAATTTAACTAGTACTATTCATAAGAAAATTTACAAAATTCTTATTGATACTGGTGCAACCCATAATTACATTAATAGAAAATGCGATTCTAGCGAAAAAATTAAAATTAAACCTATAAAAATAAAAACAATGCATGGTTATTCTATGGTAGATACAAAGAAAGTAGTTAGGATATTAAAGAAAAATATAACATTTTTTGAATTAGAGGATATTCAGTCTTTTGATATGATATTAGGATATGAAGGACTTAAAGTTCTAAACGCGGAAATAAATTTCAGTAATATGACTCTAACTACCATAAGCAGTGTCGAATCTATTCAGAAAATTAATTACATAATTGGGGAAAATAATATTTATAAAGCAGACATAGATAGACTGATGAAGATTAATAACAGCATAGGACCGTTACCCTTTACAGATACTATAGAAGCAAGCATTAGGACGACCAATGATAATCCGGTTTATGTTAAACAATATCCATATCCCATAGCAGATAACGAATTCGTAAACAAAGAAATACAGAAACTCTTACATGACGATATAATAGAAAAAAGCCATAGTCCTTATAACAGTCCCATATGGACAGTACCTAAAAAAGGTTTGGACGAAAAAGGAAAACCAAAACGGCGCATGGTTGTTGATTTCCAAAAACTTAACGCTCACACTGTAACAGACAGATACCCCATTCCGGATGTCAACATGACAATTCAAAATTTAGGTAAAGCCAAGTACTTTACAACGTTAGATTTGGAGTCAGGTTTCCACCAAATTAAAATCAAAACAGATGATAAAGAAAAAACAGCTTTTGCTATAAATGGCGCAAAATATCAATTTAAACGAATGCCTTTCGGGCTCAAAAATGCACCAAGCATATTTCAGAGATGCGTGGACGACATTTTGAGAGACTTTGTAGGTAAATTCGTACACGTTTACATTGATGACGTATTGATATATTCTTCATCTGAGGAAGAACATATACAGCACATAAGTCAAGTATTCGACGTACTCAATAAAGCCACATTAAAAATATCTGATGAGAAAAGTAAGTTTTTTCAAGAAGAAGTAGAATACTTAGGTCACATAATCAGACATGGTAGAATCACTACGAACCCTGAGAAAATAGCAGCTATAGAAAATTTTCCAGTCCCACAAACGGTAAAGGATTTGAGAGGATTTTTAGGTCTTACAGGTTACTATCGTAAGTTTATAAAGGGATACGCAAGCATAGCCAAGCCCCTGACATTATATTTACGAGGAGATAACGGTAAAGTAAACAAAAAACAAAGTAAAAATATTAAGTTAAATCTGAATGATTCAGCATTAGAAGCGATTAGAATTTTAAAAAATTATTTGAAAGAACAAGTCGAACTTTTTCAACCGGATTATAGTAAACCATTCGAGCTTACTACTGATGCATCCAACATAGCTATTGGAGCCGTACTAAGTCAGAATAAGCAACCTATACACTTCTTGTCAAGAACACTGAGTAAGACAGAAGAGAACTATAGCACAAACGAGAAAGAGCTATTAGCGATCATATGGTCCTTACAAAAACTCAGAAACTACATATATGGTATAGCAGACTTAACCATATATACCGATCACCAGAGCCTTATATATTCTGTATCAGAAAAAAATCCCAACACAAAGCTGAAACGTTGGAAGGGAATCATTGAAGACTTTGGAGCAAAATTAGTTTATAAACCAGGAAACCTAAATCTTGTAGCTGACGCATTATCACGTCAACGCATAAATACTTCTACCATAGAAACAGCACATTCAGCTGAAAGTTCTTCTAATGATATAATAAAAACTGTGAATCAGCCTTTTAATGCATACACTGCACAGTTCGAACTTATTGAAGATATAACAAATAATATCGAAACACAAATCTATTTTGGTAACAAAATAAGACTCATAATAAAGTTTAAGGACAAAGACTCTTTACTAAGGCAGATGAAAGAAGTTATACAACCCCAAAAGATTGTAGCTTTGCATACGAAATTTGAAAACATATACAAATATGGTGAAAACATAAAAAAAGAATTCCCACTAGTAAGATTTATATTCACACCAAGAAAACTTCAAGACGTGACAAATTTGGAGGAACAACTAAAACTTGTAAGGGTAACTCATGAAAGAGCACACCGAGGGTTACGTAACAATATACAAGAAATCTCAGAGAAATATTACTGGCCCGATCTAAATAAACAAGCAAAGAGTTTCAACAAAAAATGCATAGCATGTCTATTTGGAAAATATGAAAGAAAACCTATCAGAGAACCTCTGAATAATTCAGAAATACCAACACATGTGGGAACACACATTCATATGGACATATACTTCAACGACAAGTATACTTTCCTTGTAACAGTAGATAAGTATTCTAAATATACAATCCTTCGGGAAATCGAAACTCGAAACAGACTGTACGACGTTATGGAAGAGGTCTTATCTAATTATTTCCCAAAATGTGAACGACTCATGACAGATAACGAGAAGGGATTCAAAACAGAAATGGTGAACCAAATGTGTTTGAAATACAACATAACTAAAGTAGAAACTCCAGTATACAGATCGACAGCTAACGGTCAGGTAGAACGTGTAAACGGTACAATAACTGAACTGTCTAGAATATTCACAATTCAGAATAAAACAAGACTTATCGAAGAAATATTTAGAACAGTGCGTGAATTAAATAATTCTATACACTCAGTTACCGGTTTGAAACCTAGAGACATTTTCTTTAATCAAAATAAATATAGAAATAGTGAAATTATAATAAATAAACTAAACTCAGCATCCAAAAAAGTGATCGAACGTCTAAATAAAGGAACTCGACACAGAGAGTATAAAAAAGGAGATAAGATAATGGTAAGAATCACAGGTCTTAGAAAGAAATCTAACGCTAGATACATAACAAGAATAGTAGAAGAAGATAAAGGAGACACGGTAATCTCTAAAGAAGGAATAAAAATTCACAAGGATAACATAAAGAATTATCATTTTTCAGATGACGAAAATATTAATATTCCTAACATTACTAGGAATTGTACAGAGTCAAGAAGGGCAAGGAAACGTTCAAATAACTGAGATACTAAACAAGAAGTTTATACTTACACAAACAGATGACGTGTATTTATTCAAAGAACAAACTTATTTGTTACATGCCACCAACCTGACTTCGATATTTCAACCTTACGTAAATATCGTAACTAGTAAATATCAACCTACACAGGAAGAAAAAATTTGGTTAAGTAAAATTAAGAATTTAGCAGACCAATTACAAGAACATACTAGGCATACTAGATCAATTAACTTTTTAGGAACAGCTTTCAAATATGTGTTTGGTAATCCTGACCATTATGACTTAGTTAACATAGAAACGAGTATAAATAATCTCATAGAAAACAATAATAAACAAAAAACTATAAATTCTAGATTTGAACAAATTTTGCAACAATTCGAAGGTCAGAGCCTTAAAGAACATTTAGTAATAGAACAAGTGTACGAACAATTATTATTATTGACCAGAACAATTAATGCAGCAAAAAATAATGAATATTTATCAGAAAGCCTAGACTTAGATGACATTAAAAATATTATTCAACATGAAATAATTCAAGTACCCATAATAAATATACTTGAGTACTCTAAAATATTTTTAGCTAGAACTGATGAATTCTTCATCACAATATATAAATATCCAGTTCTAATTAAATCATGTAAATTGTATAAAGTAACACCTTTAAATTCAAAACATGGAAAAATCATTACAGATAAAACAATTGCCTTATGTAACCAAACTTATTTAAGAACAAGAAATTGTCAAAATCATCTAAGTAAAAACATTTGTGAAATTAACTTTGAAGAAGAAAATTGTCTTATTCCACTTTTAAAGAATATAACTTCAAAATGCAACATTAAACAAGAATACGATTACGACTTAGAAATTGAATCCGGTGTTATGTTATTAAGCGGTAAGCATAAGTTAAATAATCAAACAATTAATGGTATAAACTTAGTTACTTATGAAAATACTATAAATCTAGACGATAAAATATACAAAAACATGCATAAGCAAATTAAAGAAGTTATATTAAGAAATCATAATTCAGAGTCTTACATCGACCAAATAATTAAAGAAGATACAATGTACAAATTCGATAACATAGATACTTTAAAAAAACTAATTATTCCTTTTGAAGAAAAACCGATATTATCAACTATATACACAATTGTAACACTGATTGTTATTCTAGCATTTACGTACGTAATGATAAAAACTATACAATGTATAACAGATCGTCAAAAACAAAAAAAGATTGACGCATATAACAAAACTTATGAAAGAGAAATGTTAAAAATAGCGTCGAAAAATCGGGACGATTTCGTTTAACAAGGGGGGGAGTTAAGTATCCATAGCAAAACATATTGAGAAAAAAGATAACATTATTTGTATTCAATGATATCTTTAGCCTCTAGTACAGTCTTGCACACAACGCTACAATGATAACATATGTACAAGAGATAATATCGTTTGTATACAATGTTGGAATATTATCTCTTCTTCATTATCAAGCAAGACGATTGTACGCTTGGGTCTCCTTGTAGATAGATAAGAAAAATATATAAATACGACTGTATGATGAATTTATCGATAGTCTTATTGTAACTACATAGTAGCCTTAAGCTCCTTTTAGAATTAGTAAAAAGTATTTCAATAATAAAGGACATAGTTCCAAATAAATATTGTTTAATTTTAAAAGTAAGAAACAAGTGTTTTAATTCGCGCCTTTAGCGATTTGGATTTCAAGTAACTTTTTATGTTGACTATGGACTTTTGCTTGCTTGAGAAGCAGCGATTGTTATTTATGTCGTCTGTCCAATGAAGGCATGAAGTTGTAAGTTACAAATAAAAATCGTAATAGAGAGGAGTTTTTGTTGCCATAAAAAGTTATAGAGTAATAAGTTCCAATTTTCTTTGAAACTAATTTGAGGAATAAATCACTGCGCGGGAGGAGAGTTTTATTATCGCGGTAAAAGTAATGCAGGTGAAGCCAACGATTTGTTAAATTTTATGAACAACGTTGTTTTTGTTTGTTTGTGAGAATTTATTGCATTTATTTCTACTGTCGGTTTTTTATTGGAGTAGATGGGATTCTTATTTTAAAAGGAAACATCAAATGTTATTTTATTTTACGGGCCATTAATCTGGCAAATGAATTCTCTTTATCTTAAGTGCACTCTATAGCAATCACAGAAAATACAGTTCTCCAAATATGTTTCAAATGCTTTCCCTGATCAACCCTAGATCATCAATTATTAAATTATTATTGTAAAAAAGATCTGCAAATATTTTGATGGCTTTTCATGTAGTTGAAGGCTAAAATATTGGACGAATTTACTTCAAATATTTTTTTATGTGGTATAGACTATAGCCCGTCCCAAATTAAGTGAAAATTTCTTGCGCAGGTCTTTTCACATCAGGGATTTTATTCTCTTAGCGACAACAAAACAATTTTTCCAACCAGAACTACAGCTAAAAAAAAATATGCGCGCATTTCGAACAAGAAACATACCCCTACTTGTGAAAACATCTCTCTCGATCGAGGCATGACTGATTGTCCACACAGCCAGTGATGCCAACTGAGGCATAATTATGCCTTTTAAGGCTTTTAGGCATAATTCCGATGCTTGAGGCATTGAGAAATAATTTTGAGAAAAAAAGCATAATTTTTTGTGAAGTTTTTTTTTATAATCAATATTTAAAATAAATTTTGAATTTAGTAAATCTGGTACTTTGATCAAAGTCGCTTTACTAATTTTCATTTACCACTGTGCGTCATCTGCTTATTTTCCAATTCTCTACTAGACTTATGGTGGATTTACATTACCACGCCACGCAATTTTGCATGACTTCAGAGAGAGATCCGTTTTTTCACAGTCAAGGCTAATGATATGTAAGAGTGAGCCAACGAGCCGAACAGTTGAATTTAGGCCGCCATAACTTTTGTATGCAGATTTGTGGTCTCACTCTAACAGATCATTAGCCTTGACTATAGCAAACGGATCTCTTTCTCTGAAGTCATGCAAAATTGCGTGACGTGGTAATGGAAATCCAGCATTACTCACTAAACCCAAACAAGAAATGTGAGATAGTATGCAAATGCATTAGGGCGGCCGCACATTGGATACGAATTTGTATCGTACCTAAACATATATGAATACTGAGCGTACGAATTGAGTGCGAACACTGAATACGTTTTTCTCCTTTAAATATTTTCAGTGTCCCAGTTACTTCGCTTTTGTGCCTGATGAATAAACTGTATTTTGAAGATAATAGTTTGCAATAGATAGTTTATTTAAAGATGAGTTCAAGTTCAACTGATGGCGATGAGTTTTGCAGATTCATCGAATAAAGACTGTCTTACGTGAAGTTAGTTTTTGTTTTTCATAATTTTAGTTACAATACTACACATATTTATGTCTTAATTATTGTTTTTTTCTTAACTATGTGCCTACTAATAAAAGTTTAACACATAAATTGAAACTTTCTTCGTTATTTATCTTTTTTACCAAAAAGGCATAATTTTTTTCAAAATGAGGCATAAAAACTTCGATCCGGGTTGGCAATACTGCACACAGCACCGTCGTTGGCGTATGCAAAAGATACACATTTACCCACCCCAAAGAAGAGGGAAATTTGCTGGGTGTTGCACTTCTCAAGTATTAGTTTAGTGATGAAACCCAGAGTTTTGAATACATATGATAACAGCGTAAAACCCACTATTAAAAAGGGTTGAAATGGAATTTTCGCTATACTTTGTGATAAAGTAGAGAAAGACATTAACCATTTCATGCGATCAAAAATACCTTAAGAGGAAAAATTTCCCTTAAATAAACTGCTACTGCGCATGTTGGGATATTTCTTTTACTTTGGGTAGCCCGTCCCACTACTTTACTTTACTTTACTACTTTAAAAAGTACAGGGTGGGCCATAAATAGTAAGTGAATTATAAAAAAGAAACAGAAAAAAGAAAATAGAAACACTATTTCGCAATAATTTATTTTCATTTTTTATATACCTACCTAGATACCATATTCCAATTTAATGGATTTTCCTTATCGAATCTTTCATTCGGTACAACTCCTCGATTATAAGGATACAGCGAGAATTTCGTTGATACTATGCCAACGTACGTTTTATATCCCATTTCTATATCCCCATATCTCAGTGGTGAGTGTTATGGACTATACTGAGCGAGGAGCCACTTCTTACGATCATGTGACAAATATCCCGATAGTATACCTAACTAAGAGACACCCTACACTTAAAGGCTAAATTTAAGCCTGACATTATCATGACGAACTAAGTATGTGCTGTGCAGTCAAGAAGAAGGGAGACACAACATTGGCGAATCGGATGAAACGTCATTAAATACAGCTATATTTTTGAGGTAACTAACTAGTTAAGGACTTCATCTACATCCGCTCCGCTATAAACTCTAAAATTGACATCACATCAAACATCATTATAGCGAAGCATTATACACTTGCCGATATTCAATTGGTCCTTTTGAACGCAAAATTCTTCAAGTGATTTTCGGTTCTGTTTACTTTGACGAGGTTTGGAGAAGAAGATTTGACATCACTTACTCTTCTAACTGTACAGCGACATCTATCTGGTCAGTGCCAATCAGACGCCACCTAAGAAAGTACATAATCTTTTTTCGATCGATTTCATCCATTTAAAATTTTACGTCCGAAATGTCTACCTTTTCAGCTTTTATAGTCTCGGAAAGAAATGGACGTGCACTCGTGCCAATGAAAATTATTAGATAGGTACCTACATAGCATATCGATTGCAGTAATTCTGGTCTGGGGCGCATCTGACTTGCAGTCTCGTTAAAAAAGCAATATGCTGCAGGGTGGCCTTTTAATTGAATTCACTGTGAATAATTGTTAAAAACGATTTAACTTTCGAATAAAAAAAATTATTTTTTTGCGCATTACTATTGTGAATTGTTTTGTGTAGCTCGTTAATAGGTAGGTACTTGTAAGCTGCAACCTGTGTCTGGTCAAGGACTTTTGTCTGAAGGTAGTAGAAGAAGAATAATATTCTCGGTCTTAAGAAAATATCATAGATACTTTTGCAATTTTTTGTTCTCTCAAACTAAATGTTCAACTTTGTTGTTTCAATGGGATTTTCTTTGCTCATTTCATTCCGCACTTTAGAACAATGCATGCAATGCCCTTATAAATTTGTTCACCAAAGGAGAGAAGTTGATTAAATAATTTTTTTTTTGTTTTTGTCTATTTTGTTTTCCGTTTTTCTTCATCTGTAGCTTTTCTTATAAAAAATGCAAAATGTAGAATGCGTTTGTCCAACCAAGATAGAAGGAACTTCTGTTTCCTTATTGGACTTTGCTTTGCATGAGTTTAGGTATGCTCGCGGGGAAATTGTTACACAAGGGCTGTGGCTGTGGACGTGGTCCCAATGGTGCCAGTGTTGAAGTTGGGGGTGCTGCTAAGTTTTCATTTTCATTTAAACTGAATTTTGTTTTCAAAAAATAAAAGGAAAAGTTGTTGGAAATTATAATGCAATACAATTTTTTTTTGTTATCGCGCACGAACTTGCTTGCGCGCACTTTGCTTCGCCCAACTTATGTAATAAATTGTCAAATAATTTATGCATGAGAAAGATTTTATGATTACCATAAAACTAAATGTCCTTTTTGTGCAATTACAAAGGAAAAACCAATTAAAATTGAAGCATTGTGCTACGAATACGAATTTTCAATTATACTTTCAACAAATAATTGAAATTTAAATATAATGCAAGTGCTTAGAAGTTCCCATATGGATTGTGGGTAACAAAAGCTTTTAAGACAGATTCCGGAATAATAGATACCCAGTAGAATACAAATTTAATTTCTTCGATGACTTAACATTTAAAATGCAAAGTTAACGGCAGCTCATTTATTCTCGAAGTGGGTAACTGACTCTGGAATATGTTGCCATTTCGCGCAGCAAAATGGGAAAATGGGTGTTGAGAGTTGGGGTAACAACTTACCTACCACAGAGAAAATCAAGTGCTAAGAAACAAATATCTACAATCTTCAAAAATGGATATGTAATTAAAATGTTGACAAACCTCGTAATCGAAATAAGGGCAAAAAACTTCTGAGTAAACAACTTCGGCAGTATAGCGATCCAGAAAATGCGATGGGATGGAGAAGACACCATTTTAAAAGGACTTTAGTAAACCAATGGCTAAACTGCGTGGTTTAAAACGCCCGGAGTTCAAGAAGCCATCAGAGAGAAGAAAAAGGCGTTCAAGGTGTGGATTCACTTGGGAGACTTACCTTCTCGAAACCGGTACAATGAGGCGCGAAGAACTTGCAAATTGGCTGAAAAAGCAGCCAAAGAACAGTCTTGGAAGGAGTTTAACAAGAATTTGGACCGCAATTTCCCGTATTGCTCAACCCAAACCAAGGCATTGGGAATGACACATCCACCGCTTTGAGCGGGCGGAAAATAGTTCCTCGGTAGAGGAAGTCACTTTTGCGATCAAATCGCTAAAAGCTGGCAAATCTGCCGCCTTATATGTGAAGTGGGTGTCAAATGGATCTCTTGTGTCATTAAAGTGTCCTGGGAATGCGCCGAAACTTCCAGCGATTGGCAGACTGTGGTGATCGTGTCCCTTTTCAAGAAAGGGGATAAAAGGGATTGCTCCAATTACAGGGAGCTTTTAAGTCTCACCGGAAAAGTAAGTCTCATTTCTGAGTCAACCAGATTGGGAGTCCAAAAGTATGATCAATATTTACACAGCTAGCTCAAAATTGGGAAAGATATGAGAGCAGGTTTTTACCCGGTACTGCAAAAACAGAAATCTCTTAAAATTCCAGAAGCGTGCAGTGTATTCGAGGCTGAAATCCTGGCAATAAATAAAGCTGTGAGATACATTTAAAATAGTCACCGCTTCTTTCGTCGAATGTAACTATGTGTATCGAATGTAATGTAACACAATCAAATCAAAGGCGGGTAAGAAATGTCTTGATTCTCTTATTACGCTGGGTGATCACAGAATCCGTCGTATTCGGAATTTTGCTACGAACCCCGAAAGAACTATCACAGAATCCATCGTAGTGGATATTTTTGCTACGAATTTAATCCGTCGTAGTGGAAATGTTTGGTACGAATTTAATCCCTAGCAAAAATGTCCACTACAACGGATTCTGTGATAGTTCTTTCGGGGTTCGTAGCAAAATTCCGAATACGACGGATTCTGTGATCACCCAGACAATTCTTTTCAACTCTGCTTGGTCCTACAACATATCTTTATAGAAATAGAAGGTTACGAAAAGCAGAAAGATTTAAAAAGAATAGTGCCGCAAATGAGCATTAGTGAAACAGTCACATCCATACTTCCACCAATTGGAAAGTTGTGTACCATAATCGACGATATAATATAGAAAAAGAGGCCAACTCATCCTAGATATCTTGGGAGGACAACACTGCCCTTTCGTTCATTATGGTCGAAAGTGGACAGAACGAAAACAACGTTTCTTCTGGCACTAAATAGACCCTTTATCGGCATCATAACTAGTGTAATTACGAGGCACACTGTGAATGGGGGATAAAGTCTAAAAATGTTTGCAGAAGCTACTAAAATGATGATCAGGTGCTCTGCCACTGCGACTCTTTGCAGGAACAAAGCCTACATACCCTAACATAAAGGGCTTTCGCAAGCAGCATATAGTTAACAGGCTTTCAAACATCAGATCTTCTACATTTCATCATAATCAGCAACTAGTTCCCTAGCTGGAAAGTAACTTCATACGTCCGGGTTTGTTACAATTTTTCAGTCACTCATAACAGGAGACTGACAATGTGCCTCTCAGATCTCCGAGTGGACTTGATGAGCTTTCTTTTATCACACAATCCTTAACAGCCTCACCTAACGTTAGGTGGAGGTTCAAAATAATTATTAAAACGAACCCTTATTATAGTGCCCTTTAAAACTGTTCGTCTCAGATCACACTCTTGACACTTGATTCTTTTAGAGATGTCCTCAGGAAAGCCATTTGCGATTGGTTTGCGATTTAAGTAAAATTTAGTTTGCTGTTTTGTAAATTAATTTAATGTTTTGTAAATAAAGAGTTCAAAGCTATCTCAAACGAGTTTAAGCTGAAATGTTGGTTAACTTATGACAAATCCCGCAGATCCCGCACACGGGCGGGAATAGTATATTAATAAAAAAAATATATGAAATGAGAAAAGAAACTACCCACCATTGGGAGTGCCTCAGCAGTGTTACCGACAAATGTCGGGACGCGTGGCGACCACATTTCGAAGTAAGCATTTTTGGGACCCCTTTCACAAATAGGTACAGGCGACGTTGGGACGCATTTTCAAAGCTTCAATTTATTTCTCAAATAAAACCCAAACATTTTGAAGTAGACATAAGCATTTGCGTGTACTTTCTGCTTTAATAAATCTTCGCATGTTTGTTGAATATTTGTAGTAGGTACCAAACGGAATAAAATAACCTACAGCGCAACACTTTTCATTCCAAACATCAATACAATGCCAGCAAAGTCGTATTTGCTTCTATACATATGTGTGGGCTTTTTATTACATACTAAATGGCCCGGTGTGGGCGCAGTAGCGCAGTGGTTAGTGTGCTGGACTACTGTGCGAGGGATCCCAGGTTCGATCCCCGGAAAAACCCAAATTACATCTTAAAGTTTTTTCTACTGCGCCACCTCTCGCGAACGTCTGACAAACATCCGAGAGTATGACTGTCATGAAAAAGCTTCTCAATTCAGCCGTTCGGACTCGGCATAAACTTGTAGGTCCCTTCCATTCGTCCCAAAAATTGAAACTCACACAAAACGAATGGTTGCGAGAAGCTAGGCCTTGGGTGTCACCCGCCTGTTGCGCCACCTATTTATTTATTTATTTATTTTTTTTAAATGGCCCGGTGAAGTTCTTATTCGTACCACCTAAAATTTATTTATTTGTAACTCTTTATAAGCGATTATAAGTCCCAATCAACCTTCCAACTCCGCAGTTTAAGTTTAGTTTGGTGATTAAATGAAACTCATTCGTATAATTCAAATGAATTCAATGTCTTTTATTTATCTACATATTATATAAAAATTTAAATGAATTCAACTACCAAATTTCAAAGCTAAAACTATAGTGTTTTAAATTACTTTTATGGGTCGTGCCATTCCCCGATTTCGAGTCACACCTTATTCCTTTTGAAATTCATAATTTTTTTGTATGGGAGGTGCCACGTCCTTTTATCCAATTTTTATGAAATCTCGCCGAAACTCCTTCGGACCAATAGTAAAGATTTTCTCAATATGTGAGCTCAATCCACTCTGTGGTTTTTGAGATATACGATGTCGAAAGATTTTCTTAAAAATTATTCTGTGGTTTTCGAGATATAGAATTTATAAGAATTTTTTGTATGTCCAATTTTGACCAAACTTCACAGAAACCCCTTTAAGTCAATAACAAAGAGTCTCCCAAAATTGGAGTTCATGGTTCATGGTGGTTTTCGAGTTTTGCGATTATTGGTTTATTAGATTCCTATATACAAAATGAAAATTAAAGGGCCACCTTTTTTGAAGACATTTTCAAATTAACCATCGGTAACGATGTGCCTCAGAAACAAATGATTCCTTGATAAAGACAATTGCTGGGAGTTATTTGTTGAGAGCATGTATAGGTATTGCCTACTGGCGCAATTGGGACGTCAACACTTAGAGCTTACATTCGTAATTTATGTCGTCTCAGAAACTGAATGATATTTAGAACCCCTACAAAGAAAAAGCTTTGCATTTCAGCACACTGCAGCTAATCTTAGTTTCATTTTTAGCCTAAGGGGTATCAGCGATTATAATGCACACCTACTTTAGACTTCAATTAAAATAATAATCCTTCTTCAGATATATCAGACATGATAAAAAATGTGTATAGAGGCAAACATAATATCTATTATTTTCCCCCGGGGATAATTTATTAAAGCCTGGAGCTAGAAGCAAGGGATTTGCCTACTATCTGGCTGGTTTATGATGTGTTTGAATGAGGGTATTTTTTTTCCTGCCTTCTCCACACATTTACCTCTAACCTATCGTAAAGTTAATTACAATGCCGAATATACAAACACGTATAGCTATCCCCATTTGCTTGTGAAATGATAATGATCTTTGGTGTTGTAACGAAACCATAAGCCCCATCCCCAACCACCGCCCTCTCATTGGAACCAAATCACACCCTCATATCCTGCCTTGGCTTTGTTTATTCTGACAACCCTTGAGTTAATATTTAACAAGGTGTTAAATGAATGTCAACGGAAAATTACATGCACACGAGGACTAGAACCGTAGATTGGCAGTAGAAGCACATCTTCTCGGCAGCGAAAGTGTGCGGTTGACTTTGGGTTCAACTATAGAATATCTCATAGAATTTGCCCTCATGGAATTTTACACCTGGTACATAATTTAAATGATCCTTGCACATCTTGTACTGAGTTGGGCTCGATGCCTGATACTTCGGTGACCGCACAATTCGGGTGGTTGCCTTTGTCAATCTGAATGGTTTGTGGGTTGTGCGTTTTTTTTTCGCCCTATAACCCCTTTTTACTGGTTCTCATGCTAACCCTAATTTTTGGGGTACAAAATTATCAGCTATCGTATTCCGTTTGGATCCCTTTTCCTGGTTCAAATTTGTTTTTCTCATGCCCTAGGACTGTTTTTCGCCTTTTTGTGTCTCTTTTAAATAAATATGAACTTTGGGTCCCCATGTATGCGTGTGATTACAGGGTGGGGGTGAAGTTGAAATCGATTTGAATTTGTTGACTGGCATACGTACACTATGAGGACAACGAATATTTTTTATATATTGGTTTATTGCACTGGAGGGGGGTCGTCGTTCGGTTGTTATTACAGTCGCTGTGGGTTTTTATTTTTATATGTATACATATAGTATAGATATATTTTTTTGTTATTACATACTTTTTATCTTTTTGTGTTTGTTTGTTGGATACTTCGATTTTCTATGGCCAAAAGGATGCCGAAATGGATGAGCGAGTTTCGAAAGGGGATGGGATGTATTTCAGACGACACCATCAATAGCAGTGTGGGGAAAAGGAAAAAGGACGCACTGTTATTTATGCTGAGGCAAATTACCTTCAGGTTTATTTATGTAAACATTTTGTGGGGCAGTTGTCATGAAATATTAATGTCGCTGATGGTTTATGCAGAAGTTAATTGATTTAAAAGTTTCGTGTTTTGGTTTGTTTTCGATTTTTTTTATTTTGTATTTTATTTCTCTTTTGATTTCAATTTTATTTTTGTTTTTGCTTTATTTGGTGCCGGCTGCAAATTATATTTCGGGTGTTGAGAGAGAGAGAAAAAATAAAGGACGCAGGGGCATTTAGAAATATAAAATTGATGAAGGACAATATGGAGTGAAATGTGGACACATTTGTGACCATCGATTGGGATATTGGATGGACAGATTGGAATGTTGTGAATTATTGAATGGACGTGATTTGGCGACCAGGGGTATTTTAATTAAATCAGAAGTGAATTATAGAGGCGTTTTTTTTTTAATGTTGGTGGCAATAAGCATGAATAAACAAAAATATCTCATGAATTCATAGCTTCAGAGGACGGTTCTTCAAGCAACTATTGTCATATTCAGTGACAAATGAGTGGTTGAAGGACGTGGGGTGTGGATTAGTCTATTTTAGTCGCACTCCTGGGATCGATTATTCGGGTTTAAGAATCGTGCATATTGGTACCACAGGCTACAGCATCTTTAGAAGATTACCACATTCATTGGCGCAACCAATTTTTATTGACAGCATATACATAGTTAGTTGTGCCCTCCTTAGCCGCTTAACCCATTTCAGCCATCTGCGTTTCTACACTAGCACACATACCTACCGATTGAGTTTGAGTTCTACAGCAATAATGTCAATATCATCGGCGAGAGCAAATATCTAGGCGGACATTTAAAAGATCGCGCCTTGTGTGATTTTCGCACAATTCTTTCAAATATCTCGGTGAGATTATTTCCAAACCTAATGGAGCAGCAAGTGGTGTCCATCGTCATTCTGCACAACCTGACCAATTTTGCAGGGATAGCAAAGTAAGGCATGCCTCTATATAACTCGTTTCTATAAATGCTGTCATATGTGATGGGTGTCGATCTGGACTTCTTAGGGATTTTTCCAGGATTTTCCGTAGTGTGAATATTTGGTCGGTTGTACCGGTCCAGTGAACGGCACTGGTAGCGAATGTCAATCAGTTAGTTGACAGACAGGATCTTGGAAGCGATTTTAAGGCAGTTTGCTACGATTGTAGCCTTTCTTCCCCAAATCTGCTTACTTTTCCTTTGTTGCGGCGTATGAGATGCATTCGTACCTTGGCTACAAGAAGGTGATCCGAATCTGTGTTGGCTGCCCGAAAAGTTTGAAGTTCTTACTGGAGGAGTTCCTCGCATGATTCATTTAGCTGACGGTATTATGATCTTGTGAGCTATGCTTTTCTATGAATATTGAGGCGAAAAAGCCATGTTCTAGCTATAGAAATGCTACGCTGTTTCCATGCGTGGCGTGGTGTAATGTAGGATATTCCGGTGGAGAATATGGCACATAACGTGTTTATTCGCCACTATTCAACACCCTTAGTGGTCCTCAAAAATTCCTTACTACCCTCAGCTCCAAATATGTATGTCGAAGTTGCTCAAGTAAGGTATCTACCTATACATCATCTTGACTGTTGACGACATCGTTGATTGAATCTAATGAATGCATGCTCTCTTTGAGGGGTTTACGTTAAGGCTTTGTGAAACTTGATCAGTATTTTTGAAAAGTATTGCTACCTCCTTCGTGTTCAACACTCTCACTTATAAGTTAAGCCAGTCTAGCATGAGCAAGACAAGTACCCGGTGGCTACCACGGGGAGGTAAAAGAATCACAACTGTTGTGTATGAGACGGTTGGGATTGCGACCGTGGGCTACTGCCAAGTTGATACTTATTAACGCCTATCCCTATTTACATATACCCAACCTTCTTGTCGACCTCATATCCACTTCAAATCTGAAGAAAGGCATTCTCTTGAGACAGAGTGTAAATAAAATTTACCATTTATGAATTTATTCACAATTTTTCATAGTCACGTTCGAAAAAACATCCTCACCCATACACCGCTAGTTTATGATGATTTAGCACTCGTACGTCGTACCTTATAATAGGTTGGGCGGACGACCTTTATGATAATACCATTACACTAAAAGAATTGTTTATTGATCCCCTCGTTTGAATCAAATCGAATGTTAATCCTGTTCGAGCTCCATATTTTGTGTAACGTTTCAATTTAAAATCTAAGTAAGCGCCACTCTAGAACCTACCACACGCCTTTTGCACAAAATCCGCCGCGTGTTCTTACGCCTTTGCAATACATAGATGATTTATATATCCATTCTATATAATGGACCTAGAGCAAAATAAAAATTCAATTCGAATAAATTGCCAATAAAAATAGGGGAAAATTATTGGCATTGAATCCGAATTATATTGCTACAATGATCATGAAGTAGATATAGAGCAAAATGTAGGTTTATAAAACGCTTAAATTACGCCGACTTTTATGCTATTACTTTAGCTACGTGAGCAGAATTATATCTATGAAGCAAGGGTTAACATCAATATCGTTGATGGTCCCGTAGATTGTTGGGTAATTGTGTAAGTTATTTGAAATTAAAGGTAGGTATAGGCTTCAAAAGTTTGAAAAGAAATAAGTAAATGTACATACTTCATTTTCGAACCAATAGCATTTTGTAAATGCTTGATACCGTTCCTTTCGGAGCAGCAGAAACTCAAATCGGGTAACACGTCTTTGAGTTAACATGCCCCAAACCACAAACCACATAGGTAACTAGACCGCCTACTTCCGTGCACCTACCCGATTAATTCCCCTGTCTGTGAATACGTGTGAAATGTCAAAATCAATGGCGGCAATGATTTTCCATGCTATATCATGGGCCTAGGATTTTTCAAGTATGCGTGCGTTAATGCCGCTCCTAGATTCTCACCATCATTCGTTTGTGTGAGTTTTTATTTTTGGGACGAATGGAAGGGACCTAAAACTAAAACTGTGTGCCGATGCCGAATCTGAACGGTTGAATTGAGAAGCCTATTCAGGAAAGTAATACTGTCGGTATTTGTCAGACTAAAACAAACTAAAGATGTATAATTTGTGGTTTTTCTGGGGATCGTACCTGGAACCTCTCGCATAGTAGTCCAGCACACTTTTTTTTACTTTTAAATTAATTTTTATTAATTCATGCTTTAACTTATAGACTAGACAAACATTTTTAAATCTAAATTAAAAATAATATTCATCTTATTCTAGCTTATTGACACTTAACGAGCATTCAAAGCTTAACTACATACTCATTCATAACTACATGAATACACATTTTAAGAGAAATAATTTAAGACTTTCAACTTTTTTTCAGCATTTAAAATGTTGTTGTAGGTACCTACTAAATTTCCTTTTCATTAGATTTTAATTTTTATTTTATGTAGATACTATATGAAGTCAATGCAAATTAAACGAAAATAATCAACATTGAGACTTAGGTATATTTAAATTGACATACATTTTTTTTAAATACAAATGAAAGAGTTATTAATTAAATGAAGGATTAAATGTGATTGAAACATGAGGCATTAATCTTTAGTTTTTTTTTTTTTAATTTAATTATGTAATTCATTAGAACTCAACCTAAAAACATATTAACGATTAACCGGTTATCTATACCTATCTGCCAACGAAAGTAGACTCAATGGTGTGATGGTAATTCTTAGTTTACGTTCTGAAGGTTGTGGAGGGGTTGGTGATGAAATCTTCTTTTCCAAAATCCCTTTTCCAAAAAGCCCTTTCCAAAATCCCCTGCGCTGAAATCCCTTACTCCAAAAGACCCTAAGAGAAAATCCCCAGAGACAAAATCCCCCATTTTTAATTTTGGTTTGCCAAATTAGCATTAAATTTAACTTCTTGAAATATTATTCAAAATGTTTGCCACACCCTGTAGAATGCTACTCGTGTGCTTTATTTCATATTGCAAGAAAATGGTAAACATCTTGGCATTGAGCACGCGAATAAAAAAAATTCCCATTAACTTTTGAATGTCAATTCAAATTACATATTGTTTTCATTAAAAATATTTTGTGTATCACTGTGTAAGTAGGTCTTTTGATTCAATGCTATTTATAATGCTTTCTCCGAACGGAGCGATCCATGCTTCGGTGGTTTGGTCATGTTAAACGCATGTCCCCGATCAGGATTCCCCGATTCTCGCGAACGTCTGACAAACATCTGAGAGTATGACTGTCATGAAAAAGCTTCTGAATTCAGCCGTTCGGACTCGGCATAAAATTGTTGGTCCCCTCCATATTCGTCCCAAAAATATAAACTCACACAAGGGTTTCTACCCGCCTGTTGCGCCACCTATGTATTTATTTTAGTAGGATAATAATGCATGAGTTCCATATCTGAAAGTGGCCCTATTAATTATGTCTATAGGAAAATTATTAAAAAGTTTGAACAAAGTACCTACTTGCCGTGTTAAACATGAAATTTCGTAGCCAAATTTGCATACTCTTGGGTGTGTGATAACAATGTGTACCGGATGGTGTATTTTTCCATTGCATAATCTCAGCTGTAAATTTAAATAAACATGGTGTTCGCATAGAAAATCATTCCCTAACCCTCGATCAAACAATTTCTTAAAATGCATTGCGACTAAGTAATACTCGTAGAAGCCGAATATTCAAAAATTGTTTTAAACTTGCCACCAACTTTATTATTTGGTATACTATACCGTATATCGTATACCTTTTATACTGGAATTTCATAACTTTTATGAATGCGTGCTACGAATATTCACCCTTAATCCGAGTGGCGTTTACGACGATTTAAAACACTCCAATTTGAATTTACATAGAATTACGAGTACGACGAAAGTCTTGTGAGAAATTTCCAAGCATTCTTTAAGGCTATGAGGGCCAGAAAACGACAAGAAAAAGGACGATTTTTGTCGTTAACAAATTAGTGATCGCACCAAGTAATGAAAACGACTGAAAATGTTAGTTTTCTTCAATTGTTTATTCAAATAAATAAATTAAATTAGATTCTTTTCAATGGTGAAAAGTAACACACCTAAAACAATTTAAGAGTTTGGTTGAAATGATAGAAAAAAAAAACACTTTTTGGCAAAGGGATCTAAAAAGGGGGTCTTAAATGTTGATGCCAAGATCGAATGAGACTGTACAACTACAACCCAGCCTAGACCACCATCAAGAGATGGGCATGATTGGCAGACAGTTTTTGTTAGAATCACTTTAAAGCTTTTGTTGAATGTGGGCTGTCATAGTCCTTAATTAAAATGTTTTGCTACAGCCTTCTGGTACCTACGTTCAGCGACATTTAATAAGGAATAAGAGTGATTAAATGCAGACTCTTTCACCACACAAAATATCTCAAATAAAACTGTCAAATATGATTGTTAAAAGTAAATTTTTGCATTTTTTTCATCGTTTTGTTCTCGTTCAATTTTCAATTGGTTTAATTCGATTCAATAAAATGGTACCAAAACGTGTAAAGTGTGTGTTATATTCGGATTTTAAAAAAAATTTAGCTGGTAAATCGGGCATTGAAAAACACTTGTGGAACATAGGAAGGCATCAATATTTTGCATCGACAACCGAAAACAACGTACATAGCTGCGTGCGAAGGCATGTGGGCATTCCACGTCAAGGCGAACCACATTTTTTTGTCGTTGCAAAAGAAAAAAATCTGAGGGCAACTACTTATGCTTTAAATTCCAGATAGAGCCGCAGTCAGCTGATGCTAGCCTGATGTCAATACAGTTCACTAAATTTAGCACAAAGACTAATAAAAAAATGTTATTCTCTTTTGCTAAGGATATGGAAGAACTACTTCTGCAGACTGTTTAACGGCGATGACGAACTAAATTCCGCTGTCAGGCAGAATGAACCATTCAACCTGGACGATGAAGACCAATTCCGTCCACCCGACCTGGACGAAGTGAAGATAGCGATATCTAAGCTTAAGTCCAACAAAGCCGCTGGGGCAGATGGCCTAACCGCCGAGCTATTCAAAGCGGCAGGCGATGACTTGGTTAGGAGCATGCACCAACTCATCTGTAAAATATGGTCGGAGGAAAGTATGCCCGATGAATGGAACCTTAGCATTGTTTGCCCGATCCTCAAGAAAGGAGACCCTCTGAACTGCGCCAACTACAGAGGTATTAGTCTTCTTAACATCGCCTACAAGATCTTATCTGCTGTGCTGTGTGAACGCCTGAAGCCTTTCGTCAACAACCTGATTGGTCCCTATCAGTGTGGCTTCAGGCCAGGAAAGTCTACCATCGACCAAATATTCACACTGCGGCAGATCTTGGAGAAAACCCAGGAAGTTCAAATCGATACCCACCACCTTTTCATCGATTTTAAGGCCGCCTATGACAGCATTTATAGAGACGAGCTATACAGAGCAATGTCTAGTTTTGGCATCCCTGCCAAACTCGTCCGTTTGTGTAGGATGACAATGGAGAATGCACGCTGCTCCATCAAGGTCGGTAAAGAACTCACCGAGACCTTCGATGTCAAAAAAGGATTTAGACAAGGCGATGCGCTGTCATGTGACTTCTTCAACATCGTTCTTGAAAGAATAGTGCAAAACTCAAACGCTAACACCAGAGGCACTATCTTTCAAAAGTCCGTCCATCTACTCGCCTACGCCGACGATATCGACATAATCGGGAGAACGCAGCGTGATGTCACTGGCGCGTTCGTGAGCATTGAGACGGAGGCGGCAAAGATGGGTTTGGCGGTCAATGAGGGAAAGACAAAGTATATGCTGTCATCGAGAAAGGACACCCAACACCGACGTCTTGGACAGAATGTCACTATAGACAGATATAACTTTGAGGTGGTAAAGGACTTTGTCTACCTAGGCTCCGCTATTAACTCAGACAATGACACCAGCGCTGAGATTAAGCGAAGAATAACTCTTGCCAATCGCTGTTTCTTTGGGCTAAGAAAGCAATTGAGTAGCAAAGCCCTCTCTCGAACAACTAAAGTGACCCTTTATAAGACCTTAATCATCCCAGTCCTAGTTTATGGTGCAGAGGCATGGACTCTATCAAAAGCGGATGAGCTTACTCTTGGTTGCTTCGAGAGGAAAATTCTTCGAGTAATTTTCGGTCCCGTCTGCATAGACGGTGAATGGAGGAGGAGATACAACGACGAACTGTACGGGCTGTACAGCGACATTGACCTAGCCAGAAGAGTGAAGGTCCAACGACTGCGGTGTCTGGGTCATGTAGAGCGAATGGACGTGAATGCTCCGGCCCGGAAGATATTCGAATCCACACCCGAGGGACGGCGCAGTTGAGGAAGACCGCGACTCAGGTGGCGCACGCAAGTGGAAGGGGACCTTAACCAACTTAGCTTGCGAAACTGGAAGCAGCTGGCCAAAGATCGTGCTGGCTGGAGACGCTTGTTGGTTGAGGCCCAGGTCCACCCCGGACTGTAGCGCCACCTTAAGAAAGAAGAAAAAGAAGAAATTCTCTTTTTGAATGAAGTAATAAAATGTATATGAACTGAGTATACTGGAATTATATTAGATTTTAATAAAAAAAAAAAACGTTAATAGGTACTAAATATATACAGCATTTTATCCAGCAAGAGTTGGTATCATTAGGTATGCCTACCGGAGTGAATAATATGGCCGTAAGCTTTCTACAGCTGAGGCCTGAGCTAATATCAAAACAAATTCCTTACTAATTATCTGTGTTAATTATTTATAATTTTGTGTTTTGCAGATGCAGTTGATATATGATATGAAAATGGGGTAGGGGTAGTCGTGCATCACACGTAGGTACATTAGCTGGCACATTCCACTCATAGTTCCTATTACATTATAGAAAGGGGTTGGTGTGGAATTTAAATTTCCAAGTTTTTGGCGTTAGAATTTACTTTAATATTTTGTAACACATTATGCGGAGGTGTGAGAAAATGGTAATTTCACTGTCGACGTTGTTTAGCATTTTAAAATTATTCCTGGAATCGCCTGATTGAAAAATGGCAATGTTCTTAAGCTCCTATTACACATGCCAGAAATCGTGTCAAAATATCCGATTTTAGGAAAAAATCTTACCTCATATTGACGTCAGCATGTCAAAAATTGACACCATTATATGTGGGTCAATGGACGAAGTACATAATCAATTTTTAATCAATTAGTTTAAAATGGGCGCCCGATCCCCGGAAAAAACACAAATTACATCTTAAGATTTTTTTCTACTTCGCCAACTCTCGCGAACGTCTGACAAACATCCGAGAGTATGACTGTCATGAAAAAGCTTCTGAATTCAGCCGTTCGGACTCGGCATAAAATTGTTGGTCCCTTCCATTCGTCCCAAAAATAGAAACCCACACAAAACGATAGGTTGCGAGAAGCTAGGCCTTGGGTGTCTACCCGCCTGTTGCGCCACCTATTTATTTATTTTTTTAGTTTAAAATTATCAAGTAATGGTCACTATTCAATCGAACCTCTTGCAAATGTCTTTTCATTCAGAAACACTTGCCTACACGCGAATTCTTGGCAAATTCTATCATCCAACTACCTACACCACACAGAATAATATTCGGCATAAACATTTATTTTCAATATATTCTTCTACCAACCTACAAAGCAGTAGTATAAAATATGTTCTCTATTAATGTTTATTTGAAATTTATCAACCGAAAATGAGCTCAATTATCTAATTTATCACTGGCTTAAATGAAACTGTAACTGACACATCTTCTTGTAAAACATTAAAAGCACATTATTACTGCCACTTTCGTTATAGCATCTTGACACACATCCAACGAGGGTTTACCCATTTGTCCTTTCAATATTATACCCTCTCTTATAGGGTGCGATAAAAGTGTCACTCATCTGGCGAAAAGTGCTTGAACTCCCTTACACAACCGAATAAAATTTCGAACTCAATTAACTTATTTTAAAGTGGGTTGCGTTAACACAGTCTATATAGTTGCCTTAATAGGCCCTGGTTGACCCACCAACATTTTACTCGATTTATATCCCCCTAGCTATATAAAAAGTAAAAAGGATTCCTGATTCACATATCAAATTTCTACTAAATCATTTGATAAATATCACAAACCAATTATGTATATGCCAGATACGCTCCTTCACAACTCGTCCTTCAATACAACTCTCTCCATTTCTTATAGTGGAAAAATCTAAGATACAATCTATGAAAAATCTGAAAATCCATTCGTTTAGCTGTACATAAAACATCAATAAAGATACATCTTACTTAGGACACTTTTCCAGAATATTTTGCGTCATTTTTCCTTCACCTCACAAAGCACAATCTTGATCGTTGTCACTTTACCAGATGTTGATGCTGCCGATGTATAAATGGATAGATACAGTCGAGAGGCCCCATCATTCCACAACCGTCGTAATACCTACATAGTCACTCGTAGATATTCAGGTAATACATTTCATGAATTTGTAAGAAGACCGATTGATGTCGTTTCAATATGCGACATTGACGACGACGAGGGTTGAAAGGACTGTGTCGGGACGAGAGCAGCATTACAAATTAAATTTCAGTAAATTTATCCGTCGTTTGAACTGGGATTGGAGTGGCATTTTAGATGTGACTATTTAAAAGTTTTATTGAAGGGAAGAGGGTATACAATTTTTTTATGCGGATAGCTATCGGAGTGGACATTTTTTGAAAATATTTATATTTAAAAAGAACTGCTCTTATTTTAGCGAGATAAAAATAGAAACCCGACTGAAAAGGACAGTAAGTGGCTGCAGTAAAAAAGGACGGCGGCGGCCTTAAATTAGCCTAATGCCTCGTCAATTGGCGGGGATGAATGTGTCACCAAATGTCCTATTTGTCGCATTTCTTTAAAGTAGCAAATAGCTACAAAATGTAAACGCTCATCGCACAGAATAAAGTATCCTAGAAGTGACATAATCTTAAAGTGCACTTAGTACCATACCAAGGTGAATGTCAGTTCTAAACATTAACATGCACAAACAGTTTATGAGCAGAAAATAGTCACTTTATCCACAGCTTTTGAGGACGTTGTTATAGATTGTTTTTGTTTGTCGCCTATATAAGCAGCTTATACAGAAAACAGCCACCCCACCCTCTATCTGGTTGTACGACAACCTAATTTCAAAGTGTCGCAATCACATACATATACATTATGTACACAAGCATAAGAGTATGCGAAAAGTTGTGCACTAGTTTCTTGCTTTGCATGCACGGGTAACTTGAGGCAGAGAATAAAGACTGTGGAGTGGATATGGGTCGATTCATACTTCTGCTCTAAGGTTCAACTTAAGTGTGACATAATTGACCCACAAAATCGAGTCATATGTCGATTTTTCTTATATATCAACACACAAACTCATTCTACATACTAAATCGGTTCCTTTTAGACAACATGCTATCGATACTTTATGGCTATTGAGCTTTGACATTTTTCTTTTTGTGGAAATACTCTTGTTAAAGATGTACATTTGGTGTCAGTCGTGAAGTATTTTCTTTATCAAGAGTAGGAAGTATTAAGTGTTGATTTGGGATCACATAGTTAGCTATGTGGTGCATTAGTTTAAGATAGTATGAATATGAACCAATGGCAAAGGCGGCATGTGATTCTTAAGGAGAACTACAATATGATTGTTTAGATATAAACGAGCGAATGCTGCCTATTGCACCGAAGAAGAAAAATGATCAACGAAATTTGAAATATGCAATAGGAGCTATAGAATAATTTTATTTTATATAAATCAATACAGATTTGTAACTTAGCCTTTGGTTGGAGATGTGGTGTCTGCTGCGATCGAAATCCAAGTGACCGAGAACACGGACGATCAATTGGTCGATGCACCAAGTTACTCTCGCCACCCACAGGCCTTGCACAAGTAATACATTTGTTTGTGTAATTTTAGACAAGTTAGACATTAGGATTAGAGTAACAATAACATTGAGTGTAAGAGAATTTAAGAGAACATTATAACAGTTTGAAATATACGTAGATTAAAGTGATTGATAACACTGAAGGCAAGTCAAGTCGAAGAAGTGAATAAACAAAATAATATAACATCTAATAACAACAAAATGAGTTAAGATTTAAGCTACAAATTAACAAATAGAACGAATATAATAATCAGTTAGCAAATTGAAAACAAATGTAGATTAACGAACGAAATGAATGAAATAAATAAGTAAGATTATTATGTAGATTGTTGATTGTAGTCTTAGTCTCAAACATCCCGGCCCCCCTGGAACGAGTTTCAGGACACAGGTAAAAGAGCCAGCTTGGTGATAGGGCGTACGAATACTCCGGCAGCAGTTCTCACTGTGGCAACTCGTACACGTTGATCTGATCCTGGATTGACATTTTCGATGCGTCCTAGTAGCCACTTAGAAGGCGGTAGGTTGGGTTCCTTGATTACCACAAGATCTCCTGGTTTGATGTTGATTGCGCTTCGTCTCCATTTAGGTCGCTCCTGCAGGGTTGTAAGGTACTCCGTGTGCCACCTCTTCCAGAAACCTTGCGTCATGCTCTGAAGATGGTTCCAATGCGTCAGGCGGCTTGGCGGAGTGTCTAGATGGCTTGGCTCAGGAACGGCTGTTAGGGGTTCACCTACAAGAAAGTGAGCAGGAGTTAGTGGGTTCAGATCACAATCAGACATAGAACACAGAGGACGAGAATTGACAATGGCTTCAATTTGGGTAAGGACGGTACACAGATCTTCAAACGTTAAAACAGAACTCCCTATAACACGACGCAAGTGCAGTTTGACTGACTTGACGCCAGCCTCCCACAAGCCACCGAAATGTGGTGCCGATGGGGGGATGAAGTGCCACGCAATGCCATCCTTGGCAAGAGCGGCAGCGATTGTGGCGTTGTGAGTTTCTGCCATAACCAATCTGTGCATCTCGGTTAGGCACCGACGAGCTCCTTGAAAATTCGTCCCGTTGTCACTGTAAATGTTGGTGCACTTGCCGCGGAGAGCAACGAATCTACGTAAAGCTGCGATGAAAGCGTCAGTGGTGAGGTCACTCACCAGCTCCAGATGAATAGCTTTCGTAGACATGCACACGAACAAGGCGATGTATGCTTTCGACAACTTCGGTTTGCGACAACGAGACAATTTGATTGTCAGCGGGCCAGCGTAATCACATCCAGTATTTGCAAATGGTCGACTAGGCTGGATTCGATGCAATGGTAGATCACCCATAATCTGCTGGCTTGTTAGTTTCCGCTGCATAAAGCATGGCTTGCATTTATGGATAATCTTCCGAATGAGGTTTCTGCTGCCCAATATCCAGAACTGCTGTCGAACGAAGGCGAATGTTTCCGATATTCCTGCATGTAGGTAGCGCTGGTGTATTTCTGCGATTATAAGGGAAGAGACAATATTAGATTTCGGCAGAATTATGGGATGCTTAATGTTGAATGAGACGTTTGCATGTCTTATCCGTCCACCGACACGAAGTAGTCCATCACTGTCCAGAAATGCAGAGTACCTCAGAAGTTTGGATTTCGATGGAAGTTCTCCTTTTGCTCGCAAGTGTCGGATGTCATCTTCGAAAGAGATTGATTGGACGAACTTTAAGATGACAATCCTAGCTGTGGAGATTTCTGCATATTGTAAACAGCGATTAACTCGAGCTGATTTGGTGGTGCGGCAATCTGAAACAAATCGTAGACAATGTGCAACTATCCGTTGTAGCCGATACCAAGAAGATGTGTTTTGGATGAGGTCTTGTAGGACATTGCTGTCAAACGAGGTGACGAGCGAATGCTTTGGGACTGGTTTTTCTTCCCTTTTCACAGATTCGAGGTCAGCCAGAGGGGAAGAAAGGGTCGATTTAGGCCAATGTTCCTCGGATAAGGATAACCACGATGGGCCAGTCCACCAAAGATGATGAGCGAAAAGATCGAGAGGAAGTACTCCCCGTGAAGCGCAGTCTGCTGGGTTGGATTCCGATGGGACATAATACCATGAATGTCTGGGTATCGTCTCTAAAATGGCTGCGGTCCGATTGGCAACGAAAGTTGTCCAGCGACGAGGTGGTGACGAAAGCCAATGCAGCACAATTTCGGAGTCGCACCACGCGAAGATTCTTACGTTTTTGCAATTTAACGATGATGTCACAAGGTTCAACAACAGAGCAAGCAACAACGCAGCACAAAGTTCAAGGCGGGGAATGGAGACTGGCTTGATTGGAGCCACCTTTGTTTTTGCCGCAACGATGATAATTTTGATTTTACCCGTAGGGGATATTGTACGAGCATAAACGACAGCGGCGTAAGCTAACGACGAAGCATCCGAGAAGCCGTGAAGTTCTATAACGTCTTCGAATTGGAAAACATTGCGAGGAACCCGAATCTGCTCGAACGATGGAAGCTGTTGACGGTAAGTCATCCATTTTTCAGAGAACTCTGGCGGTAGCGGATCATCCCAACCCAATTTCAGACTAGATGACCAGAGCTCCTGAAACATGATTTTAAATAAAATTACCGAAGGAGCAAGAAGTCCTAGTGGGTCGAATATTCGAGCTATTTCGGAAAGCAAAGTACGTCTGGTTATCGAGATACATGGACGAGTTTCGGTCATTCGATAGGAGAACGCGTCATTCGCGGGATTCCAAAACATTCCCAAAACTTTTACGAGAGATTGGGAACGCTCGGGGTCGACAAAGGAATATTCACAATCTTCGGGTGGTTGTTTAGCGAGAAGTGCCCAACAGTTGGAACTCCATTTTCGAAGTTGAAGTTTCGCTTCTGATAGTAACGCGACTAGCTCGGTTTGTATCTCCAGCAAAGTTTCAATGGAGTTTGCTCCCGTCATAACGTCGTCAACGTAGACGTCTTTCGATAGGATTCTTGCAGCATTGGGGTATTTCGATTGATAGTCATTTGCGATCTGCTGCAATACGCGAACCGATAAAAACGGTGCCGAAGATGTACCATACGTAACGGTGCGTAAACGATAATGCTGGATCTCATCACTACGATTTTGACGCCAAACGATGCGTTGAAAATCAATGTCTTGTTCGCGGATCCAAATTTGGCGGAACATTTTAACGATGTCGGCCGTAAAAACAAACCGATGTTGACGGAAACGCAAACACACACCTATTAAATCGCGTTGAATAGGAGGACCGATTAAGAGTTGGCTATTTAGGGATTGTCCATTCGAATCCTTTACCGAACCATCAAACACGACACGGAGTTTAGTAGATGAACTTTCGGGTTTTAGAACCGCATGATGGGGAAGGTAAAATTGTCTATTAGGGTCGGTATGTATTTTATCGCGAGGGATCGGTTCCATATGATTAAGTTCAAGATACTCCTGCATAAATTTGGAGTACTGTCGGTGCAATTCGGGATTATTTCGAAACCGACGTTCCATCGAATGCAAACGCGAAACCGCCGACTGCAGGGTATCTCCGAAACTTGGCGAGGGGGTTTTGAATGGAAGAGCGACTACATATTTACCATCGGAAGAGCGAGAGAAGGTCTTTTGAAAATGTTCTTCAGCTGGATCATTGAAAACGAGTTGATTTTGGTGAGGTGGAACTTCCTCCAACTCCCAAAACCGCTGCAAAAGAGCATCTACATCCATAGCTGAGTGAAACGAAGACAAAGCAAATTCAGGAATGTTTGAGTCAAACAATTCTCCTGAAATGACCCATCCAAATGAGGTATTTTGAGCAATTGGTATGCCTTGTGGTCCATCAATTCGCTCTGCCCTTAGAACAGACCACACCTTGTCAGCGCCTAATAGAACATCAATAGAACTGGAGATGTTGAAGTTTGGATCGGCCAGATCCAACTTCCGAATATGTTACCAAGTTGAAGCGTCAAAGGATTTTGATGGTAAATTCGACGTTAGTTTTCCAAGAACGAAAGCCTCGACCGATAAACGTGTTGAATTAAAACGAGAACAGAGTTGAATTGACACACAACCTCTAGTATACCCAGCTTCCCGAGAGGATAATCCCATTACAGGGATACGAGAGTGTTTTCGCGGAATCCCTAGTCTTTGTGCGAACGATTCTGACATAAACGATGATTGCGACCCCGTATCCAGAAGGACGCGACAATCAACAAACTGTCCCCGGTTGTCTCGAAGTTTAGCAAGAATTGTTGGCAATATAGTTTGCTTTCGAAGGCTAAACTCGAGCGAATGGTTACTAACCAGTGGGTAAGCAGTATTAGAAGTGGAGGGCATTTCCGAATTTAGATGCTGGGGCGAAACAGGCGACGACGGCGACGTTGAGGTAGAGTTAGAAGCAGGAACGGAATTTGTATGTGAAGGCAATGACGATGAAGGGTTTCTATTATCCTCTGGATGGACTAAAGAATGGTGGCGAGCTTTACAAACGCGACAACGAAACGACGAGCGACATTTATTTGACGAATGGCCTTTTCGAAGGCAGTTGAAACATACCGAACTATTTTTAGCGAATGTTCTACGCGATGGAGTGTCTGATGCGATGAATTGAGAACACTGTGATAGCGAATGATCGTTTTTGCACATAGGACACTGCGAATTGTTTTCAGAAGATTTGGCTAAGTGGGCTTTTATTTGCATCGTTTGTTTAGCGCGCGATGTGACGGAACGATTGAGAGTTTGGCACGATTCGAGTGCGTCACACCTTAGCTCAAGAAACTCAACAAATTCGTGAATCGTACTGTCCTCTCGAGAACCCACTTCTTCTGCCCAAGCATGCTTTGTGTCATTATCGAGTTTGGTTAGCAAAAGGTAAATTAACCAAGGATCACGATCATTTTTATCCAGCGCATTTAGACCGCGAATTACTTCGTCTGCACCATCAGTAATTTTACGAAGTATCTGGACGTTTGGCATACTTAAAGACGGCAGCGAAAGAAACGTTTGAACGAACGACTGAACAATTAAATTTACCCGATCATACCGCTTTTCAAGCCTATCCCAAGCCTCGATATAATTGGCATCTGAGATGGATATATGCTTCACTAGATTGGCCGCATCGTCTCGCAAGAAAGATTTCAAGTAATGAAATTTCTGCGTACCGGTGAGATTAGATTTTGTGTCGACCGAACCCAGAAATAAGTCTTTGAACGATGGCCAATCTTTATAATTACCCGAAATGTGAGGCACTACAATTGGAGGCAAATTGACGGTCGTACACGTGGTACTAGCAGACGAATCTAGTTTCTTTAAAAAATTTGATTGCTGATTCGCGAGCTGGTTAAGAACTGATTCTTCTGGATTAGCTTGAACCGGAGATTGTCTATTACGAACAGTGTTGCGATGTCGAGGTAAATTTACCTTTTCGAGGGAAAAACCATAAAAGGAAAATGCATAAAGGGAAAAAGGGAAAAAAATTGTTCGGTAGTGCAATTTTGAGGGAAATTCCGTCAAATTGAAAAATAGAAATGATGAATGATATTTATTTAGGCCCTGAATGCACTGAGTTCATGATTACAAATCTTAATGAAAATGAAAAAGAAGAAATTATTGGCCAGTGTATAAAATTTTATTGCAAGGCAATCGACTTCCGATAAGTAATAGTATAGGTCTATAGGAAATAAGCTAGAATTTTTGGACCCACTTTTAGCTGCAGCCTTTTTGATTTGTCTGAAAAATTGTGACAAATTTGAGGTGGAAGTTGAATGGCGCGAGCTAGCTGCATCGATTCCAAGTGAAAAGAAATCATCACTTAAGCTTTTTCCAAATTTAATAAAAGCAGTCAATTATGCTTTGTCATTACCTCACTCAAATGCAGAATCTGAACGCATTTTTTCAATAGTAACAGATATAAAAACTAAAAAAAGGAAATGACTGCCTAAATGCTATTTGCGTTACCAGATCCTCATTTCAGAGTGATGGCATGAATTGTCGTGACTTCGTTCAAGCCCAATCAAAATCATCTAGACTTGATTAATCAGAATATTTATGTATAACGTTGAGCTTGTTTTTAACTTTTTTACTATGTGATTAATATTAAACAAAAATGTGATTGATAGTAAGCTAAATGTTCAACCAGCTCAAACGCGTTGGTTGGATAAAATTGAGGGCATCGTACATTAGAGTTGAATGCGTTGAATTCGAAATTGATGAGTTGGGCACTAAGTGGACGGGCAGCATAAGAAATGTAGGGTTTTTTCTCTTACTAGGATCCTACTATCCTCTTCTTCTTCTTCGGCTCGTTAAATAAAACACCAATTTAACCACGTTATAATATTTATTAACTTAAATTCACTTAAATCTACGCAAGTTTGGCGACTTTCTACTACAATTTAGCTTGATGGCTCTACGTGCGGACACTGCGACGGTTTGATACACACTGTACTCAGTTAATGATTCTTTGTTCGTTCGTTCGTTTGTCTGTCTTTCCCTAACCGGTTCGTTCGTTGCTGTTACTGTTTTACTGCGTGTCGCATGATTGTACTGTTGTTCTGTTCTTATGTAATGTGTATTTGTGTTTGTGTTATGTACTTGTCTGTTGTTCGTTATTTGTAGGGTATTATTGTCTTGTCTGGCTCAATCCCACAACTCGGCTGTCCTGACGATCATTCGACCCGAATGATGATACGATTAATTCCATCTCTTCATGTATTCGGCCACGGTAGTAGTTGCTCTGGGCCCCTCCTGCTCTCCAACTTTCTGCACTTCGTATCGGCCGTGTTTGTTGACGCGGACGATCTTATATGGCCCCAAGTATTTTGGCCTCAACTTCATGCCGGTACCAAACTGAGTGCGCTTAATGGCGACTAAATCATTTACCTGGTACTCCTTCTCTGGTAACCGCTTTCTATCGAAGTCTCTCCTATTCTCCTGCTGTATCCGCTGTATATTATCGCGAACTTCTTCCCGCATGGAATCGCGCTCGGCATCTAGTTCATGCATCGCTTCCTCTGTCAACAGCTCTCGGATATCTTGGTACTCTGGAATTCGCATCTCAAGGCCAGTTAGCACGCGAAACGGGCTAAACTTCGTGCTCCTCGGCGGTGTGTTGTTAATGACTTGCTGGACGCGATCCACATGCTTGTACCAATTTTGCTGACTGCCAACACATGCTTTAGCGAGCATGGGTACGATGATCTTGTGGATTCTCTCCACCTGTCCATTCCCGCGTGGAACCCCTGTTGTTATGACAAGATGCTGTATTCCCTCTTCTTCGCAATAGTTGTTGAACGCGATTGACGTGAACGCCGTTCCCCTATCGGTTATCACTCTCTTTGGGCTACCGAACGTTGCCGACTGTTTCCTCAGTCTCTCGACGACCTCTGCTGTTCCTGTGCTTTTGGTTGGGTACAACCAAACAAACTTGGAGAACGCATCTACTACAACAAGTATGTGGTTGTATTGTTTATGTGTAGCCTCCATAGGCCCGACGTGATCGATGTGAAAAGTACTTAACGGTCTATTTTCTTTGTCGATCGGGTTGAGGTATCCTTCCCTTTTCCCCACCTTCGCCTCTGCTACTATGCATTTCAGACAGCTCTTCACTGCGGTTACCACCTTTGTCGCCACATTTGGTATGTAGAATGTTCTTTCTAGTAGGTCTTGGGTTTTCTTGGCTGAAAAATGTCCCTGTTGATGCGCCACACCTATTATCTCTCGCTCCATTTCCACCGGTACCACCACTAGTTCCTTGACGGGATCCTTGTGTAATACTCCGGCTCTCATGTAGAAGTCTTCATATTCGTCCTTTTCCAGGATTTTGACCACCGCTCTAATCCAATCATCTTTCATCTGTGCCTCTCTGATCCTATGATTCAAGGACTCCTCTACTAGCAGACACGAGATTCGGCTTAGGGCGTCCACATGTTTCATCTTGGTTCCAGCTCGATGCTCGATCTCGTAGTCAAACTCCTGCAAGAACATTGCCCACCGTGACACTCTTAACGGAACGTCCTGCTTTTTCATGGTCATCGAAAAAGCGTTGCAGTCGGTGACAATCTTAATCCGAATCCCCATTACGTAGATTCTCCACCTCTTCAAGGCCTCTATGATCGCAAGCACTTCCAACTCATAGGAATGATACTTCTCCTCCACTGGGGTAGTCTTGCGGCTCATGTATTGAACTGGGTGCCAGAGCTGATCATCTGCATCCTTCTGCAACAACACAGCTCCATAACCGAACTTGCTTGCGTCTGCATGGATCTCCGTGGGTGCCCTCGGGTTGAACAGTTTAAGGACCGGCCGCTTGACTAAGGCTGCCTTAAGTTGCTGAAAAGCAAGTACCTGTTCATCTTCCACCTTGAACGCTCTATCCTTGCGCAGCAAATCTGACAGCGGTTTGGCTAACACTGCATACCCCTCAATGAATCGTCGGAAATATGACGTAAGACCGAGAAAACGTTGAAGCGCTTTCTTGTCCTTTGGCACAGGAAATGTGCTCACCGCTTTGGTCTTCTCTGTAGATGGGCTGATGGTGTTCTTCTCTATGATGTATCCAAGAAACTCGATTTTCCTTCTTAGAAATTGGCACTTTCCCCAATTTATCCGCAATCCATATTCAGCTGCTACCGCTAATACTCTAGTCAGCTTCCTTATGGCGTCCCCTTCATCCTTGGCTGGAATCACGAGATCGTCCATATAAGCTATCACATAGCCCTCTTGAATCAATCCTCTAAAAATTGCCTGGATATATCTAGCGAACACGGCTGGCGAGTTACATATTCCAAATGGAACATATCGAAACTCAAACTGCTGATCGCTAGTGACAAACGCTGTGTACTTCCGCGAATCTTTGTCCACTGGCACGTGGAAGAATCCATTTTTCAGATCCAATGTCGTATAAACCTCTTCTCCTTGTAGCTGATCCAGGATGTCGTCGATTAGAGCCATGGGAAAATTGTCCCTCACCACCTTCTCGTTGAGCTTCCTATAATCACAGCATAAGCGCTTGGTTCCATCCTTCTTAGCGACGAGGACTATTGGCGACGCATACTCAGACGTACTTGGCTGTATCACCTTTTCCGCTAGCCACTGCTGTGTCAGATCTCTCACTACTCTTTGATCCTCATACGACATGCACCTGGGTCTCTGAAATACTGGTATGTTGTCCGTCAGTATGATCTTCATCTCCACAGGCGAATCCTTTACTCTTAACGGAGTATAACCTTTTATCATATCCAGCACTTTCTCTCGATGTTCCCTTTCCAGGTGATTGACGTCCACCCCTTCCCTCTGGAACTCTCCTTTTTCTGCCGACAAACAGATTGTGTTTAAGTCATCTGCCAACTGCCATAACACCTTATCATCTTCAGCCTTAACGCTTTCTTGACGGATTGCGTTCGGCCTTCCGAGGTCACTGCCTCCTGCACCGATCACTTCTGATCTACCGAGGTCGTTGCCTCCTGCTGCTGTCGCTTCTGGTCTTCCGAGGTCGTTGCCTCCTGCACCGATCACTTCTGATCTACCGAGGCCGCTGCCTCCTGCTCCGGTCGCTTCTCCGATCACTATTGATCTACCGAGGTCACTGCCTCCTGCACCGATCGCTTTCGATCTACCGAGGTCGCTGCCTCCTGCTCCGATCACTATTGATCTACCGAGGTCACTGCCTCCTGCACCGATCGCTTTCGATCTACCGAGGTCGCTGCCTCCTGCTCCGATCAACGTTGATCCTTCACCAGTACCACTTTGTCCAGGGCTACTCTGCTTGTGCCTAAAGTTAGCACCCCCTTCCGTTATTACCATATCGACCGTTTCGAGAACATCGTTCCCAATTACCGCAGCATATTGAATGTCCCGTTCCCTGACTACATGGAAAGTTACCTTTACCTGTAAACTATCCACCTCAATATCTGCCTCAAAACTACCTAATGTCAATACTCTGCCCTGCCCAATACCACAAAGACTCCGCTTCGTCTGCTTGAGCTCCACCTCGCTCATCATCATCAAATAGTCGTAACGTAAAAGACTCAGATCGCTCCCGGTGTCGAGTAATGCTGAGAGTGTGCACCCCTTCACACAGATGTTCTTGAAGATGCGGTTGGATCCGACTGCTAAGGCTACTCGAGCCTCCGGCGTTGGGCTAACTTCACCATCCGTTGACGCGGTGTTGACATTGCTGCTACTAGGTCTTCCACGCTGCTGTTGGCTTTGAGCTCGACCTCCACATTCGAACGACCTGTGTCCCTCTTGCCCACAGCTGAAGCACTTGAAGATTCTCTTGACTGGACAATCTTTTTTTAAATGCGATGTGCTTCCACACCCAAAACATTTCCTCTCCTTACCCTCCGACTTGACTGCTGCCGTACTACCTGTTGGGCGCTGGCTACCCCCTGAGTTTGACGACTGCAGGTTCGAACCTTTAACCCTCTCATATACTTTCAGCTGTGCTTTCAGCTCGCTCACTGTTCTTGACTGGTACAGCACTAACTTGTTCAGTTTGAAGTCCGGTATCCCATCCGCAAAATACGTTATCAGGCTCTCGTCATCCAACGCAATCGGCTTTCCCATTTCCATCAGGCTGTAAAGGTACTCGGTTAGCGTTTCAGTGGGCTTCTTGCGCCGACTCTGCAATCTTCGATGGACTTCGACGGATGAGGCTTGACTGCCAAATTCCTCTACAAGTGCATCCTTTAATGCCTTCCAATTTCGCACACCCGTTTGACTCCGGATGAACAACTTGGCTGCTCCTCTTAGCAGTTGTTTACCGTATACGAACTTTTGCAAACTGTTCCACTGGATAGTGCCAGCATTTGCCTCGAACTCCTCCACCCACTGCTCTACGCTTGGATATCCGACTCCATCGAACGACAACATTGAATCCTCCACATCACGGAGCGTAAACATGCCTCTTCCGCCTACCGCGCCCTCAGCCACGTCTTCATAATTCGACCCATCATCCGATTCTTGCGCCTCTTCCTCGCGCCTCAACCCGTAATGTGCAATGAGCCTGTCCTGTAGTATAGTTTTCAGTCCTGTCGTCGGTAAGTTTAATAGCCCTAATTGGTCTTTTAACCCCTCTACCGTCAGTGCCAGTATCGCATCTAATTCCATTTTTAAAATTTAGTTCAAATTTATTCAACCCCAATGCAATAAATATTAAACGAAATATAATGTAGGAATACAAATATAAAAATCAAAAGAATAATATAGAAAATGTTACTTGCGCCAAATATAATTAGGTATATAGGTACATCTACTTCTACGAATATTTCTCCGCTTCTGCTTGGGTTCTTCTTCTCTGCCTTCGCTGCCAACCGTTGAAAGGTTTTGCACCGCTGCTTCGTATCTGGACACGATACACTGCTGCCTTGTCTGGACACGACACACACACTCGTTGGGACATACAACAGCGAAAGGGTTGAAAATGAAATTTTTTTCGTGTCGACAATTTGACGACTGCGATCACGAGTTTTTTTTTTTTATTCTCACGCACAATCGCCTTTTGTTGCTGCCACTTTAAATGTTTTTTTTTCTTTTAATTTTCACTTTCCACTCGTGCCGACAATTTGGCGACTGCGACCACGAGTTTTTTTTTTCGCACAATGTTGAATGTTCTGCGCACTTCACTTTGTCTGTTCAATTTTCTTTGTTTTAGGTTTTCGGGTAATTCCCGGACGAGTCCACACTTTGTAGGGTTTTTTCTCTTACTAGGATCCTACTATCCTCTTCTTCTTCTTCGGCTCGTTAAATAAAACACCAATTTAACCACGTTATAATATTTATTAACTTAAATTCACTTAAATCTACGCAAGTTTGGCGACTTTCTACTACAATTTAGCTTGATGGCTCTACGTGCGGACACTGCGACGGTTTGATACACACTGTACTCAGTTAATGATTCTTTGTTCGTTCGTTCGTTTGTCTGTCTTTCCCTAACCGGTTCGTTCGTTGCTGTTACTGTTTTACTGCGTGTCGCATGATTGTACTGTTGTTCTGTTCTTATGTAATGTGTATTTGTGTTTGTGTTATGTACTTGTCTGTTGTTCGTTATTTGTAGGGTATTATTGTCTTGTCTGGCTCAATCCCACAGAAATATAATTTATTTTGTTACTTTTTATTGATGAATTTATGTTTATTTCTTTATATAAATAGAGAATGTTTATTTGTTTTCTTTTTTGTCAATTTTTTTTATTATTTTGGTATGTAAAATAATATTTCTTTCAAAAAAGACTTGAGGGAAAATAAAAGGTAATTTCGGCAAGGTACGGAGGGAAAAAAAGGGAAAAACGACACTTGTTTGAGGTAAAAACCATCCCAGGGACATCCCAACACTGATTACGAATGGCTTTTTTCAAACCCGCATGTGCCACGAAATATTTATTTTCATATATGCCGAAATCCTTTTCAAAGTCACTAAGTTCAGTTTCTTCGACTATATGCTGCAAGCATTCATTGTGAAGCGAAGAAAATTCTGACCACGATTCGACTAACCTGCTTAAACGAATCTCTAACATCTCGATAGTGCTAGAGTCATCGATAGATGCAACAAAATCCTCCGCACGAGTCAAGCAGGCTTTAGCATTGCCACGTTTTTGTTTCAAAGCATTCATTTTTACCGAGAAAATGTGTTCAAAGCAATAAAAAAAAACCTGGGTTAAGTGCTTGCTTAAATGCACAGAAACACCTTAATGAATTATAGATAATAGCGCTATAATTCCAAAACGAAACTGTCACGTGGGAATCAAACGAAAAGCGATTATATTGTCCACGAATAAAGTTATATTTTAATTCCCGTATAAGCACAGCACACAAAATGCACACACGAGGTTTTTCTATGTACTTCTCTGGTAATAGGTAGGTATATAAAAAAAAATCACACCATGGACATGCGATTATGTGGATACATAAATCGACAAAAGTATCAATGTTCATATAAAGTTCAGAAGATATTATTCGGCTTCAGAAGGACCAAATTATGTTTAGATATAAACGAGCAAATGCTGCCTATTGCACCGAAGAAGAAAAATGATCAACGAAATTTGAAATATGCAATAGGAGCTATAGAATAATTTTATTTTATATAAATCAATACAGATTTGTAACTTAGCCTTTGGTTGGAGATGTGGTGTCTGCTGCGATCGAAATCCAAGTGACCGAGAACACGGACGATCAATTGGTCGATGCACCAAGTTACTCTCGCCACCCACAGGCCTTGCACAAGTAATACATTTGTTTGTGTAATTTTAGACAAGTTAGACATTAGGATTAGAGTAACAATAACATTGAGTGTAAGAGAATTTAAGAGAACATTATAACAGTTTGAAATATACGTAGATTAAAGTGATTGATAACACTGAAGGCAAGTCAAGTCGAAGAAGTGAATAAACAAAATAATATAACATCTAATAACAACAAAATGAGTTAAGATTTAAGCTACAAATTAACAAATAGAACGAATATAATAATCAGTTAGCAAATTGAAAACAAATGTAGATTAACGAACGAAATGAATGAAATAAATAAGTAAGATTATTATGTAGATTGTTGATTGTAGTCTTAGTCTCAAACAATGATTAAATGGGATTAGTTCAGCTTAAGCCAATATGCCATTGAAATTAAATTCAAATCGACCCTATGTCGTCATTATAATACATTTATGTCTAAAGAATGCTTGATCTTAAAACTTAGACGTAAACTGAGTTTACAGATTGGACTTCCAATTCTAAAAAAAATTGTCAATTGACAAAGTGAAACCGAAATTTTGGCCGCATCGCTTGAAGTCCATTATTATAAGCATACCAGTGAAGGGTCCAGTATCCAGGGGAAACTCAAGAATCAAAACTAAACTATTGGTGCAATTTATGATTTTGTATTTAGTTTTTGAAATGCTATTGCCATGCTATGGAATGTTGACGTATGTAGGTTTAGAAGACTGTCATAAGTGCATAATATACGAACTTGAGTAGTTTTTCTATACCATGGCTGATGTTTAAGGTAAGGTACATACCTACATAGAACGAAGTGAAAAAATTCTTAGAAACTTACTTACAAACCAATGACAGGACTGCAGTTGTCCCTCTTTATAAATTTGTTTTCTTTTGTTGTGTATATTTAGGTCCTGGAACATTATACCCTCCACAGGAAGGTATATTGACTTTGTCATTACATTTAAAATACCAAGGAGAAGTCACCGGAAACCCCATAAAGTTTATAATACAAATATTCTGAATCAAATTCTGATTTAGCCATGTCGCGCTGTCTGTTTGTCTGTCCGACATGATGTTTGAAAACAATGATAATGGGTACTTTTACTTGATTCAAATGCGGTTTAACATCCTCTTTTTCTCTCTGTTTTCTATCGAGTATATAGCTATTATAGTTTTAAAGCTAGATTAGTTTTATGTATGCTTAATTTATTAATTTGTATAGAGAAAAAAATAGTGAATAGTAGAAAGATTCAAAAGAATCGTTTGTGTGAGTTTTTTATTTTTGGGTCGAATGGAAGGGACCTACAGTTTTATACCGAGCCCGAACGGCTGAGAATTGAGAAAATTTTTCAGGACAGTGTTATACTCTCGGACTCGAATCTCCGATGTCTATCAGACGTTCGCGAGAGGTTTTGAAAAAACCTTAAGATGTAATTTGTGTTTTTCCAGGGATCGAACCTGGGACTCATTGCACAGTAGTCTAACACACTAACCACTGCACTGAGCCGCTGTAAACTTTCTTCTTAATCCTTATCAATTGAGACGATTGATAGCGTTAACAAAATTGTCCACGTGTATGTCTCAAAATGACCAAATCGTAGGTAGTTGGTGGCTTTGATGAGAATGGTCCTTTATTCGTTAGCTTGTGGAACGCCAAGAGTGTTTTCGTTCGCTGCAAAAAGTTTTGAATTTGAAATTTCGTTTTTTGAACTGATTATAAACCATGTTCTCTTCATTCATTTTAATGGTATAGGTAATTAATTATCCTCCTCTTTGAATAATAAAATGTGCAATTTTCGCCTCGCCACGCGCCCGACCTCGGCAGTACAAATGTCGTCATTTGGGTCTTCTTATGTCGCCCATCGGTAACACTGTACACAGAGCGAAAAAAGACTACATAAAGTCAATAAGATTGACTTATTGCACTGATTTACTATGAAATCTTATTAAAAAGAGTAAATAATATGATTTTTCCATAGAGAAATCTTAATGATTTAATCAAGAAAATCTTATTAATTTTTTTAAAAGTTTTTCATATCATTTTTGCATGCCAAATCATATTAAATGATAAAAATTATATGAAAACCTTATTATTATTTGGCTTTAAGAAGTCAAGCTTATTAAAAATTCTGTTTATAAACGTTTAAAAGGAAATCTTCTCAAATCTATAAAGACTTCTCTTAAAAATTTTAAAGAGATATCACATTAATTTTGGGTGAGAGTATTTTAGATTGTATAATAATAATATGAAAACTTTGTTAATATTAAGTTTTGAGAAGACAAACTTATTAAAAATGCTTGTCTTTAAACGGTAATAAGGAAATATTCTTAAATCAATAAGAATTCCCCTTAGAATTAAAAGTTATCTCATATTTTATAAAAGTGCATATAAATGGTGTATAGCCTTGCCGAACGCATTCGATTTCAGACTTCTTCGTAAAGGCGCGTCTACGTGTCCAGGAGTGTAAGTATTATTTACTAAAAAATAAAATAATAACTTTGCGTTTGTTTCCTTTTTTAGAATAATTATATTTTTTTTATGTTATTACATATTATTTTTTTTCAGGAAAATTTTTTAACTCTGTCTTTATTGTATATACCTATATGTAAAATAAAAAAATAATAAATAATAAATAAAATATTTTAAAAAGATAATAAGTTTTCCATATTTTTCCAATCGGTTTTGCATATACATACTTTCGATAAGTTTTTCCTATTGCTGCGAAGAGATTTGCATATACTTTTCAATAAGTTTTCATATTGCTTCAAGGAGCCGTCGTATTGATATTGAATAAGATATCTTGTTAAAATAAGTGGTTTTCTTATAGAATATTTATAAAGTTTTTAATAAGATTCTCTCTATGGTTTTGATATGACTTTCTTCTTGGATGAAAACCATAGAAAAATCTTATAGTTTTTCTTCTATTTTATGTGGTGGTTTTCTCTCTGTGTAGCTACCTACTTAATATACTGTTCCATGAGGGAAACATACAGTCACGTCAGGTGACACAATAATCATTTTCTAAGTAAAGTATTAATAGGTGTGTTTTTTTTGGCTAATCTGTTATAGGCTTAGAAAAATAATTTCATATAAATTCAATTCTATATAGATTTCGTTAAGTCCGGATAATTATCGGGGCTTATTCCTTAGCTTATTCCTTAGCCCCGATAAAAACTGTGCGACCAAACCATCATTGCGTTAAATGTTATCGAAAAATGCTATTGATTCTGTCATAAATGACATCTGACATTGGAGAATTCATTTAAAATAAAATAAATCAAAGCATTTTTGGCAAAAATGTACCTATGAATTACGGAACTTTTATTTTTCCGTGCATTTTCCATATTTATAATTTTCCACAGTGTTTGTGCAATATTTTTTCTTCTGATTTTTGAGAATTTTTTTCTTTAGATACATATCTGATGTTTTTTTGTGAGTGTAATTTTACAAATTTCTGTGATAGGAGTGCTGCCAAGCTTTTATGAAGAAAGAGCTAAGTCCCGATAATCGTTTTTTTGGAAAGAAATTTTATTACGAAGGGAGTTATATTTCGAATAAAATTAATGTCACGTACCTACCAAAATAATATTAAAGCTTACTTTATCTTGAAATGAATATTTGTCATTAAATGTCTATTTTAATTCTTCATGTTTAATTGAAATTATTAGCTTATAATTATTTTTAGTTGTATAGAAAGAAGGTATAAGTAAATAAAAAGGAAGACACGAATTGGGAGGGAATAAGTATGTTATGTACATAAGATCTGAATGGCGAAATAAATTGCTTTTGGTATTAAAACGTCGCTTTAATAAATTAATATGTGCGCCTTTAGCGTTAAATATTTTTTTCAATAGTAGGTATGTATTAACATAATAAAAACACAGTATAATAAATAGATAATTTTAGCTTTTTGCCCCGATGCCCCATATATTAAAATAATAAATCTACGCCACTGAACCGATTGTTCCTTTTGTGGAATTGGGCTGAGACGACAGCGAATTTTTCTATTGCACCAATTTGTTTGAAAACCACTGGTGTAGTGTTGTTTTGATCTTCAACTGCCTATTGTTTACTCACTCTGGGACAGGGTTGATTAAAGAGCTATGGCGCTTTACTCTTCTTTCTTTCCAACCAAAAACAAGATAGTCTGTTCCGTATCCCGCATACGACTTATATAGGCAGAATGAGAAAGAAATATTGTTTATCTTACATTTTCGTTTGTTTGCTCAAATTCTGTTCCGTTTAGTACCTATTGTCAGTTTTGCGTTCTGTTCTCATCTCATTTCAGTTTTTAATTTTGCAAACAAATTAAACAAAAACAGTGATCGAGCGAGTGCAAGCGAAAACAAAAAGAAGGAAAAGAAAAACTAAATTGTTGCGCGCTTATATATAAATATGGCAGAAACGAAAAGTGAAATTAAAGTTAAGCTTGAAATTGACATTGAACCGCAATTATCTGAAATTGAAGAACTGCGTAAGGAAAATGAACGTTTACGTCGCGAAAAAGAATTGCTGGAGCTCGAAAAGCTAGAAATCAAACGATTTGAATTGGCCAGAAAAAAATTATCTCCAGCTAAATTCGGAGCAGCAGAAATAAAAGAAATGGTTCCAGCGTTTAATCCGGCGAAGAGTTGTATTAGTTCAAAACAGTGGCTAGACATTTTAGAGAATTGTCGGAATATCTACCAATGGGATGACCGAAATACAATGTTCTATGCTTCATTTAGATTGGAAAAAGCAGCCCGAGGTTGGTATCTTGGACGTGGGGCAGGAATAGTCCGCTGGAATGAATTCAAAGAACAATTTATTGAGACATTCCCACCACCGCAGATTCCACCACCATCTACTATTTTAGAAGCATCACCGAGTCTGCCCGTATCTACTCTACCCGTAGCGACTATACCCCCATCAACTCCACCGGCAGCAACTGCACCCGCAGTATCTCCACCCGGAGCAACTCCACCCCCCTCAACTCTACCAGCGGTAACTGCACCCGCAGCAATTCCAGCTGAAACGCTTACCCCAGCAACAACTTTGCCGGTAGAAGAAGTTAAACCAAAAACGCGTAGACAGCGAAGGCGTGAGAACTACCTTCAAGGTATAAAAAACGACCAAGGTCAAAAACTCTGCTTCTTATGTAGAGAAAGTGGACATTTTGCTCGAGAATGCCCAACTCTAGCTGCGGCAAGAAATCCCACTGCACTCTTCTACCAAATGCGATTCGTGAAATCCACTAGCACTGTTCGGAACGATAGTGGCCTTATAAAAGACGTGACGATCGATGGTATTGCTCTAAAAACGTTTATAGATCTTGGAAGCGATTGTACAACACTTAAACTGCGTGACGCCATACACAATAAATGGCATGTTGAAGAAGTCACGGCTCAATTAAAAGATTTTAGTGGAAACATCGTATTGGCCTATGGGAAATTTAAAGGAATCGTAAAAGTCGATGAAGTGGCCAAGCATATCGATATTTTTGTTGTACCCAATAACAGTCAGCATTTTTCCTTGATCGTTGGTAGAAACTTCTTGAACTTAGCTGATGTTTGCGTGATAAAAAAATTCGGTTCACTTGAAGTCAAAAGTGTACAAATATGAAATGGATGACAGCGAGAGGCGTTCCATTGGTTAGTTTTATAATAAAAAAACGTTTTTAATATGTGACTGTATTTTTATTTATTTTGTTCCACTCATGAGATTATTTTTAGATCGGTGCAGGTAAGCCTCAGATGTTATGGTTTCCGTGGCCTAATTTAGTTGTACCGGTGTTCCTATAGCTATACTTACTACGAATCCAAAATATTTGCCAGTTGCTGCAAGTCATTGGTGCTATAGGTACATCCATCACTTTGTCGATTATTGTCTCCATATCACTAACCATTCAGTTGATGTGATAAAGGCACAAAATGTATGCAACCAACAGAGGTTCCTTATAAACCTAGTTCGCTTATATTCCCAATGCGCTTAAAGTGATTCGAAACAAATATTGTTACGTTCCGCAAAACACTATCTAACCGAAAAAAGCAGCTCTCAGGCTCAGGGCACAAACTGAAGAAGAAATTTTCTTCTTCTTTCCCCAAGTGTGTGACAAGCACTACAGAGCTTAGCTACCCCTAAAGTACCATCTTCAGTTAGTAAGTAAATTACCATACGATTTACATCCTCAGAATGTCAAGTACTTTCCGAGCGAAGTTATCCGCTTCGTGTTGGTACTACGTTGCACATGCGGTAGCATCAGCAGCACACTTCCCTGGCTGATGGAAGGTGAATCTCGCAGAAGAACAAGGAACTGCCGAAGGAGAGTTGGTAGTGGCATAGGAGCAAGGAGCGCTCGGTGTTGCGATACATATTTTATATTCCAACCATATAGAGGCAATTTATTAAATCACTCAAGAAAACATACGTGGACACAGTTGTTGGGGAAAAGGGTTTCTCAGTTTAGAACTGTTTCTCGTCCTTCGACTAGATGCATTCAGACTGCTTTCATACATACCTACCATACTATATGTAGGTAGCACTCTTGTGGTGGTGTGGCTCGGTCTCTCTCAATCTGTAGCTAAAGGAAAGGATTTGTGTATTCTTTGCTGGTTCTTTTGATAGCAGACATGCACAGACACACGCAGTGATATCCAGAATGAGCTTAAGTCACGGAAGACGGATGGCCTGTTTACCTTCGACAGGATATGCATCGTCATCGTCGTCGTTGTTATTCATGTTGCGTCTTATATTAAACTGATGATGCACATACTGTGTGCAAGACTATGGAGTTAGGCGTGAGTCAAGGAGGGTGTGAGTGCCAGTTTGGTGTGAACGATTGACATTTTAAGGAAGGAGTGAGGTAACTACGACTACCTATAGGTATCATATCGACACCCACACCAGGTCTTGGAAAACTTAATTATATTAGTCTCAACTACATTAGCTTGTTGCAAACAAAGGCACGTATAAGAAAATCAAATTGCTATGTCACCTTATCCTTTTGCACCAATTAAACATCTACGCTCCGCTAACTGGATGCCAATCTATTAGCTTAAAACATTTTTGGTAGGTATATATAGTTATACCGCGTATAAAATGTTCAAAAATTGCTTAGTTTTCATTCTTGATAGGACGGCTTTCTATGTACCTATTGCGTGTTTCTGAGCAGGATACTCATGGAGCGGTATTTCCTTCCGCATACCCAACAAAGTCTATGCGTTTGGTCGTGGCTGCGCAAAATAACCAATTAATTACATGTGCCGTTCATAGCAACACTTTTGCCCACAGGATATGCTCTCATGCGATACACATTGTGTTGTATACCAAGTCAGAAAATAGCAGCGAACCACTTTCACGTTGATGAGAAGGATCTCATCGAAAATTGGATTCACGCTAAAGTTTGTCAAAGTTGCTGCAGGAAATTCGAGATGAGAATGCGTTATGTGGAAATGGAGGAGACGAAAGAGGACTTTAATGAAAATGTGTGTTATAGTTCGTCTCTACAATATCCGTATATCTACAGACTCACTAGTGCTGTAAAGGTATAGGTATAGGTTAAGTCAAAGAGTTCAACGCTTATAAAGTTATAATAATATATGATAATGACAAACGCAATCGTTTGACAACTTCAATGGAGTGTTTGAAGATGTTAAATCACAATTTTTAGGTTTTTTTTTTTTTTGTTAAATACCTAAGTTAGTGAATGCTCGAAATATAAAAAAGCTCTGCTTAGATTTAAATTCAAAAATGTTTGCAAACTGCCGGACAATTTTTGTTAGATAAAAATATTGTTTAAGAGCTGGAAACACTCGTATGTACGATAAAACTGTATTAATAGTAGGGTATAACGATAACCACCTAGTAGGTTGTACAATGCCAGGGCAAGTCCTTAAATTCTAATTCCATCGCAATACAAAATTCTTTTAAACCCTCAGTTCTTGCTATATTGTGTAGGTAGGTAGGTATATTATAGAGAAAAAAAAAAATTGTTTGTATTACAATAATTTCGATATCAATTGAAAATGAATCAAATACGTTTTTGACTGCGTTTGAAATGATATGGACTGGACAACCAATTCCAATTAAGGCTTTTCCGATAGGTACTGGACTTAAGTTTTAAAAAAACCTTGTTCAAGCCTGCTATTTCTACACTTTCTACATTGTTTCTAAGTACATAAATATATTGAAATTGAAAAAATATTAAAAAAGAGAACAAAAAGAGGGCACAACAAATAAAGAGGACAAAAAAAAGATCCAAGCGAAAAAAGAAAGTAAAATAGTTTGCGGACAAAAAAAGATGACCTGTTCTCTTAAAAAGAGATCTTCTGGAAACCCTACCCCACTGTAGCCTGAGCTCGGCCCTCCCATCCGTGTTGCACCGGCCCACCTGCCAAACTCCGAAACATAGTTAAAACTACTTCATGGAGCCTACCTATAGCATGACGTGGTTTCAGCATTTCAGTCTGTGTACGAGCAGCATGGGATTTAGTTTTTTGTACGACATAAAAGTAGTTAACGTAGTTTGAAATAAAAATTGCTTTAATTTAATTATTGTATTTTGTAAAATTCACCCAAAGCAATAAAACAATTAGAGTACCTACCTACATTTCAAGTTCAAGACCGCAAACTAGTATTGAAATTGCGGATATAGCGGCATCATAAACAAATAACCAGCAGCCAACCGATATGTGCGCGCTGTGCTACATACCGTGTACTAGCAGAGCCATTGCGCTACTAGATTATGTATACTCTATATGGTGACGTCAGAGCTACATACGTATGTGGCGTGCTACATGCCATTAAGGTGCTAGTTTAAGCGTGTCTTTCTAAACCTACTACGCATATTAGAGACACAATGGCCGCGTTCCTTTGACCGCTAGTCATCTAGCACATAATATCCCTGATGGAGGAACGCTGGCGCTAGAGATCTAGCGGCAGCGGCAAAGTGACATTAAAACCAATTTGAATTCGTATTATTTCATCTTCATGAGAGTCAGAAATGTATTTTGTGCCATCATGCCGCATACTTTTTAATGCACTATAATTTAAATAAACAAATATGTTAAAAATCGTGACAAAAATTGTCAAACATTTTGACATTCTAATGCCAAAATGACGTCCGATTTTGTATGCACCCAACTTTTTTACATGTCGGAAATTGACACGATTTAGCTTAAGTGCATGCCTTCCTATAAAAATCGTGTCGGGCGAGACACGTCGATTTTAAGCGAGTAGAAAAAAGAAGAGATTTTTGGTATAAATCTACCTTTCTTTTCTTAACTAACCTAAAAATATATCTGTTTCGGTGCCATGAAATAAAGTCTTATGCAAAAAGGTCCAAAACGTAATTTAACGTTTAAAAATTTAATAAAGTCCAAACATCGTATTGGACTTTATTGCAATTTCAGAAGTGCAATAAAGTCCAAATCGAAGTGGAAATAAAGACCATAATTAAGCATGCCATTTATTTTTCAAGGAAAAACAGGAAAAATCAAAGAAAATTTTATACTTCACAGGATTTATTTTTCCGAATACAGTATAGATTACAGGATAGTTTTTTTCTTCGAAATCTAGTATTCCAATAATATACCTAGGTACCTAGTTACTTAAAAAAATAAAATAAGTAGTTGGTGCAATAGGTCCATATACTATATAGTCACCCTAGCTTATCACAACCATTCTTTTACGTGAGTTTTTATTTTTGTTATATTTGTCAGTTCGCGAGATATGACTTAGTGGAAAAAACCTTAAATTCGTGGACATAACCCGGTGCCCCTTGCCCAGTAGTCCAGAACTCTAACCACTGAGCCGGGGTAGTACATCAGCTGTGCAATTTTTTTTCGTTTGTCGATGAAAACATACGAACTTAATGTGGGTAATCATATCGACGCAGAATCGAAATCCACAGATGACGAGTAAGCAGAAGAAGATGACGAAGTTGATAGTAATTGCTACAAAATTAAGTCCATGTCCTTTATTTACGTTTTTGTTCTGAATAATTGCTTTTCACGAGGCTTTTCGTAATTTTGTTTTAAACACAAATTCCGAATGACGTAAAACAGCTGTGCAAGGTATATTGGTATTAGTGAGAGTGTGTGCAAATCTCGAAAATTATCGAGATCTGCAAAAAGTGATCCGAATCAAAAAAAAGATTGATTTTTTGTCCCAATGGAACACGAAAAGAGATCCGAATCAAAAAAAAGATTGATCTTATGTCCCAATGGAAAACCACATTAGTTAGCGACTATAACACAAACCACTAAGAATAGACCGCCGACTTCCCGTACACCTACCCGATTCCCCCCGGAAAAAATTTCCCTGTCTGTGAATACGTGTAAATGTCAAAATTAATGGCGGCAATGATTTTCCATGCTATACCATGCGACCAGGATTTTTCAAGTATGCGTGCGTTAATGGCGCCCCTTTGATTTTGTACAGCACCAATACATGAAAAATCCTGGTCTCGCCGGCAGCTTGTAGGCAAAGTCCGTTATGTGGGAGGAGTCGACGGTCTATTCTTACTGGTTTGTGGACTATAAGTTGCTATGTGCCCGCGTTAAGAAGATACTGCAAGATTAGGATCGAGACATTGTCGAAACGACGAACATTAGCCTTCTAGAGTTAAACAGAATACAGCGAATACTCTCTCCTTACGGACACCTCTCATAAGCGGACTCTCTTACAACCGTACACGGACCGGACACCAATTTTCATAACGCCAAAAGAATTTCGTTCTCTTTTAAACGCACAAAATACAATTGCATACTTCTTTTTGGATTTGATGTTGCGCAGTAGGTATGATCGGCTTCATTTTTATTGAACTTGATCTCAGGCCTGAGATTTGGTTTCAACGTTTTAACTTCCTATTGCGAACACTCGTTTAACAGAATTTTCAAAGGTTTTAAGTCAATGGGAATAAAACAGGATAATAACAGGGTTTTTCTGAAAAATACAGGAGTCATTTTTCTACAGGATTTTCGTTGAAAATACAATAATGTCCAATGACTTTATTACACTTTCAAAAATGAAATAAAGTCCAAAACTAGTTTTGGATTTTATTGCATTTTCAAAAGTGCAATAAAGTCCAAAAAAGTCCAAAATTACGTTTTGGACCTTTTTGCATAAGATTTTATTTCATGGCACCATCTGCTTCGCCTGACACGACTTTCAATGGAAGGCATGGGTGCGGTCTAGCATTAAGACGTCTAACCTAACCTAAGTGTACGCGTTTGTTAAATGCGAGGGATACCTTACATAGGACCCAATTTATACATAATACCGTGTATACCTATTTACTGAAGACGTCTTAATACAAATAAAAAGCAGCCGCACTCTTGCTATCTCTAAAAAAATTACCTGTAGGAAACCAGAAAGGATAATAATTTTTCTCTCTTATTGTTGCCTACTTAAAGTTTTACGGCCAACCATTTAAAAGCAAATCGCTGATGAATGTTTCATTATGTTTTATGACCTAAGTACACCCAAAAAAAATTTTCGTAATATGTACGAAATAGTTATTACTTTTTACGAAATCGTTTGTTCTTTTCAGCCGACGAACGCCTTTGTAAATATTACTTGTGACAGTTTGTACAATTTACGAATGAACAAACATTATATTTTACAAATACATTCGTTTATTTTACTAAGGTGCATTGGTAAATACGACTAAGTGGATTTGCAAAATGTACAAATACGTTCGTGATATATTTACGAATTCTTTTGTTTATAGTACATATGTATTTGTTCTATACACCAATGAAAATTTGTAAATATTACGAATGCGTTTGTAAAATATAAAAATGCGTTCGTGATATATTTACGAATCCTTTAATTTATAGTACAAATGAATTTGTTCTATTCACCAATGAAAATTTGTAAATATTACGATTGCGTTTGTAAAATATAAAAATGCGTTCGTGATATATTTACGAATCCTTTAATTTATAGTACAAATGAATTTGTTCTATACACCAATGAAAATTTGTAAATATTACGAATGCGTTTGTAAAATTTAAAAATGCGTTCGTGATATATTTACGAATCCTTTAATTTATAGTACAAATGAATTTGTTCTATACACCAATGAAAATTTGTAAATATTACGAATGCGTTTGTAAAATTTAAAAATGCGTTCGTGATATATTTACGAATCCTTTAATTTATAGTACAAATGAATTTGTTCTATACACCAATGAAAATTTGTAAATATTACGAATGCGTTTGTAAAATATAAAAATGCGTTCGTGATATATTTACGAATCCTTTAATTTATAGTACAAATGAATTTGTTCTATACACCAATGAAAATTTGTAAATATTACGAATGCGTTTGTAAAATATAAAAATGCGTTCGTGATATATTAACGAATCCTTTAATTTATTGTACAAATATATTTGTTCTATACACCAATGAAAATTTTTAAGTATTTCGCATGTGTTTGTAAATTGCAACGTAGGTATTCAATTTTCATCGGTACATAGAACAAATACATTTGTACAATATATAGCACATGGCCGCCATGCATGCTGTCAAACTCAAATCCCTATTGAACAACCATTTTTATTTTAGGTACCTACTCTTCATTTTCATTTAAACATTTCCACTCAGTCTTTTTTTTGGCTTGTGACAATCCACAAAAATTGTGTGGGCGACTTTAAAAATGTTTGGCCTGGGTTCTAACTGAGCACAAGTTCTAGAAAGAAAAAGCACGTCAAATGCACAAATAAGAGAGAAACTGTTGAAATTCGCATAAAAAAGTAGAACAAAGAAAAAATATTTTGCCGCCATTTGGCTCGTGCTTTCATTATAATCTTAATCAAATCCAGTAAGTAGACTGTAGACTTAGCAGACTCAATAGGGCTTTTTGCAGTCCTTCGATTTGTTTTATGCGTTGCAAATAGATTCATACCAAAGGCCTTCGTATCTCACCAGTCAGATAACTGACCTTAGCTAACCAGCATCCATTGAGGTAATGTTTATCGGCAGGGGAACTATGCCATTAGCGCAAAACATTTTTAGTCCTCTGGAGCCGGCGCCAAATTATGAGCACCGAATCACCGAAATGAATTACAGCAAGCAGAATAAATTTAACGCACACAAACCAAAAGATGAACTGAACGCAGAAAACTAGAAAATCGAATAGTTAAGATGATTAGAAAAACAAATAGAAGTGTTGTTATCGGCCGTCGCTTTGATACCCTCCACCGCAAACAAGTGGTGAAAAATGAATTTATATGTGCATGGGTCTTATAATGGTATTGTGTGGGTCGATTCATTTGGGCAGATAGACAGACGGACATGACTATATCGATTCGGAATCTTATCCTGATTCAGAATATATATACTTTATGGGGTCTCCGTTGACTTCGTACATAGTACAAACACTATTCCTACTTTTATAATATGGCGACAGCATGGTCAAAACAGTAGGTATAAAAATACAAATGAATTCTTTGTAAAAATACGAAAATACAGCCATTCGTAGAATATACAAAGGGATCGTACATTTTACTAACGCTATTTGTACTTTTAAAAATTGCCTGAAAATTAGTTAAACACTGTTAGTATGAAATACAAACGAAACCTTTGTAGAAATAAGGAACTACAGCCATTCGTAGAATGTACAAAGCATTCGTACATAGTAAATACGCTTTTCTACTTTTGGAATATGGCGACAGCATGGTTAAAACAGTAGGTATAAAAATACAAATGAATTCTTTGTAAAAATACGAAAATACAGCCATTCGTAGAATATACAAAGGGATCGTACATTTTACTAACGCTATTTGTACTTTTAAAAATTGCCTGAAAATTAGTTAAACACTGTTAGTATGAAATACAAACGAAACCTTTGTAGAAATAAGGAACTACAGCCATTCGTAGAATGTACAAAGCATTCGTACATAGTACATACGCTTTTCCTACTTTTGTAATATGGCGACAGCATGGTTAAAGCAGTAAGTATAAAAATACAAATGAATTCTTTGTAAAAATACGAAAATATAGCCATTCGTAAAATATACAAAGGGTTCGTACAAATACTAACGGTATTTGTACTTTTGAAAAATTAAACAAAAAATAATACTACGGATATAATAATACATATCTACTAAAATACATAATACATATACATAGTAAAAACAAACTTACCGAATAGTACAGTCACAATTATACTCAAAGGCTTTGAAAATTGTCTGTACGTTATGTGGCTCTGCAAAAAAAAAATCACGCGATTGAAGACAAAAAAAAAATTGTACGTATTAAATAATGCATCGGTGCACTGCAAACACAATAATAAAAAAGAACTCCAGTTTACCTTTAGATATAGTATTTATTTGTTTCACAATTTCACAATAATTTAAAACTTTTAAAAAACTTTTTACTGCATAGATACGTCTATCTCTGTTGAAATATTCAATAAAAGTGATGTCACAAAATCAAACATCAATCAAATCAAATGCTTACTTATGCCGCCATTTTGCTGATATATATTTAATATATTTATAATGCATACCTACTACATGTAGATTTTTATTTCTTCTAGTGTTTTTATATTAATCATCGTCGCCGCCGTATGGCGAAAGTACGAACAGAGTTAGTACTATGTACGAATGCTTTGTACATTCTACGAAAAGCTGTAGTTCGTTATTTCTACAAAGGTTTCGTTTGTAATTTATACTAACAGTGTTTTAACTAATTTTCAGGCAATTTTTAAAAGTACAAATAGCGTTAGTAAAATGTACGATCCCTTTGTATATTCTACGAATGGCTGTATTTTCGTATTTTTACAAAGAATTCATTTGTATTTTTATACTTACTGCTTTAACCATGCTGTCGCCATATTCCAAAAGTAGAAAAGCGTATGTATCATGTACGAATGCTTTGTACATTCTACGAATGGCTGTAGTTCGTTATTTCTACAAAGGTTTTGTTTGTATTTCATATAGGGTTGCCAGAAAATGTTTAGGAAAGTAGTTGTCGCATGAAAATCGAGGACTTTCCCGGACAAAATAGCATATAAAAAAGAGTAAAAAACTAAGACAAAAATGCACGTACTATTTATTACAAAAAGATACATTATTATTGGGGTAGGATTTTCATGTTTTGAAGCCGTGTATCAATTGCGCTAAATGATTATCCCCGGATGACTTTCTGACACTATCGTGGCGGAAAACGAATGTTCTGCTGTCAAAAAACTAACCAGCTCCGATAGCAAGGTAATCAAGTTATTGTATAGGCTAATTTCTGTATCTATGTTTTCTTTTGCTAAAATGTTAAAGAGGAAACATAGACAGAATTTCAATTAATAATATCGTGAAATTTTATAAATCTCTGTTTTAATATTGGAATTTGGTGAACATCTCTTTTCAACCATTTCATAAATATCAGAAAATTAGCCGAGGATAATTATTTAGCGCTATTAACATACGGCCTTAATAACGCACTTTTTCATGTATGTAAGTAAAAAAAAGATTTAAAAATCAAAATTGATTTTAGTCAGATACTCCACTTAAAAGGATTTGGCATGCACAAAACAGTTTGTCCTGATTGACTGACGCTGGGAGCTGAAAGCTGGAATTTTGGGGTTGCGGCTAAGAGTGAAGAGATAAAGAAATTCAATTTCTCGAATTTTGAAAATTCAGCTTGATGGGACCAGAGCTATTGGCGACTAAATATATTGCATATTACACAAACAAAAAGCTTGTCTTATAAATTACGTTCGATTGATTTCAAACTTTGTGTACGTACGTATGTACTCAGGAAATTGAAACTTGGCATTCACGGATTTTCAAAATATTGGACTCCAAGAAGGAGTCACCGGAGACCCTATAAAGTATATATATTCTGAATCAGGATCACATTCTGAGTCGATTTAGCCATGTCCGTCTGTCTGTCTGTATGTCTGTTGAAATCACGATAGCGTCCAAACGAACCGACTTAGGCGAATGAAATTTTGTGAGATGTCTTCTTTTTACCGTCGTCAGGTTGGTATAGAAATTTGTCTATGTCGGTCAAGTAGTTCTGAAAACCAATATTAGTCACATGCGTGTACATGTACAGTATATCCTAACTGCCATGACAAACATTTTGCATGACTTTTATGCAGTGGAGGGTATCATAGCGCATCGTACTGGACGATGATAACACTTTTACTAGTCTTAACTTTTTTTAATATAATATTGTGTTTATAGAATTTAGAATTTAATGTTTATAGATGTTTAGAATTAAAAAAAACAAATGAGGTTCCACTACCGGGTGAAGGGAAAGCCGTTTCGTTTTTGAATGGTATAAAAATGCCTGGGCCTGTAACACAACGCGACAAGTAGTTGTCGGACAAGTGAATTTCGACAACTTGTAAAAAATTCTGTAACACAAAACGACAAGTCTGTGACCACTTGGACAATTGTCGTGATGAAAGATGATAAGTGGGAAATTATATAATTTCCCTCTTTCTGTAACAGAACACGACAAGTGTCAGGAAACACTTGTAGAAATATGGCTCAATGAGGACAGGTGATTTGAATATTGTCAAAAGCTGACAAGTGCATTTTTATTGAAATATCCTAATGCCTAACATTTATTTTGTATACTTAAAATATTAATTCTAATGTTACTTATTTAATTAGTACTTACAATTGCGCGTTTCTTATCATTTTGTCAAAATGCGTCCCTTATTATACGTCCAATTCTTATTTTGCGGAACTACGTTTAGGCTTTTTGGCAGGCTGTGTATTTTCTTCCATTTAAACATTTATTTTCTTTTGTTAGGACATAATGCAGAAAGCACCAAAAAGTCTATATTTTCCTCTCTTATTTTAGTTAGAACAGATTTTGTTTTTTTTTTTTCTCCTGTTAAACACTTGTCGAAGAGTGCCGACAAGTCAGGGAAATTTAATTCTTTTGACAAGTGCAACGGTTTACGTTCTGTTACAGAATTAATTTGTCCTTGTCGGACAAGAATAGTCAGACAAGTGAATTTAAACTTGTCGACTTGTCGCGTTGTGTTACAGGCCCCTGGTGTACCTACATTATGCACTGTCGAGCAATTTAGCAAAATATTTAATATTTTTAAAATTATTATTTCGACTTCCATCCAGAGGTAAAGTCGCATTATTCAGTTCTGGTGGACATACAACACCAAACATTTTCTCATTCTGTGTTTTCGAACCTTTGAAACAAAAAATGAAATATTTTGATATGACACAACATAACATAAAATAAGCAATATATAAAAAACAGAAGCAGGAAGTTACGAATCAAAATCACTACCAAAAAGCTGGAATAAAACTGGAAACTTTTAATCTAATTTCATTTCGAATTGCCTTTTTTCAATTCTTGATGAAAACGAATAACGAAAACCCGAATAGGTGGTAACTCTTATTTCATACCTACTTTGTGTATGACGAACGGCATTCGTACAATGTCCAAGTCTTTGTATATTCAACGAATGTCTGTAGTTTCGTATTTTTTTAGAAAGAATTCATTAGTATTTTTATACTAACTGTCTTATCTTAAACATGTCGACGCGAAATGGCGAAAGCACGAACAACGTTCGTACTATGTACGAATGCTTTGTACATTTTACGAACAGCTGTAGATTCGTATATCTACGAATATTTTGTATAAGTTTTTATACTTATCGTCTTAACCGTTTTGTCGGTAATTTGTGTGTGACAAAAGGTGTTCGTACAATGTACGAAGCCTTTGTACATTTTACAAATGACTGTAGATTCGTATTTCTACGAATATTCTACAAGTATTTTTTGTACAAATAATCTTAACCATTCTGCCGCCAATTTGCAAATGTACGAACAACGTTTGTACTATGTACGAAGCCTTTGTACATTTTACGAACAGCTTTAGATTCGTATATCTACGAATATTTTATATATGTTTTTGTACTTATCGTCTTAACCGTTTTGTCGGTACTTTGTGTGTGACAAAAGGTGTTCGTACAATGTACGAAGCCTTTGTACATTTTACAAATGACTGTAGATTCGTATTTCTACGAATATTTTACAAGTATTTTTTGTACAAATAATCTTAACCATTCTGCCGCCAATTTGCAAATGTACGAACAACGTTTGTACTATATACGAAGCCTTTGTACATTTTACGAACAGATTTAGATTCGTATATCTACGAATATTTTATATATGTTTTTGTACTTATCGCCTTAACCGTTTTGTCGGTACTTTGTGTGTGACAAACGGTGTTCGTACAATGTACGAAACCTTTGTACATTTTACAAATGACTGTAGATTCGTATTTCTACGAATATTTTACAAGTATTTTTTGTACAAATAATCTTAACCATTCTGCCGCCAATTTGCAAATGTACGAACAACGTTTGTACTATGTACGAAGCCTTTGTACATTTTACGAACAGCTTTAGATTCGTATATCTACGAATATTTTATATATGTTTTTGTACTTATCGTCTTAACCGTTTTGTCGGTACTTTGTGTGTGACAAAAGGTGTTCGTACAATGTACGAAGCCTTTGTACATTTTACAAATGACTGTAGATTCGTATTTCTACGAATATTTTACAAGTATTTTTTGTACAAATAATCTTAACCATTCTGCCGCCAATTTGCAAATGTACGAACAACGTTTGTACTATATACGAAGCCTTTGTACATTTTACGAACAGATTTAGATTCGTATATCTACGAATATTTTATATATGTTTTTGTACTTATCGCCTTAACCGTTTTGTCGGTACTTTGTGTGTGACAAACGGTGTTCGTACAATGTACGAAACCTTTGTACATTTTACAAATGACTGTAGATTCGTATTTCTACGAATATTTTACAAGTATTTTTTGTACAAATAATCTTAACCATTCTGCCGCCAATTTGCAAATGTACGAACAACGTTTGTACTATGTACGAAGCCTTTGTACATTTTACGAACAGCTTTAGATTCGTATATCTACGAATATTTTATATATGTTTTTGTACTTATCGTCTTAACCGTTTTGTCGGTACTTTGTGTGTGACAAAAGGTGTTCGTACAATGTACGAAGCCTTTGTACATTTTACAAATGACTGTAGATTCGTATTTCTACGAATATTTTACAAGTATTTTTTGTACAAATAATCTTAACCATTCTGCCGCCAATTTGCAAATGTACGAACAACGTTTGTACTATGTACGAAGCCTTTGTACATTTTACGAACAGCTTTAGATTCGTATATCTACGAATATTTTATATATGTTTTTGTACTTATCGTCTTAACCGTTTTGTCGGTACTTTGTGTGTGACAAAAGGTGTTCGTACAATGTACGAAGCCTTTGTACATTTTACAAATGACTGTAGATTCGTATTTCTACGAATATTTTACAAGTATTTTTTGTACAAATAATCTTAACCATTCTGCCGCCAATTTGCAAATGTACGAACAACGTTTGTACTATATACGAAGCCTTTGTACATTTTACGAACAGATTTAGATTCGTATATCTACGAATATTTTATATATGTTTTTGTACTTATCGCCTTAACCGTTTTGTCGGTACTTTGTGTGTGACAAACGGTGTTCGTACAATGTACGAAACCTTTGTACATTTTCCGAATGTTTGTTAATGTAAGAGCAGCATTCGTACTATATACCAAGCATTTGTATGTTCTACGAACGATGTTTGTACTTTCACTAAGTGCGGCGCCATTCTGGGTTTGAATAATTTTACAAACGTGAGTTCGTAAAATGTACAAATTCTACGAATCTAATAATTTTCATAAAACGGCCAATATTATTATTATGTACCAAACATTTGTATATTCCACAAATACCCGCTGTTCGTATTTCTACAAAGATTTCATTTGTATTTTTATACTAATCATTTTTTGAGTGTATATCGCAAGCTTAATACAAGTTGAATTGCACCTTATTTGTTGGGCGGCCCTTAATTAAACTTAAAGGACATTGTTATACGATGCTTAAAACTGTATAACAATAAAACGTTTGTAATTCCAGCTGTTAGTGTTTAATATCAAATTATTTACGAGACTCTTCGTTAGCATTACATTATTGTTCGAGAGTTCTTTCGCCTCGCAGCTGAACCCAAGGATAATCACGTTTCACATAATCCGTCTCCTTGCTTTGGCGCAGTAGTGTCACTTATTCGATTGCCCGTTTTAATTGTCGTCTTTGGGATAAGACAAATTCAGCAAAACTTCTGACGACTTGCTTTTATGGGTCCAGAGCGCATTCATGAGTATTTTTTTTTTTTTGTTTTATTATCCTTTAGAGGGTGACTGTGAGGTCGAGAATTACTTGCATTTTTTTCCATTTATTATGCCAATGCATATGACATGAAGAAAATTAAAGACGGCAGACAAAGACTTATAAACCGTCAAAATGCACCTAAAACCACAGTTCAGGGCCAGATAGCCACCCTATAAATCGACTGGTAAAGTTTTTTTGTTTTTTGGGGGGTGCGCCCAGGAGGTAAATAAAACCGCATTCATTGCAAACGTATGCGAAATGTTTAAGCCGTCCGTGCATTAAATATACCCAAGCTATCAGAAACACAAAACCGCCAAAGTTGTAACCGATTTAGGTGGTGAAGGTATATAGGACATTCATAGTGCTGACGATGCAAGTGCAGCTCTCCGGTCTTCGGTCTCCGGTTCTCGGGTCAGGATAAAATTAGATTGGTTGGGAACAGGATTTTCTGGTCTGGTTGATCGTAACCGCAGAGGAATTTACATTCTCATCGAAAATCGGTGAATGTCAGTGACATTTTACAAAGCCTGAGCACCTTTACTGGGATCACATCCATACAGAGCGAACAGCAGTATGAGCAACTATTGTTGGACGAGAAAACGTTACTTCATTCAATTGGAGTTGGATGTCTGACATAAGTTTAATTACACATACACAGGTATGCAGGGACAGCAACTGAAGGTTTGTTTAAACAATTGTTATCTTTATTAATTTTTGTTTTGTATGCCAGGAGGAGGTGGTACAACAAGGATGTTTAACACGAAGGGATATAGACAAGCGCACTTGCCTCCTAAGCACACACAATCAGTCGACGCGACGATGGGGATGGTGGCGAACACTCTGCTCCATGGGCAAACAATGAAAGGCTATTTAATGACACAGCAATTAGACCTTTGCAGGTGGGTCCCTTTGGTGGGTTTATATATGGGGAAGGGTTCCATGTTATGATAATGATTGTGGTAGCGAAGAAAAAAATTAACTCTTCTCTTCTAGTTGGCACACTTCCCAGGGCACTTTCTCTGCGCTATGGCGGACATTTTAATGTGGGTAATTAGATGGCACTGTGGAGAGGCAAGCCTGGGCAAGCCTATTGGATTAGTTCATCGTGGATGGTGGGCGCTGTTTCCTGAGGCGGAAGGAGCGTCAGTATTTACATGGAATTTACAACAATGGGGCGAATTAATTCGGCAAGCACGAGGAACACACAAGATAGCGTATGTTAAGGCAAAAGTGGTGGGCTTTTCTTATCATTATTACATTGGAGCATATTAGGCAAGCTCATAACAGCATGGCTCTCAAATAAGCGGATTTATACAAGGATTTATGTTGGGGAAAGGATTGCTTTTATTATTATGGTGCAGGAGTTTTGCCGCAAAGTTAACACTAAATCCTTATTGGGAGATTTGAGATGTGAATATTATGAACTGAACTGGTTGAAGGAGAGCTTAGATCCACGACAAGATTGTAATGATATGTATCAACATTTTTTGGACGTTAAAATAGAAATTACAGAAAACACAATTTTGCTCAAATCCAGAAAATCATTTAAACCCTAACACGATTTAGTAGTAGGTATAGAGCACGTAAAAGAGTCGCATATTCTGTGGCAATAAATAAGGATGGAGTTCGAATAAACAACTTGTTGGCTATACGAGCTGTGCATTGTGCAACGACATCCACCTGGCCAAAAACTGAGAGTAATTCGTTTAAGATGGGTTGGACATGTAGAGCGGATGGAAACAAATGCTCCGGTCCGTAGAATCTTCGAGCCTTACCCGGAGCGACAACGCAGTAGAGGAAGACCTCGCTTTAAGTGCTCTTAAGGCTCTTGTAAGAAGTTCCGGCTGGGGATAAGTTTGTATATTGTTGAAGGATATTTAATTTTGAGAGATTCAAGATACTTGTTGTCATTATATTCTTGACGTCAAAAAATATCACAAAAGTCTGGAAATGTTAAATCAGGCGATCGCCAAAACGAGAAATTTTCGATGAAAAGTTGTCTCCCTCGTGGTCGAGATTCAGGACACAAACCACATAGAACTAGACCGCCGACTTCCGTGCATCTACCCGATTCTCCCCGCAATGAATTCCCCTGTCTGTGAATATGAGTGAAATGTTAAAATCAATGGCGGCAATGATTTTCCATGCTATACCATGGGACTAGGATTTTTTAAGTATGCGGGCGTTAATGGCGCTCCTTTTGATTTTGTACAGCATCAATACATAAAAAATCCTGGGTCCGCAGGCAGCTTGTAGGCAAAGTCCGTTATGTGGGAGGAGTCGACGGTCTACTTCTATGTGGTTTGTGATTCAGGATGGCTTGAGCGTAGGTTTTACGCGCTTGCCAGTCTACAGCTAACACCTGATCCACTTTGGAAGGAAACATCTTACAGTATTTTAACAAAGTACATAATAAAGGGTGGTTAAATTTTAAGGGCCGATGTTGAATGTGAACCACACCTAAACGTCAAGTTTTTTTCTGCATTTCATTTGACATTTCTTAATTTCAGACTAACTCAATTTGAACCATGGAAAGATACACAATCGTGCAACGCGTTAAAGTTATTCAGGCTTATTATGAAAATGGGCGTTCAAATCAAAATACATATCGTGCACTTCGTGATTTGTTCGGTCAATTTAATCGTCCAAATGTGCGTACAATCGGAAAAATCTTGCAAAAATTTGATCAAACCGGGTCTGTAGGAGATGTGACAACACCAGTGCATGCTCGTACAGCTCGTACTGCAGAAAATATTGCTGCTATTCGCGATAGTGTGGCTGAAGAGCCGTCCACCTCAACTCGTCGTGGTGTTCGCTATCGTGAGATGATAACGAACTTTTTATGGCCCGAATTGGAGGATATGGATGTGGACGATATGTGGTTTCAACAGGACGGTGCCACTTGCCACACAGCTAACGAAACGATGGCTCTTTTGCGGGAGAAATTCAATGGCCGTTATATCTCACGTCGTGGCGATGTTAATTGGCCGCCACGATCATGCGATTTGACACCGTTGGACTTCTTTCTTTGGGGTTATTTGAAAGAAAAGGTGTACGTCGAAAAGCCAGCAACAATTCAAGAGCTAAAGAATGAGATAATTCGGCACATTAACGGCATAGAACCTCAATTATGCCTCAGCGTCATCGAAAATTTGGACCATCGGATGGAGGTGTGCCATTTGGGCAATATTTTTTTCCATACATAATTGAACCATACCAATATTATCATAATAAAAAGAAATGAAAATAATTTCCTAAATAATTTGTGCTTTATTCAAAATCAACATCGGCCCTTAAAACTTAACCACCCTTTATAAAACGGCTGCTGTGGGGCCGGCCACACCTGGCAGCATCTCATGTTGCCCCATACTCCTATAGGCAAGCGGCTAAATGGCATAGTGTTTGCCTAGTTGGTATCGGACGATCGGGTAATTTGCGCCGAAACTCACGCTGCGCCAACACCACCAACGAATTATTCCGAAAAAAAAACAAAAATCGATGCATTTATTCCGACCGATTTAGCGATTCATGTTCTGGACATGTTTATTTCGCAAATGTTGTATTGACATTTGCCGCCATTTGCAAAAATTATAGCATCTTTCGATACCTTGTATGTATGTACTTACTTGCACATTCTGGAACATTCCGTGGCATCACGATTTCTGAAAGGTACGATTTGTTGAATTCCGATTTACGAACTGGAATGTTCGGAGGATGTAGGTACCTACCTCTGATTTGTGGCCGTACGTTCTGGCGCGATCAGTGTTTGTATCGTGGTCAGTTATACATATTTTAGGCATAGGTGCAAGACATCGCAAAAATCAGATGCACAGCCATTGTTACTCAGCACTTACTTACACCCCCAGCAAACGCATACTTTCTAATAACAACTCGATCTGCATTTCTGCAGACGTTTGATTATGAACTGCAGACCACATCTTTTCTTTAGCTTTAGGTTATGTTAGGTTAGGTAATTGGATGCTCTTGTGGCGGTTGCCACAGCTTCACATAGACCATCCGTTGGGTCCATTGTGTCCAGTCACGGGAACCTTCCATTGCATACCTGTTGGAGACAAAGAAATTACCGCTTTATTTGGATCGCCTAGATTTAGTAGTAATCACAGGTGTTCCTAGCTCATGTATCCAGATTCCCAAGTTTGTTCTAAGAGTAACTGAAGGGTGTGAAGTTTGTTTACCTATTGGAACCACCCCGATTTAAGTATGAATCTCAGGAGTTCCTTAAGATTAACATTCTCCAGATCTTCTAGTTCATCGAAGAAGAAACTCTTGAGAGTCCTCTGTCTACTGTTTTTAAGGGCTGGGCATTCGCAAAGCAGATGGCGAACGGATTCTATTTCTTCTACGTCTCTGCAGCTTCTGCAAAAGTCATTATGCAGTATGCCCAGCCTTCCTGCGTGTACGCCTATCGCACAGTGTCCAGTAATGACCCCCGTGAGTGTTAGTGTTTCATGCATTTGGAGATAATATACACACAATAATTCTTAAAAGAAATTCTCTTATTACAAGTACCTATCTACATATATATATAAAAATAAGTTGTATTGTGTTTGTCGCCAATGTTATCTGTATCTCTAATGCATGAACCGATTTTGATTCTGAAAATTTCCCATGAAAGGTGACGTTAATGCCATAGTTTGTAAGTATATACGGTCTTTGTAGGTGTATTAGTTCGTGAGTTATAGGGGCGTGGCACCTCCCATACAAAAAATGCATTGAAAATATTATATTTCGAAAACCACCCAATCGATTGAATTCAAATTTACACACAATCCTAGGTATTGGCACAGAAGTATTTCTGTGAAGATTGGTCAAAATTGGACCTAGGGGCGTCGCACCGCCCATACAAAAAATACATTCAAAATCTTATATCTCGAAAACCACCGAATAGATTGAGTTCAAATTTACAGATAATTCTGGGTATTGGCTCTGGAAAATTTCTGTGAAGATTGATCAAAATCGCAGAAAGGGGCGTAGCACCTCCCATACCAAAAGTACATTCAAAATCGTATGTCTCGAACACCACCGAATCGATTGAGTTCCAATCTACACACATTCTTAGGTATCAGCCCAGGAGTATTCCAGCGAAGATTGGTTAAAATTTGGACAAAGGGGCGTGGCACTGCCCATACAAAAAAACATTCAAAATCGTATATTTCGAAAACCAGCGAAACGATTGAGCTCAAATTGACAGATAATCTTAGGTATCTAAAGGGGTGTGGCGCTATTTTTCGACAGTCATGGGAGCCAAAGTTTGTAAAATTTGTAACAATTATAGCTATGCATTGTCCTGATAGACAAGAATACTTTCTACGCAATATGATTCCTGGAAAAACAAAAAATATGTACCACGGAGCATTACAATAAAAACTGTTTATCACTGAGTTAAATGAATTTGAAATTGATTTTTTTATTTTTCTATTTTGCACTACGAAGTGTGCAGAGGGGTTCGCTAGTACGATATAAAATACACTATGAAGCGCAAACCACTTGCTGATTTAAAAGTGTGTAAAAGGGTTGCTGAAATATGCAAACGAATTTGTAGGTTGCTTTATTGCGATAATGTGATATTTTTATATGACATCGAAGAGACTTCCACCATAAATAAATCATATTTAAATGATACCACAGGGAGTAGGTAATCAACGGTTTCTTCCACTCAATTATCATTTTTCTCTGCGTTATAATAAATTTACTTCAACTATGTCCTACTCACCAAAACCGCCATCCACAAGCACCATTTACGTCTGCGATACATTCATCATTCCAAAAAGTTCACCCCCAAAAAAAAGGGGGTAACAAAAAACTGTTTAAAAATTTATTTCAGGACCAGGTATATTTCAGCGGACCTGGCGCGCGAGGCAACGCCACTTCTGTAGAAAGCACAATAAATTCATATTCTTGCAGCGAAAACTAAATTGCACCCTTGGTCTGGAACCGAATTTTTTTCCCACATTGCCATCCAAAAGGCGGAGTAAAATTGCCGCAAATCATAAAAATATTTGCAAACTTAACTTTCATTGCAGCGTACACATGGCTCTGGCTATACCATGCAGTTCATCTAAGAAATGAATTAAGGCTATTACGGTCTTCCGGCGGACCCAATATCCGCATGATTTACATCGTTTTTATATCCTTTGTAATTTTTTTTTTGCTTCACGCTGAAGGTGTGCTCTGCCATTAAAATCCGCCATAAATGCTACAACATTGAAAAATCAGCGAATACTGTGCTCTGCAAATTAATGCAACGCCAAATGGGTAATAAAATTGCTTAAGTCCGCTCCGCATAAACAGGAATAGCTGCACACAGCAAGTAAATCCTGAAGCGAAAGAAATGTAAAATTACGTTCCACAAACGAAAAGGGTTAAAGTCATTATTTCTAATATGCAGACCATTTTATTCAAAAACACCACAAAACCACTAAAAGAACATCTAGATACAAAACCGACCAAAAAACCACAAACAGTGATGCGATAAGACCTCAGCTCGAAAAGCTGTTTCGGCCATAAAGACCGTTTTTGAGGAAAAATTGTCCGAAAATCGAATTTCGTCCGTTGCTGCGCAAAACGGGTTCGAGGAGATGGGGGCATAAATTTCAGTTAGACCGGCTTACACATGGCATTGCATTTGTTGGATAAATATGTTATAGCTCTTTGCAGAGTGGTACCGGGGTTTGGTGGTGGAGGGGGTTTGGTAAAAACCATAAATTTCCAACCGTTGAACTAGCAAAACACCAAAATAGGGAATAATTTATTTGTTTGCCTGCACGCTGGCTGGCGGTACACACGTGCATCACAAACAAGCATCTTGTGCACACAGTGTGAAGAGCTTAGCAAAGTGTTTTGCAAAATTTTATCCTGTTGCCGAAGATATGCGCCAATTGTGGGGATCTACTCCCCTTCGTTTTCGAACAAGAAGAAACAATCGACCCGAGTGAGAGAATGGAGATGCATTTCAGCCAGGGAAGTAGCATGCTGGCCTGTGAGGACACAGGCGAAAGTCCCGCACTTGTAGATGGATGCGTGTGAATGCATCTATATGGCAGTTGGGACAAAGTGATTGCCGACTATAAGTCAGGCAAGGGAGTATTGCGGATATTTTCTTAAAGTATTGCAAGAGGAAACTGAATATGGCTAAAAAGGATTCGTCCTGTGTACGGCATTGGCTTACCACATGGATGATAATATTATAGCCTTGGGCTTGCAGATTTGCATAAGTTAGACGAACACAAAGGGCTGTGTGTAGTTGAACTTTAATACCGTAAACGATTTGTATAGATGTTAAATGACGATATTTAGTCCGATGAATTTTGGAGAAGTGTATAGGTATACCTATAGTTAAAAAATTAAAATTGGACTTCACTCATTGAAGGTGGAGCAGTTGTGGTATGTTAATGAGATGGGGTTTTCACGGGAACAGACAAATGGTGCTGACCATTTGGACGGATTTCTAAGCTAAATTCCGATGATCTGAGTAACTGTTGAATACCTCAGATAGAAATTGCAGAGAATAGTGGCTGGGAAACTAATTTGACATCTATTACTTCTCGTCGTAGCTGTAGACCAAATGCACATGGTTGCATGGTATGGCATGCATGCGTTTATCTTTTTAAGTTTGTGATGGAAGATTTCTCTTGGGTTTTTCTTCACCATATTACTGATGAAGTGATGATTTTTTTTTGTTCTTTCTCGGAGGTTGTCACTATCCGATGGAGCACTTAGACACAACTACTGGTCCATTGTACTGCCAAACAGACACCTTACATTGCTGTACTTAGTTTTACCGTCTTTCGAACAAAGATGAGAAGGAGCTTCAGTGGTGAAGAGCTTAGATGTACGGCACTCACCACGTCAGCCCCAAAGATCCGCCACCTAATGCGGGCAAAGGCAGGACAACTATTGAGGAAGTGCTCCGATGTATCGTCATCCTCTCCACAAGCAGGACAGATGGTGGTGTCGCTCAAGCCCAATACATGTAAGTGTTTGGCAAAAGCTTGGTGGCCCGAAAGGACGCCCACAAGCAGTCTGCAGTCCATTTCTCCTGAGAGGCAGAAGGAAAGACGAGGACCTCTTGCAGATGTCCGGACGCAGTCGTTTGGTCTGTCTACACCCAGCACAGTCACGCCAACGACGCTCGTGTTCACGAGAAACCCAAGTATCAATGGATGACCTAACCACGGATGCAGGCAAACCCAACGCAGGTTCAGGTCCTAAGAAATCTTCTTCTGAGCCCAACCTGGCAAGCCCATCAGCGATCTCGTTTCCCTGGATACCAGTGTGACCTGGCAACCAAACAAGTTTGACCGTGTTTAGCCTACCGACCAAGTTCACAGAAAGCTTGAGTTCGAAGAAGTGAGAAGTGAAGTGAGGCTTTGAGGCTACTCCGCTGATATTGCTGTGCACCTGACAACGGGCCACAATGGATTTAATTGAATTTAATTGCAAATTCTAATTTATTTTCTTATTGGGAACTGGATTTCTTTGCTTCATTTGAATAACCTATCGTGGTATATTATTCCTCCAACACAGTGGAGTATCTGCAGTCAATACTTCAGACTAAAATCGGACACATTCAAAATGGCCAATTCGTAGCCATAAATGTGTCAATATCCTGTTAGGGATCAGACATCCCCGACTTGTAATGGTTATGCCAGAATACTTTTACTTCAGTTGTAATTGGATATTTTAAGTGGTATATTATACCGCAGCCATCCAATGTTTCTTTAATGGTACATAAATTCTATATCAATGAGGTCAGCTCTTCTTCTTAATTGACTCATCAAGTTCGATTTACCTATAATTTTTGGCTTTCATTGTTCTCACGGCAGCGCGTGCATATTCAATGGACCTTCATTATCCGCATGAAATAGATTTCCACGCTGTTATATTCTTTTGATAAATTAAGCTCCCACTCGTTTTGCTTACAGACATCAATCAAAGCACCACACCCCCATTACAACAGCCCCCACTTAAACAATGCTGCCCAAATTACTTAGCAAACAAAACGAGAAACGGAAAACTGTCCATTAAGACACAAGCAAATATTTACCACTAGAAAGGGAAAAAGGGTACAAGGATGATTTATTAGAATCTCAACGTCATCGTTTCACTACGAAAACTGTGTACATGTACATCGTCCAAAAAACTAAGACAAGCGTTGAAAACTTCTATAGGAAATTTATGTTACCCCAAATGAATTTTGATTAGATCCTGGATGACAGCAAAACTACCATCCACTGTCATTAGGCATTACAAGAAATCCCTTAGAGTCGCATGCGTTTTGTCCTTACCACACTCAGACTCAGTCCTAGTTGTGTCTAAGTACAGTCAAACTTTATCATCATGAGGATTATTCGAAACTGCTTCGCCTGAATATCAAACTAAAACTACTGACGGCCAAAGACTATATACGACGACGACGACTGGTGGTCGAATTTCAATTTCTTTTCCTTGCTTTGGCAAATAGGAAAATGGGAAAATTATTATTAGCAAGGATACCCAGCGACGGGAGTAATAATAATTTTCGTCTTCAAGAAAAGTTGCTCTCACTCAGCTGGATTTCCCTTTTCCTGTTCGTAGATATATATATACCTATATTTAGGTAGCTAGCAAGACCAGACTACTTGTACTATGCTGTATTATTGCTGAGCTGGATGTTCCTTCGCTGCTTATTAATGACGATTAAGGTCGACTACTCACTGTTGTAAGAACTTTTCAAACTTTTTGCATAAATTTCTTAAAATTAAGCACAGAAGTTGAACGGTTCTTCATCATCAACATCAGCTACAGAACCGTAGCAACAGCCAAGAAATTCTTTAAGTCTTCAAAAGTCCAAGATGTGCGACCGTTGACAACCAAAAATGCGTTGCAGTTTTCATTGTCATGGATCTTTAAGGTTATTCTAAAGTTTGAGATCAAGTTTTAAATCCGCTTATTAATTGAGAATATTTTTCAACAAAAAAAAAAAAAAAATGTAAAAAGAATGAAAGCTCTCTTCATGTCATTGGTGGTATTTCGTAAATACCAGAGGAATGTTGCCAATTTTAACAGAGCAGTAGGACTTTGAGCGAACTTTGCTTGTAAGTTTAATTTGACAATTAGCAAAGTTCGACGTTTTTACCTAAGACCCTTCAATAAATGTAATTTATTTGGGAATTGGTAATTACACAGGAGAGTTGTGCTGAACTTTTGGAAACATTAATCGTTTATTAATCTCTTAAGGCCTATTAAGTGGATTCGAATCCGTGTGATAATGCTTGGAAATTTGGGCGGAAAATCACTTAACTTAAGGGTAGGTGTTTTATTTAATTTAAAAATTTTCACCATTTTAACAAGTTTATAGGGAAAATTAGATTTGTCAGATTTTAAATGAACTATGACACTCCATTATGCATTTTTGATGCATTAGATGAATGATCCAACATCCAAGACGTAATGAGATGATATGAGATGTAGTGCTCCTAGTTTTCTTCAGCTGAGGTTTGTTTTTTTGCCAAATTAGGGATTCTGTTGGTTAAAGCTTTAAAAATATTGACACTTTCTGTCTCTTTGCCTGCCTGTTGGTTACCTTTTCACGGCTAAACTTCTGTCTGAATCAATCGTATAATATAATTTGGCCAAAAGATAGTCTGGGACTTGAATAAGGACATAAGGTATAGTGCAAAAGTATTTCGTAAATGTTTAAATTTGGAATATTGATGTGGTCAGAATTGGACAAAAGTGCGTCGCACTTTCCAAAAAATCGCTATTTAAAATTTTAAGTTTTTGAAAATCGATGCGTGATTGTCCAGACAGACAAAGTCGAGTAAAGCCGGACTGGTACTATAAATACTATATGCGGAGTAGTGTCAGCCCTTTTTTATGAGGCCATAACCACTGATTATACATGTACGGATCTGGAGTCTGAGGTTATGTTTGTCCAGATTAATGAGAGGATTTTCTGTGGGAGAATTTTGGGAAGAATAATGGTCTGCTGCAGATCTGCCCATGTGTCTTAAGTCAGACTTCATTGGATTCGGTTGGAGACAAGCTCTTGATGTAGTTTCTGAAATGTTTTTTTTTCAGGACAGGACAGAAGGCAGATGTTTTCAGGACCAGGGCCCCGTTTCATAAAAATTGACAATTGCGACAGGTGACAATTTGTAAACTAATAATCGGACAATTGTCAAATTTCTGTTAATTAGACAATTTTGTAGAATTGTCGGAAAATAGCCGACAATTGTCAGGTTTTGGTTCCACAAAAAAATTTTCATGACAATGAATTAATTGCCAGGGCCCAGATCACGTAAAATGAAAACGACCGAACGACGTCGTTACGATACTATCAGTCTCTGTCTAGTGTCACAGATATGATAGAGACAGCTTTAGTGAAAACGATGTCGTTCGATCGTTTTTATTTTACGCGATCTGGCCCCAGGAATGTTTCGAAAATTGTCATGAATTCTCTGGCAAATTTGTACTGACAATTGTTTTATGGGACAGATAAAATAATACAATTGACAATTTTGTCAGTATGTATTTGACAATTCCGACAGGCGTTTGAGTTTCGGTCAAGAATTGATAGTGAAGTGACAAGTTTGATTTAAAATGCTAAATATTATTGTTTCTTCAAGCGGAAGTGATGAAGAACTCCTAATCTTTTTTCGTGGAGTCCGCACTCGACACTTTAAAGAAAGAATAAATAATAATATTTTTTTTGCATTAAGTGATTTAAAATTTATGAAAAAATTTAATGTTCGGAAAACAGCACCGAGGTACGTATATTTTGTTAAAAAATTGGGGGACATTTAGAGTCTACCGCAAAAAGCTGTACCCACGCAAATTTGTCAAAATATGTATAACTATGAAAAAATTGTCAGGACAAATTTGTCAAAATATGACAATGACAAAATAGTCATGACCAAGTTGACGTTATATTTAACTGACAATTATGTCACCTGTCATAATATTTATGAAATGAAAATTTGTCAGGCAAGTGCGACAAATTTGTAGAATTGTCGCCTGTCACTGTTTATAAAATAGGCCCCAGCTTGGATTTTATCCCTTTAATGCATGATTTTTTATTTTTTAAGGATTAAATGTTTTATTGTGTAAAATGTACTATCTAAACGAAAAAATTTTTGCCGTCAATATTAGAATAATTGTATGAGGAAACTTTTTGTATCAAAACATTTTTTTTTGGACCGAGGGAAAAAGTAAAAAAAAGTAGACTTTTACAAAAGTTCGAAATTTTCAATGGGTACTTAATGGGTTAAGGAAAGTTTTGTATCATTCAAACGGAATTTAAATTACCTTTCCATTGATGCCAAAATTTACATGAAGTGAGTTCAAATTATGAGTAGAATTAACTTTAGTTTTGTCAAAATATTTATGGCCACCATTGTATAATAGTAAGTTGAGCATAGTAAGTTCGAAATAGAAAAGTGGGATGCAAACTTTTTTCAACCCTTATAGGACAAATTTGGAAAAACCATGACTAAGGCATGTACTAATTTCGACTTATCTATCAACATACAAACTTTCAAGTCCTTATGGCTAGCATTTCGTAAGACCCCCCTTACTCCTCGCGACCCCTTTAATCCTCTACAATTCTCACCTACCCTACGGCCTAATTCGGCCACACGTCTATAAATCAGAAAAAAATCATAAAAATTAGACGAATGGTTCTCGAGTTATGGATGGACAAACAGACGGACGATGCATTTTATAAAGTAGTATGGATGCATCACACTAAAAACAAAAACACTATAAAGAAAGAGTCAAGTTCTCCCACATAGAAAAAAACAAAAGTGTGCGTAACTAGTCAGCCAGCCACGAAAACTAATGATATCTAAATATACACCAATTTCTTAGTTTAAGAAGGTTCAACGTTAAAAATATAATTGGTATGTTCACTGGTGAAGTTTTAAAATTCTTATATAATTATTATAAACGAAGTCATAAACGAAAAACCAGTTTTTAGCTTAATTGGTTTCGAGGTTAGATGGAGTCGAAAACAGCCTGAGTTGGTTCCTGTAAAAAGGGTGTCTGCCTTTATTGAGAACTTGGCTCTTTGGTTGGGCACTATTCCGTGCCCTTTGATAAGCCCATTTTTTTTAGACATGTTGTAAGGTACCTACATTTCTCTCTTTCTGGCAGAAACAGACAGTTTTCCAATACATATTAGTTTTGTTTTTATTTATTTTTTGCTAATGCAATATAGATTAGTTTTGTTAAAGTTTTTTTCAATCTAAATCCGAAAAAAAAAATCTTCAAATTCAATTGAAACTTTCTCTGTTGAAATTATTTTTAAATCCCTTCATTGAGTGTTTCTTTTGCAGACTTTACTCACTCTTGGTCTCGTCAAAACATCATTTATCAATCAAGAACATTAAACCAGTTGCGGATTCTGACGCCATTCCGGTTAGCTCTTTTTCATTCGTGGTACCTAAATTCCACAACTATTCTTTATCCGCAGATATGGTTGTATAAAAGTATTTCCTCTCTGTCATTCGGAAAATATTTTGACAAAGTTGTAGGTATCCATGAAAAACTTATGTAGGATATAGAAATATACTAGATTTGCCATTTTCATCATTTTTCACTTTGGCTAATTTATTCTGTTGCCATATAAGTTGTGAATGAAATTTGATTAATGACAACTTAATGACGACGGACGTCTTTTTGCGAAGGTCCCAGGCTACTAAACGGAAGAAGAATGCGAGTTAATATTGGTAAATTTTAAGCTTTCTGGGACATTAGCTATAGTACTTTGCAGTGACCTACAATCTGCATGTATTATTATTTTTATACCGCTCCATCTTTTTGAATCGTCTGCAAAAATCTGTATTTGTGCGGACCATAAACTTGACTCTAACAATGTTGTCAAGTTTACAATAATCTAAACTGAATCATCTGGAACTGTTAATGAAATTTAAAGAAAATTTAAGGCCCAGTTGTGCGCGTGATTTATTATGGAAAGTTAGCAAATTATATTTCTGAACGTATCTGAAATGATTTTTCGATTTGAAAAAGGAAATTAAAAGATAGGTAGCTACGCCATTAATTATTTTTTATTGCGGACAAATTATGACGCCTTGCAAGAAAGTTGTCAGATGGAGACCGCTGACAACTTTTTTCATGAAGCCGTGTCAAGAAATTATGGTAAAGATACATAGTGCAGGTCGCGGATATGGTTTTGTTCAACAGTGCTTACCTACAATTGAAAAAATTCGAAATAATTCACTTTTGAACAACTGAGGTCCATTGTTAAATTTTTGGGTCTACAAAATTGCTTGGTGATCTTCTGGATATCTTCTTTTAAAACAAAATAGTTGGATTGAAAAGTTGAATATCTATTTTGTGGCATTATTCTATAATATAAATCGTAGTGCGATTTCACATCCACCCCGTGCGCATCCCTTTTGCAGTTTGCACGCAATTGGGTGTACCAAATTTCTCTTTACATATCTTCTATCTTATTTTGTTTCCTCATTCTTGTTATGTGTGTTTCGACGTCAGCGTTTATCCTTTTTTCACGTCAACGGAGGAAAAAACAATAGCTGCGATAGCGTATGCGGTATATCGTATATATGCATTCCTGTGGTACGGCCCCCATTTTGAAAAATAAACAAACTGAATGAGTGAACCATGTTTACTTTTTTTTCTCGGAAGAGCATATCCTCTTCCTGATGAAATTTCGGCGTTGTTCCTGTTCCTGCAGGGCCGACGAGAAAGACACAAAAATAAAAGAATAAAAAACAATAAATTTTCGCTTAACCGAAAAGTCTTCGTTAAGAATTATTTATGGCTTCGAATAAATAAAGCTTAGCTTTAAATGCTGTACGGCGGTTGGTGTGTGGTAAATGTTTTTCATACAAGCTAACCTCTTTATAAAGCATCCTTTAACCGCAAGCGACAGAATCACAGGATATAAGAGGATAAGTGCATCGCATGAGATAATGTCATGGACTTTGTTTTGTTTGCCAAATGTATACATGTGTGTTGTAGATGTGCGCTGTTGTTTCTTATTTGTGTTTTCATTGTTGGTGCCGTACTGTCAAACATTACCTCTTTTGTATCTTTTTTGGTTGAAAAAATATTACACCTAACAACACCAACATGAGCCATAGAAAAGAAAGAGGCTTACAGATTACTCATGGGAGGCTGGGGTGTGAGTTTATAACATAAAGTTTTAATTGAATTTGATCCTCAATATATGAGTGTGTTTGTTGTTATTTCCAAATAAGCCAAGTAATTGATTCTTTGGGGCTTAGGGATTTGTCGTTTTAAGTACAAAAGAAGATTTGACAGCACTTTTAAAAATAAACTTGGAGTGTAAATTAAAGGAGGACATAAACACGGAAGCGAATACATGTGCTGGTGTCAGCAATTACACTAGTCAACACCAAAAAAATATCGTAAAAAGTTTGTAGTATATTTTGTAGGCACACTCACTCCTATTACCCCAAAAATAATATTTTTTTTATACTACGTCTAAAACTGGTAGAATACTGAATTCCGAAAAATTTGCATTTTTAAACCTAAATAGGTAGATGTACATTTTAGACTTATATTCTGTGCAATTGATTGGAGATATTTTAAATATATTGAATCGGATCGTTGGGAAATTGCAAAAAGTAAAAGGATCAGCTGCGGAAGTTGCGGTGAAAGCCGCCTTTTCTGCAATGAAGGACTTAAGACCATCAAATAAATAAATAATATATTAAATGGCGCTAAAAACCTAAAACTGGCTTCAAATATTGCAGTCGGTGACAGAAGGTATTTAAATTGGGCTCCACTTGTTTGTGCAAATGGCCTCTCTTCAGCTCTTTCAAAGCTTTTCTGAGGCCCAATCGCAGGCGTTCGTTGCCAAATGTTTCTGGTTGTACGGTTTAAGGCTTTAAAAAAGCTTAGTTTTGCAATTTTTTTAATTTTTCAATTAACAAAATGCGTTTTCTGGTACATAATAAAAGATCCCGAATTCACTTCATACTTAAATGACGTAGAAAAGGAAGCCTGGACATCGTCACTGAAAACTTTTTAGAGAACTTGGCAACCTAACGTACAAATAGAGTTAAAACAGCTCCTGCTGGGCTTTCTCTTGCAAAAACGTCTTTTAACAAAATATGTTTTAACTCCTTAGAAACCAATATAGACTTACATACGGTGTGATTGTCTGGAAGACTACCTTGGACAGAGCGATAAATTTTGATGAGCCAAGTCTAAAGAACCACTTGCTTTTGCATGGCTTCGTGGACATCTTCTTCCATATTGCTATAACATTCTATTTTATTCATTGGCATTTTTGACAGGAAAAGAGCTGCCTGTGCAGTGTACACCAATCTGTTATATCAGTCAATTTTAAAAGAATGAGCTTAACATACTGGACGTGGGTCTCAAGTTGGGTGAGGTCCCTTTTCATACGCGCTATACCACGGCGAGGTCTTCATCCCTCAGGTTTGAAATTGAAGAGTCTTCGGCCGTCGTCCCGGAGCGTTGGGCTCTACATTTCCTATAGCTATCTTAGTCAACTGATACGTAGTTTTCGGACGAGGTCAATCAGTGTTTTCACTTGGGATTTCAAAAATGTGGTAGATTGGAAGGAAAAAAGAGTGGTCGATTTAAGAAATGTGTGGTAGATTTGAAGTTTATATGCACCATTACAATTAATCACAGAAAAATCAGCAAATATATATAGGTAATGTGCGATCCCAGCAATCACTGGTCGGATAAGTTCTCCTAGAACTCTCATTAGCTGGTATTAATATAATCATCTGTCCTATTCTTCTGGACTCTTTCCAAGTAAGTGGAAAACAACTCCAGCGCGTCCCTAAAAAAGGCGTCTCCCACCAATTACCGACCCATGGCACTTACGTCCGTTTTTTTCTAAAGTCATAGAAACGATTGTTGCGCTTGATATTTTAAAAGCATTTGACAGAGTTTGACACCAAGCTCTTTTGTCAAAAATGCGTGCTTATGGGGTCGATGCGACTTTTATTCAATGGATTAGAAACTACATTTCTGGCCGCTCAATTCAAGTTGTTTTGGATGGTTTCAAGTCTGAAACTCACCATATAAATGCTGGTGTTCCCCAAGACTCCGTTCTGTCTCCGACTCTCTTTCTCATTTTTATAAATGATCTCTTGTCTGCAACTTCTAATCCAATTTTTTCCTTCGCTGATGACAGCAGACTTACCTTCTCATATTCATTCCAGGACTCACGTACTTGCTCTTCGGCCATAAAAGTGGAACGGCAACATTATGTTAAGCTCATTAAATTCTGACCTTGATAGCATTATAAAAAAGGTTAAGCCAAACTTGAGAAAGCTCCTCATATTTGGTCTGTCACCGAAAACTACATTCCACGATTGCATCTACTGGAAAGGATACAAAACCGCGCATGAAAACTAATCGGATACACGAACATAGGGCGTCAATGTCCAGGGCGTCAAATGTCAATCTATCGCTTGAAATTCTTAATCAAACTCACTAAGGAACAAAATCTTCTTAGCGAACGAAATGGAAATTGCCTGTTTTGCTGGGATATAAAACTGTAGACTGAAGATGTTAATGACGACACGAATGATAAAAATATCTATCAAAAGTGCGCTTCGCTTTCATTTTCTTATCGATATGAAAGCATAGAGAGCTATAAAATATTTAACACTGGAATAACAAAACGTGGTACAATTTTTGGGTGCAGTGGTAGTTGTGGTAGATTGAAAAAATATTAAGAAATTGTGGTAGATCTACCACATTGTGGTAAAAGTGACAACACTGGTCGATACTACTGTACAGCTCGTATAGTTCGCTGTTATATCCCCTCCTCCAAGCCCCGTCAAATGCAAATGTGACTTTCTACATGCCGTTTACTACTACATCGTTTAGACTTGTAGATCAGTGAAACGGTGAGATTATTACAAACATAATTATGACTGTCAGTATATTGCCTAATTTTTTGTATTTAGATTTAGGTACATTACCTAATTAAACGTTTTTTCGTATTTTCCTTCAGAATTAATTAATATTTTTTTCCAATGCAATTCTTAAAATTACCCTAGGTAATGTATAAAATTAAATAAAATAAAATTACCCTAAAAAATAATTATTTCAGAAGAAATATATAATTTATCATATCTCTGTATTGTAAAATGTGTGGTAACAAAACCTATTGTAAATTTGTATACGAAATATATATATAGACTAGCGAACCCCCTGCACACTTCGTAGTGCAAAATATGAAAATATAAAAATCAATTTCAAATTCATTTGAATCAATGGTAAACAGTTTCTATTGTAATGCCCTGCTGTATTCACAACACTTGTTTTTTTAGGATTCGTATTGCCTACATAAACGCCTCCTCACCCCTTTATCTATTTTTGACCAATCTTCACAGGAACACAATCGATTCGGTGGTTTTCGAAATATAAGATTTTTAATGTTTTTTTTTGTATGGGCGGTGCCACGCCCCTAGGTCCAATTTTAACCAATCTTCACAGGAATACTCCTGGTCCAATATTTAAGATTTTACGTAAATTTGAACTCAATCAATTTGGTGGTTTTCGAAATATAAGATTTTTAATTTTTTTTTGTATGGGCGGTGCCACGCCCCTAGGTCCAATTTTGACCAATCTCCACAGGAATACTGTTGGGCCAATACCTAAGATTGTACGTAAATTTGAACTCAATGGATTCAGTGGTTTTCGAGATATAAGATTTTGAATGTTTTTTTTGTATGGGAGGTGCCACGTCCCTTTGTCCAATGTTGACCAATCTTAACAGGAATACTCCTGGGCCGATACCTAAGATTGTATGTAAATTTTAATTCAATCGATTCAGTGGTTTTCGAGGAATAAGATTTTGAATGCATTTTTTGTATGGGAGCTGCAACGCCCCTATAACTCATGAACCAATACACCTACAAAGACCGTATGAACTTATAAACCATGGTATCAACGTCACCTTTCATGGGAAATTTCCAGAATCAAAATCAGTTCACGCATTACAGAGAACATTATCGACAAACACAATTGACCATGATTTTTATATATATAGATAAAACTATCTATATTTAGGTACGTTACCTAATTACTGTTGCTAAAAAAAAAGATTTACGTAAAATAGTGGTGACGGTTAGTCTGGATTTAAAAGTTGAATGTTTCAACACATTTTTGATGTAGAATTGCTTTTCTGGTTTGGGAAAATAAGTTCCGCACGTTGCTTTGTTATGTATTATGTGAAGCATGCAACGCATTATGAGTTTAAAAACTCAATTTCCCTTAGTGGCTCTAACCAAATGTAGCGCCACATATTGCTCAACGAATCATTTTATTCACCAATGTGTTTGGTCGTAGATACCTGCACCAGAATGTCCGCAATAACACTCCATCAAAGGAAATGAATTTGTTTAAATGTTATTACCCATTGAAGCCTATACACTTTCATGACTGAATTCAAAGGCATCAGCATTTCATCATGCCAATTGCTACTAATCCAATTGATGCTCGCTTTTTTAAAATATGTCAAAAGGAACTTAAAAATTGGTAGCTATTTGAAAAAAATATACCTACCTACAAATACCTAAATAAAATATAAACTCAGCGAATTTCGCATACACCATATACAATAACACAATTTACCCACACATTCCCAGATAGGTATCATCACATTCCATTATTCATATTTTTGCCAAACGACCAGTCAAAGTAAAAAAAAAAAAACAATCATGACAATAATAAAATATACTGTAGAATATCATTTGCGAAATGCAAATTCACGCATCAAATATGAAGCAGATGAAAAGGACACTACAGATACAACACCCACCAAGAAACTTGGAAAAACGCTTTCAATATAGCTATATATTGTTTTGTTTTTCTTTTTTCAATATACCTACCAATCCCAATCCTCGCATTCTTCAATGACCTTTTGCAAAAATATTCTATAGATAGGCCAATTCTGGCGAAATCCTTTTATCGAAAACGAAGAAATAAAATGAAAATAAAAAAAGACAATTGAAAATGCGTAGCTCTCAGTTACCCGCATAAAGAAGAAGCAACAGCAACGCGGGAATTTCGAATTTCCTTCTAAATGTCAAATAGTATTTTAAGCGAAGGATTTTCAACAAAATTACCAATGCTCTATTTCCTACACAAATGGCTATGACGATGACGATGGTAGGCAAAAGTATTCGAATATAGTGCGGAGAACCCATACAAAAGGAAAGTATATCCAAACATTGAGAAGCTACAACGAGTATCCTTTACACAAATTCCTGTTCGATTTCAATACACACTTCGTTTCGGTTCAATACGCTCCACAAAAGAAATCGATTTCTAAGCCAAATTGAAAAAGTGCCAGCCAACCAGCCAGCCAGCCAGTTAGATATACAAAAACTAAATAAATAAAAGAACGAAAGAAAAACTAACTAATTCCGACGATAGGTTGGTTGACTGGGTTGAGAAAAATAAGAAAGGGATATAGGAAAATAATTTGCCTTCAAGGATGCGAGAAAAAAAAGGAGTAACGAAAACGAGTAAAACGACACTTTTGTTGAATAAATTATGTGCCAGGTGCATGGAATAATACACTCGAAAGCCAGTTCAGTTTTCAATTTGACTTGTATTCGAATCGACTTGCAGTTGTATGTGTCTACGTTCAAAGCTTGAAAGGACAACACGACTACTTCGGTTGATCGGTATACATATATACCTATTATCTGTCGAGACCAATGTATACTTGCAGGTTGCAGTTGGTCTTAAATTGGAGGACAGTGGTGGTTCTAGGCAGATTGAAGAAATAAGAATTTCTTGAGATTATAAAACCAAATTTGTCCGGATAGATGAGTTGGATTGAGGTTTAGTTGTCTCTTGTCTCATGGATGAAGATGATCTATACATACAGCTGACACGAATGCTATAGCCACGATAATGTCATCTGAAAATGAAACTAATAAAATGTTGGAGAACAAAAATTTACCCCGCAATAGATTGTTAAACAAATCAGCATTTTAGTCTTTATTGTAGGGATTTTCCAGTTGGTCTCAATTTGGCAATTTCTGGTGTATAACTATATTTGATGTCAAAAGAGGATTTAGACAAGATGACGCGCTGTGGGGCGACTTTTTCAACATCATACTTCAAATTCAAAGAATTGTCCGAAACTCAGCGACTAATATGGGTCTATCGGTCAAAGAGGGCAAAACCAAGTACATGCTGTCCACAAAAAGGGACACCCAACATTGTAGAATCGGATAAAACACCACGATCGACAGCTATAACTTGAAGGTAGTGAAGGACTTTGTCTACCTCGGTTCTGCTATAAATTCTGACAACAACTTCTCAGAAGAAATTAATAAGAATAACACTTGCCAACCGCTGTTTATTTGGGCTTAGAAGGCAATTGAGTTGTAAAGCCCTATCCCGAACAACTAAGAGATTCTGTATAAGACCTTGATCATTCCAGTCCTGCTTTATCGAGCTGAAGCTCGGACTCTATCTAAAGCAGATGAAGGTATCCTCGGTCGCTTTGAGAGAAATATTCTTCGTAAAATTTACGGTCCCATTTACGTTGACGGGCCTTGGAGAAGGAGATTCAACGACGAAATATACGAGCTGTACAGCGTCATCGACCTGGTCAAAAAACTGCGAGGAAGTCGTTTAAGATGGCTAGGACAAGTAGACCGGATGGAAATAAATTCTCCGGCCCGTAGAGTCTTCGAGTCCTCGAGTAGAGGAAGACCTCGCCTTAAGTCGCGCAAGTCGAAGGGGACCTCAACCGTCTAGGAGTGCGCAACTGGAGGCAGTTAGCTAAGGACCGGGCTAACTGGAGAGGCTTGTTAGCTGAGGCCTCGCTTCACCCCAAACTGTAGAGCCGCCTAAGTAAGTACAACTAAATTTGTACGGTTATTAAAGGCATGAAGTTGAGTTCATTGGATATACATTCATATGTAGAGGTGCTGCTATAAAATTCGTTTTAACGTTTTAAGAATATTTTAAGTTACATGCGAAAGCCTTTAGAGACGATTAGGATGATTTCGTAGTAGAGTCACAGCCGACACGAAGATCATGGATTGCGGCAGTGACAGCCTGACCAAGTTAAGGTGGTACTACACAGAATGCAGAAAGCCACATACGTATATAGCACTGACGTCATTTTTACGTCAGCATATGGTCTCACAGTAATGGCTACATGCCAAACATGGTGCACGTGTGTACGATATGTGGCACTCTCTGTTGACGTCACAGCTACAGCTACGTATGTGGCTTTCTACATGCCGTGTATACTCCCACCTTTACAGCTTATATAATTTTTTGTTTAATCTACACAACTGACAACATTTTCACACTGCGGCAGATCCAGGAGAGATCCATCTGTTTATCGTTCTTAAGCCGCATATGACAGCATTTATAAAGAAATGAAGGCGACTGAAATGGGTTTAATGTGTCAGTGTGTCACCCAACATTGACCAATCGGACAGAACATCACACTCGACAGCTATAACTTTTGAGGTAGTAAGAGCCCTATCAAGGACAACTAAGGTTATTCTGTATTAGGCCTTGATCGCCCCAGTTCTGCTTTATGACGCTGAAGGTTAGATGCAATCAAAAATTAATGAAGGAATGAACTTAAAGTAGTTCCGAGAAACATATTTTTCGTAAAATGTTCGGTTCACACGCAGTATAACAGTCAGGATCTTGTAAGCGATGTTATAGAGACTGATGGCTCTATAGTTGGCGAAGTCTAGAGGATCTTCTTTCTTGTGGAACAGACAGAGGATGCTGAGGTACCATTTATCAGGAACTTTCTTCTGGCCAATTCTGGGAGATGAGTTGGTGTATGAACTCCAAAAAGTCGTCTCTCGTTGCCCTTAATAGTTCCACCGGCAAGCTGTCAGTCTCCTCACTTAAGAACCATTCACATGAGAGCGAACGAAAGAATTGATGAAATGCGATCAAACCACTTTTTAAACATTTATAGACAGAAAATTGCACATTATATTATTCCAAGAGTAGGATATTTAATTATTTCATCAAATTGTATTTAGAAAACAAGTTTAAAAACAGTTTAAGCAACAAAATTTCGAATTCCAAACCGTTTGCCCCGAACGTAAACACCCTCGGCGCGAATTGTCAAAGTTTATTCGCAATCCACATCATTAAACCGCGTTCCACAAACTAGCGAATAAAACACTTATTCAAACTTAACCTTAAAATAGAAATTGCTGGATGTAGAAACAACCTGAAATTCGCGAACACCATAAAAAGTGTTAATTTGAATGGACTGTCAAAACTCGCGAATATTCGTTTGTTCGTCGGTAGTTGGTCGCTGTCATGTGAATGGTATTTTAATGTTCTTTGAGTGAACGGAATTCGGACGGAGTTCGTTTTGTTGATATAGTCGCTGGATATGCCGGAAACGAGTCTTATGATGACAGTGATAGCAAAGAGCGATAAAGTGATGATAATACGTAATCATTATAGTGATAAAATCAAATTATCAAATTATTTTGTATGTTTCTCGTCTCCAATGTGCATAAAGTTCTCTGACTATTTCTGCTCAAAGCTATGCAACTGCTGTCCAACTGCTCAATAAATGCGAGTACATTATAATGATGAACAACACTTTACCTTCTATAATATTGTCCGGTGCAATACCTAAAAATACATCCACAGGTATTCAGTTCTTATTGCGCTTCTGTTGTCTAACTCTAATGCCATGCATTTGATTTGATTATGTTATCTGGAAACATTGAACGGTACAAACTTCCCTATTCTCAGTGTGTAGATATTTTATTTCTAGGCGTAGATACATTGATACATTTGCCTGCTGTGCTGATATATTGTACATCCCACTTGTATAGCAATTTCGATTGTAATTCCCAGTTTTTCTGCTACCTCCCGTTTCAAGTCTTCCTCTGTGTATCTATTAGTGTCATTGCAAGCCCATAATGCAGCTCCTATTGCTACTTTCGCTGACTTCAATTTGAATTTGCAATTTTATTGGTCTCTTTGTAGCACAGTAGCTAGCTCCTCTGTCAGTTGAATGGGAAATTCAAAGCAACACATAAGATAGTGCAAGTGCAGGCTCTGCATTAGGTTAGGATATCCTACGGATTGGAAGTATTAGCACATCAGTGGCACACAGATCGTCGAGCAGCAATTGAATTGGACGCTTTGCACAAAGGAGAATGAGAAATATGTTGAAGAGTATATAGTATTTCGACAGACCGTGTATATAGTGTAAATGGGTGCGAGAGCAAGTGATGGGAATAATATCATTATGCAATGAAATGTAGATTAGAATTAACGAGGGCACTCGATGGAAATACAAGAACTGTGCACTAATATTATGAGCATCATCAGTTCAACCTTTTGTTTGAAACGTAGCACCTAGATACGAGAAGATGGAATTACATATATTATGGATAGATTCAGGGATGGTTGCAAAGCAAATTGCAGTTCCTAAAGGGTGATGGATAGGACCTAGGATAGTGTATAGCAGTATTTAAGTATTCTTTTTTAATTGGAATAGTTATGTACTGGATAGCAATCAAGCAGCATACAACATCTGCCATAAGAGAGTGCAGCTAGCTTCGAGCAACAGTTATTGACTACTAGCCGAAAAGCGATCACCTGGTTGTGATTCGTATCAAAGCTATGTTGCAACGCCCTGCGGCGCTATGACACACTTTTTTGTTTCATATCGATCGCAGGGTTTAAAGTAATTTTTTTGTGGGCTTTATGCGACACTATGGGAAGTGCATTAACGCCCCAAAAGATGAAGGTTTAAGGTGTTTTTCCCTTTTTTGTGTCATAAGGCCCTCGGGCGCTATGACACATTGAGAGTGGGCAATATGACACTTTTAAAAATGCCTAGCGGCCGAGGGCCTTATGACACAAAAATGTGTGTCATAGCGCCCCAGGGAGTTATGACACTGGGCGTTATGACATGCACCCGCGTTGCACAACAAGTGATGCTTGGCTAAATGTACGAGGCTATCAACGCGTTCTTCAACTCTATGAGCAGCCACAACGAAAACGCTGTTGTCCAACTCGAGCCAAAATCAGACATGTTGATCAACTAGATGTACGAGGTCATTCAACAATTGAATGAGTTGGTCAACTAAGTATACGGGGTCATTCAACAGTTGAGTGAGTTGATAAACTGGGACCCGCAACGCGTTCAACAGGGAAATGTTCAACTTTAATTGGAATTACGTTGCTCAACATGAACAACGTGAGTTTGTGCACTAGTGTACGAGCCTAAAAATATTGTTTCTTCAACTGAAGAGTTGAATAAACTGTTGAATAAAATTGGTTGATGCGTTGGGCACTAAGTGGACGAGCAGCATAATAGTTACCAATGATAAATACATAAATGTAGCATTCTCAAGAAAGTCAAACTGTCATACAATGCGGCCATGTGCTATTTGAAGCGAAGCACGTATCAAAAGTTCGCAATGTCGGCACATTTTTAGTGAGAGGAGTCGCGTCCTAATTGTATTTTTGCAGCTAGATTTAGAGCTTGACTGTCCATCGAAATGAACCGCATAAGATAGAATTAGACAATTGGTTGGATATCTGAAGCAGCTGAAGTCTACGGAGCAGAGAGCCCTTCAGTAGGGAATTCTATACATCAACAATAACTAGTGGTCCCAGAATTGCGACTTTATCAAAGAGGATGGCGAAACTACCCTAGGTTACCAACTTCGTCAGGCAAAGAATCAGGCAGAAGTATTACCTATTTATTACCAGCAGCACCTAGGTATATACAAAAAGGCGTTTCCATGTCGTCCAATTGCGAGAAACATCCTATCCTAATGTCGCATAAATAATTGCCCCTATTTTGTAAGACAACTCAACTTAGTTGAGTTGAGTTGACTTCAATTCAACTCGACTTTCACACAAACCAAACTAACTAACAACTTATATACAACTCCCGTCATCTTTGTTTTGACAGACAACTTTTCTATCCAGGTTGTGTATGACAATACGGACAGTACCGAATTTTGAATTACATAAAACCAAGAGACAACTCAACTCAACTCAACACAATAGGGGCAAATATCTTTTTAAACATACTGAGTGGAAAACCTAAAACTAATGTGGATAACACTAACCGGCACTTCCAGTATACATAGCTAGATGAAGGAAATTCTTGAAAAAGACGAAAGAGTTGTAGGTATGTCCCGAACAATCTTTTCATCGACTCTATTGGTATCTATATAATATTATGAAAACATTCATCCTTATCAGAAGCTACACATGGGGAGGCGATGCTTTATTTCGATATTCCTGCCAAATTGGTAAAGTTGTGCAATATGTGGAACTTGAGAGTAGCTCTACACAGTGCGCAAGGCACTTGTGAATATGTATCATTGGGTTTGATGAAGAAAATGCGGAACATAGGTCTTAATGTAAAAATAAAACCCGCAATGTCGGTCCCAGCAACTTTGTGGTATTCAAGAACTTCAACAACCTCGTATTAAACAGAAACAAAACGAATGATACCCAAGTGGAGATCCAGTGAAGAATAAACCTAAAAAACCGCTGCTAATCCAATCGGCACACCAGATTGGTTCAAAACTCTTGTAAGAAATTTTCTCTGTTCAAATGTATGAAGTAAGTTATCCGTTCTATTCAAAATGATATTCTTTGCTACTCAAGTCAAAACGTTTCATAATAACTTTTACGTTGTACGAGTATCCATCCATAGATACACAATCAGGATACTAAAGATAACTTTTATAATCACATCTCTTAATTGGGAATTCTTTCCCCCCGTATGAATAGTGCAACTAAATGACTATACTACTGGAAAACTTTTTCAATCTTATGTTATATGTATTTTCAAATGCAACCTCATCCCCTTATAATCAATTTCCCAGAATTACAAATACAATACACAAGCAATGGTGGGAAGAATTGAATAGCAAACTCTTCGTGCCGTTTAGAAAATTTCCTCACGTTGTTGCTATCCGTTTTTGCTAACATAATACATCCCTTTCAGTTTGGGTTTTTTTTTTATTTTTCTTAAAAAAAAATGTTGAAAATGTTTTCAGTTTCTTTTTTTGCTGTATACTGTTGTTGGTAAACAACCATTTTACTGGCATGAATCTGCAACCGCAAATGAAAGCTAACATTCTCTTGAACTCCACCCCTGACCGCTGTCTTCACAAAGCAGTCCATTTGCAAAAGAGGACCTTTCGCACTGCCAAGCAATGTTTGTTGCTGTTGCTGCAAGAAAAACTAATGTATAAATACGAGTGGCGAAACAAAGTTTTTCTTGTTGTTGACCGACTCCTTGCACCAGCTTCAGTTTGCTCCCTTATGGATAACCTAACTGAAGTTGAGGACAAAACTGACCAAGCCAGTACCCTCGACTGAATGTTCGGCCACTTGGAAAATAATTGCACAAGTCGCATAAAAAATAAAAGACTGAGACTGAGCCGCACCATCGGAGCGTAAGTTTTAGTGTTTCGGCAAAAACTGGTGAAAATTGAGAAAGGACACTATACACAAAAACTTTAATACGTTCTCAGTACAACACGTTCATAATTTAGTGTTGATAAGCGCAAAATACTTATCTATATAGCTATTTCAAATTCAAGACCTTATTTTTTTGTTTCTGTGCAGATGGACACTGAACAGGGAGGACTATAATAGCTCGAGAATCAATTGAAATTTGACCTCGACCTTGATCGTATCGATGAATTGGCAGAAGAAATCGATCATTTGAGCACAAAAAAAAATACACATCCGTAATGTGTATGTACTGTCCTGCTGGCACACTATTAATATTATTATATAATGAGTATATCAAATACAGAAATCCTGAAACTGTCGTATCGACTAGTTTTCCGTTGCAGTATTGGATTACGCCACGAATGCATCATGCCTTATGGCATGCAATCAATTTGCATTGTCCACTCGGCTCCACAAATTCCATAACGTTCGATGTATACCTATACACTCGAGCAATAATTAATTGAAGCCATTACCGCAGACACTTGCAATTGAAATGAGAAGCTATAATGTCGTAGCTCATCGCATTGAACCCACAAAGGCAATCATCCTTCTAAAGTGCAAACTTATCGACCGATTAACCAATAAACTATTCAATAACATGGGTTTTACGCTCGCAACCACTATCCGGTCGTAAACAAGGACGAAGTGGCTTTAACCTACAATACCGCAGTCCTTATTCGTTCGGCCACACTCTACCACCCGTTTAATTGTACACAAATCTAATGGCATCAATTATTGTACCATAACCAAGTAGTAGTTCCTCGACCGCCCTTTCCCCTCAAGATGTACTATATGTACACTATACAAACGTGAGGACTACGCCGTGCTTGTATGTCGAGTTTACCCTCTAGCGGATTTAAAATACAGCACCAATAGTAAACTAGCGCGCTTTATCTATTCGCACCGAACGCAAACGGATTTATCCTCCATACACAGAACACACATTAAGGTTCGACAGATACTTTGGCGAACTTATGGGTGAGAATTTACCCCCACAGTGGCACTAAAGTAGCACGTTGCCATGCGACTGTAATAGGGAAGAGCAAAGGACGTAAGTTGCTGTAGCTACAGAATAGAAACATTGAAGGACACTCTCGGAAATTGAAATGACTTTAGTGCAAAGTCAAATGCACAATGACGTACATACATCCGTCTTGCAAAGGGATGAATTAAGATGGAATCCGGAGAAATTGAACGGAGCGTTGAAAGTTAACTAGGGACCACACAAATTGCTTTCGTTTTGGCTGATGGTTGCATGAAGAAGGATTGAGAAGATATAAACCTCCATTAAGATTCAATGTAATATGTTGGCGAACAAGTCTTTAGCACTTTATTAGATCTTTGAAAGGCAACTATCAGCAAAAACGGTTTCCATTTATATCTTCTGTGAAGTATACAATTATGGGTATGAACTTTAATTAGATGTGGATGGACCTTTCGTGTGAATAGGTACCTTTGTTTTTTGTTGCAGAAAATTCTGGTCACTTACGAGACAGATTGTTGCTTCGACGATACCTAATAGTAAATATGGATGTTGGGTGTTTAGTAATATTGCAATTATTCGAAGAACAGTGACATATAACACGAAATCCAAACACAAATGCCTGTTAAATTCGTTTACGAGTAGTGACAGCGGTATAACTGATCACTCATCAAATTAATCTTCTCTTGTCTCATCTGCAGCTAGATTCTAAATATTTAAGGTTCAACGTTTTCCTCTGCATTTTGCTGTTGCTACTTCAGAAATGCGTCTCAATTTCTGCATGCCGAATACCCGGATTGTTTGAGACTACCGCATGCAGTGAACATGTTCATGTGAACTGCATGCGACATCAATGTAGGATTTTCGCATATGTTTCGCGTTTTTATATGTTCGGCGCATATTGTGACCACATTCGACTTTTTTTTCATTGATGCATCTATACATGCCGCGCAGGTACCAAACCGGCGACAGCTTACATTTCTGTTGCTGCATGTTTTGCATGCTGTTTTCATACATGCGGTACGAATATTATTTCTCATTGTGATGGGTTTCTCAGGGTGCAGGAAAATAAGTCCTCGGGAACTAATTCCCCTGAGGGACTCAGTTCCCACATAGTGGGAAATAAAACCACTTTCGTGAAGTGGACTTAGTTCCCATAGAAGGGAAATAAATTCCGAAAACTCTGAGTGGTTTTATTTCCCTTTAAATATAGCGAATTTCTCACATATTCTGTAAATCTGACAGTAAACCCAAGCAGGGGTGTTTTAGGGGGCAGCATGCCGCCCCATACGTATGTGTACTAAGTTCCCATTAGAAAGTGGACTTAGTTCGCACATTACGAACTAACTCACCTTTACGAAAGTGGTTTTATTTCCCACTAGGTGGGAACTGAATCCCTCAGTGGTCTTAGTTCCCGGGGACTTATTTCCCTGCACCGTTTCTTAGTTCGTTTTTACTTCTTTTTTTATTTCATTTGATTTAGTTTTATTTCTCTCTGGAAAGAACATTTCGGACAGAACACCTCCTTGCCATCCTTGGTCTGGTTTCTGGTATTATGACACCGGCATAAAAGGCTTCAACATAGAAGTAGCCTCATCGACGTCAACATTCTTCCTATAACATCAATGCCAATCGACACTCAACCAAACATCGTCTATGAACCATGACAGATGAGACCACCTACCTAGACTCTTCGGACAATACTTACAACTGCAGCCCAATTTCTCAACAGTAAATTTATCTTTCGTTCAACATCCTGTCCCGTCCCGTCTCTTAGGATAGGATCTTCAATTTCGTTTACGAGCGATGTTCTGTCATTGAGGGTGGCCTTGGGGTCATTACGATCACTACGATCATTCGTATAGTGAATTAGGATATAATCGCTGCATCCTATGAGCGCCTTTGCAAAGCTGCCGTTCGTAACGAACATTAAATAGTGACTTCCATCGCTATTGAACCATGAAGTGATAGAAAGAAGTTTTCGATATTTTGTTATTTGACCAGTTTTTGTTAATATCTTTTACCCTTATTGTATCATTTTGCTTTTATGGTCTTGTGAAGATTTGATTGTTTTCAGTTCAACCATCAAGAGCCTAAATAAAGGAAATAAGGTTCCACACAAAACAAGCCGATGAACGTCACAAATAAAGTCGACAAGCAATTATCATTGTCATTTCGTGACCCCAAATTCCCAAGCCATGTTTTCCCCTTATGCGTTCTAGGCTGGATTGTCGGATCCGACTTGGGTATTGAGGCCACCTATGACGATTATTACGAGCCGAGCGCTACAGCTTTCCTCCTCGTTTAACATAATGCCAGCATTAAATAGTCTAATTAAGGTGTTCCCACGATTGGTCAGTGCCCGACAATTTCATTGTCAGATGGCGCTCCTATGTGGTCTTTAAGAAAACCTTTTTTAAAACGTTTACAACGAACATAGAAAAAAATAATAAGTTGGAAGATATTAAGACACATTTTAAGTCAAAAATTGTTATTAAAGCCAATTCAAAAATACATACTATCCAATTTGGAGACTACCTTTAAATAAAGCTTCCAAATTCTGAAGATACCTATTTGAAGCCACTCTTTTTTAATTAAATATTCTCAGATGACATAGGTGACGCTGTGGGATAAAAAAAAAAGTTTGATGTTTTTTTTTCTGATTTAGGGGTGGGGTTAGGGATAGGGATTACAAAAAACCAATTAAAAGTAAATCAGAAAAAAAAGGTTTTGTGTTTGTAGGTAGATATACCTGCAAAAAAGAACATGTACGTTCATATTCACGTTATCTGAAGCCTCGGTTCACTAACTGTATAACCGCCTAAGTTGGTTCATGTAATGCTATATTTTTAAATATCACAAAATACGTATTAGCTCTTAAATTTTCATTATCAAATTAAGCTCTGCAAAGTCCTCAAAGTTACGCTTTTTTTGGAATTTTATGGGCGTATCCTTAACCTTCACGCATTCTCTTGCTTCTTTTAAAGAAGAATCCTAAATAAATGCGCTTACGCGTACCACCTGCTTCTAGCTAGAACGGGTTCTTCCGTGTCTTCGCAATTTAACCCTTTCCGACATAACACATAATTCAAATTAATTCCCTACTATACTAGTAGATAGTATATTAGCGTTAGTAATCCTCGCAAGGTAGAGGGAAGAGGCACCTTAATGGCACTCACACAAGAGTTTCGCTGCAAATACCCACTCAATGGCAAAGTTGCTGAATATATAAATAATTACCTACCTGGTCCTACTGGTACCACTGCTACCGGTTGGAACCAACTTATGGTTGTCGAAGCAAATGGTGCAACCAGAGGGTATGGAATCGCGACGCTTTCAAGGAACTGGTAACATACACGTATCTATACGTATATGAAATTTTCCATAGACTCTCATATATACACCCCACCAAGCTAAAAGCGCACACCCTTCCTCTGTCTCATTTGCCATTATTGCGTTCGTGGTTGGCAATCATTCCATGCGATAGTGCGCTACTCGCACCCGCATGGATCCTTGCGGGTTCAAATGTATACGTTAGTGTAAACCCAGCGAATGTTCTTAAGCGGATCTGCTAAGCCTTTGATTATGAATTATGCCTCCTACTATACCTTTGTATATCAGACTGTAAAATACCGATGGTGATGATGATAGGACTAGTGGTGATTACGATGATAATGATGGGGCGCATCCCGACAGACAACCAATACCCCAAGTGGCTTACAACGAACTTTGGCAGCAGCGACTGAGTATAGTTGATAGTAGACACAGCGGAACCAGTTGGCTTATATGAGGATAACGTAAGGCGTATTAAGTTCCACGGTTGAAATGCTACAACCGCTGGAGCAGTGTAAATTTATGGTTCACTCCTGTGTCAAGTCGGTTGGTAATAATGAGAGCGATGATGCAGAGTGATTCCATGAGTGCTATACAAAAATATACATTTATAACGACCGACGGAAGGATATGCAATCAACTGTCAACTGGATTGATGGAGTTGAGCGGCGACGCGCCGCGCCGCTGTGTGGTATGTATGCATACAATGTTTGCTCGAGATGAACTGATGCGGTTGACAGACTCTTTTTGAGTGAATTCCTGGAATGTATACTATTTGCCTTTGAGGTTTATTTATCGGGTAAATTAAAACAAAAAACAAATCATATAAGCACCTAGCTATATTGATTTTGATTAATCCAATAGCAATGACAAGCAAATTAATTATTAAATAAAATTGTATTAGCAATGCAATTGTAAGTTTGCATGTGCTAGTAAAGAGCGGGAAATTTAAAAGATAGGAGCTACTGGAAACTTCAGTAAATCAAGCGGGTATCGTTCTAGTCATTCCTATTCATCAAGGAAAGGAATACCTAATGGCAAGAACATTGGATACCAGTAGTTGATGAAAGTAGTGCATTGAGGAATTTAAGCCAAGCGTGTTTTTATTTAATTTGTGGTTTGTGTTTGTATTTTAAAGTTTTTCTTTACTGCGCCATCTTTCGGGAATATAATAATTCTAATTGGGTCAAAACTCTGTATTTCAAAATTAAGCATTTTTAAATTGTGTTTTATTTTTTAAATTTAGCATAAAAATTCTGTTTTTCAATAATTCCGCTTTCAGCTTTTCCAAAATTTTGTAAGTGAAAAATTCTGTAAATAGGTAGATAATTAAAAAAAAATTGTTTTGATAATGCAAAAAAAAAAAAAGCATTTTCTTGCATTTTGAAAAACCTATCCTAGAGTTTCAAAGGAAAATAATTGAAAATTGGAACCCCCAAGGAACAAATTGAAAATCATCACTCCTGTTATTTTATTTTTTTTTTAATGAAGAATGCAAATGTGTGAAATAACTTTAGGCCAGTCTACGTAGTTATTTTGATAACTAACTTAAGCTACGATTACACGGCCATTTTTTGTATCATTTAAATGGCACTGTGACGTCAGGAAAAATGTCGCAGTAGAGCGACATTTAAGCTATGATTCGTCATTTGAAAAATGGCGATCACACGAAATGACTATCATTGTCATTTGTAACCCAAAATCAAAGGACGCACACTGTGAGTCATTTAGAATTTTCCGTTGGGATGCCATTTAAATGGCGAAACAGCCCAAAAGTTTAATCATTTGTCCTAGGCGTCATTGAAGAGCGATCACACGGCCATTTTTTTCCGCCATTTAAATAGCACTAAATATATGTCATTTGGTCCGACATTTTCCTAGTCATTTAAATGACGCCGAAAATGTTATCCCAAAAATGGCGATCACATGGAACGACATTTAAATGACTGCTATGTGACGCGATTTCTACGTCAGAGCGCCATTTAAATGACTCGAAAAAATGGCCGTGTATTGTAGCTTACTATGATCAGAAAACGCAACCAAAATATTGATCGGTGTACCTATACTTGGAAACTTGTACTTCGCTTGAAAGTACATAATGTATTGGTAGATGATGGAAAGAGGTTCTATTTTCGATAGTGGAAAAGGTTTGAAATGGGGAAAAAATAAAGAAGAGGCGAACAACGATCACCAGAAATAAAGAAATCAAGTAAATTGAGTATAAGAAATAGAATGGATTTAAGTCACACTGCTTATCTGAGAAGAATAGCAAAGTTTTAATTTTGTATTAATAAATATGTTTAAATTTTCTGCCATTATTACCAATAAATTTGTTATGTATTTAGTTAAGATAAAAACAAAAACACTGTTTCTGTAATTCTTACATCAAATATTGAGTACCTACCTACGTAAGGCCAGGATTTTACGAATGTAGCAAAACTTTAAGCAAAAAGTGGGGACTCCAACAAAAAATGGTAGGTCCGATCTATAATTATGGATCGCTGTGACTTACTTCATCAGCTTATAGTCTTAAATTAAGCTTATACATAGTATAACAAAATTAAGCAGAATACCTACATAGAGAACATCTGAAGTTGGAACCACAGGGGCAATATTATGGTAAATATCCGACAGAAGCGTTCAACGTGATTTGCGATCTGTGATATTCTATCAATATTGGAATGGGGGCAAAACACAAGCAAACAATTCGACGTATATGTAACTATAATCACCGATGGTTCAAATATAGACTGTGGAGTGGGAATGGGTGTATATGTTTCAATTGAACAAGATCTTTTGGTCTCTCCATCGCATGAAACTGGCAAACTGAAGTACTGAACCTGAGCAAAGCGATATTCAGACAGTAGATTACCAATATTAGTGAAGAGCTAGGCAGCGATTGAGGCTCTCGATTCGACCACGTCTATGTCTATTGTCTAAGCTTGTGGCGGGCGGTAGGAAGACACTGGCTCGGGCAAGTCATCGGATTGGAATGTCTGGGTTCCCGTCTATAGGGATAGGAATATAGATTGAAATGAGTGAGAGGGAGCTGATGAATTTGCCAAATAAAGCCCAGCTCTTTCCGCATAATTTGCGAAAGAAATTCTTCGTCTGGGATACGTGTGTTCATGCACTTTACTTATCGAAAGCAGAGAGTAGGGGAACACATCACACGAATTGCCTTCTTTCAAAAAATATTTGGCCAACTTATGATGTCCCTATCAAAACCCACCCCAACGAGGAGCTGGTTTCAAGTAATCGCAGGTATACCTACCCGTACATTAGCTGGCTGAACAACAAACGACACCTACCTCAACAAACGGCTTTGTTTTGGGAAGCCTGTGGTCCTGAGAACGCATTGGGAATATGCTTTCTCATACAATAGTAAGGTAGAAAATACCCATTCGTTGCAGAGTTGTGTTCTTACTAAGGCGCTCTAGCTCTAATTCCTAAACCAACCATAAAACCAACTAATCCCCGATAATGATCCTCTTTGCAACATTGCCGATCCAATTATGTATAAGATATCCAAAGGAGAATAAAAAGCAGGTAAACCACTTCTGTAACCACTACACTAAGTCGCTACTTATGTAGCTATTATGTGCACGACGTTGAGTAATTTGTCGATAAAAAAATTTGCCACCATATAAAATAATGCTCAACCGCAAATATTTTAATTCAATCGTCGATATAAAAAGTTAAATCATAAAAAAGGTAATGATCAAATTAATATCTTAATTGAATCGTCCCCAAAAATTCTATGTCCATTCAAACATCCCTCTTTCAGATGAAGCCTCTATCTATCTCCCTGAAATACCATACGCATCCATTTGGGTCACTTCTTCTTGCAAAAAAAAAAAAAAAAAAAAACACACAAAATAAATGTAAATCCATTTATCTATGCTCCTTCCGCCCAATTAAACCAGTTTACAGATTTGCTTAGAAGATAGGAGGCAACAAAAAAGCACCTCCTTGAGTAAAATCACATTTTCCACATGGACACAAGTCCATTTCCACTTTTTCTACTCCCCTTTCCTTACGATGCGATAGAAGGATATTAACGAGTCTGCTTTTTCAGTTGCAGATAAAAAAAGGCTAAGAGCGAAGCACAAACAAAAAATGAACTAATGACATCCTCAATTCCATTAAGAAATCCACTTTGAACGATCTAACGATATCCCTTAACCCTTCTGCAGACAGAAACAACAAATTAAAACTCACAGAGGGAATGACTTTAATTGTTAATTTAAACTTTCGCCCACTGCGACTTTGGCTTTAGCTTGCCACCTACAGAGTGAGTTTCCTGTGTAAAATGTAAAATCCTTTTCTAGTTTGTTTTGTTGCTCATGGTATATTGTAAAATGTCAGTAGGTGTATGGTCATGAAAATGTGACAAACTTTCTATCTCTAGTTCCGAATTCTCTGGGCTTCCGATAACATTCGCTGTTGTCGGTGTCGCCCCTAAAGAAAACAAGCTTCGGTTGGTTGCAAGAACTTCAGTCCATTTTTCCTACTCAGCTGCTTGTCAACGCTGTCGGGGTCCTACCTAGTTTATGATTCAGTTTAGATAATGCCTGAAGAGCCACACTAACAAGAACCGGGACATGTTTTGCAAAAAAATAAAAGAAGCCAGTGTGTGTATGTGTTTGGAAAAAAATATACAAAATTCACTGAGCTTTCGTCCGGTTTGAGAGATCCTCGGAGACAGCTCAGCGCTGACATTTGCAAATTATGCATGGCTGCATGCAGATGCAAAGCATTCATGTCCTCATACATCTGTTGGTACGTGCGAGGTCTTCATGCAGATGCTACGAATATTTACGTTCCAGGATGGTTCTTCCGGATCTAGCTCCAAGGAGGGATGATGCCAACGAAAAGAAGCTATTCCTAAGGAAGTTGTTGCTAATAATCGTGTTGCACAATGCACACCACTCGTATACCTACTTATACTGGCTTTGAACAACATTTTTCGTTACTCCAGCAATAGGTTTTCGTATACCTACCTACTCTGCGCGAGAGTTCACCTATAGACAAGATGGTGGTGGTGGTTTTCGCATAATATGCTGCTGTTTTGGGAGCTTTGCAAAGGATCTTTCTCACATCATATAGAATATTACAACATTAGTTCCCTCCGTATAGCAATTTCAATCCCTTGAGCTTCAAGCAACATTTCCTATGGCATGCTTCCGCTGGGCTTTATCATGCTTGAATATTTAAGGATCTCTCAATCCAAAAATGCACCCCTTTTCCGTGTGTATAGGTAGTTGGGAGCCAACAATAAAATGATTCTGCTTCAAACGATGTATGACGTTTGTCTCAAGGGATGAGATTTCCGTAAACACTGTTGTTAAGGCATAAAGAAGATAATTTGGCACTCTTGCACCTGATGGTTCAGTTTTAATTTACTTATTGCCTTGCATATAAACATGCTGGGATTTTCTATGTCCACAGGAGAAATTACTCAAAATACTAAAAGCCCAGAATAATGTGACTGTGTATACGGATATTTGATATTGGTATTAAAGAATTTGCTTATGGGGTGAGACAATAGATGGATTTTAAAATTTAACACCTGTACTGTTGTAGATGTTGTCTATTAATTTACGATCATACGAGTGTATGTTCACACTAATTGAAGGTTCCCCAGAGCCCTGACTTTGATTTTGATATAAAAGTGGCATATTTCCCAGATCCACATTTAGTCTTTAGTCAGTAGTATTGTGTTTAATGGGTGTGTGAGTGGCAGTCACCAATTCCACAGTAACAAAAAGTGACTTTGAAATTTCTCTCAACAAAGGCGTTTTCATTCACAAGTGACATGTGAACTAAAGTCAGCAAACTGATGGTCAGTGGAGACTTATTATGGCAAATGGATAAAAAGGGATGATGGTATAAGTACACTTAACAACCGCAAGGACACTACTTTTTATTAACTTATTAAACAAGTAAACTTTGGAACTCGCTTCCTTAGAACACTTCTTCAAGGTACTACAACTTTCAGTAATATAAGTGGAAAACTAACACCTTTATGTCAGTAGTAGTAGTAGTAAGTTCTTTATTTTTCGTTATAAAAATAATTTTACAATTTAAAATTTGAGAACATACGACAATGACATAACTGTCGTCTGTACTACTACTACCTTTATGTCAGCAGGTTGGGGAGTTATAGGTTCGCCTTTCCCTAGGGAAGTGTTTAAAAAATTAGCAGGAAAAAAATATAAACCAGAAAGCCACTAGCCACTTACATTACAGTCGAAATTCGAAATGTGTTATATATTATTAGTGGCATAAAATTATTTTTCACAAAGCGGAAAAAATTGTCTCCTGTCAGGAAACCTGAGACTCAGTGATGCCAACTCAGTCATAATTCCGATGCTTGAGGCATTGAGGCATTTTGAGAAGTAACTGGGGGCAATCTTTCGTATCTTTCTATTATAATGAGGTGTTTTGTCCCTTACCATACATTTTATCCATTTACATGTATTGTTGTCAACTCCCATGTTTGAAATATTTCGTAGTAGTATGTACATAAATAATAAGACAATTCGACCTCTTTATCTCTCAAAGGAATTGAGGCTGATTGGTCTACTATATGACTTTGATAATTCTGCCGTTTTGCGTCCTACCTTGCAAGGTATCTTTGGAAACTAACAAATGTATTTTTTTGTTAATGCTTATTGCTTTTTGCAATTCTTCAGTATGTGTGTTGTAATTGAAGTCCTCCTAAACGGCTGGACCGATTTTGATGAAATTTTGTGTGTGTTTGAGTGGATCCAAGGATGGTTTAGATTGACAATTGGTTAAAATTGGCCAAAGAGCGTGGCATTTCCCATACGAAAAGAACCAAACAAATCTTAGTTCTAGAAAACTACCGAACTGTTTGAACTCAAATTTTAAGAAAATATTTGCTATTGGCCCAAAGGTGTTTCTGTGAAAGTTTGATCAAAATTGGTCAAAGGGGCGTGGTACCTCCTTTATAAAAAAATATACATTTTAAATGCTATTTCTCGACACCCATAGGAGCTAAAATTGTAAAATTGTAGACATTGATGTGTATTGTCCAAACAAACAACAGCGCGAAACATGGGTGGGATTAGAAAACGAACAACACCCTTACAACAAAGTTATTTAAATCACTATATCTGAACATTGCCCGATTAAAGCATTTTACAAAACCTGGCGGGATGAGACAAAAGGGCGTGACACCTGTCATAACGAAAAAATACATTTCAAACGCTATTCTTCGACAGCCATGGGAAAAATTATGTCTAGACAATACAATTCGTGGGCACACGTCTGAGGAAATATCGGTCGAAGCACACGGAGTACGTACAGCATCAGTCCGGATACATCGGTTAAAAAAAATGGCGGCAGAACAATTGACAGACAATGAAAATGTACGAGCAGGCAAAACAACGTTTTCCTGGTCCGCTAGTACTACTAATAAAATCATACAAAAATCAAGAAATTGCCTTTTTTTAATAAAATAAACTTGTCTAAGGATTTTATAAGCTTGGGCCAGCGAACTCGAAATCTGGGTTGAAAAGCAAAAATGTATATTTCCTTATGAGACATGTCTAATCACTCGCCAAAATAAGAGGAAAATTAGTTTCACCACTATTTCCTTATTATTTCCTTACTTGGACGGACACAAGTTGCGCAGGTAGGTACTTGATTGTTTTTTTTTAATCTAATTGAAAGAATTCGGTTTCTTATATCGTTTTTTATTGGCCCCTCCGTACACTTCCAAACCGGTTTAGAAGTTCGTTGTGATGTTCTGGGACCACTTTTTGTTACGGATTTCATTTTGGCGGGCACTATTAATCCACTAACACTAATCCATATCTATACATATTAAAAACTAGCTTCTTTTCAAAGTCATATTTTTTTATTTAATTTTTCAGTTTTTTGAAGAAATTAAAATTAATAAACCAATTCAAATCTGACATTTATTCACAAACGCCGCGCCGTTGCTTGCAATTGAACTGAGATGGTTTTCGGATATTCATTTGGATTTTGTATCGACCGCCAGAAGCTTTAGTGCTTAAAGTAAATTGTACAAAATGACAAGAGCTTCTGTGTTCGATTTTTATCCTTAAAACTACCAGTGGCGTAACTATACCATCTGAGGCCCGTGGCAAATCCTTTGGTAAAATCCCAGTAAAAATCGTCACGTTGTAATTTAATTTTAATAAACCACTTAAGTATAGTTACCCAACACTATTAATAATATTGTGTGCATTTTAGTTAAATATGGAATATATGGCATAGTTTTATACATATTTACAATGAAATGACAGTTCAATTTTAATAAGATATTTATTAGTAAAATTATTTTCTCCGAACTTTTTGTTCCGCAAAAGTATCTATAACATCATAAAAGTTTAAAGATCGGGCCATAGAATTTTCAATAGAAAGAATAGCCAAGTTACATAGTCTGTCTTGTCCCATAGAGTTTCTTAAATAGGTTTTTATTAATTTTAGTTTTGAAAATGATCGTTTAGCACTAGCTGCAGTCACATGATTTGTAACAAATAACATTAAATGCAGTAGGTACTGTAAAGGACGAGGGGTTGATCGAGATAGAAGAAGAAAAAAAAAAATACTATGCAAAAGAAAAGAAATGAAACAAAACAAAAAAAAAAGAAAAAATGTTACCAGGGCGTATACGTACTATTTCTGTACCTACATGAAAATAAATGAGAATAACGAAAACTAAAATGGTAGATGAACGGATGCAGGCGGTCAGCACGTTATTGAATCCAGCTGCTTCAGTGGGTGGGGTGGTTCTTTGCCTGACCGATCCAATCTATAACTTCCCTCCGTTTACAAAAAGAATTAAACGTGCTTTGTGTAATGCGAAAATGTATGCTGTTCTAATAAAATTTGAATTCTCTAAGCTGAGGTGTATTAGCTTAGGTAGCCCTCCCTTCCTGAGTAGACCCAAAGTCCTTGAGATTCTAGCGTCTATCTCCCCAAAAATGTTTACCCTTACTTACGTCACTGAACCAACCAGAAGCTTACGTAGGCTAAGCTATCGTATTTAAACTGTCATCTCAGAAATTAATTAATACGAAAATAAGATTTTATAATTACGAACATATTTATTACTTGATCACACGATAGATATTTATGTCCCCATAGTAATTATGATTATATATGTCGATACAAAAACGCAACGCCATAAAAAAAATATTTAAAGAGTACCAGATGAAAAAAATTTGGTTTACTTCAGAACTGTGATAAACAATCTGATTTTATATTATTAAACGATTAAAAGTATTCATAGATCTATCTATATATATATATGTATTTGTTGATAATATGCGTAACTAAGAGCATATATTTAAAGGACAAAAATTTAAAAGAACTATCAGGTTAGGATCGTGTCTTTTTTTTTTGTATGCTTTGTGGTTTTTATATTTCTGCACCACAAAAAAAAACAATTAAATCGACTTACCAATAAAATTCAGCTCGAAGATGGGCCCGCCGTCGAGGTGCTGTTTTACCTAAATTAGGAAGAAAAAAAAAACACACTCCTATCCTCTTAACACCGGTAATTAATTAACGGATAACTTGATCCTATAAACGCAATTAAATTTCCGTTGGATTTTTGTTTTGTATATATGTATATAGATCTTATGATTTGGTTAATTTTTGTAATTAAAATTCACTTTATATCGTAACTATCTATGAATCGTTGCGGTATTAATAGGGAAATTAATTTAAAAAAAAACAGATGAGGAAAACAAAATGTACAATCATATGTACAAATATAAATTAAATTAATTAAATGATTTTAACTTAAATTCGGACTCGTAAGTAAAAAGTCGCGGTCAATTCACTTATATGTAAAGTATATACGACTATAGGTATATATGTACTACACTTTTCTTTTTGTATAGTGGCAAAAGGAAAGGAACTTTTTAAATTGTTTTAGATTACTTAGAGCACTGATATCCTTCTGATGTTAATGAACAGGAACTACGGATGATTTCAGCTGCCTTCTGCTACTTTTTGCGATCTCGGGCAGGTTGTAAAGACAGTGGTGGGTTTTAAAATGCCACGCTCCACGAAAATCGTTGGCTGAAAGCTCCAACACAGGTAGCGGCCTTCCCGGGATTTATCCTTCGGGAAATTTCTAGCCCCAGGTAATTCCCTGTGAACATAATGTTCGTTTTGGAAAGTGGACTTACAAAAAAACGAAGAATAGCTTACCCAGCATCTGGGGGATTTTTGATTTTAAACAGGTTTATCTCCTTAAGAGGACGATCTGTGTCCTCGAGGGGTATATGCACTTTCTTCGATGGTTGCAATAAAGCAAATATCACTCACGGAATAGACCACGAAGCTAAATTTGGAAATAGCAATTATTGTGCTTTAGGAAACAAAATCACCGAATAATAAATTTTAACGCACCTTAATATGAATAAATCACCCGTGTGATAAAAATAAGTTCACTATATGATTAAGCGTGTACTATAACGACTATAAGACTGTACTATAACGATTTAATTTAGTCTTACTATATAAAAGAAAATATCACACCAAAACGCTTTTATGGTTTGCTTTGCAACTATCACTTCACTTTCTGAACTGCTAATGAATCTCAGCTTAGACAAATGTTCTCACATCAGCTCGGTGACGCTTCCTCAAAGACCGGTGCACTTATGTGCTTTTCGTATATTGGACCACCGAAGACAATAGAACCGGCACATGCACTGCACATAGGATCATACCATGCGATGAGCATTCGAGATGATAGCGAAATGATATAAAAAAAGACAATGGGTACCGCTTTCGGATGGTCAGTGGTAATTTGATGTGTAAGACGATTGATATTATGTATTCGGCGCGTGCTGAGCGTACAGTATGGCATGCAAGAGAGTATCAGATATGTGCAAATATTTTTTTTTCTTTTGTGTTATTGATTTCTAAGGGTTTTTATAATAATACCTGACAGTACAGTACCTACATACTTCAGGAATCTGCACGACAGTCTTTATTGTTAATAAATCAGCAAGTTCTCTGAGATGAACATGAACAAATCTAAAGTGATGGTCGTCTACAGAACGCCTCTTCAATGCACTCTGCATGCTAGTGGAGTCACATTGAAACAGGTGGAGAAGTTTAAGTATCTCGAACCAATGCTGAGTTTTTCTGTAAGATTTGGTCAGGCTGGGTCAATTTTGAATTAGCTTGGTCAATTGGTCATTCTGTTATCAGGAGGACTGAACTTGGTGTCAAAGCTAAGTTGGCAGTCTTTAATTGAGACGGGGTCATAATTCTGTATTTCAAAATGCTGTAAATGCAAAATTCCGTTTTCGGAAATGCTGATGTTTATGCTCCAATTTTATATTTTGAAAAAGTGTTTGCATGACAAAAAGCAGCTTTGTTATAATTTTTAAATATTATAATAAATAGGTGCCTACATCAAAAACATAAGGCAGAAGGCAGTGGCAGCTATACGTTGTTTGCCACTTAAATCAGTTTCATACCACTTCTTCCCCATTCCATCGCCACACCACACCTATGCCACCGCTACGCCACTTCCTCTCCACTTAATAAAATATGTATTTTTTTGTAGGCAACCGCTAAAGGTAAAGCTTTTATTGCAGTAGCAAAACTCTAATGGTCATCTCAATTTGTTTTCATAAATCTATGCTGACATTCACGGAGACAGTTTATCATAAAAAATATATTAAACAAGAATTCTGTATTTAAAAGAAATGGTTTTATCAAAACCACTTTTTTTTAAATACAGAATTTTGATATACAGAATTTTGAGGAGGATCGAGAGCTATGGGGGGTCCACTTAAGCAACCTACACCTGCGATCCACTTAATGGGTAAGCGGGCCATTGAAAATGAATTAATGAATGAGTTCTCTACATGAAGACTTTTCTATTTCGTCTTTGAGTCTGAAAGTGGACCGAAAACTTAGAATGTCGCTGGCAAATGATTCAGATCAGATATGTTTTTTTTATTTATATCCACAAATTCTATAGTTTTCTTTTAATAGATCATTGTTAATTAACATTTGCAAAGTGGAATTTTGAACTTTCCGGATCTTGGAGACGCTCATTTTCGTAAAGTTCTTCAAAACGGTGGTTTACCTTCCTCTGACGAGTTTTAGAAAATTCAGGGTCCATGGACTATTTTTCTGCTACACTATTTACTTCCATTTTCAAATATACAAATTCATGTTTACCTATACCTTTTCAATTCTTCTAGACAAATTTTCAAATGTTTTAAGGGTTTTCAAAGATGGCTTTAGACTGAAGTGCTTTAGAGTCTATACTTTTTTTTAAATTCTTACGTACAAAATGTTTGTAGAAATGTTATGTTTTTCTGAGCTCGTGGCCTCTAGGTCCGGGGCCCTCTCGGTCGGGGGCCCGTGGCATTTTGCCAGCCCTGCCACCCTATAGTTACGCCACTGAAAACTACACTACTACAAAAGGTAGTGTTCATACCCTATACAGACCAAGCTGAAAACCGAGTTTTCGTCAAAAAAGTTTAGAAAACTCGTGGATGCATTCACACTGAACACCAACTCGTTTTCGTTTGACGTTTTAATTAGCCGTGGGACTAGCTTAGTGACGACTAGACTTTTATTTTAGTTACTAAACTTCGCTCGTATTGACATATATACAAATAAAATTATTTAAGCTACTTGGTAATCGTTAACTTAGGGTTAAATGCATAAAATAATTAACATAAGCAACAATCAAAATCAAAACATATCAAAATACCATTTAGTTGTGGCAGGTAGTGCTGCCGTTCTAAAATTATAGAAAAACTCAATAATTGCAAAACAAGAGATTCCACAGCTGTAAAAAAAAAAACTAGAAGAAACGACAGCACTGAGGCTCTCACTCAGTCTCTCACATCCTGGCAGCAGTTTTGCTGAGCTCGCTAAATGTTGCAAAAGGTGAGTCTGCTTCCACAACCCAACGATTGTACTCTTTATCGTGGCGTTTTCATGGAAAACGACCTCAAACAACTCGTTTTGAAAACAGCAATATGTATGGGAAAACTTCTGTTTTCGATGAAGTTTTCGACTGTTTTCGCTTGGTGTGAATCTGAATAGGGTATAACATTAATTTGATTTTGGTAAATGAAATTGACAGTTCATACTAAAATTGTACGGGAAAGTAAAAAGGTCCTTATAAGTAATTAAATGCCCCTTAAGTGTCGGATTTAGTACAATTGTAGCACGGGAGGGAACGTTGCATACCGGTCTTCATTACCACAAAGCGCGTTGGTGTCTCGCAATCCCTATGAGTTATCGACAAACTCGTTTGCAGCATTATTAAAAAACAAACAAACATACAAATGAAAAAGAAGCAACAGCTAAGAATGTATAATGTCTATACCGACTAGACATTTGGGTAAAATAACAAATATCCTCTGTACATAATTAGCTTGCCAATGGTTTTTAATTAAACTGTCTGTTATAGGGCTGCCGAATAAAACAAAAGCGTTTCCTCTCTAATAGCTCATTTGAAAAATGTCGAAAGATAACATTTTTTTTTGTGTTGCTTTGCTATCCACCATCTAAATACATGAGTTACGATCATTCTCGAGCTGCTACCACTAGAGGGTTAAAATTTAACTGCACCGCCAAAATCCACCTCTAAATGACCAAAAATACTGCCCACTTAATTACTCTAGTCTTGAGGCAATAGCACAAGGAAGAACAAACAAAACAAAGGATAAGCGAACAACGACAAGCGGAGAAATAAAGCGAAAAACAAGGACCCTCCCTAATAAAAACCGACTGGCAATTATTTTCTCTTCATTTCTCGTCAGAGATAAGAACGAAAGTAACATAGATCCAAGCGGATTCCGAGGACGAGAGGAAACACACCAGGGAGCTAGAAGAAATATCTTTTAAAATTTTGTGTATTTTATAAACGACTGCAGCCATGTACAAATACATTGTTGGTGGACCGTTTACGTTTTCTATCCACAGATGCACAGTACACAATGCATATTGCATAGGGTGTGAGTATTTTTGTATTTTTTTTGCTTTCGTTAACGGATATAAGGCACAACGTTTCTTACAAACAATAAAAAAAGGATAACGAACAATTTTAAATGGAATTTTAATGTTCTTCGCTCATGGTATCTTTTTTTTTGTATGGACCATTTTACAGCCATTAGTTTACTTTGTTCTTAAATTTTCTTGAACTAAATTTTTTTTTTTAGAAGAAGGACCTACGACTACGACAACGAATACATACAGTGTATGTATACCACACTGTCACAACTAAAAAAAAGTAAAGAATAACCAAAAGCAATCCCTCATGCTGTTTAAAACTGCATATGAACAGCAAAAATTGTGGAACTCTTCTTGTAGATGTCGTCGATGCATCCGACCAAGCAACACCTAACCGTGTTATCAAAGTTTTACGAATCCTTGGAGGAATTGCATTGCAATAAATCGCTTGAGAGGTTTCTTCGCGTTTGAATGAGTGTGAAATTGAAAAAAAAAAAAAAAGAAAAGGCAAAGACGTTGATACAAGCTGTTCCGAGCAGATGGTCGGGCTTTGCGATTTCCACTCTGTACTGCTCCAGGGAAGAATATGAAGACGACAACGAAAACTACGACTTTTTCACACTTTTATGCCAAGCTATTGATTGGTTAGTCGGATTGATGGATGAGTTGTGTATGGAGAGGTTTATTTTCGGATTCGATTGCTTTTTCACCCTCGTTTTGCTTTCTCGGTGTAGTGTTGGTATTCGAAGGATTTTTAGAGGATAAGCTTAAGCTTTTCATGGAAAGAGTATAAAGAGAAATTGCATCGAAGCAAAAACGAGAAACCAAGCATAGCTATCAAATCAATCGGATCCTTGAAATGCTCGGATGTCATTCTCGACTTCGTTGGAATAAACGAATAGGTAGTCTACGTGATGACGACGATAGAGAGTTGCTATCAATGGAGTAGGGCGGAATCACAGTTCGTAGAACTACTCTGGGGAGCATGAACAAGTGTGCATTGAGTATTACCTAAACTATGAGTGATGGTCTTTGGAGTTGTTTAGAATTCGTTTCCGTGAATGCATTCTTGGGGTTATTCAAGTATGTTTTCTATTATTGCGGACATTATATACAAATAAATCGAGAATATGTGGAACGAGACTAATATCGCCGAACGAAAGGTTCCCGGTAGTTATGGGCGTTCCTTATACATATGTATTTATTATTTTGGGAACATTGAAATTTACCCTAAAGTAAAGGAGTTTAGTGGTTGGGTGTTGTAGTAACAAGGGAGTTCCTAAAAGTAGGCACATACTCATCGACATTTTAAATGCAAATTTGTAGAACAGCCAGAAAACACAAAAAGAATCAAACACGATTTGAATCTTACTTAAGCTAAGTACACACGATTGTCAGATCTTACAATATTGTCAGATCTGTCAGTGAAAAATGTGTCCCAAATGTCTTACAACCGTCTGAACTTACAATTTTGTCTTACACTATTGTCAGAAATGTCATTGTCAGCCCATTGTAAGACATCCATCTGACAATGAAATTGTCAGGTTGCTGACGATCGTCGGAACAAGTCTGAACACACAATTTTTATTATTGTCAGATTAGGACATTGTAAGATGTCGTGGCAAGAGCGATTCAATTTCCTCTTAACGAATGTAAGGACAAATGGAGAAATCTGCGCACCACATTCAACAGCAACCTGGAAAAAGAAGTCTGGTCAAGCTGGCAGTTAAAATAGTCGCAAGTGCAATATTTTGATCCATTATCCCTACTACAAAAAACAACCCACAAGACTATGAATTTATCTGACAATATCTGACAACAGATCGACCAATTTTTCAAATTCAAATATCTGCCGATCGTGTGAATAATATACAATTTTCAACCTTACAACGTTGTCAGAAAAGTCATTGTCAGACCATTGTAAGATATGCATCTGATAATGAAATTGTAAGACTCTGGGACAAAATCATACAACCGTTGGAACGCACAATTTTGTATTGTAAGGTAGTTGGCTATTGCAAGCTAATTGTCAGTCATTGTCAGAGCATTGACAGATCTGACAATATTGTAAGATCTTACAATCGTGTGTACTTAGCTTTACTTACTTAGATGGCGCTACAGTCCAGGGTGAACCTGGGCCTTAACTAACACGCCTCTCCAGTTAGCACAATCTTTGGCTAACCGCCTCCAGTTGCACACTCCAAGTTGGTTGAGGTCCCCTTCCACTTGTGCGCGCCATCTAAGGCGAGGTCTATATTTTTACTTAACTTTAGATAATTATACTTATACTTAATAAAAAATACAAGTTTTTCTTCGCAAGTGTTTTTTTCCTACAATATTTATGGTCCTTCAAATTTTTATTAAATTATTAAAAAAAAAAAGCTGGTGTTGGCAGAGGGGAAGAACCCCTGTTAGATACAAGGTTCATTTTATTGGTTTAGTCGGCATTGATGACATAAAGAACATTCAGCTCTATTATATGTTTATACCCGGTACCACACTGTGGCGAGGGTATATTCACTTTGACATTCCATTTGTAGGCGTTGTAGGTATGACAAACTATATATATTATTGATCAGCATCACTTTCTTAGTCGATCTAGCGATGTCCGTCTGTACGTCTGTCTATCCGTCCGCACGATTACGGCCGTAATTTAAGAGCTATCGACTTGAAATTTGGTACGTAAGCTTTTATCCACCAAACTGAGGCTAAGTTCGAAGATGAGCAAGATCGGATGAAAACTACTACTACCTCCCATACAAAAATATCGGATTTATATAGCTTTTTGATGTTAATAATTAAATTTAAATAGCTACAATAAAATAGCAAGTTTAAACTTTGCACATATTGTTTTAATAATATTTAAAATTTTTTGACAAAAAATGAGCTTGGTCGAATTAAAACTACCCATACCTCCCATACAAATATATTATTTTTTAATACTAAAATATTTAATTAAAATTGTTATTGCGCAAATAACTTGTTTTACAATAATATAGTACCGGGTATTTGAGCTTCGGCATAGTCGAAGATAATTGTCTTCTGTTTTTTTTAGTATTTTTTTCTTATTCTCATCAATTAAATACCGATTAATACTTGGCCCCAGCGTTACCGTTGATAAATTTAGAAAAGTCGCAAGAAAAAGGGCCACGGAGAAATAAAAGGGCCATTTAAAGTAATAACTTCAAAACAAAAGTAAACATAACAAACAAGATATTGTACTGGTAATATTCTAGTTTTAAAACTATAACAATTCTGTCGAATAAAACATACCAAATCAATTCAATAACATAACAAATCAATTCAGGTGCAGGTTCTAATCCAAAATCTTCTGAATCATTCTCCGACCGCTCTGATCCCGATTCTGAAATTGGAGGCGCCGCATTGTTCGTTGAAGGAATCAACGAATGGAGAAGCTCACTATCAAAGGTTATGGTAGTGCCCCTTCCAAGTTCTCTAGTAAAGGCACTTACCCTTCTTATACAGGAACAAACGCAGGCTGTTTTCGACCTCCCTCTGACTTCGGAACCAATTAACCAAAAAACTTCAAACTTGAAATATTTACCAAGCTCATTAAAAAGATCCACCTCACCAAATTTTATCTCTATAGCATTAGTGGTTTTCAACATACAGGACGTGAAAAATCGCAAAAACAGTAACTGACTCACTTACTTACTCACTTAGATGATGATCTTCAAAATTATGAAGCACTTCCAGTCATCCTAGAATCGTGAAATTTGGCAGAATGCTAGATCCTGTGGTGCATACACTGGGAAAAGTACAAAAGTTGAGATTTTCCCTTCATTCCATTTTTTTTTTACATTAACCTCTTAAACTAAAAACTTGGCGGACATTTAGATCTCAATACTTTTCGTGGCTAACTAGTTACACACTTTTTTTTATATAACAGAGCTTGGCTGTTTTTTGTTTGTTTTTGGGGTGATGTGTATCAATTGAGCCACTTCAGAGCAATGAATTTTCTTAAAAGTTTGAAAATTTAATATTTTTGTTGTTCCAAATTGTGAAAAAGGGCCAAAATCATTAAATTTTAGAAAAGTGGTATCATTGTGCCAAGGTGGTAAAAAAAGTGCCAAATTGCAACTTTAGTCGCACAACGGTCACGCTGCTTGGCCCCACTTGGCTCTTACTTACTTATATTATTTCATTTCACCACCTTATCCTTACTTACTTACTTAAGGTGGCGCTACAGTCCGGGGTGGACCTGGGCCTCAACCAACAAGCGTCTCCAGCCAGCATGATCGTTGGCCAGCTGTCTCCAGTTTCGCACGCTAAGTTGGTTAAGGTCCCTTTCCACTTGCGTTCGCCACCTGAGTCGTGCTGTTTTCCTCTACTACGACGTCCCTCGGGTGTGGATTCGAAGATCTTCCGGGCCGGAGCATTCACGTCCATTCGCTCTACATGACCCAGCCACCGCAGTCGTTGGACCTTCACTCTTCTGGCTAGGTCAATGTCGCTCTGTACAGCCCGTACAGTTCGTTGTTGGATCTCCTCCGCTTTTGATAGAGTCCATGCCTCTGCACCATAAAGAAGGACTGGGATGATTAAGGTCTTATAAAGGGTCACTTTAGTTGTTCGAGACAGGGCTTTGCTACTCAATCGCTTTCTCAGCCCAAAGAAACAGCGATTGGCAAGAGTTATTTCTTCGCTGGTGTCATTGTCTGAGTTCATAGCGAAGACTAGGTAGACAAAGTCCTACCACCTCAGCACCTTATCCACAAATATATAAATTGCTTGCTAAAATAAATGAATAGAAAAGTCGTTGAACTACATACAACTGTGTTATGTTATGAACACTTTAACAAAACCGTAAAGGCAAACATTAGCTTACAGACTAATAGTCTCCTATATCTACACCCAATAGAAATCCGTTAACGGAAGTCGTTGCTAATCCTAATTGGCTCCCAAAAGGGTAATAATAATGAGATAATAGAGCCTTTAGCTCTATAAGGCTCATTCACATTTCGTGAATACAATAATATAAGAAAAAATAAACTTCAAAGGTTCCTAAGCCGAACTAAAACCTGACCATTGGTTACACTTCAGTCGTTCCATTTAACTCTGTTTGGACAGGCTATTACTGAATTTCTTTGTGCAAAAATGTATCGCTCATGCATATCCCACCGCTGCTGCTTGCGAACAATGAAGGCAAAAAAAAAATTCCTTGCAGTGCCAGTTCTATTCCTCATTCAACAAATCCGCTATTCATTTTTCTGTTGTCGCTGTTAATTAAATAACTAAAGCTTTCCCGTCCCGGGCTTCACTATGGTAATGGCAAGCGGCAGTGGTGGTATGCATTTGAAGGCACTCACCCACCACTCGTCAATGCGGTAGAGTGAGAAATGGAACTCATGTGGCTTTTACTATAGATCGTATATAAAAGCCTTTCAAACGCTCCTCAAAATCTGCATCCACTGTATTCCAGCGACTGTGTGTATGTTCTCTTCTCGTACAATTCCTGATGAATTGTGGACAAATGCACGATAGAACTTTTGGTCATTTTAGCATGTGAAGCGGTCCCGTTGAAACTCTCCCCTCCTCTCTATGGCTCTGCTCGGTTCGTCATGCGAATTATAATCCTCTTACAAAATGCTAATAGAGGATTGTCCTTTGAAAAACTCCAGAAAACTAAAGTAAACGAAGTGGAAATATGGAATATTCCGTGTTTCCCTTCTCGTTTTGTGAGTTGAATTTGAAAGTAGTGCGCAAGAAAGGAAACGATGGTGGAAAGGACTGAATATTTGCATTACGAATAGAAATGCGATGGAAGAACCCTCAAAAAAAGAAATGTCCCAGATGGACAATATTTTGGAAGTAATGCGTCGTGTTTGGGCAGGGAAACTAACAAAAGGTTAAATCTAGGCCATTGCAATGCTTTGCCTTAAGTCAATTGATTTTGTTTGTGACGAATGCACAAGGCATTTAAGGCTGTTAATGCTAATCCGATTTGCACTACTTTTCCCAATGAAATCTGCTTGTACAAAGTACATTATACAATAATTCGACTTTGGGTTAAGTAGGTAGGTATAGTTTGTGTGGCATATTGCATATATCACTATACCACGGACCAATAACGATGCTAGGCCGAATGATTTATCCGCTCATATAGTATATAGAATATTTTAACTGTTCTGCAAGGAAGATGGTCCGACCACTGCCTTATCTACAGAAAATCTGTCTCCTCAGCATCGTGCACAATTTCTTTTCTAAACATAGGTATATCGCAAGCGACTTACACAATTAGTTAAAACAATAGGGCCATATAACGTATTATAAGAAACGATAGACATCATTTCGACAACAGCGGTCTCTGTCTGTTGATATGATAGAAACAGCTTTCGTGAAAACGATATCGTTCAATACTTTTTATTTAACGTAATCTGGCCCCTGATTGACTCTTTAGGGCAGAAAAGTGCACTGTTGGTCAAATGTTCACATAAGGCCGATTCTGAAAAAAAAAACTTAAATACAAAAAATCCTAACATCCCTACTAAACTTGTGCATGTAGGACCACGCTTAGGACCCGGTAACGACCTCACCGGGATGTTTGATATCAAAAAAGATTAAGGCACGACAATCTGCCATAAGTAGTACTTGTGCTTAAGCTTGCATATAGAAACCGTGAAAATGGATTAAGAGTAAAGCCAGCAAAAAACAGTCGGGACAGTTAGATTTATAGAAAATTAGAGGTTTCAAAAATATATAAGATGTAAAGGCGATCTTGATCTGACGGACGTAAGTTCTGAACTTCCTGTTATATGTTTGTTTAAAACATTAAAGCTTTGTCGTCAACGTTACCCCTGCCCAACCACTGTATTTCTTAAATAAGTTCTACCATCTAGGTTACGGTAAACGTAAAGTTGTGTGGAGAACCGTCACAAGGCACTAGGTACCTTAGTGGGCTTATCTCGCTGTCCCTGGGGGTAACCAACATGTAATAGATGAAAAAGCCTCCCCTCAAGCACAGAGCGGCATTTGAAATTCGTAGTAGGCATGTTTCCTCAGAATACAGAGGATAGACAGGATTCAGGTTTATGCTGCTTAATTTAAGAACTTCCTTAGTTAGCTTGTTTTCAATTTCTGATCACAAACCCTTTGAAACTGCCCATCATTCGGGCTGTTTTTTTTAATTTTTCTTTTTATAATTGCTTTAAAGATTAGATATTCAGGTGTTGGTTAACCCCAACTTCTATGTTCTATGTATGTATGGTACGTGCTTAACGTTAAGTCCCTTTTTGTTTGCCTATCTGCTAAAGGTAGTCAGAACGACTTCCATAATTTCACTGAATGAGTTTGAGAATTTTCTTGACATTTTTGTCCATGTCCTTTAGTTCTAGTCTTTTAAGGACTTTATCGAACTAGGACCTATAATAGAGGGGACGGAACTCTTTCGTGAGGGGTTCCTTTTGTTACCGACCACCATATGAATTTCGCATAGCCATTTGGTTAGATCCTGATGCTATTTCTAGAGCGCAGTGCCAAGAAACAAACGATTTTCTTTATCATTTCCAAAAGTTTAAATTGAAGGACATATTTTTTTTTAATACCTACTTCTCCCGGGAAAGGCGAATCTATAACACTTCATCAGTGCCCCGAGATGCTTGCTGATGTAAGTATGTTAGTTCTGCACTTAAATTGCTGCAAATTGTAGTCTTCTGGAAATATATCCCCTGGAAGCGAGTTCCAAAGTTTGCTTGTCCTATAACAGAAGGAGTTTTGGAAAATTGATGTCCTTGCGGTTGTCAAGTGTACTGTATGGTCATGAAAATTAGCTGCCTGTCTTGCATAAAAGTTGCATTTCGAGGGATAATGTCTTTGATTTTCTCGGAACATATGCCATGGAAGTACCTAGAGAACAAGCAAAGGCCAGCGACTTGTCGTCTGTGCACCAACGGTTGTAGATTCGATGTGAATGTAGGGTCTCCAATGAGTAAACGCTTTGGAGCCGAGCTCCATATAGAGAAGGAGAAGTTGCTTGGGGCTAAAGTACCTCTTTGCTCTAAATAGGTAGCTCAACTTAGCGGACGCCGATCTTGAGATATAGGATATGTGGTCCTGCCATGTGATTCCTGAATTGACTGTTACTCCTAGAAGGTGCATTGAGTCCTTGGGATGGATGAAGGTCATCCATTTGAATCTGAAGAACAGTTGATGCATTTTTCCTGGAAAATGTTGTGAGCTATGTCTTGTTTGCATTAAATACAACCAAGTTGTCTTTTTCCCACTTCAAGATTTTGTCCAGATCACCATTTAGAGAACTAATTTGTTCATATCTCTGACTGTGTGATGTAGCCGCTCTCACAGGCCCCCTGTTCGAGATGGAGGATATAAAATTGCCGTCATCAGCAAAGCTGTAGATATTATTATTTATCGATCCAAGCAAATCGTTGATGTAGAGAAGAAATAGAGTTGGGGAAAGAATAGATCCTTGGGGCACTCCTGCATTTATAGCAAACAAATTAGATGATACATCATCTACAACAACTTGGATCGATTTTCCCAGACGAACATTTGGCAGCCATCCGCAGAGTTGTTGTGGTAATCCATAAGACGCACTAGCTTGCATAATAGGGCTCTATGCCAGACTCGGTCAAATGCCTTTGATATGTCCAAGGCAGTTAAATACGCAGGCAACCTCAACCGCCTTGCTTGGGGCCACTGTTGAATTTGGAGTATGCGCGTATAGTTGGGTATACCGTATACCTATGCCAGGATTTCCCTAAAATATTTAAAAATCTCTGCTTTATTGCTTGTCAGAAAAACGAAGAATGTCAAGGAAATAACACCCAAAATGACGAACAATTTTGCAACAAGAGAAATATAATATTTTCTGCAATAAAATAAATATATTTTTACAAAATCCAGTTTTGCTCAGGTAGAAGGTACAAATGATTATAATTACGGATATTCCACCAATAAATGTGCAAAAAATTGATTGTTGAAGGAGTGTAGTATACGAATATCCTGTATCCTCCTTTATCAATGAGTTTGGTATAGCAGCAATTCCTCATATCTATATACTTAGTGGCATTATTATTCCCTTTTTACTGGTTACAAACTGCGTCACTACAGCCATCAATACATTATAAGCCGCCTAGTTTACCATAAAGAAAAATATCGTTAAGGAATGTGTTTACTGAGATTTATATGTCCTTATTTACGCTCATTTATTGCCTTTTGTCTAGCACAGATTCCAACTGTTGTCAGCAACTTTGGGTGTTTAAAGTTCATGAGTTGTCGTTTGTCTTCGTCCTTCACCTTCGTCGTGGTTGTATTTTTTTTTTGCATACTACTGCCGGTATCTATCGCGAGACTTATTTGCATTTATATTAAGGATCCCATGGATAGATAGAACAAAAGCATTAGAGTACAATAGAGAAAAATATCTAACATTTCGAAGATAATATCGAAGCCAACTATAGGGGGTGAAATCTTCTTGAAGTATATAGTATATACACAATAGGTGTGATGCTATGACAATGGCATATATACATAATATATTTGAAACTATCTCTCAAATGGACGAATGGATGAAAATGAAAATTTCAGAAGTTAAATAGGGTAATTTGGCTTCATTATGGGATTGAAAGATGTAAATTACATCGTAAAATGGTATTTGAGTCGGTTACTGGATATTGTTTATCTGGGAAATACAAAATGAAGACACATCAGAAAAATAATTTTTGTGCTGTCTAAGTCGAAAGGAAAACGCTTATCAGATTTAATTTAACTTAGTATGTAATGTTAAGTATTTGATACCATGAAAAACCGCAGTTTACTTATTTTTGTTTTAATTTTATTTAAAACTTCTTAGATCCTCGGACTATAGTTCAATAGTTAGTTAGTTTATTATGACTTTTATTTTCATCTTTAATTCAATACATTCTTCGAAAAAAGAAATAAATAAATATAATATACTTAAGTCTACTATGGTTTGGCCTATGGCCGTCTACCAGATTGACAAAATAGCGTAAACTTTAAAAATCTTCTTCAACTATACATTTTCTATAACGCAGCGCATTTATGCAGTAGTTGTAGAGTAAATCCCATCCTCGTTCTCCATTTAAAATTTGAATTGCTTCAACTATTTCTAAGGTATATGAATTAAAAAATCTTAAACGTATTTCCTTTAAAATTGGGCATATTGCAAGAAAATGAAATATATCTTCTCGTATCTTCATGTTACAAAGATTGCACAAGATAGGTAGTTCTGGGCGGTGTGGAATAAAATTCAGGTTCAGTAACTCTCCTCTGATTTTAAAAAGTAAACTTATCTTCTCTACTGAATTGTTGTTCAGAAAATACGTTTTTTCTGCCAGTTGATATTTCAGCTTACTGTAGTATGTCCTATACTGAGATGACTGTGCATCTGCTATAAAACGATCAAACATATTTCGACCTACTTTTTCCAATAGGATGTTGAGTTGTGTTCTTAGATGTTCGGGTTGCTCATCGGGTGTTATCCGTATGCTCGTTCCACAGTCTGCTGCAAGGCGCTCCCATTCTTGAATGAAACTTGCTTTGTTTCGTAGCACACTCTTGAGCACAACTTTTGGAAGCCTATCATCACTCATACCCATAACTTTTACTATGTACTCAAAATGTAGTCTCAGTGTCTCCAAAAACAAAGGCGGTACACTAGTCTCCAGATGTAGCATGTAATTAGGCGTGGCACTCGGTAAACGGAACATTCTCTTTAAGAAATACCGAAGAAACTTCTCAACTTCAACATAGGAACAGTATCCCCATACCTGCGCTCCATACAAAAGAACTGAAGCTGCTGTTGTGCGAAAGAGTTTCTGCTTCGAGCTATGGTTTATATACTTATTGTTGATGCAGTGTCCCCATACCGACGAGATTGCTCGTTTGGTTTCAGATAGTTTGGCCTCTAGATGCTTCTTCATACTCAAGTTTGAGGATACTAAAATTCCAAGGTATTTATACTCACGAACAACTTCCACCATTTCTCCTTGATACATCCACCTTTCACTTTGAGTATATCTGCCACCGCCACCTCTGAACACCATTACCTTCGACTTATTCAGGTTCACGCTTAGGTTCCAGTGTTTGCAGTATGTGCTGAGCCTATTCATCATAAGTTGCAAACCATCTACAGTATCGGACAAAAAAACTATATCATCTGCATATTTCAGAACCGGAATTTTTAGGTTGCCAAACTCGACTCCACCCTTTACCGCATCTGATATGTCATTAATGAACAGGATAAACAGTAACGCACTCAAAATACATCCTTGCTTCACACCCATCGTCGTTGTAAATTCTCCAGAAATTGATTCTCCATCCCAAACATACGCCACGTTATTTGCATACATTGCTCTTAGTATGTTGATTATTTTCGTTGAAAAACCAATATTATACAATTTGTAAAACAGAGCTTCGCGTGCTATAGTATCGAAGGCCGCTCGGAAGTCGACGAAAAAGGCATATAGTTTCTTATGTTTCTGTTTATATATCTCCGCAATATTAAGCAATGCGAACACTTGATCGATTGTTGAGTAGGTCTTTCTAAATCCGGCCTGAGACTCGTGTAAAACTTTTTTATCTTGAACCCAATAGGTAAGTCTATTATATATAAGCGCAGCAAATAACTTGGCAGATGTATTTAGAAAAGAGATTCCTCTGTAGTTTGTAGGATCATCATAGTCACCCTTTTTGTGCAGTGGATAGATAATTGCTTTTTTAAAGCTTTGTGGAATGTTTGCGGATTCAAAAATTCTATTGTATTCCGCAACGAGAGAAAACATAAATTCATCTGTGCAGTTTTTATAAAACTCGTATGGGATTCTGTCATCTCCCGGGGCCTTTCTATTCTTAGCCTTATCAATGGCTTCTTTAACTTCTTCTATTGAAAACGGGTTATCTAGAAATTCATCTATAATCAATGGATCTGCGTATTGGAACGGTGGTGACATCTGTGGTGAATTAAGTAAATTAATAAAGTGGTCCCTTAGCTGTGTTGCTTTAAGCGACGTGGCGATGCAATTCGTTCGTCCATTTATATGTTTTACAGCTTTCCAAAATTCTGCTGAGGATGTAGAGTTGTTTATAATAGCAATACGCTGCTGTTCAAATACCTTCTTTTTTTCGTAACAAAGACGCTTAAAAACCTTATTTGCTTCACCATAAAGTGTTTTAAAGATACTTGTATTATATTCCCTAAAGAGTTTAAGTAGTGAGAACGAATTATTCCTGGCTCTCAGACACTCATAATCAAACCATTTTTGTTTTGATATGTGTTTTTTTCTTGTTGATAAGCTCGGAACCGCGTTTTTAATAATACTCGTAAGGGTATCAACATCTGGCAAAATATCCGCTATGAGTAGTCGCTCAAGTTCAGCATTTAAATTACTGCGATACACATTTCGTGTTCGGTCATTCCAGACTAGTTTTGGTAGGAGTCCTAATTGCCTTATGTTCGTCTCGTTCGTAGTTTCAGATACTAAACAATTAACTTCGGGTGGCATATGGTCCGAAAAAGTCTCCATTCCTATTCGAAAGTCGCTGAGGAGCAGGTTCCAACTTCCAGAGATGCAGCAGTAGTCGATTACTGAACATGCTTTTCCTCGGATGAATGTGTACTCTCCGCGATAATCGCCTTCACAGCTCCCATTTAGAATACTACAGTCATACGCATCCGCAAGATCAAGTACCTTTCTACCCTTATGATCACAGATTTTATCTTTTGAAGTGCGATTTACTCGCAGGATGGAAGTTTTGTAACCGCTCACAAAGTTATTTTGAGAAAGTCCTAGCCGGCTATTGAAATCACCAATGAGCATCAAATTAGTTTCACTTAAGTTCTGCAGTACTTCTTTAAGATTTTCATAATCGCGTTGCCAGTGACTAACGTTTAGATAAATGGGGACTATAAACAGGATGCCGTTACACGTTTTTACATCGAGGACGTATGATTCTTCTACTTTTTTAAAATTAACATCTACGTAAGTAAGACCTTTCCGATAGCCGTACAATTCCCCTCCACTTCCTCTTCCAAATATTGCCGATTTAACTGCAGGTATCCATTTCAGTTCGTATTTCAAAAACATGTTCTTAAATATCTTCTCTTCATTTCCTAATACATGGGTTTCGAACAATACAAAGATATCGAATTTGTTGACATAATTAAAGAAGTTTGTAAATAATAATTTATTTTTCAAACCAGCTACGTTATAACTTAAAATACTTAATTTAATATTATTTATGTTCTGGTAGACCTCTGCGTCTCATGCTTCGCGCGAAGATGTACTTGTGTGTCCACCCAAACGATTTTCAGCAATCACATCTCTATTGATATCGTTGGCAGCATTGACATTTTTTGACGTACTCGCACTTGACGTTTCACATGCACCACCACCAATAATGTTGTTTTTTACAAGCTCATTCATAAATTGTTTCGGTTGTAAAATGTCTCCAAACATATTTCTTAAAACTTCAAAACCACATTTTTCGCCGCATTTCAACCCTTCCGGGAAATCCCACGTAAATACTTTTTCCGCGACGTGCAATTTATCTTCTCTCAAGACAATTTTCACATCGGGATTTTTTCTGCGTATGGATTGCAAGATTGGTACCAGCTTCGCCCTTTTTTGCCGCACGTTTAATGGTAGATCTTTGTGTATACTTATTTTGGTTCCTTTCAGTTTGTTGGCTTTGCGCAGTACGTTCCAAGCATAATCTCGTGATCTCATTTTTACGATTACCGTAGAAAAGTGTGCAGCTTTACTATTGATGCTGTACGCAGATTCCACAATGTTGGTTCCTTCGTTATTGTCCAGCAGTCCGGTGCAAATGGATTTAGCTTTTTCCCTCATGTCGGTGTTAGGCTCAACAGGTAAGTGTACCACAATGTTGGACTCTGAGTTTTTCTGCATGAGCTTATCCAACTGAGTTTCTAATAATTTATTTCGCTGTTCTAGTTGTACAACTCTTTCCGCGATTTCATTGTGACGAATCTTTAAGCCAGATATTTCTGCACATAGAAGCTGGAAGTCCGACTTTGACGGTAGTTCCTGAACCAATTCTTTGTTTTTCTCATCGAGCAATTTTTTCATTGTTTCAAGGCTGATGCCAGTAAATTTGTCCATTTCGACTTTGCTTCTATTATCACCGAAACTTGGGCGACGTTTTTCGTTCCTATGATGTTCTGGAGAAATTTCTGATACGCCTCTTTTATTCATTAAGTGGGGTTATCTTTGCAAGAGATTTTTTCAATAGATTCAAAAAAATAAGCCGTATAACTATGATATGGAAATGAATGAGTCTTTTGTAGTCAAATGCGTTGGTTAAATATCTTATAGGTTCACATTTTGCATAGTGAAGTGACTTCTCAATTTAGCCGTCTCTTCCAATAAAGGTGCAACAAAATAAGTCTCAAACAAACAAATGGTTGTGAAAAGTTCTTGCGTCCTGATCCTCAGGCTACCTAAAGTCCTGTACGCCTGTGCCCTGTACCCGTTCGTTCATCGTTCTTGAGAGAATAGCGTAAAACTCAAACGCTAACACCAGAGGTACTATTTTTCAAAAGTTAGTCTATACCTATACTCACCTTCCCCGACGACATAATCGCAGTGTAATATCACTGGCGCGTTCGTGAGTATTGAGACGGAGACGGCGAAAATGGGGGCAAGACAAAGTAAATGCTGTCATCAAGAAAGGACACCCAATGCCGACGTCTGGGACGGAATGCCACAATACACAGATATAACTTTGAGGTGGGTAAGTACTTTGTTCACCTAGGCTCGGCTATGAACTCAGGCAATAACACTAGCGCTGAGATTAAACGAAAAATAACTCTCGCTATAATCGCTGAGGAGGAGATACAGCTGTACAGCGACATCGAACTAGCCAGAAGAGTGAAGTTTCAACGACAGAGATGGCTGAGCCATGTAGCTCGAATGGACGCGAATGCTCCGGCCCGAAAGATCTCCGAATCCACACCCGAAGAACGGTGCATTAGAGGAAAACCGCGGTTCAGGTGGCGCACTCAAGTGGAAGGGGGCCTTAACCAACTTAGCGTGCGAAACTGGAGACATCAAAGATTGAACTGGCTGGAGATGCTTGTTCGTTGAGGCCCAGAGGTCCATCCCGAACTGTAGCGTCACCTTAAATAAGTAAGTAAGAAGCCCATTTCCTCGTGCCGTATAACCGTCACATCCAGTAATGGAGTGCGAAAGTGGAACTACATATTGCTCTTTTTGGGGCTTTTGTAGTTTATGTCATAACAGGTGATGTGTGGTTTTAGCGAGGCCTCGCTACTCTTCATAAAGCGAAAGATACGATGGTTATTCTTTGAGGTATATGTTCTATATAAAATTACCCATTGTGACTTACAAGCTATTTAAGGTAATGCTTAAAAATGATTACTATTTAGGGGCTTATAGTTTTGTTGAACTAATAGAAAGTAAGTGGAATTGAAATTTAACAAAATATTTTTAATATTATGTATGTATATAAAAAAAATAAATATTTGGCCCAACATGTCCGTATAGGCATCCTCACAACCATTCGTTTGCGTGAGTTCCTATTTTTGGGACAAAATGAAATATTTGTAATATGCTTGTTCGCAGTTCGCAGAGAAAAAGTTGTGTAGTTCTAACGAAAGGGTATGCTAAAAAATGTTGATCTATAAAAATATAAATTGGTACAGTAAATACAGCCATGGGATTCAAAACCCCTCCTACAGCAAGTCAACAATTTAACATTCAGTAAGTATGCCAGTTTTTTAAGCAACGTTTCACTGTGCGAACAAGCCCACAGTACTACACATATACCTACGTGTTAAAAATTGATAAACCTATTGCGCATCTGTCATCGTCATGAAATGAATCATGGCGGCCCATTTTGACTGTGACAATAAATGTATAGGAATAATATGCGGATGCAAGCGCTACGTCTGACAATTTTGACAATATATCTATAGAAAAGCTTGCTAACATTGACAGATTCGCAGAGCGAAACGAATTTTAGTGCTTGGAATACCTATACAACTTTTTATGCAAAATACCTTGGGTGAAGCGCACTTTATTTAAATGAATATCCACACTAATTAGTATTTATTGTTTTTCTGTTGAAAGACGGCATGTATATTTTGCTGGGATTGTAACGATTTTGTTGTTTTTTGCGAAAGCTCCATATTTAATGCCTTCGTGGTATATTCTTCGAAAGTAAGGTTATCCTCACCTAACAAGGCCTTTTGGATTCTTTCACATGTTAATCCCACTATGAAACGATCACTCAATACATCGTCTAACATTTTAATTTTGTACTTTTGGACGTCTTCCTTAGCTTTTTCCGGGATGATATCGCCGAAATTATAGAACTGAGCTTGAGCTTTAGACGCACAATAAATTCATTGATAGGTTCACCATCCTCTTGTTTCAGCTTGTTAAATTTATATCGCTCTGCTCGTTTATTACGCTTTGGAGCAAAATGAGCTCGTAGCAGCGATATAAGTTCTTCAAAAGGCTTTGCGCTGGGTAAATCTGGTACTGTTAACGATATTAAAAGCTCGTGAATTTCTGCTCCTGCGGTGGTGATAAAGAGTTGTGTAAGGGCTTCCTCCTCTTCGATGTCGTTGACTTTAATGAACTGACGAACCCGATCTTCATATGCCAAAAAATTTCCTCCGCTGACGAACGGCTCCACACAGCCGATTAACCTTGACATTTTTTATCTCGTGCTTTGCCTTACACACGTGGACGTTTTTACCTCGTCGCCAATTGTTATAGGTTTCTTCTTTCTTGTCATCAACAATGTTTGGATAATTTTCCTTAATGGACTTTAAAATGGGACACACAAATTCACTTTTCACACAAAGCAGCGCAAAAATGCATCAGAAAAGCAGTGTGCATTCACAATGCGCATTTTTTTGACGTTTTGGAATTCAGCCATCGTTCCAATATAATATATTGTCTATTTACCAAATTTCAAGGCAGAGGCTTCCATAAATGTCAAAATATCGTGTTGTATGGGAGGTGTCAGGTGTCACTCCCTGTTTCCAATTCCGCCCACATTTATGAAGTAACCTATATCTTTCTTCAGACCACAGACTATCGCTCTGCCAAATTACACAACGATTGGTTCAGAAGTTTAGAAAGGTAACAAGCATTCAGTCAGATGGAGCTACTTTTGCATTTGTAATAGTAGTGTGGATGTTATATGTTATATAAGGCGTATTTTTTTGAGACTTTACTTTTACTCACTTTTCGAGTCTCAAAAGAAATATCCCAAACTCACTTTCAACTCACTTTATTTTTATTTTAATTTTCGGCGCAGTAGCGCAGTGGTTAGTGTGTTGGACTACTGTGCGAGGGATCCCAGGTTCGATCCCCGAAAAAACACAAATTACATCTTAAAGTTTTTTCTACTGCGCCACCTCTCGCGAACGTCTGACAAACATCCGAGAGAATGACTGAAAGTTTCTCTGAAAAAGTTTCTCAATTTAGCCGTTCGGACTCGGCATAAAATTGTAGGTCCCTTCCATTCGTCCCAAAAGTAGAAACTCACACAAAACGAATGGTTGCGAGAAGCTAGGCCTTGGGTGTCACCCGCCTGTTGCGCCACCTATTTATTTTTTTTTAGTTGGTACGCGTGTTTTCAATTTGACAAATTTTGTTCACCTTTGCGCCATGTTTTCTTTGCTTCTTGACAGTAGTTGGAAAAGGGTATGCTCAAAAAATTATTGATGCTCATTGGACAAACTGAAAATCGTTATTAAATTGTATCAATTGGTAGAAAACTACTTTACATTTGTTAATCAATTTTATCATAGTTTTCTTTATGTATTATTTTGTCAAATAAATTATTTTATTATTGGTTTGGTTCTTATATAGAAAGTTGTTTCTATTATTTTCTGCGCATAGCTCCTAATATCGAGAGCAAAGATTCGTTAACTTAAACACTGAATAAACTGTATTTCGAAAATCCAGCCGTATTTATACTTTTGGCAGAGTGCAGGAATACATGGAAATGTATGTTGTTCACAGGTAGTGTCCTTCGCTGGGTTTTACCCCATAATGTTGCCAGTAACGAGAATCTTTAATCCTAGACATATTATATCCGGTCCAAGACAAATGTTTATATATTTTAAAACACTAAAATCCATCGTCTTATGAAAATAAATTACTAAATTTTTAAAAAATATCTTTTTTGAAGGCTAAATAAAACAAAACAAAAATTGCTTGAAAAACCTGTTTGCTCTATCTTGTTGATCCAATATGAGCTTCATCAAAATTCAATACGGGCAAATGCGGTGAAATTATATCCTTAATCTTCTCTTTAAAATATTCAAAAAGTAATGTCTATTACAATCATCTATTAAATGCTCACAGGTCACGTTGCATTTTGTTACCTTATATACAAAAAATTGCAGTAACTACACATAAACATCAATTTTTCAACAAAACCTATGTAGCATTTTCCCCCTTATTTAAAATATTATGTAAGAATATGAAGTATTAAAAAGAATAAATGCATTTCAACCAATTAGAGAAATTAAAAATATTTACCAATCGGACAACAATCAACGAACACAACCGATATCAGTGACAAATAACCAGTTCTCAACGTTCAAGAAAGAAAAATAATTCCTCTTTATTTACAACACCGCCATCTATGCATGACATTTTCGAACTTTTCTATGAGCAATTCCTAAAGGAATAATGATAGTGCTATTATTTTTCTTATTGATAGGTATAGGTAGTTATTGCAAACATATCGAACTTCCTTACTTTCTTCAAGAGAAAAGGATTAATAATCCTATTAGAACCCAGCTTACTCTGCGGCTCTATGCCATTTGATTCGAATAACTTACCGTGCTTAAGCTGTTGTAGTTTCGGTTAATTACTTGTAGGTAATTTTTCATCCACTGTTTTATGCGACCTGTTCAAATCGCATTTGTTTTGCTAATGAATCCATATCAATCTAAACTGCCGAATAATAAAATGCAACACTCTTTTTAATTATTAGTTATTTTGTTCATTCATCAAAATGTTTTCTTTATTATTCTGTTTTCTCTTTGTTTGTCGTCTTATTCATCATTATTTATAATCAATAACTTACAGTACCAAATATATCAACACTACATAAAATGTGATTCATTACTTCTGCTTGTATTTCCACATATTTTTTATTTTTATTTTTTTGTTTTCCTTTATGCATTTACCTCCACGTTTAAATGTTTATATGTACATTTTCGTTACTTGTTTTTAATTCCTTATTTTTTTCTTCTTTATACAAAAAACTTTATAAAATATTTAAAATTCATTTTCATTGTACATAATGACTTAATGCTCGTACTTTCCTAATAGAATCGCATTCGTTTTAGTATACACAAAGTGAAAGAAGTTTAGCTATAGAAATGTGATTTATCCTAGAGAATAGATACAATGCAACTTAAGGTGTAACAAAAACTACGTATATGTGTTGTTTTCAATAAGTTAACAATTTACCTTAGACATTAATACACTCGTATGTTCGTTTTAGGTGGTGTTGCTGTTGTTTATGGTGACTTAGGCGTAAACGGGATTTAAATTGCATTCTTTATAGGTAATGGTTTTTGTGAACGATTGGAACTCAAAAAATTTAGTACAAATTCAGATTTTTTTTTAAATAATAAATAAATAAAATATATGCACATTTCATTCTCTAAAGTATCGAGCTTAAAATATAAAATAAATGAAAACAATTCCAAACTTGTGGTGGTAACAAAAATAATATTAAACTGAAAAATTGTTTTCTCTTTTTTTTTTTCAAAACTTGTCAGTCCTGGTTTCAAATGCTTTTCTGTTTCGTTTATTTTTTGATTACCAGGATACGATTTTTTTTTATACAATGTAGACTTATAATTTTATTTAAATTTTGTGTATTTTAACAACAGTATCTATTTTTTTTTTTCATATTTACAAACATTGTGTTTTTATTTTCTTAAATATTATCTAATCGTAATTTCATTTTTGTTATCAGTTTAACTAAGTCTTTAGTGAATTATCTTAGGGTGCACTTAAATAGTTTTTAGGTAGCTACCTAAAGTTATACATTTTTATTTTTAACTTTTAGTTTTTATTTACAATAGAATAGAATTATTTTTGTTTTTATATTTGCTTTGCATTTTTTTAAATATTGATTGATGAAATTTTGTGTATGATTTTTAGTACATTTTGGTTTTTTGCTTTATTATTATTATTTCTATTTTATTTGTTGGTCGTAGACGTAGATAAAGCTTTGTAGTTGCTGATTATAATTTTAGTATTACTTTAATTAGTACATTGTTATTTTATCTGAAAAAAAAAAAAAAATAAATAAATAAAATAAAATAAAAAATAAAAATGCCTGTCGTTTTTTTATGAACTTATTAATGAATGAGTGTATAATGATAGCAAGCCGATTTGCAGAATTGTGAGGAATCTTGTATGTATCAGCAAAGTTAACGATCAAGCTAGTCGAAGTAAATGTGATTTTTTGAAAAGCAAATTTTAGTTCATTTCCAGTTATCTTAAATCACTTACATATATGAAGAGGAATGTTCTAAGGCTTTCTATGCCTCAGTTTGATAAAATTTAAAGTCATTTGAAAGAACACTCAGAGGACCTGAGTAAAGTCTCACCAGTTTAGTCTCGAGGTAAATTGCAATTGAAGGATTATCTTCAAAAAAGGCTTGCGCTCAAAGTGAAACTGTGAAGTAGCAAAGGAAATTATGCCATTTCGATTTCGGCATTTCTAATGCTAAGATCTTCAATGTCTCGAAAACATAATATCTAATACAGCAAAATGTAATTTTTTTAGCATTTTGTAAAAAGTTTCCCATGCTTGCATTTGTTTTTCCTTTTTTTTTAATGTTGGTCCTAACCCATCTTTTTTTAGATGCAGTGCATTGTAACGAGCATTTATTATTGTCCACTACTTTTCAAGATATTAGAAAGCGAAATATGTGTTTTAATGATTTTGGTAAATAGAAATACGCGAAATATTGTTCCAGTATTGCTTCTTTAATTATTGAAACATTATTGAAACATTTAAGTGGCCTCAACTCCAAATGCGTTTCGCCGCGATGTGGTGCTTCTTTAAATTAAAAAAAACTCCTTCGCCACACACATTTATTATATTTCCGATAAAACTGGGAGACTGTAGATTGAATAAAAAATATACAAAAACTATCATGTTTTTATACCCGGTACCACACTGTGGCGAGGGTATATTCACTTTGGCATTCCATTTGTAACGCACATAAGGAGGCGTTGTAGGTATGACAAACTATATATATTATTGATCAGCATCACTTTCTTAGTCGATCTAGCGATGTCCGTCTGTCTGTCCGTCTGTCCGTCTGTCCGTCTGTCCGTCTGTCCGTCTGTCCGTCTGTCCGTCCGCACGATTACGGCCGTAATTTAAGAGCTATCGACTTGAAATTTGGTACGTAAGCTTTTATCCACCAAACTGAGGCTAAGTTCGAAGATGAGCAAGATCGGATGAAAACTACTACTACCTCCCATACAAAAATATCGGATTTATATAGCTTTTTGATGTTAAAAATTAAATTTAAATAGCTACAACAAAGATAGCAAGTTTAAACTTTGCACATATTGTTTTAATAATATTTAAAATTTTTTGACAAAAAATGAGCTTGGTCGAATAAAAACTACCCATACCTCCCATACAAATATATATATTTTTAGTACTAAAATATTATTTTTTATTTTTACAATAATACAGTACCGGGTATTTGAGCTTCGGCATAGTCGAAGATAATTGTCTTACTGGTTTTTTTTCTATTTTTAAATAAAATGTAACGATTTTCGCGATACATTCATCTAAGAGAACCAGATGAGTGGTTAGCTGGGATTGAAGGTACTAATACTAAAATAAATGATGGTTAAATTTTAAGGGCCGATGTTGAATGTGAACCACACCTAAACGTCAAGTTTTTTTCTGCATTTCATTTGACATTTCTCAATTTCAGACTAACTCAATTTGAACCATGGAAAGATACACAATCGAGCAACGCGTTAAAGTTATTCAGGCTTATTATGAAAATGGGCGTTCAAATCAAAATACATATCGTGCACTTCGTGATTTGTTCGGTCAATTTAACCGTCCAAATGTGCGTACAATCGGAAAAATCGTGCAAAAATTTGATCAAACCGGGTTTATAGGAGATGTGAAAACATAAGTGCATGTTCGTACAGCTCGTACTGCAGAAAATATTGCTGCTGTTCGAGATAGTGTGGCTGAAGAGCCGTCCACCTCAACTCGTCGTCGTGCCCAACAATTGCACCTCTCAAGCTCGTCGTTGATGAACATTATGCATAAAGACTTGCATTTACGCTTTTACAAGGCGCAATTGACTCAAGAACTAAAGCCTCTTGACCATTTCAAGCGTCGTCAATGGTCAGAATGGTGGCAAGAAAAGGCAACAGTGGATGATTAATTATTTTGTTAATTAATTGGCCGCCACGATCATGCGATTTGACACCGTTGGACTTCTTTCTTTGGGGTTATTTGAAAGAAAAGGTGTACGTCGATAAGCCAGCAACAATTCAAGATCTAAAGAATGAGATAATTCTGCACATTAACGGCCTAGAACCTCAATTATGCCTCAGCGTCATCGAAAATTTGGACCATCGAATGGAGGTGTGGCGCCTAGGTCGCGGCGGCAATTTGGCCGATATTTTGTTCCATACATAATTGAACCATACCAATATTATCATAATAAAAAGAAATGACAATAATTTCCTAAATAATTTGTGTTTTATTTAAAATCAACATCGGCCCTTAAAACTTAACCACCCTTTACAAAATGAACCAGAATGAAGTCGTTTATGGTTTGTCGTTACATAGAAATGTACACACTTCAACAACGTGCCTTACTCTTTTCGTATTAGTTTCCTTCTTTCAAAGTAAATACTTATTCACCCCTATCGTGGAATCCGCCGGGGGAATAATTTACGGAAAAAAATGTTTTGGTATCGTCAAATCCGCACGGTGTGTGTGTAATGTGAATGAGTTAAACTGTATCGTTGAAAACGTTCAAATCGAATTTTTCCCGAACAAAATGACATTTCTTGCCCGCATCAAATTCATTGCGGATTTCATAGGTTTTCTTGCTTGATGCACGTCGAGAGAATATTCTTTAAAAAAATGTACTGCTTTATTAAGCTGAATATTTGTAATAAATCTGTGCAATATTGAACATTATTAAAATCAAAAAATAATCATTCTAAAAACACATTTCATCCGGAAGTTCTATGAAATTATGTAGGTATTCACTGCTCCTTTTAACCTGTCTCATATTCTTCTCTGAGAACACCGCTCATTTCGTTCTTCCTGTTATGCTTCCAGAAATAGTGCATTTAAATAGTACATTGTAAATACATTTATTACACAATAAACACTATTTTTTATTTAAATCACTTTTGAAACAAACTTTTCATATACCTCCGACGAATGCAGCTAGAGATTTGTATTGACAAATGAAGGACAGCCGTTTGACAGTGAAACTACCTTTCCCAAAAACGTGTCGATAAGGAAACTTTTCCGGCGGATTCCACGATAGCAGTAGAAGGTGAAAGGGAATCGAATAGGTGAAGTGAAACTCAATTCCGACGGATTCCACGATAGGGCTGATTGTTGGTCGAGTTATGAATTTTAGTATCGAATTCAGTCACTACTGGACTAAATATGAAAGGCTTGCATTTTTATATTTAACAAAATTTTACTATTTAATATGACGTTTGTACCTTTCATGGATTCTCTAAATTTGTGGTCTGAACAATTTAATTGCATGGCATTTAAACTATCAAAATATAGAAGACATTGACCTCTTAACGCAAATTTGTCGAAGTTTTTTTTTTTTTTTTTTATAATTCACTAGTGCTCAAGGGGTTTTTGTTCCCTTAAAATGCTAATGCACAGCACGAGTGGAAGGGTTAATAGGGAGGATAGAGAAGAGGTACTGGTGCACATTGGTTTTAAACAATTGTGGGTTGTAATGAGAGGGGAAAACCGTGTGAGGCAATGCATTCCACATGCGTGTTGTTCGACTTACAAAAGAATCTCTATATTTTACAGTACGTCCGAAGGTAGGCTTAAGGGTAAACTGATGTGCATTCGATGTGTGACGGGTGTTGCGAGTGAATTGTTGAAGGGGCGGAATGCAGTTAGCTATTTCATCAGAGCATCGGTGGTGAAAATATCGATAAAATAAGGAAAGGCAAGAAACATTTCTGCGATGTTCGAGCGGGTCAATAGACTCCGCTATATTTCTATCACCTATAAGTTTTATCGCGCGCTTTTGGATTCTGTCTAGTAGGTGCAATGAAGTTTTTGGTGCACCTGACCAGATATGAGCGTTATACTCAAGCTTAGGCCGAATAAAAGCCTTGTATATTGAAGCTAAGTCAGAGGGTGTAAAGTATTTCTTACACCGATTTAAGAAACCTAGACATTTCGCAGCGTTTTTGGCGACTTCGTATATGTGGCCATTCCAACGGAGTTTGTCGGTAACACACATACCGAGTATGGAAAGTCGTTCGGTTTCGTCGATGCAAGTCCCATTCATGGATAATGGGTGAGGGTTTAGGTTTCGCTTTAATGATAGAAGGCAGCATTGTGTTTTGGAAGCATTAAATTCCACTCTATTGATTGTACCCCATTTTATAATGCTGTCAAGATCGGAATTTAATGTGTTTAGCATACGTTGCCGTTCCTGTTCCACGGCCGAAGAGCAGGGACGTGAGTCAGGGAACGAATATGAAAAACTGAGGGTGCTATCATCAGCGAAAGAATGTATTGGATTAGAAGTAACAGATAAGAGATCATTGATGAATATGAGAAACAGTGTCGGAGACAAAACAGAGCCTTGGGGAACACCAGCATTTACATGGTGAATTGCAGACTTGAAACCGTCCAAAACAACTTGAATTGAACGGCCAGAAAGGTAGTTTCTAATCCATTGAAGAAGAGACGCGTCGATCCCATATGCACGCATTTTCGACAAAAGAGCTTGGTGCCAAACTCTGTCAAATGCTTTCGAAATATCAAGCGCAACAATCTTCGTTTCACCAGAGTGGTGGAGAGATTGATTCCACTTTTCGGTGAGATAAGTCATCAAATCACCAGTGGACCTGCTGCCACGAAAACCGTATTGCCGGTCATTGAGAAGTTTTCGTGATTCAAGATATTTCATAAGCTGACGGTTTATCAGCGTTTCCATGACCTTGGAAAGAATGGACGTAAGTGCAATGGGTCGGTAGTTGGTGGGTAAAGAAGAATCGCCTTTTTTTGGAACGGGCTGGACAAATGCAATTTTCCATTTACTCGGAAAGAGTCCAGAAGAGTAGGACAAGTGGAAAAGTTTACGCAGTGGTTTTGCCAGCGTTGAAGAACACCTCTTCAGAATTATGGGGGATATACCATCTGGACCAGCGGATTTGTGAATGTTAAGATCTTTTAATACTCTTGCTACTGTGCGAGTGCGAAAATGTATTTGTCCCATGAAGTATTCGACGCCCTCGAGCACAGGTGGAGACATGAAGCAATCTGGAATGTTGGAGCTTGCGGCGAACTGCGCAGCCAGCAGATTTGCTTTGTCCAAAGAGCTGACAGCTGGAGTGTCATTATAAACGAGTGTGGGAATTGACGACACGTGGTGGAGTTCTTAATATTTTTCACAAAAGACCAAAACTGTTTACTACCACTGGGACAGTGAAGTATTTTTTGTCGTAGGTTTTGGTCATGAGAAAATTTTGCACGTCGTATCACGGAGTTGCAGTCATTTCGGACTCGTCGAAACTTTTTTCGGTTTTCCTCGGTTGGGTTTGCTTTGTAAGCCCGAAAACTCAACTCTCTCAACCTGATAGCCTCTTTGCAGCTCGAGTCGCACCAAGCATTCTCCTTAGGTATAATACTCTTTCTTCTGTTGGGAATAAAGGATCTCATACCCAGGAGAATGGTGTTTGTTATCATTTCAGCGGCGGCATCCACGTCACTATCGAGGAAGCATAGTGACCAGTTAAAGCTCCCAAAAAAGAAGTTAAGGCCGTCCCAATTGGCTTTCTCATAATGCCATACCGTTTTTTTGGGAGCTTGTTCTTTAACTGTGTGGTTTGTGTATGAGAATTTAGCTGAAATGAGACAATGGTCCGACGAACCTAGAGGCGACGTTACGTCAATAGAGTATTTATCTGGATGAGAGGTGAGGAACAAGTCCAATGTGTTGGCGGCATGATCTGCAGCATCCGGAATCCGTGTAGGCTCGTTTACAAGCTGAGTTAAGCTGTTAATCTCAGCGAAAATCCTAACATACCTTCCTTCGGGTGTTGTCTGTCCAGAATGGCGAAGCCAATCGGAATTGTGTATATTGAAATCGCCCGCAATGACAATTTCAGTATGAGGATACTGGGAAACAATTCCTAAGATGGAGTTAGACAGCTCATCAAACTCGTTAAAAGTAGATGAACTGTCAATGCTTGGACTTCTATAAATAAAACAAGAGTGTATTATTTGCTTACGTACATTGAATTTTAACCATATGTAATTAAATTCCGCATTGGAGCAATGGTTATATTGTGGTGGAAATTCGTAAGCAATATCATCACGGACGTAAATGGCGAGCCCGCGATGTATAAAGAATAATGGCACTAAGCGATATCCTGGTAAATCAAAATTCGAGGGCATCGAATTTCTATCCACCTGTGTCTCGCTAAGTGCCAAAACAGCTGGTCTGAATTGAAAGACATGGACATATGCAGCAAAGAGATTCCTTTTCAAGCCTCGAATGTTGCAAAAATCAACGCGGAACTCACCTCTCATGACAACACACAAAAATTAAAAACGCAACTCCAACGCGACTAAGCAGAATTGCAACGTGTATATCCGACACCAAACTTCCAAAACACTCCGTCACAGGTGTTATGCCCATGCAACAGAGCGAGTCAGTTATCCGGCAAGATATACACTTACAACCCGCTATTCATTAGATGTTGGTTTGTGATCGCTGCTTAGCCAAAATTATGACACAGCAGCGATCAAAGAAGCGCAACAGGCGAAAGGAGAAACAAAGGAGAAAGAAAAAAAAAAACAGGAAGAACAAAGGTCACTCGCGTGTGCGATTTTTTTTTTGTCTATTGGCACTGCACTGGACACTTAATTTATTTGATATTTGTTTTATTTTTATTTTGTTTTCAATTTATTATTAATATTATTAGGTGTTGTGTTGAAAAAGTGTATTTTGAGTTGTTATTGTTTTTGTGTTTTATGTTGTTTATTTTTATTTTGTGTTATGTATAATATGTGTGCTGTATGCACTTTTGTGGCGACGGTGTTTCAATTTCGCGTGCGCGCGCGTTGGGAGGCTACACATTTTATGTACAAAAATCGTTAGTTTTCTGTCGCAAATAACCCCGATTCACATTCAGATGGTAAAAGGCAAATTATTGCTTAAGCTTAGACAGTCAAAACGACTTAAAAAATCGAAAGACTAATGACAAAAATCGTTTATTTTCGAAAGCAATATACATAGGCTCAAAAACTATATAGCTACGAACGATATCATGTAGTAACTGCGCGAGCTCTGTTTTATGCGTGCATAGTGGGTGCTAATTTCGTGGCTGATATAGCCAAACAAAATTAAGTTACATAAATATATCTGTAACTATACATTACACCAATGTAACCTAGTGTCGAGGAAATATCAATTACTTAACCAAGTTAAAGAGCCCAACTCATTATAGCACACACCACATCTACTCTTTTATTTAAGGATGTTCTGCATAGTAATAAGACATCTGCGACGTAGGTAACCCTACAAAGAAACACTAATCTATATACACAACACATCTATCATTAATTTTTTGAGCTTCCCAACACATAATACTGCTTTCTAAGACAGTAAAGTATCTAAAATGTGTGCTTATCGATGGGGCATTTTCTTGGGAAATTTTCTAACACTTCTGGTAGTAAAAATCGATGACTGCCAGAAAAATGATAAAACTTCGACGACCAAACTTTTATCAACTAATTTACAAACAACCTTCAAGCGATGACAGCCAGACTTTTAATCTCTTGGCCGCAGTGCAAAAAAATAAAATCAATTTTGTAAAACTAGGCGTCGCGTTGTCGTCTCGACGAAAAAGATTTACGTGCACAGAAACAAACCACCACAGCAGCTGACACTCTTCTCACCTTCGCGATCCAACCAAGCGAATGCGAATTGCGAATGCTGTTCCAATATTTCATACGAATTAAACTTTGTCACGTCCAACACGTGTAACAGGCAAATAATTGTTTCTCCAATGGCATCAAATACCCAGCGAAGGTTAATGTGTGTACGCGCGGCGCATTAGTGCGAGAGTTCGCAGCAAGGACGAATATCGAAAACAGAGAGAAGAAGGAACTTTAAATTAGATGAAAACTTTTTCAATTATCACCCTAAAATAAGGCGACATGGCCGCACACATTCTCTGTTTTTGGTGTCGAACTTTTAACTTATTGGGGTGAAATGAGAAAAAAAAAAAAAATAAATAACAGGAATTAGGAGAGACCAGCAACCACAAAGCTTAATTTACTGAATACCAATCCACCACCCGTCCTAGATATACCTACTTACAAATCGATAGATACGTACCTACTCACAATCTTGTTCCTACAGGGCGACTGAATCATCGAGACAATCAGCACTTACATAGGTCGACCCATCATCCCTTTGTCAAATGTCCGAGCCCTCCTGCGAGTCGCCCACATAACCCTCGTCGGGACTATCGGCCAGCGGTCCGGTCAGATGACGCAATTTCGATGGTTCCTGCTGCTGCGGCCCTTGAGAGCTCTCCTCTTCATCCTCTGGTATGGAGGACGACTCTATATCGTTAGTTTGAGCACCAACGCATCGTTTCTTCACCTCGGACGTTGAGGTCGCCGTGCTGCTTGTATTCGTTTGCGTGTGACTCGATGTCACTGGTACCTGGTTGTTAGCGGTGCCACTGGCTCCTGCTCCGGATCCCTGCCCTGCAGAAGAGCTAGACAATTGATGCTGCTGTGGCGGTGGCGAGGAAACGATTGACTTTGGCTGCTGTACGGGTGGCTGTATTGCGGCGGCTGCCATCACTCCTGGCGGATATCGAATCGGTTGTGCATGATAGCCTGGCAGACATGGTGGCCACTGCTGGAAGCCTGAACTCGTTGTGCAAATAGTGGCTGCTCCGGCAGCCATCATTGTTGGTTGCTGCTGCTGGTCGCCGTAATCAGCCTTGTAGCCTTCTGGCGGAGATGGATATTGGACAATTGGATGCACTGGATACCCTTCGGCTGTGAAGCGAACATTGGGTAGGTGGTATTTCTCAAAAGTCGGTGTGCCGGTCCGTTGGAGAAATTCCGCTTCTAAGCTGTATCGGGTACCGGGATTAGCTGCTGATGCAGCGAATTGCTGCTGCTTGTGGGCCCTATTATGGGGCAGGGTGCGATAAAAGTGCTGTTGCTGCTGCTGTTGATTGGATTGTGCCTGCTGTTGCTGCAAGTGATTGTTACTGAAATCATATGCGAAGCCATCTTGTCCCAAGAAGCAAACGGGATTTAAATGTACATCGACCTGGTGTTGGTTGCCACCCGGCCCAACGAGCCCACCATTATTGGTCACTGCCTTTAGATGCAAGCCCCGGGGTATTGTTGACATCGTAGCGGTGAAACGAGCATGTGCCACACCACTACTCGGTCGAATGATTTGCGAACCAAATTGATTCGAAAGCTGGTAGCAGTTGTCGAACGCACCACCACCACCAGGAGGTATGCTACATGGCCCGGAACAATCGCTATTTACCTCATACTCTGGCCCACAATCGGACGAGGACTTCATTTTATTTTTTCCACTCTCTGCATCGTTCACCAGATCGGGGTTCTTTTCCTGGTAATTGCGAACTGACGACGGTGGCGAGCAATACGATATTCCAGCGCCCACCATCCCCAATGGATGTCGGCCATCGTTGCTACCGCCAATCAACGGTGGTGTAGGTGCACCACTCGACGTCAGCTGCATACTGCCGTTGTCCATTATGTGATGGGCCACAGGAGCATACATCATCAGATTCTGCTTCATCTGGCCACCGAGAATAACGCCGTTCTCTTTGACCATCTTCGGTGAAGCCAACTCCTCCTCGCCGTTGATTATGGACGAGCACTTCATCAGACCGTTGTCGGTCGTGCTGGTGGTCTCTTGTGGCTTGTTTTTCGTCTTCGCATTTTTCTTTTGCCTGCACTTGATTACAATTGTGCACAATAGGACGACAAAAATGACCGATGCTCCCGAACTGCTGGCAATGATATAGTTCATATAGTCGCGTGGAAACGAAACCTCCTTCACCACTGGTGGCTCCTTGATTATCACCCGCAGTGTGTAGTTGCTGAAGGTGGTGCCAGCGATATTCTGACCGACACAGGAGAATGTGCCATTGTCCTCGGGGCCGACATTGTAGATGAATACCTCGCTACGCTTCTCCTCGCCACCCGTCTCGTCGATATAGTAGAACATGTGTAGGTTGTCCAGCAAGCTGTCATTGGTCATTACTTGTCCGTTGAATAGCCACAGCACCCGAGGCTCTGGAATTGCCCTAACTACGCACATGATTGATATGTTGCGGCCCTCTGAGATTTCTGTGTATGTCGATTTCGGTGTGACATCCGGCAGACATGCCAAGTCATCCTTTTTTAAAGCTTTTATCACTTGACCTTTCAGCCGTGGCGGCTCAACACACTTCGGGTCCTCCGATTGCGGAGTATTGTAGTTCACTAACCAGGAATGCACATCTATCAGTCGGCAGTCACATGTCCATCGATTGCTCTGCAAACTGATGCCATGCAGTGATTTGGGCAGGATGTGATTGCCCTGGATAAAGCTAATGCGATTGCCGTCCAATCGCAACCACTCCAGATTGTCCATTCCAATGAAGGCTTCATTTTCGATCCGCTCCACCTGGCAGTTGCTTAGCTCGAGTGTGGTTAGGAACGATAGATGCCGGAAAGCGGATGTTTTAAGTTCTCGTATAGGATTGCCGCTGAGGGACAGTCGCATTAAAGAGGTGTAGTCTTGAAACGTCTCACTGGGCACATGCTGCAATGAGTTCTCCGACAGATCCAACTCGACGAGGTTGGATAGCCCACGAAATGCTTTTTCGTGAATTCGTATCAGTTGATTGCGTGATAGATAAATTTTCTGCAGATTGAGCAGGTCCATTCGCAGAAATCGTTCGCTCTGCAGCACCTGCAGGCTGTTGCCGGAAAAATTGAGGACTTGTGTACCGGGATCCATGCCCTCGGGTATAGCTGCCAGTTGTTGGCTGCCACACTCTACTGTCTGTTTGCCACCCTTCCACTTGCAGATGCACACATCCGACGGACAGGCTAATATCAATTTATCATCCAGCTTGGTGACAAATGTCAGGAGGACGACTATCAGCCAAGAGTAGCCGTGTCGTCGACGTTGCTGCCTAATCTCCCGCAGTCCAGGATGACACACCATTTTCTTTTCACCCTCCTGTTTCAAGTTCCTTAAAGATTCTCGAAGACTCCCCCCACACACACCTGATCTGTCTTGCTCCAGCTTAGAAGGCACACAAGGACGACAGTACAAAACAAATTCAAATCCTAAAATTGATGGTGAAGAATATATATTATATATATGCTTCACTCTCCACCAGCCTTTCGCATGTTAAATATCCTGGTGGTGTGTGGATAAGCTTAGCATTTGAGCTCCACACGCCTAAGTGTCAAATTATGATTGCTTTACGTTGCATTACCATGTCCAATATCATCATCTCTGTCGACGATGTCTGGGCCGATGTTGGTACGACATTCAGCGAGTGAATGGATTACGATTGTGTGGATGTCGTTCTAGGAAAAATCACTTTTATCCTTTGCTAATGGTGTCGTCTTACTTTCTTGGAACTGTCACTCCGTTCGCAATTTCACTTCGGATACTCCATTAGTAGCAATCACAACAGATGCAGCTTCAGGATATGTAGACTCAGTAAGGCTTCCTGCAAGAATGAAAGAAAAAAAGGAAACTTACAGTTCTTTTGAGATTTCTTGGTGAAAAATTAAAAAAAAGGAATCTGCCTGATTACGACAGCAATGAGAGAGAGAATAACAAAAACGAGAAGGTGAACAAGAACAAGGTATTGAAAAGGTAAAATGTTTACAAGGATTATATAGACCGCCCCAATCCATTAAGTTTTCTTTCTTTTGGAGAGAATTTTTAATTGCGGCTGTGGTGTGAAATACAAGTAAATCAAGGATCGAGATAAAGTTACTTCCGACGAGAAAAGTTGTCGGTTGCACAAAGATGGTAACAACGCAGTTAATTGCATGCAATTCGCTATGTACCTAGTTAAGCTATTGCCACATTTTTTTGACAGCCAAACAACAATTTAGAATCAAACGATAAGAAAGAACTCTTCTGTTGTAGCCCCCTACAGAGAGAATTTTTCAACTTACGATACTCTTCTTAGGTGGCATTACAATCAGGGCTGGACCTGGACCTGGGCCTCCAGTTAGCTCAGTCTTTGGCTAATTTACCCCAGCTGCGCAATCCCAGTTGATAGAGGTTTTTATGCACTTGTATCCGCCGTCTTTCTCTACTGCGTTGTCCATCTGGGTTTGTGTCCATTCCGTCTACATATCCTAGACATCTCAGGCGACTGAAGCGCAATTTTTTGACTAAGTCTATGTCGCTGCATAGCTCGTATTGTTATTCGTTTAATCTGCTCCTCCAAAGCTCGTCAACACAAACAAGACCGACAATTTTACAAAGAATCTGTCTAATAAATCTACTGAGGATATCTTCATCCGTTTTATAATATAAGATCCAAGCCTCATCGCCATGCAGGAGATGCCCTCCACTAAGTCATCTCCGCTGCCTTTTATATTTCGGCCGGCAGACTATCTGGGCCTTATTTGGCTTGAGTTAATATACTGCTATCCTTACTACATTTTGATCATGTGGCCGGAAATCCTGACTTTCATCGTCTAGATTGAAACGTATGTGAGTATATTGAAAGATCCTTATGGCACTGTGCCATATAAGCCTCCACTATATAGAAATTGACTTCGGGTTCGGTTGCTTTTTTTTTGGGTCTAAATTGCGGCCAAAAAATTGTCCTTAATTATCAAAACGACTAGACAGGTAGGACATAGCTCCATACTAATGGAATCCTTCTCCAACATCCCCGATAAAATGGATGAAAGTTTTGGGGGAAATTGACTTCGACACACCGTACGAAGTACAATATCCAGATAGGAAGGAATGGCAAAATAATGAGGTTTCGAATGAAAATTAAATTTCGATTTATACGGATGGTTCCAAAACTAAGGAGGGTACAGGGTCAGGTATATACTCCGGGGATATAGACCTACAAGTGTCATTAAGACTTCCGGATACATGCTTTGTGTTCCAGGCAGAGGTTCTGGCCGTGCTCAAAGCTGCGGATCTACTTGATATGGGATCAATATCCAACAAGAATATCGCTACCTACATTGATAGTCAGGCTGCGCTAAAGGCGCTAGAGTCCACCATCATCAAATCTGACCTAGTCAGTAGCTGCCGCACAATGCTCAGATCATTATGCGCGCAGAACCAAGTCAGATTGTGTTGGGTACCCGGACACTGTGATATTGAGGGTAACGAAAGGGCTGATGTTCTGGCCAAAACTTTAGCAGAGCTTCCACCTAATGAAACAATTGAGGGCATTCGACCACCAATAGCCGTGGCCAAGAGAATTATTCTCGTGAATATTGAAAACAGGGCAGATCAGAGATGGTTGAATATAGTAGGGCACAGGGTTTCAAAGGCTCTGTGGACTAAGCTAGATCGGAAAAAATTTGTAGAATTACTAAGGCTCAGCAGATCAAGGCTACGAATGGTAATAGGGATACTCTCCGGGCACTGTCTAGCAACGACTAGTTGCGTTGACTATTTCCGTTTGCCAAGCTTACTGCCCCTTACAACAACGTTTGTTATTGGATTGTATCAAGTGTCATAACAGGGCATCGGGACACTTTCTATTCATTCGATAAAAGCACATCATAATCTAGTGTAAGTTTGAGGCCAAACTCGAGGTACCTTTGGGCTGTGTTAACATCCGCGGTTATACGTTTGCTTGGTTAGTAGGTTTCACGTAAAAGCCCTAACTAATGTAATTATACGAGTTATTCAAACCAAGGAGTGTCTTGTGCGCTACCGCCCAGTACTTCATAAGAACACATCATTTCTTTCCGTCAATACGTTACGCAGCAAAACAAGGCAATTACAACCATCACTGAGTACAAACATATCTAAAACATTTTTTTACACCAAAGTGTCATATACTTAAAAAATTAAAATACACAAGTGAAACCCAAACACCATAAGGGTAAAAATACACAAAAACATGCTTCTCCACTTTCTACCCCTGCGGTTAACTCATTAATCATTGATTATCTAAAAAGCCAAACGTGTGTATGAATTCAGTGATTAAGAACTCAAAAGTGTCGTTAAAATATGAAGTACCTATACCTACATTATACAACAATCAGAATTTTTGGCAAAACACGATTTTGAATGGCGGCATTGTATGTTATATAGGTACAATGTACATGTGTGTGTGTGGTGTGTAGTATGTAGTATGCGTATTATGGTTGCCTGATGCTTGTGAATGAGTGCGGTTTAGAGGAGCTGTGTATTTTTAGTATTTATGAGGTTGCGCTCATTAAAATTTAAATTTTCGATTAAAATGTGTGATACAGGTGAAATAATGTGCCTTTGTTTTAGGTGGCGGTAAAATCGTACATCACCGACACGCATTCTATTTATTTTTGTTCTTTTAATTTGATTTTTCCCGCGGGCAAAATAACCCGACAAATGAGCGCATTATGACGGTGTTAAGTGCTTCTCCTTTGACGAACGTTTCTGCATCCTTGAATTGATTTAGATCTTTCAGACGTGCGTTATATGGGAGATTTTGTGCGACTTACAATTTTAGTACAAATTATGCGCATCCTCACTGGAAAACTTTCAGTAATATTGGTCAACATTTTCATAAATAAAACTTTCATGCTTATCCTAAAGGCATAATCCTACTCAACCGGCAATCTGAGAAACTTTATTTCAAAAGCAATCCAACAACCATTTCCATTAAATTAGGGCCGATATGACAATCCTGATAGCTCTATAAAATCATCAAAGAGAAACACACCGACTGCATTGCCTGGGGCTAAGAACAGTCCAGCAATGTGGCCCATTATTACCATAATAACCCTCCGGTCAACAATCAAAGATGATAATTGACACACCCTGTCTTGTTCACAAAACTGTAAAGTTCAGTAGAGCTTATGTGCTTGGCAGAACTTTGCTGACAAGATGACGTCCTTAATCTCTTGTGTATGTGAAATAGTGTATGTGCCTCCTGTAATAATCGGCCAAAGGCAGCGGGTCAAATAGGCTCTGGGCGATTGCAAGACCTTCCTCTTCATGTTGGTTTTGGTCCATTTGGTGACACTAACATTTATGCATGTCTGTTTCATCATGATGTTGGGCGGATGCAATCGAAAGGCGAATATATGTCAGGGAAAACATTGTTTACGACTTTATTTTCCATTCACTACAGAACACAGATATAGTTGACGACAACATACCAATGTCCTTGCACTTACATTCAACCATACCACTCAACGACATATATATACACTTTAACCGCCTCTGGAGCACTTTGTATAAATGTGAACAATATAAATACAGAATGTCCCACCACCTCGTACCGGCTGGCACACTAAATGCATTTCCATGCAGAACAATTGCTCTTGTTAGCAAAATAGAAGACACAAATTTGCATGATTACTCTGTGTCATTGTTTTGATTGAACAAAAACGACTACAACCGGCGACGACGTCGACGACAGAATACCATGGCAATTAAGCAATATTATCACTACAGCAACATTTCCAGGATAATTTTCCCCTCAAACCAGGTGAATAATTGATTCGGAATTTCTATAAATCTACTCTAGCTTTATTTGATTTGCTCATCGTCATGTGATTGATGATTGGGGTTATGCTTGTGAGACCTCCAAGGTTTTTCGAGTCGGTTGAGGGTGGAAATCATATTTTAATAACAGGAAATTGACCTGATTGATCGTTGGGCTTATGAACCATCACTTTGCGTTGTTGCGAATCCAATCAACGTGGGGTATTTGGATTGCTTTGATGTTCAATTTGATGGAAAGTAGGTATAGTAATTCGAAATTCAGGGTGAATGTTGATATATACTACATGGAAATGGGGTTTTCATTTGATTTACTGTTTATTTGGCTTTATTGTGCTGCAGGAAATGTGACACATTTGGTGAGTATGTGGTTAAAGTAGTAGCTACTTTTCGATAAAGGGATGAAATTGAAGTGATGTGTTGTACTCTGTGTAGTAAATTACAAGGCGAACAAACGGATTAATATTCGTTTAGTTAACAAGTGTGAATCTAGTTGGGAGGTGGCTATTTTAAATGTTCTTGGAGCGTTATATTTCATATATGGAATAGAGCAGGAGTTCCCTAACTGTGCGTCGCGACGCCCTGGGGCGTCGTGGGGCTATCCTAGGGGCGTCGCAAGACGATACGCACAGGTCGCCTGCACACGACGTTCCATCAGCTTAAGCTCGATTTGAACAAAAAATGTCGGGTCGGGTTCGACCGATGTTGGCCATTGTGCTTTGCCGTGCACAGGAAGTATAAGAATTTTGCAGACTTCAACTTGGCGAATTTTGCATCGAGACTTGGGCCTATACCCGTTTAAGATCCAACTGACTCAGGACCCAAAGTTACCGATAATGTAATGACCATAGAAAAATCATCTTTAGCGACGGGCCGCATTTTTGGATGAATGGCCTAATTTCCATAATGGGATGACGCCAACCAGCACGAGGTGGCAATGCATCCATAAAAAGCTGTTTGGTGCGCATTTTGGACTGGCGGTGGCGACATTGCTCTGTACTTTTTCATGACGTTGGTAAGGCCAATACCATCAACGGCGAGTACTACAGAACGATGCTGCTAACATGTGGTTCCAGCAAGAGGTTGCTATGTGTCACTCAGCTGCAGGGTATGGTTATTTGATCTCTATCAGAGGTGGCGTGAATTGGCCACCAAGATCGGGCGATTTAACCTTGCTAAATTTTTCTTGTGGCGTTGCCTGAAGTCGCAGCTCAATGCGAATAAACCGCAATCGACCGATGTCCTTAAACCCAACATAACCAATGACATCGCTCAAATTAGGCCGGATCTATGCGGCAGATTGGACCACTCGGATCCGTGACAACGTGAGAAGCTGCGGCGGACATTTGGGCCTGGTGTTATGTATATTCTATTCAATAATGGCATACCTACATGGGATTCGTTAATACCTTGCACACAGCTAATTTTATTCCATTTCAATGTCGACCAATCCTCATCGAAAACGCCTTTAGTGAATCTTCAGTAAGCTCAGCTTATATTCACATATCTGTGCTTTGTTCCGTTGTGTGCTTTTAGAAGTGCGCCGCGAAATTTTTATAACCTGTATAGGGAGTCGCAGTATGGAAAAGTTTGGGAATCCCTGGAATAGAGGTTAATGAGATCCTTCAGTTAGTTACTAGCACTCTATGAGATTGGTTTTAACGAATTGTTGTGGTGATAGTTCTGCTCTACTCTATGAATGTCAAGCCATTGTTCGTTGTAGAATAAAATACCTCTGAAGTTAATGACATTATGACGTATTTAATTCTGAATTAAAATCAAGTTTTCTGGCGAATAGAAATCGGGATGAGCCTATTGTTATACCTAAGCAAATGCTTTATGATAAACTCGTAACACTGTATAATGTAAACTTATCTAATCCACCTTAAGGCGTTAATTCTGACCGACATTAAGTAGATACCTCCGGCGTTTGCTCCTCTAATAAATTTGGCTTTCTTCAAAAATAAATAATTGGCGCAACAAGTCCTTATAGGCATCATAGTCGTAGGCATAGCTTCTCACAGCCATTCGTTTATGAGAGTTTTTATTTTTAGGATGCATTTTATGCCAACTCCGAACGACTGAATTGAGAAGCTTTTCCAGGACAGTTATGCTCGCGGATGTTTGTCAGACGTTTGCTGTACGTAGCGCAGTGGAAAAACCCTTAATGTCATTTGTATTTTTACGGCATTCGAACATTAGACCCTCGCACAGAAATCCAGCACACTTACTACTAAGCCGAGCGGTGCCCACGCTTAGTTTGCGCTGGCAAATTTTATGCACCCGAACCACAACCTGTTATGTTCGCTACTAAATGCAATCTGTAAGTGTCAACACTGATGTTAATGATGTTATCGATTGTATTTATATGTGACAGTTGGCAATACCCCATTCTTATAATGGATGATCTGGGCACCCTTTTCCGGTCATCCTCCCTTCTATATCTAACGCTGAAACCGACCAGTCACACTAGTAACTATCATTGTATTCCTTAATGAAATAAATTGTAATTGAAGTTTGAATACGTTGCTTTTCATTACCATCCATATACACAACACAACCTATGCGTATGCGGTATACACTTAAATGTGTTTAGCGGTCCCTGCAAATTCGAGCGAGTGAAAATCGCCTATATTTGTTTGAACCGTAACAACAACCTAATTAAATGAGCTGTGTCTCTTTTCAACGAAATAATTCAACAAAATTTTTCATTTGATTTTGTTCATTTTTGTTTTTAACGTGTCAATTGTTAATATTTGAATATTTATGATCTTTATTTAAGGATAGGTATGCATGGCTGCTTGTAATAATTTGATATTAATAATAGACAATTTGAAGTTGAATCAATATTATTAAATTTAGCGAATCATCGTCGTTAATGCATTTGCTTCTCAACAATTAGATACTCATGGGTTTTCTGAACGCCAAATATGCTACAATTTTAACTATTAAGGAAGCCATCAAAATGAAAATGAGCTTCATCACTGAAGATGATTTTGTGAGAAATAATTCTGACAAACCTTCATTATTTTCAAAATATTGCTCAACAATGAAAATGCTTTGTTCTCTGGTATAGCGCTCCATTTTTATTAACCCCGTACTGTCAGCTATCACATTGTTATATTTTTTCCGTTGGCATCACTGTACTATTAAATGGCGCAAAATTTAAATCTTGCGTGTATTATGGGATACCCTTTATATAGCTTCAACGACCTGTAGAAACATTTGGAGTATAGATATCGTTTCGATACAACAGATATCATTTAAATATCCTGCAGGTGGAAATAACTTAAATAAATGATTTTACACAAATAGTTCGCACTAAATCCAGACTTGTTTGCCTGTGTTTATAGGTCGAGAATTTTCTGGACGCATCGAAGAATTTGTTTTAGAAAGAATACCAGTAGCTCTTACTACATTTATACAACTAAGATTGTTGTTGTATTTATAACATAGCAGCTTTGTTAACCCTTCAACTCATGATTTTTTATTTTTTTACAAATTAAATATTTTATTATCTATGTATATGAGCTCGGAACTCGAAGAAAAATATGAAAAAAATGTTTGCAGGCTAAGGTCTTCCGCACACGGCTCGTATCGTTATCGTAGCTGCACGGCAAAATCATGATGTGACGATGAAGGAAGGCCTAATATGGACGGAAGATTGTTTAAAAATTTGAACTCAGTCAGTTCTGAGGTTATCGAGATATGCTGTTTTGAATATTTTATTTTGTATAGGAGATGCCACACCCCTTTGTCAAATTTTGACCAAACTTCACAAAAACACTCGCAGGCTAATACGGAAGATTGCCTGAAAATTTGAACTCAGTGACTTTGGAGGTTTTTGAGAATAAGATGGTCAATGGAATTTTTTATGTGGGAGGTGCTGAATCCAACGGGTTTTCAATGAACCAAAATCATACTCTAAATGCATGGTGTTGCAGATATGAATCATAGACAAAATATCGCAAAGATATCTGTTTCGTACAATATTTCCAACTCTTTTTTTGCACAGATAGCAAAATAAACATTTAACAAAATATAAAAAAAATACTTGCATGCATTAAAAACCATAGTTATTTTTGTTTATACTAAATTCAGCACACTTGTTTACCCACTATAAGAGGACATGGTATTTTGACTTCAAGTTCCATTTTATTACATATACGCTTATAAATAAAAGACAAAATATCATCATGTAATTAATTGGAAATAAAAAAGTGACCAAATCCAAGAGATATCTGCCATCAGCCTATAAAGAGGTTTTTTTTTTTTAAGAGTATGATGCAGATATGCTACAGTACGCATTGAAGAGTTAACTAAATACACCGCTTGTCCTAACTTTGCAAGTTGTGTGAGGACACATGTGTCTGGTGACATAATTTGTTAAGAATATTTTTCCAATGACGATGAATCTAAAGTGTCTTTTAACTGTCTACTTATTATTAAAATCAAGAAACGAAGGTGACAAAAATTGTCTTTGAGGAGAAGGAAACATTCATTCGTTTTAACAAATAATGATTTTTTACATCTTTCCGAACTATTCTACACCGAAAGAAAAACGTTGGTAAAATCAAGCATGAACCTTATTTGATTTTGCGTCAACCAATGGGCATTGTCATTTCAACAAATGCGACATTGACAATTTTTTATAAAAAAACATAACGGGTATTTTTGCATAAATCTATCACGCCATTGTCAATTTCGTGTTTAAATAACCACGCATTAGGTTATTCGTATTAAAGCAAGCACGGTAAGCGATTGATTAAGCACGATCATTGTTGATTAACAAATTCCAAATTGTACAATGGTCGTGTTTCTTTTAACACGTCCATGCTTACTTGATCACAGGGAAGCGATTGATCAAGCATGATCATTGTTAATCAACAACGAAAACATTGTACATGTACAATTTTCGTAATTCTTTTACAATGCCCAAGCACTGGATAGTGTTTGATAGCATGACCATTGTTCATCAGCAATGGAAACATTGTAATGTTTTTGTGCTTCTTTTAAAACGTCCATACTTACTTCACCATTTTATTTCTACTCGCACCCAGCTGAAAATACTATTAAAAACTGAAAACTAACATAAATCTACGCAAAATTACATTACATTTATTTACATTAGTATTTATTGAACTTTCATAAATAACAGTTTGACTTAAGGCTAGTTAACAAAATATGATAAATAATAATTAATATTTTAATATGTTGGCTCAACAACAGGGGCCCAACGAAGTACAATTATTATTTTATAAATAATTATATTTACCTACATAAAATGTGAGTATTGTCTCGTTCCGTTGGCTGGTGTTGACTTCAGGGTATTGAAATCCGGGTGTCGAATCTAAGGAAAATTTCAAAATTATGAGTGGCAAAAGTTTACGAGAAAAGAACTTACTTTAGATGGCGCTCACAATCCGGGGTAGACCACGACCTCAACCAACAAGCGCACTAAAAAACAAAACAAAAAACGTCACTATACACTACAAAGAAAAATACACTGTTGACACTCGCTCGTAACGTAATGTACCTACTACTCGCACTTCTGACTGAATACTGAAGATTTTTTCAAGAAAAAAGATGACCGACGCCAACGAGGCAAGCTAACAAGACAAATTTCGTTGATCATGTCGCGACTACGATGTTTGTGGTTGGTTTAACAAGAAAACATGTGAATTAACTACATTCGTGATAGTTCTACAATGTTTGTGTTTCTTTAGCAATGTTTATGCTTGGCTGCATTATTATTTCAACATTTTCGTGATACATTTAACTGAAGTGTTAACAACGTTTCTGATTGTTACACGTGACGGCTTTACAACACGTCTTGGCAAGAATGTAGGTGGTGATAATGAGAAATATTTTTATAAAAACATGTCCGTAGATACTTTTAACATGTTCATGATACTTTAATAATAGTCAATGAAATTTTACCTTGAAAATGTTTGTGTTTAATTGCACTGTAATCGTTGTACTCCAACTACGAATGTGTTTAATTTATAAGAAATATGGTTGATTTTAAATTTATTGACAACGTTTGTGTTTAATCAAAAACACTTATGGTCAAATTAATTGTAAAGCCCCTAAGTTGTAATTTCATCCTGTTTATTGTTGTTTAACAATGAAATCAACAATTAAATTGTAGGCTAACAATGTTACCATTTTTGAAACAACTACAAACATGTTCAAACTAAATACATCTGTGATACTTACGAGCATTTTAATCAACAACGCCAAAGTAGTTGTTTCAAACATGCAGCGTTGTTTGATTTGATCACATACGTATTTGATTTGACAATTTTAAGCCCATTGTTAGCTAACAACGAAACATTTTTGATTCAACCAATGTTTTTTCTTTCGGTGTAGTGAAGACTCTCGAAATGTAGAACAATTATTTTATGAAAAAGACAACAGCAGTCCATCGTTTGTATTGCTTAGGTTTTAGATAATAATGTGAAAAATGAGAATGTATCGAATTTTCTTTCTGCGTAAACCTGAAATAGAGCAATACGAACAAAACCAAAAAAAAAAAAAAAAGAATCATGAAAATCGGCCCAGCGATTGCTTATAGCGTCATCGAGTTTCACGCCATAGAAGATGTTTTTGCATGGGCGGTGCCATGCCCCTTTGTCAGATTTTGATCCATCTTCATAGGATATACGGCCAATACCTAAAATTATCTTTAGGTTTGAGCACAATCGGTTCTGAGGTTTTCGAGATATAAGATTTTGAATGTTTTTTTTTTGTATGGTGCTACGTCCGATTTTGAATTTGTTTGGTCTATTTTGACTGATCACCGTAATTACCGACATTTGAAAAAAAATTGAATTAATAGACAACCATATCGGGTCCCTTTTTATCTCTCTATTATTCCATCGCCCCTTTTCCTCAGATAGTCTATCTGAAAAGTCCTGGTTTCGATACCTAGTGTCACTGTCAACTCTATAATATTCCCACACTAGTTGGCTGTATCCGCTTCGTTAAGTATACAAAGTAATATTTGATAAACAAATTGATTTTATTTAAAGAACTTCTTTGAAAACTACATTGCGTGTGAATTGTCTCTGGTTAATTAAAAATCTTCCTTGCTGTGGATTAGATTCAATATACATTATACACCTTCATTTGACTTGCAACTCTTGATCGTGATAAAGCCACATACAGTTGGCTTTGTAAAAATACTGCGGTCTTCAAATGCATGCCAACGTGATCAAATGACTGGTCTTGAGCCTTGTTCATTGTTATGGCGTACGCTAAAATTTATCGGAAATGGAATCATTGTGATTGTATGTCGAAATAATTCTTGCTCTTATCAAATTTCGTCCATGCTCTTCCACAATCAATCGAGTTCCATTGCAGTCCTTTTTTAGGGTTCAAGTTGCTCAGGAACATGATGATGGCACCTTGCTTAAGCTAAAGCACATGAAGTGGCTTGCTAGATGGAGTTTGCTGATTGGGGAATTCAACAGGGAAATTTGGTGCATCATTTGGATCTTCAGTCTTCACTGACAACAGAATCGGCGCTAAAATAGATTTAGGAGTTATTACCAATTAAATCGATTATCTTCCTATTCATTTCTAATGTCTGCGCATTTGTCAGCGCGCCAATGACTCATTTTGAAAGTTTCTGCATTGACATTTGCAGCAAATCGCCAAAAATTGTCCTAATCAAGTCTCCATCTAATATAATTTTTGTGGGAATTTTAACAACGTCTTCTTCATACATGTCTGCTACCCGCGGCAATTTTGCAATAATGAGAAAACTCAAATTTTGAAAGCCGTCAGAATTTTGTCCACAGAGATTCCTTCACGATCAGTTAGGTTTCTCTTTTATATTTAAATATCGCGAAATAAACCTTCCTATTAAAGTACTTGAGCAGCAGTTAGTAGGTCAGTGATCTAAAAATTCGTAGGAGAGTACATATTGCCTAAAAATGGTTTCAATTTTTTTTTTTGTATCTATTGATTTAGATTTATGAGTATAAATAATATTTTACTTGTTTATCAATATACAAAGTTTTAAATTAATACGACGAACTCCTTCGTGAGTTATGAAAAAGCTCTCATTAAAATCATTGCCAATAACTCGAGCCCAAGGCAAAATACCTACCGATCGGATGAAAAATAAAAATCTTCCCATACAAACTTTGACCCTCCATCTCACCCCTTTAAGGGTTAAATCTCGAAATATAGTTTCTTATTGCTTGTACTTATACATTTTATAGGAAACCTCTGTGCAAAATTTCAGGTTTCTAGGGCAAATGGTTGGTTTTATTTGCCAATTTCCTTTTGAAAACACTTGCCGAGTTTTTATTTTTATTTTATTTAGTTTTATTGAGTTTGAACCACGAAGAAAATTTATATATATGAAACGTACGCGGTTTGTATTTAAATAATGAGAAAACTTAAATTTTGAAAATTTATTCAAATACCCACCGCATAGTTGCAAAAAGGCTTACTATTGTACTGAATTAAGTACAATTTGACTTTCCCGAGTACTCAAGTACCACTTCTCAATTTTCAGTACTATTTTTAATTTTTGAAAGTTTATTTTTATATATTTCAAATCAGACATTATATAAGTATTAAACAAAAATAAGCTGAACGAACTCCTTTGTTTTAAAATTCTGAATGCTTTCATTACTCACCGTACTTCGTTAAAAATAATTTTTTGAAATTTCCTGCATTTCTCGAAGATGTGGAAAAACGATTTGATTTCGGAGACATTTTTTTGAACTCATTACAAAATTTTTCAGAAAGTGTTATTTAAACGATCAAGTAAATTCAATCGTCCACTTTGTCTTAAGGTTTTTTTCCTGGTGAACAAAAAAGTATATTGAAATTATCAATCATGAATATCTGACTATGATAGAAATAGGTACATACTTCTATTTCTGAGTTTTGGGCTGAAATAGGCCTTGTGCAAAATGAATGCAACGAGTTCATATTTTCAGATTTAAGGCTACCACAGCTCTTTGAATAAAACAGATCTTTACAAAATAATCTTGAAAATGAAGAACTTGTATAGTAGATTGTTATCTGAATGTGGTACGGTCGTGTTGAAATCACTTGGACAATGGTAGATTTTCTGTACAAAGTATACAGTTTACTCAATCGGCCGTTGGACGAGTGATTTTGAACACGACTATACAAAGATTAGTCTTAATCTGTTTATATGTATGTACATGGACTAAAGTTCCTATCCGGCGTCTATAAGACTTATATTACCTTGAGCTTGGTACGCTGCTCGTGCTAAATTTTAGCTCACATACAAAATTGTCTCCAAAATTTAGCTGAGCTAAATTTAAGCGAATCCATTTAGCCGAGCGGTGTGCTGCTTCAGCTAAGAAATTAAATTTTCATTTCAGACTGTACTGCATGTATGTATCACAATTTACCGCGCCCATTAATGGTTCGGCACATTTTTTTTAGCAAAATTGTTACAGATAATTAGGTTTTTTTTTTCTGTTCTTTTGTGTTGCGGAAAAGTAAATAAGGATAAGGTTTTTCAATGAATACCTTCCTCCTACCTACCTACCTTCTTTCAAAGTGATAAATTTGATATCAAGGAATAGAAAAAAAGAAAGTGAAACGAAAATATTATGTAACACATGTAACACATTCGCGTCGATGAATTTTTGAAGGAAGTTATTTTCAACGGACAGCTGTTTTCTGTGACACTTATATTCACAGCACACTCTATGTCAAAATTTAGCTAGGATTTTATTTAATGTTTGGAGAGAAAAATTGGAGAGCAGCTAAAATTTAGATTCGCTCGAACTGCGTACTAAGCTTTAGATTAAATTAAATACGCCTTTATAACACCCTCCACTGGAAGGTATAAGTACTTACATTTCTAACACCTGTGGGAAACGCTCACTAAGCCCGTTTTTATTTTACTTCACTCTTTCCAAAGCAACTAATAAACTGGCAATCAATTTAGACTCCGCAAAAAAAAACGTATGTCGCATTCGTGCTCTCATTTCCGTTATTAATGACACGAACCCAAATAGTTTTGGTTTCGGTCTGAGAGCGAATATGTTATCCCTCGATTATCCAGAATCGACGTTTATCCATGATTTAGGTGTGAGTCAAAGATCAAAACCCCACAAATGCACGACGAATATTCAATTCCACAACCGTCACCCAGAGGGGGAGTAAGCGAATGTAAGTTGTAAAAGAAATGACCAGTAAGTGCTAGAAGAGAATAAATGACGATGCTAGTATATAGATAGATGAGACCGCGGTATAGCTACAAATATACCAAGCACAACGTAGCGGAATAATAGAGATTTTTGCTGTGCTGTGACCTGTGGCACATTATGTATTGGCCGCTGGAATCAGACCATAATGCGGTCTTCAGTTTTTTTTGGCTGTACTGCTTATGACGACGATGTCGCGTGAGGGATATGTGTTATAGCGCGCGGTTACTGCGGTATACATAAGCTGCGCTGGTGCAAGTAAATTGCTGTCGCGATAACTTTGGCTAGAATTTTGATGCGTGGGGAGACTAGTTTTTGGCGAGCTGATTTGGTGAGCGGACGTACTGTCTAGATTGTGCGCTGGTGTCACGTAATCCAACGATTTTGTTGGCCAAAAGTTAGAAAGGTGCATCGGTATAAATTGTGTAAAGTCACGTATAACACATAGAAAACTAGTTGCTGGTGCACCAAATTCACGCCGAACGACGTTTCGAGTTGTTTCATCGGTTGCCACTATAAGCAACGAAGTGTGTTTCCAAGCCACCGCTACGCAACCACCATCGCCACCGAAAGTGCTCCTCTATGCAAGAACCAAAGTTCCAGCCATCGCTTACTTCCACCATGCTCACTGCAAACAGTGCGTAAATCACGCTGCCTCGCCGCCCCTTGGGTCTGACGTCAAAAGAAAGCCCAACTACATTGTGGTGAGCCCCAATACCCACTCGTTACGCCAAACCAGATCTGCGTACCGCTCGTAAGAGACATACCGTTGCCGTGGTGAATTACGGCCTCAAACACCACCTTATAGCTTCCGATTCCACGGCACTACAACTTCGATAGCCTGGAATAAATCGGCCATAACGGAGCTCAAAATTCAATCCAACCGCATTGAACACCGCACGACGTCATCCATCCCCTTGCAAGATCGGCGAACGATACGACCCCATCACTCTGTCGTAGTCCTCGTTCCCGGCCTCTGAAGCAAGTGGAAGGTAGATCCGCATGAGGAAGCAGCAGCAAGTCACGCTTCCAGCAACATAACTCCCGGAACAACGATACGGAGCCGCAACTTACATCGCCTCAGCCGCTACCAACTCCAGCATATTTGCTGTCAACTGTATTCACCCGATCCAAATTTTCACCTCCCCCATCCCATCCTAATTGTTGTCCACTTCAGCAGCCAGGTTTTTTGAAAAAAAAAAGGAGTAAAAAGCTAAGTATTTTATTATGAGATATATTATGTAAGCCGACTTTCGTTCATTTAAATTTAAAACAATTTTTCCCGCGCAATTTAGCATATATGGATAGAAAAATCAACAGGACGATGCTGTGCACACCATCCCACCCTGCCGTTTTCGTAAGCGACGTCAATACTAATTATTGTATAGTACCCACCGATATTGATGGGGTAAGTCCATTTATTAATTAAATTTAGTGAACGAAATCATTTTTTAAAAGAAAAGAAAACAAAATTTCTCGAAAAAGTATAAGTTACATGCAAAAACAAAAAGTATTAGTTACATGCAAAAACAAAAAGTACTAGATACACGAAAGACAAAAAAGTATTAGATACATGCAAAAACAACTAAAAGTATTAAATACCTACCTGCAAAGACAAATAAAAGAATTAGATACATGCTAAGATAAAATAAAAGAAATTAATTGAAATAATCTATTAATCCGATATCTACTCGTGAAACCTTAACTATCTAACGTAGAATTAAATCAAGATTGAGATAATTGCTGCTGAGTGTTATTAATAGTCCCCTCCCCTCCCCTAAATTTAAGTTATTTTAGTATATTATGATTTAGTTTTTAAGTTCTGAATTTTCGACGATTAATTTTGAATTGCCAGATTTTTAAATCGCATTTTCCTAATTAAAGATCACACCGTTTTAGTATTTTATTAAGACTAGTAGAGTTAAGTTTTTTTATGAATTCGTCGGCTAATAAAAACATTTGTGAAATTTCTAAAATTCAAACTTCGGCCTTATGATTTGATTTGGGTGTTTTGATCTTGGACTACTGAAGGTTATCAAAATGTTACAGATACTTTTCGTGCGCGATTAATCGTGAGGATGAATAGAAGCTGATGATTTAAGTTTTTCGGATGCGATGATGAAGTGTAGGGGTATACTGATTTAGATCAGGTCCACAAGAGGTCTTCGACCTCTTTCTATTAAGGGGTGGCTAAATTTATAATTTTGGAGTGGCTTAGTCACCAAGGTGGTTGGTTTAGTGATGTTAAGTCACTACCACCATAGGGGTGGGTCACACTCCGAGGGAGCCAACACATCTCGCTCCCTCCCTCTCTCCTAATATGGATAGAGGCATGTGGGGATATAGGACTCATTTAAGTTTGTTTCGCCAAATATGTGTAGATTTTTAGGACAGCTTCGGGCCTCTATTTTTACTTAACATTATTCTCAAACCACATCTGGAGACAGGCATGTAAAATGTAACATCGTTCGGCAATCTAGGAAGCAAGATCCCCCCCCCCATTCCGACGAGCTGAGGACGGAGCCCCACAAGCATGCCTGCCGCTTCTTAGTGTCCGAACACCCTCCCACCTTAGCCCGGACTGACCTCTTGTAGAGCCTGTAGTGCAGAGGTCATATGGGTTACCAAAGGTTTGGAGGTTATCTTAGTTATTGCCGCGTGAATCATCATTGGGTTAGTTACATTCACGGCAGGAGTGGATTGGATGACGCGAGTGTCGGGATTTTATCCATTCGATAGTGGCGTATCCATATTCATCCCTTTTAGGATCCACTCTCAATAAATTTTTCGTTACAGGTTGGCGCCCAACGTGGGGCCCGAAGTTGTCCAAGTATACTCCAAGTATTTGTTTCCAATATTCCTTCTAAGGTTTACCTTAACTTTTATCTTTTGAACTCTTGATCGAGCATGCTCTCAAGTTGTTCTGGCTATATTTTTTTTTGTGGGATTATCATCAGAATCCGTTAAATGCCTTTATGGCTGTCCGTTTAGTTTGTGTGACTATCCCAGACTAACGTCATTGCTGCCATTTAGGTATAAAGGATACGTTCTCCCGTAATTCGTTTTGTGCAGATACATGTGCTGGAAGCTATGGCTTTGAGCTTGGCCTTGTATTTGTATTTCGATCCTTAGGTCATCAGATTTCCTTTTGTACTTTATCGCATAGAAACTTTAGTTGCCTTGTCCGGTATGTTAGTGATAATATTCCTGATATATGTCTGTTGCTAAGCACTCGTAATTTCTTTGATTGTAAAGATCTGTAGGATGATGATCAAAAGTTAGCCAATTAAGATTCTGAAGGTTTCGTTTTATCCTGTCGATCGTTAGCATGTTTTGAAAACTTTTATTTTCCATTTACCATCTTTGGAATTCAGCAATTATAGCGCCTTGTCCGGTAAGTTAGGACACGTTATCCAGACTTATGTACGTTGCAGTTGCGCGAGGTTTAGCTTTATAACTTTATTTGCGTTTGATTTGATATTCGCTTATGAAGCTTAACCCAAATGCTGTTGATCTTAAAACCAACTATGTAAACATACTATATCGAACGTTCATTAACCTACCTATATCCCTAAAATACATCACGTTACTTACCATATTAGATTTATTAGTCTACCAATCATAACCCCTCACGAAGTCATCGTATCCGAACTTTTATGAAACACTTACTTAACATTTAACCACATACATTTATCCAATCTAAAATTTCAGAAATTTTATTGTTGGTTACGAAATTTGTTTTTTTAATTGAAAGCATACGTTTTATGCCCATTTGCTTAGTTACAAAACTACATTATCTATATAATTATATTTTTTTTTATCTTTTGTGAATTCCTCACAATAATACCCTCAAATAAATATGTCGAATCTGAATTCAACTTCCGAAAGGTTCTTACGTCCAAAGAAGGACAAGAAGACTAAGGATACACGCCAATCCGTTGGTCCCGTAGCAAAGTCCTGGCGGGCAAAACCCCGTTCAATAAATAACGACCCCGTTCCTTCAACTTCAAACGAGGCTCGCGTGTCTCTCGATGAGACTCGTCAATATGATATACGTTCAACTGAAGAGCACGTTAATTTACATGTTGACTCCGAAGTTGAAGTTGAAGCTGAAAATAATGAAAGAGAGAATTTGGCCCAGTACGTGCAAGAAGTAGTTTCTGCAACCGTTGGTCTGAGTCGCACCGACGACTTGCGAGTAATTAGGGAAGAGTTAGAGAAGAATCGAGTCACTACTAGAAATGAGATCACTCTGCTCTTTCAAGACTTATTGAATTCTCAGACTCCACCTCGGATGCTGCCACCTACTAGTGCACCCATACTGCACCCGCCTGAGCCAATAACAGCCTTTCCATCACAATTACCTGACATGACAGTACCTCCCCCTAACGCGCGAACTGAAAATGTAGACAATTTTATTGCCCAGTTAAATAATATGCATCTTAACCAGCCCATAACTTCACCTGCCGTAAATAGAGGTCAAACTCCTTCGTCGACCATTTCGAACGCCCACAACTTTCATAAATGGGGCATTAAATTCGACAATCGAAAGATGTCTGTGGACGATTTTCTTTTTCGGTTGGAGCGAGTCAAAGATGGTTATGGAGCATCTTGGGAGGAGATAGTACTGAATTTCCACCAATTTGTCACCGGCCCAGCGGAAAATTGGTTTTGGGTCTTTTTGAAGTCCAATCCAAATGTTACCTGGCCCTGTTTGAAAAATTCCCTGGTAGAACAGTTCCGAAGCCTCGAAACGGACTCCGAGCTATCCCGCAAAATGTCGGATAGACGTCAAGGCACCACGGAACCGTTCGATGATTTTTACAATGACATTTTACAGCTGAATACCCGCTTGAGAAATCCGAAACCGAACCGCGAGCTAATAGAAATTATCAAACAGAACGTTTGTAAACGTATGGGAGAGCTCTTAATAACCTTCTATACTAACAGTTTGCCTGAATTAGTGTATGTATGTCGCACTATTGAAAAGTATCTCAGCGACCATGAGCCTCCCAGAGTACGAGCAATGCAAGCTCCAATAGTTAGACGCCATGTTAGTGAGGTGGAAGTCAGTGAAGAAGAACCATCCTGCAGTGTTGTAGGTTTCCACGTCGATGCGATGGAAAATCGTAGGAACCAAAACGCTCTTACTTGCTGGAATTGCAAGATTGTTGGCCACACTTTTTACGAGTGTGATAGTCCCCAGAGAAACTTATTCTGTTTCAAGTGTGGAAAGGAAAACACCACCACTCCTAGATGCACAAGATGCTCGGAAAACTCGCGACAGAACAGATCATCCACCGGTGTGATTTGTTCACAGGAAAGAAACCCGGCACACCATTAAATTCAAATCTCAGTAACGCTACTTCTACTTCTTCTCTTCAAAACTGCACTAAGCCACTTACGATTCTCAAACGGGAGGTAGCTTCTCCTCCTCAGCCAGATCAAGCCCAAAATACCCCCGTCAAAACTCTACACGATCGTTTGCAAACGTATTATGCGACCCGAAATAGAATATTTCAAAACACTCCCAATTACTGCTCGAAAAAGATACTCCGTCTTCGTGAGAGATTTAAAAAAAAGAAGCTTACTTATCAATCTATTGCAGCCACAACTCTATGCAGTTCTGAGAACGACCCGCGTCCATATGCAATGGTAAATATATTTGGTCAAAGTATTTTGGGATTATTAGATAGTGGTGCGGCTGTAAGTTGTCTAGGACAAGAGAGTTGTAAGGTCCTCAAAGAGAAGCAAATCCCTTTTAAAAGATTTCACTCGTTAGTTAAAACTGCTGACGGGCACAACCAGTCTGTGATAGGGCAAGTTACCCTTGACATTACATACAAAGGCGCCGTGAAGCCGATAACCCTATTTCTTGTGCCCACTTTAAAACAACCCTTATACTTAGGGGTTGATTTTTGGAGAGAATTTCAGATCGCCCCCCATCTTATATCTGAACTATCAATAATTCAATCCGAGTGTATAGGTGATGCACATTTTTGTAAATTATCGCACGAGGAATCCAGTAGACTAAGCCAATCCATGAGTTTGTTCCCCTCCTTTGCCACTGTTGGCCTAGGAAAGACAAACTTAGAGGAACATATAATAGACACCGGAGACGCTGAACCCGTCAAACAGCGGCATTATCCCGTATCTCCGGCGGTACAAACCCTATTGTATGAGGAATTGGATCGCATGCTGGACTTGGGGATCATAGAAGAAAGTTCAAGTGCATGGAGCTCACCAGTCGTACTCATACGTAAGCCTGGTAAGAACCGCTTGTGCTTGGACTTTCGAAAAGTGAACCAAGTCACAAAAAAGGATGCATATCCTCTTCCTCATATTGAGGGGCTGTTGGGACGTCTTTCTGATACACACTTCATTTCAAGTGTGGATTTGAAGGACGCTTTCTGGCAGATACCGCTGGAGCAAAGGTCAAGGGAGAAAACCGCTTTCACCGTCCCCGGAAGGCCTCTTTACCATTTCAGAGTGATGCCCTTTGGCCTCTGCAATGCTCCACAGCGCATGTGCAGATTGATGGACAAAGTGGTACCTCACGAATTGCGAGAAAACGTGTTTGTCTACTTGGATGACTTGCTGATAGTTTCACAAACGTTCGAGGAACATCTAAAAATGTTGTCAGTTGTAGCCAATAGGTTGAGAGATGCAGGTTTATCAATAAATCTGCAAAAGTCAAAATTTTGTTTTCGTCAACTAAAATACCTAGGGTATATTGTAGGGGAAGGGTGCCTCAAAACGGATCCCGAAAAGGTTGCTGCTATACATGATTTCCCGGTACCAAAAACACCACGCCAGGTCCGCCGATTCCTCGGTATGGCTGGATGGTACCGGAGGTTCGTAAAAGACTTTGCATCGATAGCTACACCTATTACAAATACTCTAAAGAAAGGTGTAAAATTCCACTTTAGCGATGAAGCGCTTACCGCCTTCAATCAACTTAAGGCTGCGCTAACTACAGCGCCAATTTTAGTCAATCCGGACTATGACAAAGAATTCGTAATAGTTTGTGATGCATCTGCGACTGGGATAGGATGCGTTTTGTGTCAGTGCGACGAGAATGGGGCAGAACGCCCGATTTTCTACTATTCACATAAATTAAATGCCGCGCAACGTAACTACAGCGTCACTGAACGTGAATGCCTCGCTGCAGTTATGGGGGTGCAAAAGTTTAGGGCGTATGTAGAAGGTCATAAATTCAAGATTATAACTGACCACGCAAGCTTGAGGTGGCTTATGAACAAAAAGGACTTAGATGGAAGGTTGGCTAGATGGAGCCTAAAGTTACAAAGCTTTGTCTTCGATATTGAACACCGAAAAGGTTCTCTCAATGTGGTACCCGATGCCCTATCGAGAGTATACGGGTTGGATTCAGTCGAAGTGGATATTGGTACAGATGCGCTGCACGTTGATCTTTCCGATCCCGCCTTTAAAATGGAGGAATATGGTAAGATAATCGACACAATTAAGCGAAACCAAACGCAGCTTCCTGACCTAACCGTATCCAATCAGTTTGTGTACAAAAAGATAAAATCCTGCTCGGGGGACCCACTACAAGATGAATTGTTATGGAAGCTTTGGGTTCCATCGCAGTTGACCGAACGTCTGATTTCCTTAGCTCATCGTCCACCTCGAGCTTCGCATGGGGGTATAGCAAAAACCTTATACCGCCTGCGCGAGCGATTCTATTGGCCCAAGATGGCCTCCCAGGTAAAAATATTTATAAATAATTGCGAAGAGTGTAAATCGTCAAAAGCCCCAAACTCGATTTTACGAACACCTATGGGTAAAGCTTTTGAAGTAGATCGTCCATTTCAACACATTTTTATAGATTTCCTAGGTCCTTATCCCCGGTCGAAAGCGGGTAATGCCCACATTCTCATTGTCTTAGACCAATTAACTAAATTTGTGCTCTTACAACCTCTTAAAAAGGCAACCTCTGACCTAACTTCCAGATTTTTACGAGATCAATTATTTTTTCTCTTTGGTGTCCCCGAAACAATTTTAACCGATAATGGAAAACAGTTCACCAGTCGAGAGTTCAGTAAGTTTCTAGCAAGTTTCGGTATTCGCCATATAAAAACAGCATCCTACGCCCCACAAGCCAACGCAAGTGAGCGTGTAAACCGCTCAATCTTGGCGGCCATTCGGTGCTATCTCTCGACGGATCAATCAAGATGGGACGAACAGCTTCCTTCAATAGGTTGTGCGTTGCGGTCTGCCGTTCATGCTGCTATAGGTATCTCGCCATATGAAGCCTTATTCGGGCAACCTATGATCGAGCATGGTTCAACTTATGAACTTCTTCGAAATCTAGATGGCCTGAATAATTCCAATCTAACTGTTTTAGCAAAAGGGGATAAGATGCAAATTCTTCACGATCATCTAAAAAAGTCGTTAGCAGACGCTCATCAGAAGTATGAGAAGGTATACAATCTTCGAAGTACCATCCGAAGATTCAAAGTTGGAGATGTCGTATATAAAAGAAATTTTGTTCTCAGCGATGCATCGAAAAAGGTTAACGCTAAGCTTTGCCCCAAATTCCTGAAAATGAAGGTGTGCAAGGTCGTTGGAAACAACCTTTACGAGTTACAGGACCTGAAAGGTAAAAGGATAGGAGTTTTCCACATAAAGGATCTCCGAACTTAATTTTCCGAAATGTTAAGTATACGCCCGGATAGCCCAGTCTCAGCATGAGATCGCATAATTGGGATTTCATTATTATTTAAGCGTTTTCTTTTCTTATCACTTGTGCTCCTGTGCACTTGCAAAAGCGATAAGCTTTGTGGGAAACGCTCACTAAGCCCGTTTTTATTTTACTTCACTCTTTCCAAAGCAACTAATAAACTGGCAATCAATTTAGACTCCGCAAAAAAAAACGTATGTCGCATTCGTGCTCTCATTTCCGTTATTAATGACACGAACCCAAATAGTTTTGGTTTCGGTCTGAGAGCGAATATGTTATCCCTCGATTATCCAGAATCGACGTTTATCCATGATTTAGGTGTGAGTCAAAGATCAAAACCCCACAAATGCACGACGAATATTCAATTCCACAACCGTCACCCAGAGGGGGAGTAAGCGAATGTAAGTTGTAAAAGAAATGACCAGTAAGTGCTAGAAGAGAATAAATGACGATGCTAGTATATAGATAGATGAGACCGCGGTATAGCTACAAATATACCAAGCACAACGTAGCGGAATAATAGAGATTTTTGCTGTGCTGTGACCTGTGGCACATTATGTATTGGCCGCTGGAATCAGACCATAATGCGGTCTTCAGTTTTTTTTGGCTGTACTGCTTATGACGACGATGTCGCGTGAGGGATATGTGTTATAGCGCGCGGTTACTGCGGTATACATAAGCTGCGCTGGTGCAAGTAAATTGCTGTCGCGATAACTTTGGCTAGAATTTTGATGCGTGGGGAGACTAGTTTTTGGCGAGCTGATTTGGTGAGCGGACGTACTGTCTAGATTGTGCGCTGGTGTCACGTAATCCAACGATTTTGTTGGCCAAAAGTTAGAAAGGTGCATCGGTATAAATTGTGTAAAGTCACGTATAACACATAGAAAACTAGTTGCTGGTGCACCAAATTCACGCCGAACGACGTTTCGAGTTGTTTCATCGGTTGCCACTATAAGCAACGAAGTGTGTTTCCAAGCCACCGCTACGCAACCACCATCGCCACCGAAAGTGCTCCTCTATGCAAGAACCAAAGTTCCAGCCATCGCTTACTTCCACCATGCTCACTGCAAACAGTGCGTAAATCACGCTGCCTCGCCGCCCCTTGGGTCTGACGTCAAAAGAAAGCCCAACTACATTGTGGTGAGCCCCAATACCCACTCGTTACGCCAAACCAGATCTGCGTACCGCTCGTAAGAGACATACCGTTGCCGTGGTGAATTACGGCCTCAAACACCACCTTATAGCTTCCGATTCCACGGCACTACAACTTCGATAGCCTGGAATAAATCGGCCATAACGGAGCTCAAAATTCAATCCAACCGCATTGAACACCGCACGACGTCATCCATCCCCTTGCAAGATCGGCGAACGATACGACCCCATCACTCTGTCGTAGTCCTCGTTCCCGGCCTCTGAAGCAAGTGGAAGGTAGATCCGCATGAGGAAGCAGCAGCAAGTCACGCTTCCAGCAACATAACTCCCGGAACAACGATACGGAGCCGCAACTTACATCGCCTCAGCCGCTACCAACTCCAGCATATTTGCTGTCAACTGTATTCACCCGATCCAAATTTTCACCTCCCCCATCCCATCCTAATTGTTGTCCACTTCAGCAGCCAGGTTTTTTGAAAAAAAAAAGGAGTAAAAAGCTAAGTATTTTATTATGAGATATATTATGTAAGCCGACTTTCGTTCATTTAAATTTAAAACAATTTTTCCCGCGCAATTTAGCATATATGGATAGAAAAATCAACAGGACGATGCTGTGCACACCATCCCACCCTGCCGTTTTCGTAAGCGACGTCAATACTAATTATTGTATAGTACCCACCGATATTGATGGGGTAAGTCCATTTATTAATTAAATTTAGTGAACGAAATCATTTTTTAAAAGAAAAGAAAACAAAATTTCTCGAAAAAGTATAAGTTACATGCAAAAACAAAAAGTATTAGTTACATGCAAAAACAAAAAGTACTAGATACACGAAAGACAAAAAAGTATTAGATACATGCAAAAACAACTAAAAGTATTAAATACCTACCTGCAAAGACAAATAAAAGAATTAGATAGGGTAAAGGCCCCTAATCTGAGCCCCCCACCAGTAATGAGCCCCCTGTCTGCATTTCGCTCCAAAGCTAAGCCCCTGTTATTAAAAATACATTTTTGTTTTAATCAAAGTCTTCCGTTACTTCTTTACTTGTATTCTTTTAATTGTTTTCCTATAAAATGTCACGTCAATTGGTGAAAAAAATTCGATAATTGCGGACATATCCTTCGTGTGTTGTGCGATTGTGTTTATAAACAGTTTTCTTAACAAACTCTTTACATAAAGCAAGTGATTAAGTATTTTCTTTATATTTTATATTAACTAATATATGTTTGTATTAACAATTAGACTCCATTGTACTTATTTCCATATTAAAAGTTAAAAAAAAATGCTTATTTATTAAAATATAGTGGGGGCTCACAATTGGGAATCTGAAACAAGCAAATCCAAAAATGAGCCCGGGGGGGCTCACTATTGGGCAAACACCAAAAACCCTTGTTCCATTTATGAGCCAGGCCAATTTTTATATCAAATCAATTTCGCAGCAAACTTAGTTATCTCATATAACCTAGGTAAAAACAGTTTGTCCAGATGACTGAATGGCCATTAGTGATCAACGCCCAGGAATCTGATATTTTGAAACAAAAATATCTTTTTATGGTCAAGTTGAACATTTAGGACCGATTTAGAGAAAGTCTAGCTTAAAATTTTGTTTTGGAAATTTTGCTTGGGTCCGAGTAATTAGCGGCGGGAAAAGGGGATTCAATATCTATGGGGAACATATTCTTTCATCTATCGAGCGCATATCAAAGCACACAAGGTAACTAGCTACTTCTCCAACGGAAGCGCAGCTTCGAGTTAATGCTAGTAAATAATAAAATTATTCCGATATAGGTACCTATACCATACCTACAACACTATGTATTATTATGCCTATTTTATGGGTGTATTATGTAACATGTAGTGTAGGTATGTTATATACTAGATATCTTATTATTAATTGGGAAATACATTTTTTTTTATTTTTCACATCGCTTATTTTTTTTTTTAACTTCTGACTTGCCGGAGCATTAGGATGCACGTCGACCTAAAAGATCTATTGTGCTTGACGTCAGATATATGTTTAGGTTAGTAGCGCTTCTACTTTCCTAATGTATCTGATCATACATTCAGCAGAGGAATTTCTTAATTCTTCGGTACTTATTACTTCCCTGAAAAATGATTTCCTTCTTATACTGTAAAGGGCCGGGCATTCACATATTATGTGTTCGGCTGTTTCGTCTTCTTCTAGACATAGTCTGCACTCCGGTGAGTCGACTACATGCATTTTATTTAGGTGATATCGCAGACCGTGGTGACCCGTTAGTAGGTATACTAGATTTTTAATATCATGCCTGCGAAGATTTAGTATCTTTCTGACATCTGATTTGAAGGGCTGAATAGCTCTTTTGGCCTGTCTTATAGGCCTGATGGGATGTTCTCCCAATACGAAATACATTTGTTTTGCTCCCAGCTTTTTATAGCCAGATTTATAGCTGATTTGGGAATCGAACAGAATGGTTCAGGTCCAATGAAAGGGGTTTCCGAGCCATTTCTGGCTATGTCATCGGCTTTTTCGTTTCCTTCAATTCCCTTATGTCCGGGGCCCACCATAGACTGGTTTTGTTCCTGTAACTGAGTGTTTGGAGGGAATCGAAGCAGTATAATACTGATTTGGAGTCAATAATGTGTGAGCTAAGTGCTTTTATAGCTGCTTGACTATCTGTGAATATATGGATGTTGGCGCCTTTAATGCCTGAATTGAATATAAGGTTTGCGCATTCTTTAATGGCATGGAGCTCTGCTTGAAATACGCTGGGGCTTTTTCCCATAGGTATTGAGATGTTACATCGCTTATTTACACCAACTCGTAGATTTACCAACTTTCAAATCTTTAAAATGGATGTAAAGAGAAAATAATCTAGATCTAGAAGATATTGAAAATGGTCTCTCAATACATGCTGCTTCAAGATGTTATAATATTCCAAGACCCACTCTTCAAAATCGGTTGCATAAACGTTCCTTTAAAAACCAAAAAGGACCGTTGACAATTCTTAAATTGTAAACTGGATTTTTGAAAATCATGCAAGAGGCTTTCCAAGACGTTGCATCTTTATCTGAGCATCCCCCTCCGCCTAAGAACCTAAAGAAAAGGAACGTAAACGAGACTATGAACCTGTTCCTGAAAAAGAAGAAAATATATGTAAAGAATACATTGGAACTGGGCTTTGTTTTGATTGTGGGGCAATATTTCAAAAGCTGAAAACAGAACATCATGTTTCATATGCTCAAAACAGTATCATGTTAAATGCGCTGAAAATATATCGAACGATATCGAATTTTTTAGCTGCAAAAGGTGCAAAATAGTCTAGTTTATGCTTTTTTTTAATACTTTAATTTGTTTGTCTAATACTACATAATTTGTGTTTTATAACATTTACCTATGAAGTTCCTACTTACTTATTTATTTAGTTTATAAAATTAAATGTTCTTAAATAAAACTGGCAATAAATATTTGAACAAGTAACGATAACTTTATAAAAAAAAGCAAAAAAAAATGTTTTTTTTATGGGGGCTCGTTATTGGAACGGTAAGAGCTCAAATTAGGAACAGGGGGGCTCATTACTGGACTACTTCGCTTTTTGTAATTATTTTCCTTTTATTTAAATCTTACCAAAACTAACAAAAAAGTAAATAGTTTTATCAAATTAGAATTAATCACATTATAATTTAATGAAATATTTGTTCCGATACATGCAAACAATTAATTTTGCAAAAGCAGCAAACTCAAAACTATCCTTAAGGGGGCTCAGTACTGGGGGTTTTACCCTACATGCTAAGATAAAATAAAAGAAATTAATTGAAATAATCTATTAATCCGATATCTACTCGTGAAACCTTAACTATCTAACGTAGAATTAAATCAAGATTGAGATAATTGCTGCTGAGTGTTATTAATAGTCCCCTCCCCTCCCCTAAATTTAAGTTATTTTAGTATATTATGATTTAGTTTTTAAGTTCTGAATTTTCGACGATTAATTTTGAATTGCCAGATTTTTAAATCGCATTTTCCTAATTAAAGATCACACCGTTTTAGTATTTTATTAAGACTAGTAGAGTTAAGTTTTTTTATGAATTCGTCGGCTAATAAAAACATTTGTGAAATTTCTAAAATTCAAACTTCGGCCTTATGATTTGATTTGGGTGTTTTGATCTTGGACTACTGAAGGTTATCAAAATGTTACAGATACTTTTCGTGCGCGATTAATCGTGAGGATGAATAGAAGCTGATGATTTAAGTTTTTCGGATGCGATGATGAAGTGTAGGGGTATACTGATTTAGATCAGGTCCACAAGAGGTCTTCGACCTCTTTCTATTAAGGGGTGGCTAAATTTATAATTTTGGAGTGGCTTAGTCACCAAGGTGGTTGGTTTAGTGATGTTAAGTCACTACCACCATAGGGGTGGGTCACACTCCGAGGGAGCCAACACATCTCGCTCCCTCCCTCTCTCCTAATATGGATAGAGGCATGTGGGGATATAGGACTCATTTAAGTTTGTTTCGCCAAATATGTGTAGATTTTTAGGACAGCTTCGGGCCTCTATTTTTACTTAACATTATTCTCAAACCACATCTGGAGACAGGCATGTAAAATGTAACATCGTTCGGCAATCTAGGAAGCAAGATCCCCCCCCCCATTCCGACGAGCTGAGGACGGAGCCCCACAAGCATGCCTGCCGCTTCTTAGTGTCCGAACACCCTCCCACCTTAGCCCGGACTGACCTCTTGTAGAGCCTGTAGTGCAGAGGTCATATGGGTTACCAAAGGTTTGGAGGTTATCTTAGTTATTGCCGCGTGAATCATCATTGGGTTAGTTACATTCACGGCAGGAGTGGATTGGATGACGCGAGTGTCGGGATTTTATCCATTCGATAGTGGCGTATCCATATTCATCCCTTTTAGGATCCACTCTCAATAAATTTTTCGTTACACACCAAGAAGAAGTCACCCTACCCCATAAGCCATAAATATTCTGAATCAGGATGCAATTCTGAAACGATTTAGCCATCTACGTCTATCCGCCCGTCGTCGGTCTATCTGTTTTTTTAAAACACAACACAGTCCAACCAAACGAATCGACCTAGGCGAATAAAATTTTGTGAAAGGACTTCTTTGTTCCGGTACCTCCTGCACGCACAAAATCATTATAATAATTCCTTAACATATTTCAAGACTTGAATGCTGGGGAGGTTATAAAAACTGGCCGACGATAACACTGATAGGTACCTACTCTTTTTTTTTATATAATAAAATATTCATTTTTTATGTTTTCCTTTGGTTTTATAAATTTAAGAAATTTGAGTACTATTCAGTACAATTTTGTTTCAGTTTTCAGTACAATTGAGAAAAGTCGATTTTCATCACTGACCCACCGCCTACTTTTATTTAAAATAAAAAAATAAGAAAAGTATGGAGCGTTACGGAGTCAGTACTGGTAAATATGTATATGATCATGATTCAAATAAGGCTTAAATGTATTTTATTATTATGAAGGCATTCTTGTATGTAAATGTATTGAACTCATTTACACATCTGAGCAAATTATTACTTATATGCAGTGATGCCATTCTGACCGGATTCCGGTCATATCTCACCGAAATCTATTTACTCTGACCGGAGAAAATTTTGAAATCCGGCCTAACCGTTTTTTGACAGGAACGAAAAATGGAACGGAAAACGCTTTTTGGTGTGGAAAAATAATATTGCTCTACTGACTATAAATAAAAATAGATTTCTATAGGTAATTTGAATAAAACTTCGCCATACATTACGAACATGCTCCCAAGTTCAAACAGAAACCAATTTACTGCGAATATTTGGACATTTACAACATAACATTCTCCTTCGGGAGCAGGCTAATAAATTATCTTATGGACTAAATTTTGGACGTTTTCTTTTGCTGAGGAAATTAAACAATGCATTTCAATTAGATATTTAAAGTGTGAAATTCGATAAATTCCAGATTAAAGTTTGGTGAACTACTCTTTTCAAGTGTTAGAAAATTATACGAAAAAAATTATTTAGCCATACACATCTTCCCATGACTTTCATTTCCATTAACGACTTGGCTACAAACAAAATCGAGGCGTCATTGCAATGAAATAATATTTGACAAGTAAAAGAATATTGAAATGCCCTTGAAAAGGTTGCAGATATGGATTCTTATATCCTGATGGGTGATTTCAATGCTCACGTGGGTGCGGATTTCTCGACATGGGGCAGCGCGATTGGGAAACACGGTGACCCCGATCAGAACGCGAACGGAGAGAAGTTGTTGGACTTTTGTTGTTCAAATGGAATGTCCATTATGAACACTTTCTTTCCACACAAAGATATCCATAAATACACATGGTACCGTCGAAGTCTGCAGCAGAAATCGCTGATAGATTTCTTTGTGGTACCGTCGTGTATTAAAAGGATGGTTTGTGATGTTCGTGTGTTGAGAGGGGCTGAACTGTCAACTGATCACCACCTGGTGCTGTGCAAATTGTATCTCAATGATCAAATACCTATCCTGCCAAAGCGTAAACCAAGGATGGTTACGCGCATACGGTGGGAGGGGCTGCAGAACGATGAGATACGGGAGGAATTTGCACGGCAGGTATCTGCAAGGTTTGAACAAATTCCAAATGTTCCATTGAATGTAGAGGAAGAATGGCAGTTGTTTTCGACAGCAGTGATTGCCTCTGCAGGACATGTTTGCGGAGTGAAGCGGCTCGGTGTGGCGGCTGGTGGTGAGAAAAGAACTGCGTGGTTTAAAACCCCCGGAGTTCAAGAAGCTATCAGAGAGAAGAAGAAGGCTTTCAAGGTGTGGATTCACTTGGGGGACTCTCCTTCTCGAAACCGGTACATTGAGGCGCGAAGAACTTGCAAATTGGCTGTTAAAGCAGCCAAAGAACAGTCTTGGAAGGAGTTCGGCGAAAAATTGGACCGCGATCACGGATCTGCAAGCAAGGTGTTCTGGCAGACCATCCGCCGTCTTAGAGGAAGGAAGTGGAACATTATCGAAGGAGTCAAATCCAAAGATGGTACACTTCTTTCTAATGAGAAGGACATATTGCGCAGATGGAGCGAGCACTTTTCCGAATTGCTCAATCCAATCCAGGGCATTGAGGATGACACATCCATCGCCTTAAGCAGGGCGGAAAATAGTCCCACGGTAGAGGAAGTCACTTTTGCGATCAAATCGCTAAAAGCTGGCAAATCTGCCGGAGTGGATGAAATCCGGCCAGAAATGCTAAAGGCCTTAGGTGAAGAGGGAGTCAAATGGCTCTCTCGTGTCATTAAAGTGGCCTGGGAATGCGGCGAAACTCCCAGCGATTGGCAGATTGGGGTGATTGTGCCCCTTTTCAAGAAAGGGGATAAAAGGGATTGCTCCAATTACAGGGGTATATCACTTTTAAGTCTCCCCGGAAAAGTCTTTGCCAAGGTGCTGGAAACGCGTTGCAGAGCTGTGGTCGAGGCACGATTAGGAGATGAGCAGTGCGGCTTTCGTCCCGGCAGAAGCACAACCGACCAGTTATTCACTCTCAGAATGGTACTTGAGAAGGCTTGGGAGTATGCTACACCTGTTTACGCTTGTTTCGTAGATTTGGAGAAAGCATACGACCGAGTCCCTCGAGGGAAACTCTGGAGTGTATTACAGCAGTATGGAATTGATGGTTCTCTTTTGAGAGCCATTCAATCTCTTTACACAAACTGTAAAAGCTGTGTTCGGGTAAACGGCGTTAAATCAATACCTTTCACCGTGGGCGTTGGACTTCGCCAGGGGTGCGTCTTGTCTCCTCTCCTTTTCATTACTTATATGGACTGGATGTTACAGCGCAGTCTTGGCGAAGAACGTTTCGAATTGGGAGATTTGAGGATAAGTCATTTGCTCTTCGCTGATGACTTGGTCATCCTTGGGTCCTCTCAGACTGAACTTCAGCGCGCACTCGATCGGTTTGTAGCCGTTTGTGTTGAAGCTGAGATGAAGGTAAATGTGAACAAATCTGAAGTGATGGTCGTCTCTAGAACGCCTGTTCAATGCACTCTGCATGTTAGTGGAGTTCCATTGAAACAGGTGGAGAAGTTTAAGTATCTCGGGGTCTTATTCACGAGTGATGGAAGGAGCAATGCCGAGTTTTCTTGTAGGATTGGTCAGGCTGGATCGATTTTGAGACAGCTTGGTCATTCTGTTATCAGGAGGACTGAACTTGGTGTCAAAGCTAAGTTGTCAGTCTTTAATTCGGTGTTTGTTCCAACTCTTACCTATGGTCATGAGGTTTGGGTAATGACTGAAAGAATAAGATCGCGGATACAAGCTGCCGAAATGAGATTTCTCCGTGGTATTGCTGGTGTGACTCGTAGAGATCGCATTAGAAATACCAGAATACGTGAGGAACTCAATGTCGAGCAGCTACTTCTCCGGACGGAGCGGTCCATGCTTCGGTGGTTTGGTCATGTTAAACGTATGTCCCCGACCAGGATCCCACGACGCGCTATGGAATCCGTACCATCGGGCAGGCGTCCCCTAGGTAGACCCAGGATGAGATGGTTAGATCAAATTCATAATCTCTCCTCTACCCGTATGGGGATTGCCCTTGAGGATTTGGAGTCGATGGCGGAGGATCGAGAGCTATGGAGGGTCCACTTAGGTAACCTACACCCGCGACCCACTTAATGGATAAGCGGGCCATTGAAAATGTATGTATGTATGTAAAGAATATTGAAATCGGAGACACAAACAAATTTTATAGTAAAGCCAATGCCGACGCCCGTTTTTTGACGCTCACACTCTATCAATGCAAATATTAAATGCAGATTTATATCGAAAGCACAATTGTACGAAAAATAACCTTTATGACATGCCAAAACTATTTCTGAAAATCGATTTTCTGCGCATTTTCAATGCTATCTACTTTTCTCTTTTGTACTCACTCAAAATCTACCTGCCTTCAGGACTTAAAACACGTCATATGATATAAGTCGGCTCTAAGGCAATAGGAAACATGCAAAATTATCGCTCACAATTATTTTACTTTGAGTTAAATTAGGCGGCTCTCAGATTGAGGCAACAAGCAATAAGCAACTAAAGTTACTATAGCAACCAGCGTTACCGATGGGCGACTTTAGTCGCCATTTGGCGACATTTTTGATCTCTGGACCTCGGGCGACGACTTTTCAAAAATTCCCTGCTTTGGCCACTTTTTACAACATTGGCGACTTTCGGGCGACTATTTCCATAAAATAGATCCTAAAAACCGTTTAACAACTCAAAAAAAAATATTCTCTTTATCTATAATTAGCACTTTCCAATATCATTCCACTGTCAAGTATTATTGCATCTTTGAATATGCACAGAGCAAACCATCAGTGAATAAAAATTTGCTTAAGGGAGTTTCAAGTGACGAACGGTTTTTAAACTACATATTTTGAGAAATTAAATGTTAAAGAATTTTGGTTTAAGATTGGCCAAAGCAAAACTGCATGGGGTTTAAATTTATATTGATTTGTAGTGAAAAAACTTTTGGCACTTAATACGCTGAATAACAATAGAATTGAAAACTAGGTTGGGTCTGGGAGTCTAGGGAGCGGCTTCGACAGAGCAAGATATTACCCCTCCACTGAGAATCTTACAAACTTTTTATTCAACGAGTTTCTGGTAGTAAGAATTGAAAAGCTGTCAGCCACTTGACAAATTGACAGAAATTTATCGTCCTATTTGCCATATGCGTGAAATTACAATTCGCATTTGTGGTTTGACTTCTTCAAAAAGATGTTCGATAAATTCCGAATCACTTCGCCGGTAAATGAATCAGCTAACATTGCTAACAAACTAGTAAATTATTCGCCTTTATGAGACATTCTTACTGCTGCAATTTATGAATTGAGAAACAAAAATGTCACATCACAAGCTGCAATTTACGGAAAAACAAAATGCATCTGTCATTTTTCATAGATTACCTACTACAAAAGCGTTCCCTAACTTTTTCGTAAGTTACTCCTTCCGAGAAAGACTTTATCCCCACTGGCATTTTGACGGTCTTTTCCATTCATACTACAAAAGTAAAAAAAAAAACTAAGAAACATGTTTTGTTGAATACTACATAGAGTATTAAGTTTTATTTGTATTAGGTTTCTTTTTAAACTCTTGGCGACTTTATCATTTTAACCATCGGTAACGCTGCTTACTACGTTAGCAACTGCCAATAAACATTTTTCGTTCGAGCGATATTTAGTTGCTTTGATGTGAGAACTCTAATTTAATTCAATGCAAAATAATTGTGAGCGATAATTTTTCGTTTTTCCTATTGCGAGTCTCACATCAAAGCAACTAAATATCGCTCGAACGAAAAATGTTGCTGATTGTTTATTGGCAGTTGCTATAGTAACTATAGTTGCTTATTGCTTGTTGCCTTAATCTGAGAGCCGCCTAAAATGACAAATTAGTTTCAGTAAATTTTAAACAAACGAAAGAAAAAACAAGTTTACAAACTCAAGATTCACATATTATAAAAACGTTTTCTTAACATGGATAATGTTTATAATATGTAAAAAATGGCTAATGATAGTTAACTTTTGTTTTGTATTTTTAGTAATACATATTATGTTACCATAATCTATTTTTGACCGGGTTTCTGGTCAAAAACTCTGATTTTGACTTTTGACCGGATTTTTTAGCCGGATTTAGAAAATAAAAATCCGGTCATACGATCAGATTTGACCGGATTCACTTTTTTTAGTAACAACGCCGCTTATATGGTTAGACTGATAAAAAATCTTGGCAATTTCATCATATATCGACTCACTCTCTATAGCAACCTACTCAAAACTCAACCTACCATATGACAAATTCTATGATGAAACTATAAGTAGTCTGCTGCACTTATAGACAATTCGCAAAAATGAAGCGCAACTTTCACGGACTGAAGTACCGAGCTATCATCAAGTCACTCAACTACTCGCATCGCAGCCCACACTCATTAGGTTAATTAAAAGTGAACGCCATCAGGAGTAAAAAAGTTAAAAGCTGAAATAGCTATGTGATATATAGGCGTACGCACAGTATCTTCTTCGTTCCACATTTATTATTCCGCACTACTCGTTCCTACTCAGTTCTCAAGTTATCAACTTCGCAAACTTCCATTAGCGCATAACGTGCGCTGAAACCGTTCCATATTTTTTTTTTTTTGCAATTTTAAGACCGTGCATCCAAGCCATCATCATAATCCCTCTCACATCCTAATAACCATAATAATTCAAAATTTTATGGAAGGAAATTATGGCACTATGGAATAGTGGGGTAATTAAACTCATAGCTTTTCCTTAAGAATTTAAGTAACTACATTTTGGTCAACGAAAATGCTTCTCCTGGCTTCACCTACTTTCATGGTCTAAAATGTTTCTCCATGTATAATGCAGCTTGTGTGAAGAAATAAATTGGGCTTAGCAGGATGTTGTTATCCGTCGGACGATGAGAAAACTGCATGTCTATGCAGAAATTCGCCTATAAGCAAAGTGTGGGCTTACGCAGAATACCAAAAAACCCCTGCTGAGATGCATGTATGCACAGAAGGGTCCTCTTACATCCTTAGGTATTATACTTTATGTTGACTGGAGGCGATTCCCTTTTTTCTGTAGTAGAATGCATTCTCCAGCAAATAGTTAGATCATCTCGAACATACGTTTCTACAATATACGTACGTGGAACAGGATGGAAATTATTATAATTGGACTTTGCAGAGACGAGGAACACAGCCTGCCGCATTCGCATTTTCGAACGAATGCGTGTTTCAGGAGTATGAATATATCGTGTATACGCACAATAAGAGGATATTTCCAGCTCCAAAAGAGAGGCACCCAAGCAGCACCTTGCACTGTTTGGCTGTACCTACACGAATGAAAATAACAACAGCTATTGGACGCACATAAACCTATGGTGTAGTTGGACATCGGACGACGAGGATTCAAAATGGTTTATCGTAAAAGGGACTCTTGCATACAAACTACCAAGTCTTATGTGCAGAGGCGTTATAGCTTAACAAAGTCTCGCTCTAGGTTTTTGTATATGTGGAAATGAATTTTTAGAGAATTTTGTAGGACTAGGTATATCTCGTGCAAGTGTTTACTGGGGATTTATATGTCCTCTGCTTTGGCATGGTTCTCTCGGTTGAGTGAACAAATTAAAGTGACTTTTGCAAATATAAATGACAACCAAACTCAACACAATACGTACATCGTACAGATTGAATTTGCGTTGCATGTTGGTGATATTAAATTTGATTTCAACTTGCGAATGAGAACATAAAATTCGAAAACTGTTTGCGTAAAACAGTGTCGGAAGTGTTGATTGCAATCAAGGACATTCTAAAAGTTTTTGTTTGTATTATTTGCATCATAATGTGTGAATGTACCCATCAGTTTGGGGTATGACTTTGCATAGATAGGTCCATTCCCACTTATAAAAAGTTTTTACTTCCACAAAGGGGTTATAGGTACTCGTACTATAGATGGGTCTCTTGTAAATATTATTTAGACTGGAGAGGTCGTTTGAAAGCAGTTTTTAGGGGTTTTATAAAACAGTGGCCACGCAGCTTATCATCAAAGATGTTGCCATTCTAACAGAATTAATAAAAAAATTGCTTTACCTTGGAACATTTTTTTTCTGTTTATTTTTTTTTTTTTTTGTATGAACTCCAAATCTTAGAGCGCAGTAGCGCAGTAGTTAGTGTGCTGGACTACTGTGCGAGGGATCCCAGGTTCGATCCCCGAAAAAACACAAATCACATCTTAAGGTTTTTTCTACTGCGCCACCTCTCACGAACGTCTGACAAACATCCGAGAGTATGACTGTCCTGAAAAAGCTTCTCAATTCAGCCATTCGGACTCGGCATAAAATTGTAGGTCCCTTCCATTCGTCCCAAAAATAGAAACTCACACAAACGAATTGTTGCGAGAAGCTAGGCCTTGCGTGTCTACCGCCTGTTGCGCCACCTATTTTTTTTTTTTTTTATTTTTTTTTTAATCTTAGATCATTCAGACTTCAATTTCGGTCCAATGTAATACCAAATAGAAGAACATTCATTTTTATTTTATAGTCAGTGGTTGTGTGTTGTTGTCCTCCACTGGTGGGGCTGAAATCCAAGCCTTTCGGGCGACAAAAGTATAGTACAAAAGCCTATATTTTTGTACATTTTTGTTCAAATTCTGACCTTTCATTTTAAGGTAGATATGAATAATACAATTTTTGCTGAACACAGTAGTTTACGCCCGGATGGGACTACTGATGGAGAGGGTCCTCTCGTAATAACCGTAGATACTACATTTAACTTGTCATTGAATTCACTAATTTTAATTAATACAAAAAAAGCTCAAAACAGTTTTTAGACAACACTTTTCCAAGTATTTTGAGCCATCACTCATTTTTCTGGTCCTTCCAGAGGCGAAGCTATAATAAATTAAAAACAGATCTTATGTGATCAAATGCGAAAATAAATTGAAATCGTTTTGTTTGAATTCCGATTCAGTAAAGTGAGGTAAGTCAGAGTCAGAGCTCATTAACAGAAATGTAACTGCATATTTAAAATCCGGATAACTATTTTCGTTAGTGTGATAGAACCGTTCGTAGATGAAGCCGAGCAGGTCTGATAGTAGTTATATAGGTCGCATTTGGTCTCAAAATATAACATACTCACACCAATAGCTCCGAGAAGCTGGGTATATGATTCTGTATATTTATTTTCTATTGACGCGATGCTTAGAAGCAAAGTTTTTCTGAAAAAGAACAAAGGACATGTTTATGTAGGGCTATCAGATACCCTGCCGACGTTGTTCTCAGCGATGCGATGGCCTTGACGACCAATAAATGCCAATAAATCTCACAAGTAGTCGCTCCAATAATTAAATTTCATTAAAATCAGTTTCACGAATTTGACATTTATACAAAAAAGAAGTCATCTGATGTTGTTTGGCTCTCATTGTTTTTCTAAATGAAAAACTTCGATTCTGACTGCAAAATTTTTTTTTCAAAAATCTCTTCGCTAATATTTTTTATGATTTTTTGAATGGGATGATCTTAGAAAAAATTTGTATGAGAAGGAAAATTAGCAATTTTCAAAAAATCATAAAAAATATTAGCGAAGAGATTTTTGAAAAAAGATTTTTGCAGTCACTATTAGAATGGTACATATGAAGAAACTTTTTGCATCAAAACATTTTTTTTTTTTGGATCGAGGAAAAAAGTTAATAAAGAAGACTCTTACAAAAGTTCGAAATTTTGAATGACCTTTCCATTGATACCAAAATTTACATGAAGTAAGTTCAAATTATGAGTAGAAGTTTTGTCGAAATACTTATGGCCACCATTGTATAGTAAATGCATAGTTAATAGGAACCCATTTCTAGTGGATCGAACAAGTTATGCTGAGCATCCATTCATCATGAAAACAATCATCGAAGTTAAATCTGACAAGTGAGTTGGTCTAGACGTTCATATTCAACTGCTTCAAAAACTTTATCGTGTAAACTGTCAGGCCCAGCTGCCGTTAACTTTGATGTTTCAATGACTTATTTGTCTTGAAGTTTTGGCTACCAAATTTAATGGTTTGTTACGCGACGCCTTACATCAAGATGTTGGTACCTATTCGTTCCCGTATTTGGTCTATAAAAGTAGTTTCCAATATTCTCAGCACCAACTGTGATTCTACTATTATTACTATTTTTGGCACTGGCACACAATCTTTACCTTTTCATGAGCCTTTATACATTATTCCGCGCATTTCTTGTGCTCCTTCTCTTTCTTTAAATCCTGAGCATCTCTTGTATATCTTCTTTTGCAACACGGGTTGTATAAGAATCAATGCTGAGAAGGATAAACATCGCGAATGTTTGAAGTGTTATTAAACATTAGTGGCTTCAACTACAAATGCGTTTCGGCCCGATGTGGTAGGTGGGTTCATCAGTAGACGACGGCATTTGGAGTTGAGCTTACTTAAATATTTAATAATATTTAATGCTTACTCCACCAACTTTATTAATTTCTTGAATTTATTCTTGACTTGAAACATTTTTGGTATACTCGATTACGCGAAGTGTGCTTATCTTAAGACTCTTTGCCACCTAACTTCTTGCCCAAGTCTCGTTCTGACAGACTTTGACTAAATCAAGGATATATACTTTCATCACGATAAAGTAGGTATTTCAAGTGTCACAGAAGGAGTAAACGCAATAAGCAGCACAATAGCAATATTGATTATAATCCCATTATATCTACTAGGACAATGTGTATTAGAATGCGTACACGAAAAGTATACATAAAGGATCCGAATTGAATTTTCTTTTATTCGAAGATAACCCACACACACAATTTCATAACTTTCTTTGTGATTCCATTTTCTATATCCCATTCTCATAAAAGGCAGAGTAATAGACACGTCCTTTTGGCAAATGCTCTTAACATCTTGTATATTTTTTATTTTGTTTTCTTTCCGTCTGTGTGAATGTAATCGTATTTAACTCGGTGACATTGTGTTACTTTTACTTATAGACTCTGTCCCAAAGCGAAAGCAATATAACTTTCGAATTTATTTGTCTAAAGCACAACAGAAAGGAAACAACAAAATATCTGCCTCTGTATCTGGTTTGGTTTCTCTAATCATATCCTTCAACAAACTAGACAATCAAGGAATACTGGGAGAATAATGGTTACAACGAGAGAAAAAAAAACAAGAAATAAGGAATTGGAAAATATACAAGATTAAAGTCTCCGACACTCCATCGCCACAGCGGGTTCGTTCGAAATTGAATGTAGGCAGCCATGAGAACTGCTTAGAATTCATGAAAAGGATTTACTTAATTAAGGACATTCAATTGTGTTTTTGAATTAAGTTTGAATCCTGATTAAATATGATTATATTTGCAAGGCTTATTGTGTCACTTGAGGGTGCGAGAAGACAAATCTTCAGAAACAATATTCGTGGTGATATTAACTTTAAGGGTAAGTAGGTAGTCTATAAAGGCATTGTTTGGGTCACCAGAAAACTGTTTAGCAAATATTAAGACTTAAGTTATCGACAAGGATAATATTTATTGCGGTCAAAACATAGTCACTTTTAAAATATATGAATTAATTATTTCGATATTTTTAGAATCGATATAATGCACATATGTGTTTAGGGCGGACAACAAGTTATTAGCCAACAACTTGTTTCCCTTTTATAGGCTGGCTGCATTTTCAAACAGCCAGAATTGACCAGGACTACTTTAGCTAATACTGCTCACTACTTAAGCATGTCCACATTTTTCTCAGCATATTTAAAAAAAAATTTGTTTTAAATTTTCTATAGAGTGTTATTTCTCCATATAATTTGGGCAAAATATGTCAACAAAAATCGGTAAGTAGGTGTATAGCCCACCGGGACCGGACCCCACTCTTTTAAATGGCATCTTATAATAAAATCTTCAAAAAACAAAACGTAATTGTGTCAATGTTTTTGAGATGCCATCTCGAGTAGGTTAACTCACGCTGGATATCACGATCGTGAAGAAGAAAATATAACTTCAAAGTAGATGAAAACTTTATCACATGGGTTCCTTCCAATAATATACGGGTGCGGTGGGCCAAATACAAGTTTCTTTTTAAAAACAAAATTTAATTTTTTCCACGTATTAAGGCTTTATTAGTAAGAAAAAACATTATTTATGGAACACAACGCCGTTCCGGTGGCTGCCTCGGCTTGTTGACGCTCTCGGGCTCTAGCTCACGGATTGCTTGGATGATATTGGCCTTAAGTGCTTGAATCGTTTCCGGATTGTTGGCACAACATCGGTTCCTCACGGTTTCCCATAAAAAAAGCCCAAAGGGGTCTAATCGCAGCTCCGGGGGGGCCAATTGACATCGTCAATACGGCTGATAACACGATTTGGGAATTTGGTTCGCAAAAGATCGGTTGTGGCATGGGCTGTGTGGCATGGTGCGCCATCCCGCATGAACGAGTGGTCATCCAAATCCATGTCTTCATGTCCATCCATGTTAACATGGCTCTGTAACTCCCACCGTTGACCGAAACGTTGTTCGCAGCCTCATTTTCGAAGAAAAATGGTCCAATGGTGCCACCACTCTACAATCCGTACCAAACTGTCACTCTTTGTGTATGCATTGACTTCTCCACAATAACGTGCGAGTTTTCCAAGCCCCAGATGCGGCAATTTCGTTTGTTAACGTAGCCGCCGAGATGAAAATGCGCACAAACTTGCGTACAGCAGGTGCGGTGGGTGCTTCATTTTGGCCAAAACCTCTTCTCAAAATACGCACTTTTTGGGCTACACAGCACTCACTTTGGAAATAATATTTCCCAATGTTCCGCGGAGGTGTGATATTGACTTTCTTTCAGGATTTCGAGCGGGAAACAGCTGTCAGTGTCAAAATAACCTATGATTTAAAAAGAAACCACTAGATGGCCCACCCTCTATAAGCATCACTCTTATTCCAACCGCTGTCTCTTCGGACTAAGAAGGCGTGGCTCATAGATTCCAGTCAGTGTTGCCATCAAAATATTTTAAGAAATCTGCAATTACAAAAAAAAAAAAATCTGCAATGCAGATTTCTATGACATAAAATCTGGATTCATAAATACTTCAATATCAAAAAATGTAATTTTAAAAGGTTAGAGCTAACACACTCAGTATAGCCTCATAAGACCAGAAGTGTGACAGTTTTAGACCGCATTTCTACTTATACAGCGCAAAAAACTCTACTTTCCTGTTCTCCTCTATGCAGCTCATAATCACTAAACAAACCAAATAAATGCAGACAAAATCTGTCACGCAGATTTTGGGATTTTTTTTCTGCACTTATGGCAACGCTGATTCCAGTCAGATATTATAAAAGATCCCAATCATCCCGGTTCTGCTCTATCGTGTGGAAGCATGTAAGACTTTTAAGACGTTTGAAGAGAAAAATTTATCTTTGGAATTCAGAGGCTTTATAATTCCTATGTGGACAAAAGAATTAAGACAACTTTTATTGCTATTACCGGGGACCTAAGCCGTCTTCATTTGCTCAACTGAACGCAGCTAGTTTGGGTCGAAGCTGGTTGTTGGGATTTGTCTGTTGAGGTCATGGTTTACCTTGGACTAATAGGTCTACGCACACAGCATGACTGACAGTGGGCATTTTCTAAAACAAACCGTCGTGTATCGAGCACTTGATACTTTAGGATTATTATCGCAGGTCTAACAAGCCCTGTGGTGGCCCCAATGAAGAAAATCTGACAAAAAGTGGAGTATTTATCGTCAGAAGCTCCACAGAAGTTTGAAAAAGTTATAAATGTTTATAAAATTCTGAATCGATTTAGCCATATCCGTCTGTCCGTCTGCCCCTCTGACGGTCTGTTTGTTGAAAACACGATAGCGTAAAAACGATTCGACCTAGGCGACTAAAAATTTATCATCGGCGTCGTCAGGTTAGTATTGACCTAACATTTTGCATGACTTGTATGCAGTGGAAGTTATTAAAGCATCGGCCATGCAGATGATAACACTTTTTGTTTTTGATTAACTATACCCTGACTCCTTTGGAGACTATGAAACATATTTTTCTATAGAAAGGATTTAATCAGCTGCCGTCTGATTACCGAATTTGAAATTCTACGCAGGATACCTAGATACAGTCATTCTTCTGATTTATTGCATTTGTATCCAGTTGTTTCTTTCGTGGGTTGTTTCCGCAAGAATAAGCAATAATTATAAAGTCCATAAACAACATGAAGGATTTAGTTATTTCAACGAACTGGAACGACGTTTTATCAAAAGTGGTCACGTGAGCTTGTTTAATCACTGCCTCAATTAAAGTCACGCGAAATGACAACAAAATTACAGATAGCGGACACGCTTCGTAAATGTTTAATGAATTCACTAAGTGGTGTGGTGACCCATATGCATATTAAGTGGTTGTGGTCGTTTGCTATACCAACTTTAGAATAATAAATTTCAGTTAACAAAATTTCAAAAAACCAATTCTAACTCTAAGTGGGTAATTTTGAAAATATTAACGATAATGGACGCAAGAATATGAAAAACTTCTAATCTTGCTAATCATTATTTCCCTTCATCAATTAATCGATTAAAAAAGCCAAGCAACTCCAATTGAGATATCAATTGGCACAATTCTAGAAGGATACAGTTTTGTTATACAAACGAAAAAAAGTTGCTTTGTTCACTACCAAAGAAACGACGCGACGTTATGACTCATAGATTTGTTTATTCTTTGTGAGATAAAATGGTCGCACCTACGTTCTAAAGGATAACGACAAAAATATCGGTATTTAGAGTGCGAAGAAGGAAAATGGACAGCAACATTTTTATTCCTAAAAAAGGTTCTCCTCCTGATGGCCACCACATGTTTTCCATATTCATCACGTGTCCTCGTATAACCGAAAATGTAAATTTTGTGCAAAAGCTCCATCAGATTAGATTGATGGATACAAACCCACCCACGTTAAAGGTGCAAGTATCATGGAAGCAAATGGAAATGCCAATGGCATAAGAACGACATAGGCAGAGAAAACCGGAAAAATAGGAAATTAATTTTTCAGGAATTTCCACAATCCATTAAAATGAGAGTGCACGCTTAGCTTAGCCAATGCGATGTTAGGTATATAGAGAGAATTTAATGTTGAACAAGAGCGTTTAATTAGAAGCAACATGATTGGTTTATTCATATTAAACGGATAGGTAAATATTTAAAATTTTCCTAAAGCTACGATTACACGGCCATTTTTTTGAGCATAAGTAGCTTACTATGATCAGAAAACGCAACCAAAATATTGATTGGTGTACCTACTTGGAAACTTGTACTTCGCTTGAAAGTACATAATGTATTGGTAGATGATAGAAAAAGCTTCTATTTTCGAAAGTGGCAAAGGTCATCGTCATTTGTGTCCCAAAATCAAATGACGGACACTGCGAGTTGTTTAGAATTTTCCGTTGGGATGCCATTTAAATGACACAAAAGCCAAAAAGTTTAGTCATTTGTCCTAGGCGTCATTGAAGAGCGATCACACGGCATTTTTTTCGGCATTTAAACGGCACTTAATTCATGTCATTTGGTGCGCCATTTTCCTAGTCATTTAAATGACGCTGCAAAAAATGGCGATCACACAAATGACTGCTTTGTGACGGGATTTTTACGTCAGAGCGCCATTTAAATGACTCGAAAAAATGGCCGTGTAATCGTAGCTTAACTCAAGGACACTGGCTATGTTTTTGTGACAATCGAAATAGTTAAAAGTGTATGCATACATTTTAGAGCTTTTATTGGAAAATAATTTGATGTAGGTACACTGGCCATTGGAGAGTTTTAATTTTGCATCAGCAATTGACAATTTCGATACTAGCAAAAGAAGTGACTTTTTTCGCAGTTCAGATGCGGATTGCGAAAAAAAATTAAAGCAGATTTTATTGAAAGGACAACTGTATAGAGCAGACGAATCAGCCGGGATATGTAGTAGACAAGTGGGACACTCGACTGCCCCAGCCCCATATGGCAAGATATAAAATATCCTCATTAGCTAGTGAAGTTCCATCAGATTGATAGTCGCGAAACAGATGTGGCCACCGATCATTCGACACAGAACAAAAAGAATTTGTAAAATACGGAAAGTTCTCAAAATAATATAGCACATTTTTGGCAATTGCAGAAAGTGCCATCATGCATGCCCCCACCTCAAATGCCAAATCTGCCCCGGCACTATTGTTTTATTTTACCGGATTGAAGTTGTACAACAATTTGTTGTCAACGGAATCCTTATTTATTTTGATGCGTTCGCTTAATTGCATTTGCATGTCTTTTCAAAAAAGTTGTACAGAGAGTCTACAAGTCGAGGGAAATTTTAATTTCGTACAACTTAAATGTTCGTGGATTGTCACAGAATTAATTGACACTTGTGAAACTAATATAGTCCTACAAATTTCTATAGGTAGGTAGATATATTTGGGCTACTGTGGGCCCAGTAGCGCAGTGGTTAGTGTGCTGTACTACTGTGCGAGGGATCCCAGGTTCGATCCCCGAAAAAACACAAATTACATCTTAAAGTATTTTTCTACTGCGCCACCTCTCGCGAACGTCTGACAAACATCCGAGAGAATGACTGTCATGAAAAAGTTTCTCAATTTAGCCGTTCGGACTCGGCATAAAATTGTAGGTCCCTTCCATTCGTCCCAAAAATACAAACTCACACAAAACGAATGGTTGCGAGAAGCTAGGCCTTGGGTGTCTACCCGCCTGTTGCACCACCTATTTATGAACTTGTAGTTTTGTCTCACAGGCCACAGATTGACTTTTAAGAAAACGAAAAAAATCAGTGCGACTCAGTCGAACCTACACGTTTTATAGAAAAGTCAAATTAACTCAATTTTAAGTTCTTGCAAATATTGCTAGTCGATGATTTTGATACCTAGCTTAGTTGTGAAGTCCATATCAACTTCGGTATTAGTTTTTATGGATATCGGTAAAGCCATTTTTAAAAATACAATAATTAGGTGTACTTGGAGCAGTGCCGTAGCCATAATTTTGGTTCGGGGGGCTTGCTTCCAAATCTTACAAAACGAAAAAAAACTATGTACCTATATTCCAATTCATTGATTTGTATTAGTTTTTAAATCGTACTGTACTTAAACGAATATACTTAAATAATTTCTTTACACACATTTTTTCGAAACAGAAGACTTCCTGATTTTTTTTTGACATGAGATCAGTCACATTATTTCGATCCACAATAATATCCCAATGGAAGATATCATAGCAAGTGAGCCTAACCCTTAACCTTGCATTCTCCATAACGCTTCGGGACATTGTTTTAATCCTCTTCATAGCTAAAAGGGTTTTTTCAACACTAGCTGTATGGTCACTGGAAGCGTTGCTAAAACCGTAAGCAAGAAATTTATACCTCTAAAGTAGGTAAGTTTTGTCACATACATAATGGGTCGTATGAATAAAACATAGCAATTGCTTTTACTCAGAACAAAGGTCAAAATCGAAGCAATTGCTAAGCTTCGTATGAATAAAAACTGATTTGAGTTAACTCCAACTTTTGACATCTTCGAAAAGCGGCGCCACCGACCTTTTACTCAGATTGGTATGAATAAAACGTGGAAGACAAAGTAATTGCTACGAAAATTCTAAGTCTGCTAATTTGTTGACTCAGAGCTTTTGCTAAATATTTATATAAATCGGTATGAATAAAACGAAATCTAAGGATTTGTACTGTAGAAAAAGTTATAAGGGCGGCGTTAAACTGAATAGTTTTTCGCGTACAATGAGGCTTACTAGAAATTACTTTTTTGGACCGCTGCCAAAAAAGGACGTTCGCCCACGTTCTGCTCATTATTACTTCAAGACTTATTGAGGTTTGAAGAGCTCTACAAAGGAAATAATACTATCATGCCTTTCAATTAATCTTGTTTCACAAAGGCGTAGAAATCAAGTTTTTCGGCTCTCTAGTGCGTGTTTTTTAATAAAATTTTTGAAATTTGCATTTGAATGGGTGCGGAAGAAATTATTAGCTATTTTACTAACAACACCAAGGCAATTGCGAATTGCTGGAGTTGACTTGGCAGAACCAGGTTAAAGCTATGGCTTGCACAGTGCACATACCTAGCGCTTGAATACTGAATACCTACCGGAATAATCTCCTTATTTTTATAGATTTGAATTTATATTAAGCCCCATTTAGATGGTCATTGCAGTTTCTGTTTCAGTTGAGCTATCAGCTAAGCTTTCAGTTAAACTGATGTTGTACAGTGCATTTAGACACCAGTCTATTATTCAATTGATCTTTCAATTTAGCCGAAGGTTGTAAGATATATATCTACTAAAACTGACAACTGAACTGAAAACTTATGGGAATTCCATCAGTTTCAGTTGCAGTTTCAGTTAGACGCTTCAATTTTGCCATTTAGACATCAGTTTAACTGAAAACTTAACTGATAGCTCAACTAAAACTGAAACTGAAATAATCGTCTAAATTGGGATTTAGAAAATTTTAGTCTTTTGTCTTTTGTTTAGACTGGCTACGTGCCTGACTTGGAGCAACATATACCTTAAAATGTAATCCACTTATCACATCACATCCTATAATGAGACAATCCCAACAAAATAAAAAGGAAGGTATATTCACTTTATCATTGCATTATGTAACGCCAAAAAGGAGTCACCGGATACCCCATAAGGTATATTTTGTATATTCTGAATCAGGATAAAATTCTGAGCCATGTCTGTCCATCTGTCCGTCCTCCTGTCGGTCCATCTGTATTTCTGTTGAGAACACGATAGAGTCCAAACGAATCGACCTAGGGGTAACTCACATGCGTTATATTTTGAATGACTTGTAAGCAGTGCCGAGGGTATCAAAGCATCGGAGAGGCCCATCACAACACTTACTCATTTTTTTTATGTGTAAAGAAAAAAATGTCTGATACAAATTAAAATTAAATGGGGAACATTTTTTTTAATTACTTTTTTGTGAAATAAACACATTAAAATAAAGTTTTTACCTGCTAAACTCGGTTGATATTAATGTTGAGTTATGGTAATGCAGCTCTGAAAATAAAAGAAAATAAGATTTAAGTACTTTCGCAATTAGAAGTGTAATATGTATATTTTTTGTCTTTGTTAGATCTAGGGCAGAATGGAGTTTGAAAGTTTGAAGGATGAATGTATTTAGCCATGGTAAGCCAGGAGCTTGTTTTACATGTTCTAAAATGTGTTATTTTTAAATAGACTGAACTTTTTTATTTTTGGATCTTCTGTCGTAAACAAAATACAAGCATAAATACAAAATAAATAATACTGTGCACTGGGAAAGGATAAATGAATATAAAAATGACACTGAAACGAATAAAAAAAAAACCTGTGCAATTAAACGTCTATATCGCAGGCAAACAAATATCCTTGCAAATTCATTATATCCAAAGCCCTTTGCTTCATAAACATTCGCATGCAGCTCGCCATCGAACCATATCGTAGGTCTGCTAGAAATAGTCCCATTTATTTTCAACGAAAAGAGAGGTCAAAAGGGGTGGTTTTCTAAGCCGAATGCCAAAACGAGTTGAACGTATATTTGGGCTCTGAAACTAATAGACTATTGTATAAAAAAAAACTCCGCACATCCCTGCTGCAGTGTTTGTCTTTGATTTGTGAGCTTGTTTCGTGTACTATTGCCTTTACCACCCCTTCCGAGTCAAGCTACCTCCACATAATTGAACGCCTGTGTGTTATCCGTACCACTAGTGCATAATATTGATGGCTCTACCTCTACTCGAATTTTGCTATTTTTTTCTGTTACAATTCGGTATCGTCCTAGTCCTCGTTGCCTGATTTTGACAGCTCTATATCCGCTTGCAAACTAAAGTACCGTGTTCAAAGCCTTTGTTCATATGTATTCCTTTGTGTACACAAGCACTATACACATGAGTATGGGAAATAACCACCCATATCCAAGCCAATCCAATGTGGGCGGGGGTTGGTTGGCCCAAAAAAAAAGTAAAGAAAAACACTCATACAAAAAAATATTATTTATTATGTGTACCCAACCAACCAGTCAGTACACTTCCACGTGTGTTGTGATTGCTATAGTTTTGTGTTAGAAGGGGCACACAATTGTTGGTAAATTAATTAAAATCGTTTGTTTTTCTGTTATGTAGCTATGTTGTTTGAGATACACATAAGTGGAGAGTTAAATTGGAATTTATGACAAAACACAAACAAAACAAATATTATGTGACTGTGCAAATTTAGAAATTTTTTTTATTTTTACTGAATTTACATATCTTTGAGCTTAATCGGCATTCGGCAATTACCGATATGTTTTGAAAGTGGCACTAAACTAAATTGAGAATCGAATTTTTTATTGAAAGTTTCTGTTTATTTTGGTTTTATATGTTGACTTGTCCACAATTTCGCTATACATATAATGAAAATCGAATTAAAAAAAATCTACCCTCTATTCCGTTTTCGATTTATTGGTTAAGGTATAGGCACTAAGGTGTTATACGATCCGTGCGGATAGTCAACACGATTGGATTTTTAAAAATACCTCAGTCGCCAATGGAATATGTATCCGGAAAACTGGCGACCTTCTGGTGATCCAGCCTTATCTGTGCAATGGCGGAGCTTGATATCCTAAACAGGGACGAAATTCCTCATGGATCACTGCCGAGCTCTCCACGACCAACATAAAAATCAACACTTATCTTCCAACTGCCAAATGAAAGATTGCAAAGGTGGAGGTTCTCGACTTGATCAAAATATAGAATCCCTGGCTCCTCTGACTGACAAAAGTATAAACATCCATTTGTAGCAAGGTATATAATTTTCACTTCAAAAAATACATTTTGGCTAAAAACTGTTCCTAAGGACGTGGCTATAAACGACATAGCCTATAGCAGTCTCACAGTCCTAAGGAACATTTTAAAAAAGTTTCATTGAAATCTGTCCAGGAGTTTTCGAGTTTTTAGCTGACAACGAAAATTGCTACGGTTTTATTATATACTAGCTGGACCCGTGCTCGCCTTGCCCGCTCGCACAAAATTATATTTGGTTCATTTAAAATTACACTTTTGAGTGTTTTATTGAAATCTGTCCAGTAGTTTTCGCGCTTTTAGGAGAAAAAGAAAATTCCTCCCTCTCCTAGATCTTGCTACTTATTTGTAATACTGAATTTCCTTTCGTTTGTTTCCCTCTTCCTATATGGAGTCCAAGGAACTACCTACCCCAAACCTACCCTGTTACCATACCACATATCGATAGAAATTCTGAAATGAAACCTGTTTTGTATTATACGTCTCTTCTCTTATTAAGATTATTAATATACCCCATGCCATTCTGCAGCACGCACGACTCACCCCATCCCCATCCTTCATCGGACATACAATCATAATATACATACCTACATAATATACAACTGACCACAGCACTCACTGCGAAAACAAATCAACCCTTATCGAATGTGTAGTATACGTATGCTAGTCTTGTTTTGTTTTTGTTTGACGATCGCAAAAGTACAAACATCCATTCGTAGCAAGGTATATGTGTATGTATATATTTTCACTTCAAAAAACGCATACGTCATATCAGAATGAAATTCCTACTGCGTTGTGTGGCGATATCGATAATGGATGTAATGTATTGGATATATGCACCCTCTGCATCGCCCTCCCTCGCTATACTCTTGCTACTTGTTTGTAATACTGCATTTTCTTTCCTACGGAATTCAAACAACTTTGTTTTGTTTTGTTTACACACAAACAATATAACCAAAATCAGTCCAGACGTTTAGATGAAAAAAATAATAATAATACATAATAGGCGTATTTTTTTGAGAATCTATAGCTAGCTCACTTCTGCTTTTACATGCAAAACTTTTATACTCACTTTTGCTTTTATTATACTCACTTTTGGTTTTACATGCAAAATTGTTATATGTACTCACTTTTGGTTTCGTTACCCTCACTTACCAAAAAAATACGCCTAATAATAAACTTCCTGGAACCCGATTGCAGCGCCACCTATCGGGTCCAATTGTGAATCTAAACCATACGGCGACCCACTCAAACACAACAAAATTTCAGAAAATCGGTTTTTTATCTCGCGAAGGAATAGTCCGAGCTAATTTTTTTTTTTAATCAGAGCCAAATTTTTTCGGACTTACCTTGCTGATGAAGTTTAAATTCAGAAATCAATAGGTATCTATGTATTCAATTTCACTTCTAAAATCAATAACAATTCAAGTACATACGTATCTAACAATCGGCTTTCGTCTTAAGAAAGATATGTATATTTCACAAACTGGCTGGACAGAAGTAAGTCACTCATACACAGCACCTATCTGTTCAAGAAAAATTGCTTTCGATGTGCGACAACAACCCCAAAGTAGAACTATGGAATCCAAACAACTACCCCAACCCTACCCTGTTACGTCATATCAGAATAAAATTCCTACTGCGTTGCGTGGCGATATGCGATAATGGATGTAATGCATTGGATATATAATGTGCACCCTCTGCATCGCCCTCCCTCTCATTGATCTTGCTACTTGTTTAATATACTGCATTTCCTTTCCTTTCCTTTGCTTCCCTCTTCCTATAGAATCCAAACAACTACCTACCCCAACCCAACACAGTTACCATACCACATATCGAATGAAATTCTGAAATGAAACCTGTTTTGTATTATACGTCTCTTCTCTTATGAAGATTATTAATATACCCCATGCCATTCTGCAGCACGCACGACTCACCCCATCCCCATCCTTCATCGGACATACAATCATAATATACATACCTACATAATATACAACTGACCATAGCACTCACTGCGAAAACAAATCAACCCTTATCGAATGTGTTTGTTTGACGATCGCAAAAGTATAAACATCCATTCGTAGCTAGGTATATGTGTATGTATATATTTTCACTTAAAAAAATACATTTTGGCTAAAAACTGTTCCTAAGGACGTGGCTATAAACGACATAGCCTATAGCAGTCTCACAGTCTAAAGGAACATTTAAAAAAAAGTTTCATCGAAATCTGTCCAGTAGTTTTCGAGTTTTTAGCTGACAAAGAAAATGCCTACAGTTTTATTATATGTAAGGACTAGCTGGACCCGTGCTCGCCTTGCCCGCTCGCACAAAATTATATTTGGTTCATTTAAAATTACACTTTTGAGTGTTTCATCGAAATCTGTCCAGTAGTTTTCGCGCTTTTAGGAGAAAAAGAAAATTCCTCCCTCTCCTAGATCTTGCTACTTATTTGTAATACTGAATTTTCTTTCGTTTGTTTCCCTCTTCCTATATGGAATCCAAGGAACTACCTACCCCAAACCTACCCTGTTACCATACCACATATCGAATGAAATTCTGAAATAAAACCTGTTTTGTATTATACGTCTCTTTTCTTATGAAGATTATTAATATACCCCATGCAACTGCATTTTCTTTCCTTTCCTTTACTTCCCTCTTCCTATAGAATCCAAACAACTACCTACCCCAACCCAACACAGTTAATATACCACATATCGAATGAAATTCTGAAATGAAACCTGTTTTGTATTATACGTCTCTTCTCTTATGAAGATTATTAATATACCCCATGCCATTCTGCAGCACGCACGACTCACCCCATCCCCATCCCATAATATACATACCTACATAATATACAACTGACCATAGCACTCACTGCGAAAACAAATCAACCCTTATCGAATGTGTAGTATACGTATGCTAGTCTTGTTTTGTTTTTGTTTGACGATCGCAAAAGTACAAACATCCATTCGTAGCAAGGTATATGTGTATGTATATATTTTCACTTCAAAAAATGCATACGTCATATCAGAATGAAATTCCTACTGCGTTGTGTGGCGATATCGATAATGGATGTAATGTATTGGATATATGCACCCTCTGCATCGCCCTCCCTCGCCGTACTCTTGCTACTTGTTTGTAATACTGCATTTTCTTTCCTATGGAATTCAAACAACTACCCTAACCCTACCCTGTTACGGCAAAACAACCAAAATAAATTCAGTCACCTAAACTAATAACAATATACATACATATTTGAATACATTTATGTGTCTCACTTGTTTTGTTTTGTTCACACACAAACAATATAATCAAAATCAGTCAAAACGTTTAGATGAAAAAAAATAGAAAACTTCCTGGAACCCAATTGCAGCGCCACCTATCGGGTCCAATTGTGAATCTAAACCATCCAGGGACCCACTCAAACACAACAAAATTTCAGCAAAATCGGTTTTTTATCTCGCGAAGGAAAAGTCTGAACTATTTTTTTTTTTAAATCAGAGCTTAATTTTTTCGGACTTACCTTGCTGATGAAGTTTAAATTCAGAAATCAATAGGTATCTATGTATTCAATTTCACTTCTAAAATCAATAACAATTCAAGTATGTATCTAACAATCGGCTTTCGTCTTTACTATGATTATATATGTATATTTCACAAACTGGCTGGACAGAAGTAAGTCACTCATACACAGTACCTATCTGTTCAAGAAAAATTGCTTTCGATGTGCGACAACAACCCCAAAGTAGAACTATGGAATCCAAACAACTACCCCAACCCTACCCTGTTACGTCATATCAGAATAAAATTCCTACTGCGTTGGGTGGCGATATGCGATAATGGATGTAATGCATTGGATATATAATGTGCACCCTCTGCATCGCCCTCCCTCTCATTGATCTTGCTACTTGTTTAATATACTGCATTTCCTTTCCTTTCCTTTGCTTCCCTCTTCCTATAGAATCCAAACAACTAACTACCCCAACCCAACACAATTACCATACCACATATCGAATGAAATTCTGAAATGAAACCTGTTTTGTATTATACGTCTCTTCTCTTATGAAGATTATTAATATACCCCATGCCATTCTGCAGCACGCACGATTCACCCCATCCCCATCCTTCATCGGACATACAATCATAATATACATACCTACATAATATACAACTGACCATAGCACTCACTGCGACAACAAATCAACCCTTATCGAATGTGGTTGTTTGACGATCGCAAAAGTATAAACATCCATTCGTAGCAAGGTATATGTGTATGTATATATTTTCACTTAAAAAAATACATTTTGGCTAAAAACTATTCCTAAGGACGTGGCTATAAACGACATAGCCTATAGCAGTCTCACAGTCTTAAGGAACATTTAAAAAAAGTTTCATCGAAATCTGTCCAGTAGTTTTCGAGTTTTTAGCTGACAAAGAAAATGCCTACAGTTTTATTATATGTAAGGATATTGATAGGTTGATATTGTTGACCAGCATGGATATTCGCCCATTCGGACAAATTAATAAAACAAATTTTAATCGAAATAAGAAATATGTCAGATATTCTCTGTAATTTAATCTTCAACAGTGTTGCCAAGTTGTCAACGGTATTCCAAGAAAAAATAAACCGTTAACGTTGACGTGTTGATGAAACAATTTTGGGAAATTGAGGAAGTACCTCACAAGTTCTCAATGACAAAGAATTTGGACCCAGCAGAGGAGCATTTTTCATATATCTTTTCTCGTTCGCCCGAAAGCAAAAATATATCGTGTAATTATACCCTTTCGACAGAATGAAGTTTTTTTTAATACCATTTCGGGTGCGCTATTTCGGTTGAAGGCATTGAGCTTCTTTTGCTGTGAGAGTCTTAGAACTGAGTACTGTATAGCTTTATGGAAACTTATGAACGGTTAGGACACATGCAGCGTATTCCCGAAAACGAGATTGAGCTTACACCTGGAAAGGTTTTCTATCTCTCGCATCATGCTGTCATAAACAATAAAATACGGGTCGTTCTCGATGGTTCTCATAAAGACGTGAGTGGTATTAGTTTAAATCAGATACTACATATAGGACCTCCACTACAACGCAATTTAGTAAATGATTCTTACGTTTTCGGTTGCACAAATATGTCTAAGGCGTCGATATTGTGAAGATGTTTCGACAAATTTGGGTTGACATTAAACACCGCGACTTTCAACGAATCGTTTAAAGAGAAGGCACAAATCATACCATCGCCCATTTTTGGTTATGTAGGTACCGTGACTTAGAGTACCTCTCCAGCACCTTTTTTGGCTATGAGAGTTCCTTAATAACTCGCCATGGATTATAGCTCTTTGGCACTTTGTTATGTTCTGTACCCTTTAAACTTTGGGTACTTTCATTTTCACCCTCTCCAAATATGGAAACTCTACAAAACAGGAAAACGTGTCTAACATATTTTGTTCTAAAATAATTGAGCATTCCTTTGGAAATTTAATCTCGCTGGTCCGCAGCAAGCATTTCACTCACACATTATTAGCCCACTTGTATCCAACAAACTTTGTTCAGCTCCACACAACAAAGTCTTTTGTATTGCTCAATAACACAGGGAAACAACTACGTCCGAGGGCAAAACAGTCCAAACAATAAACTTCCTTTGGAAACTCTCTTTTTCTCATCAGACAAAATTTAGCCTTAGTACCATAGCACACTATCGCCAAGCCAGACCAAAAGGAACATTTTTGTCACAAAGGAAATACTGCAAATATTTCCACATCGCACATCATCATTTTTCTTTCGAAAGAAAACTCAACGCACACAAAAGCATAAACATTCAATTCACAAAGGGTAAGTAACATAACAGCAACAACTATTACAACAACAGTCAACAACAACGACAGAAAAGTGGTTGCCTCAAATGCCGTAAACTAACCCCAAAAGACCCCATGACACAGCAGATTCTCTTTACCGCCACCACGCCGCCGCCGCCGCCATGTATCGTCAACCATTTGCAACCCAGCTAAAGGCTGATGTGTTAGAAATTTGTCCACATTTATAGTTTTTCTTCCTTTCGTTCAAAGAGGAAGCGAACAAAACAAAAAAAAAAAAAAAAAACAACAACTTCAGAGTTTACTACACGCTCCAAGGAGCAAGAACTAAAGGCCACACCACAAACTATTGCTACTGCAAAGGGGGCCTGGTTGGGTGGGCCTGGGTAAATAGGAGAACTCAAGCAAAATAACTAACCGTGCAAAAATAGTTTCAGACAAAATGAAATAAAACGGAAAGAAAAGCGACGACAAAAAATCCTTTTCCATGCCCCTTTGTATAGGCAACTCGAGTGGCAGACAGGCACAAGACAAAAATGGCGCCCATTATTTTCTTACATCGCCCATTAAAATCATCGTCCTGTGAGTTATGGTGGCACTTTTTTGTGTGAGCATTTCTATTGGATTCGTGCCTGAGTTCGCTTCCGGTTGTACAACTTTATAAACTGCGAGGGGGCACTGCACTTACAGTTGTTGGTGATGTGTTTTTAGTTTTCATATAGCGAAAGAAGGAAGGAGCCAGGTACCACAACTAAATGGGTAAAGTACTCTCATATTAGCTGCCGACATCTGCGCACAGAGAGGAAAACTCTGAAAATTGTTTTCCTTCTTCGTTGCAGAGGATGGAAGTTTGGTAGATGGTAGCTTGGGGCCTATAAAGGTGAAGGGTGCCAGTTGCCGTTGTAGCGTGAACATAAAAGGGGCAAGAGTGGAAAAGGATGCAATTCTTTTGTAAAAGATGAGCAATGAAATGATACAAAATTGTGAGCCACAGGCCGGAATGATGCAGATAGCAACGAAAAGACCGAGAGACTCACAAAGAAAATATCAAAAAGTATTCATATCCGAGAGAGTGGGTATGGGTATATTATGCTCACATACCTTATCGAATCCTTGGGCGCCGAGTAGAGTAGCAATTTTGTTGGAAAAACACGACTCCAGCCTTATACTTAATAAAATTGAAAAATACGAATTAGGGGAGTTTATCCTCAACCAAAGGGATGCGTTGTCGCTATGTCTGTTGTCATGCCGAATGTATCCATTCACCTTGAGGGAAGAAGAAAATATTCTCCACCCATATTGAAATGGTATTCACTTTAGCTTGCAGCATTTCAAAATACGAACAAGCAAGGACTATCGCACAAAGGATGCATAATGCACGCTTTCTAACACGCCGCGCTAGGCTCATTCGTTATGATAATTGAATGGCCGTGTGTTGGTTTCGTAGATATGACAGTGGTGGCACTGACTATATATGGTGGTGATGGCTGAAACGTTGCTAAAACAATGCAACGTATTCATATATATTGTTGCATTATGCAATTTCAAGATGTCTGTCTGCCTGAAAGTCTGGGATTTTTCCGTCCCTTCTTGTCGTCGTTGTCGTTGTCGGTGAAGTGAACGCGCTCCTAGACTGTACACATAGATGCTTTCTTGTGGCTTGCAGGGAGGTTTTTCGCCAAGTACAAGCATAAGTACTTAGGTTTGTAGTGTTTTTTCCTCTTAGGAAAATCTTCCGGATGACGGTGCTTGTGCATCTAATTTAATAAAGAATGCGAGGGAGTGAAGTGTCTTGTGATATTAATGCAGATTTTCCTTTGCTTGCATAATTTGTTAGGTAAGTGCAGCTGTTTGGCGTAATGTGTAAACGAGCGGGTCTTACGCCGCAGGAAGTGATGTTTTTGTCAAAAATTTAAATGTAATGTTTACGTACTGTCACATTCAAAAGAGATGCTTTCAAGTTGGTTCCAACAAATGCAAATTAATGCTTGTAATGCAGTTTTATATGCCAATGGCATTAGGGATGCAAATTAGGGTCACTAGTCACCTAGGACCTAGCTGTGAATGCTTTTTTTTGTACATATATTCAAGAAAATAGAAATTAAAACATCTGCGTTAGCCATATGTAGTTACTTTATCTACACTTTACTTATTCTTTGGTATATTACGATGCGAGCATAAACATTTCAGATTTTAAGAATCAAAGTCAGCTTAAAAAACAATATAGCGAATTTACCACGAAGTTCAGCTTTTATTGAATCTAGGGTGATATTCTGTAAGATGAAAACATTCAATCGTTTCTGTTTGCTCGAACGTATGTAGGTAACTACGAAAGCGAAAGACATTTTTTCCCACCCTGCTTTTAGGTATGTTGGTTTTTGAAATTTTGGATTTGAGGATAAAGCTTACAACCTAACTTATGAACATATCTCATGATAGATATGTTTCTAACTTATTTGGCAATTTTTGACCACACCCGGCAAAGACGTCCATTAAATTGAAACACCATTGAAAGGACCTGAAGACAAGCCACAAGTATATTTAAATGTTTGTATCTACATAACTTATAGATGCTATAAGTCAATAAGTTTTACAAAAACACTTGTCGGCTTAATGTGGGCTATGCGGAATTTGATAAAGTAGAACAGCTTTATTAAAAAGGGCTTTCGATTTACTAAATGCTACTCCGACAAACGTTCTGATGAATGACAATGGAAACTTGTCTCTCGACGCTGTTCATGACAACTCTAAGACTGCAGATGGACTACTCTCTTAGAACCCAGGAAATGGATGATGAGAGACTCCCTAAGAACTACCACAGTACCACCACGTTGATTTTAAGAAAGAAAGCATCTTGGTTTGAAGCTTGACAGAATCTTGCAGAATTTTGTGGACAGCATAGTAGGGGGAGTAGGGGATGGTGTAAACGATTTTTGAAAAATTCCTTTCACTATATAATTGTTGCTTTTATTGTCATAATGTATCCAACACAATTTAACTTTGAACTATTCGCCGTCAATTTAAATTAATTTTTTGGAGAAATGTCAAAACCAATGTAGTAAATTTAGGCTTTAAAAAAAAGTTAATAACGTTGTTCCCCACTCATGGGCATTGGCATTGCTGGACTGGGAAGAAAGTATTTTTTATCGTTTCGCGATGCGATGGAAATGTCCTCCACTGGTAGATAAATGAAGCTTGTGGTCTTAGATACAGACTTTCAAATGTTAAAAAAAAATGCTTAATCAAATGAAAACTTACCAAAATAATACGAAACTTCGATATTGCAGCTACAATAATATACAAACAGCCTCATTCATAACACTTAATTAAATCTGAATTACGGTTAATTTTGGTTTAATTTCAGAAAACGTTATTCAAAAACTTTTTTCAAAGTTAATTTCCACTTAATCAAGTGTCATTATTAAATGCCGACATTGGCATTCTGGAGCAAATTAACTCTGAATTAAATTGTTCAATGAACCATATCAAGGCATATACAATTGTTATGTTATTATTTCATTGCCAAACATCGTTTATAATAACTGATTTGTGCATTAGCACAACAAAAATCACTGTTTTCCTAATTTAAATTACAAATATCCGGCAACAAAAAAACTCATAACAACTGCGCAATACCATTTTGCTTAAATCATCATGGCGTTCTTATCTCATGCACACAACATTCTAGAGAAAAATGTCAGAATTTATCAAATATTTCTACCAAATGCATCATTTTATACGAAATGCTGGTATACTTTTAGGCTTAAAGCCTTAATTCATTGATTAGCTGGTATACGAGCAAAAATTCTTTATGAATGAACATTTTTTATCCTTAATTAAAATGACAGTTTCGAGTTTGAAGTGAATTAGCTGAGACACTCATAATTAACAGATTAAATGAATCTAATAAATAAGGCTGTCACACTTTAAAATAGTTAAACACTTTTCTTGAAATTCACAATTTAAATTTTTTTCAAAATTTTACTTTGAGATAGCAAGAACATTCTGATGTGAATAAAATGTCAAACTGATTTCGCGGCTTTACTGTTATAACATATTGTCTTCGTGTTCATATTTCGATAGTGTTACCAAATAATATTTATTGCTACATAGTATTGGATAGATGCAGTACTATCAATAGATAGTACTGCATTACAAAACACTTTCACTGTATTGTGAAATGTCTACCTTCAATCACACAATATTAATATTTTGCAAATTAGCCCATAAATATGCAACGTCATATTATAGATACATGCAACCTATTAATATGCAATACATTAATTTTTTTTTCATTTTATTATGTAAATAATGTCAATAAAAAATTCTGCGTTTGGTTGATGACAACAATGTATGCGTAACATCATCTATCTATCGATTCGCCTTTCATTTGGTCCGCTTTTTATAAAATTCGGTTTCGAAATAACCCCGTAATCGGTACGACAAAACAAAAGGTTTAGCCTGTTATTATAATGATGATGATTGTAGATATTATGCCATTCGGATTTATTGTACACATTTTCTGATTAAAATAAAGGTTGATGCAGTTTTTGAAATATTGATATCAATGGACGAATTGCTTATCTCGTGTAGTGCATTATTTGAGTGGTGTTCAATATAAATACACATGTCGATTATGAACCATTTGATAATCAAAATAATCACGTCGTCCAATAAAGCATGAACGACCTGAAGGTCATGTCAAACAGACACATTAATACCCCTATTCCAATCTGGATCGATATGAAACTTAGTAATCATTCTACTTCTAGCAAATTCTGAGAAAACGCGAAGCATTCCAATTTAAAAAGACAACAATTATTCGCTAGAATTTAATTAGAACGACCCTTTAAAGTTGACCAATGCTCAGAACGGGTTGGTGATGAAATGTCCTTTTCCAGAATGCCCTTTCCAAAATCCCCTGCCCTGAAATCCCTTACTCCAAAAGACCCTAAGAGAAAATCCCTAGGGACAAGAACCCCCATTTTTAGATTTGGTGTTATTAATTCTGTCGCCGTGACACCTAAAAATGGTGTTAAAAGTGAGATACATAATATGACGGACATGGAACCCCACCGCTTGGGGTCACTCTATGATTTGGAGTAGGTGTAAGATTGGGTATATGCAAAGTTTATTTCGCTTGTGGGAGATTTTGACATAGGTGATTTCGTCCCGGGAGATTTTGGAAAAAGAGAAAAAAAAAAGAGAGATTATGTCCAATAGGGGATTTTGGAAACGGAGGATAACGTAGAGATCCAGCTCAGAATTCATGAATTCAAATTAAAATTCAAATCTTTATTTTATATCCTATACACAGTAAGCTTAGATCAGACGATTTATTTTTATACACAAATTTCATTTGTTTTTGACATACACAAATTCTAAAAAAATTCATACTCAGAAGCGATTTGTGTATTCCACAAACATTTGTGGTTCAAACGACTTGTGTATTTTGTTCTAAATGTACTAAATGTCACATACATAAATGAATTTGTGTATACAGATTTGTGGCTCAGACGATTTGTCTATTCCTACGCAAATGGAATTTGTGAAAAATGTGTGTATTGGCCAGACTGTTTTTGATTCGCTCGTGTTTGATGTATATTCAATTAAAATAAATAAAAAATTGCTTGGATTCGGTCAGGTTTCAAATTTAACAAGGTTGATTATAAAGCGTATTTACTCGAAAGTGAAACGGAAGACGAAAGCCAACAAATCATCAAGTTGCCACGCAAGTGCCGTAGTTGTTGAAGAAAAAATTGGCTTGGCCAGCATAAGTGGTACATAGTTCCACAGTTGGAACTACCTCTATGCGGGATTGCTCTAGATGCGCTGAATCCAATAATGCTGCTCGCGCGAAATAGAAAGGAACTTTACGAGTGCGTCATAAGACTGAAAAAGGAATAGCGTCAGGCCTACTGTCCACGTAGCTGCACTTCATAAGCATTTGCATCTTGGTGTCCGCTTGCTTGCAGCTTCCTTGCAGTTGGTATATAAACAAGCGAACCTCAGTATACAGAGCGGCCAAATACTCTTGTCGTCATTTTCAGCTTACATTGCCGCTCCGTGGACAGTGATTCGTTTGTTTATATGGAAACTGCATGCTAGTTGAAATCAAGCGTACACCAAGATGCAAATGACGAAAGCGTGCGTATGAAGTGCAGCTACGTTGACTGTAGGCCTTACTCATTCATGTCTCAGGAATTCAACTACAAAAAATTGCATTTCAAGTACAGTGCAGTATGGCACAGAAATCCAATTAAATTGCGTTAGTTTTAGCTGTGCTGTTTCACGCAACAAAAATTTAGTTGCATTTCAAGTGCAGCGCAGGATCGCACAAAAATTCAATTGTTAATAGCGTAAGAGCATCAGTGCAACAAAACAAAAACCTCAGTTGCAATTGCATTTCAACATTTCAAGAGCAGCGCAGAAATACAACCGAAAACACAGCAGTGTTCCGGTAAAAATTGCTTTTCGTTGGGCCGCTTTCAGGCACCCAGGAACCACGCTTTGTCGGCCCTATTTTTATACTTACTCTCCATGACCACCGTATCATGGTCATATTCGTCACTATCACTGCCACCGGGTAGTTCCATGTAGGTACATGGCCAGGCATGCTTTCCCACGAAAATTTTAAGGGTGGTAGTTTCCAAATCATTTATTTGGTAGTTGAAAGAGCGGATGCTAAAGTGTATATATCTACCTATGTTCTTAAATATGAAAACTTGAATTGTACTTTTATAACCATATGATAAAACCTTTTTATCATGTCATAAATCATGCCCATGATCCGTGTCCATACTCATTTAATTGAAATATCAAAACCATTTGTGTATGCGAACGAAATTTGTGTATGCGCTATTTTTCAGAAAACACAAACTATAGGACATACACAAATTGTCATAAATTAATTTCTATACCCGATCAAAAGACGGTTTGTGTATTTTTTTGACAATAATTTTTAAATTTTTACACAAATTTTTGTATATACACGTATCGTCTGATATTAGCTTTGATACAATATCTTATTTAGTTGTGCAAGTTTCAGTGAAAAATTCTAGTTAAAGTAAAGTACTTGTTCATTTACAAAAATATATATTTATATTCAAAAATTAATTCCAAAGAACTGTTAGATAAATAACTACTGCTTATTTATAAATTCCTAAAAAAAAACTCTTGACACACGATCCTTTCGGAAATAATAATACTCCCTGAAAATACCTTGGAAACATTTTCTTGCATTTCTCAGATTCGGCCATCTTTTGTTTTTGCCAAAACAAAATCGACATCGTACTCAACCCATATCTGTCTGTGCTTACGTTAACATAATACTTTCAGAAGAGCAAAAAAAAATTCTTTTATTTATTTATGCCAAGGCGCCAGTTTTATTCTTTTTAATAATTCCAAGTTCCTGATGTTCCATATAACCGAAGAAATCAAGTACATCCTTCGCCAGAGTTGGCATATCCGATTGTGGGTGATACTTTTCGAGGCGAACGCAAATGTCGTTTATGGAAAAATTTCCCCCAACAAAAAGATATAGGAGTGCGAATATTTGTCTTTATTTGTGCTTCTTTCTCTTGGTCGAATATCCTTGTTCTTATCGATAATACAAATATATTGCTTTTTTCGGACATCCTTTGGTATAACATGAAAACATTTTTTTTTTTTCGTCTACTCGCGCCAAAATGCTGAGATGGCTCACAAGAGAATTGAAATTATATAAAAGCTGATGGGTGTCCCCTTGCAAAGGACATATATTTTGTGAACATAATGTACTCTAATGGAACAACCGACATAACGAAAGGAAATGATTATTTGCGAAGGTCACACTTGTATTTCGAAAGAAGTCCTTAGCCAAAAGGGATGACAGCAGGACGGAGAGTGTCTACTCATTTAGTTTCTGATTTGTACGAGCTGATAAAGTTGAGTTAATTTGGTCGTTTTATTTAATAAAGAAGTTATATATGCTTGTGTAATACCACTGTATCCTTTTGCTCATTATCTCAATTTAATGACTTGTAGCTAATTTAGTCCACATTTTGTGGACATTTTGTAGCTCTTACGAGTATAGTCTGAAGTAGATTGTGTTGCCACATACAGATGTAATCGTTAGGATTAGCATGTTAAAGTTATGAAACTGACAGTACAAAAAGAAGAAGAGGATAATCTCCGAGTAGCTGGTGCTTCGAGCTTAAGTGCGGAAGCCTCTTTGTTCCCTTTTGCATTTTCCATTTTGATGGTTTATATGCGGTATATAGTGTTTTGGTAGCTCGAAATGAAATTTTTATTTTTTTAGTAGACAAACGAGAACAGGACTTGAGAGTTTTTTTCTTAAAATGGAAATTCTTAAATAGTCCATGGGTCTGATTCGTGTACAACAGGTCTGTTATAGTTATTATAAAAAAAGAGCCATACCCATACTACGTAGACAGTTATGAAATAATGATTAGCTTCGTTTGATTCCAGATAAGACGACGTACTTTACTACCTCAAATTTGTAGTCGCTCTAGGAGAACGTCAGTTGTGGCATTTCTTTAACTTTTGGCATCGATACTATCTCTGATACTGAATGTGGCTTTGCAAAAGGCTGAGAGGTTTCTTGTTAGCCTGATAGTCCGAAGCATACCCTACTACAGACTCAAAATCCTTATGTAGTTGGTTAACCAATATATTTGATGAAACAGGCCGGATAAAAGGGGGCGCCAAAATTATAATCCCACCGGGAAATGCTATAATTTTTGCAAATGGTGTGGTGACAACTGTGAAGCTAAAGCTAGTATTAGACGATATGTTGAATCAGCATACGTATGCTGAAAATTGTGTTAAAAAATGTCTGTCATCATAGTATGTACGATAAGTTGTGATTGGAACACTATTTTCAGCATACGTATGCTGATTCAACATATCGTCCAATACTAGCTTAACAGATACAAAACATAAATCGCTTATACTCCTTAGGAACGCGTAATAATTGTTTCGATTTTTTTTCGGAATAATTTTCACGAGTGATGAAAGGAGTAATGCTAAGTTTTCCTGTAGCATTGGTTAGGCTGGATCAATTTTGAGACAGCTTAGGCATTCTGTTATCAGGAGGACTGAACTTGGTGTCAAAGCTAAGTTGTCAGTCTATAATTCGGAGTTTGTTCCAACTCTTACCTTTGGTCGTGAGGTTTGGATAATGACCGAAAGAATAATATCGCGGATACAAGCTACCGAAATGAGATTTCTCCGTAGTATTGCTAGTGTGACCCGTAGAGATCGCATTAAAAATACCAGAATACCGTGAGGAACTCAATGTCGAGCAGCTATTTCTCCGGACGGAGCGGTCCATGCTTCGGTGGTTTGGTCATGTTAAACGCATGTCCCCAACCAGGATCCCACGACGTGCTATGGAATCCTTCCCATCAGGCAGGCGTCCTCTAGCTAGACCAAGGATGAGATGGTTAGATCAAGTCCATAATCTCTCCTATACCCGTATGGGGATTGCCCTTGATGATTCAGAGTCGATAGCGGAGAATCGAGAGCTATGGAGGGTCCACTTGAGCAACCTACACCCGCGATCCACTTAATGGACAAGCGGATCAATGAAAATAAATGACTAATTTTGTCGACGGTGTCGTCCGATACCATCTGCGCAAACACTACGACGTTTAGACGCTCCCCTAGAACAGTATGGGACAACACGAGATGATTCAATTTCTGACCGGCCCCGGAGCACCCGTTCTACTGAGAACAGCGAAGCTGAAGATGTCACAGAGGGAGGACCAAGGGGTATCGATCAATCGGCGGTCTTTACAGACAATTTTGGTGAAAGACTAGAAGATATTCCCTTTCAAAGTACAGACAATACACCAGCTGTTAGCGGTTGACCGCCAAGTGCGTTATACCAACTGTCTTAAGCCATCCTGAGTTTCGACCACGCTCAATTTCAATAGTGCGGACCTTTCGCCGGAAGTTCTAGCAAGAGTGATGAAATCGTGCCCGAAATGTCATAAATTCTGGTGTAAGACATCAAGTATAAGTAAACATAACCCAAAAGCAGAATCAAAGTGTTTTATTCATAAAAAAAAAAACAGGGCCAAAGAACATCGGGTGACAACTTTTGTAACAACTTGTATTTCAAACTCAGAAACCCGCTTCAGGAGCATTAAAACTGTCGTTGATAGTCGTTGTGAAAATGTAAGGTCTCTTCGCCCATCATAGCTGTTTCAAATCCCTAACTAGTCTTTTATAGGGCATTATTGAATTCGAGGCGTTTCCCCATTCAGCCCAAACACAATAGTATTACATACTTTAACTTCATTATATAGTGCATGTTATTGTTAACATCAACCGTCAAAGTCAGAATCCCTCGTAACTCTCCAGCCAATCTGCATTATAATTGTTTCAATAATATGTTGCTATTTGCATCGCACTTAGCCCAGTTAAACGCCCCTTTCAACAATTTTTATTTAATTTACTTCTCCTGTTTCATGAGCTCATGTACCTTACCTATACCTATATACCATTTTAGAATTTAATACCAGGCAAAACACCAGAATACCGTGGAATGCGGCACAAAATAAGCAAACATTTGCTCAGCTGAAAACATCATTTCAGCCAAAGTCAATAGTTTTCCCTTCACTCTCGAAAAAGAAGAACCTAGGGGGCAAAGCACCCTCTGGATACAAAAATAAAGTAAGTCCCACAGGAAAATAATTCCCTAAAACCGTCCAACATACATAGCGAAAAAGAAAAAAAAAGCAAGTTTGTATTCAATGATAACATCACGCGAAGTAGACGTGCTTACTGACTCCTTTTTGGGCTATGTTAAAGGATCTGTGAGGTAAAACACGATTTTTCATATCCTGCCGGGAATGCACATTAAATAGAGACACAGGGTGGGATTTTGCGGAATGGAAAATATAGAGTGAAACACATTTTGTGGATTGCCAGAATATTTGTCTGGTAAAAAGAATAAAAAAAAAAGTGGTTTACGTACGTCTTCTTCTCCTCACCGTTCGGTGTCATCTTCTATCTTCTATCATAGCTGTAGATATGTTCGGTATGCTTTTGCATTCGCTGATGTAGAAAATTAATGTTTTTTTTTAGCTGCTTCTGTCATCGTTGCTCATATTTAATGGTTTCCAGGAGTTTATGCTAAACTACTGATGCAATCAAGCATATACCATTCAGTATTGACGTGTGCTGCGGATTAGTTGAGACTTGAGAGGTGCACAGCATTTGGAATAAGATTTAAGTTTAAATTTAAATTTAAAATTTATTCGAATTTTTCTTAAAAAATTACACAGAGGATTGCATATACAGAGAACAGAATATTATTACTCTTGGTTGGTTGGGGGGTTGATATAATTATTATTTGGCCCATACTGTTGCAACTTTTCGTGTGTGTCAGTTTTAATTATGTCAGAAGTAGAGGGTGCCTTTTTGAACTGCACTCGAAAGGGTGAATTGAGAATCGAACATAATTAGGCTGAAGTTTGTTTTGCTAATGAGAACAAATACAAAACTTACAAGCCAACTTCGAAGGTACAATTTTTAAAAGTCGGGCCAATTACTTGCCCAAAGATGAATAATCGTAATGACTGGTTCACAAGGCATATTTTCACAATTTTTAAAACACTTGTACTATTGATGAAGAACTACAAGTTTTAAATATTTTTTTTTTTTAAATACTTCTCCCGGGAAAGACAAACCTATAACGCTTCATCAGCGCCCCGAGATGCTTGCAGATGTATGTTAGTTCTGCACTTAAATTGCTGCAAATTGTAGTCTTCTGGAAATATATCCCCAGGAAGTGAGTTCCAAAGTTTGCTTGTCCTGTAACAGAAGGAGTTTCGGAAAGATGATGTCCTCGCGGTTGTCAAGTGTACTGCATGGTCATGAGCATTAGCAGCCTGTCTTGTAGGGCGCCCAAAAGTTGCATTTCGAGGGATAATGTCCTTGAGTTCCTCGGAACATCTACCATGGAAGTACCTATAGAACAATCATAGGTCAGCGACTTGTCTTCTGTGCACCAACGGTTGCAGATTCGGTGTGAGTGTAGGGTTTCCAATAAGTCGAACTGCTCGTCTCTGTATACTGTCAAGTAGGTTAAGTGAATGTTTTGGGGCCGAGCTCCATATATGGGAGCAATATTCCAGGCCTGGTCTAACCTGTGCTTTGTAGAGAAGGAGAAGTTGCTTGGGGCTAAAGTACCTCTTTGCTCTAAATAGGTAGCTCAACTTAGCGGACGCTGATCTTGCTATATAGGATATGTTGTCCTGCCATGTGATTCCTGAATTGACTGTGACTCCTAGAAGGTGCATTAAGTCCTTGGGATGGATTGGATGGTCATCCATCTGGATCTGAGGAACTGTTCATGCATTTTTCCTGGAAAATGTTGTGATCTGTGTGTTGTTTGCATTAAATACAACCAAGTTGTCTTTTCCCCACTTCAAGATTTTGTCCAGAATATACTTTGTTTGTGCACTATGTAGATTGGAACTTCGAGTTTTGTGAAGCGGACCTGAGCCGAGATAAGAAAGAGTCTATGAAGTAGATCCCTGTTTCATAAGATAATAATGAAAGACCCCAAATCTGAAATGGACTTTGGAGAAAAGGGTTGCAAAACGTTCTCTTTAGAAAAAGTGTATTCGAGTAATCGTTTTTTATCGATGTACGATGTGTTTGGAGGAAGAGATCCTACGACTAACCTAAGGGTCTACATAGTGACCTGATCTATTCAAAAAGCTACAAATAAAATGGAAATAAGCCAGATTTATTGCTGTCCTATATAATTTTCTATAACAATTCTACTGAGTTTTCAGTCGCAAAAATGTGAACGAAAATGTTAAGGCTAATCAGCAGATGACACTATAGCAACGATCTTAATGATCTTGAACTCTTATGGCAACTATAAAACAAAAAAAAAATGCCTACAAAAGTCGTTGTCCTGTCTCATGGACATGGGTGCTATCAACAGACATAACAAACTGATTATATAATAGTACAACAAAAAAAACAACTTGCCAAAAATGACCACTACACATCAAGTGACCACTACAGGAAGGTGTGCGATGAAGATACTCCCTCAGGGCTCTGACAAGTTAGAATGAAGACATTTTTCCATGACATAAAATAACTTTCGGGCAATTTTGGTATGTGTGTCTTAAAACTCAGTATCGACCTTATGCTATGTACCTATCTATTACTAAACAGGTGGCACAATAGACCACAAGGTCGCAGTGCTCTAAACCCTCTTCATTATTATTACCTAAAGAACAGTTCAATCGATTAATATTGATCTAAGTGTGACGGATACAATAATCTATTGTCACTTTAAACATGACAACGAATCGGAAACTGCGGCAGAATTACGCCATCTGTGAGTAAGTAGTACCTACGTCACTAAATTAATGTGGAGTGTACGGCCCTACGAATTAAGTTCCACATTTAACTAACTCTCACTAGGAATATGAATTAAATGCCACCAAATATGCAGTGGCATTTATTTCATAAGTTTGGAAGATAACATAGTTTCATTTTGGACGTAATTCATTATGAAGTAAAGATTTAGAAATCAATGAGCAGTGAAACATGAATGAACTGATAGACATGATGCTCCCCTACAACCATCCTGGTTGGGGTCACTGTTGGATTTGCAGTATATAAACTAGCAGGCTACCATGTTGATTTAAGTCAACATTTGCATAGATACCTGTCATTTAATGCAAATGTCCCTAATTGGCCTAAACTAGTATCGAATGCGTTTTTCATTCCTTAGAAATGGTACTAACAATTTGCTACTACGCTTACGAAAGGAAACTTAGACTCTCAAGTCTTTATTTCGTATTAAAGATTGGTCAACAAAGAACTGAATGTACCTACTTCTATGTATAGGTGTCACCTTTTTTTATCGTAAACACTATTATATTTATTTATTTATTATAAAACATGCTTAAATTGATGCTTCTATACATCGCTTATTCGGCCCAGTCTATTACAAGTCGGACAATAGACCCTTTCATATATAGATTTTTGAAGTGATAATTTATTGTTCACGCTTTGAAGTAAGAGATTTGAAAAAATCCATATAAGATCATCCATTGTATACTAATGTATTGTCTAAAAAAAATGTAGAATGTAGATGCTACTGCATAGACTCATAAAATAAATTCAACTGTAAGTCAACTGTACCTAAAGCATTTCTCCAGATCTACAAATTTATCCACCCAACCCATAGTGATATAGTCGCTGTGCCATATTATTCCCGCCCCATTGGAAAAAAAAGTATTTCACCCTCGGTTGCTATTTGAATAGCATTTTGTAGGTACCCCATCCTTCTACCATTTTTTTAAAAAAAGTCATCGGTTGGCCTGAAAACTTTTCCCAGAGTTTCTGATGTTTCAACAAAAAATTACACAAAATAAAAAAAAACTTTATATTTTTATTGTTCCCTTTTGTCACATGTATGTCGAAGTTATTGAAACTTTTGAGAAAAAAAAATTTATAAAATATTTTTTTTTCCTTTTTTTTAGACGTATTCTTCTTGTAGACAGACAATTTTATGACCTGAATGGGTACTATGAGAGTTCATGGATTGAAGGCATTCCAGCTGATATAGTCAGAAATTGAAGGCATAACTTTTTCCATCATCATCATCATCATCGTCATCATCACAAGAGGTTAAGTGAAAAAAGGGAATCCTTCTCTTCTAAGCTTCGAAAGAAGAGATATGCATCCATGGCATTCAGTCAACATTCAAAGGGTTGTCATGTAGTCGGACATCCCAGTCTTATACAACGCCCATAAAATGGAAATGAGAAAGAAGTTGAACAAGTGCTAAACTGGGATAAAAAGAGTATTCAAATCAGAGCACTCAATCGAGCCCATCATTCCGTGGTATAGCTTGATAGCCTTCGGGTAAAATAAAACATTTAAAAGTTTAATTATTTAACAACACAAAAGGGAATAATCGAGCTGCGAAGAAGAAACTTTTTCAGTGCTAAAGGCTAACCAATAAAACGAAAATGAAATCCGATATATGAAGAAGATACGATTTGTATGAATGGCTGGTTACTGATGCAACCCTCTATGGTAATGACGAGAAGTGGTATATGGATTCTTTCATTTCGATAGGGAGTATTATAAATCACTGGGATATAGACATTTAAATTGAAAGAAGACATTTTTTGTTTGATATTGATTTGTGAAATTTGGGAGAATTTTTTTTAATGGCAAAATAATGTTTAGGCTTGTACAGAGGAGTAATTCTATTATGCTTCAGCTCCATGCAATGAATGATCCATGAGTGTAATCGAATAAGTCTGTTCCCAACAATCACAATGGCGCGAGAGTGTTCACCGCGAATTGTTTCGGAAAACTGAAAAAATCTCGCCCGAGACAACAATGACATTTCGTCACTTTTACGGTAAAGTGAAATAAGTTAAAGTTTCTCATTTTAAAAATGATCCCTTTTTTTGCAAAACCTCCAAAGTCCGAAGGATTCATTTTATTTATTTGCCTTAATAAAAAAATACATTATCATCTGGAAAGGGTAGTTATAAAAAGGGAGGCGGGAGGAAATAACATCAGGGAACTTTTTATATTGTTTTTAGTTAACGAGAAAAATAGTTTCAAGTATGACGCAAAACTGAAAAACATACATTTTTGACTAACCTTTATCACTTTGCCGTGACCGTGTAAGAGACGATTTACTCTGAATATTGTTCAGTTAATTATTCAACTAATGAATTTCGAATCCAATTTTTCGCAAATATGGTGGCAAATAATTAGATTTTGTAAATACGAAAATGTATACGAACCCATAAATTTGAATATGTATTAGCTATTTGGAAATATTTTCTGAATTGCGTAGGTATATTTTCCCTAGTGAATATTTCCTTTTCGATAAATATTTATGAAGTAGAATTAGCAATAAAAAAATTAGGCGAACATCGAACAACCCTGCTTACGTAAGGAGACCGAATTTGTTGATTTCAGAATATTCAAACTGAATTCAAAAGCTAGTAATCAATAAAAAGACTAGGGCCAGTTTCAAATATTCCGGATAAAGTTTCGAATAGTTAGCTGACACATAACGCTTTCCACCAGATAAAAGTTTCTGATATTTTTTTTCTGTTTCATCGTCAAAGTCTCTGATAAACTATCCGGTAGAAAAATTTATCAGGCACTAATTGTTTGATAGGAATAGCAATGATGTTTTTTTATCGTTTATCACATTTTTAAGTGAATTATTCACGGAAAAGAATATTTTCGTATCGTCGCATCCGCAAAGTGAACAGTTTCCCGTTCGGGAAAAATTCGATTTGAACGTTTTTAAGGCGACGATACCAAAATACTCTTTTCCGTGAATAATTCCCCCCGGCGGCGTCTCTGCGGATTCCACGATAGGGGTGATGATCTCTACGGGTCACAACAGCAATACAACGGAGGAATCTCATACCTTGTAGCTTGCTCTTTCGGTCATTAATGAAAAGGAGATTAGACAAAATGCACCCCTGGCAAATTCCAACGCCCAGGGTAAAAGGTATTCAGTGAGCATGGATAAAGTTAAACGAAATCGTGAAAATTCAGAAATCTTCATCGTCGATGATTTCTCAGAATAATTTAAAATACTCTGGTCTTACAGGGCCGTGCAATTTGGTTGTAATATTCATCAAATTCGTTGTCTAAGATTTCAAATAAATCCATGATAGGATATTTCTGACTCTGAAACTATATTTTTTCCAGACACTTTAAATAAATATTTTGCTTATCTTCCGGATAGAGGCTTTAACAGTCACTTTAACCGGCTGATAGACTATCCGAGACTTTATATGTCGGATATCACTATCCGAAACCTTTGAAACCGAAAGTTGAAGTTTATCTGACATATAAATATAAACTCCGGAGAGGCTATCCCAGACTTTATCAGGGCCCTATTTCACAATCATTGACAGGTGACAATTCTACAAATTTGTCGCACTTGTCTGACAAATTTTCATTTCATAAAATATAGACAGGTGACATAATTGTCAGTTAAACACCATGACAAATTTGTCATGACTTTTTTGTCATTGTCATATTGTGACAAATTTGTCGTGACATACGCAGCATTAACTGAGTTTTATTATCCCATATAATTGATCTGTATTGGATAACAATCAAACGTATATATTATATAACAATAACAATAATTTTTGACCTATCCGTTAACATATGCAGCTTTTACTGAGTGTTCATATTTGAACACACTTAAGATGCAACAAAATCATTATTATTTATACTTTCTTCATCACCTTCACTTCAAGAAAAAATATTAAGCATTTTAAATCGTACTTGTCACTTCAGTCTCAATTCTTGACCGTGACTCAAACGCCTGTCGGAATTGTCAATTACATACTGACAAAATTGTCACTTGTAAGATTTTATCTGTCCCATAAAAAAAACTGAGAATTCATGACAATTCTCGAAAAATTCCTGACAATTCATTGTCATGATAATTTTTTTATGAAACCAAAACTTGTCGGCTATTTTGCGACAATTCTACAAAACTGTCTTATTATTAATGAAACAGAAATTTTACAATTTCCGGATTGTCAATTGACAATATGTCACCTGTCACCTGTCGCATTGTCAATTTTTATGAAACAGGGCCCAGATAGTCTTGAAACTGGCCCTTTGTAAAAAAATGTAAGTTTTAATTTGTATTGTTAGTTTCAGTGGTCTGTTAGAAAAAATTGCCAATACCCATTGTAAATTGACGAAGGATTTTAAAGCGAAAATGAGGCGACATCGTTTCTGGTCTTGCTCTAGCCTGGTTCTTATGCCTGTATTGTGAAACAACGTGAACGATGTGAACATGACTGATAGAACATTTTTGGCGACGATGTGATGATTTATTTTGACCATTGCTCAGGTCAAGGATCCCTGACACTGCCGGTAAACTGATTTCACTGCCAAACATTATACCACTTTCCCTAGTTTCACCCCATAGAAGATGTTTTTTGTATAGGAGGCAGTGTTGTCACTTGGGATTTCAAAAATGTGGTAGATTGGAAGGAAAAAAGAGTGGTAGATTTAAGAAATGAGTGGTAGATTTGAGGTTTATATGCACCATTACAATTAGTCACAGGAAAATCAGCAAATATGTGTAGGAAATGTGCGATCTCCTAGAACTCTCATTAGCTGGTATTAATATAATCATCTGTCCTATTCTTCTGGCATCTTTCCGAGTAAGTGGAAAACAACTCAAGCGCGTCCCTAAAAAAGACGGTTCTTCTTCTCCGTCCGTTCTTTTCTAAAGTCATAGAAACGCTGACAAATCGTCAGCTTATGAAATATCTTGAATCACGGAAACTACTTCTCAATGACCGGTAGTACGGTTTTCGTGGCAACAGAGATCCACTGATGATTTGATGACTTATCTCACCGGAAAGCGGGAACAATCTCTCCACTTATCTGGTGAAATAAAGATTGTTGCGCTTGAAAGCATTTGACAGAGTTTGACACCAAGCTCTTTTGTCAAAAATGCGTGCTTATGGGATCGATGCGACTTTTATTCAATGGATTAGAAACTACATTTCTGGCCGCTCAATTCAAGTTGTTTTGGATGGTTTCAAGTCTGAAACTCACCATATAAATGCTGGTGTTCCCCAAGGATCTGTTTTGTCTCCGACTTTCTTTCTCATTTTCATTTTCTGCAACTTCTAATCTAATTTTTTCCTTTGCTGATGACAGCAGACTTACCTTCTCATATTCATTACAGGACTCACGTACTTGCTCTTCGGCCATAAAAGTGGAACGGCAACATTATGTTAAGCTCATTAAATTCTGACCTTGATAGCATTATAAAAAAGGTTTAGCCAATTAGGTGGAGTTTAATGCTTCCAAAACGCAATGCTGTTTGCTATCCCTAAAGCAAAAACTAAACCTTTAGCCATTCAATGCATGGCCCTTATATTTTCGAAACCGAAAGTCTTTCCATTTTCGATATGGTGTGTCCATGTTCCATGAAACACGTCGTTAGAACGACCATATACACGAAGTCTTCAAGAACGCTGTGAAATGTCTAGGTTGCCCTCAAACGGTGCAAGAAATATTTGACCCCTTTTGATCTAGCTACAATAGGATATAAGGCGTTCATTCGCCCCAAACTTGAGTAAGCTCCTCATATCTGGTCTGGTGCACCGAAAACTACATTCCACGATTGCACCTACTGGAAAGGATACAAAACCGCGCGTGAAAACTAATTGGAGACACGAACATAGGGCGTCAATGTCCAGGGCGTCAAATGTCAATCTATCGCTCGAAATTCTTAATCGAACTCACTAAGGAACAAAATCTTTTTAGCGAACGAAATGAAAATTGCCTGTTTTGCTGGCATATGAAACTGTAGACTGAAGATGTTAATGACGACACGAATGATAAAAATATCCATCAAAAGTGCGCCTCGCTTTCATTTTCTTATCGATATGAAAGCATAGAGAACTATAAAATATTTAGCACTGGAATGACAAAACGTGGTAGAATTTTTGGGTGCAGTGGTAGTTGTGGTAGATTGAAAAAATATTAAGAAATAGTGGTAGATCTACCACATTGTGGTAGAAGTGACAACACTGTAGGAGGTATACGATTTTAAATATTGTTTTTTTGTATGTGAAGTGCCGCCCTTTGCCCTTTGACCAAATTTGACCAATCTTCACAGGACCACTCCAGGGACAATAACTAAGATCTTCTATAAGTTTGAGCTCAATCGATTGGGTGGTTTTCTAGATGATTTTGAATGTTTTTTTTTTTGTATGGCAGGTGCTGTACCAATATTTAAGCTTTCAGACTTGTAGCTTTTTATGAATATGCTTTCTTTAATGAAATTCATTCGACTGACAGATTTTACTACCATATACCAAACATTTTGGAAAAAATATACATTTTCGTTTATTGCTGTTTATTAGGTTCCCAATAGATGCTTAAATCTTTTCAAGTGTTCTTATCTCAGGAACAATAAATCCTTATTGCCTTGTCGTAAATTAAATTACAGACATTTTATTAAAGCAATAAAATATGCATACAACGTGGAAATGTAAAGCGGCAACAAAATCGAATAAAATTACAAACTGAACGTCCCAAGTATACTTTTTTTTAACAATTGTTTCCTGTCAATCCATTAATTTTACTCAAACGATTCTGTTCATTTTAAAAAGGATTTCGCCCACCAAACTGAGAAAACAAAGAGATACTCCCTACATATTTTCATCTCAGTTCTTCGAATAAAACAATAAAATACGAAATGGATCCACTTGAAATGTCTTTATTCGGATGGTTTACGCTTAGCCAAGGAGATCGTTTTGGGGGTAAAATGTGAGTCATTAGCGTAAAGGAAATAGTTGTATCTATTTTATTCCTTTTCTATTTCCTATGTAGTTATATACGATGTGTTGTATTTTCTTATTATAAGCTTATTGTAGTTTCGTTGCTTCATATATATACATATGTAGGTACCTAAATTTGAGTTACTCGTAGCCTGTGATGTAGGTCCTAGATAAATATACTTAATTTCGGGTTAACGCCAGCAAGGTCAGAAGCAGTCGCAGCTGATGGCGGCTGACTAAATATATTTCCACAATTAAGTAATAAGGTCTCTTCGAGACAGCGAAATGGGCATCATGTAGAGAGAGTGATAGGGCAAGAAGAGAACCCGCGTTAAGTCATTGAAGAACTAGTTCCACCACCTAGTTGGCCTAGCTATAAAAAAGCCTGAAGAACAGCAAGGCCGCAGGTTCTAATGATTCTCTTTAAATACGATAATGATGTTTGCACCGAATCATCAACTAACTATGGGTCGAAGAAAACGTACCCGGACTGGACTATCAGCTCCATATACCCCATCTATAAAAAAGGCGATCCTTTCTCTTGCAAGAACTAGGCATATCCCTTCTTAATGTCAAATACAAGATCCTATTCAAATTTTCACACTGAGGCAAATGCTGAAAAGAACCAACAAATTTCAAGTCGAAATTCGCCACCTATGCATCGACTTCAAAAGCCACGTATGATAGCATACATCGTCAGGAGTTCTATATGGCGGTGGACGACTTCGGAATCCCCCAGCTGTGTCGCGTGACACTGAAAAACACCCGATGCAACGTGCAGTTTGGAAGTAGCTCCTCCCAACTATTTAAAACATGCACCGGACTTCGGCAAGGAAATCATACTACCATGCGACTTCTTCAATCTTGTCTTGGAGCAGATAGTGCGCAGGGCAGGTGTCAACATGAAAGGCACTATCTTCAACAGGTCCAGCGTTCACAAGCGTTCACGGTGATTGCAGTCAAAATCCGTTGGCCTTGAAGTAAATGAGGGCAAGGAACTAAGTACATGCTATCAACAAACAAACAAGCATCTGTCCACCGCCTAGGACAAAACTTCACTATTGATAGCAATAATTTCGAGGTAGTTAAGTAGTTCACCTACCTCGGAGCAAACATGAACTCCAAGAATGACACCCTAGTGGAGATTTGGCGAAGAATTACCCTAGAAAACCGTTGCTACATCGGTTTGGTAAAACAAAATGCGTAACTTGAAGGTTAACTGTGTGCTCTACAAAACCCTTATCCTGCCAGTTCTGCTTTTTGGCTCCAAGTGCTGGACTATAAGCAAGAGGGGAGAGCTGATACTGGACTTCTTCGAAAGTGTGCGAAGAGGGCGAATGGAGGAGCATATACAACCGCGAACTCTATGACCTGTACCAAGATATGGATGTAGTCCAAAAAGCCAAAACACATCGAGCGAATGGACAATAATGCTCCAGCTAAGAGGATGTTCGAATCCCAGCCCCCAGGTTCGAAAAGGCAAGGAAGACTGAATCTCTGTTTCAAAGACCAAGCCATCGCGGATGCCAGAGCGCTTGGTCTCGACAAATGGAAGCAGCTTGCCCGGAACCGTAGAGAATGGAAGGCTGCAGTGTTTCAGATAGAGACTCTTCACGGATCGGGAGCCCGATAAGTATAAGAAAAGTATAGTTAGATGCAATCAAACTTAAGGGTTTTATGTGTTACCTGATAATTTGAAAACTTCTGGACAGATTTCGATGCAACCTTTTTCTAAGTATTTCTTCTGGCTGCGAGAAGGCTTAATGTTTATAATAGGACTTAAGCACAAAATCTACAGTACCTGCGTTTGAATTAATTAAAAAATAATAAAAAGCAGCTGTTCACAGTTTAGTATATCAATACAATAGATTTTCTTCTGAATTAACACTGTTCATTGGATGTTTTTACACACGTTGATGTTTATAGTATATCCAAATAACAGTATCCCAAGTCAACTCATTATTTTTTATAGCTTGGACAGATATTAAAATTTGCTTGGTAATCCTATTGTAAATAATGAAATTGTTATCCTCGCTCTTGCTAAAGTTTCATAATTCTGCTTTTCATTAACGCACACTTAGCTTACAATCGTCTGTCGTCCACCCACCATTGTCCATTAGTGCATGCGTTTAAAAGACCTGGTGAGCTGGGATGCTCATTACGCGTACACGTACACTAATCTATAATCTCTCAAGATACTCATCTTCCTTAGATAATTTAAAAGAGCATTTAACAAAAGATGAACAAAATTAAACAAAAAACTTTTTCTAATTATCTACCAACAATATTCTCCAGGCATAAGCCAATGGTGGGGGAGAGATACGCAAAAAGACAACGATCCCAAGATGGCAGTACTCATACATTTCAACGCACAACGACAACCTTCAAATGGTCACTCAGCAATGACTTGCGGAAAGAGCGTAAGGCTGTTGTCAGTTTTCTTTTTACCTCCCACCATCACCCACCCCCACGTCATATAATGAATTTTCTTAACTTTAAGACAAAAGATAAACTGTTGGAATATATTTTGTTTCTATATACCTACTTCTACGTGTTTATTTTTATTTTTATTTTTATTTTTTGTCTCTTGTTTTATTTCATTTCACTTAGAGTGCTGTGATTTCGTTTGGACATGTCCTTCGAGCAGAAAAAGAAAACAAAACAAAGACTCGGCGAAATAAAGTGTAGATTTTATTGTTTCTATTTTGCTATAATATATATCTATATTTTTTTTGTTTAACTTTCTTTGCATAAAGTGTCACAGAAAGAGCCGGATGAATAAAAAAAAAATGGAAGAAGGTGTCTTAGTTAATTTCACTTCACATTTTCTTTGCTCTTACATTCCACTCTTCTCTGAATAGATGTGAATTGAATGGAAAGGCGTCTCTTAAGTGTCGCAATGACAGGAAGAAGAAAAAAAAGCGAAATAAAAAACGTCGAAACGAAAACAAAATGGACCAGAAAAGCATCTCGTATTCCCTTTAGGTGACAATTGAAATGGGCAATTTCTTTAAGCGTTATGTGCCTCGTATTGTGCACCACTGAATTGTCCTTCTGAGCTTACTGGTGGTCTATTGTTGTATAAAGCACATAATCCTACGATAGGGTTTGTGTGGATGTGTGAATGTGTGCAATGCTTTTCAACTTGATGATTGTTAGAGTAAATTTCAATTAGAAATCGGAAATTTCTTTACCGGAAAGTAGTTCGAGTTTATTTTCCTGCTACCTATTGACTGCATTGCTCTTGATTCAAGAAATTGGTTACGTAGGGTAGTCTGTAGTGGTTCGTTGTGATGTGGTGGTCGCTGTAAATATTGTGGGTCATGTCAGCACTACTGATAGTGTGCATAATGCTACCTCTATCATGAAGACTATTTTTAAAGAAATACATTAAATCACGCACACGTTAGAGGTAGAAAAAAGTGAATTTTTTTTTTATTTTATAGAGGGTGTCCCATAATTCACGCAAAATTTTAATTTTGCGTCATATTACAGTGATGCCAACGGAAAAAATGTGCACGACTGGGTCGCACGAAACTTTCTCGTTTATTGCGAATCTCGCAGAATCTCAGAGTCATTTCAACAAATTTTACGTTTAAAATTATTTCCACTTACGTACATTTTACGTAGGTTTAGTAACTGAACCCTTGTTAACTAAACACGTAATACATACTCCATAGACATTATGTACGTATTAAATACAACACTTTATTACTTACTTTCAAATTTCAACTGGCATTTGAAGGAGGCAAAGGAGGCGATGAATTTCGAATTCTCATTTTTAACTTCCTCGTATACGTAGTAAGCAGCGTTACCGACGTTACCGAGTTTAAAAAGAAACCTAATACAAAATATAAAACTTAATACTCAATGTAGTATTCAACAAAACATGTTTTTTAGTTTTTTTTTTTACTTTTGTAGTATGAATGGAAAAGACCGTCAAAATGCCAGTGGGGATAAAGTCTTTCTCAAAAGGAGAAACTTACGAAAAAGTTAGGGAACGCTTTTGTAGTAGGTAATCTATGAAAAATGACAGATGCATTTTGTTTTTCCGTAAATTGCAGCTTGTGATGTGACATTTTTGTTTCTCAATTCATAAATTGCAGCAGTAAGAATGTCTCATAAAGGCGAATAATTTACTAGTTTGTTAGCAATGTTAGCTGATTCATCTACCGGTGAAGTGATTCGGAATTTATCGAATATCTTTTTGATGAAGTCAAACCACAAATGCGAATTGTAGTTTCACGCATATGGCAAATAGGACGATAAATTTCTGTCAATTTGTCAAGTGGCTGACAGCTTTTCAATTCTTACTACCAGAAACTCGTTGAATAAAAAGTTTGTAAGATTCTCAGTGGAGAGGTAATATCTTGCTCTGTCGAAGCCGCTCCCTAGACTCCCAGACCCAACCTAGTTTTCAATTTTATTGTTATTCAGCGTATTAAGTGCCAAAAGTTTTTTCACTACAAATCAATATAAATTTAAACCCCATGCAGTTTTGCTTTGGCCAATCTTAAACCAAAATTCTTTAACATTTAATTTCTCAAAATATGTAGTTTAAAAAGCGTTCGTCACTTGAAACTCCCTTAAGCAAATTTTTATTCACTGATGGTTTGCTCTGTGCATATTCAAAGATGCAATAATACTTGACAGTGGAATGATATTGGAAAGTGCTAATTATAGATAAAGAGAATATTTTTTTTTAGTTGTTAAACGGTTTTTAGGATGTATTTTATGGAAATAGTCGCCCGAAAGTCGCCAATGTTGTAAAAAGTCGCCAAAGCAGGGAATTTTTGAAAAGTCGTCGCCGGGGGTCCAGAGATCAAGAATGTCGCCAAATGGCGACTAAAGTCGCCCATCGGTAACGCTGAGTTAGAGAAAGATATTCGCTGAGGTATCCGTCGGAACGGAAAATTTTCCGATTTCATACGAATCGGAGGATTTTTGCAACTTTTCGGAACTTTGTTCCGACAAATATGCAACGCACACTGGCGTTTTGCGTTTCAGTGCGATCAAATGCGTTTTTACTGATATTTTTGAATGATACCTCGAATGTAATTTGAGTCTCCGACGGAGTATGCGTTGCGGAGAAAATTCCGTTCCGACGGATACCTCGCTAGGGCCGATTGTTTTCGTACAAAATTTCGAACTCGAGATTTTGATCAATTCTGATATTACGATGATAGGGGAACTTAAAAAAGTAGGTCTCGCAATTCTGTCCGTCCGTATGTCTGTCTGTCCCACCCCTGGGGAATCTAAACGATTGGACGGATTTGCTTCAAACTTCGTATTTAGAGTATGTGGGCTTCCCGCTAGGGACGTTTTTTTTTTTTTTTAATGCTAGCCCGAATATTAACGGTACCTCCCATTTAAAATTTTACGAAATATGACGAAATATGTCTAAATTTAGATTTTTTCGAAAACGGCTCTAACGATTTGAACCAAAATTGACAGTTGAGTTAATGTAAGCATGCTTGACATGACTGCATACCCAGTTTTTCGCTAAAAAGTCCAGTAACGGCAGTTTTGAAAATTGGATTTTTCTCGAAAACGGTAAAAACGATTTTAAGGTACTATTGTCATTCTTAACTTGATAGAAAACTCTGTTTTTCTCTAAAAAGACTGCGTCCTTTGGGTATTCATTTTTGAGAAATATTCATAAAACGGCAATATTCGAGTTTTCTGAGAAAAACTAAGTACGTGATCATATTTAGAATGCTTATGTTGTTTTAAGTATGTATTTTGATCAAAATCGTTAGAGCGGTTTTTTGTAAAATTATGCTGACAAATGTTACAATTTGGATTTGAAAAGCACTGTTATTAAACTGTTTAGCTGGAAACTGAGTACGACGGATTCTTCAGGATATAAACATTACCTAGCAGTTACATTTTTAACCAAATCGTGTTGTTTTTTTACTCTTTAAATCTGTTTAAATTCACATTATTTTGTTGAATGTTCCTCTCAAGTTTGCTCAAAATTGGGGGCGTTGCCCCTCCCATACAAAAACGAAAATGCAAAATCTTGGCAATTTCCAATTAAAAAAACAAATGAAAACGTTATTTCTCGACATCGTGGATGTTAAAGTGTTAAATTTAAAATATTGATGTGCATTGTCAATTGCGGGCAGGGGTAAAGCCAAGTGGGTACAGCTAGTCTACTATATTGAGGTATATATAAAAATATACAACTGATTTTATTGAAATAGATTATTTTAAAGAAATGTCAACATCAATTTTAATCAACTACCCTACCAGGTCCATCCATTACGATCACTTCTATTTTCCGGCAACACTGTCCACGAATGACAGCACATCAAGCTGTCAGTTTAAGGGAAAGTTAAAAATGTTTTAACAACACGCTGTCGCATTTTATTACCGTCAAATTAAAATCAACTAAATGTTTTTCGGTCTTTCGAAGGCAAGATGAAAACTTTTAAGAGATTAAATTAATTTCGCTTTCACGGGAAAGGCTAAGTTACATAACTTGGTTTGTGTATACCTACCTACACCCACTTCACCATCGCCAGTGCACAGTAGCAGAGGTAAGTGACAAATGGAAATTTTTTTCTCCAAAAAAATAAATATGTACACAAAAGTTTTCAGAGAATATTGCCCTGTAAATGTTATTTCCGCAGGGTGAAATGTGAAATTCTCCTGTTCGTAAATAAGATTTATATACATTTTATTTTCTGCCCTTATAGTATTTATTTGTCACCTTATAGCCACCAGGCCGTCACAGTCACAGTGGCTGTCCTGAATACACTTTCTTCTTAACGTACTTTTCTGGCATTTTCATTAAAAAGTTATTAAGCCAATTACACAAAAATTTAACAGAAAAACCCGCAGAGCAGATGACGAACAAAATAGACCGTCTTTGACTATCCGAGCGAGTTAAAAAAAAACTCACAAAACTCCTTATGACGGTCCGTAAAGTATTATTATGACGCGGGTACTATTTAAACAATGAAACACGCGAAAGGGTCAGCGGGTGCAGTTGTTTTAGTCCTGTGGTCTTGTGATATTTAGCTTTGTCAAGTCAATGTGGCTAATTAGCATTTCTGTAGACTTTATGTTACTTTGCGTCGTTTTTTTTTCCGGTAAAAGGGTTAAGGATATTAAAAGGGACGGTTCCCCTAATTAATCGTCTTTAATTATACACGGGTTGGCGTTTTAATATTAACCAATTTCGGTTAATGCTTTTAGGGATATTTTGGTTAGGACTGAATTGTTGTATAATTTTTGAACTACTTACAGTTACAACTTTAAATGGGACAACAACTGATGTGGAATCCAAGATTGATGTCAGTGCGGTGGCTATATAGTTCCTGAAACAAAAGAGCACATAATAAAAGGTGAGGTTGATTGTATTTACTAAGAATATCAATTATTTTAAATTTGTACACTAACTTGTAAAAAAGGTGTTTTGGGTGAATGTACTTTAGTGTTTGTTTTTGAAGTCAAGCACATTTTAATTATTTGTATTCCAGTTTCTATTAGCATAGTACATATGAATAACTTTTCAAATATTTAGACAATGTAAAAGCCAAAGATAATAGCTTTAGGTTGGTAGTACAGTAATTTATCGGAGCCATTTCTTCCCTTTTTCGACAGATAACTAAAGGGTCCGCCAAATAACTTTTCTTTTTTGAAAATGCTATAAAAAAAACTACTGAATATTTTCTCAAATTTCTTTTTTTATATTTGAAAGTACAATCCTTCCGGTTAATTATAGAAAATAATTTCATTCAAATGGCTGCCTCGACTGGCCATGCAGTAGTCTACACGATCGGTCCAATTTTTAAGCACATTATCGATTGTGTGCAGCTCTATTTCACCAATAGCTTCACGAATATTGTCCTTTAAAGCGTCAATTGTCTCTGGCATGTCGGCGTAACACTTATCTTTTACGGCACCCCACAAATAATAGTCCAACGGTGTCAAATCGCAGATCCGCGGTGGCCAAACGACATCAGCTCTGCGGCTGATAATGCGATCTTCAAAAACAGGGCGCAAAACATCGAGCGCATTTGGCTGTGTTGCACGTAGCGCCGTCCTGTTGAAACCAAATGTTGCCAATATCCTCCTCTTCAATTTTTGTGAACAAAAATTCGTTCAATATGGACCGATAACGATCGCCATTGACTGTAACGGCCACTCCTTGCTCATTTTCGAAGAAAAATGGCCCAATTATGGCTCTGGACCAAAATCCGCACCAAACAGTGACTCGTTTTGGGTATATCGGCTTTTCAATGTATGCGTGCGGGTTTTCTGTGCTCCAAATGCGACAATTTTGCTTGTTTATATACCCGCCAAGATCAAAATGAGCTTCATCTGAAAAGATGACTTTTTTGCAAAATCGGCATCTTCTCTAAGTCGATCGCAGGCCCACTTAGCAAAGCGAAAACGCATTGGGTGGTCAGTTGGCTTCAACTCCTGAACCAGTTGGACTTTGTATGGCGTCATACCAAGGTCTTTATGCAAAATTCGTCTCAATGATGTCTCCGAAATGTTCAATTGTTGAGAACGACGGTGAATTGATGCTGATGGCGCTTCACGCACACTTTCTGCCACAGCAGCAATTTTCTCGGGTGTACGCACTGTTTTTGGCTTTTCACGCTTTGGTTTATCGATGAGGATGCCAGTTTCTTTCACATTTTTCACAAGATAACGAACATACGGAGCTGACGGTGCTTCTCTTCTTCCAAAATCCGTACGCAATTTTCGCACACATTCTGCAACATTACCATGATTTTCAAAGTAATGTCGCAATATTTCCCAGCGTTGTTCAAGCGTTTACACAACCATAGTTGAAAAAAAAAACGTTAGATGGCCGACCCTTTATATTTAATTGCCTTCTTCAAAAGTGTCTATCAACCAAAACTAAAGGGGAGTTGTAACTTTATCTCATCAACTCATCAGAAAGGCGAACCTTTAATGGCTCCCGAATTGATTACACATATCTACCTATTAATTATGTTGGTGCTGCACGTGAATTTCTATAAAGGTGCTAGTAGCACGCCACATATATTATGCGACCCTGACGTCACCAGATAGTGTGCACATATGGTACACATTTCATTTTTCGTATGTAGCGCAGTGGCTACATAAAATTGTGCTAGTACACGGAATGTAGCACAGCGCGCACATATCTGTTGGCTGTTGATGGTTAATCGTTTATGATGATGCTATCCGCAGTTTTATTGCCCTGTTGTTTTATTGCTTTGGGTGTATCGCGTCGCGTTCGCTACTTTTATGACGCACAAAAATACATACGAACCAAATCGTGCAGCTAACCACTATACATTATGTAGCGTATTGGCACAAATCGTATGTGCTAGGGTAGTACACGGAATGTCGAAAAGCCACACAATGCGTATGTATCATGAGTGCCTCATACGTATGAGTACCTTATGTGAGTGACACAAAGAGGGATAGCAGACGGTATGCAGCCATTGGCTCCATATGCTGACGTCAAAATGACGTCAGAGCCACATGTATATGTGGCGTGCTACATATCGTGTACTAGCACCTTAAGTCGCAGCCTCTGGCATTGTATCTCACGATATTACCACTTATTATAAGGATGACTGTAAATTCTCATAAATTAAAACTAATTCATTGTTAGCCTAATTTTAATAGATTTTTATTGAATAGTTTGAGTTCTGACAGTCCGTAAAAATAATCCACTTGCATATTATTTCTGCTTTCCCTGTCGGTTTTAGTCAGCTTTCCAAATGACTACCACTTTTGGCAATTAGGCGGTAAGTACAAGGCCGCCAATTAGTGACTAGAACGGAGAAGAAGACAAACTCAGGGGTCAGGGCGTTGTTCTTATAAGAGGTGTTTTTTTTTTAAGCGCCGCCAAATTTTTAAGGGCCCGTATAATTCTCGGCGAAAAACTGCTAAATAAGTTCAAATTTTCTTAGCTTTATATTAAAAAGGTCGCCAACAATGCGTGGAAGTGGAAAATCAAAGATCTTAGAGTTATTAGAGTATTGCCACAGCCCACAAGATTCTATCATAGGGCCTTTGTTATGTTAACGCTCTCTGTCTATGAATTTCCTTAAATCATAAAATATTGCAATGTACAATCGTTTGCTGATGAAATCAGATTACATTTGTCTTGCCCGATAGCAGCTATTGAAGAATTAAATATAGACTTAGAGAATATTCAACAGTGAACGCTAAAATATAACTTGAAGTTCAGAGAAGACAGAAGCTTTCTGTACCCATAAACAGTAATTGGACACATAAACAATTTTCCCAATCAAATTAAAACAGTCTTCTATAGAATATGTCCACACAGTTAGAATTTCGAAAAGATCGTGTGGTAGTTACGACCGGAAAGGTCTAAAAGTTCGCGTTTTCTATGGTCAACTCAAAGATTCGTCCGCATTAAAATAAAGATGCTCCTATAGTCAAGACGTTTTTTTTTCAAATTTTGTTGTTCGGTTGCGATGTTTTTTGCAAAATTCAATTTACAACAATCTAGCAAGGCACCTCTTTGATAAAAGCGATTTCGAGAATATTTTCTGGTTGCTCTTAACACATAATGTAAGACTTCTGATCGTCTCTTACGGAGCTGGCCCAACAGTTTAACATTCACCTAATTTGGGTGCCGGGGCAAAGGGACATTCCAGGGAACTGTAGGGCCGATGAACTCACTAGAATAGGAACAACTAAACCCATTCTGCCAGATAAAGGCACCCTAAGGATACCAATCGCTATACTTACAAACAAAAATTGAAGCTGTAAGCTATCGAGAGTACAAATCTTAGGTGGACTAGTAGCACCACTTGTCTAGCGAAAAAACAAATTGGGCCTAGGCTGGATTTGAAACGCTCTAAGAAATTGATTTCTCTCAACAGATATATATATATATATATATATATCGGCACTACAATAGGTGTCATTACTGGACACTGCCTGATAGGTAAGCATGTAGCAAGGCTAGGCCTTTTCGCAAACGACTTTTGCAGAAGCTGTATGGATGAGGAAGAGGAGGAAACCCCGTAGAAGGAAGCTTCACTTAGGAGCCTTCCAGTACAACGACTTGGGCGACCTGATAAACACAGACATCAGAAGCCTCTTACGCTTTATAAGGAGCTCAAAATGGTTCAACTAGTAGGGAGATCTTACATGATCCTTTTTTGTGGTATCACAATGGACCAGTGCTGGTCTAAGTGCGTTGGCGTTTTCAGCTGACAGCCACTTTCAACCAACCAACCAACCAAACAGAAAATGGGTCTCAGCTTTGATAATCTAATTATATTTAGTCACTAACTCTACCGCGCGCAATTGTGCATAAAAGAAACATTGCCAAATATTTATTCAACAGACTAATTTCACAGAGAATAGCTGTTGTGGTTCGGCCTATTTTAAATTGCTTACAAATTTAACGCACATTTTTCGTCGAATGTTAAAGGAATTCCTAAAGTAAATCTATATTATCTACTGTACTAAAAACTTATTAATGATGAAAGCTAGATAGATGACATAGGTAGCAATCTCTGATTTAATTGAATTTATAACATTCACGTTGCACAGTATTTTATCGCCATAAATGCTACTAACAACAATACTGCACTGTGGCAGCTTGAACAAGTGCTTATTTAAATATTTTCCCTTGGAATCAAGAGAACTTTGAATAGAAAATAACAGTCATTTCTAATACCTTCCTATTCAAGATAATTATATCAGATTTCCAAGTATGCCAAACCATTTACACCAATGCGGTTTCCTTTTAGTTTCACTGCGACCACAAATCTACATGCAGCTTTAAATAAGGGTGAAAGAGCCACCCCTTTTGCGATAGCACTTTGCTGTCATTCCACCAACTGCAATGAAAGCACTTTCTATCTCTTTACCTGTCAGCTTATTGTACAGTGTAAATGCAATTTTCAAATGCGAAATCCCACACAAACCGACACTCCAAATAAAAGAATTTCCGAAAACACCAAACAACACTAAAGGGGTTTTTTTCACGCCGCACCACAAAACCCTAATTAACTGAAATTCGCTTCATCAAAGGGTTATTCCACTCTCGTGAAAAAGTAGATATTTAAACGAAAGACAATTGCTCCGCACTGCAAAAAAAAAGTAAATAAAAATAAAGCATCCCGCAAATTTACACTTTTCCACGGTAGAAACGCGTGTACATGAGATACAGACAAAGGAGGAATTTTATTTTAAATTTTAAACAAAACCGACAAAATAAATGTTAAGAGAATGGGGCCATTACCACCCGAGCAATAACAATGCGTTCATGGAGTTCGACTACAACTGTGGAATACTATGCACGACTTAAATGAAATAACCCCTTATACAGTTCTCATCACAAAAAAAAAAAAATAAATAATAAAAAAACAAAAAACGAAATAAGGAAAAAAGTATACAAAAGAATGTGTAAACGCCCACATGCATATTTCGCCTCCGCTCTGCTTTACTGAAACTAATTAAAATGCAAATCCTTTTTCCCCCAGCACCATACGCTCTGCAGTAGGTATCTACCAAAAACTCAACTCAAATTCTAACTCCCTCCAAAATCAACATTTTACTCGAATATACGGAAAGCGAATGGCGCGACGGCAATAGAAGCAATCCACCAGATACTCCCTGCCCTGTGTGGAGTATCTCTTCAATGACCCTTAATTATTCGCTGGAGAAGCATTTCGCCGCCCATGATATGAACCAGAGTGCTGAATTCATCTTCTGGTCTATTTTTGGAAGCGGGGCGTCGCGGTAGAGATGACAGTCGTATAGTCATCCCCTGGTCCTATGAATGGCAATCGGCTGTGGAACAGATAAGTCGTCGGCGGCGTACGATGCCGTCTAGAATGAGTATGTGGTGTTTATATGCATTAATTAGTATCCGTTGGATGCTATAATACGGCGGTAAAGGGCAAGTTCATGAGCTGTAGGGAATAATTAGGATACTGCAGCACCATACGCAGTGCAGTGCGCAAACAACTCTCATTCAAGATAATTTTCATAATATCGCCACAAAATTTCGGATTTCCATGATGAAAAGTTCTCGCAGCTATAGCGGGGGGCTATCCACTGGAGACTATAGACTGAGAGACCTTGTTAGGCTGTTAGGATGGATATCGCAAGAAGTTTTAATCATACCCTCGGCACCACCCGCACTTATTGCTGCGATATAGATATACATATTATATACACTGTAACCTGAAAGTGGCATTCAGATGTGGAAGAGCAAATTTGTGTATAACGCGCTGAAGTTGCGTATTGCACAGCTCAATGGGTTCGAATTTAATCAAACGGCCGCAGAGGGCAAAGGATGTAAATGGCAGGCACTGGCATTTGACATCCTCACATAGGCTATAGGCATATACTTACTGTATGTACCTACTTATGCGAACCACCTTGGAGACTTGTGTTAAGCAGAGAGGAGAATTACTGTTTGCCTGTACCAACGCTGGCTGATATACATTGCAGATGAGAATCATTTTTAATGGAATTTTAATTATTTAACAAAGAAAGAGTGAAATATGCTTCATTAAGCATGGTAATGGATGCGAAGCAGTTTGCTTTATTGTGGAAGCAACTTTAATTGGACATTTGTGCAAAAATTAAAGAGACGTCCTCTTTTGCTGGGTGGTATAATTTTACAACGCTTTGACGAATTTATATTCACTTTATAACTGTTGTCGCCACTTACGCTACCACTATACGCATTTGTGCATTTCTGGCTGAGACTGACAGTAATTATGAAGGGGTGACGATGCAAATTTGTACTTAACGAGTTAAAGGAACCATTATTGACACGTTACTAATGGATAAAAATGGTTTCTGGAAGAAAGCCGCTCAAATATTCTGCCCACTTGTACGGATCAGAGCAGATTGCAAAACTTCGGTTCAGTGTTATGCAGCGAGTGCGTCTTCTGTTCATATTTTTTGATTAAAATATTTTTGAAGGTGCCACTCGAAAGGAATTTATTGATCATTAAAAAATTGCTAAAAATTGTTTTGGACATTTTTTTAAACTCGATGAAAGTGAGTCGAGCCTTGGGGGGGTAACATTCATTCAAATGCCGACTTATTTCAGGAACTTGCCGACTGTACCTATAGAAATCATGAAAATCGGCCCAGCGGCTATCGAGTTATATCTAACGTCATCGAATTTCACCCCATAGGAGATGTTTTTTGTATGGGAGGTCCTACGCCCCTTTGTCCAATTTTGACCAACACAGGCAATATGCCGGGCCAATAGGTAAGTATACGGTATGGTCAAAATTGGACAAAGGGGCATGGGACCTCCCATACAAAAAACATCTCAACATCTTAACATCAAACATCCAGGTATACAGTATACCTAAGGTCACCTGTTAATTTGAGCTCAATCGATTCGGTGGTCTTCGGGATATAAAATTTTGATTGTTTTTGTTTGTATGGGATTCGCCATACAGGAATACACTTGGACCAATACCTAAAGCACCACTCCCATGAGAGCGACCAACTATCTAAAAACGAACGAATATGCGCAAGTTTTGACAGTCCGGTCACATATGAACACTTTTCTAGGTCGCGGCAGTTCGCCAATTTCAGCCATCAGCTATATTAACAAAACAAGTTTACAAACAGTTTAAATACGGAATTTCGTTTTCCAAACTGTTCGCCTCGAACGAAAGTCGAAAACACCCTTGCCGCGAACTGTCAAAGTTCGCAATCCACCAATCCATCAATAAGCCGAGTTCCACAAACTAGCGAATAACATATTCCTTCGAATTTAACCTCAAATTAGAGATGCCGCCCGTTATTTTAAGGATTTTAGTCGGCAAATTCACCGATGCCGACCGTCGAATCTAAAAAAATCGAATCTAGTTGCTAAATTTTAAGGTTTTCAGTCGGCATATTCACCGATGGCGAACTTCGAATGTAAAAAAATCGAATCGACTCGTTAAATTTTAAGGATTTCAGACTTGCGCCCACTAAATAAATAATATGTAGGTATTATAGTTTATGAAAAGACATTGCGATAAAATATTTTGTAAACTTAAAAAAGAGGACAAAATATAAACAAACGTGCATTTATAAGTCAAATAAATTTTGTTGAAATTAAAATCGAATCGAAACTCGCTAAATTTTAAGGTTTTCAGTCGGCAAATTCACCGATGCCGACCGTCCTTTTTGAAAATCGAATCGAAACTAACTAAATTGTAAGAAGTTCATATGGAACCTTTGAAATGCCGACTTGTAGGTTTACATTTTATACAAGTTTAAAATCTATACCTGAAAATCCAAACCTAAGGCCTAATTTCTGAAAATTGCTCTATGATTTGCCGACTCTTGAAAAGCACGCCCCCCCCCCCCCTTCCCATCTATTCGCCCCTTGTGACACTTTCACTTTATTTTCCACACACCTACAAGTAGCTTCCTCCGACCCCTATAACCTTTCTGCATAATAGTGATTTTACAGTATGAAGTACCTAGTATGGGGATTTTTTTTCATTTTGGCTTAATAAAACAGTCAAATTGACAAGGAAGACCGAACCTCCATTTCAAAGACCAAGCCATCGTGGATGCCAGAGCACTTGGTTTCGACACTTGGATGGAAGGCTGCAGTGTGTCAGGTAGAGTCTCTTCACGGGTCGGGAGCCCGATAAGTACCTAAGTAAGTAAGCAAAATAATTTTTTTTAAATACTTCTCCCGGGAAAGGCAGTTCGAACAAACTTAACTCCCTAGTAAAATAAAGTTTACGAAACTTTGATGAAAGTGATTGATGACCGAAAGGAGACATTTTCTTAATCGATATGCCAGGTAAGCACTCGCTAAGACTATGAAAAATCTAAGAAGTAACGACGTGTTGTAGTCACAACGGTTCTTCTTCTCATTCCACGATCAAAGCCAGTCGATGAAAGTTTTCGTATTTGTTTACATAACTAAAAAGACTGCGGTTGACCACGAATATGCATTTTGCGTTGCAAAACGATCGGTCTCCTGATACTTTTTTCAATTCATTGTTGGCGGTTGGCAATGGAAAAGTATACCAGTCGACGGATTAATTTCGTTTTCTCCAAGATTTTGCCAGTTCATAACGACGAAGAGGGAGCTCATTGAGAATATGTTCCCGAAAATTTACCAGAATTATATAAACCATGATTACATTCGTTGAAATCAGTGATTGGAGTGACTAGTCCGGATAATATCCAATGGAGTTTCTGAATTCATTGGGTTTGCCAGGATTACCACATGATCAACGACTGCTTCTTAAAGTCAATCAACAGAAATTGTTTAATGAAACAAGATTGGTCGTGACTCAAAGGGAAATCAAGGGTGAGGAAATGCTCATTCCGAGAATTTCACTGATTCCAACCGATTTACCTTACGAGTTCAAGCGCATTCAATTTCCGTTTCACCCTGCATTCGAAAATGGAAGTCAATATATTACAAGGCCAATCTTTGAGTGCGATTAATCTCGAATGCCTCTCGCATGGCCATGTAATATATGGGATGTTCGCGTGTTGGAAAGCCTTCATCTTTGTTTTTTTACGCGCCGGACAACAAAACGAACGTTGTCTACCACAAAGCATTGAATTAACCTGAAAAGCGATTCCCTTAACCTCTTTACATTCCGTGTAAATCTATTCTATCTATAGGTACACATTTTTCACACCATTTTTATAGTGCGGAAAATGTGTAGTAATTCATTAATTGAGAACGGCTGGAACGATTTGGCTCAAATTTTTTTCTGTTGTTCGTAATTGGTTTTTACAAAGGAAAATTTTGGGAAAACCCTCCGGAAAAGTCGAAAAATTTTAAAAATTGAAAATAGCTTTTTTTGTGCAATTGTTCCGAAATGGCTTTCCCTTTTCGAATAAAAAAATAGAAAATGTGGAGAACTAGGAAAATTCCGGAAAAACGCAAAAAATTTGTATATTTTTTTTTGACGAAATTTTTCATTTTTTTTCGCATGGTTTGATGATTTTGGAATTGGATAAGTTAACGACATAAATAATAGATGGCGCCAGGAGTCCTTTTCGTATTGTCATTTTCTACTGAGAAAATGTGCTATTTTTCTTAAGTTTTGCATATCTATTATTACACTGATTCCGGATAGTCGTATATCGCACATCACATCGGCAAGCAATACAAGCATTACGATCAACTGATATTATCCAATTGGGTTGCGGACTGGCTTGATGTTCAAGGAACCCTACCGCATAATTTACAGCTGAAGGTGGGATCGATCATAATCATGTTGAGGAATCTGAATCATCCGAAATTGTGCAACGGTACGCGGTTGTCCGTCAAGAAACTGATGAACAATGTGATTCAAGCGACGATCATCAAGGGCAAATTTAAAGGAGCCGAAGTCCTTATTCCACGAATTCCGATTATTCCAACGGAACTTGAATTCCCTGTTTTTCTCACGGTCGGCTGTACGTTGCTGTTCGCGTCTTGGCAAACCGTCTTCGTTGTTTACGATATCATCTCTTACCTACTACTTAAACAAAAAACACAAACACAATGTAAGATAATGAATGTAGGTACCCCTATAATTTGAAAAAATTAAAGAAACTACTTCTTCACAATTTGTTTATGTAGGTACCTATGTGCTATGAAAAAATGTTCCAACGACCAACGTTGATGACTGCAATAACTAGGAAAAACTTCAGTTCTCTTTTGGCACATTTTCTGAGAATATTACAATTATCTAACTACAAACTTTACTGACATCATCATTCTCATATCTGAAAAATTAGGGACGTTTTTTTTTAATGCTAGCCCTAATATTAACGGTACCTGCCATATACAAATTTTACGATATATTACGAAATATGTCTAAATTTAAATTTTTTCGAAAACGGCTCTAACGATTTGAACCAAAATTGATAGTTGAGTTAATGTAAGCATGCTTCACGTGACTGCATACCCAGTTTTTCGCTAAAAAGTCCAGCAACGGCAGTTTTGAAAATTGGCTTCTTCTCAAAAACGGTAAAAACGATTTAAAAAAAAAACTTTAAGGTACTATTGTCAGTCTTAACTTGATAGCAAACTCGGTTTTTTCCTAAAAAGACTGCGTCCTTCGTTATCCACCCAAATGAAAACGCCATTTTCGATTTGGTTAAAAATGTAACTGCTAGGTAATGTTAATATCCTGAAGAATACATCGTACTCAGTTTTCAGCTAAACAGTTTAATAACAGTGCTTTTCAAATCCAAATTGTAACATTTCTCAGCATAATTTTACAAAAAACCCCTCTAACGATTTTGATCAAAATACATATTTAAAACAACATAAGCATTCTAAATATGATCACGTACTTAGTTTTGCTCAGAAAACTCGAATATTGCCGTTTTATGAATATTTCTCAAAAATCAATACCCAAATCGCGATCTTTATTCACACACGGTATATTTTTTGAAAAGCCCAAAACTTCAGTAGTAAATGTTGAAGTTAATACGTATGTTTATGTAGTATGTATTACGTTGTTAATTAATAAGTGCTCAATTATCTGAGTACATCTTGATGGCGTCTGATTTTAAACGTAAAATTTGCTGAAATGACTCTGAGATTCTGCGAGATTCGCAATAAACGGGAAAGTTACGTGCGACATTTTTTGTTTTTATATTATAAAAATGAAGTTTTCGACTCACTGATCATAAACGTCCATCCCAAATCCTTTGCCCTAGAAAGCTGAAATTTTACACAGAGGTTCCCTTTATGATGTAATAAGGAAGAACATTTCGAAAAAAAGGGGGAAAAGGGGGGTCAAAGTTTGTATGGGAATATTTTTATTTTTCATCCGATCGACTTCAAGCTCGGTTTGTGTACTCCATTATAATAAATAAAGATAATTAATTTTTCCGATTTTGGAAATTTGGAGCCCGAGTTATTGGTAATGAACCCTTTTAATGGGCCCTTTTCTTAACTCACGAACCGTTCGTCATATCAATAATTTGAAACTTTGGAAGGCGTCCAAACATCTGTCGCCGTTGAATATGCATATAGCTTCATCTATTTCCAGCGAACGTACTCCAAAGATATTCAAGCGGAACCCTGTAAGAATGGGGCCAGAAACTGGTATACATCCTCACGATCTTTCCAGTTGCATATATGTTGCACAGTGTAGGCAGATCTCGGCAGTGTGGATGTGGAATATAATTATGGATTTGCTAACTAAGAAATACATATGTTGATCTGTGTTGAGATGCCAGCGCTGTACTTACAAATTGATCATATAATCTTTGACCTGTTTTCTCAAATAGGGTGTTAAACATATTTTTTAGAGATATGTCTACTAAATACTCCTTATGTACTCTTAGGTATGTTTTCTGCGGGATGTATAAATTTAAAAGAGGAAACTAACTGACTGTAAAGTACTTTTGTGTACCAAATCCTGAGGGCTGCACGAGTAAAGCCGCGAGCAAATGCTAGTCAGAATATAATGAATCTTAATACCAATTATTCGCTACTTATCTAATCTCATTTAAGTTCATAATCATAATGTAGTTGTAATATTTCGCCTTAGGAAGGTACACGTAAGTATATTATTTTTATATCCTTGCCTAAGTTAGGCATCATTACGATTATAAGTAGGAGTACAAACACAGATCTGAGAAAGCTTTTGCAATCGTTTAAAGTTCTCATGACAGACAACGAACATTAACAAAAATATTTACTTTTAAATAAATTATGTATATAAGTAGAAATAATCACCAAGAGTATTCCACCTACTTACACCATCGACCGCGCTAAGCCATAAACCGATTTCCTCGTATGTTCTGGCCACCCTCTATATTATGTAGAATGCGATTATTTAATCAGCAAACAAAATTCTATTACATCGTCATAAATTACGAAAAAGGATCAAATAAAAAATAAAGCAAAGAAAGCATTTGATAGGCTTTACTCCATCCACATCGATGACTTGATATTCATTATACATACATATACAGTCTCAGATGAAAGAAGCACTACGACGTGCAAGCAGCGTTAAAGGAAAACTTGAATAAAGCATTGCTTTTCTATTTAAGCATGGTTGGTATCCCAGAGATACTTTCATTTTTCTGTCTCCTTTTGCACAGATTGACGGTTGAATAAAAAATGTGAGCAAACAACTAGTTATCATCATTTCTCTTCTCCTACACCGTACAAGATATAGCTGCTGGTAAGGAAAAAAAAATATAACCAGAATGTGTCCTTAAAACCTACTTTAAGAATTTTCTCTATTGCATTCATTAAGTAGATATCAAAGTACGAGTATGTACATATAGCCCAGTTGATAATGTTGGCCAATATCACCAGGACACAAATGGTTTTTTCTTTTTGTTCATTTTCTCGATTTTATTTTTTTTTTGTTAACACCATTTGTGCCAGTAGTTGGAGTATACTAATGGACTACGGAGAGATTTTAACAAATTCTATAGAAGAGGTGTGTAGTGTGTCTATAGATGCTCTCTTTTCTTATCCATTTTTTCCAGGTATTGTCCTTGTTCTCATTTCAATTGAATAGAGTCTGTTTGTTTGTAGTGGGTGGTTTGTTGAAATAAAAACAAAAGATCAATTCGCAATTTACTCCTACCTACTCCGCATCAGGGTTGATATACATTCCAAATTGAATGTCTCAGTAAGACAACTCCGCTTTGTAATTTATCATGTGGATAAGGGAAATGGAATTCAAGGAATTCTGCAAATTATTAATCGATAGCACGACATATTTCCGCGCTCGTGTGTGTCCTATATCAAATTCCGTATCATGTAATCGTTAGGAAGCAACCGTCATTCATTTCGCATCCTAATGTGTAAATTCCAAGACTTTCTAAAAACTCATCGATCCGTATACGTATAGTATATATAGCAAGGGATATGAGTTGTGGTGGGTCTATTGTAAGGAATAGCGCCTTCGTCGGAAAGAACAATATTTAGTTTGGCCTAATGTTTTCTTTTTGGGACAAAAGCAGCGCCACTGGGTACCGGGAAAGGATGCCAATCCCTTTCCCTATAGATGTAGGCGGAGTATCTACGATACTGCGTATTGTTCTACAGCGGATATTGTGTTTGCTTTTACTTAAGTACATTCTGTTCCCTTTATGTTTTCCTTTATTCTGTGTTGGTTGCTTTTTTTTTTCCTATGGTTTGCCTAGTATAATATGGCTTTGTATTGTTATTTTGCTTGGTGATTGTTTTTTGCACAACATATTGGTTTCCTATTAATTGCCCTATATTTCGGAGAGTCAGGGGTTGGAGGAGGCTTTTGCAATGCGAAACATGAGGGGCTTTGTTTTATGTGGTCCGATGTATATCGAGTAAGATTTGAACTTTTGCTCGGATATGATTTCCCTATGTTAGAGATTTGCTGTGGTTTAAAGTATCAACGCCTGGGGCAGGATTAACGCAAACAAAGTTTTCCGAAATGTTGCTTATCGGATATCGACGGATGAAGAAACTTTGTTCAAGTAAGTTTAGAGGTTTTCTTGCACATGTGATTTAAATTGCTTGGTAAGTGGTCGAGCAAATAATGGAATAATTTGTATTTCAGTTAAACTGTCAGCAGCAGGAAGGCAACCTGATAGGGTGCTGAAAGGGGAAACTTTTCAGGGAAGTTGAAATTGACCCAGAGGCTTGTCTTAGAGGAAATCAATACAAAATATAGGAAATCAAAGATCTCTGTAAGGAGTTGGAAGTTAGTTTTCAAAGAGGCTACCATTCAACTTCTTAAAGGGAAACTCAAAGTAGGTATGTAATATGACAAATAGGCTTTATACTAAAAATTGGTGTACACTCAAAAGTATTTGGTACTAAATGTTGAACAATTCTTGCGTCTAAATGCTGAGATCATCATTCTTTAAACCACGTTGAGTGCCAAACCAATTTTTGGAGAATTTACCGCGTGCCAAGACTGTAGATGCTGTGTGTTAGTTAAAGGCTATAAATGAAGATTGTCTTAAAGACTGGCCCCTGGGTACACTCAAAATATAATAAAACAGATTATCCGACGGCTTTGCGGAGCATACTTTGACACGACCAATTTTTGCTGATGAACTTGTATATGGTCCTTACACCAATAGTTCATTCAAGAAGCTTCATGGTACAGCGTCATGTACAGAAATCGTTTGGTATGTCTAATGATACCAACTATACTGGATTTTCCAGTACCATACTGGATTCAAGGTCCAAATACTGAATAAATTTCAATACTGGATTTTATACTGGAATTTCATAAATTCTATCAGTTTTTATGAATGCGTACTACAAATATTCGCCCTTATTCCGAGTGGGTTTACGACGATTTAAAACACTCCAATTTAAATTGAGAATTACGAGTACGACGAACGTCATATGAGAAATTTCGCAAACATTCTTTAAGGCTATGAACGCCAGAAAACGACAAGAAAACGACGGTTTTTGTTGTTAACAAACTAGTGACTGAAAATGTAACTTTTCTTAAATTGCTAATTTATTCAAAAAACTAAATTAAATTAGATTATTTGCAATGGTTAAAGGTAACAAACTAAAAAAAAATTAAAGAGTGAAATTGATAGAAAAAAAAACCACTTTGTTGGCAAAGAAAAAAATCTAAGAGCTTTTAAAAAAGTCGCAAACAGTCAATGCAGTTTGTTAAATTTAGAACAGACCTAGATTAATAAAACAATTGTATATTGTATTATAATTCTTTTTGAATGAAATTCTATCCACCAAGAGTTGGTATCATTAGGTTTGTCCCTTTGGCCCGGCAACCATATAAGGTGAATTTTGAATTGTTCGGCCAAATCATGTGCCATGTGAAGGTAACCAATTGCAGGGATTAGGTATATTGCAGCCATAACATGGCCTCCATTCCTATGATTTTCGCTTGTAGCATACGCTACTATGACATATACGCTGCGATATTCTACATCTTTCTCCATGTCTAACCTGGACCTTGTTGAATTAAAGCTGTGGAATGGAATTCCCATTTATGAAATCACTGCGGAACTATGCGGTTTTTTTATTAAATACTTCTCCCGGGAAAGGCAAACCTATAACGCTTTATCAGCGCCCCGTGATGCTTGCAGATGTAACTATGTTAGTTCTGCACTTAAATTGCTGCATACTGTAGTCTTCTGGAAATATATCCCCAGGAAGGAGTTTTGGAAAGATGATGTCCTCGCGGTTTTCAAGTGTACTGTTGGTCATGAGCATTAGCAGCCTGTTTTGTAGGGCCCCCAAAAGTTGCATTTCGAGGGATAATGTCCTTGAGTTCCTCGGAACATGGAAGTACCTATAGAACAAGCATAGGTCAGTGACTTGTCTTCTGTGCACCAACGGTTGCAGATTCGATTTGAGTGTAGGGTCTCCAATATGTCGAACTGCTCGTCTCTGTGTGCTGTCAAGTAGGTTAAGTGAGTGTTTTGGGGCCGAGCTCCATATATGGGAGCAATATTCCAGGCCTGGGTCTAACCTGTGCTTTGTAGAGAAGGAGAAGTTGCTTGGGGCTAAAGTACCTCTTTGCTCTAAATAGGTAGCTCAACTTAGCGGACGCCGATCTTGCGATATAGGATATGTGGTCCTGCCATGTGATTCCTGAATTGACTGAACCTGAAACTGAAACTGATGGATTGGATGGTCATCCATTTGGATCTGAGGAACTATTGGTGCATTTTTCCTGGGAAATGTTGTGAGCTGTGTTTTATTTGCATTAAATACAACCAAGTTGTCTTTTTCCCACTTTAAGATTTTGTCCAGATCACCATTTAGAGAACTAATTTGTTCACATCTCTGACTGTGTGATGTAACCGCATTCACAGGCCCACTGTTCGAGATAGAGGATATAAGAGTGCTGTCATCAGCAAAGCTGTAAATATTATTATTTGTCGATCCAAGCAAATCGTTGATGTGGAGAAGAAATAGAGTTGGGGAAATAATAGATCCTTGGGCACTCCTGCATTTATAGCAAACGAATTAGATGATACACCATCTACCACAACTTGGATCGATCTTCCTAGAAGAAAATTTTGCATCCATCCGCAGAGTTGTTGTGGTAATACATAAGACGCCAACTTGCCTAATAGGGCTCTATGCCAAACTCGGTCAAATGCCTTTGATATGTCCAAGGCTACGGCTCTGGATTCGCCGTGTTGTTCAATTGCTTGCGTCCATAAGTGAGTTACGTAGCTTAACAGGTCTCCAGTGGAACGACTGCTCCGAAATCCGTATTGCCTGTCACTTATTAATCGGTGGCCTTCTAGATATTTGATTATTTCGGCATTTATTGCCTTTTCCATTACTTTTGAGAGCATTGAATGTAACGCTAATGCTTTTTAACTTGCTGCAAGATGCATATTGTATTGGGTTTCCTGATCAATATGCAATCTAGAATGCGGACTAAGTACTTGGCAGTATTTGTAATCACAAAAAGGGTACCATCTAATGTCTGTGGGACAAAGTTGGGGATTTTGGGAAGGGGATCTATTCGGTATTCTGGCGGTTAACCCTCAGGCCACCTTGGGATTTTTAAAAGGCATTCTTGAGAATATCCCTGTAAGCGGGTTGAGGTGTTTCCCTGAAACAGTGAAAGCAAGAAAGATCACACCAAATTGTGGTGTACACCTACTGAAAGCCTCCGAACCGATACCTCGCCAATTCCTCAATTCCAAGTCGCTCATCAGTGCGCCAATAAATGGCTTTAGAAAGCTACCGAGGCATATAATATATTCCTTTCAGTCTACAGATTTTTCAGTAGTAATTTCCTGTTACATACTATAATACTGCTCTCTTGAGCAGGTATTACATCGTCTTCTTCAGCATCATTGTTCGACAAGTCTTGTTTTTTTCGCGCACTTAAGAAGCCATCGGGCGTTAGGTTTATTATTTGTAATCAGTTCCATACTTTATGTCCCACATTCACTACACGATCTCAAAGTTACTCATAGTAGCTGTTATTATGTAATATTATGAACAGCTATAATACCTTTCATTGACTTTAACCGTTAACATAATTCTTTAGGTACATAATATTAAGTATCCCAAAGCTTTTTAATTGTTGTAAATTCAACACTTTTATAAAAGACTAGCTGGACCCGTGCTCGCCTTGCCCGCTCGCACAAAATTATATTTGGTCTCTCTTCTTATGAAGATTATTAATATACCCCATGCCATACTGTAGCACGCACCCCATCCCCATCCGGCATCGGGCATACGATCATAATATACATATGTACCTACATATTATACAACTGACCATAGCACTTACTGCGAAAACAAATCAACCCTCGAATGTATATATTTTCACTTCAAAAAATACATTTTGGCTAAAAACTGTTCCTAAGGACATGGCTATAAACGACATAGCCTATAGCAGTCTCACAGTCCTAAGGAACATTTAAAAAAAAGTTTCATCGAAATCTGTCCAGTAGTTTTCGAGTTTTTAACGGCTAAAGAAAATTCCTACAGTTTTATTATATGTATAGATATAGATTTCACAAACTGGCTGGACAGAAGTAAGTCACCCATACACAGTAGGTACCTATCTGTTCAAGAAAAATTGCTTTCGATGTGCGACAACAACCCCAAAGTAGAACTACGGAATCCTACTACCCCAACCCTACCCTGTTACGTCATATCAGAATAAAATTCCTACTGCGTTGCGTGGCGATATGCGATAATGGGTGTAATGCATTGGATATTATAATGTGCACCATCTGCATCGCCCTCCCTCTCATTGATCTTGCTACTTGTTTAATATACTGCATTTCGTTTCCTTTCCTTTGCTTCCCTCTTCCTATAGAATCCAAACAACTACCTACCCCAACCCAACACAGTTACCATACCACATATCGAATGAAATTCTGAAATGAAACCTGTTTTGTATTATACGTCTCTTCTCTTATGAAGATTATTAATAGCACTCACTGCGAAAACAAATCAACCCTTATCGAATGTGTTTGTTTGACGATCGCAAAAGTATAAACATCCATTCGTAGCAAGGTATATGTGTATGTATATATTTTCACTTAAAAAAATACATTTTGGCTAAAAACTATTCCTAAGGACGTGGCTATAAACGACATAGCCTATAGCAGTCTCACAGTCTTAAGGAATATTTAAAAAAAGTTTCATCGAAATCTGTCCAGTAGTTTTCGAGTTTTTAGCTGACAAAGAAAATGCCTACAGTTTTATTATATGTAAGGATTTAACAGAAACAATCTCTATCATCACGCGTTATGATAAGCTGATGAGCCTGAAAATTACAACAATCGCACTCAAATACAATTAATGCGTTTTGGTGGCAGTATTTGAAACCCGTCACATAACGGCGAGCGAAACATAAATATTGTAGGTATAATGTCTCCCTAAACCCATGAAGAATAACAAGCATTTCATTTATCTACAACCACAGTAGGCTGACAGTATGGTCACTGTATAACACATATTGGCTATTTGGGCTTTATTAAAAAAAAAAAACCGTTTACATTTGAAATTACAATTCTACACACTCGCTGATGATCAAAATATACCGATGCCACCCATGCACATGGTTGCCTGTCTTCCAAACTAACATCTGCCACAACATAATTCCAGTATTCTGCTGAACGCGTTATACACTTCAATTGAAAACATGTTTTCCATAAATCCATGATGCCAGCAGGATACGAACTAATACACACGCCCTGATTATTGGAATCGCTTTCAAACCATTAAATTAGATTGCCACCAATGCAATGTCACCGCAAGTTGACATCATTAATCCGCGCATCCGCTACTTCAGCCGGCTTCACTTGAAAACCATTGCCAACGAAACGAATGATTTCCTCGCACTCCATCTGCAGCAGTACTTGGCAACAAATATGTCGCGCATTGAGAGAAAAAATAATTAGAGGTATACCGCTCTACTGGATAAAAATAATCCCAGGGCATGCAACTCATTATAATAATATGAGGGCTAGCTCTGCGCAATTATTATGATGGAGAAGAAATACAAATTCTCAACAGCATCCTCATCATCAGCACCAGCAACAGCATCTTTGTACCAAACGAACCCGCAACAGTCCCTGATTCACAGCATGAAAGCGATGTGGAACGAAGCTCGTCACGGACTGTAGGCTGCTTAGCTAGGGGGCGGGCGCGGGATCAACGCTGACACCAGAGAGTTGCAACCGTGTTGGTCCGTGGTCGTTCGTCGCGCAATGAACTCTCCGTCTCCATAGTAATTTATTTTATTTCATGGCGTAGACCATTAAAAATGTCCTGCAAAGATTTATGATCGTACCACGCAACACGCACTCATTTTGCGTCAAAAAGATTTTTTTATTTTCTGGGTGCCAAGAGCTCTGACGAAATTCCCAGCATCTTTCGGCGGCGTAATTTTGATGGCGGCGATGATTAATGATGAAATTTCATTGCGTTTCCAGCATAAAAATAGCCACCCTGTTCTGTGGAAAAACCGACAAGCATACAGAATGACGGATGCTCATCTGGTCCTCCTTCAGGTTCGTGCTTCGTCTTCTTCGATGTGTAATCGTCCCCGATGCCCCGTCCCTCCCTATTGCAACACGCGCACCCTCCTGGGAAATATAATCCATAAAAGTTTTGCTTTATTGCCGCTGTCACTTGACAAACCTAATGATTAGTTAGATGAATGATTCGCGACCAAGTGTACGACATGGCGTGAATTGACATACCGTGTTGAGGGGTTTTCGTTTTTGTTTTTTGTTTTTATGAACTGTTTGGGGACGGGGTAGCCGTAGCGCACTGTTAAATATGAGAATGTGACACCCGGCATGTGTTTGGGATCAAACATGAGGATTCACAACATTTTTCATATGTGTATTCCAACAGGGCATCTCGTGCTCGTGTGTATCGGACCAACATCGACAATTCCGTCGCATGGATTGTGCGTGTGATACTTACCTAATTGTTTTTCTGTTGGAGGATGTGCCTGCAGATTAAGCCAATGAATTTTTTCTGTCGAAAGGAATTACATTTTAATCACACAAATAAGAGCAGGTCATGAGAATATTGATTATTTTGGTTAAATATTTGGAAATTGTTTTAATGAGATTGTATACTATGATGGATGAAAGTGCTTATTGATTGACACTTCTAGAACATAACTTGATTTGTATAATATCAACTTTCTTAACTGACCTCAAGCTCACATTGCGGATAAATATATTCATACATACTATCCATAAGATAAATACTTTACTTTAACATTACTATTTTTCAAAGTCAGCAAAAAAAGAGTGAACACTGTCTTGGCTAATTGTGAATAACTTTTTTTTGACAGTAGATAATCCAAACGACGGATAAAGTTCCAAACAAAACCATTTAACAGATGCCTATTTAAAAAGCCGCTTTTAAATATGATTCGACTTCTGACTAGTCATAAACTTTGACAATTTTTAAGACGGTAAATAAAGAAGACGAATTTTCAAGCCAAGGAAGTGGAAAGAATCTGTTGCACTGGAGGTAAAGTAGTCATAGCAGCAGTAGCGCTTGAAAGGACAGTCTTGTTATTCTAACCAAGAAAGGTCTATAACGACGCTTTCTAAATTGTGTGTATATGAGAATCAAAATAATTTGTGTCTGACTGAATGTTAGTAATTTTGCGAAGCTTTAGGATATTGTAGTATAGGACTCTGATTGGCATTAACATGGACGTGCCCAGTTGTCGCAACTACATAAATATCATACACGCGTTGGATGCCAATACCAACATTATAATACGAATTTGAAGACTATATCGACTGGCCAAACGAGTCTCAGAAGTCCAACATGAGGCAACAAGAAAAAACTTCACTAGATTGAATCAACAGAGTCATAAATAGTCAATGACAAATATACCTCGCTTGAAGCTGTGGTCAGTGCAGATTTTTCAGGACTAGTTGGGGATTTAAAATATAGAGACATTTAGATTTCACATCCCTAAAGTCTTAAAGCTTATCGGCACCAGAATAGCTCGCACAATAAGGTGGTCGTCGAATCTAAAGAGGGTAAAATAGGCCCGATTGCCCAATGGTAGTGAACATTTCGTCCCCACTTCCAAAATGAACTGATGATAGCTATATCAAAACGTAAATCCATAAAGGATACCGAAGCCCGAAATTTTTAAATGAATGAGTGTATGCCTCAGCATTGTATGCCGTTTCCACAACAAATGGGATACCATACGTTTCCTAATTATCGCCTATAAAATCCTGCTGGCTATAATGTGTGAACTTCTCAGTCTATGAATTATTGTTTGAAAGAGACATTAACAACAACTCACAGACACAGTCACTTTGGTAGGAACGATAGCTATTTCGAACTACACCACTAATTCCTAATCAGACTCCTTTTAAGTGATTGTTTGCATTCTGACAGTCAATTCTCCGTATATAATCCACTTTGGAAAGACATTTCTGCTTTCCCCTGTCAGGAAGTGAACCTGCACTTCGATTTTGTCAATTGACCAAGTGACTCAGTATAATGTGTGAACGCCTAAAAGCTAAAACTTTTTGCTTGTTAAATAGTATATAGCTTCTGTGGAGACGAATTCTATAAGGACATGCCAAAATTTCGCATCACTGCGGAACTCGTTAGTCTGTGCATTATGAAGATGGTTAGAGAGAACACCACTGAGCCCTGTTATATCGAAAAAGTTTAGGACAAAAGCCCGCTTCTTTTACCTACATCACTGTTTAAGCAATTCTATACAACCTTAAAGATAATACATTTTGTAAAAGTCCGTTCAAATACTGTTATATAAGACACTGATCTGATGTTTTTATTATAATCGGAAGAACGCAGCGAGCTGCGAGTGGCGATTTTGCATGTAATGAATCAAAAGCGGCCGAAATGGGTATAGGATGCAGAAATCAAACGAATTAGTCATGACTTTCTCTGTTTCTTTGGGCTAAGCAGATATCTAAGAAGAAGTAAAGCCCTCTCTTGTAGAACCAATGAGATGTTATATAAGACCTTATTTATTCCGGTTCTGCAAGGGAATGTATTTGAAGGAATTGCATAGACTCAATACATTTCGATGCATTATTCGTCCACTTCTAGCCAGCGTTACCAGATTTAGCAGTTTCCTGCGATTTTAGCAGGATTTGATCATAAATTTCACATGCAGCAGATTTTTTAGCATTTTTGTAAATATCAGCAGTTTTTAGCAGTTTTTAAAAATATTCATAAAACATTTTGAAAAAAAAAACACTTTTTGTCAACATTTAGCAACATTTCATACATTGGCTACCTCTTGATTGATAAAACAATTTCAAGACATGATTGAAGCTTTTTAAAATGCAGGCCTGTGTTGTGGACTAACAGAAATCAGCTCAAATTATATTCGGTGTATCCGTTTTCGAAAAAGAATAATTTAAATGCGATGACGCATTGATATGATATGACATGATAGAGTACGGGTTTTAAAAGGTAAATTTGCTAAGAACTAAAAACCGTAATAGATTTAGTATAATGAAAATGTTGCATTAATTTTGCAAGTATGTACCTACTGCAGGCGTTTCTGTAAGTGGAAGCTGTTACAACTTTATTCCAACAAATAAAATGTTGACTTTAATAAATTCGAATGTTCTTTATAAAGATTCAGAATAATTGCCTTTTTATTAATTTTGTAAGCAATACATTTAAATGCAGAAAATATAATCTTTTACATGATGACTATATATATCGTTATCGTTATAACAATAAGGTTAATAACAAAAAATGTAGTTGAACTTCCATAAGTCCAACTCTCAAAATTGGAAAATCAGGAATTGAGTATGAATCAAAAATCTTTATTCATTATAAATATTTTAAATACAATTTCAGGCATTTGTCCCAATGGGTTGGTTTTGATGAAGCGCTTTCTATCCATTTGGTCAATTCTTTGGGCATTTGAAGCATTATTTTGCATGCTGAATGTCTAGCTTAGCTTCATTCAAGCAAAATTGTGAAATTCGTATGTTTCTCATTATAGCAAAATCTGACTTTCTTAATAAGTATTTCGAGTTCATAATTTTTCCCATAAACTTAGCGCCAAACTTTTCAAGATCTACGGTCCTACACCCAGAGAAAAAAATTGTAAAGGCTTTACAATCCGAATTGTAAAACCATCTATTTACAATTTAAATAGCAAATTTGGTTAATTTACTATTTTAATTGCAATTTTTTTAGTTTTACTATTTTTTTTTGTTGAAAATTTGTGTTTTTATGTTTTTTTATCGTGCTGGGGAACCGCGAGGGTATTTCCTGCATTGTGACACCAGAATCGAAGATTTCCAGACAAAAGAAGTCGGGATACAGTTTAAACTATTGAAATTCTTCTCTCTAGAGAGTGTTGTCTTTTATAGATTTTTCGCGAAGAAATCTTTGGTTTTTTATAATATTATTAAGAACATTGGGAAGTTGAAGAAAATGTTTGATAGAGTGCGACAAAGGGAACAAGGTCATACGAATATCTTCTCCATTATACTCAATATTAATTTTTTCTCCTTCTTTAAAATATCCAAGATCTTGTAGATATGTCTCAAGCTTGTATTGCGTATCAATAGCAGCAATAGTATTTGTAACATTAGTGAAATAAAGGTTTTACAATTTGAGCAGCATCACGTTGATGCTCTAACTTACTATATATATTAGCTTGTGCACCTTGTATTATTTCTTTAATGATAGTAATGTGATCAATAGCTACTTTCATAGATGTATCCTTACGGCCAAATAAGTCAAGAAACTTGTTGATAAAAAACTGTTCACCCAGAATCTGTTGTCTATCTTGAACGTCATCTCTATTATCGTTCTCAATGTCGATGCTCTCATTGTCTGGAATTTCCTCATTACCGTTTTCCATTTCAACTGCGTTTTCTTCCGGTATGTTAATATCAACTTCTATCTGCTCAATAAGATGGTTGGCATTATGTTGTAAATTATAGCCTAAATATAAAGAATTAATAATTATTTCGGGTATATGAAAGACGAACCGTTTGGATGATAAGCTTCAACATGATTTTTAAATGAATGGAACCGCAATGCACTATATCCACAATTGGGAGCCTTGCATCCGAATGCCTCTTCATAATCATTTTGTGGGATTCTAAAATGTGCTCTAACATCTCTGAAGAATGCTTCTTTTTGATTCAATGCAAAAAACAAATTGCATATATTACATACGAATCCATTATTAACATACCATTTTGAAAAATACTTGAAAACAATTGACAGAAGGAAAACTAACAAAGAAACAGTTTATTAAAATTCATAAACAGAATGAAAAATACTTGTAAAGTTTTCTTTTGACAGAAAAAAAAAGCAAACAAACAAAGCAACAGTTAACTAAAATGCTAAGAAAAATGTAATTTAAAACCAATTTCGGTAACATGTTCGAAGAAGATTGCGTTGGTTTTAACAATTCACTAATAGTCGGATTGAATGAAAAAAATAAAGCAATATACGAAGCTCTTTCGGTCGCGGATGCTTCTAATTTGAATTCGACATGGATAAAGGTTTTAGGTAAGTTTGGTTTTCTTTTTCTTCATAGAAGATACCATTGACTTGAATTTCAGACCAAGACATTAATATTGAAAATGTCAGATTCTTGTCACGGGAGGATCTCGTAGCTATTCTTCCGAAGTCTGGTCCTCGATCGCATTTCCTGAAACTTATTTCCACGAAATCGGTGTCGGCTTCCAAGTCACCTTCCCAGCAGTTTAGAGCTAAGGACAAGATTTCCTGGTAACATCGTAAGTGATGAATTTCCGTCCATTGTAAATGATTTTAATTATATATTTTTGTATAATCATTGAAATCGATGCTTGAAATGTACCTGAAGGGCAGAAGTTTGTTGACACCAGAATTGACTAGCCTCACAAAAAAGCAAAGTGACTCCCTCGTCGATTGTATTGTCCAGTTTATGTATGAGAACCGATTTAAGCTATCTCGTAAGCAATTATCCGATCTTTCGAAAGAAATAGTTAGCTTGTTTCCAATTTGAAAAAAATTGTTACTATTATTGCTTAATTAATTATTCTCTTGATTAAAAATAATTTGAAGTTTACTTGAAATGAAGTGTATTTATTTGTTTAATCCGCTGCAATCCAGAAGGTAATATGTGGAAACTATTTTAATTGTAGTAGTCACAATCATAATTGTACAGATTTACTATCAAAATTGTATTGTTTTACAATTTCAAATAGTAAAAAGATAAGCGTTTTTTACTAGTAAAATATTACAATTCAAAATAGTAAAAAATGCTATTAAAATAGTGAAATTTTACAATTGAAAGTAGTAAAAAAATAAGCGAAATTTACTATTAAATTGTAATGACTATAGTTACAATTAAAAATGGTAAATTTTACGCAGAAAATTGTAAATATTACAATTTTTTTCTGTGAGTGTACCATATTGCTCAAAATCAAAAACAATAGTTTAGTTTAATTTCGAAAATACCTATTATTTGCGAATAAATGCAAGTCGGCTCTATCCAGACAGCTAGAAATTTCTGGCAATGCTGTTTCTTCAATGTAAGAACTGAGATTAGTTTAAAATAAACTTGCGCATTGCTTATTGACAATTGCGCTAATTGCTAGATAATTGCTTAAGCTAGTATTAGACGATATGTTGAATCAGCAAACGTTTGCTGAAAATTGTGTTCCAATCACAGTAGGTATATCGTGTAAAAAAAACATTTCTGTCATCAAGTATGAACGATTTGTTGTGATTGGGACACAATTTTCAGCAAACGTTTGCTGATTCAACATATCGTCTGATACTAGCTTTAGTTACCACAGTGTGAGAGCCGACTGAAATGTTGTGTCTAATTCTATATCCACATATAGTATCCACTTCAATATTTTGTTGCAGCAATAAACCATCTTTTCAAAAACTGCGCTCGTACAGTCATACACAGCAAGTTATATGAATTGCAGATAAAGTAGAAAACAAATTGTTTATACTTACTCGAACATAGTTATACCTACATAACTGCCTCTTCAAAAGGCCTATATACATGCAAGCTTTAACTACTAATACTCGCATCCATAAATGTACCTCAATTGCAAAGTGATATGTGAAAACGAAAAGAGCACTCGGTGGAATACCTCACCTAGTTATATGGTTATGATATAATGGAGTACGCACAAAAGCAAATGAATAAAAACGCAAAGGGACATAGAAGCAAACATCCTTTCATGGGATTTTTCCAAAGATATCCTCAGCATTTTTCTTTCCTTTGTTTTTCAAAATTAAATTTTGAACCTTTTACTGAATCACGTTTTCAACAAGAAACTTTTTTGCTGTTGCTACAATGCTGTTACTATACTTCTGGCTGGCAGAGGTTGTTTGTTGGGTTTTCAACTTTTTAATTTCGGAAATATCCCTTTCAGAGATTTTTCTCTACGCCCTCTGTCGTTTTTCATTCTGAGTTTTCCGAATCCTAATTAAAAAGGATCTCAAACAAAAAAGTATAGTTAGCAAAAAAAAAAAAAAAAAACACAAATCTCACCTTCTTCAGTTTCTTATGCTTGGTCTCTGTGTTAATTTTAGTTCTCTGCCATATATAGCATTCCTCTGTGGGCGAGAAGCATTTACCAAAAGGAGGCGGTGCGGTATAGGTACACATGCCAGAGCTACTCTAATCTGTCCCTGCTTTCTGTGTGTACCATAATTTCGGTGGCTTTAGGTGGTAGTTCTTTGACGTGCACCATGAATCTACCAACTATCGTGGAAAAGGTGAAGTTCCACTTCTTAGCAAATATTAAACGTAGTTAAGTAGTTTTAGGGAGAGCAAGCACACTAATGCTGCAGTCAGCAAGCGTGTGGTAGAAGCCGTATCTCGTGGGTACTTTGCCATGGCGTGTTGTAAAAGGACTGCTACTTCGGCTACGAGACTCTGAAGGAGTGTATGATTTGGAAATGAAAAGTTTCCCCTCGCATTTCCAATTCTACTCACGTTTTGTTCAAACTTTATTGTTATGTCGAAAAGTTTTTCATCCATATAATTTCTGTTATTCGTTATTCGTTATTCGTGGGTGGCATGGCTTGGTATGGGGGTTAAATAAATGAGGGGGTAAAATACAGAGGGGCGTAGCTTACTTAGATTTGGAAATGTTTTATTTGCAAAGTTTTTACAGGTTCCTATAGAAATAAATGGCATGTGATAGGTGGGTCTGAGAAATGGAATGTACCGACTCGTATGTTGGATATGCAATCGCTGTATATAAATGGGAGCATTGTTTTGTTTGGCTAATTACTTTAATTAGGATGTTTAAGAAGCCTGAATTGGAGTGAGTGACAGGAATTCGTTCTTATATTTTATAAACAGAGCATGAATTAAGTGGAGCTGGTGTTCTTGTTATTATGCCTGACATATCTCTATAATGTACCTTGTGAAGTGACATTGATAGCACTGTATAATGGCTCTCGTTCCAACCAACTGAAACTGTTCTGAAATAAAACTAACCCTTTCCCGACATCCCTCAACCTGGTGGTGCTAAATATACAAAATGTTGGTGGTGCTTCCTACGACGTTCTTCAAAAACTTTCTCAAAAGCAACGCCTGTCAACTTGTGTTCAATATAAAAAGTATGGTGGTTGGGTGTGTATGAATCGGGTAGGCGCTGACTTTCATACACATCAATTGTGCTTATTTTACCTCCGCGTGGTAAACACCGGGTACTGGTGGTGAACACGAAGAAAATAGCAACACTATAATGCTCTGCCGGAAAGACTGACTGAACGAGTCTTAGAAGTCTTACATGAGCTCCTCAGAAAGAGGACGTACGGCGGATGAATTCACTAGACTGAATCAACGGTGTCGTCAACAGTCAAGATGACAGTTACCTTACTTGAGCTACTTTGACGTATTTGGAGCTGAGGTCAGTGAGGATTGAGGAAGATCTTGCTGACTGGAGATGCTTGTTGGTTGAGGCCCAGGTCCACCCCGGACCGGACTGTAGCGCCACCTTAAGTAAGTATAAAGAGTACCTACATTACATAAAATACATATTGTTTCATTTTTCTTATAGATAATTACATATTAAAGATATGAAATACACCAATTTTTAAATGTGGTTGGATACCAATAAATTTTGTAAGCTTCTTAAACATATTATGTATCTACATTATAAATTTGCTGTGGTTTCTTAAACATTAAAAATAAACTCAATTTCTAATAAATATTATTCTTATTTTAAACTACATATTAGTGTTTACAAAAAAAAAATGTTTGCTAATAGCCAGGTATCTGTGTTAAATAACAAAATGTTTTGCCTTAGAATTTGCCTAATTACGGCAAAAGTGGCGGTGGCCATGGTGTAGTGGTTAGAGTCATTGATTGTGACCCGAGCGGTAGTATAATGGACCAATTGCGTCTAAGTGTTCCCTTTAAAATAAAGTACTGGGGCTGAATCATTGCGATAATAACATTACATTGGAGATGAAGCGTATAGAGTTACAGTTTCCAATTATTGTTTCTTTGGCCTAAAAACGGCAATTGAGTAAAACGGCTTAGTCGGGGAACAATGAGGAGACACTATCTAAATAAGCTCGCTCATACGGTCCTACCCAGAGTGACCATAATTATTTTCTTAATTCTGCTAGAATCTAGCATTTAGCAGATTTTTTTTCAAACCAAATCCTGCTAGAAAAAGTGCTAAAAATTTTTTGGCTTTTGAATTCTGCTATAATGCCTGCTAAATTAAAAAAAATCCTAAAATTAAATAACATATTTTATTGAACGTCTATCTCAGCAAAGTAAAGTAAACCTTTGGCATGCAATAACAACAACTACTATACTCTGCTTGGCACATTCGAGACTATTTTATGTGGTTGTTGTAATTGCGTGCTGAAGATTATACTTTACTTTACTTTGCTGAGAATTGAGATTGATTTCCAACAAAACACGCCTAATATAAGAAGGAATCTGTAATTTATCACAACATTTTTTCAGTGGATATATTTTAATTTGCGATTGAGAAAAATTCGTTTCGTCGCGTCACTCTAATTGCTAATATGTTTTTCTGTTATTTGCGGAAAATGAACGTTTCGGTAGGTATTCAAATTGAGTTATTCAGAATCACGACACACGATTTGGATTTGAATATTACAGAAAAGTGTGGGAAAGGATGGTTAGCCCTAGCCCTAGGGCGCACTCAGTGAGCATGAGAAGTCTCAGTGAATTTTCATGGCTGCCAAAAAAACCAAGGAAACCCCAGAAATTTATTTTAATGTCTAACACGAAATGTAACCCTGAGACCTGTCCCTGAAAAATTTTGTAATAGGTATAGAGATTTAACACCAGCAATAACATAAAATTTGTTTAATTAATGATTTTAATTTTGAAAAACAAATTTCTTTTAACATTTTTAGTGCAGCACAAGTCAATTATTCACAAAAATATGATTTCACCCAAAAGACAGCTACGATTGACAAGAAAATATCCAGCACTCCCATGACTGAATACCTAGCACAGTGCTCAACTACAGCGCTCCAGTGCTCATCTCGAACACAGGTCTTTATTGTCAGTGCGAACTCAGTACTATATCGATTACTCAGTACTATGCGACAGGGCTATCCCAGTGCGCCATAGGGTTCATGTTAAACAAACCTATTGTTCATTTATTCCTTTCCAGCTTCGTTTGCTTAGTAGATGAGTTCAGCTCTATATTAAAAATAATTTAGTTTGGGTTTGTTCGACGTGAACGCGTTATTTATTGCATGCGAACTTACAAAAAAAATTTATTAAGCATTCAGCTAGATTCCCTGCCAGATCAGAAAATTCTGCTAGAAATTATGCCGGCAGATTTTTATTTTTTTCCCAGCTAAAAAATATTTTTTCCTGCTAGATCTGACAAGAAAAATGCCAAATTGGCCACTCTGGTCCTACCATATCATTGACGTAGTGATGCTCACTGTCATAGAAGCGTGGGAATATGGATGCAGGTATCATTTCCAGTTTTCCACACTTTCGCATCCTGAACGCCATAGCTCCATTTAAGACCCTTGACATGACCTGCGATTTTTTGTCGCCAGTTACATTCTCGAAAATTTGCCAAAATGTCGCAGAGGTGACGCAGTGAAAGCAGATTAAGAATGTTTATACATGAGACTCCTCGCTCAGTTCAGCACAATAGACACAGTGCCACGTAAGTTCAGCATCAAGAAATGCTGCGGTGATAAAAAAGGGTTGCGGTTACGGTCCGACCTTAATGTTTATAATCCGCATTTTTTTATTCTAATAAATGTCCAGTTGGAACTATTGAACATTGAAAGACAACAACTCTGCCATTAGATGTTCGATGGCTGAAATGTCATCGAAAAATGAATATTTAAAAATAAATTGTCACTCAAACTCCTTGAGTTATACCCATGGGTTGGTCTATACATATATACATAAGCGTATGCATACCTATGCATGTTATTGGATTAAACATGTGTGTTTTTATTATTTTTAGAACTTTGTGTTGTATCTGGATTTAATTAGGTAATTATTCATTAGGAGGTTATGCATAATAAGATGGCTTATAATAAATGCCTAACTTCTTTCAGAAACAAAAGCTTCTCGCCAACTCCCCCATCATCGCAAGTCAACTTTTTAAGCCTCACAAAAATGTCCGTGACCCAGCTTTACTTGTTAGTCAATAATTATGTACCCACACAGACCTAGTAGAAGCCCTCCGGAAAAATATTTCATATAGACATGATCAACATTTTCGGGTTTCTTAAATAAATATTAATTTCCCAGGCAGATATAGAAATTAGATAAACGCTTTTCAGCGTTTTTTTCCCCAGAAAATACAACAATTATTTAGGATCCGAAAAAAATGCTTATCGTCTCGATTTGATGAATATTTTCCTAGAAATACAGTATACTAAAGATGAAATGCTTTTGCGCCGTTTTTTTATGACTTCGAAAATCCATATGTTAAGATATCAACCCCCACTTCCAGTGGTATCCTCGGAATTTATAAATAATTACCCTAAGAAATAAACATCAAGTACGTGCATGAGCACATGAGTTTACCCAGAAATAATATTTGCAAACCGAACCGAAGCCTGCGCCCCCAAGGCCGGGTATATTATATTTGCCGCATTCGAGTGATATTGAGCGAACAAAAATTATTGAAGAGTTTACAAAAATAAAACACGATGTAGCCCTAAAACAAGTGCGCCAGGAACAACATTTTATGTGGTAATTAATATTTTATGACCCATAATGATGAGCCGGGGAAAAAATGGAATCAAATTTATAGCGGAAAAGGGCTTCTGCTCTTGGTTTTACTTCAGCTAAGGCCTGCTGACGAACGATAGCATGTTGATAAAAAGGACAAGCACTGTCGAATGCCAGCAGTTTTTCGAATGAACATTTTATATATATATATTTTTTTTTTTTGCTCCAATTGATAGCACCTGCCGGTAGGTATTGAGATTTTATTGTTCTCTTGGCAAATGGCACGATTTTATGATTTATTTTGTCCCAATATAGCCTAGCAAGGACACAAAACGATGTCCCCTCTACATTAAAACAGCACCAGACCGAACTTAATTTTGAATATAATACAATGGGGGTCGTAAAATGAACCATTAATGTCATCGTTTCACCGTTCGTGATCGGAATGTAAACCAATTCGCATGGTTTGCATATGACGACTTTGTACACCCGCAATAAAGTGACATCATCATGCTCCACTAGAAATTATCATATAATAAAAGAACGGACAATGATTAGAAGGCTGCCATTGCCGTTTTGGTGTGTGCGTGACGAAGTGATTTTGAATAAGTCAAAAATGGGCTGAACTGGGCATACCTATCTGCCGATAGCTCTCGAATTTTAATATAATGTCTACCTATAGGAGCTGATTTCAGTTTATTCCACAAATGCAATCAAATATTTAAAAATTATTGAAATACCGTGAACTGGATGTCAGGATCAATTATGGCCAATTGATGACTGGCTTTGATATAATTCCCTATTTTCGAGGACATAAAATTTATTCAATTTCGATGACTGATAGGCTGCCATCACAGCGAATACCACGGGTGCGTGTCATAACGCCCTGGGGTGCTATGACACACATTTTTGTGTCATAAGGCCCTCGGGTGCTATGTCGCCCACTGTCAATGTGTCATAGCGCCCGAGAGCCTTATGACACAAAAAACGAAATAACACCCCCAGCCTTTATCTGACAGTAAACCCAATCAGGGGGTTGCAGGGGGGCAGCATGCCCCCCCATACGTTTCGGGTATTATTTCAATTTGGGGCATTATTGCACTTCCTAAAGTGTCATAAAGCCCACGAAAAATTGACTTAAAGCCCGGCGGGCGATATGACACTTTTAAAAGTGTCATAGCGCCCGAGGGCCTTATGACACAAAAATGTGCGGGCGTTATGACATGTACCCGAACACCACCGACATGCCGACCGACGTGATAATAATATGATGGGCAAGTAAATTGGGAAATGCATGGCGCTCCGGTTTTTCTAAACTAATTTGAACAGCCATATAAATCGAGATATGTTTATGTACTAGTGTATTTTGAAGGTTTCTAGCGCCATCTATCAGACAACTTTAAAACGACTTAAGTACACTTTGCACTTCATAAGAAATATAGTAATACCTATTGTGTAAGTCTCAGCTCAATCGACCGTATACTTTTCGAAGTGTAGAGAAAAAGGTTTGCAATGTTTTTACAATTGCCTGAAAATTGGAGCTCGATCTGTTTTGTGGTTTTCGAGATATGTAGGTATACGATTTTGAATGTTTTTTTTTTGTATAGGATATTAACTAAATAAAAATCCTGCGAAGTGAAATTGCTACTGCTATAATAGTTGACTGCATCGCAGGCACCATGCCCGTTTTCCAATTTTGCACATATTTTGTGGGGTTTTTATTCACATACAAATTTTAAAATTTTAGCTCCCATTAGTGTCCTAAAATTTAGCGTTGTAAATTTTTTATTTTCTGTATGGAAGATACAACGTCTATAGCCGACTGCTGAACCGATTTTGACCAAAAACCACACAAAGACTCTCGCCAAATATGGGCGTATTTTAGGCTCAATCGGTTCGGTGGCTTCGGAGACCAAAACATTCCCGAAAATCCCTATGGAGAATTAAGCAGATGTTTTGGAAGGATCAGAACAGAATAGCAACACTGTTTCCGGCGGCATGTCAGGCTTAAATGCAGGAGTGCCCCAAGGATCTATTCTTTCCCAACTCTATTTCTTCTTCACATCTACGATTTGCTTGGATCGACAAATAATAATATCTACAGCTTTGCTGTTGACAGCACGCTTATATCCTCTATCTCGAACAGTGGGTCTGTGAATGCAGCTACATCACACAGTCAGAGATGTGAACAAATTAGTTCTCTAAATGGTGATCTGGACAAAATCTTGAAGTGGGGAAAAGACAACTTGGTTGTATTTAATGCAAACAAGACACAGCTCACAACATTTTCCAGGAAAAATGCATCAACAGTTCCTCAGATCCAAATGGATGACCATCCAATCCATCCCAAGGGCTCAATGCACCTTCCAGGAGTCACAGTCAATTCAGGAATCACATGACAGGACCACATATCCTATATCACAAGATCGGCGTCCGCTAAGTTGAGCCACCTATTTAGAGCAAAGAGGTACTTTAGCCCCAAGCAACTTCTCCTTCTCTACAAAGCACAGGTTAGACCAGGCCTGGAATATTGCTCCTATATATGGAGCTCGGCCCCAAAACATTCACTTAACCTACTTGACAGCATACAGAGACGAGCAGTTCGACTACACTCACATCGAATCTGCAACCGTTGCTGCACAGAAGACAAGTCGCTGTTCTTTGCTTGTTCTATAGATACTTCCATGGTAGATGTTCGGAGGAACTCAAAGACATTATCCCTCGAAATTCAACTTTTGGGGATATATTTCCAGAAGACTACAATTTGCAGCAATTTAAGTGCAGAACTAACATACATCTGCAAGCATCTCGGGGAGCTGATGAAGCGTTATAGGTTTGCCCTTCCCGGGAGAAGTTCAAATTTCTGTTTTATGGTGGATTTACATTACCACGCCACGTAATTTTGCATGACTTCAGAGAGAGAGAGATCCGCTTTTCCACAGTCAAGGCTAATGATATGTAAGAGTGAGCCAACGAGCCTAACAGTTGAATTTAGGCCGCCATAACTTTTGTATGGAGATTTGTGGTCTCACTCGAACAGATCATTAGCCTTGACTGTAGCAAACGGATCTCTCTCTCTGAAGTCATGCAAAATTGCGTGGCGTGGTAATGTAAATCCAGCATTAGCACGTTTTATTTTTATTGTCAAGCCATATGCATTTTAATTATTGCTATAAAACTGTTTTTCTGTGAAAATTTAGATTTTCTTCAGTATTTTGTACGCCAAAAACGTTTAATAGTGTAGATTATATAATAAAGCAGTTTGGTCCAGATCTAAACTCACCCTAAGATCACATTTCTGGCTCTGAACTACGCTTTTGATTTATACATAATACCCGATTTCACGCTTAAGTGTGAGCTTAGTTAAGTATAGGTTTAATCAAATTTCGCTAAAGAAGTTGTCGTTTTCACAGTCTATATTTAAGGCTGGTTTAGTTAAGCCATGAATTGAGTGTCATTATATTATGTGTATAATCAAAATTCTTAGAGTGATTTTCGGTCCCGTTTGCGTTGACGGGCTTTGGAGGAGGAGATTTAACAGCGAACTCTATCTACGAGCTGTACAGCGACATCGACCTGGTGAGAAAAGTACGTATTCGTCGACTAAGATGGCTAGGATATGTAGAGCGAAGACTATCTTCGATTTCAACCCGGAGGGACAGCACAGTAGAGGGAGACCTCGCCTTAGGTGGCGCGCACAAGTGAAAGGGAACCTCGACCAACTTGAAGTGCGCAACTGGAGGCGTTTAGCCAAAGATCGTGCTAACTTGGAGAGGCGTGTTGGTTGAGGCCCAGGTCCACCCCGTACTGTAGCGCCATCTAAGTAAGTAAGTATATTATGTCTACCATTTATTGTGAACTGTGAACACCAGACTTGTGTTAATCCTAAGTTTATCATTGGATCGATACTTAAGCTCGTACTGTGAAATCTGGTAGAAGTATCGCTGAATCGCAAAGATAAATTAGGTGACAAGCAATTATTTCAAAATTTGTAATTCATTAGTTCGATTCTTTTTTTTGGCTTTAGTTAGATATGTGTCATATTTTCGTCTGGCAACATGGTTGTTTGACTATGGTCGACAAGCCAAAATACAATAATGAAGTAGGCGAAGTAGTGGGAAATAGAAGAATTAATTTTCAGTTCATAAATCCTGATCTCGATAAGGAGCAAGATCACTGTTTGTTAGTGTAGGTATGTAAGTCGAAGACCTATCATATCTGAAAATAAAAAGTTATATCTACCTCAGTACCTACCTTGTAATACATACAATACATAAATATAATATTAAAATTTTTAAAATATTTGGCATTTTTAATTGCGTTCTCTTCTATCGGTACTTTCAACTCGTCTGACAGAAAGAAATTGTGAAATGCGAGTGGATTTTAAATCAAAATTCCTCTTTTTCTCTAAACAAATTCTACCTATCTTAGCTACGCAACGCATATTTCCTAAAAAAAACTTTCTTGGCGTGGCGTAGGTATAGCATGGCAATAGAATAACTTTTCTTTTTTTAAAATACCGCAAAAGGAAAAGTTGACAAAAGAAATTGTCTCCGAGTTCATTTCGCAGATGGAAGCTGAAAATAAAAAAAAAAATAAAAAATTAGTATGTAGCAGGTAGGTGTAGGTAGGTATGCATATATCTTGCGCACTCCTGAACCTCACACTCTTTGGCTTCAACTTCCAACCCAATTACATTCATTTGATAGTCGGCCTTTTGTGTCTGCTGATGCGTCTAGAAACGTTTGATTCCAATTTGAGGTTTGAAGTTTTTTTTTGAAAGATTCAGATACAGTGTATCTGGGACTTGGATGGGAACCAACGAATAGAGCTCAGCATCGCACTTTGTTATAGAACGTGTCGTCGTATTGTGTGGTGAAATATTTGGAGTGGAATCACGTACGATTCGATTTGAAAGGAATGCCAATTACTTCATCACATACATGCGGCATTATATCTTGATGATGCTGCGTTTATGCTTGTGGTAGTATAAGCAATAGGCATCAAAGTGTAGCAGATACGAAAGTGTGAGGGGGAACTTAGGTTGTCAATGTTAATGACTCTGGAGGATGGAATGAAAATGGGAAATCTCCATCTCGTTTGCGGTACCTATATGTACACGTACAACAGTCTGTGGAGGATCTATGGGAATTTCTATATACCCCTAAGTCTCAATATGGTATGAGAATGGCGTGTGCAATTTCGATGGCCATTTAATGGAACAGCAACCTTGAGAGCACGTCCTGACTCAGTAATCGTATTAATTCATAAAATTTGTTCAACTATTATACCCACGTTTCCATCGCGCCTGGGAATATTGCTGTTTTTCGTTGGAGGCAGCAAGGCTGGCGAAAGTTGTGGAAGTCTGGTGAAAACAACTTTTATTATCTTGCGGAATGCAACTGAGATGACGATTTAAGGATGGGTCACGAATGTTGTCATGCGGTAATTTAATTTCATCTGCTCAAGTTGAAGTGATCCAAGAATTTCTTGTAAGGTAGTTAGTGATTTATTTATGAAGATATTTTATGACTGCTTTAGGCCCACGGACATATTTTATGGCGATTGAATTTTGTTTTTAGAGAAATTACTTACCTAAGTATTTGCTGAGTAACTCTTGACTTATACTCAAAGGATCATTATGGCCTATAGAATCTCCTCTAAAGGTAGAAGCATTTCACGAAGAAAGGAATATTTGCTGAATAGAACGTAAACGTAATTAATAAATGGATTTTGAGAATTTTAATCAATTTAGTGATGGTATTTACATAAGACTGCATGAATGTTATAATATTTTTACTCTTCCATTCTGCGCAAGCTACGTCACGACCTCACACTGCACGCTACCCCGTACCGTTTTCTGTGATCGGAGTTATTGCCCAACTATCAGCAGTTGTTTGAGAAAACTATTTAAGTGTCATAAGGCGGTACACGTTAGTGTCTAATGTGCTGGATTATTGTGCGAGAGGTTTCATGTTCGACCTCAAAAAAACACAAATCATATTCTAAGGCTTTTTGACAGCGCCACATGTGGAGAAAGTCTGATAAACATTCGAGAGTATAACTGCATTTAAACGCTTCTCAGTGCGGTCGTTCGGACTCGGTATACAATTTTAGGTATCTTCCATTCGTCCATTCGAGAAGGCCTTACTTCTTTCTATATTACGTCATTCTGTAACAGCTTTTGCCTTAAAGTTGTTAATCTGTATAATAGCCTGTCATGCGGCGAGTCATAGTGTCACTTCGCGGAATATGATTGACACGACTTGAATGTCATGGACAAATGATTGATTTGGTCATCCATATAACTGTCAATCATATCAATCCTATCAATTATGTGACTGTTTCAGGCTGTGTAATCGCCTTTCAATCGTTGGTCACTCGCCTTTGTCATTCACATTTGTCACAGCATGACAAATTGAAAACAATTAAATGCGCATGATTGCACGCTTGACACGGCACAGAATAGCATATACATTAAATGAATTTCTAAGGCCCCATAGTTTCACTTCAGAAATAGGTTATCATGCCAAGGTAGCGTTTTCAGTTGACCGTAACATTGTAACCACCTTCATTTCGAAAAAAGGGCCCGAAAATACTCCCAAAAATCACATTAATAGCTGAGGATTCATTAATGTTAAATGCACAAATACCTGAAAGGATAACAATTTATCAGGACGGAATTTCTACCGATGAATAGGTAGCGAACGGCTGTGAGTGAAACGACTTATGAGGCGGAAGAAATGTTTTCCCAAAGGGCTTTAAAATACAATAAGTCCAAGTTTTATTTTGGTTATGAGTAGAAGCTGATCTTACTGAAGATTCACTAACGGGTCCAATAAGGACGGATCTATGTTGACAGTTAGCCACCAAACGTTGAAGAGTCGACTTTGAAGGGTCCCGACCCGTTTTGAAAATAAAGTTTTATCATTTGGACATGCTGCTCAATCGCGTAACGTGCCATGGTGATTTGGCATTAGTGCGATTGAATAATAAGCGCCATATTAATTAGACAGACGCCGGCAAAACAACATGGTCGCCACGTGCTGCCAACATCGAACATTGAAAAACCCGTATTTAAAAACGCATTTAATTTTGCTGCGTTCTTGTTTATTATTAGTTTCTTTTTAAGCTTTGGCTCAGTGGCTCAAGGGTTTGTGCTGGACTACTGTGCGAGGGGTCCGACGTTCGATCGATCCCCGGAAAAATACAACATCTTGGGGTTTTTTCCACTGCGCCACGCGCCACCTCTCGCGAATGACTGACAAACATCCCGATCCGAGTGTATAACTCTCCTAAAATAGCTTCTCAATTCAGCCATTCGGTTTCGGATTCGGACTCGGAATAATATTGTGGGCCTCTTTCATTTTTTTTTTTCAAAAATAAAAATTTACACAAAAGAATGGTTGTGACTTGTGAGACGCAAGGCCTTGGGGTTGGGTATCTGCACGCCTGTAGCGTCAACTATTTATTAATTTATTTTTTATTTTCCATTCAATCAAACATTATTGAGAACATTTGAGCCGTTTAAATTTATTTAATTTATTTAAAGAGCAAGAGTGTGGCAGGATAATGCGGGAAACACAAATACGATTAATCTTCGAATGCAATGCGGTTATATTGTGGACTTCGATTTTGCTTCGACCGCCGGGGCGCCGGCCGGCTATGTTTCGAAAATTAGAGAAATTGTATTTCAAAGCGACTTCAAAGTTGGGCGAACGTCGCGTACTACATACAGGTGACCTGTTCGTTCCGTTTTGCGATGTCCTTTCCCTTTGGATAGATCCCAATCCCAGTAGTACCTTGTCACTTGAGGTTTCACAATTGGGTTTTTACATTTCAAATGAAGCAAGCTTTGTTCGTTAGGTTATTTTTTTTTTCGGTGTGCGCTTTATTCATTTTTGATGAAAAGATATTTTTGGAAATAAACTGGTAATTCAGTCAAATTCGGTCAAAAATATTGTATTTTCAGTCAAATGCTTTTTGAATTCGAAGATTTTCTTCGGTCAAAACACTTCGAATTCGGTCAAATTTGACCGGAAATTGCGAAATTTGAATTTACAGTTTGGGCACTGAAATGACATAGATATTCAATAAAATTACAAAAAAAAGTTCAATTATCATCAATTATTTCAAATTGATGTAAAAGGTCATCTGAAAACCGAAAATTTTTCGTCGTTACCAAGATAGAATTTTGTCATTGAACGATCGGAAACTTAGACCGTCAACCGGGGATCTCTCTTAAGCCCTTTTTAATAGGATAGGCAGATTATCTGGTTGTTGCGTTGACCAATGCCAACGGTAGCGAATACGACAACGGAATTTTTACCGATGAAAAGGTAGCGAACGACTGCGAGTGAAACGATGAATGATGTATGAGGCGGCTACAATAAAAAGCAATGTTTTCCCAAAGGGTTTTAAAATACAACAACTCTTGGTTTTATTTTGCTCATGGTATTTATACACTTTATGAGAGAGTGAATGTTACGTTATCTTAACATTAAGGCGAATTCAAAAATATTTTAATATGGTGAATGGTCTAAAAGAACCGCGTAATTTGAATTAATTTATTGGACACATTGTAATAAACTAACATTTATGTTGACAGTTTTTAACAATATCTACATGATGTAATTTTGTTGATGAGCGAGTGATTCTGCCGCAACAGTCATTTCCATGTTAGTTCAGTCATTCCCATGAAAAAAATTATTTAAAATTAGCTAAGTCCCATTGGCTTAACATGTTTAATAATGTTTTTTAAATACAGAGTAACCAAAAATTAATAATAATTTAAGTAAAAGTCCCTTTCGAGCACTGCAATATGCTATATTGGGTAAATTAAATATTAAACTAAATCGACTCATCATGATAGCGCAGTCCATTTCTGTTCTTTTATTTTGAATCTATTTAAACCTAAGAACACACAATCTACCACAATTACGTTCGAGGAAAATGTGATTACATAACAGCAAGGTGAGCAAATGGCTAATTTGATTCCAAATTTAGTCGGAGGCGTTGCGGAAAGTTTTGCCTGGGTTTTTCTTGATGCTGTGAATTATATACAATAAGGTGGAATGGAAGAAACTTTTCGTCAAAAGAAGGTCCACATCCCTCTTGCCCATAATATCGTTGAACTTTTTCTTCATCCCATTTGTATAATTTAAAGTTACTTGAAAGTACATACCGCTACATACATATATATTTTGTAACTTAACTTGGATTTCATTGTTCTCTAGATATTCAATTTTAAGCAATTACCTGAATCTTCGTTCTTTTCTTTCTGTTTTATTTATATCCCAAGGAAAACTTTCCAATTGGCACTTACCTGGAAAAACAAAAGAAAGTAGCATTGTGAGGGTCAATTTTAAATCTAAAGACGAAGAAAAACAACAATACAATAGCACAAACACACAAGCAAAATTCAATCTTGAAGTCAAGCGCAAAAGGAAAAAGAAAGCACTAAATTTCATTAAAGTGCAAGTTCGAGGACACGTATACACTATAGCAGGTACCTATTTCTACAATTATAGCGGCACATTCAAACAATACGGGCGAGAAGATGCAATTTAAATGTTGCAATTGCAACAGGAATCCCAGAATAGCAATGCAGATCTTTTGCTTTCTGGGTGTGTCGCCTTTGTTCACTGTTAAGTAGGAACAAGAAAAGAGACTAATGAATTTGAAGAGGATATTTGCTTAATTAAAATCGCATTAAATCAGTGTTCATATAAAAGAATGTTGACGAAATTTTTCCTTAATTAATGTGAACGAAGGAGAGGAAGTAGTAAAATGGAGCACGAGAATATGGGGATAAGAGAAGGAATAATATGAATACCACGCATATTTTCGCCTTTAAAAAGCTTTAAATTTTTCTTAAATGGTTTTTTTTTTTATGAAAAATTGTTTTCTTTTGAGAAATGATTGGTTAAAGAGGAAAATAGGTGATTGTATTGGATCAGATTATCAGAGCCTTCACGGGGATCTGGCACTGCGGACTCTTTTAAAGGAGAATGTTGTGCGTTCCCTGGTGAGGTCTTAGAGCCATATTTTCACTCTGGAGGCAGTCAGAGGGTAGGTACATCAACAAGATTTGCTCTAGTAACGATTTTCTCTCGTCACTCTCAGGATACGTAGGTTGAAGATGTTTGTCATTAGTCAATAGCAACCAAATATTCCTATCAGGATTCCAAGCTTATTCACTAGGGTGGGTCAAAAAATTATGTAAATTTCGTCCGATCGCTTTGGAATTGCAACCAAAATGTGACCCTCAAGCTTTAAAATGCGTGTACATATTTTTAAACATTTTTTTTTCTTGTCGATCTACCCGACATTTCATTTCATTTGAATTTGAAAGATATTTTGTGAAATCTGTAACAAATACAAATAAAAATTCACAGTCACTAGTTGATTGAAAAATCATATAGTCTCGGTGAAAATCGAGCAAACAGTGCGTCTAGATCAGATGTGGTGGTCGTCTACTGATGAGCCCACCCACCACATCGGGGCGAAACGCATTACTGGAGACGAGGCCAACACAAATTGTGATGACAAATACCTAGGTTGATTTCATTAGAATCCGTGGATTGTTTGCCAAATAAATTAAAACGTACATTGCGTCAAAAACATAAGCATTGATAGCATTTATTTACTGCTAAAAAACCTGCAATACGAACGTGTATATGGATGTGGGTTTGTCATATGCGGCAGACGAAGGCAAAAAGTCTAGAGCTATCGTCACGTGAACGACTTATGAACTGCTCGCTCGAACTGCCACTGAAGAAAAGGACCACGCTACCAAAGAAAGTGTCTAAGAGCCCATTGAAAAAAAATTCGAGCAATACCAGAAAATCAAGGTTAAAATATTGCTAGGAAGTTTGAACGACAGAATAGGCAAGGAGAACATATTTGGTCGTACAGTTGGCAAGTCTGGCATTAGACATCCATTTCCTAATCCATATCTCAATATTTATAAGGCATTCAGTGACAACATTGCCAACAGTAGCAAACGCATCAAAACAAGACAAGAGGCGTATAAAGCGGCGAGCGGTGCGAAAGAGGACTACAGAAAGAGAATACGAGCAAAAGACACGAGTGGAACATCGGATCCTCAGGAAGAAAAAGAAAGAGCACGAAAAGCCCATAAGGTTGAAGAAATTGTGAGAGACTATTCCAGAAACAATTTACGGAAGTATTACCAAAAGATAAAAACAACGTCCCAGGGCAAAAAATCTCGTACAGAATCCTGTAGAGATACCCGGGGAAACCTTGTAATAAAATCACAAAATCTGATTGGTCGCTATCAGTGTGGTTTTTGACCAGTAAAGTCTACCGTCTATCAAATGTTTACACTTAAGGAGATACCCAAGAAGTCCAAATCGATACTGGCCACATTTTCAACAATATAGAGACGAGCTATGTAGGGCCTGCAATGTATAATTTTGGTATACCCCTGCAAAACACGATCGTTTGTGTAGGGAGATGAAGGAGATAGCTCGCTGCTGCATCAAGGTGGATAACGACCCTACCGAAACCTTTGATGTCAACGAGGATTTAGACAAGTTGACGCGCTGCTGTGCGACATCTTCAACATCATATACTTGAAAGAATTTTCCAAGACTAATGTCTCACAAGCCAACACACAAGGCACGATCTTTCAAAAGTCTGTCCCATTACTTGCATACGCCGATGATATTTACATAATTGGTAGAACACAGTAAGTTGTCACTAGTACGTTTGCTAGTACAGAAACGGAGGCGGCTAAAATGGGTCTAGCGGTCAAAGAGAGTAAAACCAAAATATGCTGTTATCGAGAAGGGACACCTAACATCGACGGATCGGACAAAACCTTACAATTGACAGCTATAACTTTGAGGTAGTGAGAGACTTTGTATATAGGTACGAGAAGCTCGGCTATTCTATCAGATCTGATAACAATGCCTCAAAAGAAGTTAAACGATGGATAACACTTGCCAACCTCTGTTTCTTTGAGCTGAGAAGCAATTGCGTAATATAGACCCTATTCCGAAGAACTATAAGGAGATTCTACTCGTATATAAGATCTTTATTATCCCAGTCCTGCTTTATGACACTGAAGCTTTTTTCGGTCGTTGCGAGAGAAAGATTATTTGTTCACCGACATCGACCTAGTCAAAAATGCACATCAGTTCTTTAAGATGGCTGGGACATGTAGCAAAGAGACAGTGCACTAGAGGAAAAAATCGCCTTAGGTGGCGCGCACAAGTTAAAGGGGACATCAAACAGCTTCGAGTACGCAACTGAAAATAGTTCGCCAAAGACTATGCTAACTGGAGAAGTTAACCAAGACTTCGAACTGTAGAGCCTCTTATCGATCGAAATATGTATTGGGAAAAACAAAAATTTTCAAAATCAATGCGCGGGTATTATTTTTCACATGACTGTATATCGTGGGTATACAAGCAGAAAGCACTAAGTCAAAAAACATAGTTTTGAGTAAATTGAAATTCAAGATTTGCATGCTCGTAATAATTCGATAAATGCTGTTTTTAGTTGTTTAATCTTAATGAAATACACTGTTTGTATTTTGACATAAGTCTCCTACAGCATATTTTAGTTTTTGACAAACTAATAAGTAAATATTAGACTAAAACTGGAAAATAAGCTGACTTAATGCATTTTAGCAGAATATGTTGATAATTTTAATATAAATGGGCGGTATAAGTCATATTTATTTTTCAAAATGTTGCTTTCTATGACAGGCAAAAGGCATTAAGTCCTACTTTAGTGCTTTCTTGCTATTCTATCATAGTAGAGGCACATATCTTAGAATGAAAGGCAGAATGCACTAAGTCAACTTAGTGCGTTTTTGCTGTATTATTCATTATTTTGTTGACTTAGTGCAAAAAAGCATTTCAAATAACTCAGTAACGACGTTAGCTACGACTTTTTGGGTTTTTGATTCATAAAGATCTCATCAATATGAATCATTTTGCATATGAAAATCGTTAAAAAATGACTTAGTGCCTTCTGCTTGTAAACCCACGATATATCAATTATCATCGGACTTATAACTTTTTCACATTAAATAGATAATGCGAACTGCCAACATTCTTTTATATTTAATTTTGACAAAAGACATGGATTTTACTAACACAACTTAACTTTTCTAAATCATTTTCTCTGCCGAAAGATATCGAACTCCTACCTGTTTACATACATAAATAGCGAAAATTATTATCTACTGACAGACAATCAATTTGATTACACCCCTGGGTATAGAGTACGTCTGCAGTACGTGTCAATTAATCAATGTGCTGTGCCTATTTCTCAGACACAAATTAAGTAACAAAAATCACAACTCACTATTTCGCTCACGTATTTTGGCTTTTTCCCCAGAATTTTTTTTTTTGACGATTGCTTCGCCTTGAAAAAGAATCATTGTCAATCAAACAGAAAATGGGTGGTGAACAATTTAGAATAAACGAGTGGCTCAATAAGACATCCAGTCTGTCAATTTCTTCATTCATACCATCCTTATGTCTCTTAATCTAACAATGGTTGTCTATAGTCAACAAAGTCGATTGGATTCATCTACATGGATAAGAAAAAAAAAAAAAACAATCTCGTTTAGCAAGGAAATGAATATAACAAAAGTGATACACATCCACAAATCTGTATGTGTGTGCATGTGAGAAAGGACACCCAAAATCTGAAGTCTTATCGGGGCCGATTTCTATACCCTGATAGCTTTTTGTTTGTGATACGAATCGATAAATAGTTCTTGAACGCGTTTGTTTCTTTCCATTTCGTTATCCCCTGTTGCCAAACATTTGGCAGGAAGCGTTATTCTTCTCAAAGAATACTCTTCCATTGGAAGGTATTTTTGTCATCCCTGATCCTATCTCACATCGTTAAATCATCCTCACTAATATATAGTCAGACATTTGTGTGAATTGTAGATCTCTCCAACAATTCGGTCGACAGCCAACTCGAATCGATTTGATTTTCAGTCATTATTTGAAAATCCTTGTTTGTTCTTAACACCGCCATCCATGAGCCGTCATTCTACAGCCATAATGGGATTCTTCATTGAACCGGCAACGAAAGGCGATAACACAGCCTCAGCCCAATGCCACAAACCTGCGAGAATAATCTTCAATATCTATTTCGACATGAACCCACAAAACGCAAAGGACCTATCGTTCTCTGAGCAATAACCGGAAAATTCAAAAGGAAAACTATGCCGAAGCACAGACTTTCGCACAAGATAAATGGAAAGAGTTATCTAGTATAGAGCTACAAAAAATTATCACGAGAAGATGCAAACAAAAAAATGGAATATTGTCAAGTCATGAAGATTTTAGTCCTTGGGTCTGCCAATGTCAATAGATCATTGTTATGAATGTTTCAGCAATTTCTGGTGTTTTCATTCCGACGAAAATATTCTCCTGTCCTCATCTTTAGCAAAAATACAAAAAATACAACACAAACGCGTCATCTAACTACCGCCAGTGGGGATATCCTTTGTGTTGGAAGACGTATCTGTTCTTGGAAGACCGAGTGTCTGTTATAATTAGATGATGGTGCTAGTGTTAGTGACGTTTCATTCTATTTTTTTCCAGTCTATGGCGCTCGTGGGCATATGAGAATACAGGCTCTTGCCACAACTCAAATGGAAAAGTAAAGACAAAATTCGTATTTTGTCCTTGAGCTGGACTGGTTGTTTTTTTTTTTTTTTTGTCTTTCTTCTTTTTTTAATTGAAGCCTAGGGCAAGGACACGACTGTTATTGCTTTCGCATGATTCAAAGGAATTTCGCAATTAACTGGATAATATTTTTGGCGTTGTCTTGGTATAAACTATAAGCACTTATGAGCTTCAGTTTGGCACGAGAAGTTTTGGATGGCTAGCCTTGGGTTATTCATCAAAATACTAATTAAAAAAAAAACGCGAGACGAGAATTATTTTATAAATAGAGATTTATAGATTATAGGGAATTGGTTTATAAACGGATAATTACTCTGAAGCTTTTGGCAAGATTTGCTTTCCACGGGAGCTTAATTTAAGCCCTCTTCTGAAAAAATCAAAAACACAGACAAGGGGTTAATTAGACGACAAATTAAAAACTTCTTAGCAAATATCTATGTATTTCTCTGGAAAGTGACACCGAGGTTGATAAGATCTTCACATAAACATGAATGGACCTTTAAGCGACCATGCTTTGATTCCTTGGTTCAGCAGCAGTTTTAGCATGCATGCACCAAATTAAGAATGATAATTGGAAGCAAGCATACGACAAGCTTTTCTGTTTTACGAGGGCTTATCCTGGCATATCACTGCCCAATAAGGTATTAGCATTATGTACTGCATTAAGGTGGTATCAAACCATTCAAAGCAAATCTTGCCAAAAGCTTGCACCTAGTATGGCCTTTGATACGGGCATACCAAAACTTAGTCATTATCAGCGTAATTTTCTATATCCCGATTATCTGTTTTTAGGATCGCTGGGGCAGGATGCTCAAGGGGCCTCCAAAACCCTTGACTTTCTACCAAGGGCTATAAATTACAGGTTCTGTACTGGTATACCGCAGATTTTGGACTGCATCCAACAATCTAAAATAGGTATATGATATGAGAAGAGATATCTCCATATTTTGCCACCAACAGTTTAATCATCAGGCGCAATCCCCGTGCTGGGGATTGTTGATGTAGCGGATTTCATAGTACCTACTTGAACAAGTTGCGGGTAGACTTTTATCACAACTAAACCACCAAATTATATGCTTGTCAGTTCAGAGACTCCACATTAAGCCCCTAACGTCTTCCGGTATCCTAAAAATAGGGCAACATCTTATTTTGTCAGCTAGTATCAGCGATCTTCGTTTTTCTGCCAGTACCCGATTTTCATAATCATTTACGCATGAGTTGGAACAAACACCTAATTGGACCTTAGTCTACAAAGTCTTCTATAGTCTTACTAAGTCTACATTCAAATGTGTATGGGGTATGGATACGACATCCACATCCGCTCCAAGAGTACTATAGATTCATATCAGCATACATTACAGAACCTTTTATTTGTCGGCGTATGCATTTTGCATCGGTTTTAGTATGTTCTTATTGCACATCATGCACAACTCACTGTCAAGTCACGGCATAACCATCCTTTCTGCTATATTATCAATTTACCTATTTACTGAAACTGACAGCACACTTAAAATGATAACCCTTGCCAATTTTTTTTTTTTATTTCAACGAACTTAAAAGCCATACCCTTCGTTCAAAGGCGCACCTGTCTAAATCAATAGCTTCAACGACTTACCAACACAACAGTTAAGCGCACCTGGCCCGAAAGGTATTCTCTTCCCTCATCTACAAAATAATTGATGAGAGCACTCAGCGCGAATTTTCGGCATCAACTTATAATATGCCAAAGTATAAAATGGGTTATAAATCAGTGAAAGGAGAAAATACGTCCTCTAGCAATGGGAAATATTTCAAACGTTAACGACTACGGAATCCCTTTGTAATAGTTTTATGTAAGAGGCATTTCCCTTTATTCGTATCAGCCCTTGTGGAGCGGCGTAACGGCATCTGTATTGAACGCAGCGCAAAGGCGTTGGGTGACTTTGTCTTTGTCATCATTTCTTGGTTATATCTATAAGTTTTCTTCATTTTTTTTTTAAATTTATTCGTATTGACATACGGATAATATTCTATACAGTTGAATATTTCCCCGTAACTGCGTTATACTTACGCAGTTACGGAGAAATATTTTTAAGTTAAGCATCTCAAGGATAATTATTTTGTCTTGTACATAAATTGAATTTTATAGGATGTTCTCGCGATCACTGCAAAAAAATATTTTATAATGGAAAGCTATCTTTCGTCGATGTTAATCCTTTTATAAATGACAGAGCACTAGTTTGTGTACTTAGTCGATTTAATGAGCATAAAAGAGGATTATTCTTAGAAGGTCTTTGTGAAGGATTATACTGATTGATGGTTGCTTGGTATAGTATTTCTATTTAAGTTTATGGTAGAATATTTTATGCAAACAGATTTTTAGTGGTACTTGAAAATGCTGCTATTGTAAGAATATTACATTGCACTATTATACAGCGAGTGTTTTATTTCCAGGCGATGACGGTAGTTGTAGGTAACACCAAAAGGATACCTGGAATAATAGTTATGAGAGATGTATCTCAAGAGGGAAAAACATAAAATTCTCAGAACTCTCTGCTTTTATGGGTAATAAGTATTTAGTGGGAATTCTGTTATGTTACATGAGGAATTTGATGAATACAAACCGCATAAAAACAATATCTATCAAGGCCTCAGCTAAAAACCTCCCAAGGGCGCCCCGTACTGAAATATGTTGAAATTCTTTACAGTTGCAGCCAACGCAACCACGCTATTTCAAATTTATATTATTTGCTCGGTAAAGGTAGGTACCTACTATTAATATTATTTATTGGATAAATGCTAGTAATCTTTATTTAAGTAAAAATATTTTTCATAATTATTTATTCCATTTTAAATGATGATAAGGAGTGTAATAAAATCATTTTAAAACAAATCCACGATGTCTATTAAATTATTTATGTAGGTATACCTTCATTTGTACATTTTCTTCTTCAATTTAAAATTTTTATTTTTCATTTTGCAATTTTTTGACAAATCCTAAATAAAAAATGTGGGCGCAGTAGCGCAGTGGTTAGTGTGCTGGACTACTGTGCGAGGGATCCCAGGTTCGATCCCCGGAAAAACACAAATTACATCTTAAAGTTTTTTCTACTGCGCCACCTCTCGCGAACGTCTGACAAACATCCGAGAGTATTACTGTGTTGAAAAAAGATTCTCAATACAGCCGTTCGGACTCGGCATAAAATTGTAGGTCCCTTCCATTCGTCCCAAAAATAGAAACTCACACAAAACGAATGGTTGCGAGAAGCTAGGCCTTGGGTGTCTACCCGCCTGTTGCGCCACCTATTAATTAATTATTTATATTTATCAAGACCTTTCTCGAGCGCAAAGGTTAAGAATCAACGCACAATCTATTCCCGTATATACAGTCGGATCAAACCCAGGGGTACGGTCCGTCCTCCAGCGAAGTAATGAAACTCTCATACGAAAAGAGAGAGGCCCCTATTGCTAGTGTCGATAGTTAATCGTTGATCGACAACTGTCGATCGATCGAGAACTGTGATTGTCGATTGCGATTGATACTTGTCGATTTGACAGTCGCTTGTAGTCGATTACAAATATCTGATCGATGCTTTTTCTTGGAAGTGAAAAAATGTTGTGCGTACGAATATAGCTAAAAAAAATCGGCGCAATTGACAATTGTCGCATGACGATCGCTGATCGACAATCACAAAAACTTCGTTTCCAAGGAAGTTCTTGGAGATAAAACTCACGTTCTATATGTCACTGCCCAGGTTTCCAAAACAACAGGAACATTTTCCTTGGAAGGTACTTGTTCTATTGTTCTAGCACAATACCACAAATGTTAATGAACTTCTTCATAAATGTTTCTATATTTTAAATAAATTAATTAATTATATATTAATAGGACTACAATGCGTAAGAGCCAATAAATGCCACGGTGCACTCCTTTCACCAACCCTACCATCCTATCCTTACGTAATCGAACCGTGCGTCGCGTCGGTCGAATGCATCATACTATACTATAGTGTGAGTGTGTAGACGATTTCAATTTGGAATTCGAAACGCATTTGAGGGTCAACCATCGACTCATCTCACAAAATAGTTGCTTATGAGGTCTTAATAGTTTCCTTATATAATACGACCTCACTGAGCAAATAGCGTAACACCATAATAAAATCGCTGTAGACAAAAACGAAGCACCAATAAAATCAAGGCAACAATAAATAACATAACAGCAACTAGATAGGGAGCCTAGTTAGTAATAAAACACAATCACGCTTCCTGTCACAAAATTACACATTACATTGTGTTTGCACAATACAGCTACATGTGTCAACAACATACACACTCCTCAAAGTAGGTATTTCTACTTACAAAGCATAAAATCGTGAACACAAATCCCTCTCATGTCATAACTAAGTATTTGCTTTAGTCATCATACCGAAGAGTTCATCAGCATGGCAAATAAAACCAGAATAGACCGACAAATGTTGCAAAAAAAAACAACATCTTCATCAGATTTATCCTTCGTTTCTCATGTGTCAGTTTGAAAATGTTGCAATAAAAGAAGCGTTCTCTTCCTGTACCGTAGCGTAGATAATAATCATTCTTCAAACATTCATCATACTGAACATCTCATCATTATTTTATGGCATCCTTTTGAAAATATCAACAGTATTTACCACCACCTGTCAACAATCCAGCAAATAAAAGTACACAGGCACTTTAGAACTCAATATTTGCAGCAAATATCCTTGATTCGTTGATTTGATAAGGACAGCACATGTTCACTTCATAACTTCACCTAAGGAATAGGTTTACCATCTCCAACTTTTCGCTGGCACCCTTTACACCTAACGTCTCGACAGCTGAAGTCCTTGGTACATAAGGGAGCCATTAATTTAGCAAAGCGACACGCGGGCAAACGAGCAAATAAACAAGCAAACGAACAAACAAGAAATGTTTGTTTGTAGTCGTGTACTGAAGAATAAAAGCAAACACCGAACAATCAACGTCATTTTATTTGACTTGACCTTTTAACATTTTTGGCCATGGCAACGCCGAGGCGAGTAATGGTAGAGAAATTTAACTCAAACAGAAGGCGAAAAGTTGAAGTTTTCACCATACCAGCATCAGCAGTAGGTGTATCTACGGGTAGTCACTAGTCAGGTACCTACCCTACATATACGTATAACTCCTTCTCTTTGAAGTCTCGTTACGATCTTCGAGTTTTAAGCACATGCATAGGGCCAACCTTCCAAATGGCTGAAGCTGAAGACGGATGCGGCATTAAATGAAATGGAAACAGTCAGCATTTGTTTTTCGTTTTGCACGTCAATACTGAGTTCGTATTTTTGGTTCTTTCGAACGCGAACACATCGATGTGCACTTGAAGATACAAACTTGAATAAAATGAGAATACACTGAATACTAACAACAATTAGGGCAAATATTTAGTTGCGACTTTTGTCATGTTTTCACTCGGAGACAACGATGCAGTTTTGTTTGCTCTCAGAAAATTGTTCAGCTGTAGTTTGATTTTTGTTTCTTCCAGCAGCCGGAATAACAGATGGGCGACGATTGTTTTATTAGAATATATTATCTTACGAAAGTTGTCAGAATTTCGTTGAATTGTTTTCGAAAGTTGGAAAGTGAAAAATTAGAAGAAATTTACAATTTATAATGTAGGTGAAGTTTAGTTGTGAAACTTTTAAGAAAGTCAACCTAGAAATGAAAGACTTTTTGGAAAGTTTTTCATGGCTATTATGAGCATAGCAATGAGATATGTATCTTTGAGGCAAAATTCAATTGCAACGTCAAAATAAAGCCATCCAAAGATAGAATGGAGCATTTTGCCTTTGACTGGCCTACTTTTTCCAGATGAACTGTGAAATGTAAGTCAGTTTTCATTTCAATGTATAACATTGTTTTCAGTATGATTTTGGTGACCCACGGAAAAGATTAGATAACAGTTTTTTGCACTGCACCAACTGTCCCAAACGTCTGACAAACTTTTGAGAGCGTAATTCTGAATTGTTGACTGTTGAGTGAGTCATATTCGTAATCATAATTGATAAATTTTGTAAGCAATTTCAAACTCCATGTTCTATTCAGAATGAATTTGGTGGCCTTATCTTCAATGCATATTTGGCACAAATAGGGTGTTGTTACCTGAATCGAAACGCAGGTTCACTTTCTGACAGGGGACACATTAAAATATTTACCGAGAACTGACTGTCAAAATTCAACAGTTCATACAAATCACTTTAAAGGTGCCTGTCCATTTGAGAGTACTTTTGCTAGTAAACTCTCGAGAGTTACTATCGGGTGGCTGTCCATTTGAGAGTAATATTTTCGAAATTTTAATATCGAGAGATCGTTAGTAGAGCTTTGAGAGTTTATTACCTGACAGTACTCTCATAACCGTGTCCACTTGATATATTTCGTCTGCTAGTTACCTTACCATTTAAAATATATTCTTACAAGCAAAAGGTTGCCGCTGCGTTAATAATAGCACTGTTCTTAAAAAAAAGAACAAAGCAAAAAAGAAAGGCTGGATTACATCATGGGTAGATCGTCGTCGTCCTCTCGGTGAAGGCTCTGGTCTTGCAAGAAAGCTTCAAATTTAAGATGCTCATCAGGAGTTCAGAGGTTTTAACCCATTTGACAACAAGTGAAATAGAACATAATAATTCAATTTGTTGGGCCAAATATTTTTAAGAAGGATACCAAATTAAGGGAATCCCTGGCATGGCTTGTGAGTGTGTATTGGTAATACAATGAGTTGTTTTATTTCCTCCGATATCCATTGTTTTGCCATGTCGACTCTCGACAGCTGCTCGCAAAATTCCAACATGGTTCCGATAGTGATCAGAACATGTGTCCACTTGCGAGTGACTTTCAAAATGCTCGAATCTCGTGAGTAAAAAGTTAACTCTCCACGAACTACTCTCAAGACTATGTCCACTTGCAAGTTTGAGCTCGAGAGCTGCTTGAGAGCTGCTCGCAGCATTTTTACTCTCAAATGGACAGGCACCTTAAGGTATAGGTATCTGATGATGTACGATGAATGAGTGGTGTAGTTCGATTGTTCAAAATAAAATTCCAACCTAAAGAAATTTCCTAACAGAAATTGGTTAGGGGCTGCTCCCCAATTTAAGCAATTAAAAAACGGTGTTACTCTTCGCTTTTCCCTATTCAATACCCAGCTTCTGGTAAAGCAAAAATAGCTATAACAAATCAAAAGGAGAATAACGACCCTCCGACCGCAATTCGAAAGTGTTATAATCGGCAAAAAAAAACTCACTATTCGTTTTCATGACGCACTGAGTGACATACTTGTGCTATTCTCAAACGAAAGATGTATCCTATCCCTACCACAATTTGAGCCACGATCTTTCGAGTGATGAATGATGATACTGAAGGTGGCAGAGAATGCAAACTACCTGGAAATAATACTTTCGATGTATAACTTGACAAACGAATGTCAATAAAAGAGAAAAGAGCAGCGAACGAATTCTGTGCATTCGAACAAATGTTCGGCAGAATGTAGGACCAAAGCCTCAAATAAGTCTGAGGATTTACTGCAGCCATACAACTCACACATACCAGCATAGTCTTTCATAATATACCTATTCAATCTCAAAGAAATGATTAGGTTTTATAGGGATAACTCTAGTGCGATTCTCAAATAAATGATCTGTCATGTTTGCCTGGACATGCAAGAGCGGCATGTTGGATGTCAAAAGTTAGACACGGTAAAGTGTACTTAAATAAACTTAGGGAGGAAAACACTTGGAGCTACGACTTACGAGAGATTCAAAGATGTTTTCCAATGTCTCACTATTACATCTCTTAAGTGTCTGAGGATATCATAATGGGTGGACCGTGGACCTGAATAGTGATACACGAACCTAATGCGTCAAATTCATACCGTATTATAATGACTTCACATGGAAAATGAACATTGTAAAAGTAGGTTCTACTCTACATGGAAATATAACCAGATAAACATGATTGAGGGCTTTGAGTCTAAAACAAAGTACCATCGCTTATGGCTCAAATGTTTCGATTCGACATCCGGCGGGCAATGGAAATAAGCTTTAATCTGTGCACCCTATAGGGTCTTTTTCGCAAATAGATTTTAGCCTTAAAGGGTTAACATTTTCGATTCTAGTAAAAGAGTTGAAAGCAAAAAACCTCATCCCTGAGCTATAACTGGAGGATGACCGACAAAATGGAATGTAGAAAACTGTTGTAGCCATCAGAGTAGACCAAATAATGAACATCGACTATTATGTCTCTTGATTGACATCAATCTGTTTTAACAGGATGGCGAATCATGGACTATGAAGTTACTATATTGAGGCTACGCAGAGTCTACTATCACTGCATTAATTCTTGTGTCAGTAACATTTTAACATACCTACATGTCTCTGGTATGATGATATTATACTTATGAAATAAAATCAATGAAATTCAAATTAGTATCCTTTTAATTGGAAAGCCGAGATTGTCCGCATTGCGAGGGCATTTTCGTTGCCTTATAGGCAGTAATAAATTAAATCGATTCCGGTGCGAGAGTCGCAATTCTCGAAATAAACACTCTCTTATCCGCGAGTAAATTCTCCTTAATTGAATTGAATTGAATTTAAAAAAAATCAGTTACAGACGGCTTTTCCAAGTGCAAAAAAAAATGCTAAAACAGAAAACACCTACACACAGACGTGAAAAGTCACTGTTTTGTATCGACCCGTAAAACGGCATGAAAATGACATAAAACAAAATGGTCATTCAATTACTTTGAGTGAACCCAAATTTGCAAACAAAAACGAGTTGGTAGGTATACACGTCTTGTCATTGTCTGTTGCCAGTCGTGTTCACTTATTTCCCATTCGACATCAAAGAACACGCATCACAATGCGTTAGGACCAACATTAAATTAATTAGTAATACACTAATCTGCCCAAACCCAGCCAGACCATCTTTTCGACTAAACTTTTCACAACAACACCACACCATAGCCAGCAGATGTCGACACGTGGCCTGCTTTGACCCTCAATCAGAGAACAGTAACGAGTAACGACTAAGCTTTAGCTTTTCTTCAAACTTGTTTCAATTATGCAAGCAATTTTCGCACGTATATCCTTTTTAGCATACTGGGACACATTTGCCACTTATGGTGTCCTTTTTCCCTACCACCGACGAGACACGTCGCTTGACGCCGTTAAAGCACATTTCCCTTGTATTACATACTTGGCATCGATCGCCGAACGAAATGATATTTTAAACACCCTTATTGTTTATGAATACTGTATGATCACTGTATGTGTGTGAATATTTCAATTTCTGGGGCTTTGGTCCTTGCTCCATTATAGGTATGTCTATTTGAATTATGGATTATTTTTTTAAATTTTCTATCCGAAAGATAGAAGGTTTTGTCCTTCCCTCAGCTGTGACTGATTTTTATCCTTCGACATAATTTCACCATAAGTCGTACTAGTAAACTATTCCCTTATATCCTTTTACCTTATTATCGTCACATTTTTTCTCAGCGCTCCTCTGCTGCTGCCGTAGCTCTCTAAACCCATATATTCAGTATGAATGTGTATTATAGAGATAGAGATACTAATATAGATTCAGGAATACATATTTGGAATATACACATTCTACAGAAAGGATTACATGGTCCTACCGGAAGGAAGGATACTATTCTACGGGTTGTTGGCTGTATCTGGCCGACTCGTGTTTGTATCCCATAAATTATGATATATTTTACTCAAAGTTGAATTCAAAATAGCCCCTTTGGGTGCGTGATGGCAGATAGTATTCCCACCCATATATCCTGTCCTGACAAGTCCTTAAATAAGTAATTCTGCTTTGGTTACTCTAAACATTTGAAGCCAGAAACCAAATACCAAAGAAGAGAAAATTATTTAAGCTCCATGAATTTTCGTTATGTTGTTTAAGGCATTCCCAATTTTCGATTCATTTTATGTATTCGAGAACTGACATAAGACGTTGTGCTAATAAGTTTCTAGACAAAACAGGATATTGAGGCAACGTCTACGACTACGAATGGCAAATGGGCGCCCCTTATGGAAATCCTTTTATTTGGTAAGATTTTCTTGCTGGGTCGCTGTTTGTGTTGTATAGCTATTTTTTTTTGTTGCTGTTTCTATGGAGGGATAAAGAGGAGTAAAAGCTTATTTTCGTATTGTAATTATGGGAATTTCTTCATGTGGAAATTGAGCGGTGGAGGTGGCGGTGGCGGTGGCGTCGGCGATGGTTAGGACAAGTTGCGTCTGTTTGGCGTCTTGAAAGTTTTCAATTTTTTATGGGATTATTGTATAATGCTATTTTATTTATTTCTGTAGATTATTAGGCAAGGAATTAGAGGGAATTGAAATGTTGGGGATTGTTTTTGTATAAACGGGTTTTGCTTTTTATAAGTAGATAGATGGGCAGAATGAAATAATTGAAGCTGGGAGATTAGAATTATTGCGAAAGGCCTACTTTATTGTTTTGCAAGCATTTTTACAAAAGTAAAGCCCTGGGCAGGCATTTACTCATTTTCCTTCGATGGTGTTATGTAAAAAAAATTTAATATTAACGTACTTTCACTTTAGAGATATTAATGTATAGGTTCGAGAAAAAGCTGAAATTCAAGGAATTATTTAATTAACTTTTACATAAAAAAAAAAAACAAATTCGGTGGCGAAAGTAGGGGAGAGTGGGTACAAAAGTAACATTTTTCGTATTTTCTTCTGTAATTTCCAAACCGATGTATACATTACATAACAAACTGAAATAACATGCATGTTAATGAGTGGACATTTGACTACCGTAAAATTGTAACTTGGTTATTGTCTAATATCCCAGAGCGGGTGTATGCTGTTAAAAGTAAGGGGAAGTAGAATGTTACAACCGTCCTTCCCGGTGTACCGATTGTAACAGAATGAAAGGACATTTGTAACACCATACAATTGAAAGAAGAAAACAAACATATTGGTTAAAATTCATTTTTATTTCAAAAAACCAATTAAAATATTTGTAGAAACAAAAATTAAAGTTATTTTGACAAATGACAAGGCACAAATTCCCAATAAAATACATCTAATGCTAATAGGGCGATAGTTCAATCAGTCTTGGGATATTATAAATCAATCACAACGAACAAAATTGTAGGTAAAAATTAAAATAATTAAATAATCGTATCTATGATAAAAAATAAACTATGAATATAAACAAAAACTACTAGACTGACTCGCAGTTGCGGCATTGAAACGTGTTATAACTCAAAAAATGTTACATCCGTCCACCACCCATTTTTTTATATTGAAAATCAAATAAAAAAAAAATTTGTTATTGCATCGAAAAAAGATTAACTCCGTTCGATTAAAGATGGTATGCACTTCAATAATATCGCTTGAATAAAGTTAAGACTTTCTTATTTTAGGTACGAAATATGAGAAAAAACCACTTACAAAAATATAACACTTTCGTGCTCGAATTTTACCTTTTCAAATCTTTTTAACACGATATTAGTACACTGAACTCTGATTTTTTGGGATGCATTCAGGACCTAATCGCAAGGAATTCTGCATCTACAAATTAACGCATACGGTTCTATTCTTTCTTAAAACATCAGTGTTACAACCGACCCACCCTTACTTTCGTACCCACTCTCCTCTACCTACTACTACTCGTTCACGAATAACCGCTACCGGTGTTCATCGAAGGACAAAGGACTATTTCTGAATTTTCTGAATATATTCAACTCGAAAATATACTCAAATTGTTCTTCGCCAGGTAGTGAACTGCGCACATAGTGGACAATTGGAATTGTAGTTACTGCCACTTGCCTAAATTGAACGATGCCTTCAAAAGAATAGAATACACCAAAAAGGATAACGTAACCATTATACTAACATAATAATGCCGCTCTCTAAATTTGCAGGGTTACACACTAGCCTCGTCTGTCTTTCACACATATAATATTAACAATATATTTTTCGTTTTTATCTGATTAAAATTTGTTTGTGTTGCATCCTTTTTTGATGAAAAATCAAACTTTATGTGGCAAAATATTGTTCTTATCTATCTTCTATCTATCTCTATCTCTATATATATAAAACAAAGTGGAAACAAGTAAAAGTATTATCATCGGCCTGGCCGATGCTTTGATATTGATACCCTCCACTGCATGTACTGTATAGGTACACCCATGTGTCTAATATTGGTTTTGTATGGGAGGTACGAGAACTACTTGACCGACATGAGCAATTTTTAATAATAACTTGACAACTGTAAAAACAAGTCCTCTCACAAAATTTCATTCACCTATTTCGATTCGTTTGGACGCTATCGTGCTCTCAACAAACAGAGAGATATACGCATCAAATATTGGCTTTGTATGGGAGGTAAAAGAACTACTTGACCGACATGGACCATTTTTAATAGAAACCTGTAGGTCATAAATATAAGACCTCTCAGTTGCCTATGTCGATTCGTTCGGACGCTATCGTGATTTCAACATACAGAGAGACGGACAGACAGACGGACAGACAGACCGACATGGCTAAATCGATTCTGAATGTGATCCTGAATCAGAATATATATACTTTATATGGTCTCCGGTGAATCCTTCTCGGCGTTACAAAGGTAATGACAAAGTTAATTATACCTTCCTGTGGAGGGTATAAAAACTGTTTCCCTCTGTCGCCCGTAATATTCAACCGATTATGTTGATTTTTTTTTCAATGTCGGTAATTAAGGTGATAGGCTAAACAAATTCAAAATCGGACAAAGGGGCGCGGCATCGCCCGAAAATAAATAAAATAAAATAAAAAAAAAAATTAAAAAAGCAATAAAAGGCCTGGCGAAGCTGGCGGGGGTTCAGCTAGTTATGTATATAAAATCAATTGATGTGCTTTAATCTAGCAAAAACTCGAGAACTGCTGCACCGATTTGGATGATTCAACTCCTGTTTGTTTTGTTTATCTGGAATTAGGGGGTGTTACTGGTTAGCAATAAAGAAAATTCGGAAACCTCAAATGAAAGGTCGAAAAAAAAAAGGAAAATCAGCAAAAAAATCTAAATTTCCATTTTATATGGGAATATACACCACCAATAATATTGAGCTTAAATTTTGAGAAAGACTTTTTGATTGGAGTTTCTGTGAAGTCTGCTGAAAATTGGACAAAGGAGCTTTTTTTTGTTCAAATAAGTTTTTGTGTCTCATTTACAAAAAAAAAAATCTCCAAAACCACCGAAACGATTTAGTTCTAGTTTTCAGGCATTCTTCTTATGTATTGGCCCAGGAGTGTTCCAGTGAAGTTTGGTCAAAATTTAACACAGGGTGTGTATTCATTTGAATTACGAACAAGTTTTTTTTTAATCACCAATAGGAACTTAAACTGTGCATATTGCTGATCTATGATGAAGAGTTACAAACAAATTAATTTTATGTGTAACGAAGTTCAACGGGTCATATAATAAGGGTATTTACTTAATCTGACAAATTTATGCGGCTCGTAAATGTATAAATTTCTGCGGTGCTTAGCCAAATGGCCACCACGAGCACGCTTACAGGACCATATCCTTTTCATGAAATTTTCCATAACCAAATCGCAAAGTGGCTGCCCTATGTCATCGATAGCCTCACGAATTTAATCTTTGAGGTCTGGAATCGACGCTGGGCTGTTGATGATCGGCCGGCTTGAGTTCTTGTGTTAACTGAATTTTATAAGCCTTAAGACCCAAGTCTTTATGCAAAATACGGTGTACCTAATGACGTTTGTGGAATGCCCAATTCCAAAGAATTGTATAATTATTTGAGCCCAAATGAGAAATAAACCCATAGTGGTAAACAAACGACAGAAGCACATTATTATTGCGTAAAACAAACCAATACAAATAAAACTGTGATGACTCACAGTCTTAAGCATAACGGAAACATATTTGGTTCTAAATATCATATAAAATCAAATTGACTAGGGACCAAAAACATTTCCGAGCTGTATTAAAAATTTTAAATTTATATTCGACATAATCAACAAATTAATTTCATAACTTTAAGTTTGATATAATATTACCCTGCATAGAACAAATTTAAGGATAATAATAATTTACTGAATTTCAGAACGTAGATATAGCTAATTATAAAATTTCCAAAAATAAAATGAAAATAATGTAGTTAGGTTGTCAAACTTCATAAAAAACCATTCGAAAAAAACAGTTTATTTTACCGCTGAATATTGCATTATTATTTGGACATAAAATCATAAACAAAAGTATCGGACTATTTGTAGGAAATGAACTGTAGGCCAACAAACAAATTTTCAATTTAATATCCATGCACTTTCAATGAAATCCTTATTTATGTGAATGTGAAAGTAGCACTAAAATCACCAGTAGTATCTACCTACTAAAATCACCACTCGCCTCTCAATATTCATTAAAAAATAACCAAAACACTTAAAAAATGGCAAAAAAAATTTGCCGCAAAACATATTTATTCTGGTAAATAACAGAAGTCTGTATAAGAGGTAGAAAGCGAAGTAAAAAAAATTACAAAAATTATGGATGCTATACCTAGCATAAGGACCATTCCCAATGGGGAGCTGTCATATAAATCCAAATGGAGAGGACTCATGTTGGGTCATGCATCTGTGACTGTACCTAGTCCCCATCAACACAAAAAAGTCTCTTGAAATATTCAATGTAATCTACATAAAATCACATACTAGATGAGTGCGGGCTTTGGGGTGTTAAATGGTAGGGTGATGGGAATTTTGTAGGATTTTTCATCACCAACGACAAATACATTGACCTATAAAAAACATTTCGGTTGCCAACCAGGAGAGGGGATTTATTTCACAACTTTGTGGGTTTTCGTTTATTTATTTTTTTTATTCACACGTGTGGATAAAAGGGGTATTCGTATAAGGAATGATTTTATTCTTTATTTTATAGTAATAGGCACTAATTTTTGTTCGCAAAAGCTATGAGTCTTTAGTGAGATGTGGTGGAAAAATTATGCAACCTCTAAATAGTCAGATTGATATATTAAAGTATTTATATAATTATTTTATTAGCGATTATTATTTGGAGAGAATCCAACTCCAAAAGGTGCTAGTACACGGCATGTAGCAAGCCACATACGTTCTTTAAAAGTCAGTTTAAAGAACCAAATAGGGTTTATGTTAATAAATTTTCTAGTTAGTCGGAATGAAGCAATCTTTTCCTTTTTCGCGTAAAAATATAGCTCGGATACTTTCAGCATTAATCTTTATTGTAAACTTTGTGTAATACTCTTTTAATATTTCAGTCGCATTTGTTCGACTCGTCTCAATTATTCACCCTCTTTCTATACAAGTAAATTGAGCCCTTTATTCCTTGTTTTCAGGCTCCAAATGAACAAAAAGGATTCAATAAGGAAGTCATTGTTTAACATAATAATATTAATTTAAAATTTTAGTTTAATCAATTTCTTTTCTTTACATTAGCAGAGTTTTGAATAATAATCTGCGTGATCACAGAATCCGTCGTATTCGGAAGAAAGAGAAGTAATTTGTGCTTCGAATTAAATTTGTAGCAAATATTTCCATTACGACGGATTAAATTCGTAGCAAAAATGTCCACTACGACGGATTCTTTGATAGTTCCTTCGGGGTTCGTAGCAAAATTCCGAATACGACGGATTCTGTGATCAACCAGAATATGACTTGGCTTAAGAAGTCTATAGTAATTAGTACGACTACTAATGGAGGACATCGTGTTGGCTGCTTTCAATACATTTTAATCAAAAAAGCTAAACTTTTCACAAATAATAACAGGAAACTTTTTCTTCGGTTTCTACGGTTTAAATTATTCAGTCTTAAACTATTTTTCCCAAAATCAACTCTCCAGACTCATTCGGTGTAGCAGAATATATCCTTTTTCACGATTTGAAATAACTTTTGGTGATATATAATATTTAATGATTTTTTTGAGCAACAAAATTAAAATTAAAAAGTGTACCTAATTTTTTTTCAACACTACTGTGCAGTTGCAGACTGACGTAATGTGCAAAATCTTGTTGGCCGAAGGGAATATGTACATAATTTTGAGAGGAGGACGAAATTTCCAAGTTTGATAGCTGCGACAAAATGCTGTCCATGTCCAATTTCCATTTTTTCGTATTTTCTCTTTTATCCGTTTTTTTATTTTTATTATTTTTGCTTTATCTTTGGAGAATGTCCTCAACTCGTGTCCGATGTAATCGATGGCATGTAAATGCTGAAGGAAGAATGTTTTGCTTATTCGATTTCATTATTTCCTCTTTATTTTGCGCAACCAAAATGCAATGGGAAGGGAATGTGCAAAAAAAAAAGAAAAAAAAATTCAATAGTTGTCAATCCGCCCACACGATTTTGTTGGCGAGTGCTTTTCGGATTTGGGGAGTTTTAACTCTCCGCATTTTCGGACTGAACAAATATTAATGGTTCTTGACATTCTACGGAAAGAAATACCACTGCGCGTCGGTCTGTCTGGTGGTTGTTAAAATAGATTTCGAATTAAATTTATATCAATTCGAAAAGGCGAATAATCGGGTCGATATCGGAATGCGGGTATTGGCTTTGGGTATGTTCGTTGTTGTCATTGGACAAGGAATCGGTCATTATCTCTTTTGGACAGAATGAATATTTGACTATAATTAATATGATATTATGTTTCGATGCTTGTCTGCTCTGAAGTTGTACGCAAGAGTGCTTAATGCGTGTGTCTTTCTGGAAACTGAATAAATAAAATGTTAATGAGAAATCCCGATCCAATTAATTTGAACTTTTGAACCGTGCTTGGAAATTTACGAAACGTTGCAATCATTAAAGCAGAAGAAATGGTTTTATATTTTTGGACAGTGGACAGTGTGTGTGCGTTGAAATTCATATTTTAATTGAATATGAGTTGAGTAGGTATAGGTAATTTGTAAGGTATAGTTTTTCTAGAGTTTATATTAAAGTAAGAAACGCCAAGTAGTGACTATTAGCAAGAATTGACCAAAAGGTTCATTGTAATTTTATTTAGGCAGGGAATAAAATCAACACTACAATTTTAAGTGACGAAAAGAGAAATCAGAAATCTACTCCACCCTTGTTTTTTATTATTTTCATAGTAAGGCAAATTTTGGGGCCAATATAATATAACTCTTACGGCGACGCACTACTATCTACTACCTACTTGAACAAAACGTCACTTTTCGTAACAGACGTGGTAACTCTAAGAATGACACAATCTATACTATAATAAAAGGGTAGATTTTTGGTTTGTTCCACTATCACCTAAGAACTACTACCCCGATTGTCATGGATCTTTTTGGAAAAGATAGGCCTTAACAATGGGCATAAAATAGGCTCCATTTGGTCAAAATTGAAAAAGGGGCGTGGCACCGCCCATCCAAAAATTAATCAAAATTGAATATATAGAAAAGCGCTGAATAAATTAAGATAAAATTTACAGACAATCTTAGGTATTGGCTCGATAGCGTTCCCGTGAAGATAAATCAAAATTGGACAAAGGGGCGTGACACCGTCCATACAAAAAAACATTCAAAATCTTATATCTCAAAAACCGCCGAACTGACGGTTCCTGATATTTCTGCACCCACTTATTCAATAGGTACAAAAAAACAACCCTCATAAATAAAAATTTCTTACATACACGAATTATTTTGTATTGAAATATTTTATCATCCTTAAGGTTTTCCACTCAAATGACTTGCCGACCTCCAACTGCGACCAAATTCCAATCGATAAAAAAAAAACAATTTGTTTATCAAGAGCAATGCAAACAAAAAAATAAATCAGTAGAATCCAACATCAAAGAGGCACACCAAAGTAACAAACCAGACAACATTTTGGGATGTCTGGTTTATGTAGGTATTTCTCTCGGCAAAATAAAATTGCTTTCAAGGTAGATATGCTATTGATCCTAAGGGAAAACATGAAATGTAAGTAGCGAGCTTTTGAATAAACAGTAAAAGTTATCATTAGAAATAAATAAAAGTTATTTTTCTTTGAAGACCTCCAAAAGCTTGTAACATAATTCTTACCTTCATTAGTGCTCCAAATTATCACATTATACGTGCCCATTTAAAATGTGTCTTGCAATACTTTTTTCGTTTAGTATAGACAAAAAATATTTGAGCTCAGCTTAATGAGCGATAGGTCATTAAAGCCACAATTAAAATACCGCTAGCTAAATATCAGTGAATGGGAAAGAAAATTAATTCATCTCTTAACCGCATATATTTGTAATGTATGTAACACATGTCATTTTACTTACCCTCAACACTTGAAAAAGCCCACCCCCAAATCATTTCTCTTCAAGCACTACCCCTGAAGATATGTATCTGACACACACACACATGCACTTAGTCATTGTAATGTCAAGGGTGTCACTTGCCTGAGCTGTGGGATATAACTTATCTCATCTTTATCTTTCTTTCTTTCTGTTAACTACGAAATTTTGCTTTTACCTTTCCTGACAGGCACAGAAAATTCGTAATTTTTAGGTGGCTCTGCGTATGGGTTTTCAACTCCTCCCCGCCAAAAATAGCAACTGCAAAAAAATATATATATTCATTCCAATCATCAAGGCCTAGTCTCTGCACTCGTGGCGCTCAAGCAGGCACGTGTGTTGAATTTAGGAGTTGCTTTTAATTTTTTCCTTGTAGCTAACTTGATATTTTTAATATTTAAGTCACGCAGCTCAATATCAATCGAGATGAGGTAAAAGCCAAGAGTCTGAAGATTTTCACATAGAAATAATAATAAAAAATAGAAAATCATGGCATCTTCTCGCATATATTTTGTGTGTATTACAACAGTACCCAAAGGTTACCTTAAATTGTCATTAAGAATCCAAGAACGTACGAATCCGTTTGCAATTTTATTATTTTGTATCCGTTAAAAGAGGGAATATTTTACACAAGAAGGAAAAAAAAAATTAATGTCAAAAGGGTCGGTCGAAACGATGTCTGGTAAATTAAAGTAAGAACCCCAGTTGATGGAATGAATTTTTGAGAAATTTCTTTGTGAAATAAAAGGGTTAAAAGTGAATTTAGCAAGAAATGGTAATTGAAAGCTATGCCGAAATAAATATTGCCTTCAGAATACGTAATAGAAAATATACCTTAAATTTAAGCGATTTTTTTACAAATATGTAATAATAATGATGGTAAAACAGAAATGAAAATAAATAAGAAGCTACAAATTAAATTGGGCTGTAAAAAAAATGGAAGTGTGTCACGGATAAAAAAAAGAAAACAGGTTATTAATAATAAAATTAGTACTGCAAGTAGAACGTTTCTACCACCAGTGATGCCAAATATTATGCTACAAATGTCCCACAACAAACTATGAAAAATACCAGTACCTATTACCCACGAAAATAATACACAAAAACAAGTCTTTTATTAAATAATAATTAAGAATTATGAATATGAACGTTTATGAGGTACAAGGACTACATAAATTATTTTACTTTAAAAGTATAAGTTTAAATTATAGACATTCAAGAATAAAATGTTGCTTGAATTGTTCACAGCTTAATTAAAATAAGTAGTGCTTTTTGATTAAAACGATGAATATAATAATCATTTTTACGAACTCATATTGACAAAATCTTACGTATTAATCTAAAATTTAAAAAATATTTAAAATTTAGAGAATATTTGTTATATTCGCTTAAAAGTATTGAACGATTTTATAACTCATCAGTAGCTTTAGGTACTATCAACTCATCCTCCTCAAAAATGTTTAGCCATTTCAGTGCTGGCAACTTTATAAAATTTAAGATAGCTAACATTCGAAGCAATTAAAAACAAATGTAAAAAGGGCTTTCCACTCAATGATTAGAAATGAAAGCCACACGATAGCGTCCAAGCGAATCGACCTAGGTGAGCGGCATTTTGTAAGACAATTTTTGTTTACCATCATCAAGTTGGTATTGAACATGAGGTATGTCGGACAAGTAGTTTTGATACCTCCCATACAAAATCGATATTAGACTCATGTGTTATCTACGTAGGTACTTACTCACATGCCTAACATTTTGCATGACTTGTATACGGTGTGGAGGGTATCAAAGCATCGGCCAAGCCGATTTGTTTTTATTGTGCATTTTCGCCCTTTTAGATTATTTTGAGATGTGACATTTTTTTTTTCGGAAAATAAATGGTATTAGATACAAATTCCATTTATAAGGCAGCATCTTATGTGAAAATGTTGATACTTTACAGGCTTGCGTCAACTAAATCTCTTGAAATTCAGGATTTTTTTCTGTCGTGAAGGTCAGAGTGTATTTTTTAGGGATGATGAGCACTTTTATCCGATAAAATATTATAGACGAGCTGTGTTGTGTATTGCTTAGATATAATTCTTGTCATCAAGACAATGCACATCAATCAACGGATTAATATGCCCGACTCACGCAAGGGCGAATAATAGTCGTCAGAAGTGTTGTTTCCAAATCTCCGCACCGACTGTTACTTTACTACAGGATTCTTTCTTTCTTTCGGGTTTCGGGCCTTTTATTCTTGGAAATATTTTTTTATCTTCTGCAGAAGCAACTGTCTACAGAACTCGCGGCTAGCTCTTGTCTTCATCTGATTTCTATCTTTCTGTTATGCTTATAGCTGTAGCTACTCCATTTAGCTCTCCACTTTGTGGATATCATATAAGCTTTGGACCTAAATCCAAGCTTTAAGGGCCTTGTTTATGTTTCGGCTGGGTCACGTGAAATGTATGGACAGTAAGGCACCAGCCCAACGAGTCTTTGAGCCTACCCCTAAGGAACAACGAAGCAGCAACCAACTTGGTATGTGTACGACCGAAGTGTTTTTCGAGTCGCCAACCTTGGGATCTCTTTGAATCCTTCGATTAAGGAAGAGCTGATCCTGGTTGTGTTCGTTAACCGATTGTTAACGGATGCGATTTGTATTTTTTAATATACCACAAAGGGATTTTCCGATCCTGCAACTATATGCAACTTTTACGACAATTTGAAATTTACCGATGCAACGACGACGAGTAGAGCGAAAGCGAAGATAAAAGAAAAGACGGTGTTTCCCCTTTGGGTTTCGAATACAAAAAGTTTTTGAGCTTTATTCGCTGTGCGTATTTATACAAAAATGCGTAAGCGGTTTCTTACTTTAGTGAGAGAGACTACGTTATATTTAAAAGTTAAATGTTATGGCGAATTCAAATGTAAAATTAATATGGTGACTGGTCTAAATGTAGCGCCAGATTTAAATGTAATTGGAACTAGATAATTCAGTACAATAATTCAATATAATACAATAATTCAATAATATTAATGACTATGTATAAAATATAACTATAATATTATGGCGATGCTAATGATAACGATGCTGACTATGATGGCGATGATGAGGATGATGACGATGATGACGATGATGACGATGATGACGATGATGACGATGATGGCGATGACGATGATGCTTATTCTGCCCCAACATTCCGGCCCCTTTGAAAGGACTGCCTTTCAACAAGGAATAGGAGCTAGTTTACGTATGGGACGTCTGATGCTTCCCTTCGATGTTCTAATGTCTGCAACTCTGACCTTGCCGTCTGAGCCATGTGTAACATTGCTGATTCTACCCAAAAGCCATTTCTGAGGTGGGACGTTATCCTCGTGAATGATAACGAGGCTGCCAACGTTGATGTTAGGACTAGATGATGTCCATTTGGCACGACCTTGAAGCTCGACGATGTACTCCTTAGACCACCTATGCCAGAATTGGGTCTTGACAGCGTTAATTCTCCTCCATCTTTGTATGTAGCTTATATCTGCAACTTCATCTGATGGCTCTGGGACTGCTTTGAGCGACGAACCAATGAGCAAATGGCCTGGGGTGAGGGCTTCGAAGTCGTTCGGATCGGATGACATCGGGGTGATGGGTCTCGAATTCATGACCGCTTCGATTTCCACCAGAGCTGTTGAAAGTTCCTCGAACGTCAGTTTTGCACCACTCAAGCTCCGGTATAGATGGCCCTTCGCCACCTTGACAGCCGCCTCCCAAATTCCACCAAAGTGAGGTGCCCTGGGGGGTATAAAGTGAAAATTGATGCTACTATTAGTACAAAAATTAGAAATAGTTTCTTTAGACGACTGTTTAAACAACATATTGCGTAACTCGATTAGTTTTGACTGTGCCCCTACAAAATTTGTCGCATTATCGCAGTGGATATCTGATGGAAGACCCCTTCGCCCTATCATCCTTTTTAACGCCGCTATGAAAGCCTCAGCTGAGAGGTCTGATACGGCCTCTAAGTGAACTGCCTTTGATGAAAAACATACAAATACCGCAATATAGCTCTTGTAAGGTACCTTGCCACGAATTTTATAGTGGGTGTAAATTGGACCGGCGAAATCGACCCCGCAACATAAAAATGGACGAGAAGGAGTTAACCTCTCTGAGGGCAAATCTCCCATTACTTGCTCCAGCAACTTCGGTCGATACCTGACGCAGTGTACGCATTGTCGAACTGTCTGCCGAGCTATATCCCTAACGTTGATTATCCAAAATTTTTGTCTTACGTGTGCGACTAATGCTTTTGGACCGGCGTGGAAATTGGAAAGGTGTAGGTGCCTGATGAGAATTCTAGTGAGGTTGTTGTCCTTTGGAAGCAGAAGAGGGTGCTTACAATCCTCCGGAATGCTTGCGTGCTTTAATCGTCCTCCAACCCTCAACAATAGGAAGCCGTTTGCTTTCTCGACGAATGGATTCAACCACCTTATGGATCCCTTCAGTTTCCGCTGGTTTTGGATGGCTTCGATTTCTTCTGAGAACGAACTAATTTGAACAATATGGACTATTCGAAGAAGTGCATTTTCTAGCTCTGCAGGAGATAAGAACTGGTTCCTTGTGGGTATCTGACTTCCCTTTCGACTACCGAACCTTAATATGTAAGCGAAGATCCTACACAATTTCGTAAATGAGCTGTATCTATCCACAGTCTGCATCAGGTAACTTGTGTCGATTTTCTGACAGATAAGGACCGTTTTCCTTAATTCCATTGCGGAATCCTCTGGCGAAAGATGAACTTGGACATTGGATGGCCATTTATCCTCCGTCTCAAGTAGGAATTCTGGGCCCTTGAACCAAATTGATGATTTCAATTCCTCTACGGTGCATCCTCTTGAGACAACATCTGCCGGATTTTCATGTGTCGGTACATGTTTCCAGATGACATCTTTTGTTTTTTCTTGTATCTCAGCTACTCTGTTTCCTACAAACGTGTTAAGCCTTGAGGAATGCATTGCAATCCAGTACAGGACAATTGCTGCGTCTGTCCAGAAGAAAACTTCCGAGTATTCGCCGTTAAATATACTTTGTATCTTTGACCAAAGCTTCGCTAAAAGATGAGCTGCGCATAGCTCTAGTCGAGGAAGTTGCTTCCTCTTTGCGGGCGCTACCCTAGACTTTGCTACCAAAAGTTGTACCTTTACAACTCCAGACGTATCTATTGATCTAAGGTATAGACAACAGCCATAAGCATGCATCGATGCATCTGCGAACCCGTGAATTTGGTAAGTTTTCCTGTTTGCGATTAAAGCAAATCTGGGTATCGAAAGATTTTGTAGCGAATGCAGGTCCGTCATGAATTGACGCCATTCAGTGTCAATATTTTGTGGGATTGACTGATCCCAATCAAGTTTGTCAATCCATAACTTTTGAAGGATTACCTTCGCCTTGATGATTATGGGGCTAAGTAGACCCATTGGGTCAAAGAGCGACGATGAGAGAGACAATATAGATCTTTTAGTATGTTTGGAATAGATCCTACTAGGCTTATAAGAGAAGGAAAATTCGTCACTGCGAGGATTCCATGCTATTCCCAATGTGCTAGTAAGGTTTGAATCGGTAAGTTTGATTTCTTTATGCTGGTCATTTGCAGCTTGAATTAAGCTGAGGCTGTTGCTATTCCACTTAGACAACTCAAGCCCCGCTGATTTGAAAATATCAACAACTTCTCTTTTGATACGTTTTAATGTATCTAAGTCATCGTGTCCTGTTAGCATGTCGTCGACATAGAAATCGGATTCAATGACGCGAGAACCTAGCTGGAACCTGTCCCTATATCGTTCAGCTAAGTAGAGAAGAGAACGAATAGCGGAGTATGGTGCCGATGATGTACCGTATGTAATGGTGTTCAGTTGGTAAGTCCGTACTGGTGTATGTTCGCTCTCTCTCCAAAGGATATATTGGAACCTTCGATGATCTGGGTGTACTAAAATTTGCCGAAACATCTTTACAATGTCCGCAGTTAAGACAAATCTGAACAATCGGAAGCGAATCAAGATCATTATAAGTTCCTTCTGTATTGTTGGTCCGATCATAAGAATAGAGTTTAAGGAAATTTGGGAGGAAGTGCGACAAGACGCGTCGAATACGACCCTTAATTTTGTAGATGTGCTTTCAGGCCGAACGACACATTGATGTGGTAAGTAAAAATGTGGTACCTCAAGATTGGGATCCCTAACAAGAGACATGTGCCCTAGCGATTCATACTCCCGTAAAAATGTAGTGTATTGTGATTTCAACGATGAGTCCTTTGACAATCTGCGTTCCAGTGAAAGGAATCGTCGGAAAGCGATGTCATAAGATGCTCCTAAACAGCTGGGATCCTTTTTAAATGGTAACTTTACCATAAGCCGTCCACTAGGTAGGATCTCGATATGATCCTTAAAATGTTCTTCGCATTCCTTTTGTTCTTCCGTCCACTTAGATCTATATCCTGAAACTTCTTCGAGTTCCCAGAACTTTTCGACATATAGGTCCAGTGAATCTTCCTTGGTTAGGCAGCAAAGATTCTTCTCCATGTCTGCATGAGTTTTGTATTTACCAGATATAATCCAGCCCAAGTATGTTTTCTGCAATATTGGTAGACCATGTCCAAGTTTGAGTTGGCCTGTTTCCAGCAGATCAAAGAAGGCTTCCGCGCCTAATAATAAGTCTATGCTCGACGGTTGATTAAAGTGCTCATCCGCGAGCTTGATGTTTGTAGGGAGGTTCCAGTTACTGACACTTAACGCTGTGTCGGGCTGGTATCCTGTGATTGATGGTGCAACTAGGAATTCCAATGATAATTCAAAGTTGTTGTATCTGGATCGAACCGTTGTTTGAGTGTGAGAATTGATCTTCAACTCAGCTACCCCTATTCCAACAATGCTAACATTTCTTCGTTGCTTTCGAAGATGAAGCGTTTTCGCAAACTTTTCTGTTATGAGATTCACTTGCGATCCAGAATCTAACAGAACCCTACCGAATTGGAAACCTCCTGTCGAATCTCTAACAAGAACCATAGCTGTTGCAAGAATGACCTGTGTTTTGGAGCCAGAGTTGAGCTCCCTTTCCAATGCCGTATGCGTAGCTGCCGATGTGGATGGATATACATCTTCGATGACGTTTTCCGATGACTGTGTGGCTTGAGTAGCCTGTGTAACTCGGACGGGTTGTATAGATCTGTGTAGAAGACTATGATGCAATTGCTTGCAGGTCTTGCACCTGAATGACGAAGGGCAATTTGATGCACTATGGCCTTTACCTAAACAATTCAAGCATAGTCTTAGTCTCTTGACATTGGCAAAACGATCCTTTACCGACAATTTAGTGAAGTTTAAACAAGCCGAAATGAAATGATTGACATCACGACAAAATACGCAAGAACGTTGAGTGACAGCTAGTATTGTTTGAGGACGTTGATTAAAATGTTGAGCCCTTGATGGCTTGGCTGATTTTTGATTAAAATCTGATCGCATCTGCTTCGTATCCCGCACTTCCAAATATTGACAACGCTTGCCAAGGACCTTAGCACATTCGACCCAAGTTGGAAGCTTGCTGTAGTCAAGTTGCTCATCCCATTTGGATTGCGTTTCTGGATCGACTTTCGACATGGCGATATATATGACAATAGCATTGCATATATTTTCGAATGATCCTATCGATTGCAATGAATTGAACAAGGCAGAAATGTTATCTACCAAACTTCTAAGTGCGCTTGAAGACGCTTTAGGAACCTTGGGTAGCTCGAATAGCTCCGAAATGTTTTCCGAAAATATTAAGCAGTCGTTGTCATAACGTTCTTTTAATCTAGTTAGTGCTTTCGGATAATTCTCTTCTGTGACCTGAAAAGCCTTCACAGTACCCAGTGCTTGGTCGCTAAGACATGTTAAAAGGTGATTAAACTTTTCGATTTTGGACAAGCTAGCATCATTATCAACCAGTATTTTAAACGAATTCATGAAATTTTTATATTCCGAATATTTGCCGTTGAATTTTGGTAACTTTAGATTGGGCAAATGATGGACCGACTGTGGAACTGATAACGTTGTTTCTCCTATACTGTGGCGTCTACTATTCCCTAAAAGCGAATTAATTTTTGTTTTGGTTGAGATATATAATTCCTCAAGATCTCCTCGAGCGGTATCTGTTGGCACCAATCTCTCTATCTGGGTCTGGTATGCCAATAACTGCTTGAAATATGACTCCAGAATTCCCAGGCGACATTCCAACTCTGTTGCGGAAAGCGAATCAGATCTTCCTTCCACCAGGTTCTTTATTCTTGTGATACTGCCTTTTGTTGTTGACCGCATCTGCCTCAACTCTTCAATGTCAGCTACAGTAGCCATATTCTACTTAATAAGTAGAGCCAAATACAAACGACGATAGGTATACAGAATAAATCCAAAATTAGAATCTATGCGACAGGTACTAAGTTTTCTCGTTGGCGAAATTAGAAAACTAAACAATTATAAAACGGCAACACCTGTTCCAAATGAACTAATCCGAAGAAATTTATAATATTCCTCTCAACGAAGCAATTTCCAACGGCGAAATTATCCCTTTTAAACGATAGCCGACAACAGCATTAATTGGTTTTGGAGCGAAAGTAATGATAATTTTCTATTATGTACCAACAACTGAGATGTATATATTTCCTTATCTCCAATATGGAATATTTCTATAATTTTGTTACGATCTGCCAACTCCAATGCGAAAGCTTTTTTTTTTTTTCAATGCTTTGATTAATGCAGCAAACCCTCCGGCCACGGCGACGACGACGACAAGTGACAACTATTAGGTAATTATTCCAATTGGCAGCGAAATAAAAATCAATGCAGTGAAAGAAAAAGCGAAACAATCCAATCCAAATGTCTAATAAAGATGATTGTTGCTTGTGCAATTATTAAAATTTGATGATGTAGACTGTGATATTACAGTACTGCTAAAGTTCCAAGTAAAGATCTTGAACGAGCGAAATGTTTTTTCGTATGTAAAAGAGAAATAAATTATGTATTCAGCGACAGCGACAGAGTTTTTGCTTTTCTATTGCGAGCATAGCGCGCGACGAAAAAAAGAGAACGACGAAAAGTGCAATGGTAGGCGGAGGCGGTAAGATGAAAGAATGCAATTTTTGGGGCGAAAGCTTCTATGCTAACGAAAATTAGGTGTCTGCGTGCGTATATGTAACACGAGTGCGAATTGGAACTTAATTTTCTATTGTGGATTCTAAGTAAATTGGTCTAGTGGTAGCATCGACGCAATAATTGTGCGGAAAAATGAAACGATGTGGGAGAATTGGTTTTATGCAGTAATATAATGAATCGATTTATCGAAATATGTTGTTTAATAATATGTAGATGATAGATATGTAAATGAATATTTCTACGCTACTTTCAACTTATATGTAGCTAACAACATGCACGTCCCAATTATGTCGAAGGTGCGTTTTTTGGTTTATTTAATTTTAATTTCGTTGTGTTGCAGTTTCGTTTGAAGCTTTTCGTTGCTTGCTATTAATCAACGCACATTCGAATAATTTGACTTAAATGACGTACCTGCAGTGGGAGATGGTATACTTATCTTCCCACTTCTCCCTTTTCCATGGATCCTTATTTTGGTGTATTTTCTGCTTTTCCTGGATTTTCCCTTCTGGCTCTCCTTCTGCTGTGCTCGAGCTTTGCCAATCACTACCATGCACTCGCGAAACCGAAACCGAATGACCGATTTTATTGTCTATTTGCACTATATGAATTTTTAAGTTTTTGAGTTTTTAGATTCACTTTTATAGTGCCACACTGATATTCACGATTTAAAATGTTGAACGTATGAATAGCGAAGAGTTAGGTTTTTCACTTAAACCACGTTGGGCGCCAAAATGTACGACCGAAGTGTTTTTCGAGTCGCCAACCTTGGGATCTCTTTGAATCCTTCGATTAAGGAAGAGCTGATCCTGGTTGTGTTCGTTAACCGATTGTTAACGGATGCGATTTGTATTTTTTAATATACCACAAAGGGATTTTCCGATCCTGCAACTATATGCAACTTTTACGACAATTTGAAATTTACCGATGCAACGACGACGAGTAGAGCGAAAGCGAAGATAAAAGAAAAGACGGTGTTTCCCCTTTGGGTTTCGAATACAAAAAGTTTTTGAGCTTTATTCGCTGTGCGTATTTATACAAAAATGCGTAAGCGGTTTCTTACTTTAGTGAGAGAGACTACGTTATATTTAAAAGTTAAATGTTATGGCGAATTCAAATGTAAAATTAATATGGTGACTGGTCTAAATGTAGCGCCAGATTTAAATGTAATTGGAACTAGATAATTCAGTACAATAATTCAATATAATACAATAATTCAATAATATTAATGACTATGTATAAAATATAACTATAATATTATGGCGATGCTAATGATAACGATGCTGACTATGATGGCGATGATGAGGATGATGACGATGATGACGATGATGACGATGATGACGATGATGACGATGATGGCGATGACGATGATGCTTATTCTGCCCCAACAGTATGCGTAACTAGAGGCTGCTGGCTAGGGACCGATATGGCTAGTCTACACTCCACACCGGACTATGAGCGCCATCTGAAGTAAAGTAAGTTCAGCGTTTAGTTGGCGCAAATGGTAGTCGTTTAGTCAATTAATGACGAATTGAAGTGCGGGTTCACTTTCTGATAGGGAAAACAATAAAGCGTCTTAATAATAGCAAAGAACCATTACGGAGAATTGACTAATAATTAATTCAACTGTTCAAACGAGTGAGTGGTGTGGTTCGAAATAGCTATAATTCCAACAGCGCCGGGGTACCTATACGTTCTATTCGGTATTGAGAATTTTGCATGCCTGCCTAGTGCCTAGCACAGTGATTATAGCAAATGTTTGATTTGTCTGACGGTTTGACCGTCCAGAGAGAGTTGGTTGCCGTCTAGGTCTTTTGTCCTAGAAACCTAGTGGTACTTATCGTTCTGAGGTGATATTGATTAGGCGGTAGCCGTTATCTTTTCTCGTTTCGTGTATCCTATCCTTACCAAGAAACTAGCGAAATTTGATGTTTTCCCTTGCGATTCTTGCATTGAAGTCAGGCCGGATATTGTGGATACATATTATACAAATAAGTTCAAAACTAATACATACGAGTAGTGTTTATACGAATAGCATTATTGTCAATCAAAGTTACATAACCCATGTGAACACTAGCTCCGGTCTCCCACTCATCGAATGTATATGCGTAGGGATAGGGACTGGGATGGGACATCCCCTGTTGACATCACATAAATATATTGCCAATATGCTTATTATCTGAATGATTTATATAAATTGACTGTTGTACGATTTCCTGTAAATTCGTATGATTTAGTTAGCTTTTTTAGAATTTCAAATTAAACAATTTATTGAAACATGGATTACATTGGCATTACAGTTTTCAATGAATCATCTCCCATCAACGGTTAATACAAAGTACTTTTGTGAAGCAATTTCATAAATGGAAATTTGTCCTACAAAATTGTTTTACAGGTAATCCTTTGCCGAATATCGGTATAATATGCCTCCCTTCAGGCTCAATCGCGACCATCACGAACTCATTTGAAAACTTTCGCTATCGTATAATTATGGAGGTTTTGAGTCCATGCCGTTGCCTGATTATATTCCTGTGCTCCTGGTGCATAGAGACGCGATACGGTTGGATGTAGCTTTAGTGTGGTCATGGCTATCATAACCTATAATACTGGAAGTCCGGTGTTGGTTTTTCTGTTTTGTTCCTTTGAAATGCTCTGTGAAATTCGATTTTTGTTAAATACATAGATAATCACATTTTCAAATTTATAACAGCTTGCGGGGAAATTGTGAATCGCGTAGAGTTTTGAATTCCTATTTCTACACCTCGTAAACGTTTTTGTGCTGAAAAAGATCAGCCATTAAGAGGTTATACTCGTTCTGAATGCTCGGCAACTTACGTACAATATTGTGATAGGATATGAAAAATTGAACCAATACAGAAGTGGAGAGTGGCAGTCGGTTTGGAGATTACATTATAACACAAGCACAACAAAGTAATATACTTTAAACAGGTGATACACCTGTATCGAATCACTCATACATGGGTTATTATTGTACTTGTGTATGAGTCTTTTACTTTAAATATGACATATGAGCCAGCTGGCGACTCTCATCTCCAAACAAGAGGTCGTCAGGCGGTCTCAGTCACAATCTGACAGTACAGTAGTACAGGCCGTATAGTCGTAAAGTCCAGTAAAGTAGAGACTAATAATCGTATAGTTAATAGTACAGTACAGAATAAAGAATTAACAATAGTCGGGTTTTTATATATTTTCCCGACTTTAAACAAAAGTCGCCGTGTTTTATTTCCGCCTTATACATTGGTCCACGTCGAGCCGGATCTTAGAATCAGTGCAATAAAAATATATATATCCTATTAAAAAGTGTAAAAAGAAATAAAACCTGCAATTCTGTGTTCGTGTACAGTGTTAGTAAAGGTTATAAAAAAGTGGTACAGAAAATAGTGCAAAGTACAGGCTCCCATCAGTAAAAAACCATAAATTATACATATATATGTGTATTCCCTTTTGAACAATAAAATGTCCAAAAGACGACGAACACGAGTGCAAAGTGCGACGTTGCCGATATTTTTGTGCGAGTTGGAGCAGGCCGCAAGTTGACACATCAGCAAAAACAACACACAAAATAACGAAAGAAAACAGTACAGGCAGTGAGTGAATCTATTTTTAGCCTCACACACAAAAAAGAAGAGTGAAGAAAAGAAAAAGGCATCGTATAGGTTTACTTGCAAAAACAAAAAAAAGGTACAGTACAGAAGGTATACGAAAAGTTTCCACTGGTCGCCGCGTCGACGGCAGCCAGGTGGCGAAAGAGAATACGAAAAGGAACAAAAAAAAAAACAAGCAAAAAGTACAGGGTAAGTGATATGACATCATCGTATAGGCAAGGCATTATTAGTTGTGAACTCAACGTGAGCGGTGTTAAAACAAATATCAATATCAAAATTAATTAATTTAGCTAGAAAATATCTTTTGTGCAAACAACTGATAAGTACAGAATGTACAGAGTGTTTCATTAAATGAATTGTATAGATTGTACAGGAAATAGTTCTAGAAAGTGGTGCAAATTGTTTTAGTATAGAGTCAAAATAAAAACATGTTGTTCAAGTGAAAATACAAGAACACATCTTTTAGTGAAAATGCAAGAACATATTGTTCAGTGCAGTCAGTGAGCGTCGATGACGTTTAATGTCAATTACGTGCACAACTGCTGAGGCAGTGTGACACAGAAAATTATTGGCATGTATAGATAAAGTGTACAGTGAATTCATAGAATTTGTATAGGAATATGTGTACAGTGAGCTCAAAGAATTTGTATAGGCACATAGAAGAAATATAGTGATCACTATGAGGTAGTAGAGGAGTGTACAGTGTATAGTGTAGTGTACAGTGAAAGTTATAGGTTTGTAGAGGAATTAAAAAGCATGCTTGTCAGGTAGTCATTAAATTAAAGTGGCTAGTATAGGATGTTAGAATTCCACGCTCAATAAAGCTAGCACAAGATGCAAAAATGCTGAGTGATAGGAATAGGGTACAGGATATGACATGTCAGTATAGTTATAAGTATAGGTGTACAGGCAAAACAAACGCACAGAGTCAGAGCAAGGAATATATTCACATTGCAGTACAGGTTAAAGAATTGTGTAGACTGCACATGCGGGCTCAATCAAGATGTCCACAGCAAGTCGAAATTCGCAAGTGTACAGAAAATAATTGTAAAGAGTAAAACAATAATTTGCATCCACTAGAACGAATCAGATATTAAAGTACAGATCGTACAGTACACGCTCCAATGAGGGGTGTTCTCTCATACAAGTACAGGTTATAATGGAATTATCTTTTCTTTCTTCCCAAGCTATTTCGACGAATCGAGATGGAAGCTATTCAAGCCAAAGCGACGGCCCATACCATCAGCATGGCGCGCAAGTTTGCGGAGGAGGAAGCAGCCGCAATTTCCTATAAAAATGCGGAACTGCGCCTCAAGACGGTACAGGATGACTGGCAGAGCTTTTGCAAGCTACATGAAGTTCTGCTAGCCGAAGCGAAAGGTGATGCTGTGATCACATGCGTCGACTTCAAAGAGTCAGTAAAGGAGGACTATTTGTGGGCGTGCGCAGCGTTAGAGGACAGAATGGAGGAGCTGCGTCCTAAGGTACAGGACAACGTACAGGGTACAGGAGTACAGGAGGTACAGAGTACAGGAATAAGAGTACAGGTGGACATGCCATTCCAACAGCATGATCTAAAGAACACTTGGGGTGAGTTCGATGGGACTTACACCAAGTGGTTAGGATTCCACGATAAGTTTACTGCGGCCATTCACGACAACGACAAGGTCGCACCAGCCTATAAATTCGCGTACCTCCAGAAGTCGCTCACTGGAAGCGCCGCCAGGACCATGGGGGAGTGGCGGCTGACTGCCAATAACTACAACGAGGCTTGGGAGAGGCTCAATGAGATCTACGATCAGAAATATCTGATCGGGCGCGACCATCTGCGCCAGTTGCTACATCTTCCTAAGCTCAGTGGTCTGCCGTCAGCCAGTGACCTCCGAAGGATGGCAAATACGACGCACGAGGCTATGCGTCAGTTGAAGGCATTAGGACTGCCAGTAGAGAACTGGGACTTCTTCGTTGTACACATTTTGTGTGAGAAGCTGGACCAGGAGATGGCTCGTCAATGGGAGCTCCAGCGCGACTCCGACCAGCCAAAGTTGTCAACGATGCTGCGGTTCATTGACAAACAGGCAGCTGCGTTGACCAACGTGACAGACGCTCGTAAAGGAAGTACAGGCCGTACAGACGTAGAGGAGGCTGCTAGACAAGCTGCAGCCAGAGCAGGTCCAGCACCCAGAGGCAAAGTACAGGACAGGGCGACCACCTCCAAAGGTGCTTCTAGGAGCTCCGGTCGTCCTCCATGTGAGGTATGTGGAGAGAACCACCAGATCTGGGACTGTCCGGACTTTGCCGCTCTCTCGTTCAAAGGCAGAAAGGACTTCGTAGAGAGGCGAGCAATTTGCCCAAATTGCCTAAAACATGGGCATAAAGATAACAATTGCTTCCAGAGAGGTTGTGCCCGCTGTCCAGGGGCTCCAAAGCACAACATCTATTTGTGCCCATCAAGGGAAGTCAACAAACATGTGCTACCAGCCATACGAGTACAGGCAAAGGAAGAGGGCGAAAACCAGTACAGGGCTCCGGCACCAGCTCCAGCACCGGCTCCAGCTCAGGCTCCTACCAGGGGTAGGGCAAGGCGAGCAACCAACAGGTTGAAACAGGATTGACTAGACAGGCAACAGTATAGGCACGTACAGAGGAGCAGTTATATGGACGTACAGACAGACGATAAAGATGAAGAGGCAGCCGAGATTTTGTTTGCAGCCAAGCTGCAGACGCTGAACAGCAAAATTGGCGAGCTGAAAGTAGAGGAAGCAACGTTAAACCAGCAGTTGCAGAAATTATCAAGGAAAAGAAATGTACAGGAAGGTATAGGAGAAAGAGTCCAAAATGTAGTGCCAAGAAAATGCGTGAGAGCATTCAATTAGGTCATGTACAGGTTGTGAACAGAAAAGCAAACACAGGCGCTGTGGTATATCATATACCCCACCACTGTATAGAAAAGAAGTTTCGTATAGTCTATGACGCAAGTTGTCGTACAGATAAAGGCATATCATTAAACAATGTACAGATGTTAGGTGAAAAGCTGCAGAGAGATCTGCATGAGATAATAATGCGTTTTAGAAGGCATCGCATTGCAATATGCGGGGACATAAAGAAAATGTTTAATCAAGTTAGGCTCAGTACAGATCAATGGGACCTGCAACGCATCTTTTGGAGAGAGAGCAGGCAGGATCCATTACGAGAATATTGGTTGACCGTCGTCACATTTGGTTTGACGTCGTCAGCGCATCTAGCAGTCAGATCATTGGTACAGGCGGCAAGAGAGGCACAGTCAGAATTTCCAGAAGCAGCCAATGCAATCGAAAATGACTATTACATGGACGATTGCACCACAGGCGAGTCAGACGAGACTAAGGCAATAAAATTAGCCAAAGAAATGTACAGGATATTAGAAGGTGCCGGTTTCGAATTATGCAAATGGAAGTCAAACTCCTCTAGATTCATGGAAGAGATGAATGCTGGCACTGGTGAGGCGTCAATGGTGTTTTCGGGGGAGGAGAAATCATCCATTCTAGGACTAAAATGGCTAATTAGTTCGGATCAATTCACGTATGAAGTGAAAACACCAAAGTTAGACGGCATTCTCACCAAGAGAAAGATTGTTAGCTGCATAGCTCAGCTTTACGATCCTAATGGGTATATATCCCCAGTCACGATCATAGGCAAGATCATGATCCAAGACATTTGGAGATTGAGTACAGGATGGGATGATCGCGTACCCATAGAAATAGAGTACAGGTGGAAAGAGTTATGGGAAGAGATAACTCTTTTAGAAAAATTCCGTATAGACAGATGGTTAGGTACTTCAAGAGAGTCAGACGTACAGATACATGGTTTTTGTGATGCTTCAAGCACAGCTTATGGAGCAGCCATTTACATTCGTACAGTGCATACAGATGGTACAGTTACATGCAAATTATTAGTGTCAAAGACACGTGTGGCGCCGTTGAAGACAGTATCCATTCCGAGGTTGGAATTGGCGGCTGCGGAGCTGCTGTCCAGACTACTAGTACAGGTGAGAGAATCAATGGGGTTGCAAGATGCATCCTACTTTCTATGGACCGATTCCATGGTCGTATGGTATTGGTTAAGGAGACTCCCATGTGATTTAAAAACATACGTAGCGAATCGGGTCTCGTCGATTCAGTCAAACACAGAGGTGAGATGCTGGCACTATGTCAACACGAAAGAGAATCCAGCCGATTTGCTGAGTAGAGGTGTAAAGCCGTCAGCGCTAATAAACAATAGATTATGGTTGGAAGGCCCAACATGGCTTCGATCACCACAGGCGGAGTGGCCAATAAGAAACGTAGTAAAGGGCACGTCAGTAGAGGTGCAGAGTGAGATGAAAGTGTTTGCAGTTATGACAGTTCAACCGCCGTTGTGTATAGGTGCAAGGCATTCAACCAATAGAGTATCGTTGTTCGAGTACACAAATAAATTGGAAAAGCTAGTAAACATAGTCAGCTATATGGTCCGGTTTATAAACAACTGGGCAGTCAGGCCGACCTTTAAGATAAGGGCGAGTAGAGGAGGGACAGGTGTAAAGGAGCCAACATTAGAGGAAAAGGCGTATGCAATGACATACATCCTGCGTAAATCACAGGAAGAGGTGTACAGTAGAGAGATAGCAGCATTAAAGAACAGTACAGATCTACCCGAGAGAAGCAAGCTGGAACCACTTAAACCATTGTTAGATGTTAGAGGCTTGCTGAGAGTAGGTGGAAGGCTGGACAGAAGCAACAATTCGTATGAAATGAAGCATCCAGCCATAGTTCCAGATGGATCCAGATTAGCATGGCTGATCATAGATCATGCACACCGCACAACAAAGCATGGTGCAGTACAGGTTATGATGCAGTTCGTGAGGCAGAAGTATTGGATTCCAAAACTTCGTAGCGAGGCAAGGAAATATTTGCACAAATGCGTCATTTGCGCCAGATATAACTACAAGTTAGAATATCAGCTGATGTCAGAGTTGCCAGCTGACAGAGTACAGACAGGGAAGCCGTTTCTACACTGCGGTGTTGATTATGCAGGCCCGTTAGAGATGAAAGTCATCAACAGGCAAGGAGATCAAGTCGCTAAGTCCAAATGCTGGGTCGCAATCTTCGTGTGCCTGAAGACTAGAGCAGTGCACATCGACCTAGTGACAGATTTGACATCGTTAGCTTTCATAGCTTGCTATGAACGCTTTATAGCACGTAGAGGCAGATGCGAACGCATGTATAGTGATAACGGGACTTCGTTTGTCGGAGCATACAAGGAGTTAAAGAGAGCTATAGAAAAATGGTCGGACAAGAGAGCAATGGCTCATCTTGGCAGTAAAGGTACAGAATGGCGCTTCATGATTCCAGCAGCACCCCATCAAGGAGGAATCTATGAAGCCGCAGTAAAGTCGATGAAATATCATCTAAAAAGGATAGTAGGGTTAAAGGTGCTACCATATGAGCAGCTCTTAACACTACTGGTACAGGTAGAAGCGATACTGAACTCGAGGCCAATCCATCCCTTGAGTGATGATCCAGATGACGTACAGGCACTTACCCCTGGGCATTTCCTAGTGGGCGAACCGATGATTCTTCCAATTCCGTTCGATACCAGTCAGCAACCAAGTACAGTCGGCGTGAGGCTTTGGAAAGACCGTCAGAAAATGTTAGGCCACTTTTGGGAAAGGTGGAGTACAGACTATTTGACCACTCTTCAGCAAAGGAAGAAGTGGCGTAGAGACAAGGAGCCGTTGAAGGTTGGCCAGCTGGTCACATTGGCTAACGAAGGTTTCCCACCAGCGCACTGGGCGCTTGGTAGAGTATGTGAGCTCATCACCAGCAAGGATGGGCTGGTACGATCCGTAGTTGTACAGACCGAGACAGGAAGGCTGAAACGTCCAGTACAGAAGATCTGCATAGTTCCGGTGGAAAGCTGCAGTAATCAGTAGAATGTGTAGTATAGTAATTCGAGTTTACTTATGTAAAAAATTGTAAAGAAAATTATGAATTTTGCTGGCACTGTATCGAATCACTCATACATGGGTTATTATTGTACTTGTGTATGAGTCTTTTACTTTAAATATGACATATGAGCCAGCTGGCGACTCTCATCTCCAAACAAGAGGTCGTCAGGCGGTCTCAGTCACAATCTGACAGTACAGTAGTACAGGCCGTATAGTCGTAAAGTCCAGTAAAGTAGAGACTAATAATCGTATAGTTAATAGTACAGTACAGAATAAAGAATTAACAATAGTCGGGTTTTTATATATTTTCCCGACTTTAAACAAAAGTCGCCGTGTTTTATTTCCGCCTTATACAACACCATTATCATTGATGAATCGGACAAAACCTCACAAATCGACAGCTATAACTTTGGGACAATGAGGGACTTTCGAGTTTGTATTGTTCAGCTCTGCTATAAATTCTGACAAAAATATATCAATAGCAAATAAACGAAGAATAGCTCCTGCCAACCGCCCTTTCTTTAGGCTGATCTGATAGGGCAGTTGATTGGGTAACCCTATCTGGAACAACTAACGAGACTATTTATGAGACTATGATCGTCCCAGTCCTGCTTTATGATGGCGCTGAAGCCTAGACTCTGTCTAAAGCGGATAAAGATATCCTCAGTCGCTACAAGAAAAAGGTTTTGTCCGATTTGCATTTGCGGACTTTAGAGGAGGAAATTCAGCAATGAACTATTCGAACCTTCCAGCGACATCGACCATAAATCCATGGTAAATGAATTGCTCTGCGCATCTGTCGTCTGAAATGGCTAGGACATGTATAGGGCTGATAGCAACAGAAGTTCCTTGGATCGTAGAGACTTTGAGTCTAGTCCGGAGGGACATACAACCCTGTATAGGAAGACATCGCAACCGATTTGGAGTGCGCAAATGGTTAGCAAAGGCCCAGGCTAACTGGAAAAGCTTGTTATATTGTAGCATAGATGCTTTCAGTATACTCTTTGATGTGTTCGTATTACTTAATGAAATGTGTGATGGGCGTGGGTATATCTTATATTGATTATTAATGACCTCATTACTACCTACCAACCTGCATTAATTTTCCATTTTTCATTTATCGCACCGGAAAAGAAAGCAATCAGCGTACATTCACCTCGTCAATGGATCCTACTTTCCATTTTTATTTCTTTTAGTGCCTATTTAACAAAACAATAAAGTTGGATCCCTATAGGAGACCTTTTCATTTCCGAAGACTTATTCATCATCAAAAGAGATTAAGTTGGAAAATATTTTCCTAAGAATGAAAAAACAATAAAACGAGCGAATTTCAAAAAATGTTAAATTATAATATAGTATTGCTTCGACCTGTGTATACTTTTGTAATTTCCTTCTTTAGGGTAGATATAGATACCTACCTAAGAGATACTAAAGAGCGATGTCGATGATGTATTCATGTTATTTAAAGTGGAAGTATCTTTTCTATTTGCCATTCTCTTAATTAAATCAGACCCCCTTTTCGAAAGTAATTTCCCAGAGAAAAGCTTTTAGAAAGTAGGCACTAACTCACATTTAAAAACATGAATACGATACAATAGTATTTGATGTACATATTTGAAGTATTTTTGGTGTATAAATCTTTAATCAACAACTATCGGTAGTACAAATATTTTAAAATAGGGGGGTACTGGGGATGTTCGTGAACAAATGCTTTTGCTGCACATTATTCAATGAAACAATGTACATTATATTGTACGCAAAAATGTGTATCGCAATGTTTTATAAAGAAATATTCCATCGTAGTGCGCATTTATACCGACCGGTAAGTGTAATGGAACACAATTGGGACGTTATCGGTCAAATAATGGATTAATTCTGAAGAAAGCCATGAACGAGTTCGAAGTTCAACCGATTGTCATTCGAAAGACACCACAGTTTCCCACACGGGTCAAATAATGGATTAAATCGAAGGAAGAAGTCAACAAATATACTGCGGTGCATATGTTGGCTGTGATCGCATGTATTTGAGTGCGAATGAAAAAACGTGTCAATCGTGCAAGTGCCCGCGCGAAGCGCATGCCATTTACCAGGAACAGGTCACATCGGTTCGCGAACGCCTCGGCTTCAAGAGTATTTCGCCAACACACTGGGAATCTGATCCACGACAAATGGGTTACACCTGGGTGCTACCAGGTATAATGACATCGTCAAAGGTCCAGCGCTACTTTGATAAGATACCTCAGGAGAAAGTTCCTAAACTCAGTTCAAACGGTAATTATGTAAGAACCTTGAATATTTACGTCTCTGTAATTATTCAATCAGCTTATTTACGGGTTTAGTTTGTCCATTTGTATTGGCGCTATTCTACGATACCCGGAGGCCCAGAGCTTAGCTTCAATGAGAGCCGAGTCCTGTGCTAATGTCTATATAACATACAACATACAACGTAGTGCGCATTTATACCGACCTATCTGAAACCAGTAAGACAATTATCTTCGACTATGCCGAAGCTCAAATACCCGGTACTGTATTATTGTAAAAATAAAAAATAATATTTTAGTACTAAAAATATATATGTATATTTGTATGGGAGGTATGGGTAGTTTTTATTCGACCAAGCTCATTTTTTGTCAAAAAATTTTAAATATTATTAAAACAATATCTGCAAAGTTTAAACTTGCTATCTTTATTGTAGCTATTTAAATTTAATTTTTAACATCAAAAAGCTATATATAAATCCGATATTTTTGTATGGGAGGTAGTAGTAGTTTTCATCCGATCTTGCTCATCTTCGAACTTAGCCTCAGTTTGGTGGATAAAAGCTTACGTACCAAATTTCAAGTCGATAGCTCTTAAATTACGGCCGTAATCGTGCGGACGGACAGACAGACGGACACCGCTAGATCGACTAAGAAAGTGATACTGATAATATATATAGTTTGTCATACCTACAACGCCTCCTTATGTGCGTTACAAATGGAATGTCAAAGTGAATATACCCTCGCCATAGTGTGGTACCGGGTATAAAAATATATATGCATAAGGTACCTACCTACCTACCTACATCAAAAATGTGTTTGCATTTTGTACAGGCAAACATTTTTGTAGGAATTTATTCAACTATTACACGTATTTATTAGTGTTTTTATTCGCTGTACTTGCAACCTTACTTGCGAAATGTTCAGTTCTTCTTGATACTTATAGACAGGGCATCAACCTAGCTGGCGCTATAGTCCTTACTTTTTACTTACTTTTTTTTCCCTCTTTAATTAATTTTTATTTAATTCTTTTTTTAAACTTACAAACAGACAAAAATGACTAAATCTAATTTAAAACTGACATGTATCTTAATCTAGCTTAAGTCCGTGGCACTATAGTCCGTGTGCAGCAAAATGTCAAGCAGTATTTTTTCCATCTGGTTTAATCCCAGCAATAGCTGAGACTTAAGACTTTATCTGAAAAGATAAAGCCCCTCAGTAGAGGGCTTCCTCTATCTCGATGTTCTCCTGGAGTAGGGTTAAATATTTTCTTTAATATTGTTTCCTATAGCGATAGCCAATACTATTTTCCTTTCAATCGGTTCTGTCTTCTGTCTCATGCTCACAGTATCACTGAACTGAACACTAACTATCCCACTAGTATTATGCTGAGCTGTTGGACCGATTGGAAGCAAAAACTGCGGCATTTGACGCATCATTCGCAACGGCGGAATTGAATGAGTTATCTTATTGCTTCTTCGGCCAGGTTGTTCTCAAAATGTAACCAGTAGCCACCGGCGACTGTTTCCTCTTTCCAAATATGAAGAAATTGCTGGGCGCTAGAAGATTACTCGTACTGTCGAATGAAGAGGTCATCACTAAAACAAGCGAATATTTTGAAGCCATCCAGAAATTGTATAATTTAGAGGGAATCAGAAAATTGGAGAAAATTTAGACAAAGTGTATCGAGTTAAAAGGAGAATATCTACTTGTACCTCGTAGAACGTTTCTCGATTAAGTAGTAAAAGAAAGACACTATATTAAATTCGGACTCGAGATATCTAACAAGTGTAGAATTGCCATGATAAGGGAAATAAAAATAAGTAAAAGTACTTGTACTGCATAAAAGTCATGCAAAATGTTTGTCATACCCATGCGAGTTATATGTACTGTACACGCATGGGTCTAATATTAGTTGTGTGTGCGAGATACCAGAATTGCTTGACCGTCAGAGTCCATTAAAAAAAAAACAACAACATGGCAATGGTAAAAATAAGTCCTCTCACAAAGGTTCATTTGGCTATGTCGATTCGCTTGGACGCAATCGTGTTTTCAACGGACAAGCAGACACACAGACGGACATGACTAAATTGATTCAGAATTTGATCCTAATTTAGAATATATAATATGCTATATGGGGAATCCGTTGACTCCTTATTGGCTTTACAATTACAAATGTAATGGCAAAGTTAAAATATACCTTCCTGTGGACACTATAAAAACGGTTGTCGCAATTTTGTCCCCCAACTACTAAGGCCTACAGTATAAATGGCTGGACAAATTTGTTTCAAATGGCGCATATTTGTAGTTTCTGTTCAAAATTTTATTTTGCATGTCCCTATATTAACGGTCTTTCTATATATATAATGTTGGTGAAGTTAGATTTCTATTCTAACAATAGCTCAAACGGTTTATATAAAAATGTATATTTTAGTTAACATGGTTAACATGACTTTCCAGTTTTGCCCCTACATTGACAGTCTTTCCGTAGATACGTAATTTTTCTCCAAGTATAGACAAGCCATTTTATATGGTTACAAGCTGTGCCGGCTTTGCTCGTGCCTACAAATTTTATTGGCTAGATATATTTTTTCGTTCCCATGACTGTCGAAAAATATCTACCGTTTGAAATGTGTTTTTATACCCGGTACCACACTGTGGTGAGGGTATATTCACTTTGGCATTCCATTTGTAACGCACATAAGGAGGCGTTGTAGGTATGACAAACTATATATATTATTGATCAGCATCACTTTCTTAGTCGATCTAGCGATGTCCGTCTGTCTGTCCGTCCGCACGATTACGGCCGTAATTTAAGAGCTATCGACTTGAAATTTGGTACGCAAGCTTTTATCCACCAAACTGAGGCTAAGTTCGAAGATGAGCAAGATCGGATGAAAACTACTACTACCTCCCATACAAAAATATCGGATTTATGCTTTTTGATGTTAAAAATTAAATTTAAATAGCTACAATAAAAATAGCAAGTTTAAACTTTGCACATATTGTTTTAATAATATTTAAAATTTTTTGACAAAAAATGAGCTTGGTCGAATTAAAACTACCCATACCTCCCATACAAATATATAATTTTTTTAATACTTAAATTTTTATTTTTATTTTTACAATAATATAGTACCGGGTATTTGAGCTTCGGCATAGTCGAAGATAATTGTCTTACTGGTTTTTTTGCTGTGAGAGGAATCACGCCCTTTTGTCCAATATTCACCAAATCTGTATCTAAACCATCTTTGGACCCATTCAAAGACGCACAAAAAAATTTCATCAAAACCAGTGTAGCCGTTTAGGAGGAGTTCAATTAATACACACGCACACAGAAAAATTATACACATAGTATTATAAAGATATTTCTCAAAAATTTGTATCAGATCAGATCAGATCAGATCAATTTTATAATATTGTACGGTTTATCGGCCGAGCTTTTTAAGGCAGCAGGGGATGACTTGGTAGAGAGCATACACCAACTCGTTTCTAAAATTTGGTCAGAGGTCTGCAGACACAGACACGTCGCTGCAGACCAATATATTTGGTGGTGTGCTCATGTCTGCGCAGATCGTCTGTGTCGTGTGTATCCATGTCGACTGTTTTCAGCGACCGTCTGGGTGAATTCAATTTTTTTTGAATTTTTCTTGGTCTGCAACGACATGTCTGTGTCGTGTATGGTGAATTTTGCACAGACGAGCGAGAAAATTCACGGCGCAAACATAATTGAAAGCCTCTCGCTTGGAGAAATCGGTTCCCTCATTCAAGTTTTTTGTTTAGTTATTAATGGACTTATTTTTTATAGCAGCTTCATTCAATTTTCTTCATCCATTCGGACAAAATTAAAGAAGTCGGCAGGCAGTAGGTATCCGCCATTTTCACTACCCGACGACCACGACGAAACGATAGAAAGTAATGTCTGTGCAGATTGTCTGCAGCGTGTGTGGCGAAGGCATGTTTGCACAGACTTAAGGTCTGCAGCGACGTGTCTGTGTCGTGTATGGGCCCTATAACTGGAGAGGCGTGTTGTTTGAGGCCCAGGTCCACCCCGAACTGTAGTGCAATCTAAGTAAGTAAGTATGTTTACTATAATTGGCTATGTAGTTTCGTTTGTAGGCCCTTGTCTGTCAGACATTAATGTTTTCGAAGACTGGAAACCAGCGCAATAACAATGTTCAATATTGTAATTTACCAAATATGATTGTAAAATAAGTGCTGTTGCTATTTAACAATAAATTCCAAAATGCTTTTTCAGAGCCATCATATTTTGAAAAAAAAAAAAAATAATAATAATAATAATTTACTCAGTTGTAGAAATACATAGCTCTCGCAGAAATGCAGCAAATTTGGTGTTTGAAATAAACCATTTGTTCCTAGAGTTTATCCAAAACACAATATTAATAATAAAATATTTTTTTTAAAAATTTTTAAAACGTTCTGTATGAAAACCGACTGAATCGACAAATCTTAATATGTACTACTAAAATTAAGTTTTATAAATCTTTGCCAATAGTTTATTGTAGGTAACTCACAATAAAAAGTTTTTTGTAAAGGAAAGTTCGTTAGTATTGAAGGTCTTAATTTAAAAGAATTGTAAGTTTGTTTTGCTATCGTATTCCTGTCTTTAAACCTATATAATTGTCTATATAATTATGAAAAATCAGCCCTTAGGACATGGTTTTCGGATCTATTATTATTTATTCTATAACAATATTTTGTTCAAAATATCTCTGCCATATAACCTAGGTGTATGGCTTTATAGAAAGTTCTAATCAGACCCATTCTGGAATCGTGTCTTAATTGGAATATGAATACTCCATGAATATTTTATTGCAAGTGTTCTTAGACCCATATACCCCCAAATTAGTCACAGTCTAAGCAGTTTTTAACGGATCCACTCTCGAATTGGCTATATAAACATACTGCCTTCAACATAGTTCTATTTAGGAGTAAAAAATATTAACCCCAAATCGGTCGGAATGGGAAAATGGCACAAGCGTGCCTTGCCTTTACCAAAACAGTCACAAGGTATAATTATTGCGAGAATGTAATGTAGTAATCTACTAGTGCCTAAAGAAGTTCTGTTTTTTTTTTTTGTGTTTTAGTTAAGTCGATCTAGAAAATATTTCAGCTCTCATACTCCATTTAGCTTGTTGAAAACCGCGGGCAAGTCTGCCTTTTAAAGTTACTGAATACATACATATTTTAATTCGTACTCACAGAAATTTTATGAAGAAGCTTTTAAAAGTAACCTGCTTCGAGAAGCACCACTTACTTAGGCTTAATTAATTTCCTCATCTTGTTTTTAATACCGAATGTTGAAATACTGTAATTTTTTGAAAAAGTGAACTCTTATAGCATATTCTTTTGCTTTCGTAGCTCAAGTACCTTCAAGTACCTTGATACAAACCAGTGTTTCTTAATGAAACCCTTAATTACGAAGCGGAAATGAAACTGCACCATCAAAAATGATTCTCTGTATACAAAGGAAATATCTACTACACAAATACACAACTCCTTCCGTACAGTATGACGTTCATATCTATCTACCAGTTTTCTTTCCTTCATCTTCTGATTTCTTATTCAATTTCGTTATCCTTGTAAAAATACAGAAAAAAAAAACACTCCTTCACAAAAGTCTTCAGTTTAAAATCAATTTTCTTGCTCAAATCTACAAGTAGCTAGGAAGGTAAGGATGAGTTGAAGGAACCAACTTTTAAGACACGCCGCATAAAACATGTACCTAGGTATATCGTTAAAACTTTTGTTTGCTGCTAGAAATATCAAGTAACAACAAGAAAAAAAAAAAGTACGAAAACGACGTTTCCTCGTCTTGTATCTTACTTCCTGCAAAGATGGAAGCTGGGATCTTTTAAAGCATGGAAACCAATTTCCGTTCAAATGATGGGAAATAATTTCGTCACGCTTGAAAGAATTTCTTATTTCATCATCGTCACCGTAGACCTGCTTTACTCATCTCGAGGCTAACCGTAGAACAGAAATTAAAATGCAAAAGTTTATTATAATCAACTACAGATTTTCGACAGTAGGGCGAGCTACTTCTGGTGATGACGAGATGTTGAATTCTCTCAAAACAAAAACGGATGTATTTTAGGCGCGGAGGAGAAACTTCTACACGAAAGGGTTATTAGGTTATTACATAAGCTAAAGCAACTGGGGCTTTAAGGAGAACTTTATGGAATTGGCGTAACCTGTTTGGAAAACTTTTCTCATTTTCCTGCTTAACAAATGACAGTAATTTAAATTTGTGTTTAACGTCAGTTAGGCGTTTAATCGTGACATCAATTTTACCGACAAACAGTGAATCGGAGCGAACGCAAAGTAGTTTTGTTCATTCGGGATAAGTGACTATGAGTAAGTATAGATAATTTTAGGTGGTAATTTACGAAGATTAGATACCTACTCTAAAAGGTCTCGATAAATATCTTGTACTATTTCAGCTGATGGGGAGCTATTTGGAATCATAATATTTGCAGGGTTATTATACAATGTATAAGGGGTGTATTTTTTAGAGGTATAGAACTTGGAAATGGAATAAAACAAAGAAGTTTTTTTAAATTGACATGAAATTTACTTTATTCGAAAGATAATCTTCTGGCATTATAATTTAAATATGATTTCTGGCCTATCACTGCCACGGCTGGCTCGGACGTAGTTTAATCTGGACGTCCAAATTTCGATGACTTCTCCAACATACGGCCAAAAGTATATTGGCAATAACGCGGCGAATGTTGTCCTCCAAGTGGTCAATCGTTTCGGGCCTATCGGCGTAGACTAGCGACTTCACATATCTCCACAGAAAATAGTCAAGCGGCGTTAAATTGCACGATCTTGGAGGCCAATTGGCGGGTCCGCAACGTGAAACTATGCGGTTACCAAACGTTTCCTTCAATAAATCAATTGTGGCACGAGCTGTGTGACATGTTGCGCCGGCCGTCTTGTTGAAACCATAGCTCCTGCACATCATGTTTGTTCAATTGATGAACGAAAAAGTCAGTAATCATTGCTCTATGGCGGTCACCATTGACTATAATTTTCTGGCCAGCATCGTTTTTAAAGAAGTACGGACCAATTATTCCAGCACACAAAACAGTCAGTTTTTGTGGATGTAACGGTGTCTCAACATACACTCTTGAGGGTTATCATCACTCAAAATATGGCAGTTTTGTTTATTGACGTATCCATTCAACCAAAAGTGAGACGATTATCTTGACGTACGCGCTATACGTATTTCGAACAGAACCATGATTTTCAAAATAAATTTGCACAATTTGGAAGCATTGTTTAGGCGTAAGTCTATTCGTGTTGAAATGCCAAAGCCAAACTAAAAGCTGACAAAATGGCTGCCAGACACAATAGTGTTGCCAACTTAAAGTTCTATACTTCTAAAAAAACACCCTTTAAATGCTCGTATTAATTTATAGCTAGACAGGACAAACAGAGATCACCTTATTTCGGTGCGACGACACAGAGGACAAAAGTGCAATATACCTACTGGTAGACATACACAACAATACCTACAACATACGCCAAAACAGAATCAGCATCGAACTTCATGATGCCAACAACATTCTGTGGATTGCCTATTAGCACTCCAAAATGGTCTATTAATAACTGGCTGAAAATAAGGCTAACCATTGCTGTTACTGGGCGAAAACTAAAGGTATAGTCTAACGTATACACAATAATTAGAAGGGCGTCCCAATGAGTACTTGCAGAAGATAACGGCAGAATTTTCCAGACACATATATGATATCACTGTACGACCGACAGAACGATCCGATACTAGTATTTCATTGATGCTTCCGATTTTTTAGGAACGTTCTGGTTTTTTTGTACTGCACATGAAAATTCTGCTTAGCTTTGTACTATGTACTGATAGCTATTCCCACTCTATATTTCCATCGCATTAAGAAAATTAAAGACAGATACACATTACTATTTGGTTCGCTTCGATTCGAGTTCCCCTGATAGCAATTTCGTTCGCCAGCGAACTCATCTTAGAATCAATCATGAATGTAAGAATATTTAGTGAATCGAACAATAAAAAATAAAATGCAAACATTTTAAGCAATATTGTGTATTTCGCAAGAATGTTTAGTACTAGAACGGTCTAGCTAGCTAGTTTCTTCCACAATAATTGTTCCATGGCCATATTTGTGTAAGTTTCTAGTAGGTATGTATAATAGTACATACCAACTAAATGATTTTTACTTATATATCAACATACAAACTGCACTGTAAGGAATATGGATTCAATTCAAACATGCAGTCTTTTTCAAAATAAAGAAAAAGACTGCGACATTGTTAGCTTCTCGATTATATTATTGAAAATGGCAACATCAAGACGAAAGGATTCAAAATGTTTTAGGACCAACAATTGTTCGTCAATTAGACTTTGTTTGACACTGATTGAACACATGAAGTGTTATAATATGTTAAAAGCCTATTCCAATATACTATGTAATAATACAAATCTAAAACAAAGAAAGTCATTTTTATTATTATTATTTATTACTTCAAGATGAACCACGTTTTGCTTAATAACTTTTGTTAGCCTCATTTGAAGATGATATACTCGTTCTCGTACGTACCTAAACTATGTGAGAAAATCATTTACTGATTATCATCTTATCTGTGCATAATTGATCGATAGTGAAAAGCCATAAGCACATTTTCCTCAATTAAAGTGGAATTTTTAGCAGGTAAGAACAAAACAACGCTAGACTAGGTATATACTTAGACTAGGGATATTACGGAGGTGGTTTTAGCGGAGTCGGAATCGGAAGCCTCATATTGACCTCCGCGGAGTCGGAGGTCAAATAAAGAAACTGGAGAAATCAATTTTTATTAGAAAATTAACATAAAAATACGAATTTGTATTGTCACTTCAAAATGGGTAAATTATCTTTTATAAACAGCCACTCTTAGCCCTGCTTTGCCGCCATCCAATCTGTTCGGTAGTGGGTTATAAATCAAACCAGTTGCACTGAATAGTTGTTCGCTCGAAACGTTTCCTGGTGGAGCTGACAAAAATTGTCGTACGATTAGCTTGAAGCTTCAAAACCTATCTTGAATTTCACTGAAATAATTTCGTACTACACTTGTTTTAGGCTTCATAGTAAATAAACAAACCAAAAAAACTAAGTCACACGTCTCACGCACGCCCACGCACTCTCAACTTCAATGCAAATCTCGGCTACTCATGTAAAACAATAAACAAATAAATGAGTAAAAAGACAGTCGTTTTGTAAAATGTCGCAACTCGATAAGTCTTTGTTCATTGGTCGTCAGCGTCACTGATGCGATGGTGTTCCGAAAAACCTCCGATGTGATTATATCTGAATCGAAGACGGATTCGGAGGTGCAATTTAAGCCGGAGGTTCCGACATATCGGATTCGGAGTCGAAGCTCCGTATCATCCCTAATTTTAGACTAAGAGCTAGCAACGTTTTTTCTCAAGTCTGTAACTTTGTGAGCTTAGTTCGGGGTGACTACTGAACCCTAAAATATATTTCTGCGTTGGCTTATAATATATTAATGCCATAACATCAAAAGGGCAAAAAATGTAACTACCTCATTTTAGCAAACTTAAGATTTTAATATGTGATAATTTACGACCGATGTGGAAAGAAAATGCAATTGCTATTATCAGTTTGGCGGTTTTAAAGTGCAAAAAAAAGCAAAATTTAAGTCATAATAGCAAAGTCAAATTTTTTGATACTATGTTAGAGATATTATCACTCTACTAATTCCTCAAAGCTAAACCAAAACTTCGGTTTCATCATATACCAAAATCTTAAGTTGGCTACAATGAGGTAAATTGCATTCCAATATAAACCAACGCACCGCTGCCAGAAATGTATTTTCGTGTTCAGTAGTCACCACGAACTAAGCTCACAAAGTTAAAGCCTTGCTAAAATGACTTGAGCAAAAACGTTGCTAGCTCTTAATCTAAATATTTTCGTTTCGTTTAGAAAACGAAAGGAATTTTCGTTTTTCCGTTTTTTTACTTCACGTAACTCCAAAAACGAAAGTCACTTTCATTTCGTGCGAAAGAAAAAAAAACCACAACTGTTTTATTGACGTTTTTAATTTTCTTTGATTATTTTAACAGGTCCAAAAACAAAAAGTTTTACGAATAAAATGAATGAAACGAAAAAAATGTAAAAATGACCCTATGCAATATCAACTACACTGCTTCTTAAAGTTTTGCGAAGAGGAAGAAAAAACGAAAGTATGTAGTTACATAAAGAAACTTTTCGTTTTCGTTTCTATGATTTCTTTCGTTTTCTGAAATGCGAAAGTGGTTTACATTTATAAAATCCTACACCAGTTGTAGCACTGGGTTAACTATCTAATACTCAAATTTAAATGCTGCATAAGTTGAGGCTGCTGAGTCGGGGCAATTCACTCCGAATTGTTTAGTTGTTAAATCGTATTCCATGCTAAAAAAAACTAATTAGCAAACTAAATGCAGAATTATTATGTTTGCACAAAATGTATAGAAATGCGTAATGAATAAGTTATGTTAGTTAGTAGATCAATATAATTTGTTTTTACGTTGAGTTCTATCGGACTAATGATTGTTAAATAGAACCATCAAAGACTAAGTTCCTTTAATTCTATAGGAAGCACATCTCATTTCCCAGTAAATGCAAACCGCCCTTTTTACTCTCATTTCATAATTTAATTACCTAAATGCCATAACACATATTTCTTATTTCATCATTTTACCGGTCATTTGCCATCATGCAATGATTAATTATACTCTTATTGTAGAAGAACTCGGAGCAGTCCCTACCCCATAGACATAATGTACTTGTCGGAAATACAATAACAAAAGATATGTCCCTTCGCCACAGAGTCATCCTATATTTACTCTTTAAAACCATTAGGACACTTCCATCACTGGTAAATAATAGACAATTTAAATAAGTCTGCCTTTGAAAGAAAGAAAAGAACCCCACAAAATTGAAACCCAACAGAATAAGGGATGAAAACTATCTCTTAGCCACTTACCGCACCGAAAATTGTGATTGTCGGTATTGCAATTAATTTTATTACAACAACCCACTTCCACCTACACACCGTACTCAGACTTCTTATACACCAGATTGCAAAGGCCTTTAGGGAGGGCAAAAGATAAACCTCAACACCAAAGCAAACTTTCATCTACCACAATAAATAACGTGAATGGGGATGAAGACTTTCAGCTGCTGTTCGTCGCTACGTTGTTTTTGATGTTTACATGTGGGTGAAGTGTGCAATCGCAAGCACTAAACTAGGACAACAACTTAGTTGAGTTCTTGTAATTGTCGAATGTGTGTGTTTTTTTTTTTTTTTTGTTTTGTTGTCTGGAAAAATGGACGAATAAACTAGTTGAAGGTCTATAACCCTTGTCGGGGCATCTCTGAGAACTTTGTTAATTCTTGGAAAATCAATTTCATTAGGGGTCAAATACAAAAACTGGCATCTATCATGGTGTTGCTAAGGTAGTAGGTAATTTCGCCGTTACGATGGAATAGATTTTGATTTCAAAGTGAAGGCTCTTGCTTACTTTGTGGAAGAATGTTTAGTTTAACTAACAATATTCAATCGACAATCAAAAATTATTTTTTTGGGACACCACTTAGGTGTTTGTTGAGAATAAGTTTATTACCTATATTAGCTGTATTTTTGTGAAATTGATATCCTAAATAAAATAAAATAAAACCCAGTCCCAAGTTTTGTTTAGGTCAGGGATGCAGACGGCACCCAGCGTGGTTATGTATTTTAATTGTGCCCACCATAAGCAAAAACAAAAAACAGACTCCCTGCAATTTACAGTGGCAAATACAAAAAAAAAATATTAAAGGACGTACCATTCTTTTCATCCGATGAACAAGTGGAGGATGTTGCAGTAGAACTGTAGAGCGTAGATAATCCGCATGCAATTAGTCCTTTTTTTAATTAATTATACCCTCTTCTTCCTATTTAATCCTTAGGCTTCCTTTAACCTTTTTTCGGCGTAAATTTGCTATGCACTTAGAGTAAATATATTATGGAAATCACTTTAATATAGAAATCACTTTGAGAAGTTTCCAATTGAAATACAAATTGGTTATTAAGGACAGGAAACAGTGTCTAGGCTCCGACCGACCACACACGCTAGATATTATAAGAACACAACTCCACCACCCATGTAGAGCACTTACTCGTAGAACGAATCATTATAAACTACATTTCACTATGAACTGGGTAGTGTGTATTCCAAAACTATTTCAGTTGACGTTATTTGCTGACACAAGAAAGTAGCAGCCAATCTTAATGAGTGATGACGATGACAGCTATCGGTTTACTAACTCATTCACTTAGAGCATGTCAATCAATCATCTTAAGTTGCACATGTAAACACACTATATACAACACACTTGAGATATTCATATGAGCGCACATTTTGGTATAATCGAATTTATTTTTCTCCATTCTTATGTCACCATCATGTTAATAAAACTCACGTGTCAGGAGCAGAAAGGATGCAAAGAAAAAACTTTTTGGTTGGAAATAATCTGGCAATCAGAATCGTATTTTACAACAACAACAAAAAAAAGGAAAAAAAACTTTAAGCCTTCAATAAATCACGAACGAAATTTTTATTTTATAGATCCACTTTTTTTTATTTATATCCATAATTTTGTGTAATTTATCATAATGATTATAATTTTTTTTTTTAATTTAAATTTCACCGAAAGACATCGTGGCGTCATAAACGGTAGACGCTAGGAGACTAGTTTCACAATCACGGTTTTTCCCATACATCTGTAGCTGTGGGGATTTTTGGTGTTTTTCTGTTTTCGATGCGCGAAAACCAACGAACGGGTGTTTCGGAAAATGAGGGAAAGCTGTATTCCTTATTTTTCTTCGGATTGTAATCTGGGTGAGAACGAAGTTTTAGTGCACAGACAGAGTAGAGAAATAGAATGGGAAGAGAAAGTGGTGTATTTCCAATGACGTGGTGAGATAACACACCCAAAAGTGCTTGCTTTGGAAAACGGGACGGGAGCAGCTTTTTCCGACTTTCCCGGGAAATGTGCTCAGTCGAGGTGGAAACTGTAGTTGTTTGTTTATTTTATTTCTTCATAGGGCCTGTGATGAAACTTTATAAAGACATTCCACTCGCGTGTCCTTTTTCACGATTTAGAAGGACTTAATTTTTGTTAAATATATCATAAAAAGTAAATTCATTTCTTTACGGGAATAACAAAATGTCCCAGCTTTAAGCTCAGACGCCCGGTACTTTCTCTCTTATACGAGAGAAATGCAAAGGGCGATTTTAGGATTGTATAGTATAGTGTACACTCATCTATTTAGAGAGCGCATGCTTAGAAAATTTGTGGAGGATTTTGATGCATTTTTCTGTCGATACCTACATATGACATCGCAGTCTCTGTGGTAGCTGGTACGACTGAGTGGGTAGATATGACTGAGGATTTTCTTTTTCTTCAGTTCTATTATATTGAGATATAATACCAGCTGATTTTATCATAGTGATAGCGGGTACCTTACCTAACTATACCTATACGCTTACCATAGTTGTGGAGATGTGGTTTAGCAAATGCCTACCTCAATGTTGATATTAAATTTTACTCAAATTATTTGTAGATATTTGTAGGTACCTAATATTTTCGAAAATTATTTAAAAAATATATGTATGTAGGGACCTACCCATGATTGGAAATTCATGTGGGTTCTAGTGTGGGATTGGTTTGAAGAGGTTGTTCAAAACAATAAATCACAATAAAAACACTCAATCAAATTGTGTGCTTTTAGCAATTTGTGGAATTGCATCAGGACATCGTACAAGTTGGTGGACTTGTGGCTCTTGTTGGCACTGTAATTATAAAGTGTTTGCTGATAAATCGAATCATGTTAATAATAATTGTGTTTCTTAATTTCTGACGTGTAAATCGTTCGGGTCTGTCTTTATACATGCACACCATAGCTATAACTTTATACCACGGATACTTTACTTTTGTTCACATCAGATGGCGGGGTCGAAATGTTTTTTCTGAGGGAGTTAAAAATAAGAATTGATTGGAAACTTGCATTTTAAAAATTCGTTTAGTCAGTCTTTTAGGCGTTTGGTTGTGAATAGTAACTAAGTAGCACTATGTGATATTTTACCTGACTGTTGATGTTTGTTAAAGCGGAGAGTCTAGATCCGAGCTGCGAAATTCATGAAGGTTATTGGTTCTATAAATCTATAATACAATTATCCGTACATTTCTCAAGGCAGTCGAAATTCTAGAGATCGCTGTGTGATTCTACCTAGTGCCGGCATGCAGGCTAAATAGCATTAATATGAGTGTACTGTGAATAAATAGGTACATAGTAGATGAGGATTTCTTTTCCAGTTGTGTCATTACAATTCCGGAAGTTCTATTGTGCGAGACAACAAATGATATTGTTATGTTAAGAGACTCGGAAAATAATTGTAAAGGGAGTTTTTTAGAGGTATAGAACTTTAAGTTGGCAACACTATTGTATCTGGCAGCCATTTTGTCAGCTGTCGATTGATTTATTTTTAGTTTGGTTTGGCAATTCGACATGAATAGACTGGCGCCTGAACAACGCTTCCAATCTGTGCAAATTTATTTTGAAAATCATGGTTCTGTTCGAAATACGTATAGCGCACTACGTCCATTTTACGGTCAAGATAATCGTCTTACTTTTGGTTAAATGGATACGTCAATAAACAAAACTGCCATATTTGGAGTGATGATATAATCCTCAAGTGTATGTTGAGACACCGTTACATCCACAAAAACCGACTGTTTGGTGTGCTTTATGGGTTGCTGGAATAATTGGTCCGTACTTCTTTAAAAACAATGCTGGCCAGAACGTTACAGTCAATGGAAGAGCCATGATTACTAGCTTTTTCGCTCATCAATTGAACAACCATGATGTGCAGGAGCTGTGGTTTCAACATGACGGCGCAACATGTCACACAGCTCGTGCCACAATTGATTTATTGAAGGAAACGTTTGGTAACCGCATAGTTTCACGTTTCGGACCCGTGAATTGGCCTCCAAGATCGTGCAATTTAACGCCGCTTGACTATTTCTTTGGGGATATGTGAAGTTGCTGGTCTACGCCGATAAGCCTGAAACGATTGACCACTTGGAGGACAATTGCCGATATACGGCCACAAATGTTGAAAAAAGCCATCGAAAATTGGAACTCAGGATAAAACTATGTCCGAGCCAGCCCTGGCGGTCATATGCCAGAAATCATATTTAAATTGTAATGCCAGAAGATTATCTTTCAAATAAAGTAAATTTCATGTCAATTAAAAAAAAATCATCTTTGGTTTACCTATTCCATTTCAAAGTTCTATACCTTTAAAAATTTGTAAAAACATTTTGAGTAATTCCGCCAATCGAATGAAAACCACCCTCACTCCTTTCCATGAGTGAACAATTGGACATGTTTTTGTAAATGAGAGCTTTTGAAAATCGGACAATTAGACATAAAACTTCTAGATCTTGAGATTTTTGTATCATAATGAATTATATGAATTTCTTAATTAATTAATTAATAACATTACAATCTTAAATATTTTAATTTAAAAAAATCTAGGCAGTAAATAAATACATATTCTTTAGTACTAAAAACGAACGTATATTTTTTTTATTCGCAACAAAAGCACACTGGAAAAATAGACGTAAGGGGCTATCCCGATACAATTTAATGTAAAATCAATCAATTAGTTCCAGAGATCCACCGTTTTTTCCCTCCCCTCTTTCCTCTCCTTAATTAACCTGTAACGTGCACATGAATATAGGTGGATTTATATATTTTCATAAATTTAAAAAACAAATTTGTAAATCAGTGCAATAGTTGTTAAGCCTAGAAAGGTAATCATACTTTTTAGTAAATTAAAGGTAATCATTCGTCGAATCGACGAAGTAATATTGGACTCCAATTTTTACGAAAAGTGTGCACAAAATGTTTGTTAATTTTAATAGTTAATATTAATAATTAAATTAAATATATTAATATTTGCTTTCATATTGAAAAATGTGTTGGAACCTCTGTTTTTTTAGATTGGTTCATAATTTTTTTTATAAAATAAGAACTTAAAAGAACAAAAATAAAATACATCGCAAAAAAAAATAATTCATTTTGAGCATTTGTTACAAAGCTCAACTTTATGCTTCCAGCATAATATGCTTTCCTTGTACGTATCGTATGATTAATTGTTCAAGCGCCATTTTGTTTTAAGGACAATATGTAAAAATGTTCCCTTTGTTTATAATTGCACTTACGTTGTCCTCTCTTACTTTTTCGTTAATTTTGGTGAAATTTTTTCTTAAATATTAGACCGAATCAAACACTAAAATTTACGTAGAAGGTAATCTTCGTCGTTTCGACGAACATTGGCGTCATTTTCCGATAAAAACAAGACTTACCCAAACAGTTTTTTCGACGAAATTCCACAAACTAGAAGACCTTAGGTATGGCTGTTGTGACACGGAGAAAAGATGCGATCGGAATAAAGATCGAAGAAAAAATCGAAAAAAAAATTAAATTCATGTTCGTCGAATCGACGAAGATTTTTTTTCGGAAAAACAATTTTGCCATTACATTTTTTTTTTATATACCTAGATCAACCTACATAGATACCTACATACCTTTCACATAATCCTTTTTGACGCAAATTATAAATCTTTTTAAATGATAAAATACATCCTCAGCATACCTATTAATTTGTCATATTGTGAAGACTTTAAGTTAGAAAGAAATGAAAGTGGAGTGAGGATACTTTCATGTTTGTTGTTTTGGAAATTATTTTCACTATACCAAAATAGAACATGACAGGCGATATGGGCTCTCACACGAATTTATTAAAAGAAGGCATATTTAAATGGGCGTCCGTATTGTCCTTTTTGTCCGCTTGCCTTCTTGGGACTAAACTGAATTCGCCTTTGCAAAAATCACTGTCTAGTTGAAACGAAGCATGCGGAATATTCGCATGTGTAGAGCTGATATATTATATAGAATCGAACATAAAAACAAACCCATATGACATCACTCATCAGATACCAAGGTTAGGTATACATATACATATATATATTCCAATTCCAATCCCAAACTTTGTTAAGGAAAGTTTTTAAGGGATGCCCCAACTATAATTTGCCTAAAATCAAACCCGTCACTCCAACCCATATTACCACTATCAGTGGGATTAATAAATAACACTTTCCCAACTCCTGCTGACAGTTCCTCCAGCAATCTAACAGAAGAAAAAAACAACAACAACATATAATCACAACTCAGCAATAATGGGGCTAAAACAACTCACATTATAGGCACCAACATTTATCCTCCAGGGGCTACCAATAAAATATGTTATCCGTTGATTTTTTTGTTATTTTTTTTTTTTTGTAATCAGAAATGGAATCGGTATTTCATCCCTTCCTGCATCCATATCTTCATACAATTTTATTGTTGTTAAACTGTTGTTGCATGTTTATCATGTAGCGCACCTTTTTCAATAATTACAAATTGGCACGTAAGTTTCCGCCCCATTTCCCAACTCACCTAGGGGAAAGGCAATGCTGATGAAAAATCATGAAAAATATAGTGTGTATCGGAAAATATATGCAGGAAAAAAAAAATAAACATGGCATGAGAAAATGGAGTTGTGTCACAATGGAAAACGCACTGTCAGCTAAAGGTATGGAAATTATTAAGAATGGCTGCTTTTAAAAGATAAAAGATAAAACAAGTCTCTTCCCATACATTTATTAGGTTGGTTTTACTGATTACTGTTGGACATAACAGAAAAGGATTTAATCGTTGATTGGCATGCACCGTTGGGAATACTACCGTTATTAATTTTAAAATGCCTCTAAATGACAGTGCTCATTTGTTTTACATTAGAGGGATTTCAATGTGCTAAGAAAAATGAGAGAAATCTTATTGCATAACCATCCCATTAGTAGAAAGCACACCTACTTACCTAGGCAGCTTTGAAAATAATAGAAAGATTGTTTGTCTGATTTTAACATCTTGAATTGGCTTGTTGGACAGTAACTATGAACTTTAATGAAACGAAAAAGCGACAGGAAGTGGGCTATAACTACGTAACGTATTGAGGCAGCTCGGGCAGAATGAGACATTCACCCTTATTCCCGTTGGCGTTTGTCATATACGACTCTTTTGTCGTGACGTTATAAAAACGATATTCAGATTTTTTTCAAACTTTTGTTAACGATTTTGCTTCTTTTTCTATGTGTTCACTGTATTTTCAAATCGCTTGTCTCAAAAAAGTTACAAACTCTGACTTAAAACCGAAATGAAATATTAGGCGTTTACGACAAACGCCAACGGGAATAGGGGTGATTATAGAGTGAAAAATCGTATTCCTCGTTGGGCAGTATTTTCGAAGAAACGAAAAACGACCGGCAACGGGAGCAGGTAGCGCGTACGATACAGGGAGAGGGACGAACAGACATCGGGCCGGAAAATTTGAACAAAAAGCTCAAACGCGGACGGAATGAGCCGTTAGCGGTAAAGTGGAGGCCGTAGGTAGTTACCATTTCATAAAAAATGCTTTATACTTTCTAGGCTTATATTTTTCTTGGTAATACCCCACCTTCTACGATCTCCTGACAAATTTCTGAGACTAAGAATATAATTTTTACAAAAAGGTTTTGAAGTAGAGCCGTTTTCAAAACGCATAAAATTGTCCGTTAATTTTGTCCAAAAAGTAAAACCGGAATTGCAGGCTTCAGTTTGTTTAGAATAAACTTTAGGATCTCTTTCATATCGAAAAATTCCTGCAGCTCCCTGATTTGGCTAGATTTTTCTTTCCTCTATTTCACATAATTTGCAATAATTGTTAAATATGAATTACTATTACCACAATTTATTTATGAGTCGGACAGAGCTAGTGCATTATGTACCACCTACCAAAAGCTGTAAAGCTTTGTGACTTAAAAGGGAACGCATATAATAAGTAAAAATAGTCTGCCGTTTTCCGCCTTGGTTGGTGCGGATTCGAGTATACGGTACGGAGTTTAATTTGATTTTTGTCAATGGCCGAAGTATGTCTTGTCGGCTCCAATGTTACCCCCTTAGAAACTTAAACTTTGGAACATTACACACCGTAATAGTACTTATAGCCTATTATGGCTACTCAAAAGGACATAAGTGGTATTCGCAACGTTATTGCTAGTGTACACACTTTCAATATTAGAATACATTCGATATTTATGTCCATGATTGATTCTCGGGTAGGGTTACCAAACGTCAGGATTTGGCCTGACAATGCCAACACAAGCATAACAGAAAGAATTGTCTCTCTTACAACCGCACAATGGACGAAAAAAAAGAAATAAACTCAATTTAGACTTTGTGAAAGCAAAGAATATTTTAATAATAAATCTTGTGCAAATATTATAAACTTATAACTATATTTTGAACCAGACATTCTAAATCAAATATATGCAATTGAGAAATATAAAAAAAATGCTTTAAATATCGATCTCTTTAGCAATATTAAAAAAAAAAATACTTTCTGGGATAATGCCATATTTACAAACCTACCTACTACCTACCTATGTACATAATAATAATGGGTAGGTAGTCTTTTTTTTTTAATGAAGAATATGACTATTTATTTGGCTTAAATAAAATATTTAGTTAAAAAAATAAATGTCCGGCTTTTCGATTTTTTGTGATGGTAACCCTATTTTCGAGTAAATTTGGTACCATAACAACTTCTTAAATTTTGGCATCATTATCATAACCCAGGAGTTCCCTAACTGTGCGTCGCGACGCCCTGGGGCGTCGCAAGACTATACGCACAGGTCGCAGGCGCACACGACTTTCCATCAGTTGAGCTCAATTTGAAAAAAAAAATGTCGGGTCGGGTTTGTTCGATGTTGGCCATTGTGTTTTGCCGCATTTTAGACTGGCGGTGGCGTCATTGCTCCGCACTTTTTCATGACGTTGGTAAGGTCAATACCATCAACGGCGAGTACTACAGAACGATGCTGCTAACATGTGGTTCCAGCAAGAGGTGGCTATGTGTCACTCAGCTACAGTGTATGGTTATCTGATCTCTATCAGAGGTGATTTGAATTGGCCACCAAGATCGTGCGATTTAACCTCGCTAATTTTTTCTTGTGGCGTTGCCTGAAGTCGCAGCTCAATGCGAATAAACCGTAATCGACCGATGTCCTTAAACCCAACACAACCAATGCCATCGCTCAAATTAAGCCGGATCTATGCGGCAGATTGGACCACTCGGATCCGTGACAATATGAGAAGCTGCGGCGGACATTTGGCATACATGGGATTCGTTAATACCTTGCACACAGCTTGCTTTATTCCATTTCAATGTCGACAAATCCTCATTAAAAACCCCTTTAGTGAATCTTCAGTATGCTCAGGTTATATTCTCATATTATCGGTGCTTTGTTCCGTTGTGTGCTTTTAGAAGGGCGTCGCAAAAATATTATAACCTGTATAGGGAGTCGCAGTATGGAAAAGTTTGGGAACCTCTGTATAACCAATAATATGAATAGAGTCAAGCACTTATTAAATTACCTTCCAACCAAGTAGCTACTGCCATCACTGAAGTGGGTACCTACGCATTCCGCATTCAACAGAAGATAGTAATTGGTATTTCATTTCGATAATATGCTGCGTCATTTGCACTCGATATAAATCATATTAAAATATTGGTCAGACCCAATCATACCATATACAATTGAAGTGATGAAATTTTTACTATTAAAGTGCTAACCAAAGTTTAAGTACCTACACTTCTTTTGGCTATTTTTCAATACGTACTTTTAATTAAATCAAAAACTTTCGGAACTCAAAAAGTTGAATGACGGAAATTAATTTTACCTAATCGAGGTGAATTGGGGTCGTTTTACTTTGAAATCGTAATGTGGGAATAAAATGTCACTTTAGCGGTCTATATAGGTGGAAAGCTAAAACAAAAACTCAAACTCAATTTAGATTCAAAAACTTTCGAAAATATATACATACAGAGCTAGGTATAAACGGGTGGTGTGTGTTTGTTAAAATATTTTTGGGGTAGAGAGCTGCTTGCCATACTGTTGCGGCCCTTGAACTCAGGTACGCTCGACATTAGTTCACTAAAAGTTTTCACTCGACAGATGTTTGAGAAAGTTCTTCAATGAGTTTTCTCAACTTCTAAAATGGAAGAAGTGATTTTCATTTGTTTATTGATTCCATTCACTTACAAATTGCCATTCAATGACTGATGGCAGATATTTTACAATTTCTAGGTTTACTCGGAAACAACCGCAGTGTCGGTATATTTAAAATATTATTGCTTTAGGACGAGGATGTAAAGTTTTTCATTATATCTACCTACGCTTCCGAATTGTGGTTTACTTTAGGTCAAAATTATTCAACAATTTCACTAAAATAGATAATTGCTACATTTAATTAAATAAATAAATAATTGGCGAAACAGATCCGTGCAGGTACCCTAGACCTAGTTCTTGGACAACTGGCTATTCGTTTGTCAGTTTTTTTTTTTTTTTTGGGGACGAATGGAAGGGACATACAATTAATGCCGAGTCCGAACGACTCAGTTGAGAAGTTATTTTTTATGACAGTTATACTTTCGATTTGTTGTCAGATGTTGGCGACAGGTGGGGCAGTGGAAAACGTTAAGGTGTAATTTTTTTTCCGGAGTTCGAATCTGGGACCCCTTGCATAGTAGTCCAGCACACAGTGCCGGCTTTAGGGGTGGGGCACCGGGGCGGTCGCCCGGGGGCGCCGGCACCTGGAGAGCACTGAAGCGTACGGGCGCCAGCTTAACTTCACTGAATTTGAATACATATCTCTAGCGATATAAAAACTAAATCCAGCGTATTACATTTTATAAACTTTTCTTGAGTATGAGTACCTAACCTCAGCAATTATCTACCACGCACTGTTATTGTGTGGCTTGTATTGTCGTATTCCTCCCTAACTTATGTAGGACGAAAGAGAGACACACTAAGCGACCATAAAGCCCATTTAGTCCAGTTTAAAAAGTTTTGTGATCAGAGAAGTCCCTGTAGAGCTTAGAAAAACGGTTAACACTTCCGGAGCGACTGAGATGTTTTATTTGGGGGAAGTCCCAATAATTATTTTTCTTAAGTGAACATTTTTCAAACCAGTAGCGCGATTAAGACGTATTAAACGTAGACCTTGTGAAGAGGTTGTTGATGAACCAATAACTGATCAAAATAAAAATTTCGAAGTCAATTTTTTAATGCTTTTTGAAGGAAAGATTTCAACAGATGCAAGATTTTTCTGACGCGTGGAATTTCTTGTTTAACATCAAAAAATCAAAATAAAGAACTCATGCGACATTGTTCTGATACTACCTTCAAATCTGATATTGACGGAGATTTGTTGTGCGATGAAATTTTAGGTCTCCAACACTATCTCGAAGACAATCAGGCAACACCTACGGCTACGGTACGGATACATGCACGCTTATTCTGGGATTCGATACAATCGAGTGGGTGTGTATTCCTCGAATTCGCAAGTGGCGAACGCATTTTTTCTAAACCAAGTTGATAAAACGGACTTACAGTCTACAATGTCCCAAACAAATTTAACTAGTTTGTTTGGCCTCATTGTCCATTGAAAATCAAATTGCAGAAAATCTAGACAGAGAATTTGCTGACAAAAAGATAGAAAAATAAGATTGTAGTTGTTTTCAATCATTTTTTTTTCATTAAATGTTTCGTGACTAACTGACACACCTTTCTATTAATTAAATAATAGTTATGGTATACAAAGTTGAAAACAAGTTTTTTATATCCTCCATAGGAAGGTATATTCTCTTTGCCATTACATTTGTAACGCAAAGAAGAGGTCACCGGAGACCCCATAAATCTGAATAAGGATCACAGTCTCAATCGTTTCAGCCATGTCTGCCTGTCTGTCTCTTGAAAACGCGATAGCGTCCACACGAATCGACTAAGGCGAATGAAAATTTGTGAGAGGACTTCTTTTACCGTCGTCGGGTCGGTTTTGAAAATTGGCTATACATATCGGTAAAGTAGTTCTGGTGCCTATCCCATACAAAACCAATATTAGATCCATCATCCATATGCGAGTACATACACTAACTAACACGGAAAACATTTTGCATGGCTTGTATGTAGTGGAGGGTGTCAAATGATGAAAGGGTTAGTCCAGAATAAAGATGGTGTGCCGGTATTGTACCACAGCCACCGCGGCGCGAGGGATAAGCGGCTCATCCACGACGGGTACGCCGCCAATGCTCAGCAACTCCTCCGTTTTAATACCGCAATTGCGGATAGGGACACGCTTGATACCTTGAAGCAGTTCACCGAATTTTGGTGGCTTGAGGAGCAATCGAAAGATTGCTCATTACCCTGATTATAGGTAATTTAGGTTAAGTAGCTTAGGTAGTTCTAAGTAATTTAGGTAGTTTTAAGAAAAAAACAATAATAAAGAGTCCAAGTTTTAGCCAGTTTTCTTGGAAATTAAAAAACAGTGCAATTTATACAAAAAGATAGATTTAAGGCCGAAAGGCAATAGTTATAAGGATATAGTTAAGTTTAGAGTGCTCGTTAAGAGCTAGTAAGCTAGATTAAGATACAAGTTAGTTTTAAATTAGATTTAGTCATTTTTGTCTAGTAAGTAAGTTTAAAAAATGAATTAATAAAAATGAATTTAAAAGTCAAAAAAGTGTCAAATGATAAAACTTTTACTTGTTTTAAATTTTATTGAAATATAAAAGGGCGCCAAGTGCATGACTCGCCAGGGGCACTTAGATCGTTAAGGCCGGCCCTGCCAGCACACTAACCATAATGAGCTACTGCGCCTACATAAATTGCTACATTTAATTGCTTACTTTAAATACCGCTCGGCCTCAAGCTTATTTCTGAAATAGTTATACTTTTAATTATCTCCTTAACCGAGGCTACACGTTCCCAGAATTTGAACTATAGATTTGAGTTTGTATGATAAGCCAATTCTTTTTTTGGTATACAGATACAGACCAAAAGTGACTTTAGATTGGTTATGTAGGCACGCCCTCAGCAACTTATCTATTCCGTATGGCAATTTCAAATGGAGAACCTTATGATAAGTGTAGTGTAGGTACATTGTTTTAAGAGTTCCATTTTAACAAAACTCTCTTTCGATAAAGACACGGAGTGGAAGAGTGTAAGTACTGCTTCAATACTAGCATATTATATTGTACCGAGGTATTTAAAATTCAATTTAAACCATTTTAAATTGCATGAGGCAACGTATTGTGGCTCAATTGAACCCAGAATATTAAATTGGTTTTGTTACTCAAAATAAATTATTATTCTTACTATAATAATCTCACGGTTTTCAAAAGATTCAAAAGTGTTTGTCGAGCCATATGCGGTGCCAAAATCAAAAGTCGTGACCCTAACCGAGAAAGGGAGTAGAAAACAAGGAGTTGATGAAAACTAAAAACAGAATGGGAGTCAATATGGACCGTGTAGACCAAACTTAGTAACCGATTACCGAATGTCTTGCCACGAAAATGTCATATTTTCATTCATTGTTTGCGGTCGTTAAAAATTCGACGAAAACCAGTTGTAGATAAATTCTAGACATATTGCAACTTTCGAACACATTCGTTTTCTCCTGCACAATTTTGATTTGCTTAGAGAGTAGATATGTAAAGGGTTTTCCAATAAGAGGTGTAATTTTGGTATTCAAAGAAAAATGCCATTTTTTGAGATAAATGATCGGATGTTTATTTCATAATAAAGAGAAAGGTATCCCGTTAATAATGAAAAACAACATCAGCCAAATGGCCACCACGAGCACGCTTTCAGGACCATATCCTTTTGCCTTTTCATGAAATTTTCCATAACCAAATCGCAAAGTGGCTGCCCTATGTCCTCGATAGCCTCACGAATTTTATCTTTGAGGTCTTGAATCGACGCTGGGCTGTTGATGATCGGCCGGCTTAAGTTCTTGTGTTAACTGAACTTTATAAGCCTTAAGACCCAAGTCTTTATGCAAAATACGGTGTAATGACGTTTGTGGAATGCCCAATCCCAAAGAACGACGGAATGGACAAACCTGGGTTTTTTTCAACACTTTGGGCTACAGCAGCAATATTCTCAGTTGTTCTTGAGCGCGGGTTGCACGGGTTTTATTCTTCACATCACTAACTTGTCCCCAGCTCGAATTTTTCGACAAGGTGCTTCACGAATCACGACGACCAAAAAATGCTTTAGTTTTGCGAACTGTGACTGCATGATTTTCACCATTTTTGTAGTGAATTTTAATAAATAAGCGGACAAGCGTTCCGTTGAAAATGTATGTAGGTATGTATGTATTTTAATAAATTCAATGCGTTGTTGAAGCGTGTATCGTTGCATTTTTAGTAATGGCGTAGTTTCTACTTGTCAAATGTCAAAGAATAAAAGCTTCAAAAGTGATAGTTACCGAAATAGCAATAAACTGTTCGCACTCCACTCCAGAGGTTACACATCGGTGGCAAATCGACATATAGTGGCAGAACAAATTCCCAACTGAAGTAAGGAATTCATTACCTCCTCCATTGGCTACTGCTATAGGTCTATACATTAGAGGTGATACGATAGCCCACCGAAATATGAAGTCAAAGCCCATATAAATAAGTCAGACAAATCGTATGGCCTCTATAGGAATTTATTATGAAACTGAAACATAGTAGAGACTTACCAACCAACCCTTACTCAACAACACAATCATTCATAGACAAACAACAAAACAGACTTAATGGCCCCATTAATAGCGCTACATTACCTGGGAATTCCAAAAAAGTACATTATAATTATGATGTCTTAGTACTAAGTCTAATGCTGTCGAAATCTAACTCTAAGCTTCTTACCCATCCGAAGTCAATGTTAAATGCATACCTACAATCCTCTACCTATACCCATTACCCACCCTTGGTAATGGAAGAAATCAAATTGTATATTGGATCTTTCAGTACATTTTTGAAGTCTCTTTCCTTTCAAGTTGTTATTCAAAATAACTTCATATTCGTATTAAAAACGCCTTTCCCCAAGGAATGAAGCATACCGGGAGACCCACTCTGATAGCGGCAAGTTAGAGGGGGGAAACAGACAAAAAGAAGCAAGCAACTTCGAATTCCCTAATCGGTTTATGTAGACAAACAAATTGAGAATCAAAAATTATAAAGGATTACGAAAAAATAATTTAAAAAGGATTTTCTTCCAGGCCCATAATGGTAGTCCCTTGACAAAAGCTGCTTGTATGAATATGGTATGTTTCCACCCTCTGCTGCTACTGCCCTAGTTCTGTTGGTTGAATAGCTACATATTTTTTTAATTAAACAATTTAATCCTGCTTCTTTTGACATATGATAAGGATTTTCTACTGAAGAATATTCTACTAAAGAATATCCTACATGCAGTTTGAGTGCCGATACCCCTTGTCTGGGAAATAAATTTGTCAATGTGGAGTATGATTAGGGGATGGCATGCAGATTGTTTGCTGCATTAATGGAGTGATTGAGAGCTGCTGCCAATCAACGATGGGAATGTAATGCCAAAAGTGACAGCATTAGGTGGTCATTTGATTGCATTATATAGCCTTTATCACTATGCACAAATGTAATATTAGAAGTATTTTTAGAATCGTAGTAGTTAGGTGGAGGTATAGGGAGTGCCCCACTTCATTCCCATTTTCATTATTGCTTACTTTTTTTTTTTTTGAATTAATTTGAACAAAGGAAGACGACTAAAAGCCTTTGATAGCAATACTTTGTAAAATTGAAAGGGAGTCGTATAAATGAAACAGGAAAACACACATTTTGGGGATCGCTGTACTGCGAAAGTAGAAATGACATATGTATTTGTTTGCCCCAATTTGTTCGTGGGCCCAATCCTTTTGTGTAAAAGTGGTTAGAAAGATTTTTTGTAAACAATCCCTTTGAATGAGTGTAGCGATGCAACAATGGAAGTAGGAAGTTTTTTTCTGTTTTTTTTAGGGGTGTGTAACCATAGGTATATATACTTGTTTGGGATTTTAGAACAGGATATCAGCGTTAGTAATGAAAAAATAAGTACAAAACATTTTTCATTCTATGAACACAGTGTTGTGTAACTCATAATGTTGAACGTAGGTAGTCTTTTATCCCATTTTATGGTACTGACTCACAATTAGTATGTGTACCTACCTATTTAAATGGTGTTTGAGATAGAATTTAAATTTAAGGAAAACACATTTGAAAAAGTAAAAAAGACACTAGGCGATATTTGCTGCTAAACGCCTAAAAATTATGTGGCACAATTATATGGAACTTGGGACAAAAGCGTATAAATACGATACTAGCGCGGCGGAGTACAAGATGAAGATTTATGAAAATCGTGACCTTCTGCACACGAATTTTTTAATTCAGTCTGAAATTTTTTTAATAATGAAAAAATTTAAACAATACGACGATAAGCGACCAAACACTACTTGACGAAATTCTTCATGTATAGCCAGTGTTGCTACATATAAACTTTTTCTGAGAATCGTGTTTTTGGGATTGTGAAAATCGTATTTATCGTATTTTGTAAAAGTGTGTATAAGTATAGCCTCTGGCAAGGAGAGAACTTATGAAATGATTGTCACCATGTGGTTTTATGGGAGATGGGACTTTCTTTTGGCCGAAATGTAGAAAGCATTTGACCCAGCGTTTATCGATGGCAGTGCTATTTTCATCACACGATTGGATTTTGTCGGCGGCAACGTATTTTTCCAAAAAACATGAACTGATCGAATAAATCGGTATCAGGCGATTCGAAGTCAAAATGATTGTTCTTTGCAATGTACTTCACGGTACCTTCGACAAAATTCCATTCCGGTGGTTTATCAAGTGCACACCAAGCGAAAATCATGATGCGGTCGAATTTTTCAATCCACTTTCCAATGTAGTCGATACTTGATTCTGAAAAACAAATGAATAAAATGTTTACCCCCAGTTTCACAGTGGAAATTTAAACTATACCTACTTTTAGTTTAAACTTCAGTTTGGCGTTGACACAGTGACATTTCAATTTCAAAGCTGCCAATTGTCAAAAACTAAATATTTGTCGTTGTTTTGCATGTTTTTTGAAAGACAAAATAAGGAACGATTTTGGAAAAGACATATAAAAGCTAAATACTGTATAATACTGCCAAATTCTATTAATTCCATTTAGTTAAATTTCAGTTGAACTGAAGTTCAGATTACATTTTGAAACTGGACGAGTTGAACTTCAAATTTAAACTCAAGTTCAAGTTCAATTGAGCTTTAAAATTCATGTAAGAATTTTTCGAAATTCATGTAATAACAATCGAATTATCGTTGTGCTTCGAAAATCAAACAGAACATTTTCTTTGTTATTTTTATGTCGTTTGTGTAGATTTTACGTACAACAATAATTTGTGGCTTCAACTTACGTACATTTCGTGATTTTAAGCACTTCGGTACACGGTACATGACTCCAAATTTACGTACTGTACGTGTCATTTACGTATAGGTGGTCACACTAAGTATAGGGTAGGGGACTTATTAGGGTACTTAGAAAAATGTACAATTCTAATGAATGTCATAAGCGGACACCATGCAATTGCTAGGTTTGCCCAAAGGCTGGGTCTGAGTATACCTACCCCACAACGGCAGGCAGTGTAATCACCTATACTTTTCAGTGGCACCACAATGGACCTATTCTTGTTTAAAGTGCACCTCGTCGAGTACCACTTAAAACCAACCATACCTCTTAGTATCTACCTAAAAAACTTGATTTCCATTATTTGGGTGCGAACCTTTTAAAGTATAGGTACCTACTTTTAATTTCAACAGTATTGGTACTGACTACTGAGGCAACTACACTTGCCCTAAATGTTCAAACTTACACCCAAAATTGCAAAATTGATGTTAGTTTGAGATTGAATTCGAATAAGTCATCCGCGATCTTGGAATACGCAAACGACCAGCAATTTAAAAACTGGGTTAGTCCCACTTCCCCCATTCAAGGCGGTTATATTCAGCAAGCATCTTTTTTGGGAATTTTGAGAACAATTTAATAATAACAGCTTACGAGACTGTTTTACGGTAGGCTTCAGGACTTTGGGCATTAATAATAATCATTTTAAACTCTCACCTTAAATATTATGTAATTCTCAAGATATAATAAAATTAGGAAATTTCGCAATTTTGAGTTCGTAAAATCTAATATGGACACTAAAAATAGTATTAGTATGTAGGTAGTAGGTACTATACGCCACCGCTGCACTTCGCTACTAAAAAAAATACAATCCGTCTTATTTTGGTAAACAATTTAAGATGTGTCTACACGGCTGCGTACTGCGTTTTTTTTATGCCTTAGAAGCGGCAATGAGTAGTTCTAGACTTTTTCTTCTTTTATAGTCGTATCTGCGACACAAAATACAAACAGTGCACGATGGTTAATAACCCTGATAAACATGAAAACACTTGTAAATTGCTCAATTTGTAATACTGCTTTTTTGCGAATAAAATACCGGGTCTCCGTAAAATGATAACTAGCTACTCTGTGAATAGGGTCTTCTTATAGAATAGAAAAAGATAAAAGATAAAAAAGTAGAGCACCAGGCAACTTGCAAAATAACGATCAATAACCTGAAGCAGTTTTTATTATGAAGTAGACAAGTTCGCTACACTATGACGTTTAGAGTCGGAGGGCTTGAAATGCAGTCCAACGTATCCGTATTTTGTGTACATTTTGATACTGGTCTAATTTTTGGAACAGAAGACAATACCAAAAAAAAATTACAATCATTTTCAAGGCTTATGATGAGTTATGTATGAGCTGAGCAATATTGAAAGTCAGTTCCTTATAGCGACAATAATTTGATTAAGAATAATTAATTAAAAAAGGGATTCCAATTCCTGGAGCGCTAACACTCGAATTCTATTCCATTGTCCTACAAAGCTCCGTCGGAGCGGTCCATGCTTCGGTGATTTGGTCGTAACGTATGTCCCCGACCAGGATCCCACGACGTGCTATGGAATCCGTACCATCGGGCAGGCCAAGGATGAGATGATTAGATCAAATTCATAATCTCTCCTCTACCCGTATGGGGATTGCCCTTGATGATTTGGAGTCGATGGCGGAGGATCGAGAGCTATGGAGGGTCCACTTGAGCAACCTACACCCGCGACCCACTTAATGGATAAGCGGGATATTGAAAATGAATGAATGAATGAATGTCCTACAAAGCAGAAACCAGTTTTTTTGTTGGTAAAATGGTACAGCAATTGATCGGTGACATAATAGCAGTCACCCGCAGGGGACAAGTTTATGCTGATGGTCACAATCACAAGTAAAGACTCTAACTATAATCACTACACCCTGTCCACTGCCAAAAAGAAGATATATTTTGTAGTGAACAGTTGCAACACTGCCAACGGGAGCCGGAGAAAGTACGACTAGGACCTAATGTAAGCCTTTCTACCTTTCTATAGGCAGGCATATATTCTGAAGAACTTAGTTGTTCCTCGACATACGGCACATGTATTTTGAGACATTATAACATAATGAGACAACTAATGCACTTCTCCTGAAATTTTGACAACCGCGAGGGAACTATAAGAAAATCAAACTTTGTAACTACCATTCTGAAAACATATTTCTAGACATACAACAAATTAAGTGCAAAACTAATGCTTTTCAGATTCTGTTCGCCTTTCATTTGGGAAGTATTTAAATAAAATGCGAAAATAAATTCGTTTTTTCTTGATTTGCACATTTGGTATTAAATTTGTTTGATTTCTTTGTACGTAGTTTCAAAAATTCGGTTGGAAGTACCTAGTTGTTCTTACATCAAGGTTTTGGAATTTGCAATTTTTTATGCGTCTTATTTGAATTTGACTGCTTTTAAAACCGTATAAATATCGGAACTAAAAATCAGCAAATATGGTAGAAATCACGCCAAATCAAGCAAAAATCGAAGCGTCGTATTTCCTTTCTAAAATCGTCACAAAACCATAATAGCAACGCTGCAAGTACAAGAGTGTGCGACAAGTATCGTAAGACTCTCGTACATTCGCATCGCATACGCTAACGCCGCCTTAAGTCACAATCACATTCAGGAAAATTTTAAAAAAGTTAGAAAAGTGGAAAAAATTAAAAAAAAAACACGCATATGTATGCGACATCTATACGACAGAGTTTTCCCTAAAAGCTCTTTCTTGACACTTGGAAGATGTCAAGGAATATGACAGGCTTCATTTTTTTATTTTTCATAAGTGTCAAATGATTTTGTTGAAAGTGAAAAATTATTTTCTAAAATGTTTTGTTCTACAATGAAATGTTTTGTGATTGTGGCTTAATTCCAACGTTTTTTTTTAATGTTTTTCTTTATTTGCCCACTTACCAACACAATTCAACGAGTGCAATGAAAAAGCGAAGTGACAAAACAAATTTATAAAAGCTTAACCTAAATGAAAGATATTTTGAAGGCAAGATATGAAGTTCTACCGTTTGTTTATAGCCCTTCAGTAGCTATTAACTCTGGAAATACCACGTAGTACCTACCACTAATAAAATTGAAATCTGTATTCAACACATTGTTTAATTTTGAATTTTCCAACTGTCGCAAGTTTATCTAACCAAAACTCCTATTTTCATAAATAATTGTATGCCCCTTTCAGTTGGAAATCATAGGCCAGAAATTCTATCCGGATACGGTTCTCTCCAAGATGGAAGCATCATACGTAGTCGAGATGTTTGAATTGTGTTGTGTTGGCATACAATTGTTGGTCCCTTCACTACGTCGCAAAAATAAAAACTCACAGAAAAAAATGGTTGCGAGAAGCTAGGCCTGGGGTGTCTCGTCTGTACGGACCTATGGCGCCAACTATTTATTTATTATTGAGAGACACCTCCTTTTAATACCTTAGTCGATCGCCAACTGATCAGCTTGGTTGAAAGTTGACACTCAGCTGGCTTAATAGCAGCGGCAGGCCTCCAACCATCCTATGATTAGCTGGTTCTAAAAATCGTTCTTTTAGTCCTTAGTCGATAGTTCCATTGGGGCGTAATATAATTTTATTAAAACGAACAAAACAGGAAAAAGAAGCATGTAGTTAACAAATAAGATTTGTCTTTTAGAGCCAAGAATGGTACTCGGAAGCCAAAAGAGCGTCCGCTTACAGAGACGAAGTGGATTTTGTTGAAAAATATGTGAACGTTTTTTTGACATTTGAAATAAAGCTTTTGTAGCTAAAAATGACAAAACGTCAAACGCAAGGTATGTTTCCTCAAAATAGTTGACTTGCAGAGCTATCTGCTGGTGAGACTATGAAAACTATTTTTAGTGTGTGTTGGTTTTTCGAGCTTGCAAAATGTGAAAGCTCAGAGCCCCTTGAGCTTTAAAAAAATTTGTTTTGATAAAAATGAAACGGAATGATAGAAAGTAGTTTATGTGATGAAAGGAGAAAAAATATTATTTTGTTAACTTTGTGTACTTTTTTAAAATTTTCTTGAATGTGATTGTGGCTTTACAATGACGATACTTACTAGTCGTGTTCGGAAGCCTAGGCTATCGTCATTTCTCCTCAAGTTTCTGTTATATGCATGATTCCAAAACTAAAAAGGGTATACAGTTTCAGTAGATATCGATCTACGCATCAATTTGACTTCTGGTATGACACCTGCGGTATATTCCCCGCAGGCTTTCTGGCAGTACATAAATATGCCGAACTACAATAAATGGAATCAGTATCCATCAAGAACATCGTCATCTACATTTGTAGTCAGGTTGCTTCAAATACGTAAGAGTCTTAAGTCACCAAAATGGCAACAAGGCAACAAGGTTTTAAAGGCCTGTTGTTTGCCAGAATTATGTATGACGCTAGGAGATTGGGCTTAACGAAGACGGGCATGTGATTACCTCTATTTCACAGAGGATGTTCTCTGTAAATGTTAAGCCATTGCTCAGAATTAAAGAACGCACTTCGCATACTTCACAAAAATTCAGAAAAGATTGGTTTCATAAATAAAATTGAGAATATTTTTATGTTCTGGGGGGAAATCATATGTTTTGGCGGTTTGGTTTAGGTTCAGACCGTGAAGATTCCTTAGGGACCCAACATAACCTAACCTAACCTAAAAATCCAGTCATTGTGAGAATTAAACTGTTACATTTTTGAAAACAACACCTTTCCTAAATTATTTCGGAAAGTGTAAAGACCCCAATCGGAAATGCAAAACGAGCATGTACATGTACAGTATACACTGATACCAAAATACATTTACCAAATCGATCTGTTTTTAAAATGCTTCTCTCCTTCATTCGTAGATACAGCAGGTTTCCAATGAACTCTATAAGCACGTACTTAAAATAATATTTGTACTTCCTCATCACATTGACCTACTGTCCCGTTCCACTGCTTCGCATATAAAGCGAACCATGAACGGCTTTGAATGCAGTTCCATAGGTATAGGATGAAACCATTAATTCCTAAATCTCCATTCGCCTTGATCTATTTATGTGTTTAATATTGCACATCATACAGGTATTAAACGGCAACACAACACTGTATAGTGTAGCTAGCTGGACATGCCGGTGTATCCGAAAGCACGCTGTGTAGAATAGCCATCCTCATCATCACCGTCGATATTCTGTAGTTATCATCGTCTTCCATCTCCATCCTCCCCATCTTAGTTGATATCCAATGCATCAGACAGCTATACCTAGATTGTTGGTCATCGTAGTCAAACCCGTCGTACTTGTCGTTGTTGGCGACGTCTCCGTATTAACAACGTTTATTATCACAAATGGATTATGTTGTCCTGAAATTTAGTAATCTCATTTCCCCCCTCAAGGTGTGTATTTCGAAGTTCACTTCATGTGCTCGTGCTCGTACGATGTTGTGCGCAGTTTGGGTAGTACCATCCGTACCAGATTATCCAAAGTGTACTTCTGTCTAGTGATGAATCCCTGTTGCCGTTGAGTCTAAAATCAACAAATAATTTAATTACCTATACATGATAATATAATTTGGTTAGGGTATTAATTAAATCTTCTAAACTATGAGGTATATCTCTTACGGGCAGCTGCATCTGACCGAAAGTATGACACGAGTGTTCTTGAAGGACTGTCAAGAAATGCTTTTATGTACATGGATTTGCTTGCCTTTGATATTTTATGTATTTTCTATTCTATTTACCATGAATGACAAAATGTTACCTATCTTTCTTTTATAGAAAATTTGGAAACTGCGCAGGTTACACTCTAAATTAGGGGTATGTTTGATGGTAACAGCATGCAAGTACCTTCAGGGGTTTCCTCTGTTGTAAGTCTACGTTAATTCAAAGAGTGTAAACAAACGAAGCAAGCGATGTGTGGTAACATAAAGGCAATATTTTTGGAAGTGTAGGCCGTATTTGACATAATTCTATGTCTTCGATTAGAGTTCGATTTGAAAGATAAATCCGGAATTACACAATCCTACTTTTTCAGTACGATTTGTTTTCAATTCTCTTTCTAGCCCTTACACTTTTCATCCCATTTTCCTCCAATTATAATAATTAATTCGAATGACATCAGATGAAAAGTCGTATGGTGTAAATCAAGTGCATACATCAGACGTACTGAAAGGACAACTACATTTTTATGAAATTATTATGAAATCACACCAAAAACATGAATGTAAAAAAAGAGCCAAGTTCTCTTATATTATAAAAGAGCCAAGTTCTCCTATACCTATTATAAGTTTTTTTAATTTTTTTCTCCTTTCGTACAATGCAGGTTCTACAGCTGTACCGAATTTCAACATTACGGCAACTGAAAGTGTCCCAAATAAATAATAACCAATATTCAAAAGTGGGCGGATACCACGCCTACTGAATGGAGAATATAAAATTTTCTATTTTATTCTTTCTGTATACTGCAAGTCCTACCGCTCCACCAAATTTCAACATTCTACGGCAATTGAAAGTGACTCAAATAAATAATAACCGATTTTAAAAAGTGGGCGGATACCACGCCTCCTGAATGGAGAATATAAAATTTTCCATTTTATTCTTTCTGTATACTGCAAGTCCTACCGCTTCACCAAATTTCAACATTCTACGGCAATTGAAAGTGACTCAAATAAATAATAACCGATTTTCAAAAGTGGGCAGATACCACGCCTCCTGAAGTGAGAATAGACATTTTTCTTTCTGTACAATTTATAGCGTTCTACCAAAGTTCATCATTATACGGCAATGAGAAGTGGTCCAAATAAATAATAACCATTTTTTAAAAGAGGGCGTATACTACGCCCCCTGAATAGAAAATATCATGTTTTGGACTTTTTCCAGTGTATGCACCACAGGACGTAGCATTCTGCCAAATTTCACGATTCTAGGATGGCCGGAATTGCTTCATAATTTTGATGATCATCTAAGTGAGTGAGTGAGTCCGGTCAGCAAGTTACGGTTTCAGCGATTTTTGAAGTCCTGTATTTTTAAAACCACTAAAGATGCAAGGTAAGGTGGACGTTTTTAGTGAGTTTAATATTTTAAGTTTGAAGTGTTTGGCTTAATCGGTTCCGAAATTAAAGGAGGTCGAAAACAGCCTGAGTTTGTTATCTCCTCTAAAAAGGGGAAGTGCCTTTATTAGATAATTTGTGTGGGGTACTACCGTGCCCTTTGATAAATGGTATACAGTGAATTTGAGTCAGTACAATGCCATTTTTGATGAGTTTAGGTAGGTACTAGTTCTATGTTCACTGAAAAATGTAGCTCTTCTCTTCATTTTTAAAAAAATTTCGAAGGACAATTCGCTACTTCTTTTATTTTTTTTAAATCTTCAATTTTATCAATTGATAATAATTTTTTCAACCATATTGGAGTAACCTTCATTTTTTCCAGAAGAAGGTCGGTCGGTACGTCATGTCATATCATAGCTCAAGTTTATTGAATTAATCAAACTTGTAAACCATTTTACTCATTCAACCATTGACACAATTAATTAGGATTAAGATTCTATCGGCAATTATTATATTACATGCACAATCTGCCGTCGGCACGTACACGGTACACTCATCGTATAGCTACACAACAAGCTCTGCAACAGAGAACGTAGAATATTCTTCGGGGCAATTACAAGTCCTGCATGGTTGACCATAGTTAATTAATTTTCCTGCTGCCGTTCCGGCTGCCATCGCATCGGTAGAAGTTGTCATCCTTTGCTGTCGCAGGAAGTTCATAAAATTTCTCTTCTCTCCGCCATCGCATCGGTTAGTAAGATAATTCAGTTATTATGATACGTGTTATGGTGGAAGCATTTATTTTTTTATTTGGCTCAGTAGAGAAGATGATATACTTTTCAAGAGCTCCCAGTCATTTTGTATCGTGGAGTTTTTTTGCTTTTAATAAGTACTGATGAATCTTCAGCAACGAGTAAAGGATATTGTTATGATTTAATTGTTATGCACAACATACTCGAAGGAAGAGACCATAAGCAAATATTTTGAGAATTATAAGCCATCGCTAAAGAAGAAGAAGGGCCCAAAGGTAAATTAAGCGAGTCTCATCTATACATATAGTAAAACGGTAGGAATATCTTTTGGCCGTTAAAAACTCGAAAACTACTGGACAGATTTCGATGAAACTTTTTTTTAAATGTTCCTTAAAACTGTGAGACTGCTATAGGCTATGTCGTTTATAGCCAAGTCCTTAGGAACAGTTTTTAGCCAAAATGTATTTTTTGAAGTGAGAATATATACATACACATAATACCTTGCTACAAATGGATGTTTATACTTTTGCGATACGTATACAGCGTATAGACTTTTGACCCGCCTGGGCGGGTTATAAGTCCATAAATCAATTGTGGACTTATTACCCACCCAGGTGGGCCAGAAGTCCACTCGAAATTCTTGTGGACTCATCTGTTGTGGTGTTATGGCTCACTATATAGTGGGCCATAACATAAGTACAGAATAGTAAATTTTCGTAATAGGGCAGAAATCAAAGGTTTTCGTTATATGCCAAATTTGTTCATGTAATTCGGGCCAAGCATGGTGTACCAATAACCAAAGGTACCAATACCAAAGATGTGTTAAAGTTTGGTTAAAATCGGTAAATGCGTTAATGCCTGAATCGGTGACAATGCGAGAGGTCCGAGGCTCGATACCCAGAAAAAAAAAAACAAATTATATCTAAAAGGATTTTCTACTGCGCCACCTCTCGCGAACATCTGACAAACATCCGAGAGTAGTATAATAGGTTTGTGTAGTTCACGAACGAACTAGTTCAATGAACTAGTTCATTTAGTTCACGGTTATTATTTTCAATTGGCCTTACCAATAATCATTTTTAACCTTCAAATTACTATATTAAATTAAATTTTGACGGTCACAATAGATAATTTTATATGGAAATTTTCTTGACTTCGTAAAATTTATCTTGGACTCTAAAAATGATTATAAGTACCGCGCAATGCTTTTCATACAAACGGAATAAACTAAAGCTAAGCACACACGATTGTCAGATCTGTCAATCCTCTGACAATGACTGACTGACAATAAGCCTACAATAGCCAACTATGTTACAATACAAAATTGTGCGTTCACATTCTGATAACGTTGTCAGGTTGAAAATTGTGTGTTCACACGGTTGTCAGATATTTGAATATGAAAAATTGGTCTATCCGTTGTCAGACATTGTCAGACAATTTAAAATGTATGGTCCTTGGTTTTTGCAGTACAGCGATAATGGATCAAAATATTGCACTTGCGACTATTGTCACTCTACGTGTTAGAAGACTGCGAGGATGATGAATTGACATAAAAACGACGTAGAGTTTGGACGAAGGAGTGCAGGTGGCCCGTTGTCAGCAGGAAGGATTCTACTCCAAATTGAAAACTGAGGAGAACTTTATCACAATTTTTTTGCGAATGGACTCAACACAATTCGATGGAATTCTAGCTTTGATGACTCCACAATCCACACATCAAGATGCCAGTATACGCGAGCATCAAGGGTATTCATTCCATAAAATTTAAGACGACAGTCGTGCAAACGATAGTAGTGCACGAGATCGTCTTTTATTTGCTTCACGTGACTCTACCACCATCGTTTATTTTGAACAAAGTTTGAGAACTTTCGGTACCTTTCAAGAGCTCACAAACAGTAGTCGAAAAAATGACTAGACGTCATCGTTATTGTCATAAATGACACTTGACAAATAACAATGAGTTATTATGTAATTTAAATCGTAGAAAAATCTGAATTCAATTGCTCGCTTTAAAATTCCTGTAAAAAGCTTAAAATTGTCTGCAGAATAAACAAATCAATGCATGACGATACCCTATCGTCTGGACGATAGTGCTTTGTCGATTATTGAGCTACAAGAAGCAAATGTTGGATCGTAGAAACGATGTCGTGGAGACGACAGCAATTTTCAATGTTACGTGATGCAAGGCTATCGTCGAAACGGTATCGTCATGCGATTATTGACTTACGTACGGAATGAGTGCCCAAGAAATCGATACGGTTTCATTGGCAGCTTGACTCAACTTTGTTTCTGTATTTGTCGAGGTGGCTTTTGAATGTGAACCGCGTCGGCGACTTCTTACCACAGGGCTTCTTTGGGTACTTTATACTCTGAATCCAACAACCCCATGAACTAAATTGAACTAAAATGAGCGAACTAGTTCAGTAGCGTGATATGAACTAAATTGATCGATCACTCAAATGAACTAAATTGCACAACTCTATAGTCTAACTGTCCTGAAAAATCTTATAAATTCAGCCCTTCGGACTGGGCATAAAATTGTAGGCATCCTCCATTCGTCCCAAAAATAAAAAAAAAAGTCACACAAACGAATGGTTGTGAGAAGCTAGGCCTAGGATGTCTACACGACTGTTGCGCCAACTATTTATTTATTTATTTATTTATTTTATTAGAAGTGCAGTAGTATTATCAGTACATATATAGTGCTGCTCCTCATGAGCCACTTCTTGCAAAAAATAAATCTAATCGTATGTAATGTGCATATTTAAAATAATATTAAATAATCAAATTAATATAAATAGCTATGTGGTTGTGCATCCGACACCGACTTTCAAAATTGATGATAATGGTGAACTAGGTACAAAATCGCATAACCTTGCATCCATAAATTAAACCAACAGTAGGCATGGGCATCAGCGACTTAATTAAATATTAACCATGTACTGATTAACTTTCTAGCACTTAATTCACAATCTGCTACTGATGCTTACTCCGACATTTTAGTTATTCAGCCAACTACTGTTGTGTGTATGCGAAATAATTATCTTCCGTTCTGTAATTTACAAAATCGAGCAGCCTACTAATTCCGACTGATTGCCATCAACCAAATGGCAATCCGCAACCCCATAGTTGCCGCATAAAATCCATAATAACCAAACTGCAGATACATACATTCTGCTAACATCTGACCACAGATGTCAACATTTGGTTTGCAATTAGTCCGCCTATACGCCCGTTGCCTGCCCGCTCACCCGCACACAGACTGATTGATAATTAACACAATTTAAATCATACCATAAAACTAATCCTCCAATTACTGATGCTTAATCATCAACTGAATCATTATGAGTCCACCAAGAGCCGGAAAGAGTGGTCAAGTGATGAATTAATTGTAGTCATAGAGCTCACCGACTGATAAATTATTGCCCATAGTGGGGTGGTATGGAGAAGGATCGTTTTTATTAATTTAATGGCTTACCCAACCATTTTGTCACCGAAGAAGGGTAACCGCAAGATGCATAATTAGAGAACCAATGGAATTACCAACAAGTAGTGGTAACGCGTAAGTCATCCTAAAAAAATGTATCTATAGATTCTGCATTGAAAGCCCAAAACCGCAAAAAATGTTTCTATTTTTTATATGAACACAATTCCTTTGATATATAAATATTGTTGTTAGCATTAAGGCATTCTTTGTATGACCTGCCCTTTTATAGTATGTTCAACTGAGCTACTGAACTTTCAATATTTAAAATGACAGCTATTATGTCAAAACTTTCGGTGCTTCAAGATCAGAAGTGCTTTTAAACAAAAGTCTTCGTAAACATCAAGCAAACAGTGCATATAACCACCCACTACATCAGGGCGAAACCATTTTTAAAGGCTTTTACTTAACTTCGTGAAAAATTTGTTGTGTCAAAATCTTGCAATCCAAATTTGAACCACTTTCTCTAAACTTAGAACTTTGAAATTTTCCATGCTGGTTGGGTTGTGAAGACAATGCAATATTTAGAAAGAATTTTTGGATTTTGACTTCCCCTGCCCCTTTAAGGGGGGCTTTTTCATAACGCATGATCCATTAGCCGTAGTAACTTAAAACTTTATATGTCAATAGATAAGTCAAAACTATTACATACCTAATTGATACTTTGTACCGTTTCGTCCTATAAGGGTTGAAAAAAGGGGGTGTAAACTTTTCTATTTTTACCTTACTACGCTCAACTTGCCATTATACTCATAAATATATGAAGGTCAACTCAAAAAATCCTTTTAATTGTTAGGCAATACTTTACCGAGTATTTTGAGCTAACATTCATCTTTCTAGTCCATCCAGAGGGCAAGATATAATAAATTGAAAATAGATCTTATTCGGCTAAAAGCGAAAAAAATTACTATCTCGATTGCAGTTGTGCTTAGGAAGGGTAGTTTTTTTTGCATTCTAAAAATAGAATTGTCACTGCGGCGGGCATTCAGAATGTATGCTCAGATGTATGGCGTAGTTGAATTTGATGTAGGGAATATGGATGTGGATAAAACAAACTATGTACATACTAGTTGGTTGTACCCGCTTTGCTGGGTATGCAAAGTAATATTGATAAGCAAATTATTTTATTTAAAAAACTTCTTTGAAAACTACATTGCGTGTGAATTGTCTCTGGTTAATAAATAATCTTTCATGCTGTGGATTAGAATCAATATACATCTTCATTTGACTTGCAACTCTTGATCGTTATAAAGCCACATACAGTTGACCGTGTGAAAATACTTCGGTCTTCAAATGCATGCCAACGTGATCAAATGACTGGTCTTGAGCCTTGCTTATTTTATTACGTACGCTAGAATTTATCGGAAATTAAATCATTGTGATTGCATGTCGAAATAATTCTTGCTCTTATCACATTTCGTCCAGGCTCTTCCACAATCAATCGAGTTCCATTGAAGTCCTTTTTTAGGGTTAAAGTTTCTCAGCAAAATGATGATGACACCTTGCTTAAGCTACAGGGCATGGGGTGGCTTGCTGGATGGAGTTTGCTAATTGAGGAACTCAACAGGGAAATTTGGTGCATCATTTGGATCTTTAGTCTTCACTGACAACAGAATCGGCGCCAAAATAGATTTAGGATTTATTACCAATTAAATCGATTATATTCCTATTCATTTCTAATGTCTGCGCATTTGTCAGCGCGGCAATGACTCATTTTGGAAGTTCCTGCATTGATATTTACCGCAAATCGCCAAAAATTGTCTTAATCAAGTCTCCAGTTGATATAATTTCCGTGGGAATTTCAACAACGTCTTCTTCATACATTTCTGCTACCTGGGCAAAGATTTATGAGTATAAATAATATTTTACTTCATTATCAATATACAAAGTTGAAAGCACTTGCCGAGCATTAGTTTTTTTGAGTTTGAACCATGAAGAAAATTTAAATATATGAAAAGTAGGCGGTAATTTTAAATAATGAGAAAACTAAAATTTCGAAAATGTATTCAAATACCCACCGCCTACTTTTATTTAAAATAAGAAAAATATGAAAAGTATGGAGCGTTACAGAATCAGTAAGGGTAAATATATATATATGATATGTACGTATATAGGAGTTTGTGATGCGTAAATATGTAGGTGTGCACATGCACAATCGTACATACCTACTTATATTTGAGATCTGCAGCTATGGAAAGTGTATAGGTAAGTACGCGTAGTAATATCAATCAAACCATACCTGTCGCGAATTTTCATTTATGTGAAATACATACCTATTATGTCCATTGACTTAGGACTTTGAAATTTTGCAAGCTGATGTTTAGTTTTGATGCAATACAATAAACTAATAGTAAAAAAAGCTTTTGTAAGCATGTAGGTAGATATTAAACTGCACTAAAAATCAAAAAATAAAATAATAGTTTAAAAAACTAAAAAAACGCCTTTATAAGTAGGTACTGCACTAAAAGCAAAAAAATAAAAATTAACCAATCTATTTTGAAGGTTTATCCTGGAAGTGGCTTAGTGTAAGCCATGTTTGTAGTTATGGTTTGTATTATTTGAGTGTAAACTACACAAACATGGCTTACACTAAGCCCCTTCCAGGATAAACCTTCAAAATAGATTGGTTAATTTTTATTTTTTTGCTTTTAGTGCAGTACCTACTTATAAAGGCGTTTTTTTAGTTTTTTAAACTATTATTTTATTTGGAGTAGAGGTCACTTAATGTTTTTACATTTTGATCACATTTATTAATCTCCAAGAAATGTATTCATTTGTTTGTACCAAGAGTATTTCGGGCTTAGTTATGTTGTTTTAAATCTGAGTTTAAGTGTTAGGCGGCTCTCAGATTGAGGCAACAAGCAATAAGCAACTATAGTTACTATAGCAACTGCCAATAAACAATCAGCAATATTTTTCGTTCGAGTGATATTTAGTTCCTTTGATGTGAGACGTCTAATTTAATTCAAAGAAAAATAATTGTGAGCGATAATTTTGCATGTTTCCTATTGCCAGTTGCTTATTGAATGTTGCCTCAATGTGAGAGCCGACTTAATGTTAAATAAAATAAATTGTATATACTGCTGACTCAATATAGATGAATTGAGTTCGCGATAAATGCAGAGGCGTGCTACTATAGGGGGAAAGACAGCAGTGGCCTGTGGTTCTTGGCCAGTCGTTGAACTCAAAAACGTCTTCCTGTAAAAATTATATATTTCTGGCTTAAATATCGACGGAAGCAGCAGCCTCGCCATCGAACTCACAACAAAACATGGATAAGTAGTAATGGTATTTTTCATAATATTGTTTGCACATCAACTAACGCATCTATGTAGGGTAGGGCGGGGCTATAGTTGGGCCCTTTTCGTTTGAAATCCTGTTTTAACCAGATTATCCATACAATACCTTCAAGTGTAGTATCGAAAGATAGAATGGATTTCTTTTTTGGAAAAAATTGAAAATATTGATCCGCAATTGAATAACATTGTCCTAAATGCACTTAGTCCAAGTGGTCCAACTTGCCCCACCAACGGGTTAAGTTGGACCACGGCCTAAAAAGTGGAAGAATGAGCTCCATAAAGGACAAAAAAGCCAGAATTTATAATAGTATCTTATTCAAAACATATCAAATAAATAGAATTCTAAACAAAAAATTCTTCATGACGTATATTACAGGTGAACACTTGTATGAGCCCACTTTCGACAAGTATGGCACTGCATCCCTTACTCGCCAGCTTTATCAGTTTTTCCCTTCTACATAAGCATTCTAACAAAAATAACATAATAACAATGTTACATACATACATGTCAGGTATTTATTTATTTAGCGGAGCAAGTTTTTACACCTGGCCCAACATGCCCCACACCTAGTTTGATGAACATATTGTATCAGAAAAACAAAAATACTCAAAACTGTCCAATTTCGTATACTGAATACTAAAATATATTAACATATTTCATGACAAAACCCTACCTTAATGTATATCTTGCAACTTATCACAATCAAAATAATAAAAGAAAGACCGGCATTTTTTTTAGTTTTTCATGCTAAAACTGAAAATTTGATGTGCTTCTCCTCCTGCTGATATGATGCAGCTGGGACACGTTTTGCACGTGTTGATTATTGTGCAAGCTTCATTTGTGTATGATTTTGTTATTTTAGAGCTTACTGTTTTTGAGTAATTCGCGTGGCCCAACTTGCCCCATGGCCCAACTAGCCCCGCCCTACCATACTTTCCTTATGTACAAAATTTTAGCTGTTAAACGTAGCTCGCAATTAATGCTTGTTATAACCACGTTATGACGGTTTAACTTGCTCTTCGCTGATGACTTGGGCCCTCGACATGTTTGCATCTTAAAGCTGCTATTAATGTAAACGTGAACAAACCTGAAGTGCCTGTGAGTCTATCAGTAATTAGGGGAGCCAAACTTGGGGTCGAAACAAATCTGTAATCCGGTATTTATTTCAACTCTTACCTTTAGTCATTGAATAACTACAAATAGAAGTGGACACATCTCATTTTGAAGCGACATACGGACCTTCATTGCGGCGGAAATTTGTATTAAGCTAGTGTATGCATTTACCACCTTTTTCTAGGTTCGTGCATTAAATAAAAATAATTTCCCAAAATATTCCAATGTTTATTTTTCTTGTGAATACCACCCCCTTCTTCTTTTCTTATACGTCTTATTGACAACATGCAGATGAAAGAGATTGCACCGATTGCATAATAATGGTTGTGGAGCAGAAGTGGAATATGCAAAGGAAAATTAAATCAATGATCGGGTACTTTTCGCAAATATGTATAGGAAGTTAGCGGTGGTGTGTATGGTGGGGGAGGGGTAATTTTAGCATGAGGAGACGAGTGTGATGTGCATTGGGATAACAATGTGGAAAGGAGAAATAATATGAAATCACAGATCAGATTCTTTACAGTACATATTTTGTATTTCTTCGATTTCTTCGATGGGCAGCAGAGCAGCGGTGGCATGGTGGTGGCTTTTGAACTTAGGTGTCAAGGCAGGTTTTGATGATTTGAAAGTTATGGGGTGGGTAAGCATGTAAAGTTCATGGTAAGTGTACTAGTAGGGAATCTTGATTGAATTTTAGGAAATAAAATCACGTAGGTACCTAGATCGATCCCATTTTTCAGTTTTCTCATCATGTAGGAAGTATTCTGGTTGATCACAGAATTCGTCGTATTCGGAATTTAATTCGTAGCAAAAATTTCCACCACAACGGAATCTGTGATAGTTCTTTCGGGGTTCGTATAGCAAAATTCCGAATACGACGGATTCTGTGATCAGAAAGATATTGTTTTAAATCCAAATTTAGATCTATTAATTGTGATATTAAGAGGATTGTAGAGATCAAAAAGTGAGTCTCGCAATTCTGTCTGTCTGTCTGCATGGTGGTAGGTACCTATCTGTACTCTAAACGACAGGGCGGATTCGTTTGTACTTACCTCTAGTAGGTAGTTTGCTTCAAACTGTGAATAAGTAGGTATGCGATTTGTGGGCTGACAGTTCGAGTTCATTTGTTTATTTTAATTTTAAACCCAAAATTAACCTTTTGTATTTAAATATGTACAATTATTTTAGGAGCATCTGTATGCAGATCAGTGCTACGCTGAATGCTATTGCAGCAATCAACCAACTCATCCCGATAAATTTCAAATCTGGATTATAGTATGTAGGAATATTAAGAATATTTGCAGTTTACATTAGATTCTTGCTACGAAATTATGTTATAGTACTTTTACACCTCGTCTGAATTCAACATTTCAGCATACAAAATTTCGAAATCCAATTCAAAATCAAACTTGGCACCTTAAGGAACGCCGTCCTTTCCTTAATTCATACTTCTATTTATAGTTCCGTATAAATCCCGTGAGTATGTATGTATCTATCTAATATGTAGTTACAAATTCCGGTATTTTCGGGACCAGAAAACAGGCGGTCCACAAATCGCAGGATTGGATTGGCTAGTAGTGACAATGAAATTGTCAGGTTGCTAACGATCGTCGGAACAAGTCTGAACACACAATTTTTATTATTGTCAGACAATTAGGACATTGTAAGACTCATCAGAAATTGTCAGATGTCGTTGTTTATGGAAGCTGACATTAACTTACAATTTTTTCATTGACAGACAGTTTAACCTATGTTATAGACGCGAAATCGAAGTTTACTTTTATACACAATGGAAAATAATTTAATCGATGTAAACAACTGTGCATTGGAAAAGTCGCCAGCATTAAAAAAGACTAAAAAAAAATGTATGGTCTGAAGTTTGTGATATAATTCTTGTTTTCTGTGTGTTTTTTTTTAAAACTAGGCAGTCGACGACACTTCCTTTTTATTAGATATTCATATTGGCGAAGGGGATAGGTATACCGTCAACATGAACATGCCGTGATCATCAAATAGTTTTGAGTACATCCCCAAAAAATTGCGATAGAGTTCTGGCTCCTCAGGTCGCAATTCGACGAGTAATTTGGAGTAGAATCCCTTCTGCTGACGACGCGACGGGCTATCGAATCCTTTGTATAAACACGACGTCGTTTTTAAGGAAATTCATCTTCCTCGTTGTCTTCCAACATGTAGGCAGTTAAAATAGTTGCGAGTGCAATATTTTAATTCATTTATTACAAAAAAAAACCACAAGACTTTGAATTTATCTGCCAATGTCTGACAACAGATCGACCAATGTTTCATATTCAAATATCTGCCGAGTGCCGACCGTGTGAACCCACAATTTTCAACCTTACAACGTTGTCAGAAAAGTAATTGTAAGACCATTGTAAGACATGCATCTGACAATGAAATTGTAAGACTTTGAGACAAAATCTTACAACCGTTTGAAACGCACAATTTTGTATTGTATGTAAGGTAGTTGGCTGTTGTAAGCTCAATGTCTGTCATTGTCAGAGCATTGACAGATCTGACAATATTGTAAGATCTTACAATCATGTGTACTTAGCTTTACACACTTTACAGTGACATTTGACAGGATAAACAAAATAGGTATGTATAGTTAAGTGGTGAACGAGTGTTGTTGTTCTGGCACAGTAGGTAAACCAAATTAATAAATAATAACAATTAATAAAAATATGACAGATATGTGCTCAAGTGTGTTTCAGTTCAGATATTCAAAATTTTCGAGCTTTGTTCAGAGCTCAGATAAACCTAAAAACAAAAACGCCATGTATAGGCATAGATAAGCTACTTTACCCCGTCGGCTTTGCTCGTGCCTAGGAATTGTATTGCCCAGATACAATTTTGTCTATCAGCCCAATGCATGTTCCATATTTTAAAAAGTGCTTGAGTTTTTTTTACCTTTGGGCCATTAACAAACATTTTTTTTTTAATTTGAGCTTAATCGGGTAGGTGATTTTCGTGATACCAATGTAGGTATGAGATTCCTATGGTTTTTATTCAGTCCGATTGTTCAATTTTGACCAATCTTCACAGGAGCAATATCGGTCCAATACCTAAGATTGCCTGGAAATTGGAACTCAATCGATTTGGTAGTTTGCGAGATATAATATTTTTGAATTACATAATTAGAAAAAGAATCAATAAAATCTATGCATAGGTATTTAACAAAAATATAGGCAAAATAGTGAGACTCAACATAGAACATTTATGCACAATCTTAAAATCTTGTGTACCTATATAATGTCAGCAAGAAAGCCAAAATCATTTTTATTAAATTTATCCTTCCCAACTCACCCCTTGCATTACCCTCCCTCTCCTAAAGTCATAAATCCTACACATTGCTTTTGTTATTGATACTTGTTTGTAATATTGCATCTCCTTTACTGTCTTCCAAACCAAACTAGTTCACTACCCTGTTACGTCATATCAGAAAGAATTTTATACTGATGGATGAGGATGGGGAATGAAGAAAGAGAAAAGGCAAACCAGTTTGTTTTTGTTTTTTTCTTTGGTTTTCTCTATATACATTTCGACAGCAAAGCTAAGCATGAAATATCCTACCTCAGACTGGTTTACAACAAAAAATGACCCATCCAGCATTCCTTAGAGGGATATTTTTGTTGGGATTTTGTTTATCCAATCTTCAATCCCAGATATGCCCAGATCCATTTCACAAACCAGCACAAACGATCGCAGCGACGTATGGACCGACTAGCGGATGATTGCATCGGTGCCGATTCTATTTGTAGTTATTCAATGCTTTAGTCTTGAGATTTTAGTAATGTCCAAAAGAATAAGATCGAAAGCTGCCGTAATCAAATTCCTTCATTACATTGTTGCTATGTAACTTGCAGATATCTTTCGAGATGCTCAATGTCGACAGTCAAAAAGCAACTATTTTTCTTTAAAAAGTAAATTGTTAAATAGGCAATGTGGCAGTTATAAATAAGTTGAATTGAAAAGCCATTGCAGAACAGTTTTACTGATTGAATTACGGCTTCTATAATGTAAAATCAATACTGCCAATTTTTTTTAATATTTTAGAGAAAAACTTAAATTTGTATGCCGATCTGAATATCTTTTAGTAAAAACAAATAAAAGTAGAGCTTGAGCCCTAAAGCTACCATTACACGGCCAATTTTTTGAGTCGCCAGGAAAAAATGTCGCAATAGAGCGACATTTAAGCTACGATTCGTCATTGGAAAAATGGCGATCACACGAAATGACTATCATCGTCATTTGTGTCCGAAAATCAAATGACGGATACTGTCATTTAGATGCCATTTAAATGACGCAACAGCCAAAAAGTTTAATCATTTGTCCTAGGCGTCATTGAAGAGCGATCACACGGCTTAAATGGCACTAAATACATGTCATTTGGTCCGACATTTTCCTAGTCATTTAAATGACGCCGAAAATATTACATATCCTAAAATGGCGATCACACGGAACAACATTTAAATGACTGCTTTGTGACGCTACATCAGAGCGCCATTTAAATGACTCGAAAAAATGGCCGTGTAATCGTATAGCTTAAGTGAAAGTATTTTGCTGAATTGGAGAAAGTTAAAAAAAATAAACTTAGGTCTATAGATTAGTTAGGTATGTAGTTAGGTACTCCGAATTAGCAAAATTTGCAGCAATCTGAATTTTTTCGCCAAGAACTCTGAAGCTCTGCTATTTATTCGTGTTACTGTAAATTAAACCGAGATACAAAAATTAGAAGGTATCCTTATATACAGTGGCGGAATAAGGGGGGGGGGGGGGCGCCTTTATTTATTTATTTTCAAAAGTGCAATAAAGTTCAACCCGAAAAGGAAATTAAATCCAAACAACAAATATGTGGGGAGAATTGAAAGCAAAAGGGTGCAGGTCCGAATTTTACATACAAAATACCGCGCACCCACTCAACTGGTGCCGATATGCGCAATCTGTTGAGAGAAATCAATTTCTTAGATCGTTTCAAATTCAGCTTAGGCCAAATTTGTTTTGTCACTAGACAAGTGGTGCCACATGTCCACCTTAGATTTGCACTCTCGATATCATCCAGCTTTGTATGCAAGTATCGATTGGTATCCTTAGGGTGCCTTTATCCGACAGGGCTGAGTTGTTCCAATTCTATCGAGTTCATCTGGCTTACAATTTCCTGGAATGTCTTCATGCCCCGGCACCCAAATTAGGTGAATGTTGAACTGTTCGATTATCTCCGTAAAAGACGATCGGCAGTCGAGATCTAGAAAAGTTATAGAGATCGAATCCAAGGATTTGATGGCTGATTGGCTGTCCGAAAATATGCAGATATCTTTAGTGGATATCACGTTTATCTTTAGCCAAGATAAGACTTATTTTATCGATATTAATTCCGCCTGGAACACGCTACAATAATTTGGTAGACGGTAGGAGCGCTGAAGATTAAGACTTTGGGGGAATACACCCTCACCAACTCCGTCTTTGGTTTTTAAGCCGTCAGTGTAGAAGTGAACTGATTTCTCTTCTGCGAAAGTATCCTCATTCTAGATTTTTCTGGATCTGGAGGGATAGTGACGAGAAAGTAATTGTCAACATTATGAGATGGGGTGGTGCATAGTCAGTGTTTTCAGTTGAGTTTACGAAGTTCTTCAGAATAGAGGCGTGGCCAAAGTCTTTCTTTGACCACTGTGAGGTAGCAGGCAAATGGCTGCACTCGCTGCGCTAGACCTTGCTTAGATAGTCTCTATTTATTGCTTTCTCCAAGGCTGTCCACCAAACAATTATCCCATAAGTAAGTATCGGTCTTATAACTGAGATATAGAGCCAGTAAGTTATTCGCTGTTGTAGACCCATTTATTACCAATAGATTTTTTGCTAGAGAAGAGTGCTACTGCAGTCTTCTTGACTCTTTCTTGGATGTTAAGTTTCCAGTAGTTCGTTGACCACCAAATTCCAAGGATAGGGGGGATAAAACACCACCTTGCAAAGTGCCTCTGCTAACAGATCCTCTTGTGGACACCTCACCCAGCTTGGAGTTGATAATTAAGCAATAGATTAATCAATTCGCAGAGTGAGCTGTCAACATTCAGAACTGATAGGGCATCTGCTATCGCTGAACGGAGTCACATGGTAGCTGCAAAAATAAATTTAAAAGATGCAGAAATTTGGACAGCTTTTGAATTTTTAAGCTTCATTGTTAATTGTGACTTTTCAGACTCGTTACCGAGCCTGTCATTGGCGATGAGAATTTTTTTTAACAATTTGCGTCTCAGTGGCATCATTGAAATTAATTAAGACTTATCTAAGATCGACAATGAGCCAAAATAGGTTGACTAATCTGGCTATACTTTCAATCATAAAGGAGCTAACAAAAAATATAGATTTTAATGATTTGATCGAAATATTCAGTTTTATTGCACATTTATATAAAATCTTTGTTCGTGTTTTTTCTTAAATTTGTTGGTGGTATAAGCTTACTTTACCGCTCGTGTGCCACTGCCTCTTAGTCCACCACTGCTTATATTCATGTGAAATATTACGAATTGTTTGCAAGCTGAACCTATACCTAAGGTCCCTATATGAACCTATTTATTTTAATTATTTTACCTGCAATATGTAAATGTGTACTTGCAAAGTTATCACATGCCCGAGCGTAGCATCGTATTACGAAATACACACCCCAAAAACATGCGATTTAACAAAAACTTAAAACAAACATGATGATCTTCACCGCACTTGATTTTATATGGAAACCTATAAATATATACGATTTATTTGCGGTGCATTTTCTACAGAAAAGTTGGTGTACTATCTGTCGACTCTAGACAACGGCATGTAAAAGAAAATTCATCAGAGTGTATATTTGGATAATACCACACTAAACACATGCATAAATGCATGAAAACTGAAATGTTCATGAATATAAATGAAATCATCAGTGCGTGTATGTTTGGGCAATGAAAAACTTTTCGATTGTAGGTATGTGGCCAAGATGGTTTTTCGGTTAAGGGGTTTGAATACCTAAACTTTTCAGAATAATTTGCACAAGCTGATGTTTTTACCAGCTGCATAACCCCAGGTGATGGAATAATTTTAAAATAATTTCAAATTTATGTAGCTTAGAAGTGTTAGACTATAATATGTAGGTATGTCATGAAGGTAATGTACGAATACGATTAATATACAGTCGTCGGCATAATTATTTAGACAAAAGTAAAATTAATTCTACTCATAAATTTGAACTTATTTCATTTAAATTTTGGCATCAATGGAATGGTGATCTAAATTCCGTTTGAATGATACAAAACTTTCCTTAACCCATCAAATACCCATTAAAAATTTAGAACTTTTGTAAAAGTCAACGTTTCTGACTTTTTCCCTCGGTCTAAAAAAAAAGTTTTGATGCAAAAAGTTTCTTCAAACAATTCAAATAGTGAATGCAAAACAATTTTTTCAAAAATCTCTTCGCAAATATTTTTTATGATTTTTTGAATAAAATTAATTCAGAAAAATTTTGTATGAAAAGGAGGAAAAAGTGGCTCAAATATTCACTTTTAGCAATTTTCAATAAATCAAAAAAATATTAGCGAAGAGATTTTCGAAAAAAATTTTTTTCAGAAACTTTTTTGAAGAAACTTTTTGCATGAAAGCATTTTTTTTTAGACCGAGGATAGGTACTTAATGGGTTAAGGAATGTTTTGTATCATTCAAACGGAATTTAGATGACCTTTCCATTGATGCCAAAATTTACATAATTTACATGAATTAAGTTCAAATTTATGAGTAGAATTAACGTATCTTTTGTCTAAATAATTATGCCGACGACTGTATGTAGCATTATGTTCCTTAATCGTACATGAATGAATTGGATACTTTTCTGAGATAGGGTTAGTAGTACATTATGCACTTTTCTGGGAAATTATGTTAGCGTAGTAAATTGAAATGTTGTTTTCGCTACAATTTTCGGTATCATGGATTCACCATAGCAAAGCATTTAATTTTGAGCCATTTCAGTCTCATCATCATCATAATTTTCATTGGTCCGCTTGTCCATTAAGTGGGTCGCGGGTGTTTATGTTGCTCAAGTGGACCCTCCATAGCTCTCGATCCTCCGCCATCGGCTCTAAATCATGAAGGGCAATCCCCATACGGGTAGAGGAGAGATTATGAATTTGATCTAACCATCTTATCCTGGGTCTACCTAGGGGACGCCTGCCCGATGGTACGGATTCCATAGCTCATCGTGGGATCCTGGTCGGGGACATACGTTTAATATGACCAAACCACCGAAGCATGGAGCGCTCCCTCCGGAGAAGTAGCTGCTCGACATTGAGTTCCTCACGTATTCTAGTATTTCTAATGCGATCTCTACGGGTCACACCAGCAATACAACGGAGAAATCTCATTTCGGCAGCTTGTATTCCCGATCTTATTCTTTCGGTCATTACCCAAACCTCATGACCATAGGTAAGAGTTGGAACAAACGCCGAATTAAAGACTGACAACTTAGCTTTGACACCAAGTTTAGTCCTCCTGATAACAGAATGACCAAGCGGTCTCAAAATCGATTCAGCCTGACCAATCCTACAGGAAAACTCGGCATTGCTCCTTCCATCACTCGTGAATAAGACCCCGAGATACTTAAACTTCTCCACCTGTTTCAATGGGACTCCACTAACAAGCAGAGTGCATTGAACAGGCGTTCTGGAGACGACCATCACTTCAGATTTGTTCACGTTTACCTTCATCTCAGCTTCAACACAAACGGCCACAAACCGATCGAGTGCGCGCTGAAGTTCAGTCTGAGAGGATCCAAGGATGGAAATTCCAGTCTCCCACTTCAAATTCAATTTAACTAAAAATATCCTCATCTCTGTCATACTTATCGATTCTATTATACAAATACAGTCGAGGAAATATTATCTTTAACCCACTGCACCGTGCATCTTCAATTTTGCCATTAAGATAAGAAAATTCTGATGTACTCAATAACTATCACTATCGCATTTTTGCCACTCTTTCATCCAATATTGACCTCCCTCCACGACATTAAGTCTTCTCAATATCCAACTTTGCAGACAGATGAATGAATCCTCATTGTTCGCTGTGAAAAATAAGAGCAGATAAACACAATATACAACACAATTGAATCCAGATGATGTATAAAAATATTCATATGCTTTAGATAACGTCTGTGGAATGTGGATCTGCAATATCGGATTGAATGAAACAACACAAATAGGTTTTGGCAAACAGTTCTTGAGCGCACTGTGGAAGCGTCAGACAATTTAGTCAAGTCCATTGTGAGTACATACTATAACTATAAGAATCCGAATAGTACGACTATCGGGGAGTGGTTTATGCGAAAATGAAAGTCTGCAATTTGAACAAAGCAAAAATATTATCTTGCGACTATGGGAACCAAAAGTCTCAAAAACATCTGCGCCATAGTTTCTTCGGCATTCGGCGTCCTTGCACATGAAAAATCCTTTCTTAAATTTTCTTCTCCTTTTTTCTGTATGGTCTTGGAAGAAAAACGTGTTATTCATTTCGCCTAGTAGCGGAATGAGCGGCAAGGATTAAGTGCTAATGGAAAGTGGGTGGAAAAGAGTGGCGGCATTCAAGCACACTTTGGTCACTTTCCAACTGACAATAATTGTTTGAACTGACTGCTGAAGGATGTATGGCCTTGGTACATATTTTCTAGGTTAACTTGATGTTCGATTTTTCATCTTATAATTGTAGTTCCCCTCATTTAGTCTAGTTGTAGCAGAATTGTATCTATTCATCTGTTTTTTCGTGGTATATCCATTTGTCATTTAATTAAAATGGAGGTTAGATAATCTTTAACTTGCTCCGGCCGTCGCGGCTTATCTCTTTGTCGATAAAAATTGATTCGGTTCGAGGTAAAGCTAAAAGTAGGGAAAATTCTTTCGATATTTGACACTATAGGTTATGATTTATTGATTTACGCTGTAGAATTATTTAAAATTTATGCGGGGCTGCGACATTCGTAAATTTCTGCACCAAATTAATATGACTTAATAGTTAATATGAGTGGGCGTAGTACTGTGCAATACCTACTACGCGAGGGCCTGCGACCCCTCCATCGACCGAAAAAACACAAATTACATCTTAAAGTTTTTTCTACTGATGCGCTAACTCCGAAAGTCTGACAGACAAACATCCGAGAGTATGACTGTTCTGAAAAAGCTTCTCATTTCAGCCGTTCAGACTCGGCATAAAATTGTAGGTCCCTTCCATTCGTCCCAAAAATAAATCACACAAACGAATGGTTGTGAGAAGCTAAAGCTGGTCCTAAGGTGTATACACGCCTGTTGCGCCAACTATTTATTTATTTTATTTTTTTAATAAATATTTGAACAGGGAAGTTGAATTATGTACTATAGATAACTATGCTAATGCTTATAATCAATTTACCAACAAAAACCATCTTATAATAGGCCATATTTATATAAATAAAATTCCATAAGGTATATACATATTTTTTGACAGAAAGATGATTAAGAATACGCGAATATAAAAAAAAATACAGATAAAAATCTTAAGAGCAACCGTCGAGTACAAATATAAAAACTAAGCTGTGGTAAAAGCGTTGAATAAATATTCGTAAGTACAATTATGATAAACGGTTCAACATTTGCATAGAGTGTCACTTGAACAGATATACAAAGGTATATATGTGTGTACACATGTTTCCTGGAAATACCATGCCATACTGTAGATACACTAAACGTTCCGCGAAGGAAATTTATTGCACTTCACTACATCTGAGACAGTAGCAATTATCCTCGTTTTTGCTATTAATACATTTACCCGGATTCTAGATCCTTTTTGCAAAAGAAAACGCGTCGTATTCGTAGCGATGTCTCTGTTGAAAATGTAATTCCTTGAACTAGGATTAATGACATTCCCATTCGCGAAAACAAATGGAATTGCGTTTATTCATAATCATAAATATCTCCACGTTTATCTTTTTAATGGAATATGTAAATTTGTCTCCTGTTCTTTTATTTAAACAAATTGAATTTTTGAGTTTTTTTTATCGCTTGAAACTGCTTTCACACTAAGTAATAAGTTTGGAAGAGAGAAAAGGAGTCCTTTGCAATTATAATAAAAGAGATCAATTACATATAAATAAAATGTTGTCTTATGCGAGTAAATATTTCTATTATGTAAGGAAATTCTTTAGTCCTCTATAAGTAAAAAGCATAAATATGTAGCTTAAGGAACATTCCACTTGATAGTGTTATGTTGTGGCGCTAGCAAATACCTACTTTGGGTAGATAGTTAACTATTTAAAACTTTCACCAATGAAAATAAAATTCCATCAAATTCTTCTCATTTTTTGATGGAGAGAAAAATCTTTTATAAATCTTCTTTTCCAATATCCAGCCCCGGGTTCTTATCGATTGGTGGTGCAATGTCTTTTCCGAGGAAAAACTTTATCCACACCTAATTCCTTTATTTTCTGTTCTTTGACAAGAAAATGAAAAATTGCAGTTTATTCTCTTAGTTTGTCCAATAGAAGTTCTCAGGCACAAAAAAAAGAATGATAACCAACAAAAAGGATGAAGGAATAATAATACTTCGTGGCTACTTCATGGTCGATCATCAATTTAAGAGCTGTCAATTGAGGGAACATTTATGATTAACAGTGCCTGGCGAGGATATAGCTTCCAGTTGATGTGCTGCACACAGCTGCGTGGAATATACGATGAGTAGTGGGTTCGATCTTGAGAATATTGCATGAGTTTAATATTGTTTCGTTTTTGTTAAAGTTTTGGACAATAGAGTTATCTTTATCGATGGCATCTAAATCGAGTCGGTATACAGATTCCTATTCAAGTAAAGAAAATAAACTTAGTATTAAAGCAGTCTGGCAAGTGTAGCGAATATAACGAGAAAACCAGCGACATCACGCCTCAGGTTGATAACTTTTGGGTGCATTGTACCTGATGGATGTTGTGTAACTAATCTCGTGGTAAAATCATCGACGGTAGTAGAAGAGAGAGGAAGAAGAGTGTTTTCTCACTAAAGCACGGAAGTCCATTAATAGTTCCAGTCAGGACGTGCTAGTCTAGCTACAACTAGTGTGGCTCCTTTTATACAAAAAAGGTATTTAAAACACTAGGTTATTTTAACACTTTTTGTAAATAATCTTCTGCAGACAAGTCCATTTGCAGATATTGATGAAAAAAAACAACTGAAATTGAAATTTAAATTAAATTGAAATTTAGTCAATTCTCCCTATCTGAAAGCTAATGCAGTGAATGTCGCCTCTGTCTGCTGTACTTTTTCTGTCCTCCAAGCTTTTGGGTAGGAATAGCTAATAAGTAAATATAGTTTAGATGAAAAATATATATTTTTTAGTAAGAGGCCATACTGTAGATACACTAAACGTTCCGTGATGACAAAGCAATGATATTTTTGAGATCATTTTGAAAATGATGTTAAAATTTATAAGCCAACGGCGAATGTTAGCAAAAATTGTCCTTTCGACCCTTAAATGTAAGACCATCAGAAGTTGTAAGCAGCCTTCCATACGAAAATGTCCAAAATAAGAATCTTACAGGCGCAGTTTCTTCTGCTGTGATATCACTGTATTGAAAACAATGCACAACGGGTAAAATGAATCACCAGTTCGCAAAAGAACTGGTCGCGGTTGACGCTTTTTAGGAGCCATTTTACCGATAAACGCATCAAAATGAACCATTTGATGAAGTGAAGTCCCTATAGTTAGCTGCCTCCAGTTACGTATATCAAGTTGGTTAAGGTCACTCTCAATTTCTGCGCGCCACCTGTGGTGGGTCCTTCCTCTGCCTCGTTGTCCCTCTCGGGTGGAGTCAAAAGCTCGTATAGGGCTGGTGCGTAACTGTAGATATGCTCCAAATGAGCCAACCACATCAGTCGTTAAAGTATGCAATATGAATAGAATCTCAGCATCGGGTACCCCATTCACAAGAAGGGAGATATTCTGAACAGCGCCAATTACAGGTGAATAAGCCTCCTGAATGTGACGTATAAGATCTTGTAGGCTATATTGTGTGAACGCCTAAAAATAACAACAGATATTGTTGTTATAACTTTCTGACAGGAAATTATTTACAGTTATATTTTAATTAAACATCATTAAAATTGATGCAACGGAGAAAAAGTTATGAATTTTCAAAGTCAAAATTTCTCTTAAGGGTTTCGGTCACTGGGTACTTTACCCTATATTTTCTTTTATCCTCATTAACAACAAGACCCATCTTCGCCGCCTCCGTTTTAATATTTGCAAACACGTCACTGACAGCTCACTGATTTTTCCCGATATTGTCAATATCATATAGGCCGGTTATTATCTAACATTTTTAGGCGTTCACACAATATAGCCTACAGGGTCTTATAAAGAATTCCATAAAATAAGTTAAGCAGGAAATTGTAATACCTTACCAGGTTTTTAGTTACGAACACCATTTTTTCAATAGTCACCCTAAAATATTAGTAATGGACACCCTCCCCCGCCCTTTTCTTAACAGGCCAGTGTTAAATTTTGGGCAAATAAAATATAATAAAACAAAACATTCTTACCTAAAATAATCAAACTAAGTTTTTTTTTAACAAGCGGACCTTGCAAACGTTGATTTTCCTGCTCGTACATTTTCATTGTCCTTCAATTGATCTGCAGTCGTTATATTTAACCGATGTGTCCGGACTGATTTAAAAAAAATTGTTTGTTGTTGTTCTTTCTGTGTTTAATATTAAAAATTTTGTAAGACCGGATCGCAGCGCCGCCTACCGGGTCCAATTGTGAATCTACAACCATTCTTGGACCCACTCAAATACACACACAAAATTTCATCAAAATCGGTCCAGCCGTTAAGGATTTTAGTTCAGTTATAACACACGTACAGAAGAATTATATGTATATACTAGATTATTTAAAAATAAATACAAAGCTATACCTAAAAAAAACTACCAACCTCAAAAGGAATTCTTAAAAAAAGGGTATAATCATAGGAGGGGTGACCATACCGGTCGCAGAAAATGTGAACATAACACTTTTCTTGGCGCATTTTTTCAGAAATTCATGAACACTGTTCTGAATGTCTGCCTTTTGTCTTGGAAAACCGCTTTCATGACAGTACAGTTTTCGGTCCAAAAGTTGGCTTTTGTAACTACTAGTGGACCAGTTTGATAAGGGGTTACGAGGAATGTTAAATTTAGCCGCATCCCTTTTTTGGGGCATTCTCAAATAAAATTTTAGCATTTTCAAATAAAATCCTGAGAAACCGTTAGAGATTAAAAACTAACGGCTATAAGGTTTGAAAATACGAAGAAAATATCGGTGGTGTCCATGTCCATAACTAATATCCTTAAAAATTTTCATTTGCGCCAGTAATAGACACCTGTGTCGGTCACTAGACTTATTGAACATTTTTCATTTCAGTTACGGACACCCCACGTAAATTTAAATTGTTTTGTTATTTTAATAATAACTGACTAACAAATAGATCGGCTGCTTAATTATTGTAAATAAAATTCACAGTTCAGATTGTCACTATACACGGTTATATTTTTAAAATAATGATCTTTAGGTACTTACGTGTTTCTTAAGGAAATCTCAAATTTTCTGAAATTCCTAAAGGTTTCAAACCAAAGACTTTTATCACAAGGCACTGAACGACTACAAAATATCAAGAGAAGTAATTTTTTATGACATTTGAGTGTCTGAACACTTTAAAAATAGGATACCTTAGAAAAATGGAAAAACAGTGGCAGAAGGTGTCGGTCACTAGGTAGTTTACCCTATACCACCAAAAATATTCCTTTAAATAAATTAAGGATGAATAGGTGGGCATACTACATAATAGCTTGAATTTTAAGAATTATCTTAATATTGTACTTTTTAACACGAATAGCTGTCGAATGTGGCTCAGTGATCCTCCTTCCTCCATAGGAAGGTATAATTACTTTGTCATTATATTTTGTAACGCCAAGTAGGAGTCATCGAAGACCCCTTAATGTAGTATACACGTCCCATTTTTAATAACAAACGGATACTCAACAGGTTACGGAATTGGAACCGTATTCCCTTTCGTTCAAAAATTGTCATGTTGTCTGAATCTGGATCGAGTTTCGAATCGATTTATCCATGTCCGCCTGTCTGTCTGTTGGAAACACTATAGCGTCCAAACGTATGGATCTAGACGAGTGAAATATGAGAGGACTTCTCAGTCCGTTGCGCCGTCAGCATGGTATTAAAATGGGCTAGCTAAGCTATACCGGTCGATAAGTTCTGGTACCTCTCTTATAAGCAGTAGAGGGTTTCAAAGCATCGGCAAGGCTGATGATAACACTTTTACTTATTTTAATTAAATTATAGAGACCTTTATATAACCTTAGTAGCGCTCATCCGCAAAGAAGAACCCTCCACGTTTGGTGTTTTACATCGGGTTGTTAATCAACTTTCGAGTTGTTGAGGACAATTATTAATCTATCCTTAATTATTCACATTCAAAGAAAAATTCGCAAATATATATTAACCCAATATGCACTTATACCAGATAAAGCGCCAGTGCAAAATTCCTTATATTTATCTGTACAGATGACGATGGAAACCATTTAATAGAATCATCGTCGCGTCGGTGCTATGAATCTGGACGATGATGAAGAAACGAAGTGCAATAGCTAGCAATATCTAAGCTTTGTGGCTTCGCTGGCTTCATAGAGAGTATGCATACTAATTTATCTCGAATAATGTCATCAATATCCTTTCTGACATATTATATTATATGACTGATTAAAACCCTTCATAAATAATCAATTTTGCACAATTTGGTACAATTGGCTAATCATCGATGCCTTTATCGATATTAACTATTTAGTCTCTTTCATTCTACTTTCCTAAGGCAACCTTTCATCCTTCTACTCATTACTTATTTCTTATCTCTTTTTACTAGCAGAATTAAGTCTATGATAATAATTGTTAACTAGGCTAAGTATTTTTTGGTAATTAGCTAACCGCTGCTGGTATAAGAAAGGCGTATTAAGTAGAACGTAGAGCGTTTTTTAATTTGAACGTGAGACTGTTACCCCACAGTCGAGATGCTATGTATAGTTTTTACATATACCTACATATAATACCAAACTTGTATAGAAAAAGCTCGCTGCATCAAAGTCAGTAGCGACAATCCATACCTTTCAAGTGAATAGAGTTTGAGAAGGTAACTACATTAGTGAGGACAACCACAAGGATATAAAACTCAAATCACCGGGCATCACGCATAAATTAACGATGATGGTAAAGGAAGAAGGTAGAGTCGTTTTTTTACTCGGGAATTGGAAAAGGATTGCATGTTAGGATAACCTTTCCAAAGTACATAAACACTTTTACTCGGCACACCTTGTCTTAAGACACCGTAGCCGGCCGTCGTCATAATTTTGTACCAAGAAATTTGTGTGCCAAAAAAAAATGCCCGCACCTAATTTTCGGTGCAAGTTAATTTTTCTTCATTTTTCACAAATTCTGATAGTGATGAAGGTTTTATATGCGTGTATATTTTTTTTCTTATTTACGACATAAGATAATTATTCATTTTTATTTCCTGGCAGTTTTCGCGAGCCCATTTTTTTTCAAACAAGGAAACACCGATTCGGTCATGCCATTTGATGATTTATAATAAATATTCTCGCCTTCCCTTCACCACTTTATAGGTATTTTTAGTAACCGCGAACCATTTTTTATGTGTTCATTATTATTTTACTAACGCTTCGGTGCTATTTTTTTTTTATTGTGAACCGATGAAACTCCTTTTATGTTATGATAAACTGAATCCACCCGCACCCTGTTAATTCATAACATTTTGTTACCGCATAAATATTTCGCATTTTTTCCTGCCCAGTTTTTCCAATGAAAAATGTTAAATTTGCGTGGCAATTTATAATTACTACTGAAATGCATGCAATAACAATTTGCCAAGCAAAGGAGTGCCTGAATGAATCGGGGAAAAAAATATCGAGTTATTGTTTTTATGTAAAGCAAAATTAGTTAGTTAGTGTTATTTATTTTATAGTTCGATCCGTAGAAGGAAATCGGTTAACTTGTTTTTTATTTTTTTTAGTTTAACCACTTTTGTTGGTAATATTTATTTTCATATTTGGAGTGCATTTCGAATTTTAATTGGCCGGTATTGCTGAAATATTTTCTATTCTAACATACTTGTGCATTGGACCATAATATTCATCATATTAGTTAGTTCAAAGTAAGGGTTGTGTAGTTTAGTTTTTCATATGTATAGGTTAGGTACCTACCTTTCTATGTGTTTTTCTAAATAAATAGCTTTCATCCCCCCATACAAATTTAGAGATACAAAAAACCAGTTGCAACAACCAAAACCAGCAACAGCAGTTCTGAACAAATACAAAATTGGAAACTCAATTGAACTGAATGCAATAGTGGCTAGTGGCATTTGGTATTAAAAAAAACTTGCTTCTATTGAACAAAATTCATTTAACTTGTGTTGGTTGTTATGAAAAAAGTATAGTTGCTCTCCCCCTTAAAATAAAAATGCAAAAGTTAGATTACCTACAAAGGAAAGAAAACCCTCAGCCAAAGGGACACTGATGGCGGAATATTTTTCCCAACTTTTGAATTGCATATTTTCTTAGAATGATTCCGTTTCTTCTATGCGGTACAATTTTCTTGAGATAAAAAAGGAGAAACTAGAATAAGCAACCCTTAATATCTTCTCTTCAACTTTGCTGCCTAGGTGAAGTACCAATTTGCATTTGAATGAACGAAGAAAAGCACATTTTTCACATTAAAGTTGATTATTTGGTGGTTTTGTAATGTTTTTTTTTCTCATAAAGGTCGCACTACATTGGTTTTATCGTTTAATTGAGTTTCGGTAAACAGGTATGTTAAGTGCCACAAAGAATGGTTTTTGGGTCAATTAAAATCTTTTTAGACAATAGCACAAGTCACTTTCCCACACAAATGCTGTGGAAGAAGTCAAGAGAGAAACGAAGAAGAATTACAAAAGAAATATAATTAATATAAAGTAATGGTGTATCCGATTGTATTGTTATCAAGATCGAATATACGAAGCGCCTACCACACTTATCTATCCATATCTGAAGTGGACTTTCTTCTTAAAACGTATGTATAAACTTTAACGCAGATTGTGGAGTACTGCGCGAAAGTTTCCAGGAACAACTCTAGAAGAAGAAACACAAATTACATCCTGAGAACACTTACCAACTTAGTTTCTTCGAGTACGCTATAAAATTGTAAGTCCGCTCCCTTCCTCCCACTACCAATCCAAACTCAAACCCCTGTCCTTTCTAAAACTTCCTTTCATTATATCAACTCAACAAAATATTTCGATTTGTTGGCAGCCTGTTACAATAATATTATCTGTGGCAAAGCTACCAATTTATCAAATTAGCAAAGGTTTTAGCTCTGAGTTCCATGTACATTGTACACTCTAAAAAAAATCGTGTAATTTTACTACCATTAAGCGACGAAGCACACGTATCAATTTTAAATATTTAATGCGTACATTTTTGTTGTGTGAATTTAAACACAGATTTTAAATATAAATGCGTATTTCTACACTTAAGATGTTCAAATTAAATGTACATCTACATAGGTAATTAATGTTTAAAATCCAACAGAATTTAAGAAAGAAATGCAAGAAGCATGGACCGCTCCGTCCGGAGAAGTAACTGCTCGACATTGAGTTCCTCACGTATTATAGTATTTCTAATGCGATCTCTACGAGTCACACGCACACCAGCAATACTACAATTTATAAAAAGCATACTCAAGTCAAGGAAGGAATGCGGTGCACCTCGTCCCACCACCTTGGACATCGGTTTCATTAAAGGTAACCCAATAAAATAAAGTGGGGTAAGTGATTTTAAAATATTGCTTAAACAAATGATAAAGTGAATTGACCTAAAAGCAAAGTAAAGTAAATAAAAGAAAATAGTACTCCTAACGTAACGTAACGTATTTGAAATTTAAAGATAGTACAGACCGTAACGACCTATTTACCGATGTTGTGTTTGTTATCAAGTAAGGAAAAGTGAAAGAAAGCGAAAGAAGAGAAATAGAAAGAAAGTAAAAGACCAGAATTGAAAAGAAAGCTATAACGAATTATAACAAAGTAAATGTTGGAATTTTAACACACTGAAAGCTTTGTAGAGTTTTTTGTATTTGTTAAGAATTTGGTTTTAAATGAAAATCATAAGAAACTTAATTTTCATCGTTGATATAGTTTTGAATTCGAATGTCGTTGCGTTGACTTTTAGTTTTAATAAATGATTTATAGTTTGAAGTTGAAAAAGGATAAGTGTTATTTTTTGGTTTGCATAAATACGACATCTTTGGAGTTAATATTTTATGCAGTTTTCTTGTTGTCGTATTTTGTTCCCGATTGACAGAATCCTTACATATAATAAAACTGTAGGCATTTTCTTTGTCAGCTAAAAACTCGAAAACTACTGGACAGATTTCGATGAAACTTTTTTTAAATGTTCCTTAAGACTGTGAGACTGCTATAGGCTATGTCGTTTATAGCCACGTCCTTAGGAACAGTTTTTAGCCAAAATGTATTTTTTGAAGTGAAAATATATACATACACATATACCTTGCTACGAATGGATGTTTATACTTTTGCGATCGTCAAACAAACACATTCGATAAGGGTTGATTTATTTTCGCAGTGAGTGCTATGGTCAGTTGTATATTATGTAGGTATGTATATTATTATGTCCGATTAAGGATGGGGATGGGGTGAGTCGTGCGTGCTGCAGAATGGCATGGTGTATATTAATAATCTTCATAAGAGAAGAGACGTATACTACAAAACAGGTTTCATTTCAGAATTTCATTCGATATGTGGTATGGTAACTGTGTTGGGTTGGGGTAGGTAGTTGTTTGGATTCTATATGAAGAGGGAAGCAAAGGAAAGGAAAGGAAATGCAGTATATTAAACAAGTAGCAAGATCAATGAGAGGGAGGGCGATGCAGAGGGTGCACATTATATATCCAATGCATTACATCCATTATCGCATATCGCCACGCAACGCAGTAGGAATTTTATTCTGATATGACGTAACAGGGTAGGGTTGGGGTAGTTGTTTGGATTCCATAGTTCTACTTTGGGGTTGTTGTCGCACATCGAAAGCAATTTTTCTTGAATAGATAGGTACTGTGTATGAGTGACTTACTTCTGTCCAGCCAGTTTGTGAAATATACATATACGAGCGGGCAAGGCGAGCACGGGTCCAGCTAGTGTTGAATATGTTTAGGGATTAAGATTTAGGAGAGGATGTGTCGGACGGCATAAAAGACGGATAAATTTGAGGTGATGAAGAAGATAAGAAGCAGGGGAATTTAGCCCCATAGGAGGTTTAAATTCCTATTCGCTAGGGGTCGTCGTAAAATGAACGTGTCGACGGCCATGGATACTAAATCTCGGTTTAGTTAGGGGTGGGACAGCTCGTATAGAGTTCCAATATCTAAATCTCTCTCCCTTCCTTCCGCTTTGGAACCAACAGTGGATTATACAAAATTCTGGAGATATTCAGGCATGTAAAAATATAACGTAACCCCAGTCTAGGGCCTGTGGCAAGATCCCCGCCCACCGTCGAGCTAGCGCGTGGAGGAGTTTTCATGCCTGAGCCACAGGAGGCCTGGACACCCCTTCTACTACTCTGCCCGGACTGCCTCAAGGGTCCTGTGACCTTGGGTCATAAGGGTGGATAAGGTTAGTGGAAGGGTTTGGCTGCAGATACTTGTGCCCGAATCTGTCACACCATCTAGGACTAGGCCTTTATTAGTATGAGTGATAGTACTGGGCGCAGTAGCGCAGTGGTTAGTGTGCTGGACTACTGTGCGAGGGATTCCAGGTTCGATCCCCGGAAAAACACAAATTACATCTTAAAGTTTTTTCTACTGCGCCACCTCTCGCGAACGTCTGACAAACATCCGAAAGTATGACTGTTCTGAAAAAAGCTTCTCAATTCAGCCGTTCGGACTCGGACGAATAGTTGCGAGAAGCTAGGCCTTGGGTGTCACCCGCCTGTTGCGCCACCTATTTATTTTTTTTTTTTTGATAGTACTGGATAGGTCGAGTTTTATCGGACCGAAAATTAATTTGGTCAGTTATGCATTTTTGCCTGCATGCGTTGGCATATGCAAATTTATTGCGTTGAGGGCATAGGCATATGCAGACCGTTCATTACAAATTTGTAACATATATTGATGTTCATTGTCCTGATAGACAAGAACATTATCTAGGCAATACGAATCCTGGAAAAAACAAAAATGTTGTGTAGCACAGAGACATTACAATAGAAACTGTTTATCACTGATTTAAATGAATTTGAAATAGATTTTCCTATTTCTATTTTGCACCACGAAGTGTGCACGTGGTTCTCTAGTTTATACTATAAATACAACATTCCTGCATAACAAACTCATCTCACAGTGTGTGTTGGCAAATAAATAACATCCCGTCACCAGCAAGTGATAATTCTTACCGTTTTGTTCCAATTAGTAAGATTAATTTCCAACAAAAATAGGTTAAGCGAAACAATATTTCGCTGATTCTGGGGTGTTAAAAATACATTTTAATTGGAAGGTAGGTAGGTACCTAGGTCTATCCCTTTATGGAAAAAGTTATCTCATCTTCGTGTGAGTTTCCTTTTTTAGCCATATCAAAGTTGAAAAGTATCACATTAACTTTCCCTATCAGGTACTTCGCTACAAATCAGTTTAAGTCTTATATCCTCTCTGCACACTCGAACACGACGTGTGACTTTGCTCAGTACTTACAAACTTTGTTGTCATCATGTGGTGCGATAGGGAGAGCAACTTTCTTTCAATAGTGTTAAAAGGTGACAGGAAATACTTTCATTAAACAATTTCAAACTTTCTAACTCAAGACAGAAGCGTACCTTTTTTTTCATTTGCAATAATCCTTCGACTGTTTTTCTCCTCTTGTCAGTATTCGACATCGTTGCAATTCTTATCGACTGGTTAAATATACAAGTGAAAAAAGTTTAGTAAGCTACTTGTCAATTTTCGTTATTGTTAGAATAAAATAAAAAATTGCACTTTTTTGCTGCAACCTGCAAGTCTTGGCTAGAAGAAAAATGGAAAAAGCTGCCAAAGCTGAGGGAGAATAATATGTACTTCCAGTCGTATTGAGTGGATACTTTGTGGTCGATGATCTATAATGGTACTGTCAGTTGTGCTGGCATTTATGATTAACAGTTGTCATATGCACAACTGGTTACAAAGTCTTCAACTTGAATTTCATATTAATAATAGCAATCTTGGGAAATGATTTCCGAAATCGCAAGCCAACATTTTGGATGTCGTTAATGAATGTTTGGTGGGGTAAGCTTATCTGATTATTCCCATAGATTGAATCTGACTTAATTTCTGATTGAATATATAAGAAACACAATGCAAATCATAAATGTGCACATTTTCGACATCTCAATCCTTGGGAGTAATATGTCGCAACCTGTCCTACATTCAATATCTACAGCAACTGTTTGTTAAATGATGCAAGTCGTCTGATCTAGACAACGTGAAGAAGGTGCCAAAAAAAATATTTCCGAACCAGACCAAATCGAAAACTCATTCAATTTCCATTCCATAATGTCTATAAAATACGTTTTCTTGAAGGTTACATTTCCATCTTGTGGATTTGCTTACTGAACTGAGTACCTATCTGTCGGTCGACTGTAATAAATTTGGATTCCAGAAAAGTTCAAGGTCGGTTTAATGCTAAACCTATAGTAGAGAGAGAGATTGCAAAGTACCTATGGATAGGTATTCAACTTCCTTGGGAAGCTGCACTCGTTGTCATGACAAGCGATGACATAGGTGGTTGTTTCAATGATAAATAAATTCCCTTTTTGTATCACACAATGTGGGTATCTGTGTACCCGTACTATTGGATATTTTGTAGGTACATACATAGATATCTATCCATTATTGTTTTCGGTCAAAATTTAATTTTCCTAATAAAACCCAACCCGAAAGTCATTTTCCGTTTATTGTATGTATGTATGTATGTAATAGAGACATTAGCACAGGCCTCGGCCCTCATTGAAGCTAAGCTCTGGGCCTCCGGGTATCGTAGAATAGCGCCAATGCAAATGGACAAACTAAACCCGTAAATAAGCTGATTGAATAATTACAGAGACGTAAATATTCAAGGGCGCAGTAGCGTAGTGGTTAGTGTGCTGGACTACTGTGCGAGAGATCCCAGGTTCGATCCCCGGAAAAACACAAATTACATCTTAAAGTTTTTTCTACTGCGCAACCTCTCGCGAACGTCTGACAAACATCCGAGAGTATGACTGTCATGACAAAGCTTCTCAATTCAGCCGTTCGGACTCGGCATAAAATTGTAGGTCCCTTCCATTCGTCCTAAAAATAGAAACTCACACAAAACGAATGGTTGCGAGAAGGCTAGGCCTTGGGTGTCACCCGCCTGTTGCGCCACCTATTTATTTATTTTTAAATATTCAAGGGTCTTTCAAATATTATCGTGTATTATGAGGGATCTTATCAAAGAAGCGCTGGACCTTTGACGATGTCATTATACCTGGTGGCACCAAGGTGTAACCCAATTGTCGTGGATCTGATTGCCAGTGTGTTGGCGAAATACTCTTGAAGCCGAGGCGTTCGCGAACCGATGTGACCTGTTTCCTGTTCATTCGCACTCGAACACTTGCGACAACAGCATGACTTTGGCCAACACATAGGTACACCGCAGTATATTTGTTGACTTCTTCCTTCGAATCACCATATGTGACGTTCCCATGTGGGAAACTTTGGTGTCTTTCGAATGACAAACGGTTGAACTTCGAACTCGTCCGTGGCTTTCTTCAGATTTAATCCATTATTCGACCGATAACGTTCCAATTATCCTCAATCAAATGCATTTTTCGCTTTAAATTAATTTTTCGAAATTTATTTATCTATTTATTGACGTACCATTTCGAAGGCTACTCGATCCGCCAAAATCCAAAAACCAACTCCAAAGTCATTTTTAAGGTTCCGTTTCCATATGGAGGAACCTTATTGCTTTCGCCACGATGTCTGTCCGGATAAACTAAGCTAATTTTGTACCTAGGTCTATCTCAAGAACTGATTGACGTAGAAGGCTGAAATATGCACACAACATCCGGTATAACCTCTAGTTAAACGACAAATACCAATAATAGCGACACATTGAATAGTTTTGGAGTAATAAGTAATTTAGGGAAAAAAATATTTCCATTTGCACAAAAAACAGTTTTTTTTCTTGATTTACAACAAAAAATGTTCCTATTTTGTAGATCATATTCGCAGCTTATGTGCTAAGGACTGTTTCTCCAAAAAGTTAATATTTTACGCGATATTTACAAAAATATGTCCAATATGTCATTCATAAGCGAAGTGTGTTATCTTAAACGTTTCCTTTCCAATTGGAATTGGAACTCCAAGAATTACTCATTTTCATTTATTTATTTTTTTCTCTTAAGCGTTTTTGCTCCAAACAAAATGTACATTCTATGTCAGTCTTCAAGTCTGATAAAACGTTATGAGTAGTTATCGCAGTTAAATAACTACCTTCCAAAGTTAAAATCGATTTTTTTAATTGGTATGTAATGATTTGAGAAGTACAAAAACATTTCAGGTTTTGTGTAATTTCATTACTCTCATAAACCAATTGCCAACCAACTGGATGACAATTGCTTTCACCTAGGTCTTGAAAATAAGACCGAACCTCTGGCCAAATAACAATCAGCCTATCAAGAACATCGCCAAGTGACAGCCAATGTGTTGAACTATGCCGAAGCCGAAGTATTTTCATATAGGTAGCTATTTCAAACTTCTCGAACTCATTTTTGGGAGCTTGTATTCTTTTAGTTCAGTTGGGAAACTCGGAATCGACAATTGCAATTTGATTTGATTAAGTTTGGATTTTCGGCTCTTAGGTGTTCGAAAATCGATTTATTGATTCCATAATCGGGCGAAACGCATGTTTGGAGTGGAGGCAACTCAAATTTAAAAATTTGTGGACTATCACACACTCCATCAATTTATTCATTTCAAAAATATGTTTATGATTTGAAAATAGTTTGATTCCATAATTAACCGAAGCATTATCCGCTGCGAAAGAAATACAATTAGAAATTTTGAGAGTATTATTTGCTACGATTTTCGATTCGGGAACTGTCAACGTCAATATGGCAGTTAAAGAATAGGCGCTGATTACATTTCTTCGTAATAAAACTTTTTCTTAGCTGTTCGTAGTTTGGTTTTTTAAGAAAATTAAAATGAAATATTGGAAATTCCGGAGGTTTCATAGAATTTTCGGGAGACCGGGAGATTAGTAAAAAAACCGGGAGACTCCCGGAATATCGGGAGAACTGGCAACCCTACGTGTATGTATTATGTATTATCTTCACTTCAAAAAATACATTTTGGCTAAAAACTGTTCCTAAGGACGACGTGGGTATAAACGACATAGCCTATAGCAGTCTCACAGAACATTTAAAAAAAAGTTTCATCGAAATCTGTCCAGTAGTTTTCGAGTTTTTAAGAGCCAGCGAAAGTTCCTACAGTTTCATTATATATGTAAAGAAGATAATAATCCACAGCGCACTTTCAGAAAGATATTTCGAACGATTAACAATCGACACAAACCTGATATCAGCACTTTTTTTCAAGTGTAGATTTTACATGTGTATTTTTTGTTTTTGACGATAATGAGGAAATATTATTCTTAAATGGTGGGTGTAATCGATTAATGGAATAAATCGGGCCTTAGTCAGATCATAGCAAAAAGCCAAGAATTCCAAACTGAAACTCACCATCTTTCATCGATTTCAAAGCTGCCTACGCGTAGACATTACTTAATGCTATTGTCTAATCGTCGACGACAGTAAAGAAAAAAAAATAAAGCTTTGCTCTAATCCTTGAAAAACAAGTTGGTAGCTACCTCGGCGAAAAATAAGCTCTGCTCCATTCATGTCATAACATCAGATATGTATATTCCAAGAATAAAGTATTATTTTCAAATAAAAATGTGAGTGTGTTAATGATGGGCCATTGTTCAATAATTTTAGAGTTACAGACTTTTCCTTTCATGTGCACCTTCTGTCAATATAATGTCTACCATCAAAGTCTAGACGATTTATACAAATTTGAGATGATTTTGGTTTTATATTTAGGTATATCTCCTTATTTAATTACAAATGTGGCGTTTCAAACAAATTGTTTGTAGGTTTGAGTTGTAAGCGTGTAGGCAGCTAAATAAATTGTTTGATTATTTCAGACTTAATAAGGAGAGTATGAGTGTAGGGTGAGGTGCAGGCTATAGGTAATTCAAACTTAGAGCAATTTACATAAGATAAGAGTCCAACATGAAAATATCTAGGGACATAATGATGTAGCTTATACATGTGTGTCTATGAGAAAGGCGTTTAATGAAAAAAAATTACATTAAAGCTTTTATCTAAGCATAATCTCTGCGTTAATCATCACTTCACAATAGGTACGAACACTTTTCCCAGCTATAAGTACACGATCCCCTTAGCGAACACCTTAAGTTTCTTACCCGTGTTTTTCCAATTTCCTTCTCGTATAACACTTTGCCATACACTTTCAAAGTAATTATCAAGTAATTTAAATTTTTCATTTCTCTCCGGTACGTCGTTAATGGAAAAATTGAAGCAAACTGATGAGCAAAAGCATTGTTCATGTAAGAATGTACAACTGATAGCAATCTTAAATTAAACTCAAATGCTGTTTTAATTAGCTCTAACGCGGAGCATCAAATCCAAGAAGGAGTGTCGTCAAGAATTAAAGTCAAAACCAAAAAAAAAAAAATAGTGATATTTAAACAGAAACTCCTTCGGGGCGTTTTGTGTCCGCCAGACAAATGAGAAGCATTAGGTATCCTTCTACTCAAACAAAAAGATGAAAAATGGTACAAAAAACAATGTCATCCTTTTTCCTCAGCCTAATTCATGAGGAAGTTTTAATTATCCAAAGGCTGCTGTTTCGTTTAATAAAATAACAAAACTAAGAAAGCACAACAACTGGTACTCATCTATTCATCGCTTCCGTCCGAGAAAGGCTGTCCCGCAAACTTAGGTCTTAGGTCCTGTGGTGAAATCATTTAATCCTTAGATTAAAATAATTAAAATTTCCGTAATGGTTTTCCAGTTGCTCGTCGTCCCGCGCCGTATATAGTATACCAACGTTGGCGTTGTTGTCGGTTTTGGTAGAGTATCTATGTGAGCTGCTTTGTACTCTATTCCAAAATTAGGTTGATTTAACTTTCAGCAAGGGTCACCACCGCAAAAATGTATAATTTGCGGCTAAAAGATAAAGGCAGACAAAGGATAATTCTATGAATGCGCTCCGCGGGAATTCATAAGAATTCGCAGAGCTCTGACTTAGATTTCCCGATGTTTAGATTGTGATTTGGCGGCCATCACAAAGGAGCCTTTGTTTTCTTCATGTTAGGGTGGATGGTAAATAAGTTTGCTCTACTTTCGTTCACATAATTGGTAATCATCGCTTTAATTGAGTGTTTTTTTTTTTGCATACCATCTTTCCCTCTCATCCTGTACCTGTTGTAGGGATTGGGAGAGGTGGTAGGACTTTATCCTATGGATTTTGATTCATCAAATACCGGCAAAGGGACGATCTCCTTTGTAAATATAATAATTGTAATTTAAAGGGATTAAGCGGCACGTTATGACGGAATTCGTTTTGGAGTTATAGCTTGTGGCTTGTCGGATTGGTTGTCTGTTTGAATTCAAAAGCGAAGGGATAGGGTGCTAAACGAATTTGATTTTGATGAAATTTTGAGATGAGACGTGGATTAGCTTGAATGGACAATATTATAAAATCACTGAATTGGAAATGTATACGTGGCTGGAATTTGTAATAATCCCTTCAGTTGATTGAGCAATTAAGTCAGCGGGTACATTTCAATTTTGTAAATCAGTTGGTTGAGTAAATGTGTTATCTAAAATAATGTTTAAGGTCGGACCAGAATGTGAATACCTTATGAATTTATAATTGGTATTGAAGATAGTGAAAACGATTTAGGAACTTGCCAGTTTATATAGGTATAGCGACATATGTTATAAGCTGTGAAATTGAAATTATTGTGTACAATGTATATCAAGGCTAAAGTCGGAAAGGAAAACATCTTTGGCGGATTAGTTGGTAAGCACAGAATCCACGAAACGACAACAGACAACGGCTACCGACTAATCGATTTTGCAGCAGCTCGTAATACGGTGATAAGTAGCACTAGGTTTCCAAGGCTAAGGATCCACACAGCAACCTGGCGCTCTCCAGACGGTCGAACCGCCAACCAAATCGACCATGTGCTAATCGATGCGAGGCACGCATCCAACATCCTCGACGTGCACACATTCCGAGGGGCAAACGTCGACTCTGACCATTTTCTTGTTGCGGCTAAATTCAGAGCTCGACTGTCCAACGAAAAGAAGCTGCGAACTGCCCAGAAGAAGAAATTCGACGTTGGACGCCTTAGCACACCTGGAGTAGCCAGAGCCTACAGCGAGCGCCTGAGTATGAAACTCTCCTCTGTGCACTCACCTACCACAAACGCCAACAATCAGTGGTGCCAGTATCGCGACATCATCAAGGAGGTAGCCGAAACCACCGTAGGGTACCAGCCACCCCAGAGAAAGAGCCCGTGGTATGATGATGAATGCGTGTACAGGAAAAAGGTGACAGAAGATGCACACAAGAAAGCGCTGCAGCGCAAAACAAGGGCAGCGAGAGAAGAGTATCGAGCCAGGAGAAGGGAGGAAAAGAAGATCCTGCGTAGAAAGAAGAGGGCTTACGCAGCTTCCCAGCTCAAGGAGATCGAAGAGTCGCGCGATCGTAATAACATCCGGAGGTTTTATAAAAAAGCTAAGCAACTGGCTGCTGGCTACAAAACCGGAACGCAGGCTCTTCGAGATACCGAAGGAAACCTAGTCACCGAAGCGCAGGGAATAGTAGATGTGTTTAAGCAGCATTTCCAACAGCTGCTTAATGGGCATCATGTAGAGAGAGTGATAGGGCAAGAAGAGAACCCACGTCCAGTCAATGAGGAACTAGTCCCACCACCAAGTATAGAAGAAGTTGGCTTAGCTATAAAAAAGCTTAAGAACAACAAGGCCGCAGGCTCTGATGGTCTACCAGCGGAGCTCTTTAAATACGGTGGTGATGTTTTGGTAGGGAGCATGCACCGAATCATCAACCAAGTATGGGTGGAAGAAAACATGCCCGATGACTGGACTATCAGCTCCATATGCCCCATCTTCAAAAAAGGCGATCCTATGTCTTGCAAGAACTATCGAGGCATATCCCTGCTAAATGTCGCATACAAGATCCTATCCAACGTACTGTGTGAACGTCTAAAACCGTTCTGCAACACACTAATCGGCACGTACCAGTGTGGCTTCCGGCCCGGCAGATCGACTATAGACCAAATTTTCACACTGAGGCAAATCTTGGAAAAGACCAACGAATTTCAAGTCGAAACCCACCACCTATTCATCGACTTCAAAGCCGCGTATGATAGCATACATCGTCAGGAGCTCTATATGGCGATGGCCGAATTCGGAATCCCGGCAAAACTGATTCAGTTGTGTCGCGCGACGCTGGAAAACACACGCTGCAACGTGCAGTTTGGAAGCAGCTCTTCCGAACTATTTCAAACATGCACCGGATTTCGGCAAGGAGACGCTCTATCATGCGACTTCTTCAATCTCGTACTGGAGCAGATAGTGCGCAGGGCAGGTGTCAACACGGAAGGCACTATCTTCAACAGGTCCGTCCAGCTGCTTGGCTATGCGGACGATATTGACATCATCGGTCGCTCCCAGCGTGCCGTGATAGAAGCGTTCACGGCGATTGAAGAACAGGCGAAATCCGTTGGACTTGTAGTAAATGAGGACAAGACTAAGTACATGCTATCAACAAACAAACAAGCATCTGTCCACCGCCTAGGACAAAACGTCACTATTGATAGCAATAATTTCGAGGTAGTTAAGGAGTTCACCTACCTCGGAGTAAACGTAAACTCCACGAATGACACCCTAGTGGAGATCCGACGAAGAATTACCCTAGGAAACCGCTGCTACTTCGGTTTGGCAAAACAACTGGGTTCAAAACTCCTAACTCGAAGGACGAAATGTGTGCTCTACAAAACCCTCATCCTGCCAGTTCTGCTTTATGGCGCCGAGTGCTGGACGATAAGCAAGAAGGGAGAGATGCTACTGGGCTCCTTCGAAAGAAAAATACTTCGGCGGATTTTTGGTCCTGTGTGCGAGGAGGGCGAATGGAGGAGAAGATACAACCGCGAACTCTATGAGCTGTACCAAGATGTGGATGTAGTCCAAAAAGCCAAAACACGTCGACTACATTGGCTCGGCCACATCGAGCGAATGGACAATAATGCTCCAGCCAAGAGGGTCTTCGAATCCCAGCCCCCAGGTTCGAGAAGACAAGGAAGACCGAACCTCCGTTTCAAAGACCAAGCCATCGCGGATGCCAGAGCGCTTGGTCTGGACAATTGGAAGCAGCGTGCCCGGGATCGTAGAGGATGGAAGGCTGCAGTGTCTCAGGCAGAGACTCTTCACGGGTCGGGAGCCCGATAAGTAAGTAAGTAAGTATATCAAGGCCAGTATGGCAGTTTGAATAAATAAAGTACCTACCTATAAATCAATCTGTTATAATTATATAAAACGGTTTGTGCTGATTGATTGGTGGTTGGAGATCAACCCCCCAAACGGTAAGTTCTAGGAAGCTAACATTTCGAAACATTTTTTTGTGTGGCCAAATTGAGCACTTAGATCGATTTGGGGAAATTCAAACTCCGAAAGGGGGGACATAGTTTGTATGTGAAATTCTTATTTTTTATTCGATCGACTTCAAACTCGGTTTGTACATGTACACTCTATATAAGAAATAAAAAAAAATTGCTTTCTCCGATTTCCGAAATGCCTTTCGGAACCGGGTATCTTGCCTGGTTATTAACGGTGGCACAAGTTCAAGAAGCTAATTAAAATCATTGTAAAACATTAGCGTAAAGCATTTGACTTCAAGTTCATATAGGCGCAGTAGGATCTAAATTTGTCATAGGTACATTTTATTTTCAATTAAAAAAAAAACAAGAAAACAAAGGAAAATATCTACCACTCCACTACTGTCGAAATATTTCATTAAGGTGTGAGTAGCTGTCAGCTACCAATAGTGTTCAACGCGTTGGTCAACAAGTTATGCTTAGTTTAATGTACGAGGGTACCAACGCGTTCATCATATGACCAAAAGTTGAGGCAAAAAATACTACAATGTCCCAAGGGTAGTAAGAACTTTTGGTCATTTGTAGAAAATATTAAGAATTCGGCCTCGTCAGCGATCCCAACGCTCAATTACAATGACACTCCAGCTGTCAGCTCTTTGGACAAAGCTGATCTGCTCGCTGCACATTTTGCAGCCAGCTCTATGTTCCCAGATTGCGCTTTGTCCTCACCTGTACTCGCCAGCGTAGAATTTACCATGGGACAAATACATTTTCGCACTCGTACAGTTGCAAGAGTACTTAATGATCTGAACATAAATAAATCCGCTGGTCCAGACTGTATCTCCCCCATCGTTCTGAAGAGGTGTTCTTCGACTCTAGCCACAGCCAGCGCAGTGCGTAAGCTTTTTCATCTGTCCTATTCTTCTGGACTCTTTCCGAGTAAGTGATGGAAAACAACTCCAGCGCGTCTCTAAAAAAGGCGGTTCTTCTTCTTCCACCAGTTAACGACCCATAGGGCCATAGCACTTACGTCCGTTCTTTTTTAAAGTCATAGAAACGCTGACAAATCGTCAGTTTATGAAATATCTTGAATCACGGAAACTTCTCAATGACCGGCAGTACGGTTTTGGTGGCAACAGATCCACTGATGATTTGATGACTTATCTCACCGGAAAATGGGAACAATCTCTCCATCACTTCGGTGAATCGATGATTGTTGCGCTTGATATTTCAAAGGCATTTGACAGAGTATGGCACCAAGCTCTTTTGCCGAAAATGCGTGCTTATGGGATCGATGCATCTCTTATTCAATGGATTAGAAACTACGTTTCTGGCCGCTCAATTCAAGTTGTTTTGGATGGTTTCACGTCTGAAACTCACCATATAAATGCTGGTGTTCCCCAAGGCTCTGTTTTGTCTCCGACTCTCTTTTTCATTTTCATAAATGATCTCTTGTCTGCAACTTCTAATCCATTTTTTTTCCTTCGCTGATGACAGCAGACTTCCCTTTTCATATTCATTCCAGGACTCACGTACTTGTTCTTCGGCCATAAAAGTGCAACGGCAACATATTTTGAGATCATTAAATTCTGACTTTGATAGCATTTTAAAAAAGGTTTAGCCAATAAGGTGGAGTTTAATGCTTCCAAAATGCAATGCTGTTTGCTATCCCTAAAGCAAAAACGAATTACATCTTAAAGTTTTTTCTACTGCGCCACCTCTCGCGAACGTCTGACAAACATCCGAGAGTATGCCTGTCATGAAAAAGCTTCTCAATTGAGCCGTTCGGACTCGGCATAAAATTGTAGGTCCCTTCCATTCGTCCCAAAAATAGAAACTCACACAAAACGAATGGTTGCGAGAAGCTAGGCCTTGGGTGTCACCCGCCTGTTGCGCCACCTATTTATTTATTTATTTAAAGCAAAAACGAAACCTTCTGCCATTATCAATGAATGGCCCTTATATTTTCGAAACCGAAAGACTTTCCATTTTCGGTATGTGTGTGTCCATGAAACACGTCGTTAGAACGACCATATACACGAAGTACGCAAACTTGAATACGCTTCTCATTATCTGGTCGGGTGCGCCAAAAACCACATTGCACGACTGCACCTACTGGAAAGGATACAAAACCGCGCGTGAAAACTAATTGGAGGCACGAACATATGGCGCCAATGTCCAGGGCGTCAAATGTCCATCTATCGCTCGAAATTCTTAATCGAACTCACTAAGGAACAAAATCTTCTTAGCGAACGAAATTGAAATTGCCTGTTTTGCTGGGATATGAAACTGTAGTCTGAAGATGTTAATGACGACACGAATGATAAAACTATCCATCAAAAGTGCGCCTCGCTTTCATTTTCTTATCGATATGAAAGAAAGATATAGAGAACTATAAAATATTTAACATAAAATAACACTGGAATAACAAAACGTGGTAGAATTTTTGGCTGCAGTGGTAGTTGTGGTAGATTCAAAAAATATTAAGAAATTGTGGTAGATCTACCACAGTGTGGTAGAAGTGACAACAATTTTGCCTGGTTATTAACGGTGGCAAAAGTTCAAGAAGCTAATTAAAATCATTGTAAAACATTAGCGTAAAGCCTTTGAATTCAAGTTCATATAGGCGCAGTAGGATCTAAATTTCTCATAGGTACCTACATTTCATTTTCAATTAAAAAAAAAAAAACAAGAAAACAAAGGAAAAAAAACTAGCACTACGGTCGAAATATTTCATTAAGGTGTGTGTAGCTGTCAGCTATAGCCCGTCCCAACTTAAGTAAAAATTTCTTGCGCAGGTCTCTTCACATCAGGGATATTATTCTCTTACCGACAACAAAACAACCAACCAGAACTACAGCTAAAAAAATATGTGCGCATTTCAAACAACAAGCATACCCCTACTTGCGAAGACATCGCTTTCGATCGACGATCGATTCATGAGATCATGACTGATTGTCCACACAGCAGCAGCACAGCACCGCGTCGTTGGCTTATGCAAAAGATACACATTTACCCACCCCAAAGAACAGGGAAATTTGCTGGGTGTTGCACTTCTCAAATAGCTATGTGCGTTTAGTTCAACGCGTTGGTCAACAACTTATGCTTGGTTTAATGTACGAGGGTACCAACGCGTCCGCGTCCATCAGCTCTTTGAGCAACCCCAATGATAAAGCAGTTGACCAACTCGAGCAACTTTTGTTTGCCAAAATTGGACATATTTATCACTTAGTTGATACGGTTGGTACCGGGTCATTCACCTATATAGAATGAGTTGGTCAACTAGGTGTACGCCGGGGTCATTCAACAATTTAGTGAAATAGGTATAATGAATGTAGTTTTGATTATAAATTTTGTTGTTAAATTGAATTTAGTTGCAGTAATTTTGAGGTCAAGAATTATTGCACAACATATTGCATTGGTTAGGTACTTTCGGCAAACCTTCAGCGGGAAAATATATATCATAGGACAGTCGGTTAAAAATTGGATCAAAAAAACGTTGGTAATATTACTAGCTTTATAATAACCGCATTTACCAAACTGTCTAAGTAATTATAGACCTTGTATAATGTATATGCCTTAAACCGTATGGCATCGTATACACACTACACATATCTAGGGCGAGCAGGTCCATGAAAGTTTTGGTATATCGCACCTCATCAACGTATGAGCCATCTTAACACTCAATTTCAGAATTACACATACCATCTTTGCCACTCTTAGAATTAAAAACATTTTATACAGCAGAAATATCGTTTAGCTATTTCATAATGTTGAACCAGTAACTGAAAGTTTATCACTCATCTTACCATATTTTTCATAGTTATTTTTATGCGCTCTTCTACAGAAACCACCCTTGAGCAGTTTACTGTTTACCAATTGAATGTAACTCGCTTACATCACCAGCTTCGCGCGTAGCTTGGCGGAACAGTATATTTTTCGTATTCAATTCCATATTGACTATAATAATATTATCTGCTCAACTGCTAGTCCGTTTTAATAATTCTTCTCGTTGTGTGGTTAAAAGAACAATAAGACTGGAACTGGACAGTCAAACTCGTGTAAATATTATAAATGGGCAATAAATGTCACTGCGATGATGCCATCGCCATTTCATTTCGATGGATGTAATAAAAAAGGTTTATTTTATTCTTGGCGCAAAAACTATATGATTTAAATTGACCCAGTTTTAGTGACAAATAAAATCTAAAATAAATCTACCAACACTACTTGACTCTGATCAGGCGTTTTAATTTGACGACAAATATTTTATCCATTTTCTTTTTTTTTTAAATTTAAGACATTTGTTTGATTCAATTTGGTGAGTGCAATGAACCTTAAATGGCATTATCCTTAACTTGAAATGTAAAATCACCCAAAGTATGTATTCACATTTCACATTAACTCTGTAAGGTATGTAATTCAACGCCGCGCCGCTGGAGACCAAATGAATGTCTCAATTTTTTGAGTCATTAGATCAAAGAAATTATCCCTTTGGATAAAATTTCACTCTTGATACGGATAAAAAGAATGGAAAATGGCCACTAACAAAATTCACAGCAGAACGAGTAAATCACACTAATAGAGCACGGTATACTATGAAAAGAAAACATTCTCTCTCTCCCTACCTCCGGTTTTAGCTATTCCCCTTCCAGGCTCAACTAACCTGAAGGATATGCGGTTGAACTTGTGATATATAGAGTTACGAAAATATGCTGTCACAACAAAAAAAAGGGAATACGGTGCACTTTGCCAAGAGTACGATAAGCCCTTCGTTATGATAAAATTGCCTTGATGGTGCAGCAGTGGAAAATGACGATGAGAGTTTTTACTATACAACACTATGAGTTACTATCATACATAGTGATATGCTTGTTTTATGATGGAGTGGAGATTAAATATCTAATGATGATGGTGGCGTAAGGATGAATGAATAGAATGGAATTAATGGCTTGGTACCGCTACGGATAATGCAATATCCTTATGACGGTGATGCAAATAATTCTTATGGAGCACATTATCCTAGCAATGTTGTGTTTTATAATAGAACCTGGTATTACACTTTGTAGCTCGCTCAATTATGCTTCATTAAACATAATCTCACAGGAAAACGAAATCAGGAAGTCGTGATTGAACTTGATTCTACATATATGCCAGATGCTCTTTTTTTTTAAATATTTCTCCCGAGAAAGGCGAACCTATAACGCTTTATCAGCGCCCCAAGATGTTTGCAGATGTATGTGTTAGTTCTACACAAAATAATCCCCAGTAAGCGAGTTCCAAAGCTTGCTTGTCCTGTAATAGATGGAGTTTTAAAAATGTATGTCCTCGCGGTTGTCAAATGTACTGTATGGTCATGAGCATTAGCTGCTTGTCTTGTGGGACGCCCAAAAGTTGCATTTCGAGGGATAATGTCTTTGAGTTCCTCGGAACATCTACCTTGGAAGTACGTATAGAACAAGCAAAGGTCAGCGACTTGTCTTCTGTGCACCAACGGTTGTAGGTTCGATGTTAGTGTAGGATCTCCAATAATTCGAACTGCTCGTCTCTGTATGCTGTCAAGTAGGATAAGTGAATGTTTTGTGGCCGAGCTCCATGGCCTGGTCTAACCTCAGCTTTGTAGAGAAGGAAAAGTTGCTTGGGGCTAAAGTACCTTTTTGCTCTAAATAGGTAGCTCAACTTAACGGACGCCGATCTTGCGATATAGGATATGGGTACTGCCATGTGATTCCTGAATTGACTGTGACTCCAAGAAGGTGCATTGAGTCCTTGGGATGGATTGGGATGGTCTTCCATTTGGATCTGAGGAACTGTTGATGCATTTTTCTTAGTAAATGCTGAGAGCTGTGTCTTGTTTGCATTAAATACAACCAATTTGTTTTTTCCCCACTTAAAGATTTTGTCCAGATCATCATTTAGAGAACTAATTTGTTCACATCTCTAACTGTAGCCGCATTCACAGGCCAAGTGTTCCAGATGAAGGATATAAAAGTACAGCCGTCAGCAAAGCTGTAGATATTATTATTTGTCGATCCAAGCCAATCGTTGATGTGGAGAAGAAATAGAGTTGGAGAAAGAATAGATCCTTGGGGTACTCCTGCATTTATAGCAAATGAATTAGATGATACACCATCTACAACAACTTGGATCGATATTCCCAGAAGAAAATTTTGCATACATCCGCAAAGTTGTTGTGGTAATCCATAGAGCTCTATGCCGGTCTCGGTGAAATGCCTTTGATATGTCCAAGGCTTCCTTTTTTGGGTACAACATGCTAAACAGCTGCTTACATAGTACATGTGCAAGTTCTGGTGGAGTGTTTGTCAGGAAGGCAAAATCGTATTGGATACTACACCCTAGTGCATTTCGAGTCTGACAAAAGACTTTCAAAGTTATCGATCCACAATGGAGCGAACACAGTGTATTTTACCATGCAGAAAGCAGTTTCTGGTAAAAGATGAGGAGATAATTCCAGTTAAGTGACACTGTGCATCTTCCGCGTCACTTATGCCATTATGCGTAGTGGTTTGGTTATACTGGAAGCATGTCACATTTGATCACTACGTTTTCGCGATAGGCTCTCCAGTTTATATGATTGTTAGTGTGTCTCATCACCTCTTTTGTTTGTATCTCGACAGCCCGTAACTTCATTGTGTGCGAAGATTTTAAGTTGCTGGGTCTGGCATTACTCGACTAGGTCCGTTATAATGAGGCCTGGATTGCGATATCATTTTACAGCTTTCGCAAAGAACTGCCCTTTGTCGAAAATTTCATCAAGCGAAGATAAGCTCTCAGGTTTCACTATTTAAACCAAATATCTTACTATCTGTTGCTCATGTTGCCCCGGCGGCGCTGGTGCTAAGCGCTCGGCCTTGTAGCTGAAGTATTTAACTCATGGTGAACCACTCCCTTCAGTTTAACAACCGGCTTTCAATGTAGTGCAGCGGAAAGATGTTTTTACGTCCTCATCACGTAATTCAACCATGATGTCTATAGTCCTCTCTTGAATGTGGGCCATTGTAGTCATTACTGGGGTGATTGCGATCGATATCTACTGGTACAATACCCCCAATCTGAATAGCTCATTATATTGCTATAAGTTACTCTGTTGGCGATTGTATCACCAGCTAGGTCTCGCTTCGCATTGGATTGAGGAGGGGTATTGGCCTTGTCCCCATTCGCTTTTTTGGCTAGCTCTCCCGGCTTGTTGTTTAAATTTGTAAATTGTACAAATTCATATTTCATACTCGCTGTGACCTGTTTTGTCAGTGGTCTTGGATTCATCCGTTAACACTCTCACGTTGCACAAAGTTCTCAGATGATAGAAGTAGGATTTTAGCCCAGCACTTTTCTACCCAATACAACACTTTCATATACAGCCGCTTTATGCCTGATGCAAAATATCTTATCGACTCATCTTCCCGACAAATCGAAGGCAAAAATGATTTTCATTGTAGGTATTACTTCTAAACGATGGCAATATGACTGTCCCGAAAAGGCTTTTCAATTCAGCCGTTTGGACTCGGCATAAAATTGTAGGAAGGGCCATTTGTCCCAAAAATAAAAACTCACACAAACTAATGGTTGCGAGAAGCTAGGCCTAGGGTGTCTATCCACCTGTTGCGCCACCTATTTATTTTTTGTTAGTTTCACTTCAAATTGAAAATTGATGTCGACAAATCCTTGAACTGTATGAACAGTCAATTATTCTACATATTTTAATAGAAGTCTAATCCCTGATTTATAGTCTAATTGCAAGTGAAACTATATTTATATAAAATCACAAAATATTCAGAATAGTTGGATAACAAAAGGCCTTAATCCTTTCATCTCGAAAATATTCGCGAAACCAATTCCGTCATTCAGAGGCATAGCTAACATTTGAAATCACAATTCCTCGGTACACCCTCTCCATGAAAATACGGATAAATTCAAACAAAAGGTTTAAGAATACGAAATTGATAATATTTCCTTCCTTCCTTCCTTTGGTTGTATTGTAGAGGTTTCTTTCAACTGTATAGTTGATAACGCAGCCCCTCATTCCTTTTTCCAATCCATTGATTGAATCTGACTTATTTTCTTACAATGGAGCACTTTTCGCAAGGAGAGGGGAGAGACCAATAAAATGGGCTTTGCATCTATACCCAATACCCATTCCTATTTCATTATTTCGAATATAATATCCCCCATAAAATAGTAAGCCTAACTGCCAGTGTGCCATGGAGTCGAACAAATAGAAATTTATCGAAAATACCAGGGTCAGGCAGCGACGTACCTAAGTTAGCTAGGTATATAAATTGGAAGAAACAGTTCGAATTCATTTCGTTGAAAACTCCTTGCGATGACATTCCTAAAATTGTAATTGAAAGGCAATCGTTACCGTGGGACAGATGGTGACACTCAATAAATTTGCATTTCATTAAAATATTTCCCTTTTGGGAACGGATTTTGATGGACATCAACGGAAATTTAAGTAACGTCGATATGGAAAAGAACGGTTTTGGGGCAACGTAATGAGTTAATAAAATATTCGCGAAAAGCATTAATAATTAATCTGTAAAGTGTAAACTGCAGCCTGTTTCGAACATTTAATTTGCTCATCCTTTTTGGCAGGAAACAATAAGAAAATAAGACGTTGCTGTAATTTTCCATTCCTCTTCCTTAACGGCTGTCTGTCGACTGTATTATAATACATACTAGCAATGACCGCGGCTCCGCCCGCCGGCCGGTTTCCCTTCCCCTATCCTCTCTCTCACTAAGTAACGTATACTGGATCCGGAGGATGTAGCCAGTACAATATTAAGACAATTTTTAAAATCGGCCAGGTAGTTCCAGAGTTAGTCCCTACCACCCCCTTTACCCCTCCCTACGTAACCTGTAGTGATCGGAAAGTCCTAAGTCAATGGACATAAGATTTCACATAAATAAAGACCCGTCACAGGTATGATCTAATTATTTACGCGATCATATCGTACCACTTTCCATAGCTGAAGATATCAAATATACGTATGTATCTAGAATTGTGTAGATTATTATCTACTTAGGCATCACAAACTTCTTATATATATAAGTACTACGTAGACGTACATACATACATGTAGTTTGTTTTATTGATATCCATTCCCAACATCAAAATCAACTACGCCATTATGACCATGTAGGTACAAATGTGCATTCTGAATGCGCAGCGTGTGAGTAATAATAATTATTCAATTTTTGGAATATAAAACTACAACCCCTAAGCACAACTGCAATCGATGAAGCAATTTTGTTCGCACTTAGCCAAATAAGATCTATTTTCTATTTATTATATCTCTCCCTCTGGATGGGCCAAAAAGATGAATGTTAGCTCAAAATACTCGGTGAAGTATTGTCTAACAATTTAAAGCATATCTTAAATTGATATACATACATTTATGAGTATAATGGCAAGTTAAGTGTAGTAAGGTCGAAATAGAAAAGTTTGCACCCCTTTTTTTTAATTCTTAAAGGACGAATTTTGAAAAACGATGAATGAGGCATGTAATAATTTTGACCTATCTATTAGCACACAAACCATCAAGTTCATATGGCTATTGGTTCTTGAGGCCCCCCTTACTCTCCGCGACCCCTTTACTCCTGAGCATTTCTCGCGGACTAAGTTGGCCACACATCTATAAATCAGAAAAAAATTATGAAAATCGGATGAATGGTTCTCGAGTTATGGAGAAACGAACAGACGCACGTTGCATTTTATAAGTACTCGTAGTATGGATATGGATACGCAATATCGGGTTGTTTAATAATACACGTGATATGGGACTTTAAAAAAACAAGTTTATTAAATCAGCTAATACATAACATTCAGATACGTACTGTTTTTATATGTGCTGCTAGAGTTTGAATCCGAGAGTACCTAACATCCTTTGAAGTTAGGTAAGTGTAATTTTTAATTTATAAAACAATGCAGGTGGAACTTAAGAGCATTCGAAAACCTTTTATCTGTATTTGCACTAAAAGGGGACGTGAATGACTACGAACAAATTACCATAGAATTACTGTTTCCAACTTCTAATAATGTGGAAATCTTTACATCCATTCTAAAAACTCGATTGAAGGAGAATGTGTGTTCTTTATTATAATACCCACATTTTTGTAGGTAAGCTTACCGAAGGCTTTTATAGTCTGTACAAATCGTTAAATTTTCAGATACATTAATTAGTTATAGAAATGCAATTTTTAATGAATAAAATTTCAGTCGAATATGAGTAGATACACCTGCCTATACAGAACCTACCTAGTACACTACAATTTGATTACATACCCTGTTAAGTTTGTTTGGGAAACCTCACCGACAAATTAATTTCGAAACGATCGACGTAGGTATCTGATCTACATAAGTTTGAGTGATTTTGAAAAAAATTATAATTTGTTAAATACATTATACACAATTGCTCAAAATGTTTATTGGATAAGCTTCTTAATTGCAAAAGCAAAATAATGTTTAAGTGGGTTATACATTTTTTTTAAACAAACTACATATCATTATGAATTTGTTTGATTGTGCTTAGATATTCTGTGATGTTGTAGATAATGTTGCTAGGTGGTAGACAGGGACCCATCCATCTGTCGCCCGGTGAGATACCACCACATCATGTTATAGGCTCCGTGAAGTAGTCTTGACTACGTTTCGGAGTTTGGCAGATAGGCCGGTGCAAAACGGATGGGACACAAAAGCCATGATGCAACTTCCTGAGATAAATAATTCCGGAGGTAAACTAGTCTACCATTTGGATCTCCGAGGGGACTATCTCATTGAGTTTAACATGCAAATATTCATCAACAGGAATTGCAAGACGAACACAAAGGCAAAAGAGATAAAACACGGTCACTAACTGAAGAAAGCTGGCAACAGATTTCTGCAACATTTGAGGTCAAGGATTCAACAATGTCAACGTCAGCTGCGTGCACCAGCATCTGCAAGAAAAAAAGCCAGACGTCCTAGACTTAATCGAGACTTAAATAAACTCAAACACTGACTACAAATATCTCCGCTGTCCAGGATATCAACTACTTCTTTGTTTTCGATATAAGGGGGGACTATGTGTGTTTGCCCGAACAGATCTGGCGTGTGAAAGAAAAGAAGAGATGGAACCTGCGGATCTCGAATTAATATGGCTAAAGGTCGTCCTACAAAGTTGTACCAAATTCTTTTGCTGTCTGTACCGCTCGCCAAACGATAACGAACCATCTAAATTATTTCGTCATTTATCCGAAAAGGTAGGCTGGATACAAATTCATCATCCAACGGCTGAAGTTATTATACTTGGTGACTTTAATGTTCATAACATGGACTGGCTACGATATTCTTACAGAACGGACGATGCAGGGAAACAAGCTGAAGACTTCGCCATTAGCTGCAATCTCACTCAGCTCGTTGATGAGCCCACACGAATTCCAGACAATCCATTAAATTACGGGAACACTCTCGATGTCCGCTAAGTTGAGCTACCTCTTTGGAGCAAAGAGGTACTTTAGCCCCAAGCAACTTATTCTTCTCTGCAAAGCACAGGTTAGACCAGGCCTGGAATATTGTTCCCATATATGGAGCTCGGCCCCAAAACATTCACTCACCATACTAGACATCATATAGAGACGAGCAGTTCGACATATTGGAGAGTCTGCACTCAAATCGAATCTACAACCGTTGGTGTACAGAAGACAAATCGCTGACATTTGCTTTTTCTAGAGGTACTTCCAAGGTAGATGTTCCGAGGAACTCAAAGACATTATCCCTCGAAATGCAACTTTTGGGCGCCCTACAAGACAAGCAGCTAATGCTCATGACCATACAGTACACTTGACAACCGCGAGGATCAAATTGGAACTCGCATCCTGTAGATATATTTCCAGAAGACTACAATTTGCAGCAATTTAAGTGCAGTAGAAACATAAATATCTGCGAACATCTCGGGGCGCTGATGAAGCGTTATATTATGTTTGCCTTTCACGGGAGAGATATTTAAAAAAATAAATTAAAAAATAAAAATAAAATTTAACATGAAATAAAATTAAGCACAATTCTGCGACTTTCGACAGTAGACGGGGAGTATTATTTTTTGACAAGTTAATAATGGTTTCTGCTCTCGATCTCGATATCTTTACCAAGATTATTATGTTTTTACATATTTTTTTTCTTGTTAAAACAAAAAACAAAACCTAAAAAAAGTAAGACTTTATAGAAATTATGATGCTCGCAGATGAGTTTTAAGTAGGTTAGGTAATCAAATTTATTAGATGTATAAAATAATCTTGACACTGACACACTATCCATACATAATAAAATAAAATGCTAATAAAATGCGCTTTTCTTTTTTAGTTCAGAGCAGAGCTTGAACTTGAACTGTCAAAAAAAGCTCTATGAGCTCAGAATAAATTGACTGAGCAGGTTGAGTAAAAAGCTGATTACGCGCTTACAGGCACATTTTACTAGAAAAAAAAACGGGATAAAGAAAATAGTTGAATGGCGAATGAAGAGCACAACTCTGAACTAAAAATAAGAAAAACGCTTAAAATGATCCTGAGGGCGTATAGGAGCCTAGGAGACTGTTTGGTATAGCTGTTTAGATTGCGGCCATTGAAAGTGCAAGGACAGTCAAACGGAAAGGCGAAGCCAACATTTTGAAATTTCGAATTCTCTAATACATTTATAGTTACCTAGACCTATCTAGACCTTAATTTTTTTGACCGCAGTTTTGACAAAAATATATGTTTCCCGAATACGTTTATCCAATTTAAGTTTTATTTACTACCGCATTATAATCGAAGGCAAAAATGTTTCTGCCTTCATTCGAAATGATAATAGTAATTAAGTGTTAACTTATAATGTATACATCAGTCTTCTCACTCAGCTTTTTTGAAAATTCAACTTACTAAATAAAATCGCATTAGTTTAGAGTACTTATGTTAACTCCTTATAAAAGTATTTTTATTTTACCAAAAGCTGCATCACAAAGTCAATTTACACAGTTTTCCTCCTTATGGGAAAGTTGGTTTGTTGTTCATCCTGTCAGACATACCAATTCTCTCATAAGATATATTGTTTCGGCTGAAGTTGCCTCTTCTTCTTCGTTGAAAGCGACGGTGGTATCGTGAAACCACAATCTTGTGGCTGAGTAGTAGAAAGTTGACGATATTCGGTCTTTGTTTCTGTGGTAATAAATGCAATTAGAAAAAGTTTGTTATAGTGATAAGATAATGGTGACTACGCTAATAAAATTGTTGACACATCGCCGTCGTCGAATTTGGGGGGTGTTGATTGGATATTAATGTAATAGTGGTTTTAGGGTAGCCATTCAAAAGCAGAAAAGTAGATAGAAATGACTTTCGAAATCGAAATATACTCTGTAAGTAACTTCTGCGGGTAGATATAGTGCTGGACCACGAGTGTCTCAAGTTTAACAAGAACAAAAAATGCAGCTATGCCATTATTCTATAGCAAATGTTTAATAAACATCTAAGACTCCAGCTAGAGTGCATTTGCTTTCAGGATTTTCTTCGTATCCGTCTATTCGTGATCCTCACGGCAGCACTGTGATTTAAGTTAAATATTTCTACAGCATTTTCATATCGCCCCAATTTGCTACTTATAAGGATGCTTTATCTAGGTATTCCCTGTTCTTTTTTTTAGTGAGGTAAGAGGTGTAATAAAAAAATGAGTGATGCATCATAGTATTAGTTTCCGTTTTCGGTTCAAACATTATTGTAGTGACATCCCTCTAGATTCTTAAATAAAACACATAATATGCTTTTGTAAATTAACAAAATATTATAAAAGGCATTCGGTAGGCGTATATTTAATATTTTCAGTGTATCCACATTCATTATTAAGTAAGGTCGCTATAAGTGATATAGCTCAGGCTTATTAGTTTCCTGTTCGCAACATCCGTCTATAAAACACCATGCTTGGAAAAAAAAATATCTTTTGTAAAATTTCCTTCTTACTTACTTACTTAAGGTGGCGCTACAGTCCGGGGTGGACCTGGGCCTCAACCAACAAGCATCTCCAGCCAGCACGATCTTTGGCCAGCTGTCTCCAGTTTCGCACGCTAAGTTGGTTAAGGTCCCCTTCCACTTGCGTGCGCCACCTGAGTCGCGGTCTTCCTCTACTGCGCCGTCCCTCGGGTGTGGATTCGAAGATCTTTCGGGCCGGAGCATTCACGTCCATTCGCTCTACATGACCCAGCCACCGCAGTCGTTGGACCTTCACTCTTCTGGCTAGGTCAATGTCGCTGTACAGCCCGTACAGTTCGTCGTTGTATCTCCTCCTCCATTCACCGTCTATGCAGACGGGACCGAAAATTACTCGAAGAATTTTCCTCTCGAAGCAACCAAGAGTAAGCTCATCCGCTTTTGATAGAGTCCATGCCTCTGCACCATAAACTAGGACTGGGATGATTAAGGTCTTATAAAGGGTCACTTTAGTTGTTCGAGAGAGGGCTCAATTGCTTTCTTAGCCCAAAGAAACAGCGATTGGCAAGAGTTATTCTTCGCTTAATCTCAGCGCTGGTGCCATTGTCTGAGTTAATAGCGGAGCCTAGGTAGACAAAGTCCTTTACCACCTCAAAGTTATATCTGTCTATAGTGACATTCTGTCCAAGACGTCGGTGTTGGGTGTCCTTTCTCGATGACAGCATATACTTTGTCTTGCCCTCATTGACCGCCAAACCTATTTTTGCCGCCTCCGTCTCAATGCTCACGAACGCGCCAGTGACATCACGCTGCGTTCTCCCGATTATGTCGATATCGTCGGCGTAGGCGAGTAGATGGACGGACTTTTGAAAGATAGTGCCTCTGGTGTTAGCGTTTGAGTTTTGCACTATTCTTTCAAGAACGATGTTGAAGAAGTCACATGACAGCGCATCGCCTTGTCTAAATCCTTTTTTGACATCGAAGGTCTCGGTGAGTTCTTTACCGACCTTGATGGAGCAGCGTGCATTCTCCATTGTCATCCTACACAAACGGACGAGTTTGGCAGGGATGCCAAAACTAGACATTGCTCTGTATAGCTCGTCTCTATAAATGCTGTCATAGGCGGCCTTAAAATTGATGAAAAGGTGGTGGGTATCGATTTGAACTTCCTGGGTTTTCTCCAAGATCTGCCGCAGTGTGAATATTTGGTCGATGGTAGACTTTCCTGGCCTGAAGCCGCACTGATAGGGACCAATCAGGTTGTTGACGAAAGGCTTCAGGCGTTCACACAGCACAGCAGATAAGATCTTGTAGGCGATGTTAAGAAGACTAATACCTCTGTAGTTGGCGCAGTTTAGAGGGTCTCCTTTCTTGAGGATCGGGCAAACAATGCTAAGGTTCCATTCATCGGGCATACTTTCCTCCGACCATATTTTACAGATGAGTTGGTGCATGCTCCTAACCAAGTCATCGCCTGCCGCTTTGAATAGCTCGGCGGTTAGGCCATCTGCCCCAGCGGCTTTGTTGGACTTAAGCTTAGATATCGCTATCTTCACTTCGTCCAGGTCAGGTGGACGGAAAAATTTCCTTCACAGATCTCAAAACGAAATTAAATTGTTCTTAACTTGCAATTCCCGCATTTGCTTAAGTAATCCTAGTAAAAATATTCATTTATTTTGCTGGTCAAGGGAAAATTCGATATGGTTGGCACAACCAAAAACCGGAAGATATTAATCACAGATAGCATTATTTCCCCATCAAAATACAATCACAGAAAAAAATTGTAAGGGCTTTACTATCCGAATAATTGTAAAACCATCTATTTACAATTTAAATAGCAAATTTGGTTAATTTTGTATTTATTATTGAAATTTTTTTAGTTTTACTATTTTAGTTCTTTTCGAAAATTTGTGTTTTTATGTTTTTTTTTTCCTGCTGGGGAACCGCGAGGGTATTTTCTGCATTGTGGCATCAGAATCGAAACTTTATCCCGAAGACAAAAGAAGTCAGGATACAGTTTAAAATATTGAAATTCTTCACAAAATGGATACAACCAAGTTGGCGTTGAGGGACCTATCCATTGGCCAGGCCATACAAACAGATTTATCGCCGAGTCATAAAACTCCAGGAAAACAAAATTCGAAGTAAAAAAAAATAAGCGAAATTTACTATTAAATTGTAATGACTAATTAAAATATGTAAATTTTACGCAGAAAATTATAAATATTAACATTTTTTTCTGTGTGTGTAGGACGAGGCATTTCTTCGAAAACTATTTTTTTCTGACGTGTTTCATTTCAACTACATGATTTGGGTTTAAATCAATGCTGAAAAGATGAAATACTTTTATTTTTATTTATTAAATTCAGGTCAAGAAATAAAGAAGGAAACCTATCGTTGGAGTTATATTGACAATAACAAATATATAATTTGCTTGACTTATATTATATTGCTTGACTTAGTTTAACCAAGAAATAAGCAACAATTGGCTGTACCAATCTAAATTTACTTTTTCGTTTCACACGAAAATTCGACTTTTGAATTATTATTCCGCAGACGACATTCGTTGTTAAAATCAAATAGCATAATTACTTTTCAGAAGCAACGATGATGAGATTTTGTGGATTCCCAACATTCTCTACAGGATGTCATATAAGAATCAGAACATGAGCGAAACTTCGTTAATTGCATATTCGTTGACTGCATCTTGATTACTCATTTGCATGTTCACCCTTGTTCTTATGTTTGAGTAATACCGCTTCAATCCCTTAAATTTATGCATAAGGTTGCAAAATTTTATAATACTTATACACCACACACCATACATAATGCAATATTCTTAGTAGGTATGTACTTTCACGACATGTTTTCAATAGGTTACTTTTTTTTAATTTTTTTTAAATTATAACGATGCCGAACGTTGGAGAGCTAAGAGCACATCACCTTATGACACTCTTTGATCTGCAAGGCTGACTTACTTGAAAGTAGATAGCTACAAAATTGAATTATTCTTTTTTTTTAATGAAAGTATTATGTTCGGTATAATTTGATGCTAGAAAAGAAAAATAAGAAGAAGACTTCAGTAAGTTATGAAGTGCATTTTCATAGGGTTATAATTTGTAATTTAAATTTACTTAAAGATGGATGAAAATTAACGAAAGCAATCAAATTTAACTTTCTATGTGAAGGGGGAAGTTGTACGCTTGAAGTAGATACCTACTATTTTATTACAAATTCAACATTTTAGGATTATTCTAAATATTAGAGAAAATTCCTTGCTAGTGTACTGTGTACCTGTGCCAGGATGCACTAGGATGTGCACTTTTAAAATTACTGTGAACTTTCTTCTCTAGACTAATGCCCGATTTCACAGTCCTTTCTTAAGTATCTTTTCTCTCCCAAACTGCACTCAATGATCAATTTCTGTTTCAGAGTCCCCTAATTTGAAACAGAAATCGTGTCTATAATATTGGACACTTATTACATACTCGTTTGTTTGACAAATAGCAAGCCACTCAGCTGTCATCGATTTGACAAGTTCATTTCAATTTTTATTGTCGTTTTATGAGTTATGAATTAAACAATTTTTTAACCTTTTCGTACAGGTAGTGAGAGAAAGATACATTATGTAGATAATATTGTTTTCATACAAAATTTCGAACTCGAGATTTTGATCAATTCTGATATTGCGATGATAGGGGAACTCAAAAAAAGGAGGTCTTGCAATTTTGTCCATCCGTATGTCTGTCTGTCGCCATAGCCCTGAAATCGAAACGCTTAGACCGATTTGTTTCAAACTTCATATTTAAAGTTTGTGGGCTCAATGCTGGGAGTTTTTTTGGGTTTAATATTAGACCTAATATTAACGGTACTTCACATATAAAAATTTTCCAAAAATGTAAGCAATTAGTTTTTTTTTGAAAACCGGCTTTTGAATCAAAATTTATAGTTGAGTTTATGTTGGCATGAATATACCTAATCTGACTGCATACCCAGTTTTTCGCTAAGAAGGCACTTTTGAAAATTAGCTTTTTCTCGAAAACGGTAAAAACCATTTTAACAAAACCTTATTTTTGAGGTACTACCGTCATTTTTAACTTGATAGGAAACTCAGTTTTTCTCTAAAATTAATGCGTCTTTTGATAACCACACAAATAGCTAAAAATAGAGATTTACAAAACTGTTAAACTATTGAAAATTGTCTATGTCGGTCAAGTAGTTCTGGTACCTCCCATACAAAACCAATACCTATTAAGCACATGCGTGTACCTGTACCAGTCATACAGTGGAGGGTATCAAAGCATCGACCAGGCCGACGATAACACTTTTACTTGTTTTTTTCTTTTTGAAAATACCTTCATATAAGCGCTGTTAAGTTGTATCTACCATTTCGCCAACACTTGCATTGTTTATTTAAATAAAAAGGTGGCACGGTAATTCAAAATCTTTAATCGTTTTCTACTTCTTCTTTGCCACGAAAACACAATTCACGGAAAGGGTGTTTTTTTTTCGTTCGCGGCAAAAAGTTTTGCATTAAAAATTTCGCTATTTAAAGTCTTTTAAATTTTGTTTTTTTAATATCTGCAATTTGATGGATAAATTAATTATCCTACACTTGGAATAGTAAAATGTGGAACTTTCTTTTTATAAATGTATATATTTGTTCGCATTTTGTCCTATAGATAAAAAAAAATGCCCGCTGTCGGATAAATACAACAACGAACAGCTGTTTGGTTTACCATCATTTACGCAAGCAGCAATTTGGGGCGTTCATGAAACGTGTAAGTATGTATTGCAAACTTACGACGTTGCATGAATACCCTTTATGTTATTTTGAGATGTGAGTACTCTGCGCCATCTACAGGAAAACTTAAAAAAACTTGGACTTCATGGCAAACATATTGTGTACGTTTCCGCTCAATCGACGAACTGCTTTTGAAACGGTCGAGGAAAGGTGTTTGGAATATTTTTGTTTCTATGGGAGGTCCCACGCCCCTTTGTCTGCTTTAGCCTTTCCCCATCCCACATTAAGTAACCTATAGTATCGCACCTTCACAACTCTGAAAGAAACTATTATCGGCCAACTCTCCTTTTACCTGTCCCCCATTGTCCTTAAGTAATATGTATAGACTATAGACTGATCCAGAGGGTGTCGCCATTATAACGATGAAAGAATTTTTAAGCCAAGATAGCTGCTACCACCCCTTTACCTCTCACTCTTCATCATCGCTTTAAACATTCTATCCTATAATCTGCAAATCCATCACTAACTGGTAGGTAAGTTTGAAAAAATTATGCTTGCAGCTAGGCTTGGCATCTAAACATAAGCCAGTCAATTTAATCAATTTCATCGAAGGGAGTTGATGCTTAGACAAGACAAGCAATTCATTTTCACATTCACCTACACATAACACATATATATGTATGTAAATCCGTATAGACTGTGTGTACCTTACCTACCTATAATCCAATAGAAATTATTGATGCTCCTAAAGGGGTGAAGTTCATTAGCAATTCGATTGGCATTTCAACACAGACGAGATGGCGTACCGCGTCAGACACTTTTCATTTAAAATTCAATCAGGATTCAGTTCGATGTTTGTAGGTAGTTTTAGTTTCGTGTTAAAGTAAATTACGATTGTAGTAGGAAGTTGTTAAGGAAAATCCTATAAATTGATTTATGGTTAAACTCTCCCTGCAGTCTTTGTCTAAGTTTATTTACTTTGAAATTCCAAGAGAATTTCAACCCCGTTCAAAAACAGCTCCATTTGTGGATGTGATATATATAATTATTCCGTTTTTATGTTTGTCGCCATATCGGACTATACGGTTTCGACTAAAATGCAATTTCATAAACAAGAGCCATCATCACGACTATAAGTCCGTTCAAAAATTCAATTTGTGAAATGAAAACGAAATCAATGGAACGGCACCATATCCTGATTGAATTTTAAGTCACAGCACCCGAAATGTTTCCAATTAGCCAACTCGCCACCATACACCGATGATTCGGATAGAGGTTCAGTGAGTGTCGCCGTGTCGGTCGGTCGTCTGACGTCTAGTTGTGCATGAAAGGAGTTTATAAAAGTTAATAAGAATACCATTCTATTGAATTTAACGGTGATATGATTTTGTTTTCCAAAAGTCTTGATCCACATCTCAGTAAAAACGCTAGACAATAACACTTATGTTAAGTGAAATGTTTATTGAATTAGTTCACATCAATTAATTTTTTGGTCTTTAAGGCAAATTTCATGGTCAATTATTGAACGGGCTTATGATGTGATCTGATCAATTGGCCATAGGAATTATCTTGTTGTATTGTCAAGCTCTTTTCGCAATAAAAGAAGACATAACGAAACAGAACTAAATACGAATGACAATTTCAGGAATGAAAGTGTTGCAAGATCCTCCTACGCCACGGTATGTAGACAAAGGACTATAACAATTGGCTATGAAAATGGGTGTTTGCTTGCAAACTTTAACACAAAACTAACCCAACACATTTTCGAAAATCAAACACAAACGACTATTGGCATTAAAATCAACTGCCCTTGAAAAGTTGTCATTAAATAATGTTGCTATACAGAATAAGGTGATGCGAAATATAATAACATGTAGTAAGACAAGTGAGAGTGGGATGTACTGAGTCCTATAGCAAAGGGCGCTGAACAAAGCGCTTTCTGAAAAGTTTATGTGCATAATTTGAAGATTGTGACAGCATTCAATGACGAGTTTTACAACAGCACATTGTTTAATTCAAACTTTAACTAACCTTTAAAACTTTTAAACAACATTTTCCTAAGACTGATATTAGAACGTATTACTTTCGAGCTGATAGATAGCATTTATTTAAAGCGTTTAGTTTCATTTTTTTTTTAGGAACGGAATAGTCGTCAAAATAAATTAATCATAATGCCTTGTGCTCACCGCGCCGCGCCACCCACTACCACAACAGCAATTGGGGATTCGGTTTTCATCTTTAAAAAAAAAAACTTTAAATCCGAATTTCTTCTCAATGGGATTGCCGATTGTGATGAAATAAGCACTAAATGATGTCCTATGTAAAGTTTGACAAATTTATACGGATTGGGTGAGTACTTCAAACGTGCTACGATTAAGGCGTTAATGCCACATAAAAACAGATAAACAAATTTATTTATGGCGAAGAGTCACCCTAGAAAATCATTGCTATTGCTATGCTACTTCGTTTTGCAAAACAACTGGGTTCACAAGTCCTAACTCGAAGGACGAAATGTGGGCTGTACAAAACTCTTATGCTGCCAGTTCTGCTTTATAGCGCCGAGTGCTGGACGATAAAAAAGAATTGTTAATAAGGATTTGGGATTAATAAAAGCGCAGTCTCCGATTAATTATAATTTATTATTATCGCTAAGGTGCGTTACGAACACGAATAACGTTACAGTATGAAAGCCAAAAGAATTCTGAATGAATGCTAACTCGTCCTCCTCAAGTTATTCAGCTACCAACTTGTTGGCATCTATCGTCCGGTAGATGTAGCTACTGAGGCTACGTTATGGGTGGGTTGCATTCAATTTACAGAAGGGGGAACGGATACTGGGCTCCTTCGAAAGAAAAATACTTCGGCAGATTTTTCGTCTTGTGTACGAAAAGGGCGAATGGAGGAGAATATACAACCGCGAATTCTATGAGCTGTACCATAACAAGATAGTGGATGTAGTCCGAAAACACGTCGACTACATTGGCTCGGCCACATCGAGCGAATGGACAATAAATAATGCTTCAGCTAAGAGGATCTTCGAATCCCAGCCGCCAGGTTCGAGAAGGCAAGGAAGACCGAACTTCCGTTTCATAGATAAAGCCATCGCGAATTCCAGAGCGATTGGACAAATGAAAGCAGCGTGCCCGGGATCATAGAGGATGGAAGGCTGCAGTGTCTCAGGCAGATACTCTTCATAAGTCGGGACGGGAGCCCGATAAGGAAGTATGTAGTATGTATCTACTTCTCCTGGTGGATGGAATTATTATTATTCTTTTAAACGGAATGCCCGTCACAGCTCTGTTTACTTTTTTGTCTATTTTTATACCCGGTACCACACTGTTCTGAGGGTATCTTCACTTTGACATTCCATTTGTAACGCACATAAGGAGGCGTTGCACAGTGTGACAATTTGCTTATTTAGGGGGATTAAATTAATAACGCTCAGAAATAAATGTTTTTGTTAAATTTTTTGTACTTATTTTTATGAAAATTGTTTACAGAAAGGATTGTAATAAATTATATTAACATTTACACACAAGTTTTGACAAAAAATAAGTTAAAAGAGCCGACAACCTGCACTTTTTTTAATCGTTTGGTATGTCCACCAGTTACAGAACTTATGTTCAATTAAACGTTTTTTTTTTGGAATACATCTTATACTTGCCAAATATGGGTCCTGAGGATATTAACAATCTATTCAGAAGGTCTGTGTTCGTGTCGATTCGCGAAGTTTTTCTGGTAAAGAGTTCCCTAAATTTTCTATTTTCCTTATTCCTGGCTTCTTGAGTTTCCTCCGAAAGTTGGCCGATTGGAAGAATACAAGTGGCAATTATTTCTTTACCATGAAATTAGACCTTGTGTACACTAACAGGCATATAATACCAGCTATAATTTTTAAGATACAGTTCCCTTGCTTCTGTTGCAAAACTTTCGAAGGCATTTAAGTTAATTGGGAACCCAGACCCAAGAGCATCTAAGATGATATGAAACTTTTTAATCAATTCTTTGTCGATTCCTGTTATTTCGGCAGTTTCGGGGCTGGATTATGCCAAAGTACTTTTTTAGTATCTTCTTTTAAGAAATACATCTGGATGGGCACCATCGAGATACTGAAAAGATTTTCATCGAAATGATCCCCTGATGAAAATTTTTGCTTATATGACTTTCGTTGAGCACCATCACAACCCCATTTTATTATCAGGGATATTTCAATTAAACCCGTTTTAAAATCATCAACAGAACACCTCTTTTTGAGCTAAGCATATACGCTTAACGCTATGATTTACTAAGCTTTGTAAGCTACATTGAGCAGAGGATTCGCTCACAGTTCTGCTATCGGGATAGCACTTTGCTTTAGCCTCCTTAATTTTGTGATAAGAAGGAAGTAAATTGGGAACAGTTTTATTTATTTTCTGGCGTATTATTTCATATTGATGAGTAGATAACTGTGAGTCTGTTATCATTGCTAATACTTCATCTGCGGACACTGACAAACAGCCAGAAGTAGTAGTTTCCAGTGTTTTCCTTACAATTGAACCTTATTAACGATCAAAAAATTATAAAAAAAATATATTGACTAAAATAAAAAAAAACTATATGGGAGAGCATATAGACAACTGCTTAATTGCGATAGCAGTATTTCTTTTTCCTGCTTTTCTAAGATTCAGTTCATTCGCAATTGCAATCTCGTTAACACTAAACGAATCCAAAAGGGTGAGTGCTTTTGTTTTCTTGCTTTTTTCACAACATTCATCAAAGCTTTTTCTTGGTTTTCCTACCTGGTTTATATGAGATGAAGAAGGAATATCATCTAAAACTGTTTGTGGTAGTGTTAGGGTTTCATTTAACCACGAACAATAAATGCTTTCGAAGCGTTCTCGATGGCGACCACTTTTGGTCATCTTTTCGTCAAACCTCAAGCATAAGTTACTTAAGGTTGCCTTTATTGACTTAATTGCTTCCTCAGAAAGCGTTATATTATTAAAGCAATCCATAAAAAACGAAAAAACTTCATCAAAGCGCTTAATTTTGATCTTAAAAATCTAAACATCATAAATTTGCTTTTACTTAATTTCGGTAGCGATCCTAAAAAATTAAAAATTTAGTATGGGTGTCGCACCTGTGCGCAAAAAGACAAAACACTTTTTAGTTACTAACATACATGGCTCTACAACAAATAGGGTCTTCAACTTGAACAACACTGAATAACTGTTTTTTTACTCTAATAAATGCATTTAAAGCATAAATTTATCTTTAATTTTGTTTCCTCTCCTCATTAATTTAATTAAAAGCACCCAATATCCCCAATTAACTTACCTTTCTATTCAATACGATTATATTTATTAAAATAAAATAAAACTTTCAATTAAAATCACGCGAACCACTTGAAAAAAAAAAAACTGAAACTCTTGCTCTCAAGAGTGACCTTCTTGTGCATTTGTACACAACTTGAACTTTGACATCATTTTTTTATTGTTGCACATGCTTCTAACATAAAAATTTGTTCACAGCCACTAAGTGGGAGGTGTTAGCTGTAAGAAAAATCGGTTTTTGTTTACATTTGTGCAAGTCGATTTTTTAATTAAATCCCGCTAAATAAGCAAATTGTCACACTGTGCGTTGTAGGTATGACAAACTATATATATTATTGATTAGCATCACTTTCTTAGCCGATCTAGCTATGTCCGTCTGTCTGTCCGTCTATCCGCACGATTACGGCCGTAATTTAAGAGCTATCGACTTAAAATTTAGTACGTACGCTTTTATCCACCAAATTGAGGCTAAGTTCGAAGATGAGCAAGATCGGATGAAAACTACTACTACCTCCCATATATACAAAAATATCAGATTTATATAGCTGTTTGATTTTAAAAATTAAATTTAAATAGCTAAAGTAAAGATAGCAAACCTTGCACATATTATTATAATAATATTAAAAAAATTTTGACAAAAAATGAGCTTGGTCTAATAAAAACTACCCATACCTACCTCCCATACAAATATATAATTTTTTAATACCTACTAAAATATTTTTTTATTTTTTCAATAATAAATAGTACCGGGTATTTGAGCTTCGGCATAGTCGAAGATAATTGACCTGGTAAGTTCAGCTAATGAAGCTTCAGCAAAATGTTTGAACTATTAAAATATTGTCCTTGAGCCTTCTTAATAATATTGACAAAAGCTGGGGTGAGAGGAAATGACTGCCATTTTTTGAGAACAATTGGGACAAAAAAACGAGACAAAAACTAAACCTCAGTGGATTTCTATTGACTAATAATGTTGGCCTGCGATATCTGGTGGCGAAAAAACGAACCCTATCAGACATACAGGAATCTAACATCGGTAAGCGATACGACTAATTTATTTATTTTATAAATTAAAAACTATTTAAATCGATGTAAACGCTTTGTCAATCTAAAATTCAAGTATTGTTTATGAAAAATAAAATAATCCCGGATCCATAAAATAGGTTTAAATCGTTTAAAACAATGAAAAACTTGTTTTAGTTTCGTATAGATAATTTTGTTTTTTTGGATTAGACTCTTTTTTAACTGTTTAAAGTTCTTTAAATTATTTGCTAATATTCCATTTATTGTGCTGCATTATCGTATATACCAATAGCGGACCCAACTAACCGAGATTTATCTCATACTTTCTCGATAACCATCTGTGATATTGCAGAATATTTTAGCGGCATAAAACGCTCCATTCGAGAAGGTGAAGAGCTCGTCAAGTGCTATAGGTGTTATACCAGATTCAGCAAGCAGTGATATAACTGGTCTGGTCATAAACGCATCCTCGATGACTTCAAACCTCCACGAAATTAAACTAAGAATAATTTTGTACATATGGTTATATCATTTTGTCTATATGAGTTGCAATAGGGTACCTACAGCACAATGATGATGATGAATGCCACACTTTTTCTTTATTTTCCATTATTGTAGATTTTTTAGGATTTTATTTTTATGGTTTTACTTAACATACATTTGCGTATATTTTTTCGCTGATCTATCAAATGTGTCTGTCTAGTAGGGTTAAAATTGTCGCTGCTATGATACACCCTCCACTTCTCAATAAAATCTACACATAATTTTAAATGTCAGCTTCCTGCCAGAATACAGAATTCATTCAAATATAAAGCTGTAATATTGGATGAAAGGTTAACTATTCAACTGTAATCACAGCTCATGGTAGGTGTATCTGATCTCAAATTAGCCACTGAACTAGCTATTTACCTACGATTATGTTCGTAGTTGGGTTATAGAGAACGCAAAGCTCTAATCTAAAATCTCCCAGCATTGTGTGCAGTGCACACACTATCCTAGTGAGGGTTGAGCTGCATTGAATTAATTACTTTGTTTAAAATAATACCAAGTCAATTATTTGAATTATCGTGGCATTCAAACAATAGAAGGTTTATGCAAAACGTCAATGATGGAATCTAAATCGGATTGTATGTTGGCCATTATTTAACTAAAATCAACTCATAGGTACCCATTTAGTTTAGTTTAGGTAATTAGAATAAAATCGATATTTTTGGTCTTCAATTTTGTGATTACCTGAATTTCTGTTATACATACTGATGAATAGATTTATTGAAAACAGAGCTGGCTAATGTCACCAAAGGCACACCGCCTTTGGTTTATTGCATCATACCAATATGTCAATTTGTGAATTCCACCAATGTTTGTATGTACAAGGTAGTATTACACATCAAGAGGTGCATTGTTCTAAACGTACCTATATATTGTTACATAAAAATATGCACATCGCATAATATATCTTTATCTGTGGGACAATTTTTCACTTTGAACAATCTCATCATAACCATTTACGATGCAATTTACTTTTATTTTACTGCTCCAAGTCTCACGAGGACAATTTTTCGTGTGTGGTGTGGAGAAGGATAAAACGGAAACCCGTCGCTTCGAAAGAATGAAGACATAATATATTCTTTTTGCTCTTTATTCTTATCTTCACGTTACAGTGCTTCCAAAAAACCTTGTTAATACTTACATCTGGTTCGAGGACGATCATTTCATCCAAACTTATGGCATATCGCTTGCAGGCAATATTGGTTTCCATGATCTGATATTGGATACGAATGGTTTAATCAGTTTCATAGAAAATTATAGATATCTCTAATTCAATGATGTTATAAGTTCCATTCAAAAAGTAACATCTTATTGGAGATATTACGCACATTGTCATCTGATATGACAACCCAGTACAGCATCATTCCAATCATGCTGCAGGCAAATTGTAATCTTTATGTCTTAAGTCTTACCTTTTTCTCGACAACAACACTGGACAATTTCTTTAGAAAGTTCAAGGAAAGAGGAAATTAATTGCAACAATCACTTGCACATATTTCTCTCTATGCCATGATAATGAGGAACTATTTCAATTAAAAAGAAAATCCGAAACATATTCTCGACCTCTTTTTCATGTTGTACTTGACAGGATCAAGGAAACATTTCTTTTTCCTTAGCTTATCGCTTAAGGGAAATACAGCTATATCTCAAAATAAAACTTGAAAGAACAATGTTTATACAGAAATGGAATACAAGTGCATATACCTATTCCTACACCACAACGTTCATTGGTTTCTTATATGCATAAATGTGCTTATGCTGGGAGTTGGTATGCGTACATAAAAATAACAGCAGTTTCCTTTCATAATAAGAGTGCGGCAATCTTGCGAGATCTAAATCAGCTCAGCCTTAATTCTCACGTAGGTAGATAATGTGACGTTCTTGGAAGGATAACATTAAAGGAATATGTGTTCAAATCGCACTTAGAGTAAGATTCGCTTTATATCGTAACCTCGTTTGTTTTGCCTCAAATATTTTTTATCTAAAGCCTGCCATCAGGCCACAACTGGTTTGAAAATTGGAAGGCCAATTGAATTGGAGTCTTTGTTCTATCTAAATCAATACATGTGTCTCTTGAGAAAATTTGAGAAAAGAAATAGTTTTTGGGAATTTTGAAAGCTGCTTTATTTTCAAACGGTGAAAATGCTATTCCGTACCCCGATATAAATCCTATTTATCCGAAAGGCAACTTTAAATTAAGAACCAACCAAAATGTCAAAGCGTTGTTACAAAATTAAATGTACCTACACTGAGAAAACTAATTTGAAAAGTTTATGTATACAACTTTAAAATTCGTTTGCGTTAAGTGCAGCCACTACTAAGCAAGTTTACCCATATGCTTATATTGGGTGTCACAAATCGAGTCTTTTACAGATAACATCGAGTCACGAAGTAATTAAAATTGGTTGTGTACCTTAAGGTGCCAGTATACACGATATGTAGCACGCCTCATATATATGTGGCTCTGATGTCAATAGAGAGTGCACAAAGAGAGCTTGTACACGGCATGCACCCATTGGGACCATTCGCTGACGTCAAAATGACGTCAGTGCGATATATATATGAGGCGTGCTACATATCGTGTACTATCACCTTTAGCCAACAAAATGCGGGTGTTAATTTAACGTACAACGAAGTTCGCGTACCTGCTTACAACAACCCCTACTGCTATGACACCTCTTTGTTTTATGTAGCTGCTGTAGTTATGCTTTGAGTAAAGTTTGTGAATTTATTATCAGGCGGTGTTTAGTTTCGGACAGACAGTAGTTAGACTAGATTCAATGTTGCCTTTCTGGATATCTGAAGAAGTTGTAAGAGCTCTATGGGTATACTACAACAAATATTTGGAGACACTATGACACCTTCCGATGTAGGCTCTAAAAAAGCTCCAATAGCACGATCTTTGGCGAACTGTCTCAAGTTTCTCACGCTAAGTTGGTTAAGGTCGTTTTCCACTTACGTGCGCCACCTGAGTCGCGGTCTACCTCTACACAGCGCCGCCCCTTGTGTGTAGATTCTTTCGGGCCGGAGCATTCGCGTTCATTCGCTGACAGCCAAACCCATCTTCGCCGCCTACGTCTCAATACTCACGATGTCGTCGGCGTAGGCGAGTAGACGGACGGACTTTTGAAAGACAGTGCCTCTGGTGTTAGCGTTTGCACTTGCACGGAACTCCATTATCTTATAGAAAAATGGGATACCTATAATTTCAACTGGGGTGTCATTCGTGGAGTTTATGTTTACTCCGAGGTAGGTGAACTACTTAATTACCTCGAAATTGTTGCTATCAATAGTGACGTTTTGTTCTAGGCGGTGGACAGATGCATGTTTGCACTCTGATTAATTCATTCGAATAATTAAATATACCTGCCACATTTCAGCATCTAAAAGCTTCGGAGTCGTTTTGATCCACAATTACTATTAGAATTAAATTTGCGGGTTCCGCATCTTTATGGTCTAGCACAGCATAGACTTTACGTTGGATTCGATGAGTCTAAGCTCAGTGAGTAATAAGATTTTACTGGAAATTCAAACTGGAGGCAGAGTACCTAAAGGCACGGCGTTAATAATAATTTATACTACTCTTAATGTCTAGTACCTACTCTATTAGGTTCGTCCTTCATTAACAAATATAACATCTGATGGACTCTCAACTGGCATCTGCTTTAAAGTAATACCCGGATGGGTAGATACGTGAGCAACCTTTTGGTTGATTTTTAAAAAGCCTATAAGGTGTAGTGGTTCAGTGGCTGATGTGCTGGGCTAATATGCGTGGAATCTCAAGTATGATTCCCGAAAAAACACAACTTACATTATAAGGTTTTTTCCACTGCACCACCTATATCTCGAACGTCTGACAAACATCCGTGAATATAACTGTACTGGAAAGATTCCTAATTCAGTCGTTCGGATTCAGCATAAAATTGTAGGTCCCTTTCAATTGTTGTAAAATTAAAATCTCACGCAAATGAATAGCTCTGAGAAGGGTAGATACCTTTACGGACCTGTTTCGTCAAATATTTATTTATTTCATTTTATAAAAAACTCAGTTCAGTTTCTTTCACCGTGGGCGTTGGACTTTGTCAGGGGTGCGTCTTGTCTCCTATCCTTTTCATTACTTATATGGACTGGATGTTACAGTACAGCGCAGTCTTGGCGAGGAACGTTTCGAATTGGGAGATCTGAGGATAAGTCATTTGCTCTCAGCTGATGAGTTGGTCATCCTTGGATCCTCTCAGACTGGACTTCAGCGCGCACTCGATCGGTTTGTAGCCGTTTGTGTTGAAGCTGAGATGAAAGTGAACGTGAACAAATCTTAAGTGATGGTCGTCTCCAGAACGCCTGTTCAATGCACTCTGCATGTAAGTGGAGTCCCATTGAAACAGGTGGAGAAGTTTAAGTATCTCGGGGTCTTATTCACCAGTGATGGAAAGAGCAGTGCCGAAATTTTCTGTAGGATTGGTCAGGCTGGTCAATTTTGAGACAGCTTGGTCATTCTGTTATTAGGAGGACTGAACTTGGTGTCAAAGCTAAGTTGACATTCTTTAATTCGGTGTTTGTTCCAACTACTACCTATGGTCATGAGGTTTGGGTAATGACCGAAAGTATAAGACAGTGGATACAAGCTGCCGAAATGAGATTTCTCCTTTGTATTGCTGGTGTGACCCGTAGAGATCGCATCAGAAATACCAGAATACGTGAGGAACTCAATGTCGAGCAGCTACTTCACTACTATTACATGTTAAGCGCATGTCCCCGACCAGGATTCTAGGACGTGCTATGGAATCCGTGCCATCAGGTAGGCGTCCTCTAGGTAGACCAAAGATGAGATGGTTAGATCAAGTCCAAATCTCTCCTATACCCGTATGGGGATTGCCCTTGATGATTTAGAGTCGATGGCGGAGAATCGAGAGTTATGGAGGGTCCACTTGAGCAACCTACACCCGCGACCCACTTAATGGACAAGCGGACCATTGAATGATGATGAAGATGATGATGATTATGACAGTTCAGTTCAACATTTATTGAATACATTTAACCTTCCAATAAATTATGGAATATTATTTCATTTAAATGACTGCCTCCAATGGCTTGACAGTATAATAGGCTACATCCTTTAAACCCTATTTTTCAATACATTTTCGATAGTTTCGGAACCTACTTCACGTATAGCTTGATCAATATTGTTGTTCTTGAGTGCCTGAATATATTTAACTACCAACCAGTGAATCGGTCTCAAGACATTTTTTCAGAAATTTATTTATCTACACCAGCTGCATTATTTCGCGATAATACTCAGCTTCTCTCTATTTGTTTAACGCATAAGAGCTGTCGTCACGTCAGTGTCAAAATAACATTATCCATTACATTATGATTCAAAAGCAACCAACAGATGACCCACCCTATACTTGTAAACAGTGTCAGCACATTATAATCTACGGCCAAGGAAATAGTATTGAGCACAGTAGCTATTTCCGTTTGTATCAATACCTGTTTCAAGAGCTGCACGTTGTTCAAATGGACCAAGTAGGCACAATGTAGTCTTTCTTACCTTTCATTCAAAAAAGAATTTTGTAGAAACAATTTTTTCCATACTAATATTAGGAAAACATATTTGCTGGTTTATATCGTACGTTCGTCCTCGGTTCTGTTGTTTTATTTACGTAACAATATTAAATTATTTTTTTTCTTATTCCAAAAAATATATATGTGAATGCATCTCTGTTCGTATAAAACGACTATGTACAGAGATTAGGTATAGCTCAAAACGAACGTCCTTATTGACATATCTTTTATAACTTTATAAAAATAGGACATGCGATTATTTCCAACCAAGTAATAAATCTGAAGGGTGTTCAGTCGAGCTTGAACCATAATATCATCCAGGCATTTTATCAACAACAACAAAAATCCCCCAAATGTCGTAAATTACAAAATTTTATACGAAAAAACAAACAGGAGTTCTGGCAGAATGGCAGTGTAAGAAATCCTTGCAACATTTTCGGTAGAAAAATGCTTTCCGCCTTATAAAGCAACATGCGTGTGTGCAGGGCGGGTATAATGGGCCATCGCATACATCTTGCTAAAATGTTCAAGCTGTCATTTAAATACTTTGATGTCATGCAAATCAAAGAGCTACCTACATTCATTAATGACTTCCATAAAAAGAGCGGTGATGCGAAAGTGTGTATGCTGACAATTTGTATGGTGATTGCCAGAGATTGAAATGTATAGCGGTGCGCAATTAGAATGTTTATTAAGTTTTTGTCTCATCCGTATTAGGTATGCAAATATTATCAAACGAAAGTTAGTATCCCCCTATGTAATGGTGCTTATTTTGGTTTACTATTCGGTTAGAATTTTAGAATAATAAAAGTTCTATATGAGTGTCCTAAGTTAAAATATGTTTGTTCAAAAAGATTTTTTTGGATTTCCATTTCACTCTAATGTCAACGCAAAATGACAGTAATTCATGGAAAGTAAATTTGACGATTTTTGTATTTTTAACATGGAAGCGTATACATACCTACTTCTGTTGGTTATAGGATTTGTATAAAGAAATTTGATCTATGGTGGTTTATGCTGCAATATAAGTACCAACCCACTTTTTTATGAGCATAGTGCAAATCGGGACAGACGGGAATATTGCAGTCTGGTTAAGGGAAAAAAAGGTGTAAGATTGAAGATTGGATGTGCTTGTGCATATTTTCTTGACTATAAGAATGCTCGCAAAGCCAGGTACCATGGAGGCGGCTGAAAGCTTAGATATAGCATATCGTATCGCAATGTCAATACTATTAAGTTTATGCAATACAAAAATTATATCGGCTAAGTGAATTTTATGGCATTTTCCATCATTCTTGCTTGAATAATAATAATCTGATGATTGTTGACATGAACTCGTGACTTCAGAAAACACCATACAAAAGATGTCACGGCTATGACGCCGGGGCCGGGCTTTAAGTCACTTCATTGTGGGCTTTATGACAATATAGGAAGTGCATTACCGCCCCAAAATTAAATAATACCCGAAACGTATGGGCCCAGGCGTTATGACACTGGGCGTTATGACATGAACCCTCTCCATTTCGATTTTTAATTAATATTTTCACTGCCGATGAAGTTAAATCAATATCCCGGCCATATTTTGTTCCTATTTGTTGCCAAGAGTTATGCGGTAACTCTTGTTCAAAAATTGCGTTCATAACAATATAGTCCCCGTAAATTAAAATGGGCTGCTTGAGCTAACCTTTGAGACCTTTGATGTCAAAAAAGGATTTAGACAAGGTGATGCGCTGTCATGTGACTCTTTCAACATCATTCTTGAGAAAATTGTGCGAAACTCGCAAGCCAACACCAGGGGCACACTTTTCCAAAAGTCTGTGCAACTACTTGCATACGCTGACGACATCGACATCATTGGCAGAACACAGCGACCTGTCACTGGTGCGTTTGCAAGTATCAGTACAGAGGCGGCAAAAATGGGTTTAGTGGTGAATGAGGGCAAAACGAAATATATGCTGTCAACAAGAAGGGACACACAACATCGACGAATCGGACAGAACGTCACGATAGACAGCTATAACTTTGAGGTAGTTCGGGACTTTGTCTACCTCGGCTCCGCTATTAATTCTGAAAATGACATCACATCAGAAATCAAGCGAAGAATTACACTTGCCAACCGCTGTTACTTTGGCCTAAAAAGGCAATTGATTAGTAAGGCCTTGTCGTGAAACACCAAGGAGACTCTATATAAGACCCTCATCATCCCAGTCCTGCTTTATGGCGCAGAATTATGGACGTTGTCAAAAGCGGATGAAAATCTCCTTGGACGCTTCGAACGCAAAATTCTTCGAGTGATTTTCGGTCCCGTTTGCGTTGACGGGCTTTGGAGGAGGAGATTTAACAGCGAACTCTACGAGCTGTACAGCGACATCGACTTGGTCAGAAAAGTACGTATCAGTCGACTAAGATGGCTAGGACATGTAGAGCGAATGGACACCAACACCAAGAGTCTTCGATTCCAACCCGGAGGGACAACGCAGTAGAGGAAGACCTCGCATTAGGTGGCGCGCACAAGTGGAAGGGGAGCTCAACCAACTTGGAGTGCGCAACTGGAGGCAGTTAGCCAAAGATCGTGCTAACTGGAGAGGTGTGTTGGTTGAGGCCCAGGTCCACCCCGGACTGTAGCGCCATCTAAGCAAACAAAGCTTGAGCTAAATTATATTGACCCTGATATGACTCGTGTTAATAGCAATGACTGTATGACAAAAGTCGTCTTTTGAGAATGAATTCCGTATTTGTATCTTTTAATACGGCAGACATTTTTATTGCGCGGTTTTCAAAGACACAGCCAGATTTATTAGTTTTTTAGTAGTTAACTTGTGAATGAATAAAATAATATTGAAATGAATATGCAAAGCATCTGCCCTACACTACGATAGGTACAACTTACTTATTTCCAAATGAAGAAACAAAATGTACATATAATAATTCTCCAGTAAAATTTTACAAGGTGTATATTTCCATCTTAAATTCTTAATGCTTATAACAAATTTGCAAATATTTGTAGTACAATGAATATATATATGTAAAACTATTAAAGCATTAATCCGAAAACTATTCTATTTTCATCCAATGTTCACAACCAAACCAATCGGCTTACAATTACCTAGGATTTCTCCTACTCAAGGATACTTCAAGTGGAAAATATTATCCAAAATGGAAACATCCATTCACATTAATCAAAGTCATCAAAGGGAATACTGGGTTATTGCCATGAATATTAGAAATGTCAATCACGTTTACGTACCCTTTTCCAATTCAATAAATTCATAATTCTACCCTATTTGCTTTAATCTATTCCCTAATGAAATACCCACGTCATCATTATCATTGTATTAAAAATATCTTAAGTTATTTGATTATAGACACTGCAATATAGGTCCAGTAGTCTAATAAATTCAACTGCACTGTTTAATAGTATCAAAGTTGAAAGTCATTGAATTAGACAAATCTAAATGTGTTGCAATTCTTTCCATTCAGAAGGACATCACTATCACACAACACAAATGGATCAATGACTTTTCTGATTTGCTCAATTCAGAGCTATGGACGATAGTTCTATCTGTCTGAGCAGGAAGTTAGGTACTCGTAGTCTCACAGACACGGCAGAACAAGTCACTTACATAAATGCAAAAGCTAAAAGAAGGAAAAAAACTCTTTCGTATCTTTAAAGAAGCCTTAGCTCTTACCTATGATGAGATTGGGAGATTATGTATGCACTGGCCGCAAGAACAAAATCGTGAATACAAGGTACCTTCATTGAATTTCTTGGGTGAGTTTGAAGGGTCGCAAAAATAACACATGAACACATGAGGTGTTCAATGTCAAGCAGCTATTTCTCCCGACGTGACAGAGGGGTTCCTGCTTTGGGGTCTTAAACTAACAGGTTTGTTTAGAACTAGTATGTATTTATAAGTAATCTTGGAGTTTAATTTTATACAATTTATTTACGCAAATTACAATATTGTGGTTTAGAATATTTATACAATTTGTTTTTCTTAAATTTAGTATAAGTGTATCTAATATTCTGCGAGTACTTTTGGAGCTCTACGTACTGAAACTTATATATTTATTTCTTATTACAATTATTTAAATGTATCTAATAACTTAAGTTTATTTTAATTTTTTTTTTTGAGAGAATAACATTAACTTTTATTAAACATTTAAGTGGCCTCATCTCCAAATGCGTTTCGCCCCGATGTGGTGGGTGGGCTCATCAGTAGACGAACCACCACATCTGCCTAGCCCTAGATGCACTATTTACTCGATGTTTACCGAGGCTGAGTATATAGTAGAATCATAATCACGAAGTGACCCAAGTAGAAATTTGTGACTTTGATGCCCACTTATTTTAAATTATAGTCACCGTATGGTATATTTGACTTTGTTTTGTGTAGATAAAGGCATTACTATGATTAGGGAGACAGTTTGAAATTCGTCGCTCGGATAAATTAATGTCGTATGTGCAAAATTGGGGGTTTTGAGTTATAAATGCAGTTTTGCTTTCACAATTTTTATTTTTCATCTTCTGAAATCCGTTTTTCGATAGCTATCTTAGTTTTCAAGATAACCAGCTACCATTTTGTCGTATGTGCAAGGTCACTAACGTTTCAGTAGTATTTTTATCGTATGTGCAAACATTTTGCACATACAACAATTAGTTCATACAAAAAGTGTGTATTCTTCATTTGGGAAATTAATGTCGTATGTGCACTTTATACTGCACATACAACAATTGTTTACTCAGGTTCGGGAAAATGTTTGTCGTATGTGCCATAAGATAATACACAGCCGTGTGCAATTTCAGTACTCAGTAGCATTCAAGATGTCCTGGAGATCGGACACGTCGCCTGCGCCGATTATATCGGACGAGCTTTATGCGTATGTATTTTGAATTATTAAAGGTATAGTGCAGTATTCAAATGTATTTATTTAACTTCTTTAGTATGCGCCACGAAATATTCGGAGACGAGTTACTTCCGGGACCATCAGGTTCCACAAATGCGAACTCCAAGTACATAATATTATTAACACAGAATATTTTTATGTGTACAATATCCTATTCTTTCTTAGGGAAGAAGCTATTGATATGCAGCTAAGTAGTGAGGAAGATTTTTTCCCGGATGATGAAGCCGATGATCCCAGCTACCATTTGCCAAAGGCAAAAGAAAAACACAAATTACATCTAAGGTTTTTTCTATTGCGCCACCTCTCGCGAACGTCTGACATACATCCGAGAGTATGACTGTCATGAAAAAGCTTCTCAATTCAGCCGTTCGGACTCGGCATAAAATTGTAGGTCCCTTCCATTCGTCTCAAAAATAGAAACTCACACAAACGAAAGATTGCAAGAAGCTAGGTCTAGTGTGTCTACCGCCTGTTGCGCCACCTATTTATTTATTTATTTATTGTTAAAAGAAAACTCGTTAAAAACATATTATGAATCGGCAGATCAAATAATATTACCTACTCCTCCTAATGTAGATTTAAATCTGCCATCATGCTATAGCAGCTCTTGTAATTTAATTCAATTTTAAATATTAGAAATCGTTTTGTTCAATTTTAATAATTTGTTGTAGCCTGTAGTGAATCACCTACGCTTACTAGAAAGCGTAAACGAAATCCGTCGTTATGGAAGCAAAATGTGCGAAAAAATCTTCGGAAGCGAGGCTTGCAATTTACAGCACAAAACGGAGTCTCAAGACCTGCAAGATCCATGGGACCAACTTGTCCACAATCATGCTTTTATGGTTGCACCAGTTCTATTACGGACGCAGAAAGGCAAAACATTCATACACATTTTTATTTGTTTCATTTCAAATTCGATTTGATTTTCGTTTGTCGTATGTGTTAACATTTTGTCGTATGTGTTTGAGTGACAAACACATTTGGTGAAAACGTCACATACGACAACGGCATTTTGGGAAACATTGACTCTAATTTCTTACTGATTTAGAATATTGATCTGATTTAAACGTTATTCAGTTGACAAATGTTTTCTACATAAGTCATTTAATTTTTAAGAAAATCTACCGTAGGGTTTTTGAGAAAAAAATTTTTGAACTTTGATTGCGTTTTCCCAAAAGTAGTAAAATGTAACATACGACATTAATTTATCCGAGCGACGAATTGTTGTAACCAGTACGTGCCTTAAAGAGACAAATATCCTTTAACGTAACATTTCAGTAAATTTTGTGTCTATTAAACTACTGAATAGCAACAGAACTAAAGTCACAAAAACAGCAGAGTTGCTATTTAATGTTACCACTACACAACTACAAGAATAGACTATGCACAGTCTAAATTGTGACCATGAAATGTCACCATAGAGTACATTAGTTTATTTTGGTTTTTATTTGCACACAATCTCCAAACATATTGTTTAAATCAATACTTAAAAATTTTACGCATTAGTATCTACACATATTAGTTGAATGTTATTTCCACCATTACTATATTGTACCAGGTTTTGTATCAACACAAAGGAAGAACTGAGAACGATTTGTATGCTCAATACATCACATATAAGACATAGACGTAGAGTGTAAAGGGGGCACAGAATAAAAAAGACGGTATGTCGTTTTAGGTATAGGTATGGAATTATCGTTTTCAATAAAATATCAATGAGATAGGTATTGTTTTAGCAATTTAATTGGCAAATTTTGCGAACATATTTTAAATGCATCTGCAGAATATATAGTAGTAGCATCATACAGCTCTTTTAAAGTAAGAAAAAAAAATTATGTGTAAAAATAGTGGGCCCCTAAGTACCTATAAAAAATCGCGTAGGATATTCACGCCCCAATAGCGCAAAAAATCTACTACCTGACACTTATTGTACTATTGCTATACATGGCTACAGTTATCTACAGTAGTCCGAAATTTGGGGAATTATTTTTATAATAGGCTTGTTTTATTGGCAATCTCTATCTCTATCTATCTCAATCTTTCTCAGCTAAAGTAGAATATTTAACACGCAACTACGACAATTACAGTATCAGTTTTGTTTTTATTTTTGATAATGTCAATAAAGTATTAATAAAGCCGCGCTTTTATAAGTAGGTAACCAAACATGTCAGTAAAATACATTTCAGAGGTATTATTATTTCAATGTATTTTTTTTTTTGATATTCATCAATTTTCAGTATTAATTAACTGATTTAAGTAAATATTGACTAAGTGCAACTTAATAAAAGCAAAAAAAACAACTTCATCAATATATTATTGGGGAACGCATGCACCCATAGCCCCTACCAAATGAAACGCACATGCCCTAATATGCCATACTAAACGCCATTTTCGATCCTAAGAATTGGGCATCCATTTTTTAATAAAAAAATATTTCACAATTTAGATTCGCAAATTCTTTATTACTATGGATGTATTTAACCCTAAAATATATCTCACAATTCGTTCAACTCATTTTAAAAGCTATTGAGATCATTTGCGATGTCAATGGGAAAAATATAATTATTTGGAAATAAAATTGAATATATAAATATTCCATATTTATTGAGCGCGTGAGTTTTTACTACTGCAACTTATTCATATTTATGGTAAAACTGTCTTCCGTTTTAATATTTGGGCTACGGATACGAAGAAATGCAAGTTATATTTATTTAATTACTATTGCCATTTTCCATTATGTTCGTTTGGGTATGCCAATTCATTCTATGTGTATAGAATATAGATACATTTTATTTGTATCTGTTTGTATTTGTGTACGGATTTTATTATGTTTTATTTATGTGAATGAACTTACAAACACATAAAGACAGAATTGGCAGCTCACTTTGTGTGTTACATGCAACACTTTGTGACCGTAATGTGTGGTTTCTGTACTGTAAACGTATTCCAAGTTGTGACCGATTAAGCACTGCAAAAATCGGTTACAAATCATAGGCAATTATACTATAATGTGTATTTCACAGAATGGTAATATAAGTAAGTCAAACTAATTCCCCACTTGATCACGTTTCCCTCCTATACGAGACACGGTTTGCACCTTTGATTAATGAAACACACTTTGACCATAATGGAAAACTTTCTGAATTGTGGTAACAGCGCTAGAACTTTAACCAACCATTTCTACTTGGGGACTGTGAACCATAACCTAATACGAGTCTTTGGTTCGTCTGCTGATGAGCCCATCCACCCACCATCGCATCGGTGCGAAGCGCATTTGGAGTTCAGGCTACTTAAATGCTTAATAATATTTAATGCTTACTCCACAAACTTTATTCATTTCTTGAATTTATTCTTGACTTGAAACATTTTTGGTATTGAATGACATTAACAACAACTCGAAGACCAGTCACTTCACTTTTGTAGTAATGATAGCTATTTCGAACTACACCACTAATTCATCATCACATCACCATCAGACTCCTTATGTGATTGTTTTATTTGAATAGTTTTGAATTCTGACAGTCAATTCTGGGTATATAAATGTATAATCCACTTGGGAAGACATTTCTGCTTTCCCCTGTCAGGAAGTGACCCTGCCCTGCACTTCGATTTTGTCAATTGACCAAGTGACTACCACTTACGCCAACTGAGCGTTGAGTACAAGCCCACCAACTGAGGAGAAGACCAACCTCTGTGCGTTGTTGTTGATACGATGTGTTTTTTTTTATTGTCCTTCTCTCGGGGTTTCTTCGCCTCTTCCTCGCTTTATTTTTTTGATTGTTTTATATACAGATCTATGCACTTTCCCAATTCCTAAATAATTTAAGACGCAAGATGTAGAAGAGCTATACCTAACAAACTATCCTTTTAATGTATTCAAAAACATAAACTCAATCGCTTCGAAATGAAGTCAAAAGTCATTTCTTATTGATATCGTTGTTCATTTTCTGTGCATTCGTCAGTCTTACCTAAAATAAGTAGAGCCAGAAGTAGCTACCTATATCCTACTTTGCATGAACAAAATCGTACACTTACACTCGAGCTCTGCATATAGAGATATTCTATATTATGACCAAATTCATTGTGAACCATTTTCTAAGATTGCAAGCGGTTGATGTCTTGTATGCTTTTCTATTATATCCATAGAAGGCAAACTTGATTAAGTCCCTTATATCGTCCAGCATCGTTTGACGACAGGTCACAGCGTTATATAGCTCCTTTGAGTACATGTATTTAAATTCAATTCAGGTGGAGTAACTAGGTAATCTCAATAGCAGTGCCTGACCCGTTTGCTGAAGTGCACGGGAAGTAGAACGACTTGGTTCTATTAGAAATCGTAAGAGAAGGTATGTAGGTGCTGTTCTCCCATTCAAGAGACCTGTGTGTGTGTGTGTTTCTATACTGCCACTTTAATTCGATTCAGTATTCAGTCAAAATTAAATTTCGAACTATACTGAAAGAAGGTGGATGTTGGAATAAACATGCATTTTGAATGGAAAATTAAATTAGAAAAAAGTAAACAATTTCAAATGAAGATATACCTACACCGCCATCATGAGAAAGGATGGAATGAGTTTAAAAGTTTAATACTAAAAACACATAGACCTCTTGCAAGTATTTTTTTTAAACACAACTCTTTTTCTTTGATTAAAATGACAGTGACTTTCATCTACGACAAGACATCTGACTGATTTGACAGAATGTCAGTTAGGAAAATATTTTCTTCTGCGTGATTGCTCGCATTAGTCTTTTCTACATTGACAATCAGTTAAATTTCCCTGAAAGCAAAAGGAAAACTTTTCACAACTTGGTTGGTATTGTTTCCCCCTATTTTAAAAAGAAACTTTTTATCAAGTAAAGAAAGTGCCTCTGGCTGATGAAGTGCGTTCAATATTTTGCAAACTGCCCTATGGCAAAACCCACTGTCATTTTTTGGTCTGATAACGGTAAGAATGTTTGTTTTAATATCTTTGCAGTGGCCATTTAAACGAGCAACGACCTACTTGAATCCGTATTATTAAACTGTTTCTTGCTTTAATTTTAATTTTCGAGATATGCACCTATTTGTTATACCCACCATACAGGAAGGTATATTCACTTTGTCATTACATTTGTAACGCCAAGAAGGAGTCGCCGGAGAGGGGGACCCTATAAAGTATATATACTCTGAATCAGGATCACATTCTGAATCGATTTAGCCATGTCCGTCTGTCTGTCTGTTGAAATCACGATAGCGTCCAAAGGAATCGACCTAGGCAAATGAAATTTCGTGAGAGGACTTCTATTTACCGTCGTCAGGTTTGTATTGAAAATTGTCTATTGCGGTTCTGATATACCTTCCACACAAAGCCAATATTAGACACTTGTAGTACATCCTAACTCGCATGGCAAACATTTTGCATGACTTTATGCAGTGGAGGGTATTTAAAGCACCGGTAAAGCCGATGATAACACTTTTACTTGTTTCTTCTTCTGATATGTACATAGTAAATAATTTCCAGACCAAAATAATTGAGCAGAGAAAGCAAAAAGGCAATTATGTACTTCAAAATTACTTTTGGATACCTCTACCTACAATTCGTTCACAGCAAAGGGCACGGTAGTGCCCCACCCTAGTTCTCTAGTAAAGGCACTAACCCTTTTTACAGGAACAAACTCAGACTATTTTCGACCCCCTCTAACGTCGGAACCAATTAAGCCAAAAACTTAGAACTTGAAACATTTACCAAGCTCATTAAAAAGGTCTACCTCACCGAATTTCATCTCTATAGCATTAGTTGTTCTCAACATACAGGACTTCAAAAATCGCAAAAACCGTAACTGACTGACTCACTCACTCACCCACTCACTTATGCCGGAATCACACTTGTATGTATTTCGTGGTGTGTCGTGGAGTGGTGTGTCGTGAGCTCGTGACGCTGACTGTGCACACTCTTGTCACTTGTCTAGTGTGGCGTGTCGCAAGTCCTATAATCGTGAAATTTGACATAATGCTAGATCTTGTGGTGCATACACTGGGAATGTTTCAAAACTTGAGATTTTCCATTCAGGGGACGTGGTATATGGGTCAATACGTGACAATTGATAGGCATAACTTCGAGGTGGTAAATGAATTTATCTATCTGGGTACTGCTGTTAACTCTGCAAATGACATCAGCGCTGAAATCAAACGTAGAATAACTAGTTATGCACCTAGCTATGCACTAGTTATGCGCCTAAGTGAAAAAGCAAGGTTACGTCTCCAGAACCCAGATATAACCTTGCTTTTTCACTCTTTATTTATTCATTAATTCACTTCACTTTTGTTTTTTTATAATTTGTATTTATTTTTCTTATAGTTACATTATATTGTATATAATTTTCTTAATTATGTTTCTTAAGAATTCGATTTTTTCTTTCATCATTATATATATTCTAAATGTATATTTTTAAGGCCATAAATGAGAATTTATTTCAAGGCTTTTGCTAATTAATAAAATGAAATAAAATGAAATGAAAATGAAATAACTCTTGCTAATCGCTGCTTCTTTGGACTAAGCAAGCAATTCAGGAATAAGGCCCTATCGCGAAGGACCAAGGAGACATTGTATAAAACCCTAATCATCCCAGTCTTGCTGTATGGTGCAGAAGCATGGACCCTCTCCCAGGCGCATGAAGGATCTCTTGGTATCTTCGAGATGTATGGACCGGTTTGTGTCGACAGGCAAAGTAACATCTGGCGGAGACGATACAACCACGAACTATACGAGCTGTACAGCGACTTGCCATTGGTCAAAAAACTGTATGCTCAACGGTTAAGATGGCTCGGGCATGTTGAGCGAATGAACATCGAAGCTCGTAAGGTATTCAACGCTAAGCCTTAGGGAACCAGAAGGAGAGGCAGACCTCATCTCCGGTGGAGTGATCAAGTTGAAGCCGACGAACGCCGACTTAGTATTCGAAACTGGAGACAGCAAGCTAGAGATCGAGTAAGCTGGCGAAATCTATTACTTGAGGTCCAGGAGCACAATACGCTGTAGCGCCAACTAAAGTAAAGTAAAATAAGTACCTAAGGACGTGGTATATACGCCTACTTTTGAAAATTGATTAGGTATTATTTATTTGGGTCACTTTCCATTGCCGTAGAATATTGAAACTTTGTAGAGCCTACTGTGTACAGAAAAAAAAATCTAACATTTTATATTCTCCATTCAGGAGGCGTGTTATCCGCCCATTTTTGAAAATCGTTTATTATTTATTTGAGCCGCTCCGATGCCGTAGAATGTTGAAATTTGGTAGAGAAGTAGGACCTGCATTGAACAAAAGGAGAAATACCATCATCAATATCAAGCGTTGATTCTACCCACTTAAAATATGTATAGAAGTTAATCTACCTGCTGAATATAATTTTAACTAATAGTTTATAAGAAAGAAAGCCAAAGGGATGGTAGTCAGTGTCTATTGACATAAGCGTAGCGCAAAAAGTAGTGAAATCACACCAAAAATTTATATGTAAAAAAAAAGCCAAGTTATCTTATATAGAACAACAAAAATTAGATGCATAACTAGTTAGCCATGAAAAATAATGAGATCTAAATGTAAGACAAGTTCTTAGTTTACGAAGGTTAAATGTTAAAACAAATTGGTAGGTGTTCTTGGCCGTTTACCCGAATTATTGCTCTCAAGAGAGAACCATCAATTCCATACTTCTGTAATACACTCCAGAGTTTACCTCGAGGGACTCGGAACGGAACTAGGTCATATGTTTTATCCAAATCTACGAAGCATGCGTTAACAGGTTTAGCATACTCCCAAGCATTCTCATTCTCAAGTACCATTCTGAGAGTGAATAACTGGTCGGTTGTGCTTCTGCCGGGACGAAAGCCGCACTGCTCATCTCCTAATCGTGCCTCGACCACAGCTCTGCAACGCGTTTCCAGCACAGACATAGACTTTTCCGGGTCCCTTCTATTCGTCGCAAAAATAAAACTCACTCAAAAAAATGGTTGTGAAAAGCCAACCCTAGGCAATGTCGAACAAATTCTTCGATTTGCCTCGATCCTCCAGTAGTGTTGTGCTAAAGAGCTATTTTTAATGAGCAGCGATCGCAGATAGCAGTATACAAAAATAGCTGCTCTCAATAGCAGCTATTTAATCACTCTTTAGATAGCAGTTAACGTCAGAAAATATACATAAGATTGTGAACACTTTTTTAAACCCCATTTATTGGTTTAAAGATGTATTTAAACATTTTAAATTACTTGCACATTGTACGGGTGTCGTTTGCATCTCGCATATACTCTTAACCCTATCCCTTGCTGGGTTTTTCCCGCATCAGCACTTGCTTCGCCAGTAATTCATAATTGTGCGCAGATATTTTTATTGTTGGTATTTCCGCGATGCAATTTAACTGGGTCATAAATAAAAAAAGGTGTCTTTTAAGATTTCCACCGACCATCGAAAAACAAAAAAACATATTAGCTCGTTAAAATATTAACAATATTTAACTGACAATGAAATCGAGTACATCGAATTTGTATTGTAGGTACTCTACCTATTCATAAATCGTAATATACTTTTTTCCTCATTTTCTACATCCTTACCCTACATTGCAAGAAACAGCCAACGGAGCATATCATAATCATATACCTACAATACACACTACACAGTCACAGCGATTGAGAAAGCAGTGATTGCTGAGCAGTGATTGTTGAGCAGTGATTGCTGAGCAGCGATTTCTGAGCAGTGATTACGGAGCAGTGATCTCTGAGCAGTGATTACGGAGCAGTGATCTCTGAGCAGTGATTACTGAGCAGTGAGCATTTATAGTGTTCATAGGTTCTCACTGCTCATCTGCTCAGTTGAATGCTATTAGCTTCTTTGAACATAGTGGTTGAAAAAGCAGTGAGCGGATAAGAGAGCATGTTAATGTCTCATCTCAACTCAATTCTCAATCACTGTGTGTGTATCTGTATGTCCACTCCGCTGTTACAGTGGCTGTGACTGCGACTCTCGAACTCGATCTCGAGCACATTTTTTGTTGCTTACTTTATTTTTATGTGTGTCCTCTTTGGCTTGGACTTAACATATAAATAATGTACATATGTGTGGGAAATGGAATGCATATTTGTGAGATATATTATATCTATCTAAGCCTACAGGTTTTATGAGTTGAATTTTTATCTTTCTTGTGTGTTTTGCGTTGTATATGTGTCTGTTGTCTGATTGGATTCACCTATAGATTTTTTGTAGGTTGATCACTGAGCTGAGCACTGAGCAGTGACTAGTGAGCAGGTATATTGAAGAGCAATAGCAACTGCTATCTGCTCATTGAAATAGCAGAGTGATTAGTAGCAGCGATCGCAATAGCAGTCTCACCACTATCCTCCAGGCCACCGCACTGATTGACTGATCCAGCTTTTGCATTTAACTATGGCTTCGTGTCCTGTGTGCATCGTCACTAGCATCTCCTTCCGCAAACCCGTTGGAATGACCAATATGTTTCCGTGTATCAGCAGCTGGTCATTAACAAAAGGATGTGTTGGCGATCGTTGTAACACTGGCTTCATTCTTTGAATCGAAATCTAAATGCCATTCTTTTTTGGCAATATTTCCTGACCTCCTTAACTACCGGATTCTCACGCTGCGCTGGTGCTGTGCTATTCGAAAAGCGTTCAATATGATTAATTATGCTGACAGTTCGTCGATGATTCTGTTGATAAAGGTTTCGATTTTTTCATCCTCCTCCTCTCCTCCGGTTCTGTTTCTTGAATGGGTTGACAATAGATAGCTCGAAAACTTTACACCCTACACATTCCGTAAGCGTTCATTTTATCTGATATACATAGTTTGGTCCGCTTCAGTAGACTTTTTAAAAATGATCTGAGATCTTACTTACTTACTTAGATGGCGCTACAGTCCGGGGTGGACCTGGGCCTCAACCAACACGCCTCTCCAGTTAGCACGATCTTTGGCTAACTGCCTCCAGTTGCGCACTCCAAGTTGGTTGAGGTCCCCTTCCACTTGTGCGCGCCACCTAAGGCGAGGTCTTCCTCTACTGCGTTGTCCCTCCGGGTTGGAATCGAAGACTCTTCGGGCCGGAGCGTTGGTGTTCATTCGCTCTACATGTCCTAGCCATCTTAGTCGACTGATACGTACTTTTCTGACAAGGTCGATGTCGCTGTACAGCTCGTAGAGTTCGCTGTTAAATCTCCTCCTCCAAAGCCCGTCAACGCAAACGGGACCGAAAATCACTCGAAGAATTTTGCGTTCGAAGCGACCAAGGAGATCTTCATCCGCTTTTGACAACGTCCATGATTCTGCGCCATAAAGCAGGACTGGGATGATGAGGGTCTTATATAGAGTCTCCTTAGTGTTTCTCGACAGGGCCTTACTAATCAATTGCCTTCTTAGGCCAAAGTAACAGCGGTTGGCAAGTGTAATTCTTCGCTTGATTTCTGATGTGATGTCATTTTCAGAATTAATAGCGGAGCCGAGATAGACAAAGTCCCGAACTACCTCAAAGTTATAGCTGTCTATCGTGACGTTCTGTCCGATTCGTCGATGTTGTGTGTCCCTTCTAGTTGACAGCATATATTTTGTTTTGCCCTCATTCACCACCAAACCCATTTTTGCCGCCTCTGTACTGATACTTGAAAACGCACCAGTGACAGCTCGCTGTGTCCTGCCAATGATGTCGATGTCGTCAGCGTATGCAAGTAGTTGCACAGACTTTTGGAAAATTGTGCCCCTGGTGTTGGCTTGCGAGTTTCGCACAATTTTCTCAAGAATGATGTTGAAAAAGTCACATGACAGCGCATCACCTTGTCTAAAACATTTTTTGACATCAAAGGTCTCGGTGAGATTGTTTCCGACCTTTACGGAGCAGCGAGCGTTCTCCATCGTCATTCTGCACAACCTGACAAGTTTGGCAGGGATGCCAAAACTAGACATGGCTCTGTATAGCTCGTCTCTATAAATGCTGTCATATGCGGCTTTAAAATCGATAAATAGGTGGTGAGTATCGATTTGGACTTCTTGGGTTTTCTCCAGGATCTGCCGTAGTGTGAATATTTGGTCGGTTGTGGACATACCGGGCCTAAAACCGCACTGGTAGGGTCCAATCAGTTCGTTGACAAATGGTTTCAGGCGTTCACACAGTACGGAAGACAGGATTTTGTAAGCGATGTTAAGGAGACTGATGCCTCTATAGTTGGCGCAGTTTAGAGGGTCTCCTTTCTTATGGATCGGGCAAACAATGCTGAGGCTCCATTCTTCAGGCATACTTTCCTCTGACCAAATTTTAGAAACGAGTTGGTGTATGCTCTCTACCAAGTCATCCCCCGCTGCCTTAAAAAGCTCGGCCGATAAACCGTCCGGTCCTGCAGCTTTGTTGGACTTCAGCTTGGATATTGCTATCCTTACCTCATTTTGGTCAGGTGGACGGAAGTCTTGGCTTTCATCGCCCAGGTTGAATGGTTCATTCTGCCTGACAGCGGAATTTGTGTCGTCTTCGCCGTTTAGCAGTCTGCAGAAATGGTTTTTCCATGTCCTCAGCACCGACTGTGACTCTACTTCAAGGTTTCCTTGTTCGTCTCTACAGGTCTCTGTTCGGGCCTTGTTCCCGTGACACGTTCTTTTTACCTTTTGGTAAAACTTCCGAACATTGTTCCTGGAGTAACACCTCTCTATTTCCTCGATCGCGCGCTTCTCATGCTCTTTCTTTTTCCTCCGGAGAAGACGGTGTTCTTCCCTCCTTTTTTGCTCGTAGAGCTCACGAGCTGCTCTCGTCCTTCTCTGCAGCGCCGCTTTGTAGGCCAGTTGCTTTGCTGCATGTGCTTGCCGGCACTCTTCATCAAACCAGTGGTTTCGCGGTGGTGGTCGGGTGAAACCTAGCACATCAGTCGCGGCTTTTCTGATGGCTTCTTGGCATCGATGCCACTGGTCTTCAGCACTTGATGCTGGCTGCACAGGACTACTCGAGAGGTTGAGGGAGACGCGATCGGCAAAAGTTCTGGCGGTTTGTTGCGTTTGTAGCCGTTCAACGTTGAATCTTCTCACAGTATTTCCTCGTTGTTGTGGTGTCTGGGATATCCGCATACGTACCTTGGCTACAACAAGGTAGTGATCCGAGTCTATGTTGGCCGCTCGGAAAGTTCGGACATCTAGAATACTGGAGGAGTGCCTTGCGTCGATCGCAACATGGTCAATTTGATTGACCGTTTGATGGTCTGGTGACCGCCATGTTCCTTTGTGAATGTTGAGGTGTGGAAACCGTGTGCTTGCTATAGTAGCATTACGTCCCGCAGCAAAGTCAATTAGCCTAAGTCCGTTTCCAGACGTGGTGTCGTGTAGGCTGTGCTTTCCGATAGTGCTACCAAAGATGTCCTCCTTTCCTATTTTGGCGTTAAAATCACCTAAGACGATTTTAACGTCGTACTTAGGACATTGCTCATATGTTTTGTCGAGGAGCTCATAGAAACATTCTTTGGTAGCATCGTCCTTATCTTCTGTGGGGGCGTGAGCGCATATCAGGCTGATGTTGGCGAATTTAGCCTTCATGCGGATAGTTGTAAGGCGCTCACTAACGTGTCGAAAGCTCAAGACTTCTTGCCTAAGTCTGCCGCTTACAACGAATCCGCATCCGAATAGACGCTGCTTCTGTTCTCTGTAGCAATCACCGTAGTAGATGTCACAGTTTTTCATCCTTCTTTTGCCGGGCCCATCCCACCGCACTTCCTGGATGGCGGTGATATCTGCCTTGTAGCAGTCTAGGGCCTCCGCTAATTGTTCGGCTGCACGCGGTCTGTTCAGGGTTCGAACATTCCACGTGCAGACCCGAACGTCATTGTCCTTTTTTCGTTTTGCAGGGTCGTCAACAGTGAATCCATCCGTATCCGAGGCTCTTGGTTGGTAACCATTAATTTTTCCGTGGTTGGGTAGTTAGCCCCACGCACAACCCCCAACCTGGAGGACCAGGCCCTAAGATAACCCTAGGACAGCGGGTCGGATACTCCGTTGTCAGTAACCCACTTCGGGGATATGAGTGCTGCCGTTGGCCCATAAAGGGTTCATCCGCCACCATCTCTATTTCAGCACCCTGACTAGTGCTGAAAATCCTTACAGACCTTTGCTCCAAATATGTCAGAGAAGCTCACGCAAGGTATCTGCCATCTCGACTGTTGACAACACCGTTGATTCAATCTTGTGTATTCATCCGCTGTATGTCCTCTTTCTGAGGGGCTCATGTAAGACCTCTGAGACTCGTTCAGTCAGTCATTCCGACAGAGCATTATAGTGTTGCTATTTTCTTCGTGTTCAACACTCGCGCTTATAAGTTTAGCAAGCCAAGCCCGGTTGAGCGAGACCAGTACCCGGTGGTTACCACGCGGAGGTAAAATAAGCACAATTGATGTGTATGAAAAAGTTACAACAGCTGGGCACCGCCAAGTTGATGCCAATCAGCGCCTACCCGATTCATACACACCCATCTGAGATCTAAATGGGTTTATTTTTCAGAATTGCCTGCCTTATTGACAGTAGTTGAATGCCATCTTCTTCGTAACAAAATGTGTTCCTTCATTGATTTGCGATTTGTTATTTCTAGCTCCAAAGATTTACAAAGCACATCTACTTTTTTTCGCTTTCTCTGCTGCTCTACCTTTTACGGACGTCTGGCAAACGTTTTGTAGGTACTTGGAAAGATATTTCGACGATAAATAGTCCAAACAAAATTGGAATAAAATTTCCTTATGGAACTTAGTTCTGAAATTAATTGTATTTTTCATATAGAATATCAGACCTCAGGCGATGGTTTCCTCCGTTAATTTTTTGTTAACATGTATAGCTATAGATACATTTCTTATTACGATATATGTTATATGTATACTATCTTCGGTTAAATTATAATTATTGTGTTTATCAGATTAATTAAAATGCCAAAGCCTCTTCTCCAGAACAAATTATTATCTACGCTTTGATGTTTGTCATTATGTTCGCACTCTAGGAAAGCATCCACTCTATGCCCTTGATATGGCACATTCTAGGAATCCTTTCTTCGTTTCGAAAAATTTTAATTGAATATGAACACTTACTCGACCCTAATTTTATTAAGATTAATCTGAACACGCTTGCCATATGTGTAGGTACATACACACATAACACTTCTGTGAATTGGTATACCGAGCTTGAACGATGCACGCCATCAAATTAATTGGATGTCACTAGGGAAGTTTAGCTATGTTCCAATTATCGTTAGAAGATTTATCAAAGTGGGATTTTATTAAACGTTTTCTACAGAACGTGTACCCACTTAATTTAAATTTGTTGCTTAAATAAATATTTCGTATATTTTCCTAAAGTCGGTTGTTTTGTCTATAATATTACTAAAGCATAATAACCAATTAGTCCATTTGATTTTGCAGCGATTTCATTAAGACTGTTTTTACCTACGTCGGAATAATTTCATCCTTATTACCACTTTTCAACTAACATTTAATTTAATTGCATCTACATTTTGTGAAAATTCCATTAAAAGTTCGAATAGAAAGTGAGTTCAAATGATTTTAATTAATGTTGTTACATAATTTTGTAGCTAAAAAAAATATGTTTTTAAATTTAATTGACAGTTTGATGAATCCTTATCCTTATTGTTGTCGATAAAACTATGAACATAATGTAGAAATAGACCGTAACAAAAATATTTTAGCTACTATTGATTTAACTATTGTTTTATTTCATCACACATTTTCGGTGTGCTATAAAAAATGCCCCGAAAATGTTGCAAAGTACTTCTGGTGTATAGCGTTGTGCTGAGCGATTTTATAGGTCGTAAAGTGTACTGCAGTTTATTCTCTTGAGTAAAACAGTTTATAGTACTATAGGGGACCACATTTTCGATAATATGGCTGCGAATAGATTTTACAAGTAAACCTATACTAAGGGTTGGGGATAAACATGGACAAAGTGACCGTAAAATTTCAAAGTTGTGCCAATTGAACGTTAAAGGCGAAGATATAAAATATATGGAAAGGACCTAATGGCTTAGCTGAAAAGAAATGAGAGGCATGGTTATAAAATAGGTATAAAAGTGGTATGTCACTATATGGAGCAGTCGTTTTTGGTAATCAAAAATTGAATACGTCATCTTACAAGTCATGCTTTTGCAGTGATGATGGATTTTAGCATTTATTTGTAAAGATGTTCGTTGAATGAATGAATGTACCTACTCTTCCGAATCGACGCTTACATTTTTATAAATAATTTTGTAATTAGACAACATATATTAACAGCATAAGCAGGTAAAACACATTAATATAGGTTGCCTTTGATAACGTGTATGAACTATAGAGATCAGTTTAGGCATCACCGCGCTGAGTCTGTTTCTGCTGAATGACGTTATTGGAGTACTCTTGCTGCTTATTTAAGTCGGAGCACCCCCGATGGCCCGATGTCGAAAAAGGTCGGAAAATGTCTTCAATAATGTGATTGGTTGTCGTGTGAAAGAATACTTGATATAATACTACTACTTGAAAGAATTGTACGAAACAGAAAGAAGAAATGACATTCAATATCGACGCCTTGAATGGATGTTGTAGTGAAAGATATTTGTCCACTTATAGGCTCTGCGCTGAATTCCAGCAATGACATCAGTGCTGAGATCAAGCAATCGCTGTTTGTCTGGGCTTAGAAGACAATTAAGTAGCAGAGCCCTCACACAAGCAATTAAGCTGACGTTATGTAAGACGTCTTATACGTCGTATCTTTATCATTTCCGTCCTCCTATATATAGGGCCGGCCTTAACGATCCAGGCGCCCCGGGTGAGTAATGCATTTGGCACCCTGTTATATTTCATTAAAATTAAAAAAACAATTAAAAGTGTTTTCATCGGCCTAGCCGATGCTTTGATACCCTCCACTGCATACAAATCATGAAAAATGTTTGCCGTATGAGTTAGTATTATGTACAGGCACACGCATGGGTCTAAAATGGGTTTTGTATGCTAGGCCCCAAAACTACTTGACCGACATAAAAGATGTGGTCTCACAAAATTTCATTCGCCTAAGTCGATTCGACAGACGAACTTGGTTAAATCGCTTCAGAATGTGATCCTGATTCAGAATAATATAATGCTTAATGAATTCTCCAGTTACTCCTTCTTGGCGTTACAAATAATGTATATAAATGCAAAGTGTATATAAGTATACCTTCCTGTGGAGGGTATACAAAATACTTATTTTCAATTGTGTACCATATTTATTGAATTAATAGAAAGGTGTGTCAGTTAGTCACGAAACATTTACAAAATATGAAGGACTTTTTAAACTAGACTAAATGAGCTCTGTTGTCACTCAGTGCAGTGCGTCTCTCTTTCGCCCTACATAAGTTAGAGAGGAATACGACAAGACAAGCAACAAAATGACACGTCATGATAGATAAATGCTGAGTACTCATACTCACTCCCAGAAGATATTATGTTCATAAAATTGAATACGCTCAATTTAGTTTTTATATCGATGGAGATAGGTATTCAAATTCAGTGATATGAAGGTGTACACCTCGGCGCCCTCTAGGTGCCGGCTGCGCCCCCAGGCCACCGCCCCGTTAGCTGGAATATATAGAATAAATACATTTGTCTTAGTAATAGCAGGTCACTATGTGCTAGGAAGGCACGCATAAAGGCTTGAAGTCAAAGTTAATAGGTTATTGTCAGAGTTGCATGGAGAGAGAAGGAAAAAAAAAACCTTTACACCTACTGTGTAATCCTCGATTAGCAAACTCTAGGGGAGTACTTTGGGAGCTTGCGAATATTGCGAAAACGGATATCAACAATATCTGGTCTTAAAAATCTGCAACTCTACTCCAGGGGAGTGATTCAGTGCAGGACCTCAACGAACATGGCGTGCTCAACTGATTGCAGCAATCTATCCATCTGACTGAACACTGAACAGGCTTGTTGGTTAAGGCCCAGCAGGCACGTAGCCAGCCCCTAATTCAAATCTATAAAAATCAGTAGACTACAGTATCTAAATGCTAGGTATGTACTTGTACACTGTGCATTGTGCAAGTCATAGCTTGAACCTGGCTCTGCCATGTCAGCTCCTGCCATTGGCAATTGCCTTGGTGTAGTATTGGAAATAGCTTATTTCTTCCGCTACCATTCAAATCCATATACAACTTTCAAAAATGTCGATAAAAAACATGCACCAAAGAGCCGAAAAACTCGACTTCTACGCCTTGTGAAAGGCAGTATTATTATTTGTGACAGTATTATTTCCTTTGTAGTTCTTCAAATGCATTTCCATAAATCTGGAAGAAATAAAGAGCAGAACGTGGGCGAAAGCATCAACACTTTTGGCAGCGGTTCACAAAAGTGATTTCCTAGTAAGCCTCATTGTATGCCAAGAACTATTTAGTTTAACGCTGCCCTTATCAGTTTTCCTACAGAAAAAGTCCTAAGATTTCGTTTCTGGAAACGACCGCACAAAAGAAGTTCTGAATTCTCTTAAGAACATCGGAGAAAATGACGAATATCTTTTTAGAGAGGCTTTTCGCAAACCGCATCCTAACTTGCCGAGGACTTGTTTGAAGAACTTTATTGAAACAAAAAACGCGTTCTAAACCAGTAGCTTCTCCTACTGAAGCCTATTTTGGAGTGGCGATACTGATTTCTTGCATAAATTTGTTAATACAAAATCTTCGAACAGATTCATGGTCAACGAAGACGTTCTATGCAGCGTTACAAATGGCCAAAATGATAAAGTCGCCAAGAGTTTAAAAAGGGGTCTAATACAAATAAAATTTAATATTTCATGTAGTATTCAACAAAACATGTTTATTAGGTTTTTTCTTTACTTTTGTAGTATGAATGGAAAACACTGTCAAAATGTCAGTGGGAATAAAGTCTTTCTCAGAAGGAGAAACTTACGAAAAAGTTAGGGAACGCTTTTGCTTGTCAATTCATAAATTGCAGCGGTAAAAAGGTCTTAAAAATGTCTGATAAATGCGAATAATTTACTAATTTGTTAGCAATGTTAGCTGATTCATCTACTGGCGAAGTGATTCGGAATTTATCGAACATCTTTTGGATGAAGTCAAACAACAAATGCGAATTGTAATTTCACGCATACCAAATAGAACGATAAATTTCTGTCAATTTGTCAAGTGGCTGACAGCTTTTCAATTCTTACTACCACTCGTTGAATAAAAAGTTTGTACGAATCTCAGTGGACGGGTAATAACTTGCTCTCTCGAAGTCGCTCCCTTTTACGAATTTTTCGAGTTAAGGAACGCCGTTAAAAATAATAATAAAAATTCGTAAAATTTAAAAGTAATGGAACAGAACTCTTATGTATTCATTCATAACCAACAATTAGTAGCAAAATAGTAACACCATATAAATAAAGCAACAAAAAAAACACATAATACCTAAAGTAATAGGTACAACATTTACATATTTCCAATTCTTTCAATAGGCAATCACTAGGCTAGGCAGACCCTACCTAGTTTTTAATTTTATTTTGATTCAGCCTTTACTACAAATCAATATAAATTTATAAATCTTAAACCAAAATTCTTTAACATTTAATTTCTCAAAATGGTTTAAAAAGCGTTCGTCACTTGAAACTCCCTTCAGCAATTTTTATTCACTGATGGTTTGCTCTGTGCATATTCAAATATGCAATAATGATGGAGCAGAGGTAAAACAAACCATAATTAACTACATGACAGTGGAATGCTATTGGAAAGTGTTAATTATGGATAAAGACGATCTAGCATGTCTTTTATGGAAATAGTCGCCCGAAAGTCGCCAATGTTGAAAAAAGTGTCCAAAATAGAGAATTTTTGAAAAGTCGTCGCCGGGGGTCCAGACATCAAAAAAGTCGCCCATCGGTAACGCTGGTTCTAGGTTCTACCATCATTTCAAGCTCTTCTCCCAGGTTTTGCTGCAGTTGAGCGAGTGAACGAAATGGAAAAGCTAACACGTGTTACATTGGTAATGCAATTTCGTTGTCAGCTGTGAAAGCTGAGTAAATTCTTTGGTGCGAAAAAAATCGTCGAGTGATCCTTCTACTGAAGTTTTAAAATTGCTTGATATAGGTAGGTATGTGACAAGACTTACTTTAGAAGTATAAGTTATTGCTTACGGTTTTAGCACCGCTTCCAGTGACCACAGCTAGTGTTGAAAGAACCTTTTTTCAGCTATGAAAAGGATTAAAACAATGTCAGATTTATGGAGAATGCTAGGTTAAGCTCACTTGCTTCACGGATATTATTGTGGATCCAGATAAGGTGATTGATCTTAGGTCAAAAAAAAATCAAGACGTCTTCTGCTTTGAAAAAATGTGTGTAAACAAATTATTTAAATACATACGATTAAAAAACTAATAGGAATATACATAGTTTTTTGTTTCGTAAGACTTGGACGCAAGCTCCGCCGAAACAAAATCCTGGCTACGGCACTGAGGCCCAGCTTCACCCCGAACTAAAGCGCCATCAAAATTAATGTAAACAAAAGGTTATTGTTGTTCATTTACTAACCAGATTCAGATAGACATAGAACTCTCGAAAATTATCCCCTCCCCCAAATATGTTATGCTAAGTTTAGGTATCAACCTATACCTACCTAACCTACCAACCCATTATTAGCTTCATAGTAGTCATAACTTTTTATTTGCCAATAAATTAAAGAAACCTTGCGATATTTTTATAACGTTACTATATTTGTTTTCCCTGTCTTCTGTTTATTATACAAATTCCTTTCTGAATTTTCATTTTAAGGGAATGAAAACTCTGAGCCAATAACGATTTTACGTCTTCACGACCTAATTCTGATTTCCTTTTCATAAAATTAGCTCTTTCAAAATAAGGCCAAATATCTACAATACCAATACCCAATATAAACACGAGTCAATAAATAATACTGTATTGGAATCTGTCGGCTGTTGATTGAAAACATTCTCATCTCACCTCTCGCTTTCAAATGGATCTATTAAAATTAACTGACGAAAATCACTGAGCCAAAATGTGTATGTGGGGTTCGTCATTTCGATGATGCGAAAGTATACCAAAGCTTATTGAAGATATTATAAGGAACCGTCTTTCTACATTTGAGCATTAAAATCAAACGTAGTATTGTGTGCGTTATGCTCTATAAAATTTCAGATCAAATGTCTGCAGATATCCTAATAAGCAAATGTGACCTCAAGCCATACGGCGACAATGAGAAAATTTTCAATTTATTCAATTCTATTTACCCGATGATGATGATGATTATGATGATGATGACGACGACGACGACAATTAACTGGAGGCTAACAACTGTCAACTGAGACGACAGATGGTAGTGGGATTGAAAGCAAATACGCAAATAGCGTAGTGTTCTGCCCGTGTTAAAATACGAGTAGATTGAAGGTTGGTTAGCGGATAACCGATATGGAAGGAACTATTATGATAAATGGAATTACTTGCATGAATTATTGTTTTGAATTGGCAAACGTTTGAAAATATGTTTGCAAACTACATATTTGTATGTAGGTACCTATTTACCGTTCATACATTCATTGAATTATTATTGACAAATGGAACGTTTTGTATAGGTACTGTAGTCGGGGCTTATTACACTGTTCCCTGATAGAAGTATTAAACAAAAGATGTCTATTAATCTCCAAAATATGTGCAACCATTTTATAGAAGCGCCAACGACTATTTTTAACGATAAAAGCTACTATCCTATACATTTTAAAAATTTTGTCAATTTTGCAGTCCCAAAAACTTATGTGGACAAATGTTCCATTATACTAATACTAAGCCCCTTCCAGGATAAACCTTAACGAATTTTGGAAAATGATTAATCAAAACTCCTTCTGTTACAGGACAAGCAAGATTTGGAACTCGCTTCCTGGGGATATATTTCCAGAAGACTACAATTTGCAGCAATTTAAGTTCAGAACGAGCATACATCTGCAAGCATCTCGGGGCGCTTATGAAGATTTAAAAAAAAAAAAAAGGTATGTTGTAGTTTTGACTAATCTATTGACATACAAAATTTCAAGTTAATGCGGCTAATGGTTCATTTGTTATGAATTCAAATCCAAAAATTCCATCTAAATTTTGCATTGTTTTCATAACCCCACCAGTATGGAACATTTCAAAGTTCTAAGTTTAGATGAAATGCTTCAAATTTGGCTTGCAAGATTTGAGCATAACAAATTTTTCACGTAGTTAAGTGAAAGCCTCTAATAAACGACAAGCAATATGGACTTCGAAGACACGGATATCCTTGGCAGATATCACTTTTTCTTTCAGCCAAGAAAAGGCTTCTTTTATCGCCATTATTTCTGCCTGAAAAACTCTGCAATATTCTGGAAGACGGATGGAAAGACTAAGGTTTATTCTATTGGAGAAAATACCCCCACAGACCACAGTTTTTGATCCATCCGTCAAAAAGTGGATCTATAAATTTTCAAAGAATGCCCCTTCCTCCCAAAATGATCTAGTAAGAATTAAGACTTGCAAGTTGTTATCAAACTGTGGCTCTGGTATGGTGTAGTCGATATTTCTTGGGAGAGTCTTGAAATTGTTCAGGATGTCTGCATTGGTTTGATTGTCCATTGTGAAGTTGTTTTGAGGCGAACGGCTATAGAGACTGCCGTTTGCCTACTGAAGATATCGATGGGTGTCAGGTAAATCAGGATGTCAATGTCAAGTGCAGCGGAAGGGGTGCTACGAAGAGCCCCGCTTATGCATAAACAAGCTGTTCTTTGGACGTTGCTTAGCTTATCACGATTTATTGGTTTTTCAAGGCAGTCCACAAGACTACCACATCGTAGCTAAGTGTAGGTCTTATAACCGAGGTACGTAAAGCCAGTGAGTGATGCAAAGTTGTAGACCCCATTTCTTTCCTATGGCTTTATTACAAGGGAAATTGCCTCAGTGGCGGCTTTTTTTACTCTTTCTTTTTCTCTCCAACAATAATTCATAGACTGAAATTAGGCAACTAGCTAGAATCGTTGTTACCTACTCCTCGCCATTCCCCCCATTCACTCTTTTTTGTATGTTAAGGTGCCAGTACACGATATGTAGCACGCCTCTTATATATGTGGCTCTGACGTCAACAGAGAGTGCACAAAGAGAGCTTTTACACGGCATGCACCTATTGGGACCATTCGCTGACGTCAAAATGACGTCAGTGCTACATATATATGAGGCGTGCTACATATCGTGTACTAGCACCTTTAAGCTTCCAGCTCAGCTTTCTATTTAAAATAAGATCCAAGTATTTAACTTTATTTGGGAATGACAAGCTAACACCATTTATAGATGGAGGGTAATGTGTGCAATTTTATATTTCCTGGAGAAGAGTACAAGTTAAGTTTTGTGTGGATTTTCGCCTAACCCACATCTGTTTGTCCATTTTACCAGCTTGTTAAGAGAGTATTGTAAGAGTTATTTTAAAGAATTTATGTATTATCCTGACACGGCAATATCAACGTCGCGTCCACATAGGCAATCAAATTGCGTCCCTCCGCTTCCAAGAGGTTCATTGACCACCAAGTTCCAGAGAAGAAGAGTTGGGACGCTACCTCTGGGGTTCCTTTACTGACAGATATCTTATCCAGACTAGAGTTGATATACCGACTATTGAGCATCAGATTGATCTGCGAGGTATATGCATTCAGACCTGGCAGTGCAGTACCTAGTGATTGCAGACGAGTCGGCTTTGTTAAAAGCAACCATTGTATACTTTATGACGAAGAGAATCCTCTATGAAACGCATTAACGCATTATCTAAACTCGTTTCCACCGATTTACTCTTGTCAATGTTTAAATGTAAATGAATTTGATTGAATCAGTCTTTTTAAAGTTTTTAGGAGATATGATGAAAGACTAATAGATCTCAGATCTACTTGCCTTCGGTATGAAAACTACTTTAGCTTCATTCCATTCGTAGGACAGAAGTTTTCTTTAATATTAATCTAAGCACTACCTTCATTCGTAAGGTACTAACCATGTTATCAAAAATAGAGCACTCAAAAAATTTAAAAAATTAAGACACAAAATCCTGCAGCCTTGATATGAAAAATTAATTTAACAGAAGATACATCCTACTACAAGAATCATCCTCCTTCAATGACTTTTCCGACCTTGTCGAGGAAACAGATAAGACAATAAAAGACAGATTCGTATAAATTAAATTTCCCTATACTAATTGCATAGATACTCTTAGATAAGGTTGCAACTGCAAAAAAACTTAAAACAGTGATTTCTCTATAATGATAGTGTCCACCTTCATTTGTTTGTGAATATTTCAAGTCGAAGTATAGCAATCATTTGTGATAATGTTATATTCTGGAATCAACTATAAACATTTAGATTGATCTGCTTATATCGCACATTGTCTACGTTATTTAGTTTTGACCTCTGAACTGATTCCAATCATCTGAAATTGGCTATCCATTATTGCTACCATTTGTTTTTTTATTTTTTAATATTATTAGATAATTATTCCGCACACACTCAAGCTGAACTGAAAAGTATACAGATCCTAATTTAGAGGATAAAATGTCCGTAGGTATTTATTGCAAAAAAATATTTCGATCCAATACTCCTATAGGTAAATTTATTTTAGTTTGCTACTGAAAATTCTGTTTTACGTAATAAATTTCTCCAACCGCAGCATGTCCACAAGTTTGTTTTTTGTTTAACTGACAATAACCGCAAATGAAACCGCATCTACACAGTATGGCTGTAGATATTCATTATCCAACGTCAAAGTAAACTTAATTAGCCTAATAAACTGTTAACTGCATTTCAATTTAAATACCAAGCGTATAATTTGTAAGCTTTGTGTGCGTTGCAATGCAACAGGTTAAAAATAAAAGGATACACACCTCTATCTGATTTGTTTTAATTAAAACCTAGTCAATTATACGCTATTGGGTGTTTCTGATTGACAAAGCTAATTTGATCGCTTCACATGTCTAATTTGAATACGATTAAATGATACAATGAAATAACATCAGTATGGGTTTCTAGTTGTAGTCCAGTGATTCGTTTACACTAAATAAAACTAGAATGTCATAGTATCTTTTTTAGCCATATAAGGTTTGTAATAGGTATATCTAACTTTCTATGTTCGAACAAAATTATTATTTTACAACATGCTAGTACATTAGCTTTGATTTTCTAGGAAAAAAATGTGTTTTATATTTATTTAAATACAAATACATACAACCCTAATGTAGTATTCTATTTATAAAGGGTCCGCCAAATAACTTTTTTCTTTGAAAATGCTATAAAAAAAAAACTACTGAATATTTTCTCAAATTTCTTTTTTTATTTGAAAGTAAAATCCTTCCGGTTAATAATGGAAAATAATTTCATTCAAATGCTGCCTCGGCTGGCCATGCAGTAGCCTACACGATCGGTCCAATTTTTAAGCACATTATCGATTGTGTGCAGCTGTATTTCACCAATGGCTTCACGAATATTGTCCTTTAAAGCGTCAATTGTCTCTGGCATGTCGGCGTAACACTTATCTTTTACGGCACCCCACAAATAATAGTCCAACGGTTTCAAATTGCAGCTCCGCGGTGGCCAAACGACATCAGCTCTGCGGCTGATAATGCGATCTTCAAAAACAGGGCGCAAAACATCGAGTGTAGCTTCGGCTGTGTGGCACGTAGCGCAGCGCCATCCTGTTGAAACCAAATGTTGCCAATATCCTCCTCTTCAATTTTTGTGAACAAAAATTCGTTCAACATGGCCCGATAATGATCGCCATTGACTGTAACGGCCACTCCTTGCTCATTTTCGAAGAAAAATGGCCCAATTATGCCTCACGCACACTTTCTGCCACAGCAGCAATTTGCTCGGGTGTACGCACTATTTTTGGTTTTTCACGCTTTGGTTTATCGATGAGGATGCCAGTTTCTTTCACTTTTTTCACAAGATAACGAACATACGGAGCTGACGGTGTTTCTCTTCCTCCAAAATCCGTACGCAATTTTCGCACACATTCTGCAACATTACCACGATTTTCAAAGTAATGTCGCAATATTTCCCAGCGTTGTTCAAGCGTATACACAACCATATTCGTTCAGCGGAATGATAAAACTAATTATCTGTCAAATCAGACATGAGCTAAGTGTTACCATTCGCGAAATAAGCACTAGTTGAAAAAAACGTTAGACCCTTTATTTTAATAATAGGAATATCGAGAGGAAACAATTTGACCGCCTTCTATGAAAAGTTAAAAAATTATGTAGGTATTAATTTTTAAATATAAATCCTTTTACTTATAAGTAGACATAAACATTTTATACAATATTCTCATACTCCAAAAAATTGTTCGAAACTCGCAAGGCAACACCATGAATAAAATTTTCCAAAAGTCTGTACAACTATGTACTTGCATACGCTTACGTATGCGTTTGCAACGTAACAGAAGTGACAAAAATGCGGTTAGTGGTGAATGTGGGCAAAACAAATAACATACTATCAGACAGCTATACAACTTTGAGTTGGTTAGGGACTTCTACCTCGGCTCCAGTATAGACTCTGACTCTTAGGAAGAGTTCAACCTGACAACCGCTGTTTCTTTGGCCTAAAAAGGCAATTGACTAGTATTTCTCCCTAAAAATAAGCCTATTTGTGTATGGCCTAACTAAACAAATGAAAAACACAATACCTACCCTCCTTTCATTAACAAATAATTTTTTGTTCTAGAAAAAATGTCCAAAATGTCCCCAAAGATGAACATTCATGTCCTAGAAAAAAGAAGTTCAACACAAATTTTGTCAAGGAATGTAATGAAGAAGGAAAGTTTTGTTTAATAAAATCGTGAACAAAGAAATTTATGTTTAAAAAAATGATTTTTTTATTATATAGATTCTTAGGATGAAACTGGTGACTGCTATAGTGCTGGGATATTTCAATAAAACAGTTGATGTTGGAAGCCATTCCAATAAATGCAGAAATAATGAACAACGAAAATAATTATGCAAGCCATCAAAAAAAAAAAAAATTGTGAAACTGTCCGGTACATAAATAAAATATAATAGATACAATAAAATAAATAATTTGTCTTTCAATTAGGATTATGGCTAAAAGACATCTGTAAATTAACGCACTTTAGGCTAGCAAATAAACAATCTTGCAAAAAATTAGGCAATTTCAAAGGCAAAACAGGACTTATCAAAGTTTGCACTTGATTAAGGTAAATTTTACACATGTCTTTCGTTGAGTATGGAGGTGGAGGCGGTTAGACAAAGGTCGGGCTAATTGGAGAGGCGTGTTGGTTGAGGACCAGGTCAACCCCCGACTATAGCGCCAACTAAGTAATTATAAGTAAGCCCACAACATCTACCTACTTTATTCGAATCACCGTTTGATAGTGATTGCGACTACAGGTTTTTTAATAGTTCTAAAATTACGATCACGCCTTCTTTGACTTTAAACGTTGCAAGATTCGTATACGTACGTGGCAATAGAGTTAATGGAGAGAAAAGTTTAGCTGATTCCCATGATACTAACGATTGGCTAAACCATATTTTGCCAGGGGCCCGATGAAACGAAATAGTTTCGACAATAGCGGCCTCTATAGCCACAGATATGATTCTAAAAGCTTTAAATTAAATAATATAATCCAATATCCAAGTCGATAATGTCTAACTTAGCCGATTTGGACTTAGATGTAAAATTACATTTAAACCCAATTGGCGATTATTGAGTGACGAAAACCACCTAATTGATTGAGCTCAAACATACACATGGTCTTAGGTATTGGCCCTGGAGAGCTCCTGTGAAGATTGGTCAAAACCCGACAAAGGGGCGTGGTACCGCCCATACAAAAAAAAAACATCGTATATTTCGAAAACCACAGAATCGATTGAGATCAAACTTACAGATAATCTTAGGTATTGGCCCTAGAGTGCTTCTGTGAAGATTTGTCAAAGTTGGATAAAGGGGCGTGGCACCTCCAATACAAAAAAATTAATGCATTGTCGCCCGAAAATAAATAAAATAATAATAATGGAATTCCTTTGACATTATTACGGAAAAAAATATTAGTTTAAGCTGCAAAGCTAAAATGGATGAGAAAAAAATCATCAAACATGCTTTTGCTGATATAAATTTAGACCTTTCTCTATATTTTCTATATTCTACTGAGTTTTGGAATAAATAATTAAAAAAAAGGAGAGAGGACATTTGTTTTGTCGGGCTTAATATGTTTATTGTTTTATTTACATCTGCAAGAAAAATGTGATGAATTTATTTTAACCAACAAATAAATTGGTCATCGGAATTTAAGAAAAAATACGTTTTGCGAATTTCAGGAAATATTTTTTAATGCAATTAAATTTTTTTTAAATGCCTGAATGTTTTCGTATTAGTTAATTCGCTAATTTTCCACTATATTTGAATGTCAAAACTACATAGAATCAAAATAGTAAAAACGCGAATGTTATTAAAAATTTCTGGATTATTAAATTATTTTATAATTTCATTGTGAAAAACAAAAGAATACCTACACAAAAAGCAAAGCTATGATAACATAACAAAACAGATAAGATAATTACGTGTTTTAAATTAAAATATTACGTACCTACACTTCTTTTCAGTACAGTTCACTTTTCGCTTTAGTTTACGCGTTACTATGGAAACGAACTTTTTTTTTTTGGAAAAATCAAAAATGCCACGCAGTTTTAAAACACGTTTTCTAGCAGTTTTTGTATAAAAATGACAAGCAGTCCATGTTTGTGACAAATGTTGATTTTTAATTTTTTCAACAGCCAATTCTTTATAATACCTAATTCAAAATACATTCATCATATTCTCCTCATAGAAAAGTAAAACAATAAACATACCTATTATAGATAAACAAAATAGTTTTCGTTTAACTTTTATAATTATTTATTCCAAAATATTAATAACACTTTAATAACAGACACGCTCATTGAAAATAAATTAAATTTCTTTAAAATATAAGAAGAAAGAGCTCAAAATATATGCCAACAAAATTGCAAAGAATCGCGTTTAGCTGATTACATCGTGCTTGCAATTTAGTTCTGCAGCTTAAAATTATATTCTTTTTTGTATAATAATGTCATAGGAATCACATTATTAGATTTTTAATCACCCAAATTGTATATTATATTATTATGCTTTTTAATGAAATATAAGTTGCGGTAATTAATTCACCACACCATACACACCATTTGCTTAACACGTCCCAATAGTGGTCAATTATTTAAATTATTTGAATTATTTCAAAGCCATCTCAGATTCAATTGTCTTATTTCATCTTTTTTTGCTTATTCACACGTATTCACAGATAGAAGAAGAGGCGGAGCTACTTATTTCAAAACTGGCTCTATGAAACTCTCATTTTTGGCCGAAGCTGGTGGTCTATTCTCTCTGACTTGTGCTGGCGAGGGTTCACCTAGTATCATATAAAATAATATTCTCCATATGAGAAATCACATTTATGGTCTGCAGCTGAATTTTCAAAGAAATTGATCGGTCTGTTCCCCCAGAGTTACGTCGAAAACGAAACCATTTCAAATCTTTGTATCATATTCCATGCATACCTAATGTCAATTATAGTCAAATTAAAAAATGCGTAGATATCTTACACACAACTTACTTCATTCAATTTTAACATCTATCTGTTCCTTTTGAAAACCGCTTGGCAAATTATTAATAGATTTAATTCTATTTATCTCTCTGAGTGGCGCGAACTAAAGAAACGAGTGTGCTCGAGTGATAATGATGGCGGGAGTTGGTAATTTACCCCACACAAGATTACGTCAACTTCCCAAGCGGATATTATTACCTACGTCTCAACATCGAAAGTTAGCTTAAACTCATTAGAAAGTTGCATAATTAATTAAGAAAATCATTTCCTTCGTTATAGTTGTTATCATCCTTCAGACACAAAAGGTGTTGGGTATGCTAGGACAAATTCTACTTAGAAATTAAAAAAATGTTAATATGCATACAAAGATTATATTCAAAAGTTAAATTTGCATTTAGCTACCTTTATCAAACAAAACTATTTCATTTAATCTTAGAGGGAAAATTAACAAACCTTTATTTCATTTTAGTTATGTATTTAAACGTTAAACGTTTACAGCCTTATTTATAAACTTTATACACTCACTATAACAACTCTAAACGCAAAAATCTAATACATATTTTTGCGTTTAGAGGTATTATAAAGAGTGTATAAATTTTATAAATAAGGATATTACAGTTTAAATACACATCATCCTTGCTTTAAATTTGCTGCAATTGTAATGTATAACCATAATCTATATGTTATTATTCTGACACTTCGTTGAAAGACGAAGATTCGGTATACCTATCATTAAAGTTTTCGAAAACCTTCCATCCAGCTACTCAGCAGTGCAAACAGCATACTTGAGCTTCACTTGAAAACAACAAAACCTGCCAGAAATACTTGTAGAAAACCCAGACTTGTTTCAGTGCTCTCTAGAGTACCACTATATATTTGGAGAGCACCACTCAGTAATGTAAACTATCAACTATAAACACAATAGTCCTGTATTTCTGTTATGACATAGGGAGCCTCTTGCACAACGATATTCACTTGGACAAAAATAAATTGGAAGTAGAGATTTACTAAATGGTAGATGAAGTTCAATAAGAACCTAAATTGGTTCTGTTTTGCTTCTTCAAATTATACAAACACAGGTATTTGGCATTATAAGGCTGGTATTTGGCACAAATGGCAGTTTATTCAATAAATGTTAATTTTCTCATAACCATAATAATGCTGGACGATAAAAGGTACGTCTATTAATGTAAACACTGAACAAGACTGAAATGCATGGGTCGATAAAGATTAACAAGTCCTGTGAACTTGTGTGCCATTTGAACCCTTTTTTTATCTACGAGAGGTGTTACCTATATTGCATAGGAACAACATTTATATGGCGATGGCATAGCATCAGCAAACACAAACCTTAATTCCTTCTGCATTCGATTGAAAGATAAAGCTGTGCATGCGCTATCCCGATGACAATAGCAATTAAATTACCTTCAATAGGTAATGACTGTTTTCTGAGTGTGTGCCTGTGCCTGTTCTCAATTGGTCTGAAAACATTGTGTTGGCTTCTGATTTCACAATACTGATTTGAGGTTGAGATTGGTGTGTTGCTCTGTCCAATTCGGTCAAACAATAGATCCCCATGGGAGAAATTCCAAATCCATTTCACTTGCATCATAGGTACGTAACGTATGTTTCGAACACTGTTCCATCTGCACTGAATAACTTACACGGTCACAAACGGCCGACGAATAGAAACCAACTATTCGTCGCACTAATGAACTTGTTCACATGGTTGACTAAATGTCCCATGAATTTCGAAAGGACTGGACCCGATTGTATTTAAAATGATGGGAGAAATGTGTTAATTTAAGTTTGAATGCGGGCCGGGAATCGAAATGGGGTTGTAATGAAGGACTTTTTTTTTGCAGAGTCAACTGAAATCTAGTATTTCCAAATGGTATTTTCTACTGTTACACGTATGTATTACTCGATAAATAGCCAATAAATACATAAAGTTCGCAATGATATTTAAATCGTAGAAACTGCAGCTGATCAATCCAAAACATGCCGTTATGCTTTCTTGACATTGATACCGCGTGCCGCTGATATGGTGAAAAATATAACCAGAATCACCGAAGTATGAAATCCTTTATTCCTATAATAATCAACACTCGCATTATGACTCAAGATGTAAAGAGGGTATTAGATTAAGCATTAAGGGACTAACGTTAACGATCATAAAAAAAGCCAATTAAATTGAAGAAAACTGGAAAAAAAAAATTAAAACTCACTGCAATGCCCTCATAAATCGTATACTTAATTCTCATATAACGGTTTATCGGCCGAGCTTTTTAAGGCATCGGGAGATGACTTGGTAGAGAGCACACACCAACTCGTTTCTGAAATTTGTACAGAGTAAAGTATGCCTAATGAATGGAGCCTCAGCATTGTTTGCCCGATCCATAAGAAAGGAGACCCTCTAAACTGCGCCAACTATAGAGGCATCAGTCTCCATAACATCGCTTACAAGATCCTGTCTGCCGTACTGTGCAAACGCCTCAAACCATTTGTCAACGAATTGATTGGACACTATTCACACTAGGGCAGATCCTGGAGAAAACCCAAGATGTCCAAATCGATACTCATCACCTATTTATCTATCGATTTTAAAGCAGCATATGACAGCATTTATAGAGACAAGCTATACAGAGCCATGTCTAGTTTTGGCATCCCTGCCAAACTTGTCAGATTGTGCAGAATGACGATGGAGAACGCTCGCTGCTCCGTAAAGGTCGGAAACAATCTCACCGAGACCTTTGATGCCAAAAAAGGATTTAGATAAGGTGATGCCCTGTCATGTGACTTTTTCAACATGATTCTTGAAAAAATTGTGCGAAACTCGCAAGCCAATACCAGGGGCACAATTTTCCAAAAGTCCGTGCAACTAGGTACTTGCATACGCTGACGACATCGACATCATTGGCAGAACACAGCGAGCTGTCACTGGTGTGTTTGCAAGCATCAGTACAGAGCACAGAGGTGGAAAAAATGGGTTTAGTGGTGAATGAGGGCAAAACAAAGTATGTACCTACATGTTGTCAACAAGAAGGGACACACAACATCGGCGAATCGGATAGAACGTCACGATAGACAGCTATAACTTTGAGGTGGTTAAGGACTTTGTCTACCTTGGCTCCGCTATAAACACTGATAATGACACCACAGCAGAAATCAAACGAAGAGTTACCCTTGCCAACCGCTGTTTTTTTTGGCCTAAGAAGGCAACTGACTAGTAAGGCCTTGTCAAGAAACAATAAGGAGACTCTATATAAGACCCTCATCATCCCAGTCCTACTCTATGGCGCAGAAGCATGGACGTTATCAAAGGCGGATGAACTCCTGTAGAAAACCGGTACCTTGGTGGAACACCGAACTACAGTGTATTCGTATTCGAAAAATGACTCTTATAGGAAATTTTGTGAGGAGGTCGAATCACTAAGTGCAACCAGTAGGCTTGTTAAAGTCCTCAAAAGGGACGGACCAAGTAAACTGGAATCGCTCCAAAAATCTGAGACAAAGGCGGAGACTTTTAGTCTTCTGCTGGAGACTCAAGGTCACTACGCGTTCTTCGGTGGTACCGGCAACGGTGGCCACTACGGAACTGACAAACTCCACGCGGCGTAGCTGGTATATTGCATCCAGAGTGGTGACGGATGACGCTATGAAATATGCAATTGCATCGTTTGACAGTTTCAAGTCACCTGGTTCGGGTGGAATTTACCCGGCTATGCTGAAACAAGGTTTTAGTCAGCTGATGCCGACGTTGAAAAGAATTTTCACCGCTGCGCTAGCTTGGCCTTGGCCTACATACCTTCCCTTTGGCGTATGGTTAAAGTCGTGTTCATACCAAAAATCGGTAAGACTGACTATACTCTCGCCAAAAGTTTCAGACCCATAAGTCTGTCTTCCTTCCTGCTGAAAAGCTTGGAGAGACTGGTTGAGCTGCACATGCGCAATGTTGCTCTTCGATTGCATCCTCTTTCTGAGATGCAACATGCTTATCAGCGCAGAAAATCCTGTGAGACTGCGCTTCAGAACCTCGTTGGTAGGATCGAAAGTGCTCTTGATAGGAAGGAGTACGCTTTGGGTATTTTCGTCGATATTGAGGGTGCTTTGATAGCATGTGTAATGCAGCCAGACATCACGGTATAGATGAAACATTGGTGTTGTGGATTAAAGCAATGCTATTGCTAATGCACAGGACGTTGATTGCCGAAGCTGATTGTGGCAAATGCGTCATGACAGGGGTAAACAGGGGCTGCCCTCAAGGTGGTGTTTTGTCTCCCCTCTTATGGTGCATGGTAGTAGACTCTCTGCTGACGACTCTCAATCTTCCCGGAACCTATACACAAGCCTAGGCGGACGATGTCGCCGTTCTGTCTGTCGGTTCAGACCTTGGGACTGTCTGCTCTCTGGCGCAGAGATCCTTGGGTTTGATCGATGATTGGTCCACAATGAATGGGCTTTCAGTGAATCCTCTTAAAACTACGGTTGTTCTCTTCACGAGAAGGAGGAATATCACTGGTCTGTCTCAACTTGTGCTAAAAGGTGTCACTATTCCGATCTCTGATGAAGTCAAATATCTGGGAGTAATCCTCGATAGAAAACTTCTTTGGTCCAAGCATGTTGAATCAAAAACCGATGAAGCGCTGTCGACTTTCTGGCAGTGCAAAGGCGCTTTTGGGAAGACATGGGGCTTATCTCCTAAAAGGGTCCTATGGATCTATACGGCAATGGTAAGACCACTTCTCTCATATGCATCGGTTGTGTGGTGGAACAGGATTTCGCGGAAACGTGTTATGGCCTCTTTCGCCAAACTCCAAAGAACGGTTTGCCTTGGCTGCACAGGGGCCTTCCCCAGCACTCCGGGCTCCGCTCTATAGATGCTTTGATGAACCTCCCCCCCCCTTGATATTTTTATCATGGGGTGTACGCTGAAAACCATCTATCGGTTAAAGAGAGGTGGCTTTTGGTACCACGTGCATTGTAATTTTGAAGAACTTGTGCGAGAATTATCCTTTGACCGCTGTCTTATGGATATGCCGTCTGACGCAATGACACCAGAAATCCTACTGCGACAAAACTACCCTCTTACCTCGTCCAAGTTAGTGCTCGAACTCAAGCTTTCTCTGAACTTGGTCGGTAGGCTAAACACGGTCAAACTTGTTTGGGTCCCAGGTCACACTGGTATCCAGGGAAACGAGATCGCTGATGGGCTTGTCAGGGTGGGTTCAGAAAAAGATTTCTTAGGACCTGAACCTGCGTTGGGTTTGCCTGCATCTGTGGTTAGGACATCCATTGATACTTGGGTTTCTCGTGAACACGAGTGTCGTTGGCGTGACTGTGCTGGGTGTAGACAGACCAAACGACTGCGTCCGGACATCTGCAAGAGGTCCTCGTCTTTCCTTCTGTCTCTCAGGAGAATCGACTGCAGACTTCTTGTGGGCGTCCTTTCGGGCCACCAAGCTTTTGCCAAACACTTAAATGTATTGGGCTTGAGCTTTGAGCAACACCACCATCTGTCCTGCTTGTGGAGAGGATGACGATACAGCGGAGCATTTCCCCTGCAGTTGTCCTGCCTTTGCTCGCATCAGGTGACGGATCTTTGGGGCTGACGTGGTGAGTGCCGAACATCTAAGCTCTTCATCACTGAAGCTCCTTCTCATCTTTCTTCGAAAGACGGGAAAACTAAGTACAGCAATGTAAGGTGTCACTTTGGCAGTATAATGGACCAGTAGTTCTGTCTGAGTGCTCCATCGGATAGTAACAACCTCCGACAAAGAAAGAAGAAGAAGAAGGCGGATGAAGATCTTCTTGGTCGTTTCGAACGCAAAATTCTTCGAGTGATTTTCGGTTTCGTTTGCGTTGACGGGCTTTGGAGGAGAAGATTTAAATAGGTACATCATGGTAGGTACCATGTCCTTTAGAATTTACAAACAGACAATTTCTCGTTTAAAATAATTTTCTCCATTGAAACATTTAGTTTTTTTTTATAATTTTGATTCTTACTAAGATTCTTACTTACAACAAATGTTGTTACTTTATGTATATATTGAAACCCTACTTCAATACATCCTTTCATGCGGTTCGGTTAGATTTTACATACTTAAAAAAAACGATAGGATTTCTTGTGTTAACGCAAAATAGGGCGCTTAACATTTCAAATGCCCCTATTTATATGGGATCACTAACAAGTTATACAAATTGCTATTGTTGAATTATATTTTGTTAGCTTTTGTAAAAGAAATATCCTTTCATTTCTGACAACTCAATTCCCAGCAGTTATAATTTTCATTTAAATTCTGCTATTCCATTGTGATTGACGTGAAATTGTTTTCCACTTGTCCTATTTGTCAGAATATCTTCAAGCGGCATTCGTTAAAGAGGTCCTACAATTTTTCCAATTTATATGGGTAAAGCACACACCAGCTGAGGGCTAACTTCCGTTTTCGAAAAAATATATGTACAGACACATTCTTTCTCCACGTATAGTAGTTCGTCTTTCGACTTTTCGGTCATACATCAATGTCCCCAGTTGGTAGAAAGATGCAAAACTAGCTATGCTCCATGCACAGTGACATGACGGATGACATGTGGAAAATGCTAAGAGATACCGTACGCGTACCTTTCAGAGATATCCAGAACTCGGTTGCTGCAAACAAATACAAGCGTTCCCTTTCATTGTTTCAAAATGACAGAAGACCTCCAAGCTTTACGGTTCAACTTGCCTTGTATGAAAATATTTTCTTTCATCAACTCGAGAACAACAAACGGTGAGTTGAAGGAAGACACGCACGGCAACAAAATAAACAAAACAACAAAAAAAAATGATTCCTGTTAACAATGAAATCAAAACTTTTGCAATAAATTCCCATCTCAGTGGTAGATTTACATAAGTTCCTGGAACTTTGTGCACTTTGTGCCCTACGGACGATATGTGAGAAAGTTTCGATTTTTGTATGCCAGGGGTTCGTTCTGGGATTTTTTTTTTATTTTGGCCCCCTGTGTCTGTTATCATGATGATCCTGGCCACAGCCGCCGCCGACAAACATATGGAAAAAAACCTCAGGTGAACTTTTAGTTCTCATGTGGGAATTGGAATTTTTTCCACATGTCGAGAGTTTGGCTTTCTGGCGCTTAAGTGTGGTACCATTGAAATTGGAAAAAGAAAATCTACATGAGAGGTTTCGACAAAAAGTTTTCCTAAAGTTCGACATGATATGTGCTTTGTTTTGATATTGTGTTAGGACAATTTAAATGATAAAATTTTTTACATAATGTGGTTTTATTGTTTTTTTTTTTTAGTGGGAAAAAGGTTTTTCATTGTAACAATTAAAGCATTAATAGAAATAATATGAATTAAAATTTTGGAATGAATGAAATCAGTTTACAGAAATTAGATGTGCAATATTAAATTTAAGAAATATTATCCACCCAAAAAAATCGGTAATGAGTTTTAAAGTAAGATTGTGAAAAACAGAATTCACAACATAATTAGCTGCACACACACAGCCCAATAGAGTGAATTCGAAAATTAAGACATCGATCCATATTTCCCTTTTCCGTACTACTATAACTGCAACGTTTGTCTTTAATAAATACCATCCATAACTCGAGAACTAGCTATTTATCGTATCTATTTGCTCTGAAACTAGTCGGCCGATTTTAAATATCGTTTCATCGTTGTAATGGAGACGCTATATGGGGTGGGAGAGGGCTAAATGTGGTTATCGGATCGCATCGGATCAGTTTACGTGACTTGATGGTAGGTATTCTGGGTGATCACAGAATCCGTCGTATTCGGAATTTTGCTACGAACCCCGAAAGAACTATCACAGAATACGTTGTAGTGGAAATTTTTGCTGCTAATTTAATCCGTCGTAGTGGAAATGTTTGATACGAATCTAATTCTTAGCAATATGCTAATGAAAAGCTGCAACGTGCGTCTGTCTGTTCCTTTGTCCCTCTGTAATAATTCAAGAACCATTTAATTTTGAAGTTATATAAATGTACTTTTTACCGGAGTTCGAGAATTTAACGCGGTAAAAAAGAAAGATACTTCTCCATAACAAATAACAGAAGAAAGAAAGGGACTGCTTAAATTCCATTCAATATCCCTATTGAAATTCTATGGACTTGTGGTGTGCAATTGGAGGAAGTGAGCCAAAACTGGATTCGCAATGTAAATGGCGATATTTTAGATAGCAAAAACCATCTATATGCACTTTAGCACTTAGGTACATTATAGCGGGCGAAGTCGCGGGTCAACAGTTTGTAGTTTAATAACATATACTAATGAAAATAGAAAGATGTAAAAGTGTTGTCTTCGGAGTGACTAATACTTTAATACCTTCCACTTAATACAATTCATGCAAAATGTTAGGCGTATGAGGTAGTAGGAGATACATACGTATGGGTCTAATATTGGTTGTATATGGGAGGTACCAGAACTAAACGACTGATATAGTCCATTTTTAATACCAATCAAAAATTTAATTTGCCTATGTCTATTCTTTATCTTGTTTCAAACAGATTGACTGACAGACGGACATAGCGAAATACATTCAGAATTTGAACCTGATTCAGAATAGAATGGGATATCCAGTGGTGCCATCGACTCGACATGCAAATTTGGTTAAAATCAATCACCAGAAGAAAGATTTTTATTACATAAATACAAAATTACTTTTAGGATCCTTAAATGGCTTCCAATGGTCCGACATTTCGGCTACTTACTACCTAAGCTTTTTAATAGGTCAATACTCCTGCTCAATACTGCGACTTTGCCACCTACAAGCATAAAATACCTCGGGATGTTTATCCAAATGCCAACGTTTAAACAACTACACATATACCTACATTATAATCAAACCGGTTCTTTGGTGAATAAAAATTATAAAATTTTATTTTCTTATTTTATTTTTATTTATCAGCTCAAACTATACTCTAAATAGTTCTCAACTTAAACTATTCAAAATGTAAACATTGCTTACAAAATTCAAAGCACGCATTTAGTGCTACGCTACGTTGTCCTTTTTTGTTAGTTCATCATTAAAGATTTACTATAACTACCTACGCTATACCGCATAAACTACGAAACGATATACAAAACAACTATGTTACTCTATATTTGCTCTTCTGATTGTGGAAAACGACCTTTAAACCGATACACTACTGTGCGAACTCTTACAGTCACAGCACGACTGTAATCCCTTAAATTGTGACATTATACATCATAGCATCCTCTCTGAATATCAATGAATGTGTACTCAAAATCAAGTAATTGAATTACATTTTCCTATTTACAAATAAACTATGTATCTATAAATATGTTATCCTTGCAACAAGACTAGCAAGATACAAAAAAATGCTAATAAATTAATAAAAGAAAATTTGAACACTTCTCTAGGATGATCATATATTCCATGACTCGTATCGTAATATGTATGTACCTACTCTTGGTTTTGATTGTCGGCCCTACATTCTTTGATGACATTCATCATATTATTATGTTTGTGGTATTATACTCTATGCCTTGGGGATGGAGTGTGACAAGTTGTTTTTCCCCAACATCTGAAGATTTTCTCTTCCTGTTTGTTGTTTTTGCTGTTTTTTTTACTATGCTTGGCTTGGACTTGGGCATGGGCTGTCATACGTTGCTATATGCCCATGGATGTACATTGTACATACATAATTATGGTAGTGTATGTGGCCAGCCTGTAGTTGATGGGATGTTTATTATTTTGTGTATCTGCAGTCAAATACTTTTTATAGAGTTATAGGTTAATATACACAAATATTATGCAGGTAGGTAATGTAGACTACAATAAACCGTATATATTCTGCATTCGCCCAAGGGGATGGAAGTTCCGCTGGATTAATAGAGTACCTATTAGTTCTCTTGCTGTACCTACTAAATGTGTCACTCGAAGCTACGCAATAAATAAGATAAGTGAGTTAATAATTCTGTTTTAAGGATTGTCATTCCTTTTCGTTTTTTTTTTGGTACCTAAAATTGGTGATGCAATGAAACAATGTTACTTACTGCATTTTCCGACGTTTCGACAGGGGTAGCTGCCTTCTTCAGAGGGATCTTTATTACACGAGAACGAGTATATTATGTAAGTTAGGCCTATAATCGGCTCAGTTGTTCTCAATTTTCGAATTTTCCAATTTCCCGACTTTTCCGTATCTATGGTTTTCTTAAAATTTATGTTTTTGTTTCGTAAAAAGCTTCTCCTGGCAATTACGAACAACTGAAAAAATTGAGCCAAATCGGCCTAGCCTTTCTCAATTTTCGATGTTTCCAATTTCGCCACTTTTCCGGAGAGTTTTCCCAAAGTTTTCTTTCAGAAGAACCTTCTCCTGGCAATTACAAACAACTGAAAAAAAATTGTTAACCAAATTGGTCCAGCCGATCTCAATTGATGAATTATTAGGTACCTATACATTTTTTACACCATTTTTTATAGATAAATTGTAAATTAAATTTAAAATTTAAGTTTGAACTGACCCACTGCTTTCGAAATTTAGTCTTATAATAAATAAATAAATAAATAGTTGACGTAACACGTAAGAGGTTCGTAAGTACCTATAGGTATCTCTGATGCTGGGTCTCACTCTCACAACCATTCGTGAGAACTGATTGGTGGCCCCAAGGCCAAAAATTGCAATTTTGTCAATTTTGTAGACAAAATCTGTGCGCTTTAATTTTCGATTTACATAAGTTTTGAAAATAGTTATGCCAGAGTTCTAGTAGACGCGTGTATGGCAGGTTAACGTCCTTGGCACGGTTGGAAATTACATCATTGAAATCCTCGGCTAGTTTTGGGACAAGGGCGACGCTTTTGTAGATCCTTGTCTATTATAGGAATCTTTGTGCTTTTAACGCGTAATTAGGCTCCTATGATATGGATTAAATACCTGTTATTAGTGAGGATCCGAGTGAACTTCCTATCACTTCATCCGAATAAATTACCCACCAGGTTAGGGCCATCGCCATTATTAATTTATTATATTATGATTTGCCTAATTAGACCCAAAATTGAAAAAAAAAGCTTTCAGATGCTGCCTCTTTTTGGTGCCAGTTAAACGAGACGCGGCTTTTTTCGCGATGTATTTTGACATATTTCTTTCTGTCTTGACTATTAATTGAATTTTGCAATTCAATCTATTAAGTTACCTCAGCATACGCCAATTTTCTTGTTGTATATGACAGCAAAATATCATTTCACACTCACATAATTGACAATGTATTAAGTCTCTCTATAGTCTTACAACTGTAAACATGGCAACATGATGTTTAAGTATAACTCCAATAAATATGAATGTATGTGTAAAAGGATGGAAGAAGAGAGACAGGACGTGTGAAATTGGGGCATTGAGTTGGTGACAAGCAAAGCGAACGGTTGATTTAAATTAATAAAATATTATATAATTAAACGGAAAAGACTTTTATTCAATAACTCAGAAGTGGGATTAGCCCAAAAATATATAAATATTTAGATACGGATATTAGCAAAAGTGTATGAAGTGAAAAGAAAACAAAAATAAAATAAAATAAAATTAAGAAAAGTGAAATACGCATATATTATATTATACTACTGCACACAAGACGGAAAATTTTAAACGAATTGTATTGCGCATACACGCGTAAAACAAAAAAAAGAAAAAAAAAACGTAAGTCTTATTGAAAAGGAAAATGAAATGGAAATTGCAAAATTTGAGATAGATAGGTACCTAATGAAAAGAAAATTAAAAAAAAAAAAAAAAACGAGTACTAAAAAAAACGAGTAGAAAAAAAAAACGAGCAAAAGGAAAATGAAAATAAACGAAGAGAATATGAAAATTGTTACTGAAATTATTTATTTTTTGTTGTTGGTTGTTGTCAATTGTAGAAAAAATAAACGAGGGTGAAAAACGAGAGTACAATGTCAGTTACAACAAGGAAGCGGAAACGTATTGAATCAGAGGAATCGAGGCATAACGTTGTTGAAATTGGGACTGATGATGTTCTTACGGGTAATGGCATGCGCATGGCAACGGCAAGCTTTGCAAATATCGTTTACCGTTGTCGCTCACAACACAAAAAAAAAAAAAAAACATTTTTAAAGGAAAATGTATATTCTATCAAAGTGCTGCAATGTTTTTGTGTTTTGAACGATTTTCGGGATGAAATTGAATGACATAATATTATTGTATTTATTCCATGTTTTTTTTTTTTTCTTTTTCTTTCTTTTTATTCTTTTCTTAATTATTGTTGGGTTTTTTCTTTCACGGTGTGTTATGACAGAACAAACTATTAAGACCATGACATCTAAGACATTAAAAGAATATTTAAAAAATAGAAACTTGTCTGTACAAGGAGGTGTAGGTGTATTAAGAGAGAGGTTGTTGAGAGATGTGTTGAGACAGCGTGGTGAAGTCAACATAGGTGGGCATCAAGGGAGAGAAATAAATTCATCTGAAAACAGGAATAACGCATCATTGGAGAAACAGGTTAAACATTTGCAAGCGAAATTGGCAGTGCTAGAAAATAGATGCGAAGAGTATCGCCGGAATACACAAGAATCGCAGATAAACACTACACCAATTCGAAGCGAAAATACCCAGTTCTTCTGTAACCCACGGGATGTGATGGAAATATTGCCTAATTTTGATCCAGCTGATCAACTAATTGGTCTTACAGCCTTACAATTTATAGATAGGGTAAATTCCCTGCAAAGTGCTTACGCATGGAGTGATAAGTTGGTATTATTCGCCATGTCGGCAAAACTAAAGGGCGCTGCTCGAATTTGGCTCGATGGTCAAAGGGAACTATTCCAGTCAGTTACTTCATTCGCTCAGGCACTTTGCAACAGTTTTCCATGCATTATCAATGAAGCGGATATACATTCGCAACTCTCCAACCGTTTTCGTCGTAGTGGTGAGGACCTAGAGACCTATTTTTTTTCAATGTGTGCAATGGGTAATAAAGCAAACCTATCGGATCCCGCCATATGCAAATATATTATATGTGGTTTGAGAAATCCTGCTGTTACGAACCTTTTATCTGGAGTTACTTTTCCCTCAACCAATGAGCTCCTTTTTAAAATAAAAACCCTTGAAAGCATGAATCTGACCCAAAATGTAATCGGGAACCGCTTAGACATCCATGACTCTCTAACTAAAATCCAAGAACAGAATGGACTACGTCGCGAACCAAACTTTGCGCAAGTAGATAATAGGATTTGTTTTAATTGTTCAGAACGTGGCCACATCTCTATAAATTGTCCTAGGCCGCCTCGCCGATCCAGATGCAATTTCTGTGGCAAAAGTGGACATACAGAAGCACAGTGCTTTATGAAGAACACATCTACATTAACCAGAGATAATAATACTGGAGGCCGTCTTGTGAATCTAATAACTTTGCCAGACGAATATCATAAATTTAGTTTAATAAATGGACAATCGCAGTTAGCATTCATCGATTTTGGAAGTGAATGTAGCATGATTAAGGAATCCAAATTTGTAGCTCTTAAGGGCACTTCCACTCCCAGCCAGCTTCAATTATTGGGATTTGGTGGTGGTTCTTATCAATCATCAAAAAGAATGTTGGCAAAAGTATCCATTGATGGTGTGATTGCAGACATTTATTTGGAGGTTGTTGATGACCCATTGCTGCGTACAGACGTTCTTATTGGTAGGGATTTTATCGACAAGGACCATATCCGTGCTGTTAAAGAAAACAAACGTCTGATATTTGAAACGCTAGAGCAACCAAAACCAATGAACGCCTGTAATTTAAAGTCAATGCCTGATCCGATATTAATTGCAGATATAAAATATAATGCGAAACTCCATGAGCATGAAGTATTTCTTCTGATCGAATGTCTCAACGAATTTCGACATTGTTTTGCAAAAGATTTGTCTGAGTTAGGGCAATGCACCATATCCGAGTTCAAAATACAGCTTAAGTCGAACGAAGTTATTCGCAAAAAACCGTATCGCTTAGCATTTACCGATCGCGAAAAAGTACAATCGATTGTAAATGAATTACTCAAAAATAATATCATCCGGGAAAGTACTTCTGAATATTCGTCGCCATTGTTATTGGTAAAAAAAAAGAATAATGAATACAGACTATGCGTGGATTATAGGCAATTAAATTCGATTACCGTAGGTCAGCAATTTCCCATGCCCAATACTGAAGACCAATTGGCACAACTTACAGGATTTAAATATTTCATTTGCCTTGACTTAATTTCGGGATACTATCAGATACCCATTGAAGAATCATCTAGAAAATATACTGCATTTTGTACGAGCGATAATCAGTACGAGTTTCTCCGCATGAGTTTTGGACTGAAAAATGCTCCAGCAGAGTTTCAATGCACTATGAACAAAATCAAACAAAGAATAGGAGATCAATCTATAATGATTTATATAGATGACATAGTGATTCCAAGTAAAACTTTTTTGGAAGGATTAACAAAATTACGTCTTTTACTAAAAGTGATTGCTGAATGTGGACTTACGTTCAAACTAGAGAAATGCAGTTTTTTCTACACCGAAGTCGAAATACTAGGCCATATTGTAACTGAAACGGGCGTACGACCGGGCTCGAAAACAAAAGCAATCTTGGACTATCCCCAACCGAAAAACCTTCATGATATTCGTCAATTTTTGGGGCTTAGCGGGTACTTCCGCAGGTTTATTAAAAACTATGCCATATTAGCGGAGCCCTTAACATCTCTGCTACGAAAGAACTCAGAATTCGTATGGAATACGGAGCAAAATACAGCTTTCAACAATTTGAAATCGTTATACTTTGCAGCGACCCCGTATTAGCAACGTATAATATGGACGCTAGGCTTGAACTCCATACGGATGCATCTACAATCGGACTTTCAGGGATCCTTATGCAAGAAGAGGCCGGGCAATTAAGACCGGTACAATATTTTAGCCGCCAAACAAACGCTGCGGAGAAGTGTTATTCAAGCTTTGAGCTTGAGGTGCTTGCAGTCGTTGAAAGCCTTGAACGTTTCCGGATGTATGTTTATGGTAAACATTTAACTATTATAACAGATTGTAAAGCCATAGAGGCATTAAAAGCAAAGACTAATCTAAATAGACGGATCGCTAGATGGTGGCTACGATTATCTGAATTTGATTTTGAAATTGTCCATAGGCAAGGAAAACTAATGCCACATGTCGATGCACTGAGTCGACAGCCCGTGGAAAAACTCGACTCAATGACAAACGAAAAAAACAGTGTCCTAAAAATAGCAATTGATAACACAGATTGGGTTGCATCCTTACAGGTGCAAGACCCAAAATTACTGGAAATCATCGAAAAACTTAAATCAAATGATAAAGACAAAGAAACCAAACAACTGCATACTGATTATACCTTAAAAAATAATAAACTGTATAGAAATGTTAATGGGAATAAGATGTGGGTAGTTCCAGCGGGTGTACGTTGGCAAATCGTCAAAAATTATCACAATGATCGGGGACACTTTGGTATTGAAAGGACTTTACAACAACTCTCTACAACATTTTGGTTTCAAAGGATGCGACAGTATGTTACCAAATATATACGATCTTGCGTTGAATGTTGTTATAATAAGCGTCCAGGAGGTAAAAAGGAGGGTGAACTACATTTTTCGGAGACGGTACCTATTCCATTTCACTGTGTTCATTTGGACCATTTGGGTCCTTTTGTTAAGAGTTCCAGCGGAAATATGTATTTGATAGTTCTAACTGACGCATTTACAAAGTACGTTCTTATCAAGGCAGTTAAAGACACAAAAACTTCTCACGTGCTTAAGTTTTTAAACGAATTAACGGTAATTTTTGGTTGTCCGACGAAACTGATAACGGATAGGGGATCATCTTATACATCTAAAGCGTTTGAAAAGTACTGTGAGGACAACTGCATACGCCACATAAAAAATGCGGTTCGAACTCCTAGGGCAAATGGACAGGTAGAGCGTACAAATAGAACGTTGCTTAGTGCTATTACAACAATGACTAATAAAGATACTGGACGAGACTGGGACAAAACATTACGGAATATACAATGGACTATTAACAGTACACCGAATAACACAACGGGAAAAAGCCCAAACGAGCTCCTATTCGATTTTAGGCCACGTGACATTCTACAAAACAAGCTGCTCTTAGTTTTGGATGACGAAGAACGAGTAAGAAATACTTCGGCAGTTGCCAGTCGGATAGAAGCTTCAAAGAGGATTGAAGATCAGAAAACTAAGTGGAAGGACCGCTATGATCGTCGTTACAAGAAACCAACTATTTACAACAAAGGCGATTTGGTTGTGGTCGAAGCAGAACCACCATCCACGGGTGAATCCCGTAAACTGGAACCAAAATATCGTGGTCCATTTATAGTATCGGCGGTACTTCCCAATGATAGGTATGTCATCGAGGATGTACCCGGCATTCAAAGGTCAAATAGGTTTTACCACTCCGTTTTCTCTTCCGACAAAATGAAACCGTGGTGTGTTATTGATCCAGAGATTGATGAACTTGATGTGGAAGAAACGGGGGCGTTTCTCATACAGGATGGCCGAATGTAAACATGGCAACATGATGTTTAAGTATAACTCCAATAAATATGAATGTATGTGTAAAAGGATGGAAGAAGAGAGACAGGACGTGTGAAATTGGGGCATTGAGTTGGTGACAAGCAAAGCGAACGGTTGATTTAAATTAATAAAATATTATATAATTAAACGGAAAAGACTTTTATTCAATACAACATTCGTTAAAAAGATAATCTAAAAACATCGGCGATCGTAGGCGACCAGGGAATATCTACCTATAGCCATAGGCATTCCATGAATTTGCTTGTAAATTAAATTCACTGATACAATTAACAGTCCATTTCATATTTACCACTGCAATAACAAGTTGTACTGGTATATTGGTAAAAAGAAGTATACTAGTGTACTATTGTAAGTTTTACCTTAGTAGCGCATGTCGCATCGCCCCGTTTCGGACTCATGAGTAATATTATTATAAGACATCTTCTTTGTTAAAGGTATATTTAAAGTATCCACACATAAAAAAATCCTCTAAAATATTGCTTAGTTATTGTCACTAAATAAGTAAAAGTTACTAACTTCTCATTTAGTAAAACGTTTCATAGCCAAAGGATTTTTGACTTCTAAAACCATTTAATAAGCATAGTATGTACATAATTGCTTTCTTTGCATGTTAAATTTTAAATTTGAATAGCCTATTAAGTTGATGACCTTTGTCATATCGTAAAGTTATTTAGTCCCTTTCCGCAAAACTTGCCAAGAACTTTTTTGTATCCATAATGTTCTTGTTTCAAACTCTAAACTCCATACCTACTTTAGAAAACGTTATACAACGTCGCCCGTTTTAAACTTGAAATTATTAGATATACCTAGATATAACTTCCGTTCCTTTACTTTTAAATCTTAGGAATTTTTACTCAATGTCGTTTCTTAACTTGAAAAATTCGTAAAAGAGAGCGGATTCGAGAGAGTAAGATTAAGATATCACTCCACTGAGTGAGAATCTTACTAGTTTTTTCTCAACAAATTTCTTTGAGTAAGAATTGAAAAAAACTGTCGGTCCCGGTCCGGTCGCTTGAAAATTGACAGATGATTTGAAATGTGTTGTCCTACTTGCAGGGGCGTAGCGAGAGGGGTGTGTGGGGGGGTGTGGGGGGTGCGACACCCCCCACAGTTTTTAAGAGTCGGCAAATCAAGGAAGTAACATTTTAACTTGAGCAGCTAAAAAAAAAAATTCTAGAAATTAAAAAAAAAAAATTTCAAAAAAAATTAAAAAAATTTGAAAATTTGAATCGGAACAAAATGTTAAAAAATAAGAAGTGAGTTTGGATTTTCATTAGGTATATGTTTTCAAACTCGTAAATGTATACAAGACGGCATTTTCAAAGGTTCCACCTTTCGGAAATGCGAATTTATATTTTTTTGACTGTATGTACCTTTTCCGAGTTTCGATTTTAAAAATGACGGTCAGCATCGGTGAATTTGCCGACTGAACACATTCAAATTTAGCGAGTTTCGATTCGATTAAAAAACAGATTGTCGGCATCGGTGAATTTGCGACTGAAAATGGATCGTGGTTTGTGTTCGGATGCGTAGAACTTGAAAACGACTTGACCAAATTGGATATTTCCTTCTGCGGGTTTGTTCATAATGGCTACGCGAAGGTTTAGGAAAAAAAAAAATTCTCAACAGGTGGCGCTGTAGCCCCACATTTAGATATCTCGAAGACCACCAAATCGATTGAGCTCCAATTTACAGGTAGTATTAGGTATTGGCCCAAGAGTGTTCGTGTTAAGATTGATCAAAATTGGACAAAGGGGCGTGGCGCCTCCCATACAAAAAAAAAAAACCACTAAACTGATTGGTCTCAAATTTTGAGGCAATTTTATGTATTGGCCAGGGATTGTTCCTGTGAAAATTGGTCAAAATTGGACAAAGGGGCGTGGCACCTCCCATACAAACAGGAGCAACTCGCCGAAATATTGCAAGAACTCTACGGGACCATGGAATCATCATTAGCTCAAAGGTTGGAAAATCCTCCAACAACGATGAAAATGCCCAAGGTTGAGTTACCAAAGTTTGACGGTAACTACCTTCAGTGGCAGCAATTCAATGACCTATACACCGAAATGATCCACAACCAAAGGCTGTCGGATGGGCAAAAAATGTGGTTTCTTAAATCAAGCCTTACAGGAGAGGCTGAAAAATTGGTGCGCCATCTGACAGTGTCAGGTGCCAACTATAGTGCAGCGTGGAGGATAATAACAGGGCGCTACGATAACCCACGACTGCTGATTTCATCTTGGATATCAAAAATGTTGTCACACACAAATGTCCAAATTGGAAATGCCAGAGCCATCCGCAGTTTACACGACACTATACAAGAGTGTTTACTAGGATTAGAAGGATTAGAGGTGGATACAAAGGCATGGGACCCGATCTTGCTTCACCTCTTTCTTAAAAAATTGGACAAGGATACACATACACTGTACGAACAGTCGTTGGTGCAACCAAGACAACTTCCCTCATTCCAGAAGTTTCTCGAGTTCCTAGAAAATCGCTTTCAATCTCTAGAAGCCTTGGGAAATAAGGACAAAACAGAAGAAAACAGAACTCAAAAGCAAGGGTTTAAGACGTTATCAGCAATTGCGTCCCCGCAATTAGGTTGTCTAATCTGCAAATACAATCATCCGATTTATAAATGTAAACAGTTTTTGGAGTTAACGGCATCAAAACGATTAAGCATCGTAAAACAAAATAACCTGTGTATCAATTGTCTACGAGCTGGGCACTTTGCGTCAAACTGCAGTTCCAGTAACTGTTCGAAGTGTCACAAAAAGCATAACACTCTGTTACATCTAGACATAAAGGTCAATCGTCCACCAAAAACCCCATCAGTGATCATCAAGAACGAAGAACCTTCAACAAGTCAAGCAACGGCAGTAGTAAGGGAACCAGAGTCAGTGGTTAGTGCATTACTTAACAACAAAAATCACGCATTCGTGCTGTTAGGGACTGCCAGAGTAACAATAATCGGACCCAATGGAAAAACCTGGGAATGTCGGGCGCTGTTGGACACTGGTTCACAGGTTAACATCATCAGTCAGCGAATGGTAGATAATCTTGGTCTGACTACTATGGCAGATGAATTAGCTATTGAAGGAATTGGTCACGGCAAGCAAAGATCCAACCAAAGGATCAATATAGAAATACAATCACGAGTAAATTCATACTCGTGCAGGGTCGAAGCTTTCGTCTTACCCAAGATAATATCCTATCAGCCAGCTCAACAATTGGATACTTCTACATGGAATATTCCCAGCAATATCCCACTAGCCGATCCAAAATTCAACCGACCAGACAAAATAGACATCCTGCTAGGAGCAGAATTTTACCATCAATTCTTGGTTGTCGGTCAAATACGATTGGCCGAAGATCTACCAATACTCCAAAATACAGTATTGGGTTGGGTGATAGCAGGCAAAGTAAGCAGAGTAATTGCCACGGCGGTAACATGTGCAACGGGAACCGAAGATAGATCCCTCACTACGATCATCGAAAAATTTTGGCGGCTGGAAGATATCGCTGAAGAGGAAAGCAGTAATACTATAGCAGAGCAAAAATGTGAAAGGCATTTCGAAAAAACATTTCAGCGAGACGAAAACAGTGGGAGGTTCATAGTCAGCTTGCCTTTCTCCCGCCAGCCCTCAGATTTAGGAGAATCCAGAGAAATAGCGCTACGAAGATTTTTGGCCATGGAAAAAAGATTAAACAAAGACACCGAATTTAAAATTCTGTATGCCAACTTTATGCAAGAATATATAGATCTAGGACATATGAGCGAGGTCGACGAAAGTACTATAGGGTCACCACACTACTTTCTGCCCCATCATGGAGTGCTTAAACCCGATAGTACCACCACCAAACTCAGGGTGGTGTTCGACGCATCGATGAAAACATCGTCAAACATGTCATTAAATGACGTACTGTTATCTGGGCCCACAATACAAGATGACATCTTCTCAATACTTTTACGCTTCAGAACGCCGCGCTTTGTATTCACAGCAGATATTGAGAAAATGTACAGACAAATTATTGTGAGAAAGGAGGATCGGGGCTACCAGCTCATATTTTGGCGGAGCAGATCGAATCAAGAAATGAAATGCTATCAGCTAAACACAGTAACATACGGTACCACATCAGCACCTTATCTTGCAACACGATGTCTTCAACAGCTGGCCAAGGACAACTCACGTATGTTTCCATTAGGAGCTAAGGTTTTGGCTAGCGACCTTTACATGGATGACGTTATGTCCGGCTCTAACAGCCTATCAGAAGCCATCGCCATGCAAAGGCAACTAATTCAAATTTTGCAATCAGCACAATTTAATCTTCGAAAATGGTGCAGCAATATACCACAGCTACTTAGACACATACCACCCAATGATCAAGCAATACAATCTGATGTCAAGGATAAGGAATCACAAACATTAAAAACCTTAGGACTTAGTTGGAACCCACGATCTGATGAATTCCTAATCAACTCGGCATTGCAAGTGAACAAACGAATCACAAAAAGAACAGCCTTATCAGAAATTGCGCATATATTTGATCCACTAGGTATCGTAAATCCAATTACAATCACGGCAAAGATATTCATTCAGCAGTTATGGAAACGAAAATTTGATTGGGATGCTGCTCTACCAATGGATCTCCACACCCAGTGGGAGAACTTCCGAAAGGATTTAGTGGCAATAAAGGATATCAAAATTCCCAGGCACTTGTTTTCAACTCCAGACCCCAGGAAAATTCAGCTGCACGCATTTGCAGATGCCTCAGGCAGGGCGTTTGGCGCGGCGATATACATGAGGTCAATTAACAACGACGGTACGGTAACAATCCGGTTAGTTTGCTCAAAATCTAGAGTTGCACCAATCAAATCTGGGGGCGACGAACATATCACTTCTGCTACCACTATACCGCGGTTAGAACTATGTGCAGCTAAGTTGGCAGCGGAGCTAATGCGTCGGGTAGCAAGGGATTTGAAATTAGGAGAAGTGGAGGAGTTCTTTTGGACCGATTCCGAAATCGTACTCGCTTGGATAAATTCGGAAGCGGCTAACTATCATAGTTTTATTGCCAATCGGGTAAGGACCATCAGGAGCACAACCTCACCTCAGCAGTGGCGACATGTGCCTACAAAACAAAATCCTGCGGACATAGTATCCAGAGGGATCTCGGCCTCAAAACTAAAGGACTGTACCATGTGGTTTTACGGACCCTTATATCTATATGGCCCAGAGAGTACGTGGCCAGGAAAGTTCGAATCGAAAACCACCGATTACGAAAAGAAAAAATCAAGGATCACACTCATGGCAACACTTGAATCAAAAACCGGTATCATCGACATCATTGACCATCATAACTCCTTCCGACGCCTGCAAAGGATTGTTGCATATATCAACCGATTCATAAATAACTGCAAGAAGAGCGATCGATGTCAACGGTTACACGACCATCTCTCCCTGTCTGAGCTAGAGAACGCCAACGATATGATAATAAGAGAAGTTCAAAATCAGGCATTTAAGGAAGAGCTGAACCAACTAGCAAAGGGCAACTATGTCAACACTCACAGCCCAATGAATAGTTTGTCTCCATTTTTGGACGGAGATGGAATTCTTCGCGTAGGAGGACGCTTAGAAGCAGCTGAGTTGAGCTACGATGCCAAGCATCCAATATTATTACCCTACAACCATAATGTCAGCAAATTATTAATGCAAGAGGTTCACCTTAAATATCTACACATTGGACCACAGGGTTTGCTGGCAGCAATGCGCCAAAAATACTGGCCCATCAAGGGAAAAACGATGGCACGTTCCGTGGTACAAAAATGTATTCGGTGCTCCAGGGCAAAACCTAAACTGATGACGCAGATAATGGGAAATTTGCCAACAGCACGGGTCCAACCTGCCAGACCATTCGTCAACTCCGGAGTAGACTTCCTCGGACCGGTATGGATTCACTTCAAGGTACGAGGGAAACAACCTCGAAAGGCATATGTAGCTGTTTTTTGTTGTTTCGCAACCAAGGCAGTACACTTGGAAGTCGTAGGAGATTTAACGACAGAAGCATTCATAGGTGCGCTCAAGCGTTTTATAGGAAGAAGAGGAAACTGCCTAAACCTTTATTGCGACAATGCGACAAACTTCGTCGGAGCAAGAAATCAACTTATGGAAATTAAATCCTCAATACACGCAGCGGCGTCGAAAGAAAAAATAACGTCATTCTGCACGACTAGAAGCATGGAATTCCATTTTATTCCACCTCGAGCACCTCATTTTGGCGGACTATGGGAAGCGGCTGTGAAATCAGCCAAACATTTCTTAAAACGCAACCTTCTCGCTGCCAACTTAACGTATGAAGAACTAGAAACGTTATTGATCGAAGTGGAAGCAATACTTAACTCCAGACCCCTGGTTCCAGTGTCGTCTGATCCCAACGATCTTACTGCCCTGACACCAGGACATTTCTTAATTGGAGAGCCACTAACATCAACCATCGACGGACGAGCAGAACCAACCGTTGGTAGGTTAGGTAATAGGTGGAGGACAATCACAGCAATAAAAACACAATTTTGGCAGCGATGGTCACATGAATACCTCAACGAGCTACAACACCGTTACAAATGGAAGCAAGCGAACAACACAATCATACCGGGTATGCTGGTGATCATAAAGGACGACAATTTACCACCTATGCAGTGGCAGCTAGGAAGAATTATAAAATGCATAAGAGGAAGCGACGGCTTAGTGCGAGTGGCGGAAGTTAAAACGAGTCATGGGATGTTCAAACGACCCATACATAACCTTGCGCCCTTACCAGTAGATGACAATTCACAACAACAAGACGATCAAGAGCAAGCTTCAAGGATCCAAGAAGCAACCAAACCATCGATTAACAATGAAGAATCACCAAAAAAAAGAATAAGGCGATCCTTAGGCTCCACAATTGCAACAATTCTTTTGGTTTTACTTACACTTCCACTGAGTGAAGGACTTCCAGTCGAGCTAATGCCATTCGACTCGCAATCAGGGATCTACTTCGAGAATATGGGAGCAGCCAGTATATTAGCGAGTGAGTGGAAGATTATAGCCTATTACGATATGGAGATCTACGCAAGGGAACTACAACTATTAACGAATACAACTTCATCATTGAAACATCTATGTCATCTGATTAAACCTGGTACCCTATGCGAAAAAATAATCATACAGATACAAAATCTGGAGGGAGAACTCGAAAGAACCAATGGACTATTGATACCACCGTCAAACGGTAACCGAGCCAAACGAGGCGCCCTCAACCTTGTAGGGAACGTGGCCAACACATTGTTCGGAGTCCTGGACTCAGATTACGCGGACCAAATTTCAAGGACGATTGAGGGCATCAAGACCAATGCAGAATTACTAAGGAACCACGTCAAAAACCAAACATCATTTCTGGCGGCCACCATAAATATAATGAATCGCGATCAAGAAACCATAGCAACACAATTTGAGACCTTGTCATCCCACATTGCTGAGATAACCTACAAGGCCAACAACATCTCCCGTGATCTATATCAAGAAAACTTAGCACAAACCTTTGTAGCATTGGCAATTCAAATACTCACCACTATTGCAAATTTTCAACGTATTCAAGGCTCACTACTAGATGTGGTGACGCACAGTCAACATGGAAAAATAAGTCCGCTTTTGATGCCACCCACACAGCTGCAGCAAGAGCTACGTTCTATAAAAGAACATTTACCATCATCGTTAAAACTGCCTGCATCTTATATGGATTTAACCACTCTTCTCAACCTGATGACCATTGAAGGGAAAATTCTTCCGAAACATGCGATTTTTGAGATCACAATACCGTTAATATCATCCGAGGACTTTGAGATATTTCATGTAATACCAGTACCTGTACTGGTAAATGGAACATTTACCGCCATCCAGCCATCCTCACCATACATTATAATAAACCTTCATCGAGATCTATACTACGCACTTTCCGAGAGAGATATGAGTACCTGTTTATCAATCAATCACGAGATGTACTTATGTAAGCAAGGAGGGCCGCTACATCATAAGGGTTCATTGACCAGTGCCTGCGAGATTTCATTCTTTAATCACCTACCTGCTTACGATAAATGCCGAATTCAAAAGGTTGGGGACGGGCCTCACTGGATTCAGCTCCGCAACCCAAACGAATGGATCTACGCCTTAAGTCAAGAAACTATAGTAAACGTGGTATGTGGTCAAAACACAACATCGCTAACCATCAGAGGATCGGGTGTCGCTAAGCTACAAAAGGAATGCCTAATGAAGCAGCACTTCCTAACAATTCGAGGACATAACATATATCCATCAACTACTAGACTATCATACATTCCCCTAAGTAACCTCACGGATGCCGTAGTCCCAAGTACCGGGGTAGACCTGATCACGCCACAAGATCTCTACCAACGTCACATGTCGGAAGTCAAGATGCTGCAGCAGAATATCGAAGAATTCATCAAATCGGGGCCAGTAGAATTGACGAGTCACGAGGTCCACCACAACATTGGATACGCTGGGGTATTATTAGCATTCTTAATAGTGATCTTCTTGGTTACTAAATATTACATAAGCGCCAGAAGGAACCAGCAGTGCATTCAACCAACTCCGAAGCCAAGAAGAACTACACAACAACAACAAGAAGCACATGAAGATAGGTTTAATGTTCATATTGATGTATAATAATAATTATTAATATTTGAATAGATAAGGTACCTCTACTCATAAAGATTATATATATATTTTTTTTTTTTTTTGAACCTTTGGTTCAACGCGGGCAGAATGTTAAATCCGCAACTCTAAGCATAAAAAGGTCAATACCATTCATGTTATGTTACCAAGTTGTTTATGGTGCCGTCAATAAAAGAAGTGCGGGTTAAGCATTATTTAATTGGGTAATATGGATTAAGCATTATTGATTTGGGTAATATTGATTAAGCATTATTGAGTTAAGTTAATTAAGCATTATTGATTGAGTGTTAAGTAGTATAAATAGAGTAAGTTATGGAAATAAAGTTGATAGTATCAAAACAGCCATCCAAGACATTTTATTTCACCTCAAGTGAGTCTGCTTGAGGGGTTGTTATTATCAGTATAATCGATTTGTATCGACTTATACATTTCATCCAATCTAGGTTTATGTACCTAAGATTAACCCAGGTGGGATAAAAGAATCCCATCTTTAACAATCTTCTATGGGGTGAAACTCGATGACGTTATAACTCGATAACCGCTGGCCCGATACAGTCGGCAAGTTCCTTAAATAAGTCGGCATTTCAATGAAAGTCACCCCCCACGGCTCGAACCCTCGCTACGCCCCTGCCTACTTGGCATTCGCGTGTAACGACTAGTGTAATTTTTATTCCTATATGTTTTTAAAAAATCTATATTTGCACTTAAATTTGTACCTTTCAAAAATATTTCAAATCTACCGATTGGAGTTTTACCTGTGTGGGGATTGCCCTTTATGATTAGAGACAAAAGGAGGAAAGTTAGGTATAGAGGGTCCACATAAGCATCCCACACCAACTACCTTTCAACAGATAAGTGTTGCATTGTAAGCAAATTAATAACGCCTAATCATCCCAATTGCAATAAGTGACACCAATTTGACGGCAGCCTCTCGTCCTTCAAAAACAATACAATTCGTTTATTTTAATTAAAAGTCAAATCTGCTCAATTCATCCATACAAACCTTTTCAAATGGTAAGCCGTTCATAAATAATGACGCACACATTTAAGAAATTACTTTAAAACCATTTTTATAAATAGGCTCTGCCATTAGAAATGGTTTCTTTTATAAGTTGAGGACTACACACAGACATACAGCAACATTTTAATTTCGGGAGAATGATAAGAAAAACTTGTCACAACTTTTTCGACCCTTTCGCCGGAGCTTATTTATATTTCCGACACCGGTCGGGATTTTCTTTTTCATTCGAAGAGGAAAATCAGTTAATCCAATAACCCACTTGGGAAATTGAGAAGCAAAAAAACATCTCAAACTCAAACAGGATTACTAAACACATAAGCTGTATTCGTCCCGCTACCACCTTCAGGATAATAACGTTACATTAAGGTTGAAGATTTCAAAACGAATTTCTCAAGTTCACCAATTTAATTTAATTGTTGATCCTGCTGTTGAGTTCCTATAGAGAGTATGCGAAATTCATTAATTTACTAAATCCTGTGCGTATGTATATTTTTATATTGCAATCTCTCACAAAAGAGTTCAGGTGTGACACATAAAGGCAAAATACGTTCTTTACGTACATACAATAAAGGAAAACAAAACAAACTTATAAACGAAAACAATAAAATTATTGTTTCTCCCCAAAGTCATTCGGCAAAAAAGCAATTGAAAGGAATAAATATGAAGACACTGAAGCGAACTTTCCCACGCAACATCACAAGAGAAGGCGAAATTTCCGAAAAGAAGGAACATTAAATTAAATAAATGCAATAAAGGTACCTCGGCCACCTGCTCTGCTTAGGCGTGGAGTCCTCTATAAGGCCACGCGCCGTAGGTGTGAGATCACAAAAATCCCCCTTAAAGTATCTGTGTGGGGTAAATTAAACCCCTGAAAACAAAACCGAGCACACAGGTAAGAAAACAAGTGTCAGATAGGCCCCAAAGGATATCCCTATCACCATTGTTTGCGAACAAAAAAGTTCCAAGGCATTGCGTCGTGTTAAGTTTACTGGCAATATCCTTTCCTCAACAAAAACACAAACGGATGTACAAACAAACACTTTGGACCCGATATGAGTTCAATTTGCGCCTCTTTTTCTGCGTGTGTATGGTGCGTCTGGATAAGTCGGTTGTGCACAGGATTAGGACATGCCATTTGTGTTTGTGTACTTTCATTAGCCGGGTGAAAGAACCCTGATGCTGGTGGTGGATGGTAAGTTGGGGAAGACACGAACGATTTTTTTTTCTTTTAAATTGATCCCAGCAGTGCTTGTATCTTGTATGTTTTTGCTGGATTTCTTTTTTTGTGTCTGCAACAAAAACGCAAGTGGCGGATTAAATTTACGCAAGGTGACTTCGTTTTCATCCTTTGTTGAATTTGGTTTTTATTTTTACCTTTTGTATTAATTCATTCTTTTACCCCCACCGAAATAGACGTTTGTGTGGATCTAATGGCCACATTAGAGCTCTAAAGCTTTTAAATTTAAAGTCTTTTTAGGAATTTCAGATTTATAAGCTTTATGTTCAATATATGAACAACTGTATACATTAAACCGTTAAATGATGAACTGTACATTTTTATTTCGGAGCCTAAGTTCTGAAATGGAAAAGTAAATCGTTTTCTACAGGTATAGCATAAAAGAATAGATTTGTGCCATCATATTCCAAAGTGGAAATTGGACAAGTACATGCCATCAGACAAACGTTATCTGTAGACCCAGGATGAATTGGTTAGATCAAGTCTATAATCTCTCCCCTACTTATTCTAATGATTATGCAAATAATTAAATGAATAATGTGAAGCGTAGTATCATTTTATTGGAATTTTACATTATTGAGGCTTGCCAACGTTGACTGCGAAGACATTTTTTGTTAGAGGTTCACAATGGGCTTCCAAGCAGATACCTACTCGATTTGTGCTAAAAATGGTCCATAATAGGATAAGAAAATTTGTATAGCAGAAATAAACAAAACGTTGGCATTTGTCATTAAAATAGTTGCCGCAACATTTACTAGTATCCGTTTCTTTAGTTTCTGGTAATCATTTTTTAAAGTTTTGTATGGAATGGTGTTTTGAAAATGGATGCCGCATCCCAACATATAATTTGAAAAGTTTTCTCGGGACAAGACATGTACTTCATCGCCATTCTGCACATATTGAAATGTTTTGCATGGATGCCTAAACTAGATACCTATATTATTCTAGCAGCTCCAAGCGCCAGGACTGCCAACCCAGCCAAAGCCGTCATTTAAACGAAATTCTAAACACATATATGTTAGAGTGATGGCAGAGAAACAAATAAAATAAATCTCTGTTTGAAAGGCCTTACCTTTCGTCTGACAATCGTTGTTGTTGCCTCAATTGAATTTCTGTGCATTTTGGTCAAAATTGGACTAAGGGGCGTGGCAACTCCCATACAAAAAAATCTTAAAAATCTTATATACACATCTCGAAAACCACTTAATAAATTGATACAAAACAAAAAAATACATTTCAAAAGCTCTTCTTCCTATGACTGTCATCAAAGTTTGTAAATTTGGAACATTGGTATGAATCGTCCTGATAAAACAAAAATATATCTAGGAAATACAATTTCCTGGGAACGAGCAAAGCCGGACGGGTACCTACAGCTTGTGGTTTTGATGCTTTTTTATACATTTATTGCAGAGTTAAACTTCAAGCCTTCGTTATAAAACTAATATTCCATCACTTATGATCTATAATATGTCTCAAATTTCAACTTCTTAGAATCTTAGGCCTAATAGGCTGCGAACAATTTCTTCATTTCAAAGGGGTAGAACTGATTACTGTTATAGTGTTGTAATTTTTCTTTGAGTGAATTTGCAACCGTGCACTCAGTAGTGCGACTCTAAATATAAAAACACAGGGCTCCAATTTATTGCGTTCAGTTATTTGTAGGGTGAAAACGTTTTTCTAGCTTTTACACTAACCTAATTTGCAACATAAAAAACCAACAGACACATCATTCTAACTATCACTTGGCAGAATTCAACATAATTACATTTTAGCATTATCAAGACAGCCATATCCTCGTATACAAAATGTCAGGTTAAATGACGAAAATATTGTTCGATACTTAGAAAACATAGAAACATTTCACAAACCTAAAGAACCTTACATACAAAAGAGAATATTATGTACTAAATGACCCGATATTACTTTCGGGTTTATCTTCACAATTTTTCTATCCAACAAAATATTTGTCAAAATGGTCATTCCCCATGAAAAATAATATAAAAATAAGTCCTTCGCTACTTGACTCGTTCGTCTTATGACACTGTGAATAGCAAATAAAATTTTCCTCTCAGTCCTTTTATAACTGACTCCTTACCTATAGTTCTCGTTGTTTTTCCTTTACGTGGATTGTCACGTATTATCCCCATAGATTGATAGTATGGTTCCGGAGATGTTATCACCGACCAGACACTTAATGCCGATTAACAACAGAATTCTTTTTTTCTGAAGATACCTTTATCCTACCTAGCTACGCTTACTGTGTGGGATTGGAATAGGCAAGGTTGTTACCCTTTTCACTATAATCGAAAACGAAGACTTGCGTTATGATCATGTACTGCATGAATGCGTTGCCATAAAAGTTACAATCTGACCAACAATAGCAGTTGAATGCAGTAGGTACCGCACAATGGATTCGTGGAAGGCACTAGGACAGCGACGACAACGGGATGAAATTTTAATGGAAGAGTATTACACATAAATGCAGCAAAATGAATTTTATAGAAGATTAAGATTGTATAATGTGAATAAAGTTATGGTCTCATTAAATATTTTTAATGCTCAATAATCTCGTTGTACACGATTCTCTGAATAAAAAGTTTTTCTCATAATAGTGCAATTAAATAACTTCGACGATAACTAAAAAACAAATATAATAGTCTTTTAAAGTGCTGCTGTAAGATTCGAAAAATAGGTCACGTGTGATAGGATAATCGAAAACTACAATTATTATTAATAAAGTTGCTTCAATAAAAACGGGGAAACATTTCACAATGTTAAAAATAATTATATAATGTAAATATATTTTTTTTTTATAATTAACTAGTGATCAAAGGCTTTTCGTTCCCTTATAATGCTAACACAGCACGATTTGAATGGGAAGGATAGAGAGAAGGTTCTGGTACACATTGGTTTTAAATAATTGTGGGTTGAAATGAGAGGTAATCCATTCCACATGCGTGTTGTTCGACTTCTAACAGGATCCCTATATTTACACGTCCGAAGGTAGGCTTAAGAGTGAAGGTGAAGTTGAACTGATGTGCATTCGATTCGAGAATTGTTAGGGGCGGAATGCAGTTAACTATTTCATCAGAGCATTGGTGGTGAAAATAGCGATAGAACAAGTTCGAGCGGGTCAATTGACCCCGCTATATTATTTCTATCACCTATAAGTTTTATCGCTCGCTTTTGGATTCTACCCAGTAGGTGTAATGTGGTTTTTGGTGCACCTGACCAGATATGAGCATTGTACACAAGTTTAGGCCGAATAAAGGCCTTGTAAATAAAAGCTAGATCAGAGGGTGTGATGTGTGAAGTACTTCTTGCATCGATTTAAGAAACTTAGACATTTCACTGCGTTTTGGAGACTTCATTCGGTTTTGTCAATGCAATAGCCATTTATGGATAACGGCTGAGGATTCAGATTTCGCTTTAATGATAGGAGGCATCATTCTTTTTTGGAATCATTAAATTCCACTCTATTTGTTGTATACTAAGGCAGGAACGTAGCCGTTCTAGTTCCACGGCCGAAGAGTAGGGATCTGAATTAATATAAAAAAACAGAGAGTGCTATCATCAGCGAAAGAATGTATTGGATTTTGATTATAAGTGACAGACAATAGATCATTAATAAATATAAGAAAGATTGTTTCCTGTCATAGACAAAACAGAGCATTGGGAACACCAGCATTTATACAGTGAATTGCAGACTTGAAACCGTCCACTACAACATGAATTGGTCTGAAAGGTGGTTTCTAATCCATATTGGAGAAGAGACGCATCGATCGCATACACACAATATTTTCGACAAAACAGCTTAATGCGAAACTCTGCCAAATGCTTTCAAAATGGCAAGCACAACAATCTTCGTTTCACCAGGGTGATGGAGAGATTGGTTCCTCTTTTCGGTGAGATAAGTCATCAAATCACCAGTGGACCTGTTGCCTCGAAAACCGTAGGTACTGCGGGTTATTAAGGAGTTTCAGAGATTCAAGATATTTCATAAGCTGATGATTTATCAGAGTTTCCAAATGACCTTGGAAAGAAGGGACGTAAGTGCTATGCGTCGGTAGTTGGTGGGTGAAGAAGAATCACCTTGTTTAGTAACGGGCTGGACAAATGCAGTCTTTTATCTACTCGGAAAGAGTTTAGAAGAGTAGGACAGGTCTATAATAGTTCAAGCTTGCTCATGTAGATATTGGCAACCCGTCTGTACTGACTTGCAGGAATTCATCGTATTTTATTTTGTGCTTGGATTGTTTCAGTGAGTATGACTTCTACCATATAAAGATAAAGAAGTCAATAGATATTCTATAATGACACCTGCCAGGCTACATTACGGGTTAGTCCCTTGAGGGAAGTCCGTGAGTGAAGCCGAAACTAGACTTGTGTGTTATGGTGTGATGTGTTGCTATCGATCGTATGTACGATATTTCATACGCGTAAAAACATACTTTTCTCGTGTGTTGTGTTATCCTTCCTGTATCGATTGCGACATACCTCCCTGTAGCGCAATATTTAAATTAGAGGGCGGCAGATTTTTCTTCCGCCCCGGGCGGCTGACACCCACGCTTCGCCACTGCTTTGCCGATTCGTACTTAACTGTAGATACTAATATCTAATACCATAATCTATTATGGAAAGTGTTATGGCGATCTCTTTGCTACAAAATGTTTCTTAGTTTAGGTACTTGAACAACAACTCACCTCTGTTTTACAACCTTACTTCCCCTTTGTGTACCTACATTATACGTGTCGCAGCAACCAAATAATTGATTTGTTATTGTTAGCATGTTGATGTTGCTAGATCGATTCCATGAGATGATGGGTCTTCGACTTAGGAGCCAGTTAATAGCCATCAAAAAAGTCCATCCGTAAAAACACGAAACCAAATAAAACTGAAACATTTAACCCAAGATTTTCTTATAAATTCAGTGGAACCTGCTGAACACAAAAAGTTTTACGTACTAAAAAATTAATATGTAAATTTATTTCCTAAAAAAAAATATTTTTTTATGGAATAATTTTATATTCCCTTTTTGTTATTCGATCATTAATGAGACTGACTAGCTAAGCATTACTAAAGCTTGTTGTTTCTATTGAGTACCATCTGATCATGACTTGCCTTGTGGGCTCAGTGATTGCGTTATTGAAACGTTTGGAAGTCGCGATCCACTTATTCACTGTAAAATGTTGTTCGATAAAGAGGGTTACTTCTGTCTGGGTAACTTTGATGCATCTCTAAATATGCACAACTTGATAAAATTAGATGCCATGCGCCCGGAATAACAACTAATGTCATAAAAAGATCTGTCAAAAAATGTCGAATTTGCTCTTAAAATAATATACACTTTATGCTCTTTTTAACTATTTCGTCGGATGGTATACATAGTAGTAGAAAGATATCGTACAACATTGTGAAATCAAGAACTCAAAAAGTGGGTCCCCCAATTCTTTCCGTCTGTGTGGTTGTCCGGCGATCTAAAGCCTAAACGGCTTTGTTTTCAACTTTTTTTTTTTTTTTTAGTTAGTGGGCTTACAGTTTCAGACCAATTTGTATTTTGCATGTTAGCTCCAATATTGACGGTACATACTTCCATTCCCCATACCGTAGTCTCTATATAATTATAAAAAACAAAGTGGAAAAAAATGTATGTTTCCCTCTGTCGTCCGTAATTTTCAACCAAGTTAGTGTACTTTTTTACTTAATGTCGGTAATTACGGTAATCGGTCAATAGGATAAACAACTTCAAAATCGAACAAAGGGTCGTGGCATCTCCAAAATACAAAAAAAAAACATTCAAAATCTTATACTTCCCATACAACAAACATCTTCTATGGGGTGAAACTCGATGACGTTATATCTCGATAACCGCTGGGCCGATTGTCATGGGTCTTTTTTGTTTTGTTCGTATTGCTGTATTTCAGGTTTAGGCAGAAAGAAAGTTCCAGCAAATCGATTTATTCTCATTTCTCGCATTTAACGAAAGAACATCGTTATCTAAGACCTAAGCCATACAATTCCTGTGAACGGGCAAAGCAGGGCGGGTACAGCTGTCTCTTATATGTTCAATTTAGTTACCTAGGCCAAAAAAATAAAGATTTAAAAAAGCAAAAAAAGGCCTTGCGAAGCCGGCAGGGGTTCAGCTAGTAGATTAATAGAGTTTTTATCTAAAAGTAGGTACACACGAAATTGACGAATTCTATAATAATGTACTATAGAAACAAGATTGCAATGAACGAAAAAGTTTCGTGCGATCTCGTCCTGCACTTTATTTATTTGTATTGTTTTGCCTGCTGGAGCTGTTTCGTCTTGTCTCCCAAATCCCAAATGTAACCCAAAATCGATTAAGTGTTTGACTTTGAAGTAACATCACCAATGTATAAAGCAAAGAATCGCTTCCAATTTAAATTTTAATGTAGGTATAACAAGTTTCCTTTAGCACCCTTGTTTCGAAGCGATAAACACCATCCCAGCCGTAGTAAAAATCTTTTTTTTTTATTTTAATGACTTATTAATTACTTTTAAACGTGGCATAAAGATACGTGTTTCAAATACATTAAACACCTTCTAAAGTCTCAAGAATTTCTCCAGATAACTTACACCTTGTGTAAATGATGTTTCCGCCCATTAAGCGAATTTAAAACGCCTCTTTGAAGATTTTTTTTTTTTTTTTGTGTATATCTACACTTGCGTCATATATTTTATATTATGGTGTGTATCCTTGATGGGAACACCATATTTGCCTTGCACATTGTAAAAATTAAAAATTCAATTAACTAAGATTGCTTAATAAATTGCCCATAAATGGGAATGATTTTTCATTCAGCTGTAATGAGCTTAATTTTCCGTCGAACGCCTCCACCACCATCGAAGCATCTGGATGGGACTTGCTTAAAACAAACAAACGCGTCAGGGGGGGAGTATTTGAGTGTTTAATTGTTATGCCAAAAAAGACCTATTGAAACATAGAGTAGAGCAGCAGTGGCAATTCGTGCCAGGCTTTTCCTACTGGGCTTAATAGGTCATAAATTAAATCGATACGTGTAGCCAATTTGCCTTTTTGTGAATAAAATAATTGCTGCTATGCTAACTAATTACGAGCATTAAATAATTTTATGTCGATAATAAAATTGAAAAATTCATTAATTAATATAATAAGTGTCGAAAGGATAATGCGAAATTGAAAGATTTCTGCTATCTTTGGATTTATAGACAAGCCGAATAATGTTTTCTTTTTCAGTTTTGGTTGGATGGCTGTAGTTGTGAATAATTCTTAAGGTAGGAATCCAAATCCTTTACCTTCCCATATAATAAGAAAGAAGTGATGAAACAAATTGTCAGATCAATTGACAGCTGAGTACTGATTATTATTTTCAGTGTCCAGTTTACAGTTTACGACCTCATACAATGTCGAAATTTTCTACATAAAATAATCTTTTGTGACATAATACATACTTACAAAATATTTGAGGTGGAGGTTAAAAATATTTATTAGTAAAGCTACTATTATACACAAATCAAAAATCGTGTAAATTATTGACATGCTGACGTCATGCAAATGCCATTCGTGGGCGTCTAAACCGCAATTGACACCCGATCACACAATGTCAATCTTTCGGTGCGTGTCATTGTGTACCGAAATCAAGACATGCTGACTTTCTGATTCAGTGACGGAGCTGAGTGACAGAGGCGAGAGGCCGATGACATGATTAATACCTACTATTCACAATGATATTATCGGTTCCGCGGATTTAATAAGTGACATTTTTTGTCGGCTAATATAATAGTTCGCTGCGTTAAAAAATAAACTTGAAAAAATATGTGCATTATTGTTAATCGTAATTTTGCGTGCAACAATAATCTTCTTTTGTTATACGTTTTGTTATTAGTATAAAATGTTGAATAGATATTCAGAAATGTCGCGAAGAACTCAAGGTTCTTGGTACACAGCATAAGGTATCGCTCTGTTGGGTTCCGGGACATGAAGGTATTGCGGGCAGTGAGAAAGCAGACAAATTAGCAAGACAGCTGTTTTAGACCAAGCTGATCTCTCTTTGTACATCCCGCCTTGCACACTCAAGCTTGAAGCACGGAGGTAAGCCACAAGACAGGCCAACGCTAGATGGGCCCCCTCAAATACTTATAACACCACAAGAAATAGTATGGCCGTCCTTTAACGAAATTAGAACCGGGAGTATAATACGGAAGGATAGGTAATCCCTGTCCACTACTGCCCAGGTCTCCCGATTTTGTGTGGAGGGTTTTTGTTGTCGCACGCTTGGTTTTCCCGCATTTGGTCGACTGGACAGGAAACTTTGGAATATTTTACAGATATAAGGAGGAACATTTTAACTTATCATTTTGTATATCAGGCCATCATGCCAAACAGAGTCGAATGCCTTTTCAAAGTCTAATAAGACCATGCCTGTAGATTTCCCGAACGAATTGCGAACGATTTCCTTTAATACAGTTGCATATTCAGTGTTAAGTGAGAAATAAAGGGTCCGCCAAATAACTTTTTTTTTTTGAAAATGCTATAAAAAAAAACTACTGAATATTTTCTCAAATTTCTTTTTTTATTTGAAAGTACAATCCTTCCGGTTAATAATGAAAAATAATTTCATTCAAATGGCTGCCTCGGCTGGCTATGCAGTAGCCTACACGATCGGTCCAATTTTTAAGCACATTATCGATTGTGTGCAGCTATATTTCACCAATGGCTTCACGAATATTGTCCTTTAAAGCGTCAAATGTCTCTGGCATGTCGGCGTAACACTTATCTTTTACGGCACCCCACAAATAATAGTCCAACGGTGTCAAATCGCAGCTCCGCGGTGGCCAAACGACATCAGCTCTGCGGCTGATAATGCGATCTTCAAAAACAGGGCGCAAAACATCGAGTGTACGCACTGTTTTTGGCTTTTCACGCTTTAGTTTATCGATGAGGATGCCAGTTTCCTTCACTTTTTTCACAAGATAACGAACATACGGAGCTGACGGTGCTTCTCTTCCTCCAAAATCCGTACGCAATTTTCGCACACATTCTGCAACATTACCATGATTTTCAAAGTAATGTCGCAATATTTCCCAGCGTTGTTCAAGCGTATACACAACCATATTCGTTCAGCGGAAGCATAAAACTAATTATCTGTCAAATCAGACATGAGCTAAGTGTTGCCATTCGCGAAATAAGCACTAGTTGAAAAAAAAAAAACGTTAGATGGCGGACCCTTTACATACTATGATAACGCATAAAACCGAACTGCTCGTTGAGAAAAATTGTATGGATTTCTACGTACTTTAATATTTTGTTCCTTTAGTACTTTCTCATATATTTTGCTAAGGTTGCTTAGGTCTATAACTTTCTGTCTTTTCAGATGTTTTTCGATCTTTTAGTATTGACACTAATTTTGCAAGTTTCCATACATCAGGAAAGTATTGTACTTTAAGACCTCTATAATAAATGAGTCTTATTCCTATTTTTGGCAATTGCTTAAATTAACTGTTTCTTAACATATCAATACCTCCTGTTTTTCAAGGACGTAGATTGTCTATTATAAATTTAATATCATGTTCTTCTCGTATTACTTACGAAAGTTTTGGTGTTTACATCACCTAAATGGGATCATGGCGTTAACTAGAACGACTAAAATCTAGAATGGTCAAAATCTCGAATAAGTCAAAATCTAGAAAGTACAAAAATCTCGAAAGATGCTATCTCGAAAAAAATATTAGGAAATAAAACTGATTTCGAGATCTTTATAATTCCTTAAATTTACTCCGAAAGAAATGAAAACAAGTCTAATATGAGTATTCTGTAGCTTTTTTATTGAAAATAATATAAATACATAATCAATATTATTTTTCATTCAACATTTTTTTTTCTAAATCATTGTTTTCTGTATTATATTTTTCTACATGAATAATTAAAATAGTAATTTTTTTTTTTAAATGCATCAAAAGTGGTTTGTTCGCATTATTATCAATTAGTTCGTTCCCACTCATGTGAATAGTCCTATACAAAAACAATAAGACAATAGACCAAATAAACACCGACCGTGCGTCGGATGAATCCAATCACCGCTGGACGGAAAATGAATGTCTGACGATACTGCAAAGGGGCAAACAATTGTTGAGGAAGCCAAAAACAATCTTGGCGTTATCTATTTTATAAATGCATCAAAAGTATTAGAATTAAAATTTTCCATTAATAATATGTATTATTTTAATTAAAATTATTCTGTCAATATGTCAATTTTCCTATTAGATTGACGTTCGTTCATTCTTTGACGTTCGTTTTTTCGGCAATCCTTGATAGAGACGCTGACGCTGACAGGGACGAAAGAAACCCAGCTTTTATTCCAGAAAGGTTATTAACATTTGTCCAGTACACTGAGATTTTTTGTTCCACTCTTTTTTGCCCAAAAGTCAAGAGTTTGTTTGCTTATCTGTTTATTGAGAAATGACATTTTGTGGCGGAATACAGGCTGCAGATATCTTTGCCAATTTCGTGTACAAATATTTCTCAGTTTAATTAAGAGCAATATATGGGATGGAAGTTGTAATGAGTTTTTCTTTTTAGAAATTTTTTTATGAATACTTGAATCGACCGAATTTTAATATGACCTAAGTTTTTCACAAGGCAATTAACGTCAGATGATGCATTATTTCTGAGTTGCTGTATTGCATATTTTAAATCTAGGATATATTGCACTTTTATTTCACCTGACCATAGAACGCGACACAAAACCAGAATCGGAACTGAGTTCAATTAAGGATATTGGATTTGTTACGTAACAAGGAACATTTGTGACAAATAAATCAAGAATAAAAGGTCTACCACCACGAGAAAAATATAAATATTTAATTTTTTTTGTTTTACGCATTCCTTTTTGGTGCGAAAGTTTGTCAATACTATGCAAAAAATCGATGCGAAAGCCGGTCAAAGCCTGTTTTGTTACCAGTGACCAATTTATATGACTGAGTGGTATTGTTGGAAGTGTTTTAAGTTATTTGTTTTTACTTTTATTTGTTTAAAAATGTTTTGGTAGGGTGCGGCATCTTTCCCTTAATCAAGGGAGAAATGCCGCACTTTTGTTGAGGTAAGATGCCGAATTTTGAACTTATTATTTATACGGACTGTTAGACTACAAAATGGCACGCAAGTATACACGCAAGACCTTCAGTGGAAGTTGGGCCAATGAATCTTTAGAAGAAGCAAGAAAAAGTGTTGAAGGTAGAATGTCCTTGAAAAAAGCTGAGAAAATGTATGGTGTTTCAGCTATAGAACGCGTACAAGACTCTTACAAAACGCTTTTAAATCTTGAACGAAATTTAGCTCCGTTTTTGTTTTTTCTTTTCATTCCGATCACAATTGAACAGCATCAACACACTTTTAATCACGCCGAAAATGAGAAACATTCCTCTTCATGCTTCATGAAACCCTCGCTAACAAATTTACTTTTAGAAATTTTTTCATTACCGAAAATTCCCGTATCTACCCTTTAGCACGAGGAAAAAGCAATTTGCAAAGATTTCAACATCAGTTTAAACAGTAAATAAAAAGAAAATCATACTAAGTCTCAACAAAAGGAATATTGAGCTAGTTGTTGATCCCAAGTGCCGGGAAAATAATTTTTCAACCACCAAAAAAGATGGTTCGGTACAAACACAAAACAAATGGTACCTACTAAATGGCTGCACGAAAGTTCTACATGTATAAAAAAAAATTGCCATCTTTTTTACAGACGAAGGGATAAAGAACGCAAAAAACATGCTCCACAGTCAAAATGAGGCTCAAAAAGCAATGCATTTCAACTGTGGCATCTCTCCCTCAACGGCTGGGAGAGACGCCGCACTCAGTATAATTTATTGTTCCTAAATTTTTATTTAAATAATTAAATTTTTTTAAGTTTAGTTCAATTTAATAACAGAACATAAGTTCATTGTTATATTTTATAAAAAAAATAAAGTCTATTTTGTTTTTAACAAAACGTAAAACTGAGTTTTATAAAAGCGCGGCATCTCTCCCGCAATTACCCTAGATGTGAACATTGTTCTCTCTCTTCCTTGTGATAACTGTATAGGCTACTATGTATTTTATATTTTCTTTTGTTAAAAATGAAGATACAAATGAAACCTAAAAAAATATATGTTGCAACTTTTTTGTAGCTCAATAATCATTCAAAGCACAAACTTCATATCCTTTTCTTCGCTTTAGCTACCGTGCATTAGCTTTACTTACAATGAATACCTACACTCCATTCGTTAAATACTCGTATATACTTGTATAAGATGGACACTCTAGAACAACTATAGATATTTCAAGAATAAAATAAAATATCTCTTAAAAACACATCGTCCGCAAACTAAGAAAAACTACACTCCAAAGGACGACAAATGAGTAGTTGATATACCAGAACTCTACTTGGGTTAAGGATTACAGAGCCGCTGGTTCAGGAAAAAAAAATGGGTTATCCTGAATAGAGATACGGGATTCTGTTACAACAGCTTAAGGATCGAAATGGAAAATGCTTTGTTCAGTTCAGCTGTTATCCTTGTTCTGCTTCACACTGACCGACTATTGTGAGAGTTCAACTACTGTAAGTGGATTTTTTTTTTTAATTTTCCTTAATCTTATCGTGCTGTTGTTCGTTTGTTGTTTTTTTTTCTTTTTCTATTTGTTCCTTTTTTGTCGCCTTCAACTGGAGAAGGAGAGATTATTCTCTTATATAATTAATAAATGTCATTCCCTTAATTAAAATTGTCCTTTATAGTTGGTTCTCATTTTGACGCTCTGGTGGTAGTAGTTTGCGGGCACGAAAAGGTGATTAGCGAAAAGTTTTTATTTTTTTAGTCGCTCGAGGTAGAACAATGACAGATTTGTTCATTACATAATTATGTTAAAGAATTTCTAATTACACAGATTATTGAAGATTACTTGTAACATAAAAAAAAATCTGAATAAAGTATGCCATTAGCTACCTGAGTAGGCAACTTATTTACAAAGGAGATGTCTCTTTTGAGCTTTAATATTATAATAGAGCTGTAGTTGTGGAATGGCTTTAAGTCAGCTTAAGTCCTCTTAACTACAAAACTGGATAGCAAAATGAATGACCAGGAAATAAATAAGTATGCATTGAAAGATACAATGAAGTCTTTTAGTTGTCCCTGAGAGGCAATCAAAACACATTTTGTGTTTAAGTCATGATTGCACCAACCGCTGAGGAAGAATATCGCGTTTAAAATCTTGTCCGCTATACTACGTGATTGCATACGATCTGCATACGACAATGCGGTTTTTGATGGACACGAAAGACAACCAAGCACAGAGATTTCTGGTGCATAACTTCACAAATCAAACTCGTTTATAAGCACAGGACGATAAAGAAATCTCGTTGCCCCATCAAAGTCACCAAGAACACCAACATTTGTATGAAACTCGTTAGCCATCATCAGAGGTCTTAAAAAGCTGATGATAGCTATCGACATTATCTGAAGAAATATAGCTCTCCGACGAGTGTTTGCTAGTATTAACACGAAGATGGTAAAGATTGATCTGGCGGTAGATCACCACTAAATAAAGTATATTTCGTCATCGATTCCATGGAGTGGGCCTGGTCAGACGAGGGAGACATGCTTGTTCACTTGTAGCGCATATACAACAATACACCACCCTGAAGAATATTTGCGCCCACCCCTCAGGAACAATTCAGCAGAGGACGGTCACACCTCCTTACACATATGATCTCAAGAATTCTTGGTTGTGGAACTGGAGGCAACTATCCAGAGACCCAACTGACTGGAAATAACGGGTTCTTTTTAACAGGGACGCTACAAAAGTAGAGCGAAAGGAACAGCAAATGACGCCGAATTTCTTGCCGCTCTTTTGACATTTCTCTTCAGTAAGGTTTGTCATTTCATAATGGAAAGATATACGAGCCAACAACGAGTCGAAATTATTAAAATTTACTACCGAAATTCGGAGTCAGTGGCCTCAACGTTAAGAGCGCTACGTCCAATTTGTGGTCGTCATAATCGTCCTAGCAGATCAAAAATTGAGCGTCTAGTGGAAAAATTTGAATCCACAGGCACAGTACAAAATGTTTCCGTGCCAGTGAGACAAAGAAGTGCCCGTAGTGTCGAGAATATTGCTGCCGCTGAGGCTTCAGTTGAAGAAAGTCCAAATGTGTCTCTCACACGCGTTCTAAAGCGTTGGGCATCTCTTTGACGTCGTTGTGGCAAATTTTGAGAAAAGATGTTGGCCTACATCCTTACAAGATTAAATTGACGAAAGAACTGAAGCCGCTTGACCACCAGAAGCGGCGTATGTTCGTGAATTGGGCTGAACAACAACTTGAAAATGATTCGGATTTTCATCGAAAAATCATCTTCAGCGATGAGGCTCATTTCTGGCTGAATGACTTCGTCAATAAACAAAATATGCGGTATTGGTCAGGCAGCAATCCACACGTACTCCATGAGTCATCATTGCATCCCGAAAAAATTACGGTTTGGTGTGGTTTATGGGCCGGCGGCGTCATTGGGCCGTACTTCTTCCGTGATGATCAAGACCGGCACGTTACTGTGAATGGGAATCGCTACCATTCAATGATAAGCGAATATTTTTGGCCCCAATTGGATGATATGGACTTGGAGGACATGTGGTTCCAACAGAACGGCGCCACAAGCCACACAGCGAATGTCACAATCAATTTGTTGGAAACCAAGTTTGGAGAACGTGTTATCTCACGAAATGGTCCAGTCGCTTGGCCGCCTCGGTCGTGCGATTTGACGCCGTTAGACTATTTCCTGTGGGGCTACGTCAAGTCTATGGTCTATGCCAACAAGCCAGCGACGATTGATGAACTTTATACGAATATCGAACGTGAAATTGCAGCAGTATCGGCCGATTTATGCTTGAAAACCGTCGAAAATTGGTTTCAGCGTCTGGACTTCTGCAAGCGTGCCCGTGGTGGCCATGCAAAAGAAATCGAGTTCCATACATAATGGCATCGAACGTACTTTCACAGGAATAAACAGGAATAAAGAATTTCATTGATATCCAAAACCGTTTTTGTTTTATTTAAAAAAAACTTTTGTAGCGCTCTTATTGAAAAATCCGGTACTTGGTAATTAATGTTTTGGTCTTCCCAGGACTACATGTAAGGTAAATAATAGATATAGGGATCAAGATCAATTATTAGCTACAGAAATCCGGTCAACCCAATATCAAAATAATTTTCTAAAAATGTCATCAAGTTGTTTAGAATTTTTTTCTAAAATTGTTTGATTTTATGTAAACGCACTGTATTTTGATATTTTAACCAGATGTCAGCGGACATACCTACCTAGTCCAAATTTAAAAAAAAAATGTAAAGATTTAATGGGTTTTGCCGTTGTGTTAAAAAATATAGATATTTTTCATAATGTTAATATAGCTGACCTATAAATTCAAATGCTAACATTGGGTAAGTCATAAAATGATGAAACACTGCCAATATAAAATATATAAAATAAGTTATGCCTACTATATCCATTTCCAGTCCGTCTTTCCGAAGTATAAATGATAAGCATAATAAAGCATTACAACATACGGCTACAAGACATTAAAGCGACTTTGCCTTTTCGGTTCTTCCAAGGTTTATTATTATTTGACACGATATTTTTTATTCGCGAAATAGTCTCTCGTGGTGCCTTATAAGATATTATAAGAACGTGTGCACAAAAAAAATTCTTTCAGAGATTTAAATGTCTTCGGATCATAATCTCTTGTATTTGAAGGGTTCTTAAGTGGTTTTATAATATTTATGTTCCGGCATAAATATTCACGCCGATGGTGAAAGAATATAATATCAAGAAAAATTATGTCATATTAGCCACTTAGCTCCGAACCTATACAACACCAAGCACTTTCTGAAAAGAGTAACCTTACCATTAGCATAGCGCTACTTAAGACTTTAAAATGGCTAAATATGCTCTTGGGAATATATTTATACATGCACAACGGCATCGACTAAAGTCAGGAAATTTTTTTAATGATATGAAAGTTCACTCTATTAAAAATATTCCTCTTCGCTTTTGTGTTGAATTGCTTTTTTTTCGTTGGTTTCGCATATTTTCGAGCACTGTTTCAAAAGCACGGTTGCAACCCTTATTATGACAATAATGTATATTACCACCAAAACAGCAGTTGCCAACTGAGAATTTTGAGAAAAGTTTTTATGATCTCAACGACATTAGTTCTAACAAGTTTTCTAGTTTCCAATTTCCCGAAGTATGTGCCCTTTACCCTATACAACAAATGGAATAGTTATTATGTGAATTATTAATTAAGTTTTGCGTCTACACTTTCCACCATTTATAGCTAAGATAAATGAGCACGCATTGAACTTTTGCAAGAAACATCTTTGAGTAGTTTTGACAGATGAAATATACAGTCGATGGCGGGGTGTTAGTTCAAAGTTGCAATATGAACGGAAACACAAGAATGTGATTTCGCATAATTAAATAACTGATGTTGATTGCAAGTTTTCATAAAGTTAGAGAGACAAATATTTAATTATGTATTGCGGAAATTGTGAAAACGTGCATAATTATTATTTCTTAACCTTCAGCTTGATGGTAGGTGGGAGTGGGATGGAAGTTTTTTTTTATGTTTATGTAAGCTTGATGAAGGATACAAATAATTAAGTGTTACTATTTTGACCTATCTTTTATTTAAAAGTCTAAAATATTGATTGCGAATATACCTTAACCCTAGAAAGGAAATCATATTTTTTAGTACCTACATTAAAGGTAATCAACTTTATGCTCCCAGCATAATATACTTATCTTGTATAATAAATTGTGGAAGTGCTATTTTTTTAAGGACAACATGTAAAAATGTTGCATTTTCTTCACATTTATTGCATCTACGTTGTCCTCTCTTATTTGTTCGTTAATTTTGGTGACATTTTTTTGTTTAAATATTAGGTCAAATCGAACACTGAAAGTTGCGTAGAAGGTAATCTTCGTCATTTCGACACTTTCGACATTTTTCGAACAAGACTTACCCAAACAGTTTTTTTCGACGAAATTCCACAAACTGTAAGACCTTAGAGCTGGCTGGTGTGACACGGAGAGAATATGCAATTGGAATAAAGATAGAAAAGAAAATCGAAAAATTAAATTGATGTTCGTCGAATCGACAAAGATTACCCTTCTAGGGTTAAAAAAGGGCGCGTGCACTGCGTAGGTTATAGAAGTGAAACTTCTTAAAAAGTATCGAATCGTCATATACATAAATCTTTAATCATTATGCAATCAATAGAGAATGGAAATCAATTTTTGCAAGAAATCGATAAAATATTATTATCATAGATACTATCTATCTCCTCCGCATGTTGTTTAAGCGAAAAAGATAAGAAAAAAAAATGTGCCTTGAGTATTGATCAATGACCATAATCCTTGTCAAATAACAATCACACAAACATCTGCGAAGAAAAGTATCTGATCGCTATTCAAATACACAACATTTGTTTATTTTAATATTGCATCTCCTTTCCTTTGTTCCCATTTTCCTATGAAAACCCTAACCCTTCCCTTTTTTTTTTTTTCAAAAACTGCAAATATAGCCGTTTTATAAATATTTGTCCGTTAAACGCAAAATATTCTCTTGTTTGACTTAAAGATGGAGTTATAATATAAAATTATAAAAAGCTGTATGATTATTTTACATAGATAGATATTACAAAATCAATGATTATTATAAATAAAATCGAAACTGCTAGGTACTAGAATCAAATGCATATCATATCCATCTGACGGTTTACTCCAAAATGTTATTTTATCCATCCAACCAAAGGTAGGGTAGGCGCTGATTGGCATCAAATTGTCGGTGCCCAGCTGTTGCTACTTTTTCATACACATCAATTGTGCTTATTTTACCTCCGCGTGGTAACCACCGGGTATTGGTCTTGCTCAACCGGGCTTGGCCTGCTAAACTTATAAGCGCGAGTGTTGAACACGAAGAAAATAGCAACACTATAATGCTCTGTCGGAATGACTGACTGAACGAGTCTCAGAGGTCTTACATGAGCCCCTCAGAAAGAGGACATACAGCGGATGAATACAGAAGATTGAATCAACGGTGTTGTCAACAGTCGAGATGGCAGATACCTTGCGTGAGCTTCTCTGACATATTTGGAGCAAAGGTCTGTAAGGATTTTCAGCACTAGTCAGGGTGCTGAAATAGAGATGGTGGCGGATGAACCCTTTATGGGCCAACGGCAGCACTCATATCCCCGAAGTGGGTTACTGACAACGGAGTATCCGACCCGTTGTCCTAGGGTCATCTAAGGGTCTGGCCCTCCAGGTTGGGGGTTGTGCGTGGGGCTAACTACCCAACCACGGAAAAAATTAATGGTTACGAAGCAACCAAAAGCCTCAGCATTGTTTGCCCGATCCATAAGAAAGGAGACCCTCTAAACTGCGCCAACTATAGAGGCATCAGTCTCCTTAACATCGCTTACAAAATCCTGTCTTCCGTACTGTGTGAACGCCTGAAACAATTTGTCAACGAACTGATTGGACCCTATCAGTGCGGTTTTAGGCCCGGTAAGTCCACAACCGACCAAATATTCACACTACAGCAGATCCTGGAGAAGTCCAAATCGATACTCATCACCTATTTATCGATTTTAAAGCCGCATATGACAGCATTTATAGAGACGAGCTATACAGGGCCATGTCTAGTTTTGGCATCCCTGCCAAACTTGTCAGATTGTGCAGAATGACGATGGAGAACGCTCGCTGCTCCGTAAAGGTTGGAAACAATCTCACAGAGACCTTTGATTTCAAAAAAGGATTTAGACAAGGTGATGCGCTGTCATGTGACTTTTTTAACATCATTCTTGAGAAAATTGTGCGAAACTCGCAAGCCAACACCAGGGCCACAATTTTCCAAAAGTCTGTGCAACTACTTGCATACGCTGACGACATCGACATCATTGGCAGAACATAGCGAGCTGTCACTGGTGCGTTTGCAAGTATCAGTACAGAGGCGGCAAAAATGGGTTTAGTGGTGAATGAGGGCAAAACAAAATATATGCTGTCAACGAGAAGGGACACACAACATCGACGAATCGGACAGAACGTCACAATAGACAGCTATAACTTTGAGGTGGTTAAGGACTTTGTCTACCTCGGCTCCGCTATAAACACTGATAATGACACCACAGCAGAAATCAAACGAAGAGTTACCCTTGCCAACCGCTGTTTTTTTTGGCCTAAGAAGGCAACTGACTAGTAAGGCCTTGTCAAGAAACAATAAGGAGACTCTATATAAGACCCTCATCATCCCAGTCCTGCTTTATGGCGCAGAATCATGGACGTTGTCAAAAGCGGATGAAGATCTCCTTGGGCGCTTCGAACGCAAAATTCTTCAAGTGATTTTCGGTCCCGTTTGCGTTGACGGGCTTTGGAGGAGGAGATTTAACAGCGAACTCTACGAGCTGTACAGCGACATCGACCTGGTCAGAAAAGTACGTATCAGTCGACTAAGATGGCTAGGACATGTAGAGCGAATGAACACCAACGCTCCGGCCCGAAGAGTCTTCGATTCCAACCCGGAGGGACAACGCAGTAGAGGAAGACCTCGCCTTGGCGCGCACAAGTGGAAGGGGACCTCAACCAACTTGGAGTGCGCAACTGGAGACAGTTAGCCAAAGATCGTGCTAACTGGAGAGGCGTGTTGGTTGAGGCCCAGGTCCACCCCGGACTGTAGCGCAATCTAAGTAAGTAAGTAAGTAACCAAAGGGCAACTTTTTGCATGTACGACATCCGAATTATATATTCCAAAAAACGCCTGAATTCAATCACAAAAACATGCAAAAATAGATGGGTATGCAAAAATTTGTAAAATTTTCGAAAGCAGATATAATTAAATTTGTGGTAATAAATCAATTGTTTGTAGATATCTGTTTTGTGTTATGTACTGCAATTTCAAATTATTGCTCTTATATAAAATTGGGCACCTACGCTAAATGACGTTTAATCATTTTGGATGGTAGCTGCTTAATTTGTTCATTTTTGTCATATATGGCACCATTTTTGTTAGAGGACTGAGCTTAATCAAAGAGACTATGTCCCTATTAGTAAGTTTGAATGAGTGTCAACGTTTAATTTTTTCTTCAACTCCTCTCATTTTAACAACCACCTTTCAGCAGTTCAAAGGCTCACCTAATTTCTTCATCTCCATCCTGCATCAACCCAAATACTTAACGCTTTAAAGTACAACCTACCTACCTTCAGATTTGCAAAATAATTTCTTATTTGCAAAACTTTTAAAGGAAATTATAGTTTTCTGAAGTTTCCGGGTCATTTATTTCACGTAAACATTACGTGGCGCATTAACAAAACGGGGACACCTTAATTATTATCATTTTATTTCACCACGAAGTAGGTAGTAGACGCTTCGTCCTGAATTCCTGTAAACAAAAACAAAACAAAACAAAAGTTATTCACATTTAATTTCTATACTGGGTGATGAAACACTTCCGAGTGGATTTAATTTAAAAAAATATCGCATTCAAATGAAAAATAATTTGGGAGCCTTTCTGAGTATTTTATTCCCCATTTAAAACCATCCCATAAAATAATATAGGTCAAGATTCAACCAAAAGTGAAAATATTTTCCAGAGAAGTGTAGTTTAATTACATGAACTGGACTCATTGAAGTATGACCCATTAAAAATCGTAAGGCTCCTTCGTGCTTCCACTTTTCATAGCAGAAAGCTCTGTAGAAAAAACATTTCCCAAGAAACGCCAGTAATTATTTTGTACTGCACAAATAGGAAAGTCAATTGGTGGTTCAGTTGAGTATCTTCTTCGTATTTGCTTTGTAATATTATGTATTAAATAAAGTCCTACAAAAATTTAGTTTTTTTTTTATAATTCATATATCGCACTCAACACAAACATGTCATAAATCGATTTGGATACCACACCACTAAACGTGCATCTTTAATAAGCGTCAACAATGAGATGATTTATGGAGCTTTCGATTCCCTCTAATAATTTTGAAGACAACAGGCTATAATCAACGAAAGCATCGGCGCGTAGCCACAAAATCTATTATCACTTCCGCACAGTAATTAATTCTATTTCCACTGTCATGGCTCTATAATTAGATAGTATTTGTGGAATATTAATAAAGGCATATCAATCACAAGTCTGCCACCATTTTTCCAAAATTCTCACATCAGGCAGCAGCTGCACGGTGGAGTTGGTCCGAGGTGGGTGGCTATTTTGGTAGTGGGAAGCAAATCAATTTTGAATTTTTAATATTTCGAATTTCACTTTCGCATTTGTTTTTAATGAGTTTACATGAGTTTACTGATATCATAACATTTGTTTAATATTATTAAATTTTTATTTTTTTTTTAATAACAAAATGTTGTATAACATAATATTTTATAAGCTTAATTGCAAATAGTAATACGGTTATCTCTTGCAATAAATACGTAGAGAGGCACAAACAGAAATAATAATTACATTAATATGAAATCATGCATTGATGCACATCTATACCACACCAATTTAATGTAGGTACGACTACTATCAACGAGTCATAGTTCTTTTTCTCATATTTAATTTTTCTGAATTAAACAATATAATACAAAAAAATGTGCACGACTGGGTCGCACGTAACTTTCTCGTTTATTGCGAATCTCGCAGAATCTCAGAGTCATTTTAGCTAACCTTACGTTTAAAATCATACCCACTCAAGGTGTAATTAATACCGTAAATACATATGTACTACATAAACATAAACCTACGTATTAACTAGAACATTTTATTTCTTTCAAATTTCACCCCGAACTGACACTTGAAGGAGGCAAGTAGGCGATGAATTTCAAATTATATTCCTATGTACTGAAGTTTTGGACTTTACAAATATATACCGTGTGTGAATACAGATCGGGGTTTGGGTAGTCATTTTTGAGAAATATTCATAAAACGGCAATATTAGAGTTTTCTGAGAAAAACGAAGTACGTGATCATGTTAAGAATGCTTATGTTGTCCTAAATATGTATTTTGATCAAAATCGTTAGAGCGGTTTTTTGTAAAATTATGCTGACATATGTTACAATTTGGATTCGAAAAGCACTGTTATTAAACTGTTTAGCTGAAAAGTGAGTACGACATATTCTTCAGGATATAAACATTACCTAGCAGATATATTTTCATCCAAATCAAAAATGGCGTTTTCGAGATAGGAGCAGTTTTTAAAGTACCGTTTTTATCGATTGGGAAGGACGCATTCATGGTTCAAAAAACACTGTTTTTCAACTGTTTAGCTCAAAACTGAGCAAATAGTATTACTAAGGATTTAAGCATTACCTGAAAGTAACATTTTTATTATAATCGAAAATGGCGTTTTTGAGATATGAGCAGTTTTTTAAAGTAGGTACTTTTATTAGGGATTTGGGTGGATATCAAAGGACGTTTTTTTTTAAGGAAAAACTGAGTTTGCTATCAAGTTAAGAATGACAAAAGTACCTTAAAAATATATTTTCTTTTTTTAATTTTTTTTACCGTTTTCGAGAAAAGGACAATTTTTAAAACTGCCGTTGCTGGACTTCTTTTTACCTAAAAACTGGGTATGCAGTAATGTTAAGCATGCTTACATTAACTCAACTATCAATTTTGGTTCAAATCGTTAGAGCCGTTTTCGAAAAAATCTAAATTTAGGCATATTTCGTCATATTTCGTAAAATTTTTATATGGGAGGTGCCATTAATATTAGGGCTAGCTTAAAAAAAAAAAAACGTTCCGAGCGGGAAGCCTACAAACTCTAAATACGAAGTTTGAAGCAAATCCGCCCAAGCGTTTAGATTCCCCAGGGGTGGGACAGACAGACATACGGACGGACAGAATTGCGAGACCCACTTTTTTGAGTTCCCCTATCATCGTAATATCAGAACTGATCAAAATCTCGAGTTCGAAATTTTGTACGAAAACAATATCTTTCTCTTAGATACTACGTATACGAGAAAGTTAAAAATATTTAATTAGGGCTAAAAACAAATTCCAAAAATTAATGGCAGACTGAATTTAAATAATTATATTATGATAAAGTGTAATTTTTATTGAAATTACTTACTTACTTACTTATCGGGCTCCCGACCCGTGAAGAGTCTCTGCCTGAGACACTGCAGCCTTCCATCCTCTACGATCCCGGGCACGCTGCTTCCAATTGTCCAGACCAAGCGCTCTGGCATCCGCGATGGCTTGGTCTTTGAAACGGAGGTTCGGTCTTCCTTGTCTTCTCGAACCTGGGGGCTGGGATTCGAAGACCCTCTTGGCTGGAGCATTATTGTCCATTCGCTCGATGTGGCCGAGCCAATGTAGTCGACGTGTTTTGGCTTTTTGGACTACATCCACATCTTGGTACAGCTCATAGAGTTCGCGGTTGTATCTTCTCCTCCATTCGCCCTCCTCGCACACAGGACCAAAAATCCGCCGAAGTATTTTTCTTTCGAAGGAGCCCAGTAGCATCTCTCCCTTCTTGCTTATCGTCCAGCACTCGGCGCCATAAAGCAGAACTGGCAGGATGAGGGTTTTGTAGAGCACACATTTCGTCCTTCGAGTTAGGAGTTTTGAACCCAGTTGTTTTGCCAAACCGAAGTAGCAGCGGTTTCCTAGGGTAATTCTTCGTCGGATCTCCACTAGGGTGTCATTCGTGGAGTTTACGTTTACTCCGAGGTAGGTGAACTCCTTAACTACCTCGAAATTATTGCTATCAATAGTGACGTTTTGTCCTAGGCGGTGGACAGATGCTTGTTTGTTTGTTGATAGCATGTACTTAGTCTTGTCCTCATTTACTACAAGTCCAACGGATTTCGCCTGTTCTTCAATCGCCGTGAACGCTTCTATCACGGCACGCTGGGAGCGACCGATGATGTCAATATCGTCCGCATAGCCAAGCAGCTGGACGGACCTGTTGAAGATAGTGCCTTCCGTGTTGACACCTGCCCTGCGCACTATCTGCTCCAGTACGAGATTGAAGAAGTCGCATGATAGAGCGTCTCCTTGCCGAAATCCGGTGCATGTTTGAAATAGTTCGGAAGAGCTGCTTCCAAACTGCACGTTGCAGCGTGTGTTTTCCAGCGTCGCGCGACACAACTGAATCAGTTTTGCCGGGATTCCGAATTCGGCCATCGCCATATAGAGCTCCTGACGATGTATGCTATCATACGCGGCTTTGAAGTCGATGAATAGGTGGTGGGTTTCGACTTGAAATTCGTTGGTCTTTTCCAAGATTTGCCTCAGTGTGAAAATTTGGTCTATAGTCGATCTGCCGGGCCGGAAGCCACACTGGTACGTGCCGATTAGTGTGTTGCAGAACGGTTTTAGACGTTCACACAGTACGTTGGATAGGATCTTGTATGCGACATTTAGCAGGGATATGCCTCGATAGTTCTTGCAAGACATAGGATCGCCTTTTTTGAAGATGGGGCATATGGAGCTGATAGTCCAGTCATCGGGCATGTTTTCTTCCACCCATACTTGGTTGATGATTCGGTGCATGCTCCCTACCAAAACATCACCACCGTATTTAAAGAGCTCCGCTGGTAGACCATCAGAGCCTGCGGCCTTGTTGTTCTTAAGCTTTTTTATAGCTAAGCCAACTTCTTCTATACTTGGTGGTGGGACTAGTTCCTCATTGACTGGACGTGGGTTCTCTTCTTGCCCTATCACTCTCTCTACATGATGCCCATTAAGCAGCTGTTGGAAATGCTGCTTAAACACATCTACTATTCCCTGCGCTTCGGTGACTAGGTTTCCTTCGGTATCTCGAAGAGCCTGCGTTCCGGTTTTGTAGCCAGCAGCCAGTTGCTTAGCTTTTTTATAAAACCTCCGGATGTTATTACGATCGCGCGACTCTTCGATCTCCTTGAGCTGGGAAGCTGCGTAAGCCCTCTTCTTTCTACGCAGGATCTTCTTTTCCTCCCTTCTCCTGGCTCGATACTCTTCTCTCGCTGCCCTTGTTTTGCGCTGCAGCGCTTTCTTGTGTGCATCTTCTGTCACCTTTTTCCTGTACACGCATTCATCATCATACCACGGGCTCTTTCTCTGGGGTGGCTGGTACCCTACGGTGGTTTCGGCTACCTCCTTGATGATGTCGCGATACTGGCACCACTGATTGTTGGCGTTTGTGGTAGGTGAGTGCACAGAGGAGAGTTTCATATACTCAGGCGCTCGCTGTAGGCTCTGGCTACTCCAGGTGTGCTAAGGCGTCCAACGTCGAATTTCTTCTTCTGGGCAGTTCGCAGCTTCTTTTCGTTGGACAGTCGAGCTCTGAATTTAGCCGCAACAAGAAAATGGTCAGAGTCGACGTTTGCCCCTCGGAATGTGTGCACGTCGAGGATGTTGGATGCGTGCCTCGCATCGATTAGCACATGGTCGATTTGGTTGGCGGTTCGACCGTCTGGAGAGCGCCAGGTTGCTGTGTGGATCCTTAGCCTTGGAAACCTAGTGCTACTTATCACCGTATTACGAGCTGCTGCAAAATCGATTAGTCGGTAGCCGTTGTCTGTTGTCGTTTCGTGGATTCTGTGCTTACCAACTAATCCGCCAAAGATGTTTTCCTTTCCGACTTTAGCATTGAAATCCCCGAGTACAACTTTTACATCATACTCCGGACAGGCTCCGTAGGCTCCATCCAGGAGGTCATAAAACTCCTCCTTGATAGGATCTTCTGCCTCGTCGGTAGGGGCGTGTGCACATATTAGGCTTATGTTTTGGAAGGTAGCTTTGATGCGGATCACAGAAAGGCGATCACTTATCGGCTTGAAGTCAATGACTTTTGTCCTAAGCCGATTGCCCACGACGAATCCGCATCCTAATACATGCAATCTTTTGTTGCAGCTGTAATAAATGTCGCAATCTTTTCTTTTCATCATACCTGATCCTATCCATCGTATCTCCTGGATCGCGGTTATATCTGCCTTGTACCGCGTGAGGACAGACTCAAGTTTTTGAGTAGCACCTGGGGTGTAGAGCGTTCGTACATTCCAGGTACATACTCTCAGATCGTAGTCCATTGACGTTCCGGGTCTGGTTGCCATTTGAGGAGTTCCATTATCCGAGGCTGGTTGTGTCTCTCTCATAACTACTGGTTTTTTCCATGGTCGGGAAGTTACCCCGACGGCACAACCCCCAACCTGGAGGACCAGGCCCTTGTTTTGACCCTAGGACAGCGGGCCGGAAAAACCGATGCCAGTAACCCATTTTGGGATATGAGCGCTGCCGTTGACCCATATTGAGGGCTCCTCCGCCACCAACTCTTTTCCAACACCCTGGCTCAGTATTGGAGATCCCCATAGACCTGGTATCCAAATATGTCGAAGCAGCTCATACAGGGATTACACTTTAGTTCGACCTGACCGGAACTGTAGACGCCACCGTTGATTCCATCTAGGGAATTCATCCGCTGCCGCCTGAAACAAGAGGAAGTGTCTTAGTGCGTAGACACTCCTCCCCCCTCTCTCGTTCGCTGCCACCAACGACCTTCCACAGGGGTTGGTTACCCCATCTCCAGTCGAGGTACTAGGCACCCACCAGTCACCAACGTGGAGGTGAGAGTAGGAGTTGGTAGTGAGAGGCTAGAGTGGGAACGCTTGTGTTCTCATATAATCGCATCACTACCCTTAAACCGGCTTTATTGAAATTACGCTTACATAACAAAAATTGAAAAAATTGTTTACCTGTACATAATATAAATTGGGTGACAGAACAAGTCCAGGGAGGTCCGTTTGATTAGCTTTTTTTCGCTGAATTGAAAAGTTATTATCAGACGTTTCGCGAGAAGTGTTATAATATAGTAATTTGCTTTTTTTCGCGGGTTGAGTATGTATATATACCCTCTCTCAGCGGTCCGACACACTAACCACTACGATTGAATCATCGCGTACATCATGCTAACTATTTTTTAACCATGAGCTTAGTTTTACTAGGGTACTATTACTAATGCTTAGCAGTACATTTTTTCACATTGAGGAGCACAGAAATGTAGCTCATATATATAAAAATTAAGTTTACCACTCACTGATGATCAACGCCCAGCTTAAACCCTTTGCTCTCGAAATTTTGAATAGAGGTTCCCTTTATGATATATACAAGCACTAAGCAAGGATTTTTCGAAATTCAACCCCTGAAGTGGTAAAAGGGGGGTCAAAGTTTAAGTGGGAAAATTTGTAATTTTCATCCGGTTGACTTCAAACTGGATTTGTGTACCCTCTATGAGAAATAAAGAAAACTAATTTCTCCAATTTTGGAAATTCAACCCTTAAATGGGTAAAAGGGGGGCTTCAAGGAATTCAAACTTGGTGAAGGTACTCGATTTTAAGAAATAAAGATAATTAATTTCTCCGATTTAGGAAATTTTTCTCTTGGCCCGAGTTATTGACGATGAGCCCTTTTAATGGGCCCTTTTCTTAACTCACAAACTTTTCGTTATATCAATTTGAAACTTTGTAATGCGTTCCAACCTCTTTCGCCGTTGAATATGCTTAAGCTTATGGCTCCATCTAACTCCAGCGTACGTACTCCAAAGATATTCAAACGGAATTCTATAAGAAAAGAGTCATACTGCAAGAAAGAGGTAGACACAGTTCCTAACGATCATTCTGGTTGTATACGTTGCGCAGCATGTTGCAGGGTAAGAGTTCCCCCTTAGTCTTAAGATGGTGCTCATCATATCGGTGTATTTTCAGGAAAAGAAATATGTTTTGTCCCGTAGATAAGGGTTCAGTCTGTACGATCTGTGTTAAGATGCCAGCGGTTCACCAACAATAATTGACCATATAATTTTTGAATTTTTTTCCCAATAAGGAGTTAAACATATTTTTCAGAGACAGTAATTGCTTCTTAGGTACTTTCTTAGGTAGGTTTCCTGCGCGATATATAAATATAAAAGAGGGAACTAATTGTTATAGTTATACCCATTCACTTTGTGGACGATTTTACGCAAATATTTTGGCTTGATCCAGCTTGTCCAAGAGTTGAAACCGCGTGACCATTATACGTGTATAAGGTTCGATGGATGGGGTGATAACAAGACTCACCGTGATCCTCGTTTGCTGAGCGCATAATTTCGCGCAGTGGACTTGTAAACTGACCTCCACGATCCTGTGATCTCACACCTTTAGATTATTTTCTTTGGGGGTATGCGAAGTCGCTGGTAAACCAAAAATGTTCGATGCTTTGGACTTTGAAGTCAATATTTGCCGTGTTATTGTTTGTTGCAAATACTTTGCGAAAAATACCGGACCTAATAAAAAATAGCTAATGAAACGCAAAGAAAATAATATAATTTTCAGTTATTTTATTTTCATTCCAAAATTTTCTACTGAAGAAAAAAGATTAAAATTGTAAAATGTTGAAACAGTTTGGTTCAACTTCAGTAAGGAAAAAAGAATTGTTAATCTATTATAAAAAAATCTATTTTTATTAAAATTATTTAAAAGAGGATATTAATTTATTACAAATTTAATATTTTTTCCTCTGTACAAAATTTTGGAATTAAAATAAATTAACTGAAAATTATATTATTTTCTTTGTTGAGAAGTTATATTTTAAATTAGGTCCGGTAGGTATAGTTCGCAAAGTATTCGCAACATTGCTGATATACGGCCCCAGTTGCTCGATAAATTTTGTCGAAAATTGAACCTCACGATTGAACTTCATTCGAACCAGCCATGGCGCGCATATTCCCGAAGTCATTTTTAAACAATAATAGCATAAAATTATCTATTAAATAAAGCTTATATCATAGACATTAACATTTGATTTAAGTCTTTTAATTCATATTGAATTTATATACCTCAAACGTGGTACTAACTAAAACGCAACCTAGATGCTTTATTAATTTTCCACTTCTTTAAACTTTAATTGGAAAGAATAACTTAAAAAAAATACAAAAAGCAATTCACCCATTTTACATTAAAAATAACGGTATTTATAAGCTCATGTCGCTTCGTGTGTTTTGAAATTCGAACAAAGTTATTTTGCCTCAAGTATCTACCCTTTGTCATTGTTAACAATACTTCCTTTCAAAGCAGAAATATCGGTAGAAACCTCTTTATAGTTAAAGCTATATAAGAGCAACGAACAGAAAAACAGAAAAAGAAAACCTTAACATCCAATTTGCATCTCAATAACATGATGAGAAAGGGAAATTCTAATACGAAAAAAAATATATATTTACAAAGTAGGTGGTTGTGAAACTATTGGGAAATATGTTGCAGCTGACAAGGAAACTGCCATTTACACCGCCCACTTTTCGAGTTCCTGCCGAGGGATGAAGTTGCTTGCTTTTATTTTATGTAAATGTAAATACCACACAAAAGAATATGTTTTCCATATACTGTTGCTCCTCATTTTGTTTTGCCTTCTTGTTGCCATCTCTGGCTTTTATTTCAGTTTATTTTTTACCATATACGTACTGTACGTGTACACAATATCCCTCGGCATTATCGTCAAGTTCAGTAAACAATTTTTCTTGGATTTGCCTCTGTAAGTGAACTCTTAAGCTGTTACTGATAGACCTATGCCAATAGAAAACGTACCTACCACGAGAATGTTTAGTGCAATGATGGGGAGGATCGTTGTTAAAGGATACAAATACTAGTCTAAGCCTTGTTCGTTTCGTGCTATTTTCTTGGGTATTAGCTAGCTACTTCCCTTGATGGATATACCAAATTAGTCTTTTTTTTATAATTTGCGATGTGTGTAGGTAGGTACCTACATTATGAACTGCTGACAGGTCATAATTTAATTACACAGTCAACTATATTAAAATTATTTTCTGTGCTTCCTAGATGAGAAATAATACTCAAATTAAGAATTATGTTTTATAAAACGTTATACCAACATGAGGGCGGAATCTCATCACCTAAATAATTGCAACAGCTGCTGTTGTTATTCATTTCTTTGCATTGCTTAAAGTTTTACCTACAGAATATCTATATAAACTCACATTTTAATCGGAACACAAGGGAGAAAGCATGTGCGTGCTTGAAAACGCACTCGTTCGCTTCAGTAAACCCTTTTGTGATAAACGAATAACAACGTGCAATGTTCTTGTTTCATTCGGCGGATAAGCTTTTATCCTGACGGAAACAGCTACAACAGATTATATCAGCTGCACATATTATATTTTCACAGACACAGAACAATCGGAAATCTAATTTAAAGACCAAAAAAACTGAATTTAATTGGAACACCCACGAGTGGTGTATGAGTGGCTGGCAACACTATAAGGTATATGTGTAGGTATATGTTTTAATATTTACCTATATAAAATAATAAATGTTTACAGTACTCCCCGGATAATAGCACATGCACATGGGTATAAAATTGTAGTGCTTATAAGCGGGTTTTCAGTTGAATTGCTATTAAGCGGGGACCCTTGTAATAGCACATAAATGTGTTTTTAGCAGGGTATTTTCTCAAATTTATAAATAATTAGATTTAGTTTCAAGTTTTTTTTATTTATTAATGCAAAAAAATCAAAAATAAAGTAAAATAAACATAAATATAAGAATTCACAAAAAAAAAAACAAAATAAAAAAACACAAAAATATTGTATTGGACAATATGTACGTAACTCAGTCTTAAAAAAACAAAAATGTTATTAAATTATTAAAAAATCAAAAATAAAGTAAATTAAACATAAATATAAGAATTCACAAAAAAAACAAATTAAATAACAAAACACAAAAATATTGTATTGGACAATATGTACGTAACTCAGTCTTAAAAAAACAAAAATGTTATTAAATTCAAGAAAATTAAGTTGTTAATACATTTAATGAAAAAAATCTGAAATTTTCTTCTGAATCATTGATTTTTCAGTAGTTTCCAAAAAATGATCCTCTATTTCATCTAGAGTTTTGATAGTAAGGTTGTTTCCATCCAGATACGTTACTAAAGTTGCATGAGCCTTAAGTGCATCTTTCCTTGAAGGAATTTCAACCACATTCTCAACAACTGGAATTTCCATCTCCAAATCTTCATCACCCGTTACTGAACATTCTTCAGATGAAACCACATCATTACAAATTTCTTGGTCGGTTAAACATCCGAAACATTCCAATTCATCATCGCAATTTAATAGTGCGTCAAACTGTTCTTCTGTTGAGAACACATCAATCTCTTCCAATACGCCTTCAACTTCGTCCCCAACGTCTCCATCTTTTACAAACCCAGCTTTCTTAAAACAATTTTTTATAGTCTGTGGAGTAACAAGCCACCAGGAACGCTTGGTAATTTTTAATGCCTCTAAAACATTAATTGATTTTACGAAATCTGGCAAAGTTTGCTCATTTTCGAGTGCCAATAATTGTTTTCGTATAAGATTCCTCCTATAATATGCTTTAAAACACCTTATTATGCCCTGATCCAGTGGCTGTATAATGCTGGTAGTGTTTGGGGGCAGCATACGAATTTTCACATGTTGAAGTTCCACTCCAGGAAGCAATTTATGGCAACCTGCATTGTCGACAAATAATATTATTTGCCTATTTTCCTTTTTCATCTTTTTTTCGAGGTCTGTTATTATTTGCGTCCATAATTCAGTAACCATCCATGATTTCTTTTGGTGAAAGTACGGGATGGGAATCGTTTTACCTCGAAAGCAATGAGGATTTTTTGCCTTTCCTATGGCATAGACAAATTTTTCTGATCCATCCATATTACAAATAAACAATAAAGTTATACGATCTTTGCTCAATTTGTGTCCTGCGGGATCTTCGCCTTGTCGCATCAAAGTTCCAGTAGGTAGCATTTTGTAATAAAGCCCACTTTCGTCCCCATTAAAAATGTCTTTTTCAGAATATCCGTTTAAAAACGTTGGTAAAATATTTTCGATATATTGCGATGCAGCTGGAACATCAGCATCATTTCGTTCGCCGTGAACTTTTTTGAAACTAATGTTTTCTTTTTTTTTGCCACCTCCACAGCCAGCCATTGCTTGGCTCAAAATCAGTAACGTTCAAGATTTGCGCGAATTTTACGGCTTGTTCTTTTATAAGTGGTCCACTTATAACAGCATTGCGGCTTCTCATTTCGTTAAACCACCGAGCAACAGCTTTACCCAGGTCTTCACTGTGTCCTGAACGAACTCTATTTCTCTTTAAGTTTTTATTCCCTTCGACAATCTTACGTATTGCGCTTTCTTTTTGTAAAATACGTGTAATAGTTGAGGCATTGCATCCGTATTTTTCGATAATAGCTTTTCTAGATTGCGTTTTATCTTTAAGTGAATCCAAGATATTGATTTTGTCGAGAATGGAAAGTTCTGTTCTTTTTCTGGGTGCCATGTCTAATAAAGAGAAAGTGATCTAACATAATTCCACACCGAGATGCAATTTTACCTTTTTTCAGATACGAAATCCTTTCATTCCGTTCAGGAAAAATATTTAATCTTTTTTTGAGGCAAGCACAGAAAGAAAAGCACAAACTACCCGATCGTCGCAGGAGATACAATGACGGCACGAATGCGTTATTGTATCATTTTGCAAATGTGTTCATAGACTTATTTATACATACACTATACTTATACACAATATTGTTTTGCCGGCCAGCTGGCCGGAGCGGCGCGCCGGCGCGGCGACCCACTCAAGTGTAGCAGAGCTGCTACCGTTGCAAATGGATACACACAAATCATGTACGTTTGTGAAATTGCAAAGCAAAAAAAAATTCAATGTGCTTATAAAAGGGTAAAATACCAAGTAAAGCACAATTTTTGTTCAGATTTTTATTTGCTAATAAGAGGGGGTTGCTTAAAACCGGGTTGTTATAAAGCGGGTACAATTGCATGGCGTTTGTAAATCTCAAATCTTAATAATTTGTTGCTATTAAAAGGGTTTTGCTATTAAGGGGGTTGCTTATATCCGGGGAGTACATTTCATTTTTGCTCAAAGTAGGTACTAACCTACAATGAATTATTTTTATTTTTAATGTAGTATCAGTAAATATTTAAATTCAATTTGTCCTATTTTGTCCGATTGCTTAACCTGGAAAATTAAATTAAATTTGGATCCTTTCGTGAGGTGATTCAATATTTAATTAATATTAATTGGCTGTTTACAAACTGGCGGAAATAACAATGCTCTACAGAATATTTAGGTAAATAGTAATTGTTTTTTTAAGTCAAATAGTTTCTATTTAAAAACAAACCTCATTAAGAAATATGGACTTAAGTCAAGGATGGGCCATCTGTTGGTTTAATTTTTAATTATAACACGTTCACAGTCAGCGTACGCGCACCTGCTTAACTTTACCGAATTTGAATACCTATCTCTAGCGATTATATAAACTAAATCCAGTGTATTAGATTTTATGAACTTATCTTGAAGGTGTGAGTTTAAGTACCTACCTACTCAGCATTTATCTACCTTGTATTGTCGTATTCCTCCCTAACTTACGTAGGGCGAAGACGCACTAAGCGACCATAGAGCCCATTTAGTCCACTTTATAAAGTATTGTGATCAGAGAAGTCCCTGTAAAGTGAATAAGCTATAAAAACGGGCAACACTTCCGGAGGGCTTGAGATGTTTTATTTGGGGAAAGTCCCAATAATTATTTTTCCTAAGTGATCATTTTTCAAACCAGTAGCGTGATTAAGACGTATTATTAAGTGTAAACCGGATGAAGAGGCTGTTTATGAACCAATAACTGATCAAAGGAAAATTTCGAAGCCGGTTTTTTTAATGCTTTTTGGACACCATACTTATATCTATGACCTATGAGGGACAGATTTCAACAGATTCTTTATTTTTCCGTGGAATGTCTTGTTAAACTTAAAAAAAAAAATCAAAATAAAGAAGAACTCATGCGACATTGTTCTGAGCTGCAAGAAAAGTTAACGATCAACTTTAAATCTGATATTGACGGAGACTCTTGTTGTTCGATGAAATTTTAGGTCTCCAACGCTATCTCTAAGACAATCAGGCATGCACGCTTATTCTGAGATTCGATAGAATCGATTAGCTATTCCTCGAATTCAAAACTTGAATGAACTTCTCGCATTGTATGTTTCGGGGACAAATTTTGCTTCCTGTTTAGGTAATATGTACCTACTCTGTATTATGTTTTATGTACATTTTGTGATAAAAGTAAGCAACATATCTTTCGATTTATGCAAAAACAGTAGAACATTATATTTTTAAATAGAGCTTTATTGTGACCACAAATTTTCGCTCGAATAAAATTTGACATTTATCTCGATAAAATCGAAACTAAGAATATGGGAAAAATAAACAAAATACGAATCTCTGTCGAAATCGAAAATAAGAATGTCAGTTGGCTGAAATCGAATCACATTCGATTCAATTCGAATCTCAGAAATAGAGTGACTAAATTTTATCAAAAAGAACAATCTTCAAGAGTTATATCCCATCACCTGGATATCGCTCCGTATTCTGTTAACAATACCAGTGACTTTTGCAAGTGGCGAACGCATTTTTTCTAAACCAAAGTTGATAAAACGGACTTACAGTCAACAAACAAGATTAACTAGTTTTTTTTTGGAATCACCGTGCATTGAAAATCAAATTGCAAAAAAAATTATACAGTCTTATCAGAGAATTTGTTGACAAAAAAGCTAGAAAAATAAGATTGTAGTTGTTTTTAATACTTTTTTTTCCAATGTCTCGTGACTAAATGACACACGTTTCTTTAATTCAATAATTAATATGGTACAAAGTTGAAAACAATTTTTTTATACCCTCCATAGGAAAGTCTCTTTGCAATTACATTTGTAACGCCAAGAAGTAACCGCAAACCCCATAAATATGAATCTGGATCACATTCTGAATCTATTTAGCCATGTCTGTATGTTGAAAACACGATAGCGTCCAAACAAATCGACTAAGGCAAATGAAAATTTGTGAGAAGATTTCTTTTACCGTCATCAGGTTGGTTTTGAAAATTCGGAGCTAAAGTCAGATCTACCATGTATGTATATGGTGACCAGATCTATGCCCACCACAAAGAGGACACTTCAAAAATTTAAAATGAAAAATTTAAATATCGTATTTTAAAATTCTATAAATTTCATCGATTTCAAAGCCGCCTATGACAGCATTTATAGAGACCATGTCTAGCTTTGGCTTGGCATCCCGTCAAAACTCGTTCGATTGTGTAGGATGACGATGGAGAAAGCTCCCTGCTGCATCAAGGTCGGTAGCGACCTCACCGAAACATTTGATGTCAAACGAGGATTTAGACAAGGTGACGCGCTGTCGTGCGAATTTTTCAATATCATACTTGAGAGAATCGTCCGAAACTCACAGGCCAACACACAAGGCACGATCTTTCAAAAGTCCGTCCAATTACTTACATACACTGATGATATTGACATAATTGGTAGAACACAGCGAGCTGCCACTGGTACGTTTGCTAGTATAGAAATGGAAGCGACTAAAATGCGTCAACGAGGGCAAAACCAAGTATATGCTGTCAACAAGAAGGGACACACAAGATTGTAGAATCGGACAAAAAATCACAAACGACAGCTATAACTTTGGGATAGTGAGGGACTTTGTCTACCTCGGTTCTGCTATAAATACTGATAACAATATCTCAGAAGAAATTAAATGAAGAATAACTCTTGCCAACCGCTGGCGCTGTTTCTTTGGGCTAAGAATGCAATTGAATGGTAGAGTCCTATCCCGAAGAACTAAGGATCATTCCAGTCCTTCTTTATGGCGCTGAAGCTTGGACTCTATCTAAAGCCGATGAAGATATCTTCGGTCGTTTCGAGAGAAAGATTCTTCGTAAGATATTCGGTCCCTTTTGCGTTGACGGGCTGTGGAGAAGGAGATTCAACGACGAACTATACGAGCTGTACAGCGACATCGACCTGGTCAAAAAACTGCGAGTACGCCGTTTAAGGCTAGGACACGTAGAGCAGATGGAAACAAATGCTGCGGCCCGTAGAGTCTTCGAGTCTAACCCAAAGGGACAACGCAGTAGAGGAAGCCCTCGCCTTAAGTGGCGCGCGCAAGTCGAAGGCGACCTCAACCGACTAAGAGTGCGCAACTGGAGGCAGTTAGATAAGGACCGGGCTAACTGGAGAGGCTTGTTAGCTGAGGCCTCGGTTCACCCCAAACTGTAGAGCCGCCTAAGTAATTAAGTGAGTAAACCTCGAATGTGCTGAAAACAGTTTTGAGGTGTGGAAAAATTCCGTAAACTGCGGGAAATTCCAAAAAGAGGACAAATTGCACATTTTTTAAAAAAGATACCGGCACTTGCTTCGTTATTGATTCTCTGGTTGCGGCTTTATAGAGACCAGCTCTAAACTTTGCTAAAAAATGTATATTGTCTTATGAAGCGCTTTCCATCTCGACGCGACGGCTACGTAAACAAGTAAAATTGCCATATTTAGCGCTCGGAAACTCACACGCAGTCTTACATACAATGTGTCCTGAATGTGTGACTATTTGTTACGGATTTTTGAGTTTCCGGCATTAATGACCCATTTTTTCTTCGACAATGAAAAAAACGACAGTCAATGGAGCGCGGTAGAGGGGCATGGGGCCGCATGACAGATAACCAATTTTTATATGGCAAATTGAGTATTTGGACTTGGACGAGCTATAGTTACAGCATGATGGAGCTACGTGCCACAACACAACCAACAATCCAGCAAACGATTTGTTGAAAACTAAGTTCTATAATTTTGTGATTTTTGGTGTGATATTTTTTAAACCGCCGATTTCAAGCTCGTGAAATGTTATAAATACAACGAACTTTAAAACAACTAAGCCTCCCTATTACGAAATTATTATGGGTACAAGAATTTTGCGTTCTACTTCTTCTAGTGTGTTTTGATCTTTTTAAAACGAATTTCAACAAAACGAATTTTTCTCAGCTGGGAATAGAACTGTCATTGAATTTTGTCAACACGTAATACATTTTTTCAAATATGTTAATGCTACGCATGCCTTTTAACAGGGCTCCCAGAATCCCTCCTTTGAACATGGCAATACCAACTAAGCCGGTCGCTGTCAAATTTTTTTCGAGATGGGTACTTTGACGTGAAAGATTTCTCAATGAAACAAAAATGGACCATTGAGTGCAATTTAAAGAAAAATCGATTCATAAGTAGCTGGGCATAAAATAGATTCTGTCGTCCTTCGCAGTTGGAAGAGAGAGTTATTAATAATTGGTCCCACATCACTTAACAACTTTTAATGTTGCATATTTCGAGAACTTGGATACGCATAGTAAGGAACTTGGTATTTTAAACATGATAAAAATCATCAGAATAATATAATGCACCTATAAAAACGTCAATCTTCGATTCTTCGAATCTACACCCGAGGGACGTCACAGTAGAGGAAGACCGCAACTCAGGTGGCGCACGGAAGTAGAAGGGGATCTTAACCAATATTATAGTGTGCGAAACTGGGGACAGGTGGGCAAGAATCGTGCTGGCTGGAGACGTTTGTTTGTTGAAGCCCAGGTCCACTCGAGACTGCAGCGCCACCTTAACTAAGTACATATAAGTAAAAACGTCAGATTTGAAACTATCAATATTCTTCTACTGTAAAGTAAATACAAAATCAACGAGCTTTAAACAATTTAAGTTTTATTTAGTCATTTTCTACCCTAAAATAATAAATGTCCACTTAATATAGGACAACAACTTGAAATAGGAATAGGACAAATAAAAAACGCATCAAAAACAAATATAAAAAAAGTTGAAAAAGAATATAATGTATACATGTAGCCATTGTCAAGGTCCAAGGAATTGCTATAGCCAATAATAACAGACCTTAGGTGACCCTTAAGGGCTGTTGGCATTTATGACATCCTTTGAAAAATAGTTTCTTTTTTCTTCAGATCTCAATTCCGACAATATGTCACGTCTTGTTCATAAAATTGATTAACGTTTTTCTGTTGTACATGTTTGAATGTTTATCGGCCTTTTTAGGGACAACAGTTTAATTTAATTTATTCCCGACTAGCCACTTCGTTATAGGCAAAAGCGCTCAGAACAGCAGATAAAAAGAAAAGTCAAAAACAAGGAAAGAATCCCACATCAAGAATGGCAGCCAAATCCTTAAAATAAATCGAATCATAGAATAATTCAATTTTCTAGCCACGCCAGACTATGCGTTACAAGAAATGGTAATAGCAAAATGTTGGAGTAAAGTTTGAAGCAAATATCGGAAATTCCATTAGAACTACGTATACTACGTATACAGCCGCTGCCGTCTCCATCACTCGCATCCACATAATCCGTTTTGAATGGAGTTTGTTTTGAATATGTCAATCACATAAAATTTTAATGCCGACAGAGTAATCTGCTGGATTATTTTGCGCCACAGCATCTAATTGGATTTCTTTTCCTTTTTTGCCGTTTGTTTCATCAGCTTATGCAGGAAGACGATTAAAGGGTGAAACGAAATTCAAGCTACTCCATCTTTATTCATCCAACGCGTTCGAGATTTGAAAGTCCATTCTAAGCAGTCTTTTGGGGTGCTAAAACTATTTTTTCTCTACTATTTAGTAAATTAGCCTTTTTGCAGAAAACACCTTTAGTTGCAGGTAATGTATCCGTGTTCCTCTGAAATGCATCATAAACTAAATGAGTGATATGTCTGAAGCGAATATACCGCATACAATTATTATGAAAGGGAAATTCCTTTTTATTTGAGTGTGCACAGCGATGAGGATTAAGTAAGTGAAATTCCCACAAAGCTGTTCTGGCTCTGCTTGTAATTTATATCCAAATGCTCACAAACGCTGCCTTTTTATTAAAAGAAGAGAAGGGAGTAACGGTTGGTATCCCTTTTAGAAATTCCATCACGGTATGTGTAGCAACTAAGAAATGCGTTTTGGTTATTTAACTTTGACTTTGGGTGCAACTCTATATACGAGTCGTGATATTAAAAAGGAAAATTTATAATCTCTTTCGTGGCAAGTGCACTTTGTATTTGGAGTACAAATAGCAAAAATAAATATGGTAATGGTTTTACTGACATCAATTTCAGAATGCAGAAATTGTATTCTTTTATGAGCATGAAGTCAGGACATGGTTCGTAATGAAGATTTTTGTTCTGCATTTCCCTGTACCTAAATGTTATATTTTTTCTTCTACCAAATGATGGCCATACTAAATAAAAATAAATGGAATGGTGTTTATATTGTTAGTTATTATATAATGAATGCATGAATTAATATACACTGGAAACAGCTCACAAAAATCTGAAGTAATCGTACATGGTACATTGCTTTTAAAATAAAAAATTTTCATCAATAAATTTATAGCACAATGCAAAAAACTTCTGCTATTTTTGTATTATGTATAATATTATTATTTAGATACAAAAGTTTAGTTTTTCAGATAAGTGCTACATTGCGAACGAGAGAAATGGCACACGTGGGGGTCGAGAAATACCGAGTTAGTTAAGTGTTCAGTATTTTATGTATTTTGATTACTTATGTACAGGCCTAGGATTTCCATGCAAATACATGTTTTTTTTTTTTTTTTGAGACAGTTCGGAAGAAAGGAACTTTATTATCTTTACGAATCATGAAATTTCCTTTACTGACATTCAATCGTTAGTGGGTGGGGCAGATTCAACACTTTTTTCGGCAGACTTCAATTTTTTTTTCCAAAGTATATATTTGAATAATTGTTTTTTTATTGAAAGCTATGATTATTTTACTACAAAAACCCATAATTTCTTAAAAGTTAACTTCACCCAAATAATTTTAAAAATAGAAAATTTAAAACTGCCTTAAAAAGACGATTAAGGCAGACGATTTACAATTAGGCTTGCCACCTTTTAAAAAAAAATCTCGTGGAGGACTTTAAAAAAAAATTAAACCGAGCGGTACCCTGCTTCAGCTAAAATATTAAATTTTCATTTCAGACTGTGCTTTATATATCTGTAAAAATTTAGCGCGGTGCCCATTAATGGTTCGGCACATTTTCTTAAGCTAAATTTTGACAGATCATGTTAGTTTTTTTCTCTTGTGTTTTGGTGTTGCTGAAAAATAAATAAGAATGAGATTTTTCAATAAATACCTCGATGAGGAATCCTTTGAAAATATAACACTTTTTCGCGTCGATGAATTTTTGAAAGAAGTTATTTTCAACGATAAACTGTTCTCTGTGACAGTTATATCCACAACGTACTCTACATACGTCAAAATTAAGCTACGATTTTAGCTAATGTTTGGAGAGAAAAATTGGAGAGCAGCTTAAAATTTAAAATTCATTCCCATGAATCCATTACCTCTTTTCGACATCATTTCGCAGCAGCAGCGTACTAGGCTTTAATGGTCAATGCGGATGCAGACTGCAGAGGTCAATAGAATCTAAAGAGATAAGAAACATGAAACTCTCTCTTTTGCAGGCGCTGCCGTTAATATTAAAACTTGACTCTAATGTATTTGCTGCCACATTTGTAAATAAAATCGTACTTTTTAAGAAGTGAGGGGATTTGATATTTTTTGTTTTAGTAATTACTAGCTGGACCCGTGCTCGCCTTGCCCGCTCGCACAAAATTATATTTGGTTATGTGTATGTATATATTTTCACTTCAAAAAATACACTTTGGCTAAAAATTGTTCCTTAGGACGTGGCTATAAACGACATAGCCTATAGCAGTCTTACGGTGTTAAGGAACATTTTAAAAAAAGTTTCATTGAAATCTGTCCAGTAGTTTTCGAGTTTTTAGCTGACAACGAAAATTGCTACAGTTTTATTATATGTATAGAATAGATTTCACAAACTGGCTGGACAGAAGTAAGTCACTCATACACAGTACCTATCTGTTCAAGAAAAATTGCTTTCGATGTGCGACAAAAACCCCAAAGTAGAACTATGGAATCCAAACAACTACCCCAACCCTACCCTGTTACGTCATATCAGAATAAAATTCCTACTGCGTTGCGTGGCGATATGCAATAATGGATGTAATGCATTGGATATATAATGTGCACCCTCTGCATCGCCCTCCCTCTCATTGATCTTGCTACTTGTTTAATATACTGCATTTCCTTTCCTTTGCTTTGCTTCCCTCTTCCTATAGAATCCAAACAATTACCTACCCCAACCCAACACAATTACCATACCACATATCGAATGAAATTCTGAAATGAAACCGGTTTTGTATTATACGTCTCTTCTCTTATGAAGATTATTAATATACCCCATGCCATTCTGCAGCACGCACGACTCACCCCATCCCCATCCTTCATCGGACATACAATCATAATATACATACCTACATAATATACAACTGACCATAGCACTCACTGCGAAAACAAATCAACCCTTATCGAATGTGTTTGTTTGACGATCGCAAAAGTATGAACATCCATTCGTAGCAAGGTATATGTGTATGTATATATTTTCACTTCAAAAAATACATTTTGGCTAAAATCTGTTCCTAAGGACGTGGCTATAAACGACATAGCCTATAGCAGTCTCACGGTCTTAAGGAACATTTAAAAAAAGTTTCATCGAAATCTGTCCAGTAGTTTTCGAGTTTTTAGCTGACAAAGAAAATGCCTACAGTTTTATTATATGTAAGGATTGTGAGTGGAGGACATTTGTCTTTTTGTGGAGGACGGAGGACATCACCTTATAAAGGAGGACGGGTGGCAAGCCTAGCCTAGGTACAATCGTCATCCGGGTGGGGGACTTTCGACATTAATTTAGAAGACACAAGAATGGTAATAAAAATCAATTAAGTAGTAAAACATTTTATATATTAGAGTATAACGTACTGCTGAAATCATGGTTTTTATTCGAGTCCATACTACTATATAAAAGGCAATGTCTGTCTGTTGGTCCATCCATAACTCAAGAACCCATTATTCGATTTGCATGATTTTTTTTTCTTAATCATAAATTTGTTGCCCAAATATTCCGAAGAGTGGGTGGTAACTGACGAGGGGTAAAGGAGGCGGGGGTAGTGGATCTCTAGAGCTGTTTATCTGATTTTCAATATTTTCGGCTATGTCGAAACTGCCCCATGTGCTTTTGTCGAAAGTGCCCCATTCTTTCTTATAGTAGACGTTATTGTTTTTCACAAAACTTATAAAGAAAATTCTATCAAATATTATAATTAACTTAAATGTATTATAAACACAAACGTTTGACACTCACAACCAAAGAATTCCCATAAGAAACAATTAAATATCCCTTACCTCGTATTATAGAAAAATTACGAAAAATCAGTCAAAAAATTAAAAACCGGTCTGACAACCACAACTGCTGAAGAAGACCTGCCATAGTTCGTGTACGATCTGAGAGAACAGTGTGGTAAGATTTGCCATCAAACATTTTATCTAAAAATTAACCGCCTTACTGTAATTGCGAAAGTCAAAAGTACTCCACTCTACCTGCATATTTTTGCATATTTTACTATAAATGCATATTTTGCATATTTTTAAAATAAATGCATATTTTTTGTGCATATTTTCAAAATAATAAATATAAAATTTGAAAAAAACATGCGTTTTAATAAAGTGCGCATGCCCCCTTTTTCAATTACAATCACTGTGAATGGACATTTGTGGAACTTCCTCATAACAATGTACCGATTACGTCAGTTGTTGACGTATGTAGAACGATCGTTTTCTATGTACCTATAACGGCCGTATTATTCACTCCGGGTGTAAATCAGGTTTAAGTTAATTTTACACCCGATCATTAATTCGCATTTTTTAAGCCCGACAATTTAAACCCATATCCATAATATTCATTTTTAAAACAGTTTAAACCGATTTTAACCTGTTTTAAACCAACGTCATTTCAAATTTCACATAAAATGACATTTGTTTTGGAGTTCTAATCCGGGTTAAAGTACTTAAACTAGTCTACGGAGTGCACTTTAGATTCAGTCGGATTAAACGCCGACACGTTTTAAAAAAACGAGTTTATTATCGGGTTGAACGACTGAATATTATGGACTTGGGTTTCATTTTTGGGCATAACTTACTTAAACCCGGGTGTAAACTTTAGTTCGGATTAAAGTGGGTGATGGGTGGATAAAATGGCCGCAAGACATTCCAAAGACCGAAATGCCAAAGTTGTACCTTCCAAAACTTTAAAAAAAATTTCATAATTTCGAAATAAAGCATATGAAAATTAGTTTATTTATTAGTTTAAATAAAACAATATTTAAAAATTTAATTTACTAGATAAAAAGTGTTTGATTTTTAAGGGAAAATATAGCTACAAAATAAAATTTATTAGTTTTATGTGCATATTTTAAGTGCATATTTTTTATTTTTAGGTGCATATTTTGAATTTTTTTGTACATATAAATCCAAGCCCTGCTTATGTACTATGGCCGAAAAATGTATAATGTCTAAGACAAATCTAATGATTTCGTAATGATCCTAAATTATTTGCTAGGCAAGGCTTCTTGTTCCAAGTCTGTATATAAGAAAATCGAAAGTTTAAAGGCTGAACCTTCCTTTATTTATAAAAATGTTTAAAATTCCGAATAGGTATTTAAGTGTTCCATTTCCAATCCTCTTAAAAATAGAAACTCATACAAGCAAATGATTGTAATAAGCTAAGTAAATAGGTACCTGTTTCACCAATAATAGGTAGTTGTTAAATTTTTGTCTTGTTACTTTAGCAAGCACTATTAGGTATTTTAATATTTATTATATGTAATACAACACAACATAATAAATTTGAAACATCTTCTACTATTTGTGAAGTACCAGACCTACCAATGGTAACAATAAACTAGACAATTATATTATTATGACAACAGAAATTATTGAATTGACATTCAGTGTTACTCTTGTATGCCCTGTAAACAAATAAACACTGTAACTGGAAGCCTGTAAACCATAAAATGGTTCGCGTCATTTGAGTAAGAATAGTATCTACACAAAAACAAAATGTCACTTACTTGTCACCACCGATGATCCCATCGAAAAAGACCGAGTTCAATATCATTCAGCTTAAGGATATCACATTCTATATTGGTTACACTGTTACAGGGTGGATTACATGCCTACCATTAAAACCCTTAATTCTATGTCCAGAGTTTCATTCTGTATTTCCCTGAAGTAGTGTTTTTTGTTGTCTTCATGCGAATTATGTTTCAGTTTCATACATCTTTCTCCTTCTCTCCAGTTAATGGTTTTCTTGTGTACTGCGTGTGTAGCGCCAACAACTGCGTCGCCAAGTGGTGTCAATTAAATTGATTTGGATCAACATGGGTTATTGAGGGATAAAACCAGCAAATTGAAATTTCAACATCTACACACAGCAGTGTGGTATATGGATTATGTAGGTTCCTACTTCCGTTTTACAGTGGAAGTACCTACTGTTTTTTCTTATTCTCGAGTTGGGATATAAATAATGCTAACCCATCTTTTGGCAAGTAGATCTTTGAGTTCGAAATTACTAGAGACGTTTAATTTTAAATAATGTAGATATATATAAATCCTATGTAAATGTATGCAAATGAGATGATATAAGATTATGAGGAGGAACTTAGATTTAGTACCCTTATCAGTGAGTCCCCAGTTGGCCTTGTTTGAAGCCCTCGAGTTATATAGTTCACTCTTTAAGTCTAATTTTGGTACTATATTGGGCTTCAATCAATTCAGATGGTAAATTTGGGTGATCTCTCTACATTAATTCTCCTATCTTAATATAGAAAAACCTTTATCTACCGGGGAATGGCTCATGTACAATTTTATCAGATAATAATACATAGGCATAGATATTCATCACCCATAACCAACATGAATTTAAGTTAGTATACTTCTATTCAAACCACAAATATCAACACCTTCATTTTCTGAACATTATATTTTCCAAAAACTTTTCTTTTAAATTACTCAATCCTTTATATTATCCTTTATAGTATCGTCAGAGGTGAAAGTAAAAAAAGTGTAAAGTAAACTCATTCATTAAAAGCAACCAAAGATCCTTGATTTGTGTGCTCATCAGCGGGCAATAAAATGTGCAGTCATTCAAGTGAGAGTAAAGTGCCAACCGAAACCGAATACGACAACTTTTAATTAAAAAAAATCAATACTTAAGGATACACTGGGATCATTTGGCATACTTGATGTTATGGCAAAGCTTTAAGAGAAATGCAAATAGCTAGCCGTCAAATTGACAAAGCGTACTTATATTGATGTATTCAGTTCTTTAAGGGGGAAATATTACATTATGAATATGCTTTGTTTTTATGAGTCTTATATAATAAATTGTTCTTGCCAATCACATACGGTCTGTCTAATACCTTGGCCAATTTAAAAGAATATAGACTAATCATATCTGACCCAATGTTTAAATTCGGCTGTTGATGTAGTATGAATACCACAAAAAAGCCTAGAAAGCAATTCGATAGAAATGAGAAGCCAAGAAACAATACTGAATTTAAAAAAACCTCAAATACAAGAACTCTTTCAACTCGGTCATAAGGCTGAACCCTTTGACTGTATCCGATGAGAACGTAAGTAAGGCTTAGGCAGGCAGGGGATAATTTCTCGAGACCTGAACCTACGTTGGGTGTTATTGCGTCTTTGGTCAATGTGTCCATTGACGAATGAATTTCTAATAAACGCATGTACGGCACCGCTCCCCTGGATTTGGGCAGACTAAACCCTTGTTCCCAAGACTCTGTAATAAATCATCGGTATTTTTGATGTCTTTTAATATAAAATATACTGCCAACTGCATACTGACAACTGGCGTTCCTACGGGACTCTTTCCATTTTATGACCCACAAAAAACTAAATACCATGCTGCTCGTACAAACCACACTGACACAAACTGAAATGCTGAAATTACATTCAAAAATACATACGAACCGTACAGGTAACCACTCGACATTATGTAGCGTATTGGCACAAATCGTATGTGCTAGGGTAGTACACGAAATGCCGAAAAGCCACACACGAGTGCCTCATACGTATGAGTACCTTATGTGAGTGGCACAAAGAGGGCTAGTACACGGTATGTAGCCATTGGCTCCATACGCTGACGTCAAAATTACGTCAGAGCCTCATATATATGTGGCATGCTACATATCGTGTACTAGCACCTTAAGATGTAATTTGTGTTTTTCCGCGGATCGAACCTGGGACCCCTCGCACAGTAGTTCAGCACACTAACCACTGCGCTACTTCGCCTACCTTAAAATCGATAAATGGAAGGCAGATCCAGGTTCTGTCGTATTGTGAATATTTGGTCAGTTGTTGACTTACCGGGCTTAAAAACACACCCAGTTCATTGAATAATGGTTTCAGGTGTTCACACAGTACAGCAGATAGGATATTATATGCAATGTTGAGGAGACTGATGCCTCTATAGTTCCTGCAGCTTGTTGATTGGACAAATGATGCTATGGTTTCTTTCTATCCTCTGACTCAATATTGAAGACGAAACGAGTTGGTGTTATGCTCTCAACCAAGTCATCTCCCACTGCCTTATTAAGCTCAGCAATTAAACCTTCCGGTCCAGCAGCTTTGTTGGACTTGAGTCTGCGATCTCCAGACTCCTCTCTATTTCCCTTATTTAAGGGATAGGATGGGACGGGATGGGTCTTTTTTATGTTACATATACATTTAGAAAATGCGACAACAATATTATATTTGTCACAGATAGTTACAAACGAACTTTCATATTATGTAATACCCTATCCAAGGAATTCAAATCCTGTTGCTATCTAATAGAATCCCATTTTTTAAAAGGCAGTAATAAACAGTTTTTGAATATATATGTACCTACCTACCATTGTTCGCCTTTTAGGGATCCAACCCAAAATACTTTGCTTCAAACTGCCTTTTGAAGTATATCTCCAACAAAACGTTAATTAAGGAATTATACTTAAAACAAAACCCTCGTCGGTAATAATGGCATTGCAATAATTTCTAAGCGAAGTTAAGGTATGCTCCTCTATCTTATTGCATAAGTGCCTATGCCTACATATACTGTATGAAGGAACTCAAACTAAAGAAGTGCTTTCTTAATTAATCTCGACTGTTTGTTTGAAGTAAACAAGTGGAGAGACATTCAAAATGGATTTTATGCAAGGCCAGTCTTCAATAAAATAAAAAGGCATCCACCAAGCCCACAATACTTAGGATAGGAATGAGATAGGCAATTTTAATATTATAATTGTAACCACAGCAAAGAAAATGTTTTATCTTCTCCCCAGTTGCCTTGACGCAATGATTAGCAATATTCATGCTTGAGCCTATTCAGCCGAGAATAATGTCTTTATGTAGCAAGGTACGCGAGTTTCCAACATCGTGTTCTTTTTATTTTTATGCAAAAGAGCAGAAACGATTGAGGTACTGAAGGCTCGGACTGCAACGCATTTGGCAAATTGATTCATGGTCCTGCAGCCACCGGAACTGCTAATTTCAACATTTTCTTTTAATTTATTAATCGAAAGGCCTAAAAAAAGGATAAAAAAAACACGACCGCCAGCGAGTAAGAGCAAAGCGCATTATAGCACTTATTCATCCGACCGAAAAATACATCAGCAAAGTTTCATTAATATATTCCTATATATATATGCATATACTTTTGAACGTTATGATGGCATCATGGCAACAACCAAAATCCGTTGGTATGTTTAAGCTGGTGGATTTAAATATTTGCTTGAATTCAATTTCCCTTTAAATTAAATTTAATAACGTTGATTGCATTAATTCTATAAAAAATATTCATAATTTTAATTATATTTTGTGCTTTTTTGTTTTTGTACTTTGCTGGTGAAAGTATTATTTCTGTGGATGTGTTTGTTATAAGGATTACCTACTTAAAAAAGATCCTCGATACGTGTTAGTACTGTATTTATAATTGATGTGAATAATTTTAGTCGTAATGAATATGGAGTTATAGAACACTGAATCTATACAAAGCAATTCAATCGATAATCAAATAGCATTACACTCCTGTTAGTTATAGTTGTTTCAGGTGTAATGTCCAAACATAATATTTAATTAATAAACTTGTGAGAAATAACAGTGGCGATTTTAGCAACAAAACCCGACAAAAATCCATAGAAAAACCTGTAATGATATTTTTGCAAGTGAATATGGAAAAATGCTAAAAATGCATGCTTACATTAACTCAACTATTAATTTTGGTTGAAATCGTTAGAGCCGTCATATTTCGTAAAATTTTTATATGGGAGGTACCGTTAATATTAGGGCTAGCATAAAAAAAAAAAAACGTCCCGAGCGCTGAGCCCAAAAACTCTAAATACGAAGTTTGAAGCAAATCCGTTCAAGCGTTTAGATTCCCCAGGGGTGGGACAGACAGACATACGGACGGACAGAATTGCGAGACCCACTTTTTTGAGTTCCCCTATCATTGTAATATCAGAATTGATCAAAATCTCGAGTTCGAAATTTTGTACGAAAACAATATCTTTCTCTTAGATACTACGTATACGAGAAAGTTAAAAAAATGTGTATCATTTTTAAACAAAATGTAGTACCACAATTATGTTTTTTTTTTCTAATTTTTTTATTGATTGATTTAAAGCTTTAATAGAGCTTAGTATCTATACTTAATAGCAAGAGTTTGTATGCAGGCGATGAACGTAAATGTAGGCTGTGGTTGTGGCTACTGCATCTTTTTTAAAATAGAGTTGGGCAGATATTGGACAGTTTTTCACTCACTCCGCTAAGAGGTCCCCGCATTACGACATTTCTCAATTTCAGACTAACTCGATTTGAACCATGGAAAGATACACAATCGAGCAGCGCGTTAAAGTTATTCAGGCTTATTATGAAAATGGGCGTTCAAATCAAAATGCATATCGTGCACTTTGTTATTTTTTTGGTCAATTTAATCGTTAAAATGTGCGTACAATCGGAAAAATCGTCCAAAAATTTGAGCAAACCGGGTCTGTAGGAGATGTGAAAACACCAGTGCATGCTCGTACAGCTCGTACTGCAGAAAATATTGCTGCTGTTCGCGATAGTGTGGCTGAAGAGCCGTCCACCTCACCTCGTCGTGATGTTCGCTATCGTAAGACAATAACGAACTTTTTATGGCCCGAATTGGAAGATATGAATGTGAACGATATGTGGTTTTAACAGGACGGTGCCACTTGCCACACAACTAACGAAAGAAAAGGTGTGTCGATAAGCCAGCAATAATTCAGGAGCTAAAGAATGAGATAATTCGGCACATTAACGGCATAGAACCTCAATTATGCCTCAACGTCATCGAAAATTTGGACCATCGGATGCAGGTGTTTTTGGCCGATATTATCATAATAAAAAGAAATGACAATAATTTCCTAAATGATTTGTGTTTTATTCAAAATCAACATCGGCCCTTAAAACTTAACCACCCTTTACATACATATGTAGCACAGTACTACATTTACATAAGTAGTACAAGTGGTAACGCTGATACCGCACACGAGAAGATCACCGTCACTCAGCGCCGGATTTACATTTTTTGGGCCCTAGGCCTTTACAACAAATGGTGCCCTATTTTATATTTCCTTTTATTTATTATCCGGTAAATATTGTCTATTGACAATGCCTTACCAATATAATCATTTTTAAATGATAATATTCACCATTGTGAATGCCTGGACACTAAAATTTATTAGTATTCGATGCGTTCCACTAAATCTCGCCGTCGACTTTAAACCAAAACCAGTAGCTATGACACGTCAAATGTAACGCTTGACAAGTTTGTTGTGCAAGTGTTTTTATTTAGGACTTAAAAAATAAGTTTGTCTGCATTGCCCAATTTGAATATACAGGGTGTTTCGAAGTTAAGTCTCAATACTTTGGGAAATGATTCGTGGGTATAATGTAAGAAAAATAGTTCTACAGTTCAATGTGAATATAATTTGCTAAGAATTTAAGAAAAGACTTACTTTGGTGTAAGCACCTTGACCCAAGATAACAAAAAGAGTTCAGCAGTGTATAAACAAGTGACAAATATCTCACATATTCTTCTTTACCACCAATGGATCCCCGTAAATTTGCAAAGCGTTTTCCAATTCACATAAACTTTTTTTAGATGTTCGCATTTTCTCCTTTTATTATTCCCTGACGATTCCTAGATTGACATTCGCACCTAAGCCAATCATTTAACACGATATTGGTGAGGTGTCGCTTGGGATTCTCAAATGAACTCGCCGGCGAACACAATCTTCTTCCGGGGAATTCGAACTGTAGTATTTTTGGGGTACAGCGATAGATTTAAAAAAATATATTCAGAAATTGTGGTAGATCCAGCACATTGCGGCAAGAGTTACACACATAGACGCATAGTCGCATAGTTTATGTCTATTTATAAAAAAACCAAACCAAACCAAAACTGCAAACTATGTAAGAATGTATATAGGTATTATTATGAATGCCTATAAGACATTAATCTGTATTTAAATATTTAGAAGAATTTGGTGAAGTTTTGTTTTAACCAAAGAATTTATCAAATAAAATCATAAAACATGCATAATTTGAATGATTTGTGCGGAAGGTGCATGAATTGACAAACTCTACTCTTTATCTAAGGGTTTACGGTATACCTTCGGATTACCAAACCACATCATGGAATTTCAAGAAGCTATGGCCATTGTTTCTTAGAGAAAACTCGGTTCAAAAGTCGGAAAGGTCTGGCCAGACCTTATAGTTGACGGAAGGGGTATAATCATAATCTGAAAAACGCTTCTGTCTATTAAACGAGTACATTAAAAAAAAAAATCACAGAAAATATTTTCGTTGACCCTGTCCTGAACTTTCAAGAAGCTATTGGCATATGTTTTAAAGAAAACTCCCATCAAAAGTCAGAAAGTTCTGGCTAGACCTCATAGTTCACAGAAGGTTTAAGTGATGAAGAATAGGAAGAATTAGAAGGATCGTCAAGTAATTTAAATTTCAATTGTTGCGTTTGCTTTGCAGTTTTCGTGGTGCCCCATTTGTCGTGATGCCCTAGGCCTGGGCCTAGTTGGCCTAAGGGTAAATCCAAGGCTGCTCACCTCATTCTGCCAGAGGTTGTGTAGCAGACTGATCATGGTGGCGCGTATGCGCCTTTGAGGAAAATTATCACATCAATTCCTTCATTAGCAGACTGGTCGTGGTGGGTTTTTCGAAAATGACAACAACAATTCCTTGGTAAGTCAGTGGTTTGGTTTTTATTTTAGTGGCAATTCTTGTGATTGAGTGTCGTGAGAGTGTCTACTGGCACCATTGGTAGAAAAAGAGCTTCCCATAAGGCATGTACTGAAAATATATAATATATGGCTGTGACAAAAACAACAACCATATATTGCAAAAACCATAGCTTCTAACAACTGATGGTAGGCAGGATGTTAAGTAGTATAATACATGCCAGATTTAACCACTTGCACTTTTCCCCAATACTTCTATATTGTAATTGCAATTAATTTAATACATACATACAATGTAGTAATTAAATTGATCCAAATGAATACATATATCAATTAAAATCAGAGGAAACATAGGGCTTCTGTGGCTTACCGCAAAAGTGGCTTAATTGAGCCCTTTTTTAAAGTTGGGCCAACCAAAGCCATGACCTACGCAATATTATACTCTCAATTTGATGGTATCATATTCGGAATGCTTCGAAAATATTATCAATATTATTAACATTGGTCAATTCAAAAGCATCATCATTAACACTGAATTTATACAGAAAAGCTGAAAAGGGAAACAAAAATAAAATAAATAAATAAAGCATGGCATCTTCATTAAGCAGGAAACAAGTATTTGACATTCATTTCAATTAAATGTGTATTTACATGCAACAAACTCTGCAAATGGAAATTCAAGCAATGAAAGTGTAAAGCACTCTGCTGCTGTTGGTTGTAAAAGACTTACATCAAGAAGAAATAAGTGCGAAGTACTTGTACTCTCTGGCATTGAATGGGAGTTTTTTTCCATGCCATTACACCCGTAAACAAATGCATTTGAGCAAGCGTTTGACTTACTTGGTGTTCTATGTACAGCAACAGCAGTCTCCTTGGGTGTTCTTTGACATCCTTTTAAGAGTAAAGGGAAAAGTTTCCATTTTTGCACTGATGTTGGGTTTAGTGAACTGATGCAGCTTCTTTGGTACAGAATTCTTGCTACATGCACAAGTGTCAGTACGATGTGGTAGCATTTGGAATTGGTTAAAATATTTCTATCTACATTACATACATAATGTACATAGATGTGCAGCACACAGTTACATGGAAAATATTATTTTGATATTCAGCACTTGAAGTAATGAAGATAGACGAAGATCTTTATTGCAAATGACAGTGCGAACAGGGGCATTGAGCATGAGCACCCCACAAACAAATTCTTGTTTATAGCGGAGCTAAGAAATTGTCCACATTCCATAATAGACTTTTAGTTTTCTATATGCGTTTTGGTCAAAAGCTGAGGTGTGAGTTGTGAGATTCTGAGTTGCCCTCAAAATATATACTACAAGATTATTGATAATTTTGTTTAAATCAACCAGACATTGTTTGGACCTCTTCTCTCTATAAAGACCAACATCACTATAATATTGGAGCTCACAGTCCGAGGTGAACAACGTCCTCAACCAACAAGTCCCTACAGCCAGCTCGGTCCATAGCTAGATGCCTCCAGTTACGCACATCAAGTTGGTTGAGGTCGCTTTCCAATTTTGCCTGAGGTGAGGTCTTTCTATGCTTCGCTGTCCCTCAGGGGTGGACTTAAAAAGCTATTCGTGGGGATGGTGCCTTATTGTCCATACGCTCCATGTAACCCAACCATCTCAATCGCTGTATTTTGAGCTTTTTGAATAGGTCATTGTCACTATACCTATAACCCGTAAAGTTTGTCGTTGAATCTCCACTTCCACTTAGCAGAAATAACTCGAAGAATATTTCTCTCAAAGGGTCATGCTTCTACATACAGTAGGCTCAGGATGATTAAGGTTTTGCACAATATGTAGCGATCAGAATGTAGATGGCGAGATATTCGACATTACATCCCTCTGCGCATAGATGGCGCTAATCACATTAGGAAGAAAAGGAAGAGGTTGGTAATTTATTTGTAAAAGAAAAGAATTGTACCTAATGGCAGAAGAAAGGAGAACGTGAGATGGGTAGGAAGTAAAAGCGCACACTACATCGCACATTGAAAATTAAAATTAAAATTTCTAAGTTTAAGTTGTTATATAAATAAAACGTTAAATTGAAGTATATTACCCGCGCGTTTTATTTGGACCAACAATATTGGTGACCCCGCACGCAAACAAAAAAAAAAAAAAAAAAAACAAAAATCTATACGAACGAGTTTTCCGCGCTCGCACCAAAACCACGAGGCAGAAAATCAACCGGCTTTTACGGATTACAAGCGAATATCGCTTAAAATATTTTATCCATCGCAATTGCAAGCTCAGCCTAACAAAATAATTGCAATTTTTACATCCCCGGTGCGTAATTGACTCAACATACGAAAGTCACGTGTTTCACCGTAACCTCGAAAAACGCCATCACGCTTTCGACACGTTGTTACAGCACCAAAGTAACAAAATCATCGCTTCAATTAACCTCACCGGGTGCCTGTGCAATATAAGACATCAACATCCAATTTTTATCAGTGTGCAGCGCTCGCAAATTGGCGCAAACCAATTTTAATACATCGACACACGAAGTTTCGTCATCGCCACCATTTTCCACTCTGTGTCTCCACCTACGCCATCTCTTCTCCTCGATTCGTCTCGCCAGCACCCAAATCTCAGCTGGATTCACCAACACACCAGCAGCAGCACTCGCTTTGCGCACGCCAGTAATCATCTCACCACGACTTGGCACTGCGCAGCACTGCTCAACAGTATCAGAGCCCAGCAACACACGCACATTCATAAAAACGCCACCAGCGTTATCAGCACCACCACCGCCATCGTCATCAGCACCACCATCAGCACCAGCACTGCCATCACCATCAGCACCGCCACCGTCATCAGCACCACCATCAGCACCAGCACCGCCATCTTCACCAGCACCGCCATCGTCATCATCAGCACAACTTCAGCATCATCATCAGAATCATCATCAACCAGCAGCAGATACAACAATTAGGAGCTTAGCAAGTATATTTCTCTTGTTTTCAAAATATCTTGTATCCTAGTTACATTGTAGACTTGCATTTTTTATACATTATTTTTAATTAAGTATATCTATACATATACATCTACAAATAGGTATATATATTAATATTTCTTGTGCTTCTTAAATAATCGATTCTCACGTCCTTTCGGTTCACATATTTCTCATTTTCGTGTAAAACCAAACCCTTTTCTTCCATCCGCGCGTATAACCTTTTAAAACAAGATGGAAGAGCCATCTATCGCTGCAAATCCCCCAACCGCGCGCAACCAACCAGTACCGCAAAACCCACCAAATGCACCGGCACGAGCCGCCAGCCCTTCAGGCTCTGCACCGTTTGGGGCAGTAAATGCTGTTGCAATTAAACTTCCAGAATTCTGGATTAAGATGCCAGCGATCTGGTTTATACAAGTAGAATCCCAATTCGCAATTAGAAATATAACCGTAGAACAATCAAAGTTCCATTATGTCGTTCAATCGCTTCCCCAGGACGTGGCTGCAAGTGTTTATGATATCCTGATTCAAGAATCCCAAACTCCGTATACAAATCTGAAAAAGGCATTAATAGAACGTCATTCCATGAGCGAGGGTAAAAGAATAGAGGCACTTTTGTCAGGTGAGGAGATGGGTGACAAAAGACCATCGGAATTTTATCGCAGACTTCAGACCTTGGCTGGACAATCAATGATTGTAACAGAGAGCCTTATCTTAGAATTATGGAAGCGACGCCTTCCTACACTAGTGCAAGTTTCAATTAAGGCCAGTTCCAAATCTAAAATAGAAGATCTGCTTGAGGTAGCCGACGATATTTTTGAAGTTTACCAACAGCAAAATTCCTCTGTTTTCTCCATTGCGTCCCACTCTGACAAAACGATTAACGAACTCACCTGCCTCAACCAAAATCTCAAAGCTGAAATACACGAAATAAAAACGATGCTCTCAAATTTCAACATCGACAAACCGCGTTTTCGAAACGCTAGCAGGGGGCGTGGTTCATCAACTACCACACGTAACAGATCTCGTTCAAGGAACGAAAATAAATGGTGTTGGTTCCATTCAAGATTTGGCAAAAATGCACAAAAATGTAGCAAACCATGCAGTTTCAACAATCACCCAAACTAATTACTACTACCATCATGGCGGCGAATGGTAGTAGAACACATAACATACAATGCCGTCTTTTCATTAAAGATCCTATGTCGAATGTCACATTCTTAATAGACTCAGGTTCTGACGTTTCCGCAATCCCATCTTCATGTTTTCAAACCCAGAACACCAAACCAGACCAATTCATTTCCGCTGCCAATGGTTCGTCTATCAAGGTCTTTGGAACAAAATATCTTCAAACAAGCCTAGGTTTTAGACGAGTTTTTAACCACATTTTCTTAATCGCGTCAGTCACTAAGCCCATCATTGGAGCTGACTACTTAAGACAAACCGGCCTAGTAATTGATGTAAAAAATTCAAGGCTCATAGATCCTCTCACAAACACATGGGTCAACGGCACACCTTGCCAACAAACTGTGACTAGCCCACGATTCTTTGCGGTGGAACAGAAGTACAACTCCATCCTAACGAATTTTCCTTCGCTGATGGAACCCCCAGACTTCAACTTCCCCGTCAAACACACAGTCGTGCATCACATCCTAACACAGGGCCCATTGCCTCACTCTCGACCTAGGCGCTTGAACAATGCTAAGCTTAAAATAGCAAGAGAGGAATTCGATTACATGGTCCAGATAGGAATCTGCAAGCCATCCTCGTCGCCTTGTGCCTCTCCCCTTCATATGGCTCCCAAGCGGGAAGCAAATGACTGGAGACCGTGTGGCGATTATAGAATGTTAAACGCAATCACAATACCAGACAGGTACCCTCTACCACACATACACGATTTCACCACCATACTTCAGGACTGTACGGTGTTTTCAAAAATCGACCTGGTACGGGCATACCACCACATTCCAATGGCACAAGACGACGTCCTAAAAACAGCTGTGACCACGCCGTTCGGACTTTTCGAATTCACCCGAATGCCATTCGGGCTCCGAAATGCAGCCCAAACCTTCCAGCGGTTCATGCATCAAGTGACAAGGGGACTTGACTTTGTGTTTGTTTATGTCGACGACATACTGGTCGCCAGCAAGACTGACGGGGAACATGAAGTCCACCTTAAACTGCTATTCGAACGGCTTTCTGATTATGGGCTACGCATAAAAGCGTCCAAATGCACATTCGGGGTGTCCACACTACAGTTTTTAGGATTCGACATTTCAAAAGATGGAATTCAACCATCTAAGGAACGGGTCGAAGCAATTGAAAACTTCCCCGAACCAAAGTCTATTAAAAACGTTCAAAGATTTGTCGGTATGATAAACTACTATCATCGTTTCATACCACATCTAGCAAGGACATTTTCCCCTATCTACGACCACCTAACAAAACTTTCCAAATTAAAAACCAAGGAAAAATGTTTCACATGGCCCCCAGAATGTCAAGAAGCATTCACGAAGGCAAAGCGCCAACTTGCTGAAGCTACTCTTCTCAACCACCCTCAAGAAAATGCTAAACTTAGCATAACAACCGATGCATCCAATACGGACATCGGCGCTGTAATTCAGCAATGGAATGGGGAATGTTGGGAACCAGTAGCCTTCTTTAGCAAAAAGCTTTCGCCTACACAATCGCGATATTCTGCATTCGATAGGGAACTACTAGCAATCTACCTGGCTATACAACACTTTAGAAATTTTGTCGAAGGGCAAGATTTCACAGTCTTCACAGACCATAAGCCGCTGACGACAGCCCTTACAACAAAGACCAAACGTAGTCCTAGACAAGAGCGACAATTAGACCTGATATCGCAGTTTACAAGCGACATACGATATGTCGAGGGTTCGTTAAACGTCGTAGCCGATACCCTTTCGCGTCCAGACGCTGCTTCACTCGAACTTACCCTTCCAGGAATCGAGAAATTAGCCGAGGCACAAGTCGCAGACGAAGAACTTGCATCGCTCATTCGCAACCCTAATGCACAGTCCAGCATAAAACTGGAATTTATAAAAATACCTGCTTTCAATATCTCCTTGTGGTGTGAAACATCTACCGAAACCAATAGACCATACGTCCCTCAAGGGAAAAGGAAAACTATTTTCCACGCAATACATTCCCTTGCACATCCCGGAATCAGAGCATCGCGAAAGAAAATCGGAAAAATGTACTTCTGGCCAAAAATGAACCATGACATAAACACATGGGCTAAGAATTGCATGGCATGTCAGAAAGAGAAAGTGCAAAAACACACGAAATCGCCAACCGATCAGATAAAAATTCCGGCAGGTAGATTTCAGCACATTCACTTGGACATCGTAGGTCCGCTACCTCCATCTAACGACTACAAATATTTACTAACAATAGTAGATAGATTCTCCAGATGGCCTGAAGCCTATCCCATTAGGGATATAACCGCGGAAACTATAGCAAGAACATATGTCCATGAGCACGTTTCTCGCTTCGGGGTGCCGAACACAATAACCACTGACCAAGGCTCACAATTCGAGTCTAAGTTGTTCAGTGAATTGACAAAATTTCTGGGCACGACACGCATACGCACTACAGCCTACCACCCACAGGCCAATGGCATGGTGGAAAGGTTCCATCGCCAATTAAAAACGTCGATACGGGCCTCTGGAGACAAAATAAACTGGTCACAAGCACTTCCTTTAATCCTACTCGGAATTCGCACAACTACCAAAGAGGACATACAGCATTCACCGTCCGAACTCCTATACGGAGAAAATATTAAAGTGCCACAAGATTTTTCTTCATCGAGCACAGATTATTCTAACGAATTCAACACTTTGTTGAACAACTAAAATGTTTTTTTAAAAACATCCCGGCTCTAACACTACAAACACGGAAAACAACACAAACTTCTATCCACCTCCCTAGCTCTTTAAATACATGCAGCCAAGTGCTGGTAAGAAGCGACAAAGTAAAACGAGCACTAGAATCTCCTTATGAGGGTCCTTTTAAGGTAATAAGAAAACTACGAAAACAATTTATTATTGAAAAAGGTGGGAAAACATTGTCGGTCGCCATAGATCGAATTAAACCATTTAATGACGAATAGTCTGTCATTACTCATTAGCTGTCAAACTGGTTCGCTGCGCTGGGAAGGGGGTGATGTAGCGATCAGAATGTAGATGGCGAGATATTCGACATTACATCCCTCTGCGCATAGATGGCGCTAATCACATTAGGAAGAAAAGGAAGAGGTTGGTAATTTATTTGTAAAAGAAAAGAATTGTACCTAATGGCAGAAGAAAGGAGAACGTGAGATGGGTAGGAAGTAAAAGCGCACACTACATCGCACATTGAAAATTAAAATTAAAATTTCTAAGTTTAAGTTGTTATATAAATAAAACGTTAAATTGAAGTATATTACCCGCGCGTTTTATTTGGACCAACAATAAATATTTCCTTGGTTCTGTGAAAGAGCGCTTGACTTCTTAGATGCCTTCTTAGTCCAAAGAGTCGGCAAGAGTGATTCTTCGCTTGATTCAATATCATCTGCATAATGCAAGAAGCTAGTTGAACGGACTTTTGAAAAAATTGTACCTCTCATGTTGGCTTGCGACTTCCGTACAATTGCTTCAAGAATGATTTTAAAGAATGTTAATCATACTATCATGCAATGTTTACGTGCGCTCGAGTTCCATGCAAACATACTGCACTTCAACCAACAGCCGTACGTACGTATGAAGTAACAATGAAGTGTCAATCGCGTTAGCGTGTTACCCTGTGTCTAGCGCATGTCATGCTTCGATATCTCGCCACTGTCATTCAGCTTTGTCACAGAAGGACAAAACGATCATGTCATGAACTTTGGGACACAATGACACGCGCATGATCGCATAATGGACGCTGTGTTAATTGTTGTCAATCGGTGTCGGTGTTAGCTTAAAATGGCTCCCGGTGAGAGAATCACTTAGGCCGTTAGTCGGCCCACCATTGTGCATATACCACTGCGATTGGGCATAAATGGGGAGTTATTTCTCTACTCGCTACTCATGCAAACCATTTGCTGCCTTTTATAAAAATAAGAACGTTAGCGGCGCTGGTGTTAATTACATCGCTGAGATTATTAAGAAAATAGTTTCCAAAGTTTCTTAATAGTTTCTTAAATTGGCCAGGGCAGGGAAACTGCAAAGAAAGTGAGTGATGGACTAATCTTTCTCTTCATTTCTACAGCTTCTGCAGAAGTCATTGTCAGTGCCCGGAGATGACAGTAACGACTTTCGATATGCTAGATCTTTTAAGTCAAAGAAGCTCCTTGGATCTTTATCTATCCAGAGCTGGCCAGGTGAGCCTAGCAGTATCGCTGTACCCTAGATGTTTCAATCTGAAACTAAAGTTAACTACGTCAGCGTAAATTATTTGTTTCGAGTGGAAAAGTGGTGCATACACGCTGTAACGACTTATACTATCCACGCAAGAGGAGTCATCCCTGGGATTTCACAGCGACCAGGAACCCAGCAGAGGGTGAGGTTGTTCTGTCAAGCTATTTCGATAAGAGATCTTCCACCACCTTAGATCTTATTACGCTCTTTGTGATACCAAATTAATCGACAGGCAGGCAAGCTGTAGCTTGACGATTAGTTGTAATTTTGGCTGAAGTAGGTACCTTACTTCGCTAAATATCACAGAACAATTTTACGTGTACAAAATTATGTATTTCCCTAGACACCCACACCACACATACCAAAGAATGTGTGCTTCTAGTCTTATATCTACGACACGTACACAGACAGTAAGGCTAATGCAACATATCTATATTATTAAGAAATTTATTTCAGAAAGCTCTTATCCTTAAGATGTTCCCTTTTTTCGGGTTGAGATAGGTATGATTTTATGTTCCATTAAACTTTATATGGAAATATGAATCATTTCGAAATGCACTAAGATAATCCTTTTGTTTCGTTAATTGCAATGCTAATATGTAGTAAATTGATGAACATTTAGCCCGATAAGAACAATTCTGCATCACGCAGCTACTTTATACTAGCTGCAGCAAAAAGAAACCCAAGAACAATTTGTTTAAAATGTCCGTTTAAAGCAGATAGATATAGCTACTTTGCATCAGCAGCGTATAAAGTACGTGCGATATCGTCGTGTATATGAGAACACCGCACAACTGACATTTTTTCGAAAATCCACTTTTTGTTATCAGCGTCATCTATTACTCAAAATACACATTTGAAGTCATTATTTGTGGTGGTGACATCTATATTTAAGTGTAAAAATTGGTTTGAAATACCGCACAAATGCAACCTCAGCATTTTTTGTTTAAGAAATTTAGCACATCTGCACATTTCCCATGAATATGAGCTGTGATTTGGCTAAGGTATTTTTGTTTTACGATTTCTTTTAGAATTAGTTTGTGTTTGACTAATATTTTGGATTCATTGGTAAGCTATTTATCAATATTTTTGATAGTTCTATTGTTTTTATTTGTATTTTAAAGCTATTAAATAACGTAAATGAAAATTAAAATTTAAATTGCAGATGTGTGCTTTTACCAGTTCCCCTAAAGTACTTGTGTGGCGTTTCCTTAACAAATCGTACCATATACAACCAGACATTATCTCCAAAAATGTATAAAAACATAAATTGCATCACACAACAACTGTCTTTTCAAATACAAATAGATACTATTTTTTAAGATGAATTTAATGAACATATTTCCAACCTAAAAATATTATTGATGTGTTTTTCGCATTAGTTTTAACTTGAAATTCTTTCGCAGAAAACAGTTTTTTGCGTCTCCTGAACAATTTATAAAATGTTAGTTGTGCGGTGTTCTCATATACACGACGATATACGAGTACCTGACAAATTGAGGCATTTTCTTTAGTATAAAATATGTGGCATTGTCATTTCAATTATCTTGAAAATCCCATTACCTGGCCTGCCAACATTTAATGTTCTTATCCTTTTATTCTTTGTAGCATAAAAGCTCAGCATGTAACAAAGCATAAATATACAATTTGCAATCCTTTCAGCTGACCACATAAAGGCGAGTAGTCCTTTGTATGTATGTCCGTGCCAGATATAAACTAATATAACATCAAGACGAGATCCCCATATGGTACTACTATATAGCTTACAAGCAAGGTTTACATACTGAAATTCATACAAAGACATGAAGTTTGTGTGCCTTAGCCTAGACTATACTCGCATGCATACAATCAGTAGATAATGCAGAAAATAGATGAAGTTTTTTTTTTTTTTTTGCTTCTTGAAGAGATTTTCTCATCTACGATTTTTAGTGCGCCTTGTGAAGGTACTTTTATTGAAACTCGATTATGTTCGCTTTCATGAACGTCCTTACCATATGAATATGAATTACTTGCATGGCAGAGGACATGGATATAAAGTACTTTTAACATGGGAAATGGGATTTTTTGACTTAAGATTGGAAGCAATGTTTAAAATGCTACATACTATAATGCACATATGGTCAATAGGAGGGCACTACAAAATTATTGTCCAGAAATTGTATCCTAAATTCAAAGTCAAATGCGGTGAACATCATAAGACAGATTTAAGGTTTTCTCGAATTGTTCCTTCTCCTTTTTTTAAGTTTTATTTTTTTTTTAACATTCTATACGGAATATTGTTCATCCAATTTGTGGATAAGTAAAAGGAAATGTTAACATGACTTGCTTTCATGTCAGTTTGGTATAGGATGTGCAATAGAATTGAAATGTATTATGTATGTTTTAGTAGAATGAATGACATAAGGATATTTGGATTAATTCGTGGGGATGATTTAAGCTAAAATTTGTTCTCTGCTGACGTTTGACTTCTGCTAGGTGGACTAAATTGTAATTTAACATAACAAAACGCAAATTTATTGGAAAAAAAATATATAAACGCAACCAATTCGTTCCCGAAATATGAAGATTAAGAACTGTCCTAAGAAATCTCTGATTATTTTTAAACATTAAGCCATCATGATTTCAGATTCATTAACAGAGAAGTCGCTTACTCAAGACTTTATAAATAATCTTAGGCATTTGTAAAAAGACAGTAAATCCGATGCGGCAAGATTTTTGATTAATCACCACCGAAATATTTTTAGTTCTATATTTAGTTACACTCTTTCCCCAAGCCTCAAGAAGAATATCTCAGATTCCCCAAAATTACCTGCTTGAAAAGTGAAAAGTTCTTTATTTTTCTTTTCAGGTGACACTCCAATTGAACACATAGATGGAACTAGTCAATTCACATTACTACCAGGAAGAAAATTCCAGTATCGCCCATGTTAAAAGAATTTAATCGACCTTCGGTCACATTTGAAAATGCATTTAATCGATGAGGCCCTTAAAGTACCAGCACTCGCCACATCAGCACCTAATATCAGCTATAAAACCTGGATCCGAGAAAAGCAGTATATGTACCTATGTAATTACAAAGGAAATGGACCGAAGTATAGTCGCCCTCTCCGCTAGCGTCTTAAACAGTGGGGGTTTTTTAAGACTAGCACGCTCAGATGGTAGCAAAAGGTCCTCGTAAGACCATCTATTGAATCATTTCTGCTGAAAAACAAAAAATGCCGCTGACAGGGGCGTAGCGAGGGGGGGGGGTTTTAAGAGTCGGCAAATCAAGGAAGTAACATTTTAACTTGAGCAGCTAAAAAAAAAAAATTATAAAAATTCCAAAAAAAAAATTAAAAAAATTTTAAAGTTTGACTCGGAACAAAATGTTAAAAAATAAGAACTGAGTTTGGATTTTCATTAGGTATATGTTTTCAAACTCGTAAATGTATTCCACCTTTCGGAAATGCGAATTTATATTTTTTTGACTGTATGTACCTTTTCCGAGTTTCGATTTTAAAAATGACGGTCGGCATCGGTGAATTTGCCGACTGAACACATTAAAATTTAGCGAGTTTCGATTCGATTTTAAAAAAGATTGTCGGCATCGGTGAATTTGCCGACTGAAATCCTTAAAATTTAGTGGGTTTCTTTTCCATTTAAAAAAAGACTGTCGGCATCGCTTGGATAAATTGCTGCAATATTAACATTAATTTATTTATTTCATTGTTATAAATTATTTATTATAAATAAATGCACCACTGTAATAAAAATGTCTCATATCGTCTTTAATGAAAATGGATCGTGGTTTGTGTTCGGATGCGTAAAACTTGAAAACGACTTGACCAAATTGGATACTTCCTTCTGCGGGTTTGTTCGTAATTGCTACGCGAAGGTTAAGGAAAAAAAAAGTCGGAAAATTCTCAACAGGTGGCGCTGTAGCCCCACATTCGAAGACCACCAAATCGATTGAGCTCCAATTTACAGGTAGTATTATCCTATATCTCGAAAACCACTGAACTGATTAGTCTCAAATTTTGAGGCAATTTTAGGTATTTGCCAGATTCTACTACAGACAAATCCAGTCCAAAATGCAAGGGAAATCGACTCTAAATTCAAACAGCCAAAGTTAAAATGTGATTGCATCAGAAGGCATGTCAATCGAATCAGAGTTGTGAGACCAAATGTTTCCATGTAAGACGGTAGATTGTTTTATACTATACACATAAGCATATAATAAAAGTACATAATGGATGCAAATTAAGCAGGTACCTATATCATTTAAAGCAAAGCCATATGTACTCCGAGCCGCGACAAGCCGTTCATTGGAGCTTAGTGCAGACAGCAGTCGCTATACTTAAACAAAAGCCTGATGCATAACCTGATTAGTGAAATAGGTCTTATCAGAGCCAATATGTATAGGTATAGATCGAAACGACCTTTTTCGGTTATAGATAAGCACCATGTATTTCTTAAAGCACCCTGACAATGCCAAAAAGCTGCATTTGCAAAGTCAACACAATTTATTTAATAAATATTAATACAACAAGTATCTACCTTATATTTAAAACTAGGCACTACAAAAAGTATTTAAAAACGCATTAACCTATAACTGCTTTTCAAAGGGTTATGAAAGCTCTTTAAATTGAGTCTATCAACCGGAACTCAAACATATCACAATTCGCTTCATTGTCGAGAGCGTATAAAAAGCAATTCAGCGATTCAAATTAGTTTAATTAATTTCATATTGTTATATGACACCCCCACTTGGCCGCCTATTTCCTGCTGCTGGCGTTGTAATTTTTTTAATACCCCACATCACGTACTGGTATTGAGTTCGTGATATCACAAACTCACTTTACATAGGTACTATGTATCCATATAAATGTCACCAGCCTGTGGTTGCAATTAACGCGGAAATTTTATTAAACGATTACTCATTCTGCACGCGCACTGATAATGCGTGTGTCCATTTGGTACGCTTCAACTGTCCAATAATCGGATTCCCGTTTCATATACATTTCGATGTTACGTTTTGGGTTATCCTTCGGCATTCATTATTAATACCCGCTTTGTTCGCCTCCCAAGGAAAAATGTTGTGGGGTTGGGTTGTATGCGTGGTATAGGTGATGGCTGTGAGAAGAGCAGCAATGAAAAAAAGTTCCGCTCGAAATTCCATCGTATTTCTCTATAAATCGGAAATTTGTTTCCTAAATTCTCCCGCACGGTGGGCGTTTAGACATCAATAATGATTATTACCATTATTGCCAGTGACAGGATATATCGAACAACATGTTCGACTAAATAACGTGCAAAGACAAATTCATATACCCGTAGTAAAAGCCGAAGGTGAAAATTTGTAAAATATTATAGGAGATGGAGAGAGGAAATGTCAAAAGGGAATCTGACTGGGACTGGGACACCAATACTATCCATAAACGGAGGAAATCGATCGGCGATAATACATATGAACAGGACTTTAGTCGTTTTCGGTGTTTAGGCGTTATTACTCCCAAAGCGCTATTGTCGACTGCTGTTCGCTGGGCGGAATATTACGGAGAAATTGATTGTCGGTAATAAAACTGGAATAGATGTAATTTAAAAGCGACGAGAATTGAACAAAGGTTGTGGAGAAGAATAAACGACTGAGAAGAATGGAATGGATTGGGGGACACAAAAAAAAAATGGAGAATGACAAAGTGGTCGGGCTAATGAATGCGTTTAGTTTTATTTAGGTAAGAAATTAAATAAAAAAGTCCCCAATATTAAGTGTGTCTTCAAAAAGGCAGGGAGAAGAAAACATTCACCAAGGTAAATGACTTCCGTCCAACCGACCAAAGTAAAGTGAGGATAGCAGTGTCTTTCTTTAATTCAAACAATACCCAGATAAAACTACTCCGGACAGTCTACCTGCCAAGCTGAGTGACGACTTAACGAAGAAAGTAAATTAACTGATATCCTAAATTTGATTTCCTGAAAGGAAATCATGGCTCAGCATCGTTTGCCCGAGTCGCATTAGAGAGCAGACGCTCCGAAATGGGAGAAATATCTGATGCCTGTCTGGCGTATTATGTGAATTCGTGAAACCATTATTCGGTTTGTACAGCCGATATTGCTTATTGACTGAAATATATATTAGGACCCTATCCTTAGAACCCCCGTGGGTGCAGTAGAGCAGTGGTTAGTGTGCTGGACTACCTTGCAAACGGCATAATCGCCGATGAAAGGACAAATACCCAGTTGTTCGGTTGCAAAGATGAACTTTTGTGTATCATTGAGTCACTTAAAAATAAAAAGTCGGCGGGAGTTGACGGTGTCGAGGGATAAGCGGCTCATCCACGACGGGTACGCCGCCAATGCTCAGGATAGCTCCTCCGTTTTAATACCGCAATTGCGGATAGGGACACGGTTGACACCTTAAAGCAGTTCACCGAATTTTGGTGGTATCCTCCTTAATTTAAAGTTAGTTTGTAAGTTAGTTAGGTGTATTTTAGGGGTCTTTGGGAGGAGCCGGGCTCGTCAACATGAATGAGTGCTACCGAGACTTGACCGATCGATGCTTATGGCCTCCCGGCGGTGCGTGTGCATCGTGTTGGCCAGACGCTCATCGACGCAATCGGGATGGTGACCAATCGAGAGATTGCTCATTACCCTGATTATAGGTAATTTAGGTTAAGTAGCTTAGGTAGTTCTAAGTAGTTTTAGGTAGTTTTAAGAAAAAACCCATAATAAAACGTCCAAGTTTTAGCCAGTTTTTATACAAAAAGGTAGATTTAAGGCCGAAAGGCAATAGTTATAAGGATATAGTTGAGTTTAGGGTGCTCGTTAAGAGCCAGTAAGCCAGATTAAGATACATGTTAGTTTTAAATTAGATTTAGTCATTTTTGTCTAGTATGTAAGTTAAAAAATGAAGCAATAAAAATGAATTTAAAAGTAAAAAAAGTCAAGTTAAGTGCTGGACTACTGTGCGAGGGATCCCAGCTTCGTTCCCCGGAAAAACACAAATTACATCTTAAGGTTTTTCCTACTGCGCCACCTCTCGCGAACGTCTGACAAACATCCGAGAGTATGACTGTCCTGAAAAAGCTTCTCAATTCAGCCGTTCGGACTCGGCATATATTGTAGGTCCCTTCCATTCGTATCAAAAAATAAACTCACACAAGCGAATTGTTGCGAGAAGCTAGGCCTAGGGTGTCTACCGCCTGTTGCGCCACATATTTATTTATTTATCCTTAAACCCCTTGGATTCTTGGACTGATCTGAACTTATTCGAACACGGCCACACCCAACCCTTCAGGTGAAGAAGGAAAAAGAAATCCTTCGTTATAACGGTCTCTTTGTGATTTCTTGAGTGACATGCATCATCTTGAATGCGTCCCCAAAATTTAAATATTCTCAATCCAACAAAAAATAATCACCTTTTGTTGTTTTTGGTTTGCATATAATTTTTTTGGGACCATTTTATTTAAACTTCTTAAAATGGTAAATAAAGAGCATTTTCTAACTAGGCAGGTAAGCAAAATCCGATATGCAGTTGTTGAAACTGATCTAAAGCTGAATTGGCCTATTGTCGCTTTACCAAAGTGTCATAATGTCTAATGAACGAATTTTACTTCCACAAAGTGACATGCATTTTGGCATTTGGCATTATTTCACATTATATCAGTGATTTTTTTGTTTGCCTTATTTCGCGACATCATTTTATATTATCAAGGTGGATAAAAAGACAGACAAAAGAGAGGAACACACACCAAATATGATAACCAATTTACAGAACCATAATGTCAACTTCTTGACGTGTTGCACTATCGATTTTAGCTGTAAAATCTAGGGTATCTAAGTTCGTTTTTTTTCAACAAGCTATGCATTGCTACATTGTTTGCGGAAATGCATACAGTTCATCTGTTTCCACAATTATTTTAAGTTTTGAGTACACACGAATATAATTTTAAAAATTATTTGAAAGTCTATAATATCTATACTATACTAGGTACCAAGGGTTACTCTATGATACCTATCACTCACTCAGTCTCATTAGTAATACTCACTCTCTCTCTCTAATACCACGCATATGTATCTACTTTGGACAAAACACACCCATTTATTCAATGGCGACATCATTATGACGATGGACGAGTTGAATGACACTAGTTTGAATAAAAAATGTAATATCCGGAAGAGTATTCCCAGTCCCACAGAGTATCTGTCGGTTGTATCTCACATTCTCACCTCTCATTATTAAGTCGGAATTTTGCAGTAGGTATATAAACTGGCGAACATTCAATTCTCACACTCAATACCACAGAAATGGGTTTTTGTTTATCGCTCTGTTGATATCCTGTTATAGCATACTAATCCTTTTTTAAGTTTTTCGACAGAGATACTATTATCCATCTCTATACAAGTAGTTACTACACAATAAACAATTTAATTTTTTTTTTTGTCCCGTCCAGTAGCGCAAACAGGAATATTTACATTTTTCTTTTAACATGCAGATAAAACTATAGCCAAGCATCACAGCTGGATACACATCTGCTAATCAACGTCAGCATGGGCGCCGCTTTGACAACCAAGAGGGGGCTAACTTGATTGAAATGGGTAAAATCGGTACGTGACCCACTTGCATAATTTAGCTGCACTTAAAATCGCTATTTCGTATCTATGGATTCGCACGTACACATCGTGAAACTACTCGTAGCCGCCGTGCACAATTGTGGGAAAACGCTATTCGCGAGTGAAAGGACATCACTCTTTGGGGAGAGCTAGTTGCAAAAAAAAGAAGATAAAAATGGGTCAGTTTGGTACGGTATAAAACGAATTGGATTGGATATGGTGCGTACCTAGGACGTACCGACCAGTATTGATTTAGCTAGGGTGGGTGCAAAATTGATGGCTGGTCAATTATTAAAAAACGTTTTAAAGCTAAATTGATTCATTTTCCAAGTAAATACAAACGTGGTAGTATCTGTAGTGAATTACAAGCGACTTAATGTTTGCTTAAACCTTAGCTATTATGTAGTTAAATATTTTTGGCAAGCATGATTTTGTATCATGGAATCGTAGGTATTTTGAACTAATCAATTGAGTGCACACTAATCATTATCCTATAATTTTTAATGCATCTAGACATACAATTATTATCTGTTTATATGTAACACAATATATAAATGAGTTTTATTTCACTATCTCTTGTTAAATAATTTTTAAAATGCTAAATGTGGTAGGTAGTCAAATGAATTTATGTTTGGTACATGTTGCCATCATATAACTGTTCGTATCATTAAATTTGTAATCTCTTCTCGCAATATATTTTGTTTGGGCCTTAAATCACAAAAGTTGCTTAATGCCAATTCCGGCGTTAGGTCTAATCGCCCAAGGTCATAACGCCCAAACTGAAAAATGTCATAGCGCCCAAAACATTGCTAGGCAATTCGTTGTTGCAAAATTTACGTAAATTTGGGTGATGTGACATTGATTTTGGGCGTAATGGCATTATTTTTACTAACGCCCAAAAAACGCATAACGCCCAAAAAGAAACAAACAAAATACGTACGGGGGGCCATGCTGCCCCCCTGCAACCCCCCTGCTTGGGTTTACTATCAAGATTTGGGGTGTATTCGTTACTTTGGGCGATATGTCATTCTATTTGGGCTTTGCGACGCTTTATTTCTTTAAATTTTGAGCGACGTGGTGTTTTTTGGGCGTTATGACCTTGGGCGATAAGACCTAACGCCGCCAATTCCGTATTAATAGCATCGAAAGAAAAACATTAAATTAAGGCGAAAGAGCTTTGCCATCTATTTATTTATTTGTCCTAAATATAAAGCTGTAAGAAATTTATTGGGTCGACTTCTATTCTATGACGCAATTATATCTTGAAATTTACAGGTAGGTACCTACTTATTTTTACGTTTGGTGATAATAAAATAACAGTAGATACGTAGGTACTGGAAGCGGAAGGCACAGTTTATATTTTGGATTTTATATTCAGATTTTTGTATGATTTTTTTGTATTTCTAAGCAACAAATTATAGGCATTCTAATTAGTGCAGGCTGGCGGAACCTCGAAAGTAGAGTTTTAAGAATGTCTAATTTTCTATTTCAATCCATATAAGTAGATATTAATACGCTTGTTTTCCGTAAGTACCTACTCAACGGATCTACATTATGTTATGTATAATACATCAAATGAAACATAGCGTAGATTTGCTCAGTTTATGTTATTGTCTTACATTTTTTTGAGTACTTTTTATAGTGAAAAAAAAAAACATACCTAGCCGAAACTACTGATCTAGTCTTCGGGATACCTACACAATACCCAAGTGCAAAATCCCCAAACTCCAAAATCACCACCTTTTGAAAAATACCCGAATTGATTATATTTAAAGAAATTGTCGAATACCTAATCTTGCGCCCACTCCAAATACAACAGTGACCCCAAGCAGGGGGGTTGCCCATAACAATTTTACTGTTAATGCATTGTGAATACACTCGAAATCTATTTGGGTATTTTGGATTTGGGGATTTTGGTTGGGGATTTCAGTTTGGGGATTTTAATTTTGGGGTTTTCGTACCTAACCCCTAGTCTTCAACTTGTTAGCAATGAAGAAGTAGTCATTGATTCTTCGTTGAAAAAGACGAATAAGCTAAGAGTTAAAAAACAAACGCGCATATAACCCCTTGTCGAAGTTGGGTAACCTGTAACGGAAGTTGTCCCTACCTTACAAGTTGCGATGGTATTGCAATCCCACCGATCTCTAGGAGTACAGGATTTCCTACAGAAATCGATGGGTTGTAAGGTAGGTTGTCCTGACAGAGAAGTGTGAGCAGGCATGCTTGCATACGCGCGACACTAGCTCGACGGAGGCGTGGGTTCTTACACTTACTGCCGGACGACCGCACATTTATTTCATGCCTTTACAAAAAAAATTCTAAATTGGAACCACGAAACTAAAATGCTAAAATTACTACCGAACCGTTTCTAAAATCAGATGAAGAAATGTAAACCGCGATAAATAGATATGAACACCTGCAAAACCTTGGGAAACCTAAGGTGGAAATGGCTTCCCTAGCGTGACCCTCCCACAATCAATCACCCTTACAGGGATGACGATCATCCTTGGCTAATGCTCCGCTAAATCTTGCATTAGCCCCTAACTCAAAGACGAGCAATTCCTTAAGAATCACTCATTGAATCCATCACCGATGGACTACCCACAAATCACTTCCCAAACACTAAGAAAATTCTTAATTAAAACTCATCATGAGTTATCTCATGAATTAAAACAACAGATAATTCAGCATATCAAAAAAATACAGACATTTTTATTTAATACTAAAATAAATCTCCTAACACATAATTCCAATTCATATGGATAGCAAATGCGCTGTAATTGCCTTCGATATTTAGCACTCAAATGCAGTAACAAAAAAAATAGTAACTAAAGCCTGCGCAATTTGGCTTTTCAATTAAAACATACTTCAAATTACGATTGATGTCTTCTCAATCGTGTTATTCAAAAAAATCTAAATATTATTCGTTAAAATTAGTATGTTTCGTTTAATTTTAGATAAATTAATTAGTTTAATCAATTTTTGTTTTTCAATCTGTTGACGCGTATGTATGGGCATCGACAGATGCTTGTAATATAATTTTTCTTCTTATCACCCACTCAGTATGCTCAAAAAGTTTAACTTAAAAGCGTTAAGCGTTAATCAAAAAAAAAATCGGCGATATATTATGACATCTATGTCAATGTCGCTTTTAACACTTGAATGTTCTTACAAAACAAAAAAAGAACTTTACCATTTGGCTAATAACACTACACGCTCAAAATGCTCCTATCCAGTTCGTTCAATAAAAAAGAATTATGTACTCACCGATTATTATCATTGGTACTCTTTGTTGTACCTTTAGTTGCTACAATTAATCCGCGAACTATAATGACGACTCCTATGGATGGTGTGCACAGCATTCATCGAAGTGTTTGGATGTTGTTACCTAAATTGGTTTTGGAAAAACGAAAAATATTTATATCGAACGAACTTTACAAGATATATCTATTATCAATGATATCAAATACATACTTCGCTTTCAAAAAGGTGGGTGATATTGCTAAAAAAAAAATCAATATTCTATGTTGATTATACCCACAATACTTTGTGAAGGGCACCAACGCACTGAGTGCATGTGTTGTTGCTGCTGACGATGGCTCGATCGTTTCGGTGGCCGCTGTTATCAGCTGCGGTTTTGCCGATGCCGATGATCGTGGCTAATGAAGCTTATCATTTGGATTTGACGATTTGGACCACTGACGAAGAGAGAGACTGACGATGTTGTGGATTGAAGGACTTTGCTTTTCGATGGGGAGGGAAGTATGGATTCGCTGCGTTCACTCTGTGCGGCTGATAATGCCTCTTGTGGTGAATTGCAGGCACTGAATCACCTGTTCGCTCCCGTGTTCTTCGTAGGGATCGTAGAACTCTCGATTTCACGTCCGGGTGGGGTGCGGATGTGGCTGTCTTACACACGTGATAAGCACGGGGTGGCAGTGGAAAAAGAGCTTGTTGCTGTATCGACAGACAGCTCTCATATGATTGAGCTAGAAAGCGAGACTTTAATCAAGTCCTCAGCTAGTTTTGCGTGTGGGCGAAGGTTGAGGTGAGGGTTTTCGCATACACGACCACGTACACGGCTTACCGAGCTGATAGCTAGTTTTTATTGCTGAAGGGGGTTTTGAGCACTATAAAAATGTTTTTCTTAGAGTGGGTGTTTAATTGAATGGCAAGCATGATTACTTACACTGATAAAGGTCTCTTTCCACTGCTTATTGATTGTAGTTAAAATTCTACCGCGGGTGTGTGAAATGAGGGATTGGAGAGTTACAGGGACCTGGGCCGCGTGGGTGAATGGCGTCGCAGCCTCACTGCTACTGGAGGTTATGGCACACTTTGCAGCTATATTTGCTGGAATAAACTGCACGTGAGATACGAGCGGATTCGCCAAATCAAAAAAAAAATTTACCAGGTATCTCACAGGAACACAATTTGGCACTATCGCGATTGGAGTAGGGGAAACATACTCCGGTTTCTCTTCTCTGACAAGATGAAGGTGAGCTTCTCGAACCTCGTTTCGTCGTGACGGATGGACGAACGTAATAATCAGCGATTTATTACCGCGTCTTGCAATTATTCTTTAATTGCTCACAATTTCGGTAGAGCGTTTGAATATTTTACTGTGCAATTCCGTCACTATACATAAAAATGAGCTTTCGGCCAAAGCGTGACGCGTAAAGAACTACTCGCGTTGGTGCCCAGAATGAAAAAGAGCGTTTCGTATTTCGCGAAATCGCAGGTAGCTGCTATTCATCGAAAAGAGCAAGCAAAAAGGCGTCCCTTCCGCTCATACAGTTGACGAAAGGACACAGCTGATTGATGGTGGAATTCAGTGTGGTTCTGATGTTAGCTACATTACTTTTTCTAACAGGGTGCACATAAAAAAATTGTGTAGAAAAATTAAAAACTATTATATTATATTAATTGTTTTAAACCTTCCGCACAATCACAATTTTGGGTAAGCAAAGCTTTATGGACTTGGTTAGTGTGCTGGACTGCTCTGCGAGGGGTCTCAGGTTCAATAACCGGAAAAGCACAAATTACATTTTATGGTTTGTAACTTGGCCTAAATAGTGGAAAGATAATATGTAATATAAATTAATTTTTGTTCAATGAACTTGGGAAATGTCACAATTTCAACATTTCAGTATCAGTTCAACGCAGAGCAAAGGAGCAATTTTCACTTTATTACTACATTTTTTCCAATCTATTTACCAGGTTGCTACAGATTAGCAGCCGTTTACCATTTTTATTGATTTACTTCCATCTCTCTTGATCTTTTGGCTATTAATTTGCAATAAAGCTTGTACACAAAACATTATTCAACTTTATTTAACCTATTTTACTGATACTGACTTCAAAATCATTGAAGTATCTAATTCCACTAATGGTATACTGATGGACACACGTATTGTTAACTAACACTACTAAATGTATCAGTATCATATACAATACATAGAAATACATAACATAGCTATCTGTTTTCAAGTAGAAATTAATTGACAATCAGTGATAGAGTTTGTGATATGTATGTGTTTTTGTTCAAAATCGTACTAAATGATGCAGCTTTCATTTCATTTAAAATGCAATTTGGATATACGTCGAAGCTTAACGGAATGTTGGTATGTAGGGTACGGCGGGGATAGTTGGGCCATGGGGCAAGTTTGGCCACGTGAATTACTCAGAAACAGTAAGCTCTATAAACAAGATCTAAATCACAAATGAAGCTTGCACAACAACCAATATGTGCAAAATCGCTCCCAGCGGCATTAAATATCAGCAGGAGGAGAAACACATCAAATTTTCGGTTTTAGGGTGAACAAATAAAAAAAAATGCCGTTATTCCTTTTATTATTTTTGTGGTGATAAATATAAGATAAATAATTAAGGTAAGGTTTTCTCATGAGCTATATTAATATAATTTTGGTATTCAGTATACGAAATTAGACATTTTTGAATATTTTTGTTTTTCACGTACGTACGTACGTACAAGCAAAAACTGAGAGAGCTGCCGGGTGAGGGATACAGTTCCATACTTGTCGAAAGTGGGCTCATACTAGTGTTCACCTGTGATATATGTACGTCATAAAGTATTTTTTGTTTAGAATAAGATAAGATACTATTATAAATGCTGGCTTTTTTTGTCCTTTCTGGAGCTCATTCTTCCACTTTTTAGGTCGTTGTCCAGCTTACCCCATTCACCACAAACAGGACAAGTTGGGCCACTTGGACTTAGTACATTTAGGACAGTTTTATTGCCTTGCGGATAAATATTTTCAATTTTTTCCAAAAACAGTAAAACGTTCGAACTCCATTGTATCTGTCGATACCACTCTTGAAGGTATAGTATGAATAATCTCGTTAAAACAGGACTTCAAACGAAAAGTGGCCCAACTAGCCCAACTCTACCCTTCTAATATCTGGTTCTGGTTCACTTTCTAATGGCAAATTAATTTTGGTGCATAGGCACATTATATGGGTCTACCCCGATGTAATGTAAAAAAAATAAAATACAGAAAACAATAATTTAAAAAAATAAAAATATAGAGTGGAAAAATCTTGGAAAAATATCTTAAATGAAAAACTATTTTCATTGCATGTATACTATGCAACAACAATTTTATTCACTGTTTGTTCACGCAAACAAATGAACCAGCTAAAAAACAATCGGGGCCTATAATACAACTCGACATATCGCCAAGTCTTACAAGAGCCTGGTGTTGAATTTGTTTTCTGTTGAATAGTTATAGTTATAGTACCAAAAATGTTTCAAGTCAAGAATAAATTCAAGAAATGAATATAGTTTGTGGAGTAAGCATTAAATATTGTTAAACATTTAAGTGGCCTCCACTCCAAATGCGTTTCGCCCCGATGTGGTGGGTGGGCTCATCAGTAGACGAACCACCACATCTGTCTAGACGCACTATTTACTCGATGTTTACCGAGACTATATGGAATCACAAACACAAAGTGACTGTGAACCATAACCTAATACGAGTCTTTGGTCACAACGAGTAAATAGTGCGTCTAGACAGATGTGGTGGTTCGTCTACTGATGAGCCCACCCACCACATCGGGGCGAAACGCATTTGGAGTTGAGGCCACTTAAATGTTTAACAATATTTAATGCTTACTCCACAAACTATATTCATTTCTTGAATTTATTCTTGACTTGAAACATTTTTGGTATTAAACTGCGCCAGGCCACGGGCAAATAATCCTATACGATTAATCTTTGACCAAAGACTCGTATTAGGTTATGGTTCACAGTCACTTTGTGTTTGTGATTCCATATAGTCTCGGTAAACATCGAGTAAATAGTGCGTCTAGACAGATGTGGTGGTTCGTCTACTGATGAGCCCACCCACCACATCGGGGCGAAACGCATTTGGAGTTGAGGCCACTTAAATGTTTAACAATACGTTATAGTTATAGTTTCGAAATAGTGTTTTGTTATGAGTACGACTGCTTGTTAAAAATGTATTATTTTCAATATAAAAATACAAAATATTCATTTTAGACCTGTTTCATTACTTAAGGAATAACTTTAAGGAATGATAAAAATCTCGGAAGTGGTTTTATTTTCTAGATTTTTTTCGAGATGGAATAGTATGATTTTTGTACTTTATAGATTTTGACACATTCGAGATTTTGACCATTCTATATTTTAGCCGTTCTAGTTAACGTCATGATCCCACATTATATAGGTATAATCGTAGATAAAATATCCTAAATAACTATTATTATCGCCGTCGCGTCACTGCGTGGTACTAGTAATTATTTTTATTTTTAAGGCTAAGTTTTATGTTCTCGGAGTAACGATTTTTTCCATATAAAGTTGTCTATTGTGACCTACAATAAATTTGAAGCTGAAGGTTAAAAATTATTAGATATTAGTAAGATCCATTGAAAAATACTTACTCTGCCTTGAAAGACATTTAATTGATTTCATCTTCCATCAGGTAGTTGAAGCATGATAGAAATTAATTTAACACCATTAATGCTTCCTTCGAAATTCATTAACTAAATTCTGCGGATGGTGTGTGATTTTACGAAATAATAATAATTTTAATATTTTTTATATTTTTATAGTAATTTGTATGTATCAATAACTAGATACGAATATTTCCTCAATTTTGTTTTTTTAAATCAAATCCGTACATTGGCTATATACAAAAATTATCATTTTATTGTTTATACATGATTCTTTGGTATCCAAATATTATTTAGATTAAATATGCAACTATTGACAAGCAGATTGAGGTTATTAAAAATATTTCGAGAATATTGCCGATGAAATGTTGTAGGTATAAATACGTATATACCCAAATATCATGTTATCGGAATTGTATAAGAAATTCTAATTTGGAGGACTTTTTTGTCCAATTAACGTATTATAATTAATTATAATTAATACGCATATAAATATAATGAATTGCTATAAGTACCAATAAGAAATGTAAAAAGAATTATTAAATATAACATACATACATACATTAGGTATGTATCCTCGAATAGCATTACAATTCAATTAATGTCAAACTTTAGTGTCATATACAAATTTCCTTTGAACATTATATCCGACTAGTATTTTGATTGGAAGGTAAAAATAATGTTTGTTAAAGTTTGCCTCTGATTTTCCGTGACGATGATTCAAGTTGGAGCTCTGTGAATCGTAGGTAAGTGTAACAGTGTAACAGTAACTTGCGTGTCTCGAGTTGAACAACTTATAACTTAATTGTTCGTAATTGTAGCGTGACGATTCCGCTTTCCTGTATTAATTAGTCAATTTCCTGTTCAAACGTTTGCAAAGCAAATGGAATTAATTTTTTATTAGGAATAACGATGGAATTCACGTTATACTGTCGTAAATGGAAGCACGTATATAATCGGCTTACGTATAAAGATAGTTCCTACCTATCCTACCTAAAGTAAACATACATGTCCTTTGGAAATGAGATTTTAAGAGTTTTTGTAGTAACTTTGATCATGTACACACATTTAAGAAAAATACTACTGCTTTTTTGACACGTTTTATTTAGACTACAGTTCATTAGCCACTTTAATGGATAAATGAGTAAGTAGAGGTATAATGTCATAGCTTTCGATAAGAACCAGTGTAAATTCTTGCATGTACATTAAATATACTTTACGAATTTGCTTTTGCATAGATAATTTTTGACTAAATGTGTTGTTCAGAATAAAAGCAAAATTCTAAAGCTATTTTTTAAATCAGTTGCGTTGCTCTGTGTTTTATGAGGCGCTCCAAATAATTGCATCTTTTCGACCAACGGCGAAGGAATAACAAGCTTGGCTTCGCGGCGCAGACCTCTATTTTTTGTAGAATCCGAGTTTGAAGTCGTTCGAAAAAAAAAAAAAAACAAAAATGTTCCCATAGAAACTCTGACCCCCCATTTTACCCCTTTAAGCGTTCTTCCTTATTCTTTTGCAAAATTTTAGCTTTCTGCTGCAAAGGGTTTGATCTGGGCGTTGATGAATTTGTGAATGAATCTTAATTTCCATTTTTGATATCATCCATAGATACTACTTATAAAATGCAACGTCCGTCTGTTCGTTTCTCCATAACTCAAGAACCATTCGTCCGATTTTCATGATTCTTTTTCTGATATATAGATGTGTGGCCAACTTAGTCCGTAGGGTGGGTGAGAATTGCTCAGGAGTAACGGGGTCGCGGGGAATAAGAGGGGTCTCACGAACCGTTAGTCGTATGAACTTGAAAGTTTGTATGTTGATTAGTAAGTCAAAATAATTATATGCCTCATTCATAGTTTCTCAAAATTCATCCCATAAGGGTTAAAAAACGTTAGCACCCTACTTTTCTATTTCGACCTTACTACGCTCAACTTGCCATTATACTCATAAATCTACGTATGTCATTTCAAGAAATGCTTTTATTTGTTAGCCAATACTTCATCGAGTGTTTTGAGCTAAAATTCATCTCTCTGGTCCATCCAGAGGGTGAGATATAATACATTAAATATAGATCTTATTTGGCCAAGTGCGAAAAAAATGTTTTCTCGATTGCAGTTGTGCTTAGGGGTAGTTTTATATTGCGTTCCCAAAATAGAATATAATTACTCCCACGACTGGCATTCAGAATGCACATTGTACGACATACTCATGTATTGCGTAGTTGAATTTGATGTAGGCAATGGATATGCATAAAACAAACTAAATATGTATATATGTACATCTACGTACATATAAGAGGTTTGGGGTGCGTAAGTGATAGTTACATATCTACATATATGTATTTGAGATCTGCAGCTATGGAAATTGTAACAATATTATCGCGTAGTATAAATAATTAGATCATACCTGTGACGAGTTTTTATTTATGTGAAATCTTATGTCCACTGACTTAGGACTTTCGGATCAGTACAGCATACAGGTTACGTAAGGACTAAGTTGGAGACAGGGAAAGGGTAAAGGGGTGGTAGGGACTAACTCTGGAACTATTTGGCCGATTTTAAAAATTCTTTGAAGATTGTACCGGCTACATCCTCCGGATCAGTATAGGTTAGTTAGGGTGTTTATGGGGGAAGGGGAAGCGGGGGTATAGGGCTATCTTCGGAACTACTCGGCCATTGCAAGAGTTGACCTCCGACAGCCACGTCTTTCACATGGACAGCTATATATTGAATTTTCGCGTGTGAGCTGTAGGCGTGATTTGTTTATAGCTACTTGCGCCCATTAAATAAATAACATGTAGGTATAATTATTTATGAAAAGGCATAGCGATTAAATATTTTGTAAGCTTAAAAAGCTTGAATTTAATTTAATAGAAAAGAAACCAGCGGGCGGAGCCGCGGGCGTTGCTAGTATGATGATAAAAGAAATAATGTTTGAATTTTCCAATTTGTAGATACATTATCTATCTTTTAGAAGCCGTATTTTTTACTATCCTAAGAAAATTGAAGTAAATAGACTTATGAAACCACAAGATCTATATATGCAGAGAATATACATTTAACTTCAACGACAAAGCGATGAATGATAGTTTTATGGAGTACTATTTTTTATTATATTTAGAGCTCCCGGGTAAATGTAATTTTATTTTTATCTTAAGATAAAGAAGAATGAAGCATAATGAACTAATATAATATAGTTTTCGGTGCGGATAATGATCCCAACCCTAAAGTTCAGGGGCGTAGAGAGGGTTCGAGCTGTGGGGGGGGGGGGGGGGGGTGACCTTCATTAAAATGCCGACTTATTTGACGAACTTGTCGACTGTATAGAAATCATTAAAATCGGCCAAGCGGTTATCGAGTTATAAGTAATGTCAACGACTTTCCCACATAGAAGATGTTTTTTTGTATGGGAGCTGTCATGCAACTTTGTCTAATTTTGACCAATCTAAGATCACCTGTAAATTTAAGCTCAATCGAGTCGGTGGTCTTTGGGATATAAGATTTTGAATTAAAATTCATGAGAGCGACCAACTAAATATCTAAGGGCGAACGAATATTCGCGAGTTTTGACAGTTCGCGAACTTCAGCCATCAGTTTTTATCAGAAATTTCTAATATGAGATTAGGTTCGAACGAAGGTTTTATTCGCTAGTTTGTGGAACGCGATTTGTCCGCGCCAAGAATGTTTTCGTTCATGGCAAAAAGTTTGGAATTCAAAATTTCGTTAGGTATTTAAACTGTTTATAAGCTTGTTTTCTTAATGCATTTTGATAATTAATAATCCTATTCGTGAAATATCTAATAAAATGTGCAATGTGCAATATATGCTTAATAAGTGTTTGTTCGCACTCCATCAATTCAAGTTTATAAACAGTTTCAATAAGGGAATTCCGTTTTCCAAACTTTTTTTACGTAAACAAAACAAACGTTTATCCCAAATCCACTTCACTAAGCCGCGTTCCACAAACTAGCGAATAAAACATTCTTTTTTTCTATCTTTCAATGGCTTTTTAATATAAAATCGAATTGAAACTCCCTAAATTTTAAGGTGTTCCGTTTCCGTGTTCAGTAGGCAAATTTATCGACGCCGAATATCCTTTTTAAAATCGAAACTCGGAGAAGCTACACAAAAAGAAACAACTATAAATTGGCATTTCCGAAAGGTGGAACATTTGAAAATGCCGGCTTGTATACATTTACAAGTTTGAAAACCTATACCTATATGAAAATCCAAACTCACTTCTTAACTTTTAACACTTTCTTCCGAATCAATTTTTGAAAATTGCTCGTTTTTGCCGATATTTTTTTAAGTAAATAAATAGGTGGCGCAACAGGCGGGTGACACCCAAAGCCTAGCCTTTCGCAACCATTCGTTTTGTGTGAGTTTCTATTTTTGGGACGAATGGAAGGGACCTACAATTTTATGCCGAGTCCGAACGGCTCAATTGAGAAGCTTTTTCATGACAGGCATACTCTCGGATGTTTATCAGACGTTCGCGAGAGGTGGCGCAGTAGAAAAAACTTTAAGATGTAATTTGGGTTTTTCCGGGGATCGAACCTGGGATCCCTCGCACAGTAGTCCAACACACTAACCACTGCGCTACTGCGCTCAAGTTTATAAATGTAGCTTCCGTGATTTGCCGACTCTTAAAAAGCGTGGGGGTGTCGCACCATCCCCCCCACACCCCTCCCCTCGCTACGCCCCTGCTTAAGTTTTTTGGTTTAATTTGACCCGTTCTATGACTTGGTATCTTCTTCACATACAAAAATAACCATTTGACACCACAGGTCTGCATAAATTCGAAATACAAAAAAAAATCTCTAGGTACCTATTAATAAAACTCGATTCCTCTACATCTACAGCAGACAATGGATTGTTACGCGATATTGTCACACGAACAAAACCACCCTTAATCATAATTTGGCAAATTATTTTACCTACCTAGGTACTTTCAAATTAAATTATTACCAATCGAAGAAATTATTTCACTTAACATACAGTACACTCCCAAGAAATGCAAACGTGTAAATACATAATACCTTACCTACCCAGATATTCAACAGAGATATGGATTTACTTTTACCCATATAACAAAGCTTTAGTTCTAGAAATATTGTCCCACGAGAGAGATTAATATAAATTTGTTCAAATAAATATCACTTGGTGGTGAATAATAATGTAAATTGCCCGTTTTCTTGTTAGTGGTTTATTGTGGCATATAATAGTGTAAACAGAAATGCGCTTTGAATATTAATGTTTGATTCTTCAGTGTAAATGATACAGATGAAGGTACATATTTCTCATTTTGGTTCTAGGTATCTTGTCTACTGGATTGAGCCATCATAGTTTGCAAACAATTAATAAAAGCCAAAAATGCTTTCATTTGAATACTGGAGATTTTATTAGCTGCAAACGAAAATCTTTAATAATACATCACTCCTAAAGAGGTTTGCATTTTCAATACAATTGCACTCATAAATTTTGATTATAATGCAATGAGATGCTTTGATTTGATATTCGTGATTGTGGTTGCAAGACGTTTATATAGGAAGTTTTTGATTGATGCCAATTTTATTATTATAACCCAAAATTGGGGTCAAACTGTATTCTAATAACAATGTTCTTAAAACAGCCATTTCCATATTTTTATCTCAATTATTATCGTGAGAATGTGATAGGTAGACATAATACACCCCAATGTCCCCAATTATAAGGTCTTACAAGTTGACCTACATTTTGTATATCAAGGACCATTTTTTTGATTGATAATTTTTTTGTTTATCTCTTGTTTATGTCGAAACTTTCTACATCATTCTCTTAGCCAAAATTTGATTTATTTTGTCGTCAGTTCCATTTTCATCTATTTTCATTGGAGTAGCTATGTATAGCATTTTTGTTTGCAATAAGTTATCGATTGAAGTCATACAAGAGAGAAAACATTTCATTTCGTTTAAAACGAGTAGATACCTACATATAAATCGTTTGATATATTGCTGGCATCACTGTCAGCGCCCAATCGAATTTTAAACCAGCATAGTTATCTATTTCTAATTTGGATATGCAGATTAAGTCATTTAATCGGCGTGGAGTTAAATTTTCAACAGACTTTTGTATACTTTTGCGTTTTGAGCGTTAAAAATTGCTATTGTATTTATATTTAAAAAATTGTGAATAATGGTTCACGAGTAATATGCTTTGCACATTTGCTTACTTGAACTCAAAGATGGCGTTACTGATATTAGCTATAGTTTCAAAGGTATGTGAACTTTTTTTTTGAACATTATACTCACACATCGATTTTAATTCGAGCAAAATCTGAACTATTCAAATATTTTATAAATCTTTAAATAATAATTTTAATCTATTATTTGGGATATAAGTAACCGGATATAGTATTTCTTTGGAAAACCAAGTTGCAACAAGTACTCTAAGAGTCATTATAGTCTTTATATTGGGTATACGGTTATACATATTTTATAACCGCAAAATCTAAAAAAAAAATGTTAAAAAGAATTGTGCGTTTCTTTTGCTGTTTATAATGTCCTCAACTATAAGAACATTTATTTTGGCAAACAAAAATGTGTTGACCAATTTATCAAATGCAGAAATAAGCGAACCAAGCAAACAATTATGTCTGCTTGCTTTTATTTCGATGGAAAAAATCATAAATATGATTTATAAAAAAAAAAAATATATGTCACCTGAAAAAATTACAAAAATTATTTTTGTTGTGACTCGCTTATAGTTCCTTATTTAAAGATATTTAAGGGTAACAAAATTATAATTGGAGGCCAACAGGAGTCACACTCAGTGCTGAGACAATCTTTTACATCACTAAACTCTTGGCAGCTTCAAATGATTGGAACAACATACAGGGTATGCGTCTGGCTACAAAAGCTACCATTCAAATGCTCTCTATCGATCCCGGGCACGCTGCGTCCAGTTTTCCAGAACAAGCGTTCTTGCATCCATGATGGTTTGGTCTTTGAAACGGCGGTTCGGTCTTCCTTGTGTTCTCGAAACTAGGAGCGGGGATGCGAAGATCATCTTAGCTGGAGCATTGCTGTCCATATATAATCGATGTGGCTGAACCAATGTAGCCGAAGTATTTTGGCTTTTTGTACTACATCCACACCTTGGTACATTATAGGATTCGCGATTGCATCTTCTTCTCCATTCGCCCTCCTCGAATTTTTCTTTCGATGGATCCCAGTATTAGCTCTTTCTTCTTACTCATCGTTCAGACATGGCGCAAAAAAAAGGATACTAGTTTGCTAGATCACACATTTCTTCCCTAAGGATGAAAGTTAGAAGTTTTGAAACCAATAATGCTTTTGTCTAACCGTAGCATCGTTTTCCTAGGATAGGTAATATTCTTCCCCACTAGGGTGACATTCGCGGAGTTCATGTTTACACCGAAGTAGATGAAATCCCTAACTACCACGAAATTATTGCTTAATATTCACGTTTTTAAGCGGTGGACAGATTATTGAATGTTTCGCCTGTTCTTCAATCGCCGTGAAAGCTTCTAGTACGGTACCCTAAAAACGACCACTGATGTCAATATGGTCCGCTTATCCCAGCAGCTGGGTGGACCTGTTTAAGATAGTGCCTTCCGTGTTGACATTTGCCCTGCGTATTATTTCTGCCAGTGGGTAAGTAGTCGAGATTAAAGAAGTCGCATGATAGCGCCGCTCCTTGCCGAAAACTGGTGGATGTTTGGGCTAGTTACAACATTTTTTCATTGTCACATGACACAGCTGAATCAGTTTTCCCGGAATTCCGAATTCGGGCATTGTGATATAGACCTCGCCTGACGATGTATGTTATCAAACGCGGCTTGAAAGTCGATATTATAGGTACCTAGTGAATTGAAATTTATTGATCAATAGTCGATCTGCCGGGTCGGAAGCCACACTGGTACTGGTATCTACCTAACGGTTCAAGAACAGTTTAGGAAATTCACACAGTACGTTAGAGGGGATCATATATGCGGCATTAAGCAGGGATATGCAGCTATAGTTCTTCCAAGACATATGACCGCCTTTTTTCGCAGTCGGAAAATGGGGGCTGATAGTCCAGTCATGTTGTATTTCCACTGCATGCTAAATTTTGCACATGTATTTTGGGCATAAGGTACTCTCGGCCCTTGATTTAAAGGTTGGCCAGATTAATCAATGGTCCGGGAATTTCTAAAGACCTACTTAAAAGACAAAAGGCAATTTAAATGTTTCAACCTACGCTACGCGGAGAGGGGAACGGCGATCGAATGATTAAATGGTGTCAAATGCTACGTGTAGAGTTAGCATATACATATTGGCACTCTAGGGAGTCGACTAAATAATAATGGTAATCTGGGCCGTCAAAAGATAGTGATGCGATTATATGCGAGCACAAGCGTCCTCACATTAGCCTCTCATTATCAACTTCTACTCTCACCTCCACGTTGGCGATAGCCGGGTGCCTAGTACCTCGACTGAAGATTGGATACCCAACCCCTTTAGAAGGTCTTAGGGGGGGGGGGAATTACTCCTCACTAAAGCACTTCCTCTTGCTTCCAGGCGGCAGCGGACGAACTCCCTAGATGGAATCAACTGTGGCGCCTACAGTTCCAGTCAGGCTGAACTATCTAGTGACATCCGTATAAGAGCTGCATTTCGAATCCCAGGTCTATAGGGATCTCCAATACTACATCAGGGTATTGGAAAAGAATTGGTGGTGGATGAACCCTTAACGGGCCAGCGGCAGCGCTCAAATCCCGAAGTGGGTTACTGGTGCTCCTCGTCCTAGGAGTATGATATGGAATTGGTCTTCCATAGGTTGAGGGTTGTGATTCGGGGTAACTTCTCTGCCACGGAAAATGCATTTTATGAAACAGCAACAAGCCTCTGAAAAGGACGGATTTACTGTTGACGCCTCTCGATCAGTCCTACCGCAGCTACAGCAAGTGCTGAAGACCAGTGGCAACACTGCCAGAAAGCCATCATCAAGGCCGCGACGGATGTGCTGGGTTTCACCCGACAACCACCACGAAACCCCTGGGTTTGATGAACAATGTCAACTAGGTAATGCAGCCTAACAAGAAGCGTATAAAGTGGCGTTGCGAAAGAGGAGTAGAGCTGCTCGCGAGCTCTACGAGTAAAAGAGACGGGAGGAACATCGGATCCTCAGAAAGAAAAAGAAAGAGCACGAGAAGCGTATGAGAAATTGAGAGATGCTACCAGGAACAATATACGGAAGTTTTACCAAAAGGTAAAAAGAACGTGCCAGGGCAGAAAATACCATACAGAAACCTGTAGAGAGAATGAAGGAAACCTTCTAGTAGAATCACAGTCGGTGCTGAAAATGTGAAAAAATTACTTCTGCTGACTCTATAATGGCGACGAAGACTCGAATCCCTTTGTTAGGCAGAACATACTATTCAATCTAAAGAAAAACAAAGCTGCAGGGCCTGATGATCTACCTGCCGAGCTTCTTAGAGCATCTAGAGATGACATGGTAGAGAGCATGATCCCAATTCATCTCCAAAATTTGGTCAGATGAATGCATGCCTGATAAATGGAATCTCAGCATCGTTTGTCCGGTCCACAAAAAAGGAGACCCCTTCAACTGTGCCAAGTGCCAACTACAGAGGTATCAGTCTCCTTAACATCGCATACAAGATCCTGTCTGCCATATTGTGTGAGCGCCTTAAAGTCTTTGTATGCCTGATTGGCCCCTATCAGTGCGGTTTTAGACCAGGAAAGTCCACCGTCGGGTCGATCAAATGTGCACACTTAGGCAGATACTGGAAGAAATCCAAGAAGTCAAAATCGATACCCACCATCTCTTCATCGATTTCATGCTTGATAGCAACCTTACCGAAACTTTAATGTCAAAAGAGGATTTAGACAAGGCGATGCGCTGTCGTGCTACTTTTTCAACATCATACTTGAAAGAATTGTCCAAAACTCACAGGCCAACACACAAGGCACGATCGTTTAAAAGTCCGTCCAATTACTTGCATACGCCGCCGATGATATTGACCTAATTGGTAGAACACAGCAAGATGGTTTGCTAGTTAGAAACGGAAGCGGTTAAAATGGGTCTACTGGTCAACGAGGGCAAAACCAAGTACATGCTGTCAACCAAAAGGGACACCCAATATCGTAAAATCGGAAAAAACATCACGATCGACAGATATAGCTTTGAGGTAGTGAGGAATTTTGTCTACCTGGGTTCTGCTATAAGCTCTGACAACAACATCTCAGAAGATATTAAACGAAGAATAACTCTTGCCAACCGCGTATGCAACTGGAGGTAGTTAGCTAAGGACCGGCCTAGCTGGAGAGGCTTGTTAACTGAGGCCTCGGTTCACCCCGAACTGGAGAGCTGCCTAAGTAAGTAAGTAATCTTAAGACTTGTAAGATAGCCTACTAAATTTCTGATATGATGCCTTGCCCGCTTATATTAAGGTATTAGGTTTTGGACCCGAAGGGATAAATAGCTCTTTTGGCCGGGAATGTTTCTCCGATTTTAAATGCCCTTACACGAAGGGAGACAAATTATTTACTAAAACGAAAATATTATACAAAAAAAAAGGAAAAAATGTGAGCTAAAATTATTTGAGACTAAACGATTATGTCTAAAATATGCTTTGTCAACAAATTTCGTTCATAAAATATAACATTTGTCCCAATCTTATCCCTCGAAGTATCATGTAAACATTATTTCTCCCTAAATGATACAATCAGAAGATATATGTACGCATAGATTTAAATACATATTACTCACACATCAATTGACTTTTTATACTACCTAGTTTTTCTGTAAAGCTGAAGAACGAACGGAACATATCCATTCCAATGGACATACCAAAAACACAAAAGTATTAGCGGTAATAAATCACATTGCGATCGATAAGAAGGTTTCCTTCCTGCGAAAACTCCTAAGTGAAATTCATGTCGATTTGAATAGAAAAGAAGCAAAACGCTTTCGCTTTCGTTACGTATGCATCAGAAGCAGTACGTATACCACACACTGGAAATGAAGCCACGATATCTAGCAATTTTTCATTCATTCAACTGACATTGCGAACTGCAGCTTCCGTTGAACACTTTTTTGTTAGTTTTATCAGTCGAGAGCTATTTCTGCGGCACGTATCTGGAATTGAATTCTCCTTGAGCATTGAAGAGATATGGATAAAAGTTTTGAAATCGGGGTTCTTTCTTTTACACCATAGAGGCATGAAGTTTCACTTAAAAAGAAATATTAAAGACCAGACTGAAAATCAATATTTTAATTTAGGTGAATACCATAGTAAACGAATTTTTTTTCAGCGGTTAGGCTCATTTCTAGCTCGGCAGCTCCGCAAACGAACGATTTCAAAATTCTGAAAATATAAGTTCATTCAAATAATTGAGATGCGCCAATACACAGCAGGGTAACATTTAAGTGCAAGCTCTAGCTGATATAATTTCATTCAAGCAATGTTGTAATAAATAAAAATGAAGTTTACCACTCACTGACCATCAACGCCCAGCCCAAACCCTTTGCTCTAGAAAGCTGAAATTGAAATTGCAGAGAGGTTCCCTTTATGATGTAGGTACCAGCTGACCAGTGCTCGCCTTGGGTCGCTGGCCTTTAGCAAACAAACATCCTTTCCTTATATTTGGTCCATTTAAGATTACACTTTGAGTGACAAGACGAACTAAAAAAAAGCTAGCAAAAGGATATGAAATGCGTCATTATGCTTACTTGATGTGCTGGGTACATCCTTTCGTTCTATAGATTTTGCATGCGTTTGTTGTTTTTTAGTTTATTCAGTTTTCAACCTAGAGATACCTATTACAGGTATTCATGTGCCAAGAAATACTAATCTTAAAAGGATTACCCAAGGTAAAGATAGCTTGTCTTGCTCAAAATTGTTATTCTCAACCCGCGGTACTAATAATCATTTTTAGTGTCCAGGCTAACTTTTACGAAGTTACAATGGCGAAAATTTCCATACAAAATTATCAATTGTGACCGTCAAAATATTTAAGTTGAAGACTAAAAATGATTATTGGTAAGGCCCAAAGATTTTACATTCCCTAGATTACTAAACTTGATTTGGAGTCACACATTAACTAATTATTTGCCTTACAGACTACGAATTAAAATATATTTTTTATGACGTCATTATTAAACATTAAATAAATACATATATCGAAGAAGTATAATTTGCTCTATTAAATTAAAATACAAATTTTTGGTGAACATTTATTTAAACATTTACTACAAATTTTTATTGTGTGCTATCCATAAATGACCTTGTTGCAGTACCGATATTGGGTCTTTGTCATCGTATGTACTTGGCTGAACTAAAAGAGAAAATTTTGAGATTTATCGACCGCTACTTACGACGTACTTCGGTTTAATAATTATAATAAATGATGAAATAATAAAATAATAAGAAAAATAGTGGATAAATATTAATAATACATAAGAAATAAAGTCTTATGCAAAAAGGTCCAAAACGTAATTTTGGACTTTTTTGCACTTCTGAAATTGAAATTGCAATAAAGCCCAAACAAATTTTTGGAATTAATTACTTTTTAAAAGTGCAATAAAGTCCAAATCGAAGTGGAAATAAAATCCACAATGCATAAACAGTAGAATATGTATGGGGGCATGCTGCCCCCTTGCAAACCCCCTGCTCGTCTTTCTTTTAAATAGGTGAGTGCAATAAAGTCCAATGTCTCAGTTCGTTTTCTCAGTCTCTGCTTAAGAAATGCCAAGTTGACTTTACAGAGTGAGTGTAGCAAAGGGGAAACAACAATTAAAAGGGAAATTGATAAAAATAACTATTTTCTTATACTGCATAAGAAAATAGTTATTTTTATTTTTATTGATGACAACAGTTTCTCAAAAAGCCTAGTATCGGAAATTAAAAAAAAAAATTCGATTTACACACATATAAATGTATGAAAGAAGATCTAGGCTTAAAGACAAATGTGATGTAAATAAAACGGGAAATAGAAAGATTCACAGGATATTCTATCCAGTCTTCACTTCGCCAAAAAAAAAAATTTCACAACTTCACTAACTATTCTGCATTAACTTCTGGATTAACTTATTCTAAAATCTTCCGCCATGCCACTTTGAAATGTGGGAACTCCAGCAAATCATTAAAAAAAAACGGCGTGGGGTTAGTTTTAAAGGAAAATAATTGAAAATTGGAACAGTCTACAAAACCGGTACTCTATTTTACACAATGAACAAATTTAAAATCATTACTCTCTTGCTTTCTTTTTCAATGTGGAAGGTTATTGTTGCAAATGTCTGCGTAGTTATTTTGATAATGATATCGACATTGAACAAATTGGAACTTGATTTGAAAATACTGCTTATATTCAGAAAACGCAGCCAAAATATTCGCCCGAATTTTGATCTATACAAATTGATATACAAACATATGATTTACGGAAAGTGCTTCTATTTTTGAAAGTACAAGTTGAAAGGGTTCGAATAATATCTAAAAATTAGGGAATAAGCGAAAAACAATTATCAGAAATAAACAAATCAAGTGAATAATAAGAAAAAGAACGTATTAAAGTCGCAGTGGTTATCTGAAAAGAATATCAAAGAATTTGGTTTAGTATTAATTAATACCTAAATATTTATTAGTTTTCTGGTGTGGGTTTCATTAATGTTTCTGCTATTTTTTATAAAAGTACCTACATACCTAACCTAGAATAGATAAATAAATTTCTTATTCAGTTGTTTTAAACTTTTCTAATTACAGAAGAATGAATTAAATATCTTCAACATTTTGCATTAATTGACAGAATTTTCCAATTTCAGAATTTTCAAAAACCGAATAAAAAAAATGTTATCATATCTACAAAAGTTTTGAGAGATTTACAGAATTTGGGTAATACGGAAGTATGGAATACAGAATAATGCCCCGCTCGCAAAAACCATCATCCTGGTTTGATTACTTATTTTCCCACCACGGAATTCGTCTATTTTTGATAAAAAGTGAACAGTTATTCAATTCATTTGTAGCGGTTTAAATCTAGAAATAATTTTCAAGTCCAGATTTTGTGCAGTGAAACCGAGAAAGTCCAAATACGCACTCATTTGGCCTAATGAGACAACAAATTTCTAGTCTCGACTTTTTATGAGCTTTACCTCATTGTTGTGAGACACTGCTCTGTTTTTTGCATACGAGAAATCAAAACATGAGATCTGTCTCATTCATTTAGCAAACGCTCAGTCTCTGAGGTCTGTCTCATTTTCTTTTTGCATACGAACCCGAGCTAAAGCTATTAAAAGTGAGATTTGAGACTGAGCGAAAGCATTTTGCATACCACCCTGAATTTCGATAATTGACACATATTTTCAGATAATACTAACTATTTCTTAGGTAATTCCTTAGATGCCTATGTTTCCTGCGCGATATATATTGAAATATAAAATAGGAAACTAACTGACTGTAAAGAAATCCCTGTGTATTAAATCCTGAGGGCTACTCGAGCAAAGCCGCGGCAAAAGATGGTGTTGTAATAAATGCAAAATGACGTTGTGCGAAATTTAAAACAACTGAAAAATGTTACTGAAATTTTTGAAGGTGAAGAGAAAAAAACAATTACATCTGCAGTTTTTTTCAAAGCGCCACCTTTCGTGAAAGTCTTACAAACATCCGAGAGTTAAACTGTCAAGCTGTTAATAGTGGTAGGGAGGCAAAAAGGGACCCGGATTGGTGGTTTGATTCGAATATCTCTCGAAATTTATATTATACCATTGTCAAGCCTAGTATACGCTGATGTTGTGAAACTAAATTTTCCGGTGGTCTCCAATTGCACAGCGCAAGACAGCGAAAGGCAGCGGAAAATAATTTGTGGTGAGTTCCATCAGCTGCTACAAAAGTGACATGGACATTTGACAACACCAAGAATTTGTATTTTGTAATTGATAGCAATATAGAAATTTAAAAAAATGTATAAAGAGGACAATAAAAATGATATCATTACTACATCCGCATTTATTACTTCTTCTGATGTCAAATCGGATTTTGTTTAATGGTGGTGGGGGTTCTTTCTCATATTACTGCTCCAATTCTTTGAAAAAAAAAAAGAAATGTCAAATTTTCGCAAGCAATTAATGCCTCGGACAAAATAAATTGTAAGCGAAAAGAGACTGGAAAATGTAGGTACCAAGCAATCTAATAAGATAATCCACTTTTTATCATCATTTTCAGAAAAGGAGAGCTTTATTTTTCGTTCATGATTTCGCTGTGTCACTTTTGTATGGGATTTTTCTGTGGTGATAAGTTGAAGTAGCTTAAGTCATTTTTTGTCATTTTTCAGTACGAGCAAACCAAAAATTAGCACTTGAATTTTAGAGAGTATTTCATTGTTTTCAGAAAAAGTACTAGTGCTAGGTAAATGAAATTTGTTTTCAGAATAGTGATATTGACAATGTACAAAATGTATTAATTTTTGTTTTTTTTTAACAATAACAGACTGGCTAATAGCATAATTTGAAACTCAAGCTTTTTTCAAAAAAACAGTTTTAAGTCAATTAAGTACCTTAAGTGGCATAAGATGATTTAACAACATAAGAACAATAATGGTCAAATATAAATTTAGTTGAAAATAGCTTATGTTGACATAAGATACAAACTTCTTGAATTTTAAATAGCCTAAATAGCTTATGTCATGACTAAAGTGTTTTTAAAATAATACCTATAATTTTTTAAAGATTTAAAAATGATAATACTTTATATAGACATAAGCTATTATGTTAACGCAAATAGTGTCCAAATAAACTTAAGCTATTACGTTTTTCTTAAATTGAATGGTTTTTTAGGGGCGAAAAATTATGAGACCCAGACCAAAAAATGCTATAAAATCGGGGAATATTATGAGGCGAATTTCGAACTCGATTTTCGCTTATGTCGACATAAGCTACTCCAACTTATTAGGTACCACAGTTTTCGTTCCACAACAACAGCGTACTAGGCTTTGTGACGAAGTGCGTAGTGCTACAAAATATTTATTTATTTTTCATAGAAATTTGAAATATTTTTTTGATTTACATATTTTCAAACGCTTGATATCAACATAATAATACCTGGCTGAATGAAAATGCAATATTATTTTTTAGAGATGTTTTCAAGTAGCATACACGCCACGAAAACAATAAAACACAATTTTCTTCAATTCCTCTTATTGATTATTTCTTCTTCGGATTTTTAGTTATATCCATCTACTGTAACTAAGGAAAACATGCTCTCTATGACAAGTCTGATTCTTATAGAACAGTTCAAGGAAACCAACATAAAACAAATTCCATAGAACATGGTTATGTATGAACATTTTTTTTCAATTTCAGTAGGTATAATAGATAGAATCCTTTTATTTGATACCCGAGTAAAAAAGAAATCCTACATAGAATAGTAGTCAATTGAATTTATGAAGCATGTTTCCGTAACATCAAATTAAAAGTGGTAGCTAAGACGTACGTTGTAGAGGATGTTTTCGAGTTAAATGCAAATATTTCAGAAAATGATTCTTTGGAATAATTTATGAGAAAAATCATTCTTATATGTTTTTAACAAATGTCTTAATATCTCCACAAATACTTACTATACTTTCTACTAAACTCTTTAGTGTTTTATTGCTTGTAAAAAAAGTAGGTAGCTACTTTTTATAAAGGCAATTAAATATGTAGAATTGAAATCATTTTTGACTGCTCACATAGAGCTACGTTATGTATTTTTATTTGAGTCAGTTACATTTTTCTTGCACAGACAAATTGTTTGACTCAGGTCATCAAATCAAATAAAAGTGTTATCACCGACCTGGCCGATGTTTTGATACCCTCCAGTGCATACAAGTCATACAGAAGGACGTGGCTAAATCGATTCAGAATTCGATCCTGATTCAGAATATATACACTTTATGGGGTATCCGGTGACAACTTTTTGGCGTTACAAATGTAATGGCAAAGCGAATATACTTCTTTGTGGAGGGTATACAAAGATAGTGTGTGTGCACATTGCGCACGGTAGAAGAAGACAGAACAATTATACAATTACAGCACAGGTTTGGGGACCTAAGGAAGCGAGGATAAGATGTGTTTTTTTAAAAAGTCCACTACTTGTTAAATATTTTATTGATCTGACAGTGGTAGCTAGGGATTTGAAAAAAAAAGTTTATCAAGTCAGCTTTCGTTTCGTTAAAGAGATACTCATTGTCCTTTTCTTGGCATCCACTATTTTGTTTCAAACTCTTTAAGTTTTCTAACTCTTTTATTCAATCAAACGCCGTTTAACCCTGAAGTTTTATAACGAAATGAAAATCATTTTCTTTCGAATTCGTATTTCTACCAAAATTATGGGGAAGTATTTTTCTAGAGTTTCGCAATTCATTTTAAATATATTTATTGTGTGGCGCCCACCATAAATAAGCCAGCAATATTGAAAGTAGATAAGACTTTTGGTTAGTTTTCGTTTTAATAGCTGTTTGTAAATATCCAATTAATTTCTTTTGTTCTTAGCAACAAATTTATCAAATTTATTTCACTTAAAATTTTCAAATTTCTTATTTTCAAATTCAACACCAGAATATCTGGCTACCTAATCCATTATTAAAAAAAAACTTTATGTGCCCTTTATGTGTTATTGTAGTCACCATGTTATTTTAGTTTTTAAAACTCAGAGTTCTGTTGAAAAAAAAAAATGTCTTTTTATTGAAAGCAATAAACCCAAATAAAACTAAGTAACATACTGCGATAAGCACTAAATTTAATGTTTTTGACTACCATTTACGACTAACCATAAAATACACCGTTAAAAAGGGGTTTTATCACATACAAGCAAATCTGCGACATTTTCCGTACTCTTATCTTACACAGCAAGTACATAAACCTTAGTATGTATAAATTCAATCAATTAAAAATGACGATTCAAAGTTGCAAATTTAAATGATCAAATCTGATAACAAGTAATTTTAAATCGGAATTAGTATTCCAAATCCGATAAGCAGTAATTGAAACAAAGGATTCCCTCAACACAGCCGTTGATGTAATTCTGATAATACATACATAATACATAATGTATTTGTACAATGTACATACGAATAGTTGTGAAGGTAGCTTGCCAACATAATGTAACCAAGGAAATGTGATGTGGTATCCCGAAGAAACAAAGTATGGTTTCAATTATGCACAGGTGTTAATGTAGCTCGGTAAATTGCAAAGACTGGTGTACCTCAATGACGACCGCATTTCCTCCCACTGGGTAACAACTTCATTAATTCACTTACCTACTCCAAATGAAAGCTATTTGACTTTCTGATTAATATGCTGCCGCGGTTTCTACGGGTAACGCACAGTGTGGCATATGAGTTGGTAAGTCAATTCGCATGAGTGACGGGAGGTCTACATATTCGGTGGCGTATACGTAATATTTTTTCCACAATCTAACTCATAAAATCTTAAGGTTTAGGTGTCTTCACTACATACCTGAAATTTTCTTATCAATTCGTTTTTATAATTGTTTCTCCTTTTCATGATTATGTATCTGGCATTGTGGGTAGACGTTAAGTTTAGCAAAGTCTTCTTGAAAATATTAAAATGTTAAATAGTGCTGTGGATAGGTGGTTAGTGTAGGTGTTGGACTAATGAGAGAAGTCGCTGTTTAAATCAATAAAAATAACGTTGTATTTGAGTACGTTTGTAAAGGTTGACAAACGTCCGATAGTAAAGAGTTGAGGTTAAATTTCGAATAACGATGATCATGTGAGCTTTCGTAATAGGTTAGTTATTATTATAAACAATTTTATATCGATAGTTCACAGATTTGATCTTATTTCTGATTAAAAATCTAAATTCACCCCACACGATAAATCATTTCACAAAGGATCAACTTGAAACTTATAGGTATATATGACTTGGACATACACTGATAACAAAGTTCTGGGACACACAAATATCAAGTCACCAAAATTATGCTAAATGTTTAGTTCGGACTGGGGCAACATTGAAAGAGGTGAATCTTAAAAGTACGATAAAACACATAGATTATCGAATCATTAGTGGTTGTAACTGATCTCCTGAAACGCCGTAGCTGTATTTCTTGCCCTTTCTTTGTTATGACCATATTATCACAATTGTAGACAGTATATATTTGTGTCGTTCTTTTCCCATTTGTAGTAGGCTTGTGTAGTTCGTGAACGAACTAGTTCACTATAGTTCACACATTTAGTTCACTAGTTCACTTAGTTCGCGGCAGCTTGACCAAACTTTTTTTCTGTATTTGTCGAGGTGGCTTTTAAATGTGGATCGCGTCGGCGATCTCTTACTTCAGGGCTTTGGGTAGTTTATAAATTCCATTTTCCACTGTTGTTCGTATCAAAATCTTCTGAATTATTGTCCATCGATCGGTTAAAAGCAAACTTCGATTTCGCCCCTAAACCACTGGTTATATTGTCTGAGAATGAAGAAATTGTAAGCAATTGTCAGCTTCCATAAACAACGACATCTGACAATTTCTAGTAAGTCAGACAATGTCCTAATTGTCTGCAATGATAAAAATTGTGTTTTCGGACTTGTTCAGACGATGGTCACAAACCTGACAATTTCATAGACTTTTCTGACAATATTGTCAGACAAAATTGTGAAACGATTGTACAACATTTGGGACACAATAGTGTGTACTTAGCTTAATGAAAAGTAGGTAACCCTGATTTCTTCTTTATCACATATCCGTGTTCCTAGAAACTAAACAGACTACGGATACAGAACCAAAAGACAATCATGTAATGAAAGAAGAGCTCATCTCACTCACCTATATCTTTTTTTATATTTTCAACGAATTTTTTTTTTTGTAATTTCTGTGAATTTGACTATTTTGAACTAAACTGAACTAAAATGAGCGAACTAGTTCAGTAGCGTGATTTGAACTAAATTGATCTATCACTCAAGTGAACTAAATTGCCCAACTCTAATTTGTAGGTATATCCAAAATCCCTGAGCACCAATTAGTTAAAAAGATAAAAAATAACAAGTAAATGTACATATACAAAATTCAGTATTATTTCTCATCTCATCACGATGTATGTACAGCTGTCAGATTTTTTTCAAAGTACTAATTATGCCATCACTCTTAAAGTGGAGAAATCACAAATCTACATAAATAAGTTCACTATTGCAATTTTGCGACCTCAGTTAAAGTCTGTACAGGAAAGCAATAAAGTATCTTAACTATTTTCTAGTAACGGAACACACCGGCCTAGCCTGCAAAAAGCTTTTGTTATCCATGATGGTGTCAGTTTAATTTGAATTCATCATTTCATTTATTCAATCTACGACTTACAATCAACAGATTTAATTGTACATAATATTACATATACAAATTGTAATGTAATATAAAAAATAAAAGTCAAAAGGTGATAACAGAAATTTATGTATCTTTTAAAATATTTTTCTGAGCAAAAATATATCCGATTCAGAATAGAACGAATTAAACATTTTAATACATACAAATAGGTTAGCGCTGACTAAAGGGGTATTTCATGTTTATTAGTAATTTTTCTAATGTAGTCCTTAACACCGCGTCTCCATGAGCAATTTTTTATAGAATGCCACCTGTCATTTCTCATAGAAAGAAATAATGGTAGTATGCAATAAAATGTGGGGTGGGCGTTTTATAGCTTACTATTTCCATAGCCATCCCACGAAAACACATGCGTCACAACAAAAAAGTACACCCCATAGAATACTATCGAGCTGAGCAATAGATAGAATACCATTTTTCATAAAATACTATTTGTGGTCTTCACGAGCAATTCTCATAGAATGCTATATGGTATTCTATGAAAAATTGCTCGTGGAGACGCGGTGTTATGTCAAAACTGGCTGCTAACTGATAAGAAATATTTTGTATGTTTTACAATAAAATCCGAAACAGAAAATACTATATTCGCAGCAATAAGAAAAACAAAATTGTAAAAAATAAGTAGTTAAGTATTCTTAGTTCTGTTTTTATCATAGAAAATAATTTTCTTGTACATATTCTGTGTAACTTTGTAGGAAACATTCTTTAGTGTTTTTAGTAATTTTACAATTCTTTTTTTAAACCGAACAAAAATTTTGCAAATATGTGTTTTGACATATGTTTTACCATTATATATTTAATTAGCGTGCTTTTAACAGCTCGCTGCGGGTGCAGTGGCTCAGTGGTTAGTGTGCTGGAGTACCCACTGTACGAGGAGTCCCAATTTCGATCACCGGAAAATCACAATTTACACCTTAAGGTTTTTTTACTGCGCCAACTGAAAAAGCTTCTCAATTGAGCCGTTCGGGCATAAAATTGTAGGTCTCTTTCCCTTCCATGCGTAACAAAAAATAAAAAGTCACACAAACGAATATTTTTTTTTATAACAGCTGACTACATAATTGAAGCATATTTTTCAAGTGGACAGTAAAATGGCCCAGTTTTAAGCAGTATGTAGAATTGTAGAGGTATTATTTGTTTATAAATTCTGACGTTTATAAAATGACAAACGTTTTCCCAAAAATTAAGCTAGTATCAGACGATTTATGTTGAATCAGCATACGTTTGCTAAAAATTGTGTTCCAATCACAACAAATCGTGCATAAGTATACTTGATGACAGACATTTTTTTAACACGATATGTTGTGATTGGGACACAATTTTCAGCAAACGTTTGCTGATTCAACATATCATCTGATACTAGCTTAAGTGTAAGACAAAATATATGACTTCCTTTTCAAGAGATCATAATTGTAATTGATATCACTTAAATCCATTTACAGAGATTATCTACAGTAAAAAGAGCTCATCAGCCTAATCACTTAAAGCTTAGGAGTAATTTTGTTCCTAGTGATTTCTCCACTTTAATATCACAGAAGTTAGGATTTCCATGAAGTCCTGCAATTCTCCTTCAAACGCTATATTTTTCGATTCAAACAAAATTAACATATCTGCATTCATAATTAATGTTGCCTATGGGCTTTAATACAAAATCGAATGATAAGAATTACGGCTGTATGAGCATCTAATTAAATTAGCATTAACACAGATGGTACCATACTTATAAAAGTGTTTCCAAATTAAATTCCCTACCTCTACGTCAACGGGTGACGGATTTTGCCGATAAATATACCTAACATACTATGTTAGCAGGAAAATTTGTCAAAAAATATCCCAAAACATTCCGATGGAAATTCTTACCACAGTTGCTCATTTGAGGTGATATTTGGGCTAGAGCTTTTCCAATTTTACACACCCAAATTACAAAGCCAAGTACCTATGTACCATAACCTCTATAAGTAAGATGCAAAAGCCATTCATTCTCACTTCGCTATAAGCATCAACAGCTTTTGCGAGATACTGGAAAGAATGGTGGGTTCAAATCATTTCTTCTCTCTTCACCACAGTGTCTGTTTCACAGTTTTAACGAATAATTTCGTTCAAATCTCTCTCATGGACCTTAAATCAGACGGTAATTTGCCAGCGGGAGCGTGCATATGCATTGGTATTTGGTAAGTCAGAAAAGGGAGGTTATTGTCTGAAAATTTAGTCAAAGCCTGAAAATAAGTCCCTGCTGTTATTTTCCTTCATGAACATTATTTACCGCTTCAAATTTATTCAGTCGGATCCTTACATTATAGTACTAATAATAATTCATGTTTACATTCGATTCTATTTTTCGTATTTTTTTCCTGTAGGAAAATTTTATACAATTCCCATTTTCATATTGAAATAACACTTAGATACTTGCGATCATCAAGATAAATTGTGGATTTTGAAAGATAGAGTTATTTTTCCTTTGGAAGCCATTGTCTCTGCTGCCGCTACATCTTTTGCTTAAATCGCATCTAGTGATTTAGTATCTAGGTCCATTCATACGCACACATAATAATATTATCTTTTCTTATGAATGGGAGAGTGAATGATTGCAGTTGGTATGATGTCGGACGTCGTCGGTGTGATGTGGACAATGAACAGAGAATTGCTTTTAGGTGGATTTTAAAGGGAGTAATGACGAGTGTGTGGGCAGAAATGAACATTTGAATGTAGGAATTGAGGGATTATTCAACACATATTTTTAAATTTAAATAGGGTTTTTCAAAAGGAATAATTATTTAAAATATTTGCTTAAGAAAAATATGTATCAACTTAAATATTAAATCTCTGTAGGTACGTTAACTTCGCAGTGGCTCACCAATAACATAAATTGTAATACGAAAATAAAGTGTCAAAATAAAGTTGATAGGAGTATTTGCTAGACTCTAAATCAGGAGATAAACCCGACATTATGATTCAATTATTTAAACTGCATAGAAGGAAATAGTTTTAAACAAAAGGAATAAGCACCTATTCATTAAATGACAAGAGTTAACTTTTAGATAATATAAAACTATTGAAAAGCATTTATTCCATGACTTGCAATTTTAATTAAATTAGATTTAACTTTAATTTTTAATTACTTTTCGGTTTTTTGTAATTACACTTATACAAATGCACTTTTTGACTAATAAAGTATACAAACATATGGACAAAACAAACAAAATTAGTTCTGCACTTAAACATAATCCAGTCAGAATAAGTTTGCAATCAATTTAAAATGTTGTTGTCAATTTAAAAACATTGGCGCAAAATTATAGTCAGATAAAGTATACTTTAAATTGTTTTAGTAGGTGACGATGTCAGGACTAGAATTTTGTTAATTATAGTCAACTTAAAGCCCACTTTATCGTTGTCATCTGGTAATAAACTTAAAACTACAAAAAGTACATATCATCCCTTAGTACGAACTAAATAATCTTTTATTCGTCAATTTGAGAGAAAAAATATTTTTTTTTCTAGAGAATTTTAACGCGAAATTGAACAAAAATGTTTTCCGAGGATGAAGATGATAATGTCTTTCAAGAAATTAATATATTTGAAGACTTTGAGCTATTAAAAAATCTAAAATGTATAAAACCTTGTCAAATACTTTTGAATACCTTGATGGCGAAGAATTTTATTCTAGGTATAGAATAAATAAAATCAGTGTGCAATTTATGATCGCCAATTTTAATATCCAAGAGTTTGTAACAAATCGCGGGCTTCCAATTCCTGCATCATTGCAAGGTTTATTTACTCTTAATTTTTTTGGGAGAAATGTCCAAAAAGCTGATATTGGTAAACAAGCAGACAATTTGATATAGGAGCGTATTCTTCATATACAAGTTTTCGTCATCTGTTGTAGAATATAACGAGACAAAACTACTTTTTTTTGAATCCCTAGGATTATAAGAGCCATCAATTGCACCCACATTCAGATAAAGCGACCAGGAAAAAGTGTAGGGCCTGTAATGGCAGGACATTACATTAACCGAAAAGGTAACTAAATAACCATCATGTATACTAATCTCTTATAATGTCTTTTAACACAGGATACTATTCCCTTAATGTGCAAATTGTAACCTACGCAAACTGCAAAATAATCGACATCGTTGCTAGCTTTCATGGCTCCCTTTAATTTGTTATACTTGCACTATTTGTCAGTTTATGAAAATTTGTGAGCCTGTTCGACAACAATTTGAGTCAGGTCTACACTATAAATAAAAAAGATAAAAGATTATAAAAAAGCGTCTATATTTAAATAAAAAGTTAGGCAACAGTTTTGGAGTTAGAGTGCTGCTACTTAGTATCTACTAAGCTCCCCTAATACCAGGCGACTATAATTTTGCGCCAATAAGTACATTTTTTAAATGTAAAGGGGAATATGATTAAAATATATTATTGGTAATGGGCTCTAATATTAGAGATTGGGGAAAAACATTACCTAAGTGTTTAAATAGTAATTCAATTTGGGTATTTGCGAACATTAAAATTTTGGATATGACTTGACTGAACTAAGCTTTATTTCTTAAAAAGATAATTTAGTTGTGTAGTTATTACTGTTATAGAGCAATTTTCAGTATGGTCATATGCTAACTCAAATTTTCTAAATACGCGCTTAGGACTCAAAATCCAGTCAACAATCTCTCCTCTACCCGTATGGGGATTTCCCTTAATGATTTTGAGTCGATGGCGGAGAATCGAGAGCTATGGAGCGTCCACTTAAGCAACCTACACTCGCAAGCCACTTAATGGATAACGGGCATTGAAAATAAATGAATGATTGAAAGGACCCAAATAATTTCCAAATGTTTTTTTTTTATTGTTGGAGTCTATTTACGGTCTTGAACTTGTAATACTTTTTTTTAATTTTGTTTGTCTTTTGTGACTCGTGTCTTAAAAAAACTTAATAATTTTGCTTATTCACATAACCACAGAAATACAAATTCTGAATTGCTTGAGCGTAGCTTACACGCGCTTCGCGGTCAACTTTTAACAGCCAATGCATTGTCTGCACTTTGTAAGAAAACATCTTACACTTACAGTCTTTCACCAAAGTTATCTGTAAAGAGAACGTATCCCGTCGTCTGGTCGATACTCCGATACTTTTCAGTATAGTTACAGCTGCGATGTTCTAAACAAATCATACGAAGTTTACAAATTTTAAATGACATTTATTCATATTTACAGAAAAAAAAATTGCTTATCATTGTATTGTAGTTATCCCTATAGACTTTCGTAGAAAGCTTTACATGGATAGAGCCCTATGGAATTCGGGATATTAACATTGCCTGACAATGTACAGACAATAACAAATATTTGCCTTATTTCGCATAAAATTTGACAAAAGCAGAGACAAACAAAAATATCAGAAGGCAAAGCAAGGATTGTTGTTATAGTTTCAATGTACGCGGGGTGCGCCCTTATCCTATTCCTATAGACTAGATACATACTGTTCATATAAGACTCATACTGGTGGATGAATTTCAACAGTTTGTGCATTTACCCGTGGATAAGATCGTAGGAGCATAGAAGGCATTATTATTTTGTAAACATTGAAAAGGGAAATCATATTTTGTGGAGGTTATGTACGTTACTCGTACATTCTTATTAAATAATATTAAAGCTGTAGACGGCGTTTATAATAATAAAATACAAATACTTTTCTCTTATGCTATCTACTGTCAAAAAGTAAAGGGATATTTAGATAGCAATTGGAAGATATTTAATTTCAAACGTATACAGTGAGTGAACATCACTGCTGTTTTCATATGTTTTTGGAGTTTGAAAACAACTTTGAAATACGTTTTGTTATTGTTATTTCGTTTTCAAACTTTTTGCAGATTATTGGTTTTTTAGAATTGTTTCCAGATCCCAAAGAAGCATCGGTGTTGACTTACTTTTGACGCTCACTGTAGGTATCTATAGTCCATATAACATATTTTAGTATTTTAAAGAAACAAATTTTTCTCTAGTGCCTACCATCCCTAACAAACGAATCATATTGATAGGATAGGGTTATAAGTTTTGATATTCTACTTAAATTCTTATGTTAGCAAATAATATATCTGAACGCAATCCATCTATAAGACCTAGGGCCAGTTAGTTAAATCTTGGTGTTAATTAATTCTACCCAATCGTTTTCGAATATTGTTCCTATGGAGCTCGGCCCCAAAAGATTCACTTAACCTACTTGACGGCCTACAGAGACGAGCAGTTCGACTTATTGGAGATCCTTCACTGACATCGAATCTGTGGGGGCACAGGAGACAAGTCGCTGACCTTTGCTTGTTCTATAGGTACATCCATGGTAGATGTTCCGAGGAACTCGCTTCCTGGGGATATATTTTCAGATGACTACAATTTGCTGCAATTTAAGTGCAGAACTAATATACATCTGCAAGCATCTCGGGGCACCGATGAAGCGTTAGGTTCGATTTTCCCGGGAGAAGTGCTAAAAAAAAAAAACCCAAAAGTTTAACCAGCGAATTCAAAGTTTGGTTAAATAACCCAAGAAATCGATACCTACCCAGCCGATTTTGAACAGTTAACGTCATTTAACTAATGATTTTCGCAATTTTAGGTTTGGTAAAATGAAAATATTTTCCAATGAAAGTCATTCATTTAATCGTTTTGAAACGGACCGGCTTATCTTAAGTGGACCGCCATCGACTCTGATAATCAAGGGCAGGGTAGATGTAGAGGTGAAATTATAGACTTGATCTAACCATCTCATAATGGGTCTACCTAGAGGAGTCCTGCTTATGGTACGGATTAAATAACACATCTTTTTTTACTGGTTGGAGGAATCTTAATTCGAGAGCCAGCATCTGCGACCTTATTCTTTGACCAAAACTCATTACCATAGGTAATAATAGTTGGAACAAATACCGAATTAAAGACTGAGAACTTAACTCTTACACCAAGTTCAGTCCTCCTAATAACAGAATGACCAAGCTGTCTTAGAATTGACCATGCTAACCAATCCTATAAACATTTAGTATTGCTCCTTCCATAACTCTTGAATAAGACCCCTTTGGTCAATAGGACTAATGAAAGTAAGATTACCAAAAAATTCTCAACAAACAAATATTCACCCTGGAAAAATATATATTAGGTTTTTGTGTTTAGAGTTATTATAGAGAGTGTATAAAGTTTATAAATAAGGCTGTGCTTGTTTACACAACTGCTGTCTACATTCCCAAACTCGACGATTGATACATTGAAACACGTCATCAACATCATCATAGCAGCTCCGAAGACATAGCTTTTAAATCGGACAAAACTCTGGCCTAATCGTGTTTAAAACTAAAACTTATAATTGATCAGTATAAACGCACCAATATTTATACAAAATTGCCCGCAGAGAGTCAACGAATTTGCAACCATATCGGTCGGATATAACCTAGACTTGGAGAACTCAACGACATAGTCACTTTGGTAGAGTGATAGCTACTACATATTTGGAACTACACCACTAATTCATCATCAGACTCCTTTTAATTGATATTCCCTCAAACAATAATTCATAGACTGAAATTCGACAAAATTTTCCAACAGAAATTTTCAGGGTCAATCGCAACTAGAGAGAGTCGTTGTTACTCCTCGCTTCATCACTCAATAATTAATAGCAGGAATAATATGAACAGATAACAGGATATCCACAATGTATCTACTTTATATTGGTAGCTCAGTAGTTGAATCCAAAAAAGTAAACTTTGAAGTCTTTCGTCTAAAAGCGTTTTAGATTCGTTTCCTTGTTGCTTTTCATTTTTGCAACTGTCAACGTATACAAAAAATTTCGTTCTTTTATTTAACGTTATCAAATAATAGGTGAACTCCTTTTCGAATAATATTATATTTATAAGTTATATTTCAGAGTTAAATAAAATTTGATCAAATTGCAGGCAACAACTGCAAATGGAGGCACACTAAATTTTTTCAGAACGTCATAATATTTTTCATATAGGTATCTACTGATAATTGATAACATAATTATGCGACAAGTTCTGGCATGAAGATTCACTTAAAAAGTTTTATCTCATTGAACGAATAATTCAACCTTGTTTTCCATATTCCTAGAATACATTTCACCAGTCAAAGGAAGTGCAGCATCTCTATATTACCATGACAATGATTAGGTATCCAACTTTGGCATTAGCATTACAAAGTGAAGCGGACATCAAAGGACTTGTTATACATAATTCGGCTATGTTGGTATTGTTACACAGATTTTATAGTTCACATTTCAAAGGAACCCTTTACTCATGCATACCTAATAAGATGCAGGTTTAAATTTTCGAATATTCGCTTCTAAGTCCATTTTATAACAACAAAGGTACGTGCACTCAATCAATTAATTATTAAAAATGCAATGTGATGCATAAAATGGTCAGCTTGTTTTGGATTTAAATGCAGAATAATGCAAATGACACAACATCCTGCACTTTGCAAGGATATGACAGCCTCTTGAAAAGCATAATCCGCAGTTTCAAAAAGGTTGTCCTTTAAGTTCATAAAATATAAAAAAAAAGTAGAGAAATTTAAAACCCGGTGAATGTTGTAAAGGACTGTAAAATCCTTTGGCTTCAACACCCTTTCAGAAATAATTTAATTCATGTGCGAGTATAAACTTCACCCCCGCACACAAATGGAAGAAGCTGAATGAGCATTCAGGAACCATGCGAGGAAATGTACACTCATACTGTATGAATATGGAAAAAGTCACGTAGTAGGTAAAATGTCCCTTAACTCTGAAGACTGTTAGCGTGTTGTTAGCAATGTTGTTATTTTTGCAACACCGCCATAATTTCCGGCTTCAAAACATGGCGAAAGAACCCAGGGAGTATTGCTGGCTGATGAGAGATCCAGAGGATGAATTTTCAAAAAAACAGAGGAATTGTCTGTCATTATAAATCCGCTATGATGTCTTAGAATGACAAAAGCTACTGTATGATACGCTATAAGGAACTGTGAAGGGTTAATAATAAAAAAAAACTCAACGCTTGAAAGGATAAATTTTTTCTGGAATTTTCTGGAAAAAGTATTTCATTTGCATATCAATTAGTCACGTCTTTTGCCATTTTGTTTTATAGACTATTTATAGTCTGCTATTGTAGTATTGTAAGACGGACAAATGGAGCTGTTGAACGGCTAATGGTTCGTGAGTTGCAATGATTTTAAAGATTATGAAACTGTCCAACAGGAGCGTAGCGAGGGTTCGAGCCGTGGGGGGGTGACTTTCATTGAAATGCCGACTTATTTCAGGAACTTGCCGACTATATCGGGCCAGCGGTTATCGAGTTATAACGTCATCGAGTTTTACCCCATAGAAAATGTTTTTTGTATGGGAGGTGCCACGCCCCTTTATCCAATTTTGACCAATTTTCACAGGAACAATCCCTGGCCAATACCTAAAATTGCCTCAAAATTTGAGACCAATCAGTTCAGTGGTTTTCGAGATATAGGATTTTGAATGTTTTTTATTTTTGTATGGGAGGCGCCACGCCCCTTTGTCAAATTTTGATCACACTTAACACGAATACTCTTGGGCCAATACCTAATACTATCTGTAAATTGGAGCTCAATCGATTTGGTGGTCGTCGAGATATCTAATGTGGGGCTACAGCGCCACCTGTTGAGTATTTTCCGATTTTGTTTTCCTAAACCTTCGCGTAGCAAATACGAACCAACCAGTAGAAGGAAGTATCCAATTTGGTCAAGTCCTTTTCAAGTTTTACGCATCCGAACACAAACCACGATCCATTTTCATTAAAGACGATATGAGACATTTTTATTACAGTGGTGCATTTATTTATAATAAATAATTTATGACAATGAAATAAATAAATTAATGTTAATATTGCAGCAATTTATCCAAGCGATGCCGACAGTCTTTTTTTAAATCGAATAGAAACTCGCTAAATTTTAAGGATTTCAGTCGGCAAATTCACCGATTTTTAAAATCGAAACTCGGAAAAGGTACATACAGTCAAAAAAATATAAATTTGCATTTCCGAAAGGTGAAACCTTTGAAAAAGCCGTCTTGTATACATTTACGAGTTTGAAAACATATACCTAATGAAAATCCAAACTCAGTTCTTATTTTTTTAACATTTTGTTCCGAGTCAAATTTTAAAATTTTTTAAATTTTTTTTGAAATTTTTATAATTTTTTTTTTTTAGCTAATGCTCACTCCAAGTTTCATAATTCTACGATTAGCGTTTTGGGCTGTTAGATCAGCCAGTTGTTCAGCGGTTATAGATTGTTGTCAAAGGTACATGCTCCAGCATAACCGCGGTGAGGGGTAGTGCTATAGGCAATATTTTGTCGCTTTGCGCCTTAGCTATACAGTAGAAACCATTCGAAAGTACATACATAGAAAAATGAAGATCATCCGGACGGAAGGAACCCGTTTTTTTTTTCATTTAGTCTGAAAGTATCTTTTTGCTACTGGGAGGTTGTTCATAGGCAGCTCACTCGACCACCACGAAACCCTCTGGTTTTGTGAGCAATGCCGACTAGTAAACGCAACCAAGCAGGAGGCGTAAAAAGCGGTGCACAGTGTGAAATTTTCGCATTCTAGCGGAGCTTTATTCAAGAAATGAAATTGATCTGACATGAACAAAACCTTTTTTCTCAGCTCCCAATATAACGGACTGCTTATTTAAGCCTATTTTAGCTATAGGTATATTTGCATAATTTATTGTGCAGAAAGCGGTTAAAGTCAAGATTCTCTGTCAAAAAACGAAATAGGTATATGGAATTTTTCTATTTATTGATACAATGTACTAAATATTGCAGTTTTAAATCCTTAGTGATTGTAACAAATATTTAAATCTACAATAGCTATTTACACTTTACGCGAAAGTAGGTAAGTAGATTTTATTTCTTTTTAATGTTTTTATGCTTTTTTTGTTCGATTTACACTCAGGCTCAAGAAAACAAAAAAAGAAGGTGAAAGCTTGCACTTAGGGTAGAGTTTTAAAATTCTAAACACGCGTGGACAAGCCAATTTTTACATTTTCTTTGTTTCTAATTATTTGAAAACCAGAAAAAAGGTAATCTCGTGCGCGTATTTGCGACCTCCATATAATTTTGTTTTTCAATTACTAATACATGAAAAGGCTAGATGTTTTTGATCTATCACGACAAACTGACGATACCACAAACCAGTAAGAACTAGACCGCCGACTTCCCGTGTACCTACCCGATTCTCCACGGAAAAAATTGCCCTGTCTGTGAATACGTGTAATTGTCAAAATTAATGGCGGCAATGATTTTCCATGCTATACCATGGGCCTAGAATTTTTCAAGTATGCGTGCGTTAATGGCGCTCCTTTGATTTTGTACAGCACCAATACATGAAAAATCCTGGGCCCGCCGGCAGCTTGTAGGTAAATTCCGTTATGTGGGAGGAGTCGACGGTCTATACTTACTGGTTTGTGGGCGATACCGCATGGAACTGGAAGAAGCGAAACAGGGTTAGTGGGTAAAAATTAACACACAGTTACTGAGTACGCGCTCAGTTTCGTCTAATGAAGATTACCATCTCCCAGCCTTATACAAAAAAACAATTAAAAAAAAAAACGTAAGTATACAGTGAAATTTAAAACTTGCATTGCTTTAACACAAAACGGCCTTTTTCAGTCAAATTAGGCTACAGGGGATGCCAATAGTAAGATTTGGAATTAAGTTCCGCTAGAATGCGAAAATTTCACACCGTGCGGCGCTGAAAAAAGGACGAGCCCTACGGGCAAAACACAGAAGAAATGGCAGCAACAGAAAAACAAAGAGTGTGAAGTAACTAATAACAAAGTATGTAAATTTGTCCATGGTCATCAGATGTACAAAAAAATATCGATAAATTAAGACTAATTTAAAAACTTAATTAAACGAAGTTTGATTATTAGAAATACCAGTATCAACTCTTTGAGATCCTCAATTTTAACAACCCACAATAGTCATCGTATTTGCAACCAATTAATTCGTCCGTGTACATAATTGTAACCCCTAACGAGAGCACAGTCCTTCACATTTTCACCTCTGGGTAAGCACCTTCTTCCATGTTCACTTTGACAAAATTTTCAGATATATTTTTCAAATGACCTAAACATCATATAACCTCTAACAGTAATTTGATTTTACAATTTTACATATATAACAACAGCATGACGATGCACATGCTAAGGATGACCAACCACGGTCTGCAACTTTTAGCAAACAATTACGACCAGTGAAATTCAATTAAAATTATTTGTACAGAAATCATCGTAACCAAGGTATTCCAGAAAAGGTAAGTGCTGCCCTATGGTCCAGTGGAAATGCTGCTAATGGCATATATCCAGCTTAGCACTCCACTGCTAGTTCAGCAGTCAAAAAAGGATTTTCATACCGTACCTTTTGATTTGCATATGGTTTGCTGATTGGACAGGAAATCTCTATTCTATATTTAACCATACGTAACGCTGACCATCGACTTTTAGACAATTTCAATTTTGTTAATGAAATAGGCTTTTAACGTTCAGAAGTATTCATTAAAAGATTATGGCAATAGTTATGTTGATTTTGCAGAACTTTTGGTTAGCAAAATCAACTAATTAAAAGCAGTGCAGCTCTATTTTAAGCCATAATCTTGATGCTGTTTGGTATAGTTTGGAAGTAGATAGTTCAACTGAGCGAGTTTTTCCGTTTTAGTTTTAATACGATAAGCTCCAGTGAATTTCTGGGTAGATACTTTAGTTATTTTAACTGCAAATTTCAAAATTTGGGACACCAGAAGAACAACACTTGTTTTAAAATATAATGGGGTAGGTTCCTTACGAAACACATGAGAGTGTTGTGATAGCAAATAATTCCAATTGCATCCATTAATATTGTTGTCGATTTTCAATTAGAAAATGTCCTTCTAAATATGCATCATGGGTATTTTAATTCTTACCAGAATGCTGCACAATGCCATTGTATTTTGAACATTTAGGTAGCCGTATGGACTAAAATGTAAGTCTTTTTATTGATGTTGATACGGTCTACTAGGCCCTAGTCTATAAGGAGTCCAGGACATTTAGGCAAGATTTGAATTCAAACTTAGACATTTCTACTGAAGTAGGATAATCATTTCGCCATTTATAAGGATGTCTTCACACATTAAAAGCTCCGTAACGTACCTAAGTGGAATTAGGTCAGAAGTTAAGAAAATTGCATAAATCTTACACAACCTAAATGATACTGTGTTATACAATATTGCCTGGCCATTGAAATTATGTAGATGACGAAATATTCTCGATAACCGATGGGATATTGGATTGAGGTTTATTTTCTGGTGCGATTATTTTCCTTTTTGAAATCTGCAGAATTTGCATTTAGGTTAGTTAATGATTGAAGTTATTTTTGCTGTTTAGAATATTGAAGTCAATTGTTTCAACAAAATTTGCAAAGTAGGTATGCAGACAGTGCTTGGGTTTGGGCAGTGTATAAAACGATTTCAGAGTTTGGGTGGTTGAAAATAGAATTATTGGTTAGATTAGGTTAGACACAAGGGTGTGAAGAGAACCATCACAAGACACTCAGCCCTTAGTGGTGGGATATTAACTGCTTTATTAAATCGAATTGGGGATGTAGCTTTATTATTAGCAATTGCTTGAATATTAAATTATGGGAGCTGAAATTATATTTATTATTTAGAATTTATCACTAGGACAACCATCATTAAATATATGGAAAAAGCTACGCACTTTCCCTAAAGGATTTTATTTCCCTACAGAATTGAAATATGTTTGCTTGGTCGGCAAGCCCTATTTCTTCTAGATGTACCTACTTAAAGAAGTAGTTTCCCAAAACTTTGTACCGCGTACGTGGTACGTTCTATTTCATGACAATGACATATGTGTATTTACATTGTACAACTCTATAGATATAGAGAATCAAAAAAAAGTGGGCATAATGATACAGATTATCTTAAATTTAGTAAGAAAAAATAAATAGTGTTCGTTTAGTTAGTCTGTAATGAGTTTTTCTTACGTGGAACGTTGATGCTGTCCACGAGAAATGTCTATGCTTGTTCATTTGTAGCTTCAAACATTTCCTTCAAGTTATGTTAAAGACATACTCTCGTTGCTTTTGGACTGATTAGGCATACCATTTGTGGCATGTAGTACCAATATGTTAGCTGTCATGGTTATTGATAAATCAACTAGAAAGACGATGCATTAGCAGAGGGTTTCGTTAATTCTTATTTTACTGAAAAATGATTTCGTTCTAATGCCAGGCATTCACATACTGAGATATGCTCAGACAAAATGTGCTTCGCCTACATCAATAAATCGACAAAGTATTATCGTCCAGACGTCAAGCTAATTAGCTTGATTAATTTGTATATTTTGCAGACAATTTTAACTTTACATGCGTTTTAAAGTGAACTGACTTGAGAATTTTATTTTTATTTTTCATATATCAACTTTTTCGACATTATTATTGCCATCCATATAAAATATGGATAATATAATTAACATATTCCGTGAGCTCAATGTAGGCGACAGTCATTTGCTTTGTGTTGTTTTTAAGGTTAATGTTTACGAAATGATTTTATAAGATGAAAATGAAAATTTCAAACAGCAGAGTTGGGTTCAATATTACTCCGAATTAGGTTTATAGAATTAAGATGTGATAACCCTTTCTATGGTTATTATAACAGAACAATGGGAAAAAGCAATGTTCGAGCAATATTTTACTTCTTTTTGTATAATTTATTAAAATTTTGATTAAAATCCTACAATACATAAAATATTATTTTATCAGCTAAAGTCACATTAATTCCATAAATATAAATACATCCTTGTCTTTAGCCGAATTGGGTGAGTGTAATACTTAATGACGGTTCCAATATTTTCTTAGCAATACCTTTCGATACATTTAAACTTTAACAGAATAAAAAAAAAACACAAACGTATTCGGCCAAATTAATGGTCACTCAGGTACAATGATAAACAAAAGTCTTATATCCTGTCCGACTCTATAAACTTCACTTAATCCTCCAGGGCAGTATCCCGAATAGAACGAATGTCAAATTAAATAAACAAAAAAAGTGAACCCAAACAAAAGTCTTTCATAGCACCAACAGAATTGATATTTCCAATGTGTTTTGCCACCGAATAGGTAAACTAGCTATACACCTATTCCAAACGAATATAGCATTGATTGCTACTGGACTGTGGCAGCTGGAATCTGCCTTTTTGCAATAACCCCTTTTTCCCATATGAAAAACAAACAAATAACACATGCTATACTCGAGTGAGTCCTGTTTTGTATTCGCCCATTTGAACAGGATGAAAACGATAATATCCTTTTTGGTAGCAACTTACGTGGGTATATCTGCGGTATTGAGACCATTATTGTTGTGGTAACATTTCCTTATAAATCATAATAACTTTTGGTTGTAATATTATCTATAGCAAACATATTAATACCGACATCGACATTGCATTGGAAGGTATACTAATTAATTAAAGAAAGAACACTATTATTTTCTTAGACCAAAACTACAAACTTCTACCTTCACAGATTTGGTCACGTTAGCTCTCCTTTCTGTACCGAATGCCCAGACGAAGAAGACGATACGGAGCACGCAATGTTCCATTGTAGGCGCTTTGCAAGGGGAAGAGCGAACTTACCAAGCACCCAAAGTCTAATAAGCCATAATGTTGAGGTCAGAAGATGACTAGCTGGAGGTATGCTCCTTTATAACGAGTGTAGGTACAAGAAGAATTAAGGAGACTTGAAAGACTTAGAAGAGTCGAAATGGCAGACCGAGAGGATTAAGCATGAGTTGCTAACCAGCCCCGCGAAGTAATACCTAACGGCAGTCCCGCAGGGAGAGTGGATGCTAGAAATAGGTTGTGGGATATTAGGTTTAGGCGCACCCCTAGCATCGACTATTCGGGTTTGCGAAGCGTGCATGTTGGTAGCACGGGCTACCGCATCTTTAGATTACCACATCCATGGCGCAACCAAAAAAAAAAGACAAAAACTCATAGAATCCGTCGCATCCACTGTGCCGACAAATATGTCAACATTCATGGGTGGGATTCTGTAAGATGAAAACGTTCAATTGTTTTCGTTTGCACGAACGGTTTGCTTCATGATCATACTTAGATGGCGCTACAGTCCGGGGTGGACCTGGGCCTCAACCAACACGCCTCTCCAGTTAGCACGATCTTTGGCTAACTGCCTCCAGTTGCGCACACCAAGTTGGTTAGGCCCCTTCCACTTGTGCGCGCCACCTAAGGCGAGGTCTTCCTCTACTGCGTTGTCCCTCCGGGTTGGAATCGAAGACTCTTCGGGCCGGAGCGTTGGTGTCATTCGCTCTACATGTCCTAGCCATCTTAGTCGACTGATACGTACTTTTTTTACCTTTTGACCAGGTCGATGTCGCTGTACAGCTCGTAGAGTTCGCTTCATGATCATGTGTACCTATAAAAACGAAAGGAATTTTCGTTTGCACGAAAGCAAAAAAACGAAAGCCCATTTACGTTTTCGTTTATTTTGCTTCATGTAACTCTAAAAACGAACGACATTTTCCTTCCGTGCGGAAAACAACGACAGCTTATTCATTGACGTTTTCAATTTTCCTTGATTATTTTAACAGTCCAAGCCCACAATTAAGGTGTCAAAGCAAGAAACATTTCTGTAGCAGTTATGGTTTGCACTGATGCCATGAAATAAAGTCTTATGCAAAAAGGTCCAAAACGTAATTTGGAACTTTTTGGACTTTATTGCAGGTTTATTGACAATTACGTTTTTGGCCCTTTTTGCATAAGACTTTATTTCATGGCAGCGTTTGCACCACCTACCTGTCTATCACCGGCGCGTATCAAAATGTACAACATTGAATAAAATTTATGAAAATTTACTCAACAGCAATTTAACATTTATTTTTTCCACCATGTTTATTTATTAATGTCTGAATTTATGAAATGTTTCAAAGGACTTACAGGACAAAAAGGAGAAAGTAAACCTACTTTATTCGTCGCATGCAGCATATCCATTGCATATCAAACTTACGTGGGAATATCATCTTTCATAGCTGACGTTTATTCTATCCAACTGCCAGTTGCAAAAGTCGAGAATATTGCTTATTCCTCAGTATTCTATAGCTATGCCATCGCGGTCTTATTGAGGTCGATCTATACTGAACTTAAATATTTTCAAGAACAAATAATGGAGTTCAATAAGTAGTTTGGAGTTAAATTGAACGTTCTCCCAAATGAATTAAAATGCATAACCCGTTTCCAGGAAGTAGAAACCCATTTTAAGGGAATTATTTTTGCTCAAGTTCTCATGGAAGAAAGTTCGCGAACATATTCCGAGATCACAAATCAGGTAAATACACTTTTTTGTCCCTAAGCTTAAAATAAACAAATAAATAGGCGGCTCAACAGGCCGACGATACCAAATTCTTCAAACTCATCTCTTCACCTCAAGACTCCTCTCTCCTTCAAGAAGACCTTGATCGGTTTTCAACCTGGTGCCTTAAAAACTGCTTAGAGCTGAACATTCCCAAATGCCAAACTATTACCCTTTCGCGCAAGCGCAACAAATCCCCTTTCCAGCTCTACCTTCTCCACGGTCAACCAATCCCTCCCGTTCAATCTCTCCGTGACCTTGGCATATTGTACGACAGGGAGTTAAATTTTCGTTTACATATTGATGAAATAGTTCGAAAAGCCAACTCATCACTCGGCTTTGTTAAACGTTGGTCTAAAGAATATTCAGCAACCCCTACGTGACTAAATCACTCTACACCACTTTTGTTCGCCCCCTCCTTGAGTACGCCAGTCAAGCGTGGTCTCCGTTTCATCGAGTTCATGTGCTCAGAATCGAGAACATCCAACGCCGTTTCCTTCGATTTGCTTTTCGAGGTCTGCCGTGGAATGATCCATTTATGTTGCCTCCATACTCAGATCGCCTAAATCTCATTAACATGAACTCCCTTGAGGAACGTAGGGACGCCGCAGACATTCTTTTCATTCATCGTCTTCTCTCAGGTTAACTCAAAAATTTCCGTTTTCGATTTCAACCGCAGCTCTACGCGCCTTAAAATCGATCTCCTTCACCATTCCCCTGATCCTTAAGCTTTAGTTTAAGATTAGTTTTTAAGTTATTTATCAGATGTTAGTTTTAGCTTGTAGTAAGCCGAATAAATGGGGGCTATATTTGCCCTCACCAAAATCACACTAACCACTGCGCTACTGCGCCCCCGATGCTTAAAACATTACAAAATACGAAGCAAAGTACAATCTTGCGATCGGAATTATGGTTTATGGACACTGGAACTGGACATGTATTAAATGAATTTCACTTGTGGTCATTATCTCATATAGTTATGTATATTTGTTTTACAAGTTTTACAAAAGTAATGAAATTGAATCCTTAATTCAGGATTCGAAGTACAAACCGTACAAGACCATTCACAAAGTATAATAATAAAAAGCATTTCCATGGTAAAGCATTATGCTCTCAACACTGTTTTTTCCATTTAAAGAGAAAACTAATCCAACACGGAACAATTCATTTATCGGCAAAATGCCACTCTGTTGAATATTTCAAAATAATAATTCATAACGACACCACTGGTGAGAAAATCGATGTTTGCATACGATAATATTAGTTATACCACTTGGGGGTATAATCATCGATGCACGATGCACATATTGTGTGAAAATTAAAAATATCCTAAACGCAACTCTCTTGCCAATTAGCAATTAACTAATTGGAACGCTAATTGGGGACATGTTCACATATGTGGCGGAATATGCCTGACAAATGAGAAAAAAAAAACTCACAAATGCGGTATCCTGGGAAAGAGGAGCAAATTGATGATCGAGAGGAAATCGAAAGTTTGCAGAATATAAAAACTATTACACCTGACTGATTCTTTTGTCCATATGCAGTATCACTGCACGTATGAAATTGAAAAGTGAACAATTCAAGTATGTATAAAAAAAAGAGTTAATCGATGGTTATTTTATTATAGATGTGAAGATATTATATAAATAAATATAAATATCTATATTATAGACTCCGATAATTTTCAGAATAGTTACAAGTGAATAGCCATAGCAATCGAGAAAAAAACTTTCAAGTAAGTCGTATTTTTTTCTTTTTTTTTACAAGGTCAATTTTTTTTCTCTCTCTACAAAATAACCAAACGGAATTGCTGAAATCTACGTAAGAATAAATAAAATGTGCACGACTGGGTCGAACGAAACTTTCTCGTTAATTGCCAATTTCGCAGAATCTCAGAGTCGTTTCAGAAAAATTTTGCGTTTAAAATCATAATCCACTTAAGATGTACGCAGATTTAGTAACTGAACCCTTGTTCAGTTCAAAAAACACTGTTTTTCAACTGGTTAGCTCAAAACTGAGCAAATGGCATTACTACGGATTTAAGCATTACCTGCCAGTATGTAACATTTTTATCATAATTGAAAATGGCGTTTTAGAGATATGAGCAGTTTTTTAAACTACTATTATTAGAGATTTGGGTGGATATCAAAGGACGCAGTCTTTTTAGAGAAAAACTGAGTTTACTATCAAGTTAAGAATGACAAAAGTACCCTACAAAATTTTTTTTTAAAAATCGTTTTTACCGTTTTCAAAAAAAATCCAATTTTCAAAACTGCCGTTGCTGGACTTTTTACCGAAAAACTGGGTATGCAGTCATGTTAAGCATGCTTACATTAACTCAACTATCAATTTTGGTTCAAATCGTTAGAGCCGTTTTCTAAAATCTAAATTTAGACATATTTCGCCATATTTCGTAAAATATGTATATGGGAGGTACCGTTAATATTAGGGCTAGCATTAAAAAAAAACGTCTCTAGCGGGAAGCCCACAAACTCTAAATACGAAGTTTGAAGCAAATCTGTTCAAGCGTTTAGATTCCCCAAGGGTGGGCCAGACAGACATACGGACGGACAGAATTGCGAGACCCCTATCATCGTAATATAAGAATTGATCAAAATCTCGAGTTCGACATTTTGTACGAAAACAATATCTTTCTCTTACTACGTATACGAGAAAGTTAAAAATATTGAAATATTTGTATGCTGTGCAAAAATATCTGTAGATCTTAAATTAATTAAATATACCTCTATTTACTAATAATAAAATTCTGATTGAAAAAAAAAAAATGTTTTCAAATTGAAATAAATAAAAAAAAAAACAAATATCACTTTTAAAGAAACGTTGCTTTATAGTTGTTAATCTACTGAAAACTTTTGCTTAGTTTGTACATTGAGGTTTCTTGCACTACAGCTTCAGCATAACTTTTCTCCGTTTGTTTCCATGTTTCTAAAGAATATTCAAATATTTCGAGAAATAAACTTTTGCTCTGATTTTGCTTAATGATTTCGTTCATAACTTTGTGACTTTTTTGCTTACCTTTTGCTAATTAGTTGATGTTAAACTTTGTCTCTATTATCGTCAGACATAAGACAACTAAATTTGAGTGCAACACAAGAGTCCAACTCCTAACACTAACTTGGGCAATATTGATTTATCAAAAAAGTGTCTCTGTGAATTAGATAGAAAATATTTGCTCTATGAAATGGTTATTATAAAATATCATCAAAAATACTGCTCGTGTTTAAACTGCAACGGATATTTAGAAATTATGACAAGAATAATTACATGTAAGTATATTTCTTCCAATACTGGATTTGCAAATCAAATATTTCACAAGAAGTGCTTTGTGTTAGTGATTTTAGGGAAAACGTTTTATAAAGGGTGGTTGAGATTTAACGGCCGACGTTGATTTTGAATAAAACACAAATTATTTAGGAAATTATTGTCATTTCTTTTTATTATGATATCTAATATTGGTATGGTTGAATTATGTATGGAACAAAATATCGGTCAAATGGCCGCCGCGATCTCGGCGGCACACCTCCATCCGATGGTCCAAATTTTCGATGATGCTAAGACGTAATTGAGGTTCTATGCCGTTAATGTGCCGAATTATCTCATTCTTTAGCTCTTGAATTATTGCTGGCTTATCGACGTACACCTTTTCTTTCAAATAACCCCAAAGAAAAGAAAAGATAACACGGCCATTGTATTTCTCCCACAAAAGAGCCATTGTTTCGTTAGCTGTGTGGTTGTGGTAAGTGACACCGTCCTGCTGAAATCACATATCGTCCACATTCATATCTTCCAGTTCGGGCCATAAAAAGTTCGTTATCATCTCACGATAGCGAACACCAAGACGAGTTGAGGTGGACGGCTCTTCAGCCACACTATCGCGAACAGCAGCAATATTTTCTGCAGTACGAGCATGCACTGGTGTTTTCACATCTCCTACAGACCTGTGGCCTATTTCACCAACTTACAAATTGTTGTTTACAGGCATTTTTTTAACAAATTTGTTCAAAAATCGATTTTTTCTGTTTCACAAAAATTTTGTATTACAAAATTGTTTTTGTTATTTACAAAGGGAAATTTGTAGAAATTTAATTATTTGCGTTTCACAAAAAGTTAATTTTCTTTGTTGCTTACATGTACAAATATGTTAAGATTCATATTTTTTTTCAAGTTTGTGTTTCACCAAATCACAAAGCTTTACAAATTTTTTCAATTACTTTAAATTTCTTACACTAGAAAGATCGTGTGTCGATTTAGTAACAATTTGTAATTTTTCAAAGGAAGGAACGTCGAAGGCATAGTAGCACCGATAGTGATATAAGTTTGTGCTTTGTGCTAAATAGACGAAGAAAAAACTACGAAATTTCGGAAATTTATTCGCAATCCACATTTTTAAACGGCTAGAGAAATTTCTGGTAGGAAATGAAGGCTGAAATTTGTGAACTGCCGCCGAACCGTCAAAACTCGCGAATATTCATTCGTTTGTAGGTAGTTGGTCGCTCTCATGTGAATAGTCCTTAAGAAAAATTGGACATAGGATTGCAAATCAGTCCGAAAATAAACTTTTCACTGACACCGATACTTACATCAATTTCTAACAGGTTAGAAAATGTGCCGAAAAAAAATATTTTTCTTAAGTAAATAAATAAATAAATAAATAGTTGGCGCAACAGCCGTATATACACTAGCTTCTCACAACCATTCGTTTTTGAGAGTTTTATTTTTGGAACTAATGGAAGAGACCCACAATTTTATGCCGAATACGAACGGCTGAATTGAAATGATTTTTCAGGACAGTTATACTCTCAGATGTCTGCCAGACGTTCGCGAGAGGTGACGCAGTAAGATGTAATTTGTATTATTTCTGGGATCGAACCTGGGGCTAGGACCCTTCGCACAGTAGTCCAGCACACTAACCACTGCGCCCACCATTTTTCCAACATTTTTCTTATCGCGAGTAAAACCGATAGAAATGTTGTTTCTGTTAATTTTGTTCTTTGATGTCATCAGTAAGATTGTTAGAAGAATTACAAAATTATGAAAAACAGTTGTTGTTTACAACTCTGAAAAATATACGGTGAAACGGTTTGTTTTCCTATTTGTAAATAACAAATACAATTTCCCTTAATTTTTTTCTCTTTCTAACAAATTTGTTGGAATTAAGTTTGTAGTTTGTGAAACTTAAAATCAGTTAACATATTTGAAAATGTAATCAACAAATACAAATTTGCAATTATAATTGTAATTTGGTGAAATAGGCCACAGGTGTGGTTCACATTCAACATCGGCCCTTAAGATTTAACCACCCTTTATTATCATTATGGAAGTGAACCTACAAGCACTCACTTAGAATGCTTAATTAGGAAGAAATTTAGACGAGTATTATATTTTGGGGGATAGGGTTGGACTATTAAACCTAATCCGGCACAGAGAGAAGATGGGATCGGAATAAAGATCGAAGAAAAAATTAAATTGGTGTTCGTTGAATCGACGAAGATTGCTCTTCTAAGGTAATGACTTGGTATTGGCACATTTAGGAACTAAGAGATTGATTAGCAGTAAGGGGCATTTCTTAAGCGAGGGGCACGTATGCGTGCAAATCGGCTGATTTTCTGACACATATGAAAGTTTTGATAAAAGATGTTCACTAAACAAAAATCTTAAAATATCTAAAGATATTTCCTTAGTTTCCGGGGAAGAGATAAAAAAAATTAATTTAAATTTCTGGGGTTTGGAAATTTTGTTTGAGACCCGAGTTAGCTATTGGCGACAAAATATATTTCGTATTTTACAAACCAAAAGATTGTTCTTTAAATTACGTGAATTTTGGCTGGCATCCACAAATTTTTTTAAAATATTGGAAAAAGTGAAAAAAATGCTGTCGCATAAATAAGATTTTATATTTTCGGTGGATTTTTGACATCTTTGAAATATTATTTTAGGGTTTCAAACATAAGCAAAAGTCGTTCCACTGCCATGTGAAGAGAAAGCCAACTCCTCTTTGAATGGTATAAAATTGACTGGTATTCTATATTAATTGCTGAGCAATTTAGCAAAATATTTAATATTCTTAAACTGATTACATAAACTTCAATAGGTAAGATCGCATTAGAATAATTTTTCATTCAGTGTTTTCTAACCTTTCTTTTGTCGATTACCAAAGTGTTCCTTGTACATGGTATATCTCAAGGGGTAGGGATCGAGCACAGCGTTAACGTGCACATACCCTATTACAATAATAATGTTGCAGAATTCAGAAGCAACAAGTTACGATTCAAAATCACTCCCAAAAAGCGGGAATAAAATTGACACTTTCAAGCACTTTAGATTTCTTTTCTCGATGAAAAAATCAAAAACCCGGACGATCTAGAAAAACTATCCCGGACGTTCCCCGCATAGGCGAAAAAGAGTACTTGTCCGGGAAAGTATATATTTATTCAAATTCTGAATCACTTCTTCATCTGTCCGCCAAGTCAATGACAACACTTTTACTTATTTTTAACATACATCTCCTCGCACCATACACTCGTACAACTAAGGTTTATTATTAACGTTTTCGGAAAAGTCAGCACTTAAGTGGCCACTGTGAAACGGGGCTAAAGTCATCATTTGAACATGCCGATTGAAATAAACTACATACTGCCAACTCAAACTCTAACTTCAAAGTTTGTTATCGTATATTTGATGCGTATAAGCTGCACTCATATCTATAGAACTCGTTACATCATCATCTGCGAAAAACTTATCCGTTGCAAAGCTTGGTACTACTGATTCCATTCGCAATGAACGCCCTAAAATGTTACTATTAACAACGTATAGAGGTACTCATGATATATGCAAATGTTGCAATAAGAAAACTTTCACATAAGTTCAATCAATATAGTTTCATAAACTATCTACTGAATTAGTTTAGGTACGAGTAGGTGGTACCTACTGCACGCGCACAACTTTACAAATTGAAATAGCGAAAATTCGTTCATTCTAAATTTACTATTTGGAACAAAGTCTTTATGTTGAACGGCAAAGATCCTTATCGCTTGCTGTCTGTGTACTCACGTCTATTGAACACTTCAAAAAGTCGAGGACACGAAATGAATACGAATTGAAGACGTTTTCGGTACCTAAATCAAATGGGAGTATTATTTCTTTACTCAAATTGTTTGTGAAAAGTAGATTTGCTTAAACGATTTAAGGATTTGTCGTCATGTCATTTTAATGTGCGCATATTTTGAATTGATTACAAAAAAGTGATAATGACAATCAAACGGTCAATTACAACCTTCAGATTTACTCTTTGAATATAATAATGGGCACAGTGGATTAGTGGTTATGATGGACTACTGCGCGAAGGCCCAGTTTAAATCCCCGAAAAAACACAATTCAATTCGGACTGAGCAAATAATTGTAGGTGCCTTTCATTCGTCCCAAGAAGAAAAACTTACACAAACGAATGGTTATGAGAAGCTAGTCATAGGGTGCCTATAATAAGAACCTCTATCAAAGTCTATTTATTTAATTATTGTGTCAAATTTCGGCATCACTCGTCTGTCTATGAAGGATGACGATGGATAAATCTCGCTGCTCCGTCAAAGTCGAAAAGAGCACCACGGAACCCCTTGATGTCAATAAGGTTTTATGACAAGGTGACGCGATATATTGCTAATTCTTCAACGTTATTCTTACGTTATCGGGAGCGTTTGCAATAATAAGTGCAAATATTTTATGCTATCACTTAGTAAGAACTCTAAACATCGGCGACTGGACAAAATGACAGAATGAACAGATATAGCATCGAAGTGGTCAGAGACATTGCCTGCCATGGCTTTACAATTACATCGCAAACAATATCGGCGGAAAAATAAAAACTTGCCAATTGCAGTTCTTCCTGCTAAGAAGTCATCTAAGGAGTAAAGCCATCTCTCATTAGAACCAAGGAGATATTGTACAATACCCTAATCATACCGGTTCTGCTGTATCGTGCAGAAGAGTGGACCTTATAGAAAGTAGATGAGGACTTCTTGACTCGCTTTGAGAGATAGATTCTTCAAGTAATTCTTGGTCCAGTTTGTATCGAAGGAGTGTGGAGAAAGAAATTCAACGACGAAGTTTACGGCCTATACATCGACGTTGCATTTGGGGCTTAAAATACAATGACTGAAATGCCTTAGTCACGTGAAACATATGAGCAACAAAGTAAAATCCCAACGAGTCTTTGCGGCAAAACGAAGCAGACGAAGACCCAAGCTCAGGACGGCCCAAGCTCAGGTGACACGCACAATCTGAGAGCAACCTCAACCCCGGTGTGGAGGCAGCTATCTAGGTCACAGCTGTCTGGAGGGGCTTGCTGATTGTATCCGTGGTCCATTCCGGACTGTGAGTGAGTGTTATCTAAAGAAAGTTAGTAACTTACAACCGTTACTTAGGTTGCAACAGTTGGTAGTTAGTTTCTCTGAATAAATTCGGCATTCAATACGTTGCTTGGTACCTGAGATAGTTAGGCTCCACACTTGGAACTCCTTTTCATAGTGCCGCCCGCTTCTCTAGGTAAACAAAACACTTTTTCCAATAATTTGAATAAAATTATAACATTCATTGCAATGCTTGCAAGATTCCCGTTTTTTTTCACCATCGCTCGTTAGGGATATAATGCAGTACTGCATGTTAAGTTATGTTGTTTAGGGTGAGAGTCAATAACAGTAGACTAGATACCATATTGGGCCCATAACTATCCCTGGGGAGAACTGTCCTGCAAGATGCTTTAAAATTGTATGACAAAAATTATACAAAATGCTAAATACAAATCTTAAATTCTTTTAATCGAATATGGCTGATATGAAGATCATATAAATTATATTTCTTACTTAATCAAGCCAAACAAGCTGAAACTTTATTTTTCTTTGAAAAATACTGCGCAGAATTTTTCATTGAAATTCATTCGATTTATTACTGAACGCAACAATTTTTAAAATCTCTTCTCACGTCCAGACGTAACAAAAAGTTATTCGGTATCGTTCCGAAATAAAAATTATTAATAAACAACAAATTATCCTGCAGATCTTGTATTCCAAGCACTAACTTCACGTTCAATAAACCCTAATAGCCAATTAAAAGTCTGTGTGTAATGAATGGTGAAATAATATTTTTGGTTTCAACTTTCTACCCTCAGAGAAAATTATCAAAATACCTTAAAACAAAAAATGTTGTTTAATCTTTATGCTTTGTCATGTTCCTTTTCCCCCTTTTCATACATCACGTAGTAATCTACCTCCCCAGGCCAATCTTACACAACACACCTTTTGCACTGACACAGATACAGTCACTTGGGTGACCTAACTTAAGTCCACGTGAGCCGTAGCTGTTGTTATTTACCCATTTGTACTTTGTATGATGGTCACCATAGTTTTGCCCAAGCAAAACCCCCCACAAACCATATTATATCCAATAACACCTTACTGGATGCTCTTATGTACGTGAGAGATTATACGGAAAAAAGGGAATCACCACCAAGGTGTACAGGGGAAATATACTTATTCTCCCGTATACACACAAGATTTCAGGCATAATCATTTTTTTGGGATTGTAAATTACTTTTTATTATTGTCCTTTTTTTTTTCTTTCTGTTAGGATGTATAGACAAAAATGTCTTGCTTTATGTGGACTCGGGGTTCATTGTGTGTCACATCACGAATTCCGGATGACGATTGCTCATCATCTAGCACTTCATGGTGCTTAAGCATTATTACATCTTTCACGATAGCGAATATAAAGAGGGACACGTCAAGGCACATTGCACTCGACATAAAGAATTGTGAGGAATTATCTTACATCTTGTACGTTGTAATATTAAATATAATGTTTAAGGCAGATTAATAATAAAAAGATGTGGATATGTTGTGTATACCGTTGAACACAGCCATTTGTCCGACTCCAATGCCAAAGCGTATTATAACCAAATTAAAGAACAGTTTCAATTACATGGAAATACCACATTCCCACTTTTCGCAAATTAGCCCTCCCGAGATATGCAGATACGAATTTGTTGGTAACACATCACTCTGAAGATGAATTCTCTTTACAGTAATTCGCTCTCCACCAAAAGTCATTAATTAAGTTCAAAAGTTCTTAGAGTGACCTGAAGCTATCTGCATCCTAAACAACAACCATTTAACCCTGCTTCAGCATGTTGGGCTGGCGTGTATCACATGGGTTTCTATGACACAATGTCAAGACTTGCCTAATAACAACAATTATAAACTCGACCCGATGCTTTATTAGTGTGGTTTCTGGTTTCTAGGTAAATTTTGGTTAACTGTTTGGAATTTGCTTACACAATGCAATTAGTATCAATTAGGACGGAAAGTTACCGTGTGTATAGGTAGGTATTTTCGGTGTGTAATGGGATATGGATAAATGAGAATAATGTGCTAAGTAATTGAAACAATTTGAAAATTATACCTACTTTAGCAGAGAGGTAGCTCAAAATCGATTATCCTGCACATAACAGTGATATGTTTTTGAATAACCGCCATGGGTAAATGAGCGGAAAACAATTTAGTATACGTTTAATTAACCAGAGAACTAGCTATACAGGAAATTGGAGCAATATGTGTATTTTGGTAAACACCACTTCTGGCGATGACTGGTTAACAGGAAAAAAGTGGTTAACAAAAATGATATTTGAGCCTTGGACTGCGAATAGTAAGTGCATCATCAGTTATTTTCATTATAACTTACTAACCAAATTGAACTAAACTTTAAACTCGTTTTTAATATATATATATAGGTGACAGAAGTCTAACCGAGAGTAAAAGTCGCCATTGTTCAGTTAGCGGTTAACACTTCCGTTAGCAGACAGATGAGACTAAGAGTATAGTCCATATACATACTGAAAATAATATTGGTTGTCATATTGACAATCAGTAGTTGTTAACTGGAAGTTGTCAAATTGATAAACAAAATTGTCAATATTATGAAAATTTTTTGAAAATATCAAATACATTTAACAACCGGATAGTCAATATGAAGAACGGGCTGTTGTCAATTCTTAGTACCAAACATTATGAAAAAAGTTGTAAGATTAACAACTGCAGTTATCAATATGAAAAATGCGTTTGTTGAATTGAAAATCGGGGTTGTCAATATGACTACCACATAAGTGCAGTATTTCAAAATCAATTCCTAAATTCCTAAAATTTAACTACTGCGATGTTCAGATAGACCTGCGATTTTCATAATGAAAACCGAATTCTTCAATTTTGCTTCCCCGGTCTTCAGATTAACTATTGCGATTTTCATTATGAATATCGAGTTCTTCACTTTAACAATTGCGATTGTCATTATGAAAATCAATTCCTCAAATCAACAACGGCGATATTGTCATTATGAACATTTACTTGATTTAAATTTAATTGACAACCCAAGTTCATCATATTGACAACTACGGTTGTTGGCTCAAAAATAACAACTTTTTCTTCAATATGACGAAATTTGTTGTTAATATGACGTACCTTTTTAGTTCAGTGTACTTTTTCATTTTGTCTAACTCTATTATAACTAGTCTTGTTCGATAACTCTAGCAGTAAAGTACCTAATATTAAATATCCAAATAATAGTTAAAATGAACTTGAATTTTAATTTTAATTATAAAGGAACATATTTTATTTCAACCACATACATATTATGACCAGTGAGTTATAGAACGCACGTGCGAATGGCTGCTTAAAATCAATCAGTCACATTTATGCATAAAATACCTAACATCAATCCTCAATCTCTCAATACAAAGCTTACAAATCCCACGGGCCTAGAAAGTTGGGAGGGTGATTCCACTGCTCAAATATGATTACAAATCTGAAATCATATGGACCCACCCAACTGAAGTATCAGACTTACTCAAACTTAGAACCAGTGACCAGACGAATGAGGAGTAAAGCTTCTACAACGACAACAACAACATTCAGTCACAGGGAGCTAACCACTAATCTAATACGGTCGCTTTCCCTTCGGCCTCGTATTCGGGAACCCTTTCCTTTAGTATATTAAAACTTTATAAAGACTGACTAAATTAAATTAAATTAATTTGTTTTCGCGTGATTCATTTTCAAGCGACTAAATGTAGTTACCCAAAACTTCGTAACCTCATTGACACCCTTATACCAATCGTATTTGTTCAGCTCCACTTCTATCGATTTTCTCCCAACCTGATTGAACTAACCGACAAATATGGCATCGTTTGATTACTGAAGTAATAAAAAGAAAAGCGAATGATTCGATGACCGAAAAAACTCTTTTTTTTTAAAAGCTGAGTTCATAACCTGGATCAATGAGGCCTAAATTTGAGACTTTTCTGTTACTCACTTTTCTAGTCTCAAAAAACATCCCGAACTCACTTTCAACTCACTTTATTTTGATTTGGAAGTGTTGGTACGCGTTATTCACCTTTGCGCCATGTTTTCTTTGCTTCTTGAGAAACTGAAAATCATTATTAAATTGCATCTATTGCAAAGATTCGTTAACTAAAACTGAATGAATTGTAGATATTTCGAAAATCCAGCCCTATTTATACTTGCAGAAATACATGGAAATGTATGTTGATCGCACGTAGTGTCCTTCGCTGGGTTTTACCCCATATGTTGCCAGTACCGCGAATCTTTAATTAGTTTACGACCCCTAATGGTGATGGTGCAAATGTTTTATCTGAGTTGTCTAGTCTATACACTATATCCGGTCCTAGACTAATGTTTATATATTTTAAAACAATCCATCGTCTTATGAAATTAAATTATTACTAAATTTTTAAAAAATATCTTGTTTAAAGGGGAAACAAAACAAAACAAAAATAACTTGAAAAATGTTTTTGTTCTATTTAGTTGATCCAATATTATCATCATCATCATCATTTTCAATGGTCCGCTTGTCCAGTAAGTGGGTCGCGGGTAGGCTTGCCACCTTTTATAAAATCTCGTGGAGGACTAAAAAAATAAAACTTATATTTTTTAAACATAAAGACCGAAGATATGATGTAATTAGAAAGCTACATTTTAACCACTGAATTTTTACTTTTTTGTACATTTCACTTAATGTCAAGGGCACGGGCTAATATTTTGTATTTAAACATTTATTTACTTATCTCATTTTTTTTTACAAAAATCGCGCGAGGTTGGGTAAATGTAGGATAGCCAGAAATCTTTTGAAGAAAGTAGTTATCAAGCATGAAAATCCCGGACTTTCCCGGACAAAATAGGATCTAAAAAAGAGTACAAAACTAGGACAAAATGATTTAGATACATGTTTTAAGGCCGTGTGCCAACTGCGCTGAATAATTATTCTTGGCTGATTTTCTGACACATACGAATTTCGAATCGCTTCACTCTCGATGATGAAAAAATTAAAAACCCGGACAATCTAGAAAAACTATACATGTCCGAGAAAACCCGGACGGATAGCAACGCTAGGTACAGTGGCCGGCATAAGTATTTTGACAAATCTAAAGTTAATTCTGCTCATAATTTGAAACTTACTTCATGTAAATTTTGGCATCAATGGAAAGGTCATTTAAATTCCGTTTAAATGATACAAAAGTTTCCTTAACCCATTAAGTACCCATTTAAAAATTTTAGAATTTAGAATTTTTGTCAAGGTCTACTTTTTTGACTTTTTTTCCTCGGTATCAAAAAAAAAAATGTTTTGATGCAAAAACAATTCTCCAAACAATTCTAATAGTGACTTCACAAAAATTTTTTTCAAAAATCTCTCCGCTAATATTTTTTATGATTTTTTGAAAATTGCTAAAAATGACTATTTTAGTCATTTTAGTCATTTTTTCCTCCTTTTCATACAAAATTTTTCTGAGATCATCCCATTCAAAAAATCATAAAAAATATTAGCGAAGAGATTTTTGAAAATTTTTTTTTGCTGTCACTATGAGAATTGTTTGAAGAAACTTTTTGCGTCAAAATATTTTTTTTTTGGAACCGAGGAAAAAAGTCAAAAAAGTAGACTTTTACAAAAGTTCCAAATTTTCAATGGGTAATTAATCGGTTAAGGAAAGTTTTGTATCATTCAAACGGAATTTAAATGACCTTTCCATTGATGCCAAAATTTACATGAAGTAAGTTCAAATTATGAGCAGAATTAACTTTAGTTTTGTCAAAATACTTATGCCGGCCACTGTATATGCAATGTTTATGTCATGTTTTACCGAAAAAAAATTAGATTTTGATGGAACTTTTTGTATTTATTAACTGCACATTTGTTTAATATAAAAAAACTATTTTGGAAAAATTTGACGGAAATATAGCGCCAAATTGTTTTTGCAGATTTGAGCTCAGTGCATTCAATTCAATCGGATTAAAGAAAAGTATATTTTTTTGAATGGATAGTGAAGTAAAATCTAGCCCTATCTATTACATTTTCCCGCATTTCGGCATCTTTCCGAAGCAGCAGCGTACTGCAAAACGGAAAGTAGAGCGACATTTTTCGTTCATGATTTCGTCGTGTGTCATTTTTGTATGCGATTTTTCGTTCCGCAGCGGCTTTAACGTTCAATGCAGATGCTGAAGTCCCTGAAGAGATGGGAAACATTAAACTCTCCTGCTGTTTTGAATATGCTACAATTTATATTAAAACTTGACTCTAAAGAAATCTGTTGCCACATTTGTAAAATTAAACCGTACTCTTTGAGAAGTGAAAGGAATTATATTTTTTTGTTATAGATAGATAGTAATTATGTTTGTGGAGGACATTTTTCTTTTTGTGGAGGACGGAAGACATCACCTTACAAAGAAGGACTGTCCTCCTCAACGGAGGACGGGTGGTAAGCCTAGTCGCGGGTGTAGGTTGCTCAAGTGGACCCTCCAGAGCTCTCGATTCTCCGCCATCGACTCCAAATCATTAAGGGCAATCCCCATACGGGTATAGGAGAGATTATGGACTTGATCTTCCCATCTCATCCTTGGTCTACCTAGAGAACGCCTGCCTGATTGAACCGATTCCATAGCACGTCGTGGAATCCTGGTCGGGGACATGCGTTTAACATGACCAAACCACCGAAACGAGAAGTAGCTGCTCGACATTGGGTTCCTCACATATTCTGGTATTTCTGAGAAATGAGAAATCTCATTTCGGGAGCTTGTATCCGCGATCTTATTCCTTCCGTCATTACTCAAACCTAATGACCATAGGAAAGAGTTGGAACAAACACCGAATTAAAGACTGACAAGTTAGCTTTGACACCAAGTTCAGTCCTCCTAATAACAGAATGACCAAGTTGTCTCAAAATTGATTGGAGACGACCATCACTTCAGATTTGTTCACGTTTACCTTCATCTCAGCTTCAACACAAACGGCTACAAACCGATTGAGTGCACGCTGAAGTTCAGTCTGAGAGTACCCAAGGATGACCAAGTCATCAGCGAAGAGCAAATGACTTATCCTCAGATCTCCCAATTCAAAACGTTCCTCGCCAAGACTGCGCTGTAACATCCAGTCCATATAAGTAATGAAAAGGAGAGGAGACAAGACGCACCCCTAACGAAGTCCAACGCCCACGGTGAAAGGTATTGATTTAACGCCGTTTACCCGAGCACAGCTTTTGCAGTTTGTGTAAAGAGATTGAATGGCTCTCAAGAGAGAACTGTCAACTCCATACTCCTGTAATACACTACAGAGTTTACCTCGAGGGACTCGGTCATATGCTTTCTCCAAATCTACGAAGCATGCGTAAACAGGTGTAGCATACTCCCAAGCCCTTTCCAGTACCATTCTGAGAGTGAATAACTGGTCGGTTGTGCTTCGGCCGGGACGGAAGCCGCTCTGCTCATCTCCTAATCGTGCCTCGACCACAGCTCTGCAACGCGTTTCCAGCACCTTGGCAAAAACTTTTCCGGGGAGACTTAAAAGAAGAAGATTTCTTGTCTTAAAAAAGTTTTGGGGAGCGTCAATAATCAAGACGGCCGGCAGCTGTTGGTTTAGCTAGTTTGGAACAACTTTAAAATATTAAAGCCAAAATCATAATCAATCATTTAATTATAAGTCCTCCGATGTCCGCAAGTTTTTCTGTTTGCCCTCTAAAGAGCATTTTACCCTACTGAGTAGTGAGTTGATAATAGCAATAGCAAATTATATCTGAAGCAACCATATGGCCCGCCAGTAATAATAATTGTTTCTGCTAAAAGGCCACTTGGAAGTCCTGCATTTCCAAATGAAATGAAACGTTTAACCCCCAGTCCATGCCAATAATAGTGCGTATCCATTTTGTATTAATTTTTCCCCATTTCAATACAGCACTTTAAAGTTCTCGTGTATAGTACTTTGCTGCGAGATTAAAAAATTTATTGGTTGACTTAGCGCTCATATCTGCGTATATTGATTTCATTTAGTTACGATAGGTACCTCATATTTTTGTGAGTAAAAGTTATGGAGCGAGGAGGATGCATCACCATCGCCCGTAGTTTTGGAATAAATCTTGAAAAAAATCATATAGTACCTATAGCTATACACACAAGTATTCGTTACTCAAGCATGAAATATACCTACCGATTATGGCGATTATGTCGTCTTAAATATTACGAATTAATTAAACCGATTAGGCAACCGAATGTGCTTAAGGCATATGATTTCAAAGTTTCATTAGTTATTGGAGTAAATTTATTAGCATAATATTTAGCTGCGGGAGAAATGCCATTCAATTGGATAATTGGCCGTTTGAATTAAATTATTTGAATTGATTTTCTAAGCAATTGGCCTAAGCTGAATAATGTGCCATTTTGTACATGAACTAATTTATTTCAAGAGCAGGTCACAGTAAGCAATATTATTAAAAGAATCATGGCTTTGCATTAAGATTATTTTGTGCTCGCGACTGACTGCGTTGAGTAGCCTTTAAGCTTTGAGTTGTGATAGTGATTGTGATTGTGAAATTTTGTGAGAGGACTTATTTTTATGGTCGTCAGGTTAGCATTGAAAATGGGCTATGTCGGTCAAGTATAGTTTTGGTACCTCCCACACAAAACTAATATTAGATCTACGCATGTACAGTACATGGAGGGTATCAAAGCATCGTCCAGTCCGATGATAAAACTTTTACTTGGTTTTACCTAAGGTCATACGATTTACGATTATATCATGGGTTCAAAGGTAGAACTCATCTCTATATAATATATAAATCAAAGTGACAAAAAGTGTATGTTTCCCTCTGTCGCCCGTAATTTTTAACCAATTTAGTTAATTTTGTTTTAAATGTCGGTAATCGACTTTCGTCGGTGGCGTGGATTTCGGTGCAAATTCTCCGGTTGTCCGACAATCTGGGCAAATATTAGAAGACTATGCGACAACACGAGATGTCTGGCTGGCCCCGGAGTAGCAGTTCTCTTGAAGCCGTCATAGAGAACATCCGTCAAATGCGAGGGCCTATCGCCGAAATTTCAGACAAGAGTAATGAAAAATGTCACAAATTACGCCCGAATAGTCATCAATTTTGGGGGTCACTTAGCCGATGTCATTTTTTTGACGTAGTGGAAAAAAATTAAGATATCAGATAAACATAATTCAAAAGCAAAACGAAAGTTTTTCATTCATGAAAAAAATTACAACTAAAAAACATTGGGTAACAACTTTTGTTAATTACTTACTTAATTAATGTGAATATGTGTCTTCAAATAATAAAATTTTAAATTTTAAATTTATCGAATCATTGCCATTTTAAATAAAACACTACGAAAATACTGAACTGATTAAAGTGAAATACACTATATAATATTCCGCACATTTGCAAAATCCACTTAGGGTAATTTTTTTACCGACACTAAAGCTTTTGAACATCCAACTTCTCAAAAAATGACACGTATCTATGGTGTTAAAATTGTAGAATCTGAATAAAGTTATCGTTCTATGGTCTCTTTGTCGAAAACCAAGAATGCTTGGAGGGCTTCGGAGATTTAGGAGATTTAAAAGCAAAACTTTTTTGACTTATTCAAAGATAGGTAAGTAGTTCTTTTTTAAGGTATATAGCTAAGACTATGTACGGATTGGTTCCATTATAGTTACCTTCTAGTTTCCAAAATTACAAAATGTACTTTAATAACTACTTCTAGTCATCAGTACCTCAAATGGTGTATTATTTTGTTCATGCAGAAATTATTCCATATGCAAATTTAATTCCCTTCTCCTAATCTTGTTGCATTTTGGGTAAATAAATTAAGATTTAATCATACTCAAGAAAGCATTCCCATATAGATGCCCAATCTCCTTCTAAAAAATTCACGACATGTTGCTGTAGTTTCTTCTTGTTCAACACCAAATCCCAGCAGGTATTGTTAGATCCCATGGTTTTCGTACATGCTTATTTCGTAAAGTGTCGTTCACCTTCGTACTCCTGGGCAAATAGGATCAATTATTAATGCTTTAATTTTCAAAATAAATCAATCTAATCAGAAGTTTAAATGGCAAGTTCCACTCGAATAAGGATTTCATGCAACATTATTCCCAGGTAGGTTCTACAAATACTGCAGATACATCTACCTTTCCTCGTTGAAAGCAAACAGAAGTAAAATAGAAACCCAACCCATATAAATGGAAACCATGCAGAGCCTAAAGGAAATGCTTACCCAAATGTATAGAGGGATTCACAGAATGTATACATTTCCAATACAAACAAGACCATAATATTTCCCAATCGTACTAATGAACTAATGACTCTGATCCTCGAGATACCGAACTTCTAGGTCCATGCCATACAGAGATGCTCGAGTTATAAGTCAAAGTGTACTATTTAGAAGCCGTTGCTTGTAAAGTGTATCTATCCCAGAACAAGTAGTGATGTATCTACTCTACATTATTTGCGCTTTCGTGAAATCATTTTGTTTTACGAGCAGCGAAAGGTATCCTTCAATCTCGTTTTGCATTTATAAATTAAACATTTGAATAAACGTTTCTTCGGAACCATTTAGGCATCAGAGATTTTGAAATTTAATTATCTGCCGGACCTTCGAAAGGAAGGACACTGTTGGATTAATATTATTTTTACCTCCTGTCTGTAATTTGAAAATGAAGAAAAATAAAGGAGAATTATGTTTTCTATCAATTCCATCTTCAATGTTAAGAAAAGAAATAAGAAACTCTCCCACCCATCCTTGTACTCTTAGTCTTAAATACATCTTTTAATCGTCTATGCAGTCCTGCACAAATTAAATTAGATAATAGTCTTTTTGAACTTTCATTATGACGAAGAGATAACAAAAAAGCGACTATTAGGTAGTACGTCCCTAGCCCCTACTCACTGCTTTAAACATTTGAAAGAATAATCGAAGTACACAAGCGCGAATTGAAAATTCCATAATTTCAGAAGGTCTTTCACAAGGGATTTTCGGATAGTTGAAAATCAACCAACCGCGATATAGAAGTTCACTGAAACCACCCTCTGTACGATTTTTTAAAGCACTTCATCTGCAACCAATGAAGAACTTAGGAAACAAAATGAAAAAAAAAAAAAACTCCTTTTGTTGATGATGATGATGACGCTGACATGGGGTCATTATCACTGACAAAAGTTTTATCCTTACGGGAAAAAGCAAGTCCGCTTCAACCCCGTCAGCTTCATAAGTACCTATCTCGGAGACATTTTTATGGGTTTCAATCTTCGCTACAATAGCATTGGAGTATATTCACTGATGGTACAATGGGAAGATTATATGCATAGAGAAAGGATAAATGGAAGAAAATTTGGAGTAAACTGACCACTTATATAGAGCATGAACAGGACTCACTTTAGACTGACAGTAGAGATGAATTGACGCAGTTATGTCATGAGGTAAGTAAACTGATGAGAATATCTACCACTGCGAGCGATTGATTGATATTGCTGAAAGCAATTACTGGTTGCGCAATTTATTAAATGGAAATAAATATATTAAAGTGATTATCAGCGGTAGAGCGTTAAACGTAACTATGTAAATTGAAGCAATTAAATCTTGATCTTGCTACTTTTTTGTAATACTGCATTTCTTTTCCTTTGTTTTCCTCTTCCTATGGAATCCAAGCCACTACCTACCCCAAACCTACACTGTTACCATACCACATATCAGAATAAAATTCTGAAATGAAACCCGTTTTGTATTATAAGTCTCATCTCTTATAAAAATGAAGATTATTAATATACCCCATGCCATACAGCAGCACGCACCCCATCCACATCCGGCATCGGACATACGATCATTCATACAACTGACCGTAGCACTCACTGCGAAAAGAAATCAACCCTCGAGTGCAAATATACGTATGCTAGTCTTGTTTTGTTTTTGTTATAAACATCCATTTGTAGCAAGGTATATGTGTATGTATATATTTTCAATTCAAAAAATACATTTTGGCTAAAAACTGTTCCTAAGGACGTGGCTATAAACCACTATAGCTTATAGCAGTCTCACAGTCCCAAGGAACATTTTAAAAGAAGTTTCATCGAAATCTGTCCAGTAGTTTTCGAGTTTTTAACGGACAAAGAAAATTCCTACAGTTTTATTAAGTTTCAATATTTAAACTATTTAATAGCAATAACTTGTGACGCTTTGTGCAGTGGTTAGTGTACTGTACTGGTACTGGACTACTGTGCTAGTGGTCCCAGGTTCGACAGCCTGAAACACATAAATTATATATATTAATGGTTTTTCCACTGCGCCACTTCTCGCGAACGACCGACAAACATTCGAGACGAGAGTATATCTGTTCTACCGAAATAAGGTTATCAATTCAACCGTTCGGATCGTTTTTTTTTTTCTTTGTCGGAGGTTGTTACTATCCGATGGAGCACTCAGACACAACTACTGGTCCATTGTACTGCCGAACAGACACCTTACATTGCTGTACTTAGTTTTCCCGTCTTCCGAAGAAAGATGAGAAGGAGCTTCAGTGATGAAGAGCTTAGATGTTCGGCGTGGTGAGAGTCAGCCCCAAAGATCCGCCACCTGATGCGAGCAAAGGCAGGACAACTACGGAGAAGGTGCTCCGCTGTATCGTCATCCTCTCCACAAGCAGGACAGATGGTGGTGTTGCTCAAGCCCAACACATTTAAGTGTTTGGCAAAAGCTTGGTGGACGCCCACAAGAAGTCTGCAGTCGATTCTCCTGAGAGACAGAAGGAAAGACGAGGACCTCTTGCAGATGACCGGACGCAGTCGTTTGGTCTGTCTACACCCAGCACAGTCACGCCAACGACACTCGTGTTCACGAGAAACCCAAGTATCAATGGATGACAGATGCAGGCAAACCCAACGCAGGTTCAGGTCCTAAGAAATCTTCTTCTGAACCCACCCTGGCAAGCTCATCAGCGATCTTGTTTCCCTGGATACCAGAGTGACCTGGAACCCAAACAAGTTTGACCGTGTTTAGCCTACCGACCAAGTTCAGAGAAAGCTTGAGTTCGAGCACTAACTTGGACGAGGTAAGAGGGTTGAGCAGCGCTTTTAATGCAGCTTGGCTATCACTGCAAACTCATCATATGCTTCTAGCCCTCCACCTATTTGTCACAATATAGCGCATAGTTCGGATCGTTGGTATGTCCCTTTTCGTCACAAAAATAAAAAAAAAACTTACACAACACAAATGGTTGTGAGAAGCTAGGCCTATGATGTCCATTCGGACCTGTTGAGGTAACTGTTAATTTTTTACAAACAATCACTTAAAATGAGTATAATAGTGTATTCGAGATAGCTTTAATTCCTACCAAAAAAAAAACTGTTTTTAAGAGTTGTCATTCTTGTTCTCTCGACACACACCTGACAGAAAGTTTCATCTTCTTCTTGAGCCTTAAGAGTAAGAGTTTCTCTATTTTGGCAGCATAATATCTAATACGTAATAAAGAAAGTTGTAGTTTATGCTCACAAATAGTGGCATTTCAAATACATTCCCCAAACATTTTTGAATGAAGAAATCGAGGTATACATATTTCGAACTAAAAATTATGTTTTGGGGTGGTTTTAAGATTTTAAAAGGTTGTATAATTTTTTTTCCAAAGTGAAAAACTCATATGGTGTTAATTAAATCCAGCCAAATTAATGTTAGATATAAGCGAAACCATGATGATAATATTCCAAAAGCTGTATATCGATTTTACCTTTCGTAGATTTTCGTTTTTCATTTATCCTGAATTCTATATTTACAAATCCCATTTTTACGTTTTGTTTCCGAAAGGAACACCTGTCACAGATTAACGCAATTATTCCTCTTTAGAAATCAAAAGCCAATATTCGTCCTCTCCAATCGACGGAATATCACAAACAAAGATGCTAATGAGCAAAGGCGGAAGGTTACCGAATGATGAACTCTCTGAATTAACCCGATGAGTTAAGTTCAAAAAGGAAACGAAGGTCCGAACTAACTTGTGAAATTTGAAATTCAATCCGCAAAAACGAAAACTTTTAATTAGCTCGTACAATATAAAAGGACTTTCTTCACTTTTACTCTGGCATTATTTTCTTTTCTACCGATATTAAGAACAATGGAAAAGAATTTAAGACAAGCAGACACAAAGTTATTTCAAAGGTTTGGAGTTAGTTAATAGGTAGGTAGGTTGATTGCTCCTTTCTTTTATGATGAAGTTTCGAAACCAGGTAACTCCTGGAAAGGAAACAGAATGAATTTTGATGAATAGAAATTTTTGGGTAATCTTTTGTTAAGATGTATAATGGCATTCAAGTTAAAAATTAACTTCGCTCACATTAGGAGTATGGCTTCCATAGTAACATTGTATCGTGCAATTTCTTTCTCTTCGTTTTGATGGGAGATGTCAGACTTTCTTTAGCCATCGATTTTCTCAAGGGGCAGAAGTAAATATGTCTCAATACTTTAAAACATCTATCGATATATTAAGAAGTGTGTTACTTTCACTATTCTCTAACCATTGTATCTAAAGAAGGACCTTTCAAAATTCAACTAAAAGTTTGAAATAAAGCCCTTTTCATCAAAAAAGCCATATTGTACCTACTTGTACTTTAAAAACTTGTAGGCGAATACTCCTCATATACTGCAACTGCCTGAAAGTCCTGTACTTTACAAACTTTAGTCAAAAAAATCGCTTTGCAAAAATAATATCTTATAAACTACAAGTAAACTTTTCTTGTAATGCTGTTTAACTCCATAATGTTGTCGCATTATGTAGAAAGGCAAGCCAACATAATGTATCTAATTTCCCAACAAACTCGGATAGCTGCCTAATAATTTTGCAATACATTTAGTCAAAGTTAACGTAAGAATATAAAATATTCAACTCGTGTAGATAAGGTATACGAGAAACTTTATTCGAAAAATATTTTCATCGAATTTAAAACTTCTTGAAATAGAATGGATCTGTCAACATCCCCTACAACTATACTAGCAGAGATAAAAATATACCAATTTCATTTAAACTTCACTAATGCAGTTTTTTATTTATACATCCCCCAAGATATGTGTCCTCATTCACACTCTTACTCCAAATACTATATATAGTTAAAACAAACTTTCCCCTTTCAATTTTAAACTTTCAGCTAACTCACTTGCACCCGATAATTCAATGGCAATTAAGAAAACACATAACAAAATTGTATTTGCTCTTCGAAAAGAATCCTTTGATTCATGTGAGATGTCATAGGAAACAAGTAGAAACAAAACGACTAATGCAAGCTATATCCTACCCATTTGAACATTAATCTTATTTCTCGTCCATTCATCTAGCACCGCTGGTAAAAAGATATAAGACAAAAATGAAATGAAACAAATCCCATCTAGTTGAGGCTCTGTCCATTTATCTAAATGACCAACAATTTGTTTACTTGTGCAGCACTCAACCTCAAATTCACACGTTCTGTTCTAAGTTGAGTAAACGAATCGGGGGAAGAATAGAAAAAAGTCTGCGTAACAAATCAACAGGGCAGCCTTTACAGCTCGACCCTCACAAAGTCTACACGCAGACAAAATCGAGTACATACACAAAAATGTTGTCAGTTAGTTAGACCCAGCGAAACTCGTTAAGGTTCTTTGGAACGCAAACAAAATCAAACCCCGACCAAGTGCGTTATAATGTTGAGCCAACAAGCGTGGTGTACTCGAGAAGGGCGGCGTTCCTACTACCATTACACTCATCGTTGGTATATGGCTTCTAAGCACATGTGTGATGCAGAAAAATTGTTTCATGTTTCACTTTAAAATGATTAATATGACACAATTCCATTTGAACGTTTCACATGGAGTTGTTGCCCGTATTTTTCATGCAGAAAGTATCCATTCTACTGTCCCTCGTATGTCCTTAGCAATTTTTGTGCTTTTATTCTATCCTTTGCTTCTGATATTTTGATTGCAATATTCAACACTGTGGAAGGAAGAAAAATGGCAAACTCGTGGGTTCTTATTGCGAGCAGGTGGAGGGGGGGGAGGGGCAAATTTGAAATGATAAGTTGTTGGCCATTTTGATGATTCCTTTGTTTTCAGATGGTCGAATTTGGTGTTACTATTCATAGAAGTTGAACTTTATCTAATAACTAGCTGGTTGTACCTTCTATCTTGGGTGTTGTATTTTAATGTACACAACAAAGTCGATGTCTTCCGTTGAGGATGACCTGCAATTTATGTATACGCTGCACAAGAAGACATACAATTCACTTTGTCATTCATTACATTTGTAACGCCAAGAAGTAGTTACCAGATATCCCATACAAAATGTTTATTGTGAATTAGGATCAAATTCTGAATCGATTTAATCTTATCCGTGTCTGTCTGTTGAAAAGACGATAGCGTCCAAAAGAATGGAAAATTTTGCGTCACGCCGCGTCGTCAAGTTGGTATATTGAGGATGGGTTATATCGGTTGAGTTTGAGTTGTTTTGGTATGTATGTCCCATACACAACCAATATTAGACCTATCATTTGGTTCGTCAGATCAACAAGATGGTTTGTATGTAGCAGCACAGTAAGTAATTTGAGTACAGGGTTATAATGGGTAAGGGACAACCTCGTTCCCCCTATGGGAATCACAATGGGTCAGTATTGACCTGAGTGTGGCACGGAGAAATCCTCGCCAGCCCACAAACCTAACCTAACCTAGACCTTTCATGCGTGTACAGACTAACTCACATATGGCTAACATTTTGAATGACTTGTATATTTATGCAGTGGAGGGCATCAAAGCAGTTGGTTCTACTTATTTTAAATTCCAATAAGCAAAAAATGCAGACCACAACTTTTATGGCGTTTAAGATAAAACCGGCCAAGAAGACTTCTTGACAGCGCTGCCCCCTTGCTACAATTGTAGCGTTTGTACTACATTTTGTTGGTCAAAAAAGTGAGTGCGTACAATTATTAATTGCGTACTTTGTACTACAATTTCTCACACTTTAAAAATAATAATAAAAAAATTATTAAACTATATTTTTGTCCCAGCGCTTGTTGTTACTACAAACTGACTTCTGTAGTAAACGCAGACTCAACTCAATTAATATTTCTCATTAACAAAAGCCTGCATTTGGAAAAATATGTAACTAAATATTATGTTAACATAGTGCGTTCTCCCACATAGCAGTGCCACTGCAGAGCGTTATTTTTCTAGTTTAAGTTTAATTAAAAATGACACAAGAAATAGTTTGAATATACACTGCAAATCATAAGATTAGAAGCAGGCATTTTTGAAAAGTAAAATCGATATTTCTCCCGTTACTTGAGGATTAGAAAAAAACGACTATGGTAAATGAGAGACTATTTTGTTAACAACAAAATATAAAATTTGTGTATAGGATTGATTTAGCTAACGGAACTTTGAAGACAAATTGTAAGTTGAGTAAAGAATATGGGGAAATAAATCGGGTCATTAGATTAGAAGCAGTGAACAAATCAACGTTTTATTTTTTAAGTGAATACTTTTTTTGGTTTAAATGGTACATTTTATAAAGTAGTTGTTCTTTTTTAATAAAAATGGGCTAGAAAAAATATTTAACAGTGGAGGAAAGGGCAAGATTAGACGTTTTTTGCTCTGTATAGGTTTTTCATGCCGTGTTATAGCCTGAAAAATAAAGCGAAATGATCATTGTGTCAGCAATTATTAAAAAAAAACCCTCGTATTACGCAAAAAACTATAAAGGAACCACTTCTTCTGCCTTAAAACTTCGCGAAACGCGAAGTATCCTTAGAATAGCGCCAAATTCAGCTTTATCGGCAGCTAAAATTGGGGATATCTCGAATGTTAAGGCCAGCTTATTCACCGTTACCTGCACAATTCGCCGTGCTAAACACTTAAGGAACCTGAAACTTAAGAAAAAACCACCACTTAATGACACAAGGAACAAACAACGCTTGTGTTTCGCTGAAGATCACATGAGCTGGAATGAGCATACAAATGATTGGCGGAAGATTATTTTTTCCGACGAAAAAAAATTTTAAATGGGCCGAATGGTTAGAACTATTACTTCCATGACCTGAGGAAAGAGGAGCTGTTTTCAAACGATCACCATAGCAGAGAAGGATGCGTTATGGCGTTATTCCATTTTGCGCATCCCAGCTCATGTGATCTTTCGCTAAACACAAGCGTTGTTTGTTCCTTGTGTCATTATTTTTCTTTTTTATTGTAGGTAGGTACTACAGTGGCCGGCATAAGTATTTTGACATAACTAAAGTTAATTCTGCTCATAATTTGAACTTACTTCATGTAAATTTTGGCATCAATGGAAAGGTCATTTAAATTCCGTTTGAATGATACAAAACTTTCCTTAACCGATTAATTACCCATTGAAAATTTGGAACTTTTGTAAAAGTCTACTTTTTTGACTTTTTTCCTCGGTTCCAAAAAAAAAATATTTTGATGCAAAAAGTTTCTTCAAACAATTCTCATAGTGACTGCAAAAAAAAATTTTCAAAAATCTCTTCGCTAATATTTTTTACTAGTTGGTTGTACCCGCTTCGCTGGGTATGCAAAGTAATATTGATAAACAAATTTTTATTTAAAAAAATTCTTTGAAAACTACATTGCGTGTGAATTTGTCTCTGGTTAATAAATAATCTTTCATGCTGTGGATTAGAATCAATATACATCTTCATTTGACTTGCAACTCTTGATCGTGATAAAGCCACATACAGTTGACCGTGTGAAAATACTTCGGTCTTCAAATGCATGCCAACGTGATCAAATGACTGGTCTTGAGCCTTGCTTATTTTATTACGTACGCTAGAATTTATCGGAAATTAAATCATTGTGATTGCATGTCGAAATAATTCTTGCTCTTTTCACATTTCGTCCAGGCTCTTCCACAATCAATCGAGTTCCATTGAAGTCCTTTTTTTGGTGTTAAAGTTTCTCAGCAAAATGACACCTTGCTTAAGCTACAGGGCATGAGGTGGCTTGCTGGATGGAGTTTGCTAATTGAGGAACTCAACAGGGAAATTTGGTGAATCATTTGGATCTTTAGTCTTCACTGACAACCGAATCGGCGCTAAAATAGATTTAGGATATATTACCAATTAAATCGATTATATTCCTATTCATTTCTAATGTCTGCGCATTTGTCAGCGCGGCTATGACTCATTTTGGAAGTTCCTGCATTGACATTTACCGCAAATCGCCAAAAATTGTCTTAATCAAGTCTCCAGTTGATATAATTTCCGTGGGAATTTCAACAACGTCTTCTTCATACATTTCTGCTACCTGGGCAAAGATTTATGAGTATCATATATATATTTACCCTTACTGATTCTGTAACGCTCCTTACTTTTCTTATTTTTCTTATTTTAAATAAAAGTAGGCGGTGGGTATTTGAATAAATTTTCAATGTTTGTGTTTTCTCATTATTCAAATACGCACCGCCTATTTTTCATATATTTTAATTTTCTTCAAGGTTCAAACTCTACTATAGTAATGCTCGGCAAGTGTTTTCAAAAGGAAATTGCCAAATAAAACCAACCCTTCTTAGGGGGTCAAAGTTTGTACGGGAACATTTTTATTTTTCATCCGATCGACTTCAAACTCGGTTTGTGTACTCTATATAAGAAATATGTAGGTATTTTGCTTTGGGCTCGAGTTATTGGCAATGATTTTAATGAGAACTTTTTCATAACTCACGAAGGAGTTTGTCGTATCAATATGAAACTTTGTACATTGATAATAAAGAAGTAAAAAGAAGTAAAATATTATTTATACTCATAAATCTAAATTCTAAATCAATAGATACAAAAAAAAAATAGAAACCGTTTTTAGGCAATATGTACTTTGCTACGAATTTTAAGATCACTGATTGACTAACTGCTCCTCAGGTACTTTAATAGGAAATTTTATTTCGCGATATTTAAATATAAAAGAGAAAACTAACTGATCGTGAAGGAATCTCTGTGGACAAAATCCTGAGGGCTATTAAAATATGAGTCTTCTCATTATTGCAAAATTGCCGCGGGTAGCAGAAATGTATCAAGACGACGTTGTTGAAATTCCCACGGAAATTATATTAACAGGAGACTTAATTAAGAAAATTTTTGGCGATCTGCTGCAAAAGTCAATGCAGGAACTTTCAGAACGAGTCATTGCCGCGCTGACAAATGTGCAGACATTAGAAATGAATAGGAGCGATTCTGTTATCAGTGAAGACTGAAGATCCAAATGATGCACCAAATTTCCCTGTTGAATTCCTCAATCAGCAAACTCCATCCAGCAAGCCACCTCATGTGCTGTACTTAAGCAAGGTGTCATCATCATGTTGCTGAAAAACTTGAACCCTAAAAAGGGCTGCAATGGAACTCGATTGATTGTGGAAGAGCCTGGACGAAATTTGATAAGAGCATGAATTACCACAATGATTCCATTTCCGATAAGCATACGCTATAATAATAAACAAGGCTCAAGACCAGTCATTTGATCACGTTGGCATGCATTTGAAGACCGGAGTATTTTCACACGGCCAACTGTATGTGGCTTTATCACAATCAAGAGTTGCGAGACAAAAGAAGGTGTATATTGAATCTAATCCACAGCAAGGAAGATTATTACACGCACAATTTACACGCAATGTAGTTTTCAAAGAAGTTCTTTAAATAAAATCAATTTGTTTATCAAATATTACTTTGCATACCCAGCGAAGCGGGTACAACCAACTAGTAAATAATATTTTACTTCTTTATCAATATACAAAGTTTTAAATTGCCAATTCCCTTTTGAAAGCACTTGCCGAGCATTAGTTTTTTTGAGTTTGAACCATGAAGAAAATTTAAATATATGAAAAGTAGGCGGTAATTTTAAATAATGAGAAAACTAAAATTTCGAAAATGTATTCAAATACCCACCGCCTACTTTTATTTAAAATAAGAAAAATATGAAAAGTATGGAGCGTTACAGAATCAGTAAGGGTAAATATATATATGATGATTTTTTGAATGGGATGATCTCAGAAAAATTTTGTATGAAAAGGAGGAAAAAGTGACTAAAATAGTCATTTTTAGCAATTTTCAAAAAATCATAAAAAATATTAGCGAAGAGATTTTTGAAAAAAAATTTTTGCAGTCACTATTAGAATTGTTTGGAGAAACTTTTTGCATCAAAACATTTTTTTTTTTGATACCGAGGAAAAAAAGTCAAAAAAGTAGACCTTGACAAAAATTCTAAATTCTAAAATTTTTAAATGGGTACTTAATGGGTTAAGGAACGTTTTGTATCATTCAAACGGAATTTAAATGACCTTTCTATTGATGCCAAAATTTACATGAAGTAACTTTTAAATTATGAGCAGAATTAACTTTAGTTTTGTCAAAATACTTATGCCGGCCACTGTATGTACCTACTTAGTAATATGTAATATTAATTTTAGTTTCTGTGATTATTTCTTGAGCTGTGTTATTATATATGTATATTTAATTTTTTCTAAATTGTTTAGTTATGAATTCATGTTTATTTCCTTAAAAAATCATAATAAAGTAATTATTCGTGTTTTTATTTGTTTGTTTCAGATTGTACTACATTGTACTACATTTTAAAAGCTCCCGTACTACATTTTCAACCTCTTGGGGGGCAGCGCTGCTTCTTGAACGGAACTCAAAATCAGCCGCTAAAACAAATCAAAGATGTGCGTGCGTTTTTAATATTGTTGGTTTCTTTTAAAGCCAATTTCACAGTGCCAGCTTAAGTGTCGGCTTAGTTAAGTATAGGATTAAACATTAACTTCACTTAAATAATTTTCGTTTTTACAGTCAATAAAAAAATTAATTATGAAATTTTTAGAGAAAATCTGAGTCAATATTAAATTAACACTGTATTAAAAATCGTATGTAGGAAGTAACCGTTTTCGCGAAAAAAAAAACTAGTTTGAATAGCACCTTTATTCGCATTACTGAGTATGTATGTAGTCAACATTTATGTACGGCTACGACTAAAATCTAGAATGGTCAAAATCTCGAAAATGAATTTGATAAATCTCGAATGGGTCAAAATCTAGAAAGTACAAAAATCTCGAAAGACTATATCTCGAAAAAAAACCTAGAAAATAAAACATGCGGCCGAGATTTTTATAATACCTTTAGTTTTACTCCGAAAGTAATGAAAACAAGTCTAAAATAAATACTTTGTAACTTCTTTATTGAAAATAATAAATTTTTAACAAATAGTCATAACAAAACACATTGCTTCGAAACCATAACTAGGTATAACTATTCAACAGAAAATAAGTTTACATATTAGTTTCATTAAAGGTGTTTGTCCAAACGTATGTAAATATTATAGTGTCGGAGCTAAGCCACGCGGTGTTTTGACAATAGCACGCCAATAAGGTTTTAGAAGGGACCTATAACAAAGCGCTACGAGTACTTGTAGAATAAGTAAATTTCTACAATCTTTTACACATTTTTGTAACACAAAGTTACAAGTTCAATGCTGATCTTATGATGATCACGTGCGGACAAATTCAAAACAGGCTCTTGTAAGACTTGGTGATATGCCGAGTTGTGTTACAGGCCCCTATTATTTTTTAGCTGCGTCATTTGCTTGCAGGAACAGTGAATCAAATTGTTGTTGCATACACATGTAATTCAAATAGTTTTCGATATGAGTAAATCTTGAATTAATATTAATTCTAAATTTTTGCTTTCGAAATTTTTTTTTCTAGATTTATTTTTTCGAGATTTTGGTTTCGAGTTTTTTTCATTCTAGATTTTTTTTCTAAATTATTGTTTTCTGTATTATATTTTTCTACATATCGGGGTAGACCCTTAATGTACAATGTACATACCTACCTATATTAATTTAAATATAAATTTTAATTTAAATCGATAAAGCCTTTTTTTTAATCAAACCTGGTTAAACCGTAGCATTAAAAATTTACTTTTAGACGTTAAACAAGAAAATTCAGGACGTACAATTTGTCTTTTCCTAATATAAGAACAAAACGTTAATCGGGGAAAGAGTTTGTATGATTGACGTGTAGATTATAAATTATTATGATATTATACAGTAATAGAAGTGTGAAAGGTGGTTATATCTTCAATCGTCGAATATATTGAGGGTAGATACCTACCTATATAGTGTATAGTGTCCGTCTACTAAATGAATCGCATTTTTCAATAACTTTACATCCATAGATTTAAACTGCAGAACTTGGCTTACGAGAATATTTTTTTAAAGCATTGTGTCGCTTATAGAGAACGAACAATACCATACACTTTTGTGAGTTAATTATTCCGTTTATTAGGTAATTAAATACCAATTTCTGCATTAAGATATGGAAACTAAAACTATTATTAACATAATAAATTCATTCGAGTGTGAAGGAGGACGATACAAGTTTAAACACGTAACTAGTTCTTTTTTTTTCAATTATAAATACATATAATGAAAATTGGTATTGCCAAATAAGAACCATTTATTATGTAGAACTCAACATCGAGTCTTATTTGGTTTTCTATGTGTTTGGAATTTAAAAATAAGCCGGGTTTTCAGAAATTACCACTATTGGGAAAAAACTTATAAAGGGTCCGCCAAATAACTTTTTTTTTCAAAATGCTATAAGAAAAAACTACTGAATATTTTCTCAAATTTCTTTTTTTATTTGAAAGTACAATCCTTCCGGTTAATAATGAAAAATAATTTCATTCAAATGGCTGCCTCGGCTGGCCATGCAGTAGCCTACAATATCGGTCCAATTTTTAAGCACATTATCGATTGTGTGCAGCTGTATTTCACCAATGGCTTCACGAATATTGTCCTTTAAAGCGTCAATTGTCTCTGGCATGTCGGCGTAACACTTATCTTTTACGGCACCCCACAAATAATAGTCTAACGGGGTGTCAAATCGCAGCTCCGCGGTGGCCAAACGACATCAGCTCTGCGGCTGATAATGCGATCTTCAAAAACAGGGCGCAAAACATCGAGTGTAGCTTCGGCTGTGTGGCACGTAGTGCCGTCCTGTTGAAACTAAATGTTGCCAATATCCTCCACTTAAATTTTTGTGAACAAAAATTCGTTCAATATGGCCCGATAACGATCGCCATTGACTGTAACGGCCACTCCTTCCTCATTTTCGAAGAAAAATGGCCCAATTATGTCTCTGGACTAAAATCCGCAAAACAGTGACTTGTTTTGGGTATATCGGCTATTTTTGGCTTTTCACGCTTTGGTTTATCGATGAGGATGCCAGTTTCTTTCACTTTTTTCACAAGATAACGAACGGAGCTGACGGTGCTTCTCTTCTTCCAAAATCCGTACGCAAACACGTAACTAGTACGCACACATTCTGCAACATTACCATGATTTTCAAAGTAATGTCGCAATATTTCCCAGCGTTGTTCAAGCGTATACATAACCAAATTCGTTCAGCGGAAGAAAAAAACTAATTATTTGTCAAATCAGACATGAGCTAATTGTTACCATTCGCGAAATAAGCACTAGTTGAAAAAAACGTTAGATGGCGGACCCTTTACATACAAGAGTTTATTTTAAAGGAAAGCAATAGAAGATGGAATATGTTTATATTATTGATACAGAAGAGGTTAAAAAAGGTAAATTTAAAATGAAATGTCAGGAGAGTTTAGGTATTTAATTTTATAAGATTCGCATTTGCATTTTTGAGAAAAAACTTTTAATAATATGTATCTGCAAAACTAATAAATGGCAGAACATAGCTACATATTAAGTTTTAAGTTTCTATAAATTCACAAGTAATCAAATGTCTGTTTTTAGGAATACTTTTTTTTCAATTGCATACACACCTGACTTTTTGTAGAGTGATTCAATTTCCTCCCTATGTGCTGTTTTGAATAACCAATTTCGAGTTTCCCCTTAAGTTGCGCCATTCAATTTTTAAGTCCCGACACGAAAACCAAATCGGGTTTTCTTAATTTCTAATTCAGATTGTCGTCTCTTCTCAGTATCTTCCTCAATCCTAATGGATTGACATACACACGCATACATATAATGCTACACGTTTTGCGGCACATTAATTTAATTATACGATGGCATGCGCGTTTGTACCTCAACTTAGTCTCAACTCAATCGTTCAAAATCGATTAAAAATTAAGGAGTCTGATTTCGGTGGATTTACTTTTGAACGTTTTGTGAAGTAGGTACGTGTGAAATGAGTGTGCACTTAACATTTATTTCTCTTACACCAGGGATACGAGTATAAGCCGAATATGTAGATACATGATATATTGCCTTGTGCCTTATACTGTAGGTTTACGGTTTGTATATACTGTTTCCTTTCCTATACACACATGATTATTTGAATTTTATAGATTTCTCACCGAGTTATTTATACGACTGGTTTTGAGATGTCAGGTCTAAAGTTCTATACAGACATTAGATTGTTTAATTGTTGTTTGCTCATTAGACCGAAAATTCTCAGTGAACTAAATCTTATATAATTGTGACAAATAAACTTAAATGACACGTTTGCAGGTGGCTCAAAAGTCATCAGCATCACCCTATCGGAAGTGTTAATAATTTTTGCAAAATTCAATTATGTACTTCAACATTTGTGAAATAAACTAAACAGATACAAAGTGCACGACATGAATCGCTTCAGTCCTAAGTAACGCGGAATAATTCTTGCGAATTTTTGCGCATTAATTCGTCTGTGGTGTTGGCGCAGCTTCTGACTCAAACTCGGCTAGGACATTTATTCACTCGACTAGAAGAGAATGGGGCAAAACGAAATACTGCCAAATCTCGCCGGCCTAGAGCAACCGCTTTGCTGAGAATTTTGCTGCTGCGTCTGAAGACGTATCAGAGGAACCAGGAGTAGCGCACAGAGGACTTGCCATGCAATTGGGTATTCAATCGGCGGCCTTCACACAGAATGTTGGTGAAAGATCATAAGGTGTTCCCTCCCTCCATTGTAGGCAGTGCATACTCTATTAGCTATCGACCGTCAAGTGCGTGTAACCTACGCTCAAGCCCTCCTGAATCCCGACCTCGAAGAAGAAAATCTGAAAATCCGCCCACGTAGAGCCATTTACACCAGCTCAAAGTTACTGCATTGTGTCCTGCTTGCGCTTAAGTTGTCATCTGGATTTATTTTTTCGAAAACTCTGCAACCCCGACTACTACAGACACCCAGCGCTATAGAGCCATACTCAACGACGTTCTCCTTCCTCAATTGGACGAATTGGGACTTAGGAACATGTGGTTCCATCAGGATGGGGCAACGGCGCATACCGCACGAGCCACAACTAGAATTTAGAGCGCTGCATTTCCGGGTCGCATAATCTCTCTTTTTGGCGATTTGAGCTGGTCAGCAAGATCGCCTGCTTTAACTCTTTCAGACTTATTTTTCGGTTTTTTTTTTTTTTGAAGTCACGATTATATGTCAAAAAGCTTCAGACTCTTGAAGCCCTAAAAGAGGACTAATCGCCCGAAGTTCTGGCAAGAGTGATGGAAAATGCCAAAAATCGGGCCCGATTGATCATTCATTTTGGCGGCGGCCACTTACTTCATTTTTACGACTGAATAAAAAAAATGCAAAATATTAAATAAACATAATCCAAAATCAGAACCAGATACCAGAGTTTTTTATTCCCAAAATATATTGCAGCCAAAGAACATCGGGCGACAACCTTTGGGCAGCCTTGTATTATTATTATTGGTTCTATTCTTTGCATCAAGACCTGCAAAATATGTTGAATCCTAAGAAAACAAGCAAACTTTTCTTCATCCACTTGCCGCTACACAGCCAAACTTTCATTCATCATTCATACATTTTCAATGATCCGTTTGTCAATTAAGTGGGTCGCGGGTATAGGTTGCTCAAGAGTGGACCCTCCATAGTTCTCGATTCTCCGCCATCGACTCTAAATCATCAAGGGCAGTCCCCATACCTACGGGTAAACAAAATAAAATAAATAGGTGGCGCAACAGGCGGGTGACACCCAAGGCCTAGCTTCTCGCAACCATTCGTTTTGTGTGAGTTTCTATTTTTGGGACGAATGGAAGGGACCTACAATTTTATGCCGAGTCCGAACGGCTGAATTGAGAAGCTTTTTCATGACAGTCATATACTCTCGGATGTTTGTCAGACGTTCGCGAGAGGTGGCGCAGTAGAAAAAAACTTTAAGATGTAATTTTGGAATTACATCATACATCATACCCCATACGGGTATAGGAGAGATTATGGACTTTATCTAACCATCTCATCCTTGGTCTACCTAGAGGACGCCTGCCTGATGGTACGTCGTGGGATCCTGGTTGGGTACATGCGTTTAACATGACCAAACCACCGAAGCATGAACCGACCCGTCCGGAGAAGTAGCTGCTCGACATTGAGTTCCTCACGTATTCTAGTATTTCTGATGCGATCTCTACGGGTCACATCGGCAATATAACGGAGAAATCTCATTTCTTAAAACTTAAACAAATATTAATTGTAATATTATAATGAGACTAGAAATAACTTTTAAGAGGGTTTTTCTCTGATGATTGGTGGAGCAATGGGAAACGTAGTTGATAGGATCTATTGGGCCATTGAAATCCTATTCAACCGGAACTATTTGTATTTAAAATTGATATAAGTAGAAGTAGATACAGCTAGATTATAGGTGTGATAAATAACTTAAAGATATTACAATGTCAGGCGGTACCTAACAAAGTTGAAGCAAATTATATTTTACATTCTAGGAATGAGCTGATGGTAGGTACCCAGCACACAATTGAAATGTTGGTAATAAATTCTAAGTACGATACCAATTTCAACGAAGAAAATTTACTCCAAAGCCTATAAATGTCTGCTATACACTTCTAGCAGGAGTGCCAGTGCTACCATGAAAGAATCATCGTTCTATTGTCTTCTGCCCATCTGATGTTGCACGGCAAATAGACATTTTCAGAAGGAACTTCAGTGCTGGTGCAGCCATTCGTATAAGAATTTTCATTCATCTTTTCTGGCACTTGGCCCATTGCACAGACACCATAGGTAGGTATGTTGGAAATGGAATTGTGAGAAATATTATTTCTCATAAGATACAAAAATGTATTATTTATTTGTTGAATACCTTGGACGATAGATACACAGAGTAGAGGAGGTTTGAAAAAAATATACCTATAAAGCTATAGAATTTTGCAGCAGCAGCCAGAACCGTTATCTGCAGTGAGGAGAGAACTATATCCGGCTGTAGTGACTATGATGTGATCAATTTTGAATAAGCATTTTGTTTTCATGTTGAATGAAGATGATTTGTTGTTAAAATAAATTTCACATATTAGTTTGGTTACTAGAATAAAAATTGCTTGTAAATTTTTAATTTTTCAACTGTTCCGTTCCAAATCAAAAATGAGAATATTGTGTCATATTATAAAAAGTCATAATTATGACTTAACAGTTGCACACTGCATCTCCTTGACTAACACTATTATATTAGGTTGTAGCTAGCATGTAGGTACTCATAAACTAACACTAGATATATGTACAATATGTACTGTCTATTTCTTTATAACTCAACTGTCGTTACGAGTAAAAGGCACATTGCGTTTTGGCAGCCAATAGTCGACAAATTCAACGATTGAAACTTAGGGCTCGTTAAGATTGAAGAAACGATTTTTCACTCATACCAAATCGAGTTCTTTCAAAAAGGGTGGCGCAAAAGTTGTCACACGATGTTCTTTGGCTGTAATTTTGTTTATGAATGAACAACTTTGGTTGTACTTCCGGATTACCTAGGTATGTTTATTTGATGTCTTAAATTTATTTAAAATTAAGTCGAGAAGATTATATCGTCTAAGTGACCTCCGCTAGAATTGATGACAGGCATTTTCTCACTCTTGCCAGAACTTCCGGTGCTAGGTTCTCGCTTTCTTGACAGTTGACAGATATTCTCCTTCAAAAGTTTGAACCTTGTTAACTTAGACTTGTGACTTTAAAAAAACCACAAGCATTAATCTGGAATGGCTCTAAAGCGCCCGCCGTCCACAGTAGTCATTTGGACCGAGGCGTTTTCGAAAAAATAAGGCCCGATGACGCCTTCAGTATAAAACAACACAACACGTATAGTAACTTTGAGCGGGTGTAATGGTTTTTTGTGGGTTATACGCGGATTTTCGGTGCCCCCGAAGATATGAGGCGCTAATTTTACTTATTCACATATCCATAGAGATGGAATTTCGATGATCGAGATGATTTTCGTGGTCGAGATTCAGGATGGCAACATCTTACAGTCTTCTTATCCAGATCAGATTACAGTCTTTGGATCTTTAACCAGAGCTATGATATTGTCAGCTCATGATTAGAAACGCCGCCGCCGGCCGGCCGCATACAAACGAATGGTTCTGAGAAGCTAGGCCTAGGGTGTATACTCGCTGTTGAGCCAAATATTTATTTATTTATTTAAAATCGAAACAATTATTCCGCGTTCTTTATGAGTAAGTATCTAGTGATTCATGTATAGTTGACTAGTATTCTGTATCTGTTTACTTCAAAAATATCAAAGTAGACCTGACATTTGGCGCCCTTTAAAAAAAATAAAAATTGGTCTATCCGTTGTCAGACATTATCAGACAAATTAAAATGTATGGTCCTTGGTTTTTGCAGTACGGCGATAATGGAACAAAATATTGCACTTGCGACTATTTTCACTCTACGTGTTAGAAGACTGCGAGGATGATGAATTGACATAAAAACGATGTAGTGTGTGGACGAAGGAGTGCAGTTGGCCCGTTGTCAGCAGGAAGGATTCTACTCCAAATTCAGAGGATATCACAATTTTTTGCTAATGGACTCAACACAATTCGATGGAATTCTAGCTTTGATGACTCCACAGTCCACACATCAAGATGCCAGTATACGCGAGCATCAAGGGTACTCATTCCATAAAATTTAAGACGACAGTCGTCCAAGCGATAGTAGTGCACGAGATTGTCTTTTATTTGCTTCACGTAACTCTACCAACATCGTTTATTTTGACCAAAGTTTGAGAACTTTCGGTACCTTTCAGGAGCTCACAAACAGTAGTTGAAAAAATGACTAGACGTCATCGTTATTGTCATAAATGACACCTGACAAATAACTCATTGTTATTATGTTATTTAAATCGTAAAAAAAATCTGAATTCAATTCCTGTAAAAAGCTTAAAATTGTCTGCAAAATAAACAAATCAATGCATGACAATACCTAATTTAATTAGCTATCGTGCAAACCCCATCGTCTGGACGATAGTGCTCTGTCGATTATTGAGCTAAGAAGCAAAATGTTGGATCGTAGAAACGATCTCGTGGAGACGATAGCAATTTTTAATGTTACGTGATGCAAGGCTATCGTCGAAACGGTATCGTCATGCGATTATTGTATTACGGAATGAGTGCCCAAGAAATCGATACGGTTTCATTGGCAGCTTGTGCTTGACCCAACTTTGTTTCTGTATTTGTCGAGGTGGCTTTTGAATGTGAACCGCGTCGGCGACCTCTTACCACAGGGCTTCTTTGGGTACTTTATACTCTGCATCCAACAACCCCATGAACTAAATTGAACCAAAATGAGCGAACTAGTTCAGTAGCGTGATTTGAACTAAATTGATCGATCACTCAAATGAACTAAATTGCCCAACTCTATTATGTACGAGTAGATGTCTGCAACCTTAGAAATCATTGCTATTAACAACACTCCCAAGAATCTGACTTTGTTTTTGGTCTGTACCTAGTTTTTAAAAATTCCGCAAATTACGTATCTATAGATATATTCTACACCGCAGTTGCTCCTCCGGAGCACAATTCGAGAGCAAATTAACTGCAGCAGAGATAAAGATAACTCGCATTCGCAATACAGCAGGAGTAACAAATCTGGAACGAAATAGACATTTGAAGATCCAAGGAATCCATCTCGAAAAAATTGCAGCACGACCAGCAGTCGTTTACTTCAAATTGTAGTCTTCTGGAAATATATCCCCAGGAAGCGAGATCCAAAGTTTGTTTGTCCTGTAACAGAAGGAGTTTTGGAAAGATGATGTTCTCAGCCTGTCTTGTGGGCGCCCAAAGGCATTCTTGCAGGCTTTAGGTAGGTAGATATATTTCAAAAAAGTTTCGTTATAATCGTTATATATATTATTGCAAGATATTCGATTTCGTCGGAGTACCTACCTACTCAATAACTGTGTTACTATTTGAAATTGAATCTGCTCGCAAGTTCTTATTTCTTCTCTTTGTAAGGGGACCAAGACAGTCTTGGTAGGATTAATAGAATGATTTTGTTGATACACAAATCTACGACTTGTCTAAAGGCGTTTTGCTTACCTACATGATGTGGCAAAGTTTTTTTTTAGAAAGGAATACTTTATTCAAACATTAAAGCTCCATTGCTCATTGATCACTCGCCTTCGTTCTAATGAATGTCATCAGTGACATTCCATTAAAATGAGTACCTACAGCGCATATACCATTAACACACTACCTTTGCAACCTGTAACTTTTGGCTTTAATACCTTGCACCTCACTGTCTCATAACCAATCTCTAGCTCATAAAAATAAATTTCGATACCATTTTTATTCCCTTTCTTCGGGTGGAGTTACAATGTTATGAACATCAGACATTACAGCAAATTACCCCGAAAGGATAACGCCCAATTTTGTTACATAATAATAATATCCAGGACTAAAGTGAAACAAAAAGGACAATACAAAAAAAAAATCTCCAGTGAATATCCTAGCCTAAATCAAAAGAAGCCAACACTCTAAAGGGACAAAAACAGATAAGGGTGATAAAAGTGTAATTTGTCTCTGTGTGCGGACAGTATCCATTACTTTTTTCGGTTCGGTAATTTGAATCATCTGTAATAGAGACAGCAGAGGAATTAATCGTGAAATATGAAACAACCAAGAGAGTTATATTCATTTGAGGGACACAAAATAAAAGGGCAATCGATCGTTTAAGGGGCTATAAATAAAAGTTCAAATACAATTTCGGATGGTAAAGTCCGGTAATGTCCACGCGGACAGCCTCGGGTAGCACGGCATTAAGACCAAATGGAGTTATTTAACTTTTGGCATAATAGATTACCAAGTAGGAGTGTGGATAGCAATTTCAATAAATTATCACAGTAATGTTGAAGTTTCCAATGCTGTTTGAATCGAAAAGTATATTGTGACAACATTTATTGAAATTTATTATTTAATACTTTTATTTGGCTTAGTTTTTCCCGTACCAGGAAAAGCTTAGGGTGATTCAATTGAACCTTCATCACAGCAAAGCAGCGTCAGCGATGATGACTAAATGTTTTGACGAGGAATCGTTTGACATAGCCCTGATACAGGAGCCTTGGATTTTTAGAGGAAAGATTAGAGGACTCCCAAATAGCATAGCTGAATAATTGCATTATGAGCAAACCAGCGAAAGAATTAGGTCCTGTATCGTGGTAGGGCACGGAATTCAGGCTTATAAATTGCCGGATCTGTTTGCCCCAGACCTAGCAGCAGTACAACTATAGGATCAGGTGCGGGAAGTTTTGTCATAGCATCTGCATACCTGTAGTATGATTCGACAGAACCTCCTCCGACAAGAGAGTTAGATTTTTTTGGTGAATGCATGCAGGAACAGGAACGAGGATTTAATAATTGGCTGTAATGCCAATGCACATAATACCGTGTGGGGTAGCACCAACGATAATTACAGAGCAGAAGCGCTATTCGAATTTGTATCAAGCAAGGATACAGCTATCTTAAACAGGGGAACAGAGCCAACCTTCGTGGATGTGAGGCGAAGGAACGTGATTGATGTGACCCTGTGCAGTAGCAAGATAATTGAAAGGGTATCAAATTGGAAGGTAATGGATCATGCTACATTGTCGGATCACAGAGCCATTTCGTTTGATATCCGTTATGAATCTAAAAGGAAGAAAGGTGGGAAATACATAAGAATTCCGAAAAACACGGATAGGACAAAGTACCATGAAGTGTTGGAGGAAAAACTGAATATAATGCACACATACTCTAGAGATACCTTGGTGGTGTCGGGAACTTGAAAAGCTAAAGAAGGCTGTGAGGAGGGCCTTAAATCATGCCATGAGACGGGGAGAACTTGAAGCATGGGATGAATACAAGGCAAACAAGAAAGAGCTAAATGTTACTCTACGACGACTGAAAAGGAAGTCATGGAGGGACTTTTGCTCGAGTAATATGGCTAAAAGTCGTCCTACAAAGTTGTACTAAATTCTTTTGCTGCCTGTACCGCTCGCCAAACGATAACGAACCATCTAAATTATTTCGTCATTTATCCGAAAAGGTAGGCTGGATACAAATTCATCATCCAATGGCTGAAGTTATTATACTTGGTGACTTCAATGCCCTTAACATGGACTGGCTACGATATTCTAACAGAACGGACGATGCAGGGAAACAAGCTGAAGACTTCGCCATTAGCTGCAATCTCACTCAGCTCGTTGATGAACCAACGCGAATTCCTGACAATCCATCGAATTACGGGAACACTTTAGATCTGTTTCTCACAACCGAGCCAGATAATTATAAAATAAAAATATCTGCTCCCTTAGGGAATTCGGATCATGCTCTAATATCTGCTATCCTCTCTTTACCGACACCAATAGGAGCGAACCAGGATCGCCATCGTCTGATTTGGAATTATAGTAAATCGAACTGGGACGAGCTGCGTAATTTCTTCGGTTCGTTGCCATGGGCTGATATGTGCTTTAGAGATACCGATGTCAATATGTGCGCAAAAGCCGTAACCGAAATGATTTTACTCGGTATGGAACTTTACATTCCACATTGCATCAAAAAACCAGCTTCAAATAAACCCTGATTTAACAAAGAATGCAATCGAATTAGCGCAGCGAAAAACAAGGCTTTCAGTGAATGGCGGTCAAACCCATCGGAGCAAAAAAGATCAGAATTCATAATTCTTCGAAATAGATGCAACCTAATTATTGAATCGGCGAACATCCTAGAACACACCGCCCTAGATTCTGCACAACTAGAGCCACCAAATATCCCGAGGGTGCAAACATCGATGGCAGAAGTGAAATTTCGGCCTCGAATAATTCAACGCATCCTTAAGGAACTAGATTGCAATAAGGCAACGGGACCCGACGTAATTCCGGCTATAGTACTCAAGAACTGTGCTCCAGAACTTGCACCTATACTATGTAAGCTGTTAAGCATGTCGTACTCCCAGAAGACGTTTCCTTCTTGCTGGAAAGCCGCTCGTCTCTGTATGCTGTCAAGTAGGTTAAGTGAATGTTTTGAGGCCGAGCTCCATATATGGGAGCAATATTCTAGGCCTGGTCTAACCTGTGCTTTGCAGAGAAGGAGAAGTTGCTTGGGGCTAAAGTAGGTACCTCTTTGCTCTAAATAGGTAGCTCAACTTAGCGGACGCCGATCTTGCGATATAGGATATGTGGTCCTGCCATGTGATTCCTGAATTGACTGTGACTCCTAGAAGGTGCATTGAGTCCCTGGGATGGATTGGATGGTCATCCATTTAGATCTGAGGAACTGTTGATGCATTTTTCCTGGAAAATGTTGTGAGCTGTGTCTTGTTTGCATTAAATACAACCAAGTTGTCTTTTCCCCACTTCAAGATTTAGTCCAGATCACCATTTAGAGAACTAATTTGTTCACATCTCTGACTGTGTGATGTAGCCGCATTCACAGGCCCACTGTTCGAGATGGAGGATATAAGAGTGCTGTCATCAGCAAAGCTGTAGATATTATTATTTGTCGATCCAAGCAAATCGTTGATGTGGAGAAGAAATAGAGTTGGGGAAAGAATTGATCCTTGGGGCACTCCCGCATTTATAGCAAATGAATTAGATGATACACCATCTACCACAACTTGGATCGATCTTCCCAGAAGAAAATTTTGCATCCATCCGCAGAGTTGTTGTGGTAATCCATAAGACGCTAACTTGCCTAATAGGGCTCTATGCCAGACTCGGTCAAGTACCTTTGATATGTCCAAGGCTACGGCTCTGGATTCGCCGTTTCTTATTGGAGACCCTACACTCACATCGAATCTGCAACCGTTGGTGTACAGACAAGTCGCTGACTTCCGATGTTCCGAGGAATTCAAGGACATTATTCCTCGAAATGCAACTTTTGGGCGCTCCACAAGACAGGCTGCTAATGCTCATGACCATACAGTACACTCGACAACCGCGAGGACATCATCTTTCCAAAACTCGTTCTGTTACAGGACAAGCAAACTTTGGAACTCGCTTTCTGGGGATATATTTCCAGAAGACTACAATTTGCAGCAATTTAAGTGCAGAACTAACATACACCTGCAGCATCTCGGGGCGCTGATGAAGCGTTATAGGTTTGCCTTTCCCGGGAGAAGTATTTAAAATAAAAGCAGAAAAATCCAAAGGGCATTAGAATGCGAGCAGAAGACCTATCTACTACATTTACCCAATTCTCAGTAATTAAATGAAAAATAAACGATTTCAATCACATCTTTCTTCACATTACATTTTATTTTTAGATTTGTGAAAAACTTTAGGCTCAACAAATCAGCATACCAGATTATCAGTACGTTTTGGGCGAACTTAAAACTGCCACCACTTCTTCATCACTGACACCTGAATGCCAGCTAGCCGCATTTTTAAGATTTTTGGCAAAAGGAGGTTACTGGTACTGGAAAAGGCTACAATATTGGAATGGAACAATCCACAGTATCTACAGTCCTATCTGAAGTGCTAAATATTTTGAAGAAGCATTATGTCCGAAGTGGATAAGCCATAAAATGTGGGAGGAGGAAAAAATGGAAGCAGAGATGTATTTCTACAAGAAGTCAGGAATTCCAGGAATCGTAATGTGCGTTGATGGTACGCAAATGCGGACATTCGACATTGAACAATCGTACTCAGAAGATGCAAATCGAATACCTACGTAGCGAAATTTTGCAAACAATTTTTTAAAATAAACCTTTTAAAATAGCATCTACATTATTTATTTTGAAAAAAGAAATAAGCAAAAGTAAGAAGAATTCATGTCTTCAGATAGGTACCTATATGCTATATCTTTCATTTTTGTGAGTCCCTCGAAAATTTTTTCGTAGAGTTGCTCCTGATTATTTATTTGTCGTGGAAGAAGCTGTAACGGTTTTGGTAATGCATGGTTCCTGATTCTGTCTGCGCTCTCGATGGGGGGAAATATTGGGGGTGTTTAGGTTGTTTTCTGAACCAGTAACTGAGGTGTCGAGATCATGCGATATAGGTGTTGCAAAATCCATTTCAGTTTCCTTCAGAGGTTTTTGTATGAGTGGAGAACCATAGAACCTTGTTTTGGGCAACCCCTCTTTATCATCTCCGCAACCTGTTGCTCTTAGTTCCTGTTTAATTAATTTCTTAGTGCCGACTTATGATCTGACCAAACCTAAAATATATAACAGTTTTCACAATATGTAACCCAACCTGAAATCGATTGAATAACTTACCTTTTTTCATTCGGCAACTTCTTTAAGAGGAGACCCCAAGCTATTCAACTGCTTTTTTAACTCTTCCCAATACTTTTGAGTCGTTGCAGGATCCATTAAAGGTAATCTTTCGTCGAATGGACGAAGTAATATTGGACTCCAATTTTTGCGAAAAGTAATATTACCAGACCATTTCTTTTTTAACAAAAAATTAGAAAAAAACATTTTTTTAAAAACTTTTGCCTTAATATTGAAAAATGTGTTAGGATGGGACCTCTGTTTTTTGAGATCTGTTCATACTTTTTTTTATAAAAAATAGAAAAATAAGAAAATATCTATAGCTAACATAAAATCATAAGAACTTAAAAGTTAACTGATTTAAGAACAAAAATTAAATATATCGCAAAAAAAAGTAATTCATTTTGAGCATTTGTTACAAAGCTCAACTTTATGCTCCCAGCATAGTGCTTTCCTTGTACGTATCGTTTCATTACTTGGTTAAGCGCCATTTTTTTTTAAGGACAATATGTAAAAATGTTCCCTTTTCTTTCCATTTATTGCATCTACGTTGTCCTCTCTAATTTGTTCGTTAATTTTGGTGGATTTTTATTATATTAGGTCGAATCGAACACTAAAAGTTATGTAGAAGATTATCTTCGTCATTTTGACGAAAATTGGCGCCATTTTTCCATAAAAACAAGACTTATCTAAGGAGTTTTTTCGACGAAATTATTTCTTTTATTATTTTTTCTTTTATAAATACAAATCGAAAATAAATCCGCATATTGAAAACACAAACAATTATATGAATGACGGATCGTCGGCGTTTACAATGATAGCTATGTTCGAAAGAAAGCAGTCTGCAGTCAATCCGCATGAAACTATGATTAGGATGATTGGGTGTATATTATTTTTATTAGCATCGCGAGTTGTTATACAAATTCCTACCTTTACTTATGGGTTGATGTACTTGATTACAAATAAATAAGTTTTATATTTGAGGATGAAGTCATTATGAAGTGTCAGTTCGTTAAGTTAGAGGTTCTACGATTGAATACGTCATGTTAGAAAGCTTTTAAATATATTTGCGGCAAGAAATTATCAGCTTTACGATTTTCGACAAAAAAAGTTGGTTCCTTGGAGGTTTAGATAGATAAAAGATATAGAAATCGGTTTGTGTTACCTAGTAACATTCTGTTCCTCGTATATTATTCACCCCTATCGCGAATAATATTTCCCCCGAAATGTTTCGCATTCAGCAACATGAAATATGAAATTCCGAAATTCTATCGGAATTTATTCACGATACTACCCCTAATTGTGAATTGTTAGTTATTCAGCCTGAGAAAGGGAGACTGCAAAAAGGATGCATAACATTGATATGGTAGCTAATGTAAACAAATGTTTAATACAACTATTCAGAGTCCCTTTTCTGAACCAGGTTCAATCAATATGAAATTTGTAAACATTTTTAATAAAGTGTCATATCTGGCGTATAGTTATCGACATTTTTGGTATATTCTTAAGATTGTAATATACATACAACATACCATTATCATATTTGAACTAATCGTAATAAATTGTGTTGAGAATATTGTGAAAGTAAATAATATTGTTTGAGGAACACGTTTTTGCAACCATTCAATTGTGTGAGTTTTTATTTTTAGGACTCCTGCTTGGGATAAGTATCTAGTATCAGTGCTGTGCTGACCAAAGACGAGAACATAATACCGATTCACAAACTGCCATCTGCAGAGTTTTTTTGCTAAACAGCTGCGACCTCTTTTACTGGTTTTTAGAAATAAAGCTCTTCCAAGCATATATAATATCCGAACCGAACCCGAGGCAAAACCCGTAAAAGCTCTTTTTGATTTCGAAATAGGTAGGTAGTAGAATGTATCTATAAAATCTGGTTATGAGATATTATGAGAAATACCATCCACACGATATTAGCACAGTTATTTGCAGCACCAACTCCGAAAATATGGGGTAATTTTTAATTACCTAAGTAAGTATAAAAATCTGCATGACAAAAGGGTACGAATGTTCAAAAGTAGATGACAATAAAAAAAAGCTCTTCGCTGCAGAATTTAAATAAACGTTTTTTATTATAATTATTGAAGGTAAGGCCGTGTGTCAATTACGCTAAGTAATTACATATAGCTATGTACATATTAGCAGGGTTAGGGTTTCATTTCATCCCAATAAGATAACTACTATTTGGGGTAGATATTATGCATATTATTATATTTGAGTTGAATATCTTTTGAACATTCATATCATATTATATACAACATTCTCGTCCTGTCCTTGCCAACTATGTACTATATTTCTTTCAGTTTTATGAAAACTTTACATACTAACATACCCATTGTTTACATAATTTCTAACCGCATTGATAAAAGCTATTTGCAAATCAATGGATCTCCATTATGGTGCTCAACAGATTGCTACCATTAAATTGATAAGTATACATTCCGTTTTTGCATCATTATGTAAGCACTTGTATGCTCCTTCAATATTCGCAGCAACCATCATTGCTTGGAGAAACATGCCACACATCAAAGCATAACTCTCAAACTAATGGGCATCTTTATGATGTCTAAAGTCTAACCCATTCTCATCCATGTCCCCCTCCTTGATGGCAGTGCAACCAAAAATCTCATTCATATATGGCACTTTCAACATTCACATGGATTGGATATGTCCAATCGAAAGTAATAAGGATCACGTTTATCAACATCAACCCGTAGAGTCCTCTGTACACAGAGGTCGCATTTATTCGTCTATGTATTTCTGTCCAGCTCCAGACAGTCTTTAGAACACCCTTCACCTCGGAGACAAAAGGAGTGCAGTACTGAGTTGCCCCTGGTTCAAGAGAAGTCACCAGAGTCACCACAAAATTTTAACCAAAATTCTCGTAAACTTAGACATTTTATGTTGGTTAACCATTTAGGGGTGGATTGTGTAGGTATGTGCGCTTATAATATGCTTTGCTGTCCTTTGCGTTTGCTGTGCTGTGTTTATTTTGTCCCATGGATGGATTATTAAGGGGCGGATGGCCATTGTCATTATTGTTATAGACTCGACTTAACATTTTGATTGAGGGCTAGTGTATCGATGAGGACAATTCATTGGGGTCCGGCACCACCAATATTCAAGACTGGAACCCATATAATAGGACCGAAATTTAATAAAAGCAAAAGGGTAAAGACGGTACCCGGGAGATAAACGTTTTCATTTTCTTTTTTCACTTAAGTTGTTGCTTATCATTCGGTTTGTCAACAGAATTAAGGGATTCTATATTGGAAACTGTGAATTTTTATGACAACCCGACTTATTCAAGTGGGGGACCTCCTTGCCTAATGTTCACAAAATAGATGTAGGTAAGGTACATATACTTTAATCGGTGTCATCAAAGACTGAGTGAGAATTCTTTTGGAAAATTTATGGTTAGATGTATCTATAAAAAAGTGAGACTGGTTAATGCGAATGAAAGGATTTGTCGATTTGTGACTTTGAGAGGCTAAAATGAATTATTTTTTATGGGGATTTATTTAAAATTCTTACAGGAACTTAAAAACGGTCTGCTGCAAGGTGTATAGTTAAAGATTACTGCTGAAATCCGCTTTCGTGGGAGCTATTATAGTAGGTATATAAAGTTAAAAATGTATGCAAATTTAAAATTCATTCACATTTGCAATTCGTTGAGGAGTCGAAAATTTACAAAAATTTAATGAAACTAAAATTAAGTAGATCTTTACATAAAAAAACTAGCAATGCCATAATTTGTCCCTTTTTTAAGTTTACAAAATATATTATCGCAATGCCTTTTCATAAACTATACCTCCTACATGTTATTTATTTAGTGGGCGCAAGTAGCTATAAAGAAATTACGCCTATAGCTCACACACGCGAACACGCTGTCCATGTAAAAAACGTGGCTGTCTGAGGTCAACTCCGGGAATATCCGGGTAGTTCGGAAGATAGCCCCTACACCCCCCATTTCCCCTTCCCCCATCCGCACCCTAACTAACCTATACTGATCCAGAGGATGTAGTCGTTGCAATGTCGAAAGCATTTTTAAAATCGGCCAAATAGTTCCAGAGGTACTCCCTACAACCTCTTTACCCCTCCCCCGTCATGAACTTAGTCCTTACGTAACCTGACGAACCACCACATCTGCCTAGACGCACTGTTTACTCGATGTTTACCGAGACTATATGGAACCGAGTGACTGTGAACCATAACCATGGTTCGTCTACTTATGAGCCCACCCACCACATCGGGGCGAAACGCCACTTAAATGTTTCAATAATATTTAATGCTTACTCCACAACTTTATTCATTTCTTAAATTAACTCTTGATTTGAAATTTTTTTGGTAAAACTGCGCCAGGCCACGGGCAATAAAAAATCCTATACGATTAAATCAAAGACTCGTATTAGGTTATGGTTCACAGTCACTTTGTGTTTGTGATTCCATATAGTCTCGGTAAACATCGAGTAAACAGTGCGTCTAGGCAGATGTGGTGGTTCGTCTACTGATGAGCCCACCCACCACATCGGGGCGAAACGCATTCGGAGTTGAGGCCACTTAAATGTTTCAATAATTTAAAATTTTTAATTTTAATTATCTATCAGCATACAAACTTTCAAGTTCATACGGCTAACGATTCGTGAGACCCCCCTTACTCCCCCCAACCCCTTCAATCCTCTACAATTCTCACCTTCCCTTTGGTCACACATCTATAAATCAGAAAAAAAAAATCATGAAAATCACACGAATGGTTCTCGAATTATGTTAAGGAGTTATGGAGGGACGAACAGATGGACGTTGCACTTTTTAAAGTATATCAGGATGGATCCTGATTTGTTTTCGGCTACTTATAACTTGAAAACCACCGACTCTATTGAGCTCAAATTTACAGATAATCTTAGGTATTGGCCCAGGGAGTGCACCTAGGAAGATTGGTGGCACCGCCCATACCCAAAAAAAAACATTCAATTCTTATATATCAAAAACCGCCGAACCGATTGAGCTGAAATTTATAGACAATCTTAGGCATTAACCCGGGGGCGTTCCTATTGGTTAAAATCGGATAAAGGGGCGTCGCACCTCTTATACTAAAAACATCTTCTATGGAGTGAAATTCGATGACGTTATCTATAACTCGACAACCGCTGGGCTGATTCTCATGATTTGTTTTGTTCGTATTGCTGTATTTCAGGTTTAAAGCAGAAAGAAAATTCCAGAAAATCGATTGATTCTCATTTTTCACCATTTACGAAAGAAGATTATTGGTATTCAGTATTCACGATTACCTATATACACCGGCTGATACTGATACACCGTAGTAAAATCGTTAAAATGTATATAATTTTTTTTTATCACATCGTGAATATCTCCACTTTTTTTTTTATTTTTGTATTACTATAGGTTTGGGGTATAGGGTATAGTTAGAGTGTAAAAGTGTAGGAAGTATATAATATAGTATAGCCCAAAACTAGTTAATAGGCTGACTGACTGGAACTATTTCAGACAGAAGTTGGAAGAAAGTATTCAACTGTCAACAGTTATTCAAACAGAAGATCAACTAGAAAAAGCAGTCCAAATATTAACATTGAATGTACAAAAAGCTGCGTGGGCTGCAACTCCCAAAACAACAAATAAGATCAAACAAAACTCTTATCCTATCGAAATATGTGAAATTATTACGGAAAAAAGGAAAGCTAGAAAACGCTGGCAACAGCCAAGGGCGCCACGCGACAAGAGTACACTGAACAACTTAAATAACAAGCTTAGAAAGTCTATTAGAGAATTCAAAAACGAATCTTTAAAAACTTACCTTACCAGCCTTACAAATGATGCTAGTACTGACTACTCGCTCTGAAAGGCAACAAATAGGATGAACAGGCCAATAGCTCATATTCCCCCAGTAAAAACTAGAGAAGGTAACTGGGCGAAAAGCAACCAAGAAAAGGCAAACACTTTTGCAGAGTATCTTGAAGACGTACTTAAACCTTATGAAGATATAGGTTATCAAGGACTCGAAATAAGGTGCGAAGAAGATAGACCTATACGGTCGGTAACAGCTCAAGAACTTGCCAAAGAAATTAAAGAAGGCATAAATACAAAAAAAGCCCCAGGGTATGATTTGATTACAGGAGAAATTTTGAAACAATTTCCACGAAAATGTCTGAAAAAACTAGCGCAGATTATAAATGCTGCATTTAAGTTGAGATATGTCCCAAGCATGTGGAAAGTCGCTGAGGTAATAATGATACCAAAACCAGGCAAGCCACCTAACGAGGTAACCTCATATCGCCCAATATCTACCAATGTTGTCAAAGTTATTCGAAAAAATGCTGGTTAAACGCCTGCAAAAAATAATTGACGAAAAATCTCTAGTCCCAAATCACCAATTTGGATTTAGATATAAGCACTCTACAATTGATCAGGTTCATAGAATCACAGATAAAATCGAAAAAGCATTCGAAGAGAAAAAGTGTGCTCTACAATATTTCTTGATATAGCACAAGCTTTCGATAAAGTCTGGCACAAAGGTTTGATCCACAAACTACAAAGGCAACTGCCAAAACAATATTCGACAATTCTGGAGTCATATATATCAGATCGATTCTTCGGAATTAAACAAGAGACAGAGTACTCAACATTAAGAGAAATTAAAGCTGGTGTACCACAAGGCAGCGTGCTAGGTCCTGTTTTATACCTTCTATTCACTAGCGATTTGCCTGAAAGTGGGGAAACCACTATAGCTACTTTTGCAGATGACACAGCTGTCCTTGCTGTGGGATCAACTGTCGAAGTAGCAACAAAAAGGCTTCAAAGGGCAATAGACAATATCTCTGATTGGACAAAAAAATGGCAGATTAGATTAAATGACCTCAGTCCATATTAATTTTACGTATAAAAACGTACCATATATTCCAGTATACATTAACAACAATGTAGTGGAATACTCAAATACAGCCAAATATCTAGGCATGACTCTAGATGCTAAACTGCGTTGGAAAGCGCATGTAAAGAAAAAAAGAGACGAGTTGAACATGCGATACAGCAAAATGTATTGGCTTATTGGGAGATATTCATCTCTGTCAAATTACAATAAGTTATTGCTATATAAGCAAGTTCTAAAACCAGTATGGACCTACGGGATCCAGTTGTGGACATGTACATGCCAAACAAATTTGCAAAAAATTCCGGTTTTCCAAAATAAAGTACTAAGGAACATAGTCAATGCACCTTGGTACATACGCAACGCTGATCTACATAGAGATCTTAACATTGAAATGGTCGAGGAAGAGGTTAAAAAAGTTGCCCGAAGGCATAAAAGTAGACTTCTTAACCATGTTAACAGAACTTTTAAATACTGACAATGTTATCAGGAGATGAAGGCGGGTAAAACCTCTTGATCTTAGCTAAGACCGAGAAAGTAGGTAATACTTTCAACTAAAAAAGTAGGTATAGAAATTCGGCAAACGTCGGATTTATCCTCTATTTTTTTTTTTTAATGAATCAAAAATAAATTGCCGATTAGTCGAACGACTAGGTGCAATCAATTCGGGATGACGAAAGTCAGTCCCCTTGGGAGTTTTTTTTTTAGATCGGGTTAAAGTCCCTCACTATTGCAGAAGCATCCCTCGCGTAATAGCTCTGCAATGTCTTTCGATGATTTTTCCTTCCAGCGAATTCCCATTACAAAAAAAAAAAATATTTTGTTGTTAGGAGTGTAAGAAAACTTCACACTTTTACACTTTCACAAGTAGGTTACTAGACCCTGATACACCGAATCGTGAATACCCCTATTATTAAGACCTACAGCAGTACAATTCCTGTGCACGCGCAAAGCCAGACGGGTACAGATATATTAGCCGTTTTTTATTATCAGCGTGATCTGATCCGGATCAGATCATGAAAATAAAACAAACTGGATCATTGAAAGATTTTATAGTTAAGTTGTGGCAACAGTAGTTTTTCCCATATCAAATCCAGTACCAATTATGACAAATTTTGTATTGACACCGCCATATTGCAGCCACACATGATGATTTCTCTATTGCACTTGCTCATATTTGAGTTTGACATTTCGCTTGTTGTGTGGGGGTTGTTACCATATGAAAACAAATCTGCATACATTTGGCATTCAATCTTTTTTTGTGGGAAACTATGTTCAAATGTTATGTTCAAATATGCATCATAATTAACCGTATTGTACTGCTAATATTTCCATTTATATTTCTGTGCTATATAGCGAAACAAAACATCTCGAAAGTCGGAATAGTAACTTATTCGAATTTGAGAAAATGCCAATTGATTTTATGTGTCGTTAATTGTGTTTCATATTTTGGTCTGGCAACATTACTGTGTGGCTATAATTTACAGGGGCACCAACATTTAGTGAATGAAATAAAGAACGCCACGAAACAACAACGGGAAATAGTTGAATTAATTTTTAGATCATATTTCGTGATCTCGATGAAAAGCAGGATCACATGTTGTTGTTGTAAGTGCATGTAAATCGATGATCTATATGGATCATAGCTGATAATAAAAAACGGCTATTATAATAAAAACGTTGGTGCGTATGTAAGTCCGATAACCGCTGAACCGCTGAACCACTGAAGCTATTCGCCGTCATTCCTATTTTAAAAAAATAATTGAACAAAAATATGAAAATAAAATAAATAGTGAAATATTTAAAATAACCATTTCAGGCAGAACAACCTTTGCCGGGTCAGCTAGTATTTATAAAAATAAAAGTTTAAATCATTTATTAAAAATGATATGATGACTTAATTCCTAAATTTGTTCCAGGTTTATTATATGTAGTTACATAAGAAAAAAATTATTTTGTGCAACAGGTCCGCATAGGCACCTTAAGCCTATCTTCTTACAACGATTCCGGTGTAAGTTTTTATTTTTTGGGACGAAGGGGCCTACAATTTTATGCCTTGTCCAACCGGCTGAATTGAAAAACTTTTCCAAGACTGTTGTTTGACAGGTAATCACAAGAGATTGCACAGTGGAAAAAACATTAAGATTTCGTTTTTCCCGGAGATTGAACTAACCATACTGAGCCTGAGCCACGACAATGTCACTTCTAGAAAATTGAAATTTCAAAGTAACATACCTAATGCAAACCCCTCATTGCATAACTTTTATTGGTCAGTCTCAGTACAATGGACTTCAATTTGAAGGTAGTAGGTACATATTTACTTATACAAAATATATTTTTTTAAGTCTATCGTAAAAGCATCCTGTGAACAATAATTAAAAAATAAAATTAAATTTAAATATCGAAGTTACAAATCAATTCCAAAAACACCCTATAGTAATTAATAAAATGACTATCTCATTACATTTTTAAACAAAACGAATCTACACACTTATACACCTATACTTATATCCACCTGCAATACATCTTAACTCAAGAGAATTCCAACGACAACAAAACACATCGGTCAACCAAACAAATACATATATCTGCAGTCATAGCGGAAACTAGTGCACACGCAACTGATTTAAGTCCTTTACAACAAGATACCAAAGGAGTTTTAACCACTAAAGTTCGGTTATCCATTGTTTGGTTTACACAAGCATCTACCACCAACGCCCACATCCACAGTCACACACATTCAACACAACATTGGGTTGTTGCTAACAAGAGCAACCAATAAATTTGTAATCAGGTTTTGTAATCATCAGGAGTCTTTTCTAGAAGTGCGGGTATCCTATGTTCGACATAATGTTGTATAGAACCATACGCTTACCTATGCTTCAGGGGGGTTACCCTTAGGTGGTACTCATGTGCTCTACTTGAGAACAAAAACACACTTGTATTGTGTACAGACTTGAAGACGATTGATTATTTATCGCCTGTCAATTAAAGCAGAACAAGGGTGCAACTAAGACAATCCATGACCTGGTTAAGTATTCGGCAAGGATTTTGCTTTATTATCTTGTTTTCTCAGCTGCATTGCTGTCATAGTTTTGACATTGGATAGTAAATAAAATAAGTTTTTCGTCTTTAACATTTTTAACACGGAAGGAAGTCGGGGGTGGAAAAGTTTATTTATTATCTCTGGCAAAAGTTTTCTTTTGGTGTGGTATCTTTGAAGACAAACGTGCATACTTTTACGGGACATTCGAGTATAGGGTATCTGAATTTTGTTTCGATTTTTATTATTATCGATTGGTTAAAATTTTCTATCGGAAACGGAAGTTGCTTTGGAACTGATTGTGCTAGTGTAGTGGATTGGTTGTAGTTTGACCCTTGACTAAATGCAATAAGTATCAGCAACTACCTGCAATTGAAATTATCTTTTTAACCCTTCAATGAATCAAATATCGCCATTGTTCGAAAGTCTAAAGAGCTCTAGTACTCGCAGTCCATTTGCATGGCTAAGAGCAATTACCCTAAAGCGATTTGCTCCAGCACATGAAATAAATCTGGCCGTAGGCTATTCTCTTCTTAATCGGTCTTTATTAACAAGAGCCGTAAGCCATTGTGGCTTTTCCTTTCTCTAAAATTTCAGGTCAAATGGTTATTATGAGACTCTTGCCACATGTATCTAGGCCCAGCCGATAACTATAGCCATAGCATTATTTTGAATGAAATTTATTCTGTTACCACATCCTGGCACCACTCGGAAGTTGGGCAATGCTATAAGCTAGTATCATCATCATCAGCCCCAGACACTGCACTATGTATCAGTTGAAATACGACCAGAGAGGTGTGTGCAACAAGGCATGATTGAAAGCCCTGTAAATGCAGTACTAATCAATAATTGATAGTTTAATCGGATTTATGTGAAAGTTGTGATATGGTGATGGTACAGAGGGTACGGTACTTAAGCAACAACAATATCGATGAATATTTAAGTTCATTTGGCGGTCTTTCCATCGAAAATCGTTGGGAAATCACAGGGTAGTGCAATTAGGAACTTGTATTTGGGACTGCTGCTGAGTTGAGATACATACCTACACCGGAAGCGTCTTCTAACCAGTTATATGGCTTACCAATTATATGACTTACAGTTATATTGGAGATTCATGAATGCAAACTAAGTGGAGAGCTGTGTTCCATTATATGGCATTTTCGTCGCGGAATATTTGTGATTATGTTCATTAATTGAACAAAACATGGACGATAGATCTAATTAGTCGACATGCATTTCGTTTTAATAGTTGTATTGCATGGTATGAATATTGGCATCAAAGGACTTAATTTGCATTGTTGGTCAATATTCGATTGAGCAAATGTATGCTTATATGGCTTCGAGTTGCCTATATCTGTCACGATCTCTGTGGGGAAAAAGCACAGGCAGGACCTAAGCCAGCCTATTATTTACTATCAACTCATTCACTTTTCTAATTACCTATTTCAAATCAGTGTAAAAAGCGGTCATCACGATGTACATATGTATACAATACACAAAACAAAACCGACAAATTAAATTTAAAATCAGCAATGTCACGATAGCTCGCATACAAAAGGACCTATCATCGATTCGTATTGTAAATTATTGACAGCATGCAAATTTATTCGATGGCAATTTTCCTGGTACCTCCAATCCACATCCTTTTCTCGCTTCGCAAATGCGCTGATGTGGAAAAATCATTGCACTGTATACTCGTAGGTATGTGTTGATTTAAGACCTCGTTCAGATACGATGGTGAGAATTTTCTATTTGGATGCATTCGAAATGGGTTCCGGTGGCGGGCGGTACATTTCTATACTCTCCAGGCTCAATCGGCGGTAATTAAATGGTTTTGGTTTCGCTGCTTTTAGTAGCCCCACCGGAGCAAGTGACTCTTAGCTTGGCAGCACAAGGCTGTTGCCGAACATCGAACTAATGCATTCGATTAGTATTTAATGCAGAAAAGCAAAAAAAAAAGTGCAAAAGGAACTATAGCATTGGTACTGCTTCGATGCATTAGCAGTTCGCGCACATTCTTTGAAAACACCATTGTTCTGGCGGTGGTTTTCTATTACCATGAGTAATTATTCATGAGAACAAGTGGCGACTACAAGCGGGCATTCTGATCGTTGTTGTGTGTGTGTGTTTGTGTGTTTGTGTGTGTGGAAAGTGAAGAGGAATTCGTGTTTTCAATTCAACCACTCAAAGAAAATCAATTAATTATTGGTCGCAAATTAAAAGCGAGTAAAGAAGTGGGCGGTTTGAAACGATAGATGCATACCAAAGTTAATTTTCAAACCACAAAAGGGAAGATATTTTTACATCATTTTAAAGTACAAATTATTCCGTTACGAGTATAGGTACATGTGAAAAATAATTCCTGAGAATTATTGTCCATTTCTCTTGCCATTAATGACATCGTTTTGAACATAAATGCACTGCCTACTTTTTCGGCCCTGAAATTATCTCTGAGCGCTTCAATTTATTTGTGGATCATTTAGGGCACGAATCGCACGAATCAGGTGGATATATGAAATCCGACGGACATGACTGTTATGTTTTTTTACAATGTTTACTTATACATATTTAATATTATCATAGAAGGTATTATTTGTGGATTTCTGGTTCAAAACCATACGATTCGCAAAGAAAAAGGAATATATCAAAATAGCGAAGTAAAAAATCAAAATTATTCATAATATTAAATAGATTAAGTAAAAACGGAACATGGGAAATAATTTCAATTTGTTCCTTTAGATGCGTCTGCCAAAGTCATGGGGACATGTCGGAAGGTTTGCCATAAGTATTATAAAAATAAGTTCACCAATATTATTCAAAATTTGGATATTTTTTGCAATATTAAAACTTCGTTTGGTAGATAACATCAAGAATGTATGGGATATGTATTTTTGTATGTTTCAGGACAAATTTGGAAAACCAATTTAAATTTGGAAGTTGTTTCCCGCTTTAAGCAGTCTAGAATGAGCTTGGGTACACTGAAATTGAAAGGCTATTCCAAGCCAACGCAATATAATATAAAGGGTGTTTTTTAGAGGTATAGAACTTTGAACTGGCTCGGACATAGTCTAATCTGGAGGTCCAATTTTGATGACTTTTCCAACATTTGTGGCCGTTTATCGGCAATAACGCGGCGAATGTTGTCTTCCAAGTGGTCAATCGTTTCGGGCTTATCGGCGTAGACTAGCGACTTCACATATCCCCACAGAAAATAATCAAGCGGCGTTAAATCTTGGAGTTCAATTCACGGGTCCACAACTTGAAAATATGCGGTTACCAAACGTTTCCTTCAATAGGTAAATCAATTGTGGCACAGTCAGTTTTTGTGGATGTAACGGTGTCTCTACATACACTTGAGGATTATCATCACTCCAAATATGGCAGTATTGTTTATTGACGTATCCATTCAACCAAAAGTGAGCTTCATCGCTAAACTAAAATCGCTTATGAAAATTGGGATCAACGGCAATCTTGTTTTGGTCTCATTCACCGAATCTACTGCTGCCCGTCCACTTATTGCCCAACGCATCAATTTTGAATTCAACGCATTCAATTCTAATGTACGATGCCCTCAATTTTATCCAACCAACGCGTTTGATCACATCCAACCCTAATATAGCAATAAAATCATGAGGAAAATCCAGAAAGGGAAAGGATGCAAAATGAAAGTAAAAAGAAGTATGTATTGCTTTCAGTCACAAATTAAATAAATAAAAAAAAAAAAAACGAGAAACAATGCTCTGTACCCTAGGAAGATCACTACCAAACTGATGTCGAAAGCGAAACTCGAAATATTTCATGAGGGTGTGAGAAGCTATCAGCTACCCCTACCATGTGCTTTCAACGCGTTGCCCAACAAGCGATGCTTGATTAAATGTACGAGGGTATCAACGCGTTCTTCAACTCTGTGAGCAACTACAATGAAAACGCTGTTGTCCAACTCGAGGAACTTTTTTTTCTGCCAAAATCAGGCATGTTGATCAACTAGATGTACGAGGTCATTCAACAATTGAATGAGTTGGTCAATTAGGTGTACGGGGTCACTCAACAGTTGAGTGAGTTGATAAACTAGGTGTACGGGGCCCGCAAAGCGTTCAACAAAGAAATGTTCGACTTTAATTGGAATTACGTTGAACAACATGTGCACTAGTGTACGAGCCTAAACAAGTTGTTTCTTCAAATGAAGAGTTGAATAAATTGTTGAATAAAATTGGTTGATGCGTTGGGCACTAAGTGGACGAGCAGCATACGCCTTGCTAGGTGATCATGTGGCTTCAATTCTTGCACGAGTTGAATTTTGTAAGCACGCAAACCAAGATCTGTCCGCAAAATCTACCATAAAGTGGATGGAAACATATCCAATTCCTGTGAACGATGGCGGATAGACTGACTCGGATCTCCCTATACGCTACGCTCTACAGCCCCAATGACTTCTTCTTAACGCACTGTACGTCGTCTCTGTAGATGCGTATTAACATTTAGAGTAAACGTGGTGTGAATACGTTCCATAGTTAATCGAATTAATTGATGGACGATTATGTTGACCGTAAAACGGACGTTGTGCGCGATACGTATTTCGAACAAAACCATGATTTTCAAAATAATTTGCACAGTTTGAAAGCGTTGTTCAGGCGTCAGTCTATTCATGTGAAATGCTAAACCAAACTAAAAATAAATCACTTGACAGCTGACAAAATGGTTGCCAACTTAAAGTTCTATACCTCTAAAAAAAAGCACCCTTTATTAGTACGTTTACATTTTGTTTTAAATGGCAGAAGAAAATATCAATACTTTAATGCTCTGGCGGAATTGAGTTTCTGAATGAGGCAATATATAGTTTTCCTACACTGAACCAAATTTGGTAGTCATATTGACAAAAAAGCTGGTAGACTTGAAGAAATGGCGATCAATATAAGGTCAACACCTCCTATCCGTTGTTTTGACAAATATTTTGTTATATTTAAGAAATATTGTCATTTTGAAAATAATTCATTAAATTTTTCGTTGTGGTGTTAAATCCACAAAAATTTGTTGTAGTGATAAAATTTCATCATTCTATCATGTTCTTCATTTTAAAAAAATATTCTTCAAATTGAAAAAAACATTCTTCAATTCGACGCACCGTGCACCTTAAAATAACGAAATTTTCTTCATTTTTACGTATTATTTCTTTAAATTGAAATTCAATTGTTCATTTCAACACTTTACTTTATTCATATTGAGAAATTATGCTTCAATTTTATGCATCGTTTTTCTTCAAATTAACTTACTTATTTATTCAAATTAATGATTTTTTTCCGTCATTTATCGCTTTTTTTTCAAATTGACACAAAACAAAAAAGAAACACTTTTAATGTCAAAAACGTTTTATTTTTATTTTCTTAGCATTAGGTAAATTATAAATTTGAAATTTTTTTGCAACTTACATACATACTATTTATAAGTGAACATACTGGAAGATGGTCTTTGTCATAATTGGAATTGATAAAAGACAGTCTGGCTAAAGGTCCTTCAAGGTCCTAGCTAAATTTGAAAAAATTAAACAAATTGAAAATATTAAAGTTTCTTTATGTCATTGGGAAATACAACGAAGTTCTTACGGTTCATTTATGGTGATCATTTTCTGAATGTTCTTTTTCTTGTTGCATCTCCTCCGCACATAGCCCTCGGTTATTCCAACTAGGAGAAAGCTAGCCTAGGAAAATGGGAAAAACATTAGATATGTAATTAAAAGTAAACTTTTTTTAAACCCATTCAACTGCGATTATAGGTAGAAGGATCATAACCAAAATTATGACAAATATTTCTATATTACTTACGTTTTTCTTATACAAATGTGTTTGAGAATGACTTCCAAGCGTTTGCACTTACCTATTTAATTGCTTTACTTTAATTTATAAATTCTTTATCACAACTTTACTTTGGCAATTCACTTTCTAGAATAAAACTTATCACTTCGAGCTCAACAGCGAACAATAGCATTTTAAAGAAACTTCTTCAAATTGATGAAAAACCCATAAGATTCTAAAAATATGTTATGAAAAATTGTTGATTTGAATAACTGATTCTTCTAAAAATGAATAAAATATTTTCTTCAATATCACCTACGGGATTTAGTTCAATCAACGATTTCAATTTGTCAATATGACGAAATTTCATTCGTTTGAATAAAATACAAAATCGGACAGCAGTTGAAGAAATTTATTGACTTCGAATATTAAATTTTCAATAAAACGAAAAGTTTTATGAAAAATTGTCGATTCGAATAATAAATTCTTCAAAGATTGACAAAATATTTTCGTCAATATCACCTACGCGATTTGGTTCAGTGTATATACATATTAGGTACGTACTAACAATATGGTGTGGTTTACCCATGCTTCTCAACCAACACAAAAACAACTAATTTTGATAATGCTTCACTATGTACATGCAAAATGTTCACTCTCACCAACAAATTGTGGTATGCTTCACCTACAAAGAAGTTTAATTGAAAATACTTAATATAATGCGGATCTCTTGTGGTGCACTTTTATTGCACATGTGGACTATAAATAAATCAAAATTCATTTATAAAATACATGAGTGTGTATTTATAAGCATAATAGTATTTATATCGGCAAAAGCATCCACACTTCAGAGACTTTACCGCGCCTCGGAATGCACTATGCTACCTACCTTGTACACCTCAAAAATGCTTGGATTACGCTAATGGAATAAGTAGGTAATGTTCTAATGAGTTTTTCATTACAAATTAAGTTACCTTTGATGGATCCATACAAATTATTTATTAAAAACACAAGTGCCGGTATAAAATTTCCCTATGAGAGGCAAGCGAATCCTAAGTACTAGTAAGTACTTAGTATATACATAATTATAATATGTGCCAAGGAATTTCAAATATTTGCACTCACATTCTTGAGCAAAATACACTTACGACCGACGACGTCGGTTGTAGGGAAATGTTTAAAGAAGGCGTCAACAGAGCGCTTTAAGTCTATACATTTTATATGTATACACTACTTTAGTCTATGTGCCTAACTTAAGCCCATAGACCGTTATCAAGGACATTAATTTCGACTTATGTGTAGGACGTGTTTTTCTCGATGTATCGTCTCATAGCAGCGCGTTCAACTAAACATAATGCGAAAGGGAAACACGCTGCAGGATGAACAAATTGGGATAATGTTGGATTTGGGTATCGCATTATCGGCATTAATTCAGTCACATTTATAACCCACTCCAAAAGTGAATATTAATTTAAATTTGTAGATTGTAACACTGATAAAAATGCTAGTGTGGTTAAGTGGAAGCTATTCATTACAATAATTAAGTATGGGGGTAAAAAACCTAAGACTGAGAGTGTAGCAGAATTGGCATTCCACATAATGAATGTCTTAATACAAATATGACACAAATTTGGAATACTATAAAAACATAACTGCATATTTTAATTTTTGTGACTGTGATTTTTCTGATTTGATTTTAAAGGGTAGGAAAGAGCTTAAAATTATTATTTTTTTATAAAACTGTCTATTCTTTTACGAAATACAACATGTGACGTATGTCAGAAAGTGCGCTAGTAAACAAATTATAAGGCAGGTTTGTAGCACCGACTTTCGGAATTTGAAATGAGGAAATGGGTGGAAAAACAACGTTTCTTACTTAAATTGGGGATCATCTGCTGAACAATTTCCAAGTTTTATGGCGAAAAATTACTCTACCAAACCGCTGCTACTTCGTTTTGGCAAAACAATTGGGTTCGAAACTCCTAACTCGGAGGACGAAATATGCTCTACATATACCCTTATCCTACCAGTTCTTCTTTATTGCGCCGAATGCTGGACGGTAAGCAAGAGCTGATAGTAAGCTCTTTGGAAAAAAAATCCTGGACAGATTTTAGGTCCTGTGTACCAGAGCGCTTGGTCTGGACAACTGGAACTGCGTTACCGTGATTGTAAAGGTTGAAAAGCTGCAGACAGAAACTATTCACGGGTCAGGAGTCCGTTATGTAAAGTAAGTAAAGGTGCTTAGTACACGATATATAGCAAGCCATATACGTTTGTAGCACTGGCGTCATTTATACATCAGTGTATGGTCCCGATAGGTACATGACGTGTACTAGCTCTGATTGTGCACTCTCTGTTGACGTCAGAGCCACATACGTATGTGGCTTGCTACATGCCGTGTACAAGCACCTTAACCCTTGAATTTTATTTTTTTTATTTTCTCTTCGATCATTATTCCGATTGCATCTTCTCTCCGTGTCACACCAGCCATCTCTAAGGCCTTCTAGTTTGTGGAATTTCGTCGAAAAAACTCTTTGGGTAAGTCTTGTTTTTATCGAAAAATGGCGCCAATGTTCGTCGAAACGACGAAGATTACCTTCTACGTAACTTTTAGTGATCGATTCGACCTAATATTTAAAAAAAAAATTTCACCAAAATTAACGAACAAATAAGAGAGGACAACGTAGATGCAATTAATGTTAAGAAGAGGGATCATTCTTACATATTGTCCTTAAAAAAATGGCGCTTGACCAAGAAATCATACGATACGTACCTACAAGCAAAGCATTTATGCTGGGAGCATAAAGTTGAACTTTGTAACATACATACATACATACAACTTTGTAAAAAATGCTCAACATGAATTTTTTTTTTTTTCAATTTTTATTTTTATTTGAAATCAGTTAACTTTTAAGTTGTTATGATTTTATGTTATATTTTCTATTTCTTATAAAAAAAAGTATAAACCGATCTCAAAAAACAGCAACATTTTCCAATATAAAGACAAAAGTTAAAAAAAAATGTTTTTTGCTTAAAAAAAAGAAATGGTCTGTTAATATTAACGATGTATTAAAATTAACAATCATTTTGTGCACACTTTTCGAAAAAATTGGAGTCCAATATTACTTCGTCGATTCGACGAATGATTAACTTTAATGCACTAAAATATGATTACCTTAATCTTTCTAGGGTTAAGTTGTTTGGGATATCTAACGAAAGCTTTGTCAGCAAACATTTTGGTAGGAATTATATTTCGAACTACATCCACCAATCATCGTCAGATTCATTTATTTGTTTGTATTTTTAACAGAAGGATTGCCATGAGTTCTGTATAAAGACATTTTACAAATAATAAAAAAAATAAAAATAATAATTCTCAAGTGTGATTCGGGTAAAATATTCATTGCGCAACATTCGTATCGTAAACAGTGATGACATTTTGAGGGATTTATCCCTTTTTGAGGGATTTTCTGCGAATTTCAATACGTCCGAGGGATAAATTGACATTTTAGCTATTAAAGGGATTTTCTTTCATAGTAACAAATTTCATATAATAACGATTTTCAAACGTAAGTGAACCGAACCCTTAGGTTAAGGCTAATGCTAAAGATTCTAAGCTATAATCAAAGCGAATTGTGTCCACAATGAACGCTAACATTAATTTTTCGGAAGTCCATCAAAATAAACAAAATCCTTAAATTATGGATAGAAATGGATTCGTCAGAAGTCTTCTTCTTTGCATTAAATAATTTATTTGTCAGCCATTCATTGTTGCGAAAGGACTGTCCGTTCTAAAAATTAAGTAATAAATATGACGAATTTTATCATCTTTACAAAGACATCCTTACTTACGAAGACATCGAAAAACATCCCAACAAAAATTAATAAATACTTTTGAATATCATTAAAAGTATTCTATTATTTTTCTTGCTAAAAAACTGAGCAGAAGAGTTTATTCGCTTTTAGCGCAAAGTTTCGCTTAGCAAGTGTCTTAGCATCGAATCTACTGTGGCCATTGCAATTAAAATGTATGGGCGCAGTATACATATTAGCTTTGACCTGTCAAACCTTAGCTTTAGCTTTCGCTTAGCTTTTCGCATGCACTCTGTTTTGGTACCAGAAACGCGTAAAATACCTACAACATACGAATACGTTTTTTTTTTATTAGCAAGGGAAGGGGGTATTCTACTACTTTAACAAAAAGGGATAAAGTCCATCGAAAAGGGATTTTTTAACGGTTGATCTGGGATATTCCATCATAACCTTCTGGCAACACTGATCGTAAATCCTTGGGGGCATCCAAAATTTACTGTTTTTTGTAAAAAAAAACTAAATTTTGTGTACCTATTTAAAAAGTGGAAAAAGTATCAGATTAGCAAATACGCCGTGTTGGAGGACATTCATTCATTATAAAGATTACAATTTAAATAATGTGTTGATTCAATTTTAATTGTATTTATTGCCCATTTAAATGCTTTTTAATGAAATATCTCTATGTTTTTTATGTCACTTTAATGATATTTAGTGTCCATTTTTTTTAATATTAAATTACATATTAAATTTAAATATATTCCATTTCAAAAAGCAAATATAGAAAAAAATACAGGGGGTTGGAATTACGGAGTGAAAATAAAGGAAGTTCAAATAAATCGCCGACCCTTTTTCAAAGATTTTTTCTGTCGTCCTCCCGGAAATAACTTTCGAAAATTTGCCACAATTTTACAAATGTATTATTTTTTTTTTTATTTTTTTAAGGGTAGCTATCTGAAGAGTTGAGTGAATGAAAATAGACCATTCACAAAATTTACATAGTTTTAAGCTATAAATATTCACGATGAGGTAAGACATAGAAATTCTCCAAAACTTGCATTAGGGAATTTCCGAAAAAGTGAAAATGAAGATCACGACGATATTATTTTTAAGATCAAAAAAATATTATGTATTTCTATCTAGTTAGTAGGTAGGTATATAAATATGTATGTCATCAAATTTGATAAAAATTCAATTGCGGCATATCCTCTTAGGTCATATTGACATGGGTTATTATACATGTGCTCTGCTGCCACTCAGTTCCCGGTGTCACCTATAGGTGACAAAAGTTCAGGATTTTAATTTATTTATAAAAAGACATATTACTGAAGTAATAACAATAGTAATATTATCTCTAACATAAAAGTATCTGTATTTCTGTTTTTGACAGCAATGACGTCAAATCATCTGTCAAAATAATTCGATTGTTTTGAGTGTTTTTTTTATTTTTCTGTGTGGGTGTGTTTTGCTGTGACTCTTTCGTGATTAAATTGTCAAAGTCGCAAGTAATGTACTTTTTAGTATTGGAAATAATTGTTCGAATGTCACACTTATATTATCAACAATTTTTATAAAGAAATCATGTAGTTACGTGCCTAAAATTGCATTGCAGACATGTAGTGTCACCCCGAGGTGACACTGGGCCTTATTCGTTCGAAGTAGACATATTGATATCGAGAAAATCAAGTATTTTTACTTGCTGCTTTTGCATGACAGCTTTTTTTATTGTGTTTTATATTGACGAAATAGCGCAATAATTAGAAACAGGAGAGAACCCAGGTCACATTATTCTGTTTCCTTGTCTTGTCCTGAGGATGGTGAGGTAACTAAAGAAGAAAGTTTGAATGATAAAGAAGCTAGCGCTAGCCTCATACACCTTCCCAGCCGTATGTTACATTCGGAAATCGAAATTCATGTCAGGGCGACCAACAAACCTAATTAAAATCAAGAGGAGGATCACCTGAATTCATTGAACCTGCTCGAAAGAAAAGAAAGAGAAAAGAATTCACAATAACCAAGTGGTATCACAACAGTTCTCCATTTTCTTCTGGTGGGAAAGGTGATTCCGTCGAAATTTGGTAAAATTCGCAGATACTTTGAACTGCTAACTCATAATTTCACGGAACATTTTGCTTCATACATATCCCACACACAACCCATTTGGTTATAAGCTTTGGTCAGCAGCTACTCGCTATATAGCTACCTTGTAAACTGCGAACTCTATCAGTCCTAAAACTCCAGGCAAAAGTTGGTGTAGGTACTGCTGTTATACTGGAGCTTCACTCAAGGCTACCTCTAGTGCTTGGTCCATTCAACATTTATTTTGACAACTTTTTCGCTGGTAATCCAATTACTAAAAGACTTGCGAGATAAAAATATAGGGGGCACAGGCACTATACGAGAAAACCGCCTTGAGAAATGCAAACTTTGAACCCCAAAGTAATAAAAAATAAACTGAGGGGTACTATGGATTTCATGGCTTCAACAGAAATCATGGCTGCTAAGTGGTATGATAATAGTGTAGTAACTGTTGCTTCCAACTACCATGGACTAACACCAGTTACGAAAGTGGGTCGAATTGTAGTGGTCAATAAGAAAAACAAAAAAATTCAGGTTGATTGTCCAGTCCAGTGTAATATCAGATCAGACCAGAAAAAAGTCTGCCAAATGCAATACAGGCTCGCAGCACATCAAATAATGGTACAAATTTCACAACAAGTAAATTAAAATTATAACTTGTAAAAACGAGATTGTTGTTTTTTTGTTGTCCAAACTTATAAAGTTTATTTTTTAATATAAATAAACTCAATTAACTGAATTTATTACCATAACTTCGTGTTTTATAGTCGTTTCACTTTATTTTTCAGACAAGATAAATTTTACAAATAACGCCCAGTGTCACCTGTAGGTGACCGCCCATTTTCAGAAAAACTAAGGGGCGTAAAATATTTTTTTCTTCTGAAAACATCAAAATGATCCTTATATATAAAAAATTGCTAAAAAAAAATTATTTTTTCAATTAACCTTCGCTTGGGAATTGACGAGTTAAAAGTTTCATCCAAATCGGTCATCCGGACGTCATTGTTAAGGCATTACCTTACGTCAGAACTTGTCCTAAAGTGTCGTTTGCCATCCGGTGTATAACATGTAGATGACGACCGGAAGATACAATTTTTGTAAGCATATCATTTTGATGACAATTAGACATTTCTTTAACCTGCATAGTTGCTGCTAGAGTACACTTTTATTTTATAAGTCCGTTGCAAAAAAGACATCTTGCCGTCTTTATTGATTAGGCTGACCTTTCATAGATATAGCTGCATTTTTTGTTTCATGACTATCTTCTTTTTCTCTAAAGCTGTCTCATATATTTCTATCCAAACGTAATAAAAATGATTCTTAGTTCCCAGTTTAAACAATGTGAAAATGTTCCACATAAAATTCAAGAAACCTAAGGAGTTTTGGGAATGCGTATGACTGAATGAGAGATTAATGTATAGGAAGAAGATATGTCTGTGTTTTTGCATGAAAATTGTCTTGTTGTTCCCTTTGAAATGAAACATCTAAACGTGTTTACAATATGATACTAAAATATGCATATTAAACAAGCTCATAGACCAAAGGAGTCAACTTCACATAAGCTTATCTACAAACTCTTTAATTGAATTAATAAAAGATAAAGCCATGAAATAATTGGAGACTCTATCATGAATTGTTCATAGTCTGTATAGTCTGTTAAAACTCAAGTATTAGTATGGCGAATCATTGGATAAATCGCTCACTTTATCCACTTTCATAAGCCAATCGAACTGAATCAATCTCACATAAGCATACTAAAACGTCCTTAGCAAGTTGCCTTTGTTCTCATTGTCATTCAAAGCACACATTAGCATACCCAAAAGGAAGTTACCAAAAACAACAAAAATCATGTCTCACTAGCACAAGAATCCAACGTTATGATAAATTTACTTAATACATGGTCATCGACCATGTCATTATAATGCTTATGAAATATTCATGAGTCCACCAAGCGCCTCGTAAAATACCCTTGCGACCGATGCGATGGTCTGTTTCGATGGGGGAGGATGTTAAAGTAGATACACGCTGGAATTGTTACAGCTCTGGGTGCTGAGAGAGGTCTTCACTGACAAGCTCATCTTTCTCTAGACTGTTTATATTTTCTGGCAGCGTATAATATCAATAAAATATGTCATGGCTTGTTATCCTTTGACGCACATCATATGTGAACTGACATAAAAGTAAATGGCTATACCAAAGTGACACAAAGCAAACATATACTACTCACCCACCAATGAAAATCAAAGTAGAAGAGTGGATTATTGTGTGCAAATGTGGAGAACGAAAGAATCCTTACGCGTAGTAATCTCTTTTCGGTCATAACCGAGTGGGTCTTCCATTTCGATTAATTGCCATTCTCGATCACAAATTATCACAGTACTTGGTCGCGTCAGTTGGAAGTACCTAATAAGTCAGTGTAATCGTCCGCTCAATCTCAAAGGGATAAGAAGTAATTAATATTTTCATTATCCTTGAATGACTGGCAAGCCAAAGTCAAATTAATTTTTCCCATTTCACAGGAAACTACATCAGCATATAGGGGTGCGGGGATACATTGACATCGATAAAGCTAAACACACCTGTAATTTGTTTTCAGTCCTTATAAAGCAAATAACACGCGGTTATGGACAAAAAGGACTAATGAGGGTCAATGTTTCATGTGTGTGTTCTGTGAACAAGTGTGAAGTGGACTCGCTAGTCGGTTCGGTCCACCGACGCGCTACCATGGAACTAACCCCACATTATGTGCTAGATGCGATAATGAAATGTGCGAATAAGTGTGGGTTGGGTTTTTGGGATGTGAGGTTGACGGTTTCTGTTTCCTGTTTGCACGGGAAGGTAAAACCGCACGTAGGGGGAACTAGAAGGTATTTTGTGGAACGTGTTGCTCTGTTTTATTTTACCAAACGCTTGAATGCCCCAGGATGTTCGTTTAGAAGACAATTATGATGACATTAATGGAGGATATTTATTTTTGCATTATAATTAAAGCAGACCGTGTTCTTCGTTTGAAACGGAAAGTGTGTGGAAATGTGAAACATAAGTGCGAAAATGGAAAATGCTCTGCGACCCGTAGGAAGTTGAACATTATATACATACTAGGTTTGTTAAATTTGCGTAATTAGTAATTTTTTTCTACCGAAAGTCATTTGTCATTAAGAGTGGTGTGGAAAGTACAACAAGTTGCAAATATTTGGTCAGATGTGTTGGTATATGAATGCACACAGAGGTGAGAATATCTGGTTAACAATGTGCAAATGGAATTCAGTGGCACAGGTAAATCTGCTTTCGTGTAGGTACGAAAATGATTTATACCGCAATAAACTTTTTGCATATTGCGAACATTTTAAATGAGTTATGTTCTGTATGCGTAGTTGCTTTAAATATGGACTCGTGATCCGGATGTTCTTGTGAAAGCATTTAGGTTTCTGTTGAGTTTATATAATTTATAGACTACTTAGGGTTTTCGAAACTACGTATACATACTTATAAAGGTATATTTGAATATACCTAAGGTTAAAAGGACTCCGTGAGGTATTTTGATTAGAGAAGCTTGGAACGAATCAAATCTGAGGGTATAAATGTCATTCGCCAGGATTTAAGGGTTCAGGTATCTGGATATATCTATATTTCTGTGCCTTAAAGGTAAAACATCTTATGTCAATTTTGTACACTTTTCAGGAGAGCTTTTTTAAATTTTAAATAGCGCTCTGAAAAAAAATAGGGGTTGCACACAGAAAATTCTTTATGAAAAATATAGCAACTTTTTTCAAGAATATAGTCAAAACTATTATTTGTAATAGATTGAGTTCTAAGGTCAACAAATTTATGCTTTTTTGACTTAAGTCGTTTTACCCAATCAAATATAAGCACATTTTGTATCTTAAGTCACTTAAGATACTTTTCCAATTCAACAACTCATTTTTTTGAAAACTTAAGTCGACTTAAGTGTTTTTGCCAAATCGTGGTAGAAAGAATTCGTGAACACAAGCTAAACTTCAATAACTAAAACACATTTTTATTTATAATAAATAAACATTTAAAATCCATTAAGCCATGTGGGATTATTTATTAGGAAATAAAAAATAAATAGAAAACTTACAAAACAAATTTGTATTGCTTGTGGTGGAAACAACATTAAAATTAGATACACAAATTCATTTAAAAGAGCTTATAGAAAAACATTAAAATTAAGTACAAAAATTCATTTAAAATACCATAGAAAAAACAATCACATACAAATTAGGTACAGTACCTTAAAATTAAATATTACAGAGGTAGGTAGTTATCTTCCAAAATTGAAAGCCTATGATGTTTCATTATCGGTTTCCTCAGTTAGGTCAGGATGGTAATTAGGTATGTTTTCAGTAGAAGGCAAATTTTTATAAAAGCTGTGGAAAGAGGTATCGATTAGCGGCAGTAGATCCATCAAATCCTTTTTTTTTTCTTTGCTTAGAGCTAAAGGTTCCATGTAGCACAATGGGACATCAGACGGTAGTACGTTTAAAACACCACGACGCTTCAAATTTAATATTTTAAATGGTTCTTCTTCGGAAAGTGAAGTTTTATACATTATAACTGCAAATTTCTTTTCATATCTGACCCATTTAATCTGTTGCCATATGAACTTGTTTCCACTTTCATCAACTTTTCGCCAGAGAAATTTTTCTTTCGAAGTTCGGGAGAAGTCAAAAAATTTTTCTCTTGACATTTCATTTACTACGAATGGCTTTTTGGCTACTACCGTGCGAACGAACTGATACCAGTCACGCGGGTGGTGTATATCTACGGATGTTCTTTTCTTCTTCCTTTCTATCGCTGCATGGTCGGTATCACACTCCATGTGAGTGTGACCCGGTACCAAAAACTTATGATCAATAGTTTGAATGCTTGATTCTGTTTGCATAAACACCAGGAACATTGTTGAAACAAAAGAGTTCTTATTTTGACCTCCACAGCAATCGCTATAAAACACAACCTGATTACAGGTTTCAGGTAAACTCTTTAGGTGCTCAAAAAGACATGAGGCAATTTCGTTGCCACCTCGACGTCCCTCGCCCTCATGCCACATGTAACAAAATGGCTGGTTCGTTGCGCCATCGTGGACAGTTAAATTATTTGTCCAAAGCTGCCTTTTATAAAAAGAAATATTGGTCCTTAGAAAGGGTGTAGGTAGGCACTGCTGCAAGTCGAAAGTAAACACTTTTTTGCTTTGATCATTTTGACAACGAATTTTTTCCTTTTTTTTACTATCGTATGCCAAGTCAGCGTCTTCTTGGTGTGCTTTCAATTCCTCTTCGAATTGTTTTTTTTCATTTCCACTGCTAGTTTTTAATTTCATGTGGAACGTTTCACACTTATTGCATGTATCGAGCTGGGGTTTTTTGAATTTGATGTTCATCGTCTTAAAAATTTTGGAGTATGTATTGAGGGATACAGTTTCCCCATATTTCTCAGTAAATAAGCGATACATTTGAGAAAGACTTAGATCGGCATGTAAGTACTTTTGCTGTGATTGCTTTCTAGTATAGTGAGATTCATATGCTGGGAAACTTTGTATATGGCTGCGTATTTCAATTTGTTTTGCATCATTTAGCTTGTTTGGAGGAATTTTTCGACCTCGTCTGTCTTGTGAAATCGTAGTACCCGGAGACTCTAGTTTCTTCTTCACCACTGTTTTTATAAACTGTTCTGTTTCACATAGTGTAAAACGAAAACATTTTTGACAGACCTGTATCCTTTCACCACCAACTTCCAAAAAAAACGTATTAACGTGTGTTCTGTTCCTTAAATGCGTGGTTGTTTTTCTTTGCGTTTTTTTCTCTGAAAGTATTATTAGCCCAGCAGCAAACGCTACTCTCAAATTGTAGTTGCCCAGCTTCCAATACTGTTCAAAAATATTTCTTTGAACTTCAGGTAAAATTTTTGCTTTGCAGTTCAACCGACAATTTTCCAAATTCCTAACTTCCTTGCTTGCCACAAATTTACCTGAGGAATTGATATATCCCTGACCAGTGTTCTTTTTTAATTTTCTTACCCCACGATTGACTTTTTCACCCATTAGATTCGCTTCCAAAAGTTGCCCTGCACGTTCTGTTTCTTCACTTAAATCGCTATCACTATTTAAATGAAAGTCGGGAACAGGATCATCTAAGTCATCATCCGAATCAAAATCATTTCTTTGGCAAGCATCACTCACGACGGAATCAGTATCCAATAGATTATCCAATTGCCTTTGAAATTCATTGCTTGTACCTGGTAGATCTTTAGCCTCATACAAATCAGCATCCTGGACTTCAACTAAGGTGTTCACATTGGCTAAACTGCTTGGATCATCTAGAAGCAAATCGATTTAATTGTATTAAATTAATATCATTCAATTAATAAAATCAATATGAGGACTTACCTATTTCAGTAGAATTCAACTCGAAAAATTCTTGATTTTCATTGCTTTTGCTGCGCTCATCACAACCTTCATTACTTTTTTCCGTTGCTGCTTTATGTATTTTTTTATTCTGTGATGTTAAAGCTAACATCAACATTTGATGTGCGCGTTTCATTTTAAATTCCGTCTCACTAATAAATTTCTTTGTAATAAACCACTTCACTTTATAATTAACGTCAATTTTCTTTTCTTCACTTTTTAATTTTTATTTTCGATCCAAACTCTGTAATTTATTAGAAGTATTTTAACACTTATGTTCAAATATGAACTGCACTTGCACACGGTAAAATACTTTATGTCTACCTAAGGCCGTTACATCGGCCGACTACGATTCGGTAAAATCGCTTAAGTAACACAAGTCATTTATGATTTTGAAAATTATTTCCGTATTTGAAAATTTTAATTTGGTAAATCAACTTAAGTCGACCTAAGAACAACAAAGTAGGCACTTCTCTCGCGGTAAAAGATCTTAGGTGCACATAAGCTTTTTTGCCTTAAAGTCCATTAAAGAATTAATGCAGACATAAGATGTTTTACTGCAATTTTTTCCACACTATTTTTCAAAAAAAGAGAAATATTGGTACTTAAGCTACTTCACCTCTTCAAAAAATAAACATAAGCTGTTTTGCCTTATGCAAGGCACTACAGTGGATGACTTAAGTTATTTTACAAACAGTTATAACGTCCTCATTTTTTTAAATTTTTTCACCTGGATAGGCTTCAAAAATAGACCAAAGAGAACGCATTTCAAATAACGTTAAACAGCTAAAACAACTTAAGTCGACTTAAGATGTTTTACCTTTTAGGCACAGATTTGATACCAGCTTGCCTTTAGCAAACAACCAAAATTATATTTGGTCCATTTAAGATTACACTTTGAGTGTTTCATTGAAATCTGTCCAGTAGTTCTCGCGGTTTTAGGAGACAAAGAAAATTCCTATAGGTAGTGGGCGCAGTAGCGCAGTGGTTAGTGTGCTGGACTACTGTGCGAGGGATCCCAGGTTCGATCCCCGGAAAAACACAAATTACATCTTAAAGTTTTTTCTACTGCGCCACCTCTCGCGAACGTCTGGCAAACATCATAGAGTATGACTGTCATGAAAAAGCTTCTCAATTCAGCCGTTTCGGACTCGGCATAAAAGTGTAGGTCCCTTCCATTCGTCCCAAAATAGAAACTCACACAAAACGAATGGTTGCGAGAAGCCAGGCCTAGGGTGTCTACACGCCTGTTGCGCCACATATTTTATTTTTTTTTTTAGCTTTATTATAAGTACATATACATAGATATATAGATTTAATGTACACCCTTTGCATTGCCCTCCTTCTCGTAGATATTGCTACTTTCCGGTAATACTGCATTTCCTTTACTTTTTTCGCTCTTCCTATGGAATCCAAACCACTACCTACCCCACCCCAACCCTACATTATGAAGATTGTTAATATACCTCATGCCATACTTCAGCATGCACCCCATTCCCATCCGGCATCGTGCATACGATCATAATAAACATTCATATACAACTGACCATAGCACTCACTGCTCACTGATTTTTTTATTGTTTTTGTCGTATCGCACGATCGCAAAAGTATAAACATCCATTTGTAGCAAAGTATATGTGTGTGTATATATTTTTACTTCAAAAAATACATTTTAGTTAAAAGCTGTTCCTAATATGTAGTACATTATTTACACTGCACCTAAATTCAACATTTCAGCAGACAAAATTTCGAAATCCAATTTTGCGTTCCCATCCCACTGAAACTTTAACATTTCAAATGACAGCTAGTATCAGAATTGATTACCTACTGATGTTTTTTTGTGTTTCGAAATCAGAAGTGGTTTGTAGTATAAGGACGTGACAATAAACGACATAGCCTATAGCAGCCTCACAGTCTTAAGGAACATTTTAAAAAAAGTTTCATCGAAATCTGTTCAGTAGTTTTCGAGTTTTTAAGTGACAAAGAAAAATCTTACAGTTTTATTATATGTAAAGATGAGAATGATGAGAAATGATGATGATGAGAAATTTCTCTAGAAATTCCAAAGCCTTTAGAAGTCGACAGAAAATTATTGGACATTAGCTAGCTAGCACATTTCAAAACGAACTTCGAACAACACATTATTATCATAAAAGCTGATATTTACTACTACATGTAGATATATTTAAAAATTCAAAATGTAAATACAGATCTCACAATTTCGTTTAAATGTCCGTCCGCTTTCAGTTTCAGACGATGTAGCATTTACACGGTTTAAAGGGTTAGTAGGTACCTACTTTCCTTTATTACACGGCTGTTGTATTGGCCGCGTTCTATTGACCGCTAGATGACTAGCGGCATGCCTAAACTCCATAAAGAAAAAACTGACATTTCAGCATTTGCACTAGAGCTCTAGCACACTGCTAGATTGAAAAAAATAACGAACAAAAGTGAAAGTACAGAAGTAAAATATTTCCAATTTGGTGTAAAATGGGAATTCAAATTTCTATCTAATTAATATACATTGTATTTGTATATTTAAATTACAATATATTCATAAATATGCGGCATGATGGTACAAAATACATTTTTGACTCTCATGAAAATGAAATAATACGAATTCAAATTAGTTCTAATGTTACTTTGCCACTGCCGCTAGATCTCTAACGCCAGCGTTCCTCCATCAGGGATATTATGTGCTAGACCATTAGCGGTCAATGGAATGCGGCCATTTTCTCTAACGATGTGTAATTAAAATAGTTTAGCAAAAATGGTTGCCTACTTATAAGTTATATTGACAAATTATTGTACGATGAATGAGAAAATTATGTGCGATCCAGTCGTAAACACTATTTAATAATTATGTACATCGAAATATATATTTGGCGAAACTATTTTACTACAAATGATTTTAAATCTGGAACTCCCTTCATGGAGACAGATTTGAGGATGGCTACAACTAACAACAGTCTATTGGTGCTCTTGCAGCGTTTTACAATCTCATTGTCTTTGGCGCGACCATTCCATAGCATCTCACAGACACTCGTTTGTAATTTGTGGAGAAAGACGTGGGACGTACAAATTTTGCCGAATCTCAACGGCTGAATAGAGCATTGCGCAGACTAAAATTATCAGACTACTGATGAGCCCACCCACCACATCGGGGAGAAACGCATTACTGGAGTCGAGGCCAGCTCAAATTTAAAAATTTGTGATGACAATCGTACACTCCACCACTATTCAATTCATAAATATGTTTATGATTGAAAACAGTTTGATTAAATACATTATGTTATTAATTATTGTTTAAGAGAATAATAATATTCAATACCCAATATATTGAAATTCGACAAAATTTCCCAATAAAAATATTCAGAGTGAAACCCAACTAACTAATCGTTGTTACTCCTCGCTTCCCATTCAGTAGATAAAATAAATTTAGTTTTGCTTGTTTTTATTTTAAAACGGATTGCATTTACGCAATCCGCGCGACAACTTACGTACCTTTTCGAGGCGCGGTTACTGCTGAAAAAAGCGATAAAATTCAACGTTTAATTCATTCCAGCTTCCCATCGACCAGCTCATATATTTATTCCCATCAGCAAAATATGTATCGACGCTCTATAAGATTATAAGAAGCATAAATATCAGTAGCAAATACACTCTCGGAGCAACATTTTCTTCTTAATTGAAACTGACCATTCCCTCTTAGTTAAGTCTTAAATTGAAAGTTTCCACTTCTCACTTACTTCCATTCCCATCGAAATCTAATTACAAAATTTCAGTTTCGAACAAAAATGTTTCGCGTTGCTATTAAAATAATGATGCCGCCGTGGAAAAGTCCTTTCGGAAACTATGGCAAAAATCCTCATGAACTCACAAAAAGAAGAACTCACCATGCGACTCACAATAATATAATTTCTCGACAGTCATCTACACTGCATGCTATAATGGTTGTACTCCGCTTCAGTTGAAAGAAAATTTAAGTTAACAAAAATGAGAAAATCCCATAATTAAATCCTTTGGTTGTTTTCCTTAAACGGAAGAGAAACTTTGCACAACTTTACCCTCATAGCTAACCATCTCGTTTGAATATTTTCCGAAAAATATTTTTTTTTTCTTACACCCAACTCTTGGTTTGCCGTCATTATATTCAGAGAGTGCATTTAAATTTCGTTTTCCACAAGACTGAGTTATATTAAATTAAAAGAACGTCATCGGGTCCGGACGTATTAATTATATTTGAACTCGTAAGGAATTTCCAAGTTGATATTGTTTCTGATGTATATTGTACTCATGGAACTGTTTTTGTGGTTTCATGGATTTGCTTATAAACAACAAAAATTTAATTAATTTTGTAGACGTTTGAAATTGTTATAATATAATTAAAACATGTTTATCGTTATAATGCAGGTCAAAGATACAATGATGCCATATAATTCCACAGGCGAGATTCATCAAAAGGTAATAGATTTAGCTAAATCATCACAAGATTACTCATACCTACATTTTGCACGATTTATGAATAACCAGGTTTAATGTTAATTAGAAATCTGGTTTAATGAGTAGTCTATAAAATAATCTCCAAAGTAGGAATAATGCACTAAAGCGCCTCATATAGCATACATTGCATACGCATATCTAACCAAACAGAAAAACAAATTGTTCACATCTCTGAATTATCATTTTCCCACATTTTTTGTGGCAGGTTCAAATATTAAAACAGTTTAATATTATTGAACAATAACAACAAATACAAAGTAAAAGGTCAAAAGAAGGAATTTTCATTGAGGGAGTAGATGGGTGCAACTCTGGGCAGTGACGAGATTTCTTAGTACAGCTTATTTTAACGTCTAGCAATGTCACTACCTATATCTAATTCTCTTTGTGTTCAATGAAAACATTACTGAGATTTATAATTCTTTTTCTTCCTTGTCAGTGAAACACATGCAGTAAGATAAACGAACGACAAAGGTACACGGTAAACGTACACCTCTGTCAAATGCACCCACAGGGTTCTACAGAACAAAATTATAAAGAAACAAGTAACGCCTTATGGGAAATCTATATGGCCACAGATTTACATGTCGTTTGATTATGAAGTTACTACACAGTAAATAGTGAGGGAAATTCCGATGCATCTCCAAAAATACACTGTTTTGTGCGGTTTATGGGCTGGCGGCATCATGGGGCAGCACTTATTTTCAAATGAAGAAAATTGAAAACGTCAACGTCAGTCGCGGCTCTTAGGTACCTACAGAGTTTTCTTTTAAAAAGAAAACTTGCATATGGTCTGCAGACAGAGAATGCTCACTGCGAGAGCATAGATTTTAAAGAAAGAGCTCGATAACAATATTATAATAACTCCCTAGAAATGCTCTTTAAAAAAAATACATCGCTTAGTTATGATATGAATCTAAAGGAAAGCCCATATTATATCTCTAATGAAAATCGGGTAGGAAATCCTCTGCTTTAACAATTCTAATTTGTTATAACCACAATATTCAAACAAGTTCTTTCATAGCAAACCGGGTTTCTATTATTCAAAACAAATTTGTCATATGTTAAGTGGCATCATGTGCATTCTGCGGATAATCCCGCCGACCTTGCGACTGGGGATTATCTCCTGCAGAACTCAAAACAAATGAATTATGGTGGATGGGTCCACGTGGCTTCGCCAGAATCAATCTTCCTGGCCTCGTTCTTTATTCCAAAACTATACTACCCAATAATATTGACTCAGTTTTACAACGGTTTTCATCTTTGACTCCATGCCTTCACGTTGTAAGCTATATTCTGCTTTTCTTTCACCAAACCAACCCGAAATACAAGGGTAGGTTTTCTTATACCTACCTCCACAGTCCTTTCTCAAACTGAAGTTTAATTTAATTCGCAGTGAGCCCTCTCATGTAGCTGACCTTCCCGTGGTGGGGGCGGGCTAACGAAGCACACACACAAAGATGACGAGGCGAAAGAAAGCAGCCACAGATATTGCCAAACCTGTCATATTAGAGCGCCATTTCGAGCCAGGCCTGAAGGGTGGGAGTTTACGACCGTCTGGTGGTCGGCTTATCACGCTCGGCAATCGGCCGGGTTTAACCCGAAACGGCTAAGGGCTTCTTATCAATGATCTCGCCAATCATTATGGTGGTCAGAGGGTGGATGCGCTATGCACCAATAGGGGTATAAGTGGACTTTCGGCTACTCGACACCGGCATCTACTTAGGGTAGGCACGTGGAACATCTCTTCGCTCACGGGGAGCATGATTGGATGATTCCAAATGTTCCATTGAATGTAGAGGAAGAATGGCAGTTGTTTTCAACAGCAGTTATTGCCTCTGCAGGACAGGTTTGCGGAGTGAAGCGGCTCGGTGTGGCGGCTGGTAGTGAGAAAAGAACAGCGTGGTTTAAAACGCCCGGAGTGATGCCATCAGAGAGAAGAAAAAGGCGTTCAAGGTGTGAATCACTTGGGGTACTCGCCTTCTCGAAGCCGGTACATTGAGGCGGGAAGAGCTTGCAAATTAACTGTTAAAGCGGCCGAAATTAGACCATGATCACAGATCTATCGAGCAGATATTCTCCGGACGGAGCGGTCCATGCTTCGGTGGTTTCGTCATGTTAAACGCATGTCCCCGACCACGATCCCAGTACGTGCTATGGAATCCATACCATCCGCTAGGTAGACCCAGGATGAGATGGTTAGATCAAGGTCATAATCTCTCCTCTACCCGTATGTGAATTGCCCTTGATGGTTTGGGGTCAATGGCGGAGGATCAAGAGCAATGGAGGGTCCACTTGAGCAACCTACACCCTCGACCCACTTAATTGATAAGCGGGCCATTGAAAATGAATGAATGAATGAATGAATGAATGGACATCCCAAATTAAATAAAAAGATTCCTTTCCATGACGAATGTCGAAATTGAATTAAATGTACATTTTCAGTGGGTATGACTTTAAACGTAAAATTCACAATAAACGAGAAAATTTCGTGCGACCCAGTCGTGCACATTTTTTTTATAAGGTCACATTTTTTTATTTAGTTATACTCCTAGTATAGGTATACTTACAGACAAGATATGAACCAAAAAAGTCCTTGAAGTATAAAGAAAGAAAATACAGTTAAGCGCGAGTCTATAATATTTAATAACGTAATGCTCATCCCTCTGTTGGGAAGTGGTAGGTGCTAGAATAATAAAATAATTCACTGTGAAAAGTGAGAAGTTTAGGTATAAGAAAGAACAAAACTGTAAGCTAAGTGTAATAATAGGCAATACAAAATATTTACAGGTTCAAATAATAATCCTCCAAACCCACAGTGGCTATAGTGAGTTCTGTTGCAGTTCGAAACTGTTCAGAAGTGATTTCTGTTTCACTCTTAACTCGCACTCTTAAATCTTTAACTCTGAAGTATAAGTGCAAGAAATTAAATTAAATTCGTCAATATACGATTTAAGTGATGATCTCACGTTATAATATATTCCAATGGGCAATGATACGAATTTGCCTCCCGTATGGCTTGTAACTAATGAGTTATACGTGCATACATCATCACGCATCTGGTGGTATAGAAACCACTTTGCAACCGACTCCTGTTAACTCTCAGGTCACAAATTGTAATTAAACTCTGCTCTGTAACTACTGTTATATATATAAAGGATATCAGCATTCGACAAGGTGTGTAAAGGCATCAATGAGCTGTCCAATACAGAATTTAATCAGCCCCGAGGAAGCATTCGTGGACAAAGACAAATTGCTTTATTAGACTACGGCAGACATATATACACAGCTGCAGGACTGATACTATAACCACCATTAAACTGTAGTAATTGCAAGCTAATTGCACTTTTGACATCCGCTTGGTATTTTGTACTGGACACTTGGGATTTTCAATTGATTTTCTCCGCTTCTATATTCTCTCCCTCATTTAGAATAGGATCAAGGATATAGCTATTCAGGGTTGTTGTCGTCGTCGTCGTCAAGATTTTGCTGTAATGGCAAGAAAAAACTCGATTCAATGATTTCCAATCAATATGGGTTATGCCTGGCAGTTTGCTGGATTTAGCCAGTACCGAAAGCATGCGATTACAGGGCAGCAGCAGATTGTTGTAATGAAGGCGTCTAATTAAGAATTTTCTCCTCTTTTGTTCCTTTAATTAGACACTATTACGGTAACTGAAAATGAAGTTCGAGGGGCAAAAGTAAGAGATGCAAAATTCTTTTGAGCACTGTTTAATTGTTTTTACGAAAGACGAACAAATTTTTAATAAGAACATATAACAGATTTGTTGTTATTCATTTTCCACATTATGTCATACTACTAGCTGAACCCACGCCAGCTTCGCCTTGGGTTTTTTTTTTTTTATTTTTTATTTTTTTTATTTATTTTCGGGCGACTACGTTTTATTTTTTTTGTATTGGAGGTGCCATGCCCCTGTATCCAACTTCAAGAAATCTTCACAGAAGCACTCAACGGCCAATACCTAAGATAATCTGTAAGTTTGAGCTCAATCGATTTTGTGGTTTTCGAGATATATGATTTTGAATGTTTTTTTTTTATGGGCGGTGCCACGCCCCTTTGTCCGATTTTGAATTTGTAATTACCGTAATTACCGACATTTAAAAAAAAATCAACAAAATCGGTTGAAAATTAGGGGCGGCAGTGGGAAACAGTTTTTTTCCACTTTGTTTTATATATATAGAGATGTAGTTTCTTCCCGCAGCTTCGCTCGTGCAGCTCTCAGGATTTTTATCAACAGATATTCCTTTACAATCAATCTGTACCTGAGGAGCAGTTAGTAGATCAGTGATCCAAAAATTCGTAGCGAAGTATTGCCTAAAAATGGTTTTAATTTTATTTTGTATTGATTTAGATTTATGACAATACTAAAAAAATATATTTTACTTCTTTATCAATGTACAACAATGTTTCTAATTAATAAGGCGAACGGTTTGTGAGTTATATAAAAGGCCTCATTGGGATCATTTCCAACAACTCGGGTCCAAAGCAAAATAGGTACTTATTTCTTATATAGACTACACTAACCGAGTTTGAAGTCGATCGGATGAAAAATAAAAATGTTCCCATACAAACTTTGACTCCCCATTTTACCTCTTTATGGGTTGAATTTCGACATATCCCTCCCTATTGCTTGTACATTTTAGAGGAAACCTCTGTTTCAGGTTTCTAGGGCAAAGGGTTGATTTTTATTAATTACAATTTGCCATTTCCTTTTGAAAACAATTGCCGAGCATCAATTTCATAGTTTGATGTGGTTTGAACTACGAAGAAAATATAAATAGTGAAAAGTAGGCGCGTATTTGAATAATAAAAAACTCAAATTATGAGAATTTCTTCAATTACCCACCGCCTACTTATCATATCATCATATATATATTTACCCTTACTGATTCTGTAACGCTCCTTACTTTTCTTATTTTTCTTATTATAAATAAAAGTAGGCGGTGGGTATTTGAATAAATTTTCAATGTTTGTGTTTTCTCATTATTCAAATATACACCGCCTATTTTTCATATATTTTAATTTTCTTGAAGGTTTAAACTCTACTATAGTAATGCTCGGCAAGTGTTTTCAAAAGGAAATTGCCAAATAAAACCAACCCTTCTTAGGGGTCAAAGTTTGTACGGGAACATTTTTATTTTTCATCCGATCGACTTCAAACTCGGTTTGTGTACTCTATATAAGAAATATTTAGGTATTTTGCTTTGGGCTCGAGTTATTGGCAATGATGAGAACTTTTTCATAACTCACGAAGGAGTTTGTCGTATCAATATGAAACTTTGTACATTGATAATAAAGAAGTAAAAAGAAGTAAAATATTATTTATACTCATAAATCTAAATTCTAAATCAATAGATACAAAAAAAATAGAAACCGTTTTTAGGCAATATGTATTTTGCTACGAATTTTAAGATCACTGATTTACTAATTGCTCCTCAGGTACTTTAATAGGAAATTTTATTTCGCGATATTTAAATATAAAAGAGAAAACTAACCGATCGTGAAGGAATCTCTGTGGACAAAATCCTGAGGGCTATTAAAATATGAGTCTTCTCATTATTGCAAAATTGCCGCGGGTAGCAGAAATGTATGAAGACGACGTTGTTGAAATTCCCACGGAAATTATATTAACAGGAGACTTAATTAAGACAATTTTTGGCGATCTGCTGCAAAAGTCAATGCAGGAACTTTCAGAACGAGTCATTGCCGCGCTGACAAATGTGCAGACATTAGAAATGAATAGGAGCGATTTTGTTATCAGTGAAGACTGAAGATCCAAATGATGCACCAAATTTCCCTGTTGAATTCCTCAATCAGCAAACTCCATCCAGCAAGCCACCTCATGTGCTGTACTTAAGCAAGGTGTCATCATCATGTTGCTGAAAAACTTGAACCCTAAAAAAGGACTGCAATGGAACTCGATTGATTGTGGAAGAGCCTGGACGAAATTTGATAAAAGCATGAATTACCACAATGATTCCATTTCCGATAAATTCTAGCATACGCTATAATAATAAACAAGGCTCAAGACCAGTCATTTGATCACATTGGCATGCATTTGAAGACCGGAATATTTTCACACGGCCAACTGTATGTGGCTTTATCACAATCAAGAGTTGCAAGACAAAAGAAGGTGTATATTGAATCTAATCCACAGCAAGATTATTAATTAACCAGAGACAATTTACACGCAATGTAGTTTTCAAAGAAGTTCTTTAAATAAAATCAATTTGTTTATCAAATATTACTTTGCATACCCAGCGAAGCGGGTACAACCAACTAGTTTAATATAAGAAAAGTAAGGAGCGTTACGGAGTCAGTAAGGGTAAATACAGGGTGTCCCAGTTAAGCGGTATACCTAATTCTTTAAGGGAATATTCCTGAAGTTCTGCCGAACAAAAAATTGAATGACAGGGGGTCTATTCTCACAATATTTAAAACCCATTAAAGTAGGTAACCCTTAATTTGGACGTGTTACAACTTAAAACGCTAGCTATAACTTCTAAACTGTTATAGGTATAAACATTGTTTTGTACATTTTGAAAAGAGAATTTAGTAGCGCATACAACTCTTAAAAGCACTTCAGGTACATCTGCGTAGCTACAAAAAAAGTTATGGCTCCTTAAACTAAAAATTTTTAAAATTTGTTTTTAAATTTTTTTACTTAAAATGCTTTTTTCTCAAAATTGTTGACTTAAATTTAAAATTTTTTTATACAATTTGTATCCTTGAGAAATTTTCTAAAAATTATGTTAGGCAACTTTTTTACGTACGATTAACGGAAGTTGTAGTAAAAGCCATTTTTTGTCAGACAAAAGAGATCAAACAAAATTAAGTGAGAATAATAAACTTATGTAGGTAGGTACCTATGAGCAATGGTTAACAGTTAATTGTCGAATATGAGATGCGTTTCACCTATCGAAGGCGCGGCGGCCGTTTAAGCGATCTTTTATTTCACAAATAATGACGTTGATAGGTCTTTCAAATAAAATAAATCATTCGTCGATATCTTATCCATACAATTTTAACATCTAACTACCCATCCCAATTGGAAAACCTTTAATATAGCACATGTGGGTAATATTATGTTTGTATACATATTTCCTAAAGAGCCAAAAGGAGGAAATGCGAAACTTTTATATCCCCTTGTTAAAATGAACGAAACTCATTTGCTCACAGAGGGAAGTTGTAAGCTGCAACTTTGATTTCAACTCTAAAGGACGTTACATTGAGCAAGAAAACGGAAATCATTCCTCCCAACGCAACGTCAAGAGTAAGAATGTATGTAGGTACCTATACATAGTGTAACTGCAAATGGTGATTCATGTTTTACCAGAGATATGAATATCAGGGTACGTAACGTACGGGTAATAATTTAATAAAAGAAAATTCTCAGCACAAAACAACTCCTAGTAAATTGCAGCAGTAAAGAACAGCAGCATTATGATGATGAATGGGCAACATCTCAAAGTGTCAAATGACGATTTTGTTATCACAGACTGAATATAAGTAGTTCGTCGCTGAATTCAAATTATTACACTGATTAGCCATAGGGACATGTAAGCATATTCAAACCATTGATATTTATTCTAACACCTGAGATTAACATTATGGGGGTGTGAAAATCAAAGACAAAAGAATTCCTTCTCCGGCGGCAGTGAACTTTCATCTGGTCGCATCCTGTGAAAACAAATTCATCATGCTTATCTGGCGACATGCCAATTTAACTTGAGACTATACGGGTATTCGAGCCTCACACTCTGTTTGGGTGTCAGATAACAATTGATGTCCTGCTACTGATGGTCTTGCGCCGAGCTCGGTCACTTTGTTCTGCCATCAGTTTGTATGTTTGTGAATTATTTTGACACAATGCGTTTCCAAATTTGCATACTAATGAATTGGATGCAGGAGATACCTTGTGTTGGCAATCTGCAGAACGTAGAAACCAAAGGTGTGCAGTGCAGTACATGTATAGGTGTGTTAGTATAGATGTCCATGTAATGGATTGATCTTTTTTTATTTTCATTTTTGTTTTTTTGCAAGCTATGGATTTTTTTTTGTTTATCCCGACGAATAACAAATTTTAATTTATATTGCTTATTACAGACGCTAGGAGAAAGACTACAAAGAAAGATAATACACGCACAACAACAAGGGAAGGGAATGCAAAACATAAATAATGAAACAAAGGCTGAGTTGATGTGTCAGAAATTTAATTAGAATCCATAGATTAAGGTGTCGTCGTAAATTCTTGGAGCACCTTTAGCGGTGAATGGATTGTGTGATATTATTTTGAGATAAAGGCAATCAGAGCGGAGCCTTGTGGCTATTTGATTGACGTATGGAATTAATTATCAGAATGTGGTAACGTAAACGCCAGTTCATTGACCTCTTAATTGATTTTTTTTTTTATCTGGATTTTGTTTATTCATGAAAAACACATTTGGAGATTTGTATACCTTACAGATATGTGCACCTACGAGGTGACAAGTGCATGTACTCTCATTGTTACTACCAACTATTGCATTAAGAGGTTTAAACCTATACTTTATAAATCAACCCATCAGAGTTTACAAACTCCTGTGAACTTTAATCCACATCCGTAATGATGTTTTCCCACAACATCTCTCTACCCACCAATTTGTATCCGGTCAACAGTAATACCAAATTGGATACAAACTAATAACGCCACTTTATGCCAACATGCACCGTCAACCGGAAATATTTCTTACCCTATTAAACATCCCCCAAAGATACAAAACCACCTCATACTTATTTACGGATAGTATTCAAATTGCATCACCCTTCGAAGTATCTACCTACCAGAAAAACAAGAACCAAAAGTAGAACAAAATGTTGAACAACAAGCAAGCAACCACAAAACCCTTGCCTTTATGCTTACATACCATACATTCGTCGTTGTTTTCCAGGAAAGTTTACCTACTGCAATAGGCCCAACGCTACATAACATGAAGGCTTCTTTCATCTCCACACGTCTAGTAGCAGAATCGTAATTGTTCAAAATATGTAAGGGAAAAAATGTCCACGCACATACACACCATAGAGGAAGAACCACTCATATTAAGGTACAACTACTCTCCATGTGGCCCGCAAACAATGCTCCTTTAGGAAAAATTTATTGCGGTCAGTTACACAGCACCACATACTAAAATGAGCCATTTACGTTTGGGGGCAAATTACTTTCAGTCGGGCAATTTGTTTTCACCGAACAGACCACCGCAAAAGAGTTTACGCCAAAAGTATTCACTCCCATGGAACCGGGGACGCCCTCCTTTGTTCCACCATATCGTCCGTATTGAATCCGAATTTTACTTTTGCATGTTCACAGCAATATCCTGATTAGGTAGCAGAGGAATTGTCGAGTCGAGTGCTTCTTGTTCTCTGTAATTGGAAAAGGGGGAGAATGAAAATAGATTTTCCTCGACTAGAGACCTTCACCTTGTCCACGTCTTGAATCTCGACTCGAAGCGGACCAATAATTCCACTTTCGTGGCAATAATACTATCGATTGTCCTCGACCTAAATGGTCAGTCATAGAGAACTTTTTTATTTTCCGCCAATGTCATCCGATACAAAGGCGCTTCGCTTTCCTATTGAAGTTTTATGGTGGTCGTCAATCAATTGGAGCGTACATTTCCATCTAAACGTCATCTGCTCAAGGACGATGTTAAGAGATTTCATTTCGCAAGTAATACACAGTCGGACTCGTGTTGAAAGAGAATGCAATAAAGCGTTTGTTACAGACTTGAGGCAATGTTCAATTCGATACATATTGATGAAATTCGTCGCGTAGCTGTCGTGAAATTGCGAAAACTTGAAACAGTAAACAGCTTCAGAAATTAACAATTCAGAACAGTATTTTAGGTAAGAGAAAAATACAAATAAACACAAAGTCAGGGCTGAAGATGAAGGGCTGGAAAAATCAAATTAGATTCTAGATATCATAAAAAAAAACTTCTCTGATGAGGTAGTCCTGATATTGTATCTCGTGGGGGTAGTAAAAAAAAAATGGTTTCATGGCCGTCAATTCTAAATAACTTCATTTGAATACTTTCTTATTTCCGAACACGTGTAATAAGCTTAATACTATTCTCGGGGTGTGAAAACCCGCAATCTGTGACATAGTTCGAAATCACTTTTACTGGAAGTGAATATATTTGTGTATATCTATCGGGAAATGTTTCACTTTTATATTGAATGTCCATCAAACCTACCATGAAGATGGTAATTTTTTGAATATCCGAAAATAGAATATAAATAGTAATCAATTATTTATCTGTTTAATTCAGTCATTCTGCGATAATCGTGAAAGATACTTATTTATTATGTTGCCCCATGGGGCGTTGCGAAAGTGAAATCGATTATATTTTTTACATTTTACTTACTTACTTACTTACTTACTTATCGGGCTCCCGACCCGTGAAGAGTCTCTGCCTGAGACACTGCAGCCTTCCATCCTCTACGATCCCGGGCACGCTGCTTCCAATTGTCCAGACCAAGCGCTCTGGCATCCGCGATGGCTTGGTCTTTGAAACGGAGGTTCGGTCTTCCTTGTCTTCTCGAACCTGGGGGCTGGGATTCGAAGACCCTCTTGGCTGGAGCATTATTGTCCATTCGCTCGATGTGGCCGAGCCAATGTAGTCGACGTGTTTTGGCTTTTTGGACTACATCCACATCTTGGTACAGCTCATAGAGTTCGCGGTTGTATCTTCTCCTCCATTCGCCCTCCTCGCACACAGGACCAAAAATCCGCCGAAGTATTTTTCTTTCGAAGGAGCCCAGTATCAGCTCTCCCTTCTTGCTTATCGTCCAGCACTCGGCGCCATAAAGCAGAACTGGCAGGATAAGGGTTTTGTAGAGCACACATTTCGTCCTTCGAGTTAGGAGTTTTGAACCCAGTTGTTTTGCCAAACCGAAGTAGCAACGGTTTCCTAGGGTAATTCTTCGCCGGATCTCCACTAGGGTGTCATTCGTGGAGTTTACGTTTACTCCGAGGTAGGTGAACTCCTTAACTACCTCGAAATTGTTGCTATCAATAGTGACGTTTTGTCCTAGGCGGTGGACAGATGCTTGTTTGTTTGTTGATAGCATGTACTTAGTCTTGTCCTCATTTACTTCAAGCCCAACGGATTTCGCCTGTTCTTCAATCGCCGTGAATGCTTCTATCACGGCACGCTGAGAGCGACCGATGATGTCAATATCGTCCGCATAGCCAAGCAGCTGGACGGACCTGTTGAAGATAGTGCCTTCCGTGTTGACACCTGCCCTGCGCACTATCTGCTCCAGTACGAGATTGAAGAAGTCGCATGATAGAGCGTCTCCTTGCCGAAATCCGGTGCATGTTTGAAAAAGTTGGGAAGAGCTGCTTCCAAACTGCACGTTGCAGCGCGTGTTTTCCAGCGTCACGCGACACAGCTGAATCAGTTTTGCCGGGATTCCAAATTCGGCCATCGCCGAGTGAGTTTCGACTTGAAATTCGTTGGTCTTTTCCAAGATTTGCCTCAGTGTGAAAATTTGGTCTATAGTCGATCTGCCGGGCCGGAAGCCACACTGGTACGTGCCGATTAGTGTGTTGCAGAACGGTTTTAGACGTTCACACAGTACGTTGGATAGGATCTTGTATGCGACATTTAGCAAGGATATGCCTCGATAGTTCTTGCAAGACATAGGATCGCCTTTTTTGTAGATGGGGCATATGGAGCTGATAGTCCAGTCATCGGGCATGTTTTCTTCCACCCATACTTGGTTGATGATTCGGTGCATGCTCCCTACCAAAACATCACCACCGTATTTAAAGAGCTCCGCTGGTAGACCATCAGAGCCCGCGGCCTTGTTGTTCTTAAGCTTTTTTATAGCTAAGCCAACTTCTTCTATACTAGGTGGTGGAACTAGTTCTTCATTGACTGGACGTGGGTTCTCTTCTTGCCCTATCACTCTCTCTACATGATGCCCATTAAGCAGCTGCTAGAAATGCTGCTTAAACACATCCACTATTCCCTGCGCTTCGGTGACTAGGTTCCCTTCGCTATCTCGAAGAGCCTGCGTTCCGGTTTTGTAGCCAGCAGCCAGTTGCTTAGCTTTTTTATAAAACCTCCGGATGTTATTACGATCGCGCGACTCTTCGATCTCCTTGAGCTGGGAAGCTGCGTAAGCCCTCTTCTTTCTACGCAGGATCTTCTTTTCATCCCTTCTCCTGGCTCGATACTCTTCTCTCGCTGCCCTTGTTTTGCGCTGCAGCGCTTTCTTGTGTGCATCTTCTGTCACCTTTTTCCTGTACACGCATTCATCATCATACCACGGGCTCTTTTTCTGGGGTGGCTGGTACCCTACGGTGGTTTCGGCTACCTCCTTGATGATGTCGCGATACTGGCACCACTGATTGTTGGCGTTTGTGGTAGGTGAGTGCACAGAGGAGAGTTTCATACTCAGGTGCTCGCTGTAGGCTCTGGCTACTCCAGGTGTGCTAAGGCGTCCAACGTCGAATTTCTTCTTCTGGGCAGTTCGCAGCTTCTTCTCGTTGGACAGTCGTGCTCTGAATTTAGCCGCGACAAGAAAATGGTCAGAGTCGACGTTTGCCCCTCGGAATGTGTGCACGTCGAGGATGTTGGATGCGTGCCTCGCATCGAATAGCACATAGTCGATTTGGTTGGCGGTTCGACCGTCTGGAGAGCGCCAGGTTGCTGTGTGGATCCTTAGCCTTGGAAACCTAGTGCTACTTATCACCGTATTACGAGCTGCTGCAAAATCGATTAGTCGGTAGCCGTTGTCTGTTGTCGTTTCGTGGATTCTGTGCTTACCAACTAACCCGCCAAAGATGTTTTCCTTTCCGACTTTAGCATTGAAATCCCCGAGTACAACTTTTACATCATACTCCGGACAGGCTCCGTAGGCTCCATCCAGGAGGTCATAAAACTCCTATTTGATGGGATCTTCAGCCTCGTCGGTAGGGGCGTGTGCACATATTAGGCTTATGTTTTGGAAAGTAGCTCTGATGCGGATCACAGAAAGGCGATCACTTATCGGCTTGAAGTCAATAACTTTTGTCCTAAGCCGATTTCCCACGACGAATCCGCATCCTAATACATGCAGCCTTTTGTTGCAGCTGTAATATATGTCGCAATCTTTTCTTTTCATCATGCCTGATCCTATCCATCGTATCTCCTGGATCGCGGTAATGTCTGCCTTGTACCGCATGAGGACAGACTCAAGTTTTTGAGTGGCACCTGGGGTGTAGAGTGTTCTTACATTCCAGGTACGTACTCTTAAATCATAGTCCATTGACGTTCCGGGTCTGGTTGCCATTTGAGGAGTTCCGTTATCCGAGGCTGGTTGCGTCTCTCTCATAACTATTTATTTTTTCCATGGTCGGGAAGTTACCCCGACGGCACAACCCCCAACCTGGAGGGCCAGGTCCTGTTTTGACCCTAGGACAGCGGGTCGGATATTCCGATGTCAGTAACCCAATTTTGGGATATGAGCGCTGCCGTTGACCCGTTTAGGGTTCGTCCGCCACCAACTCTTTTCCAACACCCTGGCTCAGTATTGGAGATCCCCATAGACCTGGTATCCAAATATGTCGAAGCAGCTCATACAGGGATTACACTTTAGTTCGACCTGACCGGAACTGTAGACGCCACCGTTGATTCCATCTAGGGAATTCATCCGCTGCCGCCTGAAACAAGAGGAAGTGTCTTAGTGCGTAGACACTCCTCCCCCCTCTCTCGTTCGCTGCCACCAACGACCTTCCACAGGGGTTGGTTACCCCATCTCCAGTCGAGGTACTAGGCACCCACCAGTCACCAACGTGGAGGTGAGAGTAGGAGTTGATAGTGAGAGGCTAGAGTGGGAACGCTTGTGTTCTCATATAATCTCATCACTACCCTTAAACCAACTTACGCATTTTAAATATGCTAATATTCCCGGCGAATTTTAAATATGTACTTATACAATCCTGCGAATTATGGAGTCTGAATTTGCTTAAGTAGTCAGATACCCATTTTAAAAAATCAATTTGAAGCTCCTTAATACACAGCCATTTCCCTAAATTGCTTCAAGCCTGCGCTGAGCGGACTGATTAGAGATTTTCAGAATTTTCGTTTAGGGCTTAGTGCGTGGGGTCCTAGGTCCTAGGTCACCAACGTGTAGGTGAGAGTAGGAGTTGATAGTGAGAGGCTAGAGTGGGAACGCTTGTGTTCTCATATAATCTCATCACTACCCTTAAACCAACTTACGCATTTTAAATATGCTAATATTCCCGGCGAATTTTAAATATGTACTTATACAATCCTGCGAATTATGGAATCTGAATTTGCTTAAGTAGTCAGATACCCATTTTAAAAAATCAATTTGAAGCTCCTTAATACACAGCCATTTCCCTAAATTGCTTCAAGCCTGCGCTGAGCGGACTGATTAGAGATTTTCAGAATTTTCGTTTAGGGCTTAGTGCGTGGGGTCCTAGGTTCAAACCCCGGAAAGCATAGATATCTTAAAGGTTTTCTACAACCTTTAGCCACTCTTAGCTAACATCTGATAAAAACCGAGATTATTAGTTTCACGATAAGGCGGTCCAGACACCGATTCGCTAACAAAGTAAAACATACGCTAACGATGAAGATGTACTGAAATTGACAACACATGCGGAGCTAAATTAAATACTCAGCACAAGCTTAGCTCGGTGGACCGTTTCCACTTTACTGGGTAACAAAGTGGAGGTATACTGTATACAACATATTATCATGTTGACATGATCAGCTTTTTGACATGCGTGTCTGAAGAATGAAGAGCTGCACGGGCTGCTGTGCTCTACAGTGATATAGAGCTTGTCAAATAGATTCGAATTAATTTACTAATATTGCTGAGGTATGTATATGTATACACTGTACAGCCTATCGACATGAATCGTCAACTCTACTCCATATTGTCGACATAGGTACAAAGTTATCTTATAAGTGGTGCGCCACCGGCCGCAGTTTTAATGGGACCTTAACCTTGAAGTTTCTTTCTCTAGGAAATAATTCAATCAATAAGAACAACAAATAACTACACACTTTGAACATTTTTTGAATTCAATCTCCCTATTAGCTGAATGTATTCCATTTCTAAATGTATGCGTACCTTACTTATGCATCATCTATGCACTTATATGCATTTTCAAGAACAGAATAATTTATGGAGCAAAATCTATTCTTCCATTTGTATCCTTATCTCTCAATTTAGCATTAAATAATGGTCATTTGCAATTGCAGAATCAGATGGACTCCTGCAATAGATGTGCACAAGGCAACGTGTATCCTCTTGGCAACACGAACAACCTTTTGCTCAACGAGTAGGTACGAAAAACTATGTAGGTATTCATTCAGGCATTAACCCACATTCTCACACATCTAAAAATAGACAATGTGGGAATATCGTTTCCGAAGGAATGGTCCCGTCGAAATACGCAAACCTGACCAAGAAAAATAATTTATTTTTGTTGGATATACCATGAAAGTGCATGGTGTGTGTTGTTGCCAAAAACTGACTCTACCAATCTGATTGCTTTGGCATCTACTCAAGAATTTACAAATGAAATCCTCTTTGTTGCTTATAGTGTATCGAGTTTTTGTTTCGGAGAAATCTATTAGCACACCATTACGGTGATGCTTGTTGATTCATGGTTATGGGTGTTTGAAATTTTTCACAACAACTACTCATTTGTATGTGCAACATGTACTCACAGTCAGAAGTTTTCGGAATTAATTTAATATGGGTTTTAAAAAAGAGGGAACTTAACAACAAAATACATACTACTAATGGCTAATACTTAAGCACATTTAGTCCTTGAGTGATTTTTATGCTTTCTCTATTTTCAAATACCTACATATTAAGAATAAATCATAGCAGGGATTAATTCGATTATTTAGAACTTTATTTGCGTCATAAACGGCTAAATTTATAGCATTGGTCAATATCCTTTAATGAGCAACAAAAAAAATAGAACATAATTATGGAAAACGCAAGCCCCGTAATCAGAAACATTTTTGGTAAGCTGGATGGCCGTAGCAAAAAGAAATACTACCTACTTGAAAATGGTCATTCAATTAGGTTCACGACGAAAAGCAGATATTAGATGGAACTTTGGCAGAAAATACTTTTATGATAGACGATTGTCAATGAAGTTGTTAACTGTCGAGTTGCACTCAATTATTAAAACAATCTTCGGTGGTCGCGATGTATCAAACCATGAAAAAAGAACAATTCTTACTTCAGATAGAGTACACCTACATGTCTCTGCCAACGGCTTTTGTAATCCTATACAAAAGTGATTTCAAATCTCGATGAACCTATCCCAACATAAATCTTTCTCGTTCTACTCTCGCTTCAACCGTGCTTATAACGATGTTCATCAAAAATTCAGTACAATAACATTGAAGTACCTTCCACAATTTATTTGAAAAGAATACCGAAGAAAATTTCCCTCATTTGAAAATGAATCAGATTTCCCCACTGTAACTGTAATATCCACAATTCACTACCCCTCTGGAGAAAAACACAGCCCAGTAGGTATGCGGATAAACTTTGAGAAATTACAAGCTTAATAAAAAATTCAAATTCGTCCCATGTTAAGATAGAAATACCTTCTTTGACTTTATTTTGTTAAATTTGCATTTTATGTTCATCGTATATAATTAAAATTAATAAATTCCTGCCTAGTTTCATAAAATTGGATATTTTTTTTTTCTTCAACAGGAACAATTTGTTAAAAAAAAAACACATGTTATACTCATCGAGGAAATTTCGAATTTTATATTAAATATAAATAAAGACACTTCACAGAAAAAAAAAAATGCGAACATGAACAATAAAGAAACTGGTAGCTTTCAGCAACCTGATGAAAATGCATTTTCCGACCTTTTCACCCTCGCATAATTATATTTCGAGTGTAAAAGAAAAGTTTCCCTAAGGACTGTCACGGTTTTTGGCAGCAACTTAAATAACTCTATACTTCTACAACAGTAGGGGCATTTCGTTTACTCGTTGCCATCTACGAAAAGTGGCTGTTGACCTTTTTGCAAGTAAACGAACAAAAAAATTAGGTTGATTGTATGCAGATTTGTTAGATGGTTTTTACGGTATTTTTGAGGTGGGTTAAATATTTTTTTTCTTGCTTTCGTATTAAATTGGCTGTCGGCCAGCATAAGGTAGATATTCTATTTTGTGGCGAGTCATAAGAAAAAGGTAACATTACATTGTATGTAATTGACTATGCCATTTAGAGGGAAATAATATGTTCAGCAAGGACTTGAGGATATTTATACATAGGTTTGTATTATTTTTTATTTATTTTAATTTTTTTTTTAATTCGATTACTTGGCTTTTAAATAAACAGGTTTATCATTTTGCAATTTATTGTATATTTATTTAGTGGTTAGAGTACTGAGCTACTGAGCAAGAATCTTTGTGAAAACAACTATTTTAGCTCATCTCAAACATCCGAGAGAAAAAAAAATTTGTTGGTCCATTTTCTGTCTTAATAAAAGAATTGGCAGCATTTTAGATGGATTTTGTGGTCCATAGAAAAACATAAAGGATGGAGATGATTTTAATTTATTAAGAATATCCAGTACCCATAAACAAATCAAATTGATAAGAGAAATTTATTGGAGAGAGATATATACAGCTATGAAGGATTACGAGTGCAAACAACTTAAGATTAAAGAAATAAATAGGTAATTGGGTAACAGCTGGCAAAAGTAGAAAAGAATTTCTCTTAACTCCATACGGATTTATAACCCCATAAAAATTATAGGTACAAAGAATTTTTAATTGTAAACTTCTTGTAGGTAATATGTAAACAACAAACGTAGGACATCCGATCACATAATCTACAGTGGGTTGCCAAATTAATAGGGACATAGTAAATTTTTATCGATTTTCATGTTTCAGTGGTCTTTTTTTTTGTGAAAATTATTTGTGAACATATTTTTAACTTCTTTTAATTAAAACGTAAGTAATGCACTTTATTTTGTTTAAAGCAAAGGTTTTCTAAAAAAAAAACAAATATAATTTTTTAATGATTTTAGGCATTTATTCGGAACACAATAGTTCGAGGAATGGATATCACTCCAAGAAAAAAAAGGAAATAAAAACTGTATTAACTCATTCGATTCATTCCCAAAGACAAGTATCTGCTATTAACAGATTAAAATTAAATTTGGACCAAAATATTCCGATTACTCCCAAAAAAACCGGTAAATGTGGATAAATGTCCCTATTAATTTGGCAACCAACTGTATATTATGTATATATACAGTGGCCGGCATAAGTATTTTGACAAAACCAAAGTTAATTGTGCTCATAATTTAAAACTTACTTCATGTAAATTTTGGCATCAATGGAAAGGTCATTTAAATTCCGTTTGAATGATACAAAACTTTCCTTAATTAAGTTCCACATTAAGTACCCATTTAAAAATTTTAGAATGTACAATTTTTGTCAAGGTCTACTTTTTTGACTTTTTTTCCTCGGTATCAAAAAAAATGTTTTGATGCAAAAAGTTTCTCCAAACAATTCTAATAGTGACTGCAAAAAAGTTTTTTCAAAAATCTCTTCGCTAATATTTTTTATGATTTTTTGAAAATTGCTAAAAATGACTATTTTAGTCACTTTTTCCTCCTTTTCATACAAAATTTTTCTGAGATCATCCCATTCAAAAAATCATAAAAAATATTAGCGAAGAGATTTTTGAAAAAAATTGTGTGCTGGACTACTGTGCGAGGGATCCCAGGTTCGATCACCGGAAAAACACAAATTACATCTTAAAGTTTTTTCTCCTGCGTCACCTCTCGCGAACGTCTGACAAACATCCGAGGGTATGACTGTCATGAAAAAGCTTCTCAATTCAGCCGTTCGGACTCGGCATAAAACTGTAGGTCCCTTCGATTCGTTCCAAAAATAGAAACTCACACAAAACGAATGGTTGCGAGAAGCTAGGCCTTGGGTGTCACCCGCCTGTTGCGCCACCTATTTATTTATTTTTTTTATTAGAATTGTTTGAAGAAACTTTTTGCATCAAAATATTTTTTTTTTTGGAACCGAGGAAAAAAGTCAAAAAAGTAGACTTTTACAAAAGTTCCAAATTTTCAATGGGTACTTAATCGGTTAAGAAAAGTTTTGTATCATTCAAACGGAATTTAAATGATCTTTCCATTGATGTCAAAATTTATGTGAAGTAAGTTGAAATTATGAGCAGAATTAACTTTAGTTTTGTCAAAATACTTATGCCGGCCACTGTATATAAAAATTGAGCCCTAAAATGTTTGTCGTCGATTCACACCTTAACGCATTTACCGATTTTAACCAAACTTTCACACATCTTTGGTATTGGTCCATATATCTACGGTTTCTGTGAAGTTTGATCAATATTGGGCAAAGGGGCGTGGCACCGCCCATACAAAAAAAAAAAAAAAAACATTCAAAATCTTATATATCTCGAAAACAACCAAATCGATTGAGCTCAAACTTACAGATGATCTTAGTTATTGGCCCTGGAGTGCTCCTGTAAAGATTCGTCAAATTTGGTCAAAGAGGAGCGGCACTTCACATTCAAACAACATTATTTAAAATCTTATACCTCCCATACAAAAAACATCTTCTATGGGGTGAAACTCGATTACGTTATATCTTGATAATCGCTGGGCCGATTTATTATTTATTATTTATTTATTTAAAAATCACTTACAATGTAAGACAAACGTCTTTTAAATTATTGCAAGCCTTAAATGGTTACATTACTGTTTCCTAATTAAAATCAAGGCGATAATCGAGGGAAGCGCACATAAATCTCGAAATAAACATAAATTTTAAGTTTTAATTACATTACAAAATAAAAAAAATAAAAAATAGAAGATTAATCCTATGGAACTATAATACCTATTAACTATGTTTAATTATTTGCCTAATACGTGAAGAGACATGTTTTAAAACGAGTTGTGTTTCTGATTCTTCTCAGCGCAATCGGTAGGGAGTTCCAGAGGCGAATAACGTGAACAAAAAATTGAATTTTCATTATTCTTTTTTTGTTTGCTGTATTTCAGGTTTATGCAGGAAAAAAATTCCACGAAGTCGATTTATTATAATTTCTCGCATTTTACGAAAGAGCATTATTACCTAAGACCTAAGCAATACAATTCCTGTGCACGGGCAAAGCTGGGCGGGTACAGCTTTTTCGACAGTCTTGGAACTGGAAGCCAAGATTTGAAACATTGATATAAATAATACATTGTCCTGAAAATCAATAATATTGTCTATGCAATACGATTTCTGAAAAAAGCAAAAAATGTTGTGTACCACAGAGCATTACAATAAAAACAGTTTATCTATTTAATTATTTAGCACTACGAAGTGTGCACGCGCTACGCTAGTTAGTTATAAGAGTGAAAAGTGGCTGCCGTAGAAAAAAAAAACTCATACAATATTTCATATCTATTATTTTCAGTAAACTAAAAGTGTTATAGTGACTTAAGGTGGTAGAACACGGCATGTAGAAAGCCACATACGTATGTTGCACTAACGACATTCGTACGTATGCATATGGTCCCAATCCCAATGGCTACCTGCCGTATACGGTATACTAGCTCTTTTTGTGACACTCAAATTATGTCTATGTGATTGTAGGATATGCGGCATTATCTGTTGACGACAGAGCTACATACGCATGTGGCTTTCTTTATAATACGCTCGGGTTTGGCCGTGACCAGGAATTGTATTGTCAGCATGGTGCCCATTAACTGTACCTACACATTTTACAACTTTGAATGAATGGGAGTACCACAAATTTTTGTCCAATGCCGCCCATATTTTTTACTAAAATGTTTACTAAAATGTTTACCGAATTTTCAGGCTAAATAACTTTGTTGAAACAATTTCCTAAATTTCTTTTTTTTTTTAATTAGACAAGCGCCCATCATCATCGCCACTAAAACCACCATTAGGTGTTATGATAAATTCTGTATCTGAAAATATGTAATTCTACATACTTTTCAAAATGCTGTTTCTCCAAAATTCTGTAAGTGCAAAATTCTGTAAATAATAATTAAAACAAATGAAATTCAAAAATCAAAATCAAATCAAATATTTACAGAATTAGTACTGCCTACAGTTCCATAGGGAAATAATTGAAAATTGGAACACCCTAGCTACATAAAAACGGTCCTCTTACTTACTTACTTAGATAGCGCTACAGTCCGTGGTGGACCTGGGCCTCAATCAACACGCTTCTCCAGTTAGCACGATCTTTGGCTAACTGCCTCCAGTTGCGCACTCCAAGTTGGTTGAGGTCCCCTTTCACTTGTGCCCAGGTTGAATGGTTCATTCTTCCTTACAGCGGAATGTTCTAAGCATAGGTCACTACAAAGCGAATTATAAGAAAAAGAAAGGATTTAAGTCACAACACTTATCTGGGAACAGCAAAGAACTTAATTTTGTATAGATATTATTAAATACATATTATGTTTAAGTTTTCCGGTCTGGGCTTCATTTATGTATCTGCTTTTTTTTTGTTTTGCTAATTTAGATTTATGTACCTACATATAATAATAAATAAATGAATTTTTTTAAAATAAAAAAAAATCAATATTTTTGGAAACGGTCTTATACTTCTCTAATTACAGAAACTGAAACGAATTAAATGCAGAATTTTGCATTTCAAGAATTTTAAAAAACGAAATTTATATAGCAATTTTGAGAGATTGATGAATTTTGATAATACAGAATTATGGAATACAGAATAACGAACCGCTCCCTTTAAATTCGTATTGCTTCCTAATGAATCCGCCGCACACAGGCGGATTTTCCAAATGTTGTTTTTTATATCTAATTATTGCATCAATTCATCAGAAAAAATATAGTAGTAAACAAAAAACGTTTTTTATTAAATTTTCAAGTAACTTTGTAAAAATGTGTATTATATTAGAAAAACTACAAAAAAAATCCCCAAAAATAAGAAAAATATAAAGAAAAGATAATGAAAAAATAGAGTCGGAAATTCTCAACATGTGGCACTGTAGGAGCACAGTTCGATAGCTGGCGCCTCCCATTTTGCATTTTACGAAAGAACATTATTATCTGAGACATAAGGAATACAATTCATGTGCACGACGTGGGTACAACTAGTCATAGTCAATGACTAAATACTGAACAAGATAGCTACCTACCTGAAGGAAAAAAAACACATTTAGGTTATGTCCCACTCCATAGGGACAAAAGCTTAAAATTTTAAACTTTTCTTTCTTAAGTTATTTTGAGGCAGAAGCAACTTTTTAACAAGCATACACTTCTGTTGGAATTATAGCCAAACAGACAAAAGAAAGACGTCTAAATGACTTCCAAAAAGCATTTCGGCGAAAAAAAAAATGATGTTTGCCTTTATTTCATATTTTGTAAATTGTTATAAATTGAAGCAGTCATCGTTTTCGTAGATCCATTCCATTAGAATCCATTCGACATAAATATACATAGTTAATATCGGGATGCATAAGAATGTTTCAATATTTATGTTAACTCACATACCAATTATAAGCTACACCACAGCTACATTTTTCCGTTTCATTTAGTCAACAGGTAAAATCTATAACACAACCAAATGTCAAAGTCCACGTCACTCTGTAGCCGATTGCCATCCCTTTTGCCATCCTGAATTCTTCTCTCTTATTCAGGTTCACGTATTTTCTCTGATCGACAAAACGAAATTGAATATCTAGCAAATACCTTTGCATGACATTTCGACAGCCCATTTAGAGAGTGTAATTTCCGAATTCAATTCCATTCGACAACTGAAAAGGACTTAAAATATAAAAACACACACACGAATAAGCTGTAAGCTTACTGACTTCAAGAAATGGAGCATTCTCTTAAAGCCTTTACAATGAATGACAGAACTGCCTCGTCACCTTTGAGTGGCAGGTGTCTTAAATGGTTGTAAGCCAAAATGTTACATAATGTATACCTTTGACAGGGCTGAGATACGTGTGAAACGCATAGGATAAAATTGTGCCGTAATTTTCACTTCCCCTGGCAAGAGCATCCCTTTAATATTTCCTTAAATTGTTGCGCAATATACAAATCGATTACGTAGCCTGCTGTAGTCGAAATCCAAATTATGTGGAGAATGAGGATTCCACGAGTGATGATGAAAAATTTTGTAAGTTACTCATGGCAGATTGATTGCTCATATTTGGCGATGTTATGCACGTATTTTGAATGAATAAATTGGCTATAGGGATAAGACTATGCGCTGAACGTGGATAATATTGCAGAGCGTTGAAATGCTTGTGAGAATCGAATGGATTCGCTGTTTGACGAAATAACAGAACAATTTTTCATACCCTGTGAGTACGTAACATTCTTATCCATTGATTTTATGAATACCTAATATTATATTTATTGAGAATTCTCTGCTCTTTGTAGGGGGAAAATTTATGATTGAAATTGTATAGCAAAAGTGGCTATGTATATCTGTATTAGTACCGCAAGGATACAATCGATTTGAATCTCGTTCATGGTGAATGAATTTATGTGCTGTTTGTTGTGCACCTGTTTATTTCGTCGATATTTTGCCCGAACATGAGGTGTGAACCGAAGTTTTCGGAGAAGGATTCATGGATCGAAAGTATTCTCTTTTTCATTGAGAATGCTCATTGCAAATGTTATGTTAATTTTTGTGAGGTATGTACAAGTTGAAATCCTGGAAAACATAGCTCGGCCCTTTCATATACTAGACAAAAACTAAATTGCAAATTGAATACCAATGAAAGGAAAAAAAAAGGACTCGGCTATAGTTAGACCTGACCTATGGAAGTCTCGTATATGGCGGCCGGTAAATCAATAAATAACCCAAAGACTATATAAGACTTCGGCGCCACCAGTGCAATGAGGACAACTCCAACTGTAGGTCTTAATCCTCTATCTGCTTCAGATAGACATCATTCATCATTCAGCGATCCGGGCGGGATATTCACAGAGGGATCAGCTTGTCTTGCTAATTTGTCTGCTTTCTCATTGCCTGAAATGATTTCATGTCGCAGAACTCAGAAGAGCGATACCTTGTGCTATGTAACTTAAACCTTCTTCGGGATAGCATTTTAGGGTGCAGGGAAATAAGTCCACGGGGACGGGAATCTGCTCCACATGGGAATTTACTCCACCCCAAGTGGGAAATAAGTCCACTTTTTCAGTGTGGTGTTGTTTCCCACACAAAGTGGGAAATAAATCCATTTTTTTTAGAGAGAAACAAGTCCACATTAAAAAAAAGTGGAGTTCATTCTACTTCGGTGGGACATAATTCCAAATTTTAATTATGGACGGAAAACGTGTAGGGAGTTATGTCTATTCTAACATATTTTCGGGAACTTCCACTTTTATTTTATTAAATTCTCAGAAGTAAAATCTTATTTATTTTGCTTCTCTTCGAATACGAGAAAAATTAAATTCGGCTTTGTCACTTTCCACTGCATATCGCAATTAGCATTTTAAGAAGTTTAAAAAAATGTATTATTTGTTTTTTGCTAAATTGGGAACAAGTATGTATATTATATACATGGAAATCCCTGTTTAATTTTTCTACTTCATTCAAGATTTTGCATATCAGATATCACCCAAGACATAGCCAATAGACCATTATTATGGTGGGTTTCCTTTCATGCTTTAAATGCACTTCCTGTCCAGTTTTAAATATCTGCAAGGCAAACAGACTACTTAAAATTTTAGGTCCTGGCACACTGCATAATAGGAGCGATCAAGTTGGGCATATATATAAACCAAAGGTGTAGCCAAGAAACGATGGGAAGGAGATACTCGATTTTCAATGAACGTAAATGCGTAGCCGAAAAAAATTTTGAGCAAGGGAGAATCGATTTGGGGTGTGAAAATTAAAAATTCGCGCGAATTTCCCTTGCTCAAATTTTTTTTTCGGCTACGCCTTTGGGTGAGAAATAACTCCACACTGAAAAAGTGGACTTATTTCCCACTGCGGGTGGAATAAATTCTCATGTGGAGCAGATTCCCGTGGACTTATTTCCCTGCACTCATTTTACAAGCTTCGATTTTATTTGTGGTGCAGTTATGACTTTTATTGCTGCCGGTCTGTCGATACCTTCGGGTGGTACTGCCTTTACCTCTGCTTGGAAGACACTATACTATGGTCGGGGACGGGGAGGCATATCGATTTTGATATTTCCAGCGATTCGAAGAAGACGACGACTGACCCTATCCCAGTATTATTTTTTGATCCGTCTGTACGTACGGTTTGCGTGTTTGGTATGAGTCGGTCTCTCCATTCTTCCCTTCTGAGTAAGGCGTCACAGAAAGTTCTGTAAACTCTAAGGCGGTATGACGTGATTCAGTCCGTGATAGGCCGCCTTGCACACTTAAGTGCACCGAGAGAACAATACGAATGGATAGATAATCCATTTCGAAGATCGTAGTAATCATAATGGCCCACAATAGGTACTCTGCGATACCAAATGAAGAATTCGATACAATAGTTTTTTTTAGGTCGCAGTGTCAGCCAATTGGGCACTTTAAAAAAAACTAGGTACCACATAAAAAAAGTTCTTCCGCCATCAAGACTTTGTAGAGACTTGTGGACACAAACCACGTCCTATGTCACTGCCCAGGTCTCCAACACGCACAAGGTAAAAATTTCCTAGCACATCAATACAAAGCCTCAGGACGGTTTGAATGTAACTGCACTATAAATAATTGACTAATATATATAGTGCAGTTACATTCAAACCACATAGTCAATTATTTATAGTGCAGTTACATTCAAACCACTTTGGGTCAGGATTGACCTGAGTGTGTCACATAGTACTTCTCCACAATGCACAAACCTAACCTAAGCCCTTTCATGGTTGGCGGTTATGGCGAAGTGTTTAGTATCTGAGCTTGTGGCCCACGCAGGTCCGAACAGCAATAGTCGACCATAAAATAGAAAAATGAATTTGCATCAGAGCTTCCACAGCACTACACTATGAGAGACTTTTGTCTTTACCTTTAAATGAGTTTGACTGCGTGTTTCACAACGGACAGCCGACAGCGATAGCCTAATCTGCTTATCTTAAGGTGCTAGTCTAGTACACGGTATGTAGCACGCCACATATATACATAATGTGGCTCTGACGTCAACAGAGAGTGCACAAAGAGAGCTTTTACACGTCAGTGCTGGTGCCATGAAATAAGGTCTTATGCAAAAAGGTCCAAAACGTAATTTGGATTTTTTTTCATTTTTGAAAGTGCCATTGGATATTATTGCACTCAGCTTTTTAAAGGAAAGACGAGCAGGGGGTTGCAGGGGGGCAGCATGCCCCCCATACATATTCTACTGTTTATGTATTGTGGATTTTATTTCCACTTCGATTTTGACTTTATTGCACTTTTGAAAATGAAATAAAGTCCAAAAATCGTTTTGGACTTTATTACAGTTTGAGAAGTGCAATAAAGTCCAAAACTACGTATGAACTACTTATGAAACGTTAGTTGAAATAGAAATGAAGTCGATTTGAACTTATTTCCTTCGACTTGGTTTACGGCACCCACTAGGAACATAATCCCCTATACTCAATTTAGAGGTAGCATCGATTGGGTTACTAAATAGAATAGAAACACATCAGTTAATAATACCAGCTGTTTTACAGATTCAGGTTTTTCTCGAATATGAGACAGAGGATTAATATAATAGGAGATGAAGTTACTCTGATATTTAAACTATTTCAATATATTTAGCATTTTAGCGTACAAATTCAGAGGTATAACAAATCCTAAAAGGTAATATCATTCCTCTCGACAGTCTGCGTTAAAATTTGACGGATCTTGCATTCGAAGCGAACCCATCTACCATCACTTCTCCCAACAGAAATTCATATTTCTTTACGACCTTGAGACAACATAAGCCAAGCAATCAACATTTTAATAAAATGCTATACGCGTCACTCTGACTTCACGTTATGTACCTATATAGCGTGTAAATCAAGAATCCCCAACAACGACAAAAGTTATCAAATTTAACAAACAAAGAAATTTATTCAGAAACTTTTTCGAGTAGCATCCTCTCTCGTATCCTGCTTAGAAATGCAAGAATTACCACTCACCTCTTGCTTTCTCACCGTCATAAATTGTGATATATATATATCTATACCAACCACAGTTCTAACACTGCGCTGTTCTCGACCCCACCCCGAAACCAAACATATGCAACACCAGCGGTAACATTAGAAACACAGAGAGTGAACAGGGGAAAAAAATCTGAATAACATCATCGCATAGTCACAGAAGTATACTCGAAAACACAGGTAATAACAAAAACACTCATCACAGAGCCCAGCAATTCACTTTCCCTTCACCTACAGAAGGATCCTTGTCAGCGTTGTCATTTCACACGACAAGTGTCCTCAAATGTTGCAATAAAAATGCAAAACATATGATTACCTCTTGCAACTATCCCGCCACTTCACAATACACAAAGCAACACACCCACTTCATAGTTATATGACAGACAAAAACAAAAAAAAAAAACTCTCAAAATATAGGATACGTCGAGAGGAAATTGCTTTTTCCTTTGTCTAGTAACAATCACCCCAGGCATTCTGGCAGAGTTGTTTTCGGTGATAACAAAACGCGCAGAGCAGCGCAATCCTTTAGCCAGAATAAACATGGAAATCAAAAGGGAAACCGACAGTAGAGACACCGCCGATGGAGATGGCAATACAAAAACACAAAAATCTAAAACGATCCACCTTAAACAGCAAGGATTTGCTTTCGCGAATATATTTGCAACAAAATCCAACTGAGGAAACTGATTCCGCATCAACCGCTGTTATGGCGGTGCCCAGTTGTATCAACCATGATTTATATGGCGGTTAAACTTGGCAGTTTTAACAAAAGTTAACATCGGCACAGTGCAGGTGGCGACATGATGTCCTTACAAAAAGACTCGGTTGACGTAGGATGTTAACCGCATGGATTCTTTTCGCTTACGTTTTTGGCTCATGTGTTATTTATTTTAATTAGCATTCCAGTATGGAGCACCAGATTCGCGGCGAATGAGAATGAATACAAATTCCTTTGGTGAGGTCCTCTGCATGTAAGTAAATAACGCTCATAGTATTACCCTGAGACTGTCAATTCAGCGATACGGGTTGTTCAACTTACTTAGTTGGGTTGGGATTTATTTTTTAAAGAACTAGTAATGCGTACCTCCCATTGAAATAACGAATCCTTTGCCGATATTTATGCATGCCTAGGCATTAGCATAAGCTTTCCTGTTTTTGTTTCGTACCTAACTTGGACGTGGTAGGTATCCTTTGCGCCACGAATACCTTCTTTGGAAATAAACAGAAATCTTCTGAATCAGATAACCAATAAGGTGTTGACATTCGGCGACATGTATCAGAACGGTCCTAAGGGAAGTAATTGGTAGGTAGCTATAGCTCTGTCTTATAAGGGAGAAGTTACAAGTAGGAAGAAGAAGAAAGAAAATGCGCAAAATAAATTAGTTTGATACACAGGTTAAGTGGAAAAGTGAATCCTTAATCTGTGCCGTCGGGTTCGGCTGAAGCAAGGGTATATGTATACAAAATGTAGTTGATGATGTCTGCGTCGTTTTCTCATGCTTGCTGTGGATGTTTATTCGTAATGCAAAGGGATGAAGAAAGAGATTTTAAACCAACAAAGAAGTCAAGCAGCCCTAATGACATTTGGCATAGGTAATTCCATTAAAATTCTGTTGCGACGGCACCAAAGGAAAATAGGCCACAATAAATGGCAACATAACACACCGGTATTAAGTGCGAGAATAATTGAAAACGTGATGGGACGGATCTCTTCAAAGACGACAATGGGACATAGAACGAGCAGTCAAAAGCAGAGGTCGCTGAATAATGTTGGGACAATACCACTCAAAAATCTAATTTGTCAGTGGGTATTCATTCCTTGTTTTTTTTTTATTCTTTTTACGAAAATGTCGAGACGTTAAGTCGAATGCATTTCGATGGGACAGTACCTAGCCATTATGAATAAATTATATGATGAGTTAAAGCTCATAGATTTTTATTGCGAAACTATCCATTTATACCTATTTAACGTTTCCATTAAAATATCAAATATTCCAGAAATGCAGAATTTAGTTAGCATTTAAAATATTATCTCAGGTTTTTAACATATACCTATTAACGAAAAAAAAAATGCCCCAATAAAGATCTTCATCTTAGACAACACACAAATAAAATTTTTAAAAATCGCCTGAGCCAAAGATCTATAACGACGATAAGGATTGCATTTACACAACCATTAGCTTGTGTGAGTTTTTCTAAATAATTAAGAAAACATTTTAATTATCATAATAATAATATCCATATTACAATAATATACATATGTATTATTGTTTACCCTTAGGTACTGACTCCGTAACGTTCCTTACTCTGCTTATTTTTCTTATATTAAACAGGCCTTTTGTTGCTTTTTTAATTTATTTTTTATTATACCCTCCACAGGAAGGTATATTCACTTTGTCATTACATTTGTAACGCCAAGAAGAATTCACCGGAGACCCTATAAAGTATATATTCTGAATCAGGATCACATTCTGAATCGATTTAGCCATCTCCGTCTGTCTGTCTGTCCGTCTGTCTGTTGAAAACACGATAGCGTCCATCAAACGAATCGACATAGGCGAATGAAATTTTGTGAGAAGACTTCTTTTTACCGTCGTCCGGTTGGTGTTGAAAATGGGCTATGTCGGTCAAGTAGTTCTGGTACCTCCCATACAAAACCATTAGTAGACCAATGTGTCTCTCCGCCTGTTGAAATCGCGATAGCGTCCAAACGAATCGACCTAGGCGACTGAAATTGTGTGACAGGTCTTACTTTTACGGTTGTCAAGTTGGTATTACAAATGATCCATGTCAGTCAAGTAGTTCTGTTTCCTCCCATACAAAGCCAATATTCGACCCATGTATCTTTCTGTCTGTTGAAAACACCTTAGCGTCCAAACGAATCGACTTAGGTGAATGAAATTTTATGAGAGGACTTTTTTTAACCGTCGTCAGGTTGGTATTGAAAATGTTCTATGTCATATTTTGCTACCTCGCATGGAAAACATTTTGCATGATTTGTATGCATTGGAGGGTATCAAAGCATCGGCCAGGGCACACTTTTACTTGTTTTTTTTTTTTAATTAATTTTCGCGGTCTATTAAAAACAAAGTTACATTCTGGTTGACAGTTCAACTACATATTTTCACTTGTCATGCCAATTCTTTCTCAGATATTGACAAGCGCCTTTAGTCAAGCAAGCATTTGTTGTTAATTTCAGTTGTCAATTTTATAATTGACATAAAAATAAGTCAACTGTCAATTTCAAAACGAATAGTGGAAACCTACCACCTACATACAGTTAGGTAGTTTTGTGTGATTGAAAGAAAACCTTTCCAAATTCATGATGACGTTTCCTATTTAGATAAGTAAGGGAATTCAGTACCTACCTAATTTAATTACTATTACATACTATTCTATTGGTAATCGTTCAAGTGACTTCAGACTGAAAAGATCGGTTAGGGCCGTTTATTAGCTTTTACATTTAATCATAAAATCAAATCAGTTTCAATTACCCAAATAATGGATAAATAGGTTAAAAAATGATTCCACTATTTTTTAAATTCAGTTGATAGCAGCTTACTCATCTTTCGGGGATAATAGATTTATGTCATTCCTTACAAGTCACAAAAATGCTATTTAAAACTCAGTTGGATATTTAGAGAGAAGTGAACGCAAATTCTCCCGAGTTGTAAAATGTTATAAAAATATTACCAGCCAATCACGATTACTTGCATTTCCACTTAAACATAATGCATTCCAATTTAATAGACTAACTCATGTCATGACAATATTATTTGTTACCAGAATGGATTTTTCTGTTCTGAATAGGTACGTAGTTTTAATGATAACTATAGCATAACTAGCATTTCTAGAGATAACCTCTTCCATTAACATTTGGCACTAAAATAATTCTAATATAATGAGTTATAACCACAAAATGACTTAACCAATAATCTCTTTATACCTGTCTTTCTCTCTCTCTCTCTCTCCCTCTCTCTATCTTAAGCAAGTAATTTTGCCAGAATATCAAATGAACTATAGGGTGGGTAAACAAATCTCTCGAGCTTGAAATTAATTTAAGTAGCTGCCTTACCGAATATATGTAATGTGTTTTTAATGGAAATGCATTACTAACAGAATTTATGGGATAATAAAACATTTTCGCGCTCCAAAATAAGGAAAGTAATAATTTTCAGGTGCACCATAATGATAATACACACAACTCATCGTAGTATCATAAAATGAGAGTGTTAACAGATACGAAAGCAATCACATCTATGCTTGGGTGGGGTTCCATGGAAAAGCATCCAAACAAGGTGTTTGGAAAATACAGAATAGTTAGGTAGATATAAAAGAAGTAGAAGTGCACATGATAGAGATTTGAACAAAAATTAAATAATTTTTTTTAATGTAAACCTACATGAAATTTATTGCAGCGTAAAAGTTAGCGGGAGAATTAAGAACTTGAATTGTTTGTTCCAAGATATATATTTTTCTATAGACACAAGTACATAATTTAAAGGCTACACTTTTTTCGTCTACAAATAAATAGTGTTTGTCAGAAAAAAAAATGGAAACGTCGGCAAAAATCGAAAAATACGCCTGAAATTTAATAGAAATCGTCTGAAAATAAATAGAAAGCATCAGAAAATGAGATTGTCTGTAAATTTAAGCTCAATCAGTTGGGCGATTTTTGAGATATATGATTTTGAATGTTTTGTTTTTTGTAGGGAAGGTGCCACGCCGCTTTGTCCAATTTTGCCAATTCTGCACTCCTGGCTGGGCCAATACCTAAAATTATCTCTAAATTTGAGCTCCATCGATTCGGTGATAGTATTCAGGTTTTAAGTAGCCGAAAAAAAAATCACGATCCATTTTTATTATGTACAAAGGTTAATATAACCATTAAGACAATTATCTTCGACTATGCTGAAGCGCAAATATCCGGTACTATATTATTGTAAAAAAAAAATATATTTTTGTATTAAAAAATTATGTATATATTTGTATGGCTAGTTTTTATTCGACCAAGCTCATTTTTTGTCAACAAATTTTAAATATTATTAAAACAATATGTGCAAAGTTTAAACTTGCTATTTAAATTTAAATTTAATTTTTAACGTCAAAAAGCTATATAAATCCTATATTTTTGTATGGGAGGTAGTAGCAGTTTCTATCCGGTCTTAGAACTTAGCATCATTTTGGTGGATAAAAGCTTACGTACCAAATTCGATAGCTCTTAAATAACGGCCGTAATCGTGAGGACGGACAGACAGACAGATGAACATCGCTAGATCGACTAAGAAAGTGATGCTGATCAATAATATATATAGTTTGTCATACCTACAATGCCTCCTTATGTGCGTTACAAATGGAATGTCAAAGTGAATATACCCTCACCACTGGGCGTGGTACCGCGTATAAAAACAATGTGTCGAAACTGCGTTAGCTTTATAAGTGTTAATGTTACCAGGAAAGCAATAAAAAAAAAACCGTGCAGGGAAATAAGTCCCCGGGAACTAAGTCCACTGAGGGACTCAGTTCTTACCTAGTGGGAAATAAGTCCCCTTTCTCATGGGAACTTAGTACACATTCGACAGTTTAATACGTATGCGACCCCCTGCTTGGGTTTACTGTCAGATTTGCATTATGTACGAAATTGGGTATATTGAAAGGGAAATAAAACTACTCAGAGTTTTCGGAATTTATTTCCCACCTTACATGGGAACAAAGTCCACTTCACGAAAGTGGTTTTATTTCCCACTAGGCGGGAATTAAGTCTCTCAGTGGACTTAGTTCCCGGGGACTTATTTCCCTGCACCAAGAAAAACAGTTGACGAAATAAACGTACGACACGGGTCAAAGCCAATGACCCGATGAGAAATGCCATCAAAAATATTATTATTATTCAGAGGATCAATGGCGGTTAAAGAATTCGATGCGATTTTCAGCAAACCGTTTGCTGTATCCACCCCCACCGCAATATGATTACTATATCAATCAAACGGTAATTATTTCCAATACCCAGAATTTGATTTCGATATACGAAGCACTATCGTAATTTCCAATTTTCCAGCTGGTTCGTCGAATTGGTAAAATAATACCAAATGAAAATGCATCGAAACCAATATACAATACATACATACATACAGGGATACTTTATTTTAAGGGTCGGCGCTTCAATCGTTGCCCAAATACTAGAATTGCTCTTTCACTGTGATTTGGTATGTAAATGGTATAGATACTATTGAAATTCATTCCACAACCAGTGGTAATCCTGTTTACCGATTCGTCCATCCAACTCGTTCATTTATTGATAAACGTTAATTTGATGACGGTAAATGTTGGCCAAAAATGCACTCACTGAGCGGTTCTTTCATTAGCCGCTTATCAAACTAGTGAAATGTTGTTCAATATTTAAATGAGTCGGTTTAACTGCTTCAGAAGCAGGATATCCCGAGATGGGTTGTCAGATTTCTAATTAGTTTTGCTGAATTGTTTGTTCAAAAAAGAATGCAATCAACTTGCGAAAAAAAGTTTAATCAACTGACAAGGGAGATTTTCATGCTCATTTTGTTTTACCTATCACATTTGTGATCCTAATTGAACTTCTGAATATATGTAATTCAGTCATTTCACACATGTTTGTCACAACTATTACTCCACCCACAGACTTTCGGCTTTTCTTTCGTATCCATTATGTAGTTCATATTGTCCAACCTGGTCACACACCATACTATTGTGCTTCCTGCTGGCTTTTCAAACCATTATGCACTGTTTGGTGCGTGCATGATACCAACAAATGAAGATAACTACCTAGACCTACTGTATGTATTTACTTTTTGACTTTGGATCATGTTTCCCATATTCGTATGTTTGAAACAAAGCGATGTATTCTTTGCCTATAATAGACTGCCGTACAAACCTATATCATACCGATTTATACCGACACTATATTATAGTCCTTCAGCCAACAGAATAAGAAAAAATTCTCACAAATTCACATCACGTCCGAAATAGGAAAATTTGATTTATGCGAACACAAAATGTTGTCAATACTCGTATTCAGAACAGCAAACATGCTGTTCGTGTCCTTTGCCAAAATAAATGAAACTTATCGAAAATAGTCTGCCATATTTTTATCTCCGCCCTCATATTTACCCACTCTGATCGACTGGCCGGATAAGGAAGTACACAACCGGAAAATATTGAAATAAAACAGACGTTTTATTAACTCTGCAAAACAGTAGGTTGGCAGTTTGGGTAGCTATAAGGAAAATCAATTCAATTCAATTTCAATTCGGGGTAAAATTAATGGAAGTGAGATCTATTTTAAATGGTCTTCAATTTTCATAAAGCAGTCATCTCCTCTTTCCACCAGCCACCCCATCGAAAATCCACTTCGCAAATTATCATGAAAATATTCTTGGATTCTCATTATGTTCAATTTACTTTGAAAGGTAATAAATTAAGCTCCTTTCTGTGGTAAATATACACCCGTCTAAGTGTGTTTTTTTTTTTCAATTTATTTGTGCGTCGGGTATCCTCATCCTCAAAAGTGTGCCGCTACATCCCACACCCACTGTGTGTCTGATCGCTGTGTTTATCTTACCCTCATCTTGCGTTGGTCGGCATAAACTTAGAAAACGAAAGAGAAAGCATTTTTGCTTTTATCTTTTTTTGTCGCTGACGATGGGGTATTGAGGGGGCCAATGTCGCGAATATGAACATGGAAACAAATTGTCGAAAATTATGTTAATTCATAAGCCGAAGCTGCAGCTTCTCACCATACCTCGGGAGCACTGCGCCCCACTGCTAACTAGACACCGGAGGATAACGATAAGAGAGAATTTGTACGTTTTCGTTTCAATCCACTTTTTTGATATGCCGAACTGGATTCCCATGTGCGTTGCCAACGCAAATGGAAGTATGCGGATACGGATACGGATGTTGTTTTTATCTAACTTGTCGCATGAAAAATATAGTCACAGTTTAAAACGGTGTGGAACAGGTCAAGTATATAAGCTTTAAGTTATCTCTAGAGTAGAAACGATACTAGGATGCTGGTGCAATTAGAGGCTTTCGAAACCCGAGAGGAAAGGGGATACAAGGAATTGGAGACATTTCGAAGTCATTAATTTTAATAGCGATTTAATGGAGCGAATCTGTTGGTCGTTGTTTCTATAGATTATTGGCATAACTAAGATAGCTATGGGAGAGTATACCGTTATACGGTGATTTGATGTGGGGGCAGAGATTTAATGGATAATGTATGCTAAGTATTTAGCTTTATCACTTAAGCAGTAAATCAAATTCAAATTATGCTAAATAAAAATTTGTAGGTAGGTACTACCGAAGTGTTAAGAAAAGAAACAGATATTACATAAATTGAATATCTTTTGTTGTATTGTCTTCGATTATACGCACTTATTTTAACGACTAATTCAAATCCCCAGGAAAGGAGACCCTCTGAACTGCGCCCGCATCTAGTCTGCCATGTTATGTGAACGCCTGAAGAATTTCGTCAACCACCTGATTGGTCGCTATCAGTGTGCCTTTAGGCCATCGACCAAATATTCATACTGCGGCAGATCTTGGAGAAAACACCAAATTGATATACCCACGAACTTTTCGCCGATTTTAACAGCATTTATAGGGACGATCAATGTCTAGTTTTTGGAATTGGTAAAGAACTCACAGAGACATTTGCTGTCAAAAAAGGATTTAGACAAGGCGATTTCATGTGAATTCTTCAACATTGCTCGTAAATATTGAAAAAAAGACGGCGTCCATGTGTTTGGGGGTAAATTAGTGCAAGACAAAGTATATGCTGTCAACATAAAAGGGCACCCAACACTGATCTCTCGGACAGAATGTCACTATATAGATAGACACCAGCACTGGAATTAAACGAAAAATAACTCTTGCCAATCGATGGTTCTTTGGGCTAAGGAGGCAACTGAGCAGCTAATTCCTCGAAAAACTAAGGTGTGTCGCAAGGACACTAGCAAAAATTAAAATTATGTTGACCGGATCCACAAGGTGAAAATTCAAATTTCGGTTTGAATCTAACGAACGATAGTGACCAACAACAAAATGAAAAGAGAAAAAATGACCAACAACTTTGTACTGAACTTGGACTTTATTTCGCTTGAACTAATTTAATGCCTTGACTATGTCGCTTGATGCTACGATTGGGAATGACGATCCCTACCTGCAACTCTCAAACGAAATCTTCGCATCCACCGACCTTGACATATTTCACTGGTCATTGCCCTGGGGTTGCGGATCCTCCAACTGCTACGCACTTGCCGTTTTGTGCAAATCGTCATCTAACGCTTAACCGCTGCTTCGTCATCACCGTGCATGCCTTGTTTACGTCGGGATTTCATGATTCTTGCACGCATAGACAAAATGAAAAATCACCATAGCCACAGTTGTGTGCGTAGATCGGTAGTCGTGAGTGGGTGGAGCTTAAATCATAGCATTTTTTTTTATATGCAATTTCGGTGTTTCGTTTTGTCATTTGGTTTCCGTGTTGTTGCGTTGTTGTTGTTGTTATTTTCCAGCTGATTGCCTTCATTCGCTCGTGGACTGCATAAGCGTTTGCCGTCGGCATTTTGAGTTTTACTCGATCGCAATATGAAACAATTAATTTGCATTTGCCGACGGAAGATGCAATGCAGGTAATGGGTGGTCTGGTGGATTACGATGCGATGCTTGGATGGTTTGTTGCGTTGCAACATAAGGTGACCCTTAATAAGACTAATCGTCCCAGTCCTTCTCTATGGCGTGAAGGCATGGACTCTATAAAAAGCGAATAAGGTTACCCTTGGCTGTTTCGAGAGGAAAATTCTTCGAGTAATTTTCTCTCCCGTCTGCATATATGTATAATGAATAGAGCAGGAGATGCATAAACAAACTGTACGTACAGCGATATTGACCTAGCCAAGAGTGAAGGTCCAAGGACAGAGGTACTGGGTCATGTAGAGCATATGGATATTCGAACCCGAGGAAGGCCGCGAGTGAGGTCGCGTAAATAAGTGTAAAGCTACCTTAACCAACTTAGCATGCGAAACTGGAGATAGCTGGTCGAAGATCGTGCTTGCTGGAGACGCTTGCTGGTTGAGGTCCAGGTCCACTCCAGACTTACTGTAGAAATTCTGTATATTTTTCGATTCTTAAAGTACATAGTCAACCAAAACTATTAATTTTCCCATAAATTCGCTTATTCATTTCTGTGGTTACGAAATTTTCCAAGAACTCAAATTAAAAGTACCTTTGTTATTTACCTCCAAACTCTATAGATGGTGGTTAAATATAGGTCAATCTGAATGAACCGACTTTCGATATGGAATTCAAGTTAAATGAAAACCCCACCACGCATATAAATCCAAAGTGGAACACTTGAAGTAGACTGCAGTTCACCGACACGCGGTTGCGAGCACAAACTTCTGCCAGCCAATAACTAATTTATGATTTTGACAAATTTCCGTTGAGAAAGTTTTGCTCTTTCTCCAGTCACATCATGGCCTAAACAGAACCAAGTACGTACTATTCTAAAGAAAACCTTTACATCCAGCAATAGGCTATAGAACGGGTTTTGCTAACCGTCGGATAAATTGCCTAAAAACTTTCACAATAGATGAAATTATTCGGAAAGTTTTGCCGTTCCGTAAGTTCCTCTCAGAACAGGGTGACAACTATCGCCCATAGTACCACTGAAGGTTATGAATTCCAAAATGCATTGTTCAAAATCGGGAGGTGTTTCGTTTCTCTGCAATATTATGGTGTCACAGTGTTTGGAAAAACTTTCTACCACCATAAGCCCCCACACTGTGGAAATGATTTGCAATGCTTTTGTTTGCTTTTAGGCAAGCAATAGCACGCCTGCACAGATCAGAAGAACAAAGGGGTGACTAAATTAAATGCAACCGGAAGTTGTGAGGTAGAAATTTCAATGGAATTTTGCGAAGAGTTCTTCAAATTATTTCCAACAAAGTAGTTCGAGCGCATCATGGATTTTGAGCTTTGCTGTTCGTGGGTAAGTGAAAAATTAGGTTGAGCTGTGTACTTTGATTGACAAAGTATTTTTTGTTTCTCTTTCTATGGAATTTATATACAGAAAACTGAAAAAAATGAATTTTATGTTTCTTTGTGCAAATAGTTTTATGAATAAATTTATTTTAATTAGAAAATTATAAGTGAACATCGGATTTTGTTTTAGGTATATGAATTTTAAGTTTCAAATTGTCGCTTTTTCACCAAACAAAAAATATAGGTACCTATACGACCTTTTGTACAAATTTCTTTCGACATGTGTGCCAACATTTTAAATAATGTCCATTTGACTTTAGTGATGCTTTAATAAATACTTTTGTATGTAGTTATAAGCTTGAGCTCATCGTTGTCTGATGGTGAAATAATACCAGCTAATTTATTACAGATTTGTTAGTCAAAAAATGTCTACTTAGTGAAAAGTGGCTAGTTCAACAGTTCAGAGAAAAATTTTCAATTCAGCTATTGCAGAACCCTTCTATTCATGCTAAAAACAAAAACCACAGAATGTAATTTACTGTTTGTTTGTTTAGGACGAGAAATCAATTTTTTTACCTAGCCAGAAATTTGGTAAGCAATGATACCCCTTGCCCATTTATAACAATAATCTAAACTAGTATAGGGTGACCTATTTAAAGATTCGGCATCTGGAAACCCTGCATAACTTTTTCTTTTCTTTTCTGATCAGCTCATGAAAGCCCGCGTTTAAAGCGGCAGGCAATGCGTAATCTGCCGGAAGTGACATGGAGAACGTTTGGTTCCAACAGGACGGCCGGGGCCAAAGCTCACATAGCCCGACCAACGATCGCTTATTGCGTAGTTTGTTACTCCATCGCCTAATTTCAAAAAAATGTGATTATAACTGGCATATAACCCCTCCAGACTTCTTCCTGTGGGGTCATTTAAAGTGCAATCCTTAATTTAAGTTAATCTTTAATCCTTAATCATTTGGCAGCCATTATTTTGAAGACACTTCGGATCAGCGTTACCGATGGCTAAAATGATAAAGTCGCCAAAAAAAGTCGCCAAGAGTTTAAAAAGGAGCCTAATACAAATGTCTCATAAAGGCGAATAATTTACTAGTTTGTTAGCAATGTTAGCTGATTCATCTACCGGCGAAGTGATTCGGAATTTATCGAACATCATTTTGATGAAGTCAAACCACAAATGCGAATTGTAATTTCACGCATATGGCAAATAGGACGATAAATTTCTGTCAATTTGTCAAGTGGCTGACAGCTTTTCAATTCTTACTACCAGAAACTCGTTGAATAAAAAGTTTGTAAGATTCTCAGTGGAGGGGTAATATTTTTCTCTCTCGAAGCCGCTCCTTTTTACGACTTTTTCGAGTTAAGAAACGCCGAAAAAAATAATAGTAAAAATTCGTAATATTTAAAAGTAAAGGAACAGGACTACTGTATTCATTCATAACAAACAATTAGTAGCAAAATAGTAACACCATAAAAATTATAAATAAAGCAATAAAAAAGTAGGTACAACACATACCTAAAGTAATACAATATTTACATATTTCCAATACTTTCTTTAAAGCCTTTCAATAGGCCATCACTAGGCTAGGCAGACCCAACCTAGTTTTCAATTTTATTGTTATTCAGCGTATTAAGTGCCAACAGTTTTTTCACTACAAATCAATATAAATTTAAACCCCATTCAGTTTTGCTTTGGCCAATCTTAAACCAAAATTCTTTAACATTTAATTTCTCAAAATATTGTTACCGTCTTGTAAATTATCGATGGGCAAAATTAAACAATTATTTCCACCAAATTGAATACAACCAATTTTATTGCTTCGTAATTCTTTTTTCTCTTTCCTAACCTTACAGACTAAAAAATCTTCCTCGTGTCGTTTTTCATTTCTTTCACTTTTGACATTCTTCTATTTTCTTTTTCTTTTTTCTATCTTCTGCTCTATTCTTCCAAATTCGTGGCTCGTTCCTGGTATCCGATCTCGTAACACTGCCCCCCTCTTTTACGCTTGAGCCACCGCGCCAAGCTGTTTAAAAGGAGCCAGCCGATTAAAATGAACAATTTTCTCTTTTAACTTGCTATTTTCTTTCTTTACTTTGTACACTACCTGCGAAATTCTGCCGACGATAACAAATGGTCCCTCCCAGTCGGCTTGAAGTTTCGGACTAAAGCCTTTTTTTCTTTTTGGATTGTAAAGCCAAACACGATCACCTATGTGATATTCCTCTCCTCGTACTCGCAGATCATAGCGGTCCTTCATACGGCGGCTGCTATTTATGCAATTGTTTACAGCTAGTTGGTGAACTATGCGAAGAGATTTTCGGAGCTGGGCGACGTACTCACTGGAATTAGATCTGTCCACTAAGCTAACTGCTACAAACGCTTCAAGGGGAAGTCTTAGTTCTCTGCCATAAACCATCATTGCTGGTGTCTCGCGAGTGGTTTCATGCACAGCTGTTCTATAAGCTAGCATTAGTAGTTGTAAATGCTTATCCCAATCACGCTGATTCTTATCACAAAATTTTGCTAGATAATCGAGAATTGTTCGGTTGAAACGCTCAACCATTCCATCCGACTGGGGGTGAAGGGGTGTTGTTCGCGTTTTTTCTATACCCAATCGTTGCATTACCTCCCGAAACAGATCCGATTCAAAATTTCTCCCTTGGTCGCTGTGGAGCTGTAGCGGCATACCATGGCGAGAGAAAACATTTTCGACCAAAGCGTTTGCCACAGTTTCCGCGGTCTATGGTCAGGTATAGCGAAACATTCGGGCCACTTCGTAAAATAGTCCATCAACGCAATAATGTACCGGTTTCCGTCATCAGATCTGGGGAGTGGACCCAAAACGTCAATTGCAACTCTTTCGAATGGTGCACTAACGACGTATGATTGCATCGGAGCTCGTTTAGCTGGTATCGGACCTTTCCTAGCTTGGCAAGTTGAACAGTTGTTACACCATATGCGAACGTCTTCGGAACATCCGATCCAATAGAAAGTGCTCTTCAGTTTCGCCAAGGTTTTACCTACTCCGAAATGTCCACCAGCTGGACTATTATGTACGTGCGTTAAAATATCACCGCGCATGTCATATGGCACTAGAATTTGTAGTATGGTTGACCTGCGCTTAAAGAATTTGCGGCATACTACTCCCTGATGAATGCAGAGGGTGTCCCACATAGTCCAGTACGATTTCGCTTCGGGGGATAGATGCCGTATATCTTCCTTAGCAGGCTTTTTTTTCTCGGATAACCATTTTCTTATTTCCCTTAGCACTAAATCCTCACATTGTTTTGTTGATATATCCTCAATCTCCTTAATAAAATTTACCTGAAGCGCGTGTTCTTCTTCTCGTCGCCGGCAATACTGACAGTTCATGGGCAGACAAGGCCTTCTCGAAAGCGCATCTGCATTTCCGTTCTTACTACCAGGGCGATGTTGAATGGTAAAGTCGAAAGCTGCCAAGAATTCAATCCATCGTGCAACTTGACCCTCAGGCTCCTTAAAACTTAAAAGCCACCGTAACGAGGCATGATCCGTGCGAACTAGGAAGGGGCGACCAAGCAAATACGGTTGAAAATGTTTAATTCCTTTTACCACAGCTAGTAGTTCCTTTCTAGTTACGCAGTAATTTACTTCCTGTTTACTGAAGGTCTTGCTATAGAACTCGATAGCCTTCTCTTCGTCATTTTGGATCTGGGACAATACGGCACCACAAGCAAACTGGCTGGCATCGGTGTCCAAAATAAAGGGCCCGCTGTCATTTGGAAGCGCCATAATTGGAGACGATATAAGGCGTTCTTTTAATTTTGCAAATGCTGTTTGGCACTCGCAACTCCACTGAAAAGGTTCATATTTCTCTGTCAATTTTGTAAGTGGTTTGGCTATTTCTGAAAATGACTGAATGAATCGCCTGTAATAGGCACACAGCCCCAGAAAAGATTGAACGTCTTTCTTACAGGTTGGCGTTGGCCATTTAGATACGGCAACAACTTTCTCCTTATCAGGACTTATGCCATATTGGGATACAATGTGACCCAAAAACTTTACGCTGCGGTGACAGAGAACACATTTAGCAGGTGAGATCCTCAAACCAGCTCTTGATATTCTTTCGAGTACCATTTGGAGGTTTTCCATCAGCTGACTAAAGGAACTACCATGGACAATAACGTCGTCTAAGTATGCCAGACATGCTTGAAATGGTATCCCTCTCAACACGTTCTCCATTAGCCGTTGGAAGGTTGCGGGGGCATTACAAAGCCCAAAGGGCATCACATTGAATTCCCACAACCCAGCTCCGACTGAAAAGGCGGTTTTCTCCTTTGACGACTCTTCTAGTTTAACCTGCCAGTACCCAGATTTCAAATCTAGCGTGGCGAACCAGCTAGACCGAGAAAGCGCTTCCAGCAGCAAATCGATACGTGGGAGAGGGTACGAATCCTTCTTAGTCTGACTATTAAGCCGGCGGTAATCGACGCAAAATCTGTAGGTTCCGTCCTTTTTTGAAACTAGTACGACGGGTGATGACCAAGGACTTCGGGATGGCCGAATAACACCTTGTTGTTCCATTTGGGATATCAGATTATTAGCTTCTTCTCGTCTAGCCCAAGGTAGCCGACGTGGTGCTTGCTTGATAGGTTTTGTATCGCCAACGTCGATGTGATGTTTAAGAAAGTTGGTTCGCCCTAGCTGATTTGGGGAAAAGGCGAATAAGGGACGTTGAGCAGGGGGTTATGGACTGCAGATTTATTTCGGTGAGAAGTTTTGGATGAACAATGGTACCGGCGGCGCCTGTATCCATAATGAGGCGGCATGGATAACCTTGCACGAAGAGCGATGTTTCTCTGGTAGATGTTAGTTGAATGACTGGAGCATTTGATAAAAGTATAGCTGGCTCATGCTCCCTAGAGTCAGCCTTATTTAGTTTAAATTTTGAGTTGAATGAGGGTGGTTCATTTTGAAACGCTTATTAGGTTTAACGGGTACTCGCGATCCGCCCAGCAGTGTCATATTTTTCGCCTGTAAATTGGGAGACCCGTTAGTAATATCAAATTCAACCATTTGACCCACCTGTAGTTCTGGTATTCCCTTATTATTTGTAGTAATGACGTCCCGCCGATGAATAAACAAGCTTTTCTTCAGTTCGGAACAGTAGACGAAACCATATTTTCTCGATGTATTGAACCATTCCATTTTTCCTTGATAACGACGACTTACAGTATTGGAAACTTCTTGTTTGTTGACCGAGCTAGTGTTTGGAGCCTTAATAGAATTTGATGTCAGCTCCGGCTCCCTTAAGCTGACGTATTCTCGTTTCCCGCACTACTGTTCTCGTGCTCTTCGTCGATTTGAAATGTGGCAATATGAATTGCACGTCTAGCAGATCTAGTAGCCAAGCGACTAGATTCGGATCGAATGGCTAGTTCGAGTGCAGAGTTCAGCGATAGTGGTACTTGGTCTCGCACGCGGCATTGGATATCCACATCCGCAATGCCATCGAGAAATTGTTGCAGGCAGAGATTGTCGATCACATCCACCGTCCAATTTGGATATGCTAATCGCGCAAGCCGTTGAATATCTGTGGCGTACTCTACCAGCTTTTCCCCATTACGTTGGACACGACTTCTTAGCTGAGAATGTGCAGCGCTGGTTGTAAGCATATGACCAAAACGACGCTTTAATGCAAGAGTAAGTTGTTCAAAATTTGTTGTTGTGTCGACATCGAGCGCATCAAGGTAGGCAAGAGCAGGCCCACGCAAACTCGCCGCTAGACATAAGCAAGCTTCCTGCTGGGACCAACCATTTGCTGTCATAACAACACGAAGGTGGGTCTGATAAACTTCCCAATTGGTCTTTCCATCGTACTCCATAAGATTAATCTTTGGATTGCGGCTCACATATGATTGTTCTCCTACGGCTGTCACTTCGGTCCGAGTTGGGGGTCGAAGTGTTGTGATACCAGTGCCCTCGCCTCTAATTTCCCTATTAGCCGTCGTTACTAACGGATTTGGCAGCTGTTGTGGGGTAGAGGTGTTCGCATTGTGCCCACAGTGCGTAGTTGGAGCGTGGTGAGTAGGATTTGCCATTGGTTGCGAACTCGCTTCATTTCGCACTGCTGTGCTTTCAAGTCCACTATCTTCAGATGACATTACGCGGTTGGCGAACATTGTTCCACTCAGTATTGAAGTCTCTAAATGTGAAACTCTCGCCTCTATAACCTGAGTGAAATCGTTTACGCGGTTTCCCAAGCTGAGCATGGCTTGAATCAGTGTGGCAATTTCCTGGTTACTGATCGGTTGCGTTGAATTTGGTGGTGGGACATTCATTTTTCGAAATGATAAATTACCCCACATCTGACACCAATGTTACCGTCTTGTAAATTATCGATGGGCAAAATTAAACAATTATTTCCACCAAATTGAATACAACCAATTTTATTGCTTCGTAATTCTTTTTTCTCTTTCCTAACCTTACAGACTAAAAAATCTTCCTCGTGTCGTTTTTCATTTCTTTCACTTTTGACATTCTTCTATTTTCTTTTTCTTTTTTCTATCTTCTGCTCTATTCTTCCAAATTCGTGGCTCGTTCCTGGTATCCGATCTCGTAACAATATGTAGTTTAAAAAGCGTTCGTCACTTGAAACTCCCTTAAGAAAATTTTTATTCACTGATGGTTTGCTCTGTGCATATTCAAATATGCAATAATGAGGGAGCAGAGGTAAAACAAAACATACTTAACTACTTGACAGTGGAATGATATTGGAAAGTGAATTATAGATAAAGAGAATATTTTTTTTGAGTTGTTCAACGGTTTTTAGGATGTATTTTATGGAAATAGTCGCCCGAAAGTCGCCAATGTTGTAAAAAGTGGCTAAAACAGAGAATTTTTGAAAAGTCGTCGCCGGGGGCCCAGATATCAAAAATTTCGCCAATCGGTAACGCTGCTTCGGATAGTAGCAGATGAATTCGAATTACTTACAGTGCTCGGCATAAGTATTTTCACAAAATTAAAATTAATTCTACTCATCATTTTAACTTACTTCATGTAAATTTTAGCATCAATGGAAAGTTCATTTAACCCTTCAGTGCATAAGGTAGCATATCTGCATCATACTCTTAAAAAACCCCTCTTAATAGGGGGAGTGCAGATATCTCTTGGATTTGGTCACTTTTTTATTTCCTATTAATTCCATGATGATATCTTGTCCTTAAGAATGTATTTATAAGCATATACATATATGAAATAAAATAGAACTTGAAGTCAAAATACTATGTCCTCTTATATTACCCACTATAAGAGGTCATGGTATTTTGACTTGTGTGTTGAATTTAATTAACCGACATTTTTTTATTTTTTTTTTCGGGTTTATATAGCTTATGTATTTTCATAACAAAACATTTAATTTAAAAAAAAAATAAAAAATCATGCATTGAAGGGTTAAAATCCGTTTGAACGATACAAAACTTTCCTTAACCCATTAAGTACCCATTGAAAATTTTGAATTTTTATGAAAGTCCACTTTTTTGACTTTTTTCCTCGGCCTCAAACAAAAAATGTTTTGATGGTAAAAGTTTCCCCCAACAATTCACTATGACTTCAAAAAATGTTTTGATGCAATAAGTTTCCCTAATCAATTTTTTTTTATGATTTTTTGAAAATTGCTAAAAATTACTATTTTATCAAAATTTTTCTGAGATCATCCCATTCAAAAAATCATAAAAAATATTAGCGAAGAGATTTTTGAAAACATTTTTTTTCAATCGCTTTTAGAATATTTTGGGGAAACTTTTATATTGTATCTCTGCGTTGTTTGACTGAATGTATACATTTATTGGAATAATTCCGGCTTTATATGAAAGCCAAAGAAACTCCAGTAAAATGGGTAATACTGGATTTGCTTCCTGGTAGTACAATGGACAAAAAATGTGATTCCGATCGCTCATAGCTCAGTTGATTTAGTATTGTCAATGAACAGTTTGTTTATCGAAGGAGTAGGTACTGAAATATCCCCCTTTGGCGAAAATTATTTCAGAATGTCGTTGTGGAATTAAACCCCTACTCGATTATTGCATTTCTGTTTTGCACTTACATCGCCATTTCAAGGAATTACAAACAATTTGCACAACTATAACCTGCGGGAAATCCTTAAAAATAAGTGAATATAACTTCTCGTATTTAATGCTCGTTGACAAGTAACAACGAGCATATCCCAACTTCTAATTATTCAGTTTTGGTTGTGGTTTTTTACGTCCATATAGACATCCTGGAGGCCTATGAGTACAAGTAATTTCTAAACAAAATCTACTGATAGTCATTTATTATCGCAACTGACGTAATGGTTCTTTTTCGCTTTACTCTTATTACTGTACTCCTGACTATTTGACTGTCAGAAGCATATCATAAAAATGCCAAAAACATATTTCCAATTTGGTACAAGTTTTGTAAATGCTAATTATAATTTAATGGTTTCTTTTGTGAGTATAGAATACAATGTTTCACTTTGGTAGCAAAAGAGTTTATGTTAAGGAGCACCAGCACAGCCATAATACATTTTTATGACCCTGATCTGATATTTATCATAATTTAAGTAGAAGAATAAAATTCACTTTATTATGCAGGATATTTTTACATATTTGCATTTTCTTTTTGTCTGTGATTCATACGAGTATAGAGTAGGTTATATTTTTTTCCAAATGTCATAGGTTTGTTCTATTTCGAAAATATAAATTCTTTGTTGGTCGGATTCAAATGCACATCAACATTAAATAAATTTTTCTTGTTCGGTTTTAACAGAGAAAACGCCATAGCCCTCTTTTAAATAAAACATTTGATTGAAAGGGTATAAATTATTATAAATACCAATACCAATAATTTTCCACCAACAAGGTTATTTACCATATTTACAAACGCAGTTTTTTCTCAATTTGGAATAAATGCAACCCAAAAGTCAGTTGAACAATTTAGAATTTCAACCATTTTCTTCTTCTGTTATCTATTATGGAGAAGATTGGACGTAAGGCCCTACGGAAGTCTCTTTACTACCTACTAGCGTTGTTAACTCCAGTAAGAAGTAAATATAACTTCAAAAATCACGAAAATCGGATTAATGGTTCTTGAATTATGATAAACAGACCGACGCGACGTTGCATAGTACATAGTAGGTATTATGGACAATGCTTGCGAGTCCGCTTGCGTGTAATAATACTATCAAGTAACATATACTGATCCGCTAAGTTGACATCATAGCAATGCTGAAAGAATTTTTAAAATGGTATGAGTAGTTTCAGAACTAGCTACCTTCAGCCGTCTTCCAGCTCATCTTAAATAGTATTTCCCTCAATACATGTCCGCTCTCCGCCATTCTAGAGTAACATATTCTGATTCGGATGGTGTAAGGTGTAACAATGACATAATGACAACGCTGAAATAATTATTTTTAAAATCGGCCGAATAATTCCAGAGATAGGCACGTCTACCACTTCTTTACTTTACTTTACCCCCCGGAAGTCGATCAGAAAAATAATCATATTCTTAACACCAGCATTTAAACTTTTTTAAATTTTTTTTTCAAGAAGAATTTAAATATGGGCGTACCAGCACATATCCTATGAAAACTCCTTCCAAACAGTTTACACATGGCTTATAGGTATTTGGTTTAAACACTTATTCTACCCTCCATAGTTGCAAAAAGCTTACTATTGTACTGAATTCAGTACAATTTGACTTTCCCGAGTACGCAAGTACCACTTCTCAATTTTAAGTACTATTTTTAATTTTTGATAGTTTATTTTTATATCTTTCAAATCAGACATATATAAGGATTAAACAAAAATAAGCTGAATGCACTCCTTTGTTTTAAAATTCTGAATGCATTCATTACTCACCGTACTTCGTTAAAAATAAGCTTTTGAAATTTTCTGCATTTCTCGAAGATGTGGAAAAACGATTTGATTTCGGAGACATTTTTTTGAATTCATTACATCATTTTTCACAAACTGCCACTTGGACGATCAAGTAAATTCAGTCGTCCAATTTGTCTTAAGGTTTTTTTTCTGGTGAACAAAAAAGTATTGAAATTATCAATCGTGAATATAGAGCTCTATCTGACTACGATAGAAATAGGAACATACTTCTATTTCTGAGTTTTGGGCTGAAATAGGCCTTGTGCAAAATGAATGGAACGAGTTCATATTTTCAAATCCTACACCGCATTGTCCAGGGTGCTTTTTGTATTTCTTCTTATTCTTCCGCAAACGTTTAAAGAATGTTTTCTTATCAAAATAGTTATTATCAAAAAAAAAAAGCTCAAGAATCGAATGCAAGCGTAATTTCTGCACTATTAGAACCTAAACATCTTATTAAAAATAAAGGCTGCCACAGCTCTATGAATAAAACAGATCTTTACAAAATAAACTTGTATAGTAGATTGTTATCTGAATGTGGTACAGTTGTGTTCAAATAACTTGGACAATGGTAGATTTTCTGTACAAAGTCTACAGTTTACTCAATCGACCGTTGGACAAGTGATTTTGAGCACGACTATACAAAGATTAGTCTTAATCTGTTTATATGTATGTACACGGACTAAAGTTCCTATCCGGCGTCTATATAAGAATTATATTACCTTGAGCTTGGTACGCTGCTCGTGCTAAATTTTAGCTCACATACAAAATTGTCTCCAAAATTTAGCTGAGCTAAATTTAAGCGAATCCGAGCGATATGCTGCTTCAGCTAAAAAATTAAATTTTCATTTCAGACTGTACTGCATGTATATGTCACAATTTACCGTGCCCATTAATGGTTCGGCACATTATTTCCAGCTACATTTTTACAGATAATGTTTTTTTCTTCTGTTCTTTTGTGTTGCGGAAAAGTAAATAAGTATAAGGTTTTTCAATGAATACATTCCTCCTACCTATCTACCTTCTTTCAAAGTGATAAATTTTATATCAAGGAATAGCAAAAAAGAAAGTGCAATGAAAATATAACACATTTTCGCGTCGAAGAATTTTTGAAGGAAGTTATTTTCAACGAACAGCTGTTTTCTGTGACACTTATATTCACAGCGCACTCTATGTAAACATTTAGCTAGGATTTTATTTAATGTTTGGAGAGAAAAATAGGAGAGCAGCTAAAATTTAGATTCGCACGAACCACGTACTAAGCTTTAGATTCAATTAAATGCGCCTTTATAACAGCCTCCACTGGAAAGTATAAGTATTTACTTACATTTCTAACACCAAGAAGAAGTCACCCTTTAACCTATAAGCCATAAATATTCCGAATCAGGATGCAATTCTGTAACGATTTAGCCATGTGCGTCTATCCGCCCGTCGGTCTATCTGTATTTTAAAACACAACAGAGTCAAACCAAAGGAATCGACCTAGGCGAATGAAATTTTGTAAAAGGACTTCTTTGTTCCGGTACCTCCCTGCACGCCCAACATCATTATAATAATTCCTTAACATTTTGCAAGACTTGAATGCTGGGGAGGTTATAAAAACTGGCCGATGATAACACTGATAGGTACCTACTCGTTCTTTTTTTTTCATAAAATATTCATTTTTTATGTTTTCCTTTGGTTTTATAAATTTAAGAAATTTGAGTACTATTCAGTACAATTTTGTTTCAGTTTTCAGTACAATTGAGAAAAGTTGATTTTCATCACAACCCTACTATTTGTCAATTTGTCTTTCAATTATTGTTTCTTCATGTATCTTTGGCAAATATATCTAACTGAATTCCACCTCTTTAGCGGTCCACATACAGATGTTACAAGTCCTTGTCGTCGGCAAAGATGTTGGTTCAGGGTTGGCTTTGTAATTTTCTTCTACAAACTTTCGTGACTTAATTATTTGTGGGAAGCAAAACACCCCTGTTTTGTGTCTGCTCTTTGTTTCTTTATTAGGTAGGTACGAGTATGTGAAATATTATGTTAATTCAACTAATGAGATTCTCCTTTGTCGCGTTGATGTGGATTGAATTACCATTTCTCTTAACATGTTTACTTCAACTGATTGAAACAGAAGTTGTAGAAGGTGGTCTGCTAAAGGGGGTGATCTTAACTTTTGAAACCTTAAAATTTGACTTAGAGGATAGATTAAATGATTATATGAAATTGAAGATGCAAATCAACAAAGAACGTGAATTATCACAGATTAATCTATATCCATACTACCATATAAAATGCAACGTCCTTCTGTTCGTTTCTTTATATATCGATCTATTCGTCCGATTTTAATGATTTTTTTTCTGATTTAGGTATAGATGTGGGACTTAGGCCGTAGTATGGGTGAGAATAACTCAGGTAAATACTCGCGGGGAGTAAGGGGGTTCTCACGAACCGTTAGTTGTATATGAACTTGAAAGTTTGTATGTTGATAGATCATAGATAAGTCAAAATTGGTACCTACATGCCTCATTCATCGTTTTTCAAAATTCGTCCCAAGGGGTTTAAAAAAAAAGCTGTGCAAACTTTTTTATTTCCACCTAACTATACTTAGCTTGCCATTATACCATAAATCTATGTATCTCGAATCAAGAAATGCTTTTAATTGTTAGGCAATAGCAATACACATTCATCTTTCTGGTTCATCCAGAGGGTAAGACATAATAGATTGATAATAAATAATAAATCTTATTTTGCCAAGTGCAACGAAATTGTTTTCTCGATTGCAGTTGTGCTTAGGGGTAGTTTTATATAAATTAAAAAAAATAACAAAAAGGCATTGCGATAAAATATTTTGTAAGCATAAAAAAGAAGAAAAAAATATAAACTATCGTATTCGTATACAATGATAATTCAAATAAATTTTAATTTTATTTAAAAGAAAAGAAACCGGCGAGAGGAGCAGCGGGCATGGCTAGGCTAGTATAATATACGAAACGATGCAGTCGCTCATTGGTTGGTGCTTTGGGCTAATGAGGAGACTCGGCATACAATTTTAGAACCCTTTCGTTCGTCCCAAAAATAAAAACTAACTTCAACGAATGGTTGTGAGTTTAAGCTCCTAAATGAACCTTTTCTGTTAACTATTTATTATAATTTATTACTAGCTGACCCGGCATACGTTGTTCTGCCTAAAATAATTATTTTTAATATTTGAAAATTTATTTTGATATATTTGTTCAATAATTCTTTTTAATAGAAATGAAGGCGGAGAGCTTCAGTGGTTCAGCGCGGTCATTATCGGACTTACATACGCACCAACGTTTTTATATAATGTAAATTGTGACCAATCTCCTTCAGTACACTCCTGGGCTAATACCTAAGATTATCTATGAATGTGGGCACAATAGAGTCAGTGATTTTCAAGTTATACGTATCCGATTGCCGAATGTATACAACAGCTAACAAAAGAACCACGCCCAATTTTAATTTTTGAGAAATCAGATTGTCAGACCGCGGCGCACGGCAATGGGAATAAAATACCAAAATTTAGTTAAAAAAAAAAAAAATTCGGAAGTGGGAATAGCGAGAAGTTTTACTAATATAACATTGATTTTTCAACTTCCAAATCCAAACTAAGCAGTTAAATTTGTGTCAACTAATAGGTAATAATTTGCCTGTTAAGCCTAGAAGCTAATGAAGGATCGGTGGTATTTACGCTTCAAAGATAACTGCATATCCACTTTGTGCCGAAATACTTAAACTATTAATCTGTCCATATTACAGCTTCCATGCGATACACTAAAGCTTTAAGAGACTAAACTTTTATTATATTTACTGCACTTTCAGATTCCTCCAAGGCAATATTATAAATATAATACAACACTCTTTCAATTGCTTCATAAACCATCCTTTGCTTATAAAGGCAGTGGGCTAGTATTAAATCCCCTAGAAAAAAACTTCCTCCAAATCCATTTACACAAAGACTTTAGAAATTAATGTTCTCCCAAGATAATCATCTCCAGAGTCATATTTTTCCCAAAATCACTTATTCTGCCTTTATTTTCAGCACAAATCATAAATAGGGATCATAAAAGGGATTTTCTAAGATGAGATATAAGGCCATATTTATTACTTTGGCAAAATCTCGCTTTATTGAATCTTTCATGATGGATTTTATCCAAAACGAAATTAAGTTCAATTTAATGCATATAACTTAAACCCTTTTTAACTTTTCGGAAAATTGTACCAGAAAACGATTTTTTTTCTTTAATATTATCGAAGAAGACTGCTTACAATGATAAGTCCTATCATATTAACGTCATGTACTACACTAATCCCAACATGTTACTTTTACACAGTAGATACCTACCTACCGTCTGTGACACTTTTCCATATACTGCTCCAATAACCCAAAAAGGACGATCCCTATACCGTTTGGATAAATTTCTTTTTCAATTCCTTGGGGTTTGAGGAAATCTGTTGTTAATTTTCTTCAAAGTTTTTCCGGTGGTTTGAGAGATAAATCTTTTTATAATGACCACAGGGCAATCCTTAAATAATAAAAAAAGGGCCAAAAACGAATAAAAAAAATTCGAACAAACGAATGAAATGTTGACCTTTTTCCAACCCAGCCGGGTATAACAAATTTACTTTCGATTTTGTTTTGTTTTGTGAAAATGTTTTATATCACTTCATTGTGAACAAGAATGTGAAGGTTGCAGGTATCGCTTTGGTTTGAGTGTATATACACCTGAAAGGACAATGTGAATGTCCGTGTAGACATGTTATCGTTTTATGGCTCTTCGACAACCAAACACAAGACCCAATTGAAATCACATCGACAACATCAACATGTTGTCAATTTTCCAGACCGTAATTTATTTTTCTTTGGTCATATTAAAAATAGATTTTTTTCGAAATGATTTTGTATGCCCAAGAAGACCACGTGTGGAACTGTAGGGGCGTATGTGTTTGGGGAGACACCCTAAGAGTGGGGGCATTCAATACATTAGGGAATTGATTTCGTCCAAGATGAACATTATAATGGCTATGGCAAGGTTTGTAGCATAAAGTTGATTTTCCCAAGATCACATAAGGTTACGGTATCGCATGTCAAGGTGAATGTGAATTGAAGCTGTTGAAGTGTGTTTAGAATTGGTATTTTTCGAAATTAGGCTTCAAAAACCTATTAATGCAGAATAAAAATAATATGCTTGCCAAAAGTCAAAAGGTTTCTGGAATTAAAACTTAACAATAGCCAGCAAATAGTAATGAATTGAAAAAAAAAATCTAACTATCGGGGATGAACATTTTACCAATTAAGTCAAATGATAATAATTAATTAATTAACATATAGACAGTTATCTGTTATCAGGAGGACTGAACTTGGTGTCAAAGCTAAGTTGTCAGTCTTTAATTCGGCGTTTGTTCCAACTCTTACCTTTGGTCATGAGGTTTGGGTAATGACTGAATGAATAAGATCGCGGATACAAGCTGCCGAAATGAGATTTCTCCGTGGTATTGCTGGTGTGACTCGTAGAGATCGCATTAGAAATACCAGAATACGTGAGGAACTCAATGTCGAGCAGCTACTTCTCCGAACGGAGCGGTCCATGCTTCGGTGGTTTGGTCATGTTAAACGTATGTCCCTGACCAGGATCCCACGACGCGCTATGGAATCCGTACCATCGGGCAGGCGTCCCCTAGGTAGACCCAGGATGAGATGGTTAGATCAAATTCATAATCTCTCCTCTACCCGTATGGGGATTGCCCTTGATGGTTTGGAGTCCACTTAGGTAACCTACACCCGCAACCCACTTAATGGATAAGCGGGTCATTGAAAATGTATGTATGTATGTATAGACAGTAAACGATACGATAGTGCTTTAATTGAAAGAGACACTGTCAAAATTCGAAAACAAAAGAACGCTCATTGAAATAGAGACATAGAAAAGACAATGGAAACAATCATACTAAACCATACAAGTAGGTATTGGGACGGTTTGGCATGGGAATCCGGCGCTAGAAAGAGACAGAAAATGTGCGAGAGAGCGATAAAGCGAGATGGAAGATTGGCTGTGGCTGGGTGCCTGTGGCTATGCGTAGGTGGTAGGTAATGAGTTGTTGATTTTGTTGGTTTTTTTTTTTTGGCTGTGTAGGTTTGGTTAAGGTGAGGTGAGTCATGGCGGGCGAGTGTTGGTTTTTTTTGCGGAGGGAGAGGGGTTCATATGCTGGCAATGGGTTCAGATATGTTAGCGATGTTCAATGTAGGCGAAGGCAATAATCCAGCCCATGGAAAATTGTTATCTTTGCGAACACATAATCCAGTCCATGGTTGGACGACGTAGTGATTTATCAAGGTCATGGGCGAATGTAGAACAACAAACATAAATGCGTAATCAATAATGCGCAGGCTGGTCGGTGGATTTATTTTGTTTATTATTATTGCGAAATCAATACCTAATGCGCTGGCTGGCGGGATCGATAGTTGGTGGATCTATTTTTTAGATTCGTGGTGGTCGGTTTACTTGGGAGATAAGGGAATTATTTTGTTTCATTTAGTTGTGCGGTTGGTTATTGTTTAAGTTTGATGGTTTGTTTACGGGATGCTGACAAGGGGGAGAAATATTCATATGCAGTGAGGTTGAGATGGCAAAATTGTTATCTTTGCGAACACATAATCCAGTCCATGGTTGGACGACGTAGCGATTTATCATTGTCATGGGCGAATGTAGAACAACAAACATAAATGCGTAATCAATAATGCGCAGGCTGGTGGTATATCGGTAGTTGGTGGATCTTTTTTATGTTTATGATTATTGCGAAATTAATAATGTGATGGCTGGTGGGATCGGTAGTTGGTGGATCTATTTTTAGATTTGTGAGGGTGGTCGGTTTACTTGGGAGATAAGGGAATTTATTTTGTTGCATTTAGTTGTGCGGTTAGTTATTGTTTTGGTTGAGGTTTAAGTTTGATGGTTTGTTTACGGGATGCTGACAAGGGGGATAGAGATTCATATTTGGGAGATAAGGGAATCTATTTGATGCATTTAGTTGTACGGTTAGTTATTGTTTTGGCTGAAGTTTAAGTTTCATGGTTTGTTTGCGGGAATCTGGCAAGGGGAGAGAGATTCATATGCGGTGAGGATCGATGGTGAGGTTGAGATTTTGAGTGTTCTCTTGATTTAAATAAAACTGAAATAAGAAGGAAAAAGAGTTTACACTATAAGAAACATTTAAAAATCGATCGATAAAGTTCAGGTTTACACTAAGGCCAGTGGGTATATTTTGTTGTCGACTTATAGGAGAAGGAACAATTGAATTATGTTTTGGTGTGAGGTATTAAAAGAGGGTGAAAAACTGTGTATGGGATGGTGAGGTTATACAGAAAGGTAGAAGGAAATCTAATATTTTTGGTGATGTTGAAACATTAAAATTGAGAGCAAAAACCCGTGAAGAGATACTGATTTTGAATTGAAAGTCGATAGTCAAGGGATTACGTCATCAGATCAATCAATTGATAAGGATGGATAAGTACGTTTTTCTGTATTAAACATTTCCAAGTTTAAAGTTGTTAATTTATGTTTCGTTTGTTTTGTTACAGTACTTTATTTTCAGAGGAAAATGCTGCCAACTCTATGGATTATTACACTGTTTCCATTATTTCTTAATGGTCTACCGCAAATTTTAAGTCTATTAAGGAATCAGTACTTAATGCTGAAAACTCTGAAGATATAAAAATGTTATCAGAAAATATCTCCGCGCATTTCTATAACTCATATTGTAATATAATGAATAAAAAAAGAAAGAAAACTACATTAAAATAGGACTTTATTTATTGACATCAATTTCTTAATTCTAATTAATTTGCTTTCTGCCAATATACGCAATCTTCTTGACTTAGATTTGAGCTGAGTACCTATAACAAAATTGTACGTAGTACGGACCGATTGTTGATCTTGGGGAACGACCGGAACTCCTTTCGAACTCCTTCCGAACTTGTCAATACTCATTTGATATATTGTTTAGAAAGATATTAATAAATGATGTTTGATTCACGCAGTTCTTCAACTATAGAATTTATTTCATTCTGAAGATTATTATTGCCCGCTTCTTGGGATGCGATCAAAAGTCTTAGTCTATCAACTAGTTCATTGGCATTATCCCAATAGACATAATCGACGGGATTATTAGAATTCACAGAGTATGATTTTCCAACTTTCTTTGTTAGACGCTTTAGTAGAGGTTGAATAACATGCTTGTACTTGTATCCTTTATTTCCGTTGACTTGTAGAGTATTATCATGGTTTCTTAAATGGGCTTTTGTTTTTTGTAATATCCTAAGATATTCATTTAAGTCTAAATCGGTATACCTATCTTTTTTAGGTTTCTGTCGAAAAATTAGTTCCTTAAGTCCATCTGTTCCAGAGAAAATTTCATCATCGATAACGAAATCCGCTTGTTCGTTAATTGAAAAGTTTGCACTACCTAATTTCACAGAGTTTGACTGTATATCGAAATATGGGCCATAGATTTTGTCATGATTAGAATTCGAGTATGACGATTGGTTGAATGGGGTACTTTGGTTGGTTGGTGTGCTAAATGAAACATCTTCTCCTGGTAGAGTTGATTCTGCAGATGAAAATTCCAAACTCTTTTTTACACTATGAAGTTTGTCTGAGGGACTTTGAAATTGTAATTGACGTTTGACAGTCTCTTTTACATCTTCCACTATATCATTATTTTTATTATTGATTACCTCAGTCTTAATGCTTTCAGCAAATAAATTCAGTGGTTCAATTATGGGCTTAAAAGTATCTTCAAATTCGGTTTTTCTCATAATTTTTTCCGCCTTAAGGAGCATGTACTTTTTCTTTAAGGCCTTCTTTGTTTTTATAAGTTTTTTCAATAATTTTTCATCTATATTCATATTTGAGCAGGATTCTTTGACAGGTAAACAGAACTGGTATAATCCCAAACAGGGCTGTTGTATTTTCAAACGGGCTATTACACTTTCAAAACGGGGCTGTTGCAGTTCCAAGTAGAGCGGTTACGGTTTAGGTTTTATTCGCTTAGACGGATGCTTGACGACTGAGCAGTACAATTGCTTCAAATTATTTCTTATACTTTCCTTTAGCAATACTCAAACTCATTATTCTAAATCGAATACCTTTTTGGTAAATTTTTTTTAACGCGACCTCAATGAAGCTCACATTCTACTTCAAGAACTGCCTTGAGTTCTCCTTATGACTATTCTTTCGCAGATGTCGAGACCAATTTCTTTCATCAATATCTTCATTGCATACAATGACAAATAAACATTACCCACAACCAAACTTCTATTGCTTTTGCTTGATTTTATTTGTGAATTTTCTACTTAGCGCCTGCGTTATCATTTTCAGCACACTATTCAGCTTAAATATGCGAAAGGTAAAGACTGATGTTCAAACTACTTCTCCCGGTCCAAATTATGATTGCAACTAGTTGGATGGATTTTCAGGTGCAAGGTGCAGTGACGTCACCCGCTAGTACTGGTAGATGTTTGAGTTAGATAGCGCTATGTTCTTTACCTTCTACTTATCAACCACTTTCTTGGATGGAGTTTGCTTCGGAATGCTGAAAAAAAGTGTATTTTCCCATACGAATTCGAACCCGATAATCCTCAGATAAGCCATCCACTAAGCCACCACGAGTTATTAAAGATTAGTTTCTAATATATGAATAAAACCACATTCCCTATGAGATTTGTAAAAAACAAAATCATTGACGCTGATGTAACAAGCAGATTAACTTTGCACCGGCGGGCGGCGCGCTTGATGACAATAATATGACCTAATAATAGAATCTAGGATGGAATCAATATGATCATATGGATTTTGGATTGAGATATGAAATATGTATACTGTTGATCAATGCAAGCTAATATTTTTTGTTGTTTTTTTTCTGTTTTAGCTGCGACTTGTGCGATGAGTCATTGTTTGGATGGGCAAGTGAAGGTTTATTTCACTAAAGAGTGGAATGGACGAGAGGAATTCATATGTGCTAACTGTTGAGAGTTTGATTATATTTGCGGGATGCTGACAAAGAGGAGAGCAGGTTGTAAACCTTGCACTTTGTTGCTGGAGAGGGGGTCAACCATTCATGTGCGCTGGATTGGCTGTTTGTTGGTTTATTTGCTGGAGAAGGAGAACTCATGTTTAACATGCTGGAAAGATATCTATGGATTCCTGGTTATTGATAAGGATTCAAGTATTGATAAAGGAAGGTATAATAAATCATTTGAAGCAATTGCAGTGCTAAGGCGTCAAGCATCCGTCTAAGCGAATAGAATCTAAACCGTAACCGCTCTACTTGGAACTGCAACAGACCCGTTTGAAAGTGCAACAGCCCCATTTAAAAGTGCAACAGCTCTGTTTGGAGTTATATCAGTTCTGTTTGAAACTGTACCAGTTAAATCAACAGCCAATCCAGCGCACATGAATGGTTGACCCCCTCTCCAGCAACAAAGTGCAAGGTTTACAACCTGCTCTCCTCTTTGTCAGCATCCCGCAAATATAATCAAACTCTCAACAGTTAGCACATATGAATTCCTCTCGTCCATTCCACTCTTTAGTGAAATAAACCTTCACTTGCCCATCCAAACAATGACTCATCGCACAAGTCGCAGCTAAAACAGAAAAAAAACAACAAAAAATATTAGCTTGCATTGATCAACAGTATACATATTTCATATCTCAATCCAAAATCCATATGATCATATTGATTCCATCCTAGATTCTATTATTAGGTCATATTATTGTCATCAAGCGCGCCGACCGGCCGGTGCAAAGTTAATCTGCTTGTTACATCAGCGTCAATGCTTTTGTTTTTTACAAATCTCATAGGGAATGTGGTTTTATTCATATATTAGAAACTAATCTTTAATAACTCGTGGTGGCTTAGTGGATGGCTTATCTGAGGATTATCGGGTTCGAATTCGTATGGGAAAATACACTTTTTTTCAGCATTCCGAAGCAAACTCCATCCAAGAAAGTGGTTGATAAGTAGAAGGTAAAGAACATAGCGCTATCTAACTCAAACATCTACCAGTACTAGCGGGTGACGTCACTGCACCTTGCACCTGAAAATCCATCCAACTAGTTGCAATCATAATTTGGACCGGGAGAAGTAGTTTGAACATCAGTCTTTACCTTTCGCATATTTAAGCTGAATAGTGTGCTGAAAATGATAACGCAGGCGCTAAGTAGAAAATTCACAAATAAAATCAAGCAAAAGCAATAGAAGTTTGGTTGTGGGTAATGTTTATTTGTCATTGTATGCAATGAAGATATTGATGAAAGAAATTGGTCTCGACATCTGCGAAAGAATAGTCATAAGGAGAACTCAAGGCAGTTCTTGAAGTAGAATGTGAGCTTCATTGAGGTCGCGTTAAAAAAAATTTACCAAAAAGGTATTCGATTTAGAATAATGAGTTTGAGTATTGCTAAAGGAAAGTATAAGAAATAATTTGAAGCAATTGTACTGCTCAGTCGTCAAGCATCCGTCTAAGCGAATAAAACCTAAACCGTAACCGCTCTACTTGGAACTGCAACAGCCCCGTTTTGAAAGTGTAATAGCCCGTTTGAAAATACAACAGCCCTGTTTGGGATTATACCAGTTCTGTTTACCTGTCAAAGAATCCTGCTCAAATATGAATATAGATGAAAAATTATTGAAAAAACTTATAAAAACAAAGAAGGCCTTAAAGAAAAAGTACATGCTCCTTAAGGCGGAAAAAATTATGAGAAAAACCGAATTTGAAGATACTTTTAAGCCCATAATTGAACCACTGAATTTATTTGCTGAAAGCATTAAGACTGAGGTAATCAATAATAAAAATAATGATATAGTGGAAGATGTAAAAGAGACTGTCAAACGTCAATTACAATTTCAAAGTCCCTCAGACAAACTTCATAGTGTAAAAAAGAGTTTGGAATTTTCATCTGCAGAATCAACTCTACCAGGAGAAGATGTTTCATTTAGCACACCAACCAACCAAAGTACCCCATTCAACCAATCGTCATACTCGAATTCTAATCATGACAAAATCTATGGCCCATATTTCGATATACAGTCAAACTCTGTGAAATTAGGTAGTGCAAACTTTTCAATTAACGAACAAGCGGATTTCGTTATCGATGATGAAATTTTCTCTGGAACAGATGGACTTAAGGAACTAATTTTTCGACAGAAACCTAAAAAAGATAGGTATACCGATTTAGACTTAAATGAATATCTTAGGATATTACAAAAAACAAAAGCCCATTTAAGAAACCATGATAATACTCTACAAGTCAACGGAAATAAAGGATACAAGTACAAGCATGTTATTCAACCTCTACTAAAGCGTCTAACAAAGAAAGTTGGAAAATCATACTCTGTGAATTCTAATAATCCCGTCGATTATGTCTATTGGGATAATGCCAATGAACTAGTTGATAGACTACGACTTTTGATCGCATCCCAAGAAGCGGGCAATAATAATCTTCAGAATGAAATAAATTCTATAGTTGAAGAACTGCGTGAATCAAACATCATTTATTAATATCTTTCTAAACAATATATCAAATGAGTATTGACAAGTTCGGAAGGAGTTCGAAAGGAGTTCCGGTCGTTCCCCAAGATCAACAATCGGTCCGTACTACGTACAATTTTGTTATAGGTACTCAGCTCAAATCTAAGTCAAGAAGATTGCGTATATTGGCAGAAAGCAAATTAATTAGAATTAAGAAATTGATGTCAATAAATAAAGTCCTATTTTAATGTAGTTTTCTTTCTTTTTTTATTCATTATATTACAATATGAGTTATAGAAATGCGCGGAGATATTTTCTGATAACATTTTTATATCTTCAGAGTTTTCAGCATTAAGTACTGATTCCTTAATAGACTTAAAATTTGCGGTAGACCATTAAGAAATAATGGAAACAGTGTAATAATCCATAGAGTTGGCAGCATTTTCCTCTGAAAATAAAGTACTGTAACAAAACAAACGAAACATAAATTAACAACTTTAAACTTGGAAATGTTTAATACAGAAAAACGTACTTATCCATCCTTATCAATTGATTGATCTGATGACGTAATCCCTTGACTATCGACTTTCAATTCAAAATCAGTATCTCTTCACGGGTTTTTGCTCTCAATTTTAATGTTTCAACATCACCAAAAATATTAGATTTCCTTCTACCTTTCTGTATAACCTCACCATCCCATACACAGTTTTTCACCCTCTTTTAATACCTCACACCAAAACATAATTCAATTGTTCCTTCTCCTATAAGTCGACAACAAAATATACCCACTGGCCTTAGTGTAAACCTGAACTTTATCGATCGATTTTTAAATGTTTCTTATAGTGTAAACTCTTTTTCCTTCTTATTTCAGTTTTATTTAAATCAAGAGAACACTCAAAATCTCAACCTCACCATCGATCCTCACCGCATATGAATCTCTCTCCCCTTGCCAGATTCCCGCAAACAAACCATGAAACTTAAACTTCAGCCAAAACAATAACTAACCGTACAACTAAATGCATCAAATAGATTCCCTTATCTCCCAAATATGAATCTCTATCCCCCTTGTCAGCATCCCGTAAACAAACCATCAAACTTAAACCTCAACCAAAACAATAACTAACCGCACAACTAAATGCAACAAAATAAATTCCCTTATCTCCCAAGTAAACCGACCACCCTCACAAATCTAAAAATAGATCCACCAACTACCGATCCCACCAGCCATCACATTATTAATTTCGCAATAATCATAAACATAAAAAAGATCCACCAACTACCGATATACCACCAGCCTGCGCATTATTGATTACGCATTTATGTTTGTTGTTCTACATTCGCCCATGACAATGATAAATCGCTACGTCGTCCAACCATGGACTGGATTATGTGTTCGCAAAGATAACAATTTTGCCATCTCAACCTCACTGCATATGAATCTTTCTCCCCCTTGTCAGCATCCCGTAAACAAACCATCAAACTTAAACAATAACCAACCGCACAACTAAATGAAACAAAATAATTCCCTTATCTCCCAAGTAAACCGACCACCACGAATCTAAAAAATAGATCCACCAACTATCGATCCCGCCAGCCAGCGCATTAGGTATTGATTTCGCAATAATAATAAACAAAATAAATCCACCGACCAGCCTGCGCATTATTGATTACGCATTTATGTTTGTTGTTCTACATTCGCCCATGACCTTGATAAATCACTACGTCGTCCAACCATGGACTGGATTATGTGTTCGCAAAGATAACAATTTTCCATGGGCTGGATTATTGCCTTCGCCTACATTGAACATCGCTAACATATCTGAACCCATTGCCAGCATATGAACCCCTCTCCCTCCGCAAAAAAAAACCAACACTCGCCCGCCATGACTCACCTCACCTTAACCAAACCTACACAGCCAAAAAAAAAAAACCAACAAAATCAACAACTCATTACCTACCACCAACTCATAGCCACAGGCACCCAGCCACAGCCAATCTTCCATCTCGCTTTATCGCTCTCTCGCACATTTTCTGTCTCTTTCTAGCGCCGAATTCCCATGCCAAACCGTCCCAATACCTACTCATACAGCTTAGAGAAGAAATGAAATTTCAGCAGCAGCGTAAAGGGTCAAAATGCGAATATTAATTATATGACTTGTTTGAGCTTCCGTCTTCGGCTCTAATCTGCACTACCAATTAAAGCAGTTCGTAATTCAAAGTCAACCTTAAATCGTTGACTCTATAGTAAATTGCAGGATCCTTAAATACGAATAGTTTTCCCAAAATATGTAGAAATGGAATGTAAATCATTTTATCCTGACAACATCAAATCATTTGCCTCCACAGGACGGTATAACATACCGCATCGGTGTCTTCGGTGGTAGCAAATAATTTCAAATGAAATAATAAATACGAGTAGAAGGATCATATCTAAATATGGTATAAATCCGTTCATGTAATAAGAACCATTTATCCTTCCGGTCGTATATCTAAATATACATGTTCGTTCATATGGCTCACCCTATTTATCTCACATTTCGTACTGCCGTTCCTGCTGAAAGGATAAACCATTTCTGCAATTTAACTCGCATTGAGTGACACATGTTTTCATGTCACGTCCAATTTTGCGTCTACATAAATGAATGCACAAGGATGAGAATGTTTTGCAAATATCCTGCGTGCGCCTCAGGGGGGAACCAGTGGTAAGTATAAGTGTTTTGTGAATGACCAAGTGTTTGTGTTTTGCTTGAACTGTATTATCCCTTCTGCTTCTGGATACCAAATCAGTAATGCTCAGTGTCGGTCTTTAATGCAAACCATTCCCATTTCAACAAAAATAATATAATTTCAACCTTAGCTTAAAGTTAATTCATGGCAATCAGTGATATAGAGCAATGGTGGTGTACGAATGACCATATATATAGTCCCTCGTCCTTTTTCAATTGATGAATCGTCCGAGGATTTTATAGGACTATCGCGTGAAGTAGTTATTGAGTACAGGTAATCGATTGGTTTGGCAGGTGGATCCTGACCAGTTGAACTTAATAATCCATTTAATAAAAAGAACCGTAGAAACGTTATAAATGATATTGAGTGGCGCTCAAAGTGTTTATTAAATAAAGCCTTAAAAGCACTTCACAGACAGAGTGTCTTCAGTCTTTGTCACTACAGTGAAGTGGAAAAGGATATAGCTATTGTAAATTTAATCAAAATCATACTTCGCTTCACCCTGTATAGTATTTACGACGATAAAGACCATTTATTCGATTTGAGAAATATCTAGCGTGTGTAGTGTAGCTTTGTGGACGTTATGGTTTCATCATTATTGCATCCGACGAGTGGTTTGAACTCTGTCTTTGACGGATGCGGACCAATGTAAAAGCAATAACATTGCCTCTTGCCAATATGAGTTGTAGAAACGATTTTCTTGAAAATAATAAAGTAGATACATATAAGTACCTAACAAGGCAAGAATGTAAGAGTGCAAGTAATTCTTGGTCAACTTTGTTTCTTATCTTATTCATATAGTGCAAACATACTTAAATAGCGAAATAACTAATATTTGTTGAATTGATACACTTACCTCATGACCAGGATCAGGAATGTTTAAGTACTTTAAAAATTATGTTAATTTTTTGTATTCTTTAAAGAATTTAGGAATTAGCCGAATTAGATGGAGTTCATAGGATAGGTATCTTATCATCTGATCATAATAAATTAGATAGTGGGTAACAGTTTAAAAAAAAAACAGCAAAGTGCTTAAATATATGAAATTAAGTAGGGAACTTAATACCCGACATAGGTTACAATAAAATCACTTAACATTTAATTAGACAGAAGACATGTCCTTATCTTTTCTATTCAAATGTCAGTGTCTTCTCGTTTTATTTATTTCATTTTTCATTTTATAGAATATCCTGCTGGATATTCAAATTCAACAGCTACTTTCATAGACAGTTATAGCTATTCGTTGTATGCTCAAAACTCTTAGTTTGTGTTTGAAAGTTCGCTAGAAGGAAAAATCATTGCAGAGCTATTACGTGAGGGATGCTTCTGCAATAGTGACTTTAACCACGATCTGAAAAAACCCCCGAGGGGACTGACTTTCATCATCCCAAATTGTGGGATGACTGATAGCAAACTGCCTTGTGGTACATTAACTTTAATTTGTCTTAATTGTCTTAATGTTGAGTACTGCTACTCTGTCTCCTATTTAATTCTGATATTATGACTATAGAATTATCGAATACTGCTTTGGCTGTTGCTTTTGTAATTTGATCCACAAAATCCTTTATTCCAGACTTTATTAAACGTAGAAGACAAATTTAATATTTTAAAAACGTTTTGTTGATTCCCACAAGGGTATATTTTAGACTTTGATATGACCCAGATTACTCTATATTATGTATTTATGATGAACGTAAGAAACTAACTTATAGTAGAATCATGATCCAGATAATTTCTGCAGACTGTATAAATGCAACAAATCCCAACATACGTTCAACGGACATTTTAAAATCGACAAATAAAGCTTCCGTTCACTTAGATTAGATTAGATGATTGATCGGGAGAGCCTTTACCGGCCCTGGCACTGCGGCCAGGAGCCTATTGTGCCATCCCTGGTAAGGTCCTAGAGCCCTCTTTTTACTCTTCTCTGGGGATAATTCAGCAAGATTTGCCGAGGTAATGATTATTTCGCCGAATACTTTCTTTCTAAGGCGGAAGAGACCCGGACCCATGAGAATGTGAAGAGAGGATTCATCACTCTCTAGGCACAGTCTACATATGGGGTCTGGTGAGACTCCGATTCGGTGAAGGTGTTTTTTCATAAGACCATAGCCAGTAATAATTCCTGTCAGGATTCTTAGGTTGTTTTTAACCAGATTAGTTAGAAAATAGGATTTTCTGGGGGAGAATTTTGGGAAGAACTGTTTGGTGCAGTTATGCCCAGGTGTTTTAAGCCAGAGTTTATTAGATTCGATTTGAGCTAAGCTCCTAATGTATTCCCTGAAGCATGCCTTACTGACACCGCAGAAGGGTTCAGGTCCGACGAGTGGCGTTGTCGCGCCGACTTTGGACAGAGAGTCAGCCGTTTCGTTTCCAGTAAATCCCCTGTGGGCTGAAATCTAGTGTAGGATGACTAGGTTTTTCTTTGCTTTGCAGATGAGTTCAGAGCTTTAAGAGTAGCTTGACTGTCTGAGACGATAAATATGGTTTTACCACTTGTGTTAGAACATAAATTTATTCTATCGCAGTGGTTGATGGCATGGACTTCAGCCTGGAATATGGTCGAGAACCTGCCTAGGCTGACTGAGAAGTTCGCTTCAGGTGATCCGTTCATTTAAGTAACCAACCAAATATCTAAGATCGAATGAACTATTTCCCCAATTTCAAAATTTATAACCACAATTTTTTATTACAGCACAAGACAGCTGTCTTCGTAAAATTTTCGGTCCCGTTTGCGTTGACGGGCTTTGGAGAAGGAGATTCAACGACGAACTATACGAGTTGTACAGCGACATCGACCTGGTAAAAAACTGCGACTAAGTCGTTTAAGATGGCTAGGACATGTAGAGCGGATGAAAACAAATGCTCCGGCTCGTAAAGTCTTCGATTTTAACCCGGAGGGACAACGCAGTAGAGCAAGACCTCGCCTTAAGTGGCGCGAATTAAAACACTTGTTTCTTACTTTTAAAATTAAACAATATTTATTTGGAACTATGTCCTTTATTATTGAAATACTTTTTACTAATTCTAAAAGGAGCTTAAGGCTACTATGTAGTTACAATAAGACTATCGATAAATTCATCATACAGTCGTATTTATATATTTTTCTTATCTATCTACAAGGAGACCCAAGCGTACAATCGTCTTGCTTGATAATGAAGAAGAGATAATATTCCAACATTGTATACAAACGATATTATCTCTTGTACATATGTTATCATTGTAGCGTTGTGTGCAAGACTGTACTAGAGGCTAAAGATATCATTGAATACAAATAATGTTATCTTTTTTCTCAATATGTTTTGCTATGGATACTTAACTCCCCCCCTTGTTAAACGAAATCGTCCCGATTTTTCGACGCTATTTTTAACATTTCTCTTTCATAAGTTTTGTTATATGCGTCAATCTTTTTTTGTTTTTGACGATCTGTTATACATTGTATAGTTTTTATCATTACGTACGTAAATGCTAGAATAACAATCAGTGTTACAATTGTGTATATAGTTGATAATATCGGTTTTTCTTCAAAAGGAATAATTAGTTTTTTTAAAGTATCTATGTTATCGAATTTGTACATTGTATCTTCTTTAATTATTTGGTCGATGTAAGACTCTGAATTATGATTTCTTAATATAACTTCTTTAATTTGCTTATGCATGTTTTTGTATATTTTATCGTCTAGATTTATAGTATTTTCATAAGTAACTAAGTTTATACCATTAATTGTTTGATTATTTAACTTATGCTTACCGCTTAATAACATAACACCGGATTCAATTTCTAAGTCGTAATCGTATTCTTGTTTAATGTTGCATTTTGAAGTTATATTCTTTAAAAGTGGAATAAGACAATTTTCTTCTTCAAAGTTAATTTCACAAATGTTTTTACTTAGATGATTTTGACAATTTCTTGTTCTTAAATAAGTTTGGTTACATAAGGCAATTGTTTTATCTGTAATGATTTTTCCATGTCTGATTATGTGACCTAAGTATTCTACTTCTTCTTGAAAAAACTTACTTTTCTCATCAGATATTTTTAATGTGGCTTTATTGAGTACGTCGAATACTTGACTTATGTGCTGTATATGTTCTTCCTCAGATGAAGAATATATCAATACGTCATCAATGTAAACGTGTACGAATTTACCTACAAAGTCTCTCAAAATGTCGTCCACGCATCTCTGAAATATGCTTGGTGCATTTTTGAGCCCGAAAGGCATTCGTTTAAATTGATATTTTGCGCCATTTATAGCAAAAGCTGTTTTTTCTTTATCATCTGTTTTGATTTTAATTTGGTGGAAACCTGACTCCAAATCTAACGTTGTAAAGTACTTGGCTTTACCTAAATTTTGAATTGTCATGTTGACATCCGGAATGGGGTATCTGTCTGTTACAGTGTGAGCGTTAAGTTTTTGGAAATCAACAACCATGCGCCGTTTTGGTTTTCCTTTTTCGTCCAAACCTTTTTTAGGTACTGTCCATATGGGACTGTTATAAGGACTATGGCTTTTTTCTATTATATCGTCATGTAAGAGTTTCTGTATTTCTTTGTTTACGAATTCGTTATCTGCTATGGGATATGGATATTGTTTAACATAAACCGGATTATCATTGGTCGTCCTAATGCTTGCTTCTATAGTATCTGTAAAGGGTAACGGTCCTATGCTGTTATTAATCTTCATCAGTCTATCTATGTCTGCTTTATAAATATTATTTTCCCCAATTATGTAATTAATTTTCTGAATAGATTCGACACTGCTTATGGTAGTTAGAGTCATATTACTGAAATTTATTTCCGCGTTTAGAACTTTAAGTCCTTCATATCCTAATATCATATCAAAAGACTGAATATCCTCTAATTCAAAAAATGTTATATTTTTCTTTAATATCCTAACTACTTTCTTTGTATCTACCATAGAATAACCATGCATTGTTTTTATTTTTATAGGTTTAATTTTAATTTTTTCGCTAGAATCGCATTTTCTATTAATGTAATTATGGGTTGCACCAGTATCAATAAGAATTTTGTAAATTTTCTTATGAATAGTACTAGTTAAATTTAAGCAGGGCAACCCGTCTACTAGTTTAAATGATCTATTCTTATGTTATTATTTACCATACATTCCGTTTCATCTGCTTCTGCATATGTACTGCTGGCATCGTCTCTGCGTTGTTGTCGGGAGTTATTTACTCTCTGCTGCTTGAAGTTCTGCTGATAAGATCGTTGCGGTCTGTTGTGTGTGTTGAAACTCCCGCTGTGTTCACGTTTCGCTGGTGGATTATATACATCGGGTTTGCATTGATTCCAATTTTGTCGCTGTGCATGTACAATTTGTCTCGAGTTTATCTCCATCGGCTGTGGTCCTTGATTGTGTTGCTGCATATTATCGTATTGCTTCTGGGGTTGATAATTCGTTGTTTGGCTCGAATAATTTGGTCTTCTTTCGTTTCTGCGTTCATGTGGCATATTTTTGTGGTGCTTATCTTGAGTGAGATGTAAATGCCTGTGCACATTATCATGTTCTATTCTGCGAGCAATTGCGAATGCGTGTTCTAGATCATTTATTGTAGCTGAATATAATGATCCTCTTGTAAAGTTGTCACTCATACCATCAATGAATATACGAACTGCGTCGTCGTTAGCATTTTTAATTAGTCTGTCGATTATATTCGGCGGATCACCTGACATAGTGATTTTTGATATTATTAAATTGAGATTTTTATTTATCTCGTCGTGGTATTCAGACAGTGTGCTTCTTTTTTGCGTGATGGCTTTCATCATGTCTTGTAGCACGTATAGAGGTTCTTGATTAGAGTACGTATAATCTAATCTGTTACGTATCGCCTCAAAATTAAAAATTGTGTTATAATTAGTTAACACATTCGCGGCTGCATCCTGTATTTTACTTTTTACTATAGTCAATGCTGCTGCGTACTTACTGTGTGTTTTGAAGTTTTTAATGCTGTCCATTAATCTGGATGCTTCTTCGCGCCACGACCGATAATTTGATTGATCGCCGTTGAAAATAGGTAGGCTTTTAAATGCGTCTAACTGTATTTCACTACCATCTGTATATGTGGTTCTTATTTCCTCTAGCACAGGTATGTTTGGTACTATGCCTAATCCAGATTTTACTTCATTTAGTTTTGTTTCTAAATTAGTGTTTATTTGATTTTGGTTAGTTATTATTGCTGCTAACCTTGCATTCTCTGTGCGTGTGTGCTCTAGGGTTTGTGTTACTGTGTTGCACCTGGTTTCTAAAGCTTCTAATCTTGCCATTAATACTGCGAGTTGTTCCATTTTGAACTCGTGTCTGTTGTCGTCGAATTTGTGTGTTTTTTTCCTCCACATATACACTTTCACTGAATTGCTTAGCTGCTTCGTATGAAGAAGCTATATTTGTACCTGCTATGCTAGGTAATTCTTGTAACCGGTAACGCGAGTGTTCTGTTTATACTAGATTTCACTACTTGTTCCCGAGGTCCGCTCGATTGAAGTTAAAAAGTATATTTAACCTCCTGGCAGGATCGCCAATTAAAACACTTGTTTCTTACTTTTAAAATTAAACAATATTTATTTGGAACTATGTCCTTTATTATTGAAATACTTTTTACTAATTCTAAAAGGAGCTTAAGGCTACTATGTAGTTACAATAAGACTATCGATAAATTCATCATACAGTCGTATTTATATATTTTTCTTATCTATCTACAAGGAGACCCAAGCGTACAATCGTCTTGCTTGATAATGAAGAAGAGATAATATTCCAACATTGTATACAAACGATATTATCTCTTGTACATATGTTATCATTGTAGCGTTGTGTGCAAGACTGTACTAGAGGCTAAAGATATCATTGAATACAAATAATGTTATCTTTTTTCTCAATATGTTTTGCTATGGATACTTAACTCGCGCGCACCTAGCGACCTCAACCGACTAGGAGTGCGCAACTGGAGGCAGCTGGAGGCAGTTAGCTAAGGACCGGGCTAACTGGAGAGGCTTGTTAGGTGAGGCCTCGGTTCACCCCGAACTGTAGAGCCGCCTAAGTAAGTGAGTACAAGACAGCACAGTTTTGATAACGAACTAGATGATTGATCGGGAGAGCCTTTACTGGCCCTGGTACTGCAAGACTGCACAGTTTTGATAACGAACTAACCCACTCCCTTGAAGGCAAAAATGGACTTAGATGCGACTCGTTTTTATAAAAAAAAATAAATAAGGTGGCCCAACAGGCGGGTAGGCACCCTAGGCCTAGCTTCTCGCAACCATTCGTTTTGTGTGAGTTTCTATTTTTGTGACGAATGGAAGGGATCTACAATTTTATGCCGGTCCGAACGGCTGAATTGAGAAGCTTTTTCATGACAGTCATACTCTCGGATGTTTGTCAGACGTTAGCGAGAGGTGGCGCAGTAGAAAAAACTTCAAGATGTAATTTGTGTTTTTCCGGGGATCGAACCTGGGATCCCTCGCACAGTAGTCCAGCACACTAACCACTGCGGTACTGCGCCCACAACTCGTTTTTATACGATACTATTTTTAGCATCATTCCTGAAAATATTGTTAAGTGTGTTTTTTTTTAGAGGTATACAAATTCAATACTATTTAGATACGTTTTGGACTGTATTTCCATCTTTTAGTTTATTCTGGGCTATGAATTTTGTTCTCGTTATTTCCAAATCAATTTGGTCGTTATTTCCTTAACACTGCAGCCCTACTTTGCAGCTTTTCTTCCAGCAAAATTAAAAAAACAAATGTTGGAACATAATTTTTAATTTCTTAGAATAATATTTTACTCCAAAACGTGTGCTTACAAAATTTTAATTGAAGAAATTCTGCATCTGGTGTAGAAAAATGTCATCAATTTATAGAGGTAAATCCCACAAACCGATTTTGCGGCTGAGTGCGAAATGATTTAATGAATATGAATATAACTGAACTGACACACCTATATGACTGGAATAAATTAGTGTTCTCCACTTCAGACCACACATCTGGTTCGTCTGTCAGTTAGAGAATTATTATTGGTGGTTTGTCCACATTTCAAATGTTGATCTCTCACTAACGGCTTGCATGCACCTGCATTTATAATTCAACCCAATCTCAACCATTTGAATTAATAATTAATGTTCAAGGTGATTCAAGGATTGAAAGTTATCCATTACACTCTTCGGTTAGAATCTGTGTCATACAAACACATTAAACTTCTATATCAACTATGCAGAGAAAAATGAAATAAAAACCATCATCAATATGGGTAGGTACCATAAGTTGGTTTGCACGCTCTGTGATTTCAAGATTTCTCAACCACAAAATCGCTAGAGCACCTAGTACTACACCTCAGAGTTACATCGTTATTATCATAAATAATAAATTGACCGCATAGTGAGAGTATAAACTTTGTCCAATGCATCTGGAAACTTTGTCATTGCGGATACGGTACGGATGCCTTTCTCCCTACTGCCCTTTTGTAAGCCATTCATTCGTAAGCTCATTTATTCCTTTCCTCTCGGTGCTGCCTGATTAACTTAAGAAAACTGATTAAAAACTTGGCAGTAGAATGTGAGCAAGATAGACCATAAACATTATGCTATACAAAGGATGTTGAAGATGTCCAATATTGGATGTAGTATGGTTGAAAGTGTATACAGACAAGACATGTGCATGAGCAATTTTATTAGCGTGAGAGAGTTTTCGACGACTGAAGGAAAGAGGACAGAAATACAGGCATAGCCAAAAAGTCGACTCAAGTGACTGAATAGAATATGTCAGATAGCATAAATAATATTGCATGGCGAATACGTTGTTGGAAATTTTTAATTTTCTAAAGTACAGCTAAATGAAAGTTTTGTAATGGATCTCTAGTAATTGCTTTAATTTCCATAACTCACAAAAGTATTAGGTAATGGCATCCATCTAATTTGGCATAGAGCTGCTAAACATTTATTAAAATTCCAATTAAATTTTAAAATCAATGTAATCCTTTTCGAATGTGCTTGTCGAACTAAGCCATATATTTAGGAGGTATTACATACCAAGGACTACAATGCATTGGCAAATGAAATTATTATGCAGTTTGTGGAAAACTCCATAATGCAAACAAATCTGATTAAATTAACTTGAATCTCTATTTTAGATGAGTTGGCCGAAATCTGTAAATTTCTGTTTTTGTAGGCAAATCACATGGTATTTTATCAATAATTTATTAAGTATGTAGATATAACAAAAATATGGCAAATAAATGTGTTTCGATAATTAGGAATCCAGTGATGCCATATTCATATTTAGACACTAAACCCGGGCCTCACTAAAGATAACACACAGGCAAAACACAATTCCTATATTCATAAAGAATTTGATGGCCTGTTTTAATTAGATCCGAATCTAATGCGGCGTGTGGGTACTCAAATACAAATCTATTACCTACATACAGTGCCGTAGCCAGGATTTTATTGTGGGGGGGGATTAGTTTTTAAATCGTATGTACTTAAACGAACATACTAAAACTCTCAAAGCAGAAGACGTCTTGATTTTTGACAAGAGATCAATAACCTTATCTGGATCCATATTAATATCCGAATGAACTGATATCACTGCAAGTGAGCTTAATCTTGCATTCTCCATCTCCATACCGCTTCGGGGTACTGTTTAAGTCCTTTTCTTAGTTGAAAAGGTTCTTTCAACGCTAGCTGTGGTTACTGGAAGCGTGGCCAAAACCATAAGCAAGTGGTTTACAGCTGTCTTGTATGTGACAAGATCAAGAAATTTAAAAAATGCGGTAGAAGGATCACTCGACGATATTTGTTCGCATCAAAGAATGTAAGTACTCAGCTTTCACAGCTGACAACGAAATTGCATTATCAAAGTAACATGTTAGCTTTTCCATTTCGTTCACTCGCTCAAATGCAGCAAAACCTGGGAGAATACCTTAAAACTATGGTAGAACGTCTTCGTTGACAATGAATCTGTCCGTAAGATTTTGAATTATAACGAATCTATGCAAGGAATCAATATTCACTCCAAAATAGGCTTCAGTAGAAGAGGTTTCTAGACTGGAACACGTTGATTGTTTCAATGAAGTTCTTAGAGCTCTTAATTTAACTTCAAATAAGTCCTTGGTAACAGGGCTGACTTTATGCGACCAAAGTTGCATTTTTCCCTTTTTTTTCTTTCTATCCCCAATGAGACCACTTTTCTAAAATTTTCCATATTTGCCCCTTTTCTGTATTTCGTTGATATTTTTTCCCATTTTGAAGAAAATTGGATTTATTGCCATAAATTTAGCCATTTGCGATTTAGCCATAACTTTCATGTTCAATGCAAAAATAAGATGAAATTGACATTGAGAATCTTTTTCAGGACAGAGATATACCTACTATGGAATTTCTGTCAGATATTAACGAAAAAAAATTTTGTACTAAATTACTAATTATTCCAAAATTTATTACGGTTTAACTAAGGGTGCATATCAGGTAAATAACACCCAAAATTTAGAACAATCAACCTTCTTCTTCAATTAGTTTTTGAGATAGAACTAGCTACAAAATTGGTCGTAAAGGCTTCGGAGAGACAGGCATATGGACGGGCATCGTAGCGAAACTAATAAAGTTACTTTTTTTCGCCTTTGGGCACGGAACCTTAAAAAGCAGCGAGATTTGAGTAAATTGTAAATTTCAGCAGTAGGATTACTGTAGGATTTAATTTAAAATTATGTATAATCTAATTGCAGGTCGAATTTAACTGATCAAATATAATTCAAATCAATTTTTCAACAAAGTATCGTATAAACTTTTTTAACATTGAACCTTCTTAAACTAAAAATTTTGGCGTACATTTAGATCTCATTACTTTTCGTGGCTGACTATAGTTACATACATATTTTTTTTTTCTATATAACCCCTGCTTTGGGTTACTGTCAGATTTGGAGTATGTGCGAAATTGGATGTATTGAAGAATTTTTTCGCAGTACGAACTTTTACCTACTCCAAAATCTAACAGAAAATCCAAGCCAGGGGGTTGCATACTTATTCAAACTGCTTGTGCATTTCCACTTACTATTTTGGGCGTTACTGCTTGTCAAAAAAATCAACCCTGGAAAGGAAATAATTAAGAAATAAGGTTTTTTTTTGCCGTTATTTCCCAATCGATTTGGGCGCTATTTCCTTGGGCGTTATGGCCTAACGCCTTTGCAGTTTTCCATACTGGTTGGGTTGTGAAGACAATGCAATAAGAAGATATTTTTGGATGACTTCCCCTGCCCATTATAGGAACACATGAACCATTAGATAATTTGTATGTCATTAGATAAGTCAAAACCATTATCTACATACCTAATTAATCATTTTTCAAAATTCGCCCTATAAGGGTTGAAAAAAGGAGGTGCAAACTTTTCTATGTTAACCTTGCTACGCTGACGCTCAACTTGCCATTATACATATAAATCTTGTAGCTCAACTAAAGAAATCCTTTTAATTGTTAGGCAACACTTCACCGAGTTTTTTGAGTACATACATATATGTGATGCGTCAGTAGATGCACAATCGTTCATAGCACAATATTTGAGATTATGCAGCTATGGAAAGTGTATCGGTATGAACGTGGTGTAAAAACAATTAAACCATACCTGTCGCGAATATTCACTTATGTGGAATACTATGTCAGTTTTGATGACAATAAAAGAAAATAATAGTAAAAAACAAGCGTTTGTGTTGCATGCGCCATTCTGCATTAACCAGAGGTCGTCCAAATCCAAGTCTTCAATTTCAGTAAAAAAAAAGTCGGTTAACATGGTTCTGTAACGCCCACCGTTAACCGACACGTTGTTCCTAGTCTCATTTTCGAAGAAAAATGGTCCAGTGATGCCACCACTCCACAACCCGCACAAACTGTCACTCTCTGAGGATGCATTAGCTTCTCGACAATAACGTGCGGGTTTTCCAAGCCACGGCAATTTCGTTTGTTAACATAGCCACCGAGACGAAAATGCGGCCAAAACTTCTTTTCAAAAATCGCACTGTTTTGGGTACACTGCACTGATTTTGGAAATAGGTTTTGATACTGACTTTGTGTCATATTGACATTCATTCAATCATTCATTCATTTTCAATGGTCCGCTTGTCCATTAAGTGGGTCGCGTAGGTTGCTCAAGTGGACCCTCCGTAGCTCTCGATCCTCCGCCATCGACTCTAAATCATCAAGGGCAATCCCCATACGGGTAGAGGAGAGATTATGAATTTGATCTAACCATCTCATCCTGGGTATACCTAGGGGACGCCTGCCCGATGGTACGGATTCCATAGCACGTCGTGGAATCCTGGTCGGGGACATGCGTTTAACATGCCCAAACCACCGAAGCATGGATCGATCCGTCCGGAGAAGTAGCTGCTCGACATTGAGTTCCTCACGTATTCTAGTATTTCTAATGCGATATCTACGGGTCACACCAGCAATACAACGGAGAAATCTCATTTCGGCAGCTTGTATTCGCGATCTTATTCTTTCGGTCATTACCCAAACACCGAATTAAAGACCGACAACTTAGCTTTGACACCAAGTTCAGTCCTCCTGATAACAGAATGACCAAGGTGTCTCAAAATCGATCCAGCCTGACCAATCCTACAGGAAAACTCGGCATTGCTCCTTTCATCACTCGTGAATAAGACCCCGAGATACTTAAACTTCTCCACCTGTTTCAATGGGACTCCACTAACATGCAGAGTGCATTGAACAGGCGTTCTTGAGACGACCATCACTTCAGATTTGTTCACATTTACTTTCATCTCAGCTTCAACACAAACGGCTACAAACCGGTCGAGTGCGCGCTGAAGTTCAGTCTGAGAGGACCCAAGGATGACCAAGTCATCAGCGAAGAGCAAATGACTTATCCTCAGATCTCCCAATTCGAAACGTTCCTCGCCAAGACTGCGCTGTAACATCCAGTCCATATAAGTAATGAAAAGGAGAGGGGACAAGACGCACCCCTGGCGAAGTCCAACGCCCACGGTGAAAGGTATTGATTTAACGCCGTTCACCCGAACACAGCTTTTACAGTTTGTGTAAAGAGATTGAATGGCTCTCAAGAGAGAACCATCAATTCCATACTCCTGTAATACACTCCAGAGTTTCCCTCGAGGGACTCGGTCATATGCTTTCTCCAAATCTACGAAGCAAGCGTAAACAGGTGTAGCATACTCCCAAGCCTTCTCAAGTACCATTCTGAGAGTGATTATTGGCATTAAAGTAATAATATTGGTCATGTCAAGGAAAATAATTCGTATGCATATCTTATGTGACTCAAGATTTCGAGGTAGAAACAGCTGTCTGTGTCAAAGAAACCTATGTTTTAAAAAGAAACAAATAGATGGCCCACCCTTATATGATTATTTAAAATAAAAATGTGTCATATTGACTTACCTACTAATTCAAGTAATAATATCAGACAATTGAATGAAAATAATTCGTATGCATATCTTGTGTGACTACTCGTAGGTAAAGTTTTTAAATTAAATGAAAAAATATTCGCATTGCAATAATAAAAGTATTATTCAGCGTTCCGGCATTCATAAAAACAAAAGCCATTAATGTAGATACTTTATTCACCCCATACAAGTAAAACATTTTTAAAATCTACCAGAATAATTATTCCATTTCAATGTTAATAAATAATTCAGAATGCTCGTCGAAAAGAGGTAAGTTGACTCTGCTGGAATATATTGGTCGCATTATTCCAAATGAAAATAAACACATTAAGCATGTGTATACAATTTGTAAAAAGGCCCACAGAAGCATTTAACAAAAGAAACGCCTTAACAAATAGAAACCAATTTCTACAAATTAATTTAATTCAAATGATTTTCATTTAAGTTCCTATTTCTGCCATTTTGGTTTGCTTTTCACTTTTTGTCAAAAGAAATGAATGGAAAGTAAACAGAAGCGAAATAAAAGGAAACTCGCATCAATAATAGATTTGTGTTGCCTCTTGTAGATTTATCGTTTGTGATTTCTTTTTTTACATATCCTTTCATCGATGTGGAATTCAATTAGGGTCCACAGGAAGAGAAGCACTGCCATTAACAAAAAAAAAAAAAAAGTAAGAAAAATGATTTGCCCGAGTCTTAGATTTTATGCACCGTTAGACTTTTCCCATTTGGGAAAGGGGCCAATTGGCTTTTTAAATTAGCTGAGCAATCACTTAAAGTGGCATCGATGGAGTTTCGCTTAGAATTGGCATTCTCTGCACCAGCTTATGATGGTTGATTGCGGGTGCTGTCTAATTTATTTTTAAATTTCATTTATATAATTTAGCGCATTTGATTATCGCATAGACAAGGACGCTACTAACATATTCATATCGAGTCACCAAATAGATGCAGCAGAATAAAATTGCTACTTAAATACATGGGCTGAATAGAGAGGCAACGATTTTTGCTTTTGTGGCAAATCCTTGTCTGTAATTGATTAAGAAGTCTGCAGACATACATAGGTATATAACATACATATGGACTAATTGCTACAATACGAACGATCGACTAACTAAAAATCAAACAAAACTGTTTTTTGTACCTATCTTACAACAATCATCCGATAGCAGCTAGCTATAACTATATCTTCCGCGAGAAGACTACATACATTCTTACACATTCGGGGGTAGTTTTACCTCGAATTAGAAAGGTTGAAGTGGCTTCGAAAAAGGTTGGCATCTCTCATTTGGAGAGAGAAATTTCTTTTGAGAAAATAAGCGACAAACCTATTACATTCCAAATAAAACGGAACAATGATCAGTTTTTATTTCTTCATTTGAATAGAAGTGCCTAAGTTTAAACGTAGTCCTGTAGTCGCTGGTTCTTGTTCATTTGCAAAAACTTTATGTAAGTACTTGATTTTAATAATTATTATCAACTATAAATTTTTGCAAAGGGGTTAGACCTATTATTTTGCACAGCTGAAAATGTGAATATCGCAAGCATTTCCGAAACAATGGCTGTAAAATTATGTATGGAACAATTTCAGTCTCTGAATTATTGTTTGAGAGAATTACATTAACAACAACTCGTAGACGCAGTCATTTTGGTAGGAATGCTAGCTATTTCGAACTCCACCACTAATTCATCATCAGACTCCTTTAAGTGATTGTTTGAATAGTTTTGAATTCTGACATTCAATTCTCCGTATATATCCACTTGGGAAGACATTTCTGTTTTCCCCTGTCAGGAAGTGAACTTGCACCTCGATTTTTCTCAATTGACCAAGTGACTACCACTTGCGCTAATTGAGCGACGAGTACAAGCCCGCCAACTGGTGATTAGAACGGAGGAGAAGACCAACCTCTGTGCGTTGTTGTTGCTACGAGGTGTTTTTGTTTATTGTCGTTCTCTCGGTTTTCTTCGCCTCTTCCTCTCTGTAACAGTATCGATGTTGAAGACATTGCACTTTAGAGTGTTAAACTGCTTAAGTTCTCTATTCGTATTGTAGGTCTAGGTCCTCTGCGGAAATTGGTTTTTAAAGTAATAAAAGGTTATCGAATAACGAGATATTTAGCAGGTCTAGCAAAAGTATAAATGCACTCAGCATAAGTCAATATCTGCTTACTTACTTACTTAAGATGGCGCTCTCAGTCCGGTCCTTGACGTCAACTAACAAGCTCCTCCAGGCTGATCGGTTAGCTATATAGCTTGTAAAGTTGTTCGTTAAATCCCCTCCTCCACACTCGGTCGATACAACTGGTTCGAAAATCACTCGAAGAATTTTTCGCTCAAAGCGTGCCAAGAGGTTTTCATCAGCTTTGAATAATGTCCATGGTTCTATGCCATACAACAGGACAGGACTTTTGCGAGTTTCGTACAATAGCTTCAAGAATGATGATTAAAAAGTTATAGATACATGTAAGAATTGATATGTAAGGCTGGGCACTGCCAAGTTGATGTCAATCAGCGCCTACCCTATTCATACACAACCAACCACCAAGTCAATATATGATTCAAAATTAATTCCAATGACTTGTCCGAAAATATGCGAAAATATAATTGAACTAGTTGCTGTATTATACAATTAAAGTAAAGTACCTATATGAATGCATCACACGAAACTTTCTTGCTCATTACAAGTTTTGTAAAATTCTTGTTTTTTGTTACTTTTAGAGAGGAAGTAGCTACCAAACATTTTAGAAGCGACACCCGATATAAGCCTTATTTAAAATATAAGAATATTTTTTTTAAAAGTGTAGGTATGTTTTGGTACGACAAATTTAATTTAAATGGCAGTACATACCTTAAAAACAGTGCAATTTAGGTAAATGCACAATTTATATTACCATTAGCAGTTTCGATAACATCAGCCAATTTTCGAAAAATATTAGCGGCTTGATAGTCTTAGCGCTTTGTGTTCCATACAAACTCGTTATTTAATTTATTTGTGCTAACAAAATAATAAAGGTCTAAACATGCACTTTATTTTGCGCTATATTTTAAAAATAGGTTTATTTATCGAGCATCGCTTTTGAGTTATTGGATACTGACCTTATAAACCTTAAAACCTACAATGAACCAGAAAGTTTCGTGTGATTTTTTCGTGCTCTTTATTTTTCAAGGAATCCGCAAAGGAATTATATTCACTTTGTAAAGTGACTGTTAACATTATTATGCTTTCAACTTCACATACACCGTCAGAGCTCAGCATAGTTTTAGTTTACTGTAGTTTAACTTGCTGTCATCTCCGGAAAATCCTACATGCTTCCGGAAATAAGATGAACAAAAATATTTGAATATTCACATACTTCATGTTTACGGTATCCTAACAATAGCAAGGGCATTTCAAATAACGAGGTAAGAAAATATTCGAGGAATCCACTTACATGCTCGTACAATCCTAATCGACATCCTCAGGTTTACGTCATTTCCTGGAACCCTTATTCTGCTCTATATTCTTCATTGGACAACAGTTCTACGGGATGTTTATGAAAAGTTTTGAAAACTTGATCAATTACCTAGAGGAAATCATATTAGCCACACAATATGATGTGTTATTAAATCAAATTGATAAGACTAACTAGTCAGAAAAGTGGATCCCCGATGTCAGACTCATCCATGGTAACGTACGGCTGTGGTGGTTAGCCTGATGTTTGTATCTGTGGGTTTCTTTGGTAACTTTAGAGTTTATCTTCTTGAATAACTTTTCGATTGTAATGAATTGAACTGAAATTAATTTGTTTGATAGAAAATGTATTTATTATGTTATTTGTATAGAACCGAACTTGAAAGTTTTTCGGGCAATGTGATCATTTGTTTTGTTGTTTGGTTGTTAGTTAAAGATTGCATCCATTGCCTGAAGTGGATCGGACTGAAGGGAAATACTGCCGCTTAGTAGTTTAGGATATGGTTATGAAAATATGTGGTTTTGAAGCCTGTATACAAGTACATATAGATATAAGTAAATATGTAACGCCATAGTTAACTCCCCAAAACAGCATTCATAAAGTAGAATAGCACACATACGGTACTATTCAAGGACCACCAACATCATTCTCAGCACTGCCTGTTAGCATATCTAGATAATTGCCTCAACGCAAAAAAACGAAACATCGTTAAGTCAATTTATTTCATTTCTACGATGGGCAAATAAAATAATAAAGCTCCTTCAAAATACAGTAAGTACCCACCATCTTCTTTTCTGGCACCTTCAAAGACCTCCCCGAACGACCATATTTCCTGTTGCTTATCTCTCTAGCATAAGGAAGGTAAGAGTCAAGTGTTCTTAAAACCACAATAATTTCGTACTGCGATAAATATGCTCACATCTGCGTGGCCGCAAATATAATTAATTTTTCTTTTCCGGTACATCAGCGTATCTGCGAGTCCTTCTGACTTTTTGTAGTATACCTACCCTACGCGTAGGTACAGCCGTACACCCGAGTTATTAAGTTAATTCGTTTATGAGTTGAAAGCAAGAATACAGTTGGCTCGGAAAATGTCCGTTGTTGGGGGCAAACGATAAAAAAATATACAAAGGCAAAATGTTAAGGAAATAAAAACAACAATCCTATTTAATGGGCATAAGTATATCCTTGTCGTAGGTTTATATTTTCAAGTTATTATTAGGGTTCATTTGAGCTGATAACATGTTTCGAAACATTTATTTCCATGATGCGCATGCCAATGGGATCCACAATTCATTCGAAGGCATCCCTCTGACGGTAGTTCAGCACGAGTTTTCCTTTGAACTTCATCGATTTGATAAGACCAGCATGTCAGTCCTTTTCGAGTGTTCAATTCGATCGGTATTGCGTTTCAGTAGGATTGAGTTCAGTAATTTAGACCTCTTTCAAAGATATCGAAATTTGCATCACCGTCGTCTCGTGCTGCGTCGGTCGCCGGGATAAGATACTTTCAATTCTTATAGCGCCTCCATCATATTACGATTTTCGTTTTCGGTTGTTGTGTTTTTGTTTTGTCATTTTTCGATTACATCTCGTCTCCCTTATAGGGATGTAACGAAATTCATGAGCTGGTTACTTCGAAGACGATTACGATGTGGGAATGTGATTTGGGAAAATATTCGAAACCTCTTCCTCAAGGTTTCGCAATTTGTGTTCTAAATGGGTGCATAATAAAAGAAAATGGCAAAGTGAAGAAAAAGTGACATAGCTATATTTTTCCCTTAATTATCCTGTCCCTAGTGAAAGATCAGAAAATGTTTGTTTGTAAAAAAAAAATGTTAAGTGAAAAGGAGAACTCCCATCCAACTACTTGAGCTATTGACGAAGTAAAGAAAATTGCGTTCGTTGTTGTCGCCGTCGTCGTCGTGGTATTGTGATGAGTGGATTGGAATTAAAATCCAATAGATACTCTCTTTATCACGAATCAAGTGCTTGTTGTCACGCTGTTTTGAATTTAATCGCTAACGTGTGCAACATCGTAATAAAAAAGTTATTAATTGATCAGTGGTTGTAAACAATTTCAATAGGCACCGCTGAGTAGTTTGTGGTAATTGAGTTCGCAATTCGCTGGTATAAATTGTGTTCAATAATTTTTCTGTATCGTGCTTTTGTGTGTTTTGATATTAACACCCCGTTAATCGTTTCATGCTTGGGGTTGCAGATAAATTGGATGATCTATGAGGTAGCCACTCTTAATGGGTTTTCGAATCGATGAGGTAATTTTATTTAGAACCACATTTTGGATTCGATGGTTCGGTGTTAAAATGTGTGTCGTATGTGTTGTTAATAATAATTGATGGAATATACTTAAATCTGCTTGTTTTTGTATATCATACAGTGAATGTCAACAAAATTGACTGATGCTTGAATGTGAGTACGGGCATTAAGTAAGCAACTGTTTTATGGAAAAAATATTGCGTATACGCCCCCGGTTTTCACAATCTCACAAATGGATTTCATTTTTACTTTTCCTTAATGTTGTGCTGCAACATTTACAAAAAAATTACAGTCCAACAATTTCTTTTTTTTTTATTTTCATTGCGATGTTGTCACAGTTGCAAACCAAAAATTGCATAAACTGGCTTGTGTACTTTTGGGCGATACATAAACTAGGATTCCAAGTTGTGCTATAAAATTCGTGTCATCAGGCAGGCGCCCTCTAAGTAGGACCAGGTTGATATGAGTATATCGAATACGACATCCCTTTTTTACCCGTATGTGGATTACCCCATATCATTTAGAATCAGTGGCGGCAACCAGAATGTTACTGAGCATTCTACACCCGTGACCCTTGTAATAAAAAGGCGGAATATTTGAAAATGATTCCGATGATGATATCGAACGATAGGCTAAGAAAACGTGTACAACTAGAAACTAGAAATTTAAAATGTGTAGAGGAAAGGTCGGAACAGTGAGACACTTTTTTTTCAAACGGTTATTATCTCCGAATGCTTTCTAGCTATCGAAATAATTTTTTTATTCTATTTTACGACATATTTCTGCTGTACTTTGCCATAAAAAGTTTAGCGAATAATTTAAAAACTACTTTACCATGAGTTGAATTGTTGAAGAAGGTCGAACTGTCTCTGTTTTGTTTGACGGGGGTCCGAAGAGTGAGACAACGTAGGGAGAACAGTGAGACAGTACAATAACTCTAATAAAATCCCGTCTTAATCTTTTTTTTATCAAAAAAATGCATGAATTTTATTCAAGAACAAAAACAACAAAATATATATTTAAGTATGTAAAATAAAAAAAACAATAACTAAAAACACATTTGAGTGTTTATATTATTTTTGAAAAAGGCTTTTAATAAACCAAATCAATTCAATTTGTTTTTTAATAAAAATGAATAGCAATACAAATTAAAAATAATTTAAAACATTTTTATGTTGAATAAAACAAAAAATTATTTATTTGAGGTTTCTTCCATAGCTTTGACATTTGATTTTTTTGATTTTCATCATTTCAAAGAAAAAATTATTTACGTAAAAAACTGACAAGGCTATCGTAAATTTTTTGTTGTACAATTAAAGAGCATATAATAACAAGAAAACAAAAAAAAATGGTTCACTTACCTGAATATTTGACGTTTCTACACAGAATTTAGAAACATACAAAAAAATACTTCTGCCCTTTTTTTAGGTCCTTACATACAAAAAGCACAAGCGCAACTGGTTGTTGTTCGGAATAGAAACAATGTTTCAGTGTTGCGACCTTTACCCTATGTGTTTTTGTGACACCATTTTTTAGGTATTATTTTTTTTTGTCAAAAGGCCCGCTTTAAATTACAATGTTTAAGGCTATTATTCTTCATAACGTGTATCCTTCTAAATCTTGTTTGTTTCCTTCCAAATAGGGTAAATTTGTACCTTACAATGCATACTTACATACTTAGATGGCGCTACAGTCCGGGGTGGACCTGGGCCTCAACCAACACGCCTCTCCAGTTAGCACGATCTTTGGCTAACTGCCTCCAGTTGCGCACTCCAAGTTGGTTGAGGTCCCCTTCCACTTGTGCGCGCCACCTAAGGCGAGGTCTTCCTCTACTGCGTTGTCCCTCCGGGTTGGAATCGAAGACTCTTCGGGCCGGAGCGTTGTTGTTCATTCGCTCTACATGTCCTAGCCATCTTAGTCGACTGATACGTACTTTTCTGACAAGGTCGATGTCGCTGTACAGCTCGTAGAGTTCGCTGTTAAATCTCCTCCTCCAAAGCCCGTCAACGCAAACGGGACCGAAAATCACTCGAAGAATTTTGCGTTCGAAGCGACCAAGGATGCATAGTTTTAAATAATTCAATTTATTAAATTACCAACACAAAGAACTGATTTCCGCTACGAATCAATTTGATCATTTAAATTCACATAATTCTAATTTGCATATAAATCGATGTAGCTACTAAACAAATTCAATTAAACAATGCAAATACAAAGGCAACAAAATAATTAATTTCAAATCCTTTTCCAATCGAACTCCAAAACCACATATCCTATCCAATTAATCATTGACTCAAACGATTTTTTTTAGTATTTAATCCTTTTTGCCTTGCAGCCTCAGCCAGCAGACATATTCCATTTATAACGTTTTACGTTACAAATTTTCTACTCCTTCTGCACAGACAGAAATTGGTTTTTCCACAGTCCTGGGGTGAACCAAAAATCAAATTGCCGTCCGATTGATTTATGACTGCCACAGATTTATTTTTTGTATCGATATAGCTATATATTCTGTTGTTAGACTTATGAAAAAATATAAACGAACCATCAGTTTAGATTTGAACAAAAGGGAATCTGACTCTTACACGACTGGTTGGATATAGCTGAAGGTTTGATGACGGCACTGAAGAAGCAAACAAAAATGCAAATTGTTATCTATTGAGATCTTAAAGTAACAGCCTTTAAGAACATCGGTTTCGTGTAACCGCGTTATTTTTATTTTTAGAGCCATTAAGCCTATAGAAAACCGAAATATTTTACCCAACCCTACCACTCAGAGTATAATTAGGTTAGGCAATGAAATAACCCATTAAAAGGCCTGAGCAAAATATAAAACAAAAAGATAAATAATGACGTATTTTATTTGCTGTCGTAAAAGTTGGATCAGCCAGACGCTTGCATAGACCAAAATATTTTTTTTAACGACCGCAGTATAAACTGTGTGTCTTTTGTTTAAACCCAATGGAACTTGAAATGTAAGCAATAATGCAATCAATTCAATACTTGAACGTTAATAAAATTTATTCGAAAATTCAATAGTTCTATGACAATTGAATATTTTATGGCAGTTTATTTTTGGCGAAGCTTAAAAATTCTGGAAGTACAATTTGGAGGCATTCTTCGAGCTTGCTTTATGCTGGCCGAGTGTTTATTAGTTGAAAACAGTGAAATAATCCAGAAGCGTATGATCCTGAAGACCAAGTAGGATATTAATGTCACAAATTTGTATGTCGACAAGTCTAGTTATATATTATGACTAGCTGAAACCCTGCCAGCTTCGCCAGGCCTTTTTTTTATTATTTTTATTTTATTTTATTTATTTATGGGCAACAATATTTTAATTTTTTTTTTGTATTGGAGGTGCCACGCCCCTTTGTCCAATTTTGAACAATCTTCATAGGAGCACTATTGGCCCAATACCTAAGATTATTATCTGTAATGTTTGAGCTCAATTGATTCTTCGGTTTTCGAGATATACGATTTTGAATGTTTTTTTTGTATGGGCGGTGCCACGCCCCTTTGCCCGATTTTGAATTTCTTTAGCCTATCACCCAATCACCACAATTACTGACATTTAAAAAAAAATCAACAAAATCGGTTGAAAATTACGGGCGACAGAGGGAAACAGTTTTTTCCACTTTGTTTTATATATATAGAGATTATGAGAAACCATTTGTGTGCAAGGCGCTTTATGGACATGTTGCATCAATTTGTGACGGTGACACTTATACGCCCCTACAAATTTGTCAAAATAGTATCTACTTTCCAAAACAAATACGTCCGTGTTCCGCACACGTTCAATTGATCGAAAACTGCGAATGTCTATACAAAAATGACATTCGAATGAGAATATTACTGAAAGAGCTTGAATCGGAATAGTTCACCATGTAGCCGTATCTATCATTATCGTAGCTTTACGGCAAAGCCGTCTGCGAAAGGCCTTAATCTGACAAATTTGTCTTTGTATTTAACTCACAACGATGTCGCTTGTCAATATTTTATGAAATAAAAGTTTTTCAGATAAGTACGACAAGTTAAGTTGATGAAGTAGGGTGCATTTCGTTGCAGTTGATTGCATTCCAATACCTACACATCGGATCCCATTTGACGATAAAAATTCAATTTGAGTATGCCAAATTTTGGTTTGTAGCGTAGCTTCTGTATATGAAACAGAAAGCTGGTTGATAGTTTAAAATATTTAAGGAAGTGTTGGAAACCTTAAAAATTGATTTTTTTTTTTGCATGGATTAAGAATTATTTGAGTATGTAATGGCAAATTAAACGCACTGAGAAATCCTTACAATTGAAACTAAAAATCATTATCCTTTATTGTGGGTTAGCGCCGGACAAAATATGCTGAAATACCATACCAAGTAAATGGGAGTCAGTACACATAACCTGTACAGAAGATGTGGTGATAAGGATGAGAGGAGACCTTGCACGACTTCCTTGCCCCATCTGCCATATAAGAAATATAATCCTCGATTATAACGTTTTCGAGGATTTAGAAGAACATTCCGATAGGTTTATAAATAACCTACTTTAATTTGTTTATACCTCGGGATGGTTTACCGATCCATAGTTTCCAGCGTTTGGGAATCCTAGTGCATCAAAACGGATCTACATTGATCTAAGGCAGCTTCCACACCGAATGGAACAAAACGCCTTAAACAAACAAAACTGATTTTCTGCGTGTTTTTTTAATTTAAATACACACTTTTAAATACGAGTGCCCACACTGAATAAGGCAAAACAAAGCAAGAAATCAAAAACGTTTTGTTCTATTGCCTAACATCAAATATTACACGTGTGCTTATGGAGTAACGTACACCAAAATAAGCAATAAATCATTTTAAGCAAAGCAATCGAGTTAGGCAACAACACTATCAAACACTTAAGGCATGTTTAGGCGAAAAACACATGTAATCAAATGAGAGCGCCCACATCAAACTAGTCAAACAGACAAAACCAAATAAAACAAATGAAGCATCCGAGCGACGACTATCGGTATTTGTGTTTCATTCAATCATTTTCTGTGAAGTGCAGCATTTTAATTATGTGTAACGTCGAAAAATTAGTATTAATGATTAAAAATCGGCCGGCAATGGCAGCATATTTATGAAATGCATCGAAACTCATTCTTATGTAGTTTTTAAATTTTTCTTTATCCTGGCGTTGTGGAAGTTCATTTATTAATTTATATTTGTCCTTCTTTGGTTTACAGGATGCACCCACTATTGTTTAATATTTTTTACTTAGCACACATTTTTTTGCTGCCACAATAGTCATATTTTCGTCCCAGTCTGAAGCCATCTTAAGTGCAATTGGTATGGATGACTATCAATAACCCACACCAAATTAGGCAAGCCAAAAAAAAAAACGTTTTTGTTTTGCCTTATTTGGTTTGGGTTAGCAACAGTCGTTTTTGATTTGTTTGTTTCTGCTTTATTTGGTGTGGGTTCAGCCTAAGTGTGGCACGTTCGCGTACGATTTCTATAGTTTCTACTGTTTTGCCAAAATACTAACCTAATCTAACCTAATCGCACTGAAGTTAGAAAAAAAAATAGATTTTGTTTTAGATTTTTGTTTTAGGTCCCAAACTATAGATTTCATTCTCGCAGTTTTAAGAAACATTTCAAGATTATTTTCATTGAAATCATTGCTTTCACGTCAATAGGTAATAAAGATAGATTTGGAATAAGTTTTCTTTTTTACAGATTTACTATTGCTATTGCTATTGGTTGGTGTAGAACAAACACTTTCAATCTTAAGCTAATGTCGTTCGAGCTTTATTTTATCTCCTATACAAATTTCTCTCCAAAATGAAGCTAATCTTAAATTAATATTAATCCCTCTAGTCGAGTGACATGCAGCTCTAGCTAACATATCCAATTTCTATTTCGAACTGTACTCCATGTATTTGTCAAAATTTAGGGCGCCCATTAATGGTTCGGCATATTTTCTCAAAGGCAGGCAAAGATAAAAGGAAAGCTTAACAAAAATAAAACATTTCTCTATCTTCGATGTATTTTTTAAATAAGTTTTCTATGTCACTCTTCAACAACACACTCTATGTCAAAATTAGCCACGATTTTAGATAAGGTTTGGAGTAAACAATTGGAGAGCAGCTTAAATTAAGTTTCAACCTAGCTGCGTTCTTAGTTTTGACGTAGTTAATTTTGTGTAAACCAATTTTCCTGACCGTGATTTAATCCATCAGTTCCATGTACACATCACGTTCTGTATATTTTTTACGGTTCCTCATATAAAAATGTAACTGTTTCGTTTAACTTGTTGGTTATAGTTGTGTATGCATATTGCATAAGCGCTACACAAAAACTGCTGATTTCATACAATTGACTGAATGCAATGACATTTTAAAATGAATTTTTTCACTACCAAACAGCACGAACACTTCTTTACTTTGCCCTTTTTTTAATACGATAGCAGCCAACTGAATGCAATCAATTGTAAAAACGCTTGATTGCATTGTGTGTGGGTGTTAAGCTATACATTTGGATACCTTTATTGAAATCCGAAGAGTTTCGGGCTTCGGCTCTGTAAAGTGTATAGAGCAATGTGCTGTGCATTTCAGTAAAATTTATGTTGTTACCCACTGAAAAGACTGTTTTTCTTTTTTTTTTTTTAAATACAGATTTTTTTTCTATTTTGTTTTTATTCGTATTTTGCTTAACATAACATTTCGTATCCTCAACTCTCAACTGAATATAAAATAAATAATATTTCGTTCTGGTATTTTTGTTTATCTTATCTCAACACTTAACTAAATATAAAACAAATAAATACATTTTGGATAAATTAAAAAAATTATGTACAATAATAATATGTAATAAATGGAGGGTCCACGTAGGCAACATTTAAGTCATAATAGCAAAGTCAAATTTTTGATATTATGTTAGAAATATTATCACTCTACTAATTCCTGAAAGCTAAACCAAAACTCCGGTTTCATCATATACCAAAATCTTAAGTTTGCTAAAATAAGGTAAATTTCTTTCACTTTTGAGGTTATGGCATTCCAATATAAACCAACGCAGCGCTACCAGAAATGTATTTTTGTGTTCAGTAGTCACCACGAACTAAGCTCACAAAGTTGCAGCCTTGCTAAAATGACTTGAGAAAAAACGTTGCTAGCTCTTACTCTATAAACAAAAAGCTAAAACTTTTTAATGTAAATTCAAATCTAAAAAAATAAGGATACTATCCAGGTAGGTATATACAGTATCTGTACAATTATTGCACATCGACCCATTTAAAGTGCATGACCAAAAAACCCAACTCAGCACCACCAAGGCACAATGTTGACCTACTCCCAGCGCATGACCCACGAAGCAATAATACAACATGTTACCATCAAGCGGACTCAGCAAAAGGGCAGCATACGACCAAAAGTTGACATTGCAATTATTGACCCGCAATGTATTAATGTTAGTAAGCAAAATTTATGTATAAATAGGAAGTAATTAAAGTAAAATAAATGAGTTGAACTTTAGCAATTAAAGTAAAGACTACTAAACAGCTATCCCCCCACCAGTGGTAAGGTGGCTGTTCATTTGGTCCTTCGAGAAACAACGAACTACAAGGAGATTACGGAAGCTGCAAAGCCAGCAGATATTGAAGAAAATAGCAAAAGTCGAACGAGATCAACGCAAGTATGAAAGAACTGGAAGAGCTCTTTGAGATACAGAAAGAGAGGGCGGAATGGATTAAGAAAATTGGTGAAAAATACACCAAAGAGCCAATACTACGAAGAACAAAAGAGTTCGTGAGGGAAAGACTAGCAGACCTGGAGTACCAATGGACGGAGTTCAAGGAGACGGACAACAAAATAAAGGCTCACCCGAACTGTACAAACAGGCAACCATATACGGAGTCGAACTTTTATGCAGCTGTGAAGTCGACTGTTGACAACCTAAGGCAGAAATTAGAAACCAAACTAGACGAAATCCTGGAAGAAGAGCAGAAGAGACTCAAGGAAGAAAAGAAGAGACAGATGACGACACAGGGCGCGAGTGACGAGCTAAACACAACAATTAGAAAGGAAAAAGACAACCAAGACCAAGAAGGCGAACTGTCTGGAGAACAAGACAAGAGAATTAGGAGACAAGAAGCCCAAATACAGGCATTTATCAGATCTGTTGGCAGGGTAGAACAAAACGGGCAGGGAACGAAAGCCTATTACCAACATAGCCAACAAGTTCTGCAAAATCAATGGGAAACAATAACAAAGACGCACAGCGATATAGTCGAGCTGACGGAAACAACTTCAAGTGAAAGATACGTTAAAATTTGCACAGAGTACGAACAACTGGAAGAAAAATACAATGAAATAATGGTGACATAAAAGAGAAAATAAATGAAATGATCTCTCAAAACAGCACACATCAAGAAGCGATTAGCGACACCACAACAAATCACGAGCTCAAACTACCTACTCTAAAGCTGATGACATTCAATGGAGACTACAGGCAATGGAAATCATTTAACGATCTGTTTGAGCAGGCAATACACAACAACGGAAAACTGGGAAATGCTCAGAAAATGCATTATCTCAAGACCAACATAACAGGAGAGGCGGCAAAAATAATCCAACATCTTCAAATATTGGACTGCAATTACGACAAGGCAAGGGAAATCTTGAGAAATCGGTACGAGAACACCCGACTACTAGTTAATGCACAAATACAAGCATTACTAAATCAAAAAGATAGTCAAATTGAATCCGCAACGCATCTTAGAAGACTACACGATACAACAACAGAGTGCATAAATGCACTGAAAGGCTTAAGCTTGGAGACTGGAAGCTGGGATCCAATTATCGTATTCATACTATCTCAAAAACTGGACAATGAGACAAGAAAAGCGTATGAGCAGTCATTAAAAGACCCAAAGGCGTTACAATCACTAAACGAATTCCTAACGTTTATAGAAAACAAGTTCCATGCTCTTGACAACCTAGAAGGACGGCGGAACAAAACAGAATACCAAAAAGACGAAAGACACATGCAGAAAGCAAATGGAGTAGTCACAAGGAAAAATGTATACAACAATTATCATTCCACAAGTAACCCTTGTTGCAAGTTATGCAACGAGGAACACCGACTACAGACATGCAGGAGATTTATTCAAATGCCAATTCCGCAAAGGAAAGACGTGGTGCTAACAGAAAAACTGTGCCATAACTGCCTTGGAGGCAACCACGTCACAGCAAATTGTCAGTCACGCAAAGCCTGTCAAAAATGTCAACAACGCCACCACACTCTGCTGCACTCAAACGAGACAACTAATCAGAGGGAGCAGCAACAATCCCATTTCGCATCGGGTATGGAGTGTAACAAGATACTCTTGGCAACAGCAGTAATAAAAACTAACTGGAAAGGATGTGACCACTATTTGAGGGCGCTAATAGATCAGGGGTCCCAATCGTCGTTCATTACGGAAGACGCAGTGCAAAGACTGCAGCTGCAAAAAATTCGAGCTGATGCCTCTATTACAGGACTAGGGACAGCAAAAGCAGCAACAGCAACAAGTAAAATTGAGCTAAACATCTCATCAATCTACCCGTCAGACTTCAAAATATGGGGAACATTGTTAGTACTGAACAAACTTACAAAGCCGTTGCCGGACGAATCATTCACGGTACGTGGATGGGACCACGTTAAGCACTTACCGCTAGCCGACCCATCCTTTAACAAAAAGACATCGGTGGACGTATTAATCGGAGCAGATATCTTCCAAGAAATTATTCTTGAAGGCGTCGTAAAGGGAGACGTCGGAACTCCAGTCGCCCAAAACACTCAATTAGGATGGATATTATCAGGAAGTTGTCAACACAAACGAAACGAAGCAACACTATGCCACGTATCCAACGTAGAGTTAAACAACCAACTGAAATCGTTTTGGGAAACGGAAGAGGTACAAGAAGAGAGAGCTACCACAGAAGACAACATGCGATGTGAAGAATACTACAAAACCACACACAAGAGGGATAAAACAGGAAGATACACGGTGCGCATTCCATTCAAAAACGATACAGGTAAATTGGGTAAATCAAAAGACAGAGCATTAGCCCGTCTTCTCCAATTAGAGAAAAAATTTACGCGGGACACTGAGTTACACAAGAACTACACGAAGTTCATGAAAGAATACCTGGAACTTGGACACATGGAGCCAGTAAAATCTACGTCAAACAACGAGATAGTTTACTACATGCCACATCAAGCAGTAATAAAGCCAGATAGCACGACCACCAAAACAAGAGTGGTGTTTGACGCATCATCAAGAACAAGCTCTGGGCTAAGCCTAAATGACACGATGCTTACAGGTCCAGTTTTGCAACAGGATTTATATAGCATTTTGTCGCGTTGGAGAAAACATAAATACGTCTACCGAGCAGACATTGAGAAAATGTACCGCCAAATAAAGATAGCGGAAGAAGACAGGGACTTTCAAAGGATCCTCTGGAGGGAAGAACCATCAAAGCAAATACAGGAATATAGACTTACAACAGTGACATACGGAACATCTTCAGCACCGTACCTGGCTATAAAAACATTACAGCAACTGGCCGTAGACGAAGAAAACAACCTTAAGACTGCATCAAAGATAGCACAGCGAGATTTCTACGTAGACGATCTACTATCAGGAGAGGACACATTGGAGGAGGCAAGAAGAGCCCAACATCAAATCATACAGCTAATGCAAAAAGGAGGATTCAAACTCCGCAAATGGTCATCAAATAGAACAACATTACTAAGAGATATAAAACGAGAAGATCAGGAGCAAGGAATATACGAAGTAACAGCATGTGAAGCAATAAAGACATTGGGAATATACTGGAGACCCGACTCCGATACATTCGAGTTTAAAATAAACATGAACCCGTCCACTAAAAACCTTACCAAGAGAATTATTATCTCAGAAATGGCAAGACTTTTCGACCCGCTAGGATGGCTGGCACCTATAATCATTACAGCGAAATTGATTCAACAAGAGCTGTGGTTATCGGGAAAATCTTGGGACGAAAATTTACCAGATGACATATCAAAAAGATGGATGAACTTCAAAGAAAATCTCTACAATATCGAGAGTATTAGCATACCACGATGGAATCAATACGAGACGAAATACCGTATTGAGCTGCATGGTTTCTGCGATGCATCAGAAAAAGCGTATGCTGCCGCAGTCTACAGTAGGGTAATCACTAAAACTGGTGAAGTACTAACGACGTTACTATGCGCGAAAACCAAAGCGGCACCAATCAAACAAATAACACTTCCCAGACTAGAGCTTAATGGAGCAGTGCTTCTGGCCAAACTAATAAAAAAGGCGAAAAAAGCACTACAAATAGAAAACATAGAGACGCATGCATGGTCGGACTCCACGATAAATCTCGCCTGGATAAAAGGAGGCCCAACTAAATGGAAGAATTTCGTGGCAAACAGGGTTACGGAAATAACAGCAATTCTGAGCGCAGAAAATTGGCACCACGTAAAGGGTACAGAAAACCCAGCAGACTGTGCGTCCAGAGGTATATGTCCCTCTAAACTCAAGGGACACGCATTATGGTGGAACGGGCCAAAATGGCTATCAAAACTAGAAATAACCTACACTGATACTGAACAACAATACACGGACTTAGAAGAACGTAAAGTCAAGACGCAAACATTAACAACATTAAACGAACAAGAACCAGATCGTATTAAAGGGATGTTAGCACAATACAGCACACTGAGGCGACTGACAAGAGTACTTGCCTATTGTAAACGGTTCATTCACAACGCACGAACATCTGAGGATGGTAAACGCCTAGGACCATTAACATGTGATGAAATATGGTCAGCAACAAAAAATATAATAAAAAAGGTACAAGATGAAGAGTTTAGCAAAGAAATCAGACACCTGAAAAGAGGCAAAGAAATCGAAAAGAAGAGCAAACTTCGGTGTCTTAACGCATTCATGGACAAAGACGATATGCTACGCGTAGGAGGACGGTTAACAGAAGCAGATATTCCACCGACGCAGAAACATCCATTCATCATTCCACATTCTGGTCCTCTCACCACTATGCTAATTGAAGATGCTCACAAAACAACACTGCACGGGGGAAACACACTGACACAAGCACACTTACGACAACGCTATTGGATCATCAACGGAGCAAGCGCAGTCAAACAAAGTATTCATAGATGTGCCATATGTTTTCGATTCAAGTCCAAAATTAGCAATCAACTAATGGGAAATCTCCCACAGCCAAGAGTAACTAATAACAGGCCGTTTCTGCATACAGGAGTAGATTACGCAGGACCCATAGATATACGAATGACGAAAGGAAGGGGCAATAAATCCTATAAAGGATATATAGCAATATTTGTATGCTTAGCGACCAAAGCAGTTCACATAGAAGCAGTGAGTGACCTGACCGCAAACGCATTTGTTTCCGCCTTCAAGAGAGTCTGCGCGAGAAGAGGTCATATTGGACACCTCTATAGTGATAATGGAACAAATTTCGTAGCTGCTAACAAGATTCTACAGTTGAATGTAAAAGATGCCAAGAAGTGGAATGAAGAAATCTATGATACACTAGCGTCCAATCATACAGAATGGCACTTCATTCCACCAGGATCTCCCCACTTTGGCGGTTTGTGGGAAGCTGGGGTAAAATCGATCAAGCACCATCTCAAGCGAACTATCGGCGAGCACAAATTAACATACGAGGAATTATCAACACTACTAACTCAAATAGAGGCATGTTTGAATTCAAGGCCAATATGCCCACTTTCAAATGACCCAGAGGAGACTGAGGTGATAACACCAGGGCATTTTCTAATCGGCACGGCCCTATTGGCACCACCGGAAAGATGCATGCTAGACAGTGAAAAGGGATTACTAACTCGATGGCATCTCTTAGAGCGGATGCAGCAACAATTTTGGAAAAAATGGAGCACTGAGTACTTAGCAACACTTCAACAACGATCCAAGTGGACGAAAACTGTTGGGAATTTAAAGGTTGGAAACATTGTCCTTATCAAGGATGAGCAGCTTCCCCCAACTAAGTGGAAATTGGCAAAGGTAGTAGAAACACACGCTGGGACTGATGGTCTAGTACGAGTGGTAACGGTAGAAACGCACAACAAAACCTATAAGAGACCCGTAACAAAAATTTGTTTGTTACCAATTACCGATAATGACGAGTTTACGAACCTTGACAGAAAAACGAAAGAAATCATGCAAACTCCAGCTACCAAGGTGAAGCCATCGACGAATAGAATTGAAACGTTGAAAAATATACCTAAAACAGTATCAAGTCACCACATCCAAGTAACGGTCGAGGAGTATAGAAGCACCAAGAGGAATAAAATTAGACCTACTAACATTCCGTCGAGACCACCTATCGAAGAGCTAATAGGACGTCATCAAGAGAGGAAGCGGCCACATGAATCCAATAAACAGCATGATAGCAGAATAAAACGAGTAGCCCTTCCATCACTGTTACTATCTATAGCGCTCGTGATAGTAGCCCTGCCACATCAAGGATCCACACAAATTACAACAACGCCCTTCAAACATCGGCCTGGTATATATTTTGAGAAGATTGGCAACGTCAATTTAGTAACAAATGAGTGGAAAATTCTAGTATATTATGACTTGGGAAATTATTGGCGCGAATACAGAGGATTTAAAGAACTCATCAACGGACTAAACGATTTCTGTAAGAGGAAAAACACGGACGGCTTTAAGAAATACACTCAGTGCATAAAAATAGCAAATCAATTCGATCACCAGCTAAGTATAATAAAGAACAACAATAATCTACTTCTAAAACAAGGTGTCGGAAAGGAGCCAGAGGCTAGGGCCAAACGATCCCCCTTTGATTTCGTAGGTATGGTAGCAAACAAACTATTCGGAGTTTTGGACGAAGACTTTGCTCAGCAATACGAAAACCAAATACAGTCATTTAAGGAAAATGAAAAACATCTACTTGGTATGGTCAAAAATCAGACATCAATCATAGAATCAACAAAAAACATTCTACAAAAAGACACTGAAGTAATAACCCAGCAGTTAGAAATATTTCATACTCATCTCGAAAACCTAGCAAACGATGTATTAGCAGCCAATGAAGATTGCAATGCCAAAGTAGAATTCTTATCACTATCAACATTCGCCACGCTAGCAATGCTCAACTACCAACAAGCCCAGAATGCTCTGATCGATGTCTTGATCGATATACACCATGGGAAAATGAATCCGCTCATACTAACGCCAGATCAGCTTCACTCACAACTAACCACTATAAGGAATCATCTGCCGCCACAATTAGCCATCGCAGGAGATGCGTCACAGCCGAACTTATTACAGTTTTTCAAGCTTCTTACTGTGAAGGGCAGAGTAATGCAACAAAACGTTGTATTTGAGATAACGATACCCTTGGCGAATATAGAGGATTATGAGATCTTTAAGGTGATACCTGTACCAACTGTTCATCAAAAGGAATACATATTCATCGAACCATCAGCTGACTACTTAGTAGTAAACCTGCTTCGAGAAGCGTACTACACAATAACAAAAGACGAATTAATAAGATGTATTCAGAATAATGACAAATACATATGCCACCAACAGCATCCAACATACAATAGAAGATCAAACATAAGCAGGTGCGAAATGGAACTATTGACACATGCAGACGAAATCTCACCATTTTGTACACTACGAAGTATGGAGCCACATCCTGTATGGATTCAGCTAAACAACGCAAATAAATGGATCTACGTGTTGGAAAAGGAGTACACTATCAATATAATTTGTGGACAGAAGATTTTCGAAACCACACTTAAAGACGACGGAATACTAACAATAGAACCTAATTGCATTGTCAAGCAAGACACCATGACAATCTTATCCAAGAATAAGATTTCCAGTCGTGTTAATACGTCATTCATCCCATCTGTTAATATTTCACACATATTATTAAATACTACAAGAAATAAAGCAAACATAATCCCAAGGATGAGTCTCAAAATTGACCATGATAATCTCAACGCAGTAAGTCAATGGATCGAAGACTTAAAAAAGCACGAGCAACTACCGGGGAATACAACACCACACGACATCCACCACAATATCACTTATGCCGTAATGTTAGTATTTGCCGTAAGCACTATTGGTTACATCGTCTGGCGACGCCGCCGCAAGATCAGCGCAGAGGAACAGCAAGAAACAGAAGCACAACCACAACCAGCTAGAAGACATCTCACGGTAGCCGATTTCAGTGTTTAATTGGCGCGGCAGAATGTACAATTATTGCACATCGACCCATTTAAAGTGCATGACCAAAAAACCCAACTCAGCACCACCAAGGCACAATGTTGACCTACTCCCAGCGCATGACCCACGAAGCAATAATACAACATGTTACCATCAAGCGGACTCAGCAAAAGGGCAGCATACGACCAAAAGTTGACATTGCAATTATTGACCCGCAATGTATTAATGTTAGTAAGCAAAATTTATGTATAAATAGGAAGTAATTAAAGTAAAATAAATGAGTTGAACTTTAGCAATTAAAGTAAAGACTACTAAACAGCTATCCCCCCACCAGTGGTAAGGTGGCTGTTCAGTATCCAAACGCTAGGTATGTACACTATGTAAGCCATCGCTTGAACCTGGCTCTGTCTAATGCCATGCCAACTCCTGCAATTCGCAATTTCCGTGGTGTAGTTAATGAAATAGCTAATTTTTTTCGGAACCATTTAAATGCGAATATAACTTACAAAAATTTCATTAAAATCAAGCACCAGAGAGCCGAAAAAAACTACTTCTACGCCTTTGTGAAACAAGATTTATTGAAAGGCATGACAGTATTATTTCCTTTGTAGAGCTCTTCAAATGCATCTCATAATAAGTCTTGAAGAAATAACGAGCAGAACGTGAGCGATTCGTTAATCCAAAACCTTACGGACAGATTCATGGTCAACGAAGACGTTCTACCATGGTTTCAAGCTCTTCTACCAGGTTTTGCTGGAGTTGAGCGAGTGAATGAAATGGAAAAACTAACATGTTACTATGATAATGCAATTTCGTTGTCAGCTGTGAAAGCTAAGTGCATTCTTTGGAGCGAAAAAATATCGTTGAGTGATCCTTCCACCGAAGTTTTGAAATTGCTTGATATATGTGACAAGTCTTACTTTAGAGATATAAACTTCTTGCTTGCGAGTTTGGCCACGCTTCCATCCTTGACTATAGAACCTTTTCAACAATGAAAAGGATTAAAACATTGTTCCGAAGCTTTATGGAGAATTCAAATTAAGCTCACTTGCTGTGATATCTGTACGGTACATTCGCATATTAATGTGGTTCCAGGTTTGGATTCCTCCTGTATCAGTAACCCATTTCGGGGATGTGAGAGCTGCCGTTGGCCCATAAAGGGTTCATCCACCACCATCTTTGTATCAGGACCCTGACTAGTCCTGAAAAATCCTCACTGACCTCAGCTCCAAATATGTCGGAGTTTTGACTGTTGAGTGTTGACGACACCGTTGATTCAGTCTAATCAATTCATCCGCCGTACCTCCTCATTCTGAGGAGCTAATGTAAGACTTCTGAGATTCGTTCAGTCAGTCTTTCCGACAGAGCATTATAGCGCTGCTATTTTCTTCATGTTCAACACTCACGCTTATAAGTTCAGCAAGTCACGCCCGGATGGGCAGACCTCAGACCAGTACCCGGTGGTTACCACTGGGAGGTAAAATAAGTACAATTCATATGTATGAAAAGTTGCAACAGCAGGGCACCGCCAGGTTGATGCCAATCAGCGCCTTCCCGATTCATACACACTAGGCTTGTGTAGTTCACGAACGAACTAGTTCAATGAACTAGTTCACTATAATGAACTAGTGAACTAAGTTCATACACTTAGTTCACTAGTTCATTTAGTTTACAGTTATTATTTTCAATTGGCCTTGCCAATAATCATTTTTAACCTTTAAATTACTATATTAAATTATATTTCGACGGTCACAATAAGTAATTATATATGGAAATTTTGGTGACTTCGTAAAATTTAGCTTGGACCCTAAAAATTATCATTATAGTATCGCGCAATGCTTTTCATACAAATGGAATAAGCTAAAGCTAAGCACACACGATTGTCAGATCTGTCAATCCTCTGACAATGACTGACAATAAGCTTACAATAGCCAACTATCTTACAATGCAAAATTCTCCTTTCACATTCTGATAACGTTGTCAGGTTGAAAATTGTGTGTTCACACGGTTGTCAGATATTTGAATATGAAAAATTGGTCTATCCGTTGTCAGACATTGTCAGACAAATAAAATGTATGCCTTGCGTTTTGCAGTACGGATAATGGAACAAAATATTGCACATTGAATTCTAGCTTTGGTGGTTCCACACATCAAGATGCCAGTATGCGAGCATTCAGGGTACTCAACTCATTCCACAAAATTTAAGACGATTGTCGTCCAAGCGATAGTGGTGCGCGAGATCGTCTTTTATTTGCTTCACGTAACTCTACCACCATCGTTTATTTTGCACAAAGTTTGAGAACTTTGTGTACCTTTCAGGAGCCCACAAACAGTAGTTGAAAAAAGGACTAGGCGTCATCGTTATTGTCATAAATGACACTTGACAAATAACAATGAGTTATTATGTAATTTAAATCGTAAAAAAAATCTGAATTCAATTTAAAATTCCTGTAAAAAGCTTAAAATTGTCTGCAAAATAAACAAATCAATGAATGACGATACCTAATTTAATTAGCTATCGCGCAAACGCTATCGTCTGGACGATAGTGCTCTGCCGATTATTGAGCTACATGAAGCAAATGTTGGATCGTAGAAACGATGTCGTGGAGACGATAGCAATTTTCAATGTTACGTGATGCAAGGCTATCGTCGAAACGGTATCGTCATGCGATTATTGACTAATGGAATGAGTGCCCAAGAAATCGATACGGTTTCTTTGGCAGCTTGACCCAACTTTGTTTCTCTATTTGTCGAGGTGGCTTTTGAATGTGAATCGCGTCGGCGACACCTTACCACAGGGCTTCTTTGGGTACTTTATAATCTGCATTCAACAACCCCATGAACTAAATTGAACTAAAATGAGCGAACTAGTTCAGTAGCGTGATTTGAACTAAATTGATCGATCACTCAAATGAACTAAATTGCCCAACTCTAATACACACTCGATTCGTGTCGCGATTGTGCGACACCACAAAAAAACAAAACCACACCATACGTATACCTTGCATTCGAAAAAGGGTTGATTTGTTTTCGCAGTGATAAATGCTACGGTCATTTGTATATGAATGTATCTTGTGATCGTATGCCTGGTGCCGGATGGGGTGCGTGCTGCAGTATATTAATAATCTTCATAAAAGTGTAGGGTTGGGGAAGGTATAGGTAGTTGTTTGGATTCCATAGGAAGAGGGAAACAAAGAAAAGGAAATGCAGTATTACAAACAAGTAGCAAGATCTACGAGAGGGATGGCGATGCAGAGGGTACACATTAATATCCACTACATCCATTGTCCATATCGCCACGTAACGCATACTGGGAATTTCATTCTGATATGACGGAACTGGGTATGGTTGGTGTAGTTGTTTGGATTCCATAGGAAGGGAGGACTAAAACTAAAGGAAAGGAGATGCAATATTATAAACAAGGGATTGTGTATGTGAATGGCGATCCGATATTTTTCTTCACACCGCGTCTCCACGAGCAATATTTCATAGCTTGCCATCTGTCATTTCTCATAGAAAGAAATAACTATAGTATGCAATAAAATGTAGGGTGGGCATTTCATATCTTACTATTTCCATAGCCATCACACGAAAACACATGCGTCACAACAAAAAAGTACACATCATAGAATACTATCGATAGCAAGCTATGAGCTGAGCAATAGATGGAATACCATTTTTCATAGAATACTATTTGTGGTCTCCACGAGCAATTTTTATAGAATACTATATGGCAAGCTATGAAATATTGCTCGTGGAGACACGGTGTCACAGGTAACTGTGTGGTTGTTATTTTACAAGGATTATGGTCAAGGGACATTCCTCTTTTCTGATTGATCTCTTTAACGATATGCAGACGAGAGAGATAGAATGATAATTATGTTTTATCCATTTTAGAAAAAATATTTTTTGTTGTCTTCTCCATTGATTGCATAATGATTATTGTGTATGTAAGTAGGTATAATAGCGATACGACACTTTTTTTTTAATTTGACTTTGCTTCATAAATCTCAATCAATACAAAAAAGCGTTTAACTAGGCAATTCTTCTCCGAGGAGTTGAGCTATCATTTATCTTTCTACTCCATTCAAAAACTGAGAAACATTAAGTTAAATATCATATTTTAGTTGAGCAAATGCGAATTCATTGCTGATTAAATTAATTATCATAATTATTATGAATTATTAACGGCGAATCGAAGTGCTGGCCACTCGGAATTTAACTATTAAAAAAATCACTTAAAGGAGTCCGATGATAAATGAGTGGTGTATTTCAAAATAGCTATCCATCCAAAGTGTTTGTTAACGAAGTGTTTGCTCTCTCAAACGACACATCGATGAAAAAACTAGACAAAATTTCATTAAGTATAGGTACATAAAATGGTCGAGGGATGCTCTCGAATTTAAGCGAGAAACGTTTCTGACTTCTCTCTTTCCCTTCCATTCATCTGGCCAACTAGCTATGTATCATTTCCATAACAAAAATGTCTTTTACGTCTGTCACAGTGTCACAGCTCACAGCCAACCAATTTTAATAAATGAGGTGTCAAAAGAACGAGAATTCCCTAGAGCAGAAAGAAATCCCCCCTATCACTTCAGTGAGGTTGTCTTTCCATCTGCTGGAGTTATCGCGCGTGTACTATAGTTATAGATATTGCAAAACGCCAATCATAAAACGAAAGGTTTTTTTTTTTTTTTTAAACCAAAAATCGCTACAATAATAATTTAGTCCGCAAAAAATGTCGAGTGGGAAAAATAAGACAACAATAGAACCCATTATCAATTTTTCAATGATTTCCTCTCATCAGATAAAAACTGAGGGAACGACCCAATACGATTATACGAAAGCCCTTAAAACAAATTCGTGAACCATTTTATCATTTGAGAGCGCACGCGAAAATTTGCTTTCCAATTTAAGTGATTATTGTGTTCTTATTTGCATTTTTTTTTCGAATAAATTTATTCTCAACAATTTGAATTCCGATACTTTGTTTGTTCTTGTTATGAATTGGTTTAGGTAATATTGTGTGCTATTTTCAATTCTATTTTGAACCTAATCTGTTATTGAATTAATAGAAATAAATAATTCGAATATCTTGAAACCATCATCATATTTCCTAAATATGCATTCGTTATAATAATTTAATTAGACTGAAGTGGACTTTTATTGATTGTCGTGTCACAGTGAATGTGTACTAAACTTACGCCTCTGACAGTCTTTTATTAAAGCTTTGACGTTAATTTGGTGTTTTAATATGGATAACCATTTCGGATAATATCAAATTTTCAAGAGATTACATAAGAGATTCCTTAAAATAACAATACTTTTTTGTATTGAGGGAAAACTTGGGTATCATGCCCTTTGCGGGGGCTGCAAAAGGACCTCAAGGTAAAATATGCATGAAAATCATAAAGTCCACCGTTAATACAAAAACACTTTGGTAAAATGTATCCTTTTCAAGGATTTCAAAGAAATTGTGTTAAAAATCTAATTCAATTCAAGGACTTCTTTGTATGACATTATTTAAAATGTCAATAGGCACTTTTTTGCTTTGAATTATATTTCTGGAGAAATGTCCTTTTTTGGGATTAAAAAATGTATGCATGAGTTCCAACTTTTATTTCTAAGAAAGAAAGATGTCTATTTTAAGGATTTCAAGAAGATTTTGATTATAATTCAAAATGCTATAGACATCTTAGACAGATGTCTATTTTGGACTCCAAAGATCTTGTATAAGATTTCAATGATCTCTTCATAAAACATCTAAAACATGTAAAATTCCCATGTAAATTATCATTAGAACTTGCCATATCTACTCCTACAAAGCCAGGCCTATAGCCTTAAGTTCAACTTTTAGTTTTATCATTTCCGTCCCGTAAATCGGAATTTCTGTCCAACGAGCCGTAAGAAAATTGTTAAAAGTTGTAAATAATTTATAAATTAATGCTACAAAAAGGGTTGATTCGATCCAAGTAAATACAGAATTTACATACATGCTAGTTGTTTAACTCGCTTTTAAATTTATAGCAAACACAATGTGTTGTTTTTGATGAAAGGTATTCATTTGTTTCGATACGAGTAGGTAAGGTATCGGTATTGATTCGATACGAGATGGGTATCGATACTACATTGTAAGTACTGTATTATGTAATTAAGTACTCATATCAGTAGTTCCCTGGTATCGAATCTACCCACCCTATCTCAAAGGCGAAACTCAAAAACGGAAGCGAATGTCGCATGGAAACAATACGAGAGCAGTAACAAGTCTGCATTTAGAACAAACGCGAAGCGGAAGTGAATCTTTATTTATTTAAGAGATTTTAGTTTCAAAACACCTAAAAAGGTATGGACCACGTTTTCCTCCTCGAATGAAAAGACCGCCTTATTTTAAATCGGCACCTATCTTGTTTAGTGTCATATTTGTATTCAAGGGTTATTTAAAAAAAATAAATGGTTACAACAATAAATTATTTATAATCGAAATTCTTCCACATTTTTAGAGTGCCGGGTAAATACTTGGTGACAAATAAAATGTCTGGTACCGTAACATATGTGTATAGAAGGTGTCTTTAATTATACTTTACTACAAGTTTGTCTGCTTACATAAAGTAAAGTAAAAAAATAAAACTGTGGGCTCATAGACTATTTGGGCAGTTCTATCTTAAAATATACAAAAAAGCGTGTGCACTGGTATACTTAACTAAATTACTTAACTTAACCAAACCTCAAAAGCACAGTAATCCAATTAAATAACGTTTTGATAAACATACTTATCTAAGCCAAGTTATGCTAGAAGGTACTCGAGTAACCCATAAACCTACCCAAAACAAATATCTAGGATTAGAAGTCAATGAAGTGGCTGCTTCTAATAAAACACTAGCTCATAATTATTCAATTGGTTATAGGTACCTTTCAAAACCAAAGTTATGAAATCAGCGATTGTTCACATTTTTTTGCAGGTAGCTATATATATTATAACCTTTCATTTTACTCATTAATTTTCAATGACCGGCTTATCTATAAAGTGGGTCTTGGGTGTAGGCTACTCAAGTGGATCCCCCATAACTCGACTTTCCGCCATCGATCGACTCAAAATCGTCAAAGGCAATCTGCATACGGGTAGAGGAGCAATTATATGGACTTATTCTAGCCAACTAATCCTGGGCCTACCTATAGGACGCCTGCCTAATGGTATGGATTTCATAGTACGTTTTGACATCCTATAGTTGGGGTCATGCACTTAACATGACCAAACCACCGAGGCTTGGACTGCTTTGTCCGGAGAAGTAGCTATTCTTGTGCCATACAATACATTTCAGCAGCTTGTACATGTACAGCAAGTGCGGTCCTCCTAATAACAGAATTACGAAACTGTCGCAAAATTTACAGTCTAACCAGGCAAATCCTACAGGATAACTCAGCATTGATTCTTCCGTCACTCGCGAATAAGACCCCGAGAGGCCCGATATACGTAAACTTCTCTGTAGTATCGGCACTGTGCGATGCCAACACTTGACTATATAAAATATAAAACAATGAAAATAAAGTCGCACTATATAAAATGAAAATACGGAAAATAAAAGTAAATTAATAGAAAACTATAGATCAATCGGTTATAGAATATTGGGTCTCTACATTCTCCACCTATTTTAACTCCACTAATATGCACTGTGCATTGAACAAGTGTTCTAGAAAGCATCATCACTTCAGATTTGTTCACGTTTAATTTCATCTCAGCATCAACACAAACAGCTACAAACCGATCGTGAGCGAACCCAAGGATAACCAAGTTATCACCGAATTATTGACGTATTCTCAGATTTCTTAATTCGAAACGTTCTTCGCGAAGACTCCACCGTAACATCCAGTCCATAATGAAAACGTGAAAGGGGTTGATTTAATGCCGTTTACCGGAACATAGCATGTACAGATGGTATAAAAAGATTGAATTGCTTTTAAGAGAGACCCGTCAATTCTATACTTCCGTAAGACACTCCAGAGCTTACAACTAGAGCTTTGGTCGTATGCCTTCTCCAAGTATTTAAAGTATGCGTAAACAGGTGTGGCATACTCCCAAGCCTTATCAAGTACCATTCTGAGAGTGAAAAACTATGGTCAGTTCGGTTGTGCTTCTGCCCGGAAGAAAACAGCACTGCTCAACCCCTCGACCATAGGTCTGCAACGCGTTTTCAGCACATTGGCAAAGACTATTCCGGGAAAAATCAAAAGTGATCCTTTTTATCCCCTTTCTTGAGAAGGGGAACAATTACTCCAATCAGCCAAAAGGCCACTTTATTGACACCTGAAAGGAAGCTACCCTCTTCACATATAATGATAACCGAAATAATCAAATCAAATTTAATTAAATGAGCGTTTTTTTTAAGAGCTATTCTTTTGGGGTAGTTTCACCTACAACAATTTCAAGTTGTTAATATTTCAACATGGAATAACGAATTGTTTTTATAGGAATATTATTTAAGTTTTCGGGGAATATTTGCTGCATACGAATTTACCATTTGTGACAACTATTCGTCATCAGACAACCAGCAGACCATTTATGTATACATTTTTTTTTTATTTATATATAATACAAACATGGTGAGCACGTCAGGACATAACGAAACAATACGTGTGGTTGCTCGTTTTAAATTTAATTTTCATATATAAACAATTTTTTGTTTAATCGCTGAATTTTATCTCAATTCACGCATGGATGGTTTACGTTTGCGTTTCAGTTTTTGTTTTTCGTTAGGGTGTACATTATTTTTAGTACCTACTTCTATTTTTCGATTGGTATTGAAATTAAAAAAAAAAAAAACTTCCTCATTCATGTACATACTTTAAATTGTTGCTTAATTTAAATCATTTAATTGCATTATGCATGGTCCTTTTTTGCATCAAAACTTACGGTCAACATTAAAGATTCTGATTTATCAAAGATTGCTGTTGTTTACCAATTTAATTATTATGCTATTTTATTAAAATTTAATTAGCAATTGTTTTGTACAATGGCAGGATAATCCCTTAATGAGTGTGTGTGTGTGTGCTTGGGGAAAACGAAATTAATTTGCATTGTTGGATTACAAAAGGAGATGCGCGGTGGTGCATTCTGGATGCACTTGTATATTCGTAGCAGTTCTGTATACTGCATGAGGTAATTTTATTCGGCGCATGTTAGCGAAAGATTAAGGCATTATCGTTGGAATGTTGGCGCTTTAATAAAGCTTAATAAACGTTTATTAAGAAGCAGCAGAATATGCAAATAATGATTTCTTTTGATTGGTTTAATGATAAAATTACATTTGAGCCTCGTGAAGTTTGCTTTCACTACTCGTTACTCATTTTGTTAGATTTCAAATCTACATGTAAATTGTAAGTAGTGAAAGTTGCAAAAAACTGGATAAAGCCATCAATGTTTTCTTTTTGGTTGCACCAATGGATATGGAAAATTATCGATCTTGCCAGCCAGTAGAAATCGCGAAAATGAAATTATAGGTATAAGCGACCATGAAATGCTACCCTTAGAATTTCGGTTGTAGCTCGTGCAGTATGCGCCATTGTTCCATCCTGTTGGAACCACATGTTCTCCAGTCTAGACAGTCATTGAGCATGGCTCTGTAGCGCCCTTTACACTAGTAATTTGCCAGGTAGTGTTTCGAAAAAATAAGTCCCATGACGCATCCAGCACATACGGATACGGCACACCATGCAGTAACTTTGAGAGAGTGTACGCAGATTTGCGTTGCAAGAATTTGTTTATTTACACACCCAGAGAGATGAAAATGGGCCTCATCTCATAATGATATTCAATGAAAAGTTTTCTCCCTCGTGGTCGAGATTGAGGATGGTTTGGGCGTATCTTACTAGCGTTTGGCGGTCAACTACTAACAAGAACAACTGATGCCCAAAGTGAAATGTAAGTTAACATTTTACAGTCTTTAACAAAAATTCTCTGTAAAGATCGCCGACTGATGCCCAATTCCGTGGTTTGTCGTCTTACTCCGGGTTGCTTTGCGGCAGCTTACGCCAAAACTGCTTTAATCTCAGCAGAACGGCTGCTAGCTTAGGTGCCCCGATATCCACTCTGCACCAAACCAACACCACCCACGAATTATTCCCCAAAAATGTCGAAACAATTATTCTTCGTTTTTTAGGAGTATAGCGATTCATGTCTTAGGTGAGGTGTATTTTGTATCTGCTTACTTCACAACTATGTCATAGTAGAAATGACATTTGCCGCCATTTGCTGCTATTTGAAAAAAAAAATTGTAGCATCTTCCGATAGGGTGGTGAGTGGTGACTTGTAATACCACTAACGAAAGTCACTTTGGTAGCCATCAACCACTTCCTTTAGAAACGAGAAAGTTAAAAAGCATTATGATGGGTATATCATATTTTGCAATATTTTAGTCCTTCAGATCCATTATCGTGTTGGGTAATAATGTCATGAAGTAGTCCCACGTAATTCGAGTCAACAAGAAAGCCTCCAAGCATTTGCGTATGGTAAATAATTTCATAATAATGCTCTATTAAGTTAATATTATATATAAGGTATTATTTACACAACGAAAAACAACGCCCTCGGCGAATTGTCCTGATTCACCTTAAAATGATTACATTTCAGCGTATCATGTAATCGTGCCTAACAAATGCATTAATTCAGTTTACCTTTCAAACCTTAATTGTATTAATTTCAATAAATGTCACAGACTAGATTAGTTTTCCAACAAATTGAAAGTAAATAAGACATGAAAGCTCATAGCCATTGGACTCAAATTAGGTCCTATTACAAAAGTTAAACTTTAACATGTTTTCCTCATGTCGACTGGTATTGACTGAGGAGCATTGCTTGGGGATGTTAAAATCTCTGCTTACAACAGCATACATTTTTAAGATGTTTTCGTCCTCCCTTTTCCTAAAATTTTCCATTTTTATTTCGATATCGTTGGATAGAAAACCATTTTCACAGCTTGAAGTGCCCTTCTTTCGTATTGCGTGTGCCACAAAAGAAAGGACATTGTCGCAGAATTTCTAGGAAATATCCATTAAAGTACGTGATTTGTGTTCAAAGTTGAAGGAAACGATTTTTTCAGTATTTTCAATTTGTTCACCAATCATTGAACAAGGAATTTGAATCAAAGGGATGCTAACAGCTAACCTCTGCCCGTATTAAATTAAGTCAAATTTTTTTGTGTCTTCTCCCAGCAAAAAAGAACACAGTTTAAACTTTTTAATTGAATTTTCGAGTCAAAACTTTAAGGAAAAGAAATTAATGGAAATAAATATTGAAAATTAAATATCAATTAAATTTTAGAAAAATCTTGACTTAATGTGTGAAAATAATGGACACAACGTGTATAGCCATGGTTTGCGAATGTGATTTACCAAGATCTGTAAGGTATTACGCCTGTTGCGCTATCAACTTTTACTTGAGACCCATTTAATAAATACCCATTGTTAATAAGAAAATGTAAATGACATTTATTACTATTTCTACTTATAAACAAAAAATGCCAACAAACATTTTTTCTAGTTAAAATTATCAATTATATAATTATCTTTACATATAATAAAACTGTAGGCATTTTCTTTGTCAGCTAAAAACTCGAAAACTACTGGACAGATTTCGATGAAACTTTTTTTAAATGTTCCTTAAGACTGTGAGACTGCTATAGGCTATGTCGTTTATAGCCACGTCCTTAGGAACAGTTTTTAGCCAAAATGTATTTTTTGAAGTGAAAATATATACATACACTACACATATACCTTGCTACGAATGGATGTTTATACTTTTGCGATCGTCAAACAAACACATTCGATAAGGGTTGATTTGTTTTCGCAGTGAGTGCTATGGTCAGTTGTATATTATGTAGGTATGTATATTATGATTGTATGTCCGATTAAGGATGGGGATGGGGTGAGTCGTGCGTGCTGCAGAACGGCATGGGGTATATTAATAATCTTCATAAGAGAAGAGACGTATAATACAAAACAGGTTTCATTTCAGAATTTCATTCGATATGTGGTATGGTAATTGTGTTGGGTTGGGGTAGGTAGTTATTTGGATTCTATAGGAAGAGGGAAGCAAAGGAAAGGAAAGGAAATGCAGTATATTAAACAAGTAGCAAGATCAATGAGAGGGAGGGCGATGCAGAGGGTGCACATTATATATCCAATGCATTACATCCATTATCGCATATCGCCACGGAACGCAGTAGGAATTTTATTATGATATGACGTAACAGGGTAGGGTTGGGGTAGTTGTTTGGATTCCATAGTTCTACTTTGGGGTTGTTGTCGCACATTGAAAGCAATTTTTCTTGAACAGATAGGTACTGTGTATGAGTGACTTATTTCTGTCCAGCCAGTTTGTGAAATCTATACATATAATAAAACTGTAGGAATTTTCTTTGGCCTTTAAAAACTCGAAAACTACTGGACAGATTTCGATGAAACTTTTTTTAAAATGTTCCTTAGGACTGTGAGACTGCTATGCCGTTTAAAGCCATGTCCTTAGGGACAGTTTTTAGCCAATATGTGTTTATCAGTGAGTGCTATGGTCAGTTGTAGGAAGGTATATGTATATTATGATCATATGTCGTATGCAGAATGGGGATGGGGTGAGTGCTGCAGTATGGCATGGGGTATATTAATAATCTTCATCTTCATAAGAGAAGAGACAAAAAACAGGTTTCATTTCAGAATTTCATTCTGATATGTGGTATGGTAACAGTGTAGGTTTGGGGTAGGTAGTTGCTTTTGCTTGGACAGGACAGATTTCAATGAAACAGTAAAAGTGTAATTTTAAATGACCCAAATGTAATTTTGTGCAAGCGGGCAAGGCGAGCACGGGTCCAGCTAGTTATTAATATACCTACTCAAAATTGTTTATAAAACTAGTAAAAAGAAATAATAAATACTAAAATACTACTATTTATTTATTTTTTTACACCTATACAATAAAATGTACATACAACTTAAACTATCAAAATCAGCCTTAATCAAAAAGTCATGAAGTGATGTAATGAAAGAGCTCTTCAAAGAGGAACTCATCTAGACTGCACAAGAAAAATAAAAGCGAAAAAAAAAATGTTTTACCTTTTCGTATGTATGTAGTACGTAACGTATTACATACACACTAGATCGAAATTAGACCAAATGAACCGAAAAATTAACTATCCTTAGCCAACTTGAAATGAGATCAAAAGTTCGACTTTCATCTTTAAAAGTATTTAAAATATTCCCAGCCACAGATGTTCAAGCTAAGGAATGGATAAGGAAAATTGTATATAGAAAAGAATTGCTTGTTCCTTTGCAATTCAATTTTATTCCCATTTTCCCCCAAAGATAATCATTATTTTTAACGAGTTTTCGAAATCAATTCGCCGCAAATCCAACAATCGTTCAATTCATTAGAATTCTCTCCCAATTTCGTCTACTCATACGGGATAACGTCAAAGTTTCTTATTCGAATACTCAGTTTTTTTTTACCAAAACAAAATCTATCCATTTTAAATGAACGTACCCGAGGATATTTTGTGCACTCGTAAGCAATATACATGTAAGTATCATGTACATAACTACCGTGCATGTGTAGTACTATATGGATTTTTGCATATTAAACATAATATTTACATTTCAAAACTAAGAGCTGGAGGAAAGATGAAATTAACGTGAAATTATTTTTAGATGTAAAATGTCTGCACTTTTGTGGAGCATTGAACGAACGAGAAGTTAAATTGGTATTTAAACAGGACTCGGAAGACAACATAATTATCAGCTATAGGCCAATGCATTGGTGGAATGAAGGCGTTTTTCTGTCGAAAGTGGATTTGAAGTTAAATTATGTAGAATTGGACAGAGCAATTTCAGCTTACTTATTTTACAAAGAAATTCAAAGCTATTACCAATTGTATAGATTAGTACCGACTTTTTTAATTTTACCTATGCTCAAGAAAAATTGTTTATCCTCAACACTGAAATAATTCTATTCTCACGAAATTAGAAACAAAACTGAATTTTTTATTTGATACTAATGCAAATGACACAATCAATCAAACCAGTGCTCATGGACTTACCTTTTAGACATTCTCTATTTTAGGTACGAGATTAGATGTGGGAGTGATACCGTTTTAAAGTTTCTGGTTACGCATTCAAAAAACTATATACATAGGTAGGTACTATCCTATACCTAGCTTAAAATTAAAAATACGAAGCCATCTAATTAAATACCGGATCTTGATTTATACTGAAATATTAGTTACTTGCAGTAATCTAGGCGTGTTTATACATTACAATAAGTTATAATAATGTTACTTTCTATACAGTCGGCAATCTCAGTATTTCAAGGTTGCAGTACAGAGGATTGAAAGAGGACTATAAGGCGAGTCAAGTATGCAACTACATCAGACAGTCAAAGAACTTGTACATAAGACTAACCAATTTTTACAAGAAAAATGCTATAACAGTGCCATGGACGATCAACCCACTCATCCCAAGGAATCCTGGCACCTTCTTGGACTGAAGTCATTCCCATTTCGGTAATAACATTGCAGGACTAATCTAATATTGCAAGGTCAGCGTCCTCAAAGTTAAGTTATGTATTTAGAGCAAATAAGTAGGTACTTTAGTTCGAAGCAACACCTCTCGAATCAGAAACTATACCTAAAATAGACCGCCAATTGAGAGTCAATCGATAGGTTAGGTTAGGTTTACGGGTTGGTGAAGCTGTGTAGCCTCTTCTTCAGCCCACTTAGGTCCTCGTGGACCCATTGTGATACCCTTCGTTAGCCGTGTTGTAGTTCATCCTTCTCGTGGTTATTCGACTTTGTCCAGTGATCTCGTTGTCCTCAGAAACCTTTAAAGATTAGATGTTGAGACATTAGAGAGTTCTTGGATTTCCTGGAAGTAGTAACTTCCAAGTGTTCTGTTCCTTAAGCGACTGAGACTTGGGCAGTGACAGAGAATGTGAGGTGTGTCCTCGCGGGCTTCTTCATCACCTCAGCCTCTACAAATGTCGTCATTCTTGAGATTTAGTTTCATTTTAAGGTTGTGATAGGACCGGTGAAGGCGCCAATCAACTTGGACAGCGATATTCTGTCATATCGCAGAAGTTTGTTGGTCCTGCTTTTGTTGTACTCTGGTCACATCTTCCGTGAAATGTCACAGGTGGTTAGTGTTTTCCACCTGATATTGTCTTTCATTCGGATCTTGTATTCCACTCGCCCTCTGAGACTGCAGATTGGTGGTTTGATTGATTGAAGTGCCTGGTCTATTTCCATTGTAGAAACTTTTCTTGCCAGTTCGTCAGCCCTTTTGTTGCCGGTTATGTCTTTGTGTCCATAAACCCAGCAGAGAACCGTATTATGCTGCGAGCCAAGAGGCTTGAGCTCTTCGCGACAGCGGCGAATTAGTTTGGGTTTTATCTCATTAGTAGGGATTGTGTTGATAGCCGCCTGATATCATTCCGTGGTATTGCCATTATTGATACCATGCTTACTACTTCCGCGACCGCCAGTACCTCAGCTTGGAAAACATTACAGTACCTAATCCGGCAGCCTGTGGGCGCAGTAGCGCAGTCGTTAGTGTGCTGGACTACTGTGCGAGGGATCCCAGGTTCGATCCCCGGAAAAACACAAATTACATCTTAAGGTTTTTTCTACTGCGCCACCTCTCGCGAACGTCTGACAAACATCCGAGAGTATGGCTATCCTGAAAAAGCTTCTCAATTCAGCCGTTCGGACTCGGCATTAAATTGTAGGTCCCTTCCACTCGTCTCAAAAAATAAACTCAAACAAACGAATGGTTGCGAGAACCTAGACCTAGGGTGTCTACGCCTGTTGCGCCACCATCCTCTGAGAATAATCCGGCTCCAATTCCACATTCCATCTTTGATCCGTCAGTGTAGATGGCTAATGATTTCGTTTCCAAGCCAAAATGATACACTGCCTACAAGCTGTTTTCGAATGTTGTTTGTTATGTGGGAAACTGTGTGTGCCATGTATGGGTACACATACACATATATAAGCTCCTAAAAACATTTGAAATCAAATTTATTATTTTACCTCCTCGACCTCGTCCTCCCATAGAATTTCTTGTTTTTGATTTTCACACATTAGATAGAGAAACCGAGAGAGGATTTATATTTAAAATTTTGCGGGGATGATAGAGTGGATAAGAAGCTGGCGGTCTATTTATGTAGTTTTTAGCTCAAATACTGTTCCGCCACTAAACGTTCACTGAACTAACTTCACAGCCTATCGAGAAGAGCAGTTCCACTAATAACAGATCCTAATCCTACACTAAAATCTAATATTAAAATGCTGGCCCACATAAGACTAGTCGCCTACCTATGCCTAGCCTATAGGTTCTGCTTATAGCTCCTTTATGATGATGTAATAATGATCTTAAAGAAATTATTCTTGAATTGGGACATATGATCGCCCGATAAGACAGACAACCGAAGTGTATATAACAACCGCGAGAACATCATCTTTGGCTACTGGAAAAGTAAACATTGTAATTCGATTCCTGGAGAACAACTTACAGTGTGGACATCTATAGGTAAACATTACTTCAAACGTTTCTGAACATAGGTTCTCATAGGCCCTATTACGCACTCAAACTGCGCCACATTAACCCTATTTCAGTAAACTTCATTTTAATTAAAACTCAAATTAAAACCAAATGCGCCTATCAACTCGAAACCAATAGCCCTGTGTGCAGAATGCCACAGCTGCTTGCCAAAGCGAATGTCAATTATCTGTCAACACTCCACGCCAAGTACCACCGTCACAGTATATTAACGCCGAAAATAGGCATGCCGCTAAATTTTAATATGAAATTTCGTTATCAATTTCGACAGCCGAATTGAGCCTCAAGCATTCTTCTTCACCCTTATTTAGGTGGCGGTTGGCGGAAAACACAATAGAACGTATATAAATTGTTTGATTTTGTTGCTGTCAGACTTTAAATTTATCACACAAATGGGGGTCATTGACACCAATTTTTTATGTTGACAGGACTACAACTATTTCAAACTGAAAATGTATACATTTTCGTCGTTTCAACTTGTTTAGAGTTTGGTACTATAGTTACATAGCACAGTGCACATGCCATAATGGAAAAGCATACCCCTAAAGGCTTGAGAATTGTACTACATAAACTGTGTACGTAGAATGTATATATAGGTATGCCATCGGAGCAGTGTGGGAAAAATAGTTTAACTTCTCCGATTTTTTATTTATTTCATTTTTTGTCTTTCCTTTTGTTGCTGGAAGGCGTTATAAATGTTGGATGGAAACACTGTTGACTTGGTGGTGGTGGGATAGGAAAAAAATATCAAAAGTGTCGGACCCAACATTACATACTTTGGACATAGATGTGACTGACAGAAAATTCCATCAACATGTAAGTACGAGTGGAACGCGCTCCACTTTTAGGATTCTAATATACAATCCATTGCTATACGATGGTACAAAAACCCTAGTTGGTGTTTGACACCCCCTCTGCTCCGACAAATGTGATGTGGTGCGAATGAGATGGTTAAGCGGTCGGATGAAAGGGGTAAGTGGGAAACTCTTGTTTGGTTGTTCGAATGCTTTTTAAGCTATATAATATTGTATCCCTTTGGCTAGTTTGAATTGCGAACGAAAGAAAAGGAAAATTAATGTCAGCTCGCATTTGTTGATCTGATTTCAATGAGGATATTTTTGAATGGTATACATTTAAGGACTGACGGTTCCACTCCTAAACATGCACAGCACTATCGTTGAGTGTGTCAACTTTACAAACACTTCGCAGGCAGATATATGGAAGGAGGATACCTACTAACGACGATAACGATGATGGCAAAGAAGAATTTCCTTTGTTTGCACAGATGTTGATTTAGATGAATTTGAGTGACAAGGATGGTAGGGTAGTGAAGTGTTGTGATGAGTTGTCATCAATTACCAAAGGTCAAATGAGTTGTAAAACATATACAGAACATAACAGACGGAATGGGACTTAAATTGTTGTTTTAAATCACTTTAATGTCTGTAAAATGTGAGATAGTCCTTAAATTGTTCTTATCCCTTTTGGCAGAAGGAATGCTAGTTTGTATGGCAAGGATATTAAATCAGTACAAATGGATTTATGGAGAGGTCAAAGTAACTATGTAATGTCATACATTAAGTAAACTTGATTTGTGTAAGAAATGTTGGGTCTCAACATACTTGCCATTGTTTACAAAATATCTATTAAACGAAGAGATTTTTGGGATTCCTAATTTTTGAAAGCAATGGTTTAACGATCTACATACATCCATTCACATTACAATTTTCTCTTCTTTTTATTTAAAACTATTATCGGAATATGCATTTGGTCACCAATATTATCTACTCAAATGAAGGACCTCCGCTAAGTTTCACAGCTCCTATCTGTACACATATTGTTAAGTAGGTGAAGTGAATGTTTTGAGGTCAAGTTATACATACATGAGAAGCATCATTTAAGCAATATATACTTTACATAGAAGAAAAAGTTGCTTCGGGCTACTTAAAGTATTTCCCCTAACCTAAATAGTTAACCTAATTTTGAGACGACGCAGATCTTTTTATATCTGGATATTATGATTTAGCTTTGATATTCCCGAATAGTGCATCGATTTTACTTTACGGTAAGATGCTTCTTTTGTCTATTAAATGACCTGAATTTAATAGACAAAATGCCCTACAGAATTTAGGGCAGAGTCCAAGGAAAACCTGGAATTTGGACCACAAAGGCTTTATGGTCAAGTCCGATTTAAGAGCTCAACATTATTCTTAATATGCTACAATGCAAATCTGCATTCTTATAAAAACCATTCTATGTTGTAAGGCAATGATATTGAAGGAATTCGAACACCGGCCAGGAATAGCCCTTTGGACATTGCAACATCCTATATATTTTTCCTATACACTAGTATAAGACCAATCTCCACTGACTACATAATATCCTAATTTAACTTAAAAAAAAAACGGGTTGGGGTTGAAATACTGTATGGTCAAAATTCTGTTTTCAATATACTGTATTTCAAAATTCTGTATGCACAAAATTCTATATGAACAAAACTCTGTATGAACAAAACTCTGTATTTCAGAATGCTGTATATCAAAATTCTGTATTTTAAAAAAATGGTTTTGATAATCAAACCAATTTTTTAAAATACAAAGTGCGCACTTTTTTACATTATCAAAACCATTTTTTTTAAATACAGAATTCTTGTACAATACATTTTTTTATATTTTACTGTCTCCGTGAATGCCAGCATAGATTTATGAAAACCAATTGAGACGAATACCTTTAAAATTTTGCTACTGCAATCAAAGCTTTACCTTTAGCGGTTGTCTTAAAAAAAACTGAATTTTTCTTCTTCGCTCCGAATCAATAAATTTTTTTATTTTAAGTTCATATTATTTCTTTAAAGTATTAAGTTTACTCTTAGACAAGGCGCGCACCCAAGTGGTAAGGCAGTGGCGTAGCGGTGGCATAGGAGTGGTGTGGCGATGGAATGGGGGTAAACTGGGCCCTATTTCACCAACACTTTTCACTTTGCATTTTGCAATTTTTCAAAAAATTTAATTCCTGCAAAGTAAAGTGCGATGTGTTTCATTAAAAATGCAAAGTTCTCACGACTTTACATTTTGCGATTTTTGACAACTTTTTGCAAAGCGCAAAGTCTATGTGTTTCACCAACTAAAAACAAAACTTTGCATTATAATTATTCTTTGCACATTATTGCAAAGTAAATCAATTTTTTACTGTTTCCTGGCATCGCGGTCGGATAATAATTAACGCAACTGCTCATTGAGGTCAAATTCACAGATAGTCTTATACCCTATTCACACCAAGCCGAAAACTGGGTTTTCGCGAAAACAGTCGAAAACTTCATCGAAAACAGAAGTTTTCCCATACATATTGCAGTTTTCAAAACGAGTTGTTTGAGGTCGAAAACGAGTACGATCGTTGGGTTGTTGAAGCAGACACACCTTTTGCAACATTCAGCGAGCTCAGCAAAACTGCTGACAGGATGTGAGAGACTGAGTGAGAGTGAGAGTGAGAGTTTTTTTTATCTTTGCTTGCACGGCACCATAAAGAGCAAACTACCTGCCAGCCTGCCACAACTAAATGGTATTTTCAGATGTTTTGATTTTGAATGTCGGTTATGTTAATTATTTAACCATAAGTTAACGATTTATAAAGTAGCTTAAATAATTTTGTTTGTATATTATGTCAATACGTGCCAAGTTTAGTAACTAAAATAAAAGTCTAGTCGCCACAAACATTTCTTAGCTAGTTTCACAGCTAATTGAAACGTCAAACGAAAACGAGTTGGTGTTCGGTGTGAATGCATCTACGAGTTTTCTAAACATTTTTGACGAAAACTCGGTTTTCGGCTTGGTGTGAATAGGGTATTAGGTATTGGCCCGGGAATATTCCTGTGAAGATTGGTCAAAATTGGACAAAGCATCGTGGCACCGTCCATAAAAAAATGGAAACGCTATTCTTCTACAGTCTTGGAAGCCAACATTTTTAAATGTTGTAACATTGATTATGCATAATGCATTAACGCCAAGAAGGAGTCACCAGAAAGTCTATATAAAGTCTGTCTGTCTGTCTGTCCGTATGTCTGTTGAAAACACGATAGCGTCCAAACGAATCGGCCTAGGCGAATGAAATTTTGTCAGAGGACTTCGTTTTACCGTTGTCAGGTTGGTATTGAAAATGGGCTATGTCGGTTAAGTAGTTCTAATACCTTCCATACAAAACCAATATTAGACACATGCGTGTACACTTGTACAGTACATACTAACTCGCATGGCAAACATTTTGCATGACTTTTATGCAGTGGAGGGTATCAAAGCATTGCCCAAGCCGATGATAACACTTTTACTTGTTTTTATGTCTAATAAAAAATATTTTCTTAACATTTGAGTTCAATTGCTCGTTTTCGAATTTTGCTATTATTGGTGGTGGAAATTCCCATTTATTAAATTTTTCGACTTTTGAGGTTTTTAGAATTTGTTTGCTTAATCGGTCCAGCTGTTCTTGAGTTTTTGCGAGACTAAAGCACATCAATTGATTTTTATATTATTATATAGGGTAAAGGCCCCTAATCTGAGCCCCCCACCAGTAATGAGCCCCCTGTCTGCATTTCGCTCCAAAGCTAAGCCCCTGTTATTAAAAATACATTTTTGATTTAATCAAAGTCTTCCGTTACTTCTTTACTTGTATTCTGTTAATTGTTTTCCTATAAAATGTCACGTCAATTGGTGAAAAAAATTCGGTAATTGCAGACATATCCTTCGGGTATTGTGCGATTGTGTTTATAAACAGTTTTCTTAACAAACTCTTTACATAAAGCAAGTGATTAAGTATTTTCTTTATATTTTATATTAACTAATATATGTTTGTATTAACAATTAGACTCCATTGTACTTATTTCCATATTAAAAGTTAAAAAAAAATGCTTATTTATTAAAATATAGTGGGGGCTCACAATTGGGAATCTGAAACAAGCAAATCCAAAAGTGAGCCCGGGGGGGGCTCACTATTGGGCAAACGCCAAAAACCCTTGTTCCCTTTATGAGCCAGGCCAATTTTTATATCAAATCAATTTCGCAGCAAACTTAGTTATCTCATATAACGTAGGTAAAAGCAGTTTGTCCTGATGACTGAATGGCCATTAGTGATCAAAGCCCAGGAATCTGATATTTTGAAACAAAAATATCTTTTTATGGTCAAGTTGAACATTTAGGACCGATTTAGAGAAAGTCTAACTTAAAATTTTGTTTTGGAAATTTTGCTTGGGTCCGAGTAATTAGCGGCGGGAAAAGGGGATTCAATATCTATGGGGAACATATTCTTTCATCTATCGAGCGCATATCAAAGCACACAAGGTAACTAGCTACTTCTCCAACGGAAGCGCAGCTTCGAGTAAATGCTAATAAAAAATAAAATTATTCCGATATAGGTACCTATACCATACCTACAACACTATGTATTATTATGCCTATTTTATGGGTGTATTATGTAACATCTAGGTATGTTATATACTACATATCTTATTATTAATTGGGAAATACATTTTTTTTTTCACATCGCTTATTTTTTTTTAACTTCTGACTTGCCGAAGCATTAGGATGCATCTATTGTGCTTGACGTCAGATATATGTTTAGGTTAGTAGCGCTTCTACTTTCCTAATGTATCTGATCATACATTCAGCAGAGGAATTTCTTAGTTCTTCGGTACTTATTACTTCCCTGAAAAATGATTTCCTTCTTATACTGTAAAGGGCCGGGCATTCACATATTTATGTGTTCGGCTGTTTCGTCTTCTTCTAGACATAGTCTGCACTCCGGTGAGTCGACTACATGCATTTTATTTAGGTGATATCGCAGACCGTGGTGACCCGTTAGTAGGTATACTAGATTTTTAATATCATGCCTGCGAAGATTTAGTATCTTTCTGGCATCTGCTTTGAAGGGCTGAATAGCTCTTTTGGCCTGTCTTATAGGCCTGATGGGATGTTCTCCCAATACGAAGTACATTTGTTTTGCTCCCAGCTTTTTATAGCCAGATTTATAGCTGATTTGGGAATCGAACAGAATGGTTCAGGTCCAATGAAAGGGGTTTCCGAGCCATTTCTGGATAGTTCATCGGCTTTTTCGTTTCCTTCAATTCCCTTATGTCCGGGGCCCACCATAGACTGGTTTTGTTCCTGTAACTAAGTGTTTGGAGGGAATCGAAGCAGTGTAGTACTGATTTGGAGTCAATAATGTGTGAGCTAAGTGCTTTTATAGCTGCTTGACTATCCGTGAATATATGGATGTTGGCGCCTTTAATGCCTGAATTGTATATAAGGTTTGCGCATTCTTTAATGGCATGGAGCTCTGCTTGAAATACGCTGGGGCCGTTGACAATTCTTAAATTGTAAACTGGATTTTTGAAAATCATGCAAGAGGCTTTCCAAGACGTTGCATCTTTATCTGAGCATCCCCCTCCGCCTAAGAACCTAAAGAAAAGGAACGTAAACGAGACTGAACCTGTTCCTGAAAAAGAAGAAAATATATGTAAAGAATACATTGAAACTGGGCTTTGTTTTGATTGTGGGGCAATATTTCAAAAGCTGAAAAGGGAACATCATGTTTCATATGCTCAAAACAGTATCATGTTAAATGCGCTGAAAAGATATCGAACGATATTGAATTTTTTAGCTGCAAAAGGTGCAAAATAGTCTAGTTTATGCTTTTTTTTTAATACTTTAATTAGTTTGTCTAATACTACATAATTTGTGTTTTATAACATTTACCTATGAAGTTCCTACTTACTTATTTATTTAGTTTATAAAATTAAATGTTCTTAAATAAAACTGGCAATAAATAAGTATTTGAACAATTTTAAAAGTAACGATAACTTTATAAAAAAAAGCAAAAAAAAAATGGTTTTATATGGGGGCTCGTTATTGGAACGGTAAGAGCTCAAATTAGGAACAGGGGGGCTCATTACTGGACTACTTCGCTTTTTGTAATTATTTTCCTTTTATTTAAATCTTACCAAAACTAACAAAAAAGTAAATAGTTTTATGAAATTAGAATTAATCACATTATAATTTAATGAAATATTTGTTCCGATACATGCAAACAATTAATTTTGCAAAAGCAGCAAACTCAAAACTATCCTTAAGGGGGCTCAGTACTGGGGGTTTTACCCTAGATATAGCATTTAAAATATGCCCTTAATACGACCCATTGTAAACTATTAGTATCCTCTTTGTCTTTAAAGCATGTTTCGAAACGGTTCATTAAATATTTTTTAACTATTTCCACCAACTGTTCAATAAAACCGCAACTGCAAATGCTTTTTTTTCTTTGCATATTATTGACAAACTTTTCACGATTTTAAATGTAAAGTGCAAATCTAATTTGTTTGGTGAAACGAAATGATCGAATTCTTTGCAAATTTGCAAAACTTTGCACTTTGCAAAAACATGCTTTGCACTTTGAAAATTCGTTTCACCAAAAACAAATTCGTTTCACCAAAAACAAATTCGTTTCACCAAAAACAAATTTTCAAAGTGCAAAGCATGTTATGCAGCAATATTGGAGCATAAACAGCATTTCGGAAAGCAGAATTTTGCATTTACAGTATTTTGGATATATGTACAGCATTTTGGATATACAGCATTTTGAAATACAGAATTTTGTTCATACAGTATTTTCAAAAAAAAAAAAAAAAAAACAGAATTTTGTCGATACAGTATTTTGAAATCCAGAATTATGGTCCACTCCCAAAAAAAACTTCTACGAGAATCACATTTTAATTAGAATGGGAGCAAAATACAGTACAAAGAACCTATAAAATAAAAAACCGGCTTCGGTTCACGCACCGAAGGTTTCGTACTGGGCCAGAGTTGATGTCTTGAAAAGTCTTTTTTGATTTAACCTTCACATTGACGGTATATAGGTACATATACACACGGGTATAGATCCCAGTTTTCAACCTTAAATGTCTCAGTTATTTTTTTACCAATTCTAAAATCGTTTTAGCTCAGTGACTGAATTGATCTGTACTCTCGGAAAAGATACATTTTTGATATTTTATTTTGCAGAAATTTCAAAATTGGAATTCGTCTTTAAAGATTGTTAAATCCAAGGAAAATATTGAAAATATGCACGATGTTGTGTGCAAATTTCAGCCTTCTACGTCAATTAGTTCTTGAGATAGAACCAGAAACAGAATTGGCTTAGTTGATTCGGACAGACATCGCCATCGTAGCAAAAACAATAAGGTTCCTCCCTATGGAGACTGAACCTTAAAAATGTTGTGAAAAATGTATAGTAATTCATCATTTGAGAACGGTTCTTCTAAAAGAAAATTTTGGGAAAACCCTCCGGAAAGGTCGGGAAATTGGAAAAATAAAAAAATGTTTTTTGTATGGAATTTTGTATGCAATAATTGTTCCGGAATGGCTTTTCTAATGGAAAAATAGAAAATTCTTTGTGGAAACTATAAAAATTCCGGAAAAACGCGAAAAATTTAAATTTTTTTTTCGGCGATATTTTGCATTTCATTGCATGATTTGATGAATTGCGTGCATTTTGGGTGGAGAAGTCAACGACATAAATAATAGATGGCGCCAGGTGTCCGTTTCGCATTGTCATTTTCTATTCAGAAAATGTGCTATTTTTCTTGCAGGCAATTGATTGGTGTTATGCGAATTATTACATTGATTCCGGATAGTCGTATCGCTCATCACACTCGCAAACGATACAAGCATTACGATCAATTGAAATTCAATGCGATAGTTATTATCAATTCGATCATTTTTTCAGAAAATAAGGTTGCGTGTAAAAAGTGAGGTTATCCAATTGGGTTGCGGGCATTCAAACTCGTTTGATGTGCCAGGAACTACACCGCATAATTAACAGCTGAAGGTGGATCGATCATAATCATGTTGCGAAATCTGAATCATCCGAAATTGTGCAACGGTACGCAGTTGTCCGTCAAGAAACTGATGAACAATGTGATTCAAGCGACGATCATCAAGGACAAATTCAAAGAAGAAGAGGTCCTTATCCCACGAATTCCGATTATTCCAACTGATCTTCCATCCCAATTCAAGCGGATTCAATTCCCCGTACGATTGGCTTTTGCGATGACAATCTATAAACCGCTGGAAGTCTCTGGGATTAATCTCGAAATCCCCTGTTTTTCTCACAGTAATATGTACGTTGCCTGTTCGCGTGATGGCAAACCGTTTTCGTTGTTTGTTTTTGCGCCGGAAAACAAAACGGAAAACTAGATCTAAATCTGAATCTATTGGAGTGGAAGCGAGACCCTTTTCAATAGAATATAAGGAGGGAGCCATGAATACTGTTCCTAAAAGAGGTTAAGTCCAAAAATCCCCGCCATAAGAATAAAGAGCGGGAAGTGAAAGTACCCACTAATTGGCAACAGTGCTATATTATTATGTAGGTACCTACCCTGTGCGTATCAGAAGCGATCGAAGTCTATTCTTCACTAGAATGCTTGACAATAGAAGTATTCTTGCATTATATTTCGAAAGCAGAAAACCACTCCGCAGAGCTATATTGACAATAATCCATTAGAGCCGTTTAATGACAATCATTTCTCTCCATCCGCGGGAATCTGTTGAATGCGAGCATTCTCTAGCAAGAAGAAATTTTCCTCTGTTAATTCTAGTGCAAGATTTCTGCTTTTGGAATCTAATCGGGTCTCGTTGCATTTTTACAATTTAGTTCATTATGAATCCGTTGGGTTGTTTTAGTCGACATTTTAAATACCTATGTAATCAATGATTGCATCTTCTGACTACTTGGCGACTATAGTTACGCAAATAATTTTATTTGAAAATATTCAAGCAAAAATATCTGCCCTCTTTTTGGGAAAACAAATTTATGGGAGAGAAAGGCTCATCTCATGCGTAATATATTATAATAAATATATTTCAATTCCTTTCAAAATCCAAAAACTATCCAACCAATTGAATTAAAATGTTTATTATTCAATTTAAAAAGTTTCCTGGCTTAAAAGTCAGTCAACCGACTATTTTAAAGTCTTGCGTATGAGTATCTGCTCAGATGTGAAGTACATAAGATGAAATTTCACGCCCAGGAGAAATCGGGAGGTAGAGATACATTAAGTAAATTAAATAGCATTCAGTTGGCATTTGGCTGGATTATAATTTAACTGAAATAGATGATGATGTACATTTTTCTCAGAGGACCATGGGAACAGTTTGAAACCATTACATTTCAACTCTATTAAACTAATAGATACGTGGCTGAAGTAGGTAATAAGATAATGCTTAATAAACACATCACTTTACAGAACAAAAAGTGATTGCAGAAGATTTTGGAAAGTAAAGTGCTCTGTTCAAGATTTTAAAAATAAATTTTATTTATTAAAATCTACAATAGGTACGTACATACAGATACAATAATATTCTAAAAATAAATGAGATGAGATATAAAATAAATCTTTAAACTGCTATAGTTAGAAAAACCAAGTGAAAACATTTATTGTTATCAGATTTAACTAAATTTAACACCTATTCTCTTATCTTTAAGAAATTATTAAATCAGAATAAAGTCGTATAGTTCTACCAAAAAATATTAGAGTAAAGCTTTTTACAGCATATACCTAATATTTTACTATATTTCAATGTGAATGTCTAACTACCAGATCTTAGCAATAAAAATAAATTATAGCAAAACAATAGCAACAAGAAAATAAAATCAATTTCACCATCATCCGTTGATAGATGGTTCTAAGTGCTATTGTTCATAGTCACATAAAACACTTTTTACGATCTCTAACCCACCACAAGCTAAAGATATTAATTTTACTGGCTGGGGATACATTTTGGGGCAAAATAAGAACGTGTAGGTACCTACTCTCACAAACGGAAAAAAAAATCATCAACGATTTCATTAATGAAAATAGTTGGTGGTAATAATTTATATGAATTGGAATTACACAAATTTGTCGAAAGAGTGTTTCCTTAATTGAAATTTCTTTAGTTAAGCACTAGTACATTTTTGTGACTTTAAGCCATACCTACATTTTTTAAAATGATTAAAGTAATGTTAATCGTATGTTATGCATCTCAATCTATTTTATGAAGTGACGCGTTCAGTTCAATTTCATAAATGGTAGTTGGGCTCATCGAAGGATAATATTTTTTATATGAGTTTTCAGTACAAAAAAAAATTTATTTAAATCAACCACTTAAATGTTACCCGACTTTGAACCAAAGACAGAACGTCAAAAAATATTTTAAGTTAAAACTTCCAAATCACTATCTGTATTGTAGACAATATTTAAGCTTTTTTTTATTGTTTTATATGGTAGGTTATAAAAATGTTTGTAATAAAATAAATCTGGTTTACAGTGCTATAAAACACGAAATGACAAGAGCAGTTTGAAGATCCATGGCTCCACAAAAAGAAGGAAATAAATATGATCTAAAAGGGGATTGAATCCAAATTATAAATTTATGGTCTTTATCTTGTTCGTACGACATTATTTCGGATCTTTAAACAGCGGTAACAAAATCCTAGAAATTAGCTCTCTGTATTGCAGCAGTAAATTTGTACCTCTCTTATATGGATTGAAATTTCAAGATCTTGAAATAATTTTTCTATCTTTTTGCAAACAAATTCCCGGGTACTTAATCTTCTTCATTGCCGCCCAAATCGTTTTTAAAAAAGTTTCCATCCACCACACCCAACCCAGATTCATAGATGGATAGCCAATTCGCAGCCCTTAACCTTTCTAACAATCCCCTGAGGAAACTTTATATTAGCCTTGGGCTTAAATACCCACATCATACACCTCTTTACTTAATGCGATAATATGCGTCAGTCATGATTGAATGCTTTTATGATGGGATCCTCCTCCTGTGCTTAAGGGGAAAATATTAAAAACAATAATGACATGACATAATTATTTGCCACAAACTCATATTTTTATACGAATTCAGCCTGGTTCCACAACACATTCCAAGATAATGGCTACTCATGCTAATCATTTATTTTATCCATCACAGCCGAAAGCGCATAATCATCATGATGACTTAATAATCCCTGAATATCTTGTATTTGTTTTTCAATCTATTTGTGGCAAAACGAAGGAGATTAACTGTAAAAATATTAAGAATAAATTCACGGTTAACCGTGAGAAGAGGTTATGCAGGACACAGGCTACTAATAAAATGTCGCATAAAATATAAAACTAATTCCAACTCCATTAAACTGACATTGAAACCCATACCTACCTCACTCACAGAGCTTCAAATAATCCTAAAGTCAATTGATTGCTGTCACTCCGCCCGGATCGAGGATTAACCACATTTTCATGAAATGAGGAAAAATCCCATTCAGCCCTTCAAAGCATCTCACAACGCATCAAGACTGAGCCATTGTACGCCCCTATTGCTGCCGAGTATTCTATTCATGGATTTCTGACTTTTCCTGCTCCATCTTTGGTTTTTCGTTATTTTTCTCTTGCCTTCCTTCCGGCTTTATGATGCTATTGAAATTGACACTTGTGACACATTGCCGACATGGAAATCATCATTGTCATTTCAATGAAAATTTTGTCGCTACTGCTGTATGACATTATTCTGGGGAGTATTTTTTGATGTTACCTCATTATAATTTATAGATGAGAAGAAAATCGATATCAAGGGTGTGACACATGTTACGAGTATCTATATATTTTATCCTGTTTATTTGCATGTCATTGTGGCTTCTTTTCGAGTTGAGTTTGAGATTAGAGTTGTGCGGTTGTTGCTCTTCTTTTGTATCTCAAAATCTAAGAGTGTTCTTTTACGGATGATGTTCGCATGGGGATAATTCACATAAACACAAATTAAGTTCTATACACTATGGGGTTTTGCAGAGATGTCAACAAAAAAGTTGTATTTTTGCAAAGGTAGAGATATTTTGGCAATAGGCTACGGCCTCTCGGATTTAGTTTATTCAGCTAACATGGGCAATTGATTGTTACCATTGATGATAGGGCAACGAATTTTCGATAAAAAGTTTAGTTGTTAGGCAGGGATTATTTGCTTACGGGGCTTTATATACCTACATAATTTACGACATAAACACTTCTTGTCAGATTAATTATGTGACGAATAAGATTTTATCATATCGATTAGACTTTTAAAATTGAACTTAGGTTAGAAGTTGTCTTTACATATTATGCCGTAGAAATTATCTGCTAAATTTGTAAGAAAGAGTCCCAAGCATGTGCGTTACCAACAATTATGTTTTTATAACGTCATTCAATGTTAAAGCTTTTGCACTCATAAATAAAAATAAAATAAAATGTATGATGGGAAACAGATATTACTTCTGTAAAAGTTTAAAAAGTCTTTAGTCATTGAACGATGCTCCTACATGTGTTTACTGTTTAGTGTCCTTTTTTTCTACCACTCAATTTTTAAATAAGATAAAACAGAAGTTCATTTGGTTTAATAAAAATAACTAAAAATAAAAAAATTGTGTTGCCTTCTGGCACACAAACGAAATTTATATTCTTACACGTATAGGTAGGTACCCAATTGATTTTTTTTCTTTTAAAATATAATACATATTATGTACAACTTATATACTCATACGTTGAGCATCAAGTAGGGTACCTACCACTTATACGATCTACCTTTTGCAATACAATGAATAGAAAATTATATTTGGATTCTAAGTTTTCTGAACATTTTAAATTTTGTTTCCTGGAATAGCATAAGGAAAAGGATTTATGCTCGTCTGTATGTCATATTTGTTCCAACAACACCGATGTCGAGAGATGCAAATACACAAAGGAGCTCGTATGCGATTGAGTACGAAAAAAAAGGAATTGAAGTTTCTTTCTCTTCTTCCTACTACTTCCTACATTTGCCATGTGTAGGAAGTTATTCTATAAGAAAAATCAGTTTGTTCAGAGTTCATTTTGTCAAGGCTTACAAGGGTTCGTATTTCGAATCTTATTTGTGCTGCAAAGAATTTATATGCATATATAGAACTATCTATAAAGCTTTCTTTTTCTCTAGGATAAACACAAATAGCATTTCCGAGAAATGTTTTTCTATGTTGAATATCTATGCTCTTTTATAGCTATAGTGTATGGAAAAGTTCTTTCCTTTGAATATAACTGGAATGAATAATCGATTCTGAAAATATTCATTATTTACATTGCAACATAGGTATGAACAATAAGTTATGCAACTCATATTTAAAAATGAGAAGGTTATTCACATTATAGTAGTTTTTCCTATATGTTTTTTTTATGTAAAGAAAATGACCACCCATAGCAGGCTATGGCAGCTCATATGGACCAACTTAAAGATTATGAACACATCGCCAAGTTGATTGAGGTTTACTGAAAACCAAGAGTCCATCAAATTTACGTCGCTAAGCAACAACAGAAAAATAAGCGAATAGGCTCCAGCCCTGCCGGACCCCACCCTGGCTTTAAGATTTCTGCGTGATCCTCTTATCATAATTATTCATTATATAATGAAGTGTTTCACTTTTATCAAGCAACAATGGTATAAGTAGCCGATAATGATTTGGAGTCGCCGATCGTGAACTTAACAAAAAATTCCCTCATGGGTACCAAAAAACTAACCACAAAAATTGCGTTCCCGTTGGACCGTTAGATGGAGTCCGCTTTTATTGCGGATGTTCAGAAAAAGCCGCGTATTTGGAATAGCTACAAAATCTGAATGCTAAAATTGACAACTGGAAACAGCAAAGACTGAGCTGAATGTGAATGACGACGCCAGGTCCAATCGTCTTCCTAGAAAAATGTTTAGTCTTATTTCCGCAATTAGCGCAGCACTTTTGCACAAAAACCTTTCTTCTCACGATAAAATTTCCATTTCAGAATCTCATTTCTCTTATTTTAAATAACAAAATGAAAAACAAAACATTATTATATTACGTTGGAAATTTACGATTCGAACTGCACAAATACTCTCGAACACGCTGTCATTATTCTTCGAACTACTGTCGATACCAGTCGACAGAAAAGTTAAAATGACACTTTACCATATCCGCGTCACCTACATATATCTTTGTCAATCTTGTCACTTTGTCACGCTGTGTAATCGCCTTTCATTCGCCGGTCACCCGCCTTTGTCATTTAACTCGCTCACAGCATGACAAGATTCACGACCGCATGACCGCACGGTTCACAAGTGTATCATTTCAAATATATATTCATATTTGCTTTAAGCTTCAAATGTATTAAACAATAAAAAAAAAACATAAAAAACAAAACTTGATAACATTTTCACTGTTAAATTTTAAATATTACATACATACTATGGCACTTCTTCAATCGGCGTGCTGGCTCTGATTTGAAACCACGAAGGAGAACAAAAAATAAACCTTTTATAAAATGGGCGTCTCTGGTTCTCAAATACCATCGTACATTGTTCTATTAAATGCCCAATTTAACCCAATGGAACTACCTCTATTATGGACTAGAAAATTGCTCCCAGCGGTGCTATTCGTTCAATGTGATTTATTGCAACGGCTATGCGGGAGAATATTCTCCTTTGGCCAAGCACTATCCAAATACACACATCTTATATACATATGTTCAATCCTGCGAATTTCTTTTTGACTCCTTTTTGTTTTCCTTCTTCTTTGCAGGCTCATCGTCATCACTCCCATCATAGTGCTCATCATGAACATCATGAAGGGAATAACTATACTATAGCAGTTATAAATCGATGTCATCGAATCACGTGCTATCAAAGATAGTTATCCTTTGCAATAAAGCACACCCACATCCGCACATTCCAAAGCGTTAAATCATAATAAAAAAAAGGATATCCCCACGGAATTTGTAAAACAAAAAAAAACAACAACACACATAAAGGAAAATGTTATTATGACAAAAAGTTACACCAACATTTTAAAAGACACGGATAATAATCGGTGGCATTTACTTGTCGATTAGGATAGTAAACGACACTGTATTCCCTGGTTGCTATTGCAGTGTCCTAGCAAATTGCCCTTCGTCATCGTGATAGCTTCAGAAAAACCAGGAAGACCAGAACCCTTTGTGCAGGTGTGTCGCCAAGACAAAGTGACGGTACGATTAGACAATGCGGGTTCAGTTCCTTAGATAACCAACTGTCTACACTTACAAATGAGCAGGATTACTAAAAAATCGTGACACATGGCTATGTACTATTACGCTAGTAAAATATCGGCTATCGCCTGCGGGACACGATGTAAGCAGACGGTGCTGCAAAAATCCAGAGGACAGCGGGATCGTGATAAATTTGATGCTTTGGCGTATGTACAAGATAACGAAAATGCTATAGATATGGATTTTAGATGCCAAGAGGTAAGTTCGATTCAATATTTTTTTATAACTCATATTAATAACAGATAATTTTATATTAACTTGGTAAGGAAAAAGTTATTAAATTAGCCATTTCTATTTAATAAAAAACTTATTTATCTACATTTTCGTCTCGAAAGCAGTGTTGGTTATGTTCTTGAAATCAAATCGAGAAATATTTAGTCTTGGTTTCTCACTTTCCTTAAAAAAAATTATTATTTGTATTCTGCCCACTCGTTACATCATTGTCTTTCAAAAAGAAATCATGGGATTATAATATAATGTTTTGGTTAGTATGGTAATATCGCTTTAAAGCATAATCGAACTGAATTTATGTCTATGTTTGCTTACATTAGATAGCGCTTTGTCCAATTTTGCCGATATTCACAATAACACCCCCGGGCCAATAACTAAGATTGTCTGTCAATTTGAACTCAATTGATTCTGTGGTTTTCGGTATAATACGATTTTGAATATTTTTGTTGGGACGGCGCACAGTGGGGCACATTGTATGGGAGAGCGGAAAAAAATCTATAAAATCTGAACTAGTAAACTTAGAGCAATGAAATTTTGCACACCTATTTGGATTGGGCAAACACATATTTGAGCAAAATTTGGTTACAAAAAAATGAACGAAAGACAAGTTATTGCAATTTTTCGGAATTATAGGGTTTATTATCTTGTAACAAAAAAAAATTTTTTTTTCATTTGTTTATTTTTTTGCTATATTTTTAAGCGAAATAGTTAAATACATACATTTTTTTTTTTTTTTTTTTAAATTCTGACTTGCCGGAGCGTAAGGATGCACGTCGACCTAAAAGATCTATTGTGCTTGACGTCAGATATATGTTTAGGTTAGTAGCGCTTCTACTTTCCTAATGTAGCTGATCACACATTCAGCAGAGGATTTCCTTAGTTCTGCGGTACTTATTACTTCCCTGAAAAATGATTTCCTTCTTATACCGTAAAGGGCCGGGCATTCACATATTATGTGTTCGGCTGTTTCGTCTTCTTCTAGACATAGTCTGCACTCCGGTGAGTCGACTAAATGCATTTTATATAGGTGATATCGCAGACCGTGGTGACCCGTTAGGTAGCCTACTAGGTTTTTGATATCATGCCTGCGAAGATTTAGTATCTTTCTGGCATCTGCTTTGAAGGGCTGAATAGCTCTTTTGGCCTGTCTTAGACCTGGGATGTTCTCCCAAAACGAAGTACATTTGTTTTGCTCCCAGCTTTTTATTGCCAGATTTATGGCTGATTTGGGAATCGAACAGAATGGTTCAGGGCCAATGAAAGGGGTTTCCGAGCCGTTTCTGGCTAGTTCATCGGCTTTTTCGTTTCCTTCAATTCCCTTATGTCCGGGGACCCACCATAGACTGGTTTTGTTCCTGTAACTAAGTGTTTGGAGGGAATCGAAGCAGTGTAGTACTGATTTGGAGTCAATGATGTGTGAGCTAAGGGCTTTTATAGCTGCTTGACTATCCGTGAATATATGGATGTTGGCGCCTTTAATACCTGAATTGTATATAAGGTTTGCGCATTCTTTAATGGCATGGAGCTCTGCTTGAAATACGCTGGGGCTTTTTCCCATAGGTATTGAGATGTTCCGATTTGGTCCATGGATACCAGCTCCTACCCCCGAGTCCATTTTAGAACCATCCGTATACCACTTAAGGCCGTTTTGGCAGTTTGGTGGGTTATTGCTAACCCATGCTTCTCTGTTAGTGATCTCCGTGGAGAATCTTTTATTGAAGCATAGTGTCTTTGGTAAGCGGTCTGTAACCGCACAGATCATGTCAAGTTCTGGGATTTCGGAAAGCAGTTCAATTAGTTCTGGATGTTCGCCAAAATTAAACTCTTCCGCTTGAGTCAAACTTGCTGAGCTGCGTATTGCCACTTTTTTTATATAGATGTGGAGGGGTGTTAGTCCTATTAAGGCTTCTATAGCCGCAGTAGGACAGGTACGCATGGCTCCGGAAGTGCCTAGACAGGCAAGCCGTTGTACCTTATTTAATTTGTTTATTGTCGTTTTTTGGGTGACTTTGTTCCACCATACTATTGAGGCGTATGTTATAATGGGCCTGACCATGATAGTGTAGATCCAGTGTGTGATCTTTGGAGAGATCCCCCAGGTTCTACCATACATGCTGCGGCAAGCCCAGAAAGCTTTGGTTGCTTTTTGGATTTTACTATTTATGTGTGAGTTCCAGCTTAGTTTTTTGTCGAGGATTACTCCGAGATATTTTACTTCGTTGGAATACTCAATGTCTGTGTCATTAATTGAAATTCGATTTAGACTTAAATTTCTCCTTTTCGTGAAAGGGACGATGACAGCCTTGCTGGGGTTTATGGAAAGACTTTCTTTTCTGCACCAGTCAATGACTATCTTAAGGGCGTTTTGCATTCGCGTTGTAACCTCGTTTGGTTCTTTGCCCCTAATAATGATGACTAGGTCATCGGCGTATCCAATTATATTGAAGCCTGAATTACTTAGGTCTTGAAGTAGGTTATCAATAACCAGAGACCATAGTAGGGGTGAGAGTACTCCTCCCTGAGGGCAGCCTTTTACGGCTGTTACTGATACTGAGGTCAGTGCTGACGAAGCAGTTAATTTCCGACTTTCAAGCATCGCCTTGATCCAGTTGATGGTAGGTTGATCTATACCTCTGCGGGTCAAAGCATTTAAAATGGAGTCATATCCCGTGTTGTCAAAAGCACCCTCAATGTCGAGGAAGGCGCATAGTGCAACTTCTTTGTTTTGGTATGCACTTTTTATTTGTGCTGTTAAACTTAGAAGTGCTCCTTCTGTAGACTTGCCTTTCTGGTAGGCGAATTGGCAGGGGTGCAGAGGTGTGCTTTCATTTAAGCATTCTCTGATGTGCACGTCTAGAATTCTTTCCATTGTTTTCAGGAAAAACGATGTCAAGCTTATTGGACGGTATGATTTAGGTAGTTCTATTGGTTTGCCTGGTTTGGGGATAAATACCACGTTTACCTCCCTCCAGGTCTGTGGTATATAGCCCCAATTGAAACTAAACCTAAATAAGGCAACCATAGTGGGTAGGAAAAATTCTAAGCCCTTTTGTATGAGGGCAGGAAAAATTCCGTCTGTCCCTGGTGCCTTGTATGGTTTAAATGAGTCGATCGCCCATTTAACCTTATCCGGCGAGAAAAGTCTGCCGGATAAACTGTTAATCCTTTTTAGGTTTTTAGGGGGTGAGTCTACGGTTATGTGTTCATGAAACTCACTTGTGATAGTGGATCCGGGGAAGTGAACCTGAAGTAGGGTAATTAACGTTTCCTCTCGGTCGCATGTGATTGTACCATCAGATTTGACTAGTAATCCCATGCCGTTTGTTTTATCTTTTGAGAGTGCCCTGTGAAGGCGTGCCACCGCAGGGAGCTCTTCGAGTTCCTCACAGTAGTTTCGCCAGGATGCTCTTTTAGATTTTCTCAACTCTATGTTGTATTTGGTAAGCAGTGATTTGTATTGGTCCCACTTACCGGTGCGTTTGGCTTTATTGAAAAGTTTTCTCACTCTTTTGCGGAGGCTTTCTAGGTTGTCGTTCCACCATGGTGTGCACCTCTTTACCACAGTCCGTTTAACCTTACAGCTATTTGTAAAAGATGAGATGATAATGTCATTAAGTTGGCATTGTGCGACTTCCGCTTCGATTATACATGAAGGTTTTTCTGGAAGAATGTCACATTTGATCGCTAGGTTTTCGCGATAGGTTCTCCAGTTTGTGAGTTTGTTATCGTATCGGATCGGCGCATGTTCCGTGTTGCATCTTAGTTGGAATCTTATGTGCATGTGATCCGATAAAGATGCTTCACCTGACACGCGCCAATTTTCAACGATGTTTTGCACAAAAGGAGAAGAAAGGGTAAGATCTAAAACTTCCTCTCTTAAAACGTTTCTGAACGTAGGCTTATTTCCCTTGTTTAGTACAACTAAATTTTTGCTATACAGGTATTCTAATAAAGACTCACCTCTTTTATTTGTATCTCGGCTGCTAAATACATACATAATAACACAAGCATACCTATATCAAAAATATAAAATAAATATATAAATAAATACATACACTGGTCGGCATAAGTATTTTGACAAAAGTTAATTCTACTCATAATTTGAACTTACTTCATGTAAATTTTGGCATAAATGGAAACGTCATTTAAATTCCGTTTGAATGATAAAAAATTTTCCTTTACCCATTAAGTACCCATTGAAAATTTAGAATTTTTGTGAAAGTTTACTTTTTTTGATTTTTTTCCACTGTCTTAAAAAAATCTGTCTTTTTGATGCAAAAGGTTTCTTCAAACAATTCTAATAGTGACTGCAAAAATTTTTTTTTAAAAATCTCTTCGCTAATATTTTTTATGATTTTTTGAAAAATGCTAAAAATGACTATTTTTTCTTCCTTTTCATACAAAATTTCTGAGTTGATCACATTAAAAAAAATATTTAGGTATACATTTTGTTAAGTACTAACAATTTTTTTAATAACACCATAAAACAATGTATTCTTACACCAAATTTCCAGGAAAAATAAGTTGAGAAACTGGAAAAATATTGAGGTAGGAAAAATGAGGTTGACCTAAAAATTGAATATCTCAGCCGTCCCTCAACGGATTAATTTTATTTTGCATTTAGAAGAAAGCCCTATATTTCCTCTTAAAATAAAGTCCTGGTTCTTTCCAATTATTATTAGAAAAGAAATTCATACTTTTTTAACATTACCAAAGTCAAAACCGTGTTTTTTTTAGTCTAAACCAGCGAGACTAATTTATACACTACGTTCAAAGTGGTCTCAAAGGGGCTCCAATTCTTTCAAAAACAGTTAGCTGAATACTGTAGCTTTTTAATAAATTTAACCACTAGACGGAGCTTAGTGGAGCTAAAACTGTAACTCAAGGGAAAGAACAGTAAAGTATTAATTTTAGGGCACTTGGTCTTTTGGACGCTAAAGATAGATATTATTCATTAAACAAATTAAGAAATTAGGCAAACGGTTATAAAAATGCTACTTTTCTTGTCAAAGAGTTATTGCAATAAAATACATGAAATCTAAAACTAAAAGAAAGGGCAACTTTGGTGCGATGTATCTCGAAAATTGTCTGACATAAATTTCTCAAATTTTGGTAAAACATAGAACAGATATATATCTTTAAAAAAAAATTAACAAAAAATCAATATTAATTTCATTTTTAGCATTTATTTCCGCATTTTCCCCACTGCGCGGCGCTGCCCTATTGTAAAATTTTGACCAGTCTTCACAGAAACATGGCCAATCATCATGGGCCTAAGACTAATTTTTGTATATTTGAACTCAATGGATTCAGATGTTTTCGAGATATAAGATTTTGGATTTTTTTTTGCATGGGCGGTGCAACGCCCCTTTGTCCAATTTTGGCCAAACCATCACAATAACCATTTCGGATCAATATCAAAGATTGTCTGAAAATTGAGGCGATATCATAGCAAGGGTATTCACTTAATCTGATAAATATCTGCAGCTCGTAAATGTAAATATTTCTGCGATTCTTTAAGTGATCGCCCCTCGGAAATGCCATTGCGTAAATCGAGTCAATCGACTACCTAGTAGTCAAAATTATTTTTTTTTACTAAATTCTTACCATCATTTTGAGGTCTTCCTTAAAAAAATTGGAAACAAACAAACAATTCATACAACTCTCTATTTGATAGTTTGACATTTGTGATTTGCGTAACTTTCCGCAGTTGATTTCCGAGCCTAAATCGTCGAGGAAAATTATGAATTTTGCGTAAACTATTCTACATACAAAATCTGATAGTTCATTTACGAGGTGGTAAATTTCTGCAGCTTACGCAGTTTAGGAGGCTTTTAAGTGAATACCCTTAATGTAAGTAGGTAGATACACAACGCATAAAGAGTGGGAGATGTACTTATTTTATTATATAGCTATTCAAATTTACTTACATCCCAAACACAAACAAATCGGTAACACCTGCTGCGTTCTGAAACGAGAAATTTAAAAACAAAAACATAGGTAATGGTCACTTTCAGAATCAATCAAATTTTTCAATTCTGCAACAAATTAAATAAATGTAATACACTTGCTGTACTATAATCACTTAGCATGTGCTGTAGGACATCATATCCAGTTATTGCCACATATATAAAAAAAAATTAATTTAATTTTGCACGCAAAATATTTCAACGTACAAGAGTATAACGTTGCATCAGCTGTTTCATAATTAAGGTGTCAACACCTCAAAGTAAACACAATCAGAGTTGTAATTACATTTTTTTATGATATTATTTTTTTATTAACGCATAGTAATAACTGCCTGCTCGTGGATGAGGTGTGTAAAATGGAGCCACCATCTGACTCTGTCACATCTGATATTTTCGACTTATCATTTTTGTATCCAGTTCATGGTAATAACATCCGAGTACATTTTGGGTGTGAGAAATTAAATTAAAAATGTTAATTATAATATTCGCAGTTAAATGCAGATTTTTTTCAAAATATTAATTTTCATTCAATTTGTATGTTAAATATTTTTATTCAGAGCGTGACGGCATATTGAATCATGCCATGATCATGATGACCATGATAGCGTCAGACGATTTTAAAAAATAAATCAATTTATATCAATAATAGTTTTCATAAGGAAAATACTAAAAAATAAACTGTCATAGTTAAAATCAATTACTAACCAAGTAACAAGCTACGTTTGGCCGTTGAGGTGCATATTGTAAACATCTCCCCCAAAACAAAAGTCTTAATAAGATGTTTGCAAGTTAGAGCAGCAGCCAGTAGGTTTTACCGATTATTTTGCGGCATTGAGGGTAAAAAGTAGAATTCGTATTGCTGCAAAGTTAAATTCTCATTCTTACCGAAGTAAAATTTCTATTAAGTAAAATTATAAAAATATTTATAAAAATGCTATAAAAATTGTAAAAATTTCATTGGTGACCTGTGACTTCACGCTTATTAATCCGATGAACTAACAACTCAGTCGATGAGCCCACAATTTTTGCTAAGCTAAATGTTTGTAAAAATTGGTAGAGCAGAAAAAAGTGGGTACTTGCAAGATTTGAACATATAACGTCTCGAGTCCGAGACACTAACAACTGAGTCACTTCAGTGACAATTTTTGGTTGCAATGGCTTACATTAGTACCAACATAGCTCGAACAGCTTCGCCGAGGCAAAGTAAGCAATAAGGTATGGACTAAATACCCATACACACATGCAGAATTCACAGCGCAGCAACATTAGAACAACACATGTCTTAATGCGTATCAGCACAATATAAATTATGACACCACCGGACGCGGATGACGTCGTCATTATATCAAAAACTCCAGTAATGTTACAGGATGATGATATATGGACAATACTCTAGGCAAGAAGAATAGACTTGGCAGAAACAGAAACAGGAACTTGAAGTGGTTAAGGACTTTTAATTACATCCTAAGTACTCTTTAAGCTCCAGCTGAGAGAAAAATTAAAGAAGGCGGAAAAGTCAATCCTTTGTTCAGTTAACCTTGCATCCGTTGTAGGACTAATATTGCATTGAGTTGCAAAATTTAATATTTCCGAGGCTGATATGAATTTAATCATGTATTATGCTGCACAAGTTTGGTGACTACTCACGAACGAAGGGGTTCATAAATGTTTGGTACATTTCTACCATCCTTACATTAAAATTGCATTTTCACTACATAAGTACTTAAAGTAATTGAACTTCCAATCGATCGCCCTGGAAGCTGCAGTTCTTTAACGAACAAACAATAATGACGAATCTCGGCGGCGTTGTCTGAACGAGCTTCTATCAGCTATTGAAGAGTCTAACCGAGCGGGATTAATTTAGATTGAAAGACCAACAAAGAGTAGGTACTTATCCCTTACTCAGCCATGATCTAGCTACGAATAATTATTTTCACGATCGGTTCAGTATTAGAAGTTATTTCTAATATTATTAAGGCCAGAGGCAAACTACTTCGATTGAACTTTAGAATTTTTCAGTGTTTATTGGAACTACCTTTTGTAGGTACTACCTACTAGAGTTGGGCAATTTAATTCATTTGAGTGATCGATCAATTTAGTTCAATCAAATCACTCTACTGAACTAGTTCGTTCATTTTAGTTCAATTTAGTTCATTTTCCTCAAATTGACAGAAAATACAAAAAAAAACTTTGCCGTGGAAAATATAAAAAAGATACACTCCATGCACCTGAACGGTGACAGCATTTTTTAATCATTTCATGTTGTGTTTCTCTTTATAAATTCCTAAATCACTTGCATCATTTGAATAGAGACAGAGGCAATTGCTTTGCTGTGGATCAATTTATTGAAGCTTAAGGTATTTTTATTTCCCGTATATTTTAATCGTTTTTCAATCAAATGGGACGAGAAAAAGTCGTAACTAACTGCAGAAGAGAAAGACAAAATACTTGTCTAGAAGGAGTGTAGTCCCACCTATAGCGATATATTGCCAAACAAATTTGAAATAAGCAATTCAGTGGTTTCGAATTTTCTTAAAAACAAGTGCAACTATGGAAACAACATGAAGGGAGGACCAAAACAGCTACTACATCTACTGAAAATAGACTAATTTTTGGAGAATCATCAAATTCTGACTGTTCCGCCTCGCAGATCGGATCAAATTTGGCAATTTTTGCTAGAGTTGAAAACGTAAGACGAGTAATTCGGAGAGCTGGATATCTAAAAAGATACATATTTAAAAAAAAACCGCCTCTTACCACTACTCGTAAGGAGTCTCGCATTGTTTTTGCTCGGAATTGCTAGTGGCATCAAATAGTTTTTTCCGACGAAAACCGATTTAATTCAGATGGCCCTGATAGTTAAACTACGCAAAGAAAAACACTATCTGTCTCGTCACCATAGCCGTAAAAGGGCTATAATGGCATGTTGTGCGATCTCTTATTATGGCCAATGTTAATTACAGTTTCCGTTATCAAGAATGAACGCGAATAACTACAAAGACGTACTGCAGAAGACTCTTCCTAACTGCGGTAATGTAGTTGGACCCGTGCAATGGACTTTCCACCAGGATAACACCCCCATTCATACCGCACGCGTGGTAAAAGAGTGTATCCGTACCAAAAACGTTCCTATACTGGAGTGACCACCTTATTCCCCTGATCTCAATATAATTGATACTATTTGGAGATGGTTGTCACGGAAAGTATACGAGTCCGGTAAACAATTTGTAGATGTTAAATCATCAATGCCGCATAGAGCAATATTTCCTAGAGCTACCTAGAATCTATGTTTAACTCACTTCCAAACGGTATTTATGAAGTTATTTCCAACATATGCGACTTGTTTCCATATATTGATCCTTGTTTTCAGTTACTGTCCCTATTCAAGTGCATGGTAGGTAGGAGGCACAATAAGTGAGTGAGCTGAGCTGTTCTCTCATGACACGATTGGCTTCTGTATCTGTATTGGTTTTCCGTAGTCTGTTTAGTTTGTAGGGACACACATATGTCATAAAGAATAAATCATGGATTATTTTCTTTAGTTTATTGCGTTTGTATGAAAATCATTGAAAATAATAACCGCGAACTAAATGAACTAGTGAACTAAGTGTCCACTAAAGTGAACTAGTTCGTTCGCGAACTACACAAGCCTACTACCTACCACCTAGTACCTATAGTGCAGAAACCCCTTTTTTTGTGTAGTGGCTTAGAAACTCCAATATCTATAATTAATTTCCCTTTATCGTATGTAGCAGTGTATTTCTGTCCCCTACCGGGCCTCAAGCCTACGCCACTCAGTTCGCCAGCAAAAAGTCTTAATACTACACCAATTCCATCACCAACAAATTTGATGCTGAAAATAATTTTTAGGTCTGTGCATATTGTGTATAATATAATTTACTTTGTATAGAATTCATATAATATTTTTATGTGATTATAATAAGACCAAAAGTCATTCGCGCTTTTGCTAATTTGTCCCTTTTAAATGCAATACGAGCAGGTAGGTACAACACAAATTTTATGATTTAAAAACTTTTAATTGCATTGCTGCAATGCAGCAAGCAGCACCCATTCATTGGGGATAATTTTTGCTTTCTTTTCCACTTTATCCAGATTCAGCCGGTGGTGGCCGCAATGTTAAATTGAATTTTCGATTTAAATACGCGGTTGTAGAAGCATTAATGACCATGCCGAACTGTTAAAAGCTGTTGAGTGCTTGTAGAAAGTGTATTATATTTTTCGAATGGCTTCATGAATCGTACTTTAAATTACACACTGGCATCAATAAAAATTAAAACACAAAACACATATTAAGTACTTTAACTGTACATATTGTATTCTGTATTTAATATAATTAGCGGTCCCTGTGGGTTGGGGGTGGCGATGGTAGTAGTCCATTTAACTAATATACAATACAACGGAAAAAAAAACATCACCAGAACAACTAACTGATGTGAGTATTATAAAATAATAAATCATTTCCGTTGGGGAAATTATGGCGACATTTTAGGTCTCATTAATTCATTATGGTGTAATTAAGCTACAGCGGTAGACAGCGGATTAATGTGAACATTTTTTGGTGGCTGGATTAGGGTTAAATGTTTTATTGAAGGAAAACCGTTGTTTCAGTGGTTGAATAAATAATGGATTAATGTTATGTCAACTCTATGGCCAGTTGTGTAATTAATTGCATGCTGAATAATAAAAGAATATTAACATGGGATTGAGAATAACTACTTACAATTTAATTTGCATCAACTTTACTAAATGTGTTATTTTATTTCAAAATAATTATGAAGGGTAGGTATTTATTTGGCGATTATAAAAAGCTAAACTGAATAGTGTAGACATAAAAGGATCTTATCAGTTCAATTGATACCTATATAAAATGGCTCACATCTCGCGATTTGCTTGTATTGAAACAATAGCACCTGATTAATGCGAAGCATTGCTTGGGTCACAACTGATTAGAAATGCATTTGCAAATCTTTGAGTAAATTGAAGCAAAAACGTTTCACTCACTGGGTGGTATGAATAAAACCTAGCAATTGCTTTTACTCAAAATAAATGTCAAAATCGAAGCAATTGCTAAGCTTCGTATGAATAAAAACTGATTTGAGTTGACTCCAACTTTTGACATCTTCGAAAAGCGGCGCCACCGACCTTTTACTCAGATTGGTATGAATAAAACGTGGAAGACAAAGCAATTGCTACGAAAATTCCAAGTCTGCTATTTTGTTGACTCAGAGCCTTTGCTAAATATTTTGCGCCCATATTTCTTTACAAAAACAGTATTTTCTTTTGAGTTTTCGGTGTTTTTTGTTTGTATAAATAGTTAAATTAATTTTTCTTTGTTTGATTGGCACATTAAACCTGTTTTAACTACTGTTGTTAACGTTCGTAAAAAAAACAGGTACAGGTACTATAAGCAAAGACGAATTGGTTAAGATCACAACTTTAACCAACCGTATCGTTTTTTTTATTAAATTAATTTAGCTTTTTTCCAAAAATCGTTTTCCTGATTCTAAATTCAAATTCAAAAAATTAACGACAAATTGTGACAGAAACTGCAAGGGAACGACACATGCAGTGAAGTAAATGCTTTGTTCGAAACTTCGAACTTACTTTAGCAAAGTAGTTTTTATTCATACCGATTTAAAGCAATTGCTCAGTGCTTTTACTTTGCTACAACCTTTTACTCAAAGAAAATGCTAGTTTTTATTCATACGACCCATTATCTAATGCAATTCAATTACCTCAGACTCAGGTTGTGTATATATACGCGCAAACATATAGAATGTGTTAAACGGATGCGAGAATCGTTAGTAAACGAGTAAAACTTTATCAACCCTTCTGTTCAACACAACTAGGGTAGGTACTCAGAGGGGAATGACATGAGAGAAAACCCGTCTCATGGAAGGAGTTTCTTGCTGGAGTGCAAAAACGATCTGCTCAACGCAGCACGGCACTGTGAGTGGTTTTTATTTGAATGTTATACCCTATTCACACCAAGCCGAAAACTGTGTTTTCGCGAAAACAGCCGAAAACTTCTTCGAAAACAGAAGTTTTCCCATACATATTGCAGTTTTCAAAACGAGTTGTTTGAGGTCGTTTTCCATGAAAACGCCACGAAAACGAGTACGATCGTTGGGTTGTTGAAGCAGACACACCTATTGCAACCAGTGATGCCATTCTGACCGGATTCCGGTCATATTTGACCGGAATCTATTTACTCTGACCGGAGAAAATTTTGAAATCCGGTCTAACCGTTTTTTGACCGGAACGAAAAATGTTTTTAACCGGAAAACGCTTTTTGGGCTGCAAAAATAAAATTGTTCTACTGACTATAAATAAAGATAGATTTCTATAGGTAATTTGAATAAAACTTTGCCATACATCACGAACTCGCTCCCAAGTTCAAACAGAAAACAATTTACTGCGAATATTGGGACATTTACAACATAACACATTGAATTCTCCTTCGGGAGCAGGATAATAAATTATCTTATTGGCTAATTTTTGGACGTTTTCTTTTGGTAGAATGTTGAAGAGGAAATTAAACAATGCATTTCAATTAAAAGTGTGAAATTCGACAAATCTCAGATTAGAGTTTGGTGTACTACTCTTTTCAAGTGTCAAAATATTATTCAAAAATAATTATTTAGCCATACACGTCTTCCCATAACTTTCATTTCCATTAACGACTTGGCTACAAACAAAAACGAGACGTCATTGCAATGAAATAATATTTGGCAGGTAAAAGAATATTGAAATAGGAAACACAAACTAATTTTATAGTAAAGCCGAAGCCGACGGCCGTTTTTGACGCCCTTACTCTATCAATGCAAATATCGAATGCAGATTTATATCGAAAGCACAATGGTACGAAAAAGAACCTTTATGCCATGCCCAGGCCATGCCGGAATTGTTTCTGAAATGGATTTTCTGCGCATTTTCTATGCTATCTACTTTTCTCCTCAAAATCTACCTGCCTCACTGGACATTGGAAGACGTGTATGGCCATGCACTTAAAGTGTATTTCAGGACTTAAAACACATCATATAAAATGAACAATTTGTTTCAGTAAATTTTAAACAAACGAAATAAAAAACAAGTTTACAAACTCAAGATTCACATATTATAAAAACGTTTTCTCAACATGGATAATGTTTATAATGTAAAAAAATGGATAATGATAGTTAACTTTTGTTTTATATTTTTAATAATGCATATTACATTACCATAATCAATTTTTGACCGGGTTTCCAATTACAGAAAGTGAAAATTCTCTTATCCAAATTAATATTTTCTTCATTAAAAGCTTAAATACTATAAACTGCTGAGTACTTATCCTCACACAAGCCACTGATATTTAAATGAATTTTATTCAAACGACTATACTCATACTCCCACATGCTTAAGCATGAAATACATCCTTGTTTCAGAAATATGTACTTAATAACTCCAAAAAGTTTAGTGTTCTCTCGACACTCAAAAGCAAATAAAATCCAATATCCCATCAGTAGAGCAAAAAAAAGAAAAGTGGAAACTTTATGGAATTAAATTCGAAAAGTTTCTAAAAATCTAAATATCCTGCATAATGCAGAACTACACTTGAGTTCACATTGCATCCCACATCATACATAGATCCATACAGCTTTGCTCAACTATACAAGGCGGCATTCTGCCACATCATGTATATGGTACTCGTAGATGACTGATGGATGAATGTAGGAATCTTGCCTTGAGAGAATTTTTAAGTACGCAAATATAGTGTGCATTTCGTATTTCCATCCTTGAAAGGCTCATTTCTGTTCCATTTTCCTCTTCGCTTGTATGTGATACACAATTTAAGTACTTTCCATTAAAATATTAAGAAGTGGAAATGAGGACATTCTGTGACTTAGATTACTCGTTGTCTAATTTGTCTATTTCTCTCAAAGGTACATATCTACTGTATAAATAATAATAAGGACAATATCTACACCGCAAAGAGCATGGAATGGAATTTCAATTTCGAAATTCGGAACCAATTTAAAATACATTTTCCATACAGGAACTATGTATGGAGGGATTTCTCTACGTCGAAGAAGTATACCACCTCATTTTCTTCAAACGTCTTTTCCTACTTTCTTAAGATATTTCTTTCTCTCAATTGATGTTTGCGTTCAAAGGACAAAAAAAAACAGTCACTTGCAGTCTTTCTCTATATCATGGCATCACTTTGCAACCAATCTGCGGTTGATTTCACTGGTATCATTGGTTTCTTCTGAGAAACCTATTTTTGGGGAGATGATAAATGTGGAGGGAAGACCCAAACTCAAGCATACCCACACAGTAGCCATGCCCTTATTTGCATTTATTTTTCCTCTTCCTGCCACTTGTTTGCCTGAGCTACCAGATAAATATTTGCGATTGCGAAATGCAAACAAATGGAAATGGGATTGAGGAAGGCTACGAGCATATTTTTACATGAAATTTCACTTTCGCAAAAGCACAGTAGTATCGATGATATTGTATCCTTTGGCACAAGTTTCTTACTTACTAGCTAGGCGAGGAAAATCGCAGACAAATGGTGGACTGCACTTTTAATTTGAAATTAAAGTAGTATGTGGTGACCACAGGCACTTTTGGCTAACGAAAAAAACAGTCGCTACGGAATCTAGGATCGGTGCCAGGATATTTTTTTTTTGTTGCTATCTATTCTGTTCTGCAACTCTCTGTACATCGATTGAAAAATTTTGGGGACATACTTTAAAAAAAAATTAAGCACTTAGGATAATACAAGATAGGTATGTGTAATTTTGTTACCGCAATTTGCACGTGTAGATATGTACATATGTATATCAACCAGATGCATGGGGATAATTATTTGATAACATCACCTAAGGATAGGTACTTCCTACATATGATAGAAACATTTTATGATAGCAGAAGCGATTAGCATATAAATGACGCCAAAGCTGTTAAAACATTTTGTGTAGCACATTTGCTGTGTGTGGGTACATGGTATGACTAGATTTTGTTTGAAGCTTCCGATGAAAGTAATCGAGATAGGAAGAAACTTTTAGGTGCGCATTTTACAAAAGCTAGTATGGGTTTGCCTTCGGCAGAGTAGCGTAACAAAAGCGATTTTCTTAGGAAATTTATCCACTAAAAACATAATGGCAATTCATAAACGAAAACACGTTCCGACTTTTCGGTATATCGAAAATTTAAATAGCTGTTCCAATTCGAGGATATCTCTTAAGACCTTAGAATAACGCGACCCTGACCATTTATCTGCTTCTGATGGTAATATATATTTCTGAAGAAATTCGATTAGGTTAAACGTCTATACTATACGACATCGTTGCATAAAGCATATGTGTGTCCCATTATCGTTTCGTAATGTCTCACAGGTTGTGGATATAGGCGAGTAGGTACCTATTTTACGTAGGTATAGCTTATCTATAGTAAATATCGAGTTTCAACTTCATAATGTTAGTAAAAAAATAATAAAAAACAAGTAAAAGTGTTATCATCGGCCTGGCCGATGCTTTGATACCCTCCACTGCATAAAAGTCATGCAAAATGTTTGCCATGCGAGTTAGTATGGTAGGTAGCAGAACTACTTTACCGACATAGACAATATTCAATGCCAACCTGACGACGGTTACAAAAAGTCCTCTCATAAAATTTCATTCACCTAAGTCGATTCGTTTGGACGCTATCGTGATTTCAACAGACACAGATATATGGTTCAAATATTGGCTTTGTATGGGAGGTAACAGAACTACTTAACCGACATGCACCATTTTTAATACAAACTTGAAGGCCATACATATAAGATCTCTCATAAAATGTCAGTGGTCTAAGTCGATTCGTTCGGACGCTATCGTGATTTTAACAGACAGAGAGAGACGTGGGTCTAATAGTGGTTTTGTATGGGAGGTACCAGAACTACTTGACCGACATAGCCCATTTTCAATACCAACCTGGCGACGGTAAAAAGAAGTCGTCTCACAAAATTTCATTCGGCTAGGTCAATTCCTTTGGACGCTATCGTGCTTTCAACAGACAGACAGACAGACGGACAGACAGACAGACAGACAGACAGACAGACAGACAGACAGACAGACAGACAGACAGACAGACAGACAGACAGACAGACAGACAGACAGACAGACAGACAGACAGACAGACAGACGGACATGGCTAAATCGATTCAGAATGTGATCCTGATTCAGAATATATATACTTTATAGGGTCTCCGGTGAATCCTTCTTGGCGTTACAAACGTAATGGCAAAGTGAATATACCTTCCTGTGGAGGGTATAAAAAGAAAATGTGCAGGACTAGGTCTCACACGGGGGTCAAATATCACACTTCTTCACTTCTGAATTAAGGTAAATTATCTATCTTACTGAATTACTTAACATTATGTTATGTTCCTTTACTTATGGATGTCTACGAATTCGTACTAATTTTAATTAAATATGTACGTTCCTTTGAAAATCTAACTAAATTTACTCAAAAAACTAAATTTGTATTGCTGAATGAATCGGATTTTATTATTATAATTATATATCGCACATTTCTCTCCCCACCGGCACGTAGCCAGGGTATGTACTCTACAGAAGACTGTGCAAGCTATCGCTTTAACCTGGCTCTGCCATGTCAACTCCTGCAATTCGTAATTGGCTTGGTGTAGTTAGAGAAGTAGCTAATTTCTTCCGCAACTATTCAAATGCATATATAACTTTCAAAAATGCCATTAAAAAACGTACCAGAGACTAGAGACCGACAAACTCGACTTCTAAGCCTTTGTGAAACAAAATTCATTGAAAGGCATGGCAGTATTATTTCCTTTGCAGAGCGAAAAACTATTCAGTTTAACTGTTTTTAAAGTTCACGTTAACGCTGCCCTTATTCGTTTTCCTACAGAACAAATCCTTAGATTTCGTTTCTACCGCACAAAAAAAGTTCTGAATTCTCAAAGAACATCAGAGAAAATGCCGAAAATTTTTTCAGAGAGGCTTTTCAATCCGCATCCTAACTTGCCGATGACTTATTTGAAGAACTTCATTGAAACAAACAATGTGCTCCAATCCAGAAACCGCTTCTACTGAAGTCTATTTTAGAGTGTCGATACTGATTCCTTGCATAGATTCGTTAATACAAAATCTTACGGACAGATTCATGATCAACGAAGCCGTTCTACAATCGTTTCAAGCTCTTCTCCCAGGTTTTGCTGCAGTTGAGAGAGTGAACGAAATGGAAAAGCTAACACGTTACTTTGATAATGCAATTTCGTTGTCAGCTTTGAAAGCAGAGTACATTATTTGGGGCGAAAAAAAAATCATCGAGTGATCTTTCTACCGAAGTTTAAAAATTGCCTGATTATGTGACAAGACTTACTTTTGTTGCTTACGGTTTTAGCAACGCTTCCAGTGACCACAGCTAGTGTTGAAAGAACCCTTTTAGCTATGAAAATGATTAAAACAATGTCCCGAAGCGTTATGGAGAATGGTTAAGTTCACTTAAAAATATGATTTAAGTGTGTACGTTTAAGTACATACGATTTAAAAACTAATAAGAACCAATGAATTGGAATATACCTATATATTTTTTTGCTTCGTAAGATTTGGAAGATTTTTCTTCTTCTGATGTTTGTTATGGAGACGTTTTATCGTAAGACCTTACCTTGTCAACTTGTTGATTTCCGGAAAGGAAAAAAAAATCAAGTAAACCGGTTACATTTTTGTTGAACAATGGATCAACAAAGAAACAGATATCCAAAAGGTTCCACATTTCACTTTCATTCGAAATGAAATCGGAAATGAATTTATGTGTTTTACATTTCACTGTATTCGATTTTGATTTCAAAATTTTTGGAATTGAGACAAAGTGAAATTGTGATTGCATTTTTTGTGAAATGCAGAACTCTGAAAACGAATTTACTCGAATTTCAATTTCACTCGATTTCTGGAACCTAGCTGATTATTGTATATTATTTAGTAAGTCAGTGAATTGTGCGATTGAAGGAAACCAGTGTTGTAGATGTTTTTTTCCCGATTCATATAAAATTGCATTGAATTTAGTTCTTCGTGACTTTAATTCAAGTAAGTAATTATGATGGTTCCATTATGTCATGCTAAACTATTTGAATCAGGAGTTACTTCCGCCAATACAGATGCTAAGTTGGCTGAAACCCGGACGGCTTCGACGGGCTTTTTTTCGCTTTTTAAATTTTTGTTTATTTTTATTTTTTTCAATATTTTTGGTCTATAAATTGATCACCGTAATTACCGACATTTAAAACCTAAAATACAGCAATACGAACAAAATAAAGAAAGACGCATGTATCGAGATATAACGTCATTAAGTTTCACCCTATAGAAGATGTTTTTTGTATAGGAGGTATAAAATTTTGAATGTATGGGTGGTGCCACGCCCCTTTGTTAGATTTTGACCAATCATCACAGGAGCACTTTAGGGCCAATACCTAAAATTATCTGTAAGTTTGAGCTCAACCGATATGGTGGTTTTCGAGATAGATATAAGATTTTGAATGTGTTTTTTTTGTATGGGCAGTGCCACGCCCCTTTTCCGATTTTGGATGTGTTTGGCCTATCACCGTAATTACCGATATTTCAAAAAAAAAAATTAACTAGCTAAATTGGTTGAAAATTACGGGCGACAGAGGGAAACCTACAGTTTTTTTCCAAGTTGTTTTATATAATATAGAGAGACTAATAATCTCTCTAGAATTTTAGCCACAGGGTTTTACTAGAAGTATTAATGGCCGAATCTTGAAACTTAACACCTAAATATGTTTGTAAACTTAAAAAAAAAAACTCATCAGTGTCGCAGAAAACGTTTCTTTAATATTTTTCGTATTCCCCTCTTAACTTCTTAAAAATCCATAAATTCGACCTTTCCCATTTTCCCGGCCTACCCAAAAAGCAGCATTAACTCGAGTTACCCAGCCCACTGATTTGAAAAGCAACCTTTTCAGTATATGTCATTAACATTTCTACCCTAACACCTGTTCATATTCCTCAATATAAAAAACCTAACATTTACACCATCATTACAAGGATATTTCCCTGAAATGAAAACCAAAGCCACAACCTTCTACCCGAAAATTATTGACCTACTTCATATCCTCTTTGCCCATTCAAATATATCTACATCTCACATAATAGCGCGAGGAACCTTTAAAACTGCTCAGATCTTCCCCTAAAGCAATTTCGTTCATAAAGTTCACACCAGTTTCTATGAAACCAACAAAATAAACCTTCACCTGCTGAGTTTATTTAGGAGAGATCAAAAGGATTCCTCACCAGCAAGAGCTGCTTGAGGACTTGCGAAAGCTGTGCTATCACAACTCAACCCATGCCGACTAACCACACTCTAGTAAATTATTCTTAAAGCACTATCTCTAAAACCACAGCACCTGCCAACAGTTGAACTAGGGTCCATTATGAAGCCTCGAATCAGTATGAACTTACCAAAAATAAAAACCATAAAGGAAAGACTGGGGGAATGGGGGAACAAAAACATGTAAAATATTTTCTAGTATCTTAGGCCAGAGAGGAAATCCGCCGAAAACAGAAAACCAGGCGAGGGTGTAAATATTTTCTAACACGACCAACCCCAAGTTCATCTTGATGCACAGGCACACAACCACATCGATTGGCTTTCATTGAATCGGAAAAGAAAGCGTTCAGAAGAGTTTTAAAGTCATTGTAAAGCACGTTGAAATTAAAAAAGAGAATTCTCCAAAAATTTTATGACAGACCCACTTCGACCACGTCTTTGCAAATTGGTACTATTGAGGAGGTACCGTAGGAGGGAAGTGAATGTGTAAACACACCTGAGAGTCGAAAAGAAAATCGATTGCTCATTGAAATTCCGTTGATGTCAAATAGTCGTTATACACCACTTGCTGCTTGTGCCCACAAACTGAGGAGCAACGATTTTAAAAGGAATCTCCAGGAATGCGTGCACTTGTATACATTTGCCTTTGATGACAAACACAGGGTGTATACCGTGCATGTTTATACTAAGGAAGTTATGACAGATTTTGCAATTTTATATGGATCTTGGTTTTATAAAAGGACAATTCCGACATAAGAGTACGTGCAATTTATAAACATAATTTTGAAATGTGTCGTAAGCACTACATGGAAATGGGTTTTAATGTTTCAGATGAAGCATGAATGGGAGCTAAACTTTATGTGGATCTTAAATGACGGTAAACCGAAAATACATAATACAAATCCGGCATGACTCTACCCATGCTGAATTTGGCAAGAGAAGTTGGCAATATTTATGTAAATTTCAAAATTCGATTAAAATATAAATCTCACTATCTCAGTAACCAAAAGGGGATGTAGTCACTTCACTGCATTGCAAAACTGCAACAGGTTTAGGAATAAGTAGTACAATTTTTGGTTGGTCGCAACTAGGTACATACGACATGAAGATCAGCGAAATAAGAAAAAAATTAGATAGAGACAGTAAGTGTAGAAACTGGTGGAGTGGGAATTTTGTGTCTTTGATCGCCAACTTATCGCTAAGCTGGACTTTCCTTTATCTTTGAAAATTTAGAATAATTAGTAATAATGTAACTCTGCGAAGAAGACAATTGGCATGTATTTCAATTATAAAAGTTAATATAATTCCATTACTTAAAAGAAGAAGAAGAAAAACGAACAGCCAGACAAAATCTAGTCGTAGTACATTTTAACAGAAGCAATAAAACCATTCATCATTTGCAATTGTTTTCCAAGTTACGTATGCAATCACTCAAAGTGCTTACGGGGATGAATAATTCTTTCCTAATGATGAATTTCTCAATAGAAAGAACTGTACCATAACGTTAAGGTTGGGGCAAATATCTATAGTAGGTAGGTATACCATCTTACTTGACACAAACATTATTATCCTAATGTGATTACAAGCCTTCTTATTATTCTGCATACATGTAGTATACATATATTTCTCAAAGGAATATCCATGTCTATATCAATGAAACATTATTGTGCCACATCATTAATTTTTGTGAATCTGAAAGCTCACCAAGCACAGACTTTCTTTTACGAATATGTACTTGACTTGTTTCCAGACTTTTATTTTTTATTTTTTGGTGCAGGTCAGCTCTCAGACATTTTGTTCATAATTTGGGTTTCATAGTCATGTCTGGAGTGGTTTTTTATTTGTATGACCTAGATAAAAACTCAAATGTGCACTAGAACAAAATATTAATTATATTTAGCACTCATTGGAGTATAAGTCGATTACTTCTTTCGAACTATGTTAATAATAAATAGATATATTTTTTATTGCACTGCAGGGACCTATCGCGTAGAGTTATGATGTAAAAAGCGACTTATTTATCATGTGAAGTTTTTCTTCCTGTAGATAAGTCAGAGAGCCATTTGGCATTTGGCACATTTATGAGCAATAGAAAAGCAGAAAGCGTTGTCCGAACCTTTGCCCGATCTCGCCAATAGTATATTAAATGTTTTCTAAAGGCAATAACCATTTACTTACTTACTTTTGGTGGCGCTTACAGTCCGGGGTGGACCACGGCCTCAACCAACAAGCCCCTCCAGCCAGCTCGGTCCCTCGCCAGCTGCCTCCAGTTACGCACACCAAGTTGGTTGAGGTCGTTCTCCAATTGTGCGCGCCACCTAAGGTGGGGTCTTCCTCTGCTGCGTTGTCCCTCAGGGGTGGATTCGAAGACTTGTCGGGCTGGTGCGTTGTTGTCCATACGCTCCACGTGTCCCAGCCATCTCAGCCGTTGTATTTTCAGCTTTTTGACCAGGTCAGCGTCGCTGTATAGCCCGTATAGTTCGTCATTGAATCTTCTTCTCCACACTCCATCGTCACAAACTGGACCGAATATCACTCGAAGAATTTTTCTCTCAAGGCATCCCGGAAGGTTTTCATCCGCTTTTGACAGGGTCCATGCTTCTGCACCATACGGCAGAACCGGGATGATTAAGGTATTATATAATATCTCCTTGGTTCTATGAGAGAGGGCTTTACTTCTTAGATGCCTTCTTAGCCCGAAGAAACAGCGATTGCCAAGAGTGATTCTTCGCTTGATCTCTGCGCCGATGTCATTTTGCGAAGTGATAGTGGAGCCCAGGTAGACAAAGTCTTTATTTACTTCGAAGTTGTATCTGTCCATCGTGACGTTTTATCCGAGTCGCCGATGTTGAGAGTCCCTTCTCGTTGACAGCATATACTTCGTTTTGTCCTCATTAACAGCCAGACCCATCTTCGCCGCCTCCGTTTCGATGCTTGCAAATGCGCCACTGACAGCTCGCCGCGTTCTCCCAATGATGTTTAATATCATCAGCATAGGCAAGTAGTTGAACGGACTTTTGAAAAATTGTACCTCTGGTGTTGGCTTGTGAGTTTCGTACAATTGCTTCAAGAACGATGTTAAAGAGAGTACATCGCCTTGTCTCAAACCTTTTTCGACATCAAATGGATCGGTGGTGTTCTTGCCGACTTTAACGGAGCAGCGCGATTTCTCCATGGTAATCCTGCACAGACGGACGAGCTTTGCGGGGATGCCAAAACTTGACATGGCTTTGTATAATTCGTCCCTATATACGCTATCATAGGCGACTTTAAAGTCGATAAATAGATGGTGTGTATCGATCTGAAATTCCGGGGTTTTTTCCAAGATCTGTCGGAGTGTGAAAATTTGGTCGATGGTTGACTTCCCTGGTCTAAAACCACACTGATATGGGCCGATCAGGTTGTTGGCGAAAGGTTTTAGGCGTTCACACAATACAGCCGACAAGATCTTATACGCGACATTCAGGAGACTTATTCCTCTGTAGTTGGCGCAGTTCAGAATATCTCCTTTCTTGTGGATGGGGCACACGATGCTGAGGTTCCATTCGTCGGGCATGCTTTCATCCGACCATATTTTACAGATGAGTTGGTGCATGCTCCTTACCAAGCCATCTCCCGCTGCTTTGAAAAACTCGGCCGGGAGGCCATCCCCTCCAGCAGCTTTGTTGCACTTAAGTTTGGATATCGCTATGCTCACTTCGTGTAGGTCGGGTGGACGGAAATTTTGGCTATCATCGCCCAAACTGAACAGATCACAATAACCATTTACCAAAATTTATATTCTAAAGCTGTCATAAATGTCAAGATATGTATAGCGTAATTTTAAGATTTGTGTCTTCAGCGGTCGAATGCATCAGATGGTCTTAAATTTGAGCTTAATGGTTTGGAGGTTTCAATCTGATTCAATACGAATCCAGCAACAAAATCCCTTTGCAAATCGGATGATCTTCAGCCAAGTTTTGAGCGTACACAAATGGCATGGAATACTGATGGCAGCAGGCAGTAGCAATTCAAACGATTGACGAAAAGTGATCGTTTCAGATTTAAAGCTGAACCTAGGTAATCATATCCGTCCGGTCCATCTAGGTTGAACTTTTTTTCATCTGAATATATCACTTTTCGTCAATCGTTTGAATTGCTGCTGCCATCGCAGTATTCCATGCCATGTGGTATTTTGCAAAAGTAAGCCCCTGTAGTTTACGCGCATTGTTTAGTGGTGGTTTTTTCCTCAGCTTTTGTCGCTTTAGGTGTCCAACACTTTTGTCAAACCGACTTATGGTCATTTGTCTAACTCCTATTCCAGCTTCATGTCTTATTTTATTCAAAGAGTGGGTGGAATTGGAACTAATCCAATGATTTTCCGCTTGTCTTGATAAGAAAGAACTGAAGAAGTGTGGCCTTTCTAAGAGTATTATAACGGTATAATAACGAATTTTTTAAATAATTAAAAATTACTTTCGGGTTTCGATTTATTTTATGAGCTACAGTGCGGTTAGAACGGTCTTGCCTCTATTTTGGCAATTTCTGCAACTGTTAAAGATTTTTTTCTAACCATTTTAACAGTTAAAACAAAGAAAAGATAAAAAAAAAGCTGTTTTATCACTTCACGATAGCTTTTCGACACTCACGCTTCCTAATTTCCGCTTAAACTGTGATTGAGGCTATTCTAATGTTACGAAAAAAATTCACATTTTGGTGACTGCAAACAAAATCGGTTTCGAAAGTTCCGTTAGTTTTAAGAAATTTCTCAAATTTTGACCAAGTCTGAGAGAGCAGTCTTCTACCTTGTCCCTCATGTAAGGCTGAAAGAAGTAACGGAATTACCTAATTTTAAAAAAGACAATACGTGAGGCTATTCAAGTGTTACGGACTGTATATGAGATGCAAACACGAGATACCGTATAATAACGAAGCAAAGGATTAACTATGTAATTATTTACTCAATTGTCAAACAATAGCCGTCGACAATAATTTTTGTTTTTATAAATTTGTTTGCCTTTTGTATAAGATAAATGTTTATTTACTAAAAGTAGTACCTTATGTACTTCTATACGATGTCCTAGTTGAGAGAATAGTTTCACTAATTTTCAAGACACTATCTGAAAACTAATTGAAACTAATTTAGGTACTTTCTATACTTTTTTTAAAACATATATAAGTATGTTTCTACATTCCATCGCAAAAAGAAATTGCAAAAAGATGCAAATTCACGCGCCCGAAAATATGTTCTCATGAGGTTTCTTCTTATGGTTCTTGTCTCGTACTCTTATTTTTTTTTTTTTTTTTGTACTTTTCACGAATCATAATGAAAATACTAACACATGCCCATGTTTCCAAAAATTCTACCATGAAAGGTGTGTATAGTCGTCTTCACATCACCCTAATCACCACTTAGAATACTCATCTAAAATAACAGTCTCCAAAGTCATCGTTTTCCCCAAGCTATTAGCAACAAAGTCTTGAGAAACAATCATGAGTTTTAACCGAGCAATAATATCCGCCTATAGACCAACAACGTTTTAAAAGATGACATCGACTGTGGTAGGTATCTACACGGCAATACCGTACCGGGAGCTCTTTAAAGACTATCAAGAGTGCAATACTCTCGACTCTGATAGGGTGGGTTCAAAACTTTCAAACAACTTTAATGCTATTATTAAAGTTTGAAAATTTCTCAAAAGCTCTATACATACTTGTAACATAGTTGCTGTGTTTCATTTCACTTCAATACTTCAAAGTGAATCTATTTAAAAGTGCAAAGGATGTAGAAACAAAGTTTCGACAGCACTTTTGAATTTAGTCTTGATGACTTTGCAGGCTGCACCGCAAAATCTAATTTTGTATTCCGCAGAAATCGGCAAAGCATTACTGTTCATTTCTCTCATTTACTATAGTGCAATATTTTCAGTTTTTACCTGCAATTTTATTTAATGAAGAGAAATATGCTAAATACGTACGTTCTGGGTGAGAAAATTTTGAAGATGATTTGCGGAAGGAAGAAGTAGGTATCTATCGCATGCCTTGCTGAAATTTCAACTATGCAAGTGTACTTAAGTGTGTCTAAAACACAGAAGCAATCTTTCGTATTGTTGAATGCATTTAAATAAAATTCAGACTTTCAATGGTATAAGTACATAGATAGGGTTCCGTTAACGACTGCAGTCCTTTACGGAATATAAATGGAGTAGAAAATGGGTTTATTGAATGAACACTACAGTGCTTGTTCTGAAGTCGAAGAATAGCAATGAGCTTCTTAACGTGTGACAATCGTAGCATAAAATTCAATTAGAAATTCAAACAAACCGAACACGTTTTGTGTTTCGATAACAATTTTCCAGTCGAATCAGTAAAAATTCAACTAGGTACTTTGGATGCACTTAACATGGACCTTTGAACCAGAGTGTATGCATCCATTTCATAATTCATAAAAATTAAAGTTACCTTACTAAATATATAAGGTGAATTATTTATCAATTTATTTTGTAAATATGTTGCTCTTTGTTGCTATATGTGTATACCCTTTCAAAGGATAAAAGCTATGTGAGTGAATGAGTTCTTTAACAAGGAATTTTTTTTATCGCATGACGCCTTAAAAAAGCTTTTAAAAAAACCATTAACCTTTTCTTTTGTTGATTTTAATAATGAAAAAAACAATAACATCTTGGAAATGGATTTATTTCACTAAGTTTCATCATGAAAATTCATTCAATTAGTCGTTAATTCCGCACAGTATTCTATTGTTAAAAGGTAATTCGACCCATGCCCTTTTTTAATGGATTGAATTGCAATGCTTATAAAATGAACAAAAAAAAAGGATTTCCGGCTTTTGTTTGTTACGGCAACCTTTTTTCCAAAAAAGGCAACACCAAAAAAGGAGTAATACCTTGTATGAAAGGTGCAATTCGCTAAATTTTTAGAATGAAGTATTTTTACTGAAGTTGGTTTAACAAGACTTTTCGAATGGGTATAGAAAATTGCAGCTGATTAGTTACTGAATTTAGATCTAATATGAAGAGTAAAATACAAGTAGTAGCCGAAGGTGATAAACTCGGGTACCTACAATCAAAATGAAGTCTACTCTAGAGCAAGCCGATACATACCATACATCCGTAAAAGGGTTTCAATACTAAACACAGAAATCATTCGTGCACCCTCATCCCCTTTTCTTATGCAAAAAAAATTAAACATTTTTCGGACTAGGATGTATCCCCAATGAGGATACGCTTTCTCTCTTAAAGCAATAACTCTTGGTGCGACGAAACATCTGAAAGAAATAAACGATAATTGTTAATGGATATACTCGATCTTCTTGAGCTGGTAGATCATAACATAGTAATAGGGAGCGCTATAAAATAATCACCTAGGGAATTATGAAAAATATTAGCTACTTCTTATTATAATAGCCGTTTTTTATTATCAACAAATTGGATCATTATAAGGTTTTATATATATTTAAGTTGTGTTATAAGAAATTTCGTATTGCCATCAGCCATATTGCACCCACACAATTAAATATGACGTCACAATGCGATGATTTCTCCATTACACTTGCTCACATTTGACATTTCGCCTGTTGTGTCGGGGTTGTTACCATATGAATACAAATTTGCACACATTTTGCATTCAATATTTTATTTTGAGAAACTATGTTCAAATGTTATGTTCAAATATGAACCATATTAATCGTATTGTACTGTTAATATTTCCATCTATATTTCTGTGCTATATAGCGAAATAAAAAAACATCTCGAAAGTCGGAGTAGTAATTTGATCGAATTTGAAAAAATGCTAATTGATTTTTTGTGTTATTTATAGTGTTTCATATTTTGTTCTGGCAACATTACTGTGTGGCTATAATTTACAGGGACATCAACCTTTAGTAAATGCAATAAACAACGCCACGAAACAACAACGATAAATAGTTGAATTAATTATCAGATCATTCGTGATCTCGATGATCTGTTATTGTATATCTGATAAAAAAAACAGCTAATGATGCTATATTATGTCACCGGAGTAGTTCTACATACCAGCAGACACCCGGTAATATGTACTACAAAAGACGATTCTAAAGTTCGGAAGCCCCGAATTTCATTGAAAGACATTAAGCTGGATAAGTAGTTAATAGTTTATAGACATTGAAGAATAAAATATTTAATTGAAATGTAAATGGGCTGGCTCCAATTAGACGACAGTATCCGAACCAGATTATGTGCAAGACGAACCTTCTAAATGCCTAAATTGCGGATAGACTAGAGTAGATACGTTTACGCAGAAGGATATTTCGAGCAATAATATTTCTGAAGAAAATTAAAGAAACGCCTATTTTGGAAAATCGTTTATCCATATAATCCATCCCATTCATTTCGTCTGCGTTTTAACTGACTTATGGATACACGAAAGCTTATGCAAGGTGACCTATGAGTAACACATTACGCTGCATATTGTAGATAACTATTCTTTCTACCATTATCATAATTCCATTAAGTTAGTTGACAGTTTTGACAAATTGAGATAAAGAATATTCATTGGTGGAAATGAAGGCATGGAGAGAATGAGAGAATCTTTTATGGTGGCTGAATAATTGAGATAAATTACATTCATTGGTGGAAATGGAAACATTGAAACGCGAGCCTGCAATGGAAATAAATTGTAATAATGCAACAGATAGATATGTGATAGATTTTCTGACACGGTACATATCGTTAAATACGTTAAGGTAGCTATTTGTCGAAGAAACGAATGCAACGAATTCTATGCTTGATAATAGTAAATACATATATGAATATTCGCTGCTTGATAATAGTAAATAATTTTGACATCCTAAAATTAAAAATGTTTTTAAGGACACGAGAAATAATATGTTTGGAAAAATTCCTCTAACCTATACATTTGAACTCAATTAGATACAGTCGAACACCTTTATAACAGAGCCGTTGGGCCGACAATATACTTCGTTTTAGAGGAATCTACTCTATAATATGGGACCTAAAAAAAAAGAAGCGATAAACACAACGTGGAGCGTGGAGGGCAAGCGCAAAAGTAATTGTATACAATTCACTTACTTGTCTTGCTTTTTTTTATGTGCATTTGAATAAATTCGTTAGGTAGAGAAATTATTCTATACTAGTTGGTTGTACCCGCTTCGCTGGGTATGCAAAGTAATATTTGATAAACAAATTGATTTTATTTAAAGAACTTCTTTGAAAACTACATTGCGTGTAAATTGTCTCTGGTTAATTAATAATCTTCCTTGCTGTGGATTAGATTCAATATACACCTTCTTTTGTCTTGCAACTCTTGATAAAGCCACATACAGTTGGCCGTGTGAAAATACTCCGGTCTTCAAATGCATGCCAACGTGATCAAATGACTGGTCTTGAGCCTTGTTTATTATTATAGCGTATGCTAGAATTTATCGGAAATGGAATCATTGTGGTAATTCATGCTCTTATCAAATTTCGTCCAGGCTCTTCCACAATCAATCGCGTTCCATTGCAGTCCTTTTTTAGGGTTCAAGTTTTTCAGCAACTTGATGATGACACCTTGTACAGCACATGAGGTGGCTTGCTGGATGGAGTTTGCTGTTTGAGGAATTCAACAGGGAAATTTGGTGCATCATTGGGATCTTCAGTCTTCACTGATAACAGAATCGCTCCTATTCATTTCTAATGTACATTCTATATAGAGTACACAAACCGAGTTTGAAGTCGATCGGATGAAAAGTAAAAATTTTCCCGTACAAACTTTGACCCCCTAAGAAGGGTTGGTTTTATTTGGCAATTTCCTTTTGAAAACACTTGCCGAGCATTACTATAGTAGAGTTTGAACCTTGAAGAAAATTAAAATATATGAAAAATAGGCGGTGCGTATTTGAATAATGAGAAGACACAAACATTGAAAATTTATTCAAATACCCACCGCCTACTTTTATTTAAAATAAGAAAAATAAGAAAAGTAAGGAGCGTTACAGAATCAGTAAGGGTAAATATATATATGATAAAAAGTGTAGTTACCTGATTCAAAAAACTTGGTAACAGAGATGTCCGCTATAAAGAAGTTCGAATAGGTATGTATGTACCTATAAAAAAAAATTGAAAAATCGCAGTGTCTTCAAAAAACTTATTTACATAATAGTCTTGGGTGCAGGGGAAGAGGTCGACTGTATCATCAATTTGGTATTTTGCTATTCAAACTTTTCATTTGTTCAATCAAATCTGAAAAAATTTCTAAATGCTTTTCTTCTTCCCCATTTTTCATTAGTTACATAGAAATCATAAACATAAATTTGAAACATTCGGTAGGTGCAACTGACGAGGTATATTTATTTTTACCATTACTTAAATAAACCATTAAGTCAGTTACAGTTTTGACATTCCCTTCATTTTATCACAAGTGCATTTTAGTACCTACTTTATCATGTGTGATAAATTATACGAAATAGGTCCTCTGAACAAAGTATCATTAATAAGTACCTACTTGCCTTTTCACAGTATTGGAAAAGTATCCCATCTCTATCTAACGTAAATAAAAAGAAAGAACTTACTTTTCCAACAACATTCTGAATATTCTGGCATGTTGACAAATTGCAATTGATGATGCATAGAGTTTTCTATTAGAATTAAATGCGCTAAACTCTCCATCTTCATTATATAGGTACATATATGGCTTGGGAAATCACAATGCGGAATAATTGAGTAGCACATTCGTATGAAATACATTTCGCAGACATGCATAAATCAAAATATGTAGTTCCAAGGTTCTTAAGCTGTCGTTTGTCTCATTCATGGTATGTGAAATGCTTTTAATGAACTTGAAGAATAAAAGGAACAACTGCTCAAGGTTTCAGAAGTGGGATACAAGCTTTGCGGATTAGAATATAATATCTGTGTGAGCTTCTTTTAGAGAAGTTTAAATTTAGCTATTGACGTTGGAGAAGATTAATGACCAAGAAAAACAATTCGATTTGAGGATATGCCTTTGCAATGTTGATTTTGTGTAGGTATGTACATATAAGAAAGTTGCAAACTCGTATGTCTGCATTTTTACTTTCTCATTTGCGAGAAGTCTTATTATGATATTCCCTGCGCTTCGGTGACTAGGTTTCATTCGCTGTCTCCAAGAGCCTGCGTTCCGCTTTTGTAGCCAACAGCCGCAGTTGCTTTGCTTTTTTATAAAACATCCAGTTGTTATTACGATCGCACGAATCTTCGATCTCCTTGAGTTGGGAAGCTGCGTAAGCCCTCTTCTTTCTACGCAGGATATTCTTTTCCCTCCCTTCTCTTGGCTCGATGCTTTTCTCACGGTGCCCTTGTTTTACGCTGCAGCGCTTTCCCTGTACACGCATTCATCATCATACCACGGGCTCTTTCTCTGGGGTGGCTGGTACACTAGGTGGTTTCGGCTACCTCTTTGATGATGTCGCGATACTACATCACGATTGTTGAGTGCACTGAGAAGAGTTTCATAATCTGGCATTCGCTGTAGGCTCTGGCTAATCCAGGTGTGCTGATCCGTCCAACGTCGAATTTCTTCTTCTGTTCGCGGTTCGCAGCTTCTTGAATTTAGCCGCGATAAGAAAATGATCAGAGTCGAAGTTTTCCCCTCGGAATGTGTGCACGTCGAGGATGTTGGAAGCGTGCCTCGCATCGGCTAGCACGTCGAGTTTGCTTGTCCTGTAGCAGAAGGTCCCCGTGGTTGTTAAGTGTACTGTATGGACTCCAGGCCTGGTTTAACATATGCTTTGTAGAGAAGGAGAAGTTGCTTGGGGATTAAGTATCTCTTTGCTCTAAATAGGTAGCTCAACTTAGCGGACGCTTGCGGACACTGTGTGATGTATAGCCGCATTCATAGGCCCACAGTTCGAAATGGAAAATATAAGTGCTGTCATCAGCAAAGCTGTAGATATTATTATTTTTTCGATCCAATCAAATCGTTGATGTGGAGTAGAAATAGAGTTGGACAAAGAATAGATTCTATGGGCATTGGGCACTACTGCATTTATAGATAACGAATTAGACGATACACCATCTACAACAACAAGAAATGTCGCAATTTTTTCTTTTCATCATACCTGATCGCTGATTCTATATCCACCGTATCTCATTGATCGCGGCAATGCCTGCCTTGTACCGCAAGAGACTAAAGGTTTTGAGTGCGGCACCTGGGGTTCTTACATTCCAAGTGCATATTCTAATGTCGTAGTCCATTGACGTTCTGGGTCTGGTTGCCATTTGAGGAGTTCCATTATCCGAGGCTTGTTGCGTCTCTCTCACAATTCACTGTTTTTCCATAGTCGGGAAGCTACCCCGACGACGGCACAATCCCCAACCTGGAGGGCCAGGCCCTTGTTTTGAGACTAGGACAGCGGGTCGGATATTCCGGTGTCTGCATATATATCATTCCAAATTATTTATAGTTTTCTCCTACAAAATACACACTATAGCTATAGCATATTCGAGCAAAAGATTTATTACTTTAGCCATCAGAAATATATCAAATATCAGAACAATAATAGCTATACTTACCTCCAATGACAAACAGTCACAGACAGAAGAAAGATAATACTATAGAAGATGACGTATATTGTACATGTACATACCATGTAATGAACAGACAAATCTGTATCTATAGACTTGTTTTTATCCACAATTCAAACAATGTTGTACTTAAGAGGACAGTCACATTCGCATTCATAATATTCATAAGAAGAGGGAAAATCGTTAAATATCGTCTGTGCTTTATTTTGTCAGTTAAGAAAACTGTCAGTACTATGATAATGTTGTCGAAACTTAACTCGCTTACAACAGCAGAGAACATGAAGCTTATCCTTTGTCTTCCTCAGATTGGTCGTTCCATTTGCCTGTTTTACATCCTTCTACACAGATATGAACAAACATATGTACAACTGGCAGATTCTGAGCACATATCTGACATAAATTTATGTTTGAAATAATTTCTGTAATCCCTCAAAATCTCTATACGGAATGCAAGAGGAAAACTATTTATTTAGGTACACTTTGAGCTTACTGGAACAGCAGCCTGTCCTTTTGTTTTGTATGCACGCACGAAATTAGATTGGTCTTTGACGTGTCGGAAATGTTTCGAATTTCATCGTTCTTGATGTATTAAAATTTTACAGTTCATAATCGTATTCCTATAGTTATACAAACGTGATTGTCTTTGATGCGAATGCATTGTGGCTGGGAGGGGGGGGGGTTCACAATCATGATTTGAGGTTTATAATCTTTCTAGAGTGAACTCCCTTTGTGTATGGGATTTAGGTATACGAAATTTAGGTGTCCAGTAGATAAAGTAAGATAAATAAATGACAGGAAGAATTTGTTGGATCTTTTATTTAAGTATGCCGGACTCACTTTTACTTGTTCATGTTTTTTTTTTATTAAAGATAGAAGATACATCTTTCGAATATTCACCTTTCGACTTTGGAAATAAAGTATTTTTCGGATAACCATCAATAGGCGTATTTTTTTAAGAATCTATGGATAGCTCACTTTTACTTTTACATGCAAAACTTTTATACTCACTTTTGGTTTTACATACAAAATTGTTATACTCACTTTTGGTTTTGTTATACTCACTTCCCAAAAAAAATACGCCAAATATTATGCTGAGTTACGTGAATTGTACTGTTAGCATAACAAAGGTATTTGACAGAGCCCGGCGCACAACTCAATAGCATCAAACTCAACTCCGCTAATACCAATTAATATCATCAGGATATTATTACAATGCAACGTCCGTCTATTTTTGTTTGAAATATGTAAGTAGGTTGTTCGAAACATTTCGTAAACTTGTATGTTATGTATGTATGTATGTAATAGAAAAATTAGATGAGGCATCGGCCGTCATTGAAGCTAATTTAATAATCTTAATTACAGAGACGTAAATATTCAAGGTCCTTACATATAAGCGTATTTATCAGGAACATAGGATGTGGATGTGGTCCCATTTATTCTAAATCTCTTCCATATACTTCATATTATTTCGGTGTTATTTTTAGTTTTTAGTGTTTATTAATTATTTATTTGTCAAAATGTCTGAAAATATAAAAAAACCTTTTTAAATTGTTGATTCCTTCAAATGGACCTTAGTCCGGCCTCGATTTAAGGTTTACTCTCACCTCATACTAATGGTGCACGCTTTCACATCAGTCGTACGTTGCAACGAATCACAGCGTACAGCTGATATGAAAGTGCGACCCTTGGCTGACACTAAACAGACAGGCTGATTAGCCAGTTCGAAACATTTCGTAAACTTATTGATTTAAGGTCATGGACAGATTCTACTTCGTTAGACTTTCTTTGAAGCTATTGATCACATTCCTACAGAGTATAGGAATGTTTTCCTATTTTTGCTTATCAGCCTTTGAGATCTTTTAACTATTCCGGGTATAGCGCAATTAATTTTTTTTCTTGTTTCTTTGCCACAACTAATCATCCGCCAAGCCGAAATTCATATTTCTCTTAAAATCGGTAAGTAGGCTAAGAATATCGTTAAACATAACGTAGACCCATCCTTGTAGTACAACTCCAGTTACGTAGGTATGCTTGAGATTCTAAGGTTTCGATCCTATGTCAGAATCATAAAGGTATCCTTATCAATTTGCCAAGATAGTACACAGTAAATCATTTCGAATAAGATAGCTGCTATATATCATGACGTCAAGCTCAATTGACATATAATAAATGGGAGTACTGCTTTGACAATCACATTTGGTGAGGTTGACGTCCTTAAAAATATACCTATATTGTTATGCTGTGGTTCAAATGCATCAAGTGCTAATTTTTGAAACTAGTTAAATTATGAGTAATAAAATATTATAAAACAGTTTTTAAAAATGTATTGATTTTATGTAGGTACCAAAGCGTTTTATTCCAACATAAAGCTCTACATTCTTAACAAAACACCCAAAAATTGCACGTGCAGTCATATTTTTACCATCGCATAGCTACTCCCACCAAATTCTTTCCATATTTTATAAAATAAATCCAAAATTGGATTGATTGGAAAATGCATTTATGAGCTTACTTTGCTAGTACCTACTGGGAAACATTATCTTTAACAACGGCCCAGATTGCCCCAGAAATTAGGTAATTCAAAAGAATTGTTTCGAAACTTGTGGAAATTTCATAAAATTCACATCAATAGGTTGAGTGTCACCTATTACATACTTATCACCAAGTGAGACAGAAAAATAATTATGTTTTGGCAAAGCTAGACCAAATGGAGTAGTAGTATGTGTCTATCTGCACATTGTCAAAGTGCTATAATGGATACACATCGATTAATTGGTTATCAAGTTCCTCTTCGCTTGCTACAAATCGTTTCGGTTGATTGCTGGCACGAAAGCACTGAATGCACAAATTAGCACCCTCATTTTACCTAGATTTCCGTTTTCACTCCTATCTATCGAAGCAACCACAAACCATTTTATGTAGGTATATGAATAGCGTCGTTTCTCCATGAAGTGTGAAAATGTTTCGGCAGCCGATTGTGTTGAGAGACCACAGCGTGTCTTCGAAATCTATGCCATCTGAGCGTTCATTCGTGCACATTAATTTAACCATATCGTATCGTAGGTATAATATTCCATCTCCACAGTACCGTGTCCTCTTATAGAATGGCACTGCTTAGCTGCATAAATACGTACATTTTCGAAAGCATTCAACTTATCCCAATGAAACACTCGATTAGATGAAATATTCCCTGCAGTAGATATTCCGCTGTATTTTAATTGCAAAATGAATTAACTTGTCATGCGTGAAATGTGTTTAATTAGGATCAGTGCGGTTGCTTGGGACATTTTCTTAAGAAGTACTAGTAATTGGAAATTGCAGTTGTTTTTATGCTTATGCAAGCAAGGATCCCCGAACAAAAGCTTAGGAGCTAATTAATTTTTCCGAATTCCTTCCTTCAACCTACTGACATGAGCTTCAAAATAATGATGAAGTATGGTTTTGATGATGACGAAATTACAAATTAAATTAAATACAATTTTAAGACTTATACGAAGTAAAATTAAATTTAAATAGCTACAGTAAAGATAGCAAGTTTAAATATTGCACATATTGCTTTAATAATATTTAAAAAATTTTGTCAAAAAATGGTCGAATAAAAACTACCCATACCTCCCATACAGATATAAATTTTTTAATACTAAAATATTTTTTTTATTTTTACAATAACTAGCTGACCCGGCACACGTTGTTCCGCCTAAAATAATTATTTTAAGGGCCAGTTTCAAGACTAGCTGATAAAGTCTCGGATAGCATATCCGGAATTTATATGTCAGATAAACGTAATATTTCGGTTTCAAAGGTTTCGGATAGTAATAGCTGACAGATAAAGTCTCGGATAGTTTATCAGCCAGTTCAACCGGCTGTTAAAGCCTCTATCCGGAAGATTTAAACAAAATGTTTATTTGATGTGGCTGGAAAAAATATAGTTTCAGAGCATTCTTTCGTTGACGGGTGTAGACAGCAGTCAGAAGTGTTATATCATGCATTTCTTTGAATTCTTAAATGTCGAATTAGATGAATATTACAACCATATTACAGTGCCCCGTAGGAACAGAGTATTTCAAATTATTTTTAGAAACCGTCGACGATGAAGATTTCTGAATTTTCACTATTTTGTTTAACTATATCCATGCCCAGTCAATACCTTTCAACGTGGGCGTTGGACCCTGCCAGGGGTGCATTCTATCCGTTAGTAGTCGCTTATGTGGTTTATCTGTAGGATTGGTCAGGTTGGTCAATTTTGAAACAGCTCGGTTATTCTGTTATCATAACAGGACTGAACTTGGTGTCAAAGCTAAATTGTCAAATTGTCAGTCGTTAATTCGGAGTTTGTTCCAACTCTTACCTATTTGGGTAATGGCCGAAAGAATAAGATCCTGGATACAAGCTGCCGAAATGAGATTCCTCAGTTGTATTAATGGTGTGACCCGTAGAGATGGTGGAAACACCAGAATACGTGAGGGACTCAATGTCGAGCAGCTACTGCTCCGGACGCAGCGGTGGATTAGTCATTTTAAAACGCATGTCCCCAACCATGATCTTACGACGTGCTTTAGAATCCGTACAATCGGGCAGGCGTCCTCTAGGTAGACCCAGGATGAGATGGTTAGACCAAGTCCATAATATCTCCCCTACCCGTATGGGGATTGCCCTTTATGATTTACAGTCGATGGCCTAGAATCGAGACTATGGACGGTGCACTTGGACTTGCGCAACCTACAACCGCAACCCACTTAAGGGATAAGCGGGGTATCGAAAATGAGTGAATAAATGAATTTATCCATGCTAAATTAAAAAAACTAGAACAACACAATTCACTTAAAAATGTGATAAACGATAAAAAACATCATTTTCATTCGTGTCAAACAAATAGTGCCTGATAAATTTTTCTACCGGATAGTTTATCAGAGACTTTGACGATGAAACAGAAAAAAAATATCAGCTACTTTTATCTGGTGGAAAGCGTAATGTGTCGGCTAACTATCCGAAACTTTATCCGGAACATTTGAAACTGACCCTAAATATTTTAAGATTTATTTTGATATATTTGTTCAATAATTTTTTTTAATATGAATGAAGGCGGATAGCTTCAGTGGTTCAGCGCGGCCATTTTCGGACTTACATACGCATCGACGTTTTTCTATAATATAGCTTTGGTGTTCGAGATAATAAGATTTTGAATGTTTTTTTCGTATGGGCTGTGCCACGCCCTTTGTCCAATTTTGACCAATCTTCAGTGGAACGCTCCTGGGCCTAAGATTATCTTTCAATTTGAGCTTAATCGATTCGGCAGTTTTTGGTTTTTTTTTGTATGGGACTATGGGAGGTGCCACGCCCCTTTGTTCAATCTCCTTCAGTGCACTCCTGGGCTAATACCTAAGATTATCTGTTAATATGGGCACAATAGAGTCAGTGGTTTTCAAGTTATACGTATCCGAACACATTTTAGAACTCATTTTTATATATATACAGTACAGCCTTATTTATAAAGGTTTTTGCGTTTAGAGTTATTATAGAGAGTGTATAAAGTTTATAAATAAGGCTGATAGAAGATATAGTACCGGGTATTGGAGCTTCGGCATATTCGAAGATAATTGTCTTATTGGTTTTTATATTGAAATTTAAGTTATTGTCAGTAATTAATCACCGAAGGATAGCCGAGTTTTTTGTGGTCGAATTTTATTCAGAGCGAAATACAAGGAAACCTTACTGACCGCAAATAAACGTAATAAAATAAAAACAGCAACTACGATTGAAACTAGATATTATTTTATTGATACCGTATGCATTTCGGTTCGCAACATCATCATCAGCGAGCGTCTCCGTCGTTTGAACACTAAGTCAAAATATACTTAAAATGATTGTATGTGTATACAAAGAAAAACAATAAACTAAGTACATACATAATAATACAAGAACGATATAAATATTGCTATTTACTTTGTTAATTTAATGTTCTTGTTCTTGTTGAAATTTAAGGTATTAAAAAAGAGAACAAAAAAGTACACAACAAATAAAGAGGACAAAAAAAGATTAAAGCAAAAAAAGAAAGTGTAAAATAGATCGCGGACAAAAAGAGGACCTGTTCTGGACCGTACTTTTAGCACACTTTCTAAGCTTGTTAATGGCAGGTTCCACCGTTTCACCCAATATGTTCAGGAATTTACCCTGAACTAGAATTACGACATTATCCGCGTAAGCAGTTACCCTAAGCCCTGCGTTGCTGAGTTCTTTAAATATATATCGTCTATTACAAGAATCCAGAGGAGAGGGAGATAACCCCTCTCTGGAAAGTGCCCCTAGTAACCAGTGTTGCCACTAAAAAAAGTGAATGAAAGTGCATGACCGGATTTTTATTTTCTAAATCCGGTTAAAAAATCCGGTCAAAAGTCAAAATCAGAGTTTTTGATCAGAAACCCGGTCAAAAATAGATTATGGTAACATAATTATGTATTACTAAAAATAGAAAACAAAAGTTAGGTAACTATCATTAGCCATTTTTTTACATTATAAACAGTATCCATGTTGAGAAAACGTTTTTATAATATGTGAATCTTGAGTTTGTAAACTTGTTTTTTATTTCGTTTGATTAAAATTTACTGAAATTAATTTTTCATTTTATATGACGTGTTTTAAGTCCTTAAATACACTTTTAGTGCATGACCATACAACGTCTTCCAATGTCCAGTGAGGCAGGTAGATTTTGAGTGAGTAGAAAGGAGAAAAGTAGATAGCATAGAAAATGCGCAGAAAATCCAATTTCAGAAATAATTCTGGCATGGCCTGGGCAGGGCATAAAGATTCTTTTTCGTACCACTGTGCTTTTGATATAAATCTGCATTTGATATTTGCATTGATAGAGTGAGGGCGTCAAAAACGGGCGTCGGCTTCGGCTTTACTATAAAATTTGTTTGTGTTTCCGATTTCAATATTCAGGTAAAAGTCAAATTTTATTTCATTGCATCATTTATTTCATCGAAATGAAAATCATGGGAAGACGTGTGTGGCTAAATAATTATTTTTGGAAAATTTTTAGACACTTGAAAAGAGTAGTTCACCAAGTTCTAATCTCTTTATTTGTTGTGTACTTTAATTGAAATGCATTGTTTAATTTCCTCTTCAACATTCTAGCAAAAGAAAACTTCCAAAAATTAACCTATAAGATAATTTATTATCCTGCTCCCGAAGGAGAATTCCATGTGTTATGTTGTAAATGTCTCAATATTCGCAGTAAATTGGTTTCTGTTTGAACTTGGGAGCGTGTTCGTAATGTGTGGCAAAGTTTTATTCAAATTACCTATAGAAATCCGTCTTTATTTATAGTCAGTAGAGTAATTTTATTTTTCCAGCCCAAAAAGCGTTTTTCGGTTAAAAAAATTTTTCGTTCTGGTCAAAAAAACGGTTAGACCGGATTTAAAAATTTTCTCCGGTCAGAGTAAATAGCTTTCGGTCAGATATGACCGGAATCCGGTCAGAATGGCATCACTGCTAGTAACCGCTTTTTTTTGCTAAACTTAACTACTCGACCCATTTACTTTTTGATTAATAAATATGTTACCTACGAAAAGACTCGATTATGGGAAGGAAATAGAATCGCAAAGCTTCCAGCACTACTGCTGACTTTAATCAAACAGTGGTCCACCAATAAATCCCGGCTGAGAATTGGAAAATTGAGAGTCAACATTGCTGAAAAAATCGGGTCTAAAAGAGGGTACGCAAAAATCGCAACAAATCAATGGATTATTGGTCACCTTAAGTTTGTTAACTTATTTCCATTACCAAATAACCATCGGACTGAAAAGTGTGAGTTCTTAAATAGAAAAATAATAACTGTCCGTTCGTCTTCTTAAACCATAAATAAAATTAAAACTAAAATAATTCTTCTCATTCAACGTTTTTCTGTGAATGTTTTATTTGCAAAACTTTTCGCTCAAGGGCCTTACGAATATGTATGTATTTGTATAGTATATAATATTAATACGTGTACCTATCCTATCCATGTATACATAAACTGAAAGCCATTTTTAAATAATTACATATGCATCTACTCAAAGCGCACTAAGATACCACGGCATTGAGAAGGTTTTATTCTCTTTTTCTTTTTTTTTTTTGGAATTCTCTTCGGATTTGTAAGCCACGTAAAACCATAGAGTACACTGCCTCTGGCACATAACTGGCGCAAATATCAACATAAAATACTTATCCATAACAGAGAGAAAAAAAACTACTGCTATGTACTTTGTGTAGCGGGAATCCACCCTCCAACTATAATTGCGTGCTACAAGCGCATAACATGTTTGCAATTCAAATAACAATGCAACTTCCTCTATCCAAGCACGGCGGATGCCTCCGGGTCGGAAGCTTCAACTCGGGTCTGTGTAAAGTAATAATACAGCCGGATTGTGCATGTCTTTTTTTTCCTATTTTGTAAAATATTTTTCAAACTTTTTTCTATGACTTTGCAGTTCTAAATCCACATCCCAAAGGTCTGTAGGTCAGTTGTTTCTCGAGGGGCAGAGTAAACGTAGAGACTATGAAGTGGATTAGTACCAGCAAGTGCACTTTTTGACCGTGGTGCGATTTACGACTTGCGTCCCTGGGGTTTAATATGTCAGTGGAGCCAAAACATTCACCTAAAAACCAACCGAAGAAAAACTCATAGAAAAACATAAAAAAAAACTCTTTCAGAGTGCAGTGTTTGGCAAATACGAATATAAACGTTATCTATCCATGTGCATGTCATATGCACAGCCCATGGAGTTTGACAGTATATTTTCAAAACCAATGCATTTTTGAGTAGAGTTAATTGATTGTGACATAGATTGCTTAATATTTATAGACTAATGTGTGATTCGGCGTTATGCTGTTTTGGCTATTTCCGGTTGGTTTGCCATTAATCCGCCGGGGAATTGGAAATTCGGTAGGACTATAAACGTACAAACAACTTTGGGAAATGCTTTGAATTGTTTCATCCCCTCGCCATAAGCAAGCATATTATGACTGTAAAATTGCATATCATTAAATTTACCTAAAACAAATTGCGTGTAGCTGTTCCTATATCCAGCATCATTGCATCCCCGGGGAAATTTAGATGTATGCCATTTTATTGACGTCACGTAAATTTGAGCACAGTTTGCTATAAGCTTAGGCCATAATGCCTGCATCAAAATATCAATTTATATATAATGTACCATATAAATTGGTCATTTTGAACGCCTATAGCGCACACAATTTGGACTACAGTTGAAAATGGAAATTTGCTTCTTTATATTGAATATATTACGCTATTTGTATCTATATTGTACACGTTTATTGGAAAAAATGTATTTTAATAAATCCCCTATGGGTAACTACACTCTTGCCAACAAATTCAAGCGAACTTTTACATTGCAGGTTTCAACTTTTAAAACAGTAAAGAGCTGCAGCGATATAAATGCGGATGATATTGTGCAATACGACAGACCTAAAATTACGTATCCCCAGGCACCAGCTGTTAATTATGAGGTATGTATGTAGTGTAGGTATGTAAAGTCAAATAATCCTACTAATGATGTGTGCGAACAGTATCGATGTATGCAGGGTTTAAACTTACCCTTAGTAAATACAAAGCTTATAGGTCTTCAATGTAATTCAAGTTGTTTCAATTCTAAATTTTCATATTAAAAATTTATTAATTTGCATAGATAAATAGAGACACCGTGCCACAGACTTCTACAACTTCACCAAATTCTTTTTGATTTTAAATTTAAATGCACAAGTTGTTATTGTCTGTTTGCTATTTGTATTGATATTGTGAGTCTTTTCGTAATTTGTGCAAATTCTCCAACATACCCTTAGGCACAAGTAATAATATTGTTGTACAATATACAAAATTGGGCCGTAGCCGTATTATCCTTATCCTTATTATTATAAATGTGAAAGTAACTCTGTCTGTCTGTCAGTTTGCTACCTTTCCGGAAAACAGAGCGTGGCATCTCCCATAGAACAACATTATTTAAATCACTTTATCTTGAAACTTCTTATGGAAGCTTTAGCCTTACAACTTGGTAAATGGGCTTCAATTGCTTTTTAGAAACAGCTTTTCTGTCACGGCATGACAAAGTCGGCAGATCGTGGATTTTTTGACACAATTATGCACCCGCATGATCGCACGATTGCCACTGTGTGATCGGATGTCTATTGGAATTGATACGTTCTCAAATGATTTTTGTATAGGTATGATGATCTGATAAGTACATTTTTGTGACGTCGTAATATCGAAAATAATGTTAATTATAAAGGACTTAGGCTTTAAGATTTGAGTGTTCAGACCCATTTATCGGAAAACTTGACAACATTTGATCAACGTGCACTTAATAACATATGTACATGCATATATATTGTGCAAGTTACAGCTTAATCGAACGATTACTTTTCGAAGTGTCGGGAAAACTCGTTTGCAACATTCCCCGGAGAATATATCAGCTAGTTTGAAAATTTCAGCTTAATTGGCTCAGAGGTTTTCGAGATATAAAATTCTGAATGTGTTTGTTTTTGTATGGGAGGTGCCACGCCCCTTCAATTTCCATAGTGTATTCATCTGGTTCAATACGAATGCAATAAAAAAAACATCTCTATGCAAATCGGATAATGTTCAGGCGAGTTATGCGCGTACAAATAGACAAACTTTTCATTTTTTTATATATGTAAAGCGGACCCGGCGAACTTCGTCTCGCCCCAATTTAACACCTTCATATAAACTACAGAGTGATAATAAAACACAGATAGTTCAAATTCCAATGTGATTAATTTATTTGAATGAAATCGAAATCTAGATAGCGGTGTGATAAACAATGTTTTTCGATTTGTTTTCCGGTGCAGAAACAAACAACGAAGACAGTTTGCCAACACGCGAACAGACAACGTACAGCTGGGAACTGAATACGCTTGAATTTAAATGGAAGATCAGTTAAAATAATCGGAATTCGTGGGATAAGGACGTCCTCCCCTTTGAATTTGCCCCTGATGATCGTCGCTTGAATCATATTTTTCATCAGTTTCTTGACGGACAACCGCGTATTTTAGATTCCGCAACATGATTATAATCGATCCCACCTTCAGCTGTAAATTTATGCGGTGAATTTTCTGGCACCAGCGAGTTAAAAAATTCCGTCGGATAGTTGGTCGCTTCATCCTCGTCGCTCACGCTGTCATTGGACTTGTACTAATGCAGTTCTCCAGCGATTTGACTTTGAATAATGAAATTCAAGCTATCGACGTCCTTATTTTTCGCTGCTAGTATTACCCGTTCGGATTAGTGAACGAGATATAAATATATAAATCGAGATATTTATAATTTTGTGCAATGCCGGGGATAACACTTTGGTGATGAGTTCCTCCTTCGATGATGTGAACTCGCAAAAATTTGTCGGGAACGATATATCAATACAGTCGAAACATCAACGGAATTCGGCCATTGTCTAGCGCCAGCAGTTGTCTCGATTCAGCAGCAGATGGGTCGTTCTGCAATGCGACTCTCATGTTAGTATTCAATTTCAGGTTCTTGACATGCCGCCACAAAGACGACGATTTCAGGCATGCATTAAGTTCATCGGCAGGAGTTGATTTCGGGATGACAGGAAGCGTTTGACGAAAATTTCCGAAGAGCAATATCATAGCCTCACCCAATCGTATCGAATCACCTCGTAAATCCTTCATCGTTCGATCAGCTGTCTCCAAAGCTCGTTTTGATGATTTTGCGAAATTGATCCCTATCGGCGAATTCTTGGTCATTGTGCACGTTGGCTTGTCAACCGTGAAAAGATTCATCGGCAGCTTCAAAGCGGAATGTGTAGTTCGACGGCCTTCCAACAATGTGGCAGTAATGCTAGAGGATCCAACAGCCAACGCAATTGTTGCAAGAAATAAAGAAAATGAAAAATTTTGGCGAAAAATTTTTTAAATTTTTTGCATTTTTCCAAAATTTTATATTTTTCCATTTGAAAAACCATCGATTTTTATCGATTTTTCCAATTTCTCCACTTTTCTGGAGGGTTTTTCCAAAATTTTCTTTTAGGAAAACCTTCTCCTGGCAATTGCGAACAATTGAAAAAATTTGAGCCAAATCGATCCAGCCGTTCTCAATTAATAAATTACTATACATTTTTGCCACCATTTTTATATTTTAGATTAGGTACTATCGCCAAATGAATATTTCATAATCGCAGAAACCACCTGAAACAAATCGAATTTTCTCAAATGTTAGCCGCATTGTATATTGTTGAATTGCGGGCTGTAGTGATTTTTGTCAGTAAATGAAATTGGTGTTCCTTATATGTACATTCAGCCCTTCTCATATTTAAAGGGATTCTTTTGTATATAAACAATCAAAGCTTAGACCCATTTGTGGGGCATGTACCTACCCAACTTCACAGAACCTATTAGTAAGGATATTTCCGCTATAATATTGTAAGATCTGAGGTATTATAGGTCCTAGTGAAATACATCAGTCATTCCACAAATCGAAATGTTCCAAATGAAATGGTTAGCCTGAAGGACTTCGTACACTTAAAGATGCTTTTAGAAAAGCTTATTGAATTAGAAACGACGAGGAAAGTAATCACTTTCACAAACTTAATCCAAAGTTTCCCATCAGAAATATAAAAAAACTTCATTCAGAGATAGGTACGCCATTCCCCAATCCATTTGTAATTAAAATGAAAATCCTCTTAGATACATTGAAATTAATTAAGTTTAATCTTATCCATTGTGTAACAGGAGTGTAGTACTCACCTTACCTGCCTACTTCGACTATCACCACCCCATAATACACATTACCTAACAATCAATCACGGTCAAGATACTTACAACTAGTCTTAGTCTACATAATATGATATGTGAACATTATGACACGTCCTAATACTTAATCCCTACGTGAGACAAGAGACAAGTTGACTATACTCTGTCATTTCACGAAAAAAGTAAATGTCACTGTTCCATGCAAGAGATTTTCATTTTTCGCAGATATAAATCTAGTCATCCATATGCCTCATATCACTGAGAGCTGAAGCACATACATCTTCACCATTATCTGAATACGAGCTGCTACAAAAGTTGCACTGCAAACGTATAACTTGAGGTGTACCTCATTAAAACTTCTAACTGTAAGCCAGAGGAGAAATTTCTCAATTTCGTGCAACAAAAAATCGTTCATATGATGTCGATGAGTGATTGTGCGAGGGGTGCAAGTAAAACCTAAAGCTAAGCATTACATTTCTCCATATTCATTTAATGTCATCCTATGGAATACCTTTCCCTCTAACCACCCTTTACCACTTACATGTAAGATGCCTGTCATATTTGCTGGTCCATAATTATTAAGCGTAAACCTTCAAAAGTGATTACAGGTTTCAGGGCGTAATATACCTTTCGTCATGGTTACCACCACCACCACCACCATCTGCGTATCTAGAATGGATTTTAGTGCAGTACAGATGCTGCATACACGTTACATATTTCGAGGGACTCCTATAGTAATGACTATGTTTTAAGTTTTTCATGGACGAGGACATTGTTCATTATCATTGTAGCCTGGTTGTACCCCAATCTTTACGTTGCTTTCATTTTGTTTACTTTTCCAGAATTCGGTCCTCGGATCAGGTGGCATTATGTACGTGAATGGGAAAATTGTTTCTGGACCCCTGGAATCCCTGGTGGATATATTAGTGCCGAAGAATGTCGATGAGTTGGATAAGGTAAGGTGTTTGTGTTTTTCACTTTTATGTCATTCATATGCGTCTGAGGGTCGGGTTATATGTACATACACACCTTTTGTGTTCATAATTTACTATGCTCCAAATGGAAAGCTCTTTCGAAATTAATGAAACCCTTTTTAACCCTCCCGTGCAGATGGAAGTGTAATTAGTTTTCCGGGTATTTGAAAATGTAATTTTGAATGCTCACAGGTGTTTCAGTGGGTGAAATTTAGTATTATGTGGAATTTAGCTTGTTAAAGGCTTGCTCATAAGAACGTAGGCAGGAGCAGAGACTTGTGGGTAAAGGATGTATTTTTCAGTTTGGTAAGCAAGCACTATGTGGTTTTGTTAAATATACAATAGGATATTCTAGAGGTTTTAAGTGTTTAACTAAATGGTTAATCAGGTGTCAATATTATGCATAGTCATACGTCTACAGTGTGAAATAGTTTGTAAGAAAATAATAATGTTGGAATTAAAACGAGTTTTTTTTTTAAACTAGATAGTTTCACACTATGTGTGTCAGATGGCATTTGGCATTTCATTATAGAATTCAAATAATGCGAATCATCAACAATAATCCATATTTTTAGATGATTTATGAATGAGCTTAATGCCCAAATCACAACGGCGCTTTGCCGCTTGCGTGCGTTGACAGATGAAGTAGAACCAATGCTTTCATATGGTGCAAGCCAAAATGCGGCTTCAGGCTTCGGGTCGCGTTTAGATCGTAAATATCGTAAAGTCCAACGCGACGCCCAAGTAGAGCAACTCTCTACTTTCAGGTGCGTTGGGCGGCTTTGACATTTCATTTTCGGTTTGGTTTGTTCGATTTGATAATAGCTATTTAAAGTGGTAGAGCATATGCCATTCATGTTGGAGTAGCGTGGGTTCACTTAGGGTATACACGTACTCGTTTTTAGTAGAATATGAGGTTTTTGCAATACAAATTAATTATTTTACTGTGTGGAAATGACGAATATTATTTTTGTTGTAATGCTACTAGTGATTTATTCAGATTGTTGAACAAAAAAATATGTGCCCAAATGTTATGTGCACGCTTTTGAAATTTTAATTTTCTCTGAAACTACTCTGTGCTTTATACAAGGCGGGAAGGTTTTGAAGTCCAGCCATAGGAATAAAAAAAAATGTCTGGACAGGACAGCAAGATCTTCGCGGAAATATAGCAAAAAAAATTTTGTGTATTTAATTAATACCAGGCAAATGACCCTAATTAGAGGGTCATAAAATCCTTTCAATATGCATTGCCATTACTGGCGATAGGTGAACGGATGTGGTAAAAATCCAGCGAGCGACGAAAAACAGTACCTGCGGTCGCAATCGTCCGAATGAATGTCCAGCATACCACCAGATTTATAAATATAACTGAAATAAAATATAAATATGAATTGAAAAATCGAGTAGATCGTCGATATCCATATTTGAGAATTTATTAATAGATTTTTATTTTTTTTTTAAATATCCAAGGCAAGTTTTTAACAAAATTGCACCTCTGTATTTTAGTGACTGAACTTCTTTCCACAGCGTAGATAAAATATGCTGGCCATTGTGTAATCTTGCACACTTAAATCGTTTTTCAAGTATTCTACAAAGTAATCAATTCGCAATTTAAAGGGAAGGGATTTCCGGTGTAATTTATCCACATTTTCTCAACCAAACTAAACATCTACCTGCCTCGCCTGAAAGGACTTTCATGGGAAGGCTTGTACCTGTGTATCTATGTACATTTCATGCACCAGACAATTCTGCCACAAAAATATTCCACGACAAGAAAAGTGAAAATACAATAACTGTTATTTATTTATGAATTTTATACTATTTTGAACAAATTTCCTCTTAAATCGTGCATTAAAAATAACAGGTATAAGCAAAAAGGAGTAGACTTGCATTCTGCTCTGAATTGGGGTATATTAACATAAACCAAACAGAACTTTCAATCTCTCATACTCTAGTCTCTCAACGCGCCAAAGCTCTGCAGCGGCATTTAGTTTTGGAAAACTGCGGCTTGCGTGCGTTGACATAAAGTACGGTAAAGTTTCTAAAACGCCTGTCAACGCACGCAAGCGGCAAAGCGCCATTGTGATTTGGGCATAATTCTTTTTTATTTTCGCAGTATATGTATTGATGATATACGGAAAGCTTCAAATTTTACTTATTGATTAAGAAAATCAAATCGAGGGTGATTTATATACGTCTTTTGACCTCAACTTAAACTACTAAAAATATTTGCTTAAAATCTCCTTTATCCGGGTGGAGTATTTATATGTGGATAACATTTTTTAATTCACCGAGTTTGATTAAGGTTGGAATTCAACATTCAACATAATATTATGCATGATGTTACCAAGTTTCAAAAAACACCAATAAACTTTTTAAAATAAATAAATTGCATACAACTTTGTTGGAGCAATATATAATATATTGTTTCAGGTTCCGTATAGCCACCCTATGTTATGTCTAACTTCTTAAAACCATCCGTTAATGTGAGTTTTTAATTTTATTATGAATGGGAGTAGTTGTACTCGCGGAGGAATGAGGCATCAGGCACTGCGCCTCAGTTTTAGTGTGCTGGACTACAGAACGAAGTGACTATATTGTATATATAATTATTGCATATATAAAATATTTTGTTAGTATTCAAAATATTCTTCAAAATAGGATCAAAAGTAATAGTTCTTCAAGGGCTCATCTTTTCTTCATACCGATAGGTATAGATACATAGATGGGACAAAACAACATTAATACGAGAATGTTATCGGTTTTTTTTAAATTTGATATAGCTATAACCGCATTCACTTGAATCTCATTCGTTTCTAAATATTCAAAGAAATAATCCTTTGTCCAAACTTATTTTTGCTTAGATAGTATCAGAAATAAGGTCCTACTCTACGTAGGAATAGGACTCACCCAACTAACATTTCAACTTCCTTAAGGAACAAATGTTTCAGATTCAACGGCTCAAGGCTTCTTTAAAGCTTCTGTAAAGCTTCTATAGCAGAAGCAAACTCTTTACCGAAGTCTTGACTTGTATTACAACTTCATTAAGGCCTTTCAGAAAAATAACATGAAGCTTTAAAGAGCAGTTAAATTCATAGCTTCGTTAGGTGTAGTTATCGAAGGAAGAAGAAGTTGCAGTTTCCATAAAGCTTCGATTACATATAGTTATTCAAGCTTCTATAAGTAAACTTGTATAAGACTTCCAAGAGTCATTAATCGAAACTGTATGGTAGACTTCTTTATGGCTTGCATTATTTTTTTATATACCTTTTCCGAAGGTAAATACATACTTTTATATGGGTTGTTATACGAGGAAAGAGGGAAAGAGAGAGATGAGAGTTCACTTCTCTAGTAGTTGCTATGGAAGCTATGCGAGTTATGGAACTATTAACGAAGCTTGTTGTTGATATAGAGAAAAGTTTCAACTGTTTAAGTTTTAACTTTCCAACATGCATGTAACAGATAGCGCAGATGATAGAGTCCCTTACTCTGATGCTTTGAGGTCTGGGTTCGAGTCCTGCGGTGAGTTATTCACCCCAATCATGGAATCCGCCGGAGGGAATTGTTCGATACCAAAATATTCTTTTCCGCGAACAATTCCCTCCGGCGGATTCCATGATTGGGGTGATTATAATATTTGTTTTTTTCTTTCATTTCTTTCAATTCTATAGATTTGTTCATCTTTCCATACTTCATTTATACTTACAGGCCTTAATATCATCCCAATCAGAGAGAAAAGAAATACATATACATTAATAATACAATAATATTACATAATTAACTAATACGTTCAGAGAAATTACCAAATAAATGAAAATAAAGAAATAATTATTATTAATCACCAAATGAGAATGAAATAATTTTTTTTTTTTTTTAAATTCGTAGCTTCGATAAAACTTCTATAAGATTCTTCGAATCGTCTTATTGGAAACAATGTCCGAAACTTTTTACAACTTCGTTAAGATTTGCAAAACTGTAGCTATTAAAGTCTTAATAGAAATCTTTTCAGAGGCTTTATAGATAAAATGCTTTCGATAAGTGTTCGCCTTTCGGACCTTACCGAAATTTTATAGCATTCTTTTGGAAACTAAAAGTAATCCTCTATTGAAGCTTATCGAAGCTGAAATGTTAGTTAATTTCATTTATTACCCGACTAAGGTTCAGTGCGGCAAATCCATTACAAGTTCAGAATTTATTCACCGAATATAATAGATAAAAAAAAAAAATAAATAAATAGGTGGCGCAACAGGCGGGTAGACACCCTGGGCCTAGCTTCTCGCAACCATTCGTTTGTGTGAGTTTCTATTTTTTGGGACGAATAGAAGGGACCTACAATTTTATGCCGAGTCCGAACGGCTGAATTGAGAGGCTTTTTCATGACAGTTATACTCTCGGATGTTTGTCAGACGTTCGCGAGAGGTGGCGCAGTAGAAAAAACTTTAAGATGTAATTTGTGTTTTTCCGGGGATCGAACCTGGGATCCCTCGCACAGTAGTCCAGCACACTAACCACTGCGCTACTGCGCCTACACTTAACATAAATTGGCTAAGATTAATGCGTTGACTGATGGTAGGCTAATTCAGAATTTTATTCAATTAATTTTCAGGCACAATAGTTTCAATTTAGCAAAAAAATTATTTAAATAAACTTGACGATTTCAATTAAGTAGTAGACTACTGAGCGACGGGTCTCAGGTTTGATACCTGGAAAAACACAAATTTCATAAAGGTTTTTGTCTACTGTACTAACTCTGCCGAACGTCTGACAAAATAATATCCGAGAATAAAACTGTTCTGAGAAAGTCTCTCAATACAGCCGTTCGGACAGGGCATAAAATGGTGGGTCTGTGCAAGTTGTCTCAAAAATAAAAACTATCATTCTTTTTTTTTTTAATTTAAAATATAAGGTACGAAGATAACAATTAGATACTCTCATTTATCTAGGTTCGCCGCCGTCCTTGTGTTTCTACTAATAAGTGAAGAAAAGTGGCTCTTTAAGAAAAAAATAGAACATGTTTCCGGACAACTGCTTTTGGGCGCCAACTTGTTTGTTTTTAATTTTTCAGTAAATCCTTTCGCATACAATATCAGTTTTCTGATTAAATTAACACAACCACTACAAATATTTTTCTACTTCCGGGTAGCGCACCTTCGTATCGTAGGTACACAAAAACAAGTCAAAATAAAAATCAACGTCAGCGAACAGACTACTTTGGTATCATCACATTCACAACTGGGATATGTACGTGCATCCGCTTAAATAATGTTTTGATCCAATTCCAGTCAATTTAATTAAAATGCTTCACCACGTTTGGTCTTCGCTGAGTATGATATTTTCACTATGCCCCTTCCCACTTCTGTTTCATATTTTTCTTCAAACAAAGCAAAAGTGAAAGCGAATACAAATTGATAGAACATGATGAAGTTATATTTTGTCCGGACTCAAGAGCCAATTAAAAATGTGCAGTGGAAAAAATCATTCAGACTATTGGGTACAATACACGCATTTCAACACAGGAGCTGGTCTGAAATTGTATTCCAATTAGGATCGGATTTGTATTGATAGGCCAATATATGGGTCACTCCGGGATAACAAGACACAAAAAGGATACATTTCTGAATGACTGCCCGATACCGATTTAGACCCTTTTTAGAAAATTACAACATATTGGAGTATAGAAAAACCTCATCTCATCATAATGGGATTTACATTTTGATACAGGTATAGTGACGACTTTATTGTTTGGGTATACCTGCAGTGTAAAATTGTATAAATAACCGAGTACCTATGTATAAAGAAAATTGGATCCATCCAGCTTCCTGCATGGCAAACACTTTACTCGATTAAGTTCTCTCACATTTTATATGTTAGAATTTGATTACGATTTCTGTGCTTAAAAGTGGAGTCGTAACTTGGAAATCAAAAAAGGACACAGTTAACATCAAATGTGGGATATTTTTTTTTTTTTTGATTCCACAAATTTAAAAAAAATTCTTCTATTTAATCTCTCATTAATCAATGAGGTATTGTTTAACAACTAGGTAACAAAGTTGCCATTATAGTATAATTATGTAACCAACTAGCAATGACCGCGGCTCCGCCCGCCTGTTTCTTTTCTTTTAAACACAATTTAAATTTATTTGAGTTGTCATTGTGCGTTTGTTTAAATTTATGCATATCCATTCCCAACATGAAAATCAACTACGCCATTATGAGCATGTAGGTACAATGTGCATTCTGAATGCGCAGCGTGTGAGTAACAATAATTATTCTATTTTTGGAATATAAAACTACAACCCCTAAGCACAACTGCAATCGATGAATCAATTTTGTTCGCACTTGGCCAAATAAGATCTATTTTCAATTTATTATATCTCACCCTCTGGATGGCCCAAAAAGATTAATGTTAGCTCAAAATACTCGTTAAAGTATTTAATAACAATTTAAAGCATATGTATCTTGAATTGATATACCTATACGTAAATTTATGAGTAGGTATAATGGCAAGTTAAGCGTAAAAAGGAAGAAATAGAAAAGTGTGTTTGAACTCTTTTTCAACCCTTGTAGTACGATTTTTGAAAAACAATGAATGAGGCATGTAATAATTTTGATTTATCTATCAACATACAAACGTTCATACGGCTAACGGTTCCTGAGACTCCCTTACTCCCCGCGAACCCTTTACTCCTGAGCAATTCTCACCCACCCTACGGACTAAGTTGGCCACAAATCTATAATTCACAAAAAATATCGTGAAAATCGGACGAATGGTTCTCGAGTTATGGAGAAACGAACAGACGGACGTTGCATTTTATAAGTAGTATGGATATACCAACGGTAATTTAATCATTACTTATACCTAGGGTAGGGCGGGGCTAGTTGGGTCACTTTTCATTTGAAGTTATGTTTTAACCAGATTATCCATACTATACCTTTAAGAGTGGCGTCAAAAGATAGAATGAAGCTCGTACTTCTGAATGTTTTTGGAAAAAATTGAAAATATTAATCCGCATGGGTATAACATTGTCCTAAATGCACTAAGTCCAAGTGGCCCAACTTGCCCCACCAACGGGCTAAGTTGGGCCAGTGCACAGTTGCCAGATTGGGCGCTTTATCGTATTTTGGGCTATCTTTTTGCTTAAAAAACGATAGAAATTTCTTCCATGAGCGCCCAACACAATTTTGGGCTATATATCGTTTTAAAAATTTTGTTTGTTTTACTCTTTCATTGCTAACACTTACAGTGAGCAATGCAGTAGAACAGCGGTTCCCATTTTTTTTTGGTCGCGGAAAAATTTTATAATTTTATTAAATTAAAGAAATAAGTAACGTGTTGTGACTTTTAGCATTTTATTAAATATTTAAACTAGTAGATACTTAAAAACAAAAAAATAAAAAAGAATTCACAAACATATTTAACTTATTTTCGAGTTGGCCACAGAAAAACAACGACTTGAAAATTCCAGTTTCAAAAAAAAAATAAATTATAAAAATTACCAATATGTATTTACTGGAATAGCCTTTATTTTTTAAAAGGGCAGTCAATTTTTTCTTAACATGCTCCACTAAAATCCGACATATTTGGCGCAACAGGTCATATAGGCACCCTAGGCCAAGTTTCTCACAACCATTTGTTTTTTTAGGGACGAATACAAGGGACTTTCAATTTTTAGGCCGAGTCCGAATGGCTGATTTAAAAAGCTTTTCAGGAAATTTTCAGTACATAGAGTTTCGGATGTTTGTCGGACGTTCGCGAGAGATGCCGCAGTGGAAAAAACCTTAAGATGTAATTTGTGTTTTTCCGGGGATTGAACCTGTGACCTCTCGCACAGTAGTCGGATCCAAATAAATTAAACTTGGATTTGGCTCTCCAAAGAACTTTTTTCCAAAATTGCAAATGTTTTTTTTTTTAAGTGGAGTCTTTCGAAATTCTGGAAGATTTTGTTCTACGACACAAAGCCCTGAGTTTTTGATGGAGTTTAGGTGCAACAAGCTCCTTAATTTTAATGGACATTAAAAATGGATTGGCTCTACTTGTCCGGCAAATCTTTTTTTGGAGTAGTTTTGCGTCCAATCTCATTTCTTTTGCGGTTCTCAAAACTTCCGGTCTTCTTAGAAACTTGTATTTCGCCAAAAACAAGCTTCGTAGAAAAACAAATCTTCTCGCTATCAACGCCATTGATTCGTTTCCATTTTGATAGTTAGGAAGTTCTGGAGAAGACGATTTATTTTTACCCATTTTTGTTCTGTGTAATCAATAGACAAATTACATTGTTGCGAACAATATTCCAAGATTCCAGAAGCACACAATTAGCTAGTCTGCTGGAATTTTCATATTTTGCGCTTTACTTTCCGCGGAGCACTTGAATTTGTATGGCGGAGCGCCAAGTGTTCCGCGGAGCACACTTTGGGAAACTCGGATGTAGAAGAAAGAGCGTTTGCGTTTTCATTTATGAATGAATGAATTAAGACCTAACCACGAAAACGATTGTCAACGGAATTTTACGATATGCTTTGATGCGCATACGCATACATTACCTACATGTGTACCTGTTTTATTATAAAATACAAGAACTGAATTATTTTTAACGATTTTTGGGCTTCTTTCTGGGCAACTATATTGGGCTACATTTCTTTAAGTTTTGGGCGCTTAAAGCAAACAAAGTTCTGGCAACCCTGTGAGTGGGGTAAGTTGGACCACTTTTCGTTGTCAGCTAAAAACTCGAAAACTACTGGACAGATTTCAATGAAACTTTTTTTAAAATGTTCCTTAACACCGTGAGACTGCTATAGGCTATGTCGTTTATAGCCACGTCCTAAGGAACAATTTTTAGCCAAAATGTATTTTTTGAAGTGAAAATACATAACCAAATATAATTTTGTGCGAGTATAATAATAAATAAATAGCCCAACATTGAGTAACATAAATAAAGTGTCCTTTAAACAAATAATACATGCTTTTGGAGGGCAACATACAATTGTTTGGTTACCATCACTGTCTTTAAAAAAACAGTTCAGCAAATTATTTCAAGTAACTCAGACGTCATTCACAAATTTAAACACTTCAACAATTAACCAGAAAATAATCGTCAACCTCCCATCGGAACTGAAGAGCTCAGATATTTATTCAATCATAAAAAACGCTTAAACAGTAAAAAAAACTTTTTCAAATCGCCCTAATCCATGAGGGTCAGTCCTTAAATTCATTCTGGCTCTGTCAGCGTTCGCCTTGGTCGGCAGGATCAAATGACAATCAGAAGTAAAAAATTCAGAAAATTATTAAATAAGGGGAACCACAAAAAAAATACCTACCTTAGTTTAGCTTGAATACCCGCACGACAGGATTATTGAGGACTTGACGCACCCAACGACCACCATAACCTAGTTACATCATAAACTTGACCAACAAAAAAATCTCCCAAACCCAAGGAACACTAAAGCAGATTTGTGAGATACGGAATTAAGAATCATCCGATTGTGCCATCATTAACAATCAGGCACAGACAATGATGCTTGAATATGGTAGACCATTCCCTGGTGCTCCTGTGTTCTGTCGAGTCACATACAAAAATCCATTTTCTACTTAATGATAATGAATCTTCAGAGAGACGTCGCCGGTGGAGGAGGTCACAAACGAATGTGCGCCAGTCGACTGTGCAGCCCTTAAAGTGGCACCGCATCGCTCCCCGTTTATATTCGGCTAACAGTCTCCCACTCAGCCACCACCGGCACGGGCTCTGTAGAATGACTTTAATGAGCGCTTATAATTTTTCCCATCTGGTTATTCAGTGTTCGCTTGGTTGGCTTTCGACCATGGGTATTGGGTAATCTCCTGGAACATTTTTGGCAATCATCCCTTATTAAGTGATAAAATAATTAATATCTCTACAATCCCACATCATCTCCAATAAGGGTCATCAGATTTATTATATCTTATAGTAAGGTTAATCGAATATATTTTCCGCATGATTTTGTAGAGCCCTATAATATGTATGTGTGTTAAACGTCCTATTAATTGTATGCCCTCTTCTTTTGCAGGAGTTCGTTTTCTCATTTTTATTGTCGTCACGTCTGTTCCTGCGTCCGCACGAGTTATTAGGTAAACTGTTGTCCTGTGTACCTGATAGTGAGTCCTTAGACACGTTAGTCGCAGTACTATCCGAATGGACACATCGGTTCCCATACGATTTTCGTGATGAACGAATCATGAGTCATGTAAAACATATCGTTTCGAGGTAAGTTTAAATGTTTTCATTCATCCCCGGATTAACCTGAAATGTTTTTGTTTTTCTCCGCTTCCGACAGATGTTCTAATACTGGATTAGAGGAATTAGTTTCGGAAATATTGAGTGCCTTGTTAAAACGCCTGACTGAATTAGAAAAACACGAGGGAGATTTACGTGCTTGTCAAAGTAATACAGACAAGGTTAGTTAGTGGAAGTGATTAATGGGAGTTTTTGTTGTTTTTCTTTTTCATTGTTTTATTCCGTGGGTAAAGGTAAATAATAATTCGAGCCTTCTTTCAGACAGATTCAATAGACTGCCCAACCGCATCGCATTACGCACAAATTTTATGTCGAATCGAACGGAAGCTGGCCAAACACGTTGGACCTGAAGAATTTCTACAATGTAGCAATAATGTACTTTTGGATAAGCAAGTAAGTTGTAGATATAGGTGTTCAAAATATGTAGGTATAGTCGGCTCTCACATCGAGGCAACATTCAATAAGCAACTATCAATAGGAAACACGTAAAATTATTGCTTACAATTATTTTACTTTGAATTAAATTAGAGGTCTCACATCAAAGCAACTAAATATCGCTCGAACGAAAATTGTTGCTGATTGCTTATTGGCAGTTGCTATAGTAACTATAGTTGCTTATTGCTTGTTGCCTCAATCTGAGAGCCGCCATACATTATACTTGTAAGAAGTTATTCCTTAGCGGAAAGAAAAATATTTCCTTATAACTGAATTTCCTTAACTGAACTTATAATAAAAAAAAATATTAAAATTTTAAGAAATTTATCGGCGCAAATTGGAAACGGTCATTTTAGAACGGATAATTTATGATGACTTAAACTTGTTTCCGTCCAAAGTCCAAATTACGAGCAAGTTAAATCCTCTGGATTTGCCTATTCGCCTGGAATTTTGCCAACAAATTTTTGCAAATTAATATCCAGAAACTCCACATTCCGCTGGCCCGCACATGGTCACCTGACCTGACTGAGACTTTTTTTATAGGGTTATGTCAAGCAAGAGGTGGACAAAACGAAACCAAGGAATTTCACTGAATTGGAGCAGTCCATTCCAACAATAATTGAGGCGATCCCGACTTCAACCCTTCAGGCCGCAATGAATAATTTTCTGATCAAAAGGTGTCGCGTGGATGAACATGTAGGTCATTTACGGTCTATCATTTGCAAAAAAACAATTTTCTACAATACAATAAGAAAACAAATGAAATTCATTGATTAAAAAAAAGTTATTTAAATTTATTATTGTAGCACAATTGGTGTGGTGGTTGGGTGTGTATGAATCGGGTAGGCGCTGATTGGCATCAACTTGGCGGTGCCCAGCTGTTGTAACTTTTTCATACACATCAATTGTGCTTATTTTACCTCCGCGTGGTAACCACCGGGTACTGGTCTCGCTCAACCGAGCTTGGCTTGCTAAACTTATAAGCGCGAGTGTTGAACACGAAGAAAATAGCAACACTATAATGCTCTGTCGGAATGACTGACTGAACGAGTCTCAGAGGTCTTACATGAGCCCCTCAGAAAGAGGACATACAGCGGATGAATACACAAGATTGAATCAACGGTGTTGTCAACAGTCGAGATGGCAGATACCTTGCGTGAGCTTCTCTGACATATTTGGAGCAAAGGTCTCTAAGGATTTTCAGCACTAGTCAGGGTGCTGAAATAGAGATGGTGGCGGATGAACCCTTTATGGGCCAACGGCAGCACTCATATCCCCGAAGTGGGTTACTGACAACGGAGTATCCGACCCGCTGTCCTAGGGTTATCTTAGGGCCTGGTCCTCCAGGTTGGGGGTTGTGCGTGGGGCTAACTACCCAACCACGGAAAAATTAATGGTTACGAAGCAACCAAGAGCCTCGGATACGGATGGATTCACTGTTGACGACCCTGCAAAACGAAAAAAGGACAATGACGTTCGGGTCTGCACGTGGAATGTTCGAACCCTGAACAGACCGCGTGCAGCCGAACAATTAGCGGAGGCCCTAGACTGCTACAAGGCAGATATCACCGCCATTCAGGAGGTGCGGTGGGATGGGCCAGGCAAAAGAAGGATGAAAACCTGTGACATCTACTACGGTGATTGCTACAGAGAGCAGAAGCAGCGTCTATTTGGATGCGGATTCGTTGTAAGCGGCAGACTTAGGCAAGAAGTCTTGAGCTTTCGACACGTAAGTGAGCGCCTTACAACTATCCGCATCAAGGCTAAATTCGCCAACATCAGCCTGATATGCGCTCACGCCCCCACAGAAGATAAAGACGACGCTACCAAAGAATGTTTCTATAAGCTCCTCGACAAAACATATGAGCAATGTCCTAAATACGACGTTAAAATTGTCTTAGGTGATTTTAACGCCAAAATAGGAAAGGAGGACCTCTTTGGTAGCACAATCGGAAAGCACAGCCTACACGACACCACGTCTGGAAACGGACTTAGGCTAATTGACTTTGCTGCGGGACGTAATGCTACTATAGCAAGCACACGGTTTCCACACCTCAACATTCATAAAGGAACATGGCGGTCACCAGACCATCAAACGGTCAATCAAATTGACCATGTTGCGATCGACGCAAGGCACTCCTCCAGTATTCTAGATGTCCGAACTTTCCGAGCGGCCAACATAGACTCGGATCACTACCTTGTTGTAGCCAAGGTACGTATGCGGATATCCCAGACACCACAAAAACGAGGAAATACTGTGAGAAGATTCAACGTTGAACGGCTACAAACGCAACAAACCGCCAGAACTTTTGCCGATCGCGTCTCCCTCAACCTCTCGAGAAGTCCTGTGCAGCCAGCATCAAGTGCTGAAGACCAGTGGCATCGATGCCAAGAAGCCATCAGAAAAGCCGCAACTGATGTGCTAGGTTTCACCCGACCACTACCGCGAAACCCCTGGTTTGACGGAGAGTGCCGGCAAGCACATGCAGCAAAGCAACTGGCCTACAAAGCGGCGCTGCAGAGAAGGACGAGAGCAGCTCGTGAGCTCTACGAGCAAAAACGGAGGGAAGAACACCGGCTTCTCCGGAGGAAAAAGAAAGAGCATGAGAAGCGCGCGATCGAGGAAATAGAGAGGTGTTACTCCAGGAACAATGTTCGGAAGTTTTACCAAAAGGTAAAAAGAACGTGTCACGGGAACAAGGCCCGAACAGAGACCTGTAGAGACGAACAAGGAAACCTTGTAGTAGAGTCACAGTCGGTGCTGAGGACATGGAAAAACCATTTCTGCAGACTGCTAAACGGCGAAGACGACACAAATTCCGCTGTCAGGCAGAATGAACCATTCAACCTGGGCGACGAAAGCCAAGACTTCCGTCCACCTGACCAAAATGAGGTAAGGATAGCAATATCCAAGCTGAAGTCCAACAAAGCTGCAGGACCGGACGGTTTATCGGCCGAGCTTTTTAAGGCAGCGGGGGATGACTTGGTAGAGAGCATACACCAACTCGTTTCTAAAATTTGGTCAGAGGAAAGTATGCCTGAAGAATGGAGCCTCAGCATTGTTTGCCCGATCCATAAGAAAGGAGACCCTCTAAACTGCGCCAACTATAGAGGCATCAGTCTCCTTAACATCGCTTACAAAATCCTGTCTTCCGTACTGTGTGAACGCCTGAAACCATTTGTCAACGAACTGATTGGACCCTATCAGTGCGGTTTTAGGCCCGGTAAGTCCACAACCGACCAAATATTCACACTACGGCAGATCCTGGAGAAAACCCAAGAAGTCCAAATCGATACTCATCACCTATTTATCGATTTTAAAGCCGCATATGACAGCATTTATAGAGACGAGCTATACAGAGCCATGTCTAGTTTTGGCATCCCTGCCAAACTTGTCAGATTGTGCAGAATGACGATGGAGAACGCTCGCTGCTCCGTAAAGGTCGGAAACAGTCTCACCGAGACCTTTGATGTCAAAAAAGGATTTAGACAAGGTGATGCGCTGTCATGTGACTTTTTCAACATCATTCTTGAGAAAATTGTGCGAAACTCGCAAGCCAACACCAGGGGCACAAATTTCCAAAAGTCTGTGCAACTACTTGCATACGCTGACGACATCGACATCATTGGCAGGACACAGCGAGCTGTCACTGGTGCGTTTGCAAGTATCAATACAGAGGCGGCAAAAATGGGTTTGGTGGTGAATGAGGGCAAAACAAAATATATGCTGTCAACTAGAAGGGACACACAACATCGACGAATCGGACAGAACGTCACGATAGACAGCTATAACTTTGAGGTAGTTCGGGACTTTGTCTATCTCGGCTCCGCTATTAATTCTGAAAATGACATCACATCAGAAATCAAGCGAAGAATTACACTTGCCAACCGCTGCTACTTTGGCCTAAGAAGGCAATTGATTAGTAAGGCCCTGTCGAGAAACACTAAGGAGACTCTATATAAGACCCTCATCATCCCAGTCCTGCTTTATGGCGCAGAATCATGGACGTTGTCGAAAGCGGATGAAGATCTCCTTGGTCGCCTCGAACGCAAAATTCTTCGAGTGATTTTCGGTCCCGTTTGCGTTGACGGGCTTTGGAGGAGGAGATTTAACAGCGAACTCTACGAGCTGTACAGCGACATCGACCTTGTCAGAAAAGTACGTATCAGTCGACTAAGATGGCTAGGACATGTAGAGCGAATGAACACCAACGCTCCGGCCCGAAGAGTCTTCGATTCCAACCCGGAGGGACAACGCAGTAGAGGAAGACCTCGCCTTAGGTGGCGCGCACAAGTGGAAGGGGACCTCAACCAACTTGGAGTGCGCAACTGGAGGCAGTTAGCCAAAGATCGTGCTAACTGGAGAGGCGTGTTGGTTGAGGCCCAGGTCCACCCCGGACTGTAGCGCCATCTAAGTAAGTAAGCACAATTGGTGCGAAACCCTGTATAACAAGCAGTATCTGTCAATGGCTAGGATTGGATAATGTTCCAAATTTTACAATTTTAGTTGTTTTCGAGAAATGGCGATTATTTCAGTGTTTTTTAATGGGAAGTGCCAGGTTCCTCTCTCTGGTCCTGTCTACATGTATTTAGCAAATTTCAAGGCTAAAGCTGATAGAAATGTCAATATTAGTATGAAATTTTAATGTTTGGGTATTATTCAGGGTCATGTATTGGAAAATTTTTTGCACCCCAAAAAAGGCGATATTTTTAGCCTTTGGCGATTTAAACTTTTTTATCCAAAATCCTCATATTTTTTCTTTTTTTATAATTTTCACTCAAACCTTACATCTGTGATGACTGTGACGAAATATTAAAATTATAGTGAAGCAATGAAGACAACTTTAAAACTTGGAAAGATATTGATTTAGGGTCGGATTTTGAAGGAATCGCGAAAACAGTGGTAGCATAGGGCTTGTGAATGAAGTTAAGGAGCAAGTAAACGATTTGATTCTTGTTTTACTAAGAGAAATGCGAACAAGATTGTCTGACTGCAACACAGCGTTTGTTTCTTTGGGATATTTTTAGCCAGGCGTTTGCTTAAGCAAACAGCGACCCTGTTTTAAGTCTGTTTGTAAGCTTGATTCCACCCAACAGCTTATAACTTACTGAGGCTCAGTGGGAAAAATTAATTTCTGTCAATTGGTTAAATTAATTTTATCTACATATCTAGAAAGTGTACCAGAAGAAGACGTTTTGAAGTTTTGGAACAAGGTGTACAAAATGATAATAGGACAGCCAGAGTTTCAGGAGCTTGGGGAATTTGCATTAAGTTTTTGTTTTTACGTAAAAATTACGAGTTGCATGAATTCATTTGATTTTTATGGTTTTTGAATTCGGAGAGTGGAAAATTTTGAAATTTGGCGATTTTTTGGCGTTTTATATTTTACGTTTGGCGATTCTGGTTTTTAAAACCTGACAACCCTGCCTGTAATATGTATATGGCAGAAATTTGTTTTGCTTTGCATATAAAATCTACTTAATTCCGTGAGCGTATGCACGTTTCAGTACAAATATTTGTCAGTAGCATAATTATTAATCCGACGAGTGCGACGGCCAATAATTGAAGTCGCTTCTACACAAAATATTTATTCATCGGTCATTTAGTCATCAAAGATATCCCATGGTATAACAAAGTGATTGAGTGCTTTGCAGAATTCACTGATTCGCTATCCCGTTAATGTGGGATGGTTTTGATGAGTTTTATTTTACTTGCTCTGTAGCCAAAAGAGTTTTGAAAAAGTGATGTCCTCGAGATTTTTCTTGTTATGCATTGGTTGTCTTGTCTGTATTCCATACCGATTATATGCAACATATATGTCACATTTTGTTAAATTTTTTTTAACATCTAGTATGGCATTACATATGCCTATGGGCATTGGCATAGGTGCGCCAGCGGTTGAAGTGTTGATGCAAGTGTAGGATATTCTATTACGCAAACTGCTCATCCCTGTATGCTGTCAAATAATGTAAGTACATAAATGTTTTGGGATTAAGCTCCACATTTGAACAATATTCGAAGCCTGGTCGAACCTGTGCTTTATAGAGAAGTTGGAGTTGTTTCGAACCGAAGTAATATTTTCTCTACTCGTAGGTAAATAAGTAACTTAATTTTGGGTTTTTTACGAATTGACTCTAACTCCAAGAATTTCCTTGTTGTGGATTGGTTGGTCATTCATCTTAATCAGTGTGGCGACCTTTGACTTCTGCGCATTAATACAAACCAGTTTTCTTTTCCTTACTTCACTATTCAAAACTATTTAAACAGCGTGATTTTGGTGATGAAATGCTTTTCGATTCTCCTTAGCTCACATCCTGCAATTTTGTTAATTTTGCAAATTTACAAAGCCATTCTATTGGAAATCGACTTCATCACCCATTATAAAATTGTTCTGGTAATCGGGATCTTGCGCTGGATAATTATGTATGTATTCCGCTCATACTAGCCTGACGGCTCTGATTCAGATCTGTATAACAGCACATGGAAACGCAATGACGAATTAATCCTATAACGCTATGAGCGTCTAGGTCTACATCTACAATTCATTGATCTACCTTTTTTTTTGTAACATGATGTGAACAGCTCTAAGCTCATTATTAAGTCGCCTGATAAAAGATCGTTGCGATATATGATTCTATTAATAGCACTAAGATATTAATTGCCTTACGACAGATAAAATTTCCACCCTAAACATGTCTCAGACAATTTTTTTAGTGTTTGTCGTGTCAAAACAAATCAAAAATGTTTTGTCTAACTCTAACATAGCACATACCTAACTTGATTATCCCATAACTGTGTCATTGATTAAACTCCTTTTCCGAAATCGCTAACAATTAGATTATCAGCGAAATCAGAATATCCCACAAACAAAGGAGTAATATTTATATGCCTGTCTGACAACAGAATCACAAGTCGCGATACATTCAGGAGCAGTTCACTAAGCCTGGTTGCGTGTAAGGCACGCAACAATAATGATATTAATTTCTTAAACTGCCTCATCTATAATCGTCTCACGTCCTACGCATTGGAAAACATTTCAATTTAGTCCCCAAAATAACCAGAAAATCATGTCTGCCAAATATTTCTGCTCCATCACCACCCTCGAACCCGATAAGCGGCAGCAATTCAACATTGCCACTGAAAACGACATCGACAACTCGTCGAACACCCCCACGGCTCCAGGGGACCATTGCCTCTCATTATAAGTGTCTACTTAGGAAGGTATACAAACACCCCCAAAGGCGGCAATGGCACCCACATGCAATTGATCCCTTTTCGAGTGTAATTTAATGTGATTCGACTTCGAATAGGAAGTGAAAATCATTTCCCAGAATTAAAATGTTATTCGTTTTCGCCGGGAGGAACCGTAATTTGTCGCGGCACGCGGGTGCGGAAACTGGTGCTGATGGCGGTAGATTTCTGTTAGTACTTCTTACATCAGCAGCTCTGTATGAGACAAAAAAAAACTGGAGCGGAATCGAATCGGCACATTACCATCCACCTCAACTCCATGGGGACTTGCTTGTCGTAACGTAAGTAGAAACCGGTGTAGCATACATTCGGTTATTCTCCGTTCGTTCGTGCTGGCTTTTATTATGCTGCGACACGCAAAACAACGAAATTAATTCCTTTGTATTGGTTTTATCCTGGATGGGTGTGTTGTTGAGACACATACTCGACTCGTACTTGCTTGGTAGAATGTTGGTAGGTAGGCCTATTCGTAGGCATCTCATCTCAACCAAATTTGTTTAATGTGTTACGATGTAAACGTTTTTGAAGCGAATACCATACATACGCATATAGGCATTGTGGTTTGCCAAGTGTGGAATAAGGCAAACGGCTCGGCGCGGCGCCCAAAGACCGCCTTCGTGATAAAATGGAATTTTGAATTAAATTTAAATTTTTTTTTCAGCTTTCCATGAATTCTCCTTCGACCTGGTTTAGTTTTATTTGCCTGACAATAGGCTATGAAATTGAATTGACGCTGAGAAAAAGCTCGTTAACAATAGAGAGTACTCAAAACGAGTGTATGTACAATGTACATACATGTAGGAGAAAAAGTCTCCCGACGCTGTGCGTAGGTATGCCTTTCTAATTTGTGTATTTATTGTTATATCTTTGCCGTGCGTGAGAAGCCAGAGGATTGAATAAACATAAGAGTATCAATTGCCCTCAAGGAATTTAGAACATTCAACTGGGATTTTATCACTTCAAATTGGGTGAAGTGGGGATGATCCATTGTATGTAAAACTAACAATCCCAGAACGTCCTACTTGAGTCGGGTCTTAAATGGGTGTTCGTATTTGTCTAAGAGAAATGTATCAAAACAATGGGTGATCTATTTGTAGATATAAACATGTATCCATTTTGACACAAAGAAAAATATGAAGCTGGTGACATTCCATCCTATGTTGGTGTATAATTCGTAGCATTAAATATTGTGCGTTCAAGTAAAAAAAATGAGAAGAAGAAGTTAGACCGGCACGGCACGGATATAATTTTGAACAAATCTCTGATATGCATCTGGATATTTGTAAATATGTCACATTTGTGACAAGAAATTTTTATTCGTCACTTATAAGTCACACTGTTTCTTTGTAGAAAATTGTACCTACCTGAATGAAACTGCCATTCGGGGGAGACTTGTCTACTTGTTGTTGTGTATACCAATCTAGAGTACCACAAGGAAATTGACTTGTGAGTCTTGTGAATTTTTGGTGTGTAAGTTAAGTTTCCCTTGGAAAGCTGGCCTTAAATCAGCAGTGTCAGCATTAGAGATGTGCTAAGTCGTGATTTCGCAATCACAGGTAAAACTGTGATTTTAAAATCACTGTGATTTTAAACTGTGATTGTGACAGTCGCAGTTTGAAAATCACGAGTCACGAGCAGCGTTGCCATAAGTGCAGATTTGTCTGCATTTTGCAGATTTTTAACCCAGTTGCAGACTTTTAAAAATCAAAAATCTGCACGGCAGATTTTGTCTGCACAAAATATGTTCGTCGCAATTTCAACAATTTTTGTATACTTGCATTCGCTGTATGCTGTCATTTTCGTATTCAACTCTACTTTTATCTTCAAATAATGTTCAACCACAGTCATCGTCTGGCTCTCGTATAGAGCTGTGTCAATCGTTCAAATTCAATGATCGAATCGTTCAAGTATTGGTTGAAAAAATGATTCGGTCATTTCAATCAATCATTCAATCATTCCATGACAGATGAGAATGAGAGTATTGTATTGCTCCATTCAATTTCAATACAATTATTCGTTCAATTTTGTTTCGGTAGAGACAGATACATTCTGATAGATTGTAAGAGAGAATCACTTATGAAAGCTTCAAAACATGTTAATCTAATCTAATCTATCCCTGGTTGGAGACGTCAGAAGATGTAATCAATTGCACAGTTTGCAAGTGCAAATTAAAAGGATGTGCTGGTTCGTCAGATTTTAAAAAACACGCAGAAACTTCTAAGCATTTATCAAATGCGAATGAGATAAAATTGCAGAAAAGAACGCCCTTTTTTTCTCAACACTCAGGTACAAATAAATTAGTGGCTCAAATAGAGTGCCAGTTATCGGCATTTCTTACGGAGCATAATATCTCTTTCCTCGCAATGGACCATTTAGTGCCTTTATTACAAAATGCTATTCCTGATTCTAAAATTTAAAAAAAAATTTCATCTGCTAGGACGAAATCAACTTCAATTGTAAAAAATGTTATTGGTAGGGCTCAATTCGATTTTGTTTGTGACTTAATGCGTTCAAACTTTTTTTCGATTTGCATTGATGAAGCGACAGACATTTCAATGACAAAGTTACTAAGCATAGTTGTTCGATTAGAATATCGAGGAAAGGTGCACGACTTTTTTTTTGCGGTTTTAAAAGTCAATAACAGTGATGCCAGTTCTTTGTATGCTGTAGTTGTTGTTGAACTTTTTACAAGTAATAATATAAACTATAAACATTTTTTACTTGGCTTTGCAGCTGATGGAGCAAATGTTATGACAGGGGCAAAACATTCAGTAGCGGCACTTCTAAAAGTTGATTGCCCTCACTTAATAATTTTTAAGTGCATCTGCCATTCTTTTGCTCTTTGAGCAAACCATGCATGTAATTTTCTTCCAAGTTATGTGGAAGGATGTACAAGGGATATTTACAATTTTATCCAAAATTCCCCAAAAAGAATTGAACTCTTTTCAGATCTTCAAACATTACTTGAGTATAAGCCAAGGAAAATGCTTCACCCGTCCGCAACTCGGTGGCTATCTGTGGAGGCCACAGTCAATCAGATTTTAAGCCGGATCGAGGTTCTAAAGCTTTTTTTTATTCACGAAGATATCGAAAACTTTGATTCGACGAAACGAATCAGAGAAACTATTAGCGAAAAACAATTCGAGCTTTATTTAAAGTTCTTAAGATTTATTTTAGGGGATGTGAACAAGCTTAACAAACTTTTTCAAAGTGAGTCTCCCCAAATACATCTTTTGAACTCAGAAATTGTTCGTCTGTATCACAAGGTTTTAGAATATTTTATTAAAGATGAATATTTATTAAATGAATGCTTTCATAATATTAATCCGGATGACGACAGTATCTTTAAGGATTTAGGCGAAGTCTATTTAGGCGCAGATATAACAGTCGCATTAAAATCTTCCCATATCTTAAATGAAACAGATCAAAAAGTGTTTCAGCATAACTGTCTTACTTTCTATAAAGAGTTATGCAAGCATTTATTTAAAAAATTTGATTTCGGAAATGACTTACTTATTTCATTTGAATTAATTTCACCTAACAATGTTATTCATGGAAAAAATGTGTCTGTTGGATCCCTTTTCAAGTTTTCCCCAATGTTATAGATCCAAAAAATACTCAGGACTTAGATGACGAGTGGCGAGAGCTTCGAAAACTAAATTTTTCTAACATTGACGTAAATGAAAAAATGTTGTTGGACGATTTTTGGGATAAAATATTTTCTTTAAAACATGGAGATGGAAGCGAGTATTTTCCAGTCCTCAAACATTTTGTCATGTCCATATTATCAGTTCCCATATCATCAGCAAATGTTGAACGCATTTTTTCACAAATAAATTTAAACAAGACAAAGATTAGGAATAAGCTTCAAGCACCCACATTGAATGGCATCTTGTTATGCAAGGATTACATAAAACTGAACCATAATAATTGCACCGAATTTAAAATAAACCGTGATATGCTTAAAGCTTTTAATTATAATATGTACAAAGACGAATGAAACTATATGTGATTTTTTTTTATTAGATTTATACTATGTTTTTATGTTTTGTTTTATTGTTAACTAGATAAATAAAAAATATTTATGAAGTCAGATTTTGTCTATAGATTGCAGACTTTTTTTTGACACAATTGCAGATTTTTGAAAATATTTTCATGGCAACACTGGTCACGAGACAAACTCCCAAACAGATACATAGCGCTTACAGTCACGATACGAATCGAATCACAGTCACGCACGAAGCAAATAAAAATAACGAAAATGCAAAACTGTGAACGCGAAGCAAGGGAGCGTATACATACAAATCACAGTCACAGTCACGACAAGAATCAAAACAAAAAACAGAACAAATCGCAGAAACTGTGATTTTAAGCAGTAGCTGCAGATTTCATAGACGTTTTTTAATCCATTGACATCGTAGCCATTCTGTAATGGAATTTGTTATTTTATGGCTTGATAGAAAGAAGACGAACCATATTTTGGGATATATACTGCATTTATTTCGAAATGTCACCAGAAGGCCCTAAAATCGCAATTTTTCCAAGCGAAAAAAAAACACTCACATTTTCAATTTATACTTTCATGGCTGGATTTTTAGCTGGATTTTTGTTAGAATTTCTTTGGCTGTTTTTTGACTGGATTTTAGATTTTTGACTGTTTTTTTTTTCAGTCAAATCTGACTGGAAGGGGGATTTCAAAACGGCAACGCTAACTATAAGACAGTAGTCTATACGTTGGTTATTGAAATAAAGGATATCTCTTAACCAAAGTTTGGTGTTTCTTTGGGAAAATCCTGGATCCGGGGAGCGAAACCTCGGCCTCAGAAAAAGCACATCACAGAGTATAAATCTTAGGTGGGCAAATGACACCACATGTCTAGCGACATCCAGAGACTGTATGATGATGACATTCTAACTCCTTTCCATTCAAAAACAAACGAACGGTTATGAGATAATAGGCATGGGACGCGGAAACTGGCATAAACGCCATGTATTAATGATATCACTTTTTTGCATTGTACCAGTCTAATTTGACATTAATTGAATCAAACAACATGGGGATCACAGTGCAACCGTTAAAAGCTGTTTAATACACCTGAAAAATAATTGCAATATGTACTGACCCTACATAGGCGGCATGACCCTACATAGACGGTAGTTTTTTTTTATAAAAAAAAATTAATAAAAATGGTCACCATCCGTTGCTTAATGGTGGGTTTTTTGTTGTTAATGTGCGACATTCTGTACATTCAAAAGTACACATGTTACGCCCTTCGGTGAAAGCATATAGCTGCAGGTGCCCACAATTCGTGTTCACTTACGTTGTTGCATCAAGATAGCCCCAAGGCCTTGTGTGAGCGGTTTGCTCCAATATTTACTTTCACCATGTTAATTCATTATAATACTATACAACTAATGAGTTCATGTATATTATGGACCCTTAAGGGTCTTTGCTAATTACTCAGTAGCACGTGGAAAATCCATGACGTGGCTAATTAATGAGAAACCACAACTCTGGGGAATTCTAAAGTGATTCATTACCCTTATTACTCTTTTAAAATATTGTAAATTCAGTTATTTCTTCTGTTTTTGTCACACGCAACCGCTTTCATAAATTTCCTCCAAATACCCATCACTCGAGTCTAAATTAACTCGTGTTGAACAATTAATAACAACAAAAGGATAAAGACTTTCAAAGGGCAAGTGAAAGCAAAAGAAAAGCTTTTCGTACAGTACTAGTACTAAAGTTATCCAGCTGTTGGGATCAGATGTGTTGCTAACAAAAGATTTAATTAAACTTGCTTGTGTTCTTGCATGGTTCTGGTTGTATGTATTTTTTTCCAGGACTCCGAATTACTTCAGTCTGGATGTGCACGAGTTGAAGGATTCATGACCGCATACTTTTTCTTTTAAACTAACTGTACACTTCTGCGACTACATATTGCATTTAACGTGTATTTGTATTTTTGCTCAGTCATCCGTTACATGTTCCCCAGTAGAGTGAAGTTTGAAAAGTCTGTTGAGTTAGTATCCTGTTGCAGTTGTTCTAATGGTTTGTATGCTTGCCTCCTTATGGGCCTTATGGGAAAGTTTATCATGAATGAACTTAACTTAACTTGACAAAAAACAATCTAGCGCGAAGAGGGTGGACAGTGAAAAATGTTGGGTTTAAAGAGGTTTCATTTGGAGTGCATACATTAAGTTTATGGTAGATGGGGGCTGATTATGAAATATAATTTGTTCTCAGGATTAGAGACGAAAACAATTTCTAAGGCAGCAAAGTACGAATATATGCTTATGATTATTCTTACTTATAGCAATGTATTATTCAAGAGGAGGAAGTACACAGATATTCTTAAAAATGAATAATTTAACAGGTCGTTCATAATTTAATAGCTTATACATTTTTTTTTTTATTTTAAGTCACAGGATTTTCAAAATTCGTGCGTATTAAAATTCATAAATTGGAAATAAGGTTGCTCCAGTGTAGTTTTAATGCATGGAATAATTTGTAGGCTAAAGTGTGCCTGCAAATATGTATAAGTATGTATATTAGGTATGAGCTATACCTACATATGTATTCACACTATGTGAGTTATAGTACGTATACACAATAGACATGGATCTTATATTGGTTTTGTGTGGGAGGTACCAGAACTAGTTGACCGATGTAGTTTTTCTAAACCAACCTGACGACGATAAAAAGAAGTCCTCTCACAAAATTTAATTTCCCTAGGTCGATACATTTGGACGCTATCGTGTTTTCAACAGACATACAGACGGATAGACAGACATACTGGCTAAATCGATTCGGAATTCTATTGCCTTATGAATATCTGACAGTGATAGACATCACAATATGTATCTGAGAAGCTTCCCAAATTAGCTAAACGGATAGGGCGTAGAAATGTAGGTCCCTTAAATTATATTCATCCTTTAAGTGGACTGTGATCCAAAATGCGTTTCGCCCTAATCTTTGGACAAAGATTAATCGTATAGCATTTATTTGTCCGTGGCCTGGCGTGGTTAATACAAAAAATTTTTCAAGTCAATAATAAATCCAAGAATAGAATACAGTTTGTGGAGTATAGCCATTAAATACTAGCTTTTGCCCGCGGCTTTGCTCGCGCAGTCCTCAGGATTTGGTATATATACAAAGATTCCTTCAAAGTCAGTTAGGTACCTCTGAAAAACATGTTTAACGCCCTTTTGGAGAACAAATTTCAAAGATTACATGAATATTTGTTAGTTCTGCACTTAGTGAAGCGCTGACATCTCAACGCAGATCATACTAAAGCAGAATGAGCCACTTTCTGCAGACAAAATATATTTCTTTGCTGGCAGATACAGCGATATGAGGACCACCATCTTTAGAATAAGGTTGAACTCTTACCCCAGTATTATATTCCACACCTTCCAGATCTCCCCATACTGTGAAACATGCGCAACCAGAAAGATTGTATAGGGATATATACCACTTTCTAGCAGTATTACCCCATTCTTACAGAATTATGCTTGAATATCTTTGGAGTACGTACCTACGCTGGAGTAAAATGAAAAGATAAGCATATTCAACGGTGACAGGGGTTGGGATTGGGACGCATTACAAAGTTTCAAATTGATACAACGAAGGGATTCGTAAATAAAGAAGAGGGCCCCCTTTAAAAGCGGGCATCTTCCTGAAGATCGACTGTCATAAGGAGTTCTTACAACGTTGACACTCTTTGATTCAATTCAATTCAGTATCCTCCAGCTCTAGTATTTTGATGTATGTGAGTTATCTTTTTTTTTTTTTTTTAATACTTCTCCCGGGAAAGGCAAACCTATAACGCTTGATCAGGGCCCCGAGATGCTTTCAGATGTATGTTAGTTCTGCACTTAAATTGCTGCAAATTGTAGTCTTCTGGAAATATATCCCCAGGAAGCGAGTTCCAAAGTTTGCTTGTCCTGTAACAGAAGGAGTTTTGGAAAGATGATGTCCTCGCGGTTGTCAAGTGTACTGCATGGTCATGAGCATTAGCAGCCTGTCTTGTGGGGCGCCCAAAAGTTGCATTTCGAGGAATAATGTCCTTGAGTTCCTCGGAACATCTACCATGGAAGTACCTTTAGAACAAGCATAGGTCAGCGACTTGTTTTCTGTCCACCAATGGTTGCAGATTCGATGTGAGTGAAGGGTCGCCAATAAGTCGAACTGCTCGTCTCTGTATGCTGTCAAGTAGGCAAATCGTTGATGTGGAAAAGAAATAGAGTTGGGGAAAGAATAGATCCTTGGGGCACTCCTGCATTTATAGCAAACGAATTAGATGATACACCATCTACCACAACTTGGATCGATCTTCCAAGAAGAAAATTTTGCATCCATCCGCAGAGTTGTTGTGGTAATCCATAAGAAGCCAACTTGCCTAATAGGGCTCTATGCCAGACTCTGGATTCGCCGTGTTATTCAATTGCTTGCGTCCATAAGTGCGTTACGTAGCTTAACAGGTCTCCAGTGGAACGACGGCTCCGAAATCCGTATTGCCTGTCACTTATTAATCGGTGGCCTTCTAGATATTTGATTATTTCGACATTTATTGCCTTTTCCATTACTTTTGAGAGCATTGAAAGTAACGCTATTGGACGATAGTTTTGAAGTTTTGATAGTTTTGATAGTTTTTGAAGCAAGAGAGTGTAAAATAACGTTAGTAAGTTCCTTATAATATTTATAGGTGTCCATTCCAATAAGGTTAACAAGATCTAATTAGTTTAAAAATTGTGCAAAATATTGAAGTAAGTCGTTTGGGAAATATTTATTTACATACTTGCTGATGCAAACTATGACGCTACATAACATTAAGGCGGCTCTTAGATTGAGGCAACTGGCAATAAGCAACTAGCACCTGTCAATAAGCAATACGCAATTTTATTTTAACGTATTCTCACATCGAAGCAACAGATTGCTTGAAATAATAGCTATCAGGGATATTTTTCGAAAACGTTATAGAACGTAGCATGCGCAAATGTGTCAATAATCACAAAAGTTGCTACTAGGAAGCAATATTATGTTGCTTTTCAACATGCGCTGTGTATCGCTATCGCTAGCGATAATTATTTCCGCAATCTAATTCAATTCAAAGTAAACTGTGAGCGATGATATTGCGAGTTCCCTATTGCCAGTTGCTTATTGATTGTTGCCTCAATGTGAGAGCCTACTAAATTACTAACATAACAAAATGCAAACATATTAAATGATAAAATTCAAATGAAAGACTCCAACTTGAATACACACCCTTTATAAACGTCGAAAACAGACATAACCAACATCAACTTGAAAATCATTAATCAAGAGGCGTGTTGCAAAGCAATTAAAGTCCGTTTAAATATGTATGTATCTAAACACTGAAAATTACTAGACTTCCTTTATACTAATTTGCCTCATTTATAAGCACCCTATGTACCTAATCTACTCTACAAGTAAAATCAGATTACTCTACTCGTCAGAAGTATAAATGAAATTATTACTATAAATTATTTTTGCCTCCGTTTAATCCATTCGCCTTTGCTTTCGTTGTAGTGCAAAAAATGGGACCAACCATCAACATCGGGTGGCCCACCTGGTGTACAGGATCCAAAAAAGACCTGCAATCTGGAAACATATCTGGAATGGTCAGCTCGTTTACGCTTATTTGTATGCAATGAAATTCTTCAGGTAAGTGAATTAAATTTATTCCATTTCTAAGAGAAAACATTCAAGCTATTCTGATCCTGCATGTGAATTATTATGGTTCGCCTTACAGAAGCGCACATCCCTTGCATATTCATGCATCCCTATGCATTGAAAACTCACGAAGTAGATCATCAGTGTAGCAAAGTCCTGTCGTGCCGTGAGTACAATTACAAGCATCCTTCCGAAACGATAATGGCAAGCATCCTATTGCTGTAAAATGTAGAATTTTGGGAGTGATGCTGTGGATAAGAACTTACCACAATCGAGTGTGGTTGTTGTTGCCAAACGTGTCTGAGTGTATGTGGATTTAAGTTTTTTTTTTTTGCCCAAATACAGGCAAGCAAACAAGCAGACCCATTTCTCAGAAATGTACTTGATTAAAAAGACAGGAATTGTGATGGTTTCGTTAAATCCATCCTGTGTATGTATGCCAGCAGTAACGTATGTGTATATAGACAGCTTTGCCTGTTCACTGTATTTGCTTTTTTTTGTTGTGCTTTTTCCGGTGGAAGTTGTTAGGGTATTGCAAGACAGCTGGCACTATGCATACATTTGAATAGACGAATTGATTGGATTAGATGCAATCAAGCGAAAATTGACATTTGGGTCGAGGTTGAGAGGGTTTTCTATCCCTAAAAGGACCTCATTTTGGTGTTATTTGGTTAGGCAAGTTTGTATTGTGTTCTATTTTACAAAGAACGGAAATTAGAAATATAGCCAGGTCTTGTGGTTAATTAAATGAATTTGAAGTTAGAAGCTATTTAGATATTATATGCTATTCAGAAAGTTTAAAGCGCTCGAATGGCTTCTACGTTGCTTAGTTGCGGTAGACCGCTGTTAGCTTATCAAATTCAAGCAGCTAAACAAGCATCGGAGTGAGTAATGTGGTTATTTTCCCTAAACGTGATCGATAGAAAGCTTTTGAATTACTACACAATATGGATATATAAATTATTTACATTTTCAATGGGCTCACCCTAGTATGTAGGATTGATGGAGCATGTCTTCTAATTTCAATCATTTGCATGCATCATTAAGGTGAATGTAAGGAGGCATAATTTAGATTGCCAATACATTGAGGTTTCTTTGACTTACTCCACCATGGCTAATGTATAGCATTGCTTTGGCTGTCATCAAAATGTATCGTAGATATTGAAACAATTTGAAATTTTTAATGTGGCAATAATGTGGCGACATTTTATGCAATATTTTAGAAGACATTTGTCTCCCGAACATAGAATATAAGAAGTTATACCTCACGATAGGTCACACTGATGTTAAGACAATTTTCTAAGAACTGATTATCATTCAAACGCAGTACAAAAGCAACTGGGTAATCGCTTATATCTTCATAGGTAAGATTTTTGACAAATATTTTTGCTTTAAGCCCTATAAACACATACTACTATGTCATAAATTCAAAATATAGTTTTTAAAGAAAATTTGTTTGTTGAACTGTTCAATATGTAGCTATTGATTTAACTTATTTTCAATTGAAGATGAAACTCTTGAGTTCAGTGCTATGGCAGTCCATATGAAATTGTAACTCATCAGTAGTTTTCATTAATATTTTATTGAAATATTTAAGTTACATTAAGGTATCTACATTTTTCCATCAAGGTGGTGGATTTAGGTGAATTTAGGAAACTCTATCGCGATATACTCGCAAAGTTAACAATTCATCCACCCATAGATCTCCTTAAATTTTCATATCGCTTTCTTCCCAAAATGCTAAAACATTCCTTAAATGTATCTATAAATATTCGTTTTCTTTACTTTCATACCATTATACGCTGCTTGCACTCTTTACTGCTGGATGCCGCATTTGAAAACTGATACCGATGATACTCAAGTGTAACAGCATACGAGAACGTAAGAGAATCGTCGAACTGTGGAGTGGCGTCGCTCAGTATTGCCTTTTAGTCGGTAACTACAATAGTGCAACAGCAATTTTGGAAACCCTCGAATCACCACCGATAGCTCGACTGAAAGTTACGGTAAGTACACAGCCCAAACTCATCCATATACAAATAAGTATAGCAGTATACCGTTGATCCCAAACGAATACCATTTTATGTTAGACTCTCAGACAAAATGTTTCGAATATTTGAACCATTCGTCTCTTTTGAAATTCGTTTAAATGTTACCCTCTCTATCGGTGTGCATGCAGCGCATTTCGCACTCGTTTATTTTAAGGAAACACACGCCCACACAGCCGACGAAGTCTCTCGAGGTTTTTAGCTAAAGTTAGCTGCATATGTATGTGCTCCAAGGAGCCCTTTATCTTCCCTTCCCTGCATATAAACTGAATAAAGTGAATTTTCATCTACTAAATTATGGGAAAATATTTTCCCCTTCGTTCGTGGCAAAGCGTTTCACCTATAGATAAAAAAAGAACATTTTATACTTTTTTAGCTTACTGCAGGTTCCTACACTCGAGCCCATAACTCGATATTGTCGATATTGATTTATGGTATAGCTTCGGTATCTGTCCTAACCTCCGTTCCGACAACGACGACCCATCTGACTTGAAGTTACCCGACATTTGGTCTGAGCGGCAACACACAGGCCAAAGTGTAAGTTACCGATGGCCATTGGAAAATTTATTGCCACACTCATGGTGACCGGAGTGAGTGGTATTTTAGGAATTGATGTAATGTGGCATCGGAGTTGTAAACTTTGGCGAGACTGATTCAAAATGATGGTGCATACTCGTATGTAAACATTTTTTGTGACTACCAACTTGGATTGCACTTTTAGCAATTAGTCTTTATGAATGAATATGCCGAATAGTGCTGCATGTAAACTACGATTATCCACATTGTTAGCTGTGACTAATTGGAAAATAGATGAGGCTCAAGCTTTGCAAATATTGCTGAAGATAACTCCATATTAATCTAGCAAATTGGCACATTCGAGAGAAGGAATGTGTAGTATGGTAGTCTGTATTGCCTATGTTGTCTGTGTTGACTGGAAAATCCTCTCACTGTTATCCTCTGTAACATAGCATCAGTCAAAAAAGTAAGTACGTACCAGTAATGTGGCGTGAATAATTTTAAATGGTAAGTCAAACTCGAAAAATAGCAAAATGTCGAAGGCAAGATATACAAAACCTTCAGATAATTTTATAATATAAAATCGAAAATTTACGAAGAAATTAAATTAATTAAGATATTTTTTCTTATAGTGCAAAACTTTCATATTTCGATTTGTTCAATAAATCAAAAAAAAAATATAAAAAAATATTACGTGAAATCTGCTATGCTTTTGCCACTTCTTTGACATCTTTTATGAAAATTAAAACGCTGCACGATTACATTAGGTTTCGGATGGAAATGTTTACCCAGCTTCTGCAAAATTAATGTTAAGGGTATATTTTTTGGAAAAAGTGGAGTAAGTAGACAACGAATGATTTCGTATGTTATCTTCCCGACACAAGTCAAAAAAATTGCCCCTTTTGTTGCTTCATTTAAAATTCCATTTGCTTCAAAATAGAATTCCATCCGTTCTTTGTAATTATACCAAGACATTGTAGAATGAAACTGTTCCAGTTGTCCGAATGCCTGCAATGCTCCAATATTGTTAAATGTAGACTCCGTTTGATTACTGTCTAGCATGTTTGTAAAATCTTTTGGTTTTCCTCATCGCCAATATTATGAACAGAATCTCCCAACACTCTATAGCCATTATCAACAGTGCTCTAAATTCAAATATAGCTAGGACTTTAACAATTTGAAGATATGCAGCTTGAAAAACTAAAACTATACTTGGTAGCGTGTAGAAATGGTTCTTTCAAAATTCTGCTTTGTAAAATTCTCACACAAAAATATAGCTTATTTTAGTTCTTCTGTACCTAAAAAATTTTGCTTTTCAATTTTTAAACAATGAAATGCTTTTTATTCTGTTTTTTGATAAACGCTGGGATCCCCCTGCATGATATTGATGGTATCAATAAAAAATCATAACTAATTTTGTCAATCTGTGGAAGGGTTAAAATTATGAAAATCTCCAGTCTTATAGTAATATTTATTTTCTCAAATTCAATTCCACATTTATTATGTACATTTTGTAACTTGTGAGCGAAATTTTAATGCAATCTTCTCCTTCTTATTTCGTACAGCAAAACAGCTTCCATTGCGATCCCAGAACACATAGAAAGTCTGAATTGTAACTCGGAGCCTGCATAAAAATCTCCCTTTTGTAATGCTAAATAAATTCGATCACTATCTTTATTAGAAATTATAACGCTCGAAATTTTACATCATAATTTAAAAGGTTATCACCCTCTCCATGGAATAGTTTTTAGCGTTCCTATCCGACACTCCACCGCAATACGAGCGCAAATTCATTTCGAAATTTTATTGCTGCTGCGCTAGATCACGTACCCAATTTCATTATCATCAATGTGCACACCCATCCCATTCTAATTTTCTCTCCCCAATGGCCTTCATTTTATCTGGAATCGTAATTATATCATTGGGGATACATTTAATGCATCTCTCACGAATTCTAAGTGCAAAACTAGCAAAATCACACTTTCTCTTGCTGGAGAAATATCCTGAAATACAAGTTGCCTTTGTCATGTGGAACGTGAACATTTTGCAGGATAACGCAATTTCCCTAACATTTCATCAGCATTACGATTTACATTTCCCCTTCATTTGAAGTATTCTATTTAAATAAATCATAATTTCCCATTTATTCCGGATGCTCAATATTGAAGAGAGTTTCAGACTTTCAATTGAAATCTATTATTTTGGTTCTAGCACAGGTGTGAAAGACTGAACTGGCCCTGTAGAATCAAAATCAGACTTTGATATCCTTTCCAATAAGCTGCAGAATTGCGTTGCTATTTTTACTAATTTATGGGCGAGAGAAATGATTTAAATTTGCTGGGAAAACGTACATACATATTTTTTTCCTTTTTAATGGTTTCAACGAGCGGAAGGGAAAGAATAAATATTCTTGGCTTTGCAGCGCAGGATTTAAAGTTTGCTCTGTTGCTTTTAACTCTTTTTTAGCAATGCCGTCGGTTGGGAATGGGAAAGTAAACTATATAAATTGTGCAAACTTTATGAAGGTGTTTATTTCCGCTTTCTAAGCACGTAACGAAAATCTGAAATTATTTTTTTAATAAACGAATGAAATATAATTTATATGAGCCTGATGGGGAAGCTATCGTTAAGGGGTTTCACGTAGAGTAGATGATAAATATTTTGAAAGATATATGGCCATTTTATTGCATCATTACAAAGTAAAATGCATTTAATTAAAAAATAAAATAAACGGCTTAGCTACAGGAAGATAAAATAAATTGTTGAAACTTTTCAATCTAATATCTAGTGTTTGATGTGAGGGAAATCTATAGTTTTCAAATCTTTTTTTTTCGTTACAAAGAACCTGGGGTGGGGATGTTACAAATACTAAAAGATATCAAATTATTCACATTAAAAAAAATGAATTAAAAACCGTTCCGCACTAAAGCATTTTTACATTGGAACATTATGATTGCAAAAAATGCCCAGAAAATGCCAGTTGCAATCGAAAGAGCGGTATACAAATTTGATTGAATGATTCGTGGAATTGGAGAATCAAAAATATTTTTTTTATCCGCGAAAACTGCAATATTCGCGTGCGAGGAGGCCCAAAGTTATGACTTAAAAAAGTTGACAGCATATTCCCGAAACGAGCTGCATAGACCTCTAAATGCGAACCATCGATACGAATACGAAAGCATCTGGAATAGAGGGTTTTGAATATTAGAATAACTATGTGGCGTCCTCTGAGAGACTGAATCGAAGAGCAAAAAAGAAGTTAAAAAAAATTCAGTTTGGGCACCAAATCACGTCCAATCCTTTAATCCCTCTGCCAGTGGGGAGAATCGGAAGCAATGAAAGTCATCAAATAAAAATGCAGAGAGTAGCTGTAGAAAATCACAAATCTCTTTTCAAGCATCTACCTACATACTCCCAATTATTGGGTTATGAATGGAAGGAGATATTTATTCCATTTTAACCATATTTTCAAACAAAAAGAATTATGAATATGTTCAGACCTTTGCTTAATGGAAAAGAACCACAGAAATAATTATTATTCAAATGTAGATATAATTATTGCAGTTCGGAAAATAGTACGTATACGCCATGTATGCCCAAAAAATTGTCTACACTGCTTCCATTGAATATGTATGTCATTTTATGTGAATTTTCATCTGAAAATATTGTCGGCATTCAAGCTGTGTGCCTGCGTGGTGGAATTAAATAATAAAAGTTTAAATGATTAGGAAGGTAATGAAAAACGAGTTATTACATCCGAAAAGTGTAAAGTTTTGAAAATGTTTTGTAGTTTCAACTTATCCGATAATTAATAAGTAAAAGTGATATCATCGGCTTGGCCGATGCTTTGATACCCTCCACTGCATAAAAGTCGTGCAAAATATTTGCGACGCGAGTAAGAATGTACTGTACAGGTACACGCATGTGTTTAATATTGGTTTTGTATGGAAGGTATCAGAACTACTTAACCGACATAGACACTTTGCAATACAGACCTGACGACGGTAAAAAGAAGTCCTCTCACAAAATTCCATTTGCCTATGTCGATTCGTTTGGACGCTATCGTGTTTTCAACAGACAGACAGACGGGCATGGTAAAATCGATTCAGAATATATATACTTTATGGGATCTCCGGTGACTCCTTCTTGGCGTTACAAATGTAATGAGAATGACAAAGTGAATATACCTTCCTGTGGAGGGTATAAAAACTGTCTCTAAGGAATGCAAATACATATACTATGGTGTCCATGTGAGCTGATTTCGTTGAAAAAAAAATGGCAATCATCTACCCACTACCTTACTATGTACATAGTATCTGCATACATACAGTGAGCGTCAAAAGTGAGGGAACAGTGAACACCAATACTGTTTTCATTTGTCTTTGTAGTTTGGAAACTAATTTTCTTAAATACTATCTATAACTTTTGACGCTCACTGTGTATATACATAGTAGATACAATTCTACTCCAACTCCACTTATACACTTTTACTTCTGTAAGGATTTAAAAGGCGAGCAATTCTTCATTAAAACAATTACAAATAGCTTTAAATAGTAACATTCTTTATAGTTTATGAATTAAATAAAACGCGTCTAAGTAAGCAACATGCTTTCATCAGTTATTTATATCACTCATTAGTCATCAACTGGTCCTCTCGTCAACGTGATCACTCTTCAACTGCTACTGAACTACATCTGCCGCAGGCATTCATCGTAGCGAAAGCATGTTTTCCTTGTGCAACTACTAGATACTACTACACACACTACTGATACCCTTGGGCTTCTTTCTTAGTATATCCACCGCTTCTAAGGTATTTAAAGAGTAAAGAATTGTGGAATTAACATTTCAGGCACTTTGTTTTCGAACATTAATTCCAATCCAAACTACTTATTATTCCCCGTTCGGAATTTACAAGTCAATCTGGGTGATCACAGAATCCGTCGTATTCGGAATTTTGCTTCGAACCCCGAAAGAACTATCACAGAATCCGTCGTAGTGGACATTTTTGATACGAATTTAATCCGTCGTTTCAATACGAATTTATTTCGTAGTAAAAATTTCCACAGCGGATTCTGTGATAGTTCTATCGGGGTTCGTAGCAATATTCCGAATACGACGGATTCTGTGATCACCCAGAATATCTGTAATGAAAATCTCTCCTACTTGCCAGCAATGCCTACTTTGTTCTTATTAAAGCCACTTTCATAATCAACGCAACGTATTACAGTACATTAAATTGCCACTTTGCAAAAAAAAAACTATGGTTCAATTTTTAAAAAAATTACTAGTACTTTCTGTTCAAAAGATCTTCACGAAATGCAATAAACTCAAATCAAAGAGGACTAAAAATAAAGTTCAAAAAGAAAATGCAATGAAATCGTCCACTGTATCCAATCCAATACAGGATAACAATGGTTCTGCTGATTTCCGTCAGGCAATCCAATTGTTTGCCCTCTGGCACTGCTTTTTCATTCTTCTCCACTTTTGGATGTCTGCCCTTCCTCTGTAAGTTCAGCGCTGCCCAATAAAATTAATCGAATCACAGGGTAGCACTAGTGATGAACGTATGAGCATTGCATGCACCGAAGCATGATTCAATCAATCGTTTCAACACCCCAACCCAACAACACGTCGTCGTCGTCGGAAAAATGTGCACTCAAATAAAACAGTTAAAAAAAATGCTAAGGAATTAAAACCAAAGAGAATGCAAATGAATCGTTCGTTCCTTATTTATTCGCTTCACTAGCACTACTGAATTTATGTATGTGTTTATGGTTTTAACGATTTTATTCATTCTGGTCTGTGGTGGTCAATAGACTGATAAATGAGAAAACAATATAATTGAAAAAGGATCCTCCGTTTTTTGTAAAAAAATGGAAATTGGTTAAAATATCCCGCGAAATATAATAAAAGCAACAAAAAAAAAGTGGATGTGCAGGACCATTAATTTCAATCTGATTCTCTTTGCAACGTGTGCTGTATGAAATCATAAATCCACATAGCCAATTTAATTTGCAGGTATGTAGTTGTAAAACTAAGCCATCTAATTTACATACGAGTAGGTAGGTATCTGAAGGAAGTATGGAAAATTAAATTAGAGGCGCAACGCAATATTCATTTCATTTAGGAAGACAAAGACAAAAAGAAACATTCAAGTGTATCCTGCGACGCATACAAAATGCCAAATAAATATCACGGGTATTGTATCATGTACCTACCTACCCTACAGCTCTTTCTTGTTGGAAGTGGTTCTTATTTTTGTCGTAACATGAGTGTATCTTTAAGTAGCACATTATATAGGAAGGTACCTCTTTTATTTCAAACTCATTACATGTACATACTCTCTGTTTCGAACTCATTATAATGTAGGAGACCGTGGGGCTAGTAACACTTTACTAAAACCAACGCCTTTCCTAGCTTTGGAAACTAGGCAGCCAAACTTTTTTAACTAAAAACCCCTAAAAAAATTGATCGAAAAAGATCAACCAAACCTTTTATACAATACGTAGATATATCTTTAAAAAAAAATATTTTTAACAACAATTTAAAGCATTAATTTTTAATTTAATAACATAAATTCTTATTCTAAAACACCCGGGCCAATACCTAAAATTGTTCGTAAATTTTAGCTCAATAGGGTCGAGAATTACTATTTTGAATGTTTTTTTGTATGGGAGGTGCAACGCCCCTTTTTCCGCTTACCCGGGCTATTTTTCCAATTTTTCTTTTGCCAATACACATTTAAAAAAAAAAGTAAGCCAAATCGGTCCAGCCGTGATGAGATGACCAGCGAACAGCATTTCATTTTTATTTATAGATATATAGCATTGGGTGTCCCAGTTAATAAGGATAATCCTTTAAGGGAAGATTCCTGAAGTTGTGCCGAACAAAAAATTGTATGGTAGGGGGGGTCTATTTTCATCGTATTTCCCGTTATAGCCCATCAAAGTAGGTGACCTCTAATTTTGAGGTGTTACCACTTAGAACGCTATAACTTCTAAACTATTTGAGGTACAAAAATTATTTTGGACATTTTGAAAAGACAATTAAGTAGCGCATAAAAGTCTAAAGCACTTTGGTTACATCTGAGCAGCTATAAAAAAGTTATGGCTTCTTAAACTCAAAATTTTGAAAATTAGTTGAAAAAGGGTTAAATTGAAATGTTATTTGGTTAACTAGAAATTTGAAAAGGTTAAATTGAAATGATAAAGTGTTAAACCTATTTGTAAATAGGCTAAACCTATTTGTGAATGTGTTAAACCTATCTGTGAATGGTTTAAACCTGTCTGCAAAAGTGTTAAACTTATTTGTAAAAGGTTTAACTCAATGTGTCAATGCTATAGATTAATAATTATAAATTGGGTTTTAACACGCTACATGTGTAGCAATGTTGCATTTTGCCGCAGCATAAAATTAAACACAACGAGATTCACATAAATATACAATATATGTACTGTACATATATTAAATATACACACAATTCTAGCCAAAACATAAATGAATGACAAAAAAGACACTCTGCGTCAACACAACACTGTTGTTCTTCTTTGTAAAGAGAAAAAACATAAAATAAAAACCTACAAACCTGCTTTTTTTTTGCACCCACCGTTTAACTTCCTTCTCTGAGTTCCTATCTGCTATACTGAACACTGAAGTAGATACTCGGATAGCTACGGAGAAGGCGAACATTTTTCTCTTTCACGCAATTCTTAATTCTAAGAGAAACCCTGTTTTTTAGCTGTTACCTCTAACCCATGTTAATTTTAGCCCCGCTCTATCCTACATATACACGTGGAGATTTGAACTTGTGAACTTTGTTGATTGCGATTGCAGTTAGAAGGCGAGTTTGTAAGATCGTTAAAAGCTAGTAGAGTCCTTGTAATGTCAGTAACAGTAGTACCTGGTCAAAATATCATTCAGATCCGACGAGTGCATTACATTTTTGATACAGAACATTTATGAAATTTCATAAAATTATTTTAATAAGACTATACCCTACAAAAATGTTGAATGCAGAATTAAAACAAAACTGTTTACTTATCCGCTTTGTTTTATCTATTTTCCATCACAACTTAATTATGATAAATTCAGCTTTTCCTTCAAAAGTAGCACCATAAAATGTAGCGCATAACTCCTTCTTATCCTTTTCAGTTTATATTGCGTAGTAATTATGTGCTTATTTTTATACTAAGTTGGCTATGGAAATGATATTAATTGGTCGCAGACAGAGTTTCAACTGCGATATAAAAAAAATCCAAACACCACATAATCCATCCTTTACATTTATCGGATCTGTCTACGAGGCAAAATAAAAAAAAAGCATATAATTACATCCCCGTTAAGACATAATGACGAAGACTCATAAAATCAGCCCTCGTTCTATATTATGTGGCCAGCTTGACATTTGCCCCCATTTGCGTAGCCCAAATAATTCCAGGAAACGGTGTTTGCCTCTCTCCCCTAGAAATACATGATTTCAATAAAACTCCACCGCCTTCATAGAAGGGAATGTCAATAGATTTCATGGCATTTAGCATGTCATAAAATCTGAATTACAATCTCCATTAAGGATTTATTATCCCCAATCTAACATTTTGGAAGAATTCCATCCATCAGTGTGGTGAAGCATTCCCTACCGCTGTGGTAGTATGTGTGCTTGTGTTGTAATTGGCATTCTGCTCAGAAATACACAAAAACTCACATCCTACCAATTCTGCTTATCGAGGAGAATCGAATTCTATCCCGAGAACAAAAACGTAGGGTTTCCTTTGCAAATCCGCACTTACTATTTGCTGTAACAATCCTTGTTTATGTAACATTCTTGTACTTTTTTTGAGTTTGGTTGCGATCCTTGCCCGATTTCGTTATGATGTTACTACATGTGTAGATTTTCTTTTTTTCTTTATTTTTTGGGAACGGATATGGAATATCACAACGACCACCAACGATGTGCATGCATATATACGACGCTATACAATGACATATTCAGTGGAGTAAGTTATCAACGACATGCCAGCAATTGGACTGTATGCAGCGACATGCCGAAGGATATGTCGATTTGTGGACAAAACAAGCAATCGTCTTAAATGAAAATCAAAAGACTGATCCTACGCCCGTTTTGGTGGTCGTATCATCTACATCTGCCGCTACAACAACATCACCATCATCGTCATCATCATCAACGGCAACAGTAACAGTGACAACGACAGCGACGACGACGGCGGCAGCAGCGACAACAACGTCGTCATCATCATTGGAGAGAAAAGCGACTAAGCCAAACGATTGGGTGGTCATACCCGTGTTTGCGGATATTGTTAAGCTGGCCATATCCGGACGTGAAGATTGCCTGCAGAGGTAAGTTCATATACTGCTTTGTGTATCCTTGATTTGGTTTTTTTTTTTTTTTTTTTTGTGTGTTCCTTTTCCTTTGTTGCTGTTTAGTCCTTAACGAAGCCAAAGTGGGTTTCCTTTCCTCTGGGAATGACCAACGAAAATTGAACATTTGAGATTGTAACTCTTGATGGTGGACCTTAATTTGATGGCGCATTTTCTGAGTGCGCTAAAGTGATGTGAATTGCGATGGGTTCACGATAGCATTTATAGCTATACCGCTATGCGGATTTATCGGAGTTTCTTTTATTATTTGTTCAGGGTTATATGAGATGAGCAATTGGCTTGCAAGAATGGTCATTTCTAAGGATTTCGGTTATAGCGTGCGAAATCCGTACTTACTTTGAAAATATCCGCATTCATTTTATTGTTTTATAAATATATGTGCTTAACCTTCAAATTGGATTGGCGCTGAATATTCGATTGGGTGTGTTTCTCTTTTTAATGTGGTTTCCAAGGATCATAGTAAAGCAAAAATTATGCATTGCTGGTCTATCGCTGGGCACCATCCATTTACACAAATTTATGAGCGGTCGGCAGTGAAATTTGACTAGATTCATATGATCCATTTACACTGGTTGAAAAAGAGTCATCATAAGTATCCAGGAACTTAATAAGTATCATTAACCTTGAATGTGATTCATTAAATTTTTTATTGCGGTTTTTATGCAATGCATATAGTATGTATGTATTATGAAGTCAGATTTACGAATAATGCTTTGTATATAAAAATTGTGCCTCAATGTTCAGGCATGATAGCGATAGGGTATTAGTATCTGTTGGAATAATTCTATAGATAAATAAATATAAAATGATTGCAGTGAAGTAGTCCCTTTTTCTTCGAACTCAATTTCTTGGATTTTAAGCTTCGGAAACTATGCTGTTTCTTAGAATAAGCCGAAGGTGCATGGATTTCTTAGTCTGAAATTGGAAAACATTTTGTTTCCTTTAATGGAACTTTATTTAAATAAATAATTTGTAATCAGAAGCATTTTACTGAAATTAAAAAAATGTATATAACGACGCGATATATATGTAGAATCTTCGCTTAATTATATTCGAACAATCACGTTGCCAGCTCTGATTTCATTTTGGTAACAGTAAACCTATCATTTTAATGTACAATTGAATGCTATATTACCCGGTACCTACAAACACAGAACCATGCTGCGACATATATAATAGGTATCTCCTTATTTTTTTTTTTTAGAAAACAATAACATTCAAATCTTTTTTGAGTATCAAAAAAGGATTCACAATGTAAATAACATGCTACAAAAATTAAATTCAAAGCCATGAATCATGTCCAGTTCCATATAACCCCAAAAAAATCCTTATTGAGAATAAAATCCATCAAGCAATATTCTATTCAGTGCTGACTGTGTGAAACCACTTGCCACATTTTTAGACCGTAAATAAAATAACGAGTTAGCAGTTAAAATATTATTTCGGTATAAATTCAGATTTGAACGCGTAACCAATGGGAATAAATCAGTTGGGTTTAAGCAACAACCACCACAAACATCGGCCAATGCACAGATTTGGGTAGTTTCAGAATTTAATGAAAATGTTTTTTGTAAAATAGGAAATCACGTTTTTCAGCGCTCAATGGTTTCATAATGATTAAGACCAGTTTGGTGATGGCATACCTACAATTACATCAGATTATATTATCAAATGAATTTGAATCGAACGACGTTATTAATTTATTAAATAACTATACAAGCTTCGCTATATGAAGTTCTGGGACAAAGAATATCAACGCCCTTGTTCTCAAGAGAAATGCTTTCAATTTAATGAAAATGTTGTGGGCAAGGAAGGTAGCATAACTGGAACAATGCACCTTAGAATTTATAAACGACGCGGCCATAGTAAAACCTTATCGCACTTAAGGATGAATCGAAATCAAATTTTACAGGCTACACCACCCTAACACGCACCCTACCATAACGTAGTACGGCCGTTCCGTATGGCGTTATAGGTACAATAATTGTATTCAATATTTGCTCAATCGGACAAATGGATGAAACCAATCAAGTTTGTTGTTGGTTGGTCGAGAAGAATCAAAGCAGCAGAGCGAAAGGACAAAAAGCAGCCCCACTCTCTGGTGTTATACTTGTAAATATATACAATAGCTGTTCCTTGTATTAAACCAGATGACGATACATATTATTATTGTTTTTTTTTTCTTCTTCAAATTATGACAAAAAAAAAATGAAATGAAGAAATAAACATAAAAACATGCCCGACTATTTCAATTGCAAAAAGTGGAGTGGCCAACTTTTACGACTCGATAATGTGTCGTAAAAAACGAACGCTAGGGCTTATTGGAAAGGATTTCCGAATATTAGGCATTAAAAAAGTAGATAGATATTTTAAGGCTCTCATGGAATGATCATCACAAAATATAAAAGTTTATTTTGAGCATACTATGGATTACCTAAAGTAATTTGATCCAAATAGCGATTTGCCCCTTCAAGGAAACTAACCGTGCATTCAAAGGGCGTTAATTTGGGGTGTAAGGAAACTGGGTTATATAGTTCTGTAAGTAGTATTCCAAAGAAGATCTATTGCATTGTGTGGTACATTTCTAGCCCCAGGAGTTTTAAGAACTCACAAAATTGATGTCTCCATTCAGCAAACATAGGCATAGATATATTATACAGAAGCGGTGAATATATTTAAATACCCGATAGTCAGGCGATGTGTGAGAATGTACAACGTTGCCTTTGTCTAGTTTAAAAGCGCAATTTAACTGATCCTGATCCCGAAGAGTATCACTTATACGGAATAATCAAACGGCACCTAGTCATCAACAAATGTCTGTTAAAGTTAAGACGATACGGAATTAAGAGGGACACGTATGCAGATGCCGGGTCTTTAATGTTTTCAGTGATAGGTGAAATCGCAGAAAGGACTTCCATTAAGTTGATTGCATGGACCACAGATTGTAGGAACAACCACAATATCCCTGAAAATCCTTTCAGATTTCAATAAAAATTCATAACCCCTTTCTATCGGAGCTAAGTATGCATTTAGAAGTCATTCTAAATCCAAAGTTTAACTCGAAGCTTAATATAGAAAATTTTTTTAGGAAAGCTTGTCTTGCTTTTATTTCCCACAGCAAAACCTTCACTAGAAATAGCGAATATGTACAGCGACGCAGTTCGTCCTTTCCTGAATAATGTCACTACTCTTAATGTCGGCCAGTTTTATGCAAAGCCATCAGTTGGAAATAAACTTAGTCGAGTTCATGCAACGCCTGGAATAGGAACACCAAAAGCAATAAAGTAAATCCCGGCTAAAGCACCTATCATCTCAAAAAAGAAAAAGATTGCAGCTTATAGTTCTGTAAGAATTAGATAATCTGAGTACACTGTACGATAAAGAATATATGTATGGTTATAAAAAGGCTTGAAACTACTACAACATTTAGCCAGGCTATATAATACCTACCAAAACCTAACTTTAAATTCTGTCCAAATTGATTTCGCGACTAGTGCAACCTGTAAGATCTAGCATTTGTTAATCATAAGCCACAAAGTAACTTATTCAGATAGAAACCATTACACTCAGTTTTTCATTGAAGTTGATATCTACATATACCGTACTAAATTCACACTCACACTCGAAAAATCGAAAAAGTATCTATTGTAGGTAGGTAAACCTTTTGATTAAACAAAGCAATTTCAAAATCCCTGAAAATCCTAATTAAAAGCATATACCTTTTGACTCAAAATATCCTCTCAACCAACACAATTACTGCCTCGGATATACGAGTATATATTAAGAACAATAAAACACCCACGCCTATGTGAATCTATACTTTGTGCTCAGAACTCTTGTCGTTGCTGTTGCCACTACAAAGTTCGTTTTGTTAATCCTTAATGAGCATCTTAGGTATTCCCTTTACTGATTTATTCCTTAAGCACACATACAATATTGGAATCCAAGCCTTATTGTACTTGCCTCCGACTAACACCTGCTATCATTCATCCCATGCGCGCACCACTTTTGTCGTGTAAACTTCCATCCGGCAAAGTTTTATGTTATTCAGCGTTCCTAGCTACTTCGTCTTCTATCAACAAAGAACCTCCCCATAGTGCATTCCTCCTATTAGTAAGGGTCCTGTGATTTACGAAAGTGCACAATGGTGTTTGCTTATCAACAAGGATTAAATAAGGGAATTTCTTCGAGTTTGCTGCTTTCCTTTGCAGAAAAAAAAAATCAAAGCTGTTGCAGGAAAGAGAGAGTGTGCTGAACATCATGGAACAAGAATCCTATTTATGGTTATAAAAGAAAAGTGAAGCAAACAATAAGAGCTTTAAAACATCGATGGTATAGAATGATGGATTCACATAGGTATAAAGTTTACAAGCGTCACCTTACAAGGAGCTTCCTTCCTTAACTACGCCACCCTTTCACAGACGGAGGTAGGAATTGTAAAAATATAAACTCGTTATCCTCTCAAATGGCGATGATTGTGAGCGGAGAAGCGGAAAAGCAGCCCAAGAAATCGTATAACTTTGGGTACAAAACTTATAATTAGTTAAGTTTTATGCAGAAACCGGCGAAGTATGCTCGCAGGGAAACAACGTGTCAAGCCTCAAGGGTGCTAATGAGTTCATTAAAGTTGAAAATACACTTGCATCTGAGCAGCGAGCATACGTACACGCAACAGAAAATTTCTCAGAAGAAGAATGGGTTTCCGCACCGAAAGTAGCTTGAATAGAGCGGATGGGGTGGACAAGGAAAAATTGATTATTTATGGAAGAGAACCAGGTACATTATATTTCTTCATTAGCTAATTACAAGTAGTTGGTCAAGGTGTCTTAAAGATGAAAGGCAAGTATGAGTAAGGATAATATGAACTATTCAAACATTAACTTGTAGCTTTATGGTTATAATAAGCTCATTATCGAAAAATACAATTTCTATCTTGGTAAATGTATTCTTCCCAACAAAAGCCTCTTCCTTAGACCGAAAAATTATAACTGTTCACACAAACCACTTAAAGGAATCTTTTAAGAAAGGCTTGTCGTATAGTTCAATTAGTTATAATTGCAACCGAAGTGTTTGTTAAAAAATTGTTTGTTCTCTCAAACAACACTTAAATGATACTCGACAAAATTTCCTAACAAAAATTAGTCAGGGGCTGCTCCCTTATTTAAGCGAGAAATGCTTTCCTCTTTCGAAAGTTTATGGTTCGTTGACTTTCACTTTTTTTAATTAAAATCCTCGGACTTTGCAATGAACAGAAAAACTTTTATTGGTAACTAAATATTTATTATTTATCCATTATTTTCAAAAATGTTTTCTTTAGAAATGTTGATTTCCTGGCTTTATTTTCATGAATTTTTGTGCAACCGATTCAAAATATTCCTGTCAAACGCATGGTTCCCGTTTTTAGCTAATAAGAACAATTTTTACATTATGTATATAATCTCACGAGTAAGCTGATAAGTAATAACTCTCCTGGATGTGATAATACCATATACTGTGATGTGAATTCCGTATTTGCAGTCGAATAATGTAGGTAAATACCGCGGTTTGAAAAATAATTAATTTTCCAATAAGAATATTTTAAAAAATATGGTGCAAAATTATAATTGGATAAGGTACACTTTAAAGTTATTTTAATACGTGAAAAAGTAAGTTAGGTGTTTTGTTAATTGTAGTCAACATAAAGCCCACATTATCGTTGTCACCTGGTATTAAACTTAAAACCACGAAAAGTACATTTTATCTCTTCGTACGGACTCAATTATCTGCCATTTTGAAGACAAAATTAAAAATTTGGGTTTTTTAGATTTTATTTTAAAGAATTTTAACTTAAAATTGAAAGAAATGTCCTCCGAGGATAAAGATTAAAGTATCTTTCAAGATTTTAGTCAAAGACTTTAAGGTATTGACAGTCAAGCTGCTCTTAAAGCTCTGAACTCATCTGTTATAAAATCGAAGCTGGTCCTAGAAACTTACATGGCCATCTACGAATTAGCAAAGAAAAACCTAGTCATCCTACACTGGATTCCAGCCCACAGGGGATTTACTGGAAATGAAACGGCTGACTCTCTGGCCAAAGTCGGCGCGACAACGCCACTCGTCGGACCTGAACCCTTCTGCGGTGTTAGTAAGGGATGCTTCAGGAAATACATTAGGAGCTTAGCTCAAATCGAATCTAATGAACTCTGGCTTAAAACACCTGGGCAGAACTGCACCAAACAGTTCTTCCCAAAATTCTCCCAACGAAAATCCTATTTTCTAACTAATCTAGGTAAAAATAATCTAAGAATCCTGACAGGAATTATTACTGGCCATGGTCTTATGAAAAAACATCTTCACCGAATCGGAGTCTCACCAGACCCCACATGCAGACTGTGCCTAGAGAGTGATGAATCCTCTCTTCACATTTTCATGGAATGTCCGGCTCTCTTCCGCCTTAGAAAGAAAGTTTTTGGCGAAGAAATCTTTATCTCGGCAAATCTTGCTGAATTACCCCCCCAGAGAAGATCCTTGTCTTCCTGACTGTCTCCGGAGTAAAAAGATGGCTCTAGGCTCCTGTAGAGAGGCCGCAGTGCCAGGGCCGGTTAAGGCTCTCCCGATCAATCATCTAATCTAATCTAAGGTATTGAGAAAATCCAAAATATATTAAACCCTGACAAATCCTTTTAACAATTTGATAACGAAGAGTTTACTATTATTCAGAATTTCAGGAGTTGTAAAAAAAAATTACATAGAATTTTCTGGCCTTTCAGTTTATGAAAATTTGTTGCCCCCAAAGTGTGTTTTGCTTCTTAAGCTATCAATTTTTATGACTGTTTGACGAAAATTTGCATCAGGTCAACTCTAAAGTTAGTACCTACTAGTTGTAGGTTGGTTGCAAAGCGTCTATAATTAAATAAACAGCTAGGCAATAGTTTTGAAGTTAGATTAATGCTACTTAGTATCTACTAATACACGGTGACTATAATTTTGCGCATATATATGCTTTAGAATAATAATAAAAATTAATATAAAATTTATAATAAAAATAAAACTCACAATGCAGGCACATTTCAAATTATATTTGTTGCTAATTTATCATAATTGTGTAGCAAAGTTAATGTGTTTTCGAATCACCCAATCGATTGAGCTTAAATTTGCAGATGATCTCATGTATTGGCCCAGGAGTATTTCTGTGAAGATTGGTCAAAATTGAGCGAAGGAGCGTGGCACCTCCCATACAAAAATTGAGTTTAAATTCACAGATAATCTTAGGTATTGGTCCAGGAGTATTTCTTTGACGATTGGTAAAAATTTGACAAAGGGGCGTGGCACCGAGAGATAGAAGATTTTGAATGCATTTTTTGTATGGAAGTGCCACGCTCCTATAACTCCTGAAGCAATACACCTACTAAGACCGTATACGGTGTATATATATACACTTATAAACCATGGTATTAATGTCACCTTTCATGGGATATTCCCAGAATCAAAATCGGTTCACGCGTTACAGATAACATTAATTACAAACACGATACCTACAACTTATTTTTATACCCTCAACCTTGTTGAGGAAGGTATATTTTGTGAGAAGACTTCTTTTTACCGTCGTCAGGTTGGTGTTGAAAATGAGCTGTCGGTCAAGTAGTTCTGGTACCTCCCATGCGTGTACAGTATATACATAGAATATGATGCATGACTTTTATACAGTGGAGGGTATCTATATCTAAGCATGGGCCAGGCCATATGTTTTAGGCGTATGCATGCATGTTTTCTCTACCCATCCTTCGATAGATGCATATGTATATCCAGTTTAACTTGGAGTACAATTTCACCAGATACCGCTAACACTGGTAGAGCTATTTGCCGCTTAGCCAAGCAAGGCTAAAATTGGTTATTTTGATTTTGGTGGCGAAAGCTATCATTTCTGACCCATGTGCTTTCAGAAACTTGTGATTTGTCTCTGTCTAAACTCTGCGGACAAATTTGGGTGTTGTGTCAATCTATCTGTCTGTTGCAAACACGATAACGTCCAAACGAATCGACCTACATTTTGTGAAAGAACTTTCTTTTACATTCGTCAAGTTGATATTATGGACAATGAGCCATATCGGTCGAGTAGTTCTGGTTCGCCCAAACCAATATTAGACCGAGACCCATGTGTTGTTTACGTACTAACTCACATGGTTAACATTTCGCATGGCTTGTGTGCAGTGGAGGTGGAGGGTATCAAAGTATCGGCCACTTTTTATTAGTTTTATTCGAACTCGAATGCTTGATGAAGGCAAAAAATATTTTTATTTTATTCTTGATATAGCTAGTAGCTAGTACTTATGTTAAAATAAATAAAATACTTGGTGGCCAGCAATAGTTCTGTTTTAAACATACGACTATTTCTCTGACATCCGAACGTTCATATAAAGAACCATAACAAAGCCCTTACGAATGTATAAGTGCCTATTGCACTGAATATAATAATGTTTCCACAATTTCGCCACTCTCTTTCTTATTTTATCATAAATTAACTTATGTTACACATCACAGGCATTCCTTTCCCATTCGTGCAGGTCACGTTTTAAAGTAACTTTCATTTGACCATCTTGCAGAGACATGCCATAAGTCTCATTTCATCGCATATGTTCCAACTTCCAAATGTACAGGATGTACTCGTAATGGTCTGCATTGGATATCCTCTTACCACAGATGCAAGATACAATCAGCATTGAGTTTTCTACCAAAAAAAAAAATAAAAGATCCTTACGAGAATGCTGTGAGAAATTTCACATCACGTTCCGTCACCTTTTTTTCTGTTTTATCTTCACAAAGTTGTAAGAAATCCCATAGATGGTATCTCTACTGTAATTGAAGACAATTTATCTTCGCATACAATTACATAGTGAAGTAATTTTATCCTTCCAACATGTATCTTCAAGAGAAAACCATTAAATATCTCATAATTTCACCACACTCTAGGGTGCAGGTGCTTGTTTATGGGATGAGGATTTCATTTGTGGCACATGAAATCCCCATTCAAAATGAACGAAATGTCTATTCCGGAAATCCAAGTGCTTTTGATGAAAGTACCTGTCTCAATTGTTTTCTATAGTTCAATTTCCAATTTTCCCCCCCAGTAGTCGTAGTGCACGCTTTGTTGCTATAAATGTATCCATATATTGTCTTCCTTATACTCACGTAGATTGCCGAACGGTCACATCAATGTAACTGCATTCGATCGAATGGCAGCCATCGCTGGAGCATTTACGAAGCACATGAGCGCTGTGAAGGCACCGTCATCGCCGGACACAACACCTGGTGAATACGAAGCCTTTTGTCGGCGCATGCAGAAGACGTGTACACTAAATGAATCGGGTGAGTTTTGTATAGTTGGTCCTTGTTCTTTATACAGCAAGAAACAATGAGGTCTTGATGGTATATTCATATCACATCGCATACATACATACGCGTACTATATGCATCTACAATTCGATTCAGTGAGTTCTTGTCTCATGAACTGTCTAAGTTTATTGAGAAATTCTTTCTTCACGGAATGGAAAATTGGCAAACTCTCTGATATAGTGCTTGGAAAAAAATGACCAATATCAAGGGAATATTTCGTGCATTGGGCAATACCGCGTATATAGCAACCATACTTCCCATACTTCCATACGTAACGTACGACCACACAGTCGTGACGAACTCGATTAGCAGAATACAGAATACATTATTGTAAAATAAAAATTGTAAAAAATTAATTAAGAACAAAATGTTCGCGTTTTTTAAAGTAAAATCAGTCAATGCTAAGCGAGTTCACCACGACTGAGGGGACGTATTGAATTACAAGGTTTCAATATAATTACGCTCCCTTATCATGGCATTCCAATATAAAACAACGCAGCGCTGCCAGAAATGTATTTTCGTGTTCAGTAGTCACCACGAACTAAGATAAGTTACAGCCTTGCTAAAATGACTTGAGAAAAAACGTTGCTAGCTCTTACTCTATATACCTAATAATAATATTATTAAACATACAAAATATTCCTTAATTGAGTTGATGATACAAAATAATATAGTAAACACATTATAAATAGTGTTTTAATTTTGGGTTAGCCGGGCATGTCGGTCTTAAACACATCTTGAACATACTACTTGAAATGTAAGTGACTACGTTAAACCATACCCACAGAAAGTTGCAGCAAATTTCAGTGTAGCTGGGACGCCGCGGCGGTTGCGGTACTTCCTCTAAAATTAAGTTTTTTGGGGAGAGGACGATAACTTAGGCGCCAAAAATTGATAACGGTATTTTGTAAAGGGGTTCGATGTGTACAAGCTTTTTTACTGTGGGAGGGGAGGGTCTATCTCGCTTCATTTAGGTGGGAGGGGTAATTTAAAAATAATGATACATACTAAAATTAAAAAATATAAAAAACAATGTCAACACTTACAGTAAAGGGTTTTGGCATTTTTGTAAGCCATAAATCTGGTCTTTAATATTATTTTTAAATATGTAAAGTATTTCTGTTAATAGTTTTTGCAAAAACCAATTTCGAACTTGAAATTTAAGGGCAAAAAATGGGGAGAGTACGATCATTTTTGCGATGAAAACTAATGATGGATTTATTGTTGTTGAAAATTGGGTAAACTAATTTAATTTAAATAAAGATTGCATATACTCAAACTCGCACTCACCCCATAATCTAACAGTGACCCCAAGCAGGGTGGTTGCAGGGGGGAACAATCCCCCCCCCCCCTACACACATTTCAAAGTACAAGGTAATCAATTCGCGCGCAGTAGGTGCTGTTGTACAAGATATTTTCTATTTTCTCAAAAACTAGAAGACATTAATTTATCTGGTTTCTAGTGTTCGATTAAGAATTGATTTGGTCTATAAAAACTACTACTTTTTTAAATTTTTTTTCCTTAAATTTCAAGTTTGAACGTATTTTTTCAAAAACTATTAACAGTAAAAACTTGATTTAAAAGTAATATGAATGAACACATTCCTGGCATTCAAAAATGCTAATATTCTTTATTGTAAGTGTTGACATTATTTTTTTTCATTTTAAGTATTATTTTTTTTTAATTACCCCTTCCTCTACAAAATACCGTTATCAATGTTGGGCACCTAAGTTATCGTACTCGTTTTTTTCATTATAAACAAGAATGCACTCTTATTCACTCTGAGCTATGAACTCTCAAGAAAACTAAAATTTTATTATACGTACGCAGAGTTCTGTAAAGATAAAGGATAGCTTTTGTCTCTTAAACGTTTTCGTTCAATAGACTCACAATGTCCATCTTCTGACTCCAAAGATAAAAAATACAACCAAGATTTAAGAAAACAGTACATTTGACATTTGTCATTTCATTATCATTAATGTATGTAGCAGAATTGTGCTAGTATATTTGCTACACTTTGAAATGTGCATTCGATACGTGACCGTTCGAATGTGATTGTTCCAATGTAGTTAGTCGATCATGCGATAACGTATGCATTTCACTTACTCGACAACTGATGTGATAATTCGACCCCTAAGAAAGTTGTTTGGGGAGGGCATAAAATCCATTCGTCAAAAAAAACTCGCACAAGCAATGGTTATGATAAGGAGCAGGCCTAGCGCCTAGGGTTCCTATGCGTATAGCCCGCCCCAACTTAAGTGAAAATTTCTTGCGCAGGTCTCTTCACATCAGGGATATTACTCTCTTATCGACAACAAAAAAACTTTTCCAACCAGAACTACAACTAAAAAAGATATGTTCGCATTTCAAACAACAAACATACCTTTTCTTGCGAAGACATCTCTCACGATCGACGATTGAGGCGTGATGACTGATTGTTCACACATGAAAGATGACACAGCACCGTCGTTGGCGTATGCAAATTTACCCCATTTACATGAGCGATTCAATCCGAATTGAATCCCATGTAAACACTGATCGATCGAAACCGAATTCAGTCAATCCGATCACAAAATTTTCTGTGATTGGATTGAAAAGGTGCCATGAAATAAAGTCTTATGCAAAAAGGTCCAAAACGTAATTTCGGACTTTATTGCAAAAGATAAAAGATTTTTAGACTTTATTTCATTTTCAAAAGTGCAATAAAGTCCAAATCGAAGTGGAAATAAAATCCGCAATGCATAAACAGTAGAATATCTATGGGGGGGCATGCTGCCCCCTGCAACCCCCCTGCTCGTCTTTCTTTTAAATAGCTGAGTGCAATAATGTCCAATGACTTTATTGCAATTTCAAAAGTGCAATAAAGTCGAAAAAAAAGTCCAAAATTACGTTTCTGTTTATTTGCTTGTGATTTGTTCCGTGTGGTGGATTTAGACTTGTGTGGAGTGAACAAAAAATTAATGGCGACAAGAATATTGTTCCAAACATTTTCAAATGTAACCAAACAACAGCGCCGCTAACTACTAACACAACTATACAATACACGTATTCCGTATAACTCAATCCTACTTCAATTAAATTTTTCAATCCGGTGAGAGCGAAAACAGTGATTGACTTTCGATTCAGTTTGTATTCAATCTTTCAATTTGCTCATGTAAACGTAGTAATTTACCCACCCCAAAGAAAAGGGAAATTTGCTGTGTGTTACACTTCTCAAATATGTGTTTAGTAATGAAAGCCAGAGTTTTAAGTATTATTATAACAGCGTAAAACCTACCATTAAAAAGGGTTGAAATGGAATTTTCGCTATACTTTGTGATAAAGTAGAGAAAAGCATTACCCATTTCATGCGATCAAAAATACCTTAAGACAAAAAATTTCCCTGAAATAAAGTGCTACTGCGCATGTTGGGATCTTTCTTTTGCTTTGGGACGGGCTAAACCTGTTGCGCCAATTATTTATTAGGTCATACCTCATACTCCTACAGTATAATAAATTTAAGTGGTCGGTTAAAAATGGTTATTAAAGTTCACCTTATATTAAATTTAGTTCTTTCATAATGTCCAATGTCGAAAGACATCCGGTTGGTCGTAGCATTATTAAGACTGTAGATAACTACAAAATATGCTTACTCCTTAAAACAATAAAAACTCGATTATCAGGATCATTGCAGAACCACTCAGATGCAGTAAGAGAACAAATCTCATAAGTTACCCCACATATTCGCATTCATAAAAGAGAATCATCCATTTAAAACCAAGATTAGTATCACAAATTACCTTTTATTGGCCCTAGCAAAATATGTTTCTTTTCACAAAAAAAAAAAACCAAAAAAAAAAAGGATACAAATCCTGAAAACTCTCTCTATAAAAACAATAATAACAAGCAAAGAACCCAATTTAATACGTTCATTTTAACTACACTATCATGGCCAGCACGAGCAGCTGTTATTCGGCATCAAATGGTATCCTCCTCTATTTCAACAGCATTATACTCATTGTCCATACCATATCCTCGTACACATGTGTAGGTATGTATATTACACATGTGCTTCAACTGGAATCGCAACCTTGTGATAACTTCCAATGTTGCCAATGCAACTTCGTATTAAGTGCTGTTATTAAAAAAGTTTTTCCAAGTTCATTTCCAAGAGAGAGCATCGACCCAGTGTTGTCACTTCTACCACAATGTGGTAGATCTACCACAATTTCTTAATATTTTTTCAATCTATCACAACTACCACTGCACCCAAAAATTCTACCACGTTTTGTTATTCCAATGTTAAATATTTGATAGTTCTCTATGCTCTATCATTCGTGTCGTCATTAACATCTTGAGTCTACAGATTCATATCCTAGCATAACAGGCAATTTCCATTTCGTTCGCTAAGAAGATGTTGTTCCTTAGTGAGTTCGATTAAGAATTTCGAGCGATAGATTGACATTTGTCGCCCTGGACATTGACGCCCTATGTTCGTGTCTCCAATTCGTTTTCACGCGCGGTTTTGTATCCTTTCCAGTAGGTGCAATCGTGGAATGTGGTTTTCGGCGCACCCGACCAAGTAATGAGAAGCGTACTCAAGTTTGGGGCGAATGAACGCCTTATTGTAGCTAGATCAAAAGGGGTAAAATATTTCTTGCACCGTTTGAGGAAACCTAGACATTTCGCAGCGTTCTTGAAGACTTCGTGTACATTGTCGTTCTAACGACGTGTTTCCTGGACACACATACCGAAAATATAAGGGGTATTCATTGATGGCTGAAGGTTTGGTTTTTGCTTTAGGGATAGCAAACAGCATTACGTTTTGAAAGCATTAAACCCCACCATATTGGCTAAACCTCTTTTATAATACTATCAAGGTCAGAATTCAATGAGCTTAACATATGTTGCCGTTACACTTTTATGTCCGAAGAGCAAGTACGTGAGTCCCGGAATGAATATGAGAAGGTAAGTCTGCTGTCATCAGCGAAGGAAAAAATTGGATTAGAAGTTGCAGACAAGAGATCATTTATGAAAATGAGAAAGAAAGCCTTGGGGAACACCAGCATTTATATGGTTAGTTTCAGATGTGAAACCATCCAAAACAACTTGAATTGAGCGGCCAGAAATGTAGTTTCTAATACATTGAATAAAAGTCGCATCGATCCCATAAGCACGCATTTTTGACAAAAGAGCTTGGTGTCAAACTCTGTCAAATGCTTTTGAAATATCAAGCGCAACAATTTTTATTTCACCAGATTAGTGGAGAGATTGTTCCCGCTTTCCGGTGAGATAAGTCATCAAATCATCAGTGGATCTGTTGCCACGAAAACCGTACTGCCGGTCATTGAGAAGTTTCCGTGATTCAAGATATTTCATAAGCTGACGATTTGTGAGCGTTTCTAAGACTTTAGAAAAGAATGGACGTTAGTGCTATGGGTCGGTAATTGGTGGGAGAAGAAGAACCGCCTTTTTTAGGGACGCGCTGGAGTTGTTTTCTACTTACTCGGAAAAAGTCCAGAAGAATAGGACAGATGATTATATTAATACCAGCTAATGAGAGTTCTAGAAGAACTTATTCGACCAGTGATTGCTGGGATGGCACATTACCTATACAATGCATATTTGCTGATTTTTCTATGACTAATTGTAATGGTGGATGTTTAGAGATAAACGAGCGAATGCTGCCTATTGCACCGAAGAAGAAAAAAGTAAAACGAAAGTTGAAATATTATGCAATAGGAGCTACAGAATAATTTTATTATGTATATAAATCAATATGGTTTGTAGGTAACTTAGCCTTAGCGATGTGGTGTCTGCTGCGATCGAAATCCAAGTGACCGAGAACACGGACGATCAATTGGTCGATGCACCAAGTTACTCTCGCCACCCACAGGCCTTGCACAAGTAATACATTTGTTTGTGTAATTTTATACGAATTAGACATTAGATTAGAGTAACAATAACATTGAGTTTAAGAGAGTTTAAGAGAACATTATAACAATTCGAAATTTACATAGATCAAAGTAATTGATAACACTGAAGGCAAGTCAAGTCGAAGAAGTGAATAAACAAAATAATATAACATCTAATAACAACAAAATGAGTTAAGATTTAAGCTACAAATTAACAAATAGAACGAATATAATAATCAGTTAGCAAATTGAAAACAAATGTAGATTAACGAACGAAATGAATGAAATAAATAAGTAAGATTATTATGTAGATTGTTGATTGTAGTCTTAGTCTCAAACATCCCGGCCCCCCTGGAACGAGTTTCAGGACACAGGTAAAAGAGCCAGCTTGGTGATAGGGCGTACGAATACTCCGGCAGCAGTTCTCACTGTGGCAACTCGTACACGTTGATCGGATCCTGGATTGACATGTTCGATGCGTCCTAGTAGCCACTTAGAAGGCGGTAGGTTGGGTTCCTTGAGTACCACAAGATCTCCTGGTTTGATGTTGATAGCGCTTCGTCTCCATTTAGGTCGCTCCTGCAGGGTTGTAAGGTACTCCGTGTACCACCTCTTCCAGAAACCTTGCGTCATGCTCTGAAGATGGTTCCAATGCGTCAGGCGGCTTGGCGGAGTGTCGAGATGGCTTGGCTCAGGAACGGCTGTTAGGGGTTCACCTACAAGAAAGTGAGCAGGAGTTAGTGGGTTCAGATCACAATCAGACATAGAACACAGAGGACGAGAATTGACAATGGCTTCAATTTGGGTAAGGACGGTACACAGATCTTCAAACGTTAAAACAGAACTCCCTATAACACGACGCAAGTGCAGTTTGACTGACTTGACGTCAGCCTCCCACAAGCCACCGAAATGTGGTGCCGATGGGGGGATGAAGTGCCACGCAATGCCATCCCTGGCAATAGCGGCAGCGATTGTGGCGTTGTGAGTCTCTGCCATAACCAATCTGTGCATCTCGGTTAGGCACCGACGAGCTCCTTGAAAATTCGTCCCGTTGTCACTGTAAATGTTGGTGCACTTGCCGCGGCGAGCAACGAATCTACGTAAAGCTGCGATGAAAGCGTCAGTGGTGAGGTCACTCACCAGCTCCAGATGAATAGCTTTCGTAGACATGCACACGAACAAGGCGATGTATGCTTTCGACAACTTCGGTTTGCGACAACGAGACAATTTGATGGTCAGCGGGCCAGCGTAATCACATCCAGTATTTGCAAATGGTCGACTAGGCTGGATTCGATGCAATGGTAGATCACCCATAATCTGCTGGCTTGTTAGTTTCCGCTGCATAAAGCATGGCTTGCATTTATGGATAATCTTCCGAATGAGGTTTCTGCTGCCCAATATCCAGAACTGCTGTCGAACGAAGGCGAATGTTTCCGATATTCCTGCATGTAGGTAGCGCTGGTGTATTTCTGCGATTATAAGGGAAGAGACGATATTAGATTTCGGCAGAATTATGGGATGCTTAATGTTGAATGACACGTTTGCATGTCTTATCCGTCCACCGACACGAAGTAGTCCATCACTGTCCAGAAATGCAGAGTACCTCAGAAGTTTGGATTTCGATGGAAGTTCTCCTTTTGCTCGCAAGTGTCGGATGTCATCTTCGAAAGAGATTGATTGGACGAACTTTAAGATGACAATCCTAGCTGTGGAGATTTCTGCATATTGTAAACAGCGATTAACTCGAGCTGATTTGGTGGTGCGGCAGTCTGAAACAAATCGTAGACAATGTGCAACTATCCGTTGTAGCCGATACCAAGAAGATGTGTTTTGGATGAGGTCTTGTAGGACATTGCTGTCAAACGAGGTGACGAGCGAATGCTTTGGGACTGGTTTTTCTTCCCTTTTCACAGATTCGAGGTCAGCCAGAGGGGAAGAAAGGGTCGATTTAGGCCAATGTTCCTCGGATAAGGATAACCACGATGGGCCAGTCCACCAAAGATGATGAGCGAAAAGATCGAGAGGAAGTACTCCCCGTGAAGCGCAGTCTGCTGGGTTGGATTCCGATGGGACATAATACCATGAATGTCTGGGTATCGTCTCTAAAATGGCTGCGGTCCGATTGGCAACGAAAGTTGTCCAGCGACGAGGTGGTGACGAAAGCCAATGCAGCACAATTTCGGAGTCGCACCACGCGAAGATTCTTACGTTTTTGCAATTTAACGAGGATGTCACAAGGTTCAACAACCGAGCAAGCAACAACGCAGCACAAAGTTCAAGGCGGGGAATGGAGACTGGCTTGATTGGAGCCACTTTTGTTTTTGCCGCAACGATGATAATTTTGATTTTACCCGTAGGGGATATTGTACGAGCATAAACGACAGCGGCGTAAGCTAACGACGAAGCATCCGAGAAGCCGTGAAGTTCTATAACGTCTTCGAATTGGAAAACATTGCGAGGAACCCGAATCTGTTCGAACGATGGAAGCTGTTGACGGTAAGTCATCCATTTTTCAGAGAACTCTGGCGGTAGTGGGTCATCCCAACCCAATTTCAGACTAGATGACCAGAGCTCCTGAAACATGATTTTAAATAAAATTACCGAAGGAGCAAGAAGTCCTAGTGGGTCGAATATTCGAGCTATTTCGGAAAGCAAAGTACGTCTGGTTATCGAGATACATGGACGAGTTTCGGTCATTCGATAGGAGAACGCGTCATTCGCGGGATTCCAAAACATTCCCAAAACTTTTACGAGAGATTGGGAACGCTCGGGGTCGACAAAGGAATATTCACAATCTTCGGGTGGTTGTTTAGCGAGAAGTGCCCAACAGTTGGAACTCCATTTTCGAAGTTGAAGTTTCGCTTCTGATAGTAACGCGACAAGCTCGGTTTGTATCTCCAGCAAGGTTTCAATGGAGTTTGCTCCCGTCATAACGTCGTCAACGTAGACGTCTTTCAATAGGATTCTTGCAGCATTGGGGTATTTCGATTGATAGTCATTTGCGATCTGCTGCAATACGCGAACCGATAAAAACGGTGCCGAAGATGTACCATACGTAACGATGCGTAAACGATAATGCTGGATCTCATCACTAGGATTTTGACGCCAAACGATGCGTTGAAAATCAATGTCTTGTTCGCGGATCCAAATTTGGCGGAACATTTTAACGATGTCGGCCGTAAAAACAAACCGATGTTGACGGAAACGCAAACACACACCTATTAAATCGCGTTGAATAGGAGGACCGATTAAGAGTTGGCTATTTAGGGATTGTCCATTCGAATCCTTTACCGAACCATCAAACACGACACGGAGTTTAGTAGACGAACTTTCGGGTTTTAGAACCGCATGATGGGGAAGGTAAAATTGTCTATCAGGGTCGGTATGTATTTTATCTCGAGGGATCGGTTCCATATGATTAAGTTCAAGATACTCCTGCATAAATTTGGAGTACTGTCGGTGCAATTCGGGATTATTTCGAAACCGACGTTCCATCGAATGCAAACGCGAAACCGCCGACTGCAGGGTATCTCCGAAACTTGGCGAGGGGGTTTTGAATGGAAGAGCGACTACATATTTACCATCGGAAGAGCGAGAGAAGGTCTTTTGAAAATGGTCTTCAGCTGGATCATTGAAAACGAGATGATTTTGGTGAGGAGGAACTTCCTCCAACTCCCAAAACCGCTGCAAAAGAGCATCTACATCAATAGCTGAGTGAAACGAAGACAAAGCACATTCAGGAATGTTTGAGTTAAACAACTCTCCTGAAATGACCCATCCAAATGAGGTATTTTGAGCGATTGGTATGCCTTGTGGTCCATCAATTCGCTCTGCCCTTAGAATAGACCACACCTTGTCAGCGCCTAATAGAACATCAATAGAACTGGAGATGTTGAAGTTTGGATCGGCCAGATCCAACTTCCGAATATGTTGCCAAGTTGAAGCGTTAAAGGATTTTGATGGTAAATTCGACGTTAGTTTTCCAAGAACGAAAGCCTCGACCGATAAACGTGTTGAATTAAAACGAGAACAGAGTTGAATTGACACACAACCTCTAGTATACCCAGCTTCCCGAGAGGATAATCCCATTACAGGGATACGAGAGTGTTTTCGCGGAATCCCTAGTCTTTGTGCGAACGATTCTGACATAAACGATGATTGCGACCCCGTATCCAGAAGGACGCGACAATCAACAAACTGTCCCCGGTTGTCTCGAAGTTTGGCAAGAATTGTTGGCAATATAGTTTGCTTTCGAAGGCTAAACTCGAGCGAATGGTTACTAACCAGTGGGTAAGCAGTATTAGAAGTGGAGGGCATTTCCGAATTAAGATGCTGGGGCGAAACAGGCGACGACGGCGATGTTGAGGTAGAGTTAGAAGCAGGAACGGAATTTGTATGTGAAGGCGATGACGATGAAGGGTTTCTATTGTCCTCTTGATGGACTAAAGAATGGTGTCGAGCTTTACAAACGCGACAACGAAACGATGAGCGACATTTATTTGACGAATGGCCTTTTCGAAGGCAGTTGAAACATACCGAACTATTTTTAGCGAAGGTTCTACGCGATGGAATGTCTGATGCGATGAATTGAGAACACTGTGATAGCGAATGATCATTTTTGCACATAGGACACTGCGAATTGTTTTCAGAAGATTTGGCTAAGTGGGCTTTGATTTGCATTGTTTGTTTACCGCGCGATGTGACGGAGCGATTGAGAGTTTGGCACGATTCGAGTGCGTCACACCTTAGCTCAAGAAACTCAATAAATTCGTGAATCGTACTGTCCTCGCGAGAACCCACTTCTTCTGCCCAAGCATGCTTTGTGTCATTATCGAGTTTGGTTAGCAAAAGGTAAATTAACCAAGGATCACGATCATTTTTATCGAGCGCATTTAGACCGCGAATTACTTCGTCTGCACCATCAGTAATTTTACGAAGTATCTGGACGTTTGGCATACTTAAAGACGGCAGCGAAAGAAACGTTTGAACGAACGACTGAACAATTAAATTTACCCGATCATACCGCTTTTCAAGCCTATCCCAAGCCTCGATATAATTGGCATCTGAGATGGATATATGCTTCACTAGATTGGCCGCATCGTCTCGTAAGAAAGATTTCAAGTAATGAAATTTCTGTGTTCCGGTGAGATTAGATTTTGTGTCGACCGAACCCAGAAATAAGTCTTTGAACGATGGCCAATCTTTATAATTACCCGAAAAGTGAGGCACTACAATTGGTGGCAAATTGACGGTCGAACACGTGGTGCTAGCAGACGAATCTAGTTTCTTTAAAAAATTTGATTGCTGATTCGCGAGCTGGTTAAGAACTGATTCTTCTGGATTAGCTTGAACCGGAGATTGTCTGTTACGAATGGCTTTTTTCAAACCCGCATGTGCCACGAAATATTTATTTTCATATATGCCGAAATCCTTTTCAAAGTCACTAAGTTCAGTTTCTTCGACTATATGCTGCAAGCATTCATTGTGAAGCGAAGAAAATTCTGACCACGATTCGACTAACCTGCTTAAACGAATCTCTAACATCTCGATAGTGCTAGAGTCATCGATAGATGCAACAAAATCCTCAGCACGAGTCAAGCAGGCTTTAGCATTGCCGCGTTTTTGTTTCAAAGCATTCATTTTTACCGAGAAAAAGTGTTCAAAGCAATAAAAAAAACCTGGGTTAAGTGCTTGCTTAAATGCACAGAAACACCTTACTGAATTATAGATAATAGCGCTATAATTCCAAAACGAAACTGTCACGTGGGAATCAAACGAAAAGCGATTATATTGTCCACGAATAAAGTTATATTTTAATTCCCGTATAAGCACAGCACACAAAATGCACACACGAGGTTTTTCTATGTACTTCTCTGGTAATGGGCAGGTATATAAAAAAAATCACACCATGGACATGCGATTATGTGGATACATAAATCGACAAAAGTATCAATGTTCATATAAAGTTCAAAAGATATTATTCGGCTTCAGAAGGACCAAATTATGTTTAGAGATAAACGAGCGAATGCTGCCTATTGCACCGAAGAAGAAAAAAGTAAAACGAAAGTTGAAATATTATGCAATAGGAGCTACAGAATAATTTTATTATGTATATAAATCAATATGGTTTGTAGGTAACTTAGCCTTAGCGATGTGGTGTCTGCTGCGATCGAAATCCAAGTGACCGAGAACACGGACGATCAATTGGTCGATGCACCAAGTTACTCTCGCCACCCACAGGCCTTGCACAAGTAATACATTTGTTTGTGTAATTTTATACGAATTAGACATTAGATTAGAGTAACAATAACATTGAGTTTAAGAGAGTTTAAGAGAACATTATAACAATTCGAAATTTACATAGATCAAAGTAATTGATAACACTGAAGGCAAGTCAAGTCGAAGAAGTGAATAAACAAAATAATATAACATCTAATAACAACAAAATGAGTTAAGATTTAAGCTACAAATTAACAAATAGAACGAATATAATAATCAGTTAGCAAATTGAAAACAAATGTAGATTAACGAACGAAATGAATGAAATAAATAAGTAAGATTATTATGTAGATTGTTGATTGTAGTCTTAGTCTCAAACAGTGGATATAAACTTCAAATCTACCACCCATTTCTTAAATCTACCACCCATTTCTTAAATCTACCACTCTTTTTTCCTTCCAATCTACCACATTTTTGAATTCCCAAGTGACAACACTGCATCGACCAGACATTTGTAATCGACTACAAGCGACTGTCAAATCAACAAATATCAATCGCAATCGACAATCACAGTTGTCGATCAACGATCAATTATCAACACTCACAATAGGGGCCACTGTGTTGCAGATGCAGTATGTATAGAACATAAATGAAGAATTTATTTCTTAATCAAATAAGAGAAATATATTTTTTCTCAACTTTAATTTAATACTCGCCGAAATCTGAATGAGATGGGGCACACCGCAGCATCAGCGCCAACAACATATTATACCACATTTACCTCTAAAACTACCGTTAAATTTAAACCAAACCAATAGGTATAGTAGGTATTGAAAACATAACAATAAGTTAATATTTAAGATAAATGCACCATGGCACAATAGAAATTATTGACTTTTGTCCGGTTTTATTTAAAATTTCACATGAAATTTTCAATTTATTCCCAAAGACCGTAGAGCCTTAATAATAGTTGGCGCAACAGGTCCGTATAGGCACCCTAGGCCTATTTTTTGGTATGAATGGAAGTGGCCTACAATTTTACGCCGATTTCGGATGGTTGAATTGAAAAGCTTTTCCAGGACAGTTATGCTCTCGGATGTTTGTCGAACGTTCGCGAGAAGTGACGCAGTGAAAAAAGATGTACGTACTGTAAGATGTAGTTTGTATTTTTCCGAAGATCGAACCTGGGACCCCTCGCAAAGTAGTCCAACATACTAAACACTGAGACGCGCCTTCGAAAAATATATCGATATATTGATGCATAGATTTATTAACAAAATCATATTATATATTTTATTGCGTATTTTGATAAGTTGCGTCATAAAGTTGGAGACGAAAATACATATTTCTAACTACTCTTGAAAGGACAAGTAGTATTTTCAACAAAAGTGTCCGTCTGGAGACTTTAATCCCAAATAGCTCTACGATGATAGACGAACTCAAAAGAGTGGAAATCAGAGTTCCGTCCATTTGTGATTACCCTAAGGCGAAATTGCATTTTTTTTAATTTAGTTCTTTAATTTATTTGAATTTGTCATGAAACAATAATTATATTGCAAACTACCTATATATTGCAAATACTGAGAAATCCCTTATTTATCAATTATGCAGCTAAATCAGTTTATTATTGTTAAAGCGATTATAATTTATAGTATTGCATCAAGAAAGTATAAGTAATAGACGGAGGTAGTATTTTGCAATTTTTGGGAAAAGGAATTTCTCACCGGCAACACCAATCCCACTTTTGACCTCAATTAAAGGCATTTTTTTCTATTTTCCTTTTCCTTTTCATGTTTCACCATACATTGATAAAACTTTATTAAAAAGTGGAATAAAAAAAATAAAAACAAGAAAAATGGATTCAAGTGTTTTGTGTAGAGATGTCTATTTGTTGCATAGTTATGCAATACAGATGCTGCAGGCGGTAAAAAAAACGAAAACAACCCACTTCAGTAAAAAAAAAGTATGTACTCAAATGTTCTATTAGACAGAGATTGAAGTTATACTCGTATTTACCATCTCTATTGCATAGCTCAAAATCAGAGTATTTTTATTGTAGTAGGTATGTCATATTAATTCAACCGAAGATTCTATTTATAATGTAAAATGCTGGCAAAATTATAGGAATATTTCATCATCATGATTTCGTATAATATGTAAGAGCAAATCCATTTTGGCAAATGGGTATATATACCAATCTAGTGAGTCAATACCTACCAACTTTATCCCAAAAGTTAAACGCAACCGCATAGAAAATATTTGTATATCAATTTCCCTAGGATGCACAAGGACGAATTGATTGAGTTAGGTTGGCTTCTGTTTACGATATAATAATCTAACCACCGAACTCAATCATGCACAGATGTGAGAGACATTTTGCATCAATTTAATTAACATGGCCATAATGAATCAATAATTAACTCATTCAACAGAAAGGAACCGTTAAGTGCGAAGCATCTACCACTAAAGTTCAAATATTATTTGCCTTTGTGAGGATTTGTGTTAATGCTCCCCATCAGAGCGGCGATAAGTGATTTAAAATAAAATGGCGCAGAGTCACTGACATCCGCATCCAGCCTCCCCCTCTACCCATTAATGTCTACAATATACTTCCTATAATTTTATTGTGCTTTTAAAATGTATATTCCATTTCATTTACCAATTTATGCTGGTTGGTATATTATTTTCAATTTACATTGTTTATACGTCACTGGTAGGTACTATTGTAAGCGCCTCATCGCATTAAATTATCGCACATATTTATGCCTACGTTACAATGTTGGCCATGGCAACTGGCAATCGGTTTTGTTGTTTATTTTGCTTTTAATTTTATTGTTCGTTTTAAATCAAGAGTTCATACGCTGAATTACATATACATACTCGTAAATCCGAATAAAGTGTGTGGAAATTTATATTTATCCAGGCGTGGTTACAAGGAATTTATTCGCGTTTTAATTGGAAACTATGAAACCGTATATAACTCCAAATGGTTAGGCTTATTTATTGAGTCGTGTTCTGTAATGTTCTATATGAACTTTTACTTACAATTTATATATTTAGTGATTGTCGGATTTATTAAATGCCTACATTCATTCATTCATTTGTCCTGGTTCCTATATAACTCTTCATCTTACGCCACCGACTCTAAAACATTTCCTTCTACATACGTATAGAATACGCGCGCGGCCTGCGTGATGTCATGAATATCTGATGTCACCAATATCTGTTGTCCGAGTCAGGGATATGCGTTAACGTGACAAAACCACCGAAGCATGTACCGCTCCGTCGAGAGAAATAGCTATTCGATATCGAGTAATGAGTATGTATCACACGTAATCTGTAAATAAGCAAATAGCGCCCAAATCTATTTGGAAATAACGCCCAAAAAACAACAAGATGGAAATGAAGCCCAAAAATAATTTGCAGTTTAATACGTATGGACTTATTCCACTGTCTGTGCATTTCCACTTACTATTTTGGGCTTAACTGCTTGTCAAAAAAAACGAACCCTGGAAAGGAAATAACACCCAAAACGACGAAAAATTTTGCAACAACAAATTGCACGAGTTTTTTTTTTTGGGCGCTATTTCCTTGGGAGTTATTGCCTAACGCCGATCTCTGCGATTCGCACCTGCAACGCAATGCATATTTTAACAATCATGCATATACAATCACACCAAAAACATAAATTTAAAAAACAGAGCCAAGTTCTCGAGAGGCTTTTCGTGGCTGACTAGTTACGCACCTAATTTTTATTGTTCTATATAAAAGAACTCGGCTCTTTTTTTTACTTTTATGTTATTGGTGTGATTTCACTACTTTTTGCGAAGTTTTTATTTATTAGATTTCACAAACAACGTTGAAACGTCTTCGCTTTTTAATATGTCGATAGACATTGACTACCATTACTTTGGCTTTCTTTTTTATAAAGATAAACTATTCATGAAAATTATATTCAGCGGGTAGATTAACTTCTATTCATATTTTAAGTGGGCAGACTCTACGCCCCTTAAATGGACAATCTTTAATTTTTAATATTTCTCCTTTCGTACAATGCAGGTCCTACCGCTTTACCAAATTTCAACATTCTTCGGCAATCGGAGTGGCCCAAATAAATAATAACCGATTTTTAAAAGTAGGCGGATACCACGCTTCTGTCTTTTTCCATCTTTTTCCTTCTCTACACTGCAAGTCCTATCGCTCTACCAAATTTCAACATTCTACGGCAATCGGAGTGGCCCAAATAAATAATTACCGATTTTTAAAAGTATGCGGAAACCACGCCTCCTGAATGGAGAATATAAAATTTTGGATCTTTATCCTTCTTTATACTGCAAGAGTGCAAGTCCTATCGCTTTACCAAATTTCAACATTCTACGACAATAGGAAGTGGCCCAATTAAATAATAACCAATTTTCAAAAGTAGGCGTATACCACGCCCCGTGAATGGAGAATCTCAAGTTTTGGACTTAGGATCTAGCATTCTGCCAAATTTCACTATTCTAAGATGGCCGGAAGTGCTTCATAATTTTGATGATCATCATCTAAGTGAGTGAGTGAGTGAGAGTGAGTGAGTCAGTTGTCATGTAAAGACGAGATCTGGTTGAAGACTGACTGTTTATTCAAAGAATAGCATATATACACAATACACATGTACACATACATAGGCAGTATAGTTACAATTCACTACATCTCCCTTTATTTAAAAAAAAGTAGAATTCAAGTATGTACATAATTAAGAAATTAGTAAAATTCCAATTCAAACAAATTTCTATAAGTTACTTAATATTATGTAGAAGGAGAATTTAGTGTAGTAGGTATTAATAGAATTCAATTATAATTCAAAATGATTAATATACGAAATACTTTAATTAATAATTTTTGTTTTTTAGCTTTTATTGATTTCTTAGGGTCCTTCCAGAACGTAATACCATCCCTTCTGTAGTTAGATATGGAGATGGAATGACTTCCTCTGCTTCTCGCTGACTGTTCGATGTGTTGATATGTTCGGAGTCGTCATTTTCTGGTATGATGGCTCGATCGGGAATGATATTTGCTCGAGTATGTTGAAGATGTATCGTGTTACGGCGTTTTACTCCGCCGTCGTCGGTCCTTATTATGTATGATCTCGGTTCGGATGATTTCTCGATAATTTTTCCTGAAGTCCATCGTCGGTGCCCTAGTTGTACTCGGACTTTGTCCTCCGGGTGGAAGACAGAAGAGGGTTTTGTGTATTTATCAGCGTATGATTTTTGTATTCTTCGCATGTCGGTCATTTCTTCGTGGACGTTTTCAATTACTTTTGGAGTCAGTGCGTTTTTTACTTCTGGGAGGTTACTTCGGGTTTGTCTACTGAATAGACGTTGGTTTGGTGATTTAAGCTGAGTTGATCTGGGGGTGTTTCGAAAGTTCAGAAGTGCTAAGTAAACGTCTGAGCCGTCTAGTTGACATTTCTTCAGTAGTTGTTTTGCCATCTGCACGTATCTTTCAGCCAGTCCATTGGAGCGAGGATGATAAGGACTAGAAGTTTGATGTTTAAATCCCCAGGTCTTGGCAAATAATTTGAACTCCCTTGCTGAGAACTGAGGCCCATTATCTGACTCGAAAACCAGCGGTATGCCATGGGTGGAAAACCAAATTTTTAGCTGTCTGATAACTTCGGCTGACGATGATCTATGGAGTTCAACGAAGTCATAAAACCCAGAGTAGCTATCTACAATTAAAAGATAATTAGTGTTAAATACATGAAAGATATCACATGCTACAATCTCCCAAGGTAATGACGGGACTTCCTTCAACATAAGCGGCTCCTTAGTCTTCGCAGGTTGTAGTCTCTGACAGATAGAGCATGATTCGATCATTCGGACTATGTCGTTCGTTATGTTTAACCAAAACAATTGTTCTCTCGCTCGGCTGAGCGTACGCTGTATCCCAAAGTGTCCGTAATGTAGCTTTTGGAGAATGCTGGATCTGAGGCCTTTAGGTACTATGAGCTTATTTCCCTTGAAGAGTAGATCATTTTCAATTCCTATTTCATCTCGAAAGGTCCAGTATCCCTTTAAGTTTGCGTCTACTTCTTGTATGCTTTTTGGCCATCCTTTCAGAATACATTCCTTAAGCAGTTGAAGATCTACGTCTTTATTTGTTTCTTCTATGAACTTGTCTTTAGATTCGTCAGTAATTTGCAATGAGGAGCAAATTTCGAGTTCATTGCATCGTTCAGGTTCAGCTTCATTTAAACAATCGCGGCTCAAGGCATCCGCTAATGCTATTTCTTTACCCTTACGGTATTTAATTATCGGCGAATATTGCATAACTTCAAATAGGATTCTCTGCAGTCGAGAGGCGACGAGTGCAACGGCTTCTTGGCAATTGCTTCAAGGGGCTTATGGTCAGTTTCAATAACTAATTGCTTACCGTAAATGTATTCTCTGAATTTAGTACAGGCGAATTGCATAGCCAATGCCTCCTTTTCGATTTGCGGGTATTTTTGTTGTGTTGCAGTCATAGCTTTTGAAGCGTATGCTACTGGGCAATCATCTTGTAGTAGCGCAGCACCTAAGCTATGTTGGCTTGCATCTACTTGCAATGTAACGTCTTCGTTCGGATTATAGAACCTTAAAACTGGTGTATTGGTGAGTGCATGCTTGAGAGATTCAAATGCGTCCGTTTGTTGCTGAGTCCACTGCCATTCGACTCATTCCATTCTTCAATAGTTGCCTCAGAGGATATTGTAATGTGAGAAAAATGTTTTGTAAATTTTGTTAAATAAGTGGCCATACCTAAGAGTCGCATGAGTTCTGCTTTATTTTGTGGTGTTTTTAATCTGCTAATTGCACTCACCTTCTCCTCATCTACCTTCATTCCATTGGACGACAAAATATGTCCCAAGAACTTTATTTGTTTGGCGTTATAAATGCATTTTGTTTTATTTAACTTAAGATTTGCTTGTGTGATTCTTTTAATTACTTCATTCGTGAGTTGGTTCAACTCTTCTTGAGTCTCAGCATGAATAAGTACGTCATCAATCGCACACTCCGTGTTTTTACAACCTTCAAGAATTTGACACATCATGTTCTGGAAAACTTCAGGCGCTGATGCAAGTCCAAACGGCAATCTCTTGTAAGAATATCTGCCCCATGGTGTGGCCATTGTTAAATAATCGCTCGTTCGTTCGGTTACAGGTATTTGCCAGAACCCTTTTTTCATATCGAGGAGTGTGAAAAATTTTGAGTTTCGGATTTGTGCTGTTATCTCATCAATCGTTCTTAACGGATGTTGTCGTCGAAAAATATTTTTATTCAGATCAGATGGATCCATGCAAACTCGTATTTTGTCTTTTTGTTTGACCACAACCATCGGTGACACTGCTGGAGTTACTTTTGTGGTCTTTATCAACACCCCCATTTCAACCATTCTGTCAATTTCCCGCTTAACTTCATCTCTAATGGGGTGTGGTATTTTACGAGCGGGGTATATATTTAGTGATGGAATTCTTACAAGATCTATGTCATAAACGAAATTGTGTGCGCATCCTAGGCCTTTATAAACATTATCATTTACCTGTAGTTCTTGCACACGCATCACCAAGTTAAGCATTTCACATGCTCTCTTGCCGAACATTGGGGTAACAGGATGATCTACCACTTTGAACAAAACATGTTGTCGCCTTTTCCGAACTATGCATTTTATAACCGTTTCACCAAATACATTTTCACGACTACCGTTGAACGCAATTAACTTTGTAGTATTGGAAGGTGTTATTTTTGCATTTAATTTAATAGCCAAGTCTTTGCCGATTACGTTACACTGCGCGCCTGTGTCTAGTTTTACTTTAATTGCCATGTTATTGATAATTATTTCTTCATACCAATCGTCTTCACTTTTGCTTCTTGACAGAGACAATACTAACAGGCTTTTATCTGAGTCACTGTCAGAATAATTTTGCTCCACCGAATTCACCGTTTTATTTTTCATTCTGTTACACATTTTAGCGAAATGCCCCTTGCCTTTGCATTTATTGCACACTTTGTTGTATGCAGGGCATTGATTTTGTATATGTGTATACCCACACCGACTGCATGTTGTTGATTCGGCTTTACTAGGGTTTACATAGACATTTTGTTTGTTCTTCTCGTTAGCTTTGTGTGAAGAAAATGATGACGCGTTATAATTACGGGACCTTTTTGTTTTTTGTGTATTTGAATTGAAGACTGCATGAATTGCATGCGAATCTTCTTTATGAAGTGTGTGAAGCTGTGTTAGTGCAATTTCATTTGCCTTACATTTTTTGATAGCTTCATCTAATGAAATGTCATCGCTGGCAAATAATTTTTCTCTTAGAGCATCACTGTTAATTCCTATTATGATTTTGTCCCTGAGAATACTGTCTTGCAAAGAACCATAGCTGCACTTTTTGATTTGAAGCGTGGCTTTGGTGATAAACTCATCAAATGATTCGCCCTCTGCTTGAGCGATTTTATTAAAAACATATCTTTCAAACGTTGTGTTGGTTTTGGGAGTAAAATAGTTTTCAAACTTGGCTTTGATGTTTGTGATTGATTTTGCTTCGCTACTTGTTAGCGTAAAAGAATTAAATATGTCTATGGCATCAGGGCCAATACAAGACATAAATGTACCTACTTGAACATGAGCTGATTTTTTTTCCAACTCCCGCGCCGCAGCAAACCAGTCATACTGCTGCAACCAATTTTTCCAGGTGATGGCCATGGTTCCTGTTATTTCCAGCGGCTTTGGTGGTCTTGCGTATCCCTCTGTTATACCTGTCCCACTTGTTGTTGCGACATTGTCGTTTCCTGGATTTTCTGGCATTTTGGTAATGCTTCTTCAGCCGATTTAGTGATTTATTGCTTATAACCGTATACTAACTACGTTTTAAATTGAAAGTACTTGGACTTCGCGCACCACTTCTGACACCATGTCATGTAAAGACGAGATCTGGTTGAAGACTGACTGTTTATTCAAAGAATAGCATATATACACAATACACATGTACACATACATAGGCAGTATAGTTACAATTCACTACATCAGTCAGTTACGATTTTTGCGATTTTTGAAGTAATGTATGTTGAGAACACTAATGCTATAGCGATGAAATTTGGTGAGGTGGACCTTTTCGGAGGGTGGTCAAAAACAGCCTGAGTTTGTTCCTGTAAAAGGGTTAGTGCCTTTACTAGAGAACTTGGCTGGGGCACTGCCGTGCCCTTTGATCATATATTTGTATTTTATCTATGCCCTTTATAGTTTTAAGGTAAGGTTTCGTGAAAATTGCAATTGATATAAAATTGAAACCAAAAGTTTTTAAACTCACTCGGCTATCGAGATCTAGCTTCGCTATCATCATCATGGACACTTTAACTTAACTTTAACTTTATTGTAACTCTAAAAACTAGCGAGATTTTCATTTTGTGCGAAAGGCACGAAAGCATACATTGACCACAAAAGTAGGTACAGTAAAACCCGCTTAAGAGAAACCCGCTTGAGAGAAAAACCCGCTTATCTGAAACACTTTTTTCATACCCGAGTCGACCAATTACCTATAAAACACTCCGCTTAAGCGAAACTCGCTTAAGTGAAAAACCCGAATACCTGAAACATATTTTCAGTTATATTTTATATTTTTCATTGAAAAAAACTCTCTTAAGTGAAAATATTGAATCGAACAGAACAACAAATTTGAACGCTTTCACTTCTTTTTTCTCGAAAATGACATTTGAATTTCTGAAGTTCCGCCGAACATAAAATTGTATGACAGGGGGTTTATTCTCACCATATTTCCCGTTATAGCCCATCAAAGTAGGTGAACTCTAATTTGGAGGTGTTACAACTTAAAACACTATAACTTCTAAATTATTACAAAAATTGTTTTGTACATTTTGAAAAGACAATTTAGTAGCGCATATACAAGTCATAAGCACTTCGGGACATCTGTTAAGCTACAAAAAAGTTATGTCTTCTTAAACTCAAAATTTTGAAAATTTGTTGTTACTTTTTTCAATGCTTTTTTCTCACTCAAAATTTTTACAACTTTTTCACATACGATCAACAGAAGTTTTAGTAAAAACCATTTTTCGTCAGACAAAGGTCAAACACAAATAAGTGAGAATAATAAACTAACGTACCTTTGAGCGCAATGGGAACGGTTCGTTCGTTGGCAAGATTGGAGTACCAACGGCGATACCCAAATCGTAGAACACCATCTAGCCGGGTATTCACTGATGCGTATCAGCGCCTTGTTTATGCTGGGTCCTCTCCTCCAAATAAAAGGGAACGACGCGAGACGGAGTGGCGGCAGAAGTTGAGGATGGGATTTTGCGTGCTGTGGAAGTTTAGCTTTCAGACAGGTCCGCAGAGGGCGAAGACTAGCTGTGCAGTTGGAACTTCCCAGAACCCGGAGTCACAGAAATCTACGGAGTAATAGATTACACCCTTTCCATTTAACACCGGTACAGGATTTACTACCAGGAGATGCGCAAGAAAGAGTGGAATTTTGCCAATGCATACAGACGGAAGACAAGCACTTCCTCAAAAATATTCTGTGGACTGACGAAGCGAAATTCACAAGAGACGGGGTTACAAACTACCACAATTTGCACCATTGGTCAGACCCCAATCTCCATTTTATATGCACAACATCCTTTCAAGAATTAAATTATTGTGAACAACTTCTTCATCAAAATGTGTGCTTATTTCAAAGTAGGTTTAGTGTAAAATGTTTGGTAACACTTTATTAGGCCCACACGTTCTTCCATAAACAGTTAATTCCCATTACTGCCTAGAATTTCTTAGAAAACGATTGCCGGAGCTCCTTGAAGATGGTGCTCTTGTTCAGAGGAGGCCGATGTTTTTTCAACAAGATGGAGCATCTTGTCATAGTAGCAGCGGGATAACTCCATTCGTAAACCACCCTTTTAACGACCGGTTGACTGGTCGATTTTGCCCCAACCCTTAGCCACCCATATTTCTTGACCTAACACCCACGGATTTTTTCTTCCGGGGTGCTATGGAAGAAAAACTTTATTTTAGAGAAATATCGAGTCTTTTTTGACCATTTTTGTCTGGCAAACAACTTTTGTTGATTGCACGTAAAAAAGTTGCTTACCATATTATTTTTTAGGATATTTCTTAAAGATAAAAATTTAATCCAAGAATTAAAATTTATTAAGTACAAATTTTGAGGAAAAAGCATTTTAGGTAAACAGTTGTAACAAATTTTAAAAATGTTGCGTTTAAGGAGCCATAACTTTTTTGTAGCTCCACAGATGTACCCAAAGTGCAGTAGACTTGTATATGCTAAATAGTACCAAATTGTCTTTTCAAAATATACAAAACAATTTTTTTACCTATAATAATTTATAAGTTATAGCGTTTTAAGTTGTAATACGTACAAATTAGAGTTCACGTAATAAATATACGTTTAACGGAATTTTTAAACCTGCTTAAGTGACATTTTGTTTTAACTTAAACGAGTCCGGATAAGTGAAAAACCCGTTTAAGTGAAAGAAAGACTGTGACATTTTGGTGTTTCTCTTAAGCGGGTTTTACTGTATCTAAATGAAGCAAATTTTGGACCTCGCATGATTTCTTTCGTTTTTCGAAAAGGGAAAGCGGTCCGGTTCAGCAAACGAAAGACTATTATACTTACAAATGTTAAGCAACATAAACATATTAAAAAATATTTTTTAAAAAGCTAAAAGTATTACACCCATACTTTCGATATGAACCAAATGCCTTCAGGAGCTCTCTAGACGCCACTCCATGTATATATGTCTCTTATTGTGAACTAATTTCCAGTTGAAATCAATGAAAATTTAATTATATCTCCCCTCGTTTTATGTTCAATATATGGGTAAGAGTATATACGTTTTTGTACCAACTCATTTATTGTTATGCTTTACGAAAAACACTTTTTCCTTAAAGAAGAAAACTTTTGCAATTGTCTCGACTATGATAAATGAATATAGGACGTGATATTTTTGCAAAGAAAAAAAAATGGAAAAAATATTTTTCCTCAAGTGGTATAGCGCGAAAGAGAGTAGCACTCCATTATTTTCTTTTATTTCCATGACTCATTTGGATTTTGGTCACCCGAGGGTCTCTCGCTACTGCTATGTGGTAAAAGCAATCAGCGATTGGAACGATTGTCAGATCCTTTTCCCGCCCTTATTACATTTCCAAGTTTATCACACAATTAAGAATAGAAAACTTAGAGATTAAAGCTTTAGTGTGATACAGATACTCGTATATATACGGGTATGGGTTTTTGTTTTGATGTCACATAGATAATGATTGGTCATCTGTGTGAAAATTGATGTGAGACATAAAAGTTTTACTATGTTCATATACGTATATATATATCTATATGATATCGGGAGTTAGAATTACTTTTGTATTTGATTCGTGTATTTTATTATCATGAGCAGCAATTAGAAAACGAATGAAATAAATGCTGCAGAAGAATGAGTTGATTAAAGAATGCCAATAAGGATTTCAGTAATGCCATAATATACATTACGCATAAAATTGTTCCAGTCTTTGTGTTATGTAATATAATGTGATTGGATGTGGGATAATGACCATGAAATGTTGGCTTTATTGTCAACCAGTCAGACAATAATTTTATTTTACTTAGCAACTGATTCGGTGTGTGAATTTTTATTGTCGTTTTTAAGATACATTATATTGTACAATATTTGAAAGTAGTATCAGCCTGTATAATATAATTGCATGACTTGTCCTTATAATATTTGACTAAAAGTAGTTTTAAGTTCTTAGGAGCAGAGTTTTTTTTTTTGTTAGCTTAGAAAATGTAAATGATTGGTTTGTAGTATCGCGTCATATTCATACACTTAAGAAAATCATAAATCGTTGGTGCAACAGGCTTTTTTTATAAATTTGATTCCGAACTGTTAAACTGAGAATCCTTATAAGAAAACATACTTTAAGATGTATAAGCAACCTTAAATTGTAATTTCTGTTTCTTCGGGGGTTGAACCCGAACTCTTCCCCAGTAGTACATCACAATAACCACGAACCAATGTGCCTACATTTTATTAACGAGAGTTTAATTTTATGAGCAAATGGAATGGATAAATATATTATTGTTTACCGAACCACCTTCGTAGAAGCTTTATTATCAGATATGATGGATACAAATGGAGAAAAAAATGTGTCGACCAACTAACAACTCACACCATTTGTCTGCCGCAATCATCATTATGATCTTATTATTGCATAAAACAGAATTAATACAAGACGAGCTATTTTATTTATGCCGACCAAAAATATCCCCTTCTCCTGACACCATTCAACCTTTTATCACTACAAATCCACTTTAACCTTCATCTCTCTCTTTCACAGAAAACAATTGTCGCAAAAACCTCTTTCGAATAGGTATATTCAGAATATTTGTGATCTTCAAGGACCTCTTCACCGAATAACCCTAATTAAATATTCTTCTCTGGTTCAGCAATAAAAAAAGACATAACGCTCATTTAATTCTTAATTAAAGCGATTGCCGCTACTTGAATATTAAAAGCTTTAAGCTTCAAGGTCGCATTAAATATGACTGCATCCATTTCTCGCCCACACAGCCCGCCAGTTAAAGAACACCTCTGGCTAAAATATTCCTAAGACCCTGCAGCAAGTGTATTCTAGACGCAAATCATAGAAGCAGTAAGAAGTATCAAGGTCGTCATTTTAGTCAGTCGTTTGGGGAAGAGATTGCATCAAAAAATTATAATTTTCTGTATTAGATATAAATGAATGGTAAATAAATATTTGTCAGAAAGAGGAAATGAGAAAATTCAAACCATTTAAAATGCACCAACACTATCACTGAAAATATTATATTTTACAAGCTCCTTTGTTAATGTATACCTATAGCATAGCATATACGTATAGTCCTGATGCCATTGCCGTTTATGCTACTGCCTTAATTTCTGGTTCATGTCATTTTCGTCTACATATCTGAAGAACTCATCTTGATGATGATGATGATGGTGAAAAACAAACTCAACCGCGTATTGCATTAAAAACCCAACCATCAGTGCCGCACCTACAGCAGCCACACAGATTATCTTATGTTCAGCGTCGTTAAATTCCACTTTATCGTCTTTCTTTGGCCGTTTCTTTAATTTTTTTCTCTTTACCTAACACCTCACTTCCCTCGAGTTTTACTTTTAACTCTTTTCGGTTACTTTTTGTAGTTGAAATTTAAAGAATACGGAAAAGGTACCTTATTATTTTATCTATTTGCTTTATTTTCTTTTCATTTTTCATAGTGCAAAGGTTATGAAGGGTACGAAAATAAACTTAAAGAGATATTGTCTCTGTTAATTTATTTGAGGAATTGAGTTAATGCAGAACATGATGGGGAATGGGCATTTGACTATTAACTTTTGTGTGTCGCTCTCTTAAAATTATAAATATTGGTGCAAACTATCTATTAGTCAGTATTAGCCTAAGAAATAGAATGAAATAAGTATTCAAACAGTAGACGTGATTTTAGCACTATCAAATTAAAATGCTATGACTTTTTTTGGCATCAAACATACTCTCAAAAAATCAAATACTCTCTGTTCATCCACTATCATTCTGCTCTGAAAAAAATAATCTTACGCATTATTTTATTACATTTTGTATCTACCGCAAGTAACTGCTTCAAATCCACTTTGTGCTGATTTTTTTCAGATTTTACATTTGCATTTAAATTTGTCAATTTTATCAAGTGTGACAAAAATACTTATTTATATGGCAACATTGACGCCATATAATATGCCGACGATTTCGGTGTCATATAATGCATATGGCATAGTCTAATACCAGGCATTTGTTTGTCACACAACCAGTGGTTGAAAAAAACATTAACCGTTTCGGTACCTACATCTTTTTTGTTATAAGGTTAAAAAAATAATATTGTTTCTTTCTGTTACTACTTATACTCCTACTAAAAACATTGTAACGTAATTTTTGGTAAATATTGGTTCTAAAGTAGTTTTTGGAAACGTTGCCATATGGCATTAATTGTCTCAAGTGGTAGCAAAATAAATGACAAAATTAATATTTTTGTATAAGTTTCTGATTTTTATATATTAATTCTTAAACAAAATTGAAAAGAAGAGAGTATAAATATTTTTTTAAAACTAATGTATTGTAAAAAATATGGATTTTTGAAAATATTTAAAAAAAACATTTAAAAAACATGTATATAAATAAAAAATAATAAAAATGATAAACTGTTGCTTTTTACTCGGTTTTCTTCGTTTACTTCAAACACTATAATTATTACAAATTCAAAATCAAGCATATTCCAAGATAAGCACGTGTATTTATACAAAAAAAATAATAAAAAATATTTAAAAAAATGCAAAGTAAACTTTTTTAATTCGAGCTAAATTAAAAATTAATGATATTCAAGAATATTTATGCAAAGAAATATGTACATTTATTTTTATACATATGTAGGTATATAAATAATTTTTTTTATAGAAATAATGATTTACTCGTGTTGCCATATGGCATCAAAATACCGAAAGGGTTCATGGTCGTCTCAGTGTTCTGCATTAAATATATTGAATATTATCTGTTATTTTCTGTGAAAACAAACCAATCACGTAACCAAACTTATTTTTCTTTTCTTTTACACAAACGTTTTCTTTGGTTCAAATACACATGCGACAATAAAAGAACTAGGGTGACATCTTTCATTTTAACTTTTTTTTTGAATTTTTTCTAGCTTTAGGTGCAAATAAAACTAAAAAAAATATATGGTACATATTTCCAATATAATTCTTCGTATTTTTACCTGGGTATATGACAAAGCCCAATCGCAATATAAACTGGGCATATTTATAATATGGCATAAGCTAAGTACACACAATTGTCATATCTTACAATATTATCAGATCTGTCAGTAAAAAATGTGTCCCAAATGTCTTACAATCGTCTGAACTTACAATTCTGTCTTACAATGGCTGCATTCTAGGTTTGACTATTTTAACTACAGCGTTGACAAGCTATGACAGTTCGAAGGAGGGGAAGTTAACTAAATTAACCAGAGGCAAAAGTGTGGTTCATTTCGTTCATACTACATGTCATTAGTAACAATAGCTGTCCCAGATTCCAAAAAGTAACTAAATAAACAATCGTTGTTAATTTAGTTAAAATAGTCGAATCTAGAATGCAGCCAATATTGTCAGAAATGTCATTGTCAGCCCATTGTAAGGCATCCATCTGACAATGAAATTGTCAGGTTGTTGACCATCGTTTGAACTAATCTGAACACACAGTTTTTGTTATTGTCAGACAATTAGGACATTGTAAGACTCATTGGAAATTGTCACATGTCGTTGTTTATGGAAGCTGACAATAGCTTACAATTTTTTCATTGACAGACGACCAGTTAGGTAAGTTTACGAACAGCTTTGCATAGGAAAAGTCGCCAACATCAAAAAAACTTTTAAAAAACCTATAGAAAGAAATTATAGAGTAAATGGTCGATAGCCTACTTAAATTGATCCCGGAAATCGAAAGGCGACACAGTCTCCGGGATGCATCTGACAATATAACAATATTGTGAGATCTGACAATCGTGTGTTTTTAGCTATAGTATAATACCACTTGTCATACATATACAAATTGTTCCATATTTTATCTGTCAAAATTGCCTACTTAAACAGACTAAAATACACACGCAATTTTGTATTTCCTTTCCACTTAAGTACCTCATTTTGACTTTTAACAAATGAATAGAAATTTAATTTATATTTCTAAATAGTTTATGCAATAACATAATTTTGACATTCATCTTCATTATGCAATAGATAAACAGTGAAATGAATTTTAATTACACTTTCGCAATCATTAAGTAGGTACAATGTAGAATAGTTTTAAGAAAATTTAATCAATCATCGGCTATATACGATTTGTCTGTACAATATGAATTTATGTGGAAAATGTGAAAACGAATTCCACATTAAAAAAAAAATAAAAAGCCCAATCAATCAATTGAATTGAAACTTCAATTCCTCTATTGAACTGATATGTGCTATATGCACAGCAACGTGTTCTGCCTGTTTCTCTCAGGTGGGATCACTTTAATCCAATGCATTTGCTCACCTGCATACTATAAACATCAATTGCAAATTGAAAGGTTTATTTGCTTCATTGAGCTGGAGCAGTTCCCATGAAGACATAAAATAATCTTCCACACACAAACACTTCGATAACAACGTGGCCAGTAGGGAAATAAAATGGAACATTTTACCAAGTCAATTTTATGGGGAATTACATTCTTTTAAGGGTATTACAGATACTCGGATGGACAACTTAAATTTTCAATGAAACTGAATAGACTGCTAGGTAGATATTAAATTCTGTCGCATTTTTTAAATAAATGGAATTGAATTGCTTATAGTATTTGTAGGTATTATTACATCAACCGAACTGATGAATGGTAATAATAAATCACTTCGAAAGATATTTGAGAGAATTGTAAGTGAGATTTTATATAATCCAGTAATACAACTTGTTTAATGAATTTTATTTACATAATAGCAAACATTGGACATTTTTGTTACTCATACGCCTCCTAATTATTTTGTTTAAGGGAACTACGATGTTCATGAGTTATACCTAACTAAAGAAGTCTTATAATTCATTAAGGTATTATGCTGTGGTATAATTCGAAATAGCTATAATTCCAACCAAAATGTTTGTTAACAAAGTTATTCAAAAAGCACCTCAGAGGTATAGTTTGATATTTCTTAGTTTTTACTAAAAAGCAAGAGCAATGAAAAACATCGTTGCAAATACCCTATATTTTTCGGGTCTTTCATTTTGTAAACGATGTAACCAATAAAATGGAATGCACTGCAAAGAACTATTGTACACGTAATTAATTAATTAATTCTTTCGGGGTTCGTAGCAAAATTCCGAATACGACGGATTCTGTGATCACCCAGATTATTCCAGAGAACGCATGAAATTACAACGTTACACTATTTTATCTCTGAAAAATAAAATTGTTGGATTAAATTATAACAATGATCTAACATAACCTATCACTTCTATATCTATAAAAAATAGATACTATTATTGTCAAAGTTGTACAAATCAAACACGCGTAATTTAGGACTTCATAACTAGCTTTATTCTTACATACTAATATAAAAGTAATCTAAATCTTAAACGGAAGAGCGACTTCCGTTAGTACATTACAGCTATAAAGCAGTAGTTCCTATTTCTGTCTGATGGATCTGCCACCGAGACTAAATTTGAAATTTAGATCCAAATAATTTTTTGGATGAAAACATACTTCATGATACTAAAGAAAGGAGATCCGACCAACAGAAGCTTAAGTCTGTCTGCAGTAAACTTTGAACGACTAAAGCTGATTGTCAACAATAATATATTTTATTTTTATAAGTGCGATTTTATTACTAAAAATTTAATTCATGGGCAATATTCACCGACAGTTTTTTAGGTCTTTACCACTAATATATTCTACCTAAGAGTAATGGCAGTAAGCAAATCAACCCCCTTTTAGTAACGCAGTTTTTGTAATTTGTCCTTAAAAATTTAAATTTTATTCCACAATTGCACAAAATTTTAAATTATTGAATTAATTTGCTCAAACGTGCAGCATACGCTATACACTTATAAATATGCACGACGGACAATGTCAATCTTATGATTACACAGCTAGTACGAGTGTACTTATTCCATTATGTATGCAGTTGATGGATCCAAACGTGTCAATAACCAACTGCAACTCCTCGACAACATTGTTCCTGCATCATACATTAAGAACCGTATGCTAATCAGAATAACCTTAAGCTATTCTCTGATGTGCCATAAAACATGGAAGTCCCTCATTATCCAAAAAAACGTATTTACTAGTGTAGTGCCGTCGCACGTTCAGTTGTATAAGTTCTAGTTGAAACCAAAGAGAGAAATGGGTTCAAACTGGGTAAAACACTGCGATAGGACGTTGACACGGATTATGCCCTACAAACAACTACATGATAATGAGCATGTCTATACATATCTACGTTGATATCACAACGATATCATACATCCGCATCCCCTATGCCATTTTTATCCAAAACTTCATTCATTCAACAGCTGTCGATGGAGGTACACCATTTCCAAAAATGCTGTACTTGACATAAAATGTTTCACTTTGATTTTCAACATTACTTATTTTATCCTTTCCTCAAATACCTATTTATATCCTTAAATCTCACCCCAATGGAAAAGCAACTCTTTTTTGTATATATAATCTACGCAGCCACTCTCAAAATGTTTGTAAACTTCTAGATATTGCCTTCAACAAATCCCTTTCGAGTTTAAGTCTCTAAAACTTCGATAATCCTTTCGCCAAATGCACTATTTCATCCCAATAGATAAAAATAAAAAAAACAAACATTTGTTTTGGCTTCTTCGTTATCACATTCTATCTTCTCGAATTTACAAATTCAATTTAACTTATTTTCGACTTTTTTTATCATCGGAAAACTTTAGCGTACTATACAAACATACTCTGGGTGAAAAAGACGGGAATCCACATTCTTCTGAAACTTGTCATATGACTTGTCCAAAAGTGCAGACAAAAAAAAAATGCGACGAATATGTAGTAAATTTAAAACTTTGTTGACGTGAAATACATAGATGCGTTCGTTCAAAGTTAATGTGGTTTTAGGTGGACTTTTTTGTTTGCTTTATGTGAACTTTGCGGAAATGGAACGTTTTTGTCTTCAGTTATAACCAAAAAGACCACCTTCTTGCCATTACTATCGATTGGATGAAGTTGGCTTTTTATACGAAAAATGCATTTTTCAGGGCGATCAATTCCACGCGCAGAAGAAACTTTTTGACCAGTACCGCCACCTCTATGAACATCATTAATAATCAAGTCAACGTTGTCAAAAGAACTAGAGTTTGAGTATACGAAGAAGTTAGATACCTACTATACTATACACTTCTTGTTCTCAATGGTAAGGATGTAAAAACCATCAACGTAAGTTACTGAGGAGTTTTTACTTGTAATTTCCTTGATGTAATAAATTCATTACCCCGTTTTCTTTGAAGTCCTCTGTACTCAGTTTCACTTTGCTCGTTGGACCACATGTGGCTTTGTAAAGTAAATAGAAGGATTGACATGAAAATATTGTGCTTTCGAGAGTGGGTGCAATTTTAGTTTAGTAAAAAAAAAGTAAATGGAATTGAGTTAAGGGCGGGGGAAGATTATTCTACCATTCAGTGTCATAGCGACTATGCAATATTATGCACTGAACTTCGTTTACCACCACACAAAGATATAAGACGAAACTTTTTTTTTCTTATAAGCTTAGTGAGGATAATGTCAGATGATCTCAGTTATGAAAAAATATAGATATTTCAATATTTCTTTTAGATTTGGCTTTATTAATGATTCGCCATAAAATATTCGGATGGGACGCGTTAAGAAACCTACCCAAAAACTGTAATGTAAAGGCTCGTAGATGTAACACAAGAAAAGCTGCGTAAAAAAATCCCAGGGGGCCAACTATGTAATTCGATTCTACAATCAAAATGTTCGAATTCGGAAGATACGTACTCTGTAACTCTATAGCATGCGCTCATATTCGAAAATCGAACGGACCTCGAATTGTCTATTTTTTTTGGTACTACCTAATCCTAAAGTAAATGCCAAAACCATTCGAATTCGCAAATAATCACTCTAATGCAAATGTGTTTGCGAACAGGCTGTGTAGATGGCAGAAATCTCAAAAAATGTGAGTAAGAAATTTGTTCATAACATATTAAATATTATTAAGAGTATTAAAATATACTTTATGCATAGGGAATCATTTAAATGTGCAAACACAAAGACATCTCAATTTGAGATTCTTGTTCAATACATGACAATACATCCCGACTTATCTAAAGGATTTATCCCGAATTCGCCTTGGCTCAATTAGATTATTGCAATCCTCATTTTCTTCGGTAAAAAATCAAATTGCGACACTGTCCATGTTGATTTAGCACCTATTCACGAATCACAACAAATGATTATTTCGTTTTATTCAAATGTCTGTCAAACACAATGCGAGACTCGTTCGAAAGCTGGAAATTGTTTGGGAAAAAATTGGCATTACTTACATTCGATTCTAATTTCATACATAGTTCCGTTTGAAAGTAGAATCGGAACCAACTTTCGAATAGAATCGAAAGTAGAATCGAATTACATAGTTGGCCCCCAGTTCTGTTGCTTAAGCCACCAGCTTAGTAGTCCAGTACACTAACCAGAACCACTGTACCTACTAAAAAAAACTTCTGACAACCTTTGAAGCATCTAATTAGTTACTAAATTAATTTTATTTGCACATCTCTAACTAGCACCGAAGAATCTAGTACAATGGATCTTTTGATAGTGGCTGCACTGAATTGTATTCTAGCAGATTCCCTTTTTCCTTTTTGTGAGCTAGGTGACCGTCCATTTCCTTTCAAAGAAATCTGCCATTTCAATCTCAGTTGTAAAGGCATAAGCACATGCACCCAGTCTTAGTTAAGTGCCATAGTCTAAGAAGTTTTTTTTCTTTAAAAGTGATCTTACTTTAATAAGTGTAAAAAAAAAGTATAAAAAATTCTTTAAGAAAACTTAGATTAAGTGAGACATAGTCTACTTATCTACCCACATATACTACCTGAGATAATTCAACACGTGCACGAAGATACATAGCTACAACATTGAAACAAAACGAGGCATGCAAAACAGCACAAGCTACATAAAATCGTATTAAACAACACACAAAACAGGCTAAAAGTCATCTACAAAGCTACACAAACACGCATACTCGAAACACATAAAGAAAAAACACATGTTATCAGAGCACACGAATATCACAGATCTTATATAAGTATAATTGGGTATATTTATCTAACACCATAACTATATAACTATAAAAACTATATACTACGTCCAACTACAAAAAAATCCTAAGCTAATATCACAGTCCTTATCACAGTCATTGTATTGAGTATTAAGTTCCAGGGAAGCATGACTTCCAACCCACAATTCGATATATAAAAAAACTTGTAAGTGTTTAGTACATAGAAATTGTACTCTGTCGTCCTAAGCTAAGAATTATGTATTTGAGTTTGAATTTAAGTAGTAAATACATAATCATGAATTGTTAATCACATATTTTCTTTCGGGTCAATCTTTCATCAATGTCCACAACAGCGGTAACCCTCACATTCTCATAGGAACTTAGTTCTTCCCACCCCCAAGCCCTGAGCAAGCCGGAAGAAAAGAACAAAAGAGAGCAAACAAGAACTAAGTTTCATCAAAATCAAAATACTCTCTTCAATTAATAATTGTGGTCATACGCTACAGTTATTATGGCGCCCAAACCTAGGTAAAAAAAAAAGTCGTTGACATAATCCCTAGATCATCAAGATCGTCAAACAACGGAATTAATAAATCAAAGAGAATTGTGAGAGTACTTACCTATATAACTTGAACGGTGCAGAATGCAAGTGTGATTTGGCAAACATAGGTATAGTTAAGTTAGTTATTCAGTGCGCGTGGGTTAGAACTGTGGAGAGCGTTGATGTTCCACACAAATTCCCCAAAAATTTAAAAAAAATAATTTTTGCTGTAACTCGCGGAGTAAGATTTTTTCATTGTTTTTCGTATGAACTTGAAATTTCCTTCGATAGTTAGTAAGGCGGTTAGAACGATCACAATCGGTAATCCAATGCGTTACCAGTGATCATCCCGCATTAGGTTTAATCGATTTGCCAGAATCGCGTTTGTTCGGTAACATCTCGCGCTAAGTTTCTGTTGTGTTTTGTGGAGGGTTGACCCGAAAAAAATATCCTATGAAAATATACCTATAAAGTGAAAAAATTGTCAAAATCCTGTAAAAAAAAAAAATAATACATATATACATATATTACATATACCTATTCTAGAAAAAGAAAAGTTTAACAAAAAACATAAAAATCATTAATAGCCAATATTATACAATATTATACAAGTGCAGTGATATTGTATGTGTGTACCGGTTCAGCGAAAAAAAGAGCGTGGCTGCAAACATTACGGATTATGGAATAACATTTAAACGGTAACAAATTTTTGTTTCTGCTTGTAGCGTAACCCTTCCACTATTCGTATTTACACGTTAGCCTTTTTACATTTTTCTTTTTCTTCCCATAAAATTTAAAATAACTGACAAACTGCATTATCATCGCGTATATGGCGCATTCCCACAGGAAGCGCCCATCCACTAATGCTAAAACCGAACACGTAAATTATTGGAGAGTTATCTGCCATTACACAGCGCATGTCTATAAAAAGCCTTGGGCACGCGCGCTCGATCTTTTATTTGACAAAAGTTTAGTAGAGTGTGAGCGTATCAGATCCCGCGAATTAAATCGAGTGCGATCTTTATCTATAGTGAAGAAAAATCAAAAAGTCTTACGTAAAAACTATTTTATTGGAATTATCCCACGTTTAAAGTGTGCATTTACCAGGATTTATAAAATAAACGATAATCATCATAACCTCACGTGAGGGTAAGTTTCAGTGTTATACCCTAACGTATGGCAACGCACTGATTTGTGTCGTTTTCAGAATCTGCACGTGCTTTCATTGCACTTGTGCGAGCTACTCTTCCGAAATCGACCAGCAGTCGCGAAGCACTCCGCTCTAAAGCCAACGCTTAACCCCACAACCTCAAAGTTTGCCACGTTTTTGCGGCTCCTGGTGGGACTGTAATTCATCACAATTAATACCACGCTCTCTCGCCCTCATAACTTACCATCTAAGCTCAACCTCGAGAAGAAACTAACCACATTGCAGAGAAACGTTCCCTGCACCTGCATCTTCCATTTACTTCTTGGAACACAAGATTCCAACAGCTAGAAGAGGATCTGCGTTAACTTCAAGTGCAAGTCCCAAAAAAACAGCACTCTCGTATCCCTGCGCACCGCCAAAAATACGCAGTGGGACACGAAAACTACGTCCATATTACGAACGTGCTCTGCAGGTTAATCTCCCCGGGTTGAACCTCACCACCCGCCACGAACAGCATTGGTATTAACCACGAGTGTCTCTGGGTGGACAAACCGTGCGAGCATCAGTCTGTGTGCGAAAATTGGTGTTACATAATTACTAGCCAAACATCTCAACTTGGCGTAGCAATTTCATTACCGCCAGCTAGTATATGAGTACGGCTTGCAGAGACCATCCTACGAAGCACAAGGTCTAGAGCTACATTCCTTGCTCTTTCTATCATTCCGAGTGCCACCGAACCAGCGAACCCCGAGGACTCATCGACATTCCGTCGATGTATGTGACCAATTGTCAAATACTTAGGCGAATTAGTTTAAGATAATTTTAGTAAAAGTAGATTTGTATTAGTTTTATTTAAGTATTTAGTATAAGAACAATCCATCCCAGGTAATGCCAAAAACAAAAGATCATACAAATTTCCACATATCTCTAATCAACTCTTTCCATACAGCATATATCATACATACATTAAACACTAATCAACATAGAACAAACATCTGCAGACAACCAATTGTGCGCACAAACGGAGTCAGCGGTTTCAACAACAAAATCATCATACATACATCATACAAACCTTTCATTGATATACCTATAAAACAAAAATTTCAACAAATCGTAAGTCACTTTAAAATATTGAATTTGTATTTTCTTTTGGCACAAATCCTTAGTCTAGTTCTTAATTTTTTTTATTCTTGTTATTAGTTCATTAGCCTTTTATGAAATTATTAATTACCTATTATTTGAACTATACCTTGCTATTTCTTGCATTAAGTCGGAGTTGAATCTCCTTTTCATATTAGTAAACCTAATTTTGATATGCATTTACGAGCTATTGATAACAGTTCTATACCTATCACCATAATAGCTAAGCCAAATGAGTCTGAATCTCAGTTTAAATTTTACGTCGCTCTTTGTTTTTTTTTAATATTAAGAGAGAATTGATGTCTCTTCCGTTTAAACTAATATTTATAGAATAAATATTGTTCAGCATTTGAATTTTATTTAGATCTTTTATTTGGATAGGATGATTTGGTAATACCTTATTGTGTGATGGAGAGGTGTGAAAGGTGAATAACCATATTTTAGGTGAGGCGTAACCTAAACATTATGGGGCTATTCACTAATATTGTCGGCGTAGGATAGCCATGGAGCTGCAGAGTTAATCGGCAGTCAGGGTGGGTATAGCCGAAGACACGGTAGTACGTAGGAGTATACTCCTACCAACCTCCGTAAGATCATAGACATCTGATCATTCCCTTCTTTTCTCTTAATTCTTTTCTTCTTCTTTTTTCCTTCTTTTCATTTTCTTTTGCATTTAAATTTAGTTTACCTATCTCTTCCAACGAAATAGCGATTGCTATTTCGATTGCAATACTTTTATTGTTATTTACCTATAGTTCAAAACTATATTACGGTAATCCATGTGGTTACAACCCTTCTTCAGGACAGGTTTCTTATAGATAAGATAGATGTCACTTATTAGTCTACTTAATGGTGATATTTAAATTTATGTTCGGTAGAAATCATCTACCTTGGCACGATTTCATTTTGTAGGAGGATAAGTAGCAGGAAGAACCCCCCCCCCAATACGACGAGCTTTTGCCCGGCCTTCCGCAAGCGTGCCACCAACTGCTACCAGGGATAACTACACCCCTACGCCCTACCTCCGCTGCAAAATTGGCGCCCAACAACGTGTGGCCTGCGATGGAAACATTGCACCACATCAAGCAACTTTATATATTTTTTTAAAGCAGCCTTTACCACCTCGTAAGTTGCATTAGCAAGTTATCTTGCGGATACTTGTTACTAGCTGCAGAAACTAACAAACATCTATTCAACATTTAGTATGCATCAATCATATACGTCAGTACCTTTTATTTTCATGTGCTTGGAGTCCTATTTTTAAAGAACTTAGATTCAAAAACTAGTTGCACAAGCATAATATTATTTAAGTGTCGACATAACGCGTTAAGTGTATAATTATTCGGAAGTTCATCTGTGAGTCCTTATACATTATGGTCATTTAGATCGGTATAAGTTGCCATAGAAAGATGCCATCAATTTTTATTATTCGCAAAATATGACAACATCTTGATGCATAGTGCCTGTCCAATTCTTTAAATTTTTTTTTATCTATCTATAAAAAGATTACGCCTAAAACATTTTATTTACATTCACCAAGATCACCTCAACATCACCATGTTATATATACATTTAACTAATTAGAATCCTACTTACTTACCTATACATCAAATTATTCAATATACAAATTAATACCTATATATTTAGTGTCTTTAGTTGAATTCTCTTTAATTTTTTTTTTGCTCTTAATCATTTATCATTGTTTACATTCTGTTATCAATTATCACAAATTCTAAATATGAGTGCAAAAGAAGTCAACGGAGCTATTCCTAAAGTGAGGCGAAACATAGTTTTCGACGCGAACAGGCAGCACAGTATGCAAACTCGCAATCGAGGAAGCAACGTTGACACACCCATAACTGTGTCTCATTCTAGTTTTAGTAGACCGGTACAACACTCTCCACCTCAATATGACAATAGATCAAGTATAAACAATCGCTCTCTTAACTATGATTTAGTTAACAGCAATATAAGTGCAAACGGAAGTAGAGTACTCAATCAGACTATGTGTGAGAGATTAGCGACGTCTGTTGTCACAATACCCACAAATAGCTTTCATGCGAATGATAACACTAGTTTAGTAACAACAACTATCAATACTTCTTCTTCTGCAATCCCTATTATGTCTCTTTTCGCAAACGAAACAGCTGATCGTAATGTGAATTTACGTAACACTGAAGGTGCACACGGTTCGGCTGCGGCTTTTGGGAATGTGCATAGCAATTTGCCACAGCCACAGCAGTCTTCAGTTGGACATCTCCACTCGCACATCAAGAGTGTGGTCGATGCTAGTTTAGCTGACATGCAGAGATCACTGCTGAAAGATTTGCCAAATTTAATAAAAACAAATGTACAACAGAGTATGCAAAATATGTTCACTCAGAGTGCTCCGCTAGCACAATGTGGTACACAAAATATTCCACAGCCACCAAGTCGTAATGATAATCATCTGCCGGAACCTAGTAATTCCAATTTTAGTCACAGAAATCGAATTCATAATTACAATAATAGTGCAGTTCAGGGTAACATGTCAACCAGTTCGCAATTAGATAATACCCCTAACAGAAATTTTATTCCACCTGATGTTCATCCTGAGGTTAATTTCGAGCCATGTGATCGTTACGATATTAGTGCTCAATATAATCCGAACTCCAATAGAAGAAATACCTTTAATCAGGATCAATTCGATAGACCCAGTCACAGACGTTTTGAGTTGGATCGTTGGGGTATTCGTTTTGACGATACCGCGAAAGGTATTCCGATAGAAGACTTTGTATTTCGAGTCGAGGTGCTGAAAAATAATTACAATTGCCCTTGGGCAGAGATAATACGTAATTTCCATCACTTGTTATCTGGTTCTGCCCAAGACTGGTATTGGCAATATCTTCGGAGTAATCCAAGAGGAAATTGGCCAATGCTTAGATCAGCCCTTTTCAAACAATTTAAAGGATTCGAAAACGATTTTGAGATCCTCAAACAAATAATGGATCGTAGACAATTGCCGAATGAACCATTTGACGATTTCTTTAAATCCATTATTCACCTGAAAAGCCAACTACGGGAACCAATAAGAGAACAAGAACTCATCAAGATTCTCAGAAATAACATTAACACTCGGTTAATGAACTTCATATATCCTATGAAGATTGATTCATTCGAACATTTCCGAGACGAGTGTAGACGGACGGAGAAGATGCTCCATTCTCGTTATGTTGCTCAAAATCGTTTGAGAAACATAAGTGAACTCGACTGTTTCGATGAGCAGCAAACAGAAGTTCATCCTGATCTTGACGCTTATAGAGGCATTTCAGCTGTCGCTCTCTCAAATCGTACGAAAAGTTCGAATGTACATGAACGACGAGTAAATAACACAATTGTGTGCTTCAACTGTAAACAGTTAGGCCATCATTTCGTTCATTGTAATTTGCCAGTACGACACCTATTTTGCTATAGATGTGGTACTGACAATTACACCGTTTTGGATTGTCCCACATGTCACCCACAACTGGGAAACACAAGGACGAACGTGACGGATCCTGGGGAGTCGCGTTCGGCACAAGCCAACCCAGAGTAACAAAACAGGACGCGTCAACCAACACTTGCTTCGACTTAGATAAAACCCAGCTGGACAAATGTAAGCCCAGTAATGTGCATTGCGCGATACCCATTGCTGAGGCGAATTCAGCTTTCGAGCAAGTTAAACTAGTCTCAATACCGTTTTATAAGAAATCGTACCAAGAAAGATTAGTTGAATACAACAAAATACGAAATCGAATATTTAACTTAAATGAAATAACAACACCAGATATTTCCCGAAAATTACTTAAAACCCGACAGAGACATAGGAAAAGGCGAGCTTACCGGAAGCTCATAAGCGAAAGTTTTCTCGAAGATAAGTTGTTAGATAACAGACCATATGCTGATGTTTTATTGCGAGGTAGGAAAATTCAAGGACTGCTGGATAGCGGTGCTTCAATTTCCTGTTTAGGAAAAGGATGCATGGATTTGGTGCGGGAACTTGATATTCCGATTCTGCTATTCAATTCCGAGGTAAATACCGCTGATGGGAAAGGACAAAAGATAGTGGGTCGAATTGTGGTAGAAATGGAGTATAAAAATCTAAAGAACTCTTTAGATCTTTACTTGGTTCCGGACCTAGTACAACCACTCTATCTCGGCGTAGACTTTTGGTCCAAATTCCAGATTGCCCCACACATCATCAGCGAAGTTTCCTCAGAATTGAATGGGAAGCGAGATGTCAGCGGAAGCACTAAACCTATGCCTCCAATGCATGAACTCACTACGGAGCAACAAAGGAAGCTACAGTCTGTAATTTCCATCTTCCCCTCCTTTGCCAAACTTGGGTTAGGAAAAACAACTGTCGAGAAACATATTATCGATACTTATGACGCTGAACCGGTAAAGCAGCGCCATTACCCTATATCGCCTGTCATACAACAATTGGTCTATGCGGAGCTGGATCGCATGCTCGCTATGGGTGTAATTGAAGAGAGTCACAGTGCTTGGAGTTCTCCCATAGTCCTTATCCGTAAACCGGGTAAGAACAGACTATGTTTGGACTATCGCAAAGTGAACTCTCTCACCAAGCGAGATGCGTACCCGCTTCCGCATATAGAGGGTCTGCTCAGCCGACTTGGAGATACACACTACATTAGTAGTGTGGATCTCAAAGACGCGTTCTGGCAGATCCCTCTAGAGGAGAAGTCAAGAGAGAAAACGGCTTTCACTGTGCCAGGACGACCCCTCTATCAATTCACCGTCATGCCATTTGGGTTGTGTAATGCACCCCAAAGGATGTGTCGGTTAATGGATAGAGTGATCCCCAGCGCACTTAGGGAAAACGTTTTCGTATATCTTGACGATCTCCTGATTATATCACCGGACTTTCACCAACATCTTTCGGTTCTTCAGCAGGTAGCAGAGTGCCTAAAGAAAGCCAATTTGACAATTAATGTCGAGAAGTCATTCTTTTGCTTTAAAGAGCTGCGGTATCTGGGATACATTATCGGACAAGGGCATATTAAACCAAATCCCGAAAAAGTATCTGCCATTCAAGATTTTCCGATCCCATCTACCCAGAAACAAGTTAGAAGGTTCTTAGGTCTCTGTGGGTGGTATCGGAGATTCATCCGAAACTTTTCATCACTGGCAACACCCTTGACGGATACCCTTAAAAAAGCGAAATCTTTCACCTTGTCACCAGATGCCATTACTTCTTTTGAAGCGCTAAAATCTGCTTTACTTTCTGCACCACTCCTGAGTAATCCAGACTTTTCGAAAGAGTTTTTCATACAGTGTGATGCATCGTCGAAAGGTATTGGAGGTGTACTATTTCAATACGACGAGGAGCAAAACGAGAAGCCAATTGCTTATTTTTCGGAGAAACTCAACAACTGCCAACAGAAATATAGTGTAACCGAATTAGAATGTTTTGCGGCCGTAAGGTCCATTCATAAATTTCGACCGTACATTGAAGGTACCGCTTTTACTGTCATTACAGACCACGCCAGCCTGAAGTGGCTCATGGGTCTTAAAGACCTAACCGGTAGGCTTGCGCGATGGTCTCTTAAACTTCAAGCGTTCACGTTCAAAATCGAACACCGAAAAGGGAACCAAAACATTGTACCCGATGCGTTATCGAGGGCGTATGTGGAACATATTTCCTCAATAAATTTTTCAAGTAATTTACCTGATCTAAATTCACCGGAATTTAAATCTTCAGAGTATTTAGATCTTATTTCGTCCATTACGGAAAATCAAGAAAGGCTACCTGATCTGAAAGTCCAAGACAACCTGGTTTTCAAACGAGTTTTTCAAAGCGGATGTAACAACTTAAATGATCAATATGTTTGGAAATTGTGGGTACCAACAGGTTTGACGAGCTCGGTTATTGAACTAAATCATAACCCACCAAACTGTTCACACGGAGGAATTCTCAAGACGCTAGAGCGAATTAAACAGACCTTTTATTGGCCAAATATGGCATTGCAGGTGCGGAATTTTATTCTAAAATGCAGTGACTGCAAGGAAAACAAATCTCCCAATGTTACACTTAGACCACCTATGGGCGCACAACAGCAATTAGATCTTCCTTTTCAGAAGATCTACATCGACTTTATGGGACCATATGTCAGAACAAAAAAAGGCAATCTTTTCATTTTTGTAGTTTTAGACTATGTCTCTAAATTTGTATTTCTTAAAGCAATGCCCAAAGCTACTACTAAGCTTGTGATCGACTTTCTGGAGAAGGAAGTGTTTCAAAAATTCGGCGTGCCAGAGTTCTTGCATAGCGACAATGGCAAGCAATTTGTGTCGCAAGAATTCGGTCAATTTTTATCAAGATACGGAACCACTCATATTAAAAATGCATTTTATTCACCCCAAGCGAATGCTTCCGAGCGGGTAAATAGGTCAATTTTGGCTGCCATACGAACATATCTTAAGGATGACCAAAGAGATTGGGATGTGCACTTATCTCAAATACAGCAGGCGTTAGTTACCTCAGTGCACCAGTCAATAGGAATGTCACCATTTTTCGTTTTGTTCGGTCGTCATATGATGTATCATGGAGATTGTTACAAAATAGGAAAAAAACTTAACACCCTGAGTGATGGCGAAATTGAATATTTACCACCTTCGAATGCACTTCAGCTAGTGAGAGAGAAAGTCAAGGATAAGTTACATGAAGCATATCAGCGAAACGAAAAGTTTTATAACTTACGATCGTCCGTGCGAATTTTTAAGCCAGGTGAAGAAGTGTACCGCAGGAACTTCGTATTAAGCAATGCCGCGAAACACTTCAACGCCAAGCTTTGTCAAAAGTTTGTCCGATGTCGAATAGTCCGTCAAATTGGAAGATCGTTGTACGAAATTGAAAACCCTCAAGGCAAATTGATTGGCATTTATCATGCTAAAGATTTAAAGCATTGATACCTACATTTTTTTTCTTTTCCTCAACGCTTCTAAGATACGTCGACTTGAGAAATCATTGAGACAGGGTCATGGGTCGAGAGACTATCTACCTACTGCCCTACCTTATGATATAGCCCGGAAGTGTTTCGGTTTTCATGTCTTTTGACAACACATGTGTTTCCAAAATGCATGACTTTGTAGCGTAACCCTTCCACTATTCGTATTTACACGTTAGCCTTTTTACATTTTTCTTTTTCTTCCCATAAAATTTAAAATAACTGACAAACTGCATTATCATCGCGTATATGGCGCATTCCCACAGGAAGCGCCCATCCACTAATGCTAAAACCGAACACGTAAATTATTGGAGAGTTATCTGCCATTACACAGCGCATGTCTATAAAAAGCCTTGGGCACGCGCGCTCGATCTTTTATTTGACAAAAGTTTAGTAGAGTGTGAGCGTATCAGATCCCGCGAATTAAATCGAGTGCGATCTTTATCTATAGTGAAGAAAAATCAAAAAGTCTTACGTAAAAACTATTTTATTGGAATTATCCCACGTTTAAAGTGTGCATTTACCAGGATTTATAAAATAAACGATAATCATCATAACCTCACGTGAGGGTAAGTTTCAGTGTTATACCCTAACGTATGGCAACGCACTGATTTGTGTCGTTTTCAGAATCTGCACGTGCTTTCATTGCACTTGTGCGAGCTACTCTTCCGAAATCGACCAGCAGTCGCGAAGCACTCCGCTCTAAAGCCAACGCTTAACCCCACAACCTCAAAGTTTGCCACGTTTTTGCGGCTCCTGGTGGGACTGTAATTCATCACAATTAATACCACGCTCTCTCGCCCTCATAACTTACCATCTAAGCTCAACCTCGAGAAGAAACTAACCACATTGCAGAGAAACGTTCCCTGCACCTGCATCTTCCATTTACTTCTTGGAACACAAGATTCCAACAGCTAGAAGAGGATCTGCGTTAACTTCAAGTGCAAGTCCCAAAAAAACAGCACTCTCGTATCCCTGCGCACCGCCAAAAATACGCAGTGGGACACGAAAACTACGTCCATATTACGAACGTGCTCTGCAGGTTAATCTCCCCGGGTTGAACCTCACCACCCGCCACGAACAGCATTGGTATTAACCACGAGTGTCTCTGGGTGGACAAACCGTGCGAGCATCAGTCTGTGTGCGAAAATTGGTGTTACATAATTACTAGCCAAACATCTCAACTTGGCGTAGCAATTTCATTACCGCCAGCTAGTATATGAGTACGGCTTGCAGAGACCATCCTACGAAGCACAAGGTCTAGAGCTACATTCCTTGCTCTTTCTATCATTCCGAGTGCCACCGAACCAGCGAACCCCGAGGACTCATCGACATTCCGTCGATGTATGTGACCAATTGTCAAATACTTAGGCGAATTAGTTTAAGATAATTTTAGTAAAAGTAGATTTGTATTAGTTTTATTTAAGTATTTAGTATAAGAACAATCCATCCCAGGTAATGCCAAAAACAAAAGATCATACAAATTTCCACATATCTCTAATCAACTCTTTCCATACAGCATATATCATACATACATTAAACACTAATCAACATAGAACAAACATCTGCAGACAACCAATTGTGCGCACAAACGGAGTCAGCGGTTTCAACAACAAAATCATCATACATACATCATACAAACCTTTCATTGATATACCTATAAAACAAAAATTTCAACAAATCGTAAGTCACTTTAAAATATTGAATTTGTATTTTCTTTTGGCACAAATCCTTAGTCTAGTTCTTAATTTTTTTTATTCTTGTTATTAGTTCATTAGCCTTTTATGAAATTATTAATTACCTATTATTTGAACTATACCTTGCTATTTCTTGCATTAAGTCGGAGTTGAATCTCCTTTTCATATTAGTAAACCTAATTTTGATATGCATTTACGAGCTATTGATAACAGTTCTATACCTATCACCATAATAGCTAAGCCAAATGAGTCTGAATCTCAGTTTAAATTTTACGTCGCTCTTTGTTTTTTTTTAATATTAAGAGAGAATTGATGTCTCTTCCGTTTAAACTAATATTTATAGAATAAATATTGTTCAGCATTTGAATTTTATTTAGATCTTTTATTTGGATAGGATGATTTGGTAATACCTTATTGTGTGATGGAGAGGTGTGAAAGGTGAATAACCATATTTTAGGTGAGGCGTAACCTAAACATTATGGGGCTATTCACTAATATTGTCGGCGTAGGATAGCCATGGAGCTGCAGAGTTAATCGGCAGTCAGGGTGGGTATAGCCGAAGACACGGTAGTACGTAGGAGTATACTCCTACCAACCTCCGTAAGATCATAGACATCTGATCATTCCCTTCTTTTCTCTTAATTCTTTTCTTCTTCTTTTTTCCTTCTTTTCATTTTCTTTTGCATTTAAATTTAGTTTACCTATCTCTTCCAACGAAATAGCGATTGCTATTTCGATTGCAATACTTTTATTGTTATTTACCTATAGTTCAAAACTATATTACGGTAATCCATGTGGTTACAACCCTTCTTCAGGACAGGTTTCTTATAGATAAGATAGATGTCACTTATTAGTCTACTTAATGGTGATATTTAAATTTATGTTCGGTAGAAATCATCTACCTTGGCACGATTTCATTTTGTAGGAGGATAAGTAGCAGGAAGAACCCCCCCCCCAATACGACGAGCTTTTGCCCGGCCTTCCGCAAGCGTGCCACCAACTGCTACCAGGGATAACTACACCCCTACGCCCTACCTCCGCTGCATGCTATATTCTTTTCATTATTATCATTTAGCTTTTGGTTTGTTATATTTGTGTTGATCATATTTTTCTCAAATCATTTTTCTTTAATTATTTATCAATTTTGTGGTGAGCTTCTTGCACGTGGAGTTGAAAGATCATCAGCATGGATTTTTCATTATTAGATAGTGACGAAATCAGGTATGAGTGTCAGGTCAGGGGTATGTCGGCAGAAGGCAGTGTCAGGAATTTAGCATCACAGTTAGGCGAAACGTATGAGGCGGAATGCAAGGGTAATGTGATGTTTATACCGAACGCTGTAAATAATCCGGCAAAAGAGCTAGAAATATGCCAAGAAAAAGTAGATTTGCTTGGTAATTTTGCAAAGACAGCTTCTAAATCCGGCGATGCACGTGCAACCGAGCGTATCAAAGCAAAGGTGAAGCATATCGAGAGTAGGTTGAGGATTTTACTCCAACGAAATCCCGCATTTGAAGTGACCATTCTCAGATTTTTGAAAGAGTTAAAAGCAGTAGAAGATAGGTTTTGTCAGAGTAGGTCAAAGGAAATTGATTCAGCTGATGGAGCAGATGCGGTAGTTATAGCCACCGAAAACATTTCAGTACCTGTGGAAATTGACAGAGGGGAACAGGCAAATGGCTGTCAACAGAAAATTATTGAGCAACACTTAACATCAAGTGGCAATCAGTTTCATTCTCTTGAGGCGCTACATGAAGTAGGAAATCAAAATAGAGAGATAAACGCCCGTCGAAATCTTTCTATCTCATGTACAGGGGCTATTCCCAAACACGTTTCGAAATCTCTTGCTTCTCAGTTCACTGAAATGAACATCAGCAAACCATTAGCTCATAATCACAGCAATACAAGTAGTCGTCGTTTTCTGGATGTGCAATCCTTTTCTGTTCCACAAATAGTAGTTCCTTCTTCTTATGAAGATGTTCGTTTTGTAGGCAACCCATCCTTTCGAGACGGGAATCCACTTCACAGTGCATATAGTAGAAATGGGGCGGCGAGTACAAAGCCGCAGGTTGGCATGCTCTATGAAGCACCTTCGTATATTCCAAATTCAAATGTTGACTTTGGTCGGCAAGGTCGTAATATTTCGAGTTGGGGCTTAAAATTTAATGGTTCACCTAATCCACTAAGCGTTGAGCAATTCATTTTTAGGGTCGAGATGTTGGCTAGGAGCGAAGGCATACTAGGCGATAATCTAGTTTTGGGTATGCATCAGTTGCTTGAGGGGCATGCTAATACGTGGTTCTGGATTTTCGTCCAGAGACATCATTTACCAACATGGACACTTTTTCGATCGTCACTTATAAGTGAATTTCAATCCCTTCGTACCGATCATGAGCTGCGGCGACAGATTGAAGCTCGCAAACAAAAGCCTCGTGAATCGTTTTGCGAATTTAAATTGGCCATTGAGTCGATGGACTCATTATTGAGAGTGCCATATTCAGAAGCTGAGAAGATTAGTCTTCTCAGGACCAATATGCATCCCGCACTTCGCAAGCATTTGATTTTAGAGCAGCCAGTTACAGTGGACCAATTAAGGCTTATGTGTGTGAAAGTTGAGAAGGGTCTATTAGATGTCGGGGAGTCTTTAGATGACCAAGTTAATGTCAAAAGAAGATTTGTCAATGAAATTCAAGCGGTAGTCGATCCACTTCCATATCTTCCGCGTCAATTCGGCGACGATGCTGGATATAGCGTAGAAGAAAACAACTATATAATTTGTTGGAACTGTGACGACATAGGCCATGGATTCGTACAGTGTCCATCTGATCAACGCAACTTATTTTGCTACAGTTGTGGTGCAAAAAATGTGAAGAAACCAAACTGCACCCACTGCAATAATTTAAACTCCACAGCGGATGCCAGGTTAAAGGGCTACCGGCATCCATATCAAAATCCACCAGCCCATCCCAGCCGTCACCTAGTGACACGTCAAAGACTCAACCAATGTTGCCAAACCGATTTTTAAAAAGACATATTCCACCTACCTCCACTAGATGCGTCAACTACTTTGAGAGAAGGAGACAAGATCTCAAGTCATTAAGATCTGTAGTGTTGTCAGACAGAATTGATGGGAGACCTTTTGCCGAAATTTTTCTCGAGGGCAAACAATTTAGAGCTCTTTTGGATAGTGGGGCGTCTGTTTCTGTTTTAGGACAAGGTGCTCTCGAATTGTTGAATGAACTTAAAGTTCCCTTTTTGAGGATAGACTCCAAGTTGCATACCGCAGATGGAGCCTCGCAGCAGATAATAGGTTTTGTTTATTTGAATGTTACTTTTCAATTCAGCTCCAAAGTAATCAAATTTTTTATTAGTCCTTCACTCAAACGGCAAATAACTTTGGGAATGAATTTTTGGAATGAATTTAGTCTTTTTCCTGCAGTCATTAATGAAATAAATACCGAAAGCGGCGACGAGGTGAACATGCAAGTGTTGACGGAAGAGCAAAAACGTTTGTTGCAAGATGTTGTGAAGTCTATTCCCTCATTTAGTGATTTAGGCCTTGGGAAAACTTCTTTTGTTGAGCATGCGATTGATGTTGGTAATGCGAAGCCAATCAAGCAACGCCATTTTCCGATTTCACCTGCTAAGCAGAAGATTATGGATGGTGAGATTGACCGGATGTTAGAGCTCGGCGTCATCGAAAAGAGCTCAAGTTGTTGGTCATCTCCGGCCGTGATAACTATGAGGTCAAATGGTAAGCCAAGATTCTGCTTGGATGCTCGCGTTATAAACCAACATACTCTTAAAGACGCTTACCCTCTTCCAATAATAGACGGTATTCTCGCGCGTTTGAAAAAAGCCAAATTTATTTCATCCCTTGATCTCAAGGAAAGTTTTTGGCAAATTCCTCTAGCTGAGGCCTCTCGCGACAAAACAGCTTTTCCAGTTCCCGGTAGGGGATTATATCAGTTTAAAGTAATGCCTTTTGGGCTTAAGAACGCGACTCAAACCATGTGCAAACTGATAGATCGGGTGATTCCCTATGAGTTGCATGAAGACGTGTTCACGTATGTGGATGATCTTCTCATTATATCAGACAGTTTTCAGGCACACATGGATCTCCTATCCAAAGTGGCAAGCTGCCTAAGAAAAGCCAATCTCACAATAAACTTGGAGAAAAGCAAGTTTTGTCAAAAAGAGATTAGTTATCTGGGGTATATTGTGGGTGAGGATGGTTTAAGAGCTGATCCAGAAAAGATTAGGGCTATTTCGGAATTTCCGCGACCGAAAACTTTGAAGCAACTGAGACGGTTTTTAGGGATGTGTCAATGGTACATGAAGATGGTACCTAATTTCGCGAACATAGCAGCTCCCCTAACGGATTTGACAGGAAAAAAATTTACTCCGAATTGGACAGATGAAGCCATTCACTCTTTTGAGCAATTGAAGCAAATGCTTACTGCGGCGCCTGTGCTCTCTGCTCCGGATTTCGAGAAAACCTTTTACATCCAATGCGATGCTTCCTCGCAAGGAGTCGGAGGTGCGCTTGTTCAGCTTGATGATGAGGGAAATGAAAGGCCAGTTGCATTCATGTCCAAAAAGTTAAATTCGGCTCAAAAGAAATATTCAGTTACGGAACTCGAGTGTTTAGCTGCAGTGCTCAGCATACAGAAATTCAGGCCTTATGTGGACGGGACACATTTCGTGGTGGTAACCGACCATGCTAGCCTTAAATGGTTAATGTCCCAGAAGGACCTTCACGGCAGACTTGCTCGTTGGGCACTAAAGTTACAGCCATATGACATAGAGATTGTTCATCGAAGTGGGAAGTTAAATGTAGTGCCAGACGCTTTGTCTCGTGTCGAGATGGAGGAGTTAAAGCTAGTGGAGGATGATTTAGCATTAGAGGTAGATTTTCAGTCGAATGCATTTTCTGATGCAGAATATGTAGACTTGCTGAAATTAGTAGAGAAATCACCGTGTAAATTTCCAGACTTAAAGGTCTCCGAGTCAAAGTTGTTCAAGCGGATTCACTTTCGTAATGCTGATGTTGTGGCAGAGCAAGAATGTTGGCGACTTTGGGTTCCTAAGCCTATCAGAAGTGTCTTAATTGAAAAGCTTCACTGTCCACCAAATTCAGCGCATCCTGGGGTAAACAAATTAGTAGAAAAGTTGAAGCGTCTCTATTACTGGCCAAGTATGGTGACAGATGTGAGTGCATATGTGAGTGGATGTGAGACATGTAAGATTTCAAAGACGACGAATAATATTCTAAGGCCACCTATGCAGATAAGAACTCCATCTTTGCGACCCTGGCAGGAACTACATATTGACTTTGTTGGGCCTTTTCCAATGTCAAAACAGGGTAATATTCATGCTTTGGTTATTTTGGATAACTTCTCCAAGTACCTCATTATTAGACCGATACGAAAAGCAACAACTCAGCATGTCATACAAACATTGCAGGAAAATGTGTTTGACCTTTTTGGAGTGCCAGAGAAGATACTCTCCGATAACGGGTCTCAATTCGTATCTAAAGAGTTTAAGAGATTCTTATCTGAAAACGGTATTAAACAATTGCTGACTGCTTCTTATTCGCCACAAGCTAACGCTGCTGAGCGCGCGAATAAAACTATATTCACGGCTGTTAGACTCTACATCGATAATAACCATCGCGAGTGGGATAAACACTTGGGGCAAATAGCTGCAGCTTTGAGAAATGTTTCACACGACTCCACGGGATTCAGCCCATTTTACGTACTCTTTGGTTTCCATATGGTCACACATGGTTCGCAATACAATGTTCTCAGAAAGCTTGAATGCCTTTCTGGATATTCCGAAGAGGTTTCACCTACAGAAGATCGTTTGGTAAAGATAAGGGAGAAAGTGTTTGATGCTCTACGACGCGCACAGCAAAAACACGCGCATGGGTACAATTTGAGAACTCGAGATGTAAGCTTCTCTGTAGGTCAGACGGTTTACAAGCGAAACTTCATTCAGAGTGATGCAGGAAAATACTTCAGTGCTAAACTAGCCCCAAAGTTCATCAAGTGTCGCGTGAAAGAAAAGATTAGCGATTGCAGGTACATTTTGGAAGATTCTAGAGGCAAAATCTTAGGAGTCACACACGCCAAGGACATCACTGTTTAAGAGCCCGGCTATAGAGCATGAGATCAGGGTGTGGGCCTTCCCCGCGTTGAGCGCACGAACATGTATTAGCCAGATTCCCAATGCAACACTTCGCCAGCATCAGTCCTTGCATTTGTTTTGAAGCATCTAATTAGTTACTAAATTAATTTTATTTGCACATCTCTAACTAGCACCGAAGAATCTAGTACAATGGATCTTTTGATAGTGGCTGCACTGAATTGTATTCTAGCAGATTCCCTTTTTCCTTTTTGTGAGCTAGGTGACCGTCCATTTCCTTTCAAAGAAATCTGCCATTTCAATCTCAGTTGTAAAGGCATAAGCACATGCACCCAGTCTTAGTTAAGTGCCATAGTCTAAGAAGTTTTTTTTCTTTAAAAGTGATCTTACTTTAATAAGTGTAAAAAAAAAGTATAAAAAATTCTTTAAGAAAACTTAGATTAAGTGAGACATAGTCTACTTATCTACCCACATATACTACCTGAGATAATTCAACACGTGCACGAAGATACATAGCTACAACATTGAAACAAAACGAGGCATGCAAAACAGCACAAGCTACATAAAATCGTATTAAACAACACACAAAACAGGCTAAAAGTCATCTACAAAGCTACACAAACACGCATACTCGAAACACATAAAGAAAAAACACATGTTATCAGAGCACACGAATATCACAGATCTTATATAAGTATAATTGGGTATATTTATCTAACACCATAACTATATAACTATAAAAACTATATACTACGTCCAACTACAAAAAAATCCTAAGCTAATATCACAGTCCTTATCACAGTCATTGTATTGAGTATTAAGTTCCAGGGAAGCATGACTTCCAACCCACAATTCGATATATAAAAAAACTTGTAAGTGTTTAGTACATAGAAATTGTACTCTGTCGTCCTAAGCTAAGAATTATGTATTTGAGTTTGAATTTAAGTAGTAAATACATAATCATGAATTGTTAATCACATATTTTCTTTCGGGTCAATCTTTCATCAATGTCCACAACAGCGGTAACCCTCACATTCTCATAGGAACTTAGTTCTTCCCACCCCCAAGCCCTGAGCAAGCCGGAAGAAAAGAACAAAAGAGAGCAAACAAGAACTAAGTTTCATCAAAATCAAAATACTCTCTTCAATTAATAATTGTGGTCATACGCTACACCTTCTGAAACTACAACTACCTATCCAATTGAACCGTTCGGATTCGACAAAGAAATTTATAATATATACATTAATATAGGTAGATTGTAGATTGTAGAGGGGAGGTGGTATAGTAAATCCCAGATCACTGCGGCCACAAGTGGGCCTATTGTGATGTCCTCCATTTATAGCTCATCCATGATGCCGCAGTTTGTAATAAAGGCGGCTAGCTCTTTGGGTGTGCTGGCAGCTATGTCTGCTGCTTCGAGGTAGAATTTACCTAGATAACGTTGACGTGTTTTGGTTAAACAGTTGCAGTCCAATAATATGTGTTCCGCTTTTTCTGCGTCCTCGTTGCATAGTCTACAAGTGTTGTCTTGTGTTATGCCCATTGTCATCAGGTGTTTTTTGACTCTGCAGTGTCCTGTGAGAAAGCCTGTGACCAATCGAATCTGGCTTCTACTTAATTGTAGTAGTTGTTTCGTTTTTTTGTGGGAACTGTTTGGCATGAAGATTTTGGCTTGTCTGTTTCCTTCGGTGTTCCTCCAGAAATGAAGCTTTTTTTCGTTCAGCCAAGTTTTCACACTACTTTTTATAGTGTTGATTGGTAGCCCGCAGAATGGTCTTGGCATCATGAATTGGGATGCGGATCCTTTTCTGGCTAATTCGTCTGCTTTTTCATTGCCTTCATATCCGCTGTGCCCTGGCACCCAGATCAGGTGGACTTTGTTTGTGGTGGCCAGTATTTGCAGTATTTGGAGGCAGTCCCATACCAGTTTTGATGTTATTTCAAAGGCGTCAATTGCAAGTAGAGCTGCCTTGCTATCAGAAAGAATATAAATATTCTTATTTGTTATAGCCCTGTCTATACTCTCTCTAATGCAGAGTTCTATTGCATGTATTTCAGCCTGAAATACGGAACTATTTATGTCCATACTAGCGGATAGGGACGTTTTAGTGCACGGAATATAGGTATTTATAATTAAACTGAAGCGAATGATAGATATTAGGAAGCTGGGACAAGGCTTTCCTTCATGATTTCTGATAACTCGGGAAGGAAGGAAATGGTGTGGTATAAATAATTTTTATTTATAAATTCTAAAAAAAACAGTAGGTACGGTCTAAAATGTATGTAAGGTCATAAACGCCTGATGATCTGAGCACCCAATTTCATTTTATTGACGTAAGTTGGAAGGATACTGCCTATGATCCCTCATATTTCTAATAAAATATTGATTTAACTCTTATTCACTTTCAAAATTCATAGGAAATATGACACTGTATACCATTATCTCCTTTCCGCCCTTTGTTTTAAATTATATTGTGCAGGGAAATTAAGAATCTGAATCTATTATGAATATAGGAGGTAGAGGGACTGAAAACAAATTGCCAAATGCGAGAAAAAAGTGGGGCATGGAAAACGAATCCGACTCCTGGTCATGAAGAAAAGTTTCGCATGTCCCTGTAGATTTTATTATGACTAGAGTCACATGACCAATAGTAGTAGGGGTTAGCTCTCCTTCATACCCTTAATATTACCAACTTGCACTTTTTCTCAATTTCCTGTTAAAACCGACCTACATGAAAGATGTCGTCCGTTAACTTGGCCACAACTGAATGACAGAATTGAAAATGTTTAAACCCCCGAAGACGTTTTACACTAGTGCCAGTAGTCTTGGGATTGAAAGTTGTTTGTTCTGCCACAGAAAGTATGTTTCACTACAATCTTGCAAAAGCAAACAAGAAGTGGAAGTTGAATAAAAAAAAATGAAAAACCAGACGGTATTTCAAGGATATACTTGCTGATTCAGAGAGAGTAGCGGAAAGGGATATCTTTGAGAAATTTCTATTTTTCTTCCATTCGAATGAATTACAGCGTTGTTTTGCCCAAAAGTTGAGGTCGATATTTCGGTACAGCTGCACATAGTAAGATATGTACAGATAGTAGGTACCACGATAGTATGTGCAATCAAAACAGCAAACGAAACCATTAGGGACAAACTCTGAGAACTTTCCGAGGGTTTTCCGAGGTGAGCAAGCAAACACAAAATACTGCAAAGAAAGAAAGATGATATCGTACTTTATTTACCACCCATTGGTGGGTTTTTATTTTTTTTTTACTTTTCGATTTTCTTCCTTTCCTTGGCATTGGGATTTGTTCACTTGCAGCGTGGGACCCAGATGGGCACTATTGCATTTACCCGTAAGCGAAAAATCCAGGCAACATAAATCACTGATGATTCAACGTTCTGGCTTGAATCGGTTTTCTTTGTAAGTAAAATGCTGAGCAACTGAACAGCTGAAACATCGCATTGGGGAATAGAGGGCTTCAGATGCAAAAAAAAGTAGCCCTCCTTTTATTCCATGCGAATGCAATGGCTTAAAGGATGTAAAGTGGTATTGTGTTCTCTTTTCCGATATGATATAAGGAAGTATACTATACAGGACCAACAACCTTTAACAGGCACGGCTACTGTATGCTTTTATTTCCCTTCCGCCCTTCGTTTTACGTTATATTGTGTGGGGAAATTAAAAATCTGAATCTATATGAATACAGGACATTTAACAGAGAAGCGGTAGCTATAGCAGGTAGAGCAACTGAAAACAAATTGCCAAATGCTAGTGTAATGATATCGTTGTGCGTTGCAGAGAAGAAAAATAGGGCATGAAAAACGAATCAGACTCCTGTCCTGGTCGTGAAATGAAGTTTCGCATATATTTTATTTTCACAGGGAGTGGAATCATTGTTGAAAGAGAATAAATATTCAATTTCATTGGAATAAATCTAGGCCACAAGATAATGTATTTAAATACATTATGTATTATGTTATTCAGTTTTCAAATTCAAATTGAAGACATAATTTTCATTACTTTTTTGTAGTTTATCAGGCTTCTATTAGTTTTTACAGCTTTCACGTTATAAGGTCTAGTAATTGTCATAAATATTAAAACCCTTGGAGCCCCTTTAATTCAAAACGTTTATTGTTTACCTATTTTCTCGTTCCTGGATACATATACCAATTAAGATTATTACATAAATTGTAGGTATTCACTATCTATTGTTTTTTTTAATAAAAAGTATTATTTCTAAATGTAAGAGAACGTTAGATAGAGTCACTGATGTCTTAGAAATCAAATCTGCTAAAATTATCTTAAAATATTGGCGATTAAGAAAGTTGACTTAATAAGTGTGAATATTTGTATACACTGAACCAAATCGCGTAGGTGATATTGACGAAAATATTTTGTCAATCTTTGAAGAATTTATTATTCGAATCAACAATTTTTCATAAAACTTTTCGTTTTATTGAAAATTTAATATTCAAAGTCAATAAATTTCTTCAACTGCTGTCCGATTTAGTATTTTATTCAAACGAATGAAATTTCGTCATATTGACAAATTGAAATCGTTGGCTGAACTAAATCTCGTAGGTGATATTGAAGAAAATATTTTATTCATTTTTAGAAGAATCAGTTATTCAAATCAACAATTTTTCATAACATATTTTTAGAATCTTATGGGTTTTTCATCAATTTGAAGAAGTTTCTTTAAAATGTTATTGTTCGCTGTTGCGCTCGAAGTAATAAGTTTTATTCTAGAAAGTGAATAGCCAAAGTAAAGTTGTGATAAAGAATTTATAAATTAAAGTACATAAAGCAATTAAATAAGTGCAAACACTTGGAAGTCTTTCTCAAACACATTTGTATAAGAAAAACGTAAGTAATATAGAAATATTTTCCATAATTTCGTTTATGATCTTTCCACCTATAATCGCAGTTGAATGGGCTTAAAACAAAGTGCACTTTTAATTATAATATTTTTCCCATTTTTCTAGGCTAGTTTTCTCATAGTTGGATTAACCGTGGGCTATGTGCGGAGGAAATGCAACAAGAAAAAGAACATTCAGAAAATGATCACCATAAATGAACCGTAAGAACTTCGTTGTATTTCCCAATGACATAAACAAACTTTAATATTTTCAATTTGTTTCATTTTTCCAAATTTAGCTAGGACCTTGAAGGACCTTTAGCCAGACTGTCTTTTATCACTTCCAGCTATGACAAAAACCATCTTCCAGTATATTCGCTTATAAATAGTATGAATGTAAGTTACAAAAAAATTTAAAATTTATAATTTACCTAATGCTAAGAAAATAAAAATAAAACGTTTTTGACATTAAAAGTGTTTCTTTTTTGTTTTGCTGTCAATTTGAAAAAAAAAGCGATAAATGACGGAAAAAATCATTAATTTGAATAAATAAGTAAGTTAATTTGAAGAAAAACGATGCATAAAATTGAAGTATAATTTCTCAATATGAATAAAGTGAAGTGTTGAAATGAACAATTGAATTTCAATTTAAAGAAATAATACGTAAAAATGAAGAAAATTTCGTTATTTTAAGGTGCACGATGCGTCGAATTGAAGAATGTTTTTTTCAATTTGAAGAATATTTTTTTAAAATGAAGAACATGATAGAATGATGAAATTTTATCACTACAACAAATTTTTGTGGATTTAACACCACAACGAAAAATTTAATGAATTATTTTCAAAATGACAATATTTCTTAAATATAACAAAATATTTGTCAAAACAACGGATAGGAGGTGTTGACCTTATATTGATCGCCATTTCTTCAAGTCTACCTGCTTTTTTGTCAATATGACTACCAAATTTGGTTCAGTGTAGGTGGGTCAATTATGAACAAATGAACAGGACCATGGGTTTTCACTCAGACAAAATAGATACATCACTGCTTGCATCTCTTATTTATTGCTGAAGTCTAACATCGTATTTCGTACATCTCAATGAATTGCATGAGCAGAATAAATAGTGAAAATCTTGCAGTCACAGTTTGCAAAACTAAAGCATTTTTTGGTCGTCGTGAAGCACCTTGTCGGACCGCAATACAGAAATTGGTGGAAAAATTCGAGCTGTTGGGACAAGTTAGTAATGTGAAGAATAAAACCCGTGCACGTTGCTCAAGAACAACTGAGAATATTGCTGCTGTAGCCCTAAGTGTTGAAGAAAACCCAGGTTTGTCCATTCCTCGTCGTTCTTTGGAATTGGGCATTCCACAAAAGTCATTACACGGTATCATCATGATCATCAACAACGTCGCCAACAGCCCAGCGTCGATTCAAGACCTCAAATATAAAATTCATGAGGCTATCGAGGACATAGGGCACTTTCCGATTTGGTTATGGAAAATTTCATGAAAAGGATATGGTCCTGTAAGCGTGCTCGTGGTGGCCATTTGGCTGATGTTGTTTTTCATTATTAACGGCATACCTTCCTCTTTATTATGAAATAAACATCCGATCATTTATCTCAAAAAATGGCATTTTTCTTTTCATTCATTTTCAATGGTCCGCTTGTCCATTAAGTGGGTCGCGGGTGTAGGTTGCTCAAGTGGACCCTCCATAGCTCTCGATCCTCCGCCATCGACTCCAAATCATCAAGGGCAATCCCCATGCGCGTAGAGGAGAGATTATGAATTTGATCTAACCATCTCATCCTGGGTCTACCTAGGGGACGCCTGCCTGATGGTACGGATTCCATAGCACGTCGTGGGATCCTGGTCGGGGACATACGTTTAACATGACCAAACCACCGAAGCATGGACCGCTCCGTCCGGAGAAGTAGCTGCTCGACATTGAGTTCCTCACGTATTCTAGTATTTCTAATGCGATCACTACGGGTCACACCAGCAATACAACGGAGAAATCTCATTTCGGCAGCTTGTATTCGCGATCTTATTCTTTCAGTCATTACCCAAACCTCACGACCATAGGTAAGAGTTGGAACAAACACCGAATTAAAGACTGACAACTTAGCTTTGACACCAAGTTCAGTCCTCCTGATAACAGAATGACCAAGCTGTCTCAAAATCGATCCAGCCATTTACCTTCATCTCAGCTTCAACACAAACGGCTACAAACCGATCGAGTGCGCGCTGAAGTTCAGTCTGAGAGGACCCAAGGATGACCAAGTCATCAGCGAAGAGCAAATGACTTATCCTCAGATCTCCCAATTCGAAACGTTCTTCGCCAAGACTGCGTTGTAACATCCAGTCCATATAAGTAATGAAAAGGAGAGGAGACAAGACGCACCCCTGGCGAAGTCCAACGCCCACGGTGAAAGGTATTGATTTAACGCCGTTTACCCGAACACAGCTTTTACAGTTTGTGTAAAGAGATTGAATGGCTCTCAAGAGAGAACCATCAATTCCATACTCCTGTAATACACTCCAGAGTTTCCCTCGAGGGAATCGGTCATATGCTTTCTCCAAATCTACGAAGCAAGCGTAAACAGGTGTAGCATACTCCCAAGCCTTCTCAAGTACCATTCTGAGAGTGAATAACTGGTCGGTTATGCTTCTGCCGGGACGAAAGCCGCACTGCTCATCTCCTAATCGTGCCTCGACCACAGCTCTGCAACGCGTTTCCAGCACCTTGGCAAAGACTTTTCCGGGGAGACTTAAAAGTGATATACCCCTGTAATTGGAGCAATCCCTTTTATCCCCTTTCTTGAAAAGGGGCACAATCACCCCAATCTGCCAATCGCTGGGAGTTTCGCCGCATTCCCAGGCCACTTTAATGACACGAGAGAGCCATTTGACTCCCTCTTCACCTAAGGCCTTTAGCATTTCTGGCCGGATTTCATCCACTCCGGCAGATTTGCCAGCTTTTAGCGATTTGATCGCAAAAGTGACTTCCTCTACCGTGGGACTATTCTCCGCCCTGCTTAAGGCGATGGATGTGTCATCCTCAATGCCCTGGATTGGATTGAGCAATTCGGAAAAGTGCTCGCTCCATCTGCGCAAGATGTCCTCCTCATTAGAAAGAAGTGTACCATCTTTGGATTTGACTCCTTCGATAATGTTCCACTTCCTTCCTCTAAGACGGCGGATGGTCTGCCAGAACACCTTGCTTGCAAGTGAATCCACAAGTGAATCCACACCTTGAAAGCCTTCTTCTTCTCTCTGATGGCTTTTGAACTCCGGGGGTTTTAAACCACGCAGTTCTTTCTCACCACCAGCCGCCACACCGAGCCGCTTCACTCCGCAAACATGTCCTGCAGAGGCAATAACTGCTGTTGAAAACAACTGCCATTCTTCCTCTACATTCAATGGAACATTTGGAATTTGTTCAAACCTTTCAGATACCTGCCGTGCAAATTCCTCCCGTATCTCATCGTTTTGTAGCCCCTCCCACCGTATGCGCGTAACCATTCTTGGTTTACGCTTTGGCAGGATAGGTATTTGATCGTTGAGATACAATTTGCACAACACCAGGTGGTGATCAGTTGACAGTTCAGCCCCTCTCAACACACGAACATCACAAACCATCCTTTTAATACACGATGGTACCACAAAGAAATCTATCAGCGATTTCTGCTGAAGACTTCGACGGAACCATGTGTATTTATGGATATCTTTGTGTGGAAAGAAAGTGTTCATAATGGACATTCCATTTGAACAACAAAAGTCCAACAACTTCTCTCCGTTCGCGTTCTGATCGGGGTCACCGTGTTTCCCAATCGCGCTGCCCCATGTCGAGAAATCCGCACCCACGTGAGCATTGAAATCACCCATCAGGATATAAGAATCCATATTTGCAACCTTTTCAAGGGCTGCATCAACTTCATCTAAGAAAGCTGCGTACCCCGACTCCAGATTCGGTGCATACACCTGCACTAGAGCCAGAGTTGATCTTTCAAGTTTTAGCTTTAAGATCGCAACTCTCCCTCCTAATGGTATCCACTCCAATACTCTGCCTGACAGCCTGGGACTTGTGAGTATCCCCACTCCCGCCTGAGCAGACATTGAAGGTGCTACTCCCGACATGAAGAGTTTCCACCCATCTGCAAGGTCCACAGTTCCAGAACCCCTTTGCTTTGTTGAGGAAACACCAACTATATCTAGTCGATATTTTACAGCCTCCCCAACAAGCTCCAGGTCTTTTCCCGTGAGCGAAGAGATGTTCCACGTGCCTATCCTAAGTCGATGCCGTTGTCGAGTAACCGAAAGTCCACTTATGCCCCTATTGGTGCATAGCGCATCCACCCTCTGACCCCCATAATGGTTTGCGAGACCATTGATAGGAAGCTCGTAGCCGTTTCGGGTTAAACCCGGCCGACTGCCGAGCGTGACAAGCCGACCACCAGACGCTCGCAAACTGCCACCCTTCAGGCCTGGCTCCAAAGGGCGCCCTATGTTGACAGGCTTGGCAATATCCGAGGCTCGCTTTCTTCGTTTTGTCATCATTGGGTGTGTGCTTCGTTAGCCATGTCTAGGTGAACCTAGACATGTTGCCCGCCCCCCACCACGGGGAGGTCAGCTACATGAGGGGGCGGCATTTTTCTTTGAATACCAAAATAACACCTCTTATTGGAAAACCCTTTAATACCCTGTGGATGGTATAATAAATAGTTCGCAACAGGTAGATATATATAGGTCCCTATAGATATAGCTTCTAACAATAACCATTCGTTTCTGTGGATTTTATTTTCTGTGAAGTATAGAATGATGCGGTATCTGAAGTTCTAAATTAAGAAGATCCGAGATTACTCCCGGATGTTTGTCAAATTGCTCTAATAGCAAAATAGCAATAAAATCTCAGAATTTACAAAAATATTCATCAATCAAACGAATCATGCTTTAAAATCCAGAGGCTATCTCGGCTAAGGATAATCCACTAACATTTCTTATTGTTAATAAACTACCTTCAGTTTCCATCGCAGTATATCTCTTACGTTTTTCAAAACTTAGCCATCAGAGGCCATAATTCATCATTGCAATCACTTTTCTCCCCGTGATGCTGCCTTAACCACATTATACTCCAATTTAAAGTCGAAGCAAAGGTCCTTTCCCATATCGTCCCCAGGCAAGTGTCTATAGACCCAACTGAATAACACCTATAGACTTTTCGGTTTTAATTGTTTTGCGTGCTTCTTTAGTAACTTTCCTGCGAACACCAAAATATTCCTGCTGCAGTATCAACATGGCTATCAAACAGCAATATGAAAATTTTGTTCACACAGACAGTAAGGACTAACTTAATTTCAACTAACAAACCGCACAATCCTCATCATCAGCCACCTAGAGAGGGGCTCGACTCCTCAACAGCAGCGATAAGGAACTCAACAATAAAACTAATTGCAATGTAATTAGCAACAATAGGGAATTCCAGTCTGCTCAGCCAACGTGTACCTACAAATCCCCCTCCCAATGTATTGTGTTGTTACAGAGGGGTTCAGGAATCTTGCTCCAAACGCAGCACATAATACAATTACACTCACATCCTCACGAAAATCGGGGTTTGATGCAAGTAAATAAAGTGCAATGAAACAAAATAGCGCTCAGCAGTAGAACAACAACAGAACTTAAAAGTTCTACTATCTGTTTTGTGTTTCCCGTTTATCTCTCAAAGTTGCTAAGTTATAAAAGAAGTATCTTCCTATCGCCACTATCTACTCTCCTCCTCTGTTCATTTCTTAATTGCCTCTGTGAAAAGAAATATCAAACCAAGCACCCAGCAACAGCAGAAAAATGTGCTTCGCTATGTGGTAATTATGTAACAAATTCCCTAATTAAAGTTCTATTCATTAGACACGAAAACAATGAAAGATTCGGCACGGGCCTACCGAGATGCTGAGATCTTATTTTCCCCAAATAAACGATAAAGTTTTAGGCTTTAATTTTCCGAAATCATCTTTATCAATCTGTAATAAAATTTATTTACCCAAAGAGAGAATGAATTTCAAATCAAAAGACAAAGTTTTAATTTTGTGCAACATCAAGTTGTTAAGCGAGAAAATTTAATTTAAGGAACAGGAATTGTGCTTCAAGCGAATTAGGAAGACACACAAAAAATAAGATACAAATCTTCGAAAGGCGACAAAACACCATCCTCGCTAATCTGTAAAGATTTTCTGGTGAATTAAAAAATTTTTTTTTAGGGGGAAATTGTTTTGTCCTTTTTTCTTTTTGTGGACGCGCGCCGACAAACTTTGTGGTGTATTTGCATAGTATTTGTGTCGCTTTGGCATTGCTATATTACTAACTGAGCATCCTTAGAATGGTTTGGGAAATTGGATTCCGCTTTTTTTTATCAATTTTCTTGTGATAAGTGAAAAAGTTTTGCATTTATGATAAAAAAAATGTTTCCTTCTCTAGTTATGAATATTTTTGTTAACATAATAGGTCTTTGTTCTATAGAAACGGGTTTTCTCTTACCATTGTCATTATCACTGCTTCTGAGATGTGGTCCATTGTGTGCTAAGTAATTGCGTTTTCACAGAGTTTTTGAAAACTGTTCTTTTACATTTATAAGTTAAACTTTCATAAAATGTATTGATTTTGTGAATGAAAAGGTTATTATAAAAATAAGTGAAGCCGTAGAAAATATTTTGGTGATAACTGAATTGATTTTGAATTTGAATTTTTGAATTGTATTGCAGAAATATTATCTATGTTCTTGTCTATCACTGCAGTGCAAATCCAAATTTTACAACTTTAGTTTTCATGCCTGTCGCATATACCTACCTACACTGTTTTTGTTTTTTTATTGTATGGGTAGTGCCGCGCCCGCGCTGCTTTCAGAGCGGCAAAAACAAAACGAAACGTCATTACGTCCCATCTTTATATTTTTATCAGCCTTCAATAAAATCTCTTTCTTTTCTCTTATACATATTAATTTTATTTCATTACTATTAATATTGGGTACAGTGATGCCAACGTAAACAAAAAAAAAACAATGTTGCTTGCAGCTGACAATTCGGGGTTAGTAAAAATGGAGCACTAAACGAACGAACAACGCATTTTCATTGTTGAGCAATATTTTAAAAATAATGAAGGTTTGTAAGCTACAGTCCACAATTTTCGAACAAAATCATTTTCAGTGATGAAGCTCATTTTCATCTTGATGGCTTTATTAATCGTCAAAATTGTCGCATTTGGGGTTCAGAAAACCCACGAGTAATTGTTGAGAAACAAATGCATCTACAACGCAAGACTGTTTGGTTTGGTGCAGATTTTGGGATATAACCCAGTTTTAAGTATCTAAATTACAAGATATTGATGTAACCAACATGTGGTTTCAACAAGACGGTAACACATGCCATGCAGCCAGAGAAATTATTCAATTAAGGACCATTCACATGGAAGCGAACGAACGAATTGATGAAATGCGAACAAACCACTTTTTATGCATTTATAAGCAGAAAATTGCACATTTTACTACTCCAATATGAGGATAATTTATTATTCCATCAAAATTTATTAAGAAAACAAGTTTATTAACAGTTTAAATAACGAAATTTCGAAATCCAAATTTTTTGCCGCGAACAAAAACACCCTGGCGCGAATTGTCAGTCTATTCACAATCCACATCATTTAAATCACGTTCCACAAAATAGCGAATAAAAAATTCGTTCGAACTTAACCTTATTCCAAAAGGAGGATATCTTTTACTGCATGAGCCATTCACTAATCGTGAAATCGGCCGTTTTTGCGATCAGAATTGTTCATCCAGATCTTGCGCTTTAACGCCATTGGACTTTTTTCTTTTGGGTTTTTTAAAATCAAAGGTATATGCAAACAAGCCCACGACCACCAACGCCTTGAAAGAGGATATTAGGAGGTGCATTAATAAAATTCAGCCACACTTATACGAAACGGTTATAGAAAATTTCAATAAAAGAGTACGTACATGCAATCAAAGCCATGGCGGCCATTTACCCGAAGTGCTATTCCACACATAACCCCAATTTGTATACTCTATGAATCAATAAAAAATCGAAGCTTTCGTATTAAAAATCTGAATTTTTTTATTAAAATCACATTTTACGTGAATTATGGGACACCCTTTATAGTAATATTGAACTCAATCGACCGACTACTACCGAAGTGTCGAGAAAAAGTGTTTGCTATGTTATTATAATTTCCTAAAAATGTGAGCTCAATCGGTTTCGTGATTTTTGTGTCTTCCTAGTACGCGATGGCCTGTTAGTATAAAAGAGCTCCAGAGTTCCGACTTCTCTGTGACCAAAAACCTCAAAAACCTTGTTTCTTAGGAAGTTTAGACCAATCAGGGATGACACTAGCCATAATATGTAAAAAATAAGGTTATTATCTTTGTATTCTTGCATAGCTACCATCACTGGCGATCCTTTATTTTTCTCAATAATTGCTAAAAATGTCTTGTGCTCTCAAATATAAAATGCACGCCCACAATTCGAATAGCTTTAATTTCGTTATGCTGTAGTTTTTCTCAGCTTGCGAAAGAGTCCGTAAAACGATGGCGATTGGTCTTTGGTCATTTGCGAAAAAAATGTGACGACAGACCTAATAATTAATAATCAAGTGGCGCAACAGGCTTCTAGCTTGTACAATTCTTATGCGTCTTGGCAAAGTTCTAGATTTTTGAAGTTTAAGGTTTTTTCGCTAAAGGTATCAAATCGCTAAAAGCCGGCAAATCTGCCGGAGTGGATGAAATCCGGCCAGAAATGCTCAAGGCCCTAGGTGAAGAAGGAGTCAAATGGCTCTCTCGTGTCATTAAAGTGGCCTGGGAACAGTGTTGTTATATCGTGGGATTTATCCCTTTTTGTGGGATTTTTGATGTCCGAAAAGCCTTCCGTGGGATAAAGGGAAAAAGCACCAAAATCGTGGGATTTTCAGGAAACTGACAAAACAAGTGTTAAAATCAAATTTTTGTGAAATTTCATCAAAGCTATTCCAATTCACAACAATTATCAGCACAAATAAAAAACAAACCTCTTAACAAAAAGTTCTAATACAAAAACAATCTGACGGCGCAGCGGCAGCGCATGTAATTAGACCTCTAGCGCCAGCGACAAAGTGACATCGAGATTGGAATAGAATAAGTTTGAATTTATATTACTTCATCTTCATGAGCATCAAAAATGTATTTTGACCCATAATGTATTATGTGAGAAGCTAGACTTAGGGTCATACGGACTTACTGCGTCAACTATATTTTTATTTATTCAGTTAATTTTGCGCTAGATTGAGACATTTCGCAGAATATTTCACAATATGTGCTAGTGACCTAGTGGAAATGCTGAAATGTCAGTTTTTGTATAATGGAGTGTGGCATACCGCTAGTCATCTAGCGATCAATGCAACGCGGCCATTGTGATTTTCTTTTAACATAATAAAAATGAATTAAGCAATTTTTTTTTTCATTTTAATGTACCGTGGGATTTTGGTGGGAATTTGAGTTGGGTGAAAAGGGAAAAAAGGGAAAAATGACCACGTTTCGTGGGAAAACTGAAGAGAGAGTCCTAACAACACTGCCTGGGAATGCGGCGAAACTCCCAGCGATTGGCAGATTGGGGTGACTGTGCCCCTTTTGAAGAAAGGGTATATAAAATGAATTGTTCCAATTACAGGGGTATATCACTTTTAGAAGTTTAAGTATCTCGGGGTCTTATTCACGAGTGATGGAAGGAGCAATGCCGAGTTTTCCTGTGGGATTGGTTAGGCTGGGTCAATTTTGAGACAACTTGGTCATTCTGTTATTAGGAGGACTGAACTTGGTGTCAAAGCTAAGTTGTCAGTCTTTAATTCGGTGTTTGTTTCAACTACCTATGGTCATGAGGTTTGGGTAATGACCGAAAGAATAAGATCTCGAATACAAGCTGCCGAAATGAGATTTCTCCGTAGTATTGCTGGTGTGACCCGTTGAGATCGCATCAGAAATACCAGAATACGTGAGGAACTCAATGTCGGGCAGCTACTTCTCCGGACGGAGCGATCCATGCTTCGGTGGTTTGGTCATGTTAAATGCATGTCCCCGACCAGAATTCCACTACGTGCTATGGAATCCGTGCCATCATATTCTCTCCTATTGCCCTTGATGATTTAGAGACGATGGCAGAGAATCGAGAGCTATGGAGGTTCCACTTGAGCAACCTACATTCGCGACCCACTTAATGGACAAGCGGACCATTCAAAATTATGATGAAATGATGATGAAGCTCATTTCATATATAGGGGTGGTAATTTAAGCGCGAAATTGGGAATAAACATTGGACAATAACTTTATTATACCCGCGAATGGACTTACTTGGCAAATAGACTGAATTAAACTACTATGCTTTGGGTCGATAAGATCAATCTTATGTGCGAAACTACAAAGTGGTTGACTTTCAGAATATGTCTTCATTCTCCGCTATCTTCTTAGGTGATAGCAAGTTTCCTCACAAAACATGAATCATTATTTCTTCATCATCTTGAATTCAATTATACTAATTGTATGCGGTAAGCAATATCCGGGCGCAAATCCGTAACTTCTTCTCTCAATATCCCAACTCATCACAAAGTACACAGCTTTCTTTTATTACTGTCTGGTGAAAGACTTAAGTAAGGAAGGACTACCACAACCGCTTGCCAGACATTAGCATTTTGTTTTCCTGGCATTGAATATATCTCGAAAATACAATCGTCTACTTGATATACCGCCACAGCACAGATGAAAATACGACCACCTTGATAATGAAATTAATAACACATTATGCGCAGTAATTACTTAGAGGCGTATGAGAACAGCATCTTGCGTCAAAACTTATATTAACCGAGATAAAATCTTCCTTGGATATTGTGATATCTACCGCCTGGAGCAGCTTTCCATAGATTCAATCATGTATTTCACTCCTATTTTGCTTTACCATTACCATGCTTCCTCGTTTTGATGTTATGTGTTTTTGGTGTCGTGTAAGATCTACGCTACCGTCATGCATTTTGAATGCTTCATTTCACTCTTAGCCGGGTTATATAAAGTAAATCCTTTTGGCATTACTTCAGGATAAATTGCACTGAGCGCCTTGAGCTTTCGCACTGAGCTGTTATAGAAGCTATCGTGTTCCGAAACGATTCTCTTATTTTTCTAGAGCCATTTCCTTTGTTTTTTTTTTTTTTTGTTCATCACTTGAACGTGTGCGTTCACAAAAATTCTACTTTACGGCTGTATACAATGGTAAAACATGAGAAAAAACGGCATAAACTCCCCACTGGCGGGATAATCTACCGATTTCAATGTTTGTTCTTCTGTCGTCTGTTTGCGCTCCCCAAACAAACGATTGTGGTAGCCGAGAACAACTTCACAGCAGTTGTAGGCCACAAGAGCGCGAAGCTACCCATCGCTAGCAGGAAAGGACTCGACCTCAATGCTGCTGCTGCTGTGCCTCACTTGAAGTCACAGCAAGCGAAACAGAATGAATTACATTATAGAGACTATTAGTTGCCTTAAAGGATTATTCAACAGTGAAAAGGAAGGGGGTACCACACACCAAGAAAAATGGACCGAGAAGCGCGCTCGGAAAGGAAGAAAACAAATAAACACACTTCAACTATACCAACAAGGATCATATTACGGAAGTTTATGAACTGATTTCATACTTCGTTAAGTTCCTTATTGCAGTCAATGACGACTACGGCGACGGTGACGTTAGCGGCGTTGGAACAACGAAGCCCACTATGTGAATGGCTGTGTTTCCTTGCGTTGCGAAACAACAACGATCCGCTTCGTACACTTGGGATGGCATGCGGCGAACGCGATGGTAAACAATACGTTTGTCGCCCTCCTTCTAAGTTCCTTGTATTATGCGCGAAATTATTTTCAATATTTTATATGTCATGTGACAGACAGGACTCCTATAGTGAGCCACCCTCAACAGTATAAACTTCGCACTATGGGTAGTTAGAAAAGAGAAAGAGTTTCGCGTAGAAGAACATTTCATTTTATGTCTGTATTCGAGCTGTGTTTTATTTTCGGATTACATCAAAACCTGGCGGGTGGTATACGTCCTTCTAAATTGGATATGTATTTGTGCTTGCATGCGTTTTCTTATTTGATTTATCTGTGACAATTGAGTTGCTTCCTTCTTTCAGTTTACCCTTTTATTCAATTTTTGTTTGTATACATACTTGCCATAAAGGACTGCCAAAGGATTATAGATAAGTAGTAGGATGATGGTGTACGGCGCGTGTGTATACAGGTTAAATGACAGAGAAAATCCAATGATGAAAAAATCGCATCACGCGAAGGTTTATCTAGACGAGAAATTGTTTATCCATTTCCGTTCTAAATTTACGCACGATAACGCGTTGAATATCCTGACGAGATATGTATATGTAATGTACATAGTTATAAAAGGGAGTGGGTACTTCCTGAGTTTTCTTATCAATACACTTACATTATTGATTTAAAATTACAGAGAGCAACAGTATTTCAGGCTTTTTTTAATACACTTTGATTCGCTTCTTAAAGTCGGACGTTTATTATGTTAACATCCATCCAAAAGCGATCCTGAGAAAAAAGTTGAGTTGGTAATAGGTAGATGCTTCTCAAATCTACGTTTTAATGGACCTACAGTAGGAGTAAAGAATTACCCATGTGGTAGTTTTCTTCTGGTTGACTCTTGATTTTGAGTCTAGAATATTGCAAAAGCCATGTATACATACTTTCAAAAAGCAAAATGCTGAATGAAAGCCATCAAATTTACGTCGTCACTTCAGAAATAAAATAATTTTAAAGTGATTCTATCTTTTCTGAAATAGGTATCTACGCCAAATTTCTGAGAACGTATTTTAATTTGCAAGCCTAGATTTTCAGCACTGCTTTCATTCACAACATTCATTTTTACTGACCTGATTTAACCTAAATACACATACATATTTTGTTTTGTTAAGAGTGAATTTTTCAGCGTCTTTTGACTTTCAAGGTTAACTTGAGGCCGAAATTCATAAATAGAGCATTCTACAACCCTTTAAGTAGCTGACTGAATTTAATCTCGCGTATCCTCTCAAATACTAAATTATATACATAATATCTTCCATAAATTATGCGTGACCAACTGAACCTCATGTATAATGTACCTAACTGATGATGAATATACATTTTGCAAATGCAAACTATCGAAGCGAATAACCTAGATTTGACTTAATTGGCTTAAGAGCTATGAATCTTTGGTGCCCGTTAAAAGAAAAAAACAGAAAACTAAATGGTTTCTTTCCGCCTTCCTTCCTTTAAAAATAGAAACCTTTTTTCCAGACCCTTCAAACTTTTAAATAATTTAATTTTTTTTTTCAAACGCAACATTACAAAAGCACTGAAACTTTTTCACATAAATCGAGTTTTTTTTTGTCGTAATGCTTTCTTGTGCTTCCCAATTCATTAAAAACCCAAAACTACCACCACAGCAACGGCGTCCAACGAGACAAATTAAAACGTTTTACTGGACTCATTTCCTAACCCCTACTCACTTTGTAGGAAGACCAACAACCCATGAAGAATATCCCTATTCCAACAATGAATTCACTTTGCCTCGACTTCCTCCATAAAACCCGTTAGAAGACCTGTGCCTGGCGAAAGGCGAAAGGATTGACTAAAATGCGCTTGCATTTATAATCAGGCTGCGACTTTATGCCCCCAAGGTGTCCATAGAAAATAGTAACCTCTTTCAAGTTATTCCGCTGCAGTTTTCCCGGTTCTCATCTATTACTATGGGTGTGGATGCAGCCACACCGCACAGAATGCGAACGACCGGAGATAGGATGCTCCCATGCCACTGGAGATAATATGAAACACTAAACAAGAATTGAACTTGCTATGTAAACAATGCACAACAATGAGTGCACTTAAAACAATTGGAGAATATGTTAAAGGCCAGAAGCTTCGACGGGAGTTAAAGCGAATCCAAGGGATACTCCCAAGCAACAGTGGAGCCAGATATCGTATAATGCTATAAAAAGCATTTTCATAAAGATGAAAAGGAAATATGGACGATTGGAGTGTAAGTGCGATCGTACAGAATTTAAACTTACGTGGTGGAAATTTTCTCAAATTACAGCTATAGCAAAGTACGTACGCACACATACGCCCCAGCTTTCTATAGGAAGTAGGTATACATTTTGGGCGATCCTAAACGCTTACATGCACAGTTTTTTTTTTATTTTGGATAAGTGCAGATAGGGGCTCCTTCTCGCCCCTGGGGATAGGACAGTTGAACTACATGCAAGGGTAACATAGTTCTGGACTCGCGCCATCCTTTGAAATCTTATTTCTACATACCTTAGCATTACCGTTCGTTTGACCTATTAAATAGAATGGAAATTCTCAGTTGGATTCCCTCGTAAGGAGTGCACTTAAAAGCGCCTCGCTGCAAAGGAATAGATTGTCTCTATGCTCGTAGGTACTTGTTGACGACGACAAAAACACGCGTGAGTTACACTGTGAAAGTTTTCGCATTTACACTCGTCACACTGGAATGACTCTCTAAAACAGGGTTCTGAATGCGGAGTGAATGGCAAAACGGCAATATACAAACAATAACCATAGCAGCTAACAGGAGTTGTAAAAAAGTGCTCCCCAGCTCCTAGGGGTTGTTGGATTTATTTTAATTGCTCGCTTAAGTGGATGAAAATGAACGCGAGCACTGGCGCTATACTCTACGTGGGTGGAAGGGTTGTATAGTAAATTAAAAACCCTATGTTGCCGTAATTTGAACACAGGTTAGGGATTACAGTCACCGTTTCACCGTAACCGTTTTCATTTAGAATTCTAGTGAATTTATGCAATTGTGTTGTGTGCAGGGTGAGATCGAGTTCGAGAGCGAGAATGAACGTACAAGTGGATGCCCGAAGAGGAGGTGCTAATTGTATTTTACTTTGAAATTAAATTAACTTTGCGTGACTCCTAGGCACACGAGCGGTCGATGCAAATGACTCCACACAAAGTTACATCGAGGTAGAGCATATTAAATTTATTCTTCTTTGTCAGTGGGTTATGATTTAGGCACACATTTTTTTTCCGTGCTTAAAATTTGTTAATTGGATTTAATTTTTCTTTTTTTAAGATTTAAGAAATACATATTTGCTTTTACTGAAGGGATCTAAGCACCCCTATTTGAAAAAACTTTTTCGTCTCCATCGTTTTAAATAGTAAAGAAGAAACTTTTCTTTAATATCCTTCGAAGGACTTCTTAAGCTTGTTAGTAAGTTGGATGCATTTGATTAAGTTTATGTTAAAATCTGAGATTTAGATTAGCGCTTGGATTAAAAAAGCAAGTAAGGAGTCGAAACCCTCGACCCTAGGTTCACATAGAAATGTAGTTATGCTAGTGCTAAGAGAGTCTTGTACATGTATATTTGTTGGATTTGCTATTTTATTGTCGTCAATTAAAGCTGTTACAAATATTTATTTTATCCTGAGGAGTCATATAATTCGTCTTGCTCTCTACTAAGCAAAACATATTTGATAGCGGGGTGATGACGTTGTCAATATTACTTGGTTTTGTTGTATGCTCATATGCTTCACGTATAGGGCTCTCAAAACGTCCTTGGTAGATCCCACAACAAATAAGTACTCAATAACTCAACTCCCAATATAAGATACAATCTTCACATATAATAAAACTGTAGGTGTTTTTGTCTGTTACCAGTTGAAGTGAATATCACTGGATATATTTCTGTTAAACGGATATGGATATGCCGTTTATTAGCACGCCTACTTTTTGGCAAGTCTAACGACTCATTCACAATAAATTGTTCTCTTACTTAAACTTACTTACTTCAAGTGGCGCTACAGTCCGGGGTGGACCTGGGCCTCAACCAACAAGCGTATCCAGCCAGCACGATCTTTGGCCAGCTGTCTCCAGTTTCGCACGCTAAGTTCGTTAAGGTCCCCTTCCACTTGCGTGCGCCACCTGAGTCGCGGTCTTCCTCTACTGCGCCATCCCTCCGGTGTGGATTCGAAGATCTTCCGGGCCGGAGCATTCACGTCCATTCGCTCTACATGACCCAACCACCGCAGTCGTTGGACCTTCACTCTTCTGGCTAAGTCAATGTCGCTGTACAGCCCGTACAGTTCGTCGTTGTATCTCCTCCTCCATTCACCGTCTATGCAGACGGGACCGAAAATTACTCGAAGAATTTTCCTCTCGAAGTAACCAAGAGTAAGCTCACCCGCTTTTGATAGAGTCCATGCCTCTGCACCATGAAGTAGGACTGCGATGATTAAGGTCTTATAAAGGGTCACTTTAGTTGTTCGAGAGAGGGCTTTGCTACTCAATTGCTTTCTTAGCCCAAAGAAACAGCGATTGGCAAGAGTTATTCTTCGTTTAATCTCAGCGCTGGTGTCATTGTCTGAGTTCATAGCGGAGCCTAGGTAGACAAAGTCCATTACCACCTCAAAGTTATATCTGTCTATAGTGACATTCTGTCCAAGACGTCGGTGTTGGGTGTCTTTTCTTGATGACAGCATATACTTTGTCTTGCCCTCATTGACCGCCGGCGCCAAACCCATCTTCGCCGGCGCCAAAACCATCTTCTATTCTAATTCTGTAAGTATTTCAGGTTTAGGCAGAAAGAAAATTCCAGCAAGTCGATTTATTCTCATTTCTCCCATTTTACGAAACAACACTATTACCTAAGATCTAAGCAATACAATTCCTCTGCACGTGCAAAGCCGGGCGGGTACAGCTTCTTCGACAGTCTTGGAATTGGAAGCCAAAGTTTTTAAAATTTGTAACATTGATGTGAATGCATTGTCCCGAAAGTCAATAATATTGTCTAGGCAATACGATTTCTGGAAAAACAAAAAATGTTGTGTACCACAGAGCATTACAATAAAAACAGTTTATCTTTTTAACTATTTTGCACTACGAAGTGTGCACGGGCTCCGCTAGTAGTCACATAAAAGCTTAGAAATGGCATATATGTTTATTGCCATTTCATTGCTCAGTTCACCTAATATTCACTTTTGTACTATTATGTATTTAAATCCATGGTTCGAGTTCGAGACATATACACTGCCTTCCTAAGAAAAAATAAGAAAAAAGGGCGCAAACGCCAAAGTTCAAACATTGAGTTAGCGACATTATTTGGAATCGTTAAACATTGCCTTTTTTTTTTTTTGTGTGAAGCTTAAAGATCACATTTCCAACTGCAAATGGCTCAAAATCAGCAATGCAAATTGGCATATCTACCATAATTAGCTCAATTGCTAAGTAATAGAGGCTTATCTGTAATTTACTATGTTGAAAATGCCCATTTGCCTAAATTTGCTGGTTATGTGACTTTTTTGCTTAGTGCCATACGATTTGAAAATCAAAAACGGGTAATTTAGCTTATACCTATTCCTCAGTGGGCGCAGTGGTTTAGTGGTTAGTGAGCTGGACTACTGTGCGAGGGGTCCCAGGTTCGATTATTTATTTATTTTATTCCTCAGTTATAATACGAATGAATACAACCGATAATACAATCATATAAATGTACATTATCAGTCTTGTTATAAATATTAGCTTTGCCTTAAATTGGTTTGTTTTTAAGAAAATTTAATTGGAAACCAAATGAGTCAATATAATGTAGTTTCACAGCAAAACAATATAATTTTGAGTTAGTGTTTGAGTCAATGCTCATGTTCGATTTATAGAAAAAAAGAAACACTAAAACAATGTTGAGAACTATGCTGTATTTATAACAATGAACAACTACACTCACTCTTAATGATAAACTGTAATACACGCCCAATTACATCGTTAAGAGCAATCGATTCAAAGGAAAAGTATGATCCAATTTAAACCCTAACCTCATTAAAAATTAAATGAAATGAAAACTTTTCTAATGAATAACATCCCCAGATTTATGTAACAATGTTAGCAAAGTTTGCATTCCCCATTGACACAAAAATCATTTGATTCAATTCAACTAACACAAAAAAAAAAACTTTGTTTAAATCACTAACCTTTCGTCCTTTTTCTGGAAATAGAATTAAATCCTTAAAACAACTCCATTGATTGTTCTCGCCCTTCTGAAACCCCCAACTATCATCATAGCAGGATTAATTCTTCCATTTATCTCGTTTAGAGAATCGGGCAAAAAACCTAAGTACCATTATCAGCTTACATATAGAAAAATAAGAAAATCACACAGGGGAAAAAATAGGAAAAACCCAATCAAATCCCTATTCCGCCCTGCTTGTAAATTTCCGTCATCAAAGTCCAACCCATTCCCCCTCAATCGCAAGTAATAAAGCGAAAGCCAATTCCAAACGCCTATTTTCTCTACTACATCTTAATCTATAGCCATTTGGCAAATTCAACGAAAACTTTTCGATTGCACATAAATGAATAATTTCATGGATCATCAACTCGAATGGAGATGGACAAATCTGATGTTGATGCTACTCTAGCTCTAGCATCATCGACTCTACCATCATAGACAACATCATTCGAGATGCCCTAATATCAATATCACACAATGATGGTAGGTAAAGTATAGATAGAAAATCGAACTCCACGATATGAAGACGACGACCGACGACGGCGGCGAGGCAAGGACAAAGGAATTGATTAGGTCTCTCGTTTGAAATGATGAAAGTTTCTGGTGTACTTGTATCATAGCGATGCTGTTGTTCTATAGAACAACACTATGGCATACCTCTTCTGAATGCCAGTCAAACTTATCTGTCTGTCTATATATGAGCTATGTCTATGTGGTATCATAATAATCAATAGTAAGTAGCTCAAAGATACAATTACGAAACATTTCGATTTGATTTGTTATATAATCTCGTATCTGGTGTCTATAATTATTGTACTGCACGAAATGTAATTGAATTCTCCGAAATGAAAGGACTCACCTCTGGCCTTAGTATTTAACACCTTAAACAACTGAGTGAGTGCTACGGACGAACTCAATCTTAATAAGCAATCAGAGCGATATATCTATGTTAGCGGCGCTGTTTGGTAGTTTTCGGCCCTTAATTTCAATAATGCGCCCAAGATAGATGGAAAACATTCTGCACTTCATCATAAGTTCACCACACTTCTTGGAAGTCATTTATCATTTTGGAATATCCAAAGTCACATGAGGTATACGAATATTGTTGGGAAATAAGAAGGGAAATGTGCCGTTTAGACTCCAGAGAACATCGCACACAGTCAAGGTTCTCATGGTTGGAACACCTGCTGATTCATAAGTTGATTTTAGCCATAATTTAAAAAACCGAACATAAATTCTTACATATGCTGGCTGAGACTTCTTCTGAGAGCAGATCCCCACTCAATCTCCCCATACATACGACATTGGAATTGCCTGTGGAAAAAAAGGCTTTTTCCCATTTTTGTAATGAATCTATTACTCACCCCTGATGGAGCTGCCGTCGACAATTTATTGGTATCAAGTGTGAAGGTTATTTATTGGAGATTTTTTTCGTATCCTACATCCTATATATATGTTGTCCTGAAATGGATCATATTTGTTTGTGATTTTCTGGGCCTTTGGTTTAATAACATATTATTACGAGTGTCATAAATCACCCGCATTTGGAAGGGCTCGAAAATGTAAGTCTTTAATTGCGTCATTAAATTATTATATAGAGTTATTGCGAAAAGATTGTTACACTAATATTTAAAAAAAATCGTTTTCTAACTCTAAGAAATAAATTCTAAAGAAACATGGTACTAAGGTTTAACATGAATGGGTTTGGTCCATAGAGTTGAGAATGGATGATCATCACTTATCTCGTATATATTGCATTATTTTTATACCCACCTAAGGCTAGGTTTGAGTCGAATACTCTTCAAGCCAGAGCGGTAGTGTTCATTCTTCCTAGCCATCTTAGACGACAGATGCACAATTTTTTAACTAGGTCTATGGCGCTTAATAAATCGTATATTTTTCTTCACTGAATCTTCTCCTCAAAAGCCCGTCAATACAAACGGGACCGACAATTTCCCGAAGAATCTTTCTCTAGAAGAGACCTAACAATATCCTCATCCGATTTAGATAGAGTCCCAGCTTCAGTGCCATAAAGTAGGGGCCCTTCGTGATGACAGCATATATGGTTCGTTAACAGCTAATACTATTATTTAATCGCTTCCGTTTCTATACTAGCAAACACACCATTGACAACTGGGTGATGTGTTCTTACAATTATGTCAATATCATTGGTGTAGTTGGACGGACTTTGCAGATGGTTGCTTGTGTGTTGGTCTGTAAGTTTTCAACAATTCTTTTAAATATGATGGTCAAGAAGTTACATGACAGCGTATCACATTGTCTAAACCCTTTTTGATATTAATGGTATCGGTGATATTGCTTCCGACCTTAATAAAGTGAGCAGCTAGTGTTCCCTATTGTCATTTTGCACAATCAGAAAATTTAGACAAATACGCCGAACCTAGACATGGCCTAAAACCGCACTAGTAGGGGCCAAATATGTATTTCGCTGTGAAAATATTTTCAGGCGTTCAAACAGTATGGCAGACAGGACCTTATTTGCGATGTTAAGTCCACTACTTTTTTTTTTTTTTTTTTTTTTAAATACTTCTCCCGGGAAAGGCAAACCAATAACACTTCATCAGCGCCCCGATATGCTTGCAGATATATGTTAGTTCTGCACTTAAATTGCTGCAAATTGTAGCCTTCTGGAAATATATCCCCAGGAAGCGAGTTCCAAAGTTTGCTTGTCCTGTAACAGAAGGAGTTTTGGAAAGATGGCGCAATTTGGATGGTATAGTTTATTGTTGTCCAGACAAAAAGATGTCCAGGTTCCATTTATGAGACATTCCTTTATTTCGACAATTTTTTTAGATTTGAGTTGGTATATGCCCCGTTGGCTCCAGCAGCCTTGTTGGACTTGAATTTAGATATTGTTTTCTTTACTTAAATGTTATTCAGGTCGACTCACGGGAAGCTTGGCTTTCTTTGTCCAGATTGTTGTCTTATTCGCCTGCTAAAGGGGTCTTACCATTATTATCCTCAACACGAATTGTGACTCTACTAAAACGTTTCATTGCTCAGGTCTTGTTGCTTTGACATTTTTTTTATAAAACTTGCGATCATTACTCCTCGACTAACACATCTCTATTTTCTGGATCGCTCGCGCTTCTCGAGTTCTTTCTTTTTATTCCTGAGAGAAGCTGATGCTTTAACCTCCTCTTTTGCTCAAAGTGCTTACGAGCCGCTCTGGTTCTTTTCCGCAGCGCCGCTTTATGGGCGAGTTGTTTTACTACCAGTGATGCCATTCTGACCGGATTCCGGTCATATCTGACCGAAAACTATTTACTCTGACCGGAGAACATTTTAAAATCCGGTCTAACCGTTTTTTGACCGGAACGAAAAATGTTTTTAGCCGGAAAACGCTTTTTGGGCTGGAAACATAAAATTGCTCTACTGACTATAAATAAAGATAAATTTCTATAGGTTATTTGAATAAAACTTTGCCATACATTACGAACACACTCCCAAGTTCAAACAGAAACCAATTTACTGCGAATATTGGGACTTTTACAACAAACTCGTGGAATTCTCCTTCGGGGGCAGGATAATAAATTATCGTATAGGCTAATTTTTTGACGTTTTCTTTTGCTAGAATGTTGAAGAGGAAATTAAACAATGCATTTCAATTAAAAGTATGAAATTTGATAAATCTCAGATTAGAGTTTGGTGAACTACTCTTTTCAAGTGTCAGATAATTATCCGAGAATAATAGCCATACACTTCTTCCCATGACTTTCATTTCCATTAAGGACTTGGCTACAAACAAAAACGAGGCGTCATTGCAATGAAATAAAATTTGACAGGTAAAAGAATATTGAAATCGGAAGCACAAACAAATTTTATAGTAAAGCCGAAGCCGACGCCCGTTTTTGACGCCCTCACTCTATCAATGCAAATATCAAATGCAGATTTATATCAAAAGCACAATGGTACGAAAAATAACCTTTATGCCCTGCCCAGGCCATGCCAGAATTATTTCTGAAAATGGATTTTCTGCGCATTTTCTATGCTATCTACTTTTCTCCTTTCACTCAAAATCTACCTGCTTCGCTGGACATTGAAAGACGTTGTATGGTCATGCACTAAAAGTGTATTTCAGGACTTAAAACACGTCATAAAAAATCAAAAATTAGTTTCAGTTAATTTTAAACAAACGAAATAAAAAACAAGTTTACAAACTCAAGATTCACATATTATAAAAACGTTTTCTCAACATGGTACATGGATAATGTTTATAATGCAAAAAAATGGCTAATGATAGTTAACTTTTGTTTTATACTTTTTGTAATACATAATGTTACCATAATCTATTTTTGACCGGGTTTCGGGTCAAAAACTCTGATTTTGACTTTTGACCGGATTTTTTAACCGGATTTAGAAAATAAAAATCCGGTCATACGGTCAGATTTGAACGGATTGACTATTTTTTAGTGGCAACACTGTTTACTACATGTGCTTGCCGCAACTCTTCATCAAAAAAAGGGATTCCTCGGATGAAACCTTCCAGCGTTTCTGATGACATTTTGGCATCGATACCACAGGTCTTCGGCACTTGATGGTACTTCTCGATTGGTTTAGGGATACGCGCGATCGGCAAGGATAAGGCAAAGGTTATGGCAGTTTGTTTAGTTTTAGCTTTTTAACGTCAAAACTTCCCATAATAGCATTTTCCCAAGGTGAAAGGGGCTGAGACCCCGGCAATTCATGTGACTGCCTTAAATCGGGGTGTACCTCCCATCAAAAAAAAAAAACTACTGCAAGTATATATCGCGACACTAATCGGATGTTAATGTTGTAAAATTTTCAACATTAACGTACATTGACCTGTAGACAAAAGCATATTTAAACAATACAATTCCTGGGTGCAAAGGAAACCAGATGAGTAGGTACAGCTTGAATTGATTTGATTGGTATGACAAAAGTTTAATAAATTGTACTAATGTATTGCACTTGCACTCTATACAAACGTTTGCATGTGCACGCGTACATAATGTACATCTAGACTTTAAAATGTTTGTTAGAGAGGGTACAATTTTTACAGAATTGTCTGATTTGAAAGTAATTTCACTGAAAGTAACTTTCGTAATTAGTTATGTACTTAAGGTAACTTTCAAAAATAGTTTCCGTGAATAACTCCTCTGTGTCTGTGTGCATACTTCAGAGATCAACCACAAAATTTGTTCTATTCTTAAACATTATAACTTCCATGAAGGAACTCTAAAAACCTAGAAACGGGTTCATCAAAACTTTAAAGCAGTATCTTGCTGCCGGAAAATGCAATTATCAGATAGAAGGCACAATATGAAATGGCTCTCCCAAACTCATCATTTGATTCATATAGCAATATATGACCATGCACAGGGGTAATATCTCCATCGCATTGGAAGTGCAGTAGAATGGGTATGGTCATATACTGGTGTAAAAACTGGAGGTATATCTAACCCCGAGTACTACGTGTGGTTAACCGGCATCCCTTCCGGGCTTGTCATACACCATTCACTGTTGAAGCCGCGAAATGGCATTTTCCATGAAAGAGATCTCTTGGTTGGCAATTTTCGATATTTCACCGAGCATCGCCATCGTCGTCAATGGCAACAATAACAACGATAGCGAAAAACAGAAGACAATAAAACGAGCGGAGTCCGAGAATATTTTTATCTCGATGCTTTCAGACACTTTTGTCATACAGTGCTGAATTGAGTTTTAGTTCTATCCTTGGTCCTTTTGACTCTCATCTCAGCTAGTACTTTTGTTCTATGGCGACGGGTGCAAGAAAGCAAGGACGTGTTTTGCTTGCCATCAGTTTTACCTTTTTTCAGCTTTTTGTTTGCCTTTGGCACAAAGTGACCATGAGTCCACATGGGTAGGTCGGAAAACTTTTGTTGAGGTTTCTTGTTCTCATGACTTTTGAAACTTGGCATATGACATTATGTGTATACACTATAGTGCATGTCTATATCTGCCCTCGTGACTATTTTTTCCAACGACTGACTTAAAAGAGTATTTAATGCTTAAGCCCTTACGATGTACAAAAAAATATTCCATCTATAACAAATTCTAGTCTCAAAATAGGCGTGAAAAATATAGCTATTGCGAATTCCTTGAATTTAATTTTGAAACTATTAATAATGTATTATAAGATAATGCACATAAAGCTTTAGAGTCGACTTTTTCAGTTTCAATCAAAACACCATTTAGCAAAGTTTTAGTGGTAAAATTAATGCATTCTTTAACAGTTTTTCTTACATCAGAGAAACTATCGTATTTTGAAGATTTTTTTTTATTAATTTGAGTTAAAAATAAATAAAATGTTTTCTAACCAATTCTTGAAAAAAGATATAAGTTATATTTATCTATACCTAACTGATTTTTTTTTTAATAATATTTTCAGATCTTATGATGGCATCATTTGACTGTGAGGAGCCAAATAACGCAGAAAAACTCATGTATGATTTAAACTAATTTACAAGGAAATTAACCGTTTCAAGACAACTGGATAATAAAAATAAATTAAACTAAAAATTGTATAATAAAAATTCCTCAAAAATTTTATTTTTTTATGTACAAAATGTTAATTATTTTTAGGTTATTAAAACCTTTTAGCTTATAATAAATCACTGCAAAAAAAATATTTGTAAATATTGCAAGAACACTATACCAAGTACCAATATAATGAATGTAAATAAAAAACTTGAAAGAACAGAAATATAATTTGAAGCAATACATGGGTGCAAAATCAGTTGTAATACATATTTACTTGTAGATATATTAACATATTACATTAGTCGAAAAGTGTTCTGTCTTCCCTGATCATGGTATTGATAAATTATTAAGCAAATTTTAAAAATTAAATTTCTGCTTGCACCTTTAAATCGTTTATAGGGAGTTAACAGGATACTATAGAAACTGATGTGTGAATGTGTGTAATCGGGAATATGTTTGCGTTATCGTATATAAACTATAATCTAATGAAAGACCTAACTTCAAATAGAACCATGAGGTGTAGTATACAGTTTGAAAATCTACTTAATTGCCAAATTACAATGTTTATATTAAAAAATGTGTACAGCTACGAATAGCATAAATTGTGTACATTTCACAGTAGTACTAAATCGTTCCTGTAGAAAAAAAGAGATAAATTGTAATAAAACTATAGTTAAGAATAGATAAATTTAGGTACTGTTTAAGCGAAAATAAATCGATTTTGTTAATACAACTTTTGTATATAGTGTAAATACATAGAAAGACGAATGCAAAATTGTGTGTACAATGAAATAAAGAAACATTTTATATAAATTAAATAAAACGCAACTCTTTTCTTTTGTGACAAAAGCAACGCACCCATCAGCCAAGTGCCTTAATTTTGCTAAGCAGTTTTTCTGAGGGCATATTCTACTAGACTCTTAGAGAAAAACCAAAACACTTTGACTTCAGCTTCGATATAAAGGTCTGTTTTTTTGCTCACCCATCTCAGTGAAGTAAAGTCAAGTAAGAAAATGTGCAAAAAAACAGTCCCCAACCACTTTTCTGAACAGTCGGTCTTACCCCTGAAAAGTTACCAGCTGGCATTGCTGTCAAAATGGCCATCAATGAAAAATTCAATTTCAAAATCCTTCTAGAAAAATGAATAATTAACCTTTTAGCGCAAAAAAAATAATGATTTTCAATTTCTACAGAATATTTCCTTTTTCTGTTTACTTTTTTTCCCTTCCTGGCGTCTTTTATGGTCAAAATAAAATCACGAAATAATTGCCAAAGAAAAAAAAAACAAAAACATGCGTGGGTGTGTTTATTAGGTGATTCCTAAAATAAAGAGTATTCGTGCTAATTCTGAGATTCGATCGAATCGAGTTTTCCTCGAATTTAAAACTTTCACTCGAATGAACTTCTCACATCTAAGTTTTGAAGGAAAGAAGTTCATTTCCAAATAATTTAATTGTATGAATTTTATTTTCGAAATCAACTGTATAAATGTTTCACTGTCGATTGCGTTGGTTTTGACCTTAATTTGAGAAAGGATGGGTTTATTTACACATTCTTGGAGGAAGAAACGATCAAATTGAACAGAGAAAATGCAATAAAAATAAAATAAATGAGCATTTCAAATCGTTTTGGTTTGTTCATTTTGATTGTGACATGCGATTATTTACATTTGAAATTTTGTCTCCATAAGACGAACAAATGCTTCCAATTTTATTTGTTTTATGTAAATTTCACTATAAACATTTTTTAAATAAAGACTTACAAATTTTCAGTCGAAAAAACTCATAACATTTAACTCAAAGCAATCGAAAATGAGAATGTGCGGAGAAATGAACAAAAAAATCCCCATCGAAATCAAAAGTTGGAATGTCAGTTGGCTGAAATCGAATGACTTTCACTTAAAAAAAAGTGTAGCTATGTAAATAATAATTAACCTTTATTACATACTTCAGTTAAAAAATCAACAGGAAATACAAAATGGGAGGATTTGCTATTTATTATCTACAAAGATGTTTCCCATAAAGATATATCAAAGATAATTTTCAATTATTATAAGTCTATGTGTATATATAATTATATTTTGTAAACAAAATGCAACTTAAATAGAAACGGAAAATATTTAGTATTTTATTACTTTTCGTAATATTCAGTTGTCATTTTTAAAGTTTTTTAAAATATGCAATTCCTTATATGTACATTTACACCCACCACAGCCGACAAAATAGTAGGTATCATAAAAGGAGACACTCTGTGAACAGATCCAAATTACACAAAAATGTGTTCTCCTGGTGTTCAGAATTGAAGAATGCTCCAAAGTTGGTTCTGCTGGAAATGAACAGCTTGTGTGAATCTCAGTGGTGTCAAATTGAGTGCAGTTGTTGTAATTGCGTGTTGAAAATCCTACTTCACTTTACTTCACTGAGATCGATGTGCAAAAACACAGACCTATAATTGGATATCCTCACTTCATTTTAGTCAGGTGGACCGAAGTATTGGCTTTCATCGTTCAGGCTAAATGTTGCATTCTGCCTGACAGCGGAATTTGTGTAGTCTTCGCCGTTTAGCAGTCTGCAGAAATATTTTTTCCATGTCCTCAGCACCGCCTATGACTCTACAACCAGATTTCCGTGTTCGTCTCTACAGGACAGGTCTCTGTTCGTGTTTTGTTCCCGTGGCACGGTCTTTTTACCTTTTGGTAAAACTTCCGCACATTTTTCCTGCAGTAGCACCTCTCTATTTCCTCGAACGCGCGCTTCTCACAATTTTTCATTTTTCTCCGAAAAAGCCGGTGTTCTTCCCTCCTATTTTGCTCGTAGAGTACACGAGCTACTCTCGTCCGTTTTTGCGGCGCCACTTTGTAGGCAAGTTGCTTTGCTGCATGTGCTTGCCAGCACTTTTCATCAAAACTAGGGGTTTTGTGGGGGTGGATTTGTGAAAACAAGCTGAAGTGAAGACTTCTTGACCTTACGTGCCTTACGTCGGTCGATCGCAACATGATCAATTTAATTGACGGTTTGATGATCTGTTGACCGACATGGTCCTTTGTGGATATTGAGGTGAGGAAACCGTGTGCTAGCTATAGTAACATCACGCCCCGCAGCAAAGTCGATTAGCCTCAAACCAGTTTGATTTTCAAACAATGCTTGCGATGCGGGAACATCGCAACGCACGGATTTACCGCAAAATCGTGCCTACGTTGGACATCTACATTTCCTACCATAGATTTGATTTTGTAATCTGCCCGCATTACCCGCACTTCAAGGCACGCCCGCATTTCTCGTGTCTACGCTGGACAAGGCGTAAGTCCGTTCCCAGAGGTGGTGTCGCGTTCGCGTAGGCTGTGCTTCCCGAGTGTACTACCAAAGATGTCCTCCTTTACTATTTTGGCGTTAAATCACCTAAGACGATCTTAACGTCTTAATTTGGACATTGCTCACTCTTCTTTATCTTCCGTTTGGGCGAGAGCGCATATTAGGCTGATATTGGTGAATTTAGCCTTAATGCGGATAATCACAAGGCGTTCACTTACATGCCGAAAGCTAGAGACTTCTCGCCTAAGTCTGCCGCCTAAAACAAACCCAAATCCAAATAGATGCTGCTTTTGTTCCCTGTAGCAATCACCGGAGTAAACGTCACAGTTTTTCTTAATTCTTTTGCCCACCCCACCGCACTTCCTGGGGGCTTACTCCCAAATGCGCGGCGGATCGCTTTTCATGGCGTATTGCGGTATTTTTATATATCCAAAAGCGATTCGAACCATTCAAAAGCTATAGCTATTGTGAGGATTGCTGGCAATAAATCCTCCAGTAATCCGTCACCTGAATTGCTATCGCTTTTGACAGCTTTTGGAAATACAAAAATACCAATCCGCCATGAAAAGCGATCCGCCGCGCATTTGGGAATAAGGCCCGTGGATCGCGGTGCTTATTTGCTTTGTAGCACCTTAGGGCCTCCGCTAATTGTTTGGCGGTCTGTTCACGGTTCGAAAATTTCATGTGCATGTCGGAACGTCATTGTCCTTATTCCGTTTTGCAGGGTCGTCAACAGTGACTCCGTCTTTATGCGAGGCTTTTGGTCGATTCGTAACCATGTTGTTTTTCCGTGATTGGGTAGTTAACCGCACGCACAACCCCCAACCTGGAGGGCCGTTTTTGTGACCCATTGGACGAAAGAGGCTGAATATTCGGGAGCCAGTAACTCGCTTTGGGGATATGAGAGCTGCCGTTGGCCCATTAAGGGTTCTTCTGCCACCCGCCACCATCTATTTCAACACCATGACTAGTATTGAAAAATCATTATAATAACCACAGCTCCAAATACGTCCGAAGTAGGTCATTAAGGTATTTGACTGCCGACTGTTGACGTCACTGTTGATCCAATTACGTGAATTCATCCGCTGTAAGTCCTCTTCTTGAGGGGTTCGTTAGACTTCTAAGGAAGTCCAACGTGTTCAACAATCGTACTTATAACTTTAGCAAGTCAAGCCCGGGTGAGCGGGACTAGTACCCGGTGGTTGCCATAAATAAGCACAATTTATAGGCAACCCTGTGCCTGTCATACCTACTTTGGAAGCCATCTCTCTGGGTCTGGATTCTAGGGGCACCTCGGGGTTGTATTTCTGCAGTAAGGGTCAAGCTTACGATTCCTTTCATTGGCAGCATTGGTGCTTATTCAGTTAGCTGTTTCTGGGGCGTTGATTTCGTGTGTAGTATTTTATAGAGCTATCGTATCCATTATTTTATTAAACACTTAAATGTTTTAATCACTTTTAAAACAAAATTCATATACATACCTCCGACGAATGCAGCTACACAGATCTGTATTGACAAATGAAAGACGGCCGTGAAAGGGAATCGAATAGGTGAAGTGAAACTCAATTCCGACGGATTCAACGATAGGGGTGAATACCAATTTCTCTATCAAGTTATCGAAGACTACTCGAAAACTTTTCTTAATATGCATTGAATTTGTGCAATTCTGTAAAATAGGTAGATTTTTTAAAATACAGCTTAGCCCAGCCTTATTTTATGCAATTGTCATTATTGCTGTTCCAGTTATGATCACATCGAATGTTCTACATATAACAAAATCAATGGGACTCCGCACACGAGATTAATTCTGCCGGCAGAAAACCGGTTTTATACCATACTTCGAGCGCACACGGGACGATTTCTGCCGGCAGAACAAATAATTATATATATATAAACCCCTTTTCATTGTGCAGTATTATTTTCACAATTGACATATTTTGAAAGTTGTGAATGCATTAGTTTTATGCCTTGTTCAACCGCTCAAACTCGGCAGAACATTTTTGTCCGTTTCTTTCCCCTCACTTCAGTCCCCTCGCCTACAAAATCGGTTTTATGACGGCAGAATTAATCTCGTGTGCGGAGGCCCAATCAGCTTTAGTTTTCGTGGTAGAAAAATAAATAGCAACCTCCCTATACGGAACAAATTTTTCGGCGTTCTGTTGTCTTCAGTCTGTAATTATTTATTTATTATACCTACCCTCCACAGGAAGGAATATTCATTTTGTCATTAATGGCTTTTAATCAAAGTCATGCTATAAAAAAAAATTTCCCAAAATATGCAAATTTCTTTTAATTTTTTTATGTTTAGCACGATAATTCGTAGAGAAGTTTCCGTCCTATAAGCTGAATGTCCACTGAGTCCAGTCCAGAAGGTAACCTTGAATTTGTGGATGCAACTCTGTCTCCTGCACAATATGCTCTCCATATTTATAACAGTTTCCATGAATTCCTCACTAATTATCCATGATAATATTGCCTTAAGTTTCAGGAAGGAGTTTTTATCTCAACATTTTTTTCAAAGCTGAGAATCGTGGCGGGCCGCATGTAGTTAATGCGATGTCTGATGGACGCCCACAAAAAATTGCCTTATGAATGGTACCTAATATTTCAAATTTCGTTGACGTATCCACATGTTTGACAAAAAGTGTAATTAATAAATAAAACAGTCCAACAATGCTACGCGAATAATTTCGATTAGCTTCAAATCTTTAATATGTCTTGCCACGCGAATTACATTAACTTCAAAATTTCATCGAAAAAAAAATTTCGAAATCAACTTAGACTGCAACTCGACTTGTAATGAGTTCGATGAGCTGTCTGACTCCATAACAAGAATTGTCTCCCTGTACCCTCACCCAGAAATCGTCATTGCGGGCGATTTCAATGTCCACAGTTCTGACTGGCTTCAACATTCTGGACAGACAACACCCGAAGAAATTTATGCGCAGATCTTTGCTGAGGTAAATGAACTAACCCAGCTTGTAAATGAGCCAACACGCGTTCCAGACATTGACGGTCAAAACGCCAATACACTGGACTTGTTTCTTACCTCCCACCCTAATAAATACTCTATTGAAGTATTATCACCTTTAGGCTCGTCTGACCACTGCACCATATCAGCTAATTTCTCGTACTTCGACCACACAGTTAAAGAAAAAACTCTAAAAAGAACCGTATGGCAATACGAGAAAGCCAACTGGGGCGGACTTAAAAGCTTCTTTAGGAGTTTTAACTGGTTGTTATGCTTCCTCGATAACGACTTGAATGCCGCCGTTGATATGGTGTCAAATGTAATCACCTTAGGAATGAAATCCTTTATCCCCAACAGGATAAAGAGTATCAAACCAAAAGAAAACGCGTGGTATGACTTGAGCTGTAAAGAGGCTATTAGAGTCAAGGAGTTAAGTTTTCGGACTTATAAAGCCAACCCTTCTCAGGAAAACCGAAATAAGTTAAAACGAGCCAGAAATGACTGCAATGTCCTTATTAAGCGTGTTAAATTCTTACATGACCAAAAGCTGAGGCAAAAAATACTCCAATGTCCCAAAGGTAGTAAAAACTTTTGGTCATTTGTAAAAAATGTTAAGAATTCGGCCTCACCATCGATCCCCACTCTCATTTACAATGACACTCCAGCTGTCAGCTCTTTAGACAAAGCTAATCTGTTTGCTGCACACTTTGCAGCCAGCTCGTTGCTCCCAGATTGCGCTTTGTCCCCACCTGTGCTCGAGAGCGTCGAATTTACCATGGGACCAATCCATTTTCGCACTCGCGCAGTCGCAAGAGTACTATATGATCTCAACATAAATAAATCCGCTGGCCCAGAATGTACCTCCCCCATCGTTCTGAAAGGTGTTCTTCCACCCTGGCAAAACCACTGCGTAAGCTTTTTCATCTCTCCTATTCTTCTGGACTCTTCCCGAGAAGGTGGAAAACAGCATTTGTCCAGCCCGTCCCTAAAAAAGGCGACTCTTCTTCTCCCACCAATTACCGACCCATAGCACTTACTCCATTCTTTCTAAGGTCATGGAAACGCTGATAAATCGTCAGCTTATTAAATATCTTGAATCGCGGAAACTCCTCAATGACCGGCAGTATGGTTTTCGTGGCAACAGATCCACTGATGATTTGATTACTTATCTCACCGAGAAGTGGAACCGATCTCTCCATCACTTCGGTGAATCGAAGATTGTTGCGCTTGATATTTCAAAGGCATTTGACAGAGTTTGGCATCAAGCTCTTTTGTCGAAAATGCGTGCTTATGGGATCGATGCGTCTCTTATTCAATGGATTAGAAACTACCTTTCTGACCGTTCAATTCAAGTTGTTTTGGATGGTTTCAAGTCTGAAACTCACCATATAAATGCTGGTGTTCCCCAAGGCTCTGTTCTGTTTCCGACTCTCTTTCTCATTTTTATAAATGATCTCTTGTCTGCAACTTCTAATCCAATCCATTCCTTCGCTGATGACAGCACTCTTAGCTTCTCATATTCTTTCCAGGACTCACGTCCCTGCTCTTCGGCCGTAGAACTGGAACGGCAACGTATATTAAGCTCATTAAATTCCGACCTTGACAGCATTTTAAAATGGGGTTTAGCCAATAGAGTGGAATGTAATGCTTCAAAAACACATGCTGTCAGCTGTCTCTTAAGCGAAACCCGAACCTACATCCATTATCCATGAATGGCATTTGCATCACCGAAAACGAAAGGCTTTCCATTCTCGGTATGTGTGTTCATGACAACCTTCGTTGGAATGACCATATACACGAAGTCGCCAAGAATGCAGCGAAATGTCTAGGTTTTCTCAAACAGTGCAAGAAATATTTTACCCCTTCTGATCTGGCTACAATATATAAGGCGTTCATTCGCCCCAAACTTGAGTACAATTCCCATATTTGGTCTGGTGCGCCGAAAACCATATTGCACTTACTGGATAGGATCCAAAATCGTGCGTTAAAACTTATCGGAGACTCGAATATCGCGAATTCTATTCATTCGCTTGAACATCGCAGAAACGTTACGTGTCTCTCGCTGTTTTATCGCTTTTTTAACAAACAGTGCTCAAACGAAATTGCCAGCTGCATTCCGCCCCTTCAGAAATTCAACCGCAATACTCGCCTTGCTAGGAATGCCCATCAGTTTACCATCCAGCCTATCTTCGGCCGTACTTTGAAATATAGAGATTCTTTCATAAGCCGTACAACACGAATGTGGAATGCCCTCCTCAGTATAATTTACAGACATTTAAAACCAATGTGCATCGGAATCTCCTATCTTCTCTATCCCATTTTCCTTAACACCCGCGCTGTGTAAATCACACTACACCATAAGAGTAGTCATAAACTCTTTAGCGCGTGTGAATTATAAAAATTTCGAAAAAAAACTAAATTTAAAAAATTAAAAAACTAAATTTTAGAGATTTTGGATTTCCACATGTGCCCTAAAGATATACTTTGTTGCCCTTAAAAGAGGGCAATTCACTTAGCTTAACTTAACGTAGAAATTAAGCACTGTGTGTGATAGGCTGCATTGTACCTATAAACGGTTAAGTGTAACTCACTAGAATCCATGCGAAATTTTTTAGTCCACTTCCCCTACTACAATCCCTTCTATGTCCGCTCCTTTCTTAGGGAATCGCCTTAAGTCGGAACCAAACTGCTACGCATGGGTGTTACAGAGTGATGTGTTGCTTTGCTATCACTGCTAAATATTTTACACCAAAGGGTGTATACAAGAGCATGGTAGATACACTCCAAAGCTAACCGAAAACTTTAAGGACATAATCATCGAAAACACTAAGGATGTGAATTTGGCATATAAATCCAACAAAGCTGTAGTTTCCATGTTCTCCAAATTAAAACAAAACCGGAGAAAAACAAAAACAGACAGAATGTGGTCTACAAAATTGACTGTCAAGGAAAAAAAGAAAAATGGCGTAGCCTGCAATCTATGCTATATAGGAACAACAGGCCAGTTTCAATTTCAAGCCAACCGAATTTCAAACCATCGCTCCGATATCAAATCCAAAAGTTCCCGAAGAACAGCACTCGCCCTTCATGCCATCGAAAATGGTCACAAACTAGACTTTGTAAAAGCCGAGGAGTTGATCGAGTTGAAAAAAAAAAAAATAATAATATGCAAAAAAGGAATCAATAAAAATAAAACAAAAATGTCACCGGGGCGTATACGTACTATTTATGTACATTTATATGAAAATAAACGGGAATAAAGAAAACTAAAATGGTATATGAACGGATGCAGGCGGTCAGCACGTTATCAAATCCAGCTGCTTCAGTGGGTGGGGTGGTTCTTTGCCTGACCGACCCAATCTTTAACTTCCCTCCGTTTACAAAAAAAAAAATTAAACGTGCTTTGGTGTGTTATGCGAAAATGTATGCTGTTCTAAATAAAATTTTAATTCTCTAAGCTGAGGTGTATTAGCGTCTATCTCCCCCTTTACTTACGTCACTGAACCAACCAAAAGGTTACGTAGGCTAAGCTATCGCAGTTAAACCATAATCGCGGAAATTAATTAACACGAAAATGAGATTCTATAATTACAAGCATGATTATTACTGGATCACACGATGGATCAATCAAAACTTAGTGTAGATATACATTTTATAGTTAATTTCCCCGTGGTATTTATGATGATATGTGTGGATACAAAAACGCAACGCAGAGAGAGAGAAAAATTAAATAGTAATAGATTAAAAAAAAACTTTTTTTACTTCAAAAATGTGATAAACGATCTGATTTGTGATTGCTAAAATAATAGCTGGCAGTTTTAGGGTTTTAAAATGCCGCGCTCGAAAAAAATCGTTTGCTAAGAGCTCGAATACAAGTAGCGGCCTTCCCGGTAGTCATCCTTCGGGAAATTTCTAGCCCCAACTGAACATAATGCTCGTTTTGGATGTGGACGTTAAAAAAAAAGAGGAATAGCTTACCGAGGATCTGGGGTATTTTATTTTTAAAGGATGATATGTGTCCTCGAGGGATATAGACACTTTCTTCGGTGGTTGCAATAAAGCAAATAACACTCACGTAATGGACCACAAAGCTAAATTTGGAAATACAAATAATTGTACTCTAGGAAACAAAATCACCGAACAATCAATTTTAACGCACCTTTATACGAATAAATAACCCGTGTGATAAGAATTAATTCACTATGATTAAGCGACTGTACTATAACGACTTAATTTAGTCTTACTATAAAAGAAAATATCACACCAAAACGGTTTTTATCGTCTGCTTTGCAACTATCCTTCACTTTCTGAAGTGCTAATGAATCTCGGCTTAGACAAATGTTCTTACATCAGCTCGGTGACGCTTCCTCAAAGACCGGTGCACTTATGTGCTTTTCGTATGTTGAACCACCGAAGACAATAGAACCGGTACATGCACTGCACATAGGATCGTACCATACGATGAGCATTCGAGTTGATAGCGAACTCATATAAAAAAAAAAGGACAATAGGTACCGCTTTCGGGTGGTCAGAGGTAAATTTATGTGTATGACAATTGATATGTATTCGGCGGTTGCTGGGAATACAGTCTGGCGTGCATGATCAGATATATTTTTAGAGAATATTTTTGTATTATGATTTCCTAGGGGTTTTCTTTAATAATACATACATGACAGTATAACTTTTACAATGTAAAAGTACTGCAAACCGAAAAACACAAATATAATCGATACACGATACACCCTACAGTCCCTGCATATAATTAACAAAACATAGCAACTTGAACAGAAAGCAAGACACACACAACATATCATCAGCGATCGGCCTATATCTCTCTCGCCTCCACAAAGAGGTTTCAATAAACTAAGGGCCGTTTTATTCACTATTGATCAACTTGCCGAAAACTCCAAAGTTGGCCTACTTCGAAGTTGAACTCAAATCGAGAGTTGAACGGCAAGTTGAAAATTGCTACATCACTACATTAATTTGCAACTGCGAGGTTGAAATCCTAAAGTTGGCCTACCTGCAGTTTGTAAAATATCCCTGGGATATTTGTGGCAGATGACACATAATATGTCAGTTCAACTTTAGATTTGCATTTCCCGCGTAATTTCATGTGTGCATTTTATTGTGAAATTAATGAAAGCAGATTGATCTGGGGCCGAGTCTTTTCATCCGCAAACGAGCAATACGTGCCGGAATTTGTTTTTGTTTCGAGTGTAAAATCGGTTGATTCCGTGAACGTATAGGTCGTTCACGGATGCGGCGATTCGGCCCCTGCTTTTGTATAGCTATAAGTAATTAGTGCGTTATTAGATAGTATATCAGCTGTGCAAATTGTTTTCGTTTGTCGATGAAAACATACGAACATAATAAGGATAATCATATCGACGCAAAATCTAAATTCATAGTTGAAGAAGAAGATGACGAATATGATATAATTTGCTCCAAAATTAAGTCCATGTCCATTATTTACATTTTTGTTCTGATTCTGAGTAATTGCTTTCACAAGGCTTTGAATTATTACATTACATCCAACATTCCAACACCGGCAGGAAAAAATTATATTTCTTCGATTAAGTTTATGTTTCCACATATGTATTTAATAAACATCTAACATAACAAAACAAATTTGTCTGTTTATTACTTTTCTCATTCACTCCTCTATCATCTAAAATTGAGTAATTGATTGAATGTAAGCGTGAACCAATCGAGACGAGAGCAGACGTGGTCACTGGTCAGTGATGTTGATGTTGCTTGCAAAGGCGTAGCCGATAGCATATCAGTGAATCCCAGTACTTCCGGTGGTGGTTGCGAATGCTCACTCCAATAAAATCGGCAACCACCAATTGAATTGATCCGAGTGCATAGTACCTACCTAACTGGGTTTTTGGTAGCAATTCACGCGATCTATCAAAGAAAAAAACATCACTCAATCCTATATATTCAATCGATTCTACTCGCGAATTGACTAATTCGCGATGTACAATACCTACTCTCATCACACGGCAACGAATTTATTATTAACTGGAGCACCATCATTGTCGTCCGCTTTGAGAGACGAAAACCATAGTTATCATCTTCGCTGCTCGAAGACGATGGCCAATTTCTGGGAGAATAGTTTGCACGATACATTCGGCCCTATCATGGTATCCGTTCCGGAAGAAAAATTCTCCGATTTTGTACGAATCGGAGAATTTTGCTTCATGGTAATCGTTCCGATAAGCTGTTCGGAACATTTCTCCGACAATACGTAACGCACACCGGCAGTCTACGTTTCAGTGCGATGGGTTGCGTTTTTTGCACCTGGTTTTGACAGCCACACGTCAATTTTTCTCCGATAGTCTCCGACATCTGTTTATCGCGGAAATATTTTAGTGAATAAAATGCGTTGATGCATGATCGGAAAACGGATACTTTGAACGCAAATTTAGTATCCGACTGGATTTGCGTTGCGGAGAAAAGTACTCTCCGAACGGATACCATGATAGGGCCGATTATTTTATTAAATTTTAAAAATGAAATATTAATTATTATTTTCGTCACTTAAGAACTGAACTGCCAAACACAGAAATAAAAAATAAAAAAATTCTGACGTTTGACGTAAAACCCCAAGTTTGCTTCATAACTTCTACTTTTTCGGGGAGTTGAGCGAATCCAAAGTTGGTCAACTCTTGGTTTTCTCAACTTCGGAATATCCAAAGTTGAGTGAGTCAACTTCGAGTGAATAAAAGCAATTTCTCAAGTTGAGAATAAAAATCCCCAAGTTGTGTTCAACTTTAAGTGAATAAAATGGCCCTAAAATAATCACCCTTATTCTACGTGGCGTTTATATTAAACGACAAATGGCGTTTTTTGGAATCGGTATTACATGTGGCGTTTAAGTAGTGTGGAACACAAGTTCTACACAGTTTTTCGCATTCTGACTGTCGTTTTAGTTGCACAAAGCGGCTCATAAAACGCCGATTATTGTCGATTACAAATTCTTAAACGACTAGGAGGCAAATTTAAGAAAAAAAACATATGAGTTTTGGTAATTGTTTATATTTATGCAGTGATTTCATAATTCTCTTATGATTAAGAGTGAAAACACAGTCACCGACTATCCTCCGAGCCGATAAGATCGTTTTCTCTCTGTTCTAATCGCTTATCTTTCATCGTCGGTGTAATCCCGCTACTTCGTTAGCAAAACAAATAAAACAAGTTCAATCTCTTCACGTGACCCGTTAGCGTAAAAAAAAAAAAAACTAGTGACAAGTGCACAATCAGTTCATTTGCTATGGCCTCAGGGCCAAGTAAATTTTCGGGTAACCGGTTTAGCGGGCTTGAGTTAGACCCAGCTGCCGAACCCAAAACAAAAAAAAGAAAAAAACCAACCTTCTCGCCAATAGAATTTAATAATCCCCTTCCAACCAGCACAGCCTCTACAAACCCCAAATTCATACTTATTTCGCCATCTGACAGCTCAAAACCATTCTCCTCCTTTAGCATTTTCCTCCTCAAAAAAGCGATCGATAGTATAAGTACCGGTTACGAATACGTTACTCAATTACGCGACGGCAACCTGTTGATGCTAGTCAAATCACAAAAAATTGCTCAGCTCTTTCTCTCCAAAAACAAACTTTCAAACCTTTGCCCAATATCCGTACAACTCCACACAAATCTCAACTCCTCAAAAGGGACAGTTTATGCCCCTTGCCTTATTAATGTTCCGGAACAAGAAATCATTGATGAAATGAAACCCCAAGGCGTGATAGATGTTTACAAATTTAAGAAATTCGAGAATGGCAACCAACGCAACACAGGCCTCGTGTTATTTACATTTGACCTTTTCCGTCCTCCAAACACCGTCAACATTGGTTGGTTTAACCTCAAAGTGGAGGAATATTTCCCCAATCCCATGCGCTGCCGTAACTGTCAGTTGCTGGGGCACACCACCAAACGTTGCACAGGTAATGCGACCTGCAACAATTGCAACCTACCCCCACACTCTCCATCTGACTGCGAGCGCGTATCGTGTGCTAACTGCGCTGAAGCGCATCCGTCATCATCCAAGCAGTGCAAACGCTACTTACAAGAAAAAGATATTCTCAAAATTAAAACTATTCAAAAATGCAGCCTAAATGAGGCAAAACAAATATATAGAACCCAAAACCCAGTTCCAATTTTGACTACAGCATACTCCCAAGTTGCAAAAAATGCTACTATTCAAGAATCCTCATCGACCACAATCAACCCAACCGGGAACAGTACTTCTGATGTGAGAAACAACCCCACCTCTCCCCCCATCTTGAATTCTGTCACTCCATCAACTATTGCTAGCTCTCAGGCCTCTCAGGAACCAAGTGCAAATCTGTTAACTACCGTACAGAAAAAGAAAAACAATCCAACCCATGACAATAATGCTCAAACAAACTCAAACGACCCTAACGCTCAAACAATTTCAAACGACTCAAACTCTTCTCTCCCCACACACAAACACCACCCACACACCTCTACAATCTCAAACACCAGCCACACTTCTACACTGTCAACTACTAACACATCTTCTCCTATCTCTAAAGTCACTCAAACTCTCATTAAAAATAAAAACTATTACCTAATATCAAATGATTTGAACGATGATGAATCATCCTAAAAACAATATTTTTCCTAATACTGACTCTGCAGGTCAGGAATTGAACCACCCAGACTCAGACTCAATACTGAGTCTGGGAGAGTCAACATCTGGGCTGCGGAGTCAACTTGCTAAACACCGGAACTTTATCAACCCAACAATTTCCCGCACACAACAAATTAAACACACACTCAAAATTCTACAGTCGAACATGAAAGGTTTCGTCAACAACTACGATGAGTTAAACATACTAATAAAAAACCACTCCCCGTCCATTATCTCTCTCCAGGAGACCCACTGCCCCTTTAACTTTTCTCCAAATGTACCTAAAGCCTATTTTGGCTTCTTTACCAATTTTTCCCATAACCTTACATCGAAGCAGGGTATCGGTGTTTTAATCAAAAAAGATACACCCTATAAACCAATACCCATTAATTCCAATATATTAACCTTAGCTTTCGAAATTCAATTGGAATCAAAATTCACAGTTGTGTCGATCTACGTTCTATGTGATCAACAAATCACAAAAGCGGACCTAATAAACATTCTTGCCCAAATTCAATCTCCGGTGATAATTACCGGGGACATTAACGCCTGGAGTGTCTTGTGGGGTTCCACCAACACCAACTCCAGAGGTGCAATCTGGGAAAGCTTCTTAATGGACACTAATCTCATGGTACTAAATGACGGCTCCCCTACACATTTCTCCACACACAGTTCTTTTACTAACATCGATATTACATGTTGCTCTCCTGAAATCTACACGAAAACTTCGTGGGAAAATTTGGATGATCTCTGGAATAGCGATCACTTCCCAATAATTTCCACTATTGTTACAGGGACTGGGTACCCCAAACCACATGTTAACCCCAAATTCAAAACTGAATTTGCTAATTGGGCTTGTTTTAGCAAGTGCATCATAGATAACTTATCAGTTTATCCCCCGTCCCACAACATCAATAAGGAAGCAGCTTTGATGCATAAAGCTATTCGTACGGCAGCTAACGCTTCGATCCCCAAAGTACGTCAATAACCCCCCGCAAACGCACAGTTCCCTGGTGGAACTCTATGCTTGCAACTTTAAGAAACAATAAAACGGTAGCCTGGAAACTCTTCAAACAATTCCCTACCCAAAATAATTTAATTTCGTTTAAAAAAGCCAACTCAAGATTTCGCAGGGAAGTTAAAAACAGCAAATCTAAATGTCTAAGCGACTTTACCTCAACAATCTCCCCTAACTCCAATCCAAGCAAAATTTGGCACAACATCCGGTGCCTAACCGGTAATTACACCCCCAAGTCAATAAAATCAATTGAAACGTCTTCAGGCACATTATCAGATCCATTGGATATATGCAACTACCTAGCAGTTACTTGGTCAGACCAATCAAAAGACAACAACTTTCCAATCCACTTTAACACAAAGAAATCAGCCGCTTTATATCTATCCGTCGATCCCAACGCCTCCTCTAAATCAGCAAGATATATCGAATGCCCTATTACCAATATAGAATTAGAAACATGCTTAGCTAAACTTAAAGGTAAGACTCCCAGCAGGGATAGAATCTCATACCCAATGATAAGGAACCTCCCATTCCCCGCTAAAACCAGGCTCATTAAACTATATAACAATATCCTTGATACAGGAACAATTCCTCAAAGCTGGAAAACAGCTACGATACTCCCGCTTCCTAAACCAAACAAAAACATAAATACTGTAAATGGTTTCCGACCAATTTCACTCATCCCTTGTATCTCGAAGGTTTTGGAAAAAATTGTTGCAAAACGGCTGCTATGGTTTGTTGAGTACAAAAAACTCATAAGCCCTAACCAAATCGCTTTCAAACGTGGCAAGGGCTGCTCAGATGCTCTCCTCCACTTAGATTATTACATATCCAACGCGTTATCAGCACGCAATCATGTCACAATTCTATCCCTAGATTTTGAAAAGGCCTTTGACAAAATAGGAATCCACCTGGTTTTGGAAAAGTTAAAAACTTGGGGCATTGGACCCAAAATGTTTAATTACATTAAATCTTTTCTTCGTAACAGAAGAATTTGTGTTAGAACCAACAAATGTTTTTCACCAGCCCTTTCACTATTTAACGGGATCCCACAAGGCTCCCCATTATCCGTGGTGCTATTTAATATCGCTTTCGATGACTTAAGCCAAATCATGTCTAAGCAAAATCAATTGGATCATTGTTTATATGCGGATGATATGTACATTCTATGTAAAGAAAACGACCAACACAAAACAAAAACTTTACTCAATAAAGCTATCGACGACATTTTAAATTGGTCCTCATACTCGGGAGCTAAGCTAGCTCTAGAGAAATGTAAGACTCTTCACATATGCCGTAAGACTTCTTGCAGTAAACTTCCACTTAGCATTAACAATATAAATATCCAAAATGTTAAGTCCTTAAGTATCCTTGGTTTAATTTTTAATAACACGTATAATTGGAAAGACCACTGTCTAGAGCTCAAAAAGCGCTTAGCTTCAAGGGCAAATATAGTAAGCTTTCTAGCGAGTAAGAAATGTAACTCCCATATTAACACGCTCTGTAATATCACTAAGTCACTAGTTCTAAGCAAACTCAACTATGGGCTGTTCATCTATGGAAATTCGCCAAAATCCACGCTAAACCTCATCAAAGCACCCTACCACCAAGCCGCTCGTAGAAGTATAAATGCGTTCCCCACCACAACTGTAAGGAATATGTTGATAGAAGCCCACCTCCCTTCGGTCGAAGAATGTGCAGCTGCTGCCATGGCCAAACTTTATATTAAGCTCTCTTTCTCCAACGTATCTATTGTGGACAAAGATATTAACTCTGCAGTGAACGCCAAAGTGCCTAAACGAATAAAATCAGCTATCTCCCAGACACTTTTGACTTCAAAACTATTACAAGTGCCTTTCAAACAACTCGGGAATTACACAATAAGATATCCACCTTGGACCATAAAACCCAAATCTCTTATAATGGACCTCGTGGCATATCAAAAAGAAAATACACCCGCATTACTTTTCCGTACATTATTCCTCGATATCTCCTCCAATCTAAGAGCCAAAGGATGGAAATTCGTTTACACTGATGGATCCAAAACACAAAATAGCACCTCATTCGCCGCCGTTCAGGAAGACGGCAACTTGATCAGCATAGGCTTATTAAACGGAAAAGCATCCATCTTTACTGCCGAAGCTACAGCCATTCTCAAGACCACAGCGGCAACCTCGTCCATCCCCGGCAAATTCGTCATATGTTCAGACAGCCTATCGGTTGTCAACGCCATACAAAACCCCAACCACGACACTGCAATAATAAACAGGATCAGAGACTATATAATAAAAACACCAAATAAAATAAAAATTATGTGGATCCCAAGTCACACTGGGATAAAAGGGAACGAGCTTGCTGATGCAGCGGCTAACCTCGCGCACAATTCACCAGTCCATTCATTTTATTATATGACCAAAAGAGACATGGAAAAAAATATCAACTCGTGTCTAAAATCCCAACAACTGTTAGAATGGGCCAGCTACAGCCATCACTACTCCACCATCAATATAGACAGATCTCACCCAACCTATCCAACCACCACAACAAAAGAAATGAACACCGTCTTCGCTAGGCTACGCCTAGGCCACACAGCTGCTACGCACCAACATCTGCTTAAGAAGGAAAATCCACCTAGATGTGTAACGTGTAACGCGCAGATTGATATCAACCACGTACTACGTATAGGCGACACCCGAAACTGCACAACAAACCCACAATCACTTAACAACAACTCCTCACCATACGAGATTCTTAGGAAACCCTCTTCAGAAAACATTAATCTAATATTTAATTACATAAATAACTCTAACTATATAATTTAATCGATCTATTTAATTAACCAAATTTAAGTTTACAATATAATATTCATCAGAGCGGAGGCCTATGCAGCTGGTGCTCTTTTCTAGCATTAAGATATTTAATTTTTAATTTATGTCTTAATAATTATAATAATAATAATAATAAGAGTGAAAACAAATCAAATGAAATTCCAGCCTTTTGGTAAAACATCATTTTTGCACAATTCTTTTCTTCTTCCTTGTAATGCATGTTTAGTTTATCCAGTGTGGGTATATATTTTCTTCGATGACGGTAAGCATGTGTGTTCAGATTTTACTAAGGGTTGGTTGGGCAAGACCCAAATTAAAATCATTCCCTCCACCGCAAGAAAACGCAATGTCGAAACCAGTTTTAAAATGACTGGCACTTTAAAATACAAAACAAATACCTACAACAGTTTAGAAGACGACCTTATTGACCTCGTCTTCTTGATTTAAACTGATGTAATAAGCGACCATTAGGACTGATCAACACTTTTTTCGTTTGGTTTTGTTTGGATTTAAATCCGTGTGTTAAACAATTTACCAAAAAAAAATCTCCTCCTTTTGCTGCCATAAATACCTAACTAGCTACTTGTCAACCATCAGTTGTTGGTGTGGAACTCATGTGGAATGTAAAATAAATGAGAGAGGAGGCGTTCAAGAATTAGAATATCGATACTAAAACGACACTAAAGCGACTCGACTCAAAAAACGCCAGCTGTCGTTTAATATAAACGCCACGTAGAATAAGGGTGAATACAACATCCGCAACAGACTAACTAACAGTTGAACTTCAAAAAACTTGTTCCCAATGTTTCACATTGTTTTTCTTTGGCTATATTATTAATTAATAACTGTAAAACGTTTCAATGTAAGTAAATATGTAGTTTAAAATGCATGTTCAAACACATTTGTAAACTAGGTACATGTATATGTATGTTCTCCAACTCTAATAAAGATCCCTAAGCAAGACAGAAATCTCTGTAGAAACGTCGGTCGGATGGGAAAACAAATGAACTAATTTGTTTCATTTCCTAACACACATTTGACAAAAAAGCCGAAAAAAAAGCCAGCGGTCCTTCAACACTATTATTGATAAAAATCACCTTCAAATTACCAATCTATAGGCGATAGCCTTTACATCGTTACACTCTAAGGTCATGGAAAGTATCAAGTGGCAAATTATTTTGAGCTGGTTTTGCCATTTGAGTAGTGCAGTTTCATACTGGTTTAAATGCTGCTTCATAGGCGCTAATGGCTAGGATGCTGTCAGAGAGATCTGTTTATGCTTCTTAAACCGTGAATATGTAAGATTGTAACATGTTAATATCTAAGCTTGTGTTTGTAATTTGTAGATTGTTAATGCCGGAACTAATTATAAAAAATTAAGAAAAATATTTCCATATAAAAACACTGTCGATTACATATCATATCAAACAGCACTTTATTAATACATCAATTTGCTATTTTGTTTATATTCGGCATTGCCTTGAAATTACCATTGGATTTATCCGTTATCCAAAATCAATTAGTGCATTACATTTATATGTAACACATCCATATACATATCTATGTATCAATAATACATATAGGTACATAAAAAAATGGTTGCTTATGATTTGTCAATTCATGAAACAACATATCTCATACAGGTTCTTTGCTTCAATAGACAAAGATATTTTTTTAAATCATTTTATAAAGTGGACATATACATTTATCTCAAATTGTGTTTTATTTGTATATATGTTACGGTTTAACTTCGAAGTTGTACACTTTTCAAATTTTTTTTTTGATTTTTGTAAATATATATGAGGATTTTAAGATGTTTGCAATGGGCACTGAGCACATAATACGTATAATCAAGCAAAATAATAAAGTAAACTTTATATTCAAATTTGCATAACATGAATAAAATGTAATATAATAGATATATATAATATATAATAATATTTGTCCAACTTCGGGCTTTGAACGTAACATACACATGTATTTTCTTGAAGATATATAGAAATATACGCAAGCGGTAAACATTTGTATACATAATTTTCATTTGTGTTTTATTGTTCATAATTATATACATACATATACATAATATTAATTTAATTTTATAATCAATTTTGTTTTTTTTAATATAAATCACAGTCAAACGACAACGTAACGAACTTATTTTCTTAAGAACAAAAAATTCATTATAAACGTTGGTACAAAATAATACCGCAATTTGTTTTTTTTTTTTTTTTTAATTATGATTTGTTTAAAGAAATTGTAAATTCCTATGCAGAAAGCATAAATTAGGTATAATCTTAAAAAAAAGAAATTTACAACCACTCTACAAAAGATGAAGAGAAACTAACTTGTTACCGAAATGGACAATATCCCAAACGCGGTCTGGGATAAAAGATGACGCTTTAGAATTAAAGTTTAATATATAATAATATGTATGCGATTTAGAATCAATGCTATATGGGGACAATGGGATAATATTAATGTACGTTCATCGTGAAACTGGGACCAAGTTTCTTCATTTCCAAATTGCAATATAATTTTAGCTTTAAGGAATATTTATAATGCTTCTTTGCTTAAAGTTGTAGAACTCTAATAACTGTTTAGCCTCTTTTTTGAATATAATTTACCATTTGTGTTTGTTCTTCTTATTTTTCCAAATGCGGAGCAGTAAGCTTTACAAACCTAAACGAGCTATCCGATATAGCGAATTCCGATTCAACTAAGTACATAATAACTTAAAAATAGATCTGCTCCAACCACAGATATTACACACAGAATGTCAACGACTATGTGGAAATTGAGTCGGCTAGTTGTAGCTCACAGGATAATATAACCACCAAAAATCTTTCGTTTATACTCTTCAGTTAACAGATTTGTATGGAGCCTTAGTTTCTTACTTAGTTTTAGTTTTTAATTTTAGGGTTGGTAATTCATCCCAACGTTTCAAGATTCGATTGGGTAAAATTATATCAACTAAATATTATTTAAAATACGTACATAATGTACTTATGTGTAGGAAGAATCCAATGATGAACAATGAGTTCTGAACTATGCCTTTTTTCTCAGTGAAACTGTTTTTAATATTTTTTTTGACAAACGAAGGCTTTTGTATAATTTTCCATATGAAAATAAAAAAACTACGAATGTTAACGTTCATTAATTTATATGCCATAAGTTAAATAAGTTCGAATTATGTAATATTTGCGCATTTTTTTTTTTTTTTTTTTTTTTTGTAAATAATAAAATATTTTATTCATTTTATTGAGCGTAATTATTGTTATAGCCTTTTAATTCAGTGCACGTGGAATGAATTTTAACTGAACCATGAACAGTTGTTTCATTAAAAAAAAATGCATTTTAATATTTTGTTTAACAACATTTACAAAATTCTAAATATTTATTCAAGTTTGTTTTAATCTATAAAACATTTGTTGCATGTGTGTGTATATATTTTGTTATCAGTAGAAATGTGTGGTTGTTGGCTTTTAATAAAAAATGTATACAAAAATTCACATTATACAGTTATTTTTCCAATTCGTTTTCAATTGGTTTATGTTTTGTCTATTACGCTTATGTAATTTTATTTAACGGAATTTATAAAGCTTAAATTGAGATCTTTTTTGATGTTGGATCAGCGTGTATCATCACAATTGATCCGATCATAGCAACTAATGTACGGTCCAACCAAGTCACTGGATTGGGGTAAATCAGCCCTCCTTCATAGAAACCTAAATGTCCGCCATGAGCCAGTTCAACGTAAGCGGTTTGGTTATGGGAACCTGCAAGATAAAAGAAATGTTTTAAAATTTGGAGTATTGAATAAAATAATTTTAATTAGTTATCGGATATCAATAAAATAAAAATATGTTATCCGCTACTGAGCAATTGCAAAAATATCCTTAAAATCGCGGTTTCTAGTAGCAAAAACCTACACGGGCTTTTAGTATTCATTTGGAAATGATTAAAATTCGAAGAAAATAAAATTTATACTTTTCTAGGAAACGCCTACCGAAAGTGGTCACAATAGTCAAAGAATGTCACTAACTTCACAAATATGACGGATTTTATAGAGCTCCCATTGCCAAGACAGACCCGAAGAAAACGGAGGCTATAGTAGTATATCACCAACCAGCCAAGCCATATTAATAAAATTACGGATTAAATTCCATCCACTCCAGAATAAAATAAAAAAAAAAAGAACTATTCGCAGTCGGTAGGATTCGAACCTACGCTCCCAGAGGGAATCTGATTTCTAGTCAGACGCCTTAACCGCTCGGCCACGACTGCTTCTGTCAATAGCGTGACGAAATGTTAGTTTGGTACGTTATGTACAGTAAACAAAATAATAATTTAAAACATTTGGAAAACCCAATCTGTCGACACACTGAAATCAATGTAATTCGTGAAATGTAATTGCATTGATGTCTATTATTGATGAAACAGCCACAACTATTGAGACAAATTGCGAGCCAAGACAAATACGCATTAAAAGATGCTACTGGCTCCAGTAGTGTTGCAAAATTGCAATATACAAAAATATAGTTGTGGGAAGAAATTTAGAATGTGTTCATAGAGATTGTGGGAAATGGGAAAATTGCATATGACAAACATTTAAGCAATTAATACAACAACAGTGCATGCTTTAATACACATTTGTATGATGGATGTAGCCAGCTCATGCACGAGACCTTGAGATCGAGGTCATGAAAAGGCAGACATTCTTCCAAAGCCATTCACTACATTTGGCAGGGTAATGGTAAATCGATAGATCGAACTATTTTGAGTTACGTGTGCACATGCATATAAACAAGGCAAAATAAAAATGTTTGAAAAATCTGACCATCGTTTTTACAGTGACATTACCCAAAAGTCATATACCAAACGACAATGGGAATACGAGTGAATGACGAGGCCGAGAGACATGTGCTAACTGGGTTCGGTACGTTGACCTTGACAGAAGCCTGTTGAGCCCGGAAAACCAAAGACCGGAATTGTATTAATTTTGGATGGGTGGCTCGCTTCGATAGCGGTAAAGGCATTAAACTACAGTATATCCTTTACAATTGGGATCCAACTTATTTCCTAAATATCCGCTGTTTACATTTTACTTTACTCTAAAACAAATGATACAAATTAGAGCTTGCCAACTTCCTTTTCATATTTCAGAAAAGGTATTTGTTTTAATCTTTATACTATTAGTTCGATCATGTGGTATTTAGCATAACTAAAAAAGATTCAAGATTCCGTCAGAATATTCGCAAAAATGTCTACCCTTAATATTATTTAAAAACAAACAAAAGTACTTACTTGCAAAATCCTTAATGGGCACCAGCAATTCCTCTGGCACCAGGGGATCATCTTTGGCATTGATAAAAATCATCGGCTTTTCAATGTTATCTAAATAGTTAAGTGAAGAGCTCCACTTGTAGAGATCGTGTGTTGATGCGAAATTATGCACGCGCCTAGTATAAGCCTCATCAAGTTCGGGCAGCGTTGCAGCAGCAATAATTTCTCGTTCATTTAAACCAAATCGTGTCTTAACCTCATCCGATAACAGGACATGTCTGTGCTTAAGGATAATATTCTTAACATTCTCCGTCATCACATATAAATAGAAGCGACGGAAGTTTTGCCAATTAAGTAACCATTGTGTACCCCTAGGAAAAGAACAAAAATATGAATAACTTATGACAATTTAAAAAAGTCTTTAATGAAACTCACTCGACAGCGTTGTATCCTTGGCATATGGATATACCACCAATGACAGTGGTTGGGCGTTTTATTGTCTTCTCACCCATATACTTTGATATTAAATTACCACCTAGACTATAACCTACGGCTATAATGTTTGTGGACGGATATTTTTTGTGCAGATTCTCAACCATAGCTGAGAAGTCGTCAGTATGTCCTATAATTGTAAAAAAAAAAGGTCAACATTTCATATCAAAAGTTTATGAATTACTCATGATAGACTTACCATAGGTGAATATGCGTGATGATGTGACTTGAACACTCGGTAAAGCTCCGATGTGATTTAAAACGGCACAACGGTAGCCATGACATTGTGCATAATGAACAAATGTACGGATATATACACTTTCTGATGAGTTTCCTATTCCTGGACAAATTGCCACGGTGATATCATCTGAAACGGGTGACATTTTATAATTTGTACAATAATTTAAAATCAATTTTATCTATTTTAAACAATGATACTCCCCCTTTGCATTAATAACAATAAACTGAGCAAATATTTTAATTAAAGTATGTACTTTGATTGAGGTTAAACTGATTTTAATGAGCACCATCCACCATGCTCTAGGTAGCTCAATGCCACACCTTAAGTCTGGTATAACATGCGAGCTTTGTATTTACTTATCAAACTCTCAATAAAGTATATTTTTTGTTGCCTCTTCACTCAGACTATATTAAAAATATATTTACAGCTATTGGAACTAACCTTCGTGTTCATTCAGCGGTTGATAGAGATCATAGGTCAATGTTGACTCATCGAAGAGTGACAGATAGACACGTTCACCGAGTGGCCATGGACACTTTACACGACCAACAATGCTGTGAAGAACAGTCTGCACATGACCGCTAAAGCCCCATATTCGAGTTGGCACATATCTGAAAAGGAAAAAAAAATGAGAAACAAATTTGAATATAGCTCGATGTAAAAATGCGTCGTGCCTCGTGATTCAGGTGGGAAATTATCTATGTTTTCGACACTAAGGGCTAAAATCAGCATGCAAATATTTTTTTTTTGGTGTACCTAATGGTCTACCTCTTGCTTACGGCAAACGGTTTAGAACACGCCCTAGGCGCGGCTACAAAATGATAGCTATATTGAAACCCATAACTCACCGCTACATTTGGGTCAACAAAAGGTATGGTTAATTGGCATAATTCAATTGTTTATTAGGATACTAGAAAAAGGGCGAAAAACTAACAGGCAATAATGAGAACGTTATTCCTTAGTTACAATAACGAATGGGAATCTAAATAAAACAACGTAATTAATGTCTGATATCAATATTGAAGGTTAGGAGTGTGTAAGGTAAGGACACCACCAATATGTAACACTGTTCATAATTTACGTAGCAATAGTCATTTCATTACTCTTTCATTATGAATACATGATTTTTTTAAGTGAATGTAGATTGACATTATAAAAGTATGCCTACGTCAATTTTAATAATTCGTTTCAAACAATAAAACTATCGTTTGCCTGCCACTACGCAAACATTAACGATTAAGTCGAAATCTGTTATCAAAGAAAGAATCACGTCGCAATTTGAATCACGTTAAATTCGACGGCAAAGAATTAGCGGATTTAAATAAAACAACAAGTGGAATGAGATATTAATATGTCAAAAGGTTGTGTGACGTAAAACAACTTAATCTCAGAATGTCGTGTACGAACTTTGGAATCAAATCAAATCAAATGTTATACATACACTAGAGGACCCGGCGAACTTGTCTCGTCCCATATTTACCGCCTTCAGATAAACTCCAGAGTGATAATAAAACAGAGATAGTTCAAATTTCAATGTGATTTATTTGAATGGAATCGAAATCAGTAGAGAGCGATGTGATAAACAATGTTTTTCGATTTGTTTTCCTGCGCAAAAAACAACGACTACGGTTTGATAACACACGAACAGGCAACGTACAGTTGACCATGCAGCTGTTGATTTCGGGATGACAGGAAGCGTTCCGGAGAGGAACATCATAGCCCCACCAAATCGTCTCGAATCACATCGTAAATCCTTCATAGTTCGGAAAACTGCTTCCAAAATGGCGTTTATGCGCCATCCTGCATTCATCCCAAATGATGATTTTGCATTCTCGCATCAATTTCGCTGTCGCCGAATTATTGGTCATTGTGCACGTTGGCTTGTCAACCGTGAGAAGATTTATCGGCAGCTTCAAAGCGGAATGTGCAGTTCGACCGCCTTCCAACAATGTGACAGCAATGCCAGATAATGCAACATTTAACGCAATTTGAGATATTGACCGAATTGTTGCCATAATAAAAAAAAAATGCAAAATTTCGTCGAAAAAAACTCAAATTTTCGCGTTTTTCCGGAATATTCCTAGAATTCCACTAAGAATTTTCTACTTTTCCATTCGAAAAGCCATTTCGGAATAATTGGCTGGGTTTCCCAAAATGTTCTTTCGTAAAAACCTTTACCTGGCAATTACGAGCAACTGAAAAAAAATTTGAGCCAAATCGGTCGAGCGTTCTCAATTTTCAATTTTTCCAATTTCCAATCTTTTCCGGAGGGTTTACCTAAAATTTTTGAGCCAAATCGGCCCGGCCGTTCGCAATTGATGACTTACTATACATTTTTGCCACCACTTTTATATGTATAGATATGTATTTCAAATCAAGGGAACCCAAATTAACTTTATTAATATACGTAGTTACCAACATTTCCGGTAACTTAAGTTTATAAATTAATTTAAGCAAAAAATATAACTTTACATCGGTGATCATAGTGAATTGTCTACGATTTTCCAATTTTCGTACACATTTAGTACATTATTCTCGAATCAATACACTCCTGCAAACGTTATTCTATATTTTCACAATAAACTTCACGAAAATGTATAGGTATGAGTATGACGAATATGAAAATTAAAAGCATAATCACGCAATAGTCTGTGAACTTTGATATCATAATAATATACATGAAGAAAGTAACTTCGGACTCAATTAATTCACAATCAGACAGAACCCAAACAAACATTTTTGGTGTTATCTCTCTCTCCACGACATAATATGTATATTGAAAATAAAATTCTTATTTATACATGGAAAAATTATTCACCCACTCACATTCCAAGGCCGCAACCTTACAGCTTGATTTCAGAAGCTTCATATTGGTTATGATTATTAGTCTGCTTGGTTGCTTTTTACAAGTAAATACCTACCCCACATATAGATAATAACCTAACTTATCTACATCTACTACATAATTTCTATCTTCAAATTTAATTTTGTAATAAGAGTTTTCTGTGGTTTTGCAAAAATTTGCTTATAAATAAGAATAAATTAAAAATATACAAAATAAAATAAGTACTATAGTGCTTTACTATAGTTTTTACAAAAAAAGGAGCCCGTCCTGATCTATTTATATTGCATACTTGCTCGCCTTGCCCGCTCGTACAAAATTATATTTGGTTCATTTAAAATTACACTTTGTGTGTTTCATTGAAATCTATCGAGTAGTTTTCGCGCTTTTAGGAGAAATAGAAAATTCCTCCCTCGCCTAGATCTTGCCACTTATTTGTAATACTGCATTCCCTTTCGTTTGTTTCCCTCTTCCTATGGAATCGAAGCAACTACCTACCCCAAACCTACACTGTTACCATACCACATATCAGAATGAAATTCTGAAATGGAATGTTTTGTATTATACGTCTTTTCTCTTATGAAGATGAAGATTATTAATATACCCCATGCCATACTGCAGCACGCACCCCATCCCCATCCTGCATCGGACATACGATCACAATATACATACCTTCATACAACTGACCATAGCACTCACTGCGAAAACGAATCAACCCTTTTCGAATGTGTAGTATGTATATACAGCAGTGGCGTGGGGTCCATATAACCCGATTCCTACCGGGTTACCTTTTAAAGTTTCAGCTACACAAATAAGTTTGACGAAATTTTTCATAGAGTAGGTAGATGATTTTGCTGATTTTGATTTAAATACTCATTTCAAGAACTTTTATGTAAAAATAAAGGAAAATATTATAGGACAAGATATCAATCGTTCACCCAAATAGTTTTTTTGATTTATTGAACAAATCGAAATATGGAAGTTTTGCACTATTGAATCAAGATGAAAAAATATCTTCATTATCTAATTTAATTTGTTCCTATAGAGTTTTCTTATAGTCTTGTTTTGTTTTTGTTTGTCCTGTCGCAAAAGTATAAACATCCATTCGTAGCAAGGTATATGTGTATGTGTATTCACTTCAAAAAATACATTTTGGCTACACAATTTTCCTAAGGATGTGGCTATAAACGTCATAGGCTATAGCAGTCTCACAGTTTTAAGGGACATTTTTTAAAAGTTTCATTGAAATCTAACACGTAGTTTTTGAGTTTTTAGCTGACAACGAAAATTGCAGTTTTATTATTTGTATCGATAATTAAACTGTATATTTTAGATTATGTCATACAGTGCCACGCCAGTGACTCGACCACTTCCACAGAGCAGACATAAATTCTGGGCAGACATAAATTCTGGGCAGACCGTCAATGCTTAATCGAGCACAAATCTTGTCCATAAAAGGACGGTGGCATAAGTGTTAAACCCATCAATAAGCATCGGTGGTTCAGTGGTAGAATGCTCGCCTGCCACGCGGGCGGCCCGGGTTCGATTCCCGGCCGATGCATAATACTTTTTTTTTGTAATTATTATTATTCAACAATAATAATATGTAATTGAACATATCTCTATTTTATTTTACTCATACTAATTTAGAACGCATTAGTATTGCCACGAGCTATGAATAATACCAATTAGTAATTTATCCAAAAACGATTAATAAATTATTATTATTAGCAGCACGTCAGATAAGAGAGGGAATTGAACTTTGGACTTTAACGAACGATACTGATTCAACATGTTATTCGCCCATTACTAGACTATACGTATACCTATATATATAGCGGCCATAGCCAAGCCATATTAGAAGAAAAGTGCACCATTTACAAAACATACAAGTTGTCTGTTGTAAATGTAAAGAGGAACGATTTGCACGATTGACGGGATTATCTACGAATAAGAAAGATCAGTCCGAAGATTTTATTTTTAGCTTTTAATGTTAATCAGACAATTGAGGCAAGGGATTATAAACAAATAGTTTAGGTATTCTATATGTAGGTAGATATTATGTGGAATCTGTAACATTTCTGTGAGTAGTGATTTTCACGAAATGATCACTTTTAAGAATTATCGTGTTTAGATATGTTTCTACACAATCATGTAAAACAGTTGAGGCGAATATTGTGTTCTCGAACCTACAATGTATCTAGATTTCTAGATCTACCGCATACTGTAAATAAGTATTACAGTAAGAACTCGATTAACGTAACCCTTCATTCGCACAACTGCAGGATTTTGCAAGAATAAGCTTTTCGCTATCTTGACTCTATAAGAGCAACTTTTTTAATTATTGCAACTGTCTACTTGTGTTTATTCACTCGCTTTTATTACTCTACAAAAAAGAAAATAGTTCGCAGTTATATAGAAAATCAGTCTAAAATATTATGTACCTAGTGGTTTCTTTTTATATCATAGGTTATTTTGACACTGACAGCTCTGTTTCCCGCTCGAAATCTTGAGAGAAAGTAAGTACCATACGTCAGGGGAATGAAATGAGTCGCTTTGCGCTTGAACAACGTTGGGAAATATTGAAAACATATTTCCAAAGTTAGTGCTGTGTATCCCAAACAGTGCGTTTTTTGAAATAAGTTTTGGCCGAAATGAAGCACCCACCGCGCCTGCTGTACGCAAGTTTATGCAAAAAGTTCGTGAGACTGGTATGCTAGTGGACCCCGTCGTAGTACGGTGCACAGACAAGAGCACATCGGAGCTGCGATTTAGCCCGGAACTATCAACAAGGTCTTGGAAAATTTGAGTGGAATACGATACTGCAAACCCAGTCGAAGCAGCCACTTAAACGACGTTGTGTTCCACAATTAATGGGAATGTTTGCTCTTACTAATAAAGTCATAATGACATGGAAAATAATTAATATTATTAATGTTATTGCATTTGGCCCACCCCTTATATGTAATGTTCTTTTATTACTACTACATACTATTATTATTATTTACATACTTTTTATGATATTTTAGCAATTTTGAATTTGTATTAAAAAATGTATCCCAATAAGTGCAGTTACCTCGGTTATTGAAGCTGCTTAAATATCCATTAGTTGGGTAAATCGAGTTTGCACTATATATGATGATACCTATACTGACATGTGCTTTTTTAACTACAAAAATAAATACGTGAAAACAAATCAAACAAAAAGCCGAGAGCCAAATATAAACAAGCCCTTATTAAGGCATTTACAAGTGTATGTATTTATACTCGTTTAGATTTCGGTTAGATAAGAATTTATTCTGTGCATATGACTTAAATTGTTAAATATCGTCCACAGTATTGTGGTACTGTGCCGGGCCAAGACACGGTTACGAACCAACATTTCCATAATTAGCAAGCACTGGTATATAGTTAACAAATTTAAAATAATAAGTTATCCACTAGTTAAGGATTCTTATTATAAGACTCGCGTAATTCCCGAACCTGTACACAGTTGTTTGTCCACTGGACTTTTTGGACTTCTGTAATATATTTTTCTTTATTTCCTTCAAACTGACTAAAATAAGGAAAATTGTAGGGAATTTCTGAAAGCCTTATCAAAGAAACTTAATCGCTTTTAAGTTTTTTTGTCTCTAACAAAACAAATATACTGTTTATATCATTGTGAAGTTTTAGTAGAATAAGATAAGATACTACTTAATTTCTAAAATTAAAAAAATATATTAGTCACCCTGCTAGACTAGAGCATTATTTGTTCTGGTTTAAAAGGAACAATTGATTAATCCATCAAAGATGCAGGCACCCCGTCGGCAAATCATCGAAATCCATTGACAACTCCTCCAAAAATAGCCTTTAGTCGAAAATGCAAATTACTCAAAAGTGCATCCGCGTTCACTGTCTGTAAAAGAAGACCATTCGTATCAATGGGTAAAAATGCCTTTTGGCGCATTTCCAGAAACATTCATTTCCAGAATTGTCGAAATGTTTCTCCAATTAGTTAAAGTGCATCCATAAAAATACATTTTCAAAATTAAACAATATAAATATTAATATAAATATGTATACCGACAAATACAATACAAATTTAAATTGCAGTTGTTTTCATTCGACTCGATTAGATATGCACTCCCCAGCCAATTCTTAAAAGCAATAATACTGCGATTGCCATATCGAATTTGTTGGCATTGCTATACCAAAACAATAAAATGTTTAAAGTTTTGAAATTGTTGCGCCCTTACTGACTTGGTCCCTATATGTGTGTGCGTGTGTGGGAAGCCCACACCAAGGTCAAGGCGAAATTTGTCTTTTATGGCCAGCTAAATATCTCTTCCTTTTCTAGAATGTATACAACTCTATAAATAGAGCAAACTATTTGATATCATCGTTAGGAGACAAGATGATAGCTACTATATCTTTTATGCATGAACGAATGTTAGAGAACTATCGACTGTCAGAATTCAAACAAGAATGTTGATCGTATTTCATATATGAAATGTTGGGTTGTGTGCGTAGGCAGATGCCCAGAGGCAGAGGGAAGAGTTATGGCACCAAGAAAAGCAATAGATATTGGGTGTTTAGTGTATATTATACATAAGCACACTCGTTCAGCTCAGATTTTTGGCAGATCTTACAATACTGCCAGATCTGTCAATCCTCTGACAATGAACTGCCAATTCCTTTACAATAGCCAACTATGTACCTACCTTTCAATGTTAATTGTTCGTTCATACGGCTGTCAATTTTATCACTGTCATTGTCTGGCAAAGAACTTTCTGAAAATCTTATGTATGTTAGAAAATTGTCAGTTCAGACGATTGACAAAAATTAGTTTATGAAAAATTGCTCGACCCGTTGAAAATTAATTAAACATTTTGTTCGTTGTTTTCAGTACAGACAACAGTGCAATAATAAAATATCTAAACTAAAATTTAACAAAATATTATTACACTTGCTACTAATTTATGTAACTGCTTACGTTACACTGGAAGCCAACGACGATGACAAATTCCCACAAAAGCGACGTAGTGTTTGGAGAGATTCTACTCAAAATTACTCGTCGAATTGCGAGCTGAGGAGCCGGAACTATATCAAAATGTTTTGCGAATAGACTCAAAACAATTCGAGGATCTTCTGCCTGTTCACCCAAAAGCAAGAGCGACTCGATTTCCTGATTTTTTTTTAATCGCATTTTCGTGCGACAATTCGCCTTCTACCTATACGATTATTTTATGTTTTTTTAAGGAGTTGGTGGCGACTGTCAGTTTTATCAATTTTCATGTGCTGCGACTTTAATTATGTATTAATATTAAAAACAAACATTTTTTTGTTTATTTTCCTAGATTATTGTAGCAACATTCATGATTATTCACCCTTATTCTGCGTGGCGTTTATATTAAACGACAGCTGGCGTTTTTTAAGTCGAGTCGCTTTAGTGTCGTTTTAGTATCGGTATTCTATTCCTTGAACGCCTCCCCTCTCATTTATTTTACATTTCCCATGAGTTCCACACCAATAACTGATAATTGACAAGTAGGTATTTATGTTTTGTATTTTAAATTTTAAATGAACATCGACAATATCGACAATAATCGACAATAATCGACAATAATCGCCGTTTTATGAGTCGTTTTGTGCAACAAAAACGACAGTCAGAATTCCACACTACTTAAACGCCACATGTCGTTAAACGACATAAAACGCCTAGAAACACGCCACATGTAATACCGGTTTCAAAAAACGCCATTTGTCGTTTAATATAAACGCCACGTAGAATAAGGATGATTATCTACATATTATAGAGATATACTAGTACATGAAAAATAAGGGATATTAATTTAAAATTTACGATTTTCTTGAAAGTGCGGTAGGTGATATATGGCGTACAGAGATATATAATTTTTATATATGTAAATGATAATCTCTATCCAGTGCAATTAGTTGTTTATTTCCCTGATGGATCTCAATGAAGGTTACCATAAATTTTGATATGAGTGTGGTTTCTTCGACGAGAACCTTCAATTTCATGGAATATTTTACAATAAAACCATATACATACAGCAGGTTGTATGTAGTCTATCAAGAAAAGTTCAAATTTTTTTCAAATAAACCAAAAACAAATAAATCGATAGTCCACCATAGAAGAAAACAATAGTGTCCCTGAATTGAAAGTTGCAGCAAAATATTATATGGCAACATACGCTCAAATACAACAATTCTCTCACAAGACTCATTAATATTTAACCAAAATATTGTAGCATTACTGATGAGATAAAATGGTTCAAGTGTGGGACAATGACTATCGATTGTGTAGGTGGTATATGGTATATTAAGAGACCTACACCACGAAACTGCGTGTATGTAATTATAAAGAGTTTTACGTTGGCCTCGACCGAAGCAAGTAAGTTTCCCCGTGTGTGTGTATCTATATCCCCTGGGTTTCATTATGTGGTTAAACGTTTCTACACAGAAAGGACATTTATATCATTGGAAAGATAAATTAGATCGCTAGGTGCCACCAGGAAGATATTATAAGATATCCCTACTGAGAAATTGCAATTAAGTTTAATGCGATCGATTTTGTATAGCTAATGTCTTTGTATTATGCCACTCGTCTCATATTGGAATAGTGCCGCAAATATACGAGTTTTTACAAACTTGTACAAAAATTTGATTTCAGTGACAGTTGATTGTGATTGTTTACCTTTATAAATAGGTATGTAGATTGCAGGTATGAGAATGCAACCACTTTATAGGTAGAAAGTACGTGATTGGGATACAAATCCACTGGTATTTGATTTGAATGTGTTGCACAGAAAACTTAATTTCATTATGAACACCTGTCGCTTGAAACTATAGACAAAAAATGTATACTCAAAACTGTAATGTGTATTTTATTTTCCCCGTTTTCTATGCTTCTATTGGTACCTGCCGTTGGTACCTATATAGCTATAAAGAACGAGAACTTAATTTTGAAACCAGCGCATTACATATTTTTCTCCCCGAAACTCCTATTTTAGAGCTTTAACGATACCTAGGGTACATCAGGTGGTAGACCTAAGTACGGAAATGTTGATTCCTATTAGAAAACGCGATTCATCATTTTTTAAATAATGTTAATGGAAGCACTTATAAATTTGATGTATATTTTTTGGTACCTATTAATTATGTATTTTGTACTACAAGTAAATGGAAAATTTAAATCAAAAATTTTTAGAAAATGCTATTGAAAAACGTTTCAAAAAAACTTGGTATATATGTATTGTATATAGTATTATTTTAAAACAGGCTCAATAGATCTTAGAGTAATTAGAGTAATATTTTGTATTTTCTTTGACTTTTCCTTTTTTGGATTATAATGACACAAAAAATCACTTGTGTCGATGTTACACTAAAAGTTGAGTAAAAAGCTGCCATAAGCTATATAACGTCGCTGTTTAAGAAAACTGGCATAACTAAAAAAAAACTCGATTTTTGAGTTAAGTACATATACCAAAAAAAATTGTTTTTTCTTTCTGTAAAACCGGCATAACTATAGTGTTTCAGAATACCACCAGATGGATAATGTGCCAATTTTTACTTTACCTCATTTCTGTGTATGTTTATGTGGAAAAGCGACATAATTTGTGTTGAGCGCAAAAAAGTAAACAAAATTTTCTTGAAAAACGGGCTATTTGTTGTTGTGCCAACTTTTATAATATAGTAAGTACTGTTCTACACCTTTTCCTGCGTATTAAAACAAATTGTGCTTTTCTTAAAAACCAATTTTTTAAAGTGACACTTTTAGGATTTCTGCCATTTTTCCTAAAAATACTTTCTCACAAATCTTAAAAAAAATCGGCTTACCTATAGGCAATTTTGAATGTTATAAGTAAAATATTTTTCATAAAATATTAAACTTGCAATACCTTTTTTTAAAGAACAGATTTTTAATCATTTTCATTTCCTAAGAGCAATAATATTTTAACGTTATTATTTTTTCAACCTCCATGATGAACTAACTTCAAAATGATAAAAAGGTTATCTTAATATCTTGAATTTTTTCGAGAAAAGTGACATAACTTGGAAGTGGCTAGAAAATACCTTTAAATGTTATACCTAGAATTATTTATTTTCTTTTTATCCGTTTTATTTTTGATTAGATAAAATATGGAATTATGCAAATCAAATACACATTTTCGAAGAAAAAAAATTTTAACGATAAAAAAATTAGATCTGTTTAAAATTTTCTGACTCAAAAACTTTAAACAGCTCTCCTGAAAAATCATGTTTTTTTTAGTTATGCCGATTTTCTTAAACAGGGACGATAAGTGTTCGATATCTTTGTTTAACTAAAAATATAATAAAATTTGAGTCTTAAAATTCAGCTGTCATACAAATTAATGTTCCTCTGAAACTTTTATTTGTAAGCAGAATGCCGGTACATAGACATATTTAATTTATCTGCCCCCAGGAGAAACCATAGAGTACAGTCAAACTTCTTTATAACGAACTTCCTTATAACGTAATTCTCTCTATAGCGAATTTCATTTTGTTCCCCTTCCCCTTCAAAAATATCCCATATGAATTAGGTTCTTTATAACGAAATCATATATATATTTACCCTTACTGATTCTGTAACGCTCCTTACTTTTCTTATTTTAAATAAAAGTAGGCGGTGGGTATTTGAATAAATTTTCAATGTTTGTGTTTTCTCATTATTCAAATACCCACAGCCTATTTTTCATATATTTTAATTTTCTTCAAGGTTCAAACTCTACTATAGTAATGCTCGGCAAGTGTTTTCAAAAGGAAATTTACGGGAACATTTTTATTTTATTTTATTCGGTTTGTGTACTCTATATAAGAAATATTTAGGTATTTTGCTTTGGGCTCGAGTTATTGGCAATGATTTTAATGAGAACTTTTTCATAACTCACGAAGGAGTTTGTCGTATCAATATGAAACTTTGTACATTGATAATAAAGAAGTAAAAAGAAGTAAAATATTATTTATACTCATAAATCTAAATTCTAAATCAATAGATAAAAAAAAAAAAATAGAAACCGTTTTTAGGCAATATGTACTTTGCTACGAATTTTAAGATCACTGATTTACTAACTGCTCCTCAGGTACTTTAATAGGAAATTTTATTTCGCGATATTTAAATATAAAAGAGAAAACTAACTGATCGTGAAGGAATCTCTGTGGACAAAATCCTGAGGGCTATTAAAATATGAGTCTTCTCATTATTGCAAAATTGCCGCGGGTAGCAGAAATGTATGAAGACGACGTTGTTGAAATTCCCACGGAAATTATATTAACAGGAGACTTAATTAAGACAATTTTTGGCGATCTGCTGCAAAAGTCAAAGCAGGATCTTTCAGAACGAGTCATTGCCGCGCTGACAAATGTGCAGACATTAGAAATGAATAGGAGAGATTCTGTTATCAGTGAAGACTGAAGATCCAAATGATGCACCAAATTTCCCTGTTGAATTCCTCAATCAGCAAACTCCATCCAGCAAGCCACCTCATGTGCTGTACTTAAGCAAGGTGTCATCATCATGTTGCTGAAAAACTTGAACCCTAAAAAAGGACTGCAATGGAACTCGATTGATTGTGGAAGAGCCTGGACGAAATTTGATAAGAGCATGAATTATCACAATGATTCCATTTCCGATAAATTCTAGCATACGCTATAATAATAAACAAGGCTCAAGACCAGTCATTTGATCACGTTGGCATGCATTTGAAGACCGGAGTATTTTCACACGGCCAACTGTATGTGGCTTTATCACAATTAACAGTTGCAAGACAAAAGAAGGTGTATATTGAATCTAATCCACAGCAAGGAAGATTATTAATTAATCAGAGACAATTTACACGCAATGTAGTTTTCAAAGAAGTTCTTTAAATAAAATCAATTTGTTTATCAAATATTACTTTGCATACCCAGCGAAGCGGGTACAACCAACTAGTTCTGTATAGCGAAATTCTCTTTATAATGAGCTATTTTTTTGGCCCAAACGCAAAAATGTTTCTTTATAACGAAATGTCAAATTTGAAAACAAAGCCTACTATGATTTTTGTTACTAATTTTAAAAGGGAATTCCCCGTTTTGGCAAACATTTTCAAGGTATGTATGGATGTATGAATAGGTGTACGTACATGTGTAGTACAAATTTTACGCATATTAACAGGTCACTCATTTGAGTTTGTATTTTAAGTTCGTGAAACGTTCACCTATCAAGAATGTCGAAGCGCAAGGCTATTTCACTTTCAGAGAAATTTTCCATTATTGAAAAAGTTAAAAGGGGGGAAAAGAAAAAAGATGTTGCAGAAAAATTTAGTGTTTCTATTAGAACATTGCCGACAATTTTAAAGAACGAGGTAAAAACTTTAAAGTTTTCCGAAGCAAGTTCAAACAGGAACAAAAAAAAAAACTAAGAAAAACAAAATACGGTGATGTGGATAAAGCTATGTTAAAATGGGTTCAGATAAACAGGAAAAGGAATTTACCGCTCTCGGGCTCTATTATAAAACAAAAGGCTAAATGTTTTTCTGAATTTTTGGGTCAGCATAATTTTAAAGGCATCAATAGATGGCGCAACAGGCGAGTAGGTCTAGGTCTAGCTTTTCGCAACCATTCGTTTATGTGAGTTTCTATTTTTGGGACGAATGGAATGGACCTACAATTTTATGCCGAGTCCGAATCCGAACGGCTGAATTGAGAAGCTTTTTTAGGACAGTCATAGTCTCGGATGTATGTCAGCCGTTCACGAGAGGTGACGCAGTAGAAAAAACGTTAAGGTGTAATAAAGGAACACTTACAGTGTTAAAAAAAAAATTAAATTTTCTATATAACGAATTTTGTATAAAACTTCCTTATAACGAAGCAATTTTTTGTTCCCTTGAAGGTTCGTTATAAAGAAGTTTGACTGTATTTTCAATTGGGACTTTATTTTATCGGAAACAAAACTGAATAGTGTTTTTAACAAAATAGATTAAACACATTTTTAAAAAAATGTGATAACACTATTAGTGTAGAATTCAAAGTACCTACATTAATGCATAATAAATGCATTTAAAAAATGCAGGGAAAATTAAAAATTTATAGGCATATTTTTGACAAAATGCTTTGATTTCTTTTCTTTTAATGAATTTTGTGACGCTAGATGCCATCTATGACAGAATCGATACTATTTTTCGATTTCGACATCTAAAGCAATGATATTTGGTTGCACAATTTTTCACAGTTATAAAAGAGCAAAAAAAAACACACTTTAAGTTAGCCAACATTTACTAAAGCTAGTATGAGACGATATGTTGAATCAGCGCATACGTATGCTGAAAATTGTGGTCCAATCGCAATGTACCTACATATAGTGTAATAGCCAAATTTCTGTCATCATTTGTATGGGCTGAAAGGTGTTTGTTGACAAATTTGTTGGCTAGTCAGCATATGTAGTTGGCGAACTAAACATATCGTGTAATACGCCTTTAATAACTTCAGTCAATAATTCTAGTGGCTTTTCAATCAGTTTTGTGTAAGATGTTTGTTTACATTCTTACTACGCCTGGTTGAATATCTGATATCAAATTCGTTCGATTTGGCTTTCTGTGGAAAGCCTTAATTGGAGGGAAGATGCTCGTACTATTCATTTTGCATAATATATTTGACGTTCATTTACAGTTGGTTTGGGTAGACTGATTCTATGTGCAATAGTCGTATAGGGAATTGCATTTTCTATTCTCTATTGCAACACCATGACATCTATTTCAGAGGGTACAATTTTTGTCTGTCTATTATTAGCTCTTTTAGCTTTGTATGAATCACTGGCCATCGACCAGCCCCCTTTTGGTAGTCGTCATTCAATTAAATGAATGGCTCATTTAAGTATAGTATAGTAAACGGTAACAAAACTCATATTTCGCTTCTGCCGAATGTTGTTTAGTCGACGACAAGGACAACATTCTGGTCATTCTATTCCGTCAACCGCATTGAAAACGAAAGCATATATGTATGTACAAAATGTATGTTAATGTACATATTATATGTACATACTATTATCCCTACATAGGTGGAAATTCAACGTGATGCCACTTTAGATGGGTCACGTTTTAAAAAGCATGAGATACAAGTACCCACTCTTTGATGTGGCGGATTCTCAACTATAGTGGGATTGCCCTAATTGGGAATACCTTGTAGTACTCTCGATGTGCGCGGAGTGAGATGCACCCTTTCCTTATAAAACACTTGATACTTGTTGTGCCACGGTAAGGCAACAGCATATCACCTTTGCACTAATAACCCCAATCCGTGTGCGGTTTGTATTATAGTTTGTGGCCTAACGACTTAGTCATAGTGCCATATATGCCATATTGCGTGCCATTGGCTATTTACTGTCACATTGGAAAATATAAATTACTTTCGGTGCGATTAGAAGCCTGACTAAAAGAATACCTATATCTATACAACGACATATGTATATATACACCTTCTTTAATAGTGCGAAATGCGAATACTAAAACCCGACATATTTGCATGCTTTTAGACTGCAAATGGTGCAGTTGGTGAATAAAACAGCCGTTTTCTGCTATCTGCACCGCACTGCTGCTGACTGTTGTTTTAATACAATTATGTTTTATTCATATGCAAGCAATTTGTAGCTATTTATTGAGGAATTGATTTTATTTATGCATACAATTTTTAATTTAGCAATTACGACAATTTCTGTTTTCATTTGCTTTCTCCATTTCTATGAGTACACAGATACTCGTAGACATGCGACTGCACTTAGTCTGATGAATAAAAATTATTGGTAAATTACGGAATGATTATTGTAATGCGCACATTCGCTCAATTTAATTAGGAAATTTGCGACAATAATTATTTTGACATTTGACCATGAACGCGGCATGCAACGAAAATACATATGATGATGCGAAACAAAGCTTAAATTTCGAAGTGATAAGGGATGTTGCTTATCCGATCATGCAGCAAATATTAATAATACATATAGCAAAGAACTAACTAAACTTTAATCTATAATGAATGAATCCATTAGGCGAGCGCACAACTATTCGATTATTATTTTAGTGCTAGCTTTTGCCCCTGGTATATTCGACTTGATTTTCCATGTCTGCGTGATTGTTCGAGTACCTATTTCGTCGTTCGAGTATACCTACCAAAAATTTGGTGTCACCAAAATCAAAAGTATACATACTTTGATGTTTGATATTTAGTCAAACCAAGTTTACTCGCATTATGTTCGAGTGTCTATACATCCCGCTTTATGTATTATGTAATTATTTTATTTTTAAGCCGACATAAATCTTTTTTACATAAATGACCGAAGACAACAGAAATCATGCGTAGCCATACGTTAAATAAAGCTATTACAATGGTACCTACCTAATGTCCCATTGAAATTAACATTTCGACCATATTTAGGTATAATGATTTTTTTTAATTTCGTATTTCGTATCAGCTTTATTAATAGCCACCTAGTTCAATGTGTAATAACTTACATCTGTTTTAATCTAAAAACGAAATTGTTGTCTCATTAGTCATTCTTATTATCATTGTCTCGATTAAAAACACGAATCTAGCCGCCTAGACTTTTAGCAGACATTTACCGAATCCGGTTTCAATAATATTCAATCTATTAGGTATAATGACTACCTATTAGAATTTAAAATAAATTAAGGTTTTTACTATGTACTTTCATAAATTAAAAGGCAATTGGCTATTGCTGATCCGGCGGAAACCGTAGGTACAATTCTATTAGATGAAAATATATATCTACTGTATTTGATGGCAATCGGAATCTCAATCCAATCGCAATGTAAACACTAAAACAAGTTAATGACTCATCCGCCTACAAAATTCAAGTGGTTAAAGTTCACTCCAATAACTAGCGACGCAAATAAACCGGCAACCGGTGAAGCTGACGTAATTCTGCCGGCTGAGAGAGAGAATGTTTCGGTATAAAAAGAAATGTGTGCATAGTGTTGGCATTTTATCTTCCATATTGTATAGGTTTTCCATATCCATCTGATTATTCTAATTTATCGGTTCTGAACAGCTGTTTTTATCGTGGCATAATACTCACGAGTAGGTACTGTAAATTATTTTAAGCGACTGTTGTGGTGGTTTAGGAAATATTTAAATATATTTCAAGTCTTTTAACATAATAAAAACACATTTTGACGTACCAACGTGGGTACAACCTATGCAAATGTATATTGTATAATTCAGGTACAATTCGATATCCTATGTAGACATTTTTGGAACAAAAACATACATTTCCATTTGATCCATATTTTTAATTTAATACAAACAGGTCTCGTTTTTAACGTTCAGTTACGTTATATGTATTTTCGAAGTTACTTTTCCATCGAACAAAAATCATCTCTTAATTAAATGAGGTTTGAAGTAACTAGTATGAGTATATTGAACAATATAATGTACAAGTGAAATCGCTAATTGTGTGCCTACAATATTGTTGCTAACAAGTATCGCTCAAAAATAGCAATAACTACCTACTTATAAAATGGCACCACTTGTTGCAATCAGTGATATCACAATTCTTATGTAACAAAGGGGAAATGTGAGGATGAGTAACAAAGTTTTGTGATTGTAACACTTAGCGGAATATCAACTTAGTCACTTGGAAAAACATTACTAATCAGATGATTGATTAGAAATAGTCTGAAATTGCAAAAATCAAGTTCAGTTGCTTTTGCATAATAAATTGAGACATGCTTTATTTTAAAAACAAAATAATACAGACAGTTTAGGTATCATTTATTTTTTTTGTTCGCACTTTAAAGTAACAACATTTATATCAACATTATTATATAAATACAGAGAAACTTATTACATATTAGGGTGAAATACTTGAAGCACAAAAAGTCAACAAGGAGCAGATGCATGCATAGATAGGTAATTTCATGATAAGATAAGATACGAAAATAATCGAGGGAAATTCCCACAATCGCAATTTTTTTTTGTATTACATATAACCTTATTTGAAGAGAGAAGAAACTAATTTTGCACTGCATGCAATTTACGTAGTAGTTGAAGGGTTTTAATAAATTTTTCTAACGAGTTGTAGAATAGATATTGTGTATTTAAGCAATTTTTACAATATGTACACATGTTATACATATCAAAGGGTTTGGTAGTGCATAGACAAGTTCTCTAGTAATGGACCACAGGATTTTTACAGAAACCAACTCAGACTCCCTCTAATTTTGGAACCAATTGAGCACAAAATGTTAAACTTGGATCATTTACTAAGCTTATTAAAAGTGAACCTCAACAAATCTGTAACATTAGTGGTTCTCAAGATACAAAGCTTTAAAAATCACAAAAATCGTAACTGACTGACTCACACACTCACTGACAGATCATAAAAAATAATATGAAGCACTTCCCCTGATCCTTGAATCGTAAAATTTAACATAATAGGCATTTTTCTTTTTAGTTTAGAGCGAGCCTGAACTGTCAAAAAAAAAGTTCGTGTTTCTTTTTTAGAGACATCAGACAGAGATCAGATTTTGTGTTCAGAGCGCGCTCAAAAACGCCTAATGGCAGATCCTGTGGTGCGAAAGTCGAAAACTTCCGATTTTCTATACAGGGGGTGCGGTATACGCCTACTTTTAACAAATAGTTATAATATATTTGTAGCACTTCCGATTGTCGTAGAATGTGAAAATTTGGTAGAGAGTTAGAACTTGCAGTATAGGTACTTATACAGAAATATATACAATTTTATACCTATTCTCCATTCTCGTGTCCGCCTACTTTCAAAATGTTAAGTTGCATTCAAAACCCTAGAACCAATATCTATTAACTCTATAGTAGACCTAGCCTTTAACTCATCTCTTAGGTCCGTTTGCTGATACGGCTCATAACTATGTAAATTCCACATAAATAACTAACTCTAAGGCCCTAGTTATAGCTATCATTGAAATGCATCATTGAAAATTTTGTTTTCCGATTTTAGAACGATTAATCAAACAATATTGGCTTTAGTTGGTATCAAAATAAAGGTAATCAATTGTGGAATTTTTTTACGAAAGAAATTACTTAATTCTGACCAAAACTAATCTTTAAATTCAATTTTATTATTTCACTGATCGAAATCGATTTCAATGAACAGCTGATTCTCGTTTCTCCAATTTGGAACCCAATCGTTTCACTGATGTGTTCGATTCTCTTCCTATTCTCAGCTGTCAGTTTTGCTTTCAATGATCAACTCTAACCTCAAAACCTAGACTCGTTTGTTTAAAAGTCACTGACAGGAATTTTTCAATGATTGCTATAACCGACTTGTCAAAAAAATGAAACCACCATTTCACTGATTTGTTCCAATGATGCATTTCAATGATAGCTATAACTAGGGCCTAAGGCTGCAGTTATAGCTATCAGTAAAATGCATCCGTAAAAAAATAGTTTTACTTTTTTGGAGCACTTAAACTTAATCGTTGAATTTAATCTTGGTCTTAAATAGTTGCTTCTGAATTATAAAACTAGTTCGTCAAAAAAAATTAAGCAATTGATCTTTAAATTAAAAAAAAAAAGAATTTCTTTATTTTTCCGTACGAAAAACTTTTTCTGTTCAACTTCTCAACCAGTTTCACGAAGTATTCCACTGAATTCCTATGATATGCTACGGTTAAATGTTTCAGTTTTGCTCTGTTGCGTGTTTTTACGGATGGACTTTTCTGATAGCTATAACTGCAGCCTTACTTAATGATTTGCACCGAACACAAAGTCTGAAATAAATTATATAAATTGGAACTTGTTTTATGGGGAAGAAATAGAAGAACATACAGTCATTAAGTTGTACGACATATCCTTAGAGATTGCAAAATAGTTCAACGTTCAATTAGAAGTAAGTAGGTGGGCACGTACATATTATGTAATTGGTCCAACGAGTTAGAAACAAAAGTAGTTGCAAAGAATTTCGCTAATCGGGTTTTTCCTTGACAATTGCTGAATGAAAAGGAATAATGGTGTAGTTCGAAACTGCTATCAGTCCTACCAAAATAGATTGTTTCGATTACTATGTTTACATGAGCGATTCAATCCGGATTCCATTCGAATTGTGTCCCATGTAAACACTGATCGGATCGAAACGGAATTCTGTCAATCCGATTACAATATTTTCTGTGATCGAATTGAAAATTATCACGTAAACGCAGATTGAAGGATCGAGTTCGAGTTTATCATGTGAGAGAGTGTGCGTTCTTTTATTTCGTTCTCTCTTCATTGGTTTGTGATTTTTTTTCAGTTGGTGGATTTAAACTTGTGTGTAGTAGTGAAATAATACACGTATTCCCTATAACTCAATTTTATTTCAATTCAATTTTTCAATTCGGTGAGAATGAAAACAGTGATCGAGTTTCGATTCAGTTTGATGAATTCGATCTTTCAATTTGTTCATGTAAATGTAGTAAATGAGCTGTTGTTGTTTGTTTTTCTTTCCCTTCTTGCAGTATAATTTTTTTAATTTTCACTATCGAAGGGAAACTTTTCCTATGGCGTTTATTGATACAGTAGGTATAAGCCCAGTTAATTGGCAAACCGGATTTCTTGTAATTTATTGATTATTGATATTGAAGTAATAAAACGAGTAAATCAAAAATTTTATTGATAAATCGTATCAAATCATTTCGTTAACGTTAGTTCCGTTCCTTTATATGTTTTGGCCAATAATCACAACAAATAAAAAACCTTGTTGCGTGTTTATTGTTTGAAGTTATTAATTATTTTGTCCTCATTACTGGACAAATTTGATGGTACCGTCAGTGTCTGTTTATGAGAGAATTCACTGTACTACTTATATGTAGTAGGAATTATTATCTTTGCTTACAAATCGGTACCTATCCATGTTTGATTCATCATCTGTCATGCTCCAATTGGCAAAGCGTAAAAACATGTAAAACCCTACAGAATTCTGTAATAAGAACTAACAAATGCACACTCTATCCGGCTTCTTTATAAGGAATTTTATGTGAAATCGAACAGAGAATATTACTTACGGTTCCCGCAGCACTGGTGCAATCTTATAAATGCAGTCGAGGAACGTCTCGTCCAAACACCAAACACTCGGTTTCAGCGGCTGGCTATTCACATTTAGTATTCTAAATAGAATACACAGGATTAATGCAATTGCGGTCAGAAATGCCGTTGACATTGTTGTTAGAGTCCGATATAGATGCACACGATCAAAATATGGGAACGCGGCGAGGAGCTGATTGAAACTCTGCTGACTTTGGATGTAATTATCATAGAAAAAGGAACACTGCAATAACTGTGAAATTATCATACGTGAAATTAAACTTTTATTTAACGATACGGATTTTCTACAGGATTGGTTCTGTTTAAAATTCGATTTTATGTATAATTTGTTTCTTTTTTCTGTTTTGTAAACGTTCACAAATGGGGTTGGGCACTCGCGAAAAGAAAATTAATAAGTATGTAGGTAGATAGAGAAAAAAAACTTAAACTAAACTCAAAAGAATTACTGGAAAATTCCTGAGTAGCACGTTAACACGATTCACTGTATACAAAAAAACACTAGTTTTATTATTATTAGATCACGAGAAGATAAAAAGAATTAAATTTCGCAATTAGATAAAAAAAAATCCCTCTTTGGCAGTAGTTCGCGTCCAATGATGTTTTTTCGTTCCTCCTTTTCGATGTATGTATGCGGTGATGCTATCGCGTAGAAAGTTCTCACTCGTTTGACAGCAGAACGAACGAAATTCTGTTGGAACTTGGAAGTGGGAATGGGAAGGTTAAAGACAGAATGGAAAATCTGTCATTTTGTTTTTGTTCTGGTTGGCGTTGGATCTGGTCTGGATGCAAACCTTTGACAGTGTAAAGTGACAGTTCAGCAAGTTTCCAAACAAAACAAATAGTTCCAGTCGGCATTTTATGCGACTGGAAAAGTGGAAAGGAGGTCGGCCATTGGTCGTATAGGTAGGTACCAGTGTTGCCAGTTTGACTGTTTTCCAGTCAAATTTGACTGGATTTTTTCGGTATTGACTGGAAAAAAAATCAAATCCAGCCGACTGTTTTTTTGACTGAAGTTTTTTCCTAAAAAAAATTGCACCTCCGCAAGCCGTTGAAAGTCAAATTGAATCTAATATTTCTTGCAGTTTGCGCAACGTTTCTTGAGAATTTTGAATGATTTCCTTTGCATTTAATTCGGTTTGTTGTATGTTGTATGTTACTTATGTTTTGAGTTATGACTGCTGTTTGTTCCAGATTTTAGAAACAAAAAATAAACACAACTCTATTTTGACCATTAGAAATACCTACCTAATTTTCGAGATAAAAAAAAATGTTGTATAAATTTTGAAATACTTGAAGAAGTTCAATTGTCCTAGACATTGTTGGTGGTTTCGGGTTGTAGCTCACGGATTGCTTGGATGATATTGGTCTTAAGTGCTTGAATCGTTTCCGGATTGCCCGAAGTCCAAAGTCCAAAGGAAGCAAATCGCAGCTCCGAGGAGGCCAATTGACATCGCCAAGACGGCTGATAACACGTTTTGGGAAGTTGGTGCAAAAGATCGATTGTGGCGTGGGCTGTGTGGCATGGCGTGCAATCCTGTATGAACCAGAGGACGTCCAAATCCATGTCTTCAATTCCAGTAAAAAAAAGTCGGTTAACATGGCTCTGTAACGCCCACCGTTGACCAAAACGTTATTCCCAGCCTCATTGTCGGAGAAAAATGGTCCAAACTGTCAATCTCTGTGACATTGTCGTCTGTGCGCACCGTACGATGACGGGGACCAAGAGTTTTGTCCACTCCCATACAAGTCACACGAACTTTTTGCACAAACTTGCGTACAGCAGGTGCGGTGGGTGCTTCATTTCGGCCGAGACTTCTAAAAAAACGCACTGTTTGGGCTACACAGCACTCACTTTGGAAATATTTTTTTCAAAATTTCCCAACATTGCTCAAGCGTACAGTCACTCACTTCGTTCCGCGCAGGTATGATACTGACTTTTTGTAAAGATTTTGAGCTGGAAGCAGCTGTCCTGTCAGTGTTGAAATAACCTATGATTTAAAAAGAAACCACGATGACCCACCTATTTTTGTTTTCGAAAAAATAGCTGTTTACATTTTCGACTGTTTTTTTGACTAGAATTTTTTGTTTTTAATGTTTGACTGTTTCTTTTGACTGGATTCGGAGAGAAAAAATCCAGTCAAACAGTCAAATTTGACTGGATTTTAACATTTTCGCCTGGCAACACTAGTACCTACTCTCATTATTCTCATGTGTCATGATGGTCATGTGCATGGCTAATAAATTGAACAATGGGTTCGTATCTATGATATCTTTGTTTGTGTTTCTATAATCCGGTAGGGGTTATATTGAAAATAGGGTGCGTTATAGTTTAGTTATTAACAATTTATATTATGATAGATTAGGTACATAAATTTTATCCTTCAATTAAAATTTGTTAAATACAATTTTACAAATTCTTCAATAAATGTAATGGACATTACAATTAAAATGTCGCCTGGCAACACAATTATAAGAAAAGAACCAATAACTTGTTTTAAGAGTCACCAACTACCTACGATCTACGAACAAACGATAATATTCACAAGTTTTGACAGTCCGTTCGCTTGAACACTTTTCTTGATCGCCGCAGTTTACGAATTTCAGTAATCAGTTTCTACCAGGAATTTCTCATTTTAGGTTAAGTCCGAACGAATTTTCTACTCGCTAGTTTTAGTCTAAGAGCCCACAGCAAATTTTGGGCGTGAAAGTATAACCAAAAAGCTGATACATGAACAGAAAGGTCTCCAAAAAGTAAACTCAAATGTCGAAGTCTGGCAGCGCTTAGTTGCAGCTGAGGTTAGTAATAGTAGGTTGAAAACGTGTTTTTTTCCAAAATCTGAATTTTTTATATAACCACTTGAATATAGTATTAAATGAAAGAACAGACTGCCCTGATGACAAAAGTATAGGTCCCAGACGTCTTAAGTGCAGCCATACCCTTGCCAGACGTACTAATAGTATGTTAAAAATCACATTTTGAAATAATTGGTATAACCAAAATTTGGTTACACCAAAAAATTTGTGGGAACGCCCTGATCACAAAAATATAGGTCCCAGACGTCTTACGTGCAGCCATACCCTTGCCAGACGTACTAAAAGTATGCTAAAAATCACATTGGGGAGAGTACGATAACTACGGCGCCAAAAATTGATAACGGTATTTTGTAGAGGGGTTAAATACAAACACTTTTTACTATGGGAGGGGGGGTCTATCTTACTCCGTTTAGGCGGGAGGGGTAATTTAAAGAAACTGATACTTTAATTGGAAAAAAATACATTAAAAAACAATGGCAACACTTAAAATAAAATACTAAATCACTTTTAAAAGCCCGGAACCTGTTCTTTCATATTATTTTTAAATCAAGTTATTTCTGTTAACAGTTTTTGAAAAAAACAATTTCAAAGCTGCAATTTAAGGACAAAAATTGGGGTGAGTACAATAATTTTGGCGATGAAAATTAATGACAGATTTATGTAGAGGAGTTAAATACAAGCATTTTTTACTATGGGAGGGGGGGGCCTATCTCGCTCCGGTTAGTCGGGAGGGGTAATTAAAAAAAAATTATACATAAAATTAAAATAAAATATTAAAAAACAATGGCAACACTTACAACAAAGAACTATAGCACTTTTCAAAGCCAGAATTCTGTCCTACATTGTCTAAAATGCAAATCCGCAAAATTTTGTCTACCAATGTGAAATTTCAGGCCAGAGACTGTAGCTGGAGAAAGTTGTTGACATTGGGTAAACTAATATAATTTAAAGAAAGTTTGAATATACTCAGCCTTGCACCCATCCCAAAATCCAACAGTGACCCCAAGCAGGGGGGTTGCAGGGGGCAGCATACACATTTCAAGGCGCAAGGGTAACAATTTGTACTCTAAGCGGAGCGACATATAAAGTAATTTTCAATTTTCTCAAAAATTAGAGGACATAAATCAATCTGGTTTTCAGTGTTCGATTAAGAATTGATTTCGGCAGTAAAAACTACAAAGAAATTAAGTATCTATTTTCTCAATATTGAACAAATCAGCATACAACTTTTATTTTTTATTTTTTTTCCTTAAATTTCAAGTTTGAAATCATTTTTTTCAAAAACTATTATTAGAAATAACTTGATTTAAAAATAATATCAAAGAACAGATTCCTGGCTTCCAAAAATCCTAAAGTTCTTTATTGTAAGTCTTGCCATTGTTTTTCAACAATTATTTTTTTTATTTTAAGTATTATTTTTTTAAATTGCCCCTCCCGCCTAAATGAAGCCAGATAGACTCCCCCTCCCGTAGTAAAAAATGCTTGTATTTAACGCCTCTACAAAATACCGTTATCAATTTTTGGCGCCGTAATTATCGTACTCTCCCCAATGTGATTTTTAGCATACTTTTAGTACGTCTGGCAAGGGTATGGCTGCACGTAAGACGTCTGGGACCTATAGTTTTGTGATCAGGGCGTTCCCACAAATTTTTTGGTGTAACCAAATTTTGGTTATACCAATTATTTCAAAATGTGATTTTTAACATACTATTAGTACGTCTGGCAAGGGTATGGCTGCACTTAAGACGTCTGGGACCTATACTTTTGTGATCAGGGCAGTCTGTTCTTTCATTTAATACTATATTCAAGTGGTTATATAAAAAATTCAGATTTTGGAAAAAAACACGTTTTCAACCTACTATTACTAACCTCAGCTGCAACTAAGCGCTGCCAGACTTCGACATTTGAGTTTACTTTTTGGAGACCTTTCTCTTCATGTATCAGCTTATTGGTTATACTTTCACGCCCAAAATTTGCTGTGGGCTCTTGGTCTATTTGTGGAACGTGCGAAACACACCCCATGTTGAAAAGCAACAAATATAGCTTTCTGGTAGCAATATTTTGTTATTATTGACACATTTGCGCATGCTACGTTCTATACAGGTTTGGAAAATATGTGGAACGATCCTGTTTTCAATACAAAATTATTGCTTGTTTAATCAATTTGAGAGCCGCCTAAATGTATTAATTTTGTTAGGTACACTTTGTTAACACTTGAAATTATGACAAGTATAATGTTCTGTGTTCTTGGTTGAACTAAACTATTATGACAATGCATAATTTTGTTGCTGAAAATATGCAATCAATTAGGTAATTTTTGTTTGCAGGTTCGAATATTTGCAAGTTTAGACAGTCCGATCACATGAACACTTTTCTTGATTGCCGCAGTTCGCGAATTTCATCTCATTTGAGGTTAAGTAGGAACGAATTATTTATTCGCTAGTTTGTGGAACGCGGTTTAATGTTGTGGATCGCGAACAAACTTTGACAATTCGCGCCAATTATGTTATCGTTCGCGACAAAAAGTTTAAAATTCGAAATTTCGTTTCGAATTTCCTGTGGAGGGTATAAAAATATGTAATTATGGTCTCGATCTCGAAGAAGCTCTAGTTCTTTGGCAGATTAATTAGCAATGGCAACAACTGGCTAATAAACCAATTTTTAAAAAAGTTTGACAACCCTCGCGTTTATGTCATTAAACGACACCGCCGCCGTCAGTTCATTTCCACTTATGTCAATTATTGGCAAAAATCGTTTGTCATGTGATTGACAAACTTATGAACTTGATGCCAATTAATTTTCACTGTCAGTTATAGACAAAGTGACATTTTGTTTAACAATTCAGCTCTTTCCACTTGTCAATCAAATTCTTTGTCAGTTATTTGCAAACGCTGTTTGTCAATTCATTGACAAGCAATTTTTCACTATTTTCACTAGCCAATTTTTTAATTCAATAAAAATACGTCAATTATTGTCAATTTCAAATCGACAAGTGGAAACCCAGCATTATTACAGTTTAAGAATAAATTAATTTGTAGTAGGTACATTTCACTTAAAATATCCAAAACTACTTACTACCGAAACTACAGTTAGTTTTTAACATCAATTATAAAATTTGGAGCTCAAATCAATCGTAGTATCTTTGTTTTCATATAATTAAAGTGCTACAATGTCTTAGTTTTTGAGAAAAGTGCTAATGTCAATTCCCCGTACATGTCATTATCCTCCTGCCTTCACCCTCCGACGTTATTCTTATTTTATTTTTACCATTTGAAATAGGTACAATGAACAAGTTTATAGCCCATGAATTAGTAGAAAGATACAGATATAATTAGGTAGGCGCAGTGCCGGCTTTAGGGCCACCGTCGATCAAATGTTCACACTTAGGCAGATCCTAGAAAAAAGCCAAGAAGTCCAAATCAATACCCACCATCTTTTGTTCGATTTCAAAGCCCCGTATGACAGCATCTATAGTGATGAGCTATACAGAGCCATGTCTAACTTTGGAATCCCTGCAAATCTCGTAAGACTGTGTAGGATGATGATGGAGAAAGCTCGCCGCTGCATCAAACCAAAACCTTTGATGTCAAAAGAGGATTTAGACAAGGCGAGACTTTTTCGGTCCCGTTTGCATTGACGGGCTTTGGAGAAGTAAATTCATGTTGAAATATCGAGCAGCATGAGGAAAAAATAACAACACTTTTTTTTAGCAACAAATTAAATTTATTTTTATTTCAGTGAATTTTCTGTTCTTGTATTTTTGTCCATCAAATTACGGTTTACATAATAATAATAATAATAATTATCAATAATTTCTTATCTTAATTATTAATTTAAATTATTTTTTACCACTTTTTTTCCTTACACTTCCTAAATGTCAAAAAGTTCTCATTAATCTTCCCATTAAATTCCGTAAAATATTTGCTTTCATATTCTGTCTTTTATTATAATCATACACTTAAAATTGATGATAATTATAAATAATTGATTTTTTTTTGTTCTTTGTATTTTTTTCTTAATCTGCTTTTCCTGAAGTTTTATAAAATTAATAATTATAAAGAAAATAAAATCTTCAGACTTTAATTTTAAACTAAATAAAATAAAAAAAAAATGTTATCATTTCATTGCTGTTTATTTAGCAGATTTATTAATATTGGAATTCAAAATTAATTACATGGTTTGTTTCCAAATATTGGGTTTGTTGCTATTTTTAAATATTGTAGGTTTATATAATTAGATGTTGTTTTCTTGATTGTTTTAAACCTAAATCAATTTTTGAGTTTTTTTTATACTTATAAACTTTTTTTTATTCAATTGCAATAATAAATAATGTATATTTTAAATACATTTTTAATAAGGTAAAATCACAGATATAATTATATATTTTTACTATTTGTTTTTCCTTTCTTTATTTTGTGTTAAATATTAGAAAAAAGAAAAAGGGGGTAAATATGTATACATGTACAATTGTACATAATAGAGAAAATTTTTTGGATTCGTATTTTATTTTATTCCATTTTACTGTTATATTTTCAATGGCTGGCTAAGACTCAAGAATATTTATTGTTTTATTAATATGTTTATTTGATTGTTTATGTATCAATTTCTCAATCTTAAGGATACCTTATGCAGAAATTTACTCTGTTATGTAATTTTAATTTAATTTACCTGAGAAAAAAGTCATTGTTTTTTTCTTTACTTTGTTGGTCTTAATTTAGTTCTTAAGTCTATTAGAAGTTGCATTGGAGTCTTAAGGCCCTGAGAATAAGTTCACAAATGCAATTGGAAGATGTTAGTCCTATTTACTCTTTATTTTCTTTCTCCTGATCTAGAACTCATAATGTAAAGGTTTGTAAAGTAAAGAGATTGTTTTTACAGTGATCAGAAAATGTTGGTCACAATAAACTTACTGAATAATAGTTACAAGTGGAAATAAGTTGAAAAATTCTGTTATTGATATATGGAAGAAAGGCTTTAACAATAACGCCTTCACATAATACGCAATATTTCCGCTAGTCCACAGACCCCCAAGAAATCGAAGACCGCAGCTATCCGTTTCTCCAATAATATATTTTACAGTCATCAAACTAGATTGAGGGTATAGAGGCGTTGTATCTACAATTCATAATACGGATCTACTTTTAAAAACTTGACACAAAGTGAACTGTGCTAACGCATACCTTTTATTAAAAAACTTCACGAGTTCGAATAGTGCAAGCAGGCAAGGCTATGACGATGCCAGTACCTACAGAAAAAATCAGCCCTATTGTCGTCATCGTCTGTCGTATCGAGTCGTTTAGAATTTGGTACTGCGTAACTTAAACTACTCGACTATCTGAACTCTCACATTCCACAAACGGTGCCATGCAATAAAGTCTTATGCAAAAATGTAAATGTTCGACTTTACTGCACTTTTGAAACTGCAATAAAATCCAAAATGAGTTTTGGACTTTTTGGCCTTAATTAGGGTCGTTGCATAATAACTCATTACTTGTGCGCGTAGATTTATATGGTCCAAGACAATTTAGAGATAAGCAGCTATGTCGTCCAATTGCCGATAAACATCACTTTTGTTAGGCTTTCGTGAATGATTTTGCCAAAGGAATATTTTTCTGCATTTCGTTCACTAAATGTAGAAATTGTCCATTATTTGTTATCTCCATTCTGCAAAATAACTATAATAGTCTTTTAGTTAATTAAAAATTAAGTACACATACTTTTTTTAACACATTATCAAACAAGTCGACGACAGAAATGAATAATTTCCACGACAAACATCGTCACAAAACGCCTCACGCAATACCGACGATCGTCGTCGAAAAATACTATCCACATTTTTTGACATTTTAGACGCCATTTGTCGATCGTCGCCGCGACAAAAGTCATTTATTTTTAGTCGCCAATACCAAACAGTCGTGTCGTTTTTGTTTAGAGTCGTAAACGACGACAATAGGGGTGAGTGTTAAGCTTTGATCTTCAAATAACATATCAAGTGATGCTCTTATATTTTTTTTAATCCATTTTTAAATCAAGTCTTCTTAGTTCTTTGAAATAGGAGGTATAGAACGGTCTCCTAAATAAAGGTTCTGCTTGGAGTTATAACAAAAAATATAATATTCTTGACATGCATTTCGCAGAGTCTTGTAATAAAAATCCGTTTTCAAGAGTTTACAACAAATATTGGATAGACTGTATAAATCTTCATATTTAGATCCAAATTAATTGAAAGTCGATTCATCATCTGCAATCATATTGCGGCCTCTTAAAACAGATGCTTAAATTTGGCAACAGTCTTAAAACCTATCTCAAACTTCTTGTTCAATGCTAGCCTTTCGAGCGAGCAGCTGTAGGATATTAACCCAATTCTAGTTACACCAAGCACTTCAAATGTTCTCTACAGCTGCTCAAAGTAAATTCTGCCTGTTAGTTAGAAAAAAATAAAATAAACACAAACTTTAAAATTTCAGCTACAAAAACAAAGTCCTCCTTTTGACATTTCGAATATTTGAAAATTTAAAATTTTCATTTCACGTACATTTTTATTGTAAGTATTTCTTTTATTTTTCGTTTTCAGTTCAGAACAGTTTCTTTTTCTATTCATTATACCTTAAAAAAGAATTATAGAAACGAATTCAAACTATTTTTTTAGCTAATGGAAAATATAACACAAATATTGCACTAAATTAATAATTTGTTTAAAAAATTAATCCAAATAATTATGTAGTAATAAATTTTTACGTATATCCTTTTTTCCAAAAATTTGTTTTGTAAGTCTGTCAAACATTTTACTTTTCTTATACACTAATTATTTTCTTTAATGTGTTTTGCTGTTTTTTTTTTAATACATATATGCAATCCCAACATTATTCAGTATACCGAAATAAATTTGTACAGTTATATCGATTTATACACATATAAACATTTACTTTTTAAATAATCCTTAATTTTTTTTTTTTTGTTTTTTTTTCTCTTTTTTATGAAATTTCGGTTGAAACAGCTAGTAGCTAGTCTTCTTATTTTTAATTTAGATAATAGTTTTTTTTGTTTTTTTTTACTTTTTTACGAAATTTTGCTCCGAAAAGTTTAAGGTAGGTATCCCTGAAAATTTTGTACTCCAAAAAATGTTTCTTTTTTTTTAATTTAATTTGTACTTTAATCTTTTTTATGATGGTGTTTTGCATATACAATTTTGTTATGTTAATTTATTTGGATGTGGCGTTAAATATTTAATGTTAATGCAACACCAAATTATGAACAATGTCATAGATTTATAATTTTGACTTAGGATTTTAGTTTTAGTATTTGAAGAAGCATTTATCAAAAAATATATTTTTAGAAAATAAATCGAAAACTACGTTTTGGAAATGATTTTAAAGAAGTCAATATAAAATTAAATATACACATTTATATATTGTTCTGAACTGTTTTAGTGTCTTAGATTACAAATTTTGTTTTTTTTTTTTCTTTTTTCTTTACATTAGTTTATATACATTTAAATATTTTTAAACTTTTAGTATACGTATTTTTTTTGGAAAATGAATTGGAATTTAAGGAAATAAATATTAAAATAGAATATGTATATTTATTAATTAAATATGTATTCAATTTTTAAGATTCCCTGTGTATTAGAACATACGTTAATAAATTATAAGCAGAATAATCTGATAAAATATGTAAATAATAAAGTGATTGCAAGAATAAATTATACAAAATTAAATTTAAACACGTTCACAAAGAAGTCAATGGGGAATAATCGTTTATTTTTTTTATTTTTTTAGATGTGTTAGGCTTAATGCTCAATTTACATAGATAATTCGAAAGTGTTTTATCAAAACGTTCGACTTTTCCCTGTTGAATAAAGTTTATTAGCATAATGCACCACGAACAGTTGAAAACTACTTGCAATCGTTGAGTTGTTGAACCAGATACACTTAGAATATTTTTAAAGCATTCAGCGAGTTTACCAAAACTGCTGCCGCTTCTGCTGTTCTATTAAAGCTTTTTTTGTTTAAAAATCGGTTCTTTGCACCATGAGCAGCACAAAATTTTGAGTAACTTGACTTGCTTTGGTTTTTTTTTTATTCAAAACTTTTGAAACATTAGAAGAAATATAATAAAATAACCAAACGATTCGAATGTGATGATGTGATCCTGATAGGATATCATCCAACTAGAGTTATTTTAAGACCTAATTACATTTCTTAGTCAAATTTATTTAAATTTCCTTGAATGTATTTTTATATACATATTATGTAGCTTATTGCAGGTGGTAAAAATACCATTTGGAAAAAAGTAAATCGCTCTTTTCTCTGCTCCACCCTGTATTTATGCCAGATTTACATTATCCTTTCTGTTGTCTGTACATGAAAAGGATTAAAAATGAAGAAATGAGTTGATTGATTGGTGACGAAAACGCAAATCATAATGTGTGCCAGAGTCAGTGCCGATGTAAATATTTTTATATACTAGGCTGCCTATTCTATTCAAGATGTGTGATATTTTTGATTGATTTCTTAGCTTTTGCAGACAGATGCTGCAGAGTCTAAATATATCGACCTCAAAATTGTTGGAATAGTTTTTTTTGATTGTAATCCGATAAAATTTGTTTCATAATCAGTTTTTTTTTTATCAATTTGGTAAGCTTTTCAGTTTTTGTTAGCCATCTCTTTTACATCATGAAAATACAGTGCAAAATTGGTGAATAGAATTGGCTACTGTCAAAGTGTCAAGCCAGCTGTATTATTATTAAATTAATAGATAAATAGCGTAACAGGTCCGCACCATATGCCTACCACCGTCTCACAACCATTTGTTTGTGTAAGTTTTTTTTTTTTTGTGACGAATGAAAAGGAACTACAACTACAATTGTATGCTGAGTCCGAAGGTGTGAATTGCAAAGCTTTTCCAGGACTCTCCGGCGTTCGCGAGATGTGGCGCTTATGATTATTTCTCATAAATAATATGAAAGTGTAAATAAAATAAATAAAAGAGCTTTGCAAGATAAATTAAGATAAGATGAATTAAATAAACCAATATATTAAACAATCTCAAAGTGTAATTTACTAAAAATTGTTTTGAGTTCACCTGTTTATAACCATTGTTCATAGTTTTCTCTTTTCTTGTTTGTTTTTCTATAGGGATGGTATTACCGTACGATAAATTTAGATCAAATCATGCTGGTACTAGTGATGTAATGTGGATGAAAGAAGTGGAATAATATAACCGAAAATAATAAAAATAAATATAAAAACAGAAAACAAAATCATATGTTTTAAATTGAAAACTTTTATTTTTTCTTCACATTTTCATATTCATTAAAAATATATTTATATATTAATTGTAATAAAAATAAAAACAGTTTATAACTGAACAAAATATAGAGTTTCTTTCAATGTAATTATTACAAAAAAAAAAATAAAAATAAAATTATCACTAAAATTAATTAAAAAAAAATAAAAAGCAGAAAGCAATCGAATTTGTTTTAAACATTTTCGATTTGATAGATTTTCACAAAATTATACACTTTTGTTTGTTTTTCACTGGTGTACTTATTTAGGAATATATTTGTTTCACTATACAAATTTACAAAAGAATATATTTATACAAAATAATTACAACGAAAAAACAGAAATTGCTCAAATTTAAAAGAAATAAACTAAATTATTATACCAACAAATTATATGTGTATGTTCATTCTTAGAATAGTTTAGAAGAAGTTTAATGAACTTCTTGTTCATTATAAGTTAACAAAGGTTTGAAACTAAAAGTTAATTTGCGTATTTCTTTTGCATAACAACTTAAATGTTAGGTTTAACTTAATAACAACAAAAATTGTACAGTAATTATTTCAATTTATTTTTTTTTCTATTTTTATTTTTTTTAAGGAAATAGTTTTTTTTTTTATATTCTATTGTACCTGAGTGTGTTGCACATCTGACTAGTTGAGTTTTTTTTTAGTTTATAGTTATATTTAAATTTTTTTGTTTTTAGTATAAGAGGCAATTACATTTTATTGTATGCTTTCTATTAGTTTAAGTGCAAACATGCATATTATTATTAACTGGGAAAAAGCTGATAGTGTAAGAAAAATAAGTACATTCTTTTCTTTGTTACGTTTAAAGTAATTTAACAAATATAATAACAACAATACATCATTTAAATTTAGAACAAAAAAAGAAATTATAGATATTTTGTTAGCGTACGTTCTAAATTTACAGGAAAAATATTAAAATAATGTATTAATAAAAAAAGGTTTTTAACTTAAAAGCGTGTACTTTTGCAAAATAATTTACACGTTATTTATATAGAAATTAAGTATTGAAAAAATATTTGGAAACACGGATTCATATAACAAAACAAAGTTTATTTTTTTTACAAAAAAATTTAATATTATGCTGGATATTTATACTTATAATTTTATATTTTTCCTGATTTTTTTTTAATTTGTTTTTTTTCTTTTTTTTTACATAAATGCAAAATGGCGACATTTTCATTGTATTTTTTTACAATTACTTTAATTTAGTTTTTACAAAGAAATTATTTTATTTAAAATGTATACTTTAGAGACTTATTCATAAAACTTTTTGTTTGCATTGAATTTTGCCTAGATTTTTCAAATGTTTATACATTACTTTTGTTTTTTGCATATTTATAATTTTGTGTTCTATACATTTTATGCCTAATTTTTTTATTTAAATTTGGTTAGCATTTATTTTTTCACCTTAAATCGGTTCATAGTTCTTGGGCTATATTTAAAATTTTGAATACACATTTTTTTAAACCGAAATTATAAAATTTTTCTATCCAACTGATTGATGTTTATCTCTGAATTGTTGTGTTAATTCCTAAAGTTAGTCCGAAAAGTTGTCTAAATATATGAATATTTTATGTATGCTTTAATATATAGATTTATATGATGTATTATAGAATTCAGTTTTCTTCGCATTTTCAAATAATTTCTTTGTATTACATACAGCAGTGAAATCATCCGATTTTTGGGAGATAGTTTTATAATAAATTCTAATCCCCATTATAAATTCAAATGAATCATCTGTATAAATTTACCAAACTACAAATTTTTACTCTATGAATAATATTTTTTCCCGCCAGAAATTTGGAATTTATTTTGTTTAAATTTATTATGTATAATATAATTTTGTGAATATTTACAAAAACCTATCTAAAAACTTTTTTTGTATGAATATTTATTTTTTTTTTTTAATTTTTTAATTACCCGAAATTTTATAATTTTCTTCGTTAATTTTTTTTTTATTTAATTTTCTTTCGCTTTTATTCTAAAATTTAATTTGTTATGTGTTATTTTACTTTAAAAAATGTTGTATTTCTAAATTTCTTTTGAAGATAATTTGTTTCCTTAATCGTATATCCAAACATATAATTTTTTTTTATTTCATTTAATTTTTGTTTTTTTTTATATAAGTTTTGTAAATATTTGTAGCCTAAACGTATATTATGTATGTTGTTTCTACAGATTTTTATTAAATGTTACACATATTTTATATAAAAAAAAATGTTATTCATAGCAATTTTGTCTTAGATATTACTTAATAAAAGCCTAAAGGTAAAGTTTTTTTTTGTTCATACTTACTTTCTGTGTTTTTCTCTTTGTGTTTTTATGTACAAATTTTAATTTCCTGGAAATATTTTTCATTCATTTAATTTTGTCACCATTTTACTAAGACTTTTCCTTTAATCTTTATTTTATTGTTTGGATTTTGAGTTCTAATATTCTTATTAGTAGTAGATACAAAATAAACACTGTAAATGATTTACTTTTGTTATGAAAAAAATAACAAAATATATGTATAAAACAAAACAAGAAATCCTATTGGCTATTGAGGTAGTTTAGTTACTATTGCAGTTCTGTCTTTTATCAGTAAAATGTATATGGTTTGTTTTTTATTTTATTTCTTTAGAAAATAAATTAAAATTTGTATAACATAAAGAAAGTAATATAAATCTGAGGTATATGAGTTCCTATTGTAGTTTTTTTTTTAAGTTTTAGTTTTTAGTTCCATATTAGTAATTATAATTATAAAATAAGAACAATAACGTATTCATAAAGGAAGCAAACAATAACTATTATTTTGCTTTTTCTCTCCAATTCACAAAACACTTATTATTAAAAATGTATGTATTTCAGACTCCATGGTGTGAATTGTGAATGAGAAAGAAAATCGAAATGATTATTTGCAGGGTTATATCTAAATAAAATGTAAATAACACAAATTATTCAATAGATTTTTAAAGTTTCTGCATAATAGCACTTCATTTTTGCTCATACTCCTTTTTCTTGCTGTTTAAATTATAATTAGCTTTTTTTTAATTGAAAATTGTATTGATATAAATAGTATATTTAAGATCAATTTATTTTTAATTAGTTTAATAACTATTTTTTAGATTTAAAATATATAATATATTTTAAGTTAATATTTAATTATGGTATGGTTTGCTCGTAAGGACGTTTTTTATAGAATATTCCTTACCGAGCTGATCACAGAAATAAACTGGGTTTGGTTGTGTGTTTTACATTTAACTTGATTCAACTGCATTAACATTGTTTACTATTTTGTCTCTGAATAATTTTTAGGTTTATGCAAATGACTTTGATAAATTAAATTAATATTTGGCTAAGAAACAAAAAAACACTGTATTCTATTGTTATCTATAGTTGTTTTGTATCACCCTGTATCTTGTATTTTCGAGTTGAGAAACACCCATTTTCGTCAACTTCTATTGTATTCGGTTGTTTCAGTAGTTTTTTTTTTACATTTTTTTTAAAGGCTCATGGTTTCAGAAACTTAAAACAATATCAACTATTTGCGTATATTTTTAACTATTTCTTAATTACATTATTTTATTATTATTATATTTTTACTTTTTACAACATTAACTATTGCGTGAAATATTGTTTTTCTTCTTTATCATTGGATTGTTGTTATGTTTTGTGTTGCAACCTTTTTGGAAAACCTTTCAATTTGAAATAAATAAAACAATTTTTTACTGAGAAATTGATAATCGAAATATAGAATTTTGAATTTAAAAATGTTGCTTTTAATTTGTGGATTGTCAGGAAAATCGTTTCAAAGGTGTGATTTTGATAATTTGAAATTATGTAAAATAATAATTGGTAATTTGGTTGATATAGGTTTTTTCGGAACGTTTTTGAAAGGTTGGACTATTGCTGTTTTTGCCATTTGATGGCGGTTGTTTGGTGTGGATTGGTTTTACTTTATTTAAAAAATAACTTGTAATTTTCTTTAATCCTGTGTAAATATTTGTTTTTTATATTTTTTTAATATAAATATACGTATATATTAAATTGAGGCACCCGTTTCTTATTTTTCTTTATTTAAGCTTTTATTATTAGTTTCTTTAAATGAAATAGTAAAAAATTAAAAAAATGCATGGTTATGGAATTTTTGAATTGTTTTTTGATCATTATTTTTAGTTTAGAAACTAAAATAAAAAATGTCTAAAGAAAAGTTTAATCAAATGAGTTTTGTAAAGGAAACATTAATCGATGAAAAAATCAAGATGGGTGAAAATTATACAATAGGTATTTACTATTGTTTTAAAATCGTAATAAGCACTTATGTATTTGTACGTTGCGATTTAGTTGAAAACTGTTTTTATTTTTACTAGCAAAACATATACATATCTTTTAATTGTTATTTTCTGTATTGTTATAGTTTTTTCTTTTAATATATATATAATAAAAAAAAATGTATACTCTAATATATTAATGTGTATGTTTAAGACAATTATTTTAAAATTAGATTGCAGGTACTTTTGTTCACTATTTTTTTATTATGAAAAATTATGTGATTATTGTTGTATGTTCAGTAAAAATGTATTTATTTATTTGTTGTGGGGATGGTTAACATTGTTGTATGAGATGACCTGATTACATTTTTGGGAAAACCAAGTTCGAGGGCGTATGTGGAATTTTTTCCAACTGTAACTTTAAAACTTTATATAGGAAGAAACTCTTTTTAAGTAATAATTTCCAAATATTTAGTTACTCCTAAAGATACTATGTAAATTAATTAATGCCTTCATATGCCATTCCGAAAAACGATTTTAAGATGTTGCTCTTATAAACAAATTCAATAAATAGAATTTGTTCGAAAAAAAGTTTAAGCTACATATATGTACCTAGTAATCTCAAATCATAAGTGCAAAAAGTAGACAGATGGCATTTGCAATAAGAATACCCGTAGGTTTCAACATTAAGGGGCGTTTGCATACATAAATGCAAAATAAAGAGTTTATGTGCAAATTAAATTGCAATGATTTGTATTAGGTAGCCCAGACCCACATTGGTTTCTAGGAGGTACTATAAAGCCGATTGAAGTTTTTTTTTTATTATTGTTGGATATTTTGTTTAAAGAACGCAAATTTAGGCAAATTAAATATTTAACTATTTCTCTCGTAATAACACTTTGCGATGTAAGAGAATACTACTTCTTCTACTTTCTATGGGAGTGGGTTCATATTCGTAAATCGTATGTGTGCTGGTGATGGGGATAAGGATATGATGATTAGGACACAATAAATAAATATAAATTTCGTTTTGATTCGCTTTAATTCTATTGTGTGCGTTCTTTTTTTTTTAGAAAATCTATGTAACACCTATTTTATACTATTGTAAACAAAATATTTGTTTTTTTTTTATATAAATTAAAGATATATCGACAGGAGAAAAATATATATAAATATGTATATTTTGTGTAAATATGTGTAAATAGTATTGTATATTCTATTTCTTTAATATGTAATGCTTGTAAAGAGAGAGAGAAAAAAAAAAGGATAGATGTACTATTTGTTTATTTTACTATTGCATTGTTAATTGAACTATTTTGTTTGTATATATTGAGACCAGTCAAAAACGTTCAGACTTTTAATTGTTGTTTTATTGTTAATAACTGCAACTAATTTGCTTAGTTGGTTTTTGTGTTACTATATATTATCTTGTAATGTAAGTTTCACTTCTTTTGTATATTCCTATACAAAGACAAGGCAAACAGTAATTAATTAATATGTATTTCATTTCATATATAAAAAAAAATTCTTTATATACTATATTTGTTTGCTTTCGTTTTTATTCTTTTTATCATTATAGCACCCTGAAAACTATTTTCAGTCGGATTTGTTTAAATTGAATTAATTCTTTTAGTATTTATTTATTTAAATAACATGAAACAAATCAATAGAGGTTGCATTGCAAATCGTATAACAAAAAAAAATAATATTGTTTAGCTATTATTATTTTTTACAAATTCTTTTCTATTGCGGTTGGATTGTTGTTTTTTTTATACATAAAACTTCTCTATTTCATTCTCTGTAATGATTTCAAGTTCACATTCATTCAGACAACTGATCCAATTATTAAAATAAATATTTTACTAGGCATTAGTTGTTTTAAATTGATGAAACTAAACAATAAGCTGTATATAAGTAGTAGTAGTAGGCTTTGCTTGAAGGAAAATGGTAACAAACTTTTCTTGTTTCTAGTTTTGTGTTGTTGTTGGTTTTGTTTATTTGAAACAGCTTACTGAAGATCCATTGTGAAGATTTCAAATTCGTATTATTTTCTTAGCTTCCTATGTTGCTGTTATTGTTTTGTTTTTGTGTAGAAAATTGAAAGTCACAGAATTTAATTGCGACCTTTAAGGATCTTTCGCGGTTTTTGTTTGCACCTCGATGGTTGAACCGATGCCTATTGCGTATGATTCGGCTGAGGTAACTGATCAATACCAATTTCCTGTTTATGTTCACGAGCAATATGCCGCCTTACTGTATTGTTGCGGGTGAATGTTCTCGAACAGAATGGACAGGGTACACGGATACCTTGATGACGTTGTCGGATGTGGGCGCGTAAATTTGTCTCGTATCCATATAAACGATCACAGTACAGGCACTTTAGTTTCTTTCCTGTAGGTGGATGGAGGGGGGATTTTTTTGTTTTAGAAATAATAACTTATTAATGCCAATTTGGGGTGAGGTTAAAAAAAAATTAAGTTATTATAGGGAAAAATTAACATTTAATTTAGGTATTGTTGTGGAATACAAATAAACAAGAAATGTATGCCTAAGAAACATGTATATGAAAGTGGAACTCAAAGATGAAATTTGTAAAGGATTTTCTTAGTTCTTCAGTAGGAAAGATAGATACATATTTTATTTATTGAGCTGAGCACTATGGACAATTATTATTTATTATACATAATTTGAAAAGCTGCCGAAATAACGACCAGGACAGAGCCATTAAGAATGTTCAATTGCAAAACATATCGGCTGCAATGCTGGTAAATGGTGCAACAGCTTCAACTGAAATCCTTCTTTCACATAAATATTCCTTTCATTTTTAGATATTTGTTTTTGTTTTAATAATAATCTGTAAACTCACCATCAGCTGTGTTCACCATTCCACTATTTTTATTGTTCAATTTTGTAGCATTCCAAACGTTCAACATATCAGCGGGAGCAATAGATGCAGCTAGTCCACCGGCCAGTGCACTATCAGTCGCGTTCTTTAAATCCAGGATAGCGGTTGGCGTAGATGGCGTTGTATTCGATGTTGGAGGTGGAGGTGGTGAATAGCTTGTGTTTTCCATTTTAACTCGTAGGTCTTCAGCTCCGTTCTATAAATTAAATTTAATTTTTAACAGAAAATTCATTAAATAATCCAGTATAAAACAGTAAAAAATAATAACATGCATATTTTGATAGTCGTGACTTCAATACATGGAACTACTATACATATCTATATGACAGACTCTATCAGAACATTATGGTTTTTAAATAGGTTTACAAATAATACTTACATCAATTGTTTCACGATCGTCTTTTTCCACTTCGTTAGCCTCATTTGTACTACCATTATTGCGTTCAGTTTTCACCGGCCGATCTAGACATCCACCACTGGCACTGCTGGCTGCATTACCATTGCCAGCTGTTGTACTCGGTGGACTATGATTTTCATATCGACTAAAATCACATAAAATAAAGTCAAAAATTAGCTCTGGAAACTTTAGCAACACTATACGATTTACCTTGACTGTGACGGTGATGCTCTCTCTGATTGCATTGTATCCGCTTCCGTGGGTGCGTTCGACGATGCACTGCTCGATGGTCTGTATGGTTTGTTAATGGGACTTGCACTGTCCGAACTATTTTTTGAACCATCTCGTAGCACACTGCCGCGGACTTCTTGCTCAGCATATGGACTGCGGAGGGCACGTTTGCGTGGTGGTTCAAATGACAAAGGTCTGTACATTTGTGGCAGGTAGGGTGAAATTCCGCCCAATGTTGAGCTACTCGGATGCATGAGGGAATCACATTCCTGTTTTAAGCTCCCTAGGCCCAATTGTCCCCCAGAAGTGTTGTTATTACCACCATTCCCTCCTCCGCCACTGCTGCCTACCCCGCCACCTCCACCACCAGTTCCATTACCACTTAAACTATTGCGATTTATTCGTCTACCCGTTGGAGACTCAAGGGGTGCTGATTCATGTTGTTGTGCCTGTGCTGCTGCTAATCGACCATGTTCTGTTGATAGACCTTTAACCTAAAGAGTGCATACAAATGGTAAATAAAAGTAAAATAATTCAAATTTAATACAAACTTACTTGTAAGTTCTCCGCGGACTTGAGAAAACTATTTAGAGCCTCTTGTGACACGTGCACTTCACCTTTGTACATAAATTCTAATAGTGCGGCCATATTGTCTGGTGACGTGGCTTCCAATATAACAACGCATTGGCCATTTGTCGGTGTTGTTTCGAATAGTTCCGCAAATTTTTTCGAACATGCTGCTAATATTAATTTGTGTGCCTTAAATACTGTTCCTGTAATGAGAAAAACAACAAATAAAAATTAAAATCATTTTCTGATGTTGCATCTCCTAAACATTTACTGTTTATAAGAAAGGGGCTGATTGTTGCGAAATGAGACTCTGGCGTATACTTGCTATTTTTGGTTTTAATTAATTACGATCACTTTGAATTTAATCAAAATAAATACATAGTTGCAAATATACGCCAAATCATATTTTTAATAGAAATTATTCTTAATATGTAGTAGATTGCAATCAAGTTATTATTACTTTGCAAGTTATTAGTACACACTTCAGGCTTGCTGTCAAAGGGTAAGCGACTTGTGTTTACATACAATTTATGTTCCACTAAGGATTAACACATTATTTTTTCGTAGATATGTATTTCGATAAAAAAGAAAAGTCAAAATCTAAATTAACCCCACTTTCCAGCAGAAAACAATGTATGAACAAATTGTGTGTGTTCCCTAAATTAACTCAATACGACCACAGACTTAACTTTCAACCCCATTAAACGTACTATCACTCGATTTTCTTCGTTTTAAAAAGAAAACCTCCCAACACCACTTCAATCACTCCACCAAAAGAAAAGTGTAATAAGAATAAAAATAAAGTTGACGAAAGCGAGTTATGCGCGGGGAAAGTGGCAGCTGAAATGGTGGAAAAAGTACTTTTCCTTGTGAAAGACCTTGAACCCAAGGAAAAATGAATATAATGTACTTCTTGGGTATATAAATGTGTTTTGAATGAAAATACTACACGCACCGCATAGAAATTCAAGGATATACCTACTTCATTTCCACTCACATAACTCAATATGTATATTTGCTGTTGTATAAGTAAGATTAAAGGAAAAGTAGTAAATAGGCAAGGCACCTATATCAAGAAAACATCTCTTCCAAGGGAATCAAGGAAAACCTTTTTTTTTTCTCTCTTTTTTTTTTTTGTTCTGGATAAAACAATTTCAATCACTTGTTGTACTTTGTAGAAGATGACGGAAATGACAGGATGACAGTGAGTCGAGCAACTGACATTTTTATTTATTTCTTTTTTTGTGTGGGCATTGATGGTTCTTGCGGGAGGGAATTCAAACCCAAAGATCAAGCGAACCGACTTCAATGAAAACTCTCTTTTTAAATACATATACATATCTATATATACAGTACATACATATATCTAAATATGTATGTGTTTGAACAAAAAACGTCTTGCAACAATAATTGTTCTTGCGGAGAAAAGCCTTGACGATCATTTCATGTTTTTAAAAACGCCAATATGTGACTCTGGACAGCCATTGCACTGTCAGTTTGTGGTCTAATGCTAATCAATAAAGCTCCAAAATTCTATATACACGATAGACTAGAATATAGAAAAAAAAATTAACAATAAAAAAATTATGCGCTGAAACGATGAATGCGCTATATTTTTCGCGCATTCTCTGCCCATGTGTTTGTGACCTACTTTTGTTGTCTAATAAAAAAAATATAAAAATAGGACAAACAACCAAATAAACTACACTCTTTGAAGAGCATAGACCACACTCATACTTGTAGGTGCGCCCAATAGAACCATGCACATGTGTGCATATATACCTAACATTCATAAAAATGTATACATACATATAATGGTAAAGATTACTAAAATCCATAAGAGAAAAAAAAATAAATGTGTATATTTTCATGGCAAAAGGAAAGATGAAATCCTAATGAAACGCGTAATTTGTTTAAACAAATGCTAACCATTGCGACAGCGCGTATATGTATATGTGCTATTTCCGCATTCGTACTAAACTGCGCGCAGTAATTATCAAACGAAAATAAAATTTGTTGGGTTAGATGCCGTTTTTTTTTTGTTGCCACTATATAATGCTTTTTGGGGGGCGCATATGATTTTCTAATCAAACGCATACAAGCCCAAACTACATTTAATACGATATATGCTTTTAGACTTTAATTGACTTATTTGGTGTCCAATTACTATTATTTTTTTTTTGTAGGGGTATCAATGCATATATGATGCATACCTACTTGTTCAGACTAACATATCTATCGTTTTATTTTACGGAATTTGTTTGTCAGAACTGACAATTGATGTGATTCTGTGTTTACTTTTTTTTAGCTTAGTCATTGTGTTGTGCACACACAATGACGCAAGTTCATGGTTGCATTTCACCAAACGAGAGAATGGGGAACAAATTGTATAATCAGCTTGTTTTTCAAAAACCGTTCAAATTTGTATGTAGCACCAAGTTTAAGTTTAGAAAATAGCACCATTCATTTAAGGTGTCAGTGTACTTTTTTTACAGGCCAATTTTGTTTCTTAATAATTAATAAATTCTGTAAGAATCATAATCCTTTTAGTCTAATTATACCCTCCACAGGAAGGTATATTAACTTTGTCATTACATTTGTAAGAAGGAGTCACCGGAGACCCTATAAAGTATATATATTCTTAATCAGGATCACATTCTGAATCGATTTAGCCATGTCCGTCTTGTGAGAAGACTTGTTTTTACAGTTGTCAAGTTGGTATTAAAAATTGTCTATGTCGGTCAAGTAGTTCTCGTACCTCCCATACAAAACCAATATTAGACACATGCGTTGCGTGTACCTATGCAGTACATACAGTGAAGGGTATCAAAGCATCGGCCAGGCCGATGATAACACTTTTACTTGTTTTTATACCACATATGTTGTTATTCGATAACAATTAGTTATACGTATATAGACATCTAGAGATCTTTTGAAGTGACGATATTCTTGTCGACGATAAAACATGGAAACACGTCATAATTATGTTCTATTGTATACATAATATTGTATATAGGTATAATACAGCACGTATTATTTTATTTTGCAGTTTTTCAAAATATGTTAAATCAAATTCGATTTATAGTAAAGAAGAATTGTCGGGGCATTTCAGCAAAAGTGCAGATACGATACGAAAAAAAAGTCTGTCCAACATAAACTTAAAAGCGCTAATGACAATGTCAGGAATCTCTGCTTGATTTTAAGCTAACACCCCTTCCTATAGGTGTGCACCACGTCAGAGTAACATATACACACATGCAATTCATTTCTTTCACAAAATATCATGAACATTTCAAAAATGTGATAACGAGCATATAATACGATTTTTTGTTTACCTACTTAAAATCGAAATCTCAAAGAGTCGCAATAGTATTATAGCACAAAATCAACATCAAAATTATTTAACACCACATATCTATCTACATAGCGAATCAATCATTGATGTATTAATAGAGTTATAAAAGTTTTGTGCATTTCCCAAAACAAAATGTGTCATGTTTTGTTGTTTCCATATTAATTGGTTATTTTTTTTGCAAATTTCAGACCAAAATGCGCTTATTGACGTTATCTTATACTAAATGATAAAACTCTGAAATCAAAAGAATGAGTAATGTAAAGGTTATTAGTTTTATTAAATTGTTTAAAAACAACAACAAGTCCTTGAAGCCACATGCGAAGCACGTATCATGGGGTTTAGTCAATTTTGTGCAATGATTGGCACCGCAAGCAGTTGTTTTAGTTATTTTTACGTGTTTCTTGGCAATTGTATGTCAAAAACTACTGTCTTTTAATATCATAAGAGTGTGGCTAAAAATATTATTGTTTACTACGCTGCGAAGTCGTTTATCTATTGATTGATCTGCGATAAGGAAATATCTTACCAGCAGAAAAAAAAATAACACTTCCTCGTAGTAACTTAATAAAGGACCAAGTAAAAGACTTTCGTTTTTATTAAATAATGTAAAAAGGATATAATACGTAGGTATAGGTAAATGCAACTCACTCCTAGTAGCGAGTGTGTTCCGTAAACAAATTACAAAGTATCCACATCTCTTTTCCGTTTATCTGCGATATGAATTTTTCTCTTACTCAACCTGTCTCCGTCATATTGATAGAAATGAAAATTCATCCTTTCGTAAAGGATCAACATTTTCATTGTAGCTCAACCCCACATATCTTTTTTTTTATTCTCGAAAATTGTATGTGATATGTGAAGCCTACTCTATTGATGTATGCGCCGCTGTTGCTTCTGTTTGTATCCACACAAGAGCTATAGCACATATCGTACCATACAGGACAAAAGCATAAAAGGACGAAAAAAATGAAATTATATTTCATACAGAAGGACGTTATAGTGTTCGCTAGACAAACACTTTTACTTTGACGGATTAGAACGAAATGTGTGTACAGATAATGCACGTACGAGAGGTAGATCTGAATAAACGAGAAACGGGGTAGCCCTCCACGGTGCGGTTATATTTGAAAATTGAATCTATGAGAAAAAAAAGTCCATCTACCAAATTTTTTTTCAAGTGCCATAGAGTAAAATGTAATACGTATAAAAGTCTACAGTTTTTACAAATGCATAGTCTTGCGACAATCAGCTTTTGTGTGCGAACTTTTGCTTGATTTCCTAAAGCGTTTTGATTACAAATGATTCTTTATGCACGTAGGCCAGTAAAGATGGGTTTAACAATTTTAGAAATTTGGATGTATTATAAATGTAAATAATTACCTAATAACCACTGAGTCACTGCGCCCATAATAATAATAATATAAAAAAAAAAATAAATAGGTGGCGCAACAGGCGGGTGACATCCAAGGCCTAGCTTCTCGCAACCATTCGTTTTGTGTGAGTTTCTATTTTTGGGACGAATGGAAGGGACCTACAACTTTATGCCGAGTCCGAACGGCTGAATTGAGAAGCTTTTTCATGACAGTCATACTCTCGGATGTTTGTCAGACGATCGCGAGAGGTGGCGCAGTAGAAAAAACTTTAACCTGGGATCCCTCGCACTGTAGTCCAGCACACTAACCACTGCGCTACTGCGCCTACAATAATAATAATATACCTACCACATAAATTGGGATCAGATTTCAAGCGGCAAAAAAATAGTGAATTTCGCATTTAAACGACTTCGTTTTTGACAAACTGCAGCTTTCCGTCAAAGAGCACTGTCAGATTAAAAATAACACATGCAAGCATTCCAATATCAAGACAATTTTTAAGACTTTAGGTATAAAAGAAAATTCTTTATCTTTTCTTTTTCTTTTGGCGAGTGATTTCTTTAAAAAGTTTTATTTTCAAATTCAAAGATTATTTTTTTTTACCTATACTACTTCAGTTCAAGTTGTGTAACTTAACCTGTTGTGGGCCAAGACATGAGTAAATAAATTTCATTAAATTTAAGGATATAACAAGTTGAGATATATTTTTATTTGTTAAATATTAAATTGAGTTTGCATTTGTATGGAAATCTCAGAATATGAGTTTTGTTTTATTTATCATTTTCTTATGACGCATCGAGAATATGTGAATAAGGAGATACGTTTTCGATATTTCGAATTTGGGACTAACATGAGTGGTGTTACAACAACCCAAATTGAATTACTTTACAATAGGTATACTATTAATCCTTAGTCTCCTTCAAATATATATATAATATTTTTCCATTTGGCGATTACCTGCTTACTTTAGTTATGATTTATGAACTCTATGAAAATTGCTTACAAAGATACAGATACATCGTCAGATACATCTGACGTAAGGATAACAAATTGATAAAAGTGAGTTTAATTTTTATTAAAAATCTATGTGAATTTCTTATCCTACAATGATATTCAGTCTCAATTAAAAGTGTTATTTTCTTATTTTTTTTTTCATTGCATAAAAACGAATCTTACTTTACTTGAATGATCACACATCAGAGCTATATGCTAAATAAAATGAAAGTCGATTTCGTAACCACATAACACTAATACCCAGACATTCAGTCATTTTCATTACTCGCTTGATAGGCTTCGTCATCACCCACACCCATTCATTTTATCTTTACCTTCAACTCCAACCGCCGACAATATTCTTTGGCAAAGAATTTCAAAAACAATCGGTTAGAGGTTATGGACTGTCCACGTATATCTACACTATGTATACACAAAATGCCTGCAAGGACCAGCGCGAGATATTCGGTTATTTCGACGGAAAAAATTAAAAACAGAAAACAAATTGGAAAAGGATATATCAAAGGGTTGAGTGTAAAGTGTCCTGTCTGGGTGGCTGTATATCTACCATTTTGTTTGAATTTTTATTTCATTTTTTTTATATTCCCTGCTTGCTGGTGAGTGAGTGATGCGTGCACACTGTACAGCGACACTATAGAAGCATTTCGCATTTCAAACCTACCTATACTTGCTTTCGTAGAGCTGTTGTTGTTATCCTCGTCGTCCAATCGCACAAAACCAGAAACGTATGAGTTGACATAACAAAAGCCAGAATCAGCCCTTTTGACGGAAGCAGACTTGGACGGTTCAACATAACTCCAGCAACAACAGAAGTAAAAAAAAAAATATTCAAGGGACGTAATGTAGTCTTTTTGTTTTTTTGCATTTCTATACCTTTCTCCTGTACGATAACATTATACCATACATTTGTCAGAAAAGGACTATTCAAGTCCTTTGGCGATTTTTGGTAAAATCAATCAAAAAATGCTCCTTGATTAAAATTGGTATGAGTATAGGCGCTTGTATTGCAAGAGATTTGTTTATAATATTTTGTCTTGCCTGTGGAAGGGGTTTTTTTTTGTGTATGTTTTTGTTTTAACATCGTCTTCACCAGAAACGTAAGCTACCGTTTGCTGTTGGCAACATATTGTTTTGTCCTAGCTAAACAATGAATATTAACGATTGTTTTTTGTTTCCTTTAAATCCGATATTCACTCCCAAACAATTTCAGAAATGTATATAATACATTATACCTATACAATACAAAAAAAAGTGTTAATATCCCCTTTAATTTTAATTCCAAGGGACATTTTTGCACATGCTGAAGAAGACGAGAGTGTGGGAGTATTTAATATTCATATGTCCTGAGGGTGACGTTTCGTAATCTTTTTCAATTATTTTTGTTTGTTTGTTGTAATTAAGATAAATTTTCTTTCTTCGGGTGTAAACGCATTGTTTGTGTTTTTTTATGGAATATATACGACGAATCTTGGCAGTTGCAATTGGATAAACGTTTATGAACGTTTATGAAATGTGCATAGAAAATATTGTAATATAACTGAAAGGAATATACATATAACGAAGAAAGGCTAAAAAAATGATTAATATTTTTTTTACAAACTCAAATTCACTTAAGGCGAATTGAAAAGGGGCACATTTAAAAGGAAGAACCAATTAACATGTGTACAATAGAGCCCCACAACCTATTAATACAAACGTGAGGACACCACTTTTTCAAAACTCATTTGGCTAGATATGTAAACATTGGAAGTCTAACATACTTCTAAAAGACTACCATAATTTGAGTGCAGAAAAAGCACCAAACTGCAAATATCTACATTTTTCGGGCGCTGTTGAAATGTTCTAGGTTTGTCTTTCCCGGGAGAATACTTAAATTGTTTAAACGGCATTTCCTATAGATATGTAAAAAAAAAAAAAAGTAGTAGGTAAGATATTGATATTGCATATATATATATTGACATATGCCATTAAACAAGGTAAGCAGTTGTTTTTTTTACAAATAAATAAGAGATTTGTTCATTTCTGGCAATTATGTCTGCAACTTTTATTTTTCGCCCAATCCTTTCATACCATCTCCCAACTAGCTGACTATACATATATGTATAAACTGTAATCTCACACTTGTTGTACGGATGAACGTTTGGCATTTTTGGACCATTATGGTCGCTTTGTCAAGACAGACAACTGAAGTTGATTGGTGGTGAAATATTTTAATGATATTACATTTCGTTGGTAAAATTCAAACAAAAGCAGTGATAAAACGTTATCTCAATACATAATTTAATAATATGCACCTTTGTATGTAGTCAAGAAAAATAATTTATTTACTTTACTATCTGAAGGCTTTTCTATAGGTGTCTGAAATTCATCATCACCAGCTCAAATAACTGAATTCGGTAGAATTATAACAACAGACCTGACCTAAGTCAATCATAACCAACAAGCACACATAATACCTACGCACAAACAGAATATTCAGTAGACTAAACAAAACAAAAATAAAATCAATATCAACTTACACAGAACCTGCCACCTACAATCGCGTAAAATATTGATTCAAGAAATCTCCACATAAAACCATATGTTCACCTAGAATACATAATATAATATTGTGTTCCTTGTCCCAGCCGCAAGGCAATGCAAAAAGGTCTCATAAGGTCGGTAATAAAAACAAATCCACCTTCTTTGAATAAATTCAATGAATGAAAACAGAACAGATGAACTCTGTGTCTGTACGCCAATGTCATCAGACATATCAAATAAATATACATATATATATAAATGTATAATAAGTATAAAACAACAATCGTAAAACCAACCCCCAACCATCAAACTTTTCCCCCATCCCTGAAACGAAAGATATCAAAACTTCTCTCTCCTTAGAGCAAGTGATAAGAAAACACAACAGACTACACAACACAAAATATATACATATATACGCGTGTACAAGACGTGTGTATATGCGAGATGGGGGTAATGGTGCTAAGGCAAAAGCTCAAAAGATAGGAAAAGAAAACATAAACATACATAAATTATCTAGCAAGGACATTGAACTTTCACCAGACACAATGCTTACCGTTCACCCACCCACTGCCAACGAAAAGAGTAAAATATCAGAAGGGACTCCCCGACAAAAAAAAATCAACAATTCCCTGTCTCAAAAGTGCGCCCAATAATCCCACAACCCAAAGAACCAAAAACATTATCATCGTCATCAACATCATCATCATTTTTTTAATGATATAATAAATGGTAATGCGTATACGTAACGTAGTGGTAGTACCTACACACGGGCGGCGGCGGCGGCGGCGGCGGCGCGCGCGGCGGTATGCGAAATACCCTACTATAACTTTTTCTTTCTGTGCCGCCTTTATTTTTATTTAGGTATTTGGTTCGAGCTGTTTATTTATTTTTTTTATTCCTTAACCGTCTTCGTCGCCTTTTCTTACTGGCACCACGTTTACCGTCCTTCTATCAGAATTGTGCTTCTTCATCCTGATTATGAAATCGGAGCGAAAAGAAAGAAGTGAGTAAGGTCGTCGAACGGAACACACACCGGTTGTAATCAAAGAAAATGAATAATCTTGAATGGGAAAGGAATCCCGAAACAGGAAAAAAAGAAGTAATATATTGTCCGTACATACGTATCCCTAAAAGTTAAGCAACAGTATACGCGTATAGTACTTAAATGAGGACAAGTTGTCGGATATAGGAGGGCTAGTATGACGTGTATTAAGCAATGGGAAATAAATGTGGCTTTGCAAAATTGCTGGCGAATTCGTTGCAGACGAGTATGGTAATGAGGTAGGCACGGTGATAGCCCACATATGAATCAACCATACTCGCGTCTAATCGAAGAAGAACAAAATTTGTGTTAAGTTACCCTTAAGGAAGAGTTATTTTCGGCCTTTAGGAAAACAAAACTATTATCAACTGCATAATGTTGATGCCTAAAAATTGACTAATTATTTCAGAGCTGAGGGTATATGCATCTATTCTTTCAGCTTTCATCTCTTGTTAGTCTTCGTGGTAAACGAGATTGTGTTTAAGCTTGCGAATAGAACATTGCCATAACTATCAGTAACCAAATACAGAGAAATTCGGGCTGGCAGAAAGCCGGCAAAAGACGGAATTAGTCGTTTTTCAAAATAGGAGGACAATTCCGGATTATCCTTCCTGCAATTGGAGGCACTCGGCTAACAATTTCCGATAGTACCTGGTGAGCTGTCCTGAATTGGAATTTGAAGTGGAATGTAAACAGAAATGAAATAACAAATAAGGCGGGTGTTAACTCCGATAGTTTTGGACTATCCAGATCAATCTGACTACAGCAGTGCCCAGTGGGTTCCAAACTGAGGTACTGGCAGAAGCAACAGCTGCTAAATGCATTGCAATGATGACAACACCTCATGCAGATATTTTTTTTCCATTGACAAGCGATGGCTGCCTTAGGGATAAAATATAAACTTGTAAATTGTTGTCGCAAAGAGATACGGATTCATGGCGCACAGATTAAAGTAAGACATTGGCGGGTATACGGATACAAAAGTGTGTCTGGATGACGTTGGCAAGAAATGTTATAACCATGAAAATGTGGCCACTGTATAACAAACAAAAATTTGAGAGGATTCTAAAAATTCATAAAAAATTGTTGTCCTCTTTTGTAAGCGTCATCACCGGAAAAATATGCTGAAATAAGAAATAAGAAAGAAAATAAGAATTAGCAAGGATAACCTCTTCAGAGTATGCGGTGACGAAGAGGTTGCATGAGGACACTCCAGAATACCCAGCACTCTGCAACGTCAGCAATAGCAACGTTGTAAGATATTTTTCTAAGAATTTGGAAAAACTTTTCAATAGGGCAATAAACAACCCTATTAAACTTGTAAATGAATCGGGATGGCTTGCAAACATATAGGTTTCCATAGTGTGGGAGTTGTAAACCAAAACGGCATTACAGTGGATCTACATACATTGATCAAAGTGTGTCGGGTGCAGTGTAATACTCACCAAACTTAACATAACCTACCCCAATTTAATTTAATTTAATTTCACCTAACTCGCACAAACAATCATTTCTTGTTCTTTGTTAAATGAGTTACCAATAGCTATCAGGAAAAATGTGAGAAAAGAAATGGGAAGACCCCAACCCCAAATAACAAGATTATTTCTCTCACGAATGAAAAATGTTAAAAAATTCATTTGATGTTCAATAAATTTATAATGATTTTCTGGGGGCAGAAAACAGCTCATGAAGGGCTCATACATACCACATTATGGGCTGGTGGCAGCGAATATTAAAACACATCTCAAATGTTTACCTACAATATGAAAATTTGGTGTACAATTTATGGCTCTTCAAGAAGTCAAAATTACGTCCAGAATATTCGTATGGCTTATGAAATTATGTTTTAAATAATTTCAGTCATATCTCGAGTGAAAAAGAGCATAATGTCGGTAAGATTTGAAGGCCCAATTTCGAGCATTTGGGGGTTTAATTCACCAACAATGCGCCATTAGCTTCAAAGGTCTGAATAGTTTAGGGTTTCTGATTTTGGTAAACAAATTATTTCTTTTGGATAGGTAGGTATACACTTCCGTTTTAACTTTTTCTTTATCGATTTTATAATATCTCAGCATTGACATTTGATCAGAATAAGTTTAGGGCCCTATTACCGTTCGCGAGTCGAATAATTCACCCAAGTCGACTTGCTTGGCGAACAAATCGCCTATTAGAATTGACTAAGTGGTAAATTGTATCCTGAAAATTTAACTATGATGCAAGTTTTTACGAAAAGAAAAGAGACAAATTTATTCCTACACCATTGCCTATTTGTTTGTTCACTTCATAAGTTGGTCTAATCTAGATTTTTAGCTTTTTCGTATGCCATTGTTCCGAAATCTTGGAAAGTATACAAGTATTTCAAGGCAACTTTTAATGAGCCATCAAAGTCACTGTATGAGCGCAATGGTATACTTTTTATACCATGGACTAAAAACTTCTTCCTATACTTTTTTACAAAATACATTTTTAGAAAACAAAAATTTTTATAAAATATGTATTATAATTAGATTTTTACTCGAATGATATTTCGGATGCACTACTATTAAAATAATAAATAGACACAATTATCCTCTACGCACTTTTAACAAATATGTTGCAACAAAAACATGCAGAGCTATTGTACAAAACAACAGAAAAATGTCTACTCCTACACAATATCTAGACTTGTACATACATCTAATGATTATTATTTCTTTGCAAGCCTTCCAAATAAATAAATACATAAATTTATGAATTCTGAAATACCATGTATCACATTGTGTGTATATGTGGGTGGATTTCGAGTTGGGGTTAAAAATAAAAGAAAAACACCGGCACGTTCCATTTTCTTAAGTGGGTGGTGAATCTCACCTCCTCCACTTCTTTACTGAACTCCTTATACTGATGTATAAATCTATGTCTGGTTCGGTGCGCACAGACCATGAATTGAATGGAACGACCGCCAAAGTACGAAACGACAACCATGATGATGGTAAAAATGCCATAAAATAAAACGGGACGAAGATTACTTAACACCAATGACTGAGTTCTGTGTCTCACATATATGTATGCGAAAAGCACCTTCTAACCTTGTGTCTTAATTTTATTGTATTTTTGTCTCCTTTTGTTGTTGTTATTGTTGGGTGTACGGGAACGATGAGCCCCAAGGAGGAGGAGAAATTTGTTTTTTTTTTTTTTTTTTGATTGGCATTCCTTTTTCTTTAAGGGCAAGGCCGCAAAAAAGGCAAGATTTAATACTTCCGTTTTTTCTTTGCTTATGCTCATATAAATGGTACGAGTTGTGTTAAGGGTGCGATATAGAGGAAGGAAGTTATTTGCGAAATTGGGTCATTAAGTAATTAGGGATGGAATGACTGAGAATATAGGTCAGATGAAAGGTTATACTTGTACGGTACACAATTTTTTTATTTTATTTTTTGTGCTTTGATTAAAGTCGAAACTACAAAACAAGGTCAAGAATATAGAAAGATGAGGGGCTGGCAATTAATAATGGTTCTATAAAGAAACCGAGTACCTAGTACATATGTTACAAATATCAGCGTTTAGGATAAATTCCAGAAGTATAAGTAGATTCATAGGTACCGCGCAAGCTTTAAGCTTTAAGTAATTTTTTTTTTATTAAACGTCAAGTGCTTAAGAGGTTACATTTATATAGTGTAAAAATGTAAAGTGTCTTAAAGTCTATTCAAGAATTTATTGACAAAAAACAACAAACGTATTCTCATATTAAATTTCTACTTTAAAAATGTCAGTTATGTCACCTTTCTAAGGAATCTAGTCCAAACAAATATTGTTAGCTTCAAACTACTAGACTTAAATATGCTCAGTTTCTTCACTACGTCAAAAGTCGGGCACCAAAAATGTCACTTAAATTTTACTGCAACGTCTGATTACTGCAACATTATTGATTATGGATCAGGTTGTATACGACTATGTGCCTGCTAAGGGGTCGGAGATTCCTAAAAGAGCTATGCTCGAATCACGGTGGGGGGATGAGCTTAAGCAGTGCAAATTCCCTAAAGCAGAAGCACAACCAACCAATTATGAATGGTACTTGAAGAGAAGGCTTGAGAGTATGCTGCACCTGTTTACACACGCGTTATATCAGTGAAAAGGCACTCAACCAATTCCTTAAACTCCGTAAACTCTAGAGTGTACTGCAAAAGTGCTGAATTAAAGGTTATCTCTCATTCGATCCAATTTTTTACACAAACTGTTGGTACACGCTGCGTTTAGATAAACCGCCGACGCTGCTAAACCAATATCGTAGAAACCCTAGAGAACGGAAATAAACAAAAAGGCTTCGTAACAATGGCAGCGCACTTTTTCTCCTCTGTTTTAGTCAGTAGTTGCAGCATTGTGTTTATCACTCAATTCGCGCAAGTGGTAGGCGCTTGGTCAATTGAACATTAGATGCAAGTTCATTTCTGGACAAGCGAAAACATAAATGTCTTTCCAAGTGAATTATATGTCAATAATATAAGTACATTTATGTATATGGCTAATATAAATAAAATTTTAACAATAGATTCTTAAATCAATATCTTTCACTGTGGGTATATGGGTGCATATTTGCATTCTCTCCTTTTCATTTCTTAAATTGAGTATGGGATATAGTGTAGTCTTGACAAAAAACATTTCCAATTAGCAGACCTAAGGATGTCATTTTTGCTCTTTGCTGATGACTTGGTTGTACTTGGGTTGTACTTGCTTTAGAGTCGGTGGCGAAAGATCGAGAGTCGACTTCACTTCCTACAGGCGCGAGCCTTTTAATTAATAACCGGGATAATGAATGAATTGTCTAGCTAGCCGGATAGCATTAGTAGTTTGTTATTCGTCTGGCTTATTTTTTTCTTAAAATTCGTCAGCGTTTTTGTTTTAATTCTACAAACATTGCGAAACCACTATCGCGCAGCCATTAAAAACAACAAAATATAACTAAAAACCGTTTGAAGACTTCTTTCTTTAAACACCCTACCATCGCCCACACGCAACGTGATGAAAATCTGTCACATGCAACTGACTTGCTATTACTTTTGTATTTCTCTTTATTTTCTTCAACTTTTGACACGAATAAAAATAGCAATAATCGGTTTATCCCGTCAACATCGCTTGGGGTTTTCATTTTATTTACCTATTTCTCTGGGGATCGAACCACCAACACACTAGTCATTTCTCATTCCCATAAAATGTAAGCTTTTAATAAACAAGTAACACACGTGTACAATCAAATTAGTAATAGTATCAATTTGTATCCAGAACTAAAAGCTATTTCAGTTAGTTTGGTACCACTGATATTCCTACTTCACTTTATGTAAAAAATATTAAAAAAAAAAAAAAGTTGTCCTACGGAAAAATATAAAAATTAATTAAAATTAAACCCAAAAATGCAAACCCTTGATGATTTAGAGTCGATGGCGGAGGATCGAGAGCTATGGAGGGTCCACTTGAGCAACCTACACCCGCGACGATGATGCAAACCTATTTCTTCCCTAGTTTCGTTGTATATAATAGTTATAAAAGACCAAATTTAAAAATATCACTTACCATTACAAGATAACGTCACATCGGCCAGTAAATCAGATTTGAATAAATTTGAAAACGTCATTGCCAAATTCGACGAATAGCTGTTCCATTTCAAACAAAACTGCTGCTGTGGATCCATTTTGTGTTTGTTTGTATTCTCCAGTGTTGTCAAATAGAAGATTAATTTTGATAAAATTTCCAAATTATCGCCAAAAGCCTCGGGAATAAGTTACAATTAAAATAAAAATAACTCTAATTGGTGGGTCTAATAATTTAGAGGGTGTTTTGAAGACAACAATCCTTATTAGAGTGTTTTAATATTATAAATATAGTTTTCAGGCGTCCTTTTCACAATCCTTAATTTCTTCAAGTATTCCTTCTTAGAATTTTTTTCTAATCAGTAGAATTTCTTTTGTCCAAATATTTATTTTTGATAATTGTTTCAATTTTTGTATATGCCAAACGGAATTTCCCTTTTTTCCTTCCTCTTTTCGATTCGAGCTTTGTTCGCATTTAAAAGGTTTTTTTATTATAATTTCGTTGCTTTTTGGTTTATTCCTTTTTTTGAGCTAATAAACGCAATAAAATTCCTGCAATGAGACAAAGAAAAACAAAAGTGAATTCAAAGTCAAAGCTATATATAAAAAAAATTATGAAATTATATGTAAGGCTACTAAGTGCATTTTACTGTACATATAATATGAAAAGTGAAGTAGCCTTGAATTGAGCTGGCATTTTATGTCTGAAATCTATGTAAGAGTTGCGGTAATCTGAGACACACCTGTGATCTAATTTCATAAAGGCATTTCCGACATCACTAATTCAATTCTTGGAATTCTGGGCCACAAATAGTCCGCTAGTTGCATTTCGATGGAGGATATAAAGCAAAGAAGATGAGAAAAGATCGACGAATCAATTGATAAATGGCAAATAAAAGTATACCTATCTACATTTAAAGGAGGAAAAGAGACAAATTTGATGATCAAACTTCTAGCGGGTAAATTTGCTCAAGAAACACCGCCTTTGACTTGTTGTTGTCCTTTTGCGTTAGTTGTCCGATCCTGTTAGAATTGCTTAGCTGTTTTGGCAGTGGTCAACACTTTTCTTCCACCGATGGGTTGCCAATACTGCAGTACCTGCTTTTTAGTGGATAACCTTATTTTTTACTAAACTCTTTGAGCAATTTTTAATGCGACAGTATTATTGACTTCCAGTTAAGTTTCGATGACTACTTTTTTTCAAGATAACAGACTCGTATTTCCCAAGGGATGTGAGTTAGCCAAACATTGTAAGGACTTCGTATACAATGTGCAAACATTCTATTACGTTAAGCTATTTTCACTGGGTATTACAAAAAAATAAATAACAAAAATATTACAAAAATAATCTTTATCTATTGACTATAGTTTCATTTATGCCCAAAATTAATAACCGAATAAAAGTTTCAGTCTGAAATTTTTTTTAATAATTGAATCGATTCTGGTACATAGGAGCTTTACCTGAAGCTTTACCTGAAGCTCCTATGTACCAGAATCGATTCAATTGTTAAAAAAAATTTCAGACTGAAACTTTTATTCGGTTATTAATTTTGGGCATAAATGAAACTATAGTCAATAGATAAAGATTCACTAAATCGAGTCGCAATTGCGAATAAAGTTTGCCTTTCAAAGTAAGGTACTTTCCCTTTTATGACGACAGCAATGGACTATAAAGCATGGTAGCAATGGCAACACTATAAATTCTTTTTCACCTTTAAATTTCATTCACTGATGTCCCAAAAACAAACGAATACGAATATAAAGAAAAAAAAGGCCGAAACCCAAAAAACGATGACCATAAACAGACGCAGTGAGGTGAAGGACTGAAGAAACACAAGGTCTGGTGTATGTAGCGAAAGATTTCATCATCATGCGGATGCGTTTTCCGCGAATTTGTCTAATCGAGAGGAGAATAGAATTTTTATTTTTGGACTTGTGCATTTTTGTATATCTGCGATAAAATATTTTTTTTTTTGTTCTCATTTGTGACTGGTTTCATGCTTTTAGACGTTTTGCTGATATTCTGCTTCTAGTATTTAATTCATCCGAAATACTCAGTCATAGGATACACCCTAGTGATCTTGCAGATTCGGGACAAAATTCTCAGGAATCGCATCATCGTCGTTATCATGTGCTTTGATGCGCGCGACCTGTCAAATTCTATTACCAAAGAGAATGACCACTTAGATGTGTAGGTGTGTAGGTACAAACTCAAGAGGAACATCGGAAATTCCAAATCGGTATAGACTTTGGTCGACTTTATAAATGATATAAATAATTTCAATGATATATGGCATTAAGACAGTGGTTAAAATCATATCGGTAGTACTTCGCCTACCGATCAGCATACTGGACTACTCAGGAAGGGCTTTCAGGAGCAAACACACCTACAGTAAAACATATTCGCTCAGGTTTGTCATCATTCCTCGAAATATTAAAACTCAAACAAATGAATGGTTGCGAGAAGCAAGGACTACTCTGTTTTACCCGCAAAACAAAAGCCGGGTATAGTTAAGATTCATCTTTCAATCGGGCTCTATAACCAAATAAAATTTACTTAATCCGACATAAGAATAAAAAAGTTGATGTGAGAATTTTTGTAATTACATCATAAGATCAAGTAGAACACGAGTTCTACTCAAGATTTCATACGGGTTTAGCACTTCATTCTATACTTCAGATCAGACTCCGCGTTGGTATATTCTGTTATGTTTATATGTGCCATAAATTTGAATCAATTTCCATGGGACGTGAAAAATTTCTCGTCCTATTTCCTGTATATTTACATTTTCAAATGACTGAAATGCTATTCAAAACAAAAGCTTGCGATTGCAAGTCTGGTATAATCAATCTGGGTGACACACTTTAATTGTGCATTAGCAACGCCGCATTATCTTCATGACGAACAGGATAACAACGAAAAACAAAAAATGTGAAATCTTTCACAATGAAAGATCAAATTTCACATTAGTAAGGGATTTCCTGGAAATTATTTATCGATTTGTTACGTTTTTGTTTCAGTTCCTTTTTTGTGCATCGTCTTTGGTTGTCATTTTTTTTTTTACCCTATCCTAGCCGTATGCCTTCTATAATAGGTTATACAGTATACATATAAACACATGCTTAGAGAATAATCTGCACCGTTTGATATTTGTGCTCTTCTGGCGAGTGGCGATCCAATCCATTTGTTATTTTTGGCTTTTTCGTCATTCGCATTTATTCCGTTTGTTTTGTTATTTCTTGTTGGATGCATTCAAAGGCGGATAAATGACCGAAATGCTAAGGTCCATCATCGTCATTGCGATCACCATCATCACTTTTTATTATTCCGTTTGCTTGGTTCCAAAATGTTTTTTTATCGTTTTAACATTTCTTGATATGAATACGATGCAGCGATGGCTGGTGGTGGTGGTACCTTTTGTTCCGTTAAATGACTAGTTTTGTGCTCTAAACGATGACAAATTCTTTTTCGTGTTTTGTTTTCATTTTCGGTTGACCATGAGATACCATGCATTGGTAAAAAAAAATATAACATCCATCTAACACAGTTACACCCAAAAAACAGTGTGCCTGAAGTTGTGAAATTGATTTGAAATATTTTTGTTAAAAACTAAAAAGAATAATTCTTAGACTGAGTCCCAAACGCCATTTGCCTCTACCCAGAGAAATATTAAAAAAAATATATTTCTTCAATAAGCATGTGTCAGAAACGCTGATTACGTTGCCAATTCTGAACTAACTTAGCTATTCATGTATTGCATACAAACTCTAGGCTGCACGAAATCAGTACCCAAAATCTATATCAAAAATCCCTACTAAATCTGTACCAGTTGCTTACGAAAACATATTCAGGACTCTGATTTGTCGTCATCAGGCTTTGCCAGTACCCATTTGTTTAATCTGTACCAAGAGCCGAAAATCTGTTCTGTACAGATAAAATCTGTATGGTTGGTATGATTGTGTAGAGGTGGACTATACATATATTATGTATACACTGATTTAACAAAATTAAAAACAAACAAAAACCATTTTGTCACACTGTAGCATGACAGTTGCGCTCCATTGCACGGGGGAGTGGTGGTCGAGGTATATTAAATGCATATGGCATTAGATGAAGGTCATCATCATTATCGTATTTATTCAATTTAATATCGTAAACAGATACTAGTTTTGATTTTCAATATGGTAAACTCAATCTAGCGATGGTGGGTTCGATTTGTGAATGCCACAAATTGATGGAAGCGTAGTTTACGGATGAAAGATGTATAAACAAAATAAAATCAGATGCTGTGTGTTGTGACGACAATCGACAACCGATCTGTGGAATGCAAGGTGTTATTGAAATAACAGGAAAAAAAGAAATCATCCAAATGTTTGCATTCATGATAAAACACAGAAACAAGCTTTTTTTTTTATTTAGATCTAGGTACAGATAATTAATAAATCTTGATTAGCGAAACAGTTTTATCGAACGCTTGCAGTGAATATTTGAAAGCGTTTTGGTGTTGGCCTTAAAAATAAATTTTTGATTTAGACTTCAAGCTTATTTTTGGTCAAAATAGCAAATTTTTATCGGAAATATTTCCGCGCTGTATTTTAAATTGAGCTTAGAATTGGGTTACCAATTTTAGCACCATTTTGCTAAGTTTGTATATATGTGTTGACCAAGTAATTTTGAGTGTCTGTTTGTACTCAGAGAAACTATATCTGAAGGATTTTTCAACTTTATTTTAAGTTTTGTTCAGTTTTAATTGATGAAGTAAAAAAATATATTAACCAACTAAAACAAGCATTGTTAATTATTTGGGCATTTTAAGCTTAAACGTAAATATAATCTGTTACATGTTTTAATTTACACCCGTGAACACCGATTGGATAAGAAACGTGGCACTTGCCTATTATTCAAAACATGATACAAATAGTTTCTTCTAACATTTATATAAACTTTTATAAACATTCTCTTCTTTCCAGGATCAATGATTTTTATTTCATGAATACTACCAATTTATTCATTCGTATTATTTTTAAGCCCAACGAAATTGCATATATGGAAAGGAAACCTATTAAAAGGCATTCTTATATTTCCTCTGTTTACTTTTTCCTCTCTCATTAAGGAAATTTAATTTCCTTACATAAAATCCGCACCACTCAATGCACAATTAAATCCAAAGTACAAAGGCCCCCGAATTAAGTAAAAGCATGCAAAAAAGCTGAAAGAAAAGAAATAAAATTTCTTAAGCTCCCCAAAGTGTCCCAATCAACATGTTGAAGAATCATAAAACAACCCTTTTCATACGATTAAAAGCCATTTAAGAACATTAAAGCGTAATAAAAATCACTTCACTCCATATTGTCCTTCACCGTATTTCATTCAAATCTGTGCGTTAAAAAGAAAGAAAAAACTCACAATGTCCTACATTCAATGTCCCTCCCTCACAACACTAGTAAAAAAAAAAACAACAGAAAAATAAAATAAAAGGAAACGCAAAACGAAGCCTCAACAATTTTTACGAGTTTTGTGTGCCTATTTAAATTAACTCAACGCAAACGAAATGAATCCCCAAAAATAAGTTCCCACCATTTCTTTTTTTACGATATTATCCTGACGAAATAAATAGATCTCTAATTATCCTCAAATTGTTCACTCATATACGCACCGTACGTAAGTAGAACAAGTAGTAAAAGAAGAAAACACTTTGGGAGTATAAGAAGTACTGAAGAGGGGTAAACCGTGGTAAATCGTCTTCATGCAAATTTTGTCAGTGACATCATTGTACACGGTGTAAGTAGAATAGAAGACGGCATACAATAATAATGATGAAGGGCAACGCAACTGTCTTCATCTTCATTGTTGATTTCTATTTGGGTCGATAGCGATACCGAAATCTAAAGCGTCTCATATAAAATGCTGCGCCGCGACGTCGTTTTCGTTGAGTCCTTTTGTGAGTTCCTTTCGTGTTTCTATTATGCACGAAACGATGCTTATTTTTAAGACGCACATTTATACCCTATACGCGTTGTGCGCATTATAATTGCAATAGCTGCTTCCTTTTATTAGAATTCAATCGAACAGAAGCTCTACTTTACTTCACCCCAAGTTAATGCGTTCGAAGCACGGTTAGTTGTTTTTTTTTTTTTTCTTAAAGAACGCCTGCAGTGATTCCATTAAATTTCGTCATAGCAACAAGTTCTTTTCCTAAGTTGTATAATGCATATGTAGTTTTGAGCTAACAAAAAATGTGCAAAGGATACAAACATTTGCATTGCGTAATTACGCTGAAGTAAAACCCTGTTTACGTGCATCAGGACCCCTTTTATTTTGCATTTTTCTTTGTCCCTTTACTAAAGGTATCGTACGTCGTTCTTTCCTTAAAGGATCTCTATATCCCTTCAAATCGCGAAATAAACGAGTTCTACTGGATGCGTCGTCATTTTGTGTAAATTCATACACACTTCACATATAATATGAGATTTGAAATTTGTGCGTACTTTAATTCTTAAAGACAAATTTTTATTACGCTTATTTGAAAACAATTAAGAACATGAATTCAATGAATGCCAACTTGGTGCATTGTTCACTCATGGATTATTCACACACAGGAAAAAAATCGGCGGCTTTTGTGGGACTTAACTGCGTTGACATGATTAAAGCATGAAATATAGGTGACGACTTAGGATGTTGTTGCGTATATCTATTGAGTATGACTGGTATATGACCCTTATATGTATCTGCGCATCTAAGGCGAAAAGGTTTGATCAAGATTAAGATGTTGACGCAACAAATAAATGGTTTATTCGTTGAATTTAAGGACTTCTTGGACGACTCTCTGTTAAATAACTGGCTATATAAAAATTAAGTACTTACAAACTGAACAACATCAGTATTCCAATTCAACTTATGCTTGATTCTAAGCATGAATATTTACTTTTTCGGCTTATTTGGATGATCTCGGACTCTGTGTATGTTCGGTAATTGTGTATTGCCGTTGACTTCTGCCATTTGATCCGATAACTAACTATTTAAGAGGCTGTGAACTCAGAGCGCAAACCACTGGACTCCAGATACCTATACTGCTATTTAGTCTCCTAAAGCTTGATGGTATAGGATTGCTCCTTTCGGATAGCTTGAACTATCTTGCCATAGAACTAAATTGGAGCCTCAATGTATAGGAAGAATTAAGAACGCGATGTCCCTTCCGTTTGTAGTAATATGCAAGACTTGGGGCTTAATATCCCATATGGTACACTTGCTGATGTTTGGTTATTCGCAATCCGCAGTTGGTCGACTTCGACACTTCGTATGATGTATTATATTATTTGGGATGGAAATGCCAAATGCAATCACAGGGGCTAAAGAGATCTGTCTATTTATAAAACTCATGAAGACAAGCAGATGAGAAGCTCTGATGAGATGCATTTTTGGAAGGGATATCTCTACCCAAGCGATAGCTAAGCTGGAACCCATTTAAAAGAATAAAAATAAAAAAGCTATACAACAAATTACTATCAGAAGACCATTTAAAATATTCTCTGATAAATAATTTTTTTTTTCAAAAGCCGCAAGCTTACACATAAAAAGCTTCAGTCTCTTATTTAGTTAAGTTCGAAACTCTACCTATACATATATATGATTACGTGTTATATATGTACCATATGTACATTGAACACCCATCGATCCCAATATTAAAATCAGAAAAACAAACAGAAACAACTAACCAGCAAATACAAAACACATATTAAGTATACATATCAGTACCATCCCATCCTCGATTGCTATCATTGAACATACCCAAGCGGAAATGCTGCATACTAACACCAATGGCATATTGAGATATAGATTTAAGTTGGGCTTAAGCACTATTCAAAAGCCCACACCCAAATAAAACGCAAAAAAGCTCCAAAGGGCAATTAACAACTGAATGACACACAGCGTACGTCAACGCTAATCAACTGCAGCATCGCAGCTATCCGCATGATATTTTCCATCCTTCGAACGTGACACAATCGTCGCCGCCGGTTAATATGTAGGTCGACTAAACCAAAAAAAAAACGTGTTAGGAACTTTTTTGAAATATATCTCGGTTTAACAATGCAATGACGGAAGTGTAATGCAAACTGGCAGTGTATACTTCAAAAATCTCCACTACTAACTAAAGGCGTGTATCTATTTTGTAACCGCAAGCGCACCGCACTATAGATACCTTTACACTTAAAAGGGGACAGCATATCGTTTTAAATTATTAAAATATTTCTCTATACGCACTACTGCAAACGAGATTCGGTAGTGCGTATAGTTTATAAGCACTGTACGTAATTATTTTGCCCTTCAGCTAGCTGAAGTAAAAACGGAGGCGACTGGAAATAATAGCTGAGTTATAAGGAAAAAAATATCGCTATGCGCCCTCAATTGACATTGCTCGACGTCTAGTTGTTAGAGCGAGTATGTGTAGCTGCAAACTTGAATATCAGCTTACCAAAAATACTAAAGAACATGGTTTCGATTTTTTAAAGAGAAAGAAGGAAGGCAATATGCTCTGAAGTGTCTCAATGTAGTCAGATAAATTTACATGCGTATGGAGAATGCGTAGAGTAGTTTGCCTTGGAATTCACCTTGAAAATTATTGTAGCTTCAATTTTAACAATCCATTTATTGTAGACGCAACTTGAGTATTCTTCACTGGCGGTGTGGTTATTTTGCATTTTGATTACCCACCGGCAATTAATTATAAGAATAATAAACTGGATAGGTTTACGCAATCGGTGCGTTGTCGGTTTAGTGTTGCTTTTGGAGAAGGGGGAGTCGAACGCACAGCACTTAATCTGACCTCTAAACCACTTTTCCGGAATATCAAATAGGCGGAGACATGAACGTTAACTGGAATTATAAATAGTAAGTCTGGAATTTTTTGTTAAATTTGTTATTTTGGTTGGACAATCTTAAATGCAATCTTTTCTGAAAAAAAATTTTGTGCGTCTAAGCCACTTTGATCAGAGCATAGAACAAACTAAATATTTGTGAGGTATTATAGTTTTGAGAAATAATGTTGATCATACAATGTTTGGATTTCGAGCTTAAGGCAAAAACTTAAAATCTTTCTCGCTTTTAGTTGGTGAAGTCAAATCGAGGGTCGATTATTTTTAATTTTGAATCACAAAACCCAAGCTATTTGGATAGACATTTATAAGTAAAGTATATACAACCGATCAAGTCGGAAAGCTATTCCGTGATGTTCCCTTTTTGAGCGAAGGAATTGAACGGATTTGCAATTTACCCCTACCAATCAATTGACTATGTACTTTTAACCTTCTGGTGCGAGGGCGAAACTCCTAAACAAATAGATACCATTACTTACATAACACTTTTTTTCTATTTTATTTAAGTATCATTTTATATAAAAAAAATAAATTAGAAGGTATTACATATATCCATTTTATATAAACTTTACAGGTCGTTTTTTCTTAAATAAACTTTTTTTATTTTTTACAAGAGACCGATTTGTAATTATTATTTCTTGTTTGAAGTTATATTTACATGCAAATATTGCAACTGAGATATCTAATGCAATGGCTCTTAAAAAATAATAAAAAAAAAAACTTAAATATTAAGTATATATAATATATATATATCTGTAATGTATATTTATAATGTATAGTCCCCCTTACTATAAAATTGTGTAAAATATAGCAAACCGTTTTAAAAAGTTTTCCTTTAGCATTCTTTCCGGCCATCATCACCATCACCAAGAGGAAATTATAAAATTTACAAAAAAAATATCAGCAGCAGAAGTGCCTACTTACAACTTAAAAATTGAAACCGTCAAAAACGTTCACTACCAAGTGGTAGGTAGGTACAACATTCTCAATTCCACATCGTCCTGCCCAATTTACCGCACCTACCGATAGAAAACGGGGCTGTTATTAAAGTTCTCCGCACTGTCAACTATACCCAACCCAACCGCCCATCATCCATCAGTTGTCCATTCTAAAATTCTAAACTTCCAACCCTCTAAACATTAATTTTCCCGACGAGCATTTCTTCTTCCTGTCCCCAGTGTGTACGAATAAAGTTTTCATAAGTTTTCCTCTTTTATATAGTCTATTACATATATACGCAAGTATACATTCATATGCAACTGTACCTAGTGCGGCTATCAAGAAAATTCACTTTCCCAAAAGGAAAACGAAACGAACAAAAAAAAATAAAATTATTTGTCCCAGTTCCTTAACAACCTCCCATTGCTTGCACCATCTGAAAAAGCGTTTCTCTCTCTTTCTGTGTCCCATCCCTCTTGGGAAAATATTCTTCTTATACTTGTTCTTGTACCCACTTTAATTCTTCTTTGGAAAATTAATTCTGATAGGAAAAGCCGAAGAGGGCGAAGAGCGAAAGAGGACAAGATGGTAAAAACGCACCAAACGAACCACCACAGGCTGTCATGTTACAGCTGAACAAGAACAACACACCACCATCTCTCAGACCCTTCTATATATTTTCGCTTGAATTCACTTTCACTTTCAGTTTAGCAACAACAACAAAAACCAGGAAAATGTTTCCTTCCCTCTTTTCTTGTGTTACATAAGACGAACGAGGGAAAACTTTCGCCTTCCGTTGCGTTATATGTTGTTTTTCGTTTCATGTCCTCTTCCTCTCCACTGAATAATACAGTTGCCAAAGAAAAAACAGCAACCAAATCACCCACCCACTACCGCATCAACCCCTAGATCCCTAGAAGAATAATGCTGTTGCAACACACTGGCGCACACAACAAAAGCAATTTCTCTCATCGTGTCACCTTTTCTGTACACTGACATCCAACAAACTCCCAAAAATAAGACTAATGCCAGCCCACCACCACCCCAGAAATTTGCTGCCAGCAGCACCCCGACTCCGCTACCCCATTGCGACCACACCATCCTAACAACAACTGTTTGGTGTATTATCGAATTTAAACACGATGAGAAGACCGAAGCGATAGATGGTGGAAATGCGTAAAGGAAAACAACTCGAAAGTTTTCCTTCGTTACGTTTGCAATTCAACGAATTTTTCACGCAGTTGGAGTAGGGCTGTATGGGGTGGCAGTGCTGCCTTTGTATGCGTGTAGTCCCAGTGTGTCAAAAGTTATACCGCCTCCCTACAGGCTTCCGTTTGCTTATTAAAGTTTCAACAGGACTCTCAATTTCTATAACATTTTCAAGGATGAAAATAGTCCAAAAGAAGCAGTTCCACGCGTATGTCCCTCACACCATTACTCCCTCTCGGTGTAGGTATAAAAGTTCTTCTATCCCTTGTCGAGAACTTGCTGACGAATTGCTATTGCTTGTGCATTGAAAGGTACGAGGTACAAGATACGACGCACATTTTCAAAAAGTAAATCCTCACTCCAAATAATACTGCTGCTATGGATGCTGTTGTAAGATGGAACGAAGAGACGTTGCCTTCATTCTGCTTGTGTAGATCAATTCGATGGGGATGCCTTATTTTGTAGGGTTTATTTTTAGTTGAATCATCGAAGCAACAAAGAAAGCATCAGCAGTGGCAGCAAAAAAAGGATAAAAGTGAACAACTAAAGTGCTCTTATCCTTTTGAATGATGGAGAAGCCGAAGCAACACTACGATGACACACATTGACATTTTTCCTTTAAAACGATACGCACAGGATACACAAAATTGATAAGACAAAGAGCAGCCAACCAGCAAAAGGATATCTTTTAAGTATATTTTCGAAGAAACTTTTAGTCGTTAGTTAATGGCATCAGTAGCTGTGGTAGTGGTAGCAGACAAATAGCGCATTCTTAACGAATTTATAAAAGGATATATAATATACCTTAGGACAAATTCATCAAACAGGAAATTTTTCAGTAGTGTGCTCGTGGCTGTGTGTGCCCTTTCATGTTTTTCGGGATACTTATATAAAAATAACTTTTACTAGGTTACACGGTTACCTAAATAATGCTCACAGCTATGTTCATCCTTTTTATCTATTGGGCCCCATTTGAAATGCCATTGATGCGAAATACAAGCCACAGAATGTGTCTCTACAGTATGCCTAACAGTTTCAAGTTTTCGAAGCAGTTGTTAGGACTCTCTCTTTATTAGACGAATGGAGGGGTGCACAGATAAGTTGGGTTAATCGACTTAATGATGACCCCTTTTATGAAAAAAAAAAAAAAAATAGTTCAGAATGGTTATTAGTATTTTTTTTTTTTTTTTTGTAGATTTATACCATGAGCTATTTTAGTTATTGAGCATCGTCAAGGATTGGGCATAGCGACATATCTCCGCCCGGTACACTTTTCGAGCGGAATTGTGTCGCTTTTTTCTGGAGGAGTTATGTCGTTTTGAAAACGTCATATCTCGGCGCGGAGCTATGTCGCATTTAAAACGACATATCTCCGCGCAGAGATATGTCGCTTTAAAACGTCATATCTCCAACTGTTATCATCATCATTTATATTAAACATTTCTGAATAAGTTTATTCCAAAAACTGTCAGATAGCAGTCTGTAAGAAAGTTTGGTGTATTTAAAGTATGGGGTGAGTGGTTCGCTTCGCTGGTTAACAGAATCTTAACCCTTATTTTCGCAGGGTTTAGCCGCTCACGCGACTTCGTCGCTCCGCTAAGGGTATGTCAACAACTGTCTGGCAGGCGCATGGAGCTAAAGTTTAATTATATTTAAATTTATATTTGCATGTAAAACGACATATCTTCGCCAAACTAAGACCTATATAGACTTTGTTCACTCGACCTCTATTTTGTTTCACACAGTTAGTTATCCTTATCCAACCGCCGAGATTTAAATCTACTTATTCACACAGTCGGTTCAGTAGGTATATACCTATAAAAAATTAGAAATAAATATGTGGCGCAACAGGCGGGTAGACACCCAAGGCCTAGCTTCTCGCAACCAAAAAATAAAAACTCACACAAACGAGTTTTTATTTTTTTGGGACAAATGGAAGGGACCTACAATTATTATTCCGAGTCCGAACGGCTGAATTGAGAAGCTTTTTCAGGACTAGTCATACTCTCGGATGTTTGTCAGACGCTCGCGAGAGGTGGCGCAGTAGAAAAAACCTTAAGATGTAATTTGTGTTTCTCCGGGGATCGAACCTGGGATCCCTCGCACAGTATTCCAGCACACTAACCACTGCGCTACTGCGCCCGTATGAGTACCTATATGTACTTCTCAAATAATTCCGGAGCCATAAAATGCGTATGTACACTGCCTAAAGTGTGGCCAAACTTATTTGGGGGTACAAATTAAGATGTGTTAAATGGAAACATGCAAAATTATTTGACTCACAATAGAATGAACTATTTTAAACTATAAAAGTATAGAGAGATTATACATATTTATTTATTACAAATCTCAGATAATAAATACTTTTTTAATATCCCCATCTTTTGCGTAAAACGAGGAACGACACGGCTTCCAAATATATATAAATATTAATATATCCATAGGTAAATGCAAAGTGTATAGTGCCCAGCCCATTACTAGTGCTCTTATTATCTGGAGCTTTAGTAGACAACTTTTAAATTCGGCCTTTTCGAATAGGGCTATTCTTTATCACGTAAATTGAAACAGAACAATCCCAGACTCGTATTTAAGCTCTCTATCTATACTTTTTTTGTGCAATCACTGTTACAACATTCACCGTTAAAAAAAAAACAAACCAAACAACCAGAAATGAAATAAGAAAAGAAAACATGTATTCAAGAATGGAATACCCCACATGTAGATACTAGGTACATTGGAAGTTACATGATTGCGATAATGATCACTTACAATTACTTACATCAAAGAGTCTCAACCTTGCGTCCAGTTCTTTTTCACCTGAGCGCGATCACCTTTGTATCATAATTATTTTTGTCTTTCTTATTATTTTGGGTCTTACCCATTCTTCTTTGTACCCTCTTCTACAGCATTTCTTAGGTAGTAATCAGAATAAGTATAACAAATCTAAAGAAGCGACATATAAAGCCGCCACTGCTAGAGATTGATTTGACGCCTTTTCGGCTCTTGACAGTTTCTGAGGTAATTTAACATGCATAAGATGCGATCAGTTTACACGGGAGCCCCTTAGCAGGTACTTTAGACGCATGCATGCAACATGCGTTAATTTGTTTTCTTTTGTTACCAATAGCACTTTTCTTTCGTATGAATGTCCAAAATTAAAATAATTGCTTGGAGTATGCAATTTATGTGAAAATAAGCAGAGCTTGATGAATGGGGTGGTGGAGAAAATAGATTCTTGATCGTCATGCGTTTTGCGTTTTCGAAAGGGAACTAGGTATTTCTAATTCTCTTTACATTATCTACTATGATGTGCGTAATTATTCAAAGTTAAATTGGTGTGTTGCTTGTGGAAGTACATATTAAGTTATAATTTTATATGCATATTATGTATCAAATAAAATGACTTTTAAATAAACATTTAAAGGTATATATTAGTAAAATCTGTTTAACAAAAAAAAAAAAACAAACTGCCCTTTCCTATAGTACTTACTAGACGGTAGGCCTCCCTCCAACTGATACTTTCGATGGATAACAAATCTCAATCAAATGTCAAAAAGGTAGACGAGTAATGCTACAATTTCAATGCACGCACGGTATTCATATATACAGATAACGGGATTTTCACGAGCATAATATATTTTCCATCATAAATGAAAAGCTACAACATGCCACCACATCAGAGACCTATGCGATACTTTCCGGAATGGTAACTTTTAAATGTCACGGGTAGTTGAATCTCGCAAAGGACATATGAAACGTTTGAACAAAAATTATCGAAATTTACCCCCAAACTGAAGGCAAAAAAACAAGAAGTATCGACCAGAAAAAAAAGAGCAATTGATGGCTATCGAATTTAAAATCCTCCAACAGCCCCATCAATGGACGTTTGCCAACAAAAACTGACCAAAAAAAAGTGTTCGCAGTCAGGTTGTGTATATGGTAATAAACGATTGCCTACTAGAAATTAAAAACAAGTAAAAAAAAAAAAGCAAATGTATCTGCAAACTACCCCTATGTATTATTTTGATGGAATGAAAAAATATTTATGCGCCAAGTCATAACACAGCCCGAAATGATACGAACGGGTATAAAAAAAACAGTATTGCCACCCCATTCATAGAAGAAGGGTTGAACGTGTAGATCTGTCAAAATCCGTCCAAGCGGACATCATTGGATTTCGGTAAAAAGAAGAAAATCATATTGTATACGTATTCATCGGAGGATAATGCTACGAGGCAGCGTATATCGTGAAATGTCGCATGGAGATGCTGAATGTATACCCTACCGAGTGTTCCAGGGGATAGGGAATCAGAGGCAGAGTGGTTTTTGGTGTTCGATTAAGCCAGCGGAATCAATGCCAGGATCAGGATAGGCATTCAGGCTTTTTTCCCTTGTCTATTTGTCTGCCACCAACTGGCGAAACAGAACCTCATTCGATATGGAGGATGAATCATTTACCTATACCATGCTCCCCCTCTAACAAAAGTTCTATGGTGGAATCAAACAAATGAATTTAACCCTATTCGTTGGGCAGTATACATACGTATCCAACCTCGTGCCGTACATGCACAGCACTTGATTAGTAAATCAAGTTTACATTTTTATTGAATTTTCAAATTTTCCCATTTGCTGTATCGTTATGATCGTTATCTCGAACTGTGCAGGGGGTTTAGCGACAGTCCTCATCAGCTTTGAATATGTATTTAAATGGGTTTCCTTTTGGACATTTTTTTCCCGCACTCAAATGAATAAAATTTAAATGCATGAGTGGATGTAGAGGCATACAGTCTACGAATTTAATGCAACGGTGAACACCTTACGTTGCGGGTTATCCCAAAGGACTTCATATAGCAAACAAACAAAAATTCGCTAATAATCTCCTTTTAAGGATACCACTGCAATAGAAAATTGTTTGTCACTCTTATTGAGCATAACATTTTCGGGAAGCTTTTCACAGCTTTTAAGACTGCCTTAAATAGTTAACTATAGCACGATAGGGGTATATTGGAATGGCTCTATATTATAGGTGTAGGTTCTTTAATGATAATTATAATAATTATAACAACACCTAAAGAAAAGGCAGATCTTTTCGCTAGCATGTTTTCAGAAAATTCCACCCACCACCAAATATCCCGAGGGTGCAAACATCGATGGCAGAAGTGAAATTTCGGCCTCGAATAATTCAACGCAATACAATTGAATAGATTGCAATAAGGCAACAGGACCCGACGGAATTCCGGCTATAGTACTCAAGAGCTGTCCACCAGAACTTGCACCTGTACTATGTAAGCTGTTTAGCATGTCGTACCCCCAGAAGACGTTTCCTACTTGCTGAAAGACCGCTCGCATTCAACCTATTCCAAAGAAAGGGAGGAAATGTCTGCCACAAAACTATCGACCAATAGCGTTACTTTCAATGATATCAAAAGTAATGGAAATGCAATAAATGTCGAAATAATCAAATATCTAGAGGGCCACCGATTAATAAGCGACAGGCAATACGGATTTCGGAGCCGTCGTTCCACTGTGGAGACCTGTTAAGAGTTAAGCTACACTTATGGACGCAAGCAATTGAACAACACGGCGAATCCAGAGCCGTAGCCTTCGACATATCAAAGCCATTTGACCGAGTCAGGCATAGAGCCCTTTTAGGCAAGTTAGCGTCTTATGGATTACCACAACAACTCTGCGGATGGATGCATTTTTTTCTTCTGGGTAGATCGATCCAAGTTGTTGTAAATGGTGTATCATCTTATTCGTTTGCTATAAACGCAGGAGTGCCCCAAGGATCTATTCTTTCTCCAACTCTATTTCTTCTGCACATCAACGATTTGCTTGGATCGACAAATAATAATATCTACAGCTTTGCTAATGACAGCACTCTTATCCTCCATCTCGAACAATGGGCCTGTGAATGCGGCTACATCACACGACAGTAAGAGATGTGAACAAATTAATTTTCTAAAAAAATGATGATATGGACAAAAAAGTGGGGAAAAGACAACTTTGTTGTATTTAATGCAAACAAAACACAGCTTACAACATTTTCTAGGAAAAATGCATCAACAGTTCCCCAGATCCGAATGGATAATAATCAAATCCATTCCAAGGACTCAATGCACCTTCTAGGAATCACAGTCAATTCAGGAATCACATGGTAGGACCACATATCCTATATCGCAAGATCGGCGTCCGCTAAGTTGAGCTACCTATTTAGAGCAGAGAGGTACTTTAGCCCAAAGCAACTTTTCCTTCTCTACAAAGCACAGGTTAGACCAGGCCTGAAATATTGTTCCCATATATTAAGCCCGGCCTCAAAACATTCACTTAACCTACTTGACAGCATACAGAGACGAGCAGTTCGACTTATTGGAGACCGTACACTTACATCGAATCTACAACCGTTGGTACACAGAAGACAAGACGCTGACCTTAGCTTGTTCTATAAGTACTTCCATGGTAGATGTTGCGAGGAACTCAAAGACTTTATCCCTCGAAATTCATTTTTTGGGCGCCCCACAAAACTGGCTGCTCATGACTATACAGTATGCATATACTTGACAACTGCGAGGACATCAACTTTCCAAAACTCCTTATGTTACAGGACAAGCAAACTTTGGAACTCGCTTCCTGGGGATATATTTCCAGAATACTACAATTTGCATCAATTTAAGTGCAGATCTAACATACATCTGCCAGCATCTTGAAGCGTTTTAGGTTCGCCTTTCCCGGGAGTAGTATTTAAAAAAAAAAGAAATGACAAGTAGATATACATACATACTACAGCGCCGAAATGGTAACCTACGTTTTTCAGATTTTATCATTTTGCATTCTCTTAGGCTGGCATTCTCTTAGGCTGGCATTCTCTTTTGATTAAATATTTGCATGGCAAAACCAATTTCGACAAATTTGTCTCATCTCACATCGGTACTTTCATGTTCATAATAAAATGAATAAGGATACAACTCCCATCTCCCATATTATAGGTAGGTAGTCATTGTCTTGCAAACATATTTTTCTGTCAAGCTATGTCAAGTGGGGTATAGTTTTAAATTGGTTTCGAATATTGATATTGGAAAAGCTGAAAGAGCTGAAAAAGCTCTACATAAAGTTGAGGTTAAATCTGTTTTACGCTATAGTAAATAACTGATAACTGGTTACTATGCAGTAGATCTCAGACTTCCTGTGCTAACCTGATTCTCACCAAGTAGCTGGGCTAGTTTAAGAAGGATTCTGATGTCTGATCGCAGATCTATTGATTACTTCATCACCTCGATCTTGTTAATAGTTGTACAATTTGACCAATTATCAACTGCTCCATGACACTGTTAATGGCCGAAATTAAAAATACCTTATTAGTATATAATATAGCACCATATGTATGAAACTATTATACGAACAGCCAAAAATCGATCCTCTGACTTCTGTATTGAAGTTAAATTTCATTGAATTCGATGTCAGCGGTTCTTTAAGGGAATCAAGTATACAGGACATTCAGTAGCAAAGTTCAATTTGTGAAAAGAGTATTTGCCGTATACTGCCGGACGTTAGTTGTTTCTAGTTTCTGGCTTATTTGACATTATTTTCATTTTTTTTTTAGCTAGACATCCCAGTTGGATGTGAATGTTAATAACGACTTCAAGCTGGTCATACAAATATATAGTCAAAGTATTACCTACACAATTTACAGTATTTTCCGATATTCTTTTTCCTTTCCTATTATTGTTTGAGAGCGGAAGAGCAAAAAAAAAAAACACAACGGAAACCAACTTTCGATGGAAGGAGTAAAAAGGATTCTATTGCTTCTGCTGGTGGATACAATAAATGAATACCGGTCAGCATGCATGCACACTGGTGATATGGGCCGGTTTCGCGAAAAAAAATCTTTGCTATGGACGGAAAAAACTGATGTGGGGGCAGCCAATAGAGTGCCAACAAAAAAGGGGTTGCAAAAGCAAAAAAAAAAAACTGAAAGCTACCCAGGATGCAGGATGCGAGTAAGTAATAAACGATTTTTTCGGTAGATATCCTCACATCCTTGAAAATACTCACCCGCGTGTATGTGGAGTGGAGAGTAGAATTTTTGCGATTTTTTTTTTGTTGTTTGTATATGGATACGTAGATCTCAATGCGAGCAAGAGAGACTATAGTTCTTAGGCAAAGTTGACTGTATTTGTGCAGACATTTTTTTTTTTCATTTTTGTTTGTAATATAGGGAATCTGATATTTTTTCTGTTTGCAATTTTGAACGTTGGGGTAGTCGCCGCTCATTGCTTCAACGGTCGTTGGGAAACAGTGATAGAGTTTAACCAGCCAGTATATAGCTCGGGGAAAGTGCCTCAAGACTTGATCAAGGGGTTGGAAATTAAATTTGAGTGCTTTTATACTCGTGAAAACAAGCAATATAAATACATAAATATATATTACATATATTTCAAACGGCTGGTTTAATTAGAATAATTTTAAATATTTTATTATTGTCTTTGGCAAAATGTAACCCTTAAAAATGTTTTTTTTTTTATAATGTCCTTGTAAAATCAAATACATATTATGTACTATGTGTTGTGTACCTTTCCACTGTATGCATTGTTAAATATACCTACGCACATTTTTATATTCAATGAGTTCTGTTTGGGGAGAGGATGGCTTTCATGTGGAATCTGTGGGTACTTTGGAGTGGACACGATGTTTTGTCTTCCCTTTGTTTATCACGATCACACCTCACACCGGTCCGAAACGAAAGCAGAAAAAATGTAATGTCAGGAGAGAAATTATTATTATTTCGTCCCCCATTTAGGTTGAAAATATGGAAAGGAGATGGAGGAGTAATTGTTCGTAGGACGCATTTTCAATATGACTGTCGATATTAATCGAGTTTTTTTTAACGGTCAGAGGTAAGTGGTTATGAAATATATGGTGGCAACCGGTTTCATATACGCAGAAAAACATGAAACAAAAAATCCGTGATACCTTTTGAATAATTTTGTGGGCGGTGTAGGGTAGATACTGATTTCCAATACCTTTCCCATGCCCTTGTCATATTTTTCACTCTCTTATACACGTCGGGACTTTTGGGGAAACCATTTATCGTTGAGTGACAGCCGTTGCTGCTGTCGTCGTCGTCACAGCGCCACCATCAGACATCAGGCAGAACTTCAATGGCCAAAGGATGTTGATGGACGTCGTCCTTTTATTGATGTTCTTGATTGGTTTTTACCTGATGTATACATATAAATGCAGACGTCATTTACATACATATGCCTATTGATACGAACAGGAAGCGGTATATGCAAAAAAAAAATAGCAAACAAATCACAATATAGCAAATATCAACATACCTACCACCATAAGCACTTTTGTAAGGGGTAAATAATGGATTTCTCGTTTATTTTTGCTGTTAATTTTTGCGATATTTCACTTTTACTTTCGTTGATTTGTCTATATGCCGTTTTGAATCGTGGCCGGCAGAGAAAACCTCAGGCGCAACACTTAACGATTGAATTGCATGCTAACGAGGTATTTAATCAATGGCAAGAAATGCCATAACACGAGGGTGGGTCATTGTTTTTATTTTGTCTTGGGAAAAGAACTTGTTAATGGAAATTTTCAGCAAACATTGATGTATTTTTTTTATTAAATAGCAGACAATATAATGCCAGCGCGCGCTAATGAACTTCTCTATGTTTTTGTTTGTTTGCGACTATTCTTTAAACATCCTTCTGGTTTAAAAGGGAATACTAAATTCAATTTAAATGTTTTTCTCTGAAAGGGGAGGGTTAGTACATAGACACAGGTTTGCTTTTCCTGTAGTTAGATGGGATGAGCTACGGAATTTATTGTAGCTGGAGGTTCCCATACTCGAGCAGTTTCCAGGAATTTTAACGTTCAGGATTTGGTTGCGTGATATGCAACGTGAAAATGAAAGTTTGGACACAAAAACTAGTAGGACTATGCGGAATAAATGTATCAGACATTTTTATTATATTTTGGACGAATAAGAAGTTAGGGTAAACCATTAAGACGAAATGTAAAAAAAAAACTAGGAACCTAGAAAGCATATAAACAATTTTTCGAAATCGCTATATATACTACTCGAAAGTTCTTAGTCATAAAAACCAGCTTGGTTTGATTTTAAATCCCCAATAAAATGGGTCTAATCAACAATAATTTTTAGCCTTCAACTTCAAATATTTTGACGGTCGCAATAGATCATTTTGTAGGTACGTAAATTTTTGACATTGTGAGTTCATAAAATTTAACCTCTGGAGACTAAAAATGGTTATTAGTATACCACGCAATGTTGTTTTATGTTCATTCAATACGTTGTTATATAATACGGCTCTGTTTTAATGAACGGTTTTAACATTTATCCCAAGCACTAATGCATCAAAGCATCAATTCATCAAAAATCTCTGATTTGCTTTGCAACGACAATCAGTTTAAATTGTACGCACTCAAAATAGTCAAATTTTACCAAATAATATTAACTTTAATTTAAAATGATAAATAGTAAGGCTTCATGAACTTACATGCCAGGATATATACCTATATGCATTTTTAAATCAGTAGGCAAGGCACATCATCGTTTAGAAATTTACCTGAAAATAAAATAAATAAAAGAATTAAATAAATAATAATTATAATTAATAATAAAAAAATACGTAGGTATGTAATAGATACTAAATTGTTAAATTAAATTTAGCCGTAATGTGAGAATAAATGTTTCCAAATGAGTTAAAAAACACGCATCATCAAATTGTGAACAGTACAAGTATATCGTACATCGTATAGGTATCGCTTCAAAGCTCTTTTTTCAGATTGATTTATTGACAAAAATTCTTCTTAAAAAACTTATAAAAACTGTTATAAAAAAGTAACTACGCTATTTAAATGTAAAGGCACATATTTTGGGGATCGCCGATTTTGTGCAGTCCAGTTTTTCTTAAAACGCGATTATAGTACACCTAAGGAGCAATAGATCCCATTGTCTAAACTAAATAATCAGATAGACCAATCTTGTTCCCAGTTGCATGCATCCGTATACACATTCGCAAGATTGTAAATATGTACACAGATTAGGAATTTATATCCCAATACGACAACGCTTCTATACGTCGCGGTGTTAATTCGTTAGTAAACATGACAGTCAAAACGCTGAGCTGAGCTACTGCCACGAACCCGGCCATATTACCCGGCTCCTAACAAATTATAAGTTTCAGCTGTATGGTGGTTGTCTACCAAATTCACCAAATCGGGGCGCAACGCATTTTGGAGTAGAGTTAACTTTAATTGTCAAAAATATAACGGTGTCTGGGTTTGGCTCACGCGAAAAATGTATACAAAGTTGGATTATGATGAGACTGAAGCGGCGCCGATCAATGCCGTTTGTAACCCCATTAAAAATTCTTAAATCGACTCAAGAGAAAAAGAAAAACACGTTTAACCCCACTTGGAATAACAAACCAACGAGATTACATCAAAACAAGGTGAAAATGCAGAAACCGTTCATTTCTGCCAAAAAGATTCTCACTTTCACTTATTTCTATTAGCCGCCACTACCACCTTCCTAAGCCAGGCAAGGCGTCTAAATTCAACTCCTTTTTACCATACCTCAAATACTTTGTTATTGTTATGATGTTATCCAGGCTTTTGTGTGTTTATTCGCATTTTTTTTTTCTTCTTTGTTTTGTGTGCTATCCCTCCATGACCCCTCTCATGCAATTTGCGTGAGTGGAGCTAATAAAGATAACAGTGTGCTTATATACATACGTATATATTCGTCTTTCTATTTTCGCTATGTAGGTATGTCGTGCGCCGTTTTGTGCGGTAACCCACGTGGTGTCAACATGAATGCTTCTCGTTGAGAAAAAACAACATAAGAAAATTTGGAAAAAACAAAAAAATAAACGCAGAAGAAAGTAGGTACTACCGACAAGAGAGAATTTTTCATACAAAAGAAAAATAATAATGTACACAAGGACACAGACGTAGCGAAGTGAAAGTGAAAATCCTAGTAACCATTGTAATTGTATACTGCATATATGTATGTGTGGGCTAAGAATGAAGCTTATGCATGGTTTCCAAGTAAACAGCGCCAGCGGTGGAAAAGGGAAAATGTCTTCTTTTCTTTTGGCTCTTCTTTCACTTTCTTTATTCTGGTTGCAAGGTTACGCTTACGCAAGAAAATTATTAAAAACATCTTTTCTTTATGTAGCACTTTGGTAAGAAAAGGTTTGGGGTTGCACAATCAAGAAAGAAATAGGGTGTCTTTTAATTCAGCTGTGGGGGTGAAGTAAAAGTAAAATGTTTGTATTCTCTTCGACTTTAAGAGATTTCCTACGAAAAAAAAAAGAGAAATAACGATTCGAAATTATAATCGCATTTAAAATTCAAAACAAAATATCAGCAACTACCTATGGGTATGCGCCATCCGGTGTAGGTATGTCCAGAGGCAGGTCGTTACATGGGAAATCGTTTCAAATTTACTCTTTGATTTTTTACGTTTCGGACAAGTGATGGCCTGTTCCCTTATAACAATGTATAAACCACCCACGATCTCTATCCGATTTCTCATGCCATCAGTGTGGTGCGCAAATGAAACTTGTCCGACCGCCACCAACTAAACTACCACCGAGTTTTCAAACGATGTTCCAACACAAAAAAAAATATCGTGAGTGGCGATGTTATCGTTGTTTTAACGGGCTATAGGCCACAGCGACATGCTTACCCAACGAACTGCAGGGTAGCTCTAAGAAACATCCTGCAGAAAAGCAAAATACAAAACCCCACCCTCCCACAACAGGCGTCGGTTTCAATGAATTATTTCACCGAACGACCATGTCCAGGCAAGAGCTTCAAGGTTCAGTGCTGAGCACATACCTACCAAGGATACACAGAGGGAACTGGAAAACATTTCGTTGTTGAAGTGTGCGTGTGGAATGGGGCCGCCGTCGCATGCAATGCCAGCCAGCTATACAGGTTTGCTGATATTTTTCTGCTGTAGGCAATTTTTGCTTACGTCATTGTATAACATTTTCGCCTCACTACCTTGTCCCTTCCGAATGCCAAATATAGTTAGTATCGCAATTTTCGTGCAACTCGAACGTTTGAACACCAACATATATTTACACATACACTGGCACAGTCATATAAGTAGACTTTATGCTGTATCTTTTTCCGGGATTATATGCCTTCCATTTATTCTGGGACATTTTTGCTTCCACAGTGTCACAAGGGAATTTCGTCTTCTTCTTGGGCTTGTGCAATTGAAGAATGACAGCAGAATATATATATATATATACTGCCCGAGGGGAACAAGGCAAGGATGAAATAAAACCACCGACGTTGCATAATCCCCGTACACCCACAAATCTTGTATACAAATATACGTATGTTTGTACAGTAGGTACCTATATCGCAATTCGTAATTTGCAGTTTTCCTTTTTTTGTTCGAAATGATTTGATCTTCTCTGCTGTTGGTTTGGGCGCGCCTTTTCTCGGTGCAGGAATACCAAAAACAAATAATATACCCCAGCATATTCTGAATTTCTCACCAGGAAATTATTTTCAATTAATCAACGCTTGTCCTTAGAGTTTTAAGGGGCTTCGCTTGCAGAACCCTTTTGAGTTTTGATGTTTGATGTCAGACATTTTCCGCAGCAGCCTAAGGCGTTCGTGTTAACGAAAATGTCTTGGTTGTAGTTCTAAAAATAATCATGCAAAAGAAATTATGGAGTCAAAAATACGATAATGTCTTCAGCTTTAAAGCAGCAAAAAATGCATATTTTAAGGAAATTAAATATCAATTTAGGTACCAGGAAAAAGTTCACAAATATTGTACCTAGCTTCTTAACATGTTCGCTTAAGAAAAATTCTAAATACATGGAATAACTAAAAACGTTTTTACATTATACATACCTACTATACAAACATACATAGACACATAAGTGAATGCAGAATGGCACATAAGACCTATGTGATAGGTATAATTTTCGATAAGTTGTCTTGTCTACCCTAGACGGACGTCCGTAGTGAAAGTGTCAACGACGGTGCAACAAATTTTAGCACCAATATGAAGGTTCTCCAAATATGTAGGTAAAGCAATAAAAATAGCTTTTGCTTAAGTTATTTAGGTAAATCAATTGCGAATACCAGAGTATACAACCCATAAAAAGCTTTAAAGTAATAAAACCATCATACCGTCATATTATGAGGTGATGTTTTGTTTTTTGTGCCCGAGTTTTTGCACTCTTACAACACTTCCTTTAAAAGCCAAACTACAATACAAGTGTACATATTTTCACATGTTTTTGGCAATTTATCATTTCAGTAACTGTCTGTGATGACAGCGACACACCAAAATAACCCCACCAACCAAAGAAATACGTAGTGCACACACTTGACACACATATTCGCATGCGTATCCGTACACGAAGAGTGCCCTTTTATCTTATTGGAATTTACTTGGGTAGTCGTAGTAGAGTGCGTTTTACGGCTTCTCTTCCTTGAAGTAGAAAATAAAATAAAACAAATTGCTTTTCCCTTCGGGTTTTCCTTCTGCTGCTAGTTGGAAAATGGAATTCAAGTAAAACCCACCCTTATTTTTTCATATACGTATGCTCGACGACGTCCTTATCACCTTCATTATTGCGTTTTTGTTGTCTTCGCATTTTATTAGAGATCGAATTGAAAAAACAATAAATATATAGGTATATACCTATCCCTTTTATGCATGTCCAGGCATTAATCCGCGATTTTAATGGTAGGTATAGAGTGAAAGTAAACGCATGTCAGTGGAATGCGTCTACTCCTAAAAAATAAATTCTGCGTAAGGGTTGAAGAAAAATTGCGTATACCTACTTTGAGTGAGTAATGCGTATATTTGCATACGGCGACTGCGTATGCTGAAGCCATTGAATGCACGCACAATGGGGGTGTGCCCAGTGGTGTATTGGTGTTGCATGTACACAGACGTTGAATGTGTATTGAAAACTAGTTTTATTTTTCGTGGGAGCAATACACATTTTTATTGATTTTTCTCTGTCCATCCCTTGCACAAGTTATGCTTATGCAATGAACTATGATTAAAAATGAAATAAAAAAAAAAACAGTAAATTCACCCTTTGCATATCACAGAATGTATTTGATTCAAGGAATAGAGAATCACCCTTTTATAAAGCGCACCGTTGCATAGTTCATTATTGCAATAGAAAATGCGTTGGGCATGTCGCATGTGTCATAAGGGTGAGATTTTTTGTTTCATATTGAACAGGGGTTGCACTTTTGTCCAACGGAAATCTAATTCTATTTATGCAACAAAATGCAAGGGATGTTGTATCGTCCATAACAACTGCGCTTCATTCAGAATGTAAATATAATAATCAGCATCGTCGCAGCACGTGCGGTAGATTCGGCTTCTCTCTTTTTTAATAACCTCATCATCTCCCCCCCATTTGGGCTAAGGTCCCTTTATATCTACAAGCATATATAAACTGTTTATGTGTCTGCATAGATACCGGATTGAATTGCATCCGCAAGCGAGGAAAAATGTTTCTGATGTTAGCTGTCAAAGATTCCGAAGTGCTATACAATAAAAGTACCGTACCTATGAGGCAGAAAGAAGGACGAATGGAAGGGGTGTTTGCTTGCCTTACTATACCGTTGGTATAAGGCACACTAAGGATTAGGATTAATATGACGTTATATACGAGAACGTCAGAGAAAAGGCAGAATTTCAATTTTGATGACTGCCAAGTAAAAGTTTCACAGGCTTCACAGGCTAATTAGCCTGATTTCTGGCCGCCCGCCGTCGTCGTTTATTTTTCTGTGCTTTTCTGTGAAATAAATAGACAGGAGTACGACAGCCGGATGGTTCCGTATAACAAAGTGATAAAAAGGGTAAATGCGACCCAGACACCGAGGAGGAAAGAGATATCGTATTGAAGTAGGTAAATAAAGAATAACGCGGATGGATGGATTCTCGGTGATAAGACTAATGGACAGAAATGCTTTGCTTTTGAGAATATACCCGCTTTGGAGTTTCATTTTAAGAAGTATAATATGTAGATACCTCAGATTAGTAAAATAATCGATGGGATTGTTTGGATTATGCATTTTTTTTTAAATCGGCGGTCACATTTTTTTAAGGTACATACTTCCACATAAATGCCGAACATATTATAGAGAGTATTCAAAGCAATTGCCATAGCAAGATATGTATTCTGCGACTCAAAATCTCTGCAAAAAATATCCTTTGCGATATCTTTCAATTTTGGAAACGCTTTGTTCCATATTATTTTGTTCTTCTGTCGAATTGTTTTAACTAGTCAAGAGCTGCTGCACACTGCTCAGCGAATTATCCTCGCAGAACCATTCCAACTCCAACTTATGAGTTGGGTACCTACCCGGACACTGTACCTATTGATGGTAGATAACGAAAGGCTGACGTTCTACTGAGGGCTAAGATAACCAACGAGACAACCGGGGCTAGAAGAATTTTTTAGGGTAGGCTCTCAAATGATCCGAAAAGTTGTAGTCTGGAGAATTGTTAAAACTCGGCACATTAAAGTTACGAATGGCGATAGGTATACTCTCTGAGCACTGCCTACATGTCGTAAAGGATATTAATCATCTTTTCTGTGAATGTCAAGGTACCTTAGGTTGGAAGCTATATACTCCTTCGATAATTTGGTGGAGGTTGACCTCTCAAACAAAATTGAAACCATTTATAGGCTCTGTAGGAAAATTAACATGTTTGAGCGAATTGGTATAGCTTTTGACTGTGAATGCCTCAATATGGTGCCTAGTCTATGCCGTGATGAACTCGCACTCTATACAACCTAACCAAAGCTAACCTTGCGATCAAATGCACATTTTAAACCCAGCATGTTTGTAATTTTTTTTTAAATTACCATGGAGAAAATCCTATTATAACTGGCCCGTTAGGCTGTTGCCGTCGTGTGTGGCAAATACATTAATAGATTTCAGTGGTCAGAGAATTTATTATTTCTTCCAACTCAATTCAGAAAACCCTAGGCCTAGTTAGTCAGACCTATGTAATAAAAATTTAGCAGGGATCTGATGGTAACAAAGATAAATACTAATCTTATAAGTGTCACGTACCTAGATTTTTAACTTTCTCGTATGTATTACATAGTATCTTTCTATTGTTTTCGTACAAAATTTCGAACTCAAGATTTTGATCAATTCTGATATTACGATGATAGAGGAACTTAAAATAGTGGGTCTCCCAATTCTGTCCGTCCGTACATATGTCTGTCTGTATCCCCTCTGGGGAATGTAAACGCTTGGACTGATTTGTTTCAAACTTCGTATTTGGAGTTTGTGTTCTTCCCGCTAGGAGGGGTTTTTTTTTATGCTAGCCCTAATATATTAACGGTAGGGACTTCCCATATAAAAATTTTACGAAATATTACACAATTTGGATTTTTTCGACAACAGCTCTAACGATTTGAACGAAAATTGATAGTTGAGTTAATGTATGCAAGCTTGACTAGAAATACGTCCTTCGATTTCCACCCCAATCGCTAAAAATGGTAGGTAAAAAAAACTGCTCATATCTCAAAAACGCCATTTTCGATTTAGATGAAAATGTAACGGCTAGGTAATGTTTATATCCTGAAGAATACGTCGTACTCAGTTTTCAGCTAAACAGTTTAATAATGCGCAGTAGCGCAGTGGTTAGTGTGCTGGACTACTGTGTGAGGGATCACAGGTTCGATCCCCGGAAAAACCCAAATTACATCTTAAAGTTTTTTCTACTGCGCCACCTCTCGCGAACGTCTGACAAACATCCGAGAGTATTGACTGTCATGAAAAAGCTTCTCAATTCAGCCGTTCGGACTCGGCATAAAATTGTAGGACCCTTCCATTCGTCCCAAAAATAGAAACTCACACAAAACGAATGGTTGCGAGAAACTAGGCCTTGGGTGTCACCCGCCTGTTGTGCCACCTATTTATTTATTTTTTTAGTTTAATAACAATGCTTTTTGAATCCAAAGTTGTAACATTTGTCTACATAATTTTACAAAAATCCGCTCTAACAATTTTGATCAAAATACATTATTTAAGACAACATAAGCATTCTAAACATGATCACGTACCTACTTAGTTTTTCTCAGAAAACTCGAATATAGCCGTTTTATGAATATTTCTCAAAAATGACTACCCAAATCTTCAGTGGCAATATAATTCGAAATTCATCGCTTACTTGCCTCCTTTAAGTGTCAGTTCGGGGTGAAAGTTCGAAAATTATGGAGTCATTGAAAAATATGGCCCTTTATTCGCTACAGTCATAACGAGCTTATGAAGAAGCTATACGGAAGAGATTTAGAACTCGAAGTAATTTTAAGATTTACAACAAATGGGACCTCCACATCCTATGTTTCTGATAAATACGTTTGTAAGAACCTTGAATATTTACGTCTCTGTAATTATTCAACCAGCTTATTCTACAATACCCGGAGGCCCAGAGCTTAGCTTTAAAGAGGGCCGAGGCCTGTGCTAATGTCTCTATTACACAAATACATAGGTACATGAAAATTTGAAATGACTCTAAGATTCTGCGACATTCGCAATAAAAGAGAAAGTTATGTGCGACTCAGTTGTGCACATTTTTATTGTTGTAATTCTGTACTGAAGATTCTATTTTACTAAACAAGGAATAAATTATTAAAACGAACTGCCAGCAGTTGAGATTCCTATTTTGCTTAAAACAATAGAGTTAAACAGCGAACTGCAGTTTGAATTTACACTCTTAATATTATTTATATTTTAATATCGATAATTTATAAGATGCCCAGATGAACTGGGCACATATATGGATATAACTAATGGAAGCCCTCAAAACCTTTTCACAGCGTTCGCCATTTTATAAAATATCTGATGCACTTGACATAAAGAAAATGAATGCTCCCCCTCAACGCACCAACCTACATTATGCATTTTTGCCAAACAGAATTAAATCAACAGCATGCATTTTTATTGGTTACTTACACTACAATGCTCGCTTGCAATTTGCAAAAATATATAAAAACGCACACACTGCATTTAATCTGAATTCGCCGCGACGAATCACAATAAGCTATCCCGTTTATATTTCCACCAACATTACTGTAAAAATGGCAAAATATAAGAAACGAAAAAGCCCCATTTCCCCATTATACAACTTCTGCTGCAGAAATTGCAATGGTATTGAGTAGAATGTATCTGTATCCCCACCAGAAATTATTTGCAACCATGGTAATGAGAGATCGTAAAAATACGTCAGGCTTTATGCCACACCCCTTGTTTGCACTTGCTGCACACACGATCGGTTTTAGTTTCGTTTGTTTTTTTCCTCAGAATTTTGGAAATCTGCCAGTTTTTGTTGTGCGGTTTTGCATTCGCTATAGGTAGATATATGTACCTACCTTTATAACCAAAGTTTTAGGTTTACATACATATACAGGAAGATTCTTGTTCGACAAGTTATCGCATTAGTAGTTCCCAATAAAAATAAAGATAAGTAAACGTTTGTATTTTAAAAAATAGATACATATAGGTACCATTTTAGTTAATAAATTAAACCATCTATTTTCTGGACATAGTAGGTACATAGGTATCTACCTTAACATTTAAAACTACCTACAGTATATTTAAAAATCGTTACTATTACGTAGGTACCTACTTATATCTGTTTGAAGTAAACAAATCCTTGCGCTAACTAAATATCTACCCCTTCGAAGCTACCTTGCTCACTCTACTAAACACATATTATCGCTCCAAAGAAAACAAAATCACAACACCAACAAAGTCCTACCACTCAAAATAACAACTCAAGGATCTTTTCGTGTAGATGTGCCAATTCTTTGTTTTGTCTGTTCTAAATTCCCAACCTAACTCACACATAACGATATTCTGAGAATTTTGTTTATTCCCGACGAAAAAGTGAACATGAAAACGCAAGCAAGGGAAATAAAAAAAAATAGAAAAAAAACATCAATCGCGAAAAGTTTCCGCACTCAAAAAGTGTACACAATTTAGAAAAAAAAAATCCTTCTAAGAAGAGGCCCCAAATAGCACACATACAAACGACAAAAATATACGTATACGTGTTATTGATTCAGTTTTCGGAAATTCCACTATGCCCCCAAACAGAGTCCCCATCAGAAATAATATATTCAAGATCCAGAATAAATAGAAATTGCCGAAAAAGAAGACCGGGAACGGGAAAAACACAAAATTGCATTTGACCTTCTTTTTGGCACACATATTCATGCATAGAATAAACTTTGATGTGATTGAATGAGAAACACACAAATGAAGTGTGGTGGTGCCGACAGAATAATTTATTTCATAAATTCCATTATGTTTTTTATTTTTATTTTTTAATCATCAGAAAGAGAAAAACATGCAACAAAATACTGAACTTGTGAGCACACAACTAAAATGCAGAACGTGATTGTTTTGGGGTTGATGGAGTTAGAGGGGAAACATTATGAATCAGTAGGGAGATTATCGGTGTGTTGTAAGAATATCTACAATACACAGATGCAGTTGTTATTATGCAATGCCGTGAGAACGCGATCAGTGAATGTTCTACACACATTTTATTGCAAATGTAGTCCCGTGTTGCTGTGTAGTTGAATTTTCAATTTGGACAGTTGCAGAATAGTGTTGTCAAGTTATTATTTTAGTACGTATGTACTTTTTATCTTACTAAATGTGTATCGGTGTAATTTTTTTTTTATTTTCAGGAGTAGGTAATTTAGGAAAATTTAGGAGTGCCAAAATAACAATAAAATATACATATACTGAATATTCTCAGAGGGATAAAACTTAAAAAGCTTCTGGTAAATTGGAGAAACTGATTAGATTGTTAGAATTGATTCATTGTCATTGAAATGGGCTGATTAGGTAATTGTCAGACCATTGGATTTTATTAAATTGTTTAGCAAGGTACCTCGAAAAAGCCGGACCTACATAAAAACAGTGGCCCAAAGTGCTTATAGATAGGCGTTACTGTTGCACATTCGTAATTGGAATTGTAGGTAAATAAAATATTATAGTTTGAGGTGTATTTATCTAAGAAATCTTTATGCGTAGCGAGCGCTACAGAGTTATCTACTTCACAATTTCTGACTGGAACTGCATATGCAATCTTATTTCACATCCGGACAGCTAAATTGAAAAGCTTTCTTAGGATATTCATCCTTTCGACTGTCCAACTTTAAAAGGTTTTTTAAAAAATATTTAATGCACCAAGTTAACAATTTATTGAGGTAATTTTAAGTGTCCGATAAAAGGTACATACATTAACTTGGTATGTAGATGCACACTGCACAGGTTTTCGAAGTTTAACTCGTCCGATTTCACAATATAATTTGAACTTCAGTTCAATTGAACTCAGTTTATCTAAATTGAATAAATATAATTTGGCAGTATACGTATATCTACCTACGTTCTTATCTTTTGTTTGACTTTTCCAAAATCGTCCTTGAAGGAACACTCAAAATAATGTAAAATACATATTTGTGTTTTTGACAATCGACAACTTTCAAATTGAAGTGTCAAGTGATCTGATGCTTAAACGGCAGAATAAAAAAAAATAAAAAATAAATAGGTGGGTGACACCCAAGGCATAGCTTCTCGCAACCATTCGTTTTGTGTGAGTTTCTATTTTTGGGACGAAATGGAAGGGACCTACAATTTTATGCCGAGTCCGAACGGCTGAACTGAGAAGCTTTTTCATGACAGTCATACTCTCGGATGTTTGTCAGACGTTCGCGAGAGGTGGCGCAGTAGAAAAAACTTTAAGATGTAATTTGTGTTTTTCCGGGGATCGAACCTGGGATCCCTCGCGCAGTAGTCCAGCACACTAACCACTGCGCTACTGCGCCCACGGCAGAATACTGTCGTTTAAATGATAACTCTTTTCAAAGATTAAAGGACACTGTGACACGGAATCAGTTGTCGAACTGAATTTTAAACTAAAAGTGTAGTGTAAACTTTCACTATATGAAATAGGGGATAAGTTTAAAAATATATGTAGAATATAAAATTTTAAAATTGTATTTAAAGGATGCGATTTATTTCCTATTTCCATTCGCACAAGATGACATCCCCCATATTTTAAAAAGCACTCCTTTCTATATTTAAACAAATGCAATACTCACGATTACTATAACTTGCACTCATTGGTCACTACCAGAAATAGATTTGCTCATGTGCAGTCACTAAAGCGAATAGCAGCGTTGTCAATAAAATAATAGAAAACTGCTAGATTTCAACTAGCACAACCGGACGACACGTCTTGTAAAAGCGCTACTACAAACTAACACACAGAAATGCAGCACCCCACAGTAGGTTGGGAGGTATTCACCATTCACCGGTAGGTACTTTCGCAAAAAAAAGTGAACTTATTCAATTGGTTGTTGTTTCTATTTCCTTTTCTGTACTGCGCCATGCCATGCCGTGATCACGAATTAGAGAAATTCTGCTTCACAACTACCCCCACACACTGGTGCTGAAATTGCGCCGCTGCCAGTGCGCCACAACAACTGCTATTGGTGGGGCGCACCAACTGAAACTGAATGACCTTGAGTGCAATCTCTCTCGTATTATACTGTGCGCGGCATGCAATTTGCAATCAATTTATTGCGCCGTTGTTCCTTGCTCGCACGGTGGTATTGATCACAAACGTCTAAGCCCCAATGAAACACCAAGCACGAGCACTCAACGATCGTTCGTACATCATCGTCGTCGTGTGGGCTTTTGATTTTGACTTTTCTTTTGGGATTATATTTCGTTTCCAATTCCCTTTTGTAGCTTTTTCCACCGGCAATTATATTATAATCAAACATGTGTGCAAAAATTCGCAAATCACCACACCAACACAGATAAGACTGGTTGCACATGCCATGCTGTGATGATGTGTTCCCGCTTTCTCTCCACCGTATCTTTTTGTAAAATATGCGACAAATTTCGCGCTTCGCATGCGCCATGAAAAAGCTGGTAGTAGCTGTAGCTGCTTTTATCGTCGTCGACTACTTGACTCTGACTGGCTTACGACTACGAGCAGCCTTTAACGCTAGCACTAGCGCTAGCGTTATAGAGGCTTGTATTCTGTGCTGCCTGTGTGCATGAATGACATTGAAGTTGTGACATTTTTTGTTATTTCTATTGCTGTGTATGCAGGATCGCGTGTATGTCGTTGCGATTTTTGGACAACTGCGGCGGTGGTTCGCCTAATCAAGAAATCGCTTGCACACAAGTGTCCCACTTCCAAGTCTCGCTCTCACCCCATTCAAATATGCAATCATGGAATAAATTTAGCCATTCGCTTCGCGCTGTTTTTGTTTTTTTAATCGCCTCTTCTTTCTTCTTTTATTTGTTTTGTTTTGTTAAAACGTTTTAACAGTTATGTAGATAGGTATAGGTAGGTATATGCTTTTTCCACTCTGAACAATTGTACACATTGTGCTGTTCTTTTTTAAAGGTCTGTTTTGTTTAATTTTTCCGGTTGAATTTGGTGGCGTTAGGAAGTTAATCTAATAATACAACTCAGTGGATAGTTTAAAATTATAGAAAATCAGTTTTAGGTAGATGCGATTAGTCAGTACAGTATGCCATATAATTGCATATTTGTTGGTCGATTAGATCTTTAAATCTAAATTTAATTTATAATTGAGACCTGTACAACATTTTTTAGGATTCTGTTGATTCTTGTGTTTCTAAAACGTACACAAACGAACTAAATTAGAGGGTGGACAAATTTAAATGACCGTTGATAGAAGAAATCATCTAGATGGGGAAACACATGAAAGATTTCCACAAAGTTCTGTAAAAAAAAACTAAAGACGTGCATTTAGACGGCTGCAGGAAATAAGGCCCCAAAAGAGAAAATTAATTAAGGCCTACAAGATGGGTCGCCCTTTACATATCGTTTCGCCTAACTCATTTTAAGAATGGCTTAGTCATTAGGCAAATATGTATGCATCTTTAATGATACGAGATTAAAAAGAAAAATTTACGTTTTGTAAATATGAAGTGTATAGGTACACTCACTGTCGCCAGACCACGCAACTATTGTGAAATTGAAGAAAAAAGCAAAATATACCTACAAAATATATTCTACCATATTCTACCAAAGGTTTACTTTGACAGTTATTAGGAACCAGCTGCACCCGCCCGGCTTTGCACGTGCCCAAAATTTACAAACTTTGGCTCCCATGACTGTCAAAGAATAGCGTCTGTAATGTTTTTTTTTTTTTGCTTGAGTTTTTTTTTTGGTATGGGAGGTTCCACGCCCCTTTTTCCGATTACCCGGGCAACTTTTCTAAAGTATTTCTTCGTAAAAACCATCCTTAAAATTATTTTTGAAATTTGACAAAAAAAAATTAGTCAAATGAGTTATGGCGTCACCAACAAAATGTCGAATCGTATACCAATCACAACCTCTAGTAAAAACAAATACGCATTCAAAGAGGCTAAAACTGTCTAAAAGCCGTCACATACCACATTCCTTCAAAATGAGATTAGACTCAATAGAGAAGATCTTCATTTTAACATATACCAGTTTAAATCTTCTTTTCTAAAATTTAAATCCTCTGCGGGTGCGCTGTTTCTTTTGGCTTTTTAGTGCTTGATATGACGACAAGCCCACCATCAACCCCTCTTCGCCGGATCGAACCAAATCTCGTTGGTGATTGACGAAACTAGTCTGGTAATCTTTGAAGAATCAATTATTCGGAACGACAATTTTTCATAAAACTTTCAAAAACATTTTCTCAGTACTGTTCGATTTCGTATTTTATTCAAACGAGTGAAATTTCGTCATAGGTTTAACTAACTGTTAAAACATCTGGACGACATGATGGGGATAAATTGGATTTTAATAATATTTTTTTTTAGAAACAGGCAACTTCTGGATTTTAAAATATTCGGTCATGTTCAAAATTTAAAATTTAAATTTTTAATTAGTAGTTCATATTAAAAAAAAACTACTTCTAATAAAAATCGGTTCGATTTAGCAGACATTTTAAAAGTGCGTATACCAACCAACTCTTCGTCCCAAACCGTAAAAACGGTCTAATTAATTATGTATGTACCAGTAAAATAAATAACACTTAAAGTAAACCATATAAAAACTCCAATATTATTTGAATTACATAAAACACGCTTAAAGCGAAAATTTGTTTTTGTTCTTAAAATATTAGAAATAATTTATAAACAATTTTCTACTTAAAAATTTTAAAAATTATATAGGTAGGTACATTTTTATTGACCTTGTTCTATGTACAAAACTTGTGCATTCTAATTCGTTAAAATACGTCATTTGAAAGACACTGAAGAAAAGAGACAAAAATAATATCTGCCTTGCCAAAAACTTTATACACTCGTAACTATGCATTATTTCATATTCATATGCACGTATGTAGAGTAGAGGTATCTCATTTTTGCAAATTTTATATACATAAAGCATGACCTAACCGCTAAAAAAGTGAGTCTTTATTAAATGCGCGGAACTGATGGCGTACAAAAACAAAAATAAATAAATAAAATTTAAAAAAAAAAATACATAATAACATACGAAACTGCAACAAAACCGCAAGCATTTCAATGTCACGACATTTATTTGTTTATTCTTGTTTTTTTTTTTTTTTTTTTGTGTGCACAAACTGTGCTTCCCAAAACCGATTACGCAAACAGTGTGTCAGAAAGTTATTTGTTCTAAGTTGTTATATGAATATATTTATGTAGAACAAATTTGATTTGGATTCGTCTCATCTTAAAAAAAAAAAATAGTCGTAGGTGTAGATGAACATTTTTGTTTTTAAAAATACTAGGTACATATAACAGTCTCATCTTTGATAGTTAGATTACAAAACGCTGTCATAACGATTTGATAGTTTTTCCAAAATCCTAAATTCAATGTTAAAGCTTTTCGTTTTAATATTTTCTTTGCAATTTCGAAAATCATTTGTGAAGTGTGAAGTAAAGTATTAACTCACACGAGAGAGTCGAACCCAAGGGCGAACCTAAAAGATTTCAACAGCGTTTTTCGATGCATGCAGACAAGTATTACTTCTTCACTTAAATTGACCGATTGAGAAAATAAATGTTATTCTGACATCTTACCACTTACTAGCTGATCGTAGATTGTGCATGTTGACTTTGAAAGGTAGGAACGTTTTCGGCAAGCAAATTTTATTGGATACATTATCAAAGCAGAAAATCTAATCAACTGTCTGATGCAAAAGCAACTCAACCAACAATTCGGAATTAACTAATGGAATAACCAAACCAGTGTAGCTAGAATTATAGAAGGTACCTTATAAATGGCAACGTGATTCTGCGATCAATGATAAAAGCCATTTAATTTTTTAAATGCTATAGGATTATTTACAGCTGAATATTGTTATAAATAAGGTATGCATGCATGCATATTGCATAGGTACTAATGTATCTATACGTCATATGCATATGATAGAAAGTAGGTAGGTAGGTGCTCGATTCTCTAATGGTTGCAATGCTTGAATATAATCTCTGTCGGGCTTTAAAGGGTTTGCTTTTCCAATCGGTGTATTAGCTCATCAGTTTCAAGTTGCACAAGATTTCAAATACAAAAATTCGTAGCTGGGCGCCATTTTAGTATGTTCACTTAATTTTATTTGCAATTGCAACCAAGACCTTGACGAAAACAGGTATTTTTAAAATAGCATATTTGGAAAAAAAATTTACAACTCCTTGCCAATTGCGATGCAATTTCGCAGTACACGAATTGAACAAAAGTAAAAAATAATTAAATCCCTTGCAAAGTTATTTCGGTTGCTTGCATATGAAATGTTTCTTTTTGTTTTTTCATCCTCTCTTCCTTTTTTGTATTCGTTTTATCTTTCTTTGCACAAATAACCTTGAAATTTCCGTATCCACCATTTAATAAAAAATAACAAAAATAAAAAAAGAGAAAACCGCATTTTAATATTTGTCGAAAGCAGCACGGATAAGCAGATGAAATTCTCTTGAACTTGAACTTGTAAGTAAAATGCAAAACATCGCTCTTGCTCACACTTATGACGACGAGTCATGTTGTTTTATGTGTTCGCTTTCTTTTGTTCACTTTGATATTTTTGATTCGCAAAGATATTCTTGTGGCTGTAAAAATGCACCCGAATTTCAATTACCGATAATGAAGTAGAAATCATTCATTTAAAATTTGTTTTGTTTGGAAAGTGAAGCATTGGCCTAATGGGTTGGGCAAGTTATATGGCCAAGTAAAAAGATCTTACGGTATCTAACATTTATTTTGTTTTTGCTTATTATTATATGGAACTTGCAAAGGTATACTGATTATAATGTATGTATTAAGTACAATTTAGGAACTTATTGGTTTAGTGGTTTTAAAGTGGAGTCGTTGAATTCGGACGTAATAAAAGTAATTTAAGAATGCATAACAAATTTCGCACCTCAATTTTATATATTTTTAAGAAACCGGTTCAAAACATAGATCTTCATCATGCGTACACCTACTACCTATGTATATATTTTTAGTATATTATTTTGTGGGCAAACATTTTGCAAAAATTAAGTTCTGAAGGACATTAAAACGTTGATTAATTTCCGCAACAGTTGTTATAGATCCGGTCTGATCTATTTATCTAAATTCTAGACTCCCGATACAGTTATAAGCTTTGGGTACAAGTTAAATCGATTGGTTGTTCATTTCCAAATGTTTGGGAAATCGGTGGTAGATATATTCATTCTCAAAATAATAAATAATCGTTCACCGCAATATCTATTTCAGAAACCACAATTTGTCAAGTCACCACGTACATTCAACCTAATAACGCTGTCTTCAAACTTTTTTAAATACTACCTTTCATTATTCAGCAAATAATGGAATCCGACAAATTTTCAAGTTCATTATTTGCACATCTATACTTTTTCTCTCTTCACTTTAGCTATTTTCTTCTATATTCCAATTTTCTTTCCTAGTGTAAAATTTAACCCTCTTCCATTTCCATATAATCTTACATTTAACTTTTTATTTAAATGTAAATATTTAGTAAACTTAATTTTCTCTCAATATTTATTTATTTTTTTTTTTACTTTTCCCAATATAGGTATAAATAAATGCACTTTTAATGGATATTTTTTTTAGGATTAATGTACCCACTATAAAAGACTAACCCCCAGTTTCACAGTGGGAGTTTAAACTACACTTTTAGTTCAACAATTAATTCGGTTTCACAGTTACGTTTGAACCTTGAACAGAGTTCCTTCTGTAGTTTCAGATCAGGCGATTGTCAAAAACATAAATATTTGACGTTGTTTTGTGTCTTTTTTGAAAGAAAATACGAGGAACGATTTTGGAAAAGTCGTATAAAAGCTAAGTACTGTACAATACTGATAAATTCTATTCATAAAATTTCGTTAAACTGAGTTCAGTTGAATTGAACTTCAGATTATATTGTGAAACTGGACGAATTGAACTTCAAATTTGAACTCACGTTCAGGTTCAGTTGAACTAGTTTAAACTTCCACTGTGAAACTGGGGGTAACTTATGTAATTTCACAGTTAAGCACCTTTACACTGAATTACTAGTGGGGACATTTTTTTAAACAAAATATGAGGTATAATTTGACTCATTTTCACTTGGTGATATTTTTTATGTCATTGATTGTAATAGGTACTTGTGTCATAGTCAAATTTCGCTTTGTCAAAATATGCATTATGAACAAAATTTAACTGACAAAGCCATTTGCCATATAGGTATTTGTTATATTTTTATGGCATAGTGTAAATCCACTTGTCATAGACACAAATTGTGATATATTTAATATGATATGACACCATTGGTCATATTTATTAAGCTAGTGTAATGCCACCTTAAGGATATTATCCTTTTCATACAACCGCACTCTAAGGAGCACGGAATAATAGCGAAACAAAAAATAACCATAAGGAATCTCCAAATATCTGCATTGGTCGAAAAAAACGCCTCCGGTGTTTCCTTCGCTCGAAAATCCAAGCCTCTTACATTTTTCCGAGAGGAGTGTATTTATGCAAGAGTGCTGCACACACACAGAAGTTGGCAGGAATTTTCATTTCATTCGTTTAATTTTTTTTATAGCAGCAACTTTCGCTTTCGTTTTCTTTTGCATGCAAAGCATGTCTGCTGTGTCTGGTGGTCATATCAAGGATTTATAGATAAAGGTTGAAAAAACATGTATGTATGTAAAGCTGTTTGTCCATCCCTCTTTGGCTGCATATAAATAGATATGTATATCAAATCAGCCCCATAGTCCCCAGCACCCGCATTAACTCAAGCTATTGAATTATTTTTCCCGACTGCACAACTTCCTCTTTATCTATCTATTTTCATCTGATTTTTCAACCCCCACCGCATGATGGTGATGAATGCATTTTTGTGTGTATGAGTAAAAATCAATGCTCGGCAGGCGGCGCCATGCAACAACTACACCACACACAAATGAGGGTACTCCTCAGGGTGAAAGAGGAAAACTTTTACTTTCGATCGGGTATAGTCGAGTCGTCGTCGTTCGTTGTTGCAAGCTAAATTTAGAAAATGTACAAAAAGGGTAACGTCATCGTATATCTACATGCGCCGCAGAGTCATTCTCCCCCTAACTACCGCACCACTCGGTGATGAAAAACTTGCTGTGCTTTCTAGCCGTGAATCGGGTGTTATACCTAGAACTAGACTCGTAGACAACGTCGCCGTTCACGTAGATGGGCTTTGAACGTAGAGGACCTTGATGTCGCAGTTGGAAAATGAATATAGAGTGAGAGAAAGAGTAAGCAAAAAACTTTGCTATTCACCCCTCATGCTGAGGGTTGGAAAATCTGCTGCAGTGACTAACCGCTCCCGGATGGTTCGCCATCGCCATCGCCACCCACCCGTTAGTTGTAGCTCGCAGGCAAAAGTTTGAGAGCCCACTTAAATGGAGATATGCAGCTAGTGGAGAGCCAATGCAGAAGCTTTCCATGCAGAATGGGCGATGGTGGCAATATTGGCGGGAGAGTTTTCTTTACGGGCTGCAACACTAGACAGTCGCGCTTTCAATGTATGCCGGCCGAGTCTGCACTGCTTCCTCACAGTCTGGCAGTTGTATATTGCAGATACAGTGCTGTGTGTTTGTGATGATGACTTTTAGCGTCATTTATTGCTTTGCCAACCACCCCAACGCTACGAGTATCTTCCTCGTTGGAGCCTTGTCTAGTGAATGTTTGTTTAAATGTGATCCACCCGTCTCTTACTATATGCTGGGTTTTTCAGAGTTACCTCGTTATTTTTGTTTCCTGCTAAAAGTCGACTTCCGGCTTTTTCTCTGCACAAGGGCATGGAGTGGCAGAGGTATGGATAGATGGATAGACGGCTTGTTGGTTGGGTAGACACCATTATGCACTTACTATTGACTTATCATGCGAGTCTGACTATAGAGACGATGCAAGCGTAAGATTGAAATACTTCAGAGAGTGAGATATAATGTTGGTTTGCTTTTGGTGTCTGTACATACTATGGCTTCAAATGTGTAGTAAAAGGACGTAGCAAATCAAGTTTACGAGTGCATATGCATATTATGTAGCATGTAATTAAATTTTCTAGTTGAATATGTTTATTAACAAAACTGTTGTTACCTGCTGAAGTATATTGAAATTCTAACAGAAACAGAGGTTTTTTCGAGGGCTTACCTGGAATGAAAAAAAAATAGTATTTAGTAAAACAATTCAGACTTAAGATCGACTAACAAATAACACTAAAATGAATCATACAAAATATGTGATACCTATCGTTTTTTATCATATACTGCAGGTGAAAAATATTCTATTGCGCACGGGCTATCAGTCACATGATAAAGAATTTGCCAAAAAAAAATGTACAGTATGTTTCTCGCACTTAATGCAACCAAAGGTAATCAGACGAGTGAGAAGAGCACAGTAGAACGAAATTTCAAAATTAGGTTAATATTGACGTAACATCAGATGTGCTTTCCTGAATATTATTGCGACGTCTGTATGACATTATATATTTTTTTATTTTTGCATTATCAAAAAAACACAGAATAAACTCTTGTGCACACATAGTCATCTACGTATACCTATAGTAAGTAGGTATAGGGGCCTATCTATTTATTGAGCTGATTATATAATTATCTTTTTTTTGGTAGATTCATGTTTCGTCTAAAACGAATGAACGTAAATATTTAGGACACTTTTCTGCAGCACGGCATATGAGTAAACAAATTATGTGCGTGTGGGTATTTTCTGCCGATTAAATTAGTTAATATAAGTAAACAATATACGTAGGTGTAGGTATCTATATGAATTGCAAGGTCACCGATGATGTGTGATGTCTGGAACGGAAATTAATGGGGCAAGAAGTGTGCAGTATTTTTTTTGCTTATATTATTATCTTTGCGTAACATATTTTTTTTTTAGAAAAACATGGGACAGATATTTACCAATGTTGTATGCGGAGTCGGATTTTGTTATAATCTTTATATTGGAATTCTATAAAGGGAGGTTTGAAAAAGTTCGATGGTCAGTGATGACATATATTTGTAGTACCTACACAAATCTGTGCCATTTTACCAAGATTTCTATATTACGACCAAAACGTGTGATTAAGTATTTTTAAGGGTTTGTTAGAGGACCCACCTAAATTTTGTTTAAAAAAAAGTATTGCAAATCGCAGTGCAAAATTCTTGAGGGTATTGCGATAGTTTTATGACATTTTTACTTTATTTTAGGTTTGTGCTTAAGCTTAGATATGCATGTCTCGTCTGTCGCACACCTCGAGAAAGTCTAAAAAATCGGGCTTAGCAATTTAGATACCCATCATACAGTATAAAATGTAAGGCGTTTTTCCTATAACAATGTGACACACATCGTTTAGATAAGTTCAATATGCTTTGATTTAGTTTTTTAGGCGGTCAGACATTTTAGCAACCTTCAAAAGTACCTTTTACCTGTTGCAACTTCTGAATGGATAAAATGTCAGTAAACACTTGATATAATAGGTGGTGTATTTAATACTTATTGATGGGACATATGGGACAATTTCAATTTTGCAGGCAGTTCTTTTGCACCCATTTTGGGCAAATTAACACTGTACCCAACCCGTTCACATCTTGTGCCATACTTGTCTTAGAAGAACACCTCAAAAATAGGATTATAGTTGTCTATATCCCCATCACCAATTGAGGAATAATAAATTGCTGGAAGTGATTCCTCTGAGGAAAGAAAATGTGTACGTATATTAGATCAAGACGTATGCTCTCCCGAATAATTTTTAATTCGATTGCCGACTACTTTGCCAATGCAATAATGTTCCAAGCGCTTATTTTTTGTCAGCCAGTGTTTGACATAGTTTATGGGTGCTTTTGGACTTCGATATAAGAACTAAGAGATGGCCGCTCGCTGAGTAGGTATACTATTAAAAATGTTTTTGAGACTAAAATTATCTTACATCATCTGCGTAAGCACTTATCTACATTAAAGACTCTCCATGTCAGTATATTAAGTAGCTCTTAAACTACCTACTAGTTAAAGAGCCACCGCTAGACTTATTTATTAAAGAAGACAGCGGCCCTAACGGCACTTCGTCTGCATCGAGATGCGAAATGTCACAAATTCGTGGTACCATCTATGGACGCAGGAGGTTCTTGGGAAAAAACGAGATTAGGGAACTGAACAGTGAACATGCCTATGGATGGTAGAAAATAGGTGCGTATTATGGAGAGGAATCATAAAACTCGTATTGAGGTGAATGGTGAAATTGTGATTTTCACAGATGGCTCCATGATGGATGGCGGAGCGGGGCCGGTATCTTTTCAAAATATCTGGAACTAGCCCGTCACATTAGCCTCGGGAAACACACTTCAGTATACCAGGCTGAGATGATTGCTTTGCTACATGCGTTGAGAGTCAGGAGAAAGGAAGATATATCCTAGAGTTATGGACACTCAGGCGGTGATTATAGATGCATGGAACAGACAACCATCACAACATCATTGGCACTGGAATGTGTATTCAAGCTCAATAAGTGTTCATCTAAAATTCAGGTAACACTGACCTGGGTACGAGGACACATAGGGATCGACGGTAATGAAAAGGCGGACTCCCTTGCAAAGCTGGGGTCAAAAGTTGCTGGGACCAGAAAAATATTTAGGTATATATCTCGACTCAAAAATGACTTTTAATGTACACTATACACAAACTATAAGGAAGGTAAATATTGCTCTTAAGCTTCTTTATCCCTTTATTAACAGAAAATCGCTCTTATCGGTAGGAAATAAGATAATCATTCACAAAGTTATTTTCCAAGCAATAATGATGTATGGATGTCCAGTTTGGGGTAATTGTGCTAATTGCTATATTAAAAAACTACAGATTTCGCAAAACAAACTGTTAAAAATGATGCTAAATCTCCCATGGCATCACTCAACCGCTGACCTCCATGTTAAGGGCAATGTTGAATTGGTCTTCATTAGAATACAAAAACTTACCAATGCATTTATTACGAGATGCGATTATGCAGATAATCCTCTCATTAACGAGTTGGCTTAGTAACAATGCCTCATTTTTTTATTTTTTTTTTTTTTTTGGGATGTAACTGGTATTTCATTCTTCTGATTGTTAAAATGTTAACCTTAATAAGTGTTACTGATTCATTGTTATTTGTTGTTTATATAATTTTTGTTTATTTATTTCTTAACTTATTTAATTAATTATTTATTTATTTATTCTTATTTACTTGTTGTTTGATTATTTACTTATTTATTTATTTATTCATTTATTTATTTATTTATTTATTTATTCATTTATTTATTTATTTATTTAATTATTTATTTATTTATTTATTTATTTATTTATTTATTTATTTATTTATTTATTTATTGATTTATTGATTTATTGATTTATTTATTTATTTTTTATTTTTTATTTATTTATTTATATATTTATTTATTTATTAATTTTCTTATTTGTTTATATATATTTATATGTTTATATTTTATTTATTTATTTAAAGGCATTTAAATCATTTTTAAATTATTAGCATAACAATTTAATTGAATTGATTCATATGCTGTACATTACATAATTTTATTATTAATATTAGTATTTTTATTTTTTTTTTGTCTTAAATTAGAGGTTTTTTTTGGTATTTTCCTCTAAACGCATTTTTCTCAGAAGAGCCGATTTTACTTTCAATAATGTTTCAGTAGAAAGATATCATTAATATATCACATCTCTGTATTGAACATATGTATGTGCGATAACAAAAGAAATGTACATTCTTATACCAATAAAATATATCTAAAAAATATGAAAATTCAAAATGCATTCATTTTAAATTCTCGAAATACTACAACTCAAATTACAAAAAAATTATAGCCATTCTCAACATTTTCGGCGTTTTACCCCTAATACGATCATAAATTATTATAAATTCATATTCAAGTGTAGGTACTAATGCATGACGAAAATAACCGATGTGCGAGTAAATTCATGGTATACCATTAGAAACACCGTTAATTAACAAAACAAAGTAGCATTTTAGAGGTCAACATAGAAAATTCAATGCAAAGTGCTTTCAAAGGCAACATCTCACTTGAAGTGCTTAAAACACTTGCGCGCTTAGCGGCTTATTTGTGCATCTTCCGCATTTCAATTTATAGCAAGGGCAACCTGCATTACCCAATCTCCAAATGTCCACAATGCATCTAAAAACCTTCAAAGAAAAAAAATCACTAAAAATTTCCAACCGCAGAATGAGTAAACAAATACGGTGCATGGATACAGAGATGGATGCAAACGTTAGTTTTTTTTTTCTTGGACAAAGATATTTTTTTTTACTGGCTAAAGCTGTATATAGCTGATTAGACAGTGACGGTGGTCGCTTTCGTGGTTTTGTTGCCTGAATTTTAATTCGATGTTAGTTGTTTTTTTTTTTTTTTTTCTTTTGAAATGCATGCATGCACAACTTTAACACCAGACCATTCTGGGCAAAGCGTATCATTTAGAGGAAGAAGGGTTCAGTTTAACTCATGCAACTAGGTATACGTAACATAAACAGCACACAATCAGCAACGACAAACAATGGCGCAGTTTTCCTGTGGTAAAATGTTTGTATTTCTGTTTGCATGATGGGAAAGTTTTCGAAAGTTTTTTTTTTTTTTTTTGCTTTGTGATTGCAATGGGAAATGACGTATACGGAGATACCTATGGTCACATACCAAAAAAGGGGCCGGGTTGTTGGATTGTGGCAGTGGCAGCTAATGAATCTCTGTTCGACCCATTTGGTTAAAAATCACAATACAATAGGTACTAGGTTAGGTAGCAATGCAATTTGTTGACTATGGTCTTAAGACGAAAAAGACATATTCAGCTTTGATGTTTATTTTATTCGTTTTAATGGCTGGGAAGTACCTACAAATGGTAAGTGTGAGATACAAACGCCAATTCATTTATCGGGGCATATAATGCAAATTGAAATTGAATTGATTGTTTATTTTAACGCTTCGCCTGAAGTCGATGTGAATTGCTTTGACATGCATCTTTTTAGATGTTTTTTTTTTTTTTAAATAAGAATGATCTCAAGATTTATTGTATACCTATGAAGGTTTATTCTGAAAGCAAACACGATAGACATAAGAGCAATTTGTAAGCAAAAATAGTTCTTATACTTGCATAACACGTACTTTAAAATTAATGAATTTTGTTGGTAAGTGGTTCAACTTTTTACTTTAACTGTGTATATATTTTAATTTTTTTATGTTTTTATTCATTCTCTTTAACTGATACAAAAGCCAACATATATTTATGTTATACCAGATATGAGATCATATGTGGCAATTCGTTTTTTGAAAAGGAGTTTTCAAAACCCGAAAGTATGAAAGGTACCCGTTAGCCCGATTCGCGCTGGTTGTTTTCAATACACTAGCTAGATTTTCACAACCCCCTTGGTATAAAAGAAAAAAGTTTAAATGGATAAATTTATAATCCACTAATTTGGTTAAAAGTCTGAAGCTAAACTATTTAATCTACATCATACGCAGAATTTGTTTAAAAAAAAAATGTAGCTAAAGTGGCAACGCTAATTTTAAGCTGCAAAAAAAATCGTTTTTTTTAAATGAAAACAATGGCTGGAAGAATAAAGAAGAAAGATTGACAGACAAGAAAGAAGATACACCGATTAATTGAATAACATTTTGCTGATATATACATTGATTATAAGGCAGCCCCTACATGAGAGAGATGCACTGATCGGCAATGAGTTAAACGTGAAACTATAAATAAATAGTTGGCGCAATAGGTCACATCATATGGTTATGAGGTGTTAATTTTTATTTTATTTTAAGGAAAGTAAGGACCTACAATTTCATTCACAATTTCAGTTATAATTTCGAATGTTGGTCATGTAGCAGTTGATGTAGCAGTGAAAAAAAAACTGTGTTGCGTTTTTTGGACATTTAACCTGGGACGCTTCCCTCAGTAGCACAGAACACTCATCAACGACCTAATGCACCCACCAACTACAATGACTGTTTTTGTTTTTGTAATCGCTGATGCTATTTCCTGTGATACATATTTACCCCACTTAATGTTAACCAATTCAAATTAATTTTTAACAAATTAAAGCTACATAATAGTTCATATTAATATATCGGAAAGAACAATAATTTGCGAAATATATAAAACAATATTTTTTTAAACAAACAAAAACAGCAATGTACGGATACAAAGAATATTTCGTGTTCGCTGAGGCGAACTCTTATGTGAAGCATAAATGAAAAAGTAAATCATACGTCGAGAACATACTATTTAACGTACTAACTGACCTTTCTCTGTCTCTCATAACGTTGCCTTACATAGGGCGAGACGCATTACTTACGTTCAAATGTACCTATGACTATGTGGTTGAACTTCTACCATACTGCGGCTCTGTGTTTAGTGTCCTGGACTACTGATGAGCGAAGGGTCTCAGGTTCGATACAGTTTAATGTTTTTCGAATACGCCACTTTTAGCGAATGTCTGACAAACGTTCGAGAATTTAATTCGAACTTGGTAAAAAATTATAGGACCCTTCCAATTGTCCCAAAAAAATAAAAAATATAATGGTTGTGGGGAGCTAGGGTGTCTACACAGACCTGCACCAACTATTTATGTTTTAACCTTAAAAATACATTTATTAGTTAATAGTCAATCATTATGTATTTGTATAAAGAAATAAGACATAATTCTTATTAAATTAGCTGCTGCACCCACTTTCGAACCACCCCACACGCCAACCCTTAAACAATATTAAGTACTCAAGCTGAAATAACATTTTAGCAGAGATTAGCCTTTTCGCTTGCAATCCACTGATTTCACATTGAATTATCCTTGAAAATAAAACACACATTATTTCAAGCAATTTGAACAAGGACATCGCCCCATGTGAAATATTCAAATTCAAAATTATCATCTTCAAGCTCTTTCATTTCATATTCTTATTCTATACATTCCCCGCGTTGCACTTGTGTTGTTAATCCTTCTTTGGTCCCGCTAATAATCACCATCAGAGGAGTGTGCCTGTATTAAGTGCTTACTCTAATTAAATTCATACAGGTGAACTGACTAAGAAGAAAAACAAAAAGACTGCCACCGGCTGCAGTATGTGATGCATATATAGTGGAATAGAAGAACAATGAGCGCATTCATGAGGGGCGACCCTTTCTTCTTTTGCATTGGCGTTCTTCCGAATTCGTTTTTTTGTTTTTTTATTTTTCTGTATTTTTCAACTGCCTTTGCGGTAAAGTCAACGAAATTGCTCTTGAATTTAGTTACAATCGACTGGGTTTTGAAAAGGTCTTCGCTCTTCTGCTCTGTAGATAAGATGCGGGGGTTTTTAGTCTCCGCACTCTTCATTAATTTAATCTCGGTGGCGTTCCCGCACTCGTTCACGATCTTCTTTGATGCATATACGAGTGCATGCTTTTTTGGGAGCCCTCTCAATGTTTTTTGAGTTGTAAAAGTGCAGCAGCATGCTGCTAATTAACATGTTTCGCTAGAGTAAGAGTACTTTAACCTTCCTTCTTTTTTATGCAAAAAAAAAAAGAACAACAAAAAGACAGCTACTCTAAGGAATGAAGCACAGTGCCGAAAAATTGAGTGGGTGGATATAAGAACGATAGGCTGTGCTTTTTTATTCTTGTATGTACCTACTATAGTGCGTTGGTTCTTTCAATAATATATGTATAATTTATATCCAACCCTATACGAGGCATTTTTGTTACTTTACTTCTCTATCTAACGAATTAGCATTGTAGTCGTTGTTGCATGAAATTATATGCGATGCAATTACTTTGAGGATTTGTTATTTTTTTAGGGTAAAAATGTTACTTTGAACTCTTTTTGGGCTTTGTTTATTGTCTAAATGGAATTGTGGCTAAAACGTAAACCAAAATTATGGGCTACGTGATGTCCCATGAATTTATTTTCACCAAAGTACTAGTATGCAGTATATTTGTTTGAAGTAGGTATGTGAATACATATAGGTACTCGCAGGTACCTATATATTTATATACTGCGCTTTAATTAGGATGAATAAAGGCTTTTTTCTCTGTTGTTTTATTCTGTGATTTACTTTGAAGTGCACTTCAATTATGTTGCATAGATGAATAGGACTATAATAAGGGGACTTTTTATACCTAGTAGAAATGGATATTTTTTTGTATTCTAACAGTAGGTAAGTAAATTATACACTTTGGAATGGGGATTTTTTATAAGGAGGATGAGTTATTACATAAAATATGAACAAATATATAGTAAAATTGCAAAGGGGAATGTTTATACTGTGTATAAAAAAAAATACTGTGTACTTTACTTAGTAATTTGTACCTATCTATGGTTTGTCATATTTTTAAGGGGGGATTAAAAATGAGAACATTAGAGTTAAAATTGGTATCTGGCAAAAACAGAAGAATTTTTTATATTTATTCTTCAATTCAATGTCTGCAGAAATGTATACAACATCCATCATGATAAGATCAAGTTAGGGAAGTGTGTAGGTAACCGATATTTGAAAACTTAAATGCATGATCTACGCCCTTCTATGGACACAGCATTTCCATGTCTGACTGCCAAATACGTAACATACGTTCGTGTGGTACATTATAAAATATGGTGAAATAAAGTAGATACATAGTACACTCTTGTAGGTAGGTACATCTTCCTAGATTTCTTCTGTATTACAACATGTAATTATTTTATGATATTTTATGTAATTAAATGTAAATTCCTAATAATTATGTAATTTAAATTGTATGCTATTTTATTTCCTATACTCTTAGTACATGTATGACTGAGTATCTATGACTTAATTTTGGTGTACAACATTTCCATTTCAAATAAATAAATAATCTCATCTAATCGAATACCAAACTCAATGCGCAGTACTAATAATCATTTTTAGTAGCGATTTTTCCATACAACAAATTTATGTTTAAGGTTAAAAATGATTATTAGTATTAGCCAAATAATTTGTTTAGTATATATGTACATACCCACAAGCGATACAGATATCCTGCACAAACCGATAGTATAATGCAGACCTTATAGAAAGTCTTTAAAAATATCCGCATTAGCCAAAGAAATATGTCTGTTATCGGTTAAAATTTTATAAAAACGTGAACTTTAGTAAAATATTCAAGAGTAAGTAGATACATCTACCTAGCAGTTCTTAAAAAGTTGTTTCATTCTGACCTTCTAAGTTCCAACATACCTACAAGAATCTAAGGTTATATTTCTATTTCGTAGATGTAGTTGTAGGTATACCTACGGTATATACTACCTGTTTTTTTTTTAAGCTTCGGAATCGCCAATTCGAAAGTAAATGCTTAAAAGCGTTAGAAATATCTTTACGCTAGTTGAGTCTCTACTTTCGTAATGTAGCTTCTAATGCCTTCAGTTCAATAGAAGATTTCTTTTGTTTTTCTGCAGTTTTTATTAATTATTGCAAATAATTTCCTTATTCTTCGAGATATAAGGTGGTGATAAGTTGAAGTAGCTTATGTCATTTTTTGTCATTTTTCAGTACGAGCAAACAAAAAATTAGCACTTGATTTTTAAAGGGTATTTCATTGTTTTCAGGAAAAGTACAGGTGCTAGGTAAATGAAATTTATTTTCAGAAAAGCTATACCGACAATGTACAAAATGTATTATTTTTTGTTCTTTTTTTAACAATAACAGAGTGGCTAATAGCATAATTTGAAACTTAAGCTATTTTCAAATAAACTGTTTTAAGTCAGTTAAGTACCTTAAGTGACATAAGATGATTTAACAAATTTGAATTCATTATTTTTAAGGCTTATGTCAATTTAAGTTATTTTAAAAAAACCCTAATCACTTTTTTAAATGGCTTAAGTCAACATAAGCACAATAATGATCAAATATAAATTTAGTTGAAAATTGCTTATGTTGACATAAAACACAAACTTCTTGAATTTTAAATATCCTAAACAGCTTATGTCATAACTTAAGTGTTTTTAAAATAATATATTTTTTTAAAGATTTAAAAATGATAATATTCTGTATAGACATAAGCCATTATGTTAATGCAAATAGTGTCCAAATAAACTTAAGCTAATACGTTTTTTTAAAATTCAACGGGTTATTAGTGGCAAAAAATTATGAGACCCAGACCAAAAAAATGCTGTAAAACCAGGGAATATTATAAGGCGAAAAAATCGATTTTCGCTTATGTCGACATAAGCTACTCCAACTTATTACCACAGAGTAGTCGGCACGTGTTCTGGCCATCTTTTTGCTTCAATGCCCGGGAACCCACAATATTTTTTTCTGGCGCTAAGTGCTTGGAGATTGGAGGGTGTTGAGAAAGCCCATCAGGACTGATTTAGAGATAAGAAACTTCGATCTGATCAAGAGTGACAGCCGGAACGCGGTGGAGGGATATCTTCCCTAAGGTGGCGAAATAAGTCAAAATGACGTGCGCAACTGAAAGCAGCTAGATATATGTACCTTTAAGATGTACAGGAATTTAGACTAAGGCTCAAATCCGCCCCTGACTACAGCGCTAAAACCGTTACTATACAAGTATGTAGGTATATAAAATATCTTATGAACTTATTAGTGCTAGGAAGAATAAACAACATTTTAAAAGTCCGAAAACGATTTCAAAGAAACATTTTTGAACCACCCGCAACTGAAAGAGCGGAAGCTCATGTATCGTAGGGCCATCTTGTATAACATTTGCAATTGCTCCTAGAGACCTATAATAAAACAACTTCCTAATATGTAATATCTAAGTAGGTAGGTAGTCAGCTTTTCAAATACATGCTTAGTACCTACTTTAAAGTGATACAAAGAACTGTAGCTTCCCAGCTATATTATCCGGAAAACTTGTCTCTATAAATGCCCCCTAAATCTAGTTTTATCTTCTCAAATCTAAAAAGACAAAGCCATTTCCTTTACCCGAATGTCTCATGCAATTATACACATACATCTATCTACAAACAGAGAAATTACTTGATAACCATGTTCGTCACATGCAGCAACCTCTTTCCATCAACTAGCTGGTAACAAACGCATGAATAAATTACATCCATTGACCTACATTTAAAGCCACGCATAATTAAATGTTCATGTACGCGAGTATATACCAACACAAAAGCTGACATATATACGTGCACATGTCATCAATCTACTGTACATATCCAACGCACGCAGTAATTTTCTTTCCCCAAAAAAAGAAACCCCAACCTAAACGCATTTAATGCAACTTACACCATAGCATTGTAAGCCTAAGCCATCTCTGAAGTTGGGACTAGTACCATCCACCAGTGCATAAAGCCACGGATAATGAAGACAAACAAGAATTCTCTGTCATGTCCATCCCACTCTGTTAGACACGTTAATTAATTACACCGCATAACCATAGTAGGGGGAAGCTTTGAATAAAAATATGTCACGCATAGCGTTTCGTTTAAGAGGACCTACAGCATCGTCAAAAAAAAAATTACCCTCATGCACTTTCGGAGCCAAATAAGTACTGATTTCCCCTCTATGAGCGTGTGCAACTTACCAGAAACATAACCAAAGCGCAAGCTTTGCACATAAGCACTTGCCTGGCCTGTAATAGGCACCTTGCCCAAAAAGTATATCAATGTTATAATGCACGCCCAATTTATATACCCACGAGCGAGGGTAGCTATGGCTAGGTATATGTTATATGACATTTTGGCAGACAATATAATATTTTTTCTATAATTATAATAACTCATTTGTCTGATGTGCGTACACGTGCAAAAATGAAATCCAAAAAAAAATGTAAACCTGATTATCACTTCGGAAAAAAAAAATTTGAATGATTTATGCAAACTTTGCACAATAATTTTTTTCTTTTTTTTTTTTTGCCTAATCGAAAAGTGCGTGTATGCGTAGGCCTCCATCTAACACAACTATAGAGTAGTAGACAGAAAAAGCTTCGAAAATAGGAAAAATGAAGAACAAGAAGCTCACACAACACCTAGCTGATGTAGATGCGAATGACACGCACGCACAACACTATATATTTTGTTGGGACAATTGTATGCGCACATGCAAAGCAACACTTGCCCGGATGCGTAAAGCGGTTTACATAGTACATAACGCAAGTCTGACATTTAGACCTCATAAATTAGCTCTGTGTTAGTGGCAGACTCCACTACACCGACCGATAGTTAGACGGCCATACTTTTTGGCTAATTATGAAATGTGCGTATACGCACAAAGAACGATGTGTGCGTTGTAGCTGCGCATAGACCTTCTTTTGCAATAATTCGGAATGTTGTATCTATCTCTATACGCTTTTCGTTGTGCTGCTATGTGCGCCAGAATATTCAAGGTTTTTGTTTTACACTGTAAATGCGTGCGGGAACGGGAAGCTTTTCCGCATGCACTTGTATCTGTGCGTAGGTATGCGATCATTTATGGCAGTTAATTTATTGTATATACAAAATTTATAAAAAAAAAATGCGTATGATGTAACGCCTGGGAGGCAATATGCCATTTATTGTAAAAATTCGGTTTTTTTGTATGTTTCGATATTTTGCAGTTGGTAGGATGAATTTAATGATTTTTATTTCGTTTTAGTTATTCTAACGTTGCTGGTTGAGAGCAGTCCGGCATATGTACATCTGTTATGCGTTTATGTTTTCAAATACATTGGCAAACTACCTAGCAGATATTGTCAACATATAAATAATTTATGTATGTAGGTATCTGCCAATATTTAAATACGAAATAAAAATAGGATGGAAGACATTTTATATTTTTCTTTGTAATTATCATTATTAATTCGCATACAGATTTTTAATTTCATTAGTTTTAGTAGAAAATTAAAATGTTGATAGCCAATTTCCCAGTTTTATAGCAATGTTCTGGATATTTTGTTTTAGGACTGTAGACTGACATTTATTAATTAATATAGATATGCATATACCTACCTATCTTTCATGTCAATTATATGAGCATTCATAAAAATAAGAACTGTTTTCATAAAAAAGTACATAAATATCTATACACACCTACTTACGTAAATACATAGGTAATACACATTTTTAGAACCAAATACATACAATTACATATTTATAAAAGTCAAATAAAACGACAGAGTTTAAAGTGAACATTTCATCAGTTTATTCAAATTAAGATTCAATGTTAACATAGGCTTTGACAATTAGCTTTTATTGCCACAATGCGTGAGTAATATTCGGCTAAAGGCCAGTTAAAGCAAATTAACGTCTTAAAACCAGCTTTAGTGTCTGCGTATGATGAACGGACAAGTTTCGCACTTGGCAACACAACTCGCAATATATAGGTACACAAACATTAGTTCACATAATGCCTACATCTTGCGAATGTTAAACGATGTATCTTGTAACGGATTTTGCGATGATGAGATGGTTTAAAGTTGCGCATGTATGTACCGTACCTATATAGATAAAATATTACGCCGCAATCTGTACAGAAACGCGGCATGAGTTTGTTCAACGTAAGATGCAATGATATCTACAAATAAAGGGTGCTACTGGGTTGACATCAACTTCCGTATTCTATAAGACACCAGGGGCTGAGGTCAGACCAAATAGTGACCATAGGTCCCACGAACTTTCAAAAAACAGTTGTAAAATGTTTTGAAACGCAATTCAAAACCTGGGGTGAAGCAATAACAATAATTGAGAATGAGAAATTGGTAAATGTCACGCAGTTTTCTTAAACCGCCGCACACGAAATGGGAAAATCTGCCAACTTTCTACGTATGTATGTCAAGAATAGTTTATATCAAGGAATCATTTTATTCTTAAAGTATACCTAGGCGTTTTCTTTTTTAGTTACGAATAAAAGCAGAGCCCAAACTGTCAAAAAAAATCGTATCAAAGCTCTGGAGTTGTGTTTCTTTTCGATCAAAGCATGATCAGAGATAAATATCTGAGCACATCATATTTTGGCAGCTAACCAAAAGATTGCTGATGACTGATAAGTAATGCGAATTCTGGTACAAAAAAAAGCGGCTAAAGAAATAGGTATGCGTATACAACAAATTTGGACCCACAGAAAAATTGTGATCGAAACATGCACGTACCTACATAGGCGGTGGCCATGGTGTAGTGGTTAGTGTCATTGCTTGTGACCCGAGCGGCGTTGGTTCGAGCCCCGTCGGGGGACAGCAATACTCTGCCACCGACCATAAAGAGAAACGAATAATATCAGAGTTTCTCCGCCACTACACCAAAAAAGAGGTTTCTGGGTAGTACAATGGACCGAGACTCGTCTGAGTGCTCCAGGGTTTGGAATCTTCTTTTAAAATATAAAAAAAATCTAGGTCTGTTGCAGTTACAAAAAATGTAGAGGATTGAATATGGGGCTATAGCCTCGGCAGTCCAACTCACTAACCACTGCGGCAACAAACTGTAGTAAAATCATGTCTCGAAAAAAATCCGACTATAGCATTACATCAGCTAGGTTAGGGAGTCCATAAACGAAAAAAGAGGACATAATTTACAATCAACAACCACACCAATTCCAATTAAGGCTTTTCCGATAGGCACTGGACTTAAGTTTATAAAAAACGTTGTTGAAGCCTGCTATTTGTACACTTTTTACGTTGTTATTATAATTGAAATTTAAGGTATTAAAAAAGAGAACAAAAAGAGGACAAAAAAGATCCAAGCGAAAAAAGAAAGTGTAAAATAGATCGCGAACAAAAAAGACCATCTGTTCTCTTAAAAAGAGATGTTCTGGAAACCGTAAGCTAGGTAGATATTTGTACTAATTTCTAGGTCTAGGTACAATTGCATTTTTTATATAAATGAACACTCACCTTTTTTTTAAATGCTGATAAAGTCTAATCCTCGATCCTTACGTTGCCTTTTCCTTCAAAAGAATTTTGAAATTTAATAATTTAAATTTTTCCGAACAAATATTCTCGAATTAGTCACAATTCATTTTTAGTTAAGAATTTCAATTGTTTTCACTTTGATTACAATAAATATTTTTTATTATTTTTTAATTTGAATTTATTCAGCTCTATAAATGGGTTTCGATGCGCGTATTTACTTTGCGAATAAATAAACCGAAACGAAATTTTTGATATATATTCACACACACTTATTATAAACACTGTAATAATAGGTATTTTTTTTGTGTGGTGCTATAGATTCCAAACCATTAATTTTGAAAATTTATTAATTACTTAAGGGATTAAATGTGTTATATTTTATATTTTCTCCGTTTATTTGTTTTGTTTTAATAAATTTTGATTAGGTTAGGATAGAAAGTCTTAAATTTTGAATAATTTTATTTTTCTTTTTATATAATTTTGTTTAATTAAGTTTACATGGAGTTTGAAGAGATTTTTTTCACGAGTTTCTTTCTGCCTTGATTATTTTATTTAAATATTATATAGTTTATATTAATTTGAAATTATTCGATTTTTAGTTCACTGGAAACTTTTGTCGTTACTTAATTTTGTCCATTATTTGTATGTAAATCCAATATTTTTTTAATTTGTTTACATTTATACAACCTTATAATAATAATATAATAAGTTCTTTGAAAGTATAAATGGTTCAACAAAAATTTCACTTCACGTTGAGTTTCATTTTTTTATTTTGTTTTAATATTTCAACACAGCGGATATTTTATATGTGTTCTTTTCGGAGTGTGCATTTTTATTAAAATCTAGAAAGAGAAAGATAAATTAGAACGACGACACCTTTTTTTTTTATTCGGAGAAGTGGCTTTTATGGAAATATTTGGAACGACAATAATTGAAGGACGATGACTTTGTTTGTTTTATTTAATCGGGAACGAGAACGGCTTGTTGCTGAAATATCTATAAAGGGACTTGTTAATTTAATAGATACCTATATAACTATTATAATAATGGTCAGTAAGACGAATTATGCCTTACGTGGACGGTTACTGTTGATTTACTTATGAGTGAACGAGTTTTGTTCAATAAATCAATTACTCAAAATTGCATGACCGCATAAGTTGGTAAAGTGAGCTTAAATGGTTAAACATGGCAGTCCTCTGAAAATATATCTCTGGGAAGCGAGTTGCAAAGTTTACTTGTCCTATATAGTCAAAGGAGTTTTTTTATACTCCTTTGTCGTATAAATATGTATAGTATTTAAAACATTGCCTAAATAGCAATTTTCAATGTAAAGGCTCCAAAGAATAGGGACTGCGGTGGCATGGACTCTATTATTAGCATACGATCCAACAAAAAAAAGTGCAACGACTTAAAATCGCTCGATATTGGTGGCCAATTAATATCGACCAACCCCGAAATTAAGCGGCCGATAGTTGGGTATCGCTTAATCATAGCACTGAAAATTCACCGTTCCAGTGGATGCAAAATTTTAAATTTTATATTGTTTATAAAGTTAACGAGCCTCATTATTGAACAAGATTTTTCTCGGCAAATCATTGCCAAATTTGAATGCGATGGGTAGGAGGATAGACGATCCATGGAATGGAAAGGCAAGAACTATCTCTCACTATTTGACGAAAGATTCAGATGCCACATGGCTGGGATTGGATTGACGATCTTGGAGTAAATAACCTTTTAAAGTCTCAGTTATCTTACTACGCGACGCGACGGTTGGCCATCAAAACAACCTTCAGATTCATGATGAGCTATAATATTCTAACCTAAAAACCATAAAGTATCCCTAGATTATTACCTTCGAAGCATTAATACATATACCAGTCCACGTTAAACTATTTCTTGGTATTTTAATGATAACAGTACCTAACAACGTAACTTTCAATTTTCTTCAAAACAGTATTATTGTTGTAAAAAAAAATTAAACTATAACATAATAATGTTACCTACACATTTTATGGTCATATACTATCGTCGACTATAGTGTTGCAAAATATTATTGCCCATTTAGATAATCGCATTATCTCACTACTGATAGAGTCCATGAAATTAAACAAAAAAATAGTACAGTAGTAGTAATACAATGATAGAATAAGAAATACAAAAAGAAAATGCTTCACTTTTATATATTTTTCAAGAAGACGCGCACACAATTTCGACAACTCTCTTGTAAATGACCAAAAGCCCGGTTGTGTTTTGTCCGCAAATCTGATTGCAGATAAAGCTAACATAATTACTACTTAGCTACGAGAATGAAATAATAAAAGTGACACGTTTGTAAAAAGCATTTTGAAGTAGGTACTGATAAGAATTATGTGCTTATGTGTGTTGTGTATTTGGGGGGAGAAAAAGTAAAACACAATTATGCTGTTGTATTAATGTTGGCTGAGTATGGTGAACTCAAAGCTTATTGGGAAAGGGGTGTGATTTTAGATCGCTTATGCTGCCATACTTGTAAAGAATTTATTATTATTTTAATATACAATACAGTCATATGGTGTGAAAATGTGAATATGATGCAGATTGTGCGGTTGTCGCACACATTATCAGACATGACGCAGTAACCTACATTCAGTTTGGGAAGTTTTTTAACGAGTTTATTTGTTTTGGGTGTTCAACTTGTTCCTGAATCAAGGGTTTATGTGTTTTTATGGTAATTCCTAACTGACACCGAGTTTTATATTTGCAGATAGTTTGGGATTTTTTAATAATGTTAATAAATGTTAGTCTTACTCAAAAAGCAAAGTTAATATTATGTATAACAGAAGAACAATAATAAACTCGATGTAATAGGCTATCGGCATACTTTGACAGTGTTATAAAAAACCGTCAATACGTTATTCTTTATGCAAAGAAATAGGTACCTATTCAAGTTAAGATACAATTATTGCAACAAGGGATTAGTCACACCTTTTGGTAACTAGTCAAATTGTGTATCTACATAATTAACTTATTTCCTTATTTCGCACACTTATAATTTTAGCATAAAGTCAACCATTTTTGTTGTCTCAGTAGATGCACTGATATAATACTTGTTACTGTTTTGGGTTATCTCACTATTATTTAGCACTAACCTTACCAAATAAAAATTTCTGATAAGATAAACCACGAAACAAATAATCGTGTCGTACCTACATAAAACAAAAATATGAACTTTGGGAAACAATCATAGACTTAACTATTTTTGAAGGATAATACCCACTAGTTTTTTTTAGATGAATATTTTTTAGGAATCAGTAACATAGGGAAATTAATTTTGAGTTTAAAACCCGAATTTTTAATTTAGTGACATTTGGAAGACTATGGGCCTTCTTTATCTCATATGACAAAATGGTAAGTCACTCTCAAAGAACGCAGTTGATTTTTGAATCAAAAACTAATGATTTGCGAATTTTTGATTTATTGTGCAATGTGGATACTAATTGTGCGTTATGTAACATGTAAGATTTTAATACCCTATTCACACCAAGCCGAAAACTGGGTTTTTGCGAAAACAGTCGAAAACTTCCTCGAAAACAGAAGTTTTCCCATACATATTGCAGTTTTCAAAACGAGCTGTTTGAGGTCGTTTTCCATGAAAACGCCACGAAAACGAGTACAAACGTTGGGTTGTTAAAGCAGACTCACCTTTTGCAACATTCAGCGAGCTCAGCAAAACTGCTGACAGGATGTGAGAGACTGAGTGAACTGACTGACAGCTAATTGAAACGTCAAACGAAAGCGAGTTGGTGTCCGGTGTGAATGCATCTACGAGTTTTCTAAACTTTTTTGACGAAAACTCGGTTTTCGCCTTGGTGTGAATAGAATAGGGTATAAAGCTACAGTAGAAAAACACGGTTTTTGACAATAGCTTCTGCATGAGAATAGTTTCTTATAAAGGCCCATATATGCTATTATATTGGTTCATTCTTTAAGATGAGTCACAATTTAAAGTGAAATTGGTCTCAAACCTATACTGAATAAGTCCGTACATATATCTACATATTTAAACGTCCTATGATTGATGCCATATCTATGATGCTGATTTGGTTACTCTCATGTACTTGTCTAATTAAGGAGAAGATGTAGGATGTAGTTGTAGCCCAAAAAGTAAAAACTCGTCGATCAAATAGAGATAGACCATAATGCTCCAGCCAAAGATCAAACGTGTGTTTCAGAGACCAGGATATCGTGGATGCGGGATGCCACATCAACACTATGGATAAACGAAAGCAATATAGGTATGTAGGTTTGCAGAGAATGGAATACAGAAGTCTCTCAGGCAAAAACTCCTTGGGTCGTAAGTATAACTTAGTATACATTCTGACACTTTTTCCATTCTATATTGCACAAAATTGGTCAAGTTATCTCGATACCGGCCGTATTTTTGATCATTATTTGCACACTAATCAACAAAATATTACCGTCTAGGACTCAAATTAATTGATTCGACGCCGTGTACAAAAAACAGGGCCTTATCAATTCACTATTTGAAAAATTTCGGACAAATCTACCATCATTTACGAAATGATCTCAGAACATCCCCCATAAATAAGCTAAAGCTAAATAGTTTCTGTGTTAAGAAAAGTCAGGATAAGTGCAAATGTCTTAAAGGACTATAGTTCACTCTATACCTAATGAAGGGGAGCATTTATTTTATTTCCTTCCACTATATATTTGGACTTTCAGTCTTTTTGAGTTAGCCTCGGCTATTTCTCATTCGTTATTAATAAATTAAACAGTGCAGTGCTTGAAAATATAGATCTAAATATTCAAGTGAATCAGATTATTAGAGATACCAACCAAATAGGCAAAGTGAGTTGACGATCGGGTGCTCAAAGTTCAAGAGTGGATCCGTCAACCGTCACATCACACGTCACAAGTGCTTTGCGTATTCTGCTTCAAATTTTACAACCAATAAATGGAATCATGTGGATATCGTAATCTTGTATTCTTTGATCTATTTAACTTTATTAATTTCATATTTTTGAGCTTAAGCTAGTATTTTGGAAGTACATATTACCAGTAGGTAACGACACTTAGCGGAAATACAAGATTTAGATACACCGAACAAAACGGATATAAGTATAAATTCAGAAACGCCGAATAAGGTTGCATAAGGATGCTAGCCGAGCATTTAAAACTTAACTAAGACTTTGGGTTTTGATGCCGCTTTTTATGCTGCCATTGCAAATTTAACATTTTGAGAATAGTAGCCGTAGGTATGAACTATTCAAATGAAGATGTTTATATTTTAAACTGTCCAAGAAAATGTGTGTTGAAATGATCATTAGGCCGAAATAAATAAATTGTGGTGATCAGTTTTGCTCGTCTTGATTTAGTAAATATTTTTTTTGGGTTTTACTTTTGACAACCGGATCTGCAATGTTGACCTTATTAAATTCAGCTTAAGTCATAATAAGTGACATTAAGCACAATATATTGCAGAGGTAATCATTTAATTTCTTTAGTGCGAATTTTTCAGGAGTTGAAAACACTTGGAGAAAACTATCGGAAACTAGGACTATTGGCTTTAGTTTAGTTTAGAATTAGTTTAAAATCCATATCGACTACCCCCTATTTCCTTATAATGCGCAAGTAACTCTTCGGGCATATTTATAGACTATTTTTGAACAATAAATGTAAGACCAGCGGTAGATCAAGCTCATAATCGATGTTTCTATGTAATGCATAATAATACTAATATTTACTACATTACCACTTTTCAAATATGTAGTTTAAATATTTAAAAAATTATCTATAGTTTTAAAGTACATATTTCAAACGTTTATTTTGCTGGGAGTTTCATGATGTGTTAAATGCGAATGCCTAAAAAGCGGTATTTATTTTTATCCAAAGCTTTTTCAAAATTAATTAACTTGTACCTACTGAATTCAGACTACAAATTCTACATAATGAAGATAGCTAAAAATAAAAAATAGCGAGTCTAAAACTACAGTAGAGTTACTGAAGTGCACATCAATTGTGGTGAAAAAAAAACGGGTTAAAACCCCATATAAAAATGTATCCTTATGTAAATTTCTGATGGCTGTAAAAATGCGATTTTATTTCCATGGGACAGGCATTATGCCGCCAAATTTCGTATAGTAATAAATTCTTATAAGAACTCAATGTATACACCTATCAACCTATCTACTTTTATATTTTACTCTGACAAGAAAAAAGCAAAATAGAGTAGGTAAGTAAAGATGAGGAATATAAAATGTATGTACCTGCTAATTGCGCTGCACATGACGAGTTTGCCAAACACTCATATATAGCCAACAGTGGTACTGGAGAAAAGGTGAAAAAGCTTTTATTGCAAAAAAAAACCTAATTTAATTACACAACACTAGCCATGTAATGTGAAAGAGTGTGTAATGTTTGCCTGGATGAACAGTAGAAGTAGTAATAGATAGAGACTAGAGATAGAGAGTACCTTTCCTTGTTCCTTGTACTGCAGATGAGCACACTTTGTAGGTACCAGTACCATACCAATGGAGCAGCAGCAGCCACTCGCCTTGGTGTGTGTATCTGCACAGAATGAATTTATATTTTGAGTAATCCTTATGGTATCCTGGGTGTTTTCATTTATTTTTATTTTCTTATTGCGATTGTGAGTGTATAATCCAACAAGAAATCGTAATCCAATTATATTTCGGAGTTGCCAAATATTTCCCAATAAAAATCACTTCACACTATAAATTTTCCACACCAGTGGCACGCACAACCCTCCCCCAAATGCAATTTAATTGCCACCAACTTTATTTCATTTTGTATTCACAATTTGTTGGTTCTCACCATTTTCAAATGCAGTGCAGTTATTATTAATACATCAATATTTCACTTGAAAGATTTATTGATTTTTTATTCTTCGTTTTTGTGCGTTACTATTCATACGCACTTGCACGACAACTTATAAATTATAATACAAAAAAAGGGCACGAAACAAAAATGATAATTTCGGAAAATAAGGGTGGAAATGCATCCACCTAATAACAGTCCACTATAGTTTCACTCATAACACGGACACAAGAAACGAATCTTTTATTTATATACGATACAAAATAAAAACGAACAAATAACAATAAATTTGTATCTTCACTTAATTTTTTTGTTTATTCGATAACATTTCGCCGTGATTGCTAATTTGTTGTTTTTGTTTTTCTTTTTTGTAATTTTGTATACAATATATAAGTATATATTTTGTTTTATTATTTTATGTGGAAAGAATTAAAACGTTACATTGACGACAACGACGAGTGCACACTACTGCGCTGCGAGCACCTCCGAAACCTAGGGCCGAATAGACAAACATGAATTTCGTGAATTGCGTTTTTGGGGCCCACGAACCAGAGTTACCACTGTGTGTGCCTGCCTGCGCTGTGTGGTTGAATGCTCTTCAGTGCTACCGCTACTGCTGTTGCTACGAATGCTGCTGCTTTTTTGCTGAAAATGTGGTAGTGCGCGCGTTTGTGCTTTGGCATAAATGTATGGGTGAACTTCACCGACACGACTATATGGACTTTATTCAACCCTCGAGCAATTTTTCGATTTGGTTTTAGGAATATTGCCGAAAAAAAAAAAAAAAAACAAAATGCGATAGAGATAGACCAAGATGGGGCGATGGCGCGAAATGCGTGCGAATGAATGAATGAACGAGAATACTCTGGCCTGATGTATAGAAAAGAAAATTAGTGAGGCTGAGGAATTGCACGTGTGGATACATTCAACGCACGCACACAGAAAGAGTGCAGTTTTTGTTAAAGACGAGTTAGAAATATTGTAGAATGTTGAATTATGAGAAGGGTGGAAGGTGGAAGCCGCAGAACACAATAGAGAGCAGTAAGTCCGATCTGGTTAGGTAATTTGCCGAATTTTATTTTTGCTTTTCTTTTCTTTAGATAGAATAGAATTTCGAATTTCAATTCTTTTGGATGTGTTTTGCAGTTGGCAGAGGGGTGTGTATAAGAAGAATTAGAAAACTTTAGATAGTGTTGCTGTGAACAGTTTTGGTTGACACTTTATAGTATTAGAGGATTTGGATAATTTTGAATGCAAAAAATATAGGTAAACCATGCCCAATGCCCATGGCCCATGACAGGTATTATAGTATACCTGTATACCTGCAACTTATCCCTAGATAATTAGATGGATTGTGGAATATTGTGTGATAGGTTAGTTTTAGTATAGGTATTTAGTTAAATATCTATCTATATTAGGTATGTAAGTACCTAACCTAAAAAATGTACCATCCTACATAAAATATTTGTGTTAAATGTCACTTGAATTAGTTTTTAGAATACGTGTATTCTAAATTAAAGTTTAATATGTATATTATGTCAACGCATTAAGTAGGTGCCTACCTAACAAATTTACACAAGCCATGTATCTGCAACGTCGAATATGCTGAATTGAGAAGCGAAAGGGAACGCAGCGAACAAACTGTAATTTATGTTTCTAATCGAACATGAGACCATTATCGATCAGTATAGTCCATCACACTAACCACTCAGACAGTACCTACCTATATTAAGCTTAGTACGCTGCTCGATCTAAATTTTAGCTCCCATACAAAATTCCCTCCAAAATTTAGCTGAGCTAAATTTAAGCGAATCCATTTAGCCGAGCGGTACGCTACTTCAGCTAAAAAAATCCATTTTTCATTTCAAAGCAGCTAAGAAATATAATACATACCTACAAGCTTTATATGGGGAGAATAAAGATCAATCTATCTGTTATTTAATGATGTATTACGCAGCATGAAAACTTTATATTTTCGATATAGAAAGTTGCACAAGCATCACTTAATATCATAGTAGGTATAGGTAATCCATATATTTTAGAAAACACGAGAAATATTGCACCTCTTTATCTAGCTAGTCCTTAGTTAGGTATACACCAATTTGATTAAGATGGTTCTCTAAATGCGCACCGAAGACGGCACAAATAGGAACAAATATTGCAAAATTAGAAATCCGTCTTCTCGACCGTAAATGAGTTTAAAATTTTATGATATAGGTAAGTACAGAATTCTGACACTGATGTAAACTCAGTAAACTAACAAGGAGCCGATGCGTCTAAACCAAACTACATAATAATGGTGGATATCGTTAGAGCGTGTGGTATATCAAAGGATAAGAGATTCCTTTTCTGCGAGTCTTAAAAATCATAAAAACAGTTTATATTGTTAAGCAGCAATTTTATATAATACGTAGGTATATTAATTTCACATACAAAATTATGTTAAATATGTATTTGAATAATTTTTATTTCATAAATACTACTTATGTTAGTTAAACACCTAAATATAGTACTATAAAGTACAGTTCCATCATCATGGATACTCCCAGTCAAATGCAAAGAATCGAAGCAAAATGCCCACAAAAAATTGTTTAACAGAAAAACAACAACGCTTGATGCACGTGTAGTTGCTTGCAGCGATGCTGTATTAGTGTGAAGCTCCCAAAATTCCAAGAATTGCCCACTCACACAGCTATGTTATTTTTTCGTCTCTTTACTTCATTCCTAGTTTCTAAGCATCCATCCATACCATCATAATGGCTTTAGCAAGTGCAGATTTTGGAATGGGTGAGTGCGCGCGGGCTGTTTTTTTTTTTTTTTTTGCAATGTGAGATGGTATTTGTTTCTAAAGTTGTTTTTTTATTTTGTTTTGTGCTTCTCTTCGTTTCTTTTGCTGGGCTTTTCTTTTCTCTGATAATTTTGCATACGCTTACCAACACATCGTTTTCGTTTATCGTTAGCAAAGTTAAAAATGCAGCTGTGTGTATGGAGAAGGAGCATGGAAAAGGGGTATGTATGAATATTATTATTTTTTCTTTTATTAACTTAAGAGAGAATTTGGTTTTCTTAAGTCATTTTCTGTGTTTGCTGTTTATACATTTTTTTTTGTGTTATTAATTCTTCGTAGGCCATGGTTGGACTGGGCCGCATTGTGCTGGGATTCTTGCGTTGCGATGACATAAGAAGCATTAGAAAGAGAAAACTTGTATGCAAAGATAAAGAGTAAGAGATAATTAAATGTGCGTAGGTAGGTATGTTATGTATGGCGGAGGTTGATCTTTGCTTTTGTGGTTTTCTCTTTGTAGGTAGTACATAGTAGGTATTGCAATTTGTTAAGAATGGGGTGGTTTGGGGTGGTGGGTGGTAGGGGTTTATAGACAGATATACTTAGTTCTTATTAGGATACAATTTATACAGCTTCGTACTCACCAGCGATATAATTATATCAATTAGTTAACTATTGAGTGTAGATACCAAATCAACCCGCCTAAGTACCTACCTACCTTTAGGCACCTTCCTCCCCAAGGGAGTGAATTGTGGAGCCCACCTACCAACTATGTATGTTACATATTTTTCAATTTCTGGAATACAAACTTTGTACTGTAAGTATGTACAATGTACATACATAGCTAGTTGTGGCGGATTGTAAATCAAACAATTTTGAAAAAAAAAAAAAAAATTAGACGCAACTAGACTTTTCGACTACATAGGCCTACATATCTACCTACTAGACATTATTCTGGGTGCCGCTCGGGCTCGATCTAGAATTGGCTAACTGACCATGTCAAACAGCAAATGCCGCTGACGAAACTATTTTTTTTGCTCACTAGAAGCACTAGGTACTTTGACTTGAACTTGATTTAAAAATAAACATGGGGAACCAGTCAGTGTCTTGAATTTTGCAATTACATATATGTATGTTAATTTGTAATTTTTAAGATTTCCAAAAATTTGGAACGATTGCCATGATTGTAGGTAAACTTTTACATGATATATTGAAACGCGACTAGTCATAGCTTAGAGGTAGGTAGGTACCTAGTATTAAAATTCGTTAATGATTGATGGGTCCTATAATGGGGATAGGTAGGCACCAACATAATTTCATGTTCCTTAAGATGTACATATTTTAGAGATGTCCGAAACATATCACCATATTATGTCCCTCTTCCACCATGTGTAGTGTAGCTACACATACAGACTCTCTGGATTAATCCACAAATCAATTCCTATTGTCAACTCTAGAATTGACGATCTGCCGATCAGTATATGTGCCGCTATTTCAGCCGATCTTCCTTAAATGATAGCCGAAATTACCATGCTCCCTCAAGACAATGTATGTCTATAGACATCCATCCCGAAACTATCTGTGATTTATGTAGTCTATTTTGTGGGTAGTAGGTACCTAGATCAGTGGTTATTCTGCAGAACTTCTGAGCTAGAGCATTAGGCATTTTTCCACGGCACCACATCTCGCGATTGTCTGACAAACACCAGGAGTAGATACGCATTTTATTATATGTACCTCCTGGTTTTTATTATTATACGTAGGTACAATAAAGCAATAAAGGATTCACAAAATATTGAAATATTGAAATATTGGACTCTGCGCCTAACCCAATTTTCAACTCCATTTTTTTCAAACTACTTTGTAAACCTACATCCACTCTTTCCGGGAGGAATATTGACGCCGCGCGCGCCACTTCAAAACGAATTTCTATAAAATTAAATTTATTTGCAACAGCAACACTGAGCAATTAATTAATCTCTTAACTCAAAATGTTACCATTCTGTAAGAGTCAAAGTCAGACGATACCTAAGAGCAACTATGGATATGGATTATGGAAACATTTGAAACATATCGACCTTGCATTCTCATTCTACTATGCTAATTCTATACTAGTATTAGTGAATGTATAGCGCGAGAGGAGAGCGTGGGAAAATAAGTTCTCAAATTTTTTGTACTGCTTTTGATATTTGCTTTGCTATTGCTATTTGCTACATCAAAATTATAGGCAACCGGCGAGCGGTGAGCGCCGAGCCGAGCCGGTCATGTCGCACACACCCTTAAAGCAAACTTAATAGCTCCATCTTTCTCTTGCAACCGCAAGAAAAGTTAGAAACATTTTTGTCAACAATGGTTGAGCGCGGGGCCGGGGAATAAAAATCCACTCATACTATTGCTAGCGAGCTCCTCTCCTCAATTCCAATGGATGCACACTTATTCGATTTGCAATTTTTCGCTTCTCCTCTTATAGGACCATTTCGATTCGAAAAGCTTTTAGTTGTGTCACTGTGTGTGCCATGTGGTGTTACCAGCAAGCGCAGCTCTGCTTCGTGTTCGGGCGTTCGGAGTGCGTGAAAGCTTTCGATTTGTTTATGTTACCTCGGCGGCTCTCCCCCTTTTGTAGATGTGTGGTTGTGTGGGACCTATTGCCCACGCACATATATACCACGCACTATTTTCGGGGCTCACTATCTGGTTATGTGTTTGCTCGCTCACTCCTATATGGTTGCTATGTATGCTTGCGTGCTGCGTGTATTGCGTAGCTTCCTATTGGAAAAGCCCGAGCGCCATTGCAGAATTCGTTTGCTGCCTGCTGCCAATTTGGATTAAAAAAAAATTGAACGCACTTATGTGAAAAAAGACGACCATGTATTGGTGTGTATCTATGTTGGTGTTTGTAGGGAGTGGATCTGTATGTTCTGCTTGTACCTAAGTGCTTAGAAAAACAAAAAAGAAAATTATGAGAAAAAGAAAAAAATATACAGCAACAACGAAATAGAACAAAACACTGCTGAGAAGGTAGATCGAAATATTTTTATTTCAAAGCCAACACCACGTGTAGGGTGTGTTAGGTCGGTTGCGACAGAATTTGCAGTGTCCAAAATGTAATAGGTATTACATACCTACATACAATAAGGGTATTCGTCTTATTGCTGTTTTTATTCTTAGCGGCGAGGTACCTAGGTAGGTAGATAAATGAAGTGAAGAGGCACTTAATGACTAAGATTGCTAATTGGCACTTATACCTACTCAGGGGTGGACCACGACCTCAACCAACAAGCCCCTCCAGCCAACTCGGTCCCTAGCTAGCTGCCTCCAGTTACGCACACCAAGTTTGTTAAGGTCGTCCTCAATTGTCCGCGGACCTATTGAGATGGGGTCTTCCTCTGCTTCGTTGTCCATCAGGACAAGACTCGTCGGGCTGGTGCGTTGTTGTCCATACGCTCTACCACGTGACCCAGCTATCTCAGTCGCTGTATCTTGAGCTTTTTAACTAGGTCAACGTCGCTATATAGCCCGTAAAGTTCGTCGTTGAGGAGGCTACCGCTATACACTCCGTCAATACAGAATGGACCGAAAATCACTCGAAGAATCTTTCTCTCAAAGCGTGCCAAGAGGTTTTCTTTAGCTTTCGATAAGATTCTGCACCATACCTACAGCAGGACCGGGATGATTAAAGTCTTGTAGGTACATTATTTCCTTGGTTATGTGAGGGAGTGCTTTCCTTCTTAGATGCCTTCATAGCCCGAATAAACAGCGACTGATGGCAAGAGTGATTCTTCGTTTGATTTCTACGCCGATGTCCTTTTGCGAGGTAATTGTAGAGACTATGTATAGACAAAATCTTTAACTACATACTTCGAACGTTCGAAGTTTTATCTATCCACTACGACTTTTGTCCGAGTCGCCGAAATTGAGAGTCCTTTCTCATTGCACAAAAAGTAATGCAGGGGTACAAATCGCATAGACTTAAACACCAATTGACAAGACCGTTTCCCAAAATCGTCTAATTTTGAAATGAGTAGGATAATAAATGATTTTGATCGCCGCCGTATGACACCGTAATCGTAGATAGGTACATATTAAAATAACACATCCTCACCCAAACTTTGGAATAAAAAATCAGTTACAATGGCACTGTAGCTAATTAATAACAGAAGACAAATCACTACCCTATGCTTGTTCTATAGGTACTTTCATGGTATAGATGTTCCGAGGAACTCAAAGACATTATCCCTCGAAATGCAACTTTTAGGCGCCCCACAAGACAGGCTGCTAATGCTCATTCATGATCATGACTATACAGTATACTTGACAACCGCGAGGACATCAACTTTCCAAAACTTCTTCTGTTACAGGACAAGCAAACCTTGGAGCTTGCTTTCTGGGGATATATTTCCAAAAGACTACAATTTGCAGCAATTTAAGTGCAGAACTAACATACTTACATCTGTAAGCATCTCGGGGCGTTATAGGTTCGCCTTTCCCGGGAGAAATATTTAAAAAATAAAAATACAAACACGATACCGTCCAAACGAATCGACTTAGGCGTGAATGAAATTTTGTAGGAATACTTCTTTTTACCGGCGCGGCGTTTTGAAAATGGGCTACCTATGTTCTTGTGCAAGAAACGTTGTAGAAGTCCTTACATAAGATCCTGTAGACTAGGGTTGAATTACCGCATCTGCGGTTAAGTAATGCGATATTGAACTATGTACATATGTAGATTTTACACGCGTATCTAACGGTAACAAATTCGGGAATGTAGTAGGTAGGTACTGGATCACGGATTCGCCCCTGTTTTATTTCCTTTTATGTCTTGAAACATGTCTTAGAAACAAATCATCTGTAAAAATTTGATAACAAAACAACAATAACAAAGCATAATTCATTTCGACATCAGTATAAAATATATACATTATACAAATTTAAAAACAAATTGTTTCGAAACCTCAAAGAAAACAGCACTGGTGTTGACTTACTTTTGACGCTCATTGTATTTCGTCAGCTTTAACATTCCAGATTCTCTGCCCTGTAGCTTAAAATAGAATTCTATCAAAGAATCCTGTCTATCTATTCTGCCGTTACTCCCGTCTGATAGTATCCTTAAAGCTACTTGCAACAGCCTTTCTGACAGTACATTTATATATTTTCACCAAATCCTTTCTTTATCCACCACTTCAAAAAAATGTCTATCACTTTCAGTCATGCTAAAGAACCTTATAGCGGTTCAATATGTTTTTTCTAGGTTTGGTTTCCCCTACAAGTAATGCGAATGCGATCTATTGCTCCACGGCTCTATTAGTTATACCTAAGACCTGAAAAACAGCATTTACCAGTTGTTGGTATTTTCGTACTCTCCATGAACAGTGAGAGCACCTTTTTTTTCTTACAGGTTGGCGTTGGAGCTAGGGGAAGAGACACTGTATGTGTGGGAGTTTGTCAAAAGCAAAAACAACAACATGAGCATCATCAACACCGTCAACTTGCTATTTAGTAATCACCAAACGCACTTTTTTACCTTCATTCCCATCGTCAAAAAAAAAATCTACCCACAAAGGGTGTAAGGCCGAGGAACACTGCATGAAATGAATCCATATACTTTTGGGTACTGTGTACGATATACGCATGTATACATAGGCCCAGGCATAGCAGGAAAAAAAAACATAATAAAAACGCACTCCGGATGGTTGTTTTTGCTTTTTGTTATTTTGGGGTTGCACTTGTATTGGCAGTGCGGAGCTTGGAGACATAAGGGTGGCTGATTTATTATATTTTGGCCGCTGACTAGCGCATACAGATAGACATCATGGAGGAATAAAAGTAAACACTATGGCTTCCCGCCATGTCGCAGCCGTTTCGCCAGTGGCTGAGTTTTGTTGAACACCCCCTGCAGCCACCCTGCAACTTCGATGGCATTTTCGAGTTGTTTTTTTTATGAAAAGAATAGGATAGGCCCCAACAGGCACAAAGGATGTATGCATGGTGGTATGTTGGTACGAAGCGGAGTGACAAGGGTTGGTATTTTTGCTAGGCCGTAGCCGAATATATCTCTCTACAAAAGCAGGGCTTTCTGTGCCATATTTTCCATTCCTTGGTTCGTTCGTTCTCTTTGTCAAGTGGATGTGAACAAACGTACACACATTTTGTAGCGTAGGTATGTTTCGGTGTTCTGGGCTATGTTTGATTTTATTTTTCTTTCTTTCACATTTTGCTCTATCATTCTGGTATGTGTTTGGAAAAAAATAGGCGAATATAAATTCTATCTTTTTTCTGCTTAGATTGCTATTTCCGGAATTAGTTTTCATGGGAGTTAGTATATGGATTCTTCTTAGAAATCAAAACAGGACCCGTGTTAGTTTTTAACTTAAATACATACAGTACCTATAGATATCTAAAAATGTGGGTTCTTGCAGCCATAAGGTTGATGCATTTCGGATTCTACTACACAGGTATTTCCTATTTACGCTAGAAAAAATAAAAAATTGAAATCAAATTATTCGAATTTCCCTTTCTCCAACACATTGAAGGGTGAACTGAAATTTTCGCTGAACAAACTGAAATGCAACATGAACGGATAGATGCGGATGTTTGTTTTGGAATACGAGTATAATAGGTAGGTATAGGTTATAGGTAGGTACATAATAGATACTGTCATCGTTTATTCTGCCGATACACATTTTTTTGTATTAATCCGATTTGAACGGACGAATTAACATTGGAATTCAGTTTCAAAGGGAACGGAGAAAAATATTAACTGGATGAAAATTGTGGAAGTTGCTATTATTTTAAGGCTTTTTATACATTTGATGGGTTCGCAAAAATGAAAATGGTACGTTGGTACATGTTTTCGAACCAAAGCATCAATCGATTCGTAATAATTGGCCCTAGGTCTAACTCATAAGTATCTACCTACAATCATCCTTGATCATGTAGATGCTTATATGACTTTTATTTTGTAAAGGAATGGAAGGGAAGGACGGCTAAATTGACAAGAACATCCAATTCTGCCATACTTTTGGATATACGTCAGGGGAGTATCTATACGTTATATAAAATTAACATACCTACATTTTTAAAGCGCCATTTGAAACAGCTAGGTACCTATTATGCCTACAACAGTTTGTCTTAGTTCAACAGGTGAGCAAAACGGGATGTTATTGTTTTAGTACACGGTAAGGCAAGTATCTACGAAGGCGTAGGTAAGTATGGAAAGATTGGGGAATAGTTACAATTAAATTTAGCGGTTTGGAATTTTGTTTGCATGTTTAGTTTTAACTTACTTTTCTTTAGATCTGTCTTCAGCTAGAAAGTATGTAGTACATAGCTATGTCAAATACATTAGTTTCCATTTGGCCAGTCATTTTGTATCTGATACATGAAATAGTAGGTACCTACGTCTTACATAAGTATATCGAACCAACCATTTTTATAATTAGGAATTATGAGGAAAACATGGCATATATGTCTGGGATGGAGATTTGGAATCGGCCGAGGAAATTACAACTGCTATGGGAGTTAAACAGTATTCATCTTAAGTGCACTTCCATAAATGTATTCATATTATTTATCAACCATATCACAGATGCAGTAGGCGGAGGAATTGGCGGTGTAAAGTTGTAGAAGTTGTAAGAGAATGCAAATATTTGGTCTTGATCGCACGTCTAATATAAGTATGTATATGATCAAACACCTTAAGGTGCTAGTACACGGCATGTAGCAAGCCACAAACGTATGTAGCACTGACGTCATTTTAACGTCAGCGAATGGTCCCAATGGGTAAATGCCGCGTACAAGCTCTCTTTGTGCACTCTCTGTTACATACGTATGTGGCTTGCTATACAGGCCGCGTACTAGAACCTTTACAGTAAAATCATTGGAAGCTTAACGTGTCGCTGTATTAAAGAAATTTCAAGTGACACATATACACAAAAAAGAAATATTCCGCACTGCTGGTTAACTACCTATATGGAGCACAAACTTGGGGTTGCTGTTACTTTGAATTGTCTAAAAATGTATTCGGTACTTTCTCTAAAATGATCTTCAAATTGCCGAGTAGTATGTAAGGTATAAGTACTGCATACCTAATATATGCTACATCTGTTTAGGTAGGTATCTATTATGTACATGATTTTGGAGGACATGCAGGAAAATTGTAACAGTTTTTATTTACTACATTATGTTATGCATCCGATTTAAACCAAATGTATTTTAATCGTTTCGTAAAATTTTAAATAGATGAAGAACTACTTTTGTTATCATTCATTCATTTTCAATGGACTGCTTCTCCATTAAGTGGGTCACGGGTGTAGGTTGCTCAAGTGGACCCTCCATATTTCTCGATTCTCCGCCATCGACTCCAAATCATCAATGGCAATCCCCATACGGTTAGAGGGACTATGGACTTGATCTAACCATCTCATCCTGGGTCTACCTAGAGGATGCCTGCCTGATGGTAGGGATTCCATAGTACGTCGTGAGATCCTGGTTGGAGACATGCGTTTAACATGACTAAACCACCGAAGCATGGACCGCTCCGTCCGGATAAATAGCTGCTCGACATTGAGTTCCTCACGTATTCTGGTATTTCTAATGCGATCTCTACGGGTCACACCGCAATCTTATTCTTTCGGTCATTACCCAAACCTCATGACCATAGGTAATAGCTGGAACAAACATTGAATTAAAGACTGACAGCTTAGCTTTGGCACCAAGTTCAGTCCTCCTTATAACAGAATGACCAAGCTGTCTCAAAATTGAAAACTCAGCATTGCTCCTTCCATCACTCGTGAATATAAGACCCCAAGATACTTAAACTTCTCCACCTGTTTTAATGGGACTCCACTGACATGCAAAGTGCATTGAACAGGCGTTCTGGAGACAACCATCACTTCAGATTTGTTCACTTTTATTTTCATCTCAGCTTCAGCACAAACGGCTACAAATCGATCGCGTGCGCGCTGAATTTCAGTCTGAGTCTGAGAGGACCCAAAGATGACCAAGTCATCAGCGAAGAGCAGGTGACTTATCCTCAGATCTCCCAATTCGAGGAGATTTGTTATCGAAAATAGGTAATTGTTTCTGTGACGAATCGAATTTTTGGGTTTTTTGTTAGGTAAATATATGTATATACTTATGTGTCAATGCAAGCAGAATTGCAGTATATTTTCATGTAAAATTAAAGTCTACCAGGGTGTCCTTGCCCTTTCTCGGAGTTGCTTCATCTGACGATGCCGCACGTAACTTCGAAAGATTTCTCTTATAGATTCTAAAAATTTCGTAAAATTGCATTCACTAAATTTTTAATTTTTATGTTTATGTGGGCGCAGTGATTTTATATTTACCACGTATTTGAAATATGTATGTAGGTATAAACGCTATAGTCCCTGTTTATGCACAGCATAGGTACATACTTACCTACTTACCTCACCAATATGTGCAACTTTATGCGCCGTTTTATTTCTCGACTCAGCGGTCACCCCACAAATCGCAATCAGAGCTGAAATAAATTTGTATTCCTTTATAATATGCTACAAATCATTTATCTACCCTAACATCTTTATACATACCTACCTACAAATACAAAGTCATGCGACAAATTCCTTATGTTTCCTCTTGTTTAGATAATTATCCAAACTCATCGATTTGCTTGCATAATTAGTGAACTCGAAGAGATTTCGTGCATGAAACTTCTAAGAAAATGGGCAAAAAAAAAAAAAAACCTCAAAGAGGGTTTAAAAAAAAACACTTCAAGGACAGTCACCTATGTAACCTTTTGCGCGTTGTGTTTTCTTGAATTTGTAATTTACAAAATTTCAACAGCCTTGCCTTTGTATATGGGTACCAGATAATTGGGCCTGGGGGATTAAGGACTTATAAAGCAAAGTACTGAAGTGGAAATGGGGAGAAACGTGTCTCATAATTTTGTCTATTCTCAAATGTAACCGTTTAAACAAGAATGCTAAAAGGGTTCATTTTATATTAATGTCGCTGTTGAGATTTGTAGTTAGCTACAAAAAAAAATACAAATTTATTGACGTCAGCCTCAGCCCACCACTTTTAGAAAAATTATCAAAACCGATATAGGTAGGTACCTTTTATACAAAAACAAAGAGCTCTAAGATGGGGAAATACAATCAGCCTCCGCCTTTCCAAGGGCATTTGGACCACAAAAGAAATAACGTCCCTAAACTAAGAATCATTATAGGGCTACTAAAAAAGGTAAATCTTTCAAAAATGAATAAGTAGGTATCTTATATACCTACCTAAACAAAAACAAGTAAAATCCTTATCTTCAGCCTGGCTGATGTTTTGATACTCTCCACTGTATGGAAGGTACCAGACTACTAGACTACTAGTCCATTTTCAATACCAACCTGACGAGTGACGACGGTTAAAAGAAGTTCTCTCACAAAGTTTCATTCGCCCAATTCGCCCAGCATCAGGCCCAGACCACATATTTGAATCTGATACTCTCAAAGTTATAGCACATCCATCCAGCAGTAGCACTGTCTGTGCAGACAAACAAAATCCACCTCGTCTTCAGCTGCGAGCCTGAGAACTTCGGCCAAACGCCGCAGCTACTTAACTCGATCGAGATGTCGATAACCGCCTCTTGAACAAGAGCCATTTGCTCCGGAGAGAGTGGTTAGTCAAGTTGGTCGCGGAACGATACCTAACCTTGCCACCTGGCTAAAGGTGGGGGCCTCAGATATAGGACCTTTCTTGACCTTCTTGGCGGCCGATGCTGCGGGTGTGTAATCTTCCGATCTTACTCGTTTGGCATTAGGTCTTTTAGTTTGAGCGGCTTTGGCTGGGATGAGAGCACTTTCTCTGTCGAAGCCACTCCGCAAGGCACTTTTAAAGCGTCTGTTCGCGAAGCCGCTGAGCTTTATCCACCTTGCTGAATCTGTAGCCCAGATCTGTCTGCCATTGGTGACGACTACCGAATCCGACAGCATAGCCCATTGAGTCATTGGAACATTAAGCCTTTGCACTGGCGCTTATTAAAAATGCGCACACGTCAAGGTCCTAGCGAAGGTACCTCCCATTCAAAACCGCTATTAGACCCACGTCTTTCTCTGTTGAAATCACGACAGCGTCCGTACGAATCGACTTAGGCAACTGAAATTTTATGAGAGGTCTTATATTTATGGCTTTCAAGTTTGCATTAAAAATGGTCCATGTCGGTCAAGTAGTTCTGTTACCTCCCATACAAAAGCCAATATTTGACCCATTTATCTCTCTGTCTGTTGAAAGCAGTGGGGGGTAAGCATCGGCCAGATGATAACACTTTTTTATTTATTTTATTGAATAATTTTTTTTCTTCATTTTTGAATTTCCTAAGCTTATTGAATAAACGTGGCACATTTCATTAGTTAGTTTCGCTAGTGTTGTGATTGAAGGGTTCTTTAAGGGGATATCTCTCATAGAACACCCCCGTCCGACGACCTCTATTTGAGCAACCGCAAGAATGCCGCGCCCTCCTCACCTGTGCCGAAGCTGCCCCTGTGGATCGACCATAGCTCACAATAACGGACAGACCGACGGACATTGATCAATCAATTCAAAATTTAATTGTGATTTAGAATATACATAATCTACTTTATATATCTAGGGTCTCAGGTGACTCCTTTCTGGCGTTACAAATATAATGACCAAGTGAATAAATATAGATACCTTTCTATACCTACCTTATTGAAAATGCCGAAAATAAGAGGAATAGCGTATTTGATTTTGATTTGATTTGATTTGTTTATTTGGCACACTGAGCCATTAAAAAGAATATTATAACATGAGATTTATAATTCAAAATTGAACACGAAATTATAAAAAGATAAATATTATTGTATTGTAGGTAAATAAAATAAGGAGGTATTTTGGAGAACGTGATTTAGGTACTGTAGCTAATGTGATAGTTCTCCTCATAACTCTAGCCATTATGCACTATAGGTACTAAATCGGTAGACTTTTGCAGGAGCTGTCAAGTTATAGAAACGGAGACCATCAAGCAATTGCTCCGGGAATACCCAAACATCCAAACTTAGAGGATTGGCGGTTGGTTTCAATAGAATAACTTCAATAACTTTAAAGGAAAAAAAAATAAAATGTTATATACTACCTATATATATATGTAGGTTTTTTTTGTTTTGCAATCAAATACTATAAAAATTATAAGGGAGCCCAATGGACCAAAAGGTCCCCGTGAAAGTAACTACACTTAACCTAACCCAAATCAAAACAAATATGTAATATGTCATTATTGTCATAAACATTTTTATAAAAAAAAAATCAGCACCAATCCAATGTGCAAAATAATGATTGAGAGCCCACTTCGCGCTTCTATTTGTTTTCAAAGTGAATACACTTGTGCCTATATAGCTCTTTAGAGTGCTCCACCTCCATGTGGCTTGCTTTGCTTTCCATTCGTCTGTTGAATCGTTAATGTACAACAACAACGAAAACCAGCAAATTACTGGAAATCATTTTTGCATGGAAACCGCCTCCAACATGCACACTGAACGTTGCACGCGATAAAGATTCGCGAAACGCCATTTTTGCGCATTTATTTTGTTTACGATTAAAGCATTATAGATAGACGCATTGGACAGTGCTAAACTTTTCCTAGAATTTGCAAAAAATAGAAAAAAAGTCCTTGAATTAGGGAGATAAGATTCAATTTGAAAATTCGTAAAAATAAAAATAGATAATAATCAGCTAATCTTGCACTCCTACTCTCAAGTATCTAAATAGTGTCATATAAGTATTTACATAATAACAATAAAGGTTCATGTCCTTTTTCAGAGCCTAATCGCATTACAGTATTTGAGGGTTTTTGCCATGTCTTTAGCCTTGGCAAGAATATCAACTTTAGATCATTTCATCCAGTCCAGTTTCTTTTATGAATCTGGAAATCAGTAGTGGGTCCATGTTTTTTATATCCTTATCTGTTATCTGGTACTAGCCGAGATGTTTGAGCCTCCTGTGGGTCACTGCCCCACCAGGAAAGTATTTACCTAACCATTGCTGGCAATTCATCGCACATGACAATAATTTTTGCTTTACGACTAGGTAGGTACATAGTTAAATACTTACATGATAAACTTACACAAAAAAATTTATATATCTTATAGAAATAGTTCAATTGTTCTCAATTGATTTAATATACTTATACCTGTGCGTTTGTGACATGTTTTAGGTAGGTAGTTATATGTTTAGGTTAGCGTGTCGGAGGAAGGAGAGAATGGTTTTGGTTTTTATGTGGAGAATATGTTGGATAGGAGAGTAGGTATAGCCCATAAATTGCGAATAGCAGCGCATAAACTGTTCCAATAGTCACATTTACATGATTTGTCCAAGTCGACGTTTCATTAAAAATAATTTCCAGAATAGGCTGACTTCTACTTAGGGCATGCTTATATTTTTCATTTAATATAGTTTTCAATATATTCATAAAAAAAACTTCAAACTTGGAATATTTATGCGGTCAATTGAAATATTGCAATAGTAGTGAAAAAAGAGATGGATCTTCGAATCAAACAAAATGTTTTGAAATTTTATTTTGAAAACAGCGCATGCGGCATGCATTACTGAGATATTTTAATGTACGGAAATGAACCATAAAACCAAAAATACTCCATTTGGTTGCGTTTTAACGGCAAGAAGGGTCAAGAGACATCCTTATTATTTGAGGACTATACATTTGGCGGCGTTAACTGGAGAGTGTTAAACATAGCCTAGAAATATCAACAAGTAGACAGATTATTTATGCCATATTTCGTTTCGAAAAAAGGCAAAGCTAGATCACGATTACGTCCACAATTTGAATATAAGCGATGAAGCCATATTTTCAATGCAAGGGCTTGGTAAATAAACAAAATTTCAGGATTTATGTAAATGGAATCTCAGCTCATATACTAGAAGGTATACAATAGCCTTATTACGGGATGTAAATATTATACATTTTCTTCATAGTTCAAAAATGTTCAAGCTCAATGAAGCTGATGCTCGGCACATGTTTTCAAAAGGCATTTGGCAAATAAGCCCAAATCCTTTGCCCTATATAAAGCTGACATTTAGCACAGAAGGGCTCAAATAGGGGGCAGAGTTTGTATGGGAACATTTTTATTTTTGATTCAGTTTCAAGTCGGTCGTGAAACTCAGGTCTCGGCTTGTGCAAAAATCGGGGGCATTTGTTTTCCTTATTTGTTATTTAGAGTGCACTATTGAGTGCAACTATTGATAAAGAAGTAAAAAATATCTAGTCGTAAATATAAATCAATACAAAAAAATGTTCACCATTTTTAGGCAATAATACTTATACCATTCGCTATACGTATTTTTAGAGAACTAATCTACTAACTGCTGCTCAGGTATCTATACCTACTTTCATAGGAAGGTTTCCTTCATGTCATCAGCGCTGTAAAACCGAGACCAAAAAACTGTATAAAAACTGTACCATTTTAACAGCGAATTATATGGTTTTTTTTAACTATTCAAATAACATTTCTAAGACAAGGTGCGCACCGAAGTAGTGTGGCAGTGGCGTGGAGGTGGCATAGGAGTGATGTGCCGATTAAATGGCGGGGAAGTGGTATGAAACTGATTTAACGCACACTAAAGAGACAATCAACGTATGGTGCTACCGATTCATCAGTTCTTATAAAATGTCGTCATATGTTAAATTCTTGGTCGTTTCGCATTTTTTAGTTTCCGGGTTAACAAAAATAAGCAGTTGTAATATCAAAATCCACCTCGTAACCAGCCTCAACACCTGCCACTTGGACACCACCCCACTGACACACTACTTCGATGAGCGCCTTGTCTTATAATACTCGCCGAAACCAAAACACAAAATACAAATTTAAATTCAAAGAAAAAGATAGTTAGGTATATGAAAACAGTGGATCCTGTTCACTAATGAAAGTATATTTCAGAACAGTGATGGAGTAAAGGAAACGAATTAATTTGTATATGTACAATGAACATGTATGTGTTTTCGGTAAATTCGGTAAATAAATGTAAAATTCGCTGCGTTTTCTAAATACGTTGCACAACATGCAACAACCTACATTGCATAAACCGCACTCGTGGAGTGGATTCGTTAGGTACCTAGGTACCTAATATTTTTTTTCATGCGGAAAAACTGTATAAATGCTGTATTTTCTTGGTTTCGCTGTATATGTTTTTTTGACAATATCGCACTGTATCGACTGACTGAAAAACTGTAGTATACAGCGAAAAACTGTACAGTTGGTCACTTTATCATGATAGATATATAATATAAAAGACTCTGAGTCTGATCTGAGTACAAAATCCTGAGGGCTACTATACAGGGAGAAACTACTCAGCTCAGTGATGGGACTTTTACCACTTAAGTGGTATTTCTACCACTTTTTGCTCAATCCAAAATTCTACCACCCTAAAATCCAAATCTACCACATTTTCAGATTGAAGAAACAAATGGAACGATAACGCAAATAATAACAAAATACCCACACACTATGACTTATTTTCCACCATGCACGCATAGAAACCGAATGGTTGAAAAATTTACTCGACTGTATAGAAAGCATGAAAATCGGCCCAGCGGTTATCGAGTTATAACGTCATTGAGTTTGACCCCATAAAATATGTTTTTTGTATGGGAGGCGCCAACCCCTTTTGTCTAATTTTGATCAATTTTCACACGAACAACGGGCCAATACCTAAGATTGCCTGACGATCCCGACCGTTCTTTTTTAAAATCGACACTTGGAGAAGGCACATAAAGATAAACAAATACAAATTGGCATTGGAACCTTTGAAAATGCCGACTTGTAGATATGCATTCACAAGTTTGAAAATCTAGGTACCTAATAAAAATCCAAATACAGTTCTTACATTTTGTTTAAATTGCTCGTTTTTGCCATTATTTTTTTAGTTGCTCAAGTCCAAGTTGATTTGATGACTCTTGAAAAGCGTGGGAGGGTGTCGCTGTTAGCAGAAGAAAAGAGCGTTATTTAATTTTTTCCAGCATTTCTGCTATGTCTTAAAAATCTACCACTTTCTACCACTTTTTGGTTTCCCAATATACCACCTTTTGCCTACTCTCAAGTCCCAACACCCTACATATTTACCAATGTAACGCAACTTACGCAACTTATGGCCGATTCTAATCCTACTCCAACTAAAAAACTATTTCCTCACAGCACAGCTGCTAGGTACCTATATATCGTTTTATTCTTCTATTACGCAATTCCCAATCTGAATCATATCAGATTTAGAACAGAAGCGCATACAAAAGCCCTTGCTCACTATTCTTTTGATAGACGAACGCATGTCCAATACTCCAATGCAGTCTCATTTGAAAAAAAAAACAAGCATAAAGAGCCGGAAAAAAGAAATGTTCAAATATATAAAAATAAACAATTCGTTCGAAGTAATTTTAGACCTTTCTCGTTGTTGCTGCTTTTTTCGCTCACTTTTTTTTTTCTTTTGCTTTTATAATTACGCATCGTCTCACGCATTCCACCCACATTCATAAAAAAAAAAAATAACTAAACACACAACGAAATGCGTTGGCCTCATTTGTCGGTCCCCTTGTGCGATAAAGAAGCCCACCGAAAACAAAATTGGCCCAGAAGTGCATACAAAACGAACAACGAACAGAGAGCTAACAAAATTTGATTTTGTCGTGACCTAATTTTGTGACCCCGATTTCAATGCGTATACGCACTACCGGTGCGTAGCACACATTTTTATCGCATTCACATATTAAACTGCTGATTGAATACACATAAACACACTACATGTACTGTAGAATGAAGCACCAAGCACCCTCTGCCTGACGATAAAGTTGTTTGAATATACATACGTACTCTGCTCTTGGTGGCTTCTCTTCACTTTCAATGCATATAAAGCTTCGCATTGCATGTATTTTTTGGTGGTTGTTGTTACTGTTAGTCACACATGCACGCTGCATGCATCTAAGCAAACGCAGGCCTCAGACTAGATACTAGATCTTCCGCTTTGTGTTTCTTGTTTTTCTGTTAAGTTTTCCCTTTTATTCCACCAGGCCCTCTCGGCCTATCTATAAATGCTGTAGAAATGTAAATTTTGTTTCAATTTACATTTTTCGTCTGCATTCATCAAATCATTCATCCATCTACTACAATCAACATAATATCACACAGTGCGCTCGCGGTCATTGAATAATCTGTCCCCAGGGCTATACGCAATGATCGATGGGGGGCAATTGTCAATTAGTAACTTGCTAAAGGGAGAACGGAGAAGCTTCTTTTAATACAAATTGGAAAGAGATGTGAATAAAATCCGCTTCTTGTAAGGTGGTTTTAGTTGACATTAGTATCTACATTATTTGTCTACATAATTTACTATAGGACAATTTTAAAAGCGTTAAAAAAAGAATAAAATACTCTAACGTCATTGAACATTGCCAACATTTTGAAAAACCGCAAAATACCAATTATCTAATTAGTACAAGTAGTATAAAGTGCATACATATTTAAATTGTCCTTCCTATTGGTAGCTTGCAGTCTGAAAATATGTACTTACATATATAATTTTGTTTGCATGTTATATGGACCTGTTGCGCCAACTTTTATTTTTTTTTTTTATTTTTTTGGTTCAACATAATACGGCTATCAGAAGGCAAACTTTTCTGGCTTAATTTTATCTTGCAAATTCATTTATTCTTATACGCACTATTTTGTTGTCCTATAGAAAAAGAACAATCAATTCCCAAACATCTTCCCAATTTGTTTAAACCACAGGTCCTCATAACTTATATACATACGTACTACTTCTGTAGACTTAACATAGTTTCAACATCTATCACCTTCTCACGACTTCACGCTTGGTAAAACAAATCATGAAACCACAAGATGCGTGCAACTAATGTGATACTTAACCTGTAGCTGTTTCATGGCCCAAGGATCTTAACACGCACCTCACCGCGGGTGCTACTTTTCAGGCTATTTCTAATTAAAACATAATTCATTCTCCCTTGGTGTCCTTGTAAGAAATCATTTCTTTGGATCCATTTCACAGGGCTTCCACGATTTCAATCTACCACACTGCAAGGCTTGTGTACATATACGAAACCGGCGCCTACCCCCTTTCCAGCAAAAAAAAAAACAAGCAAACAAAAAATACAATAATTATCCCGACAAAAAGAAAAAACAAAGAATGCTGAAAATGTTCATGTTCCCATGATTAATAACCAACTTATCAGAAGGTTCGAGTGTACGCACCGAACTCTCGTATTCGTGGTAATTTCTTTTTCTCTGCTTACATTCCGGAACCACCTACGGGGCGAAGTAAACTCCTTCCGCAAATGCCAGGCAGCTCCGGTTGAAAGGGTTGTGTTGTGCCTGTATCCACTCCTTGATAACAAGCAGCGGGAAACCACAACAATAGTCTTTAATTTTAAGGACCGCAACCAGTGCGCCATATATACGAATAAATGCAAAAAATTTGGAGGAGGAAAAACTTCGATGGTCATAAATATGCGTAACAACCCACCCCAACTCCAACCTGTCATTGAGCGTATAGGCTGAAGAATTTGGTACATTTGTGCGCGTGTTGAAATTATGCACGCGGCACCAGAATTGGTCCTAGAAACGCACAGCAGCAATAAAACGAGGAAATTTATGCGATTGACCTGAGAAAAAGTTGTATCCAAAGAATTCACCCGTTCGATGAAAAGTGCCAACGTATAAGATACTTGGTTTGGGTTGTCCGCACCTTAGTGGCGACAGGGGGTAAATTAATTTTTCTTTTTTTCCATAACGCCAGGAGGGCACCCCGCGCCTATAGTGCTCAAAATAAAAAATATACCCCATAAATGTGAAATTACTCAGTGGGTAAGTGTAATACGTCGAAACTGACCAAATGATGTTAGTTCGAGATCCTTCATCCCCCTGTTTTTTGGAGTCAACCCTTAGTACCTGTTCAGTGCTCACATATACGCGTTGGCAGATGATTTATTGAAATTTTTACTTTTATGTTAGTTTTATGGGTCACGCCCCTTTAATTTGTAATAACAATTCGTATGCAAATCTGGTTTTGTTCGAAAATATTCTTCGAGTGATTTTTATGTGACTTTGTGGTGGATGGAGGTAATTTTCCAGGGTTTGGTTACCTATATTACTATTAGTATTATATGTTTTTTTTTATATAGATACATGTATTATATTCCTGTGGTTTTATGATCAGTGGCGAAAGGAGTGACAATGAATCAAGTGATTTAAAATATTACGCATCAGGATGTAGGTAAGGTAGGTGGCGCCTTTTAAGTTGCGAGCTTATATGCATAAAAAGCAAATAAACTTAGGATGTTCACTATACATTTTGGTGGAAGTTATTCCTTTCCTGTTTCCACAGAGATATGCTCGTAGTAACCTATTTTTGTGTTAAAGGTAGGTAAGGTATACCTACGTATTTTTATTTCTCAGATTTAATTTTGTATAGTGTTTGGATTTGAATATGGATTTACGTAATATTTGTAAGGGTTCGGCATATGAAGTACGTCATTCCTAAAAACAAATAAATTTTTCTCAAGGAAACGCATTAATATTAAGCTGGGATCCGTTTTTTAATAGGATATGATTCGCGGTAAAAACATTTACAAAGCCTTCTCATCTGTAACTGCCATCAAACCATCGTCAATATAAACTGCTAAGAACAATAATTCCATATTGTTGATGTGGCTGACAAAGACACATGCGTTAGCAGAGGTATAGGTTTTAGACTAAAATCCTTTAAGAGTTGTGTAAACAACTGGTTAAAACACCGAGAGGTTTCTGAACGCAAACCTTCAAACCTTCTTCAAAGACCGTTTAAAAACGCCGTGTTTATATAAAACTGCATGCTATATAGCTGTGTGGCTTGCTACATGACGTGTACTACCACCTTAGGTCATAAATCAAACAGATTTGTATGTCGACAACCATGGGGTGATCTGGTTAGTCAGAAATCCAAAATTGTATAAAAGGACGAAGCGCATAGACGTACATTTCATACATGAAAAATATTCTGATCTATTGTTTGAATTAGGTGCATTCATCAACCATGTCTAGTTTTGGTATCCCTGGCAAATCTCGTTAAATTGCGCAGAATGGCAATGGAAAACACTCGCTGCTCTATTAAGGTAGGAAATAATGTCACAGAGGCCTAAAATAGCTAAAAGGATTTGGTGATCATATAGGTACTTGAGTATTTTACTTTTTGCTGTAGGTACAATAACTTGCATGTACGCTGTTGACATTGACATCAACATCATAGGCAGAATTCAATAAGCTGTCATTGACGTGATTGCAAATATTGGAGCTGAAGCGGCTTTAGTCGTAAACGAGCACAAAACCAAGCGAAGAATTAAGAAATCAGTACCTATTTGTTTGGCCTAAGAAGGCAGTTGAGTTGTAAGGCCATGTGAAAAATACGATGGGAACTCTTCATAAGACCTTTATCGTCCTAGTCTTGATATGCGGCGCAGAAGCATGGACATTATAGTGAAAGCGGATAAGGATGGTCTTCTTGGTCATTTTGAACGCAAAGTTATTCGACTGATATTTGATCCAATTAGAGTTGACACGATTTGTAGAAAAACATTTCACATTTCAAGCTAGGTATACAGCGACAAAATAAAAGTTCACGTAGAGCGCATGTACACAAGCTCTTGGACTTCAACCCAGTATAATTCCGTAGAGAATGACCTTAAGTGACGCACTCAAGTGGAAAGCGACCTCAACTAGCCCGAGTGACGTATTGGTTAAGGCTCGCTCCTTCCGGACTGTAGCCCCAACGTATAAGTAAGTAAGTAAGTCTGTAGGCCGTTTCTGCTTCAATGCAGACACTTATGAAGACTGCACTTCGTTGTTTTTGCAAAGGCAGCTTTATATACTACATAAGTTATACCTGACATAGCTTTAAAAGAAATAAAATAAATGACCAAACAAACACAAGTTAAACTCGAAAGGACTTCGCTAAGACGGATATGAAAATAAAGCAAAATGTTGGAATGTAGTTTCGCAAAACAAAACGCGCTCAACCAATATTTATTGCGCTGTTTATCCATCTTTGGAAGGTTCCAATATTCTGCCACTCACTTCCTCAATGTCATGTCCAAATTTACATTTCCTTAAGGGTGGCGTCAACTTTGACTTGTGCTTGAAAGCACCAGCAAACTAACGAAAACCGCCTACACCGCTGCCCTATAAACCTTGTTATTTATTTCAGTATAATCAAATACTTATTCCTGAATGTAAAAACTCATACAAAACAAAGTTATATAAAACAAAATCAATTGCAACGGAATGTGAAATTTCCTTAAAACAACAAAACTTCTAACGATCACCTCTATATGTATAGCTTTGTGTGTTTTGATTCTTTGCTGAAAATAAAAAGAAAACATGTCCTTTCAAAGCAGTCACTTTCAGTTTTATTTATCACAGCAACTACAACAAATCAAATCAGTTGAAGATGGCAATAAAATCAAAGGACAACACAATGACATGACAGCCAAAGTTTAACCGATAATAGGACAAAATATGATAGTGCTTTGGTTGTTTTTATTTCAACCCTCCTTAGACCCAATACGATGTCGACGAATTTACTTCTGGGGCTGTTTCCTTTTCTCGCAATGAACTTAAATGACTATCGTTGTGTCAGTATAGATACGAATACTTCTTATGGAAGAAGAAAAACCAAAATGAATAATACCAAAGGACTAAACAAAGACTGAAAGTAGTAGATGTCTATGGATATACAACAAAAAAAAAAAAAAGAAAAAAAACTATTCTGAGTACTAACGCAGGACATTATCATAAATATGAACAGAACTTCACTAGCAGCGAATGTGCTCACTAAATTGAATATATCCCTTATATCTTGTGCCTATGCGAATAAGCAACGACAACAGCATCAGCGGCAACAGCAAAACACAAATAGGAAAAAAAGGACCTTCATAGTAAAATAAAAACAACATCCAAATAAAGGATATAGGCTGAAAGGCACTTGCAAAAGACTGATGGCGCCACACAAATCTCGTAGTCAATAAAATTGCTGTGCCTATGCTATACTCAACTATGTCCTGTGCCGTGCCTATAGCTCCCATACCCGCAGATATCCTTAATATGTTGTTGTTTTCTCTCTTGTTGTCGTTTTTGGTTGATAATTTTTGTTGTACTCATATTTTTTCCAGCTCGGTTTTTGTTTTCTAATGGGATGCTATATAAGTTGCTATGATGCTGCTATGTGCGAGACGTCACAAAGCCGCCACCGTCAAACTGATAAGGATATTCGTTGATCTTTTTCGCTTGCCCCAAATCGATGTCACAAATATATAAAACGAAACGAAATCACTGGACAATATAGGAAGCAAGGCGCGTGGTTTCATTATTGGTGGTGAGTGGCAGCTAGCCGTTAGGTCCTTATTATATGTTGATACACTGATATACACAAGAGAATTTTCTACTTCGATGGAAAATTATTTTTCTATGGCCTACTGTCTTTGCGGTTATTTATGTCTATACTTTTCTGGTTCTGCTTCCCGGTTTGTCCTTCTGAGGAAATGTTGGTCAATTGACTTTTCGCTGGCGGCACCAGAAGTGGCAGTGAAAATGACATTACAACTTAGTTTTGACGGCAATTCTCAACGGTCATTTTGGTCATTGGACGAACAGCCACAGAATTAATTAAAGTGATTGAAAATGTGGAATGGGTGGCTGGCAGACCTTGGATATGGAATTCGATTGAAAGCTGAGCGAGCGAGAATAGCGATGGACTTTACGAGCAAAACTGCTTTGTCAAATGTGTACGCATTCGATTTTATTAGGAAATGATTTTAAATTGTGGATTGTTAATTTGCCTAAGTGCTGCACCAGCACCAGGCATAAGGATGATGGTGTTAATATGTGACTGGGAAGTGGTGGACCATTTTAATTAGTTTGGTCCACATGATGTTTCAGTTCATTGTGTGAATCTTAGTTAAAAAAAAATAAATAAAAATAGTTGGCGCAACAGGCATGTAGACACCCTAGGCCTAGCTTTCTCACAACCATTCGTTTGTGTGAGTTTTTATGTTTGGGACGAATGGAAGGGACCTACAGTTTTATGCCGAGTCCGAACGGCTGAATTGAGAAGCTTTTTCAGGACAGTCATACTCTCGGATGTTTGTTAGACGTTCGCGAGAGGTGGCGCAGTGGAAAAACCCTTAAGATGGAGTTTGTGTTTTTCCGGGGATCGAACTTGGGATCCCTCGTCCATCACACTAACCACTGCGATGAGATATATCTTCTAAGAATCTATGTTTGAATTTGGCGCTTCCTCTAGAGAGCTTAAATTTGGCACAAAGGTTCCCTTTCTGATGTTTACAAGGAGTAAGGAAGGATATTTCAGAATTCAATCCTTATGATAAATTTTAATTAATGCATTTATTTTGGACCCGAGTAGCTGAATGCAATAGGTGCGCTTAGGTAGTATAGATAAATATAGAAATTGGTTGATTTTTTTTAACCCATTACGAAATTACTTACTTACAGTGGCGCTTCAGTTCCGGGTGGACCTAGGCCTCAACCAACATTCTCTCATGCTCATCCGCCTTTGATAGAGTCCATGCCTCTGCGCCATTGAGAAGAACTGGGATGACTAGGGTCTTACAAAGAGTCACTATAGTTGTTTGAGAAATGGCTTTGCTACTAAGTTGCCTTTTTACAGCCAAATTCGACAGCGATTGGCAAGAGTCCGAGACGTCGGTGTTTGGGTGTCGTTTCTTGTTGACAGCTTATACTTTGTTTTGCTCTCATTGACCGCCAAACCCATCTTCCCTACGTTATATATATACAATTCAGTAGAAGATAGTTCTGTAATCGATAACCATTGAACCCATTTATGTTTAACGTCTAACAGCCGTATTAATAATAGATCTCAAACCATTCTCTAACTCACTTGTTACGTAACTGGTAGTTAAAAATTTAACTCACTGACTAAATTTTCTTATTTATAAAGAAATATAACCCATGCATTAACTAATTGACGTGTTTCCTATTATCGTAGGTTTGTGATGGCAACGCTTCTCCAAATTGTATTGAAAACTGACAGGAATGCGTCCTTCTTTTCTGCTGCCATCTTCTTCTTGTAATGAAATTAGAATTTTCTTACTCTTACTAATGCAATTAATTTTTTTATATTTCGTTTTGAAAATCTATATATATTTTTGAATGTTTTATATATAAATATTCTCATAGGTTTTTTTTCGTTTTTTTTTTTCGTCTAGCATATTCAATTTATTCAAAAAGGGTGAACCATTTTGCTCCACAATTTTTGCAAATTTATCCAATTATTTATTACCCTTTTACCACATTCATATCATTCAAACGAAATTAAACACGAAACACCATTTGTCATTTTGCGCGGGAAACATGTTTTGCAAAGCTAACAAATCGCTAACATACCTACCGCCGTGAGTTAGTTATATAAAAGTTACGAAAGCTTAGTTATCTTCTAAAAATGATTATAAATAGTAATTTGAGTTTAACCAGTGGGTTAGTCATTAGTTAGGGATAACACGAAGTTCCGCAGCTATTATTAATACGGCTGTAAGAAAATAAAATATTTGTACAAAATATAACTCTTCGGTTTTCTGCCGCCAATTTGAAATCCATAAAAGACAATTTTTTTTTTTATTTATTTAAATTCGAATTAAAATCAAATAAACGCAACGCAAAAAATGCGTAACATCGAAATAAGTAACAAAAAACAACAAAACAACTTTGTCAAATTTTTATATCACTTTTATGCAAAATCATCGTTTCCTTTTTATTTCTTCCTCTGTTCTTTCAAACTTTTACTGGTTTAGGGACGAACATCCCCTACGCATTCGCTTTGACTTGGATTAACTGCGTAATTATTTAAATTTTTGTTTTGATGTAACAATAAACTCACCACAAAAATGCTCGCCCTTGCAAATTAGTAGCTCTGTAGTTGGTTAATGTATCAAACGAAAAAACATGCACGCAAAGGAAAAATATAAAAGTTATTTACAGTATATTGCATGCCACGTACTAGTTGTAAGTTAATGAACTTTCACTTTATAGTGCCTAATGCAGCAGCATGTGGGAGCAAAATAAAAAATATTTCTAGTTTTTTTTGTGTACCTACATGTATGACAAATATACAAATAGTTTGGAACAGCAGGTTTTGGTCAAGTTTGGACATTTGAAAAATTTGTTAGTCTCTAAATTAGGAGGGCGCAAAATTAAGCCGTAATAAAATAAATACAGTTGATTATATTATATACCTATTACCTACCATACTTACCCCAAGAGGATACAGGTTTGAAGGTTAAATACCTGCTTGTAAAAAGGAAATTAATGCTTTCCCATGGTGGTACTGTTCACCGGAAAAATTAGGTTACATATAGTCAAAGATAAATTTTGAAATTTTCAAAACAAGCAAGAGTAAAACCGTGTGACGTTTCATAAAAAGTCCGTGCTAAAAATAAATATCTGTCTAGCTATTAGAACATTTCCTTCCATATTTAGTTTACTTGGCTGGTTGAGAAAATACGTGGGATATGTGCACGCAAATCAGAAGGAGAAGAAGAACACAGCATCCTGCATAGGTCCTTTTGTGTCAATTGCATGCGGTAAAAAATATTTAATGTTTAAAGGCTTTTTTTATGCTGTCTGATTGATATGCTTTTCTATCATACCTAAAGGAAATTTATATAACAAAAAACAAACAAGGGGTTCGATTTTTTTTTTTTTTTAAATAAGATTCAAGATAAGCCCCTAACGACGAGGCTGAAGATACCATCAAGGAGGAGTTTCTGGAGGAGGTCTGGATGGATGCTACGGAGCCTGTCCGGAGTATGATGTAAAAGTTGTACTCGGGGATTTCAATACTACAGTCAGAAAGGAAAACATCTTTGGCGGGTTAGTTAATGAGCACCAAATCCACGAAACGACAACAGACAACGGCTAACGACTAATCGATTTTGCAGCAGCTCGTAATACGCAAGGCTAAGAATCCACACAGCAACCTGGCGCTCTTCAGACGGTCGAAATGCCAACCAAATCGCACGCATCCAACATCCTCAACGTGCACACATTCCGAGGGGCAAACGTCGACTCTGACTATTTTCTTGTCGCGGCTAAATTCAGAGCTCGACTGTCCAACGAGAAGAAGCTACAAACCGTAAAGAAGAAGAAATTCGTCGTTGGACGCCTTAACACACGTGGGGAACCCAGTGCATACAGCGAGCGCCTGTCAATGAAACTGTTCTCTGTGCACTCACCTACTACAAACGCCAACAATCAGTGGTGCCAGTATCGCGACCAGAAACCAGTAAGAATAGACCGCCGACTTCCCGTCAGCGTTGCCGCAAAAAAATTTTCTTAGGTGCCATTGACGGTAACCAAAGGTGCCAACTGGGTGCCACCAGCCCTTCAACGGAAGAGAGATATTTAAAAACACAAGAAACATATAATTTGGCATTAGTATGATTACGATTATTTGTGTATTGAATTGAATATGCTCTTACACTTTAAATATTATCAAATCGAACAAACCAAACCGAAAATGAAATGTCAAAACAGTCCAACGCCACTGAAAGTAGAAAGTTGCTCTACTTGGGCGTCGCGTTGGACTTTACGATATTTACGATCTAAACGCGACCCGAAGCCTGAAGCCGCATTTTGGCTTGCACCATATGAAAGCATTGGTTCTACATTATCTGTCAACGCACGCACGCCGCAAAGCGTCGTTGTGAATTGGCCATAAGAGTTAAATAGATTTCATACACAAGGGCTGCGTTGCGTACTATGTTGTTAAAAATGATTCAGTTCAGTGAATATGAAATAAGTGTTCGCAGATAAAAGAGAAAATGACTTGGAGTCTCTCAATCAATTTTAAACATTTTAAGAAATGTTTTTTTTTTTTAATATTATGTAAATGTATCAAGCTCATAAGGTGCCAAATGAGAACTGAAGGTGCCAAGGTGCCAATTGGACTGTAGGGTGCCAAAATGGCACAATTGTGCCACTTCGGCAACGCTGCTTCCCGTACACCTACCCGATTCCCCCGGAAAAGATTACCCTGTCTGTGAATACGTGTAAATGTCAAAATTAATGGCGGCAATGATTTTCCATGCTATACCATGGGCCTAGGATTTTTTAAGTATGCGTGTGTTAATGGCGCTCCTTTGATTTTGTACAGCACCAATACATGAAAATCCTGGGCCCGCCGGCAGCTTGTAGGCAAAGTCCGTTATGTGGGAGGAGTCGACGGTCTATTCTTACTGGTTTGTGATCACGACATCATCACGAAGGTACCAGCCACCCCAGAGAAAGAGCCCGTGGTATGATGATGAATGCTTGTACAGGAAAAAGGTGACAGAAGATGCACAAAAGAAAGCACTGCAGCGCAAAACTAGGGCGGCAAAAGAGTACCGAGCCAGGAGAAGGGAGGAAAAGAAGATCCTGCGTAGAAGGAAGAGGGATTACGCAGCTTCCCAGATCCCAGCTCATGGAGATCGAAGAGTCGTGCGATCGTAGTAACATCCGGAGGTTTTTTAAAAAAAGCCAAGCAACTGGCTGCTGGCTACAAAACCGGAACGCAGGCTCTTTGAGGCAACGAAGAAAACCTAGTCACCGGAGCGCAGGGAATAGTAGATGTATTTAAGCAGCATTTTCAGTAGCTGCTCAATGGGCATCATGTAAAGAGAGTGATAGGGCAATAAAAGAACCCACATCCAGTCAATAAAGAACTAGTTCCACCAGCTAGAATATAGAAGAAGTTGGCCTAGCTATATAAAAAAGCTTAAGAACAACTAGGCCGCAGGCTATGATTGTTTACCAGTGGAGCTCTTTAAATACGGTGGTGATGTTTTGGTAGGTAGCATGAACCGTAACGTACTTTGAAACAATTTCTCATTTCATGCCAATCGTTACAGTACTGAGAGGTCAATCTCAGTAGTCCCCACTCCATTCCATACTATATTTCGTGCAATCAAAATACAACAATAACTGATTTACGAAACTGTAGGAATTTCTTTGACATCCTTTAAGCTGGTAATAGAAGCAACGGACATGGTGCCATTTAATCAAAACTAATATGATATAATGTGAAGTGTACCTTATTTATACGTTACTTACATAGCACTTTAACTACAGCGCTTTTCAATGAATAAAATTATACTCAGAGTATCGATTTTATTGTAGCCGAATAGACGAAGTGATAAGTTTTGTCTCAGTCAATGAAATGAGATTGATGAGCAGGTCACGTCCGATGAACAACAATCAACAGATGTGATCAAAAAAATAATAGCTGCAGAGCTCTCTTTTGTAATAGGGAAATACATTGCAAAAGAAACCTCAACGAAAACAATTTACTAAAAGAATAAGTGTAATAAGATTTCGGGCTTTTTTATGTGCTATACTTTTGTGGTGAACTGAATTTAAGAGAATTTCCCGATACCTAGGTATTCGTAAATCTTTTCCAACAATTTGTGTAGGTATGTATTTGATTAGCCAGGACAAAGTTTTATTATAGAATATACCAATAAACAGAAACCTTGCAAATGAAGTTTTGAGTTTTCGACTTGCCGTTATCATCGTCCTGGCCGATGCTTTGATACCCTCCACTGCATACAAGTCATGCAAAATCTTATAGGTATGTGAGTTAACGTACGCAACACATGTGTCTAGTATAAGTTTTGTATGGAAGGTACCAAAACTACTCGACCGATACGATACGATTTTCAATTCCAACCTAACGACAGTAAAATGGAGTCATCTCACAAAATTACATTCGCCTAGGTAGATTCGTTTGGACGGTATTGTGTTTTTAACAGACAGACCGACATGGCTAAATTGATTCAGAACTTGATCCTGATTTAGAATACTCTATCGATTCTCACACGACTCCTTCTTATCGTTACAAATGTAATGGCAAAGTGAATATACCTTCATGTGGAAAATCGTCATAGGTATAATAGTCAAAGCCATTATTGCTATAGTATTCTGAATGTCCAAGATGCTAAGAATACTGCCGGGCTAAAACTAGGTGTAGCCAAGATACGAATACGAAAACATATATAACTACATTGCACTCCTGTCAGCATGATATTGAAAATCGGCAATTGCAATAGAACAATTAGTCGCCTTAAGCAGCAACATCTAGCTCTGAGTACCGCACTAGTATAACACCGCCAAGGAGCCATGTCAATGCATAATGAGGAGAATTTAATTGAGGGGTTTCACATGACAGTCATACTTCTATTTTGCTCGACAAACCATTCAACCTGGATCAGGGGCGAATGCAGGTAGGGGTTCAAACACCTCCCGAAATACCTGTCACTAAAAAATAAGGAGAGTCCATTTTATAAAAAAACAAGACTGATATTTCATTTACCAGTAACCAGTCATACTTTTTTCTAACCAAATCATGGAGATAAATGATTGTTCTATGCTTACCACCAAGTCGTCTCCCGATGCCTTAAATAGTTTGGTCCGCATGATATATATAGTCTAGCAGCCTTGTTGGACTTGAGTTTACATAACGTTAGCCATTTCTGTAGTTTGATCGTGTGTACGGAAGTCTTGGCTTTCATCATCCATTTTGATTCTGCCTGGCAGCGGAATTGTATGGCTATCATTGAAATGCATCATTGAAAATTTTGATTTCCGATTTTAACACGATTAAACAAACAATAGTGGATTTCATTGGTATTAAAATAAAGCTAATCAATTATGGAATTTTTTTACAGAAGAAATTACTTAATTCTTATTAAAACTGGCTATAACTGCCCCCTATAGAGGAGTTGCTTTGCTAACTGCACTGTACATTAAACAAGGCCTTCGTTTTCGCGACGCGCGTCTCTAATGGCCTCTTGCCATCGATATACCACTGGAATTTGGCACTTGATAAAGGCGGTATAGGGCTTCTGGCGGTTTGATGCGATTACAGCCGTTCACCATTAAATCTCATAAGATACAGGATTTATTCAATTTTATGGAGTCTGAATTTAGCTCCAAATATGTCGCAGTAGGTCAAGTATCTGTCCTGTCATCCTGACTATTGACGACACCGTTGCTTCAATCTAGCGAATTCATTCGCCGTACGCCCCTCTTAGGGGTTTATGTTAGACTTCTGAGACTTATTCAGCTGCTCAATTCTAACATTGCATTATATAGGGTTATTATTTGTTTCGTGTTCAATACTTGCGTTTATAAGATTATCAAGTCGCGTCCGGATGGCGTCGCCGGTAAATGCTAATCGAGTTCATCACGACTGAGGGGACTTATTAAAGCAGGGATATACGCGTCCAGATGGACAAGACTGGTAGCCGGTTTATATCACGGTGAGGTAAAAAATGTATGAACATTTAGCATTTTTTTTCCAAAACCGCAAACTCAACTTATTTCTTAAAACGTTTTTTTTAAACAAAATATCATTGATCAATGTTAAAAGAAAAACAGAAAAAATACGGCTTTTTCAAAAATCCAGTCTTTTGTGAAACTGGTATAAAATATTAAAATATAATTAGAAGAACAAGTGTGACTATAATTTGTCGAGAAAAGTGTTGTGCCTAAAAAGCTTGCTACCGCTTTGAGATGTTGCGCTTGTCTTACCAAACCTTTGTGGGCAACGAGCATTCTACTGGACTGGCGCAACCAACGGTGCCTTTAGTGCTTACAGACAGGTAGGTACCATCAGTGTTGTCACTTGGGTTTTCAAAAATGTGGTAGATTGGAAGGAAAAAAGAGTGGTATATTTAAGAAATGAGTGGTAGATTTGAAGTTTATATAGTCACAGAAAAATCAGCAAATATGTATAGGTAATGTGCGATCCCAGCAATCACTGGTCGGATAAGTTCTTCTAAAACTCTCATTAGCTGGTATTAATTTTAATCATCTGTCCTATTCTTCTGGACTCTTTCCGAGTAAGTGGAAAACAACTCCAGCGCGTGCCTAAAAAAGGCGGCTCTTCTTCTCCCACCAATTACCGACCCATAGCACTTACGTCTGCTCTTTTCTTAAGTCATAGAAACGCTTACAAATCGTCAGCTTATGAAATATCTTGAATCACGGAAACTTCTCAATGATTGGCAGTACGGTTTTCGTGGCAACAGATCCACTGATGATTTGATGACTTATCTCACCGGAAAGGGGGAACAATCTCTCCACTACTCTGGTGAAATAAAGATTGTTGCGCTTGATATTTCAAAAGCATTTGACAGAGTTTGACACCAAGCTCATTTTAAAAATGCGTGCTTATGGGATCGATGCGACTTTTATTCAATGGATAAGAAACTACATTTCTGGCCACTCAATTGAAGTTGTTTTGGATGGTTTCACATCTGAAACTCACCATATAAATGCTGGTATTCATCAAGGCTCTGTTTTGTTTCCTACTCTCTTTCTCATTTTCATAAATGATCTCTTGTCTGCAACTTCTAATCAAATTTTTTCCTTCGCTGATGACAGCAGACTTACCTTCTTATATTCATTCCAGGACTCACGTACTTGCTCTTCGGATATAAAAGTGGAACGGCAACGTATGTTAAGCTAATTAAATTCTAACCTTGATAGCATTATAAAAAGGTTTAGCCAATAGGGTTTGAGTTTAATGCTTCCAAAATGCAATGCTGTTTGCTATCCCTAAAGCAAAAATCAAACCTTCAGCCATTATCAATCAATGGCCCTTATATTTTCGAAACCGAAAGACTTTCCATTTTCGGTATGTGTGTCCATGAAACACGTCGTTAGAACGACCATATACACGAAGTCTTCAAGAACTATGCGAAATGTCTAGGTTGCCTCAAACGGTGCAAGACATATTTTACCCATTTTGATCTGGCTACTCAATATCTGGTCGGGTGTGCCGAAACTCACATTGCACGATTGCACCTGCTGGAAAGGATACAAAACCGCGCGTGAAAACTAATTGGAGACACGAACATAGGGCGTCAAATGTCAATCTATCGCGCGAAATTCTTAATCGAACTCACTAATGAACAAAATCTTCTTAGCGAACGAAATGGAAATTGCCTGTTTTGCTGGGATATGAAACTGTAGACTGAAGATGTTAATAACGACACGAATGATAAAAATATCCATCAAAAGTGCGCCTCGCTTTCATTTTCTTATCGATATGAAAGCATAGAGAACTTTAAAATATTTAACAATGGAATAACAAAACGTGGTAGAATTTTTGTGTGCAGTGGTAGCTGTGGTAGATTTAAAAAAATATTAGGAAATTGTGGTAGATCTACCACATTGTGGTAGAAGTGACAACAGTGGTAGGTACATATAATGCAAGTGCTGGAAACGTAAAGCACGTCGGGCAAAAAGAATTTGTTTTTACTTTGCCAAAATTTGTTCACTTCCAAGAGAAAGCATCGACCAGAAATTTGCAATCGACTACAAGCGACTGTTCTCAAAAATTATTTCCGGATTTTAATTGATTTTTAAACAAAAATTGTTACCTAGTCTATATATTTGCAAAAAAAAAAAAACGTTTCGAAAAAGGAAGTCAAAGCATCTTTTCGGCTTAAAACAAAATATTAATCGAAAGAACTAAAGAATTTATGAGTTACAAAGTATGTACCTACAACCTACCTAATTTTCTTTACAATAAAAGGGATCAATTTCAACAGAAAACAAGTTCGAATATGTATATGTATTATTTACATAAATGCCCGATGCATCAAATCATCAATTTGGATGATATTTCCAATAACAATAACTACTGTCATCGTATACAAGTACAATTAAGATTTGTATGTAAATTTCTGTATTTTTTGTTGCTGTGAATTCATTTTTGTACGCACTTATAGTAGAGACTTTTACGCACACAACACAGTGCAATCATCATCATCGCAGTTCCAAAAAAAAAACTGTATTCGTATATTAATTGATGCGATGAGGTAATCGTCTTAATAGGCTCACCCATACTACTATCATGCACGCAGTTCGTATTATGCTGCTTACAACGTGTTTAGAGTCTGCCTCAGTACTATGCTGCCCTAAACTATATGATATCGCCATGAAAAGCAAATCTTTTGGCAATGAAACGTATCGTCAAGTTGATTTGAGTTTTTATTTAATTTGGTTCCAATAGTCTTAGGCCCTAAAAACTATAAAATAAAGTACTCATCAAGAGCGATTAATAGGTTTTTCTTTCCGCATTCGTGTGCTTGTAGCTTTTTCTCTATTATTTCTGTAATAGTGACAAATTTACAGCTTTAACTTGAGAAGTGTCGATAAGCACACTACCTTCGTCGATTTATATATACACGCTGAATGAGTTGAAGCGGAAGGGGCACACATTTTATAGTGTGGAAGGGTCTGCGTTTTAATACAAAAAAAAAACACCTACCCATTTCGTAATCAAAGATTTTCAAGTTCAAATATTTTTGTATTCTATGTTGAATAAAGAAAAGAGAGGGCTTTTAAATGTACAAACGCATACAAAGGCAGCATAAAATTGTAATAGAATGCTGTGGGCTAATCACGTGATTTTGGAAAAAAAAAAACTTACAGAAATAAATTGGATATGAATTTTGAGTCTATCATGATATAATTTCCCGATTGCAGTGGATGAGTTTATTTATGGCCCTTAATAAACATGATTAAGGATGCATATGAAACATTTATTGTTAAAATGAAAGGAACACCATTATAATTTAGCATGAAACCGATGAAAAGGATCCCACTGAAGAATTAGAAATGAAACGACTTAATGGTTTGCGTCCTGTAACACAACACAACAATTTTATATTCTCTTGACACTTTCGAGACGCTATATATTATAGTTGTTGTAATTGTGTGCTGAAGACTCTACTTTACTTTGCATTGTTCAAATAGATGTTGAATAAAACACGCCTATTGTTAAACTGCACCCAACTGAAGACTGATGAAAGTTATTTTGCAGAAGTTAATTTTACTATTGAAGAGTCTCTCATTGGGCGCCATCAGCTTGTGATATATACATTCACTATGTAAATGAAACACTATTTCTAAAACTAATAACAGGTAAATAAATAAATTGGCCGGCATTTCTGTTTTTAAACAAATATCTATCACCCGTTGTTTTGTTCTTGAAACGAAATTTTAAATGTTCCTTGTGTTGCGCAATCTATTCTAACCCTGAAAACAAAATCAATTCACATATAAATTAAGAAAAAAAAAACTTTGCTTGATATTTATCATTTATCATTGAAGCAAGCATGCAATGGTGTTGTAAATATTAATACCTACTTACAACAAAATAAATGTATACATATCTATCTATCGAGCAAACTACATTATTATCATTGACTGAATCTTTACAAACAAGTCTGATCACTTATTATTATTATTAATCTCATTCTACTATATGAATAGCAACAAATATTATCGCAAAGCGTTTTTTCGTATTTTTTTTTGTTCGTCTATTTTTTGTTTTTTTAGATTTCGCCTGTTGTAATGTGTAATTCAAATGCTAGACCTATGTTCCCTTCGTTCTTTACTGCATTTGTATTTGTAAGCTAAATAGCCTTGAAATTTTATATACAGGAATTTGTGTATTCTATTTTGTACATAAAGCTTCTATGCATGTGAGTGGTGTTCTGAAGCGCGATATGCGTGAGATTTACGCAACGCATTGAGATTAGTTAAATACTTTCGTTGCGTAATCACGTCTTTGAGTTTTTTTATTTCTCTTCTTCTTATTTTTAGTTCCTGAAAATCAGCATACGATTGTGAGAACTAGTATGAAATTTAAATAAATTACTCTATGTCTATCTAAATGAAGTTTACTGATAAACGCATTTATTGACTTTATTGGAAGAGCCTTTACGCTTGTGAATTTTTCCCTTATTATACTGAAAACATTTTATTTTTTTTTTGTATTTTTTAATACAACTACTTCTCTTGGGAAAGGCGAAATGCTTTAAAAGCAGCCAGGCCCCGAGAAGCTTGCAGATATTGCCTTCTCATCAATAGATCTTTGATTTAAATGATTACATGGTAATTGGCGGTGAATTTGCATTTCTGATATGATCTTTAAGGAATTTATTATTAAAATAAAACCAGTTTTAAAATAATTTACAAGTAGGTATCATTAGTGAAAGGGCCTTGCAGATAGACCGAGATCAGTTTGGCATCTTCAAAAATTTGCTGATTCTTTTTGGAAGAAAAAAAAAACAAAAAAAAATATTGGCAGTTCAGAATTTATAGATCTTTAATTAAACTTTTTTTTAAGGGTTTTGCATAGAAATTGATTTTGTAAATATGTTTTCTATTAAATGGATAAATAAATCTCTTACACAAAAAATGCAAATATTTCTTTTATTCATTAAAAACAAAATTGTGTCTTAACTTTTACATCAAAACTTATTCGGAGGCAATTATCCCACGTGTAATTTTTTATTTGTTTGCCTAATGCTGAAGTACATAATACTTTTGGTTCATAACGCAAGCTTTTAAAGTGTAGGGCGTTATATGATATTGATGAAATACAACTGTACTCATCCAGAGGATTTTCATTAACAAAAATGGCATACAGCATAATATCTATCTATATGTATTTACATATTAAGTAGGTATATACAAAAATCAGGGAACAAATTTCTAGCATGCAACTTTATGTACATAGGTAAAGGTACCTAGATAGAGATACTCATGAAACAATACAATACTGGTCACTTAATAATACCTAGTTAAGTAGATACTTAATTTTTTTCTAAAAGAGAAATCGATTGTGTGTACAGGACATACGCCAAATCGTTATCGTAAATTCGAGGTTTTCGACTATCGTGTGCTTCAAGCTCTCCCCTAACCTGGGCTAAGATTTTGTGGACCTCTTTTCACTTCATTTTTGTAAGGACGAGGTTTTACACCGGTACTTTTTTCAATATTTGTTTTTAAAAACCCACAAAGTCACAATGGTAGGCACTACTTAATGAGATTCCATTCCTGCCTTCTGATGGCAATCCTGCATGACACTGAGATTACAGTAGTTGTAAAGGTGCTAGTACACGATATGTAGCACGCCTCATATATATGTAGCACTGACGTCATTTTGATGAGGCCTGTTTATGTAGATACTACAAAGGGTTGCTAGTGAAGGATGTTTAAAGTAAAGGGTGATTTTCTAAGCGTTTGGTTTTTAAAATTTTAAGAAAACAACGAACATTTTCAAAACTGAGTGAAATGTTTATAAGGGTCGATAATTTAATTCTATGCATTTCCTTTTTGAATAATTTTTCGCGTAAATGTTGACCGCGACTACGCTTCAAGTGGTCCATCCGGAATGTCCAATTTTAGAATACTTTTTCGAACATATCGACTGGTATGAATCTCACCAATAACACGAGTTATATTGTCTTTAAAGGCGGCAATAGCTGCTGGCTTATCGGTAAATAGCGGCGTTAAATCGCACGATTTAATTTAATTCACAGGTCCAAAACTTAAGATGAATTCTTCGAAAAAAAAGTGAATCTTCTTTAAGCATTTCTAAGGCCCATTCACAAAATGCTCGACATTGTGGCAGGTCGCCTGGCTTCAGTTCTTGCAACAGCTGTATTTTGTATGGGTTTAAACCAAAATCGTTGCGTAAATAACACACACCCAATTGCTGCGAACGTCGCCGGATGGACATTTCACGGTCTTCATTAATACTGGTTGATACGGTAGCAATATTCACCTCTGTACGCACTGTACGCAAACGAGTCGGTGGTTTTATGTCTATAATGAAGTGAAATTGGTGCGAAATTTGGTCACAATGGCCATAAAATGAGCGAAGTGTTCTAAACACGTTTATTACTGAGCACGATTTTTGGTAATAAAATTCAATAATTTGCAAACATTGTTCGGGAGAGTCTATCCATGGTGAAATGGATAAATGTACATTTTTTACTTTGACTGTCAAAAAAATCAGGCTGAAAAACCAAACGGCAAAAAAAATTACCCTTTATATAAAAATATGTTCCTGTCTTTTCGATCTCTGACCTCGCAGATTCGGCAGCAGATATTGTGGTCGATGTCAAACCTGATGGCTGTGTACACTGTGAACGCCTATTGGTCAATGTCCCGTGTCTAGTAACGCTTACCACTGTTAGCAAGCAGTCTGACAACTATAAACATTAGAATAACTTCGTCCTGACTAAGGTCGATTTCCAACTATGATTTTCTTTGGACACAGTACCGTAGAACATTTCCCTCTAGTAAAAAAATATATTAAATTAAGTTAATGCAACTATTTTTTTATTTGCAAAGCTAAACAGAACGGCGACGTAGAGTTGAGTTGTTGGGCTCACATAAGAACGGGTACTCTGGTATTCCTATATTCCGGTTGCTTTTCCTGTGCAGCTTCATAAACCAATCTCTTTATAATCCCTTCTTATTTTCTTATGTTGTTCTTTTGTCCAACTATTTTTTGTATAATTTTACCAAAAATGTTTATCAATTTTGCTAACGTTGTTTTATATAGTTTATTATGCAAGCGAATATTTTGCGTAGGTACCTACGTACCAATTTTTGACTCTGTTGCTTTTTGATGACCACCAAAAACCTAAATAAATAAACGGCGCATTTAAGAAATTCATTTGAATTTGAAATATCTGCAAGGAAAATTTATAAATGTTAAAAAGCTCAGCTAGTATCAATGACAAACACCCGAATGATCTGCGAATAACAGAAATCGAATTTAATGCAAAAGCGCATACTCGCACCACTGCATGTACGATCGATGCAATGGTTTGCATCTTGAGTGTAAGTTATTGCAGTGGGGCGGCAATATTGTGAACTACAATATTGTGAACTAACTTCAAGCAACGCCCAAAAATGTGCAATAGTGCAATAAACATAGCTAGGTATTTATTTTTATATTTTTCAAATAAAATTATCTTTTAGTTGCAAATAATCATTATAAAAAGAATACACATTCGAGCTAGCAATTTAATGTTGGAATAAAAGTGTCACACTAGTCGTATCTGTCTGAATAGAAGGCATAGGCAACAAAAGTTTATTTCCATGGCGCGTCAGAATGACCTTACGCATTCGTTACCAAACAGAGTATGAGTTCATAATGCGATTTATTGCTGGCATTTGAGCGGTTATGATAGAGAATGCTATCTCAATATTAATACAGACGCAATTAATAGCGAAATCGCGCAAGTTCAAACTTCAAGTCAAGCACATATTTTAGATGTATGCGTAAAACAAACACCAATGTGTTGGTGATCGAATTTTACGCATTTTTTTATTGCAGACGCAGTATATATTTTGTTGTTCATTTTGTTTCGTGGCACTATTTGAGTCTAAAAAAAAGAAACGAATACTATCTTTAAAATAAAACTTCAAGGTTACGTTCATGGCTCTTAGAGCGACAGTGACAGTCGAAACATAGCAGATATCACTTTGGGATTTGTGATCTTATGCGCTACGCACATGGAAGCGGCGCGTTCGACCCGATCTGTACCCTGCTGAGTTGTTGCCTTCTCGTTTTTTTTTTTTTCGTTGCTGCAGAGTAATTTATTGTTTTTCAGAAAGCTTGGGGAATTTAATGTTGGCTTTGTGTGCGTGGATTCAGTGCGCTTAAGCTAATATGTAGGCGGTTTCTTTTTCTATATGGGAATATTTTAGTTTACCACATATAAAAAAAGTTGAAGCATATTTGTTGTTTATATATTTTTTTTTATTTATTTATTTATGGTAGTTATGAAGTAATTGTTGTGCAGCATCAAGATGGCATGGGGATGAAGTTAGAAACTTCTTATGAGAGGAAGTCATTTAGGAAATTAAGTCCATAGGACGTGTACTTTTTTAAATGATCAACATTTATATTATTATATTTTAAGTATAGATTTTAGGAATCAATTTGCAAATGTAAAAGATGTATACAAAGTTCTCAACTATTTGCTGTTTTGTGTTATTGGAAAATAAGTTTCTTCGTTGAATTTCATAATAAAAATATACAGTTTCAAAACATGTTTCATTATTTGCAAATCAATATCGCCACATTTTAAATGAAACTCAGAATGTTCATTATTACATGAAATTCGAAATACTTTAATCAATATTATTCGTGGAGCAAATATGTACATTCTGGCTCCAGATCACGTAAAATAAAAAGGATTGAACGATATCGTTTTCACGCACGCTGTCTCTATAAGTGAGTGTTAGTTTGGCGCATTATATACCAGCAACCTATGTGCAACAGAAATATACTCTAAACTGCGCCAATGAACAAGCAATATGTCTCCTGTCGCTATTCCGGAAAGGCAACCATTAACCAAATATTCACACTCCGTCAAATCTTAGAAAAAAACGCAAGAATTCTAGATCGATACTAGATAAGTTTTACAAAACCATGCCAAATTTCGGCATACGTTCCAAACTCCTCTGTCTGTGAATGGATGACGATGGAGTAATCTCGCTGCTCAGTCAAAATTAGAAAGAATACCACCCATTAACTATGAAAAAGGTTTAAAGGTGCTAGTACACGATATGTAGCACGCCTTATATATATGTGGCTCTGACGTTATTTTGACGTCAACGTATGGAGCCAATGGCTTCATACCGTGTACTAGCCCTCTTTGTGCCACTCACATAAGGTACTCATACGTATGAGGCACTCGTGTGTGGCTTTTCGGCATTCCGTGTACTACCCTAGCACATACGATTTGTGCCAATACGCTACGTAATGTCGAGTGGTTACCCGCCCCTGCATGGTTCGTATGGTTTTTTGAATGTAATTTCAGCATTCCAGTTTGCGTGCGTGTGTTTTGTACCTACGAGCAGCATGGTATTTATGTTTTTGTGGGTCATAAAAGTAGCGAACGCGACGGGTTAGCTTAAATACACCCAAAGCAATAAAACAATTAGTACCTACAGTTCTAGTGCAAGACTGCACACAGGGCAATAAAACTGCGGATAGCATCATCATAAACGAATAACCAACAGCCAACCGATATTTGAGCGCTGCGCTACATTCCGTGTACTAGCACAATTTTATGTAGCCACTGCACTACAAACGAAAAACGAATTGTGTGTCATATGTGTAGACTATGGTGACGTCAGAGCCACATATATATGTGGCGTGCTACATATCGTGTACTAGCACCTTTAAGGCAAGGGCCCTCAACATCGGTTTTATTTTTTTTGTTACGCCAATGGATGTGGTAATCTTCTAAAGATGCGGAAGCCCGTGCTATCAACATGAACGACTCGCAAACCCGAATAATCGATGCCAGGAGTGCGCCTGGCGTACTAATCCACACCCTATTTCCTTCAACAGGGTGTATAAATGAGCATACCTCCAGCCAGTCATCTTCTGACCTTAACATATAGCTTATTAGACTTTGGGGTTTGGTAAGTTCGCTCTCCCCTCTGCAAAGCGCCTACTATGGAACATTGCGTGCGCCATATTTTCTTCTTCGTCTGGGCATTCGGTGACCAAATCTGTGAAGGTATTTCCGATAGCTGCCGTGCCCCGATAAGAACTGCGTAAGGTGGTAGTTGCAGTCCCCATTTGTTATTTTTGTCCAGACCTCGATGGTGGGGATCAGTTTGTGGGTCCATCTGCCTTTTGCCGTGTTATCCCATCTGGCTTACCATAGTACCATCGATGTTTCCGTTTCTTCTACTTTGACCCTTCTATTAGGGACCTCTTGCCGGTTGGCTGTTTGACTAAAGTAGATCCTTTGCATCTCGCTGGCAAGAATGTCGATCCCCATCGATATAACGCAGGCTGCTTCATCACAGATTGTATAAAATCCCCTTATTGTTCGTATTGCGCGAGCCTGTCTGCTGACGAGAGCTTTCTCCTGGTTTCGTTTGATTTCAGATCCACCGCTCAGACTGGTGCAGTGTATAGAAGTATTGAGCTGACCACTCTGGATTGTATAGGATCCTCCTTGTTTATCCAGGTCCACCGATGTTTAGCAGCATTCGTTAAAGAACTGCTTGCATTAATCCCATTTATTACAGGACATTAAGAACAAAGACAGCCCTTGCCACCGTTCTCTATTACCTTTTAATGATTTTTAGCTTATAAGTTATATTTCTTGCCCTACAATTCTGCCATGCCCTGAGCTATACCTAGATTATATTTTTTTAAGTAGATACATCTTTTTTTTTAACGCACGCTGTTCTTGATTTATTTCTTCAGTTCAACGTTGTAAGCACACAACGAAGTATGCACCTTATGCTTAGCATCGTTATCACAGCTGTTTGTCGGAAATGTAATAGCAAAGCAGAAGTAACATAAATATATTGAATATACAGGGTGTCTCAGTTAAGCGGTATAATCATCTAAAGGAAGCATCCTGAAGTTCCACCGAACAACAAATTTTATGACAGAGTGGGATCTATTCTCACCATATATCCCGTTACAGCCCTTCAAAGTAGGTGATCTCTAAATTGGGGGTGTTACCACTTAACACGCTATAACTTCTAATCTATTATAGATACAAAAATTATCATTATCATTATCAGATTTTAAAAAGACAATTTAGTAGCGCATATAAGTCTTAAGCACTTTGGACAATGTGTGCAGGTGCAAAAAAGTTATGGGTCCTTAAACTCAAAATTTTGAAAATTTGTTGCTATATTTTTTTCCTCAGTGATTGCCTAATTACGGCATTAGCTTATAATAATATTAGAACTAGTAATTTGTTAACTTTTTTTCCACTATAATCAATTCGTAGTTCGTGTCAATCAAATAAACTTACTGTGGAACCAGACTTAACACAAAGCAACTCTTCATATAACAATAACATTCCAATTAACATAATAAGTAAGATACACTCATCATAATACATATGATAAAAATACCCAGCCTTAGTTAAAAATTTGCATTACCTATATCTATCAAGTACATAAAACTGGATGGCGAGATGCATAAACATCTGAGCACCTACAGGACAGGGCCAATGGCAGGCTTAAAACTCTATTCTATTTAAAATAATTAAAAATTATTTCCAGAAAACATCGGTAGTAGGCCTATAAATTGGCTACGTAATAAAATTAGATTTATTTCTATAACGCTATGGTGAAACAATAATCTAAAACCAGTTCCCACTCAATGCAACTATGTAAACAGTAAGCATGTTTGTGCTCCAAAACCACCAGAGTTTCCAGTCGCCCTTAGCGACATATGTTTGCATATATATTTTACAGCTTGAATTCAAAATTAACAATTTATGGGCGGAAGTTTTGTGTCTGACCTTGCAGGCTTACAACGAACTAACTCATCAACATGAAAAGGGCAGCTGGTGCCCTTGAAGCTAACGCATTTTACATGTAATTTCCCAGTATGTGTTCGTTCACTTCCTGCTTTGATAAACTGGATTTTATTTTTTGCTTTAATTAGACGACGCACGGTTGTCGTATGTCTAGCTCTTTTCCACTCTTTTCTAAAAGCGTGTGAGCTCTTACCAAAGGTACATTTTTCATTTTCCTAAATTTTAATTTTTAATAGAAACTCAAAGCATTTATTGTACAATGGTGCACATGGAGCATTGAGCGACACAAAACCCAACACATGTGAATATTTAAATATATATGTTGAAGTAGATATGTTTTATACATCCATACATATAAAAGCTCAATATACCTTTGGTTCACTAAATCTTCTAATCACCATTTATACCTAATGTTCAAGGTCAAGAAATTGACATTTACATGGTGTGAAGATTGATATTGATTTCAGTTTTATAAAAGTTTTATTTTTTTCTTTTTCTTTTTTCTAATAAATATAGAATTTGTGTGAACAAAAATTGTTTCCGCTTTTGTTATACCTAGTATGTAATGTACTCGTATTCAGTGCGTGCCAGTGCCAGTTACACTGCAACAAGTTGGCTTCAAATTTAAATAATTAAACGAGTTGGGGGATTGGAAAAATAGGTGACTTAATGATTTTACTTTAAAATATGTAGAATGTAAAAATTGTATTTAAAATGTTTTATTAAAATGACAACATAAATTATATAAGATTTAATTGTACCATACCATAATGGCACGAGATTCGAGATCAAAGAGGTCCGTTTCCTGGAGTGAAAAACGTAATAGACTAAGAGCTAGCAACGTTTTTTCTCAAGTCATTTTAGCAAGGCTGTAACTTTGTGAGCTTAGTTCGGGGTGACTACTTAATACGAAAATATATTTCTGGCAGCGCTGCGTTGGTTTATATATTAATGTCATAAACTCAAAAGGGCAAAAAATGTAGGTAGCTCATTTTAGCAAACTTAAGATTTTGGTATGTGTTGATTTACGACCGATGTAGACAGAAAATGCAATTGCCATATCAGTTTGTCGGTTTTAAAGTGCAAAAAAAGCAAAATTTAAGTCATAATAGCAAAGTTAAATTTTTGATATTATGTTAGAGATATTTTCACTCTACTAATTCCTTAAAGCTAAACCAAAACTCCGGTTTCATCATATACCAAAATCTTAAGTTTGCTAAAATGAGGTAAATTTCTTTGATTTTTGAGGTTATGGCATTCCAATATAAACCGACGCAGTGCTGCCAGAAATGTAGTACGCCTCATATATATGTAGCTCTGACGACAACAGAGAGTTCACAAAGAGAGCTTGTACACGGCATGTACCCATTGGGACCAGCGTTCCCACTTTCACTACGATCGTAATGTTTCACTACGATTTTGCTTTAGTTCGGCAAAATCATTACGTCACTACAAAAAATTTTTAAACACTACGATTTTGCGTTCGACTTCGTATCCATATATTTCTTGTATAAAATTCCTTCAGGAAGTAGTAATACTGATTTCTAAAATGTTATCCCCTGAAAAAGTTGTCTGAACGCATTGACAACAGGGCGATTAATTGAACACATTCACTTTTCAGCGCAATAATGGTGGTAACAAGGTGGTTCCCGTTCTGTGATACTGTGAAGTGATAAATAATTTAATTTAATTTGCAATTTTCGAGGTTTATTTATTTTCAAGCGAGAACACTTTGTCCGCGCAATGTGACGTCCGCGTCGATTTGACTGCAAATCTTGGGAAGTTTCGTGTGTTAGGCAAGATTTTCTGCCTAATTCTATGATATTTAGGTGCCTAAGCACATTGAACGCGGCCATTTTTTCATAGATAGAGAATCGTATCATAGAACCAAAATCAGCCCCCCCACCCTAGTTCAGTGTATTGCGTGTCGTATAGTCGTATTGGGGTTCAAACTAAAACATTATGGAGATTGCAATTAATTTACATATTTCACTACGATTTAGCTCGAAACACTACGTTTTCTTCAACTCGGCACTACGCTTTCGTAAATTTGAAGTGGGAACGCTGATTGGGACCATTGGCTGACGTCAAAATGACGTCAGTGCTACATATATTTACCTATATGAGGCGTGCTACATATCGTGTACTAGCACCTTAAGTATCATAGACGAACAAAATTACTATTGTAGATAAACAAAATGGAAGCAAACAAACGTTCCGGTGAAACATTTTTTTGCAATGAGGATAAGTAATTCGCCTTTTGCTGATGACTTGGTCATCCTTGGGTCCTCTCAGACTGAACTTCAATGCGCACTTGATCGGTTTGTCCCATTAAAACTGGTGGAGAAGTTTAAGTATATGGGGGTCTTATTCGCGAGTGATGAAAGGGGCAATGCTGAGTTTTCCTGTACGATTGGTAAGGCTGGGCTATTTTGAGACAGCTTGGTCATTCCGTTATTAGGAGGACTGAACTTGGTGTCAAAGCTAAGTTGTCAGTATATTTAATTCGGTGTTCCAACTTTTACATATGGAATAAGAGAAAGAAAGAAAGAAAGAATAAGATCGTGGATAAAAGCTGACAAAATGAGATTCCTCCGTTGCGTTGTATTTCTGGTGTGACCCGCAGACATCGTATAGGGTTAAGAAACACCATAGAAGATATGAAGAACTCAATGTCAATTAGCTACTAGCTCCGATGGAGCGGTGTGGTTTGGTCATGTAAAACGCATGTCCCCAACCCAGGATCCCAAGACGTGGTATGGAATCCATCTCATTAGGCAGGTATCCTCTAGACTTATGATGAGATGGATGGATCAAGGTCATTATCTCGCCTTCGATGATAGTATGTTCTATTCGTATACATATATATTTGAAAAATTAGGTTCTAACAAAACAAGGCTTGAAGCGAGAAAAAATGTGGGGCGAATTTGTGACTGCCTGTCATTTGTTAACTTTGTTTTATTTACTTAAATCTTGGCCCAACTTCCAACATTCCTGTATGTATTCTTAAACTATGAGCAAAGCCAGCGCAGATATAGCAGATAATTCACAAGTAAATCACCTCCATAATATAAGGTCAAAGACATTTTGAGAGATCATTTTTTCTTGAAAATTTATCCCAATATGAAGTTAAAACTCCCCTAAAGCTGAAACTAATTGATTTCTCTGTACTTGCTTGAAGGCCGGTGATCGGATCTTCTGTGATCAAATTGCTTACAAGTTTTCACAAGTAGACTAACGCTTTCATGAATATCAACAAAATTACAGAGCCTTATGAATCTGCATACATTATGCTCTTAATAAATTCAGATCTAGATAACCCTTAAAACCAGTTCTGTAAAATTCAAATATGTACCTACTAAATTCCATAGGTGACTATTAGATTGAAAACAACAAAAAAATCAAATATCAAGGAGGTGCCACATCTGACTAAGATAGTGTGTTCGATGCGTATAAATCTAAATTTAATTAAGCAGTTATGTTAATTTTTTAACAGTGACTTTTATCATATCCATTCCCTCCCCTAATACCATGCGCAAGTTTGTATAATTTAGTTACCACTAGGTGTGTGCTTTATCCAGCATTAGACAAATCAGAATTTGAATAATGGATTTAATAGCGATACGTTACGCATCTGCAATTACTTCACGTCATATTCGCGGGCTACTTATTCCAAACACATTAATTAAATCCGAACGGAGGCGCCAAATCCAAAGACAACACCACACACACTCCTGTATGTGATATAATTAATGTTCGTTCACTGATTTGATAGGATTCCATGTCCGGCGCGCAACTAAAGGACATTGAAATCATTTTCGCGTTGCTGACCACAATCCATCTACATCGCATCGGCTTAATAGTGACACTCGGCTAACTAATCGCATTATTCAACACCATTGTGCAGTTGTAAGTACACGTGATGAAGTGATGCGATAAGATTGCGTATACGCCCCACAGTACGCACATTGTTCTATAAATAAATATTCATGCTTACATGAAATCAAAGCCAACTGAAGTTGATTGGGATTTGGCTTGCCATGTGAATGTGACCATCGGAGCTATTGCCTGGGTGGAGTATTCAAATTTCGGTTGATTTTGGTAACCACTCCCAACCTTTGATACGGTAGAGGTACAAAGGTATAGTAGCGACGAAAACCTTATTGTATAAAATGTGTACTCATTCAGGACTTTCACTTGAGCAAGGACATAAATCATACAGTTGATGGCTGTTACGTGGTACACGCTACATTATTTCACCTCTTCAGAAATGGATAAGAGATTGGAAAAGTGTTGAGGGATTCTTATACCTACATGTGGAATTTTCTGAGGTTTGGCAGATGGTAGTAGATTGTATGGCATTCCTTTGGTTATACTTTAGACATATTTTTGCAACTATTTCGTTGACTTCAAATTCTTGTTGAAAATGACAGCGTTTATTAAGATATTTGAGCCTGTTTTATGGCCAATTAATTAGGTGTAGATATGAATCGGACCATTTTGGTTTTATTGACAAAATTTATTTGCATTTGTGTTCATTTGTTACAGAAGCACTCCAAATATTTCGACATAAATTGGTTAATTACATACATTCCCATGAAAATGTTGGCAAAAGTGCGTTAAAAATTGAGTCATTTAATGAATTAAACGGGTGTGGTAGATGTATGTATGTAAAAGTTTATATGATAGGTTTTTCAGGCTATCCATTACTGAATGGTAGTTATAGCTTTTTGATAAACGTTATGTTTAGAAAGGAACATTGGTTTTTGTCTTTCTGCTTTAGCCGAACATTATGAAGATTACCAGAACTGATGGCAGAAGTTTGTGTTAGCAATTGGTACTCACTTTGTCATTTTCTTTACATTTGTAACGGCAAGAATGAGTCACAGGAGAACCCATAGAGTACATATAATTTCCTTAATCATCCAGGATAAAATGCTGATGTCCGTCTGTCTGTCCATCGACAGACATACATGCGAATGAAATTTTGTTCATTCGGGTTATGAGGGAAAGAAGTTTGTGTTAGCAATTGGTACTCACTTTGTCATTTTCTTTACATTTGTAACGGCAAGAATGAGTCACAGGAGAACCCATAGAGTACATATAATTTCCTTAATCATCCAGGATAAAATGCTGATGTCCGTCTGTCTGTCCATCGACAGACATACATGCGAATGAAATTTTGTTCATTCGGGTTATGAACCATGCATGCCTTTTTTAAAAAAAAGTTTAACAAAAAATTCAATGAACAAAACAAATAATATAACTACCCCAGGTGGTACACGCCAGGTAAACTGGTAACTCCAACTTGACCCTCTTCGGAGGTCGGTTCCATGGATTCTGGTGCGAACCATTTATTGCTAAAAGATGACCCATTCATAAAGAGTCGTAAGATGTTAAGAACACCACCATCGAAACCAACAAATGTTGGACACTAATTACAAAAGAGCCCGCGAAGAAAAAAAAAATAATAACCAACTCATTGACTGACGAGCGAAACTGATAAGCTAAAGCTTGAGTTGCAGCTGCTTAATTAAAGAACAAAATATAAGCATGTCGTAATGTTTTATCCTATAATTGTTAAAATTTGTCGGAATTCAGATTTCAGAGCGCACTCAATATGTTTCTAGATGTCTGTGTTAAAGCTGGGATAAGGGTAAACATGAACAAATCTGAAGTGATGGTCGCCTCCAGAATGCCCGTTTAGCGCACTCCCATTCAAACTCGTGGAGAAGATTAAGTATCTCAGCATCTTATTAAGGAGCGATGGAAGTAGGAATGCTGACCTTTTCTATTAAAGATTGATCAAGCTAGGTACATTTTGAGATAGCTAGGTCGTCGGTCTTTAAATCGGTGTTTCTTCGAACTTGTGATCAGATTTAGGTATACTGCCAGAAAGAATTATATAGCAAATACAAGCTGTCAAAATGGCATTCATTCGTTGTATTGCTGGGTCGACACAGAGAGATTGCATAAGGACCACTAGAGGATGTAAGGTACTCTAGAAAGGCCTAGGTGGATATGGCTAGATCAAGTCCGGACATCTCTAAACAATACGTTTGTATCACTTCACGACTTTCAGTTTCACTGCAATTGGTTTCCTGTAAGGATCGCGATGGGCCCTGATGGTGCCTATTGTCGTATGAGACTTATCTCTCACATACCCCTATTAAACCTAACCCAACCTAACCTAGGGCACTTTGCCCTCTAGCTACGCCACTGTTTACATAGTTAATCTAATAATATAAAATGTTTACTCTGCGCTCACACGTTGTTGGTATATATTTTTAAAACTTAATACCGAAGTTCCAATGCAAATCAAATACGACCACAACTTCTTGTAAACAAGTTTTCCGACTTTTTCGTCCCATTGCTTTCAAATTACAAACCTTTTCGTTAATTCAGTTTTCAGATACCCAGGGGATAGGTACTTAAATGCAAGAAAAATATGTCTTTATCCTTTGATATATAAACTTAAAAAAATTAATACAGATTTAGCTTTCAGTATAATGTAAGGAGAGACTAATATTTGAGCTGATCTACATATATTCGTAGTTTCAGAAATTTGTAAATAATGTATGTATCGCTATAAGTGAACTTAAAATTTTCCTTACCACTCATTGATTTACATTATTTTTTGTTAGGATTAGGTATCTCAGTATGTTAAAGTTGCATAGAACTAGGTACTTTTTTAAAGAATGGATATTCTGTAGCTCTATATTTTAAGTGATGGATATTTTAACAGGTCATTTTAAAACATTTCTATAAAAATCATGGATCCATCAATATGTTGAGTATTTAGATATAGCTAAAGGTAATCTTTATGTCAAAAATAAAAAAATATATTGAAGAAAATAAATTTTTAAAAATAGCTTCAAAAGATCACAAGTCTGATGGAGACGTTTTATTTATGATCTTCATAATGACACGATTTTTCTCTCGTGCCACAGTTTATAAAAAAAATCTATTTAAATATATTTCTTTTTTTTATTTCTTAAATAATAAAAGATACACGCAAATTTTTTTTTTATACAAATAATTTTATAGGTAGTTTGATATTCAGTTCATTGTACTTTTTGAGGGTATGAAAATAAAGCTCATAATGCAAATTATATAACTGGCATTTATAATTACGCGGATAATTAATTTCAATTTGAAAAGGATATTAAATCAGCAGATAAAGCTGCAAAGAAAAGTGTACATATTAGAATATGGTTTTCTGCAATTATTTGAATCAGTCCTTATATATTTGGTTTCCTTGGTATCAATAAATTTCAGTACTATAAATAAAATACCTTGATCTAATATGTCACTGTCGCGTATTATATTAATGTGATAAGATTACGCATTTTTTGTAAGTATGAGCCCCTTATCACGACGCATATTTTCAGGAAAGTATTACGTATATAAAAGAGATAGGAAAAATATATTTAAAAAAAAAACTGAAGGTAGACTTCTACTGGGTTTGTGTTATTCATTTCCATTCAAAGAGTGATTTGTGCTTTTATTTGTATTTTAAGCCGTTATTAATTTTTCAACCAATGCGATTGCAAGAACGCTACCATTTTTTTTTAACAAATCCTTATTATTGAAGGGCATTTTATAAGTAGGTATACGGAATCTGAAAAATTATCCTCATTTTGATATATCAATTGCTGCGATTGGTTGGGTGTAAGAGTGGCAACAAACATAGATATAGTCTATAGGAACATTACGAAGATCCTTTTACTTGCAGTAGTAGTCATCACAAGTTGAACCAACCGAGATGTTTTTTTTTTTTTTTTTTTCAAATTTTTGTTAAAACAACATTCACACAACTGATCAGATTAAGAACAATGATAAAACATTAGATGCCAGTTTCTTAAAACAAGAATAACATGAAAGGCTCATAATGGTGTAGAAGGTAATATAAAACACGTTGTTGCCTAGAAGGAAAAAATTAAAAAAAAGACAGGATCCCATCAGCTCAGTTGCATGCATAGAGATTAAAAAATATATCTATACCGCTATCTCCGAATATTGTATAAAAGTTTACAAATCAACAAAAATCTCACAACAAATCCCCTTGGTTTATATAAAACAAATAAATTCAAACTTTGAAGACCTAACCCAATTCCAAATAAGAAATCATAGATAAGATACAGTTTAGAGCCAAACTACGCTGATAATTTTTACCTATACACAAATTGGCGCCCAATGTGACCACCTTCATACATTTATGTTATAAGCTGCAGACAGACGGACTATTGTTAGGCTTCTCTATGATAAACTTAGTCATCCAAATCACCAACCAGCTAGGTAAGATCAACAGCAATCTGAAATGGCATGGAGTAGTTTTTCAAATCAACAAACGATTAATCAAGTGTCGGTCGGACGGAATAGAGAAATAAAGCTTTTTCTGGTTCTAACACTCAAACATAATTTTCCAGTTTTGTTTTGTTGTTTTTCTCATTCTTCTTGTACGTATTCGAAGACCCAAAGCCAGCTAAACTTTTATTTTCTTCGATTCGCTAGCGCATAGATCTGCACTATACAAGCTCCAAGGTTAGAGGGTCACTGGCCTCAGTTTTTAGTATCTGAATTCTGAATGCGCGAATATAAAATGCTTCGTTGTTTGCGTTATTAGAAAAGTTTAAGTCATAGAAAACTTTTTTTTTGATCACCTACGTTACGTACAAAAACGCATACAGATAGGAATAAGAAATTATTATAAATTTTTGCTGTATACCTAGGCATAGACAATGATGTCGATTGTCCTCCAGTTGCTTTTACTACTACGATAGAGCCAAAAATACATTCTCTTTTGCTATTGTAATATCTACCAATTGTCAATCTCAACCGTAAAATGCTGCGAATTTAAATGCAAGAGGTAATTAGAAATTCTGCGTATGTAGGTAGGCAAAGGACCACTCTAGAACTGGTTTTGTCTATCTTTCCATTTAAATGAACTTCTTGTCTCCTCCAGTGCAGAGGTTCTGGCTTCTATGTTTGAATGTTAAATTGGATCATGAAAGACGGAAACAAATATAATAACGAACAACTGCAAATAATTCGTAAAGAATTTTTTTCCAATTTTGAAATTGAAAAGGTTATTGCACTTTCAGCTAACCAACCTGAGCATTTGCGATAAAAAAAATTTCAAGCATATTTAGCGCGAATATTTTTGTGAACGTGGGTAGATAGATACCACATATAGGAACCTATATGACATGTGTGATGCAATGCGTTAAAGCCTCTCGGGTCTCTGCCCACTGTTAACCGGCTGGCGCGCGGTGGCTTGTTTAAGTTAAGTTGCGCTTGCCATGGCAATAGGAAACTTTGCAGTGTGCGAGTGTAAGATAAACGCCCCAACATTTGCGTGTGTTGTTTATAAGAATTGCGTTATTAAACATTTGTTTGTATTTTACTGTAGGTTAACATAATTTTTTTTTTCGTCTTGCAATTTATTTAGGCGATAACTTTTGCACTCTATAGCTGCTTGTACATTAGAGAACACCAGGCCATTCAACTTTGAGTGTCATTATACGATAACGTGGCATGTGCGATCAGAAGGGGTGCAATGAGTAGCTAATTCTTTTTTTAATTAAGATTACGAATTTGTGTTTTTCCACAGCTTTTTTTATACGGATTGTGGACAAAAGTGCGAAATGCAAATAATTGTTTGATTGTAGTTGTGATATATTTGGAAATATCCTTCGAATGAAGAAACAATTATTGCATTAGATAGGTATATATGTAAAGCCAACTGACCTACAAATAATATCTAATGATTATCAGATGCTATAACGATCCATATACCTACAATTCCAGCATTTTGAAACTCGAGTTGAGCTTTTTTCTATTTCTATTTGGGACCTATATACAAGGTCTGCCAAATAACTTTTTTTTTTGAAAATGCTATAAAAAAAAACTACTGAATATTTTCTCAAATTTATTTTTTTATTTGAAAGTACAATCCTTCCGGTTAATAATGAAAAATAATTTCATTCAAATGGCTGCCTCGGCTGGCCATGCAGTAGCCTACACGATCGGTCCAATTTTTAAGCACATTATCGATTGTGTGCAGCTGTATTTCACCAATGGCTTCACGAATATTGTCATTTAAAGCGTCAATTGTCTGTGGCATGTCGGCGTAACACTTATCTTTTACAGCACCCCACTAATAATAGTCCAACGGTGTCAAATCGCAGCTCCGCGGTGGCCAAACGACATCAGCTCTGCGGCTGATAATGCGATCTTCAAAAACAGGGCGCAAAACATCGAGTGTAGCTTCGGCTGTGTGGCACGTAGCGCCGTCCTGTTGAAACGAAATGTTGCCAATATCCTCCTCTTCAATTTTTGTGAACAAAAATTCGTTCAACATGGCCCGATAACGATCGCCATTGACTGTAACGGCCACTCCTTGCTCATTTTCGAAGAAAAATGGCCCAATTATGCCTCACGCAAACTTTCTGCCACAGCAGCAATTTTCTCGGGTGTACGCACTGTTTTTTGCTTTTAACGCTTTGGTTTATCGATGAGGATGCCAGTTTCTTTCACTTTTTTCACAAGATAACGAACATACGGAGCTGACGGTGCTTCTCTTCTTCCAAAATCCGTACGCAATTTTCGCACACATTCTGCAAGATTACCATGATTTTCAAAGTAATGTCGCAATATTTCCCAGCGTTGTTCAAGCGTATACACAACCATATTCGTTCAGCGGAAGGATAAAACTAAATATCTGTCAAATCAGACATAAGCTAAGTGTTACCATTCGCGAAATAAGCACTAGTTGAAAAAAAAAACGTTAGATGGCGGATCCTTTATAAGTTTGTGCATACGAAATACAGAATTATTCTTTTCGTAAAATTTGCATATTCGCTGGAATTAACAATGTGATCTATTTTACTAAGATATAACATTCACTACATAACACCGAGAGGGGAAAACATAATGTGCAGATGCATCGGAACAGTTTTTCCCTTCTCATCGTGGTCGCTTGAAGGAAATATTGTCACTTAAGCCTAAGATACAATGGCCCCTGTAGCTGCTTGTTTAACACCATCAAATTAAAAGGTTTCGGTTTGGTTTGAGGACCAAACATGTACATATGTTCATATGTGTATATGCATATGTTTACAATACATATAAAATCTTATAATATCTTATTCAGTTTTGCGTATGTGTGTTTACATAGGTAGCTATACAATACACCCGTCCACAATGTTAAGTGATATCAGATGAAAAGTTTTAGACGATTAAGCCAGAAAATAATAACATACAATTTTACATAATCCTATTATCCAACAAAAAATTGTAATAAAACCCCACAAATCTATAGAGGGTAATCCAAATGACAGGCAGTTAAAGCAACCTGATTAAAGATTCGGTGATCTCTATACTCTATAGATATACTTACCCACCTCTCGCGAACGTAAAAGCTTTTTAATTCTGCCGTTCAGACTCGGCATAGAATTGTAGGTCATACAAACAAATGGTTGTGAGGAGCCCTTTCAAATATTTTACCTATAACAAGGAATGAAGTCCGTATTGTCTACATCTACGAACGTACCATTAAATTAATAGGTCTACCTACTACTGGTCCTACCTGCAACCAGTCGTGAAAATGCAACTATACTTACATTTACCATTTTTTTTTTGTCGAAGGTTGCTACTATCCGCTGGAGCACTCAGACACAACTACTGGTCCATTGTACTGCCAAACGGTAACCTTACTTTACTGTACTTAATTTTCCCGTCTTTCGAAGAAAGATGAGAAGGAGTTTCAGTGATGAAGAGCTTAGATGTACGGCACTTACCACGTCACCCCCAAAGATCCGTCACCTGATGCAAGCAAAGGCAGGACAACTATAGAGGAAGTGTTCCACTGTATCGTCGTCCTCTTTACAAGCACGATAGATGGTGGTGTCGCTTGCCACAAGCAGTCTGCAGTCGATTCTCCTGAGAGACAGAATAAAAGACCCCTGTCCGGTTTTAGAGCCATAGGTGATGGTATTCTTTCCCTGGCTCAGAGTCTGGCCGAAGTTCTTTAAAATTCCAATGCGCGTGGTACCAAAAGCCACCTCTATTCAACAAAGAAATTGTTTTCAGCGTACACCCCATGATGAAAATATCAAGGGGGGGGGAGGTTTATCATACCATCTAGAGCAGAGCCCGGAATCCTAGGGAAGGCCCTGTGCAGCCAAGGCAAACTGTTATTTGGAGTTTGACGAAAGAGGCAGTAACACGTTTCCGCGAAAGACTGTTCCACCATACAACAGATGCATATGAGAGAAGTGGTCTTACCATTGCCGTGCCGTATAGATCCAAAGGACCCTTTTATGAGATAAGCCACACGTATTGCCAAAAGCGCCTTTGCACTGCCAGAAAGTTGGCAGCGCTTTATCAGTTTTCGATTCAAAATGCTTACCATACCATAGGTATACACCATAAAAGGGGAGACAGAGCACCACCTTGATGAGGGCAGCCTCTATTTACTCCTACTATGACGCATTTGCCACAATGCGCTTCGGCAATCAACGTCCTGTATATTAGCATTGCTTTAATCTACAACAACAATGTTTCATCTACACCATGATGTCTGGCTGCATTGCACATGCTATCAAAGGTCGCATTATCAAAAGCACACTCAATATTGACGAAAACCCAACGCGTACTCCTTCCGATCAAGAGCACTTTCAATCCTACCGACGAGGTTCTGAAGACCTCGACAGAAGGCATGTCTAACCATCAGAGACCTACCATCCTCATCGTGACGGTTTTTACTCTGCCTGATGTGAGAACGGACAATCCAGGCTTTTGTGTCGAGATCAGGATTCTGGGCTTGCAAACGCTTTAGCACATCCGCCGATTTCCCCAGTTTCCCAGGGATCCAGTAGACAGACATTTACCATTAGTCACATAATAACAGAGAAACAAACAATTTTATTAAATTAAAAAAAAACTAAATGCAATAGAATTAGATATTTTTTTTTTTGCGTCGAAGTTCCTCTTGACAATAAACGTGGAAATGAAATAAAATGAAAGAAACTCATAACAACAAATGCTATGACCTTGAAAAGGTTTTTTTTATTTTACTTTTTTATCTATTCGCAGATAATAACACAACAATAACAAAAACACTTGTCTACAAAAATGTGTTGCTCTATTCTGACTTTTTCTGTTTTGTAAGTCAAATTTTTTGTTTTATGTTCTACTCACGCTGACCTATAAAAATCAGAGCTAACTGCGTGCCTAGTATGATTAAAGTTAATTAAATATTTTCACGTAGGTACGTACCTTCATGTCGGAGCACATAGGCTCGCAAAGCTTGGACCCTAATCTTTTCCACTGAAAATGAAAACGAATTTGTTTAGAAAGTGAATTTGCTGCCTTAAGATATTACATTTGACACTAAAAAATGTATTTTAAATTAGGCAAAAGCCAATAAGGAGTAATAAGAATTTATTCCCTAATCCCTAACGAATACCTAGTAAAAAAAATTCCCAAAGAAGAATGTAAAAATTAGAAACTAATATACCTACATTATATTTATGTATTAATTTAAGCATTTACCAAGTAACGCGTGTGATATTGATTAAAACCATTAGTATTTTACCCCTGCCTTGATGCCAATTCCAGTTCCACAAATGAGCAGTGTCCCAGTTCTTTTGCAATAACAAAACATTAAAAATCCACAACTACCAACACCAATACGGGTTTTGATAATGTTTGTTTCCTTTTTACTCCTACTGGTATAATGGTAGAACTATGTACTACTACTTCTATAACTACTTGCGTGACCTTCAAAATCCAAATTCGATCATTGCACCCTGCATTAGAACAAAGCAACGAAATCAAAATTGCCGAATTTATACCTACAATTTACATACGGACACACACACTCTATGCTCGGTGCGTACTAAACTACAAGAATAAGTAGGAGAGGGTCTGGACGGGTGAATCGGCGCGGCTTATAAAAATAACCAAAAAAGCGGCCTCGTGTTGTCAACAATGCCAAAAAAAAACGTCCTTCCCCCTAACCGCAGCCATCCCTTAGCGACGAATGTCATCGTTGAGTGAAATAGCATCAGTCTGTTATTCGTATACAACCCGATATTTTAATATGCGATCACACGAACTGGAAAGCTTTATGCTAGATAAATATTAGCAGAGCTTTAGGAAGCTCAGAACAAAGCAGTGCCGGCGATCGAACGCTTTTAACACGCACTGTAGCATTGAAGTTTGCAAGAGTTCGATGCGCTGTGCCAACGTGAGTTTTTCGTTTACCTTGAACAAGTTCATTCGCCGAGCAGCGTGTATTTGACGCATATGCCTCTGTATCTGTGTTGATGATGATCGTGCAAAGCTTGTGTTGAGGGGTTTGGAGTGCGTTGCGGCCGGCCGGCGGTCGGTGAGCAAAATAGTGAGTGGAATAGTACTAATGTAAGCATATTATTTTGAACTTTGCGAACAAGATATTCACTATTCGTCTGAAATTGCTGATAATTTTTGTAAAATATATTTTTTTTATATCCCATTCTATTATACGAGCAGTATTTATGTACAATATTGTACATAGTAATTTGTAATTGCGTTTTCGAAAAGGGCTACTAAACAATATAGGGCCTTACGGGCCGAAAAATCGACCTAGCTATTTAAATGCCATTTTTTAAATGCCATTTTTTATTGTTATTGCACCTTAGGAAAAACTGTCGACTCAGTTGTTAACTGCTAAGCGAGGGGTTCCAGGTCCAAATCACCCAAATGTATATGGCCCAATTTTATTTTATTTTGATTTATACACTACTATTCCACAATCCACACTAATTTATTAACATTGTACCTAAGTGGCTCAGTTGTAGTGTTTTGAACTAATCGAGAGGTCGCTGGTCCAATAACACAATAGTACCAAATCAATGCAATTTTTTTAAAATGTTCGAAAGAATAAACATTTTTCTTTAGTGACAATGAGAACTTGACTCTCATAGAAATGGTGGATTCTACTTCCGTAACATTGGACATTTTACCCCCAATAAGCAAAAAGAAATATGTAGGTATTTCAAAAAACATAATATCTGTATCTACCTACCTGTTTAAAATGAGCTATACCTAATGATTTTGATATGTAGAAAGAAATTTCTAGTTACAAAAAAATGTTTAACTTATACTAGATGTCTTACATCTGTTCTGAGCTAAGATCGGTTGCCCAGGTTGTGCTGGTTTATATGCTCTGGCAGTTTCTGCTAGATGTAACCTAGATTTCTTCATATTTTTAAATTTTGAAAATGTGTATGTATTTTATTATTTTGTCAAGACTTTACATAATGTAGTTATGTCCCAAACTAAGATTACTAAATTGTATAAATAAATTAGCTAGTGGGGTACATGTTCAAATAGATCCCTAGGTCTAGCTTTCAAAGCTAATTCGTTTAAGAGTTTTATTTTTAGGACATATGGAAGAGACCTGTTATTTTAGGCTATGAATCCGAACGCCTAAATTTAATACCTATATTTCATAGCAGTTGTAATTCCGGATGAATTTCAGACGTTCGCATGTGGAGAAAAACCTTTAGGGGCGGTTTTTTCAGAGCTGGTTAAATCTGCGGTTAGGTTACCATATAGATTTAGTTAAACCCATGACTATAATAGCCGTTTGTTCAGTTTTTTTTATTATTTGCGACGAACCGTTCCAGTTTTCCGGTTTTTTTTTTCTGTGCATTCATATTCAGTACCTAATTTATAAATTTATGTATTTTTTTTTTAAATTTAACTGAATATGAGGCTTTCAGCACAAACGGCTCACAACCGCAGCAAGCATGCCATTTTGTCCACACTGTCGTGCATTGTATTCATCTGTCAGTTGAAAATGCGTCGACAAAGCGGATACGAAGCAACATACTTTATTTTGGGTATATATTTATTAAATAGTTTTTAGTTTATGCAATTTTTGAAAGAAAGTTGTTCTGTTTCTGACCAAGCTCGAACAAACAAAATTCCAGAATATCATTAATTAAATGCCGTTAACCGACCAAAATCATCTGGGTATCCATTTTTCGGGTTAACTAACCAAACCTTGGATTCTCTGGTTCAAATTTCTATTTGACTGAACAAACAGATTCTATGTTTACTTTCTGGAATAACCGTTGATTAAAGGTAACCAAAGATGTACAAATCAGCCCTAAAACTGTTATTTTTTAGGTAATCTGTGCTTTATCGGAGGTGCCCAACATCATAATATAAAATAAAAAAATTAACAAGCAAAATCACAAATTTGATTGCAATATTAACATTGAGTACAATAAGTTCCTTGTAAAATTGTCAAGTTAATGATTTCAAATTGTGTACTGGATATGACATTTCTAATTCTTGGTGCTGGATTCTTTTTTTTTCACCATACCTATTGCCTAAAACATTGCACAAATACGACTGATGTTCAACATTTAAAAAGCAAAACAAAATAGAGATTCGTTTAGAATAAAACAAAAAAAAACTTGGAAAAGCAAGAAAACAGCAATAGAAAAATGCGTGTGTGCGAATAGTTTGGCCAACATGTTGGTGATTTAACTTGGAGGCAATGTGTGCAGTAATGGGGATTATAATATGCGATGAATTCTTCACACGAATACTAACAAACACAGGCAATAATTGTAGTTGTGTAATGTGTAAAGGGTAGCCAAAAGCTAGTCTAGCAGTTGAAGTTTCTAGGTAAGAAATATGGCAACAGAAAGTCGTAAAACACCAAGAATACAGACCGCTCGAGGTATTTATTATGTCATCGTGATCTTTTCAAATACGCATTTATATTATGCAGAAGTGGGAATACATACGCATTCACAAAATAATAAGAAAAAAAAGGTAGGGTATATAGGTAACTGAAATAAATCTAGAATATGTACTTTGTTAACTCGATACAGAGGTCATTAGAATTGATCTTGTTTTGGTCGTTAGTGGCTCCTGTTTTAATAAAAACTGATTTATTGACGAGCGTCGTCGGGTGGAATATGCTTCCTTTAAAAAAATCGCATACATTGACAGATTGGTTCATTTGGATCAATTGTTAATGAATGATTAAATGTTTATTCATTACTATTTACCAGCTGAATATCCGGCTCGCGTTTTTTGAAGTGAACTTATTTTTTATTAAAAACAAAATTTTTAAATTTGTTTTGTTTACTAATTGGACTATTTTCTCGATATTCATTGAATATAGTTTGCAAGTCCGTATGCCTTTTAAATGTCTGGAATAGACGTACTTCTGCCATTATACTGAGTAGAATTGTTAACCTTTATTTAAAAATGATGGCCATAAACTTGCTTCCTGCACAATGTTTTAAATGTCAGCTTCCTATTCTAGGCCTAATAGACTCCGATTTATTTAAATGGTTTTCACCTGACAGAAGGTTGCATACAGAGGTTCGAACTGGTTACTTTTATATCGGAATATTTTAGGCCATGGATATATAGATACATATAGATTTTTTAAAGATTTTTCTATTTAACTTGAAGAAAATGGTATGCATACCTACACAGGTATTAGAATTTTTTTATTTTCCTTTTTCATATTAAACGACCTTTATTTATGAGTGATATTTTACCAGTAGTGAGATATTTGAGAAACTAATTGCAGGTGACTTAGGATAATTGTGCTTAGACCGGGAACTGAGCATTTGCTATAGTGCTGTTGGGTATTAACTGACGCCTTTTTAACCAAAATGTGTATGTTCTAGCAATATATCTACAGATTTTATTTTACTTCATTGAAACGAAATATCCCAATATAATCAACCTTGAAATCAAATAGGTAGGTAAGTATAAGTGGCGGTTCACCTTGAACCCAATTAGCACCAGGATGTGCCGTGTTGTTACCACGTGAAATCAAGTAACATTTGTACATACTTTAATATTAATCAGCTAATAGAATGACTGGATCGTGGACTGTGCGTAAGCCCCCGTAAACTGATATTGCCACTTCTTTCGTAAATACATAATTCGACATATTGACACAAGGTAGACAGAAACCGCAGTAGTACCTACTAATAATCATTTTTAGTGTCCAAGGGGTCGATTCTGGTTCTGCGAAAAAGTGAAATGAAAATATTTTCACTCTTTCACCGCAAATTCGATTATCGTTCTATGAAAAGATAAAACCAAACATCAAAAATTTTCATATGAATAATTTATTTTCACTCGCTCATTTGTAAGTGAATAGATCAGTGAAAGGGTGAAAATAAGCCACAAAGGCGAACTTTTCCAAAGGCGAATTTATCCATTGTGACCGTCAAAATATTTAAGTTGAAGACTAAAAATGATTATAGGTAAGGCCCAAAGTTAAGCTGGCAGTCAAAAATTATCGCAATTTTACTGGTGATTTACGGAACACATTTTGTGTATTCAGTACCATTCATACCTTATCTCGGAGCCTGACACCAGATTACCTAAAATAAGTCAATGCAAAAACGCCTGTTAACCTTTGCTAGAATCTTTGGCTCATTTAACAGATTCATTTTTCCGATTTCTCTGATTTTTGATTTGAGTTTTAGTAATTTGATAATATAACACCAAATGGACACCTAATATATCGTCTTACCGATGTCAGGAGCAGGGATTCAACCAACAAGCATCACCAAGCCAGATTCCTCTAGTTCTAAGCACCAAGTTGTTGGAATTGAAATCGGGATGAGGCGTCTGTACCAGCGCCTAGCATCGAAAGGAGATACATATGTACATACTTTCATGACACAAACATTTTTGCTATAAAAGAGAAAAAGCTACAAATTGGAATCAATATCAATATTTTCTGGGCGCCCCACAAGACAAGCTGCTAATGCTCATGATCATACAGTACACTTGACAACCGCGAGGACATCAACTTTCCAAAACTCCTTCAGTTACAGGACAAGAAAACTTTGGAACGCGCTTCTTGGGGATATATTTCCAGAAGACTACAATTTGCAACAATTTAAGTGCAAAACTAAAATACATCTGCAAGCATCTCGGAGCGCTGATGAAGCGTTATAGGTTGGCCTTTCCTGGGAGAAGTATTTAAAAAAAACAATCACAGATATTAGTTTAAAGCTTTGAGAAACAAATTTATGACTGGGTCGGGTATTATACTTAAACTCAAATTCATTGCGGTCTAGTCTGTTCATATTATTGTACGCAAAAACACACACCATCATGCACATGGGAAAAACAACAGAAATCCGCATTAGAATCTATTTGCACGCGTAAAAACATAAATCCTTGAACTGGGTCATCAACATTCGTCTTAAACCAGCAGTAAGAAGCAAAAATACACAGCGAAAGTGAAGTTTGTACATCAAAATATACATAAACCTAGAAAAATGGTTGGGAGAGGGCGCAACGGTGAGTAAGACGTTTGATAGAATAAAACTTGTTTATTGCCCTGTTTTGTACATGGGTAGGTATGCACAAGCAAATACCTATATGTATATACATACTTGCTTGCTTCCATGTGTTTGATGTGGCATTAGGGGGAACCCTAATATCTTATCTATGACCTAACCGACCGATGATTAACCCACCATCTAAAACAGAGCTGGCATGCAAAAATGCGTGTGCGGCAAAAGCTCCGACATAGCTAACCCTCAAGTGAAGGGGCTCGGAATGAGACCATTTATGTGACGCATCTAGTGCGTTTAAAAATTCTTTGCTGTAGCCTCGCATTCAATTCTCATTTTGTAGTAATGACGAATACCGTATGGGAATTTAACTCTGTGCGTAAAAATTTGTTAATTAATTGAGCTTGCTGACTTAAAACTACGTTAGGCATTTTAATCTGTATTTTATGGATGTAATTGTAGCAATTAACTATAGATAGGTATATGTAGGGAATATAAAACCATCTAAACCGCATGCCTAGTCCTTTTATTTGTGGTTGTTATGTGCACTGCACGGTTATATTGATGCACTAATTTCCCCAACCCCAAATGCTGCATTTCCAAATATAATTTCACGAATAGAGCCTGCGGCCTAAGCCTGAGTAGGTATAGATCTGCGACCAATCACTAGATATTAGTGCGGAAACGTGCCTTAGGAAGAATTTGTTTCAATTTAAGGTAGTTAGCAAATAAATGGGCGGTAGGTGAATTTGAATTAGCGTTATTCTTTTCCGATGGCGTTGTGAATTGTATTTCTACCAGGTTTGGCCAGATTTTCATCCCTGTCTATGCTATTACCGATACCTTTTAGCAAGGTTATATAGGTACGTATTACTATTCTATAAGATATACATCCACCTGTCATTTGGTATGAAATCAATTACACAAGAAACTCATATCTAAGCCACATCTCACTCATCTCCCATGCAATGATGATTTATTAATAAATTACGCACACATAGAAGAGGCCATTATATTAATTGCAATTTATCGATTTCAAAATTGCAGTATCATCGCAGTTCGAATGAATTATTGCGAAACACCGTCTGTGTTGTTTGACTTTTCATTTACTCTCAAACTTCGTTCCCCCATTATCCACTTTGCCATTTCGAATGACAAACAAACGGCCAGTTCCGAAAGAACCCCGCTTCTATGTGCAGCTTTAGTCAGTTAAAAAAAATACTAAAAAAATTGCCATTAAAATCCATCAGATAGCAAAAGTCTTTTCTAGCAGCACTGTTTGTACTCCGTTATCTCCATGACATTCATACGCACAGACACGATGGACCAACCATCGCACATGTCATACCAGTGCTGTTCAATCCATAAAATAGCCTCGTCTACCCTTACATAATAACGTGCCCAGGCCCATTTCGAATGCCTTCGAGTATGGGGGTTGTCAAACAAAAAGCGACAAATAGAAATAAAAACTGCTTTCAGAGCGCACATAAAGGATAAACTTTCAAAATATAAAATGAAAGTTAAAAAAAAATATCACCGAACTTGGAAGCCTCTCTAAATCAAAACACTATGCCGGCCGCTTCTCCATATATGGACGAAGAATATACAGGCTACAAAAACATGCGGGGATTACACGGGAGCAAAGCAACCCTTCTTTAAAAATTCCAATACTTGGTTGTTGGTTGTCGTTCGTGTACTCCACTTGCAATTAACACTCATCCCCTCTACTGCGTTATGTGTATATATGTTTGTTTGGTTTTTTACTACGTTACTCGTATCCTTGCCGAGCACTCTTCGGGATAACAAATACACAGCAGTATCTATAGGAAAGGTATTTTCTAAACGTCCAGCATGTAGTTATATTCACCCTGCTTGAGGGGTTTATTGTCATGAGAGACGAACTAAAATTCGTCCCCACATTTTCCAAATCTCGTTCTTAACCTTCCCCAGTCCCTCAGAACATAATTTAGGAAATTGCAAGCAAATATCATTGAATGGTGTTGCTGTGTGCTAGAGGCGTATTGTATAGGTACAAAACACACACTGGGGGGAAAAGTTTTTATGCAATATCAAATTAAATTCGAATTTGAAATTAATAACAAAGACTTTTTGGACGGGAAATGCCTTTAGCGAAGCCAAATAGCTCCTATGAATGTATAAATTGCAGCTAATGTTATAGGAGGATAGGAAGATAATTATCGCTAGAGCGAATCACGACACGATCCTAACTGTGCAATATTTTGACTGAAATGCCTATACATATACTGGCTAACTCCCCGGACTTGTTGGCTAATATTATCAAATATTCTGAATAAATATAGTGTTTTGTGAAACCTTGTTGTCAACCTGTCCAAGTCCAAGATCATGATTTTTAAGAAAGGCAGAGGGAAAATCAATCGAAGAGAAGCATGGCACTATGACGGGGAAGGAATTGAAATAGTAAAGGAATATAAGGATCTGGGGGTTCTCTTCCCAAAAAATGTTAACATGGAGAAACACCTGCAAGAAAAACTAACAAAATCTAAAACAGCCATTAACACAGCTTGGAATAAATGCTTCAACAAAAAAGTGTTCTTGTTGGTAGCAGAATACATTATACTTTATGCTGCACAAGTTTGGATAGAGTCTACAAACATGAGACTTTTGAAAAGCTGCATTCCACCTCCCAACCAATGCTCATCAGGCAGACGGCAAGCCCACGCCAATTGATTTTGTTACAAACATTTTAAATTTCATTTTCACTGGACTAATGCACTGACCGGCCGGCCTGGCCGCGTATTTCCTTATCCGTGTTCAAAAGGAGGCAGTACTATCTTGAAACGTGCAAGCCTTTCCATTTCCAAAAAAAATATTGCCAAATCGGTCCAGCCGTACTCAAGTGATGCGGTGACCAACGAACATCATTTCATTTTTTTTTATAATTATAATCAATAAATTATGTATTATTGAAAAGTCTCTCTGTTAGTATACTAACAATTTTAAACTTGAATTTAAGCTTTGTTAATTACTATGCGGCAGTGAAACGATTGGTGTGATCGACTACTGAGGAAAAAATCGCTAATTCAACCCCGTATACTACATCTGAAGGTGTTGCGAACGTCGGAATTTTGTTTGACCCAAAGTATTTCTAAGGTTAGTCTTTAAAAACGTTAACATCTTGGCATAATACGACATTGACTAAATTTACTTAGAAATAACTCAAAAAGACTGTGCTTAAGTAATATTTCTTATTAAAAGACGGCATCGGCGGTAGTTATAAAATGGAATAAAAACACATTTAATGTAATACTGACATTTTGAAAAATATTCTCAGTTTCGAGTAAATACTGTAATTTCGCTTAAAAAATTATTTTCAATTTTCTGATTGATCCGAATCGATGTTGGCATTGCAAGGACTGAGTTTTTATTGAAACTGTCATACAAAATTGGTGTATGTACTTCCAAACATTTTCAGGTAAGTACATAGTGCTTTGATAATAGAAACACCAATTAAGACTTCCGTAACAGGAAAGTCTACCATAGAATTTTATTACGTCCGTTCTGCTTTTCCTTCCATCAATATATAAAAATGGAAACTTTTGTTCGTCATACCTGAAACATTAAGTATCTATACAATATACCACCTGCATCTGTCATCTCACGCACTAACAGTCATTCATCTACCATATCCTGCAATCTTCTTCTACTCTTCAGGCTTTGGGTGCTATGCAGCATTTAAGAAAACTTAATGGTATTGGTTGGCAACGCAAGTGCGTGTACCTGTGCATACAAAGCCATCGCAAGGATCACAGGAATTCTTTTCATTTTCCGTTGAGCACGTCTCTACTTCCCCCTCTTATCCGACCCGCACAGCATCATTCGAAACGGTACTCGTACTATACTCTCTTTCACTTCGTAACCGGGATACCATACGGGTTTATGGGCGGACGAGCGGATAGTACACCTTTACGCATTGTTGTTGTGTTGGCTGTGTATCTATAGGTACCGAGTGCTGTTCAACGATTTTATTGATTTATATCGTTTCCAATGAATGGTTGTATGTATAGTGGTAGTAGTATATTCCAATACCGAGAGCGTTTAAATTTGGATGGAATTTCTAATTCCCTATGATGCTTCCCACTGATGGGATAACTTAGCTCTGGCATTGGTCCTACCGGTGGGGCGCATTAAAGCAACATACATATAATTAAAAGCCTACAAGTTCAGGACTACCTACAAGGACGACGAACACAGCTACAACTCATCGTTTGATCGTAATTAGAACATCGCAGTTGATTACAAATGCTATACGCCCTGTATTCATTTCCTTTTTCAGCGGAGTGGTGTCGTATTCAAAAGCATCATCCCCTTCAACCACCCCCTGGGTGCGGAATAAAACTTTTCCACGGTATTAATCACTTTCCCTAGATACAATACGTTCAGCATTTACGCAGCAGCAGCAGGCAAGATGATGGGCTAGGATGTGGATGTGTATGAGAATTGCGTGTGCTAGAGGAGTGGTAAGTGTCGTACTATATAGTGAGAGAGAATGATTTTAAAACCCAAATTAAATTCGTTGGTTGCCGCATCTTTGAACTAATTAACAGAAAGTGCAAAGAGAAATACTGAACATGGCAGAGAGAACGAGACGAAAGGAGGGCATGGCAAAGCGAAATATGAGCATGTTCGTGGAGGATTCAATCGAATAGTGAAAGTGAACGTAATTAAAGTGAATTCCGAATAAAAAAAATTAGGTCAGCACTACGCAAGAGGGATGCTGCGATATAGATTGGGTTTATGTAGGTAGATATTACATAGCACCCCCAGCATTTCGTGTGTACCTTTAGTCGGTGCACGTTTTCGGATTTTATCTCAGTGTACCAAGCCTTGTATATGGTTTATACATAAATCTTAGGTACGTTCATTTAAGGGTTGAATCGAATTTGCATGATTACAATATGATGAAGGATTCCCTTTCTACTAATCGAACTGATGGTAATGGTACATATATGCATTTGAGTAAGTGAGTTAAGCTTTAGGAAATAGTTTTGAAACCATTTTTTGCTTTTCATTATTAGCTGGGCAGTTTTTGATGCTTAAGTGAAAGGGAACTGGAACTTATACAATATATCCGAAAAATAAATGAATCTTTATAATAACCACCTCCTTGCAAACTTAATACAAATATAATAAAATAAAGTGAATAATGAAATCATGTACATATAGCGTTTGTTCTTAACCTTAATTAACAAGCTTGTGCCCACTACTCGCGTGTTAGTTCCATGCATTGCCCGCTATTCTAAGATTTATTTTTGATGTTGCTTACTGTTCTGCCCAGGAGTTTGTAACCACTTGATAAAAACGAGTAATAACATGAATTACTAAAAAAAACCAAGAACCCAAACTGGAGGTTAGGGTTAAAATCCTCAATAGACAAGGTAAACAACAGGAGAATGGGTAGAAGGGATCTTGCAACTTAAAAGGCATTTCCTATATAAATGCTTCAATGACATATGCCATGCAATTTTGTATCGCACTGTAACTGTAACCTGTTTAAGGGATCCTAAATTTATGCATATATCCCAATGTTTATGTTAGTATGTATGTGTATTGCACAAGCAATACTCCTACGGCGCGCGGTTGCTAACAATATCCGAATACTGCATTAAGTATGGTGCAGAAGCATAGACCCTGTCAAAATCCAATGAAAACCTCTTGGGATTTTTTGAGAGAACAATTCTTCAGACGGACGATATGACCGTATATGTATGGTCATATACGGTCGATGGAGTGTGGAGGAGAAGATTTAACGACGATCTTTATGGACTATACAGCGACGTTAACCTGATCAAAAAGCTGAAGATGCAACGGCTGAGATGGCTGGGGGCACGTGGAGCGTATGGACAGCAACGCACCAGCCCGACGAGTCTTTGAATCCACCCCTGAAGGACAACGTAGCAGAGGAAGATCCAACCTTAGGTGGTGCGCTACGATTGGAAGGCGGCCTCAAACAACTTAGTGTGCGTAACTAGAGGCAGCTAGCTGGGGACCAAGCTAGACCGAGTAAACAGGTGGCGGCAAGTAAGGGGGGTCTCATCAACCGCTATCCGTATGAACTAGAAAGTTTGTATGTTTATAGATAAATTAATTCATCGTTTTTCAAAATTCGTCCCATAAAGGTTGAAAAAAGGGGGTGCAAACTTTTCTATTTCGGCCTTACTACACTTAACTTGACAACTCTGGGACTATTTGCCCGGTTTTAGGAACTCGTTCAACATTGTACTGGATACATCCTCCAGAAGAGTATATGTTATTTAGGGAGATGATGGGGGAAACGGCGGTATAGGGGCTATCTTCGGAACTATTCCGTCATTGCCGGAGTTGACCTTCCACAGCCACGTTTTTCACATGGATATTATATATGTTGCATGTTCGCGTGTAAGCTGCAGTCGTAATTTGCTTATATGTAGGTACTTGCACCCACTAAAAAAATAACATGTAAAGTTTACTAAAAGGGAGTGCGGTAAAATATTTTGAAAGCTTAAAAAAAGACGAACAAATATAAGCAAACGTACATATTATGATAACTTAAATAAATTTTAATTTCATCTAAAGCAAAGAAACCGTTGGCCGGAGCCGCGGGCAGGGCTAGTATAGAATATAGTGCCCACAGGCAGATAGGACGACGCTTAGAAACCATGGATTAACAATTGGGTGGAAACGAGGACAAAACTAAGTAAATGCTTTTAATAATCAAAATAAAAACGTATCCGTCCACTTAGGGCAAAACATCTCCGTTAACAACAGCAAAGGAGAGTTGAAACAGCGGGCTTGTTCGAAAATCTTCAACTGCATTATGTCTTTGATGCGCGAAGACTATATTCAAAGGCCAAAAAACAAAAGCGAAAACAGTAAAAGAAGTCGATTGCAGTTGTAGACTACTCGTAGATCAGCAACAGATTATCTTCAAGTCAAAAGCCCCTAGATTCGAGATTCCATTTGAAATGTAAACCGTTTGGTTTAATTAAGTACAGAAGAATCGTAAAGTGTGATATAGATGGCAGTATACAGCGTCTTAGTTACTTAGATGGTCTTCACCATTGACATATAATAAGTCAATGGTCTTCACAATGTCAAAATCCCTTTAAGCACAATCGTAGTGATAAGTGATCACCACCCGACATCCCATACCAATAATAAAATATTAACGCAGGTGATTGGTCAGGTCCCAAACGTATCAGCAGTACTATAGCTGCGTCAGCGCTCTCCAATATGAAATGAAGACGACACCCGATGCAAGGGGATACACTCGCTGCCTGCATTTCGGCGACTCAGCGAATTGGCGTTGGTCGACGGGACTACCCATGGGACAGATTTAGTTAGAAGATTTTAGGCTCTTTGGGTTTTCACCTAAATACATTATAACGTATTTGTTGAAACAACCCCAAGTTAGTTTTCGAGTTTTTTTTTTTTTTTTTTTTGGATCCTTAAAATACACAGGAGCAGACTATGTTTGTGAATGTTTGGCAGTGTTTTTTTCATTGTCATCATACTTCGGGTAATTACATATAATATTGCAGCGCTTTTCATATTTCATTTACTAACTATTAGTGTAACAAGCAATGGCCTCAAATGACAAATGAGGCTAAGCATTTTTTATATATTTATTTTTTATTTACTATGATGCGGCCATTTTAACTTCTAACGTGCAACTTTAAAAATCAATACGCCTCAATAGTTATAAAAAAGGTCTCGAAGATATAACGCACGTATGCAATACCCAATTGACCTAAATAAGAAATCAGCTTAGAGTCGATTCATCCCTGGTAAAGCATAAACTACATATATTCAATTTACGTTCTTACATGGTCGTCCCTTGGCTTTACGAAATCGTCCAAATGAATATAACGAAGAAAGAAATGATGTGAAAGAGAAAATCTCCCCAACTTCGCATACATTACCGACGGATCTGTTCCGAGATATCATCGTTGTTCTACAATCAAATGCACTGCCAAAGGATGGCCTAGTCTCAGCTTTCTTTTTGCAGAGCAAGTGCGTGATAGCGAGGTGGACCAAAGGGAGCCAAGGAAGAAATCCTCTTAAAAGAAATATCCTAGTCGAGCATACTAGAAAAGGAAATTGGTATTTTGCCATTTGTCATAAGCAGGAGCTATGTATGGATAAATGTATATACTCATATGGGGTATCTGGAAACACTTCGAGTGGCTTTCTTTTTTGTGCGATGTTACCATCGTACCTACCCCGCATATATGTAGCTTTGCGAGGGAGCATTTCTTTTAAGGCATTTTATTTTTTCTTCGGTCTGTCAGAAATTTTGTGCGTTAGTTGCGCCTTTTCTTGAGTGCACATACATTATATAGAACTTCGCAAGCAACCACTCGAAAAGGGATATTTGCAGAAGTCTTTGGTGTTGGGAAAGCAATAGAAAAGTAAACCAACGCACGTACCGCACATCGTCGTTGTCGGCAGCAGGGATAACACAGCATCTGAGAGTACAGATGAATAAATTCGTTTACTATGTTTGCTGTGCATGTACCTACCCACAGACGTGTATATGCTGTAAACCTAGATTATGGCTGGCAACCACTATAAATATAAATTTGCTTTCGGTAAAATTTCGCCTAAGCTTTACCTTCTGGTGTGCCGTAAGCGTATCCACACGCCTATTTCACCGTCACCATCAATGTAAACATCAGCCCCACTTTTGAGGAGGGTATTAGGAAAAATGCGGTTGGCATACTGTGGCAAACTGGGAAGTCATGCGATACCGCTCGAAGGATATAGCACTATGTGCACTTCGGCTCAAGCAGGACGAAACGTAAACAAAGGAGTACGCACGAAGGGAATACACTCATAGGGATAGGGTTCGTGCTTGCTCTCCTTGCGGCAGAATAACGTATATAAAAGATTTTGTATTCTATATAAATTGTATAGAATTGTCGTGCTTCGTATAGATGTGCGGAATTCGCGAGAAAAATGATCAATCGAACGGCCCAACACATTTGTGAGGGTGGGCGGGCATGCACTTTTATCAGGCGGTAATAATGGTTTTGTAACTATTTCCGTGTGGATAAGGACTATAGATGCGCTTTACCGACATGGCAACTAAGTGTGAGTAGGCGCCGTGAAATAGAGTCGAAGGAAATAAGGTCGAATCGTCTTTATTTTCATTTTCGGATTGGAAATTCATGGGCGACTTTATTTCCATATCAAAATGGTTATAAAGTCGAAAAAAGGGAATTGATGTCGAAAACTAAAAAACAAACCCCATAAGCAGGAAAACATGTATTGCTTGGAGTTACTGTACAGGATTTGGAGTAGGTGGGCTGAAATGATCTTATTGAAGTGATCGACATTATTTCCATTTTTATACCCTCCACAGGAAGGTACATCACTTTGTCATTACGTTTGTAACGCCAAGAAGGATTCACCGGAGACCATATAAAGTATATATATTCTGAATCAGGATCACGTCTGTCTGTCTGTCCGTCTGTCTGTCTGTCCGTCTGTGTGTCTGTTGAGAGCACGATAGCATCCAAACGAATTGACCTAGGTGAATGAAATTTGTTAGAGGACTTCTTTCTACCGTCGTCAGGTTGGTATTGAAAATGGGCTATGTCGGTCAAATAGTTCTGGTACCTCCCATACAAAACCACTATTCGACCGATGTGTCGCTCTGTCTGTTGAAATCACGATAGCGTCCAAACCGTGAAATAGCGTCCAAACCACAAGACAGGCTGCTAATGCTTATGACCATACAGTACACTTGACAACCGCGAGGACATCATCTTTCCAAAACTCCTTCTGTTACAGGACAAGCAAACTTTGGAACTCGCTTCCTGGGGATATATTTCCAGAAGACTACAATTTGCAGCAATTTAAGTGCAGAACTAACATACATCTGCAAGCTTCTCGGGGCGCTGATGAAGCGTTATAGGTTTGCCTTTCCCGGGAGAAGTATTTAAAAAAAAAAAAAACGAATTCACTTGTGCGACTTTGTAAGAGGTCTTATTTTTATGGTCGTCAGGTTGGTACAAAATATGGACCATGTCGGTCAAGTAGTTCTGTTACCTCCCATACAAGTGATATTCGACCCATGTATCACTATGTCTGTTGAAAACACCTTACCGTCCAAACAAATCGACTTAGGTGAATGCCATTTTGTGAGAGGACTTATTTTTACCGTTGTCAAGTTGCTATTAAAAATTGCCTATGTCGGTCAAGTAGTTCTGGTAGGTACTTCCCATGCAAAACCAATATTAGACACATGCGTGCACCTGGAAGTACAGTACCTACATAATATAGTGGAGGGTATCAAAGCATAGGCCAAGCCGATGCACTTTTACTTGTTATACCCTCCACAGGAAGGGCGTTTGTAACGCCAAGAAGGATTCACCGGAGACCCTATAAAGTATATATAGGTATTCTGATTTAGGATCACATTCTGAATCGATTTAGCCATGTCCGTGTGTCTGTCTGTCTGTTGAAAGCACGATAGCGTCCAAAGGAATTGACCTAGGCGAATGAAATTTTGTGAGCCGACTTCTTTTTACCGTCGCCAGGTTGGTATTGAAAATGGGCTATGTCGGTCAAGTAGTTCTGGTACCTCCCATACAAAACCACTATTAGCCCCACGTCTCTCTCTGTCTGTTGAAATCACGATAGCGTCCGAACGAATCGACTTAGGCAACTGAAATTTTATAAGAGGTCTTATAATTATGGCCTACAAGTTTGTATTAAAAATGGTCCATGTCGGTCAAGTAGTTCTGTTACCTCCCATACAAAGCCAATATTTGACCCATATATCTCTGTCTGTTGAAAGCACGATAGCGTCCAAACGAATCCACTTAGGTGAATGAAATTTTGTAAGAGGACTTTTTTAACCGTCGTCAGGTTGGTATTGAAAATTGTCTATGTTGGTAAAGCAGTTCTGTTACCTACCATACAAAACTAATATTAGAAACATACTTACTCGCATGGCAAACATTTTGCATGACTTTTATGCAGTGGAGGGTATCAAAGTATCGGCCAGGCCGATGATAACACTTTTACTTGTTTTTTTTTTCTTTTTTTTTTTTGATTTTTTGAAATAAATTCGAACGCAAAAATGTTTTCAATTCTACATTATTTCCCATCTGATACGTAAATAAACACGATTCGACCTTATTTCCTTCGGCTTTATTTCACGGATTAAAACCTATTACCCAAGCCACTGTTTTAGACTGATCTTTGACTGATTTAATGATGAGGGTAAATAAAACCAAAAACACATCAAATGTAGGGTAATATTTTCAGTTTTCCAATATAAACTAGGGATGCCAACACTGGCCTTGTCGTATATGTGACTGACTGCAATATTTGAATTTGCTGTTTGGAATATCCGGCTCGAATGACCTCCAAATAGCCGTTTGGTCTATACGATGCTTTAAATCGACGTGATTTAAATATGTCTAGGTTTTGTGTCAAGTTCCAAAATCTTGCACCGCCTTGATAAGATTCCGTAACTCTAATTGCCTAACATCGCTTTAAATAAGCACACGTAGGATCACCATCCGATTTGGGTTACAAATTTACATAACTCTCAATTATCCATTCCACCAACGCCTCTGACTATTTTTGCAATCGCAGGCGGGGAAAAAGCAACGCTCCGGATTTGCATTAATTTAAACTCAAGTCCTGACGCAGTTTCTATCTCTACAGCAAACCATTTTCTCACAGAATTTCACGAATAGAAAATTAATTAGGGCACTGAAGCCAAATAGTTGTAGGTACATAGCTAGTCGTTGCTGCGGTATATAGAACTAAGTATATAATGGTTCCGGATCTCTGAGGGTGCCGAGGCCGACAACGCTGTTGAGTGCACAAAGAAAACTCTTCCCTATAGGCCACAACGACAGCTCTGCGTCAAGTACAAAATCGTCTTTGCAATTAGTGTACTACCTATATTCCAGATGCCATCTACGCAAATCATGTAAGTGTGCGTGTACACTGTACAGTACATCCTTAAATGTCAACTTAAATCCGCCCCATGCTTTTCATCCACCCTATAGCGAAAAGTAAGAAAGAAAACAAGAAGCCGAAGGAAAAACAACAACATCGGCATCAACCGGCAAAAATCTACGAGAATTTATAATTTCATCTCTCCCTTCGGTTTTGGCTACCCCCACCGCCGAAGAAGTATCCTGGGATATGGCGAAGAAATGGCTCGTTTCTTGAACGTCCTTGATCCTTGCAGCCACTTTCATTGGGCTTTTCCTTTCACGGAAGAACCTAAAAGCGAAAACAGGAAAATCTTGAGCACTAAGATTGTGAATGTAAACGTGAGTGAATAGTGAGTACACGCATGTCAAATAGAGGGATAGGACGTAAGAGAGAAACCGAGAGGGAAAGAGCGAGCAAGTGTCTTTGCCAAGGATTGCACTTGAACGTTGAACATTTAGCGTTCAAGTTTGTCTTTGCAGACAATGGCCACAAGTTTATATTTATCCAAGACATTCAAATGGTGGGCCGAAGAGAGCCACTTTAAGAGAGAAATGGAATGCACGCATACCGCCCACAACTTCTACCAGTGGCTTCCGACCGACGCTGAATTGCAAGCTTTCACTTTTTTATGTCTCGAATGTCCTTGGCAAAAGGGTATTAATGGCGATATCTCGTGTCCTTGTCTCGCTTTCACTTTCCTTCACTTTGCAATGAAAGCAGTGCACATACACTATCCCTGAATAGCTTTGCACTTTTTTGTGACCCACTGCGGGGAGTTTGGGCGGAAAAGTGGGACACGTTTATGTACTTTGCACGTGTCCTGGGGTATGGGACAGGGTGGTGTGCGGTGATGATGTCGTTGGGCGATGAAACGACCAGGATATATGCTATCGTTATGTAGTACTTGCATTTGGAGCTATATCTTGGCTGAAGTAGTTAGGTTATGTGTGTGCGGGCGTATATGCGCTGGTGATAAGACTGTGAGTTATGCTCGGTCGTAGGAGGACCTCCCTATACGCAGCACAGTATACACTAGCCACCCAGACCCAACGAGAAGGGTTTGAGTTGTTTTGGAAACAGCACATCACAGTGTTGTATTGCTGCGCGCCGATAATAACAGTGGCGCCACGGGAATTACTTTTGATATCAGGACGAGAAGGCGACGACGACGACGACATCGACAACAACAACAGGGATCTGATGATGTTGCCAGGAAACAGCCTCGTAGTCAGTTCTTCTTTCGTTCCGTTTCCCCTTTAGATTTATAGAATTAGGAGGCAGTGCGTTTCTTCAAATTGAAAATATATATGTATGTGTATCAGATGGTGTACGCTGTGATGTGGTTGTTGGTTGCTGGCTGAGTGCAGAGGGTTTGAGTGGGTGGGGGTAGCGAGGTTTCCTTTTCTTGAATTTCTGTGGGATAGGATGAATGGCTGTCGATGTGCTTCGTTTGCTACACGCACTTTTGGGATTCTGGTAGTTCGCCTGTTCATTTTTGCTATTTTCGCAAATTGTCCGTTGCGACTGCTGTTGGCGTGGGGGCGCCAGGATGGTAGTTTCAAAAGTAGATCATTGTCGAATCGAGTGGAATGAGTCGGGGAACGGGGTTTTACTGGTTTTTGAAGGAAATAGAATGATGGCTTCTGTGCTAGTAAAACTTCCGAAAAGTTTTTGAATTTTCATTCGAATGACAACCATAGTGTTGTTTGCCTCTACTTTTCTGCTGGAGTTGGCATGTTAAGAACTTTTTTTTGTTTTTTTGGAGCAGTTGGGGCTTAAATTCAACTATAAGGATATGTGATCAGAGAGAAATAAGAAGACTGTTAAAAGTTGAGCGGAAAATAAGCCGCAGAACTATTTCGATAGTATAACGAGAGTCTATATAGCGAATAACTAAATTCATCTCCCATCTTACCAATGAAAATTTATGAAAATCGACGAAGTTATATTTTTATAATTGTTTCTTCAAACTGGTAATGCATTGTAACCCCTATTTCATTAGATTTTCCAATGTTTTGACAGGCATTCCTGTCTTCTTCAAGGGAGTTTTCTTGCACACTCTAGACGGAAAGAGGCGACAAGGATGTCAAAATCCATTGTGAAAGACAAAGTTTTTCGTTCAGCAGCTAGAACACTCGTCAATTTTCGCTCCAAGTTAAATAAATAATAATGAATCCACCTCTAGTGAGTAAAGTAATTTTTATTGAGTGATGAAGAATTACTCCACCAATGAGAAAAATACACCCGGTTTCTCACTAAAAAAAATTATACATTACCTTCTACTTCCAAGTCATAAGGAAGACTTTTACAGTCATAAGCGTCCCAAAACTATAGCCGAAAGTGTCAAATACGTTAACCTGATGGCGTATACTTATACATCCAATAGAACCTTAGCATAATTTTGAATTTTTGTCGCGGTGATCAACATTGGACCATCGCTTAAAAGTTTACAAACTTACCACTTGACAACTGAGTGCACAATCGCATATCGTGGTAAAGGTGGTAGGTATACTTAATCCAACCAGCTCATCCTTTGAATACATATCACGGTTTTAGTCACAGTCCTGACTCGAACGAATGACAGCTTTTTTCTTCTGCCCTTCTTCTTTTAACCATGCGTCGAACATGGAGTGCTCGGTTGCAATAATTTTGACAAATGAAATTGTAATTGTCCCTATATGTACTTCTCTTTTTTTGTCTCAAATCTACTTTCTAAGTGCTGTCATGTTTGTCGGCTTGTCAATAGCATGGCTAAGGAAGGGTTAGGAAACATTTGGAGAACTCAGGCGCAACAGGTCCATTGTACTACCAGGAAACAAATCCAGTATTATCCATTTTATTGGAATTTATTGCATTACCGAACTATTTTGAGACGGGTAACCAGGGTTGAGCAAGGGCTTAAGCGAAACTTGACTGCCGCTAAATAGGCCGAATTTCCGACTCCGCCACCTTTTTCCAACAATATAATCATCATAATGCTGTCTAACGAGTTATAATAAGTCTACTATCGTCGATTTCCACGAAGACACAAGCTCCGAATCGCTTGACCATTTTTGGAGCCGTTCGGTCCGTGAAAATTCGATTACATCCTTAGCCAGACTCAAACTCTGGCTGGGTATCGAGGTGATACCCATGATAAAGGTATCAAGTGGAGGCGTACCCGGCGTACTGGGAAAGCATCCGTGCAGATATTTCTCTTCATCGGAGATCTGTAAAGTGACAGTCTGAAAATATGATTTGACAGAAAGTATAACAACATCAGCGTAGTGTTTGAACCATTTAGAGTATGCAACAGAGAGCCAACTACCATGCACCATAACAATTAACAGGGGAGACAGAAGAGAACATTTTGGGTAGCCTTTGTTTACACCTGGAGACCGAAAGTTCTATAATTTTCAACTCTATTTCAAGTACTGGCTTACAAGAGCCTGAATATATTGGTTTTAGACAAATTTGCTAAACTTATCGGAGAGTCTTTTGGAAATAAGTCCCATAGCTTACCCATCTGTATAGTCAAAGGAACTTTGAAAATGTTCACATATCCTAAAATTATTACATAATTAATTTTCCTAAATAATTCGGGTCTACTTCTCCTCGGGAAATCGCTATTCACCACATAAATAAAGTAAGTCCCATAATTCACGCAAAATGTACAGTTGGGGTTATGTATGGAATAGCACATCCGATAAATGGCCGCCACGGCTTTGCTGGCAAAACCGAAGTACGTCCTGAAATTGAAATTTTCCATGACCGTTTCGCATACATGTGGCGGAATTTCATTAATACACCTCCAAATTTCCTCTTTCAAGGCGTTGGTGATCTTGGACTTGTTTGCATAGACATTTGACTTCTAAAAACCCCAAAGAAACAAGTCCAATGACGTTAAATCGGAAGATCTGGATGGCCAATTCTGATCGCAAAAACGGCCGATCACACGATTAAGAAAAGACTCATGCAGTAATTGAATTGTTTCTCTGGGTGTATGGCATGTGGCACCGTGTTGTTGAAACCACATTGTTGGTCTAATCCATATCTTGTATAATTTAGTCACTAAAAACATGTTGGTCGCATCTATATCTTGTAATTTAGGCACTAAAAACTGGGTTATCATGTCGGGATTACGAACACCATTGATTGTTACTACCTGACCGGCTGATTTTCGAAGAAGAATGGTCCGATAATGCCTCCAGCCCAAAAGCCGCACCAAACAATCAAATGGATGCATTTGTTTCTGAACCCCAAATGTAAGAATTTCGACGATGAACGAAGTCATCAAGATGAAAATGAGCTTCATCACTGAAGATGATTTTGTTCGAGCAAACCTTCATTATTTTTAAAATGCTCAACAATGAAAATGCGTCGTTCTTTCGCATAGCGCTCCATTTTTACTAACCCCGAACTCTCAGCTGTCACATTGTTTAATTTTTTTGCATTGGCATCACTGTACCTACTATTAAATGGCGGAAAATTCAAATGTTGCGTGAATTATTGGACACGCTAAGTAACAACAAGACAGATAGAGCATAGGCCCAATGTTCTCAATCTCTATAAGTACCTACTTTAAAATGTAGGCAATCACTAAGGGCCGATTCTTTGCCCGGTTTATCCTTCCTAACATACGGAAAAGGAAATTTATCTGGAGGGATGCAAACCTTATCCTGTGTGTTAACAGTGTTTTTTTTGCAATAAAATTAACAAAAATTAAGTGACGTTTTGCTCGTTCACAGATGCAGCTACTCTACCTGTGTCCAATATTAAATTAAAACGTAGGTATGTACTAAAATTAAATGGAAAGTGTACTTATCTATTTCGAAGCAAGGACATTCCGGGGAATTCTCATAAAAGTCAAACTTCCATCCCTGCGTTTCATACTTTTACCCTTGCCATTCTCACTCCATTAAACAAAAATTTCACCCAAATTCTAAAGTTCCTTATTTATTTTTATTTCTCCTTCAAGCGCTTTCCTGCGTTTTATCTAAGCCCCCTCCATCTGGTTGAAAGCCCATAATATATATCCACATGCTTACGCACAATTATATAGGGGATGATTAGAAGTTGCATGATGGCTGGAGCTGGAGCTGGAGCAGCAAATGCAAAGTGAAACATGCGCATTTGCTTGCAGTATGCCGCACTTCCGATTCCACTCCCGGCACACTCCTCTTATCACGCAAAATAACAAAACATACACACAAACGTGGTACAAGGACTAACGCATAATGCGTTGTCATCGTGTTTATTGCCACCCCCATTCCAAATTCAAAATAAGGATGCAGGATGCGGGTAGCGGTGTACACTTACACTACTCCCTTATCAGTTTTTGGTCTGCAGAAGTGAAAGTGCTAGTACTCTATACAACTGCGTTCGGACAGAGTAGGTATGTGGCAGCGCACAATGGATATATGTATATATGTAATTTAAATGTTTTTAATTTTCACTTTCTTCCAGAATGGAGGGACTCCGTTTACAGTGACCGAATGTCAGTTCTTTCCTTTACCAATTCATCAATTAGATGATCGGTTGTTCGTATAGTTGGTATTTTTGTAAGAAAATGTAAAGCTTTTTTATACCTACACGCACTCCGCAGGCCGCATCGAAATGTACTTGTATAAATGTTTGTTGCATGTACCTAATGCAAGGACATATGCGCTCATATAACAGTAAGCCTTTTGGAGCCTTGGGATACCTATACAAGAGATTGGGATTGAGCAAGATCTGATCCAATTGATTTAGGACCAAATTTGTATTTGTTAATTTCTGCAAAATATACCACACCGTCCAATACCTCCAATTTTGTGCAATATGTGCATTGTGCATGTGCAACCTGAATGTTAGAATATGTGTTCCATTTTCTTGCTATTTGATGCTCATGCCAAATTTTAAAATAACTGCGTCTAAGATTATTTGGATCAACTATCCCGGATAAAGATGAGCCAACGTCTGTGAGTTGATACAAAATTGGTTTCCAACTCTAATAGTCGAAGTCAGGATTTAATAAATAAAAGATTCATATTCGCATTGCGCAGCTTCGATCTAGTTCCAGCCAGCTCTTTAACCTTCCAGTCTAAGCGCGCATTACATGTTGAGTTTTTTTTTTTTTTTTTAATCGGGAATCAGGCACCCTCCTTAAAAATGTGTATGTAATCCATATGAAGTTTTATAGTGTTGATGCACAATGGAGATAAGCCTGTTTCTAAAATCAGCGTATAATTATTGGGTTAGTTGGTGAAAGATAATATGCTCTCTTGAGATATTAGCGTATTAAAGGTTCTTTAAAGTTTCGTTGCTTTTCATCTCTCACACTCACAGTATGGATTCCTAGACTTAAGCTGTGCTCGTGCAATACAATTTGGCTAATGTAAACTGTATCAGATTCAGATGCTGCCTTGAAATACACGATATACATATAAAGCATTTTTCCTCCAAAATATTCTTTAGGACAAACACATGGTCGACAGTAGGTACTTTATGAATTGCACTTGATCTAAAGCTGGCTTGATATTCCTTCATTAAATAATTGGCATAGGCGCAATGTGATTATGTCATTATTTGCCTTTGAGGTACCGCCGTAAATATTTTGTAGGATCATTTCCGATAGCTTCCAGTGTCTGCCGTAAATCCCTACTTATTAATTGGGAAACACCAGAACTTTCTTAAACGGATACGGGACTACTCCATTGTCCAATCTGAGGCTTTAAGATATTATACCTATACCTACTAAATGGAACCATAAGCTTTCTGTGAAGTTCATTATTTGGCGTATTTTTTTGGGAAGTGAGTATAACAAAACCAAAAGTGAGTATAACAATTTTGCATGTAAAACCAAAAGTGATTATAACAAAACCAAAAGTGAGTATACAAGTTTTGCATGTAAAAGTAAAAGTGAGCTAGCTATAGATTTTCATAAAAATACGCCTATTGTCATGGAATGAGACTCGTAAAAAAATCAATTCAAATATTTTGTATAACTATCCTATTAAAAGGAGTCTTGCTCTTGCAAGACTTGCTTATGAAGTAATGAAGCAATCCCGGCTGGGGGTAGGGCGGGCATTTCTTTCCAAATGGATACATAATATGTCGTATTTTTTTGGGAAGTGAGTATAACAAAATCAAAAGTGAGTATACAAGTTTTGCATGTAAAAGTAAAAGTGAGCTAGCTATAGATTCTCAAAAAAATACGCCCATATGTATGCGGATCGGAGAATCGGCTACCAGGGTACTCGATCTTTTTCATACTGCGACTCCCTAGAGAGGTTGAAATATTTTTGCGACGCCTTTCTAAAAGCACAGATATCTATGTGCATAGAAGCTGATCTTACTGAAGATTCACTAAATTGTTTTTCAATAAGGACAGGTCGATGTTGAAATATGATCGTCCCATATTTATGGTAATTTGCTTGTTAACATACCCGCATTCGTCTAGATATGCATCGCCGTCAAAGATGATTTTTTGGAAGCCAAGTCAGCGAACAAACGGATTTGTGATTTGTCTATGTTCATTAACTTTGAGCTTCTGTATAAGTTGGATCTTGTATTTAATTTTGAGTGCCAGGCAAACTTGTACTCACTTTTGGTTTTACATGCAAAATTGTTATAGGTACTCACTTTTGGTTTTGTTATACTCACTTCCCAAAAAAAATACGCCATATAGTAGCTCGAAACTAGGTTCAAACGTTTTTGTTGCGGTTCTCTTCTTTTAGACAAAATTCGACAATAATTTCTAACAGCAATTGTAAGGAAAAAGCAAAATCCAAGGAGAAAATCGTTTTTTACTTTTAATTTCTTTTTCCTTTTAATAATCAAAAACCAAAATTGGTCACACCACATGTGGCCCTGCTAAAGACTATCATATATTTTAACCATACGATAAAATTCAATAGATGGTGCTGCGCAAGCATAGCAAATCTTCTAACCGTGCCATATCGTTGTTTCGTTTTCTCGGTAAGGTAGTTCCTCATATCGTATGTCAAACGACTGCGTAATAGTATAAAACTAACTCAATTTCAACTAGAAGTTTGAAATTAATTTAGAAAACTCAAGGAACAATCTTGAATTCAGCAGCAGAAACATTTTTTTCATATTTTTAGTGATTTTTTAAAATGTATGTATTCTACAAGTAGGTACGTTTCCTCTTAACAGTTCATTAAACACTATTCAAGCAGCGCTGCCATTGCATTGTTGTTGGACTATTTTTCGCAGTAGATTCTCTAAAAAAATGCAGTAGATTGAATTTTTTTGCAGTAGATTTTTTTTCAAACAAAACCAAGGTAAATTACAAAACATAACATAAACAATACGAAATTAATAAAGACGAGTATTGGATCAAAACAGAAAAATGCATTAATTAATGAACATGGAAAATTATTCATCTTCATTGGCTATTAAGTTTTTCTTTGTCATCATCATAAAAATGAAACAAGATAGTATAGGCAATATCGAGGGTATACTGAATTCCACTAGGTACTAACTTTGTATATACGTACCTCAGAGGTTTCAGTCTTTCATCATTAAAATTAAAACGATTTTTTATCTGTTAACAAGCCTCGATATAAAATTGCAGCACGAAAAACCCTATCAAGCTAGAAAATATTTGTTAAGAATCGACGTCTAAATTTGACATGTTGTTGTTCAGAGACATATTTTGCTGAAACAGTTTCCTTCGAAAATTTAAGCCAGGAATACTCAGTTGCCCTTGTATTTCTGTTTGTATTTTATGTACCATTTTGGATTTGGCTTCCTATCATTTAAGCTTTTACAAAAATGCATTAGATTTAATTTGGTGGCAGTAGATTTAAATTTTGAAAAATATGCAGTAGATCTACTGCAATTGCAGCAAAGTGGCAACGCTGTATTCAAGCACTTCAAAAGTGTACAACTCCAATCACGTATATGGCCAGCCATTTTTTTATATACGTCAATCGATTCGACTGACGTTTTCTTGTGTCATATTTTTGCTTCAACGAAAAAAGATCTTGACCACCGAGAAGGGGGTCTTCGCAGTTAATTTTCGACTTCAATTTTAGTGAACGAAATCTTAAATTTTCCAAAATTTGAAAGATGATCAACGCCGCTTCACGAGCATACTTGCGTGCCACCACTCAAGCAGTTTCCAACAGCTTGAGGCCAACTGTTCTGTCCACTTCCCAGGAAAAATCGGTCGTGGTCAACAATGCTGTGAATAAGGACGCTCCTTTGGCTACAATTGTAGCCAAAACTAGCTTACAAAGTGAATATTAATGCAGTTGAAGTGATTTTCTTCAGAAAGTTGCATAATGCAGACAAAATGTGCATAGAAAATCCTTACTACTGACATTATGTAATTTTTTGAGGTTATCTCGAAACTATCTTTGGTGTAGTTATCATAACTTTTGTTTTTTTACATGTTAAATTGAAATTTTTCTATTCCCAGCCACAACTCAAGTGCGATGCGCCCACACTGATATTCGAGTGCCAGACTTCTCGGCCTATCGTCGCGATGGTGTTAAGCAAGCGAACAGGAAGGATAGCAGTGCTGAGAGTCGCAAGGCTTTCACATACATGTTGGTTGGGTCTGGTGCAGTTGGTGCTGCCTACGGAGCCAAGTCGTTGGTTACACATTTTGTCAGCTCGATGAGTGCTTCAGCTGATGTGTTGGCTTTGGCTAAAATTGAAGTTAAGCTTGCGGATATCCCAGAAGGCAAGTCTGTGACTTTCAAGTGGAGAGGCAAACCTCTGTTCATTCGTCATCGTACCGCTTCGGAGATTTCCAGCGAACGTGGTGTTTCACTTGGGGAACTTCGTGATCCCCAAACAGATGAGGTGAGTTTATATACAGTGGACATTAGCAAAAAATCATGTTTTTTTGTTTTTTTTTTCTGTTTCCAGCAACGTGTACAAAGGCCAGAATGGCTTGTAGTAATCGGTGTATGCACACATTTGGGTTGTGTACCAATTGCCAATGCTGGTGACTTTGGAGGATACTACTGTCCATGTCATGGCTCCCACTACGATGCTTCTGGACGCATTCGCAAGGGACCTGCCCCACTTAACTTGGAAGTACCAACTCATACGTTCCCTGATGAGAACCTCCTCGTTGTTGGTTAGGATGGTGCGACTAGAAATAATTTATTAAATGGAACAATTGAGGATTTGCTGGACATATAGAACAATTCTTATTTACGCATCCACAACTACTATTGTCAAAGAAAAATAAGGAAATAAAAGGTTAGCCTACATAGGGCCAGATAAAATGGTTGTCGCTTTAAACCTTTCTGTAGTTACACTAAAGACACTAGTGCATACAACTTTAACACTAACTAAATACGTTTGAACCATTTCATTGAGAATTCACTTAAAAGGTTTGTTAAGAGCAGTCTAATCAAAACCTAAACAAGTACGCGAATTTTAAATTGTCGCACTTCAGTTCAAATCGATCCTCTCCTGCTCAAATATTTTTTAAATAAATTTACATATCCGCTCAGTCGTTTTTAACTAGGGACCGTATTAGCGCTTTCTTGGTACATAGTGCTTGGTGAGTTTTTATGACAATCCCTTTAACTTTTTGAAATTTAAGAAGCCACTTACCTCACCTAATCAATTTTTCCAATTAAACAATAATTATATTAAATTGGAATTTTTGGTTTTGAACTTAAAAAGCTTCTTCATTCGCTCCAGCTCCTGAAACATCGGCTAGTAAGCATGTTAACGTGACTCGTAAATAGTGTCCACAACAGCAATCAGAAAATATTAGTAGGTACATAATAAAGAAATCGCCAGCTTCGCAAATTTGTATTTTCTATTTTCTGACCTACATAGATAGAATTAAAACGAATAGAAAAGAAAAAATAATCAAATTTTTGCATTCCATGAGCAGAAAAATGCTGCTTGAAACCTATTCATATACCTTGGCTTGAAACCTTCGTTTTCTTCAGTAGGTAGGTTCTTTTGTGAGGCTGTTCCAAAAGTATCGAAATTCGCAGCAAATTCAGTTAAGTATGTAGTTCAAATTGAATTAATTTGGCTTAACCACCAGTGCTTTCTCATTGAATTGACTAACATTTGGAAAGATTGTAAAGTTTAAATAGGATTTGAAATGATTTAAAAAATCGCTATACGTATAAAACGTAAACATTAGCAAAAGATACATACCTACCTACTTGAAAAAAAAGGAGGATAATAAGTATAAGTAGTGCGTTTCAAATCGGAGCATGAAAAGTATATAAAGGTGCACGTAGAAATCGTTTTAGATTTATCATCTCTCTCAAATCAACTTACATTTTCGCACCCTATGTTTCTCAATCCCATGAAAACATGCCCGATAAAAACTACAGAAAGGTTGTTATGGTTCGTAGGGCTTCCTTAAATTATGCCAAAAGATATTTCGCAAAAAAAAAATAATATAAAAAAAAAACTCAAAAACCCACAAACAAAGTTGTAGCATTTTTTCCTAGGAAAATCGTCCGAATATTTGACACAAATGCTGTGAATTTTGGAATTTTTTCGAAACCTTTTTATGCATTTCTAATAGAAAAAAAAGCGCCATAAAGTTGCAAAATAACAAAACTTTACATAGTTTTAACTAATTGCGAGAATATTGCTGTAAATTTGATGAAAATTTATCTCTGTATTTGGATGGTTTAAATTCACAATTGGACCCGGTAGGTAGGACTGCGATTTAGTTCTACGAATTTTTTTATTTTTTTAAAAGAGTTTTCACAAATATGCACACCACAACCTCCCAATATTAAAAAAATTAAGAAAAAAAAACTAAAATTCTGTTCGTTGTTTCGATATTAGGCGTATTTTTTTGGGAAGTGAGTATAACAAAACCAAAAGTGAGTATAACAATTTTGCATGTAAAACCAAAAGTGAGTATTGTAATAAGTTAATTTGAGGAAAAATAGAGGGCGTTGGAAGCGGTAAGTGGGCAGGAAGTCAGGATGTGGATGGGACTTAAGGATTGGAGAGGAAATAAGAAGGGAGAGAGTGTCGAGGGCGAAGAGCGCGGCATGCTTGTAACGCACGGCATAGCTCGCCGGACGGGGTGGTCCTTGTCTTCGCTACTCGACCTAACCTACTACAAAACATTAAACATGCCAAAAACAAAACAAAATTACCTTGTGTTGAAGCAGACGGACGTCCACCACACTGAGGGGGCTGCTGGTGTTGTTGCAGCCTGGCCAATTCCCTCCCCTCCTGGAAGTTTGAGGCCGAATATTAAAACTTCCCCAATTTCGGATCGTTGCCTTAACTCAGCCCATGATCACCGAAAGTGCCGTAGCAATCCTTCTGCACCCCTGAAAAATGTATCTAACGCGCCATCAAGTTCACATGGACTTCAAAAGAAAAACCACTTGAATTCCGATAATGTGACGTGATCATGTCATTTATTACTTTATTTTAGTATAAGACTAACTAATTATTTAAATTGAATTAAATTAAAATTAATCCTAAATGCAGACAAAAAAAAAATATAAGAGAAATTGAACAAAAACAAAAAAAAAGGAATAAAAAAAACAATAAAAGTTAAACCAAACCAACTATAAATAACTAATAATAAATAACAAAAGAAAAGAAAGAAAAATAAAAAAAAAAGAAAATATTTAAAACTAAATTTGGTTTCACCCTGTATTAAAAGTCTACTTTGGATAACCTTTTTGTTACCATCCCCCCCTTTATTAATCTAAATTACTCGCGGTGCCTACCTATCTAGAGCTCTAATAGATGGGGTTTACTGTTGATAATTTTAAGCGGACTCAAGAAAAAAAGAAAAGGCGAAACAAAACTTATTACAGGCAAAACAGAATAAAAATAAATTAAACTACGCAAAAAAAGTATAAACCAAAAAAAAAAACAAACAATGATTCACGTCAAAACTTAACACTAAATTATTATAAATGTTGCCTGCTATTGTTTTGCAGAAACAACCATTAAAAGAAACAGGCAAGCAATATTTTTTTTTGTAAGGACGGCGAACAATTTGGTTATTGTATTTTTTTTTTTTTTTTTTGTGATAGCAGCGCTTTACGATATTGTGTAATAATAATACTTATCGTAATATTATTATTGGTGTTGGCAATATCGTTCTTATGGTTAGAATGTAGGTATTATGTATCGATCTATTATTTGATAAATGCATGTGGGTACATCTATTTAATTTATTGTTCGAGGCACTTTGATGTTGTGTATTTATCATGAGTTGTCAGCGGAGCACCCTTTTGACGGAGCCCCCTGTCGCTGTCACTTTTTTGTGCGAAGATTTCATAAAAAAAAATTACTGTATGTAGTGCTCGCTAGATACTTGTGCATATATGTGTACTGATTTTTGCCGCTACCAAGTAGTTTTTTTGGCGGCCACGACTGTGCCGTCTGACCGCCAATAATTCGCTCGAATTCGAGTTCGATTCGATGATTTGCCACCGCTCACCACCTTATTTCATTTAATGGTGAATATGTAGTAGGCCTGTTCTTCCAGTTCACCGCCACTATGTTTTTTTTTTTTTAATTTCTATGCCTTTTACTTTCGTTTAATTCTTCCCGTTTTATGGGATTGATTTAATGACACGTATCCGTTGACGCTCTTCGAAGCACAATGGCAAAGCAAGGCCAAACTGCTTGTTGCAGAGCTATATGAGTCCACAATACGCTCCATCATCCGATATAACAGCCGTTTCTAAGGTTCCGTATTTTAAATTACTCTTAGTGCAACGCAATTATAGTTTCCTTTTCTTTCAAAACATTGCAGCTTATAGGTTTGTGCTTAAGATAGTATTCACCCTGAAGCTTTTGGGACACGTACATACCTGACATTGGATGCGTTCACACAAGACACAAATGGTCTAAAGCCTGTTCAGGCCACAAACCAGCTGACAGGTTGTCAAAATGAAAATTCGTTCAAAGAACGAGCAGGGTGGATTTCGTTAACATTTATCTTAATTTATTTATTTTCTTATTTCCCTGATTACCTTTAATTTTTTTCTTTCCAGGTAACCGCAACAAAACTCCGGATCTGTGGGCACATGTTTACCATCAGAGGCGGAGAAAACGGGTGCATGGATGTTTTGGATTTTGCAACATTAACAACGTGGTGAAGAATCCCACGATATGAGCCGGGCATTCGCAGATAAGTGTTCGACATAATCGGGGTAATTCTTAGGAATATGTTTTCTACCAGCAGATTTCTCTTTTCTTTAGGAAAATCAGTGTTACTATTTATCAAATACGAATGAAGGACAACAGACGAAAGAGAAAGTAAACGAATAGGGGAATGCATTGTGTACATACATTTACGTGTACCTAATTGTACGGACATTCATTATACACAGATGATTCTGGTACAGAGGGCGAATAAAGGTGCAGCCGATTCTTGCAGTGCAAATGCTGTATAATACTTAGCTTAGCTCTATCTTCTATTTAATAAACATAAACTAACGTAATTCGTTGTTGCAGATAAATAAATACTTCATCACTGTTCTCCTGTATCATCATAAGTTGTTGGATTTGGATACTCTTTGCTCAGCTGGCGCGACAAATGCTTGCCTGAAACTCGAATTGGCAGACACTAGTCAGTGGAAGGCTGAAGCTGTGACAGCTCACCAGAAGCTGATTGCCAGTTTGGAATGTGTAAGAGCAGCAGACTGAAACAGCTTTGGCTTCTATGTAAGTGTAGTGATTAAGATTATGTATTTACGTTTAAGGTTAACACGTAGTGGGTAACAATAGATAAATAAATAAATAACATGCATGGATAAATAACATTGATAAGCAAAAATAAATAAATAAATAAATAAACTCAACTAAACAGAATAAACAAATAGCTACCTACTTGTATGAAAATAAAAACATATAAATAAATAGATAGAGCAACAGATCTGTGAATAAATAAATAACTAAATAAATAAATAGGTAAATAAAATAAATAGATAAGTAAATAAATATATAAATAAATAGGAAATAAATAACACAAACCTATAGCTAGATAAATAAATATGAAACAAATCTCTAACACCTCTTATGACTAGATAAATAAATAGAACTAGTTAATAAATATAATAAATAAATAAGTAACATTTAGGGACTTACTTAGTTTAGATATATACATAACATACATGCATTACAAATAAATAAATTAACATTAAGTTGTACTATACCTACGTATGATTAATAAATAACAATAATAAACATAGCACTTGAATAGAACTACTGCTCTTTTATTGCACTTGAGATTTGTGTTACTGTTTAATGTCTTTGGCATGAAATATGCCTATTGGTTTGCCTTTTAAGTTTTCCAGTTCATACATGTTTTTACCTACAGATTTTAAAACTCGACACTTAACAAATTTAGGACACAGTTTGGACGTCAGGTACTTGGTGCTATCACTAAGGACGAAATTTCTTCGGTACACTTCCTGTACAGGCATGAAGTGAACTTTTCTTGCGCGGGTGTTGTACACCCTTGAACTTTTTTCTTGCGCTTGGCGGATGTTTGACTTGATTTTATCGCGCATGCATTGCATTCTCAAGTGTCTAGGTATTACGGATAGTTCCCCATCGTTTAGGACATCGAGTCGAGTTGCTAAGTCGTAGCAGCTACCGTGCGTCATCATATTTGTACCGAATAAGGCATAATATGGTGTCACACCAGTTGCTGTATGGTTCGATCCTCTCAAAGCACACGCTATCTCATTAAGGTGCGCATCCCAATCTCGCTGATCATCCTTCACATATGATCGTATAGCTGCCAACAGAGTCCTGTTGACTCTTTCTGAGGCATTTGACTGTGGTGAATAGTTAGCAGTCTTAAAATGTTTTATGCCGTTTTTTGCTAATAAGCTTTGAAACTCGTTTGACAGAAATTGTCTACCGTTATCCGAGTGAATTACTTGTGGTACTCCGAACATATAGAATACCTCATTTTGCAAAAATCTAATAACGCTGGATGCTGTGGCTTTTTTAAGTGCTTTGAGCAACACAAATTTTGACAAGTGGTCAAGGACGACAAAAATATAAGCGTTTCCTGCTTTCGACCTAGGGTAAGGACCAAGGAAATCAATATATAATTTTTGGAACGGACGATCTGAACAATAATTGGACGACATTTCCGGACGCAGGACTTGATTAGACGCTTTACACTTTTTACATATTTCACATTGCAGTACATAATTTCTAATCTGTGTTGTCATATTAGGCCAATAGAAAAATTGACGAACACGACTTAATGTTTTGGCTATTCCGCCATGAGCGGCCTGTGGTGGTTCATGCGCACGCGTGATTATGTCGTTTGTCAGCCCTGGTGGTATCCATAATTTCCACTGGTGTTCTGTCAGGAAATCGTCTGGAGCTGACAAAGAACGTTTGTACACAAAGCCGTCCTCCACTTTGAGGTCGGGTAGCTTTTCGGAATTTCCTTCAACGTTATCTATTAGATTCAGGTACTCGTCAGACTGGAATTCATTGGAGTCAAGGTCAATTAATGGTGCTATATTTTCTAACTCTAGGCTCTCAATATGCATTCGTGACAGTGTGTCTGGAACAACATTTTGCGAACCTTTTCGGTGTTCTATTACGAATGAAAATGCCTGCAGCTTGAGGCTCCACCTAGCCAATCTACCACTGAGGTCTTTGAGACTCATTAGCCATTTAAGGCTTGAGTGGTCAGTGATGACGGTGAAGTCCATACCTTCCACGTAAGGACGAAACTTTTGAATGGCCATCACTGCTGCTAAACATTCCCTTTCAGTCACACTGTAATTTTTTTGACACGAATTGAGTTTTTGGGAAAAGTAGGCAATTGGAAACTCTTCTTCTTTGTCGTTTCTTTGAAACAATACGGCCCCAATTCCTGAATCGGAGGCGTCACATTGAACATAAAACCGCTTTTTAAAATCGGGATGTGTCAGAACCGGTGCACTGACTAAAGCGTCTTTCAGGCTCTTAAACGCTGCTATTGCCTCATCGCTCATAGTAAATCCAGTTTTGCTCTTCTTTAAGGTATCCGTGATTGGTGCAGTCAGGCTAGAGAAATTTTGAATGAATCGCCGGTACCAACCAGCAAGGCCAAGAAAACGTCGCACCTGTTTTGGACTTTTTGGCAGCGGAAAATTCTCTATGGCTTCTACTTTTGCTGGGTCGGTCTTCAAAAGTCCTCCACCAACCACGAATCCTAAATATTTTAACTCTTTGAAGCAAAACTTGGATTTAGAAAGATTGATTGTTAAATTGGCTTTCCGTAGACACAACGCAACTTCTTCTAACAATGATATATGGGTATCGAAATCGGGAGCTATTATAAGGAGGTCGTCTAGATACACGAAGACGCGATCTTTTAGGCGGGAGGGGATGACCTTGTCCATCAAGCGGCACATTCGCTGGGCCGCATTGCACAACCCGAAGGGCATCACAGTAAATTGGTACAAAGGCCTCCCCGGTACCGCAAACGCAGTTTTTTCTCTACTCTGCCCCTCCAACGGTATCTGCCAAAATGCATCCTTCAGGTCTACACTACTTATAAAGTAGGTATCCTGAAGGCGGCTGAGAAGCCCGTCGATGTGGGGGAGAGGATAAGCGTCTTTCTTGGTCAAACTGTTGACTTTCCGTGAGTCAAGACACAGTCGGTTCTTCCCCGGCTTGCGTATTAAGACCACAGGAGAACACCAAGGACTCTCGCTCTCCTCCACAACGCCAAGGCTAATCATCCGGTCAATTTCCTGATACAGAAGGTTTTGCACCGCTGGAGAGACAGGATAGTGACGTTGTTTTACGGGTGCCGAGTCTCCTGTATCTATGACGTGCACCTCCAAATCTGTTTTGCCAAGTCCGTGTTGGGAGTAGCATATGAACTTGTTCTTCACCGATTCTAGTTTCGACACTTGATCTAGGGACAGCTCGTGCGTGTCACTGCTCTGCTCTATATTAGGGATGGTAATTGAACTTATTATATCTGGGGCGAGGTGGAAAGCCTTCCTGATCCAGGCTGGGGACTAAATAAAATGTTATTGTTTGTTTTTGGTTTTTGTATTCTACCTCTGTCTTCACTCTACCGACTATGTCCTGATTTTCACCGTCAGCGGTTTTCACTTTGGAGTGAAACGACGAGCTAAACGGGACTTTAGCTAACTCCAAAAAGTTTAAGCAGTTTTTTCCCAATATACTGATACTGGCTCCACTGTCTAACAAACCGAGTATCTCCTTGTTTGCTATTTTAATTTTTGCGTATGGTCTTGGATCTGCGTTGGTAACTACTGTTGTTGAAGCTATACTTTTTCTTACTAATCTTCTATTCCTAAACCTATCTCGAGCTTTCTTAATCCTATTAGACATAAACGGAGTAACACTTTGACTAAATATTCTATTTCTTGCATTGTTATATTCCCTCAACCGAACGTGCAAGGGCCTTAAAACTAACCTATTACTAATATTTACACCAACACCTGTTTTATCTCCAGTATCTTCTTCTCTTACTAATATTGTCACCTTTTTGGACACTTGCTCATTTATTGGTATTGGTGACTTTGGTACGGGTAAGTCTGGGTTTGTGTTGAGCGCGACTCCCCCGGGTGACTCGCGCTCCTGTGCGGGTTTTCCGGGTTGCAGCGCACACATTTCGGGGTAATCACACCCGGCTGACCGCATCGGTAACAGAAAGTGTTACGCACGCTCTCTGGGCAGTCAACAAATGAGTGCCCTTGCTGCCTACAGTTCCAGCAAGTATATGCCCTTGGGTCTACCCTCGGTCTTGGTGGCTGCGAGCGGTTGCCTGGTGGATGTACTGCAGCTAGATTTTCAAGGTGGCCGTAATCATCGTCTTCGGATTCTACTGCCACGGCTACTTCGTGTACCACGTGCCTCATTGACGGACCTGGGCGTTGGTTTCGTGGTACTTCTTTGCCAGGAAAAGTACTTTCAGCGTCCTTGCAAGCCTGTCTCAACTGCTCAACCGTAAAGGTCGCCATCGGAAAAACCAATCTACCGATACTATCTTTTAGATTCCGTTTCATTATCCGTATCAACTCAATTTCTGGTATTGGAACTTGCAGTTGAGCTTTCATTCTCGCAATGACACCGAAATAATCATCCGTCGACTCCCACGAACCCTGCCTACGATCCATCAACTCGCGAATTATTTCGAAATCCGATTTCGAATTTCGGAATTGTCTAAACAAGGCATCACGCAATGTTGGCCAATCCGGGCGATAATTACTGCGCTGGTATTGCCAGTACCACTCGTAGGCCCTTCCAGACAACAATAAATGAAAGTCTCTGAGAATTTCCGCCCACGGACAGCCATATTGACCTCGAAGAGTTTCGAGACGAAAAACAAAATCTTCAACGCTGAGCTTATCTGGTTGACCTTCAAAAATAAGCCCCCACTTGTCAACTTTTATAGGTGCTCTATCTACCATTTGATTGGAATTACGATGATGACGATTGTAATTTACTGTTGGTGGTGGATTATGGAAAATTGGTTGCTCTTGGTAAGTATTATTAACTTCCTCACGGTTTGTTTGATAATTAACAGAATTAACTCTTTGCAGGTTCACATTATTGGAGGGCACAAAAGGCATTGAATCTACCCGAAGCTGAGAAGGATGGTTCTGACTTGCAACCGATTTGGGTTCGTTGCTAGAAGCTGCTGTTGATGGTCGCAGTACTTCTTCTGCTGTAGGTGTTGGTTTAGTAAGTAAATTGATATCTTTCAAAAAGTCCATCAAACTGTCTTTCATATCTTTTCTTAGGTCTTCGGAAATATCTTTTTGAATCGTAGTCTTGTAAGAGGAAAATGCGTTTACAACAGCCAGATTTATATAGGCCTTTAATTCGGCTATTGTATCTGAACCTGCAATTGCAGACTGGTTGTCATTGGCTGGACCTTGAACACTTTGAGGCACACTGATGACAGTATGCAAACTATCATCTTGCGCTTCCAGGGAAGCAGCGCCCATTTCGCTTAAACTACTATACGACGGTGCTTGAATGGAAGAAAAGGAACTATTTGGTGCAAAGGAAGACGGCGGACGTGCTGGACCAGAACTAGGAACGCATTGTGGAGACTGTGGAATACCTACATCGGACTGGTATGCATAAGAGAAGGATTTTTTTGGATTAGTCCCCATGTGCGTCAACGGGGTATGTACAACATTTGTTATGCTAGTTGGTGGTACATGACTCGATGTACTCTCAATACCCATCTGAGATAAATTCGGTGGAGAGTGATTGCTGGGGTTCACAATCATAGGAGGTGGGACGTTGGTTTTTGCAACAGGTGGTGAGTGCATTAGATTAGCCATATTGATTGGTACTGTATCTTTTGAGGAATTAGTTACCGAACGTGTAATTATTCTCCTATCGTCTATAATTTTAGCTCTTCTATCTTTTTGAATCGCCTTTTTACTTTCAGACAAACTCATTGGGACTTTATAGACTGAACGAAGATGGAGGATACGAATTTACGTTAAGAAATTGATAACAAAAAGAAAACAGAATTATAATAAAAAAATTATCTGAAAACAAATATGTATGTGTAAAGTAATTGTACCTAAACCAAAAAAAAAAAAACGAAAAAAACAAATAAATAAAGTAAATAAAGTGTACGGCAGTAATAGATGTGTGAATAGAAATTTTAATTATATGGTAGATAGTATGAGTATTTTTTCAGTGTATAAACACAAAAAAAAACCTAATTATATATAATTTCCTATATTAAAATTGTATTAATTAGTATATTTGAGTAAATACACTTAGAGAAAATACTTGTATGTATCAAGAAAATTTGTTTTATTGATTGGTTGTAGTTTTTTTGTTCATATAAGCGGGGTGCATCAGGTTTGCTTTCTTCGGCGGCGTTGTTTTCATATGCTTTATGGGCTGATCGGTAGGCAACTTATCGGATTGTAGACTGCGGACGGACTATGTGAAAGATCCCTCAGTGCGGCAGAATGAGCAAAACATAAAGCTAATTACAAAAACAAAATAAACGTTGTGTTCAGGATGTTTCCGCAATTCCATTCCGGCCATTGGGCTTCTGATGGAAGACTTGAAACATTCTAAACAACAACACATAAAAGAAGATTACAAACTACAGATGTACTAGTGCTACTTGACTTGACGAAACCACATCAGACTAGGCCACTAGACACATATCTAAACTAGACAATACCATTGGAAATGAAAGGTAAAAGTTGAGATAGAAAAGCAAAAATTAACAATGAAAAGATGGATAGAGAGAGAGAGAGACTAAGACTGACAAAGTTTTAATTGTTGTCGCTGTCAATATCGAGCGTCCTCGTCGCAATTCGAGATGGCATTCTGATAAGCTATCCACTCGAAGACTTACGAGATCTCGATATTGACAGCAAGAACAATTGAGGACAATTACAACAAAAAGGACAGAAGACTAGGACAAACATAATACGTTGGGCGCCATTTGTAATAAGTTAATTTGAGGAAAAATAGAGGGCGTTGGAAGCGGTAAGTGGGCAGGAAGTCAGGATGTGGATGGGACTTAAGGATTGGAGAGGAAATAAGAAGGGAGAGAGTGTCGAGGGCGAAGAGCGCGGCATGCTTGTAACGCACGGCATAGCTCGCCGGACGGGGTGGTCCTTGTCTTCGCTACTCGACCTAACCTACTACAAAACATTAAACATGCCAAAAACAAAACAAAATTACCTTGTGTTGAAGCAGACGGACGTCCACCACACTGAGGGGGCTGCTGGTGTTGTTGCAGCCTGGCCAATTCCCTCCCCTCCTGGAAGTTTGAGGCCGAATATTAAAACTTCCCCAATTTCGGATCGTTGCCTTAACTCAGCCCATGATCACCGAAAGTGCCGTAGCAATCCTTCTGCACCCCTGAAAAATGTATCTAACGCGCCATCAAGTTCACATGGACTTCAAAAGAAAAACCACTTGAATTCCGATAATGTGACGTGATCATGTCATTTATTACTTTATTTTAGTATAAGACTAACTAATTATTTAAATTGAATTAAATTAAAATTAATCCTAAATGCAGACAAAAAAAAAATATAAGAGAAATTGAACAAAAACAAAAAAAAAGGAATAAAAAAAACAATAAAAGTTAAACCAAACCAACTATAAATAACTAATAATAAATAACAAAAGAAAAGAAAGAAAAATAAAAAAAAAAGAAAATATTTAAAACTAAATTTGGTTTCACCCTGTATTAAAAGTCTACTTTGGATAACCTTTTTGTTACCATCCCCCCCTTTATTAATCTAAATTACTCGCGGTGCCTACCTATCTAGAGCTCTAATAGATGGGGTTTACTGTTGATAATTTTAAGCGGACTCAAGAAAAAAAGAAAAGGCGAAACAAAACTTATTACAGGCAAAACAGAATAAAAATAAATTAAACTACGCAAAAAAAGTATAAACCAAAAAAAAAAAACAAACAATGATTCACGTCAAAACTTAACACTAAATTATTATAAATGTTGCCTGCTATTGTTTTGCAGAAACAACCATTAAAAGAAACAGGCAAGCAATATTTTTTTTTGTAAGGACGGCGAACAATTTGGTTATTGTATTTTTTTTTTTTTTTTTTGTGATAGCAGCGCTTTACGATATTGTGTAATAATAATACTTATCGTAATATTATTATTGGTGTTGGCAATATCGTTCTTATGGTTAGAATGTAGGTATTATGTATCGATCTATTATTTGATAAATGCATGTGGGTACATCTATTTAATTTATTGTTCGAGGCACTTTGATGTTGTGTATTTATCATGAGTTGTCAGCGGAGCACCCTTTTGACGGAGCCCCCTGTCGCTGTCACTTTTTTGTGCGAAGATTTCATAAAAAAAAATTACTGTATGTAGTGCTCGCTAGATACTTGTGCATATATGTGTACTGATTTTTGCCGCTACCAAGTAGTTTTTTTGGCGGCCACGACTGTGCCGTCTGACCGCCAATAATTCGCTCGAATTCGAGTTCGATTCGATGATTTGCCACCGCTCACCACCTTATTTCATTTAATGGTGAATATGTAGTAGGCCTGTTCTTCCAGTTCACCGCCACTATGTTTTTTTTTTTTTAATTTCTATGCCTTTTACTTTCGTTTAATTCTTCCCGTTTTATGGGATTGATTTAATGACACGTATCCGTTGACGCTCTTCGAAGCACAATGGCAAAGCAAGGCCAAACTGCTTGTTGCAGAGCTATATGAGTCCACAATACGCTCCATCATCCGATATAACAGCCGTTTCTAAGGTTCCGTATTTTAAATTACTCTTAGTGCAACGCAATTATAGTTTCCTTTTCTTTCAAAACATTGCAGCTTATAGGTTTGTGCTTAAGATAGTATTCACCCTGAAGCTTTTGGGACACGTACATACCTGACATTGGATGCGTTCACACAAGACACAAATGGTCTAAAGCCTGTTCAGGCCACAAACCAGCTGACAGGTTGTCAAAATGAAAATTCGTTCAAAGAACGAGCAGGGTGGATTTCGTTAACATTTATCTTAATTTATTTATTTTCTTATTTCCCTGATTACCTTTAATTTTTTTCTTTCCAGGTAACCGCAACAGTATAAAAGTTTTGCATGTAAAAGTAAAAGTGAGCTATATAGGTTCTCAAAAAAATACGCCTATTGACAAGTCAACGTTCGGGCAGGATGCCTGGGAATCTGCTAGTATATGTAGGCGTATTTTTTTGAGAATCTATAGCTAGCTCACTTTTACTTTTACATGCAAAACTTTTATACTCACTTTTGGTTTTACATGCAAAATTGTTATACTCACTTTTGGTTTTGTTATACTCACTTCCCAAAAAAATACGCCATATAACAATAATAATGTACAGGATAAGGATAACCTTTAGTCGAGACTTGGCGGCTGTGAGCTCAAGGCCCCGACCCATAGAATCCGTCGCATCCGTTGCGTCGACGGATTGGCGTATTCGACGGAACGAACAGTCCCATAGAATTCGTCGCATACGTTGACAGCCGATGATACCTATATGAGAGACAGTTTCTCTCATTATCTTATATTTCCACCAATGAAAATGCTTACTCTCACGCTCTGCCAACTGTCAACGGTTTGACGGACAGAAAAGTAGAAAGTAAACCTACTTTATCCGTCGCATCCGGCACGTTCGTTGCTTATGGGTCACGTTCCATAAGCTACTGTGTATCAACCTGTCAGTCGAAAACATTGCCGCAACGGATGTGACGGATTCTATGGGTCGGGGCCTTCAGTCCAATCTAACGCAGCGGACCGCGTCCGTCCCCCGTCATTTCCGTAATTGGCGTAATGAAAAAATTTATTTTTTATTTCTTGACGTTTTTGCCAAAAATATTACCTACGCCGCAATTATTTTTGAAACAGGATATAGCGCACGCGCCTTTGAGCTCACAACATCTCAACAATGATCATCTAATGCTTGATTATCCTTAATTTAAGCTAAGGAACGAGTCACGAAATACTCGATGGCTCTACGGCCAGCGGATGACGATGAATGCTCAAATGAAATATAATTCTGAAGTCCAATACTGCAAATATGCGGCACTGGTCTTCATTATCGAGTTCTACCATATTTTACTTTTATTACATATAAACCAAACATTGAAATCAATAATCTATAAGATCATGGTTGTAATTAATCTAATTTAAAAATTAAAAGTCAAATGAATCTTGTTTTCAGGATTATTTTTGAGTCATGGCCATGGGTTATCTTTTGGTGGAATTGTACAAAGAACAACGAAAAAATCCTAGTTATATCTTACATCTTGTGAACGCACCCAAGCCAATACACAAACCAACGCATGATATAAATTTCCCAGCCTGGGTTCACTGAAACTTTACGCAACTAACGTGACAGCCAAAAATCCCAAACATAATTCCTTTGGCCGTCACCTATTTTTTGACAATTGTAAAAGACCGCCTTTCGTAGTCGGACAATCACAACAAAAATAATGGGCTCAGCTACTAAAGTAAGTTTAAAACAATTATAAAATCTGTGTTTTCTATCTCGTCCCGATTCTCACCAAAAAGGTCCCATAAACTTACCAAAAAACGTCCAAACCATTATGTAAATACGCCACATCAAAAAGAAGTCCAGAAACCAAAGCAGCTTCTCTAACTCTTACTCAATTTTAATGTTTGAATCAACCTAATTACCGAAAAATCATAATCTTTACAGGTCGGAGAAATATTTACAGCCGCAGGACAGGCATTCAATCGTCTAGGCGAACTTACAATGCAGTTGCATCCAAGTTCCGACTCGCCTTCGGGGTAAGTATTCCACAAAAGAATTTTGAAATCGAAGTTAACAATTTGAGTGTTTTTGATTCTCCCGAAAACCATCCCACGCTCAGGAGCAAATGGACAGATGAAGAAATCGAAATGTTGCACTCATCGATAACCCGATTCTCAGATGATCTAAGCAAAATAAGCTTACGAATAAAAAATCGCACAGTGTAAGGACACTCTACTTTAATTCATAATATAATCTTGCTTTCTTCATCTGATCCTGACGAGAGCGAATATCTTAACAGTAAGAACTCACTGCATTTCTTTTTACAGATCACAGATCCGACAGACGCTAAAGAAGAAAGCATTCGAGGATGCAGGCATTCCGGCCAAACAAATACCAGCCAATCAAGTGCAGCATATTATTCAAACAACACAAGTGCAACAATCACCACATACCTCGCAACAACAGCCACAGCAGCAACAGCAGCATCAGCAGCAACAACAACAACCACAACACCAACATCAGCCAAAGCAAATTCAACAGCAAGTTCAGCACGTGATAATCCAGCAGGCGCCACTAGCTATCAGTACACAACAGCAACAACACCATCAACTACAACACACACAATCGCCTCAACCTCAGCCACATCAGCCCCCACAAACCGTAACCATTCAGCAACTTCAACAAATCAAAAATGAAACCGTCGTGGTGGGCAATAGTGCAGCAGGGTTAATAGCAGGTGCAAAATCTGGAGACATGATGATGACACTAAATCGACTGAACACACAAGAGAATGAGGTAGACGTTGAGTGCTTACCATCTGACGTCAAGCTCGAGTTTTCTGGTGAAGAGGTGGCTGGGTGAAATCAAGCCCACGATGATGATTACTATTTTTTTAAAAAATAATCTGGACCGTATGTTGTGACCCCTTGTCTTTGATGAAAAATGAACTCCTTCCCCCGCCCGTATTCAACGAACTAACGGCATTCTTCCGCGATTATTGTAGCTTAGTAATAATATATATTTAAAGAGAATCATTTTGATTTTAAATCGTTTGAAAGATGACAAATTTATCGTATAAAAATGTACAAAGAACGTTAAAAAAAATGATTGTAGTCTTAATTATGCAAGGGCGTTTTGTTTTTGTTGAAGCTGGACATTAACATCGGCCTTTCGAGAAAACTACAGGTAAGAAAGTAAAGTTGGTTGGCTTAAAGACATCTTAACTTTCGGCGGCGCTACAGTGCGAGCTACTATACTATTCTGAAAACAATGAATTGCTAAATGAGTTCTTAAGCAGAGAAGTTAACTTACATACAGAAAAATGCAATTAAGACTTTTCTTGACAGTATTCCAACTAAAAATGTAAATGAAAGCAAAAACAAGAAAAAAAAAAACGTACAAGTTAAGTTCTATGCTTATTTATATTTTTTAACAGAAATATAAACACTTCTTTAAATCTTATCGGTAAAACAGGATTTTTCTCGCCCATTTCGTTGGACAAGTTTCGTGAATTTTTTCCCTATGCAAATTCTGTTCCATATAGTTCTGTATTTGGCCCTCTACATTTGTTCTCCAATTTAATTCAGGAAAATTGGGAAAGCACTCTTTTGCTGATCGTTGCATGCGTCTGACTGCTGTTCTATAACACTTCCATGGTTGAGGCTCCACAACTAAAAGTTCAGCAATGCTCGAGCATTTCTTAAGAAACTCTCTAAGACCGACATCATGGTGATTAAGATGAACCCACATAGTTATTGAGAAGCAACAGACTAGGTCAAACTTGACGGCATGTCGTGCTTGCAGGTATTTTTCAATTACGGAAAAGTCCCCGTCGTTCATGATGTCCACAGGCTGAAACTCGATTTGTTGGGCGTTTGCATTAGTTTCATTTGCTCTTTTGATTAGCATTGGATCTATGTCGACTCCGAGTATTTCGATTTTTCTATTGATTCGTTGAGAAAGGTAGGCCAAGAGCAATTGACTTAAATTGCCCGCATTGCATCCAACATCAAGCACGAGATACGTCGACTCTTCATTCGATTTCGGCTTCATCTGTCTTGTTGGTAACCAAACGTTGTCCGGAAGCAGTGCTATTCGTTCTTCTGCTGGGTTAAACTGATAGTAGTTAATGAAGTTACCGAATTGTACGGCTCCAGGATTATTTGCACGGAAGTCCATAGTTGTAGCTGTAGGCTGTAAGCACTCTAATCACACGAGTCGAGTGGCTTCCTAACATGTTTTGACAGCTCATCGAAAGGTTTGTTAGAGTTTGTGGAAATGGCGAATGTCGTCTACCGTGCTACAAGTTTTTTTTAATTTTTTAGAAGCACTAGGGAATTCATTCATTTGTATGTAGTTTGATCGCTTTTTGAGTTTAACATTTTTTTTTGTTAATTCATTCATTAAAATAAATAGGTATGCACGAGTATGGACTGTACTACATACATGGAAATTTGGGCTGTCAAACGTTTCCAATTCGAAGTGTCAGATGGCGAGGTGATGCTCGCGAATTAGTCATGCTACAAACCAGACTTACAGAATTTTCCCCAATAGAGGGCGGGTGCATCACTAGTTATATTAATAATTGTTCCTAGGCTGAAAGTATAGATGGCAAACCAATTTAATACTACCCTTTTTTAGAACCAATTCGTTCAACTTCACCCATGTAGATGAGATTAGTCAGCAGATGTCACACAGATAGGCTGAGAGTTTCCGGTTAAAGCAATTGGTTTAAGATAAATTGTTTAAAGCCTGAACTACATCGAAACAAAAGTGAAAAATAGTACAAACAAGTGAAAATAGCGAAACTCATCGAAAACACACGCATATTTACGTGACATCTATGAGCAAAAACTAAACAAATAAAGCTCAGAGCTTTTAATTATTTATCGTCAATCATTAAAATTTAAAAAAAATTCTCAAAAATTCAACACAATTCAATAATTCAATGAAAATTGTGGGGCGGTGTTTGGGTGTGTAAGATTTTTGTAATAAGAGAGTAAGACATCTGTATGCATCTGCGCTGACCTTAACATTTCCGTTTATTGTCGATCTTAAGAAGAACGGTTTGTCTAATTAGGATGACGTCAAATGCGTTCGGTAATATAACAATAGTTGTTGCGAATGTGCAGTAGACTTTTGTATTTTGCTAACGAAAAGAAAAGAACTTGGCGTTCGTGGCTGACTAATTTCACACTTTTTTGTTCTAAAGACCTCGGTTGTTTTTTTACATTTATGTTTTTAGTGAGATTTGATTTAATAGAAGGAAACAATGAAATCAAAGGATTTCAGTACATATACATAATTTTCGTATTCGCTGCTCGTGACGAATTGGGAGATCTGAGGATAAGTCATTTGCTCTTCGCTGATGACTTGGTTATCCTTACGTCCTCTCAGACTGAACACTCGGTTTGTAACCGTTTGTGCTGAAGCTGAGATGAAAGTAAACGTGAACAAATCCGAAGTGATGGTCGTATCCAGAAAACCTTTTCAATGTACATGTACTCTACATCTACATGTTGGTGGAGTCCCATTAAAACAGGTAGAAAAGTCTAAGTATCTCTGGGTCATATTCACGAGTGATGAATGCTGAGTTTTCCTGTATAATTGGTCAGGTTGGGTCAATTTTGAGACAGCTTGGTCATTCTGGTATTAGGAGGACTGAACTTCGTGTCAATGCTGAGCTTTAAGCCTTATTCAGTGTTTGTTTCAACCTCCAACCATGAGGTTTGGATAATGACCGAAAAAATAAGATCGCGGGTACAAGCTGCCGAAATTAGATTCCTCTGCATAAAGGATACGTGAGTAACTCAACTTCGAGTAGCTACTTCTTCAGACCGAGCAGTCCATGCGTCCGTGGTTTGGTCATGTTAAAAGCTTGTTCCCAACATGTATACAAAGACGTGCTATGGCATCTGTACCATTAGGCAGGCGTCCTGGTCCTCTAGGTATAGATGCAGGATGTGATGGTTATATTATAATCTCTCCTCTACACGTATTGGGATTGCCTTTGATGATTTAGAGTCGATGGCCGAGAATCGAGAATTATAAAGGGTTCACTTGAGCACTACACCCGCGATCAACTTAATGGATAAGCTGGTCATTGAAAACGAATGAATTAATAATTTTATCAGAATGGAAATCATCCTGCGTATAGTATATGCATTTCTGTGTATCAAACTATTCTTTAACATATTAGGGACTAAAGCCAGCTAATATCGAAGCGATATATTTAGCCTACTTAATGTACAAAATAAAATAACTAGACATTATTTTGGGAATATTAGACCCCTTTTCTGCTAAAGCTAACCAAAAATAAAAACAAACCGTAGCAAGAAATAAATGCTCATTACTGCGAGATAAAATTTCGTATACCTACATATTGCAAACAAGTGTGCATAGCTATAGTATAACTAGCGAAATCCCCTCATCCATAAATATTCGTTCTTTTTGTTATCTTTGAAAAAAGGATAATACCTTAGTGCCTAATGAAAACCAAAAGACCCAAATCCTTTGTGTTTATAATAAGCACAAATGCAGATGATAACAGAGAATATAAAAATTCATGTGTTCAGATCCTTGTTAGCATTTACTTTGGTAAAGGCAACGATGTCTGCAGATAATCCAACCCTATACACACACACACACACATACGCAGATAAAGTGTGTTCTTATTCGTGCAATATAAAATCATATCTGGGCGGACGGCGCGGCGGCGGGTGCTCCGGAACGGGATGGTGGCTTAAGGACATCCGAATGTAGAGGACGTGCTGTTGTCGGCTTGTTCTTTATAACGCTCGATCGTATATATGGAATGTAATAAAAATGAAATTGGATCCACATTCGTGCATTTGAGCTCATATCAGCATATTGAGCGGATTTCATGGGGTGATGCGGGGACTCCATTTCCATGCAAAAATGAAGAAACAGAAACAGAAAACGCAGAATAAAAATTGTTGCCGACATACACCCATTCTCCTTTTGAGGCCATGAATCTAGGATTTCATTTTATTTTATGAAGGCATTTGAGTGCCAACTCTGGAACACAGAGCAGAGCGCGTTTTCCTCCCCCCATCAGAAACGTGGATACTCATTACTCGAAAGGGTGCTTCGTACTGTATTGTGTATAACGACAGACAGGTCGGATGGGGGTATAAAACCAAGCTCCAATCAGCAATGGATTTATGGAACAAGGAATATGGGTGTGACAGAACCCCGAAAGGATAAACCGGTTCTGTTTCTCCTTCTTTTTTTAACGATAAAAGAAGGGTATTCACGCTTTTAATGGGAAATATGACCAAAAAAAGGAATTCCGCATAATATGGACGTATTTGCAATTTTTGGGCTGAAGATGGTGTACCTCTGGGTATAACCATTGTATATAGACACTATAGTACTATCACTTCGCATTTATGCACTAGCGCCACCAACCACCTCTGAGACCAACTACTCACATCGAACATGGTAGTTGTATTGGATTATTTGAAACGAAATTAAATGATGCCTTCTTCTTTTCTTATTCGTCTCATTGACAACATGCAGATGAAAGAGAAAGAACAATTATTATTTTTGTTGTCTTTTATTCTCCAGTAGTAAGGCTAAGGAGTGGAAGTAAGTGGGTACTTTTCGCAGGTAGTTAGTGGTGGTGGTGGTTAGGCGAAGTGTACTTTTAGCATTTATGAGAATAGCAATATGAAAAGAAGGAATGTGAAATGAAAGATCGGATCGATTTATACTTTTCGCATATAGTGGTGGTGTGTGGGGAGAGTACTTTTAGCATGATGATGAGTGTGCTGCTGTTGAGTGATGACGATTGGAATTGATATTTAAGAGGATAACAATGTGAAAAGGAGAAATATGAAGTCATAGATCGGATTTTTAACAATACATATTTTGTATTTCTTGGATTTATGGGTAGCATTGGTGTCATGATCGTGGCTTTTGGACTTAGGTCTCAAGGGTAGGTTATGATGATTTGCAAATTATTATGGGGTGGGTGAGCATGTGAGGTGCACTAGTGGGGAAGTTTGGTTGGATCTTAGCAAATAAAATCACGTACCCAGATCGATCTAAATTTTCAATTTTCTCATATTGTATGTAGTGTGAGAATGATATTGTTTGAAGTACAAATTTTTAGATCAATTAATTATGATAGGTATTAAGATGATAGTAAGTACAGCTCATAAACTGAGTCTCGCAATTCTGTCTGTCTGTTTGTCTGCGTGGTGGTAGGTAGGTGGCTGTATTCTTAACGACAGGACGGATTCGTTTGTACCTATTTGTTTTATCGAAATGATTATGTATTAGTGGTTATGGGAAAGGAACAATAATTGCACTACATTACATATAAAGATAACCGGCTTTGCACGTGTCTAGGAATTGTATCTATACTATTGCACAGATATATTTTTGTCCATCAGCACAATGCATATCAATGTTCCAAATTTAAAAAAAACTGTTGAAGAATAGCGTTTGAAATTTTTTGTTTGTATTGCCTAATTTTCCACACTTCACAGAAATACCTACCTTTGGGTTTGGTTCGGTGGTTTTTGAGTTTTGCGATCATTAGTGGTGTACTTATACCTATTCCCATAAAAAAATGGAAATTCAGGTTTATTGCAAATTTTCGGCTTTTCATTTGGGGGTTTCCGAATTTTTTTTTGCCAAACCCTGATTCAAGACGAACAAAACAAAAAAAAAAGGATCACCCAAATCGGTTTAGCACTCTAGCATCTAGCCTTTCTCGAGTTTTGCGAATTTCGAGACTAATGCACAACAATTATTGTTTTTTTTATATAGAGAGAGATGTAGAATGTAGATACCTATAATAGTTAGCTGCTCGTTTTACCGAGATAAAATGCTTCTACATTATAAACCTCATAAAGTAGACACATGCCTATAACATTTTAGAATCAATTAAAAAAAGAATCACTTAAATCGATGCATATTTGACAAAAATATAGGCAAAATAGTGCCCAATATGCCCAATCCTCAAATCTTTTGCAACGACAGAAAGGAAGCCAAATTCAGTTTTTATTCAATTTGTCTTTCCCAACTGATCACCCCTTGCATCGTGCACCCCTCTCCAAACACAAAAATCCTCCACCACCAACATCCTATCCTACACAACCATGCTGTTGAATTATATTTGCTCTTCCTCATAACATTGCACTTGCACCTCCTTTCCTCTATTCTCCTCTCCTTTCACTAAGAAAAACCAAACCAGTTGCAGTTCTTTACCCTACCCTGTTGTTACATCACATCAGAAATAATTTTATACCTACTGATGGATGGAAATGGCGATATGAATGAAGAAAGAGAAGAGGCATACCAGTTTGACTTTGTTTTGTTTATTTTGGTTTTCTCTATACACATTTCCCCAATGCTCGGAGTTGGCTGGCAGTGTACAAACTAAATCAACTGAAGCGCCACCTGGATCGTCGAAGACGCGTAATTCAATGCGATGGGATGAGAGTACTATAGTGTGTATATACAATGGTATAACCATTGTATATAGACACTATAGTACTATCACTTCGCATTTATGCACTAGCGCCACCAACCACCTCTGAGACCAACTACTCACATCGTACATGGTAGTTGTATTGGATTATTTGAAACGAAATTAAATGATGCCTTCTTCTTTTATTATTCGTCTCATTGACAATATGCAGATGAAAGAGAAAGAACAATTATTATTTTTGTTGTCTTTTATTCTCCAGTAGTAAGGCTAAGGAGTGGAAGTAAGTGGGTACTTTTCGCAGGTAGTTAGCGGTGGTGGTGGTTAGGCGAAGTGTACTTTTAGCATTTATGAGAATAGCAATATGAAAAGAAGGAATGTGAAATGAAAGATCGGATCGATTTATACTTTTCGCATATGGTGGTGGTGTGTGGGGAGAGTACTTTTAGCATGATGATGAGTGTGGTGCTGTTGAGTGATGACGATTGGAATTGATATTTAAGAGGATAACAATGTGGAAAGGAGAAATATGAAATCATAGATCGGATTTTTAACAATACATATTTTGTATTTCTTGGATTTATGGGTAGCATTGGTGTCATGATCGTGGCTTTTGGACTTAGGTCTCAAGGGTAGGTTATGATGATTTGAAAATTATTATGGGGTGGGTGAGCATGTGAAGTGCACTAGTGGGGAAGTTTGGTTGGATCTTAGCAAATAAAATCACGTACCCAGATCGATCTAAATTTTCAATTTTCTCATATTGTATATAGTGTGAGAATGATATTGTTTTAAGTAGGTACAAATTTTTAGATCAATTAATTATGATAGGTATTAAGATGATAGTAGGTACAGCTCATAAACTGAGTCTCGCAATTCTGTCTGTCTGTTTGTCTGCGTGGTGGTAGGTAGGTGGCTGTATTCTTAACGACAGGACGGATTCGTTTGTACCTCTAGCAGTTTGTTTCAAACTGTGCATAAGTAGGTATGCGATTTGTAGGCTGACAGTTTGAGTTCATTTGTTTATTTTAAACCCAAAATTAACCTTGTGTATTTAGATACAATTATTTTAGGAGCAGCTATACGCAGGTCGCAGTGCTACGCTGAATGCTATTGCAGCAATCATTCAAATCATCCCTAGGTATATAAATTTAAAATATGGATTATTGTAGTACCTATGTACATATAATATGGATTATTGTAGTATGAAGGAAATTGATGAATATGTATTTAGAAACTTGCAGTTCAGATTAGAAGATTCTTGCTATGCAATTAAGTAAGCTATTGTTTGTTTTAAATAACTAAGTCATCAACGCACAGCCCAAAACGGATAATCTAAGCCCGTTTTCTAACCATTGATCAACGATCACATGAAAGTGAGGGAAAATGAAAATCAAAAAGGAATAAAAATATGTAGGAGAATTTGTTAACGACTTTAACATATAGACGCACTAAACCAATCAGTTGGTAACGAGCGAATAGCTCACGATTATCTCCAGACTAGAAATGACAGCATCAGGCGGGTAACCCCAAATAACACAAGCAAGACCATCACGGGACTGCTAGTAATCTGCTTTTTATATTCCTTTTATAACTCGAGTTTGGATACACCGAATTTGATGATTCTTTTTTTCTATAAAGGTACATATATTCTTCTGTAGCAGTCACGGGAGCCAAAGTTTGTAAAATTTGTAACATTGGTATGCATTGTCCTGATAGACAAAAATACTATCTATGCAATACGATTCCTGGAAAACCCAAAAATGTGTACCATGGAGCATTACAATAAAATAGGTATCACTTATTTAAATGAATTTGGAACTGATATTTTTATTTTTCTATTTTGCACTACGAAGTGCATGATAATCAAACTTAGAATTTCTTCTAAATACATAGTTGTGCCTACATTGTTAGAAAAACATACTTTTATTTAAATAGTTCCGCATAAATCCCCTGAATATGTACCTACCTATATGTACATATGTAGGTATCTACTCTTTAGATTTAATTCCCTGTATTTGTTTTATCGAAATGATTATGTATTAGTGGTTATGGGAAAGGAACAATAATTGCACTACATTACATATAAAGATAACCGGCTTTGCACGTGTCTAGGAATTGTATCTATACTATTGCACAGATATATTTTTGTCCATCAGCACAATGCATATCAATGTTCCAAATTTAAAAAAACTGTTGAAGAATAGCGTTTGAAATTTTTTGTTTGTATTGCCTAATTTTCCACACTTCACAGAAATAGGTACCTACCTTTGGGTTTGGTTCGGTGGTTTTTGAGTTTTGCGATCATTAGTGGTGTACTTATACCTATTCCCATAAAAAAATGGAAATTCAGGTTTATTGCAAATTTTCGGCTTTTCATTTGGGGGTTTCCGAATTTTTTTTTACCAAACCCTGATTCAAGACGAACAAAACAAAAAAAAAGGATCATCCAAATCGGTTTAGCTCTCTAGCATCTAGCCTTTCTCGAGTTTTGCGAATTTCGAGACTAATGCACAACAATTATTGTTTTTTTATATAGAGAGAGATGTAGAATGTAGATACCTATAATAGTTAGCTGCTCGTTTTCCGACATAAAATGCTTCTACATTATAAACCTCATAAAGTAGACACATGCCTATAACATTTTAGAATCAATTAAAAAAAGAATCACTTAAATCGATGCATATTTGACAAAAATATAGGCAAAATAGTGAGAGTCTAACATACATTATTTTATGCCCAATCCTCAAATCTTCTGCAACGACAGAAAGGAAGCCAAATTCAGTTTTTATTCAATTTGTCTTTCCCAACTGATCACCCCTCTCCAAACACACAAATCCTCCACCACCAACATCCTATCCTACACAACCATGCTGTTGAATTATATTTGCTCTTGCTCATAACATTGCACTTGCACCTCCTTTCCTCTATTCTCCTCTCCTTTCACTAAGAAAAACCAAACCAGTTGCAGTTCTTTACCCTACCCTGTTGTTACATCACATCAGAAATAATTTTATACCTACTGATGGATGGAAATGGCGATATGAATGAAGAAAGAGAAGAGGCATACCAGTTTGACTTTGTTTTGTTTATTTTGGTTTTCTCTATACACATTTCCCCAATGCTCGGAGTTGGCTGGCAGTGTACAAACTAAATCAACTGAAGCGCCACCTGGATCGTCGAAGACGCGTAATTCAATGCGATGGGATGAGAGTACTATAGTGTGTATATACAATGGTATAACCATCTGATGTATACCTAGTATCATTGTATATACACACTATAGTACTCTCATCCCATCGCATTGAATTACGCGTCTTCGACGATCCAGGTGGCGCTTCAGTTGATTTAGTTTGTACACTGCCAGCCATCTCCGACCATTGGGGAAATGTGTATAGAGAAACCAAAATAAACAAAACAAAGTCAAACTGGTATGCCTCTTCTCTTTCTTCATTCATATCGCCATTTCCATCCATCATCCATCAGTAGGTAGGTATAAAATTACTTATTATGATGTGATGTAACAGGGTAGGGTATAGAACTGCAACTGGTTTGGTTTTTCTTAGTGAATGGAGAGGAGAATAGAGGAAAGGAGGTGCAATATTATGAGCAAGAGCAAATATAATTCAACAGCATGGTGGTGTAGGATAGGATGGTGGTGGTGGAGGATTTGTGTGTTTGGAGAGGGGTGCACGATGCAAGGGGTGATCAGTTGGGAAAGACAAATTGAATAAAAACTGAATTTGAAGATTTGAGGATTGGGCATAAAATAATGTATGCTAGACTCTCACTATTTTGCCTATATTTTTGTCAAATATGCATCGATTTAAGTGATTCTTTTTTTAATTGATTCTAAAATATTATAGGCATGTGTCTACTTTATGAGGTTTATAATGTAGAAGCATTTTATGTCAGTAAAACGAGCAGCTAACTATTATAGGAGTCTACATCTCTCTCTATATTATAAAAATCAATTGTTTGCAAAACTCGAGAAAGTATAGATGCTAGACCGATTTGGATGATTCTTTTGTGTTTTGTTCGTCTTGAATCAGGGTTTGACAAAAAAATAAAATTCGGAAACCCCCAAATGAAAAGCCGAAAAATTGATAAAAATCTGAATTTCCATTTTGTATGAGAATATAAGTACCTACACCACTAATGATCGCAAAACTCGAAAACCACCGAACCAAACCCAAAGGTAGGTATTTCTGTGAAGTGTGGAAAATTTCAAACGCTATTCCTCAACAGTTTTTAAAATTTGGAACATTGATATGCATTATGCTGATGGACAAAAATATATCTGTGCAATAGTATAGATACAATTCCTAGGCACGTGCAAAGCCGATTATCTTTATATGTAATGTAGTGCAATTATTGTTCCTTTCCCATAACCACTAATTATACATAATCATTTCGATAAAACTAATATAGGGCATTAAATCTAAAGAGTAGATACATATGTACATAGGTACATATTCAGGGGATTTATGCGGAACTATTTAAATAAAAGTATGGTTTTCTAACAATGTAGGCACTACCTACTATGTATTTAGAAGAAGTTCTAAGTTTGATTATCATGCACTTCGTAGTGCAAAATAGAAAAATAAAAATATCAGTTTCAAATTCATTGAAATAAGTGATAAACTGCTTTTATTGTACCTAATGCTCCATGGTACACATTTTTGGGTTTTCCAGGAATCGTATTGCATAAATAGGTAGATAGTATTCTTGTCTATCAGGACAATGCATACCAATGTTACAAATTTTACAAACTTTGGCTCCCGTGATTGTCGAAGAATAGCGCCACATCCCTTTGTCCAATTTTTACCAAACTTCACAGCCTTATCGTAACAAAAACAAAGATTTTATCATTTTATCAAAATGTGAGTTCATATACCACGATTTTTAAATGAACGGCGCCACGCCCCTTTGTCCAATTTTTTTTACATACAAACCTGCTACCTACAGAAGAATATACCTTTATAGAAAAAAAAGAGTCATCAAATTCGGTGTAGCCAAACTCGAGTTATAAAAGGAATATAAAAAGGAGATTACTAGCAGTCCCGTGATGGTCTTGCTTGTGTTATTTGTGGTTACCCGCCTGATGCTGTCATTTCTGGTCTGGAGATAATCGTGAGCTATTCCCTCGTTACCAACTGATTGGTTTAGTGCGTCTATATGTTAAAGTCGTTAACAAATTCTCCTACATTTTTATTCCTTTTTGATTTTCATTTTCCCTCACTTTCATGTGATCTTTGATCAATGGTTAGAAAACGTGCTTAGATTATCCGTTTTGGGCTGTGCGTTGATGACTTAGTTATTTAAAACAAACAATAGCTTACTTAATTGCATAGCAAGAATCTTCTAATCTGAACTGCAAGTTCATCAATTTCTTACATACTACAATAATCCATATTATATGTACTACAATAATCCATATTTTAAATTTATATAGGGATGATTTGGATGATTGCTGTTGCTGCAATAGCATTCAGCGTAGCACTGCGACCTGCGTATAACTGCTCCTAAAATAATTGTATCTAAATACAAAAGGTTAATTTTGGGTTTAAAATAAACAAATGAACTCAAACTGTCAGCCTACAAATCGCATACCTACTTATGCACAGTTTGAAACAAACTGCTAGAGGTACAAACGAATCCGTCCTGTCGTTAAGAATACAGCTACCTACCACCACGCAGACAAACAGACAGACAGAATTGCGAGACTCAGTTTTTGAGCTTTACCTACTATCATCTTAATACCTATCATAATTAATTGATAAAATTGGACTTAAAACAATACCTATCATTCTCACACTACATACAATATGAGAAAATTGAACATTTAGATCGATCTGGGTACGTGATTTTATTTGCTAAGATCCAACCAAACTTCCCCACTAGTGCACCTCACATGCTCATGCTCACCCACCCCATAATAATTTTCAAATCATCATAACCTACCCTTGACACCTAAGTTCAATTGCCACGATCATGACACAAATGCTACCCATAAATCCAAGAAATACAAAATATGTATTGTTAAAAATCCGATCTATGATTTCATATTTCTCCTTTCCACATTGTTATCCTCTTAAATAACAATTCCAATCGTCATCACTCAACAGCACCACACTCATCATCATGCTAAAAGTACTCTCCCCACACACCACCACTATATGCGACAAGTATAAATCGATCCGATCTTTCATTTCATATTCCTTCTTTTCATATTGCTATTCTCATAAATGCTAAAAGTATACTTCGCCTAACCTACACACCACCACCACTAACTACCTACGAGTATAGGTATATCGTATATGCGAAAAGTACCCACTTACTTCCACTCCTTACTACTGGAGAATAAAAGACAACAAAAATACTAATTGTTCTTTCTCTTTCATCTACATGTTGTCAATGAGACAAATAAGAAAAGAAGAAGGCATCATTTAATTTCGTTTCAAATAATCCAATACAACTACCATGTTCGATGTGAGTAGTTGGTCTCAGAGGTGGTTGGTGGCGCTAGTGCATAAATGCGAAGTGATAGTACTATAGTGTCTATATACAATGCTAGTATCTACCAAACGGACAACAAGTTCCTACAATATAAAAATCGGAGGCAAGTAGATATAACTTCCCATAACTTCAACAATTTAAATTCACTTACCTATGAGTGGCAAAAATTAATAGTGGATTGTCTCGCACAAACACATACAAACTCGGTTTGCTAGTTCGGGGGTCTCAGTATATCTTGCCTCTGATAAATTGAAAACTCTATTATAAATTACAAAACAATTCGTCGAAGTGCTACAATAGGCATGTTTTTTTGAAACCTGGCCAACCAGCTGTTCATTTGGACACTTGCCAGCACAATTGCCAGCAAGATGAAGCCAGCCGAATGAATTTAGGCAATGCGCCTAAAAGCATACCAGCATTTCGTATAAAATTATGCATTTGGTAAAGATATTGGATAAATTCTGACAATTTTCTCTGGAATGTTGTGTGCATGAGATAAGAACACCATTATGATTTAAGCAAATTGTACGGAAATTCTAAGCAACTTGTTGCTTTCAGCGCCACCTGTTTGTTCATTGTGAATTGAATTTAGCCAGCAGCTCTCAGGTTGGGGAGAAAATCAAGAGTTGTTGCCAGCAGGTTGTTGTTTTAATTACCACGTGAAATGTGCCTCAACTGCCAACTACTGGATGGCGAGGTTTCATAAAAAACACAACTAATATAACCCTGCTAAACTCAAACAGAGACGGAATATCGAGAAAGGTGCTCGAAAATTGACTAGTATCATCAGCTGATGTTTTAAACTGATATGAATTTCTGCGCCAGCTTTACATCCTATATAGTGCTGACCAAATGTTAACAAAGAACACTAAAACGAGATCAACAAAGGCTTAGCCATGAACACCCCTACGGCATCAAGGTGCTGCGCCACCATCCACATTATCCCATCTAGGACCTCGGTGCTTTTAGGGAGAACAGCCAATTTTTTTTTGCTGTGCTACACGAGTGGTGTAATATAATTTAATTCAACTTTTCTTTATTCCTTTTCATTAATTTTATACAAGTAACTCCAGAACTTAGTACCTACTGTTTACCTTATATATTTTTGCGCGAATACATTTTTTTAAAAATTTTATCTACGTTCTGTGCTTGCGCCAGAATATCGGCGGACGAACTGGCCTGAAAAATCTTCTCAATTCCGATAACTGAGGGTGTAACATATACCTACACTCCGCGCCACTTGAATAGCACACCCCCCCTAATGTCAGTTTTTTATCGCCCACTGGTCCCAAACCAAGGATGCTAGAGACTTATTTTTTTTAATTAAAATTAATTTAATTGTTGTGATTTGACCAGAAGGAAGATTTAAAACTAAAGCTTTAAGTATTAACAAACATTTTTTAACTAAATCCGAAAAAATGTGGGGCCCTAATTTTGCGCCACTTGAATAGAACACCTAAACGAAAAAGCATTTTAGAGAATTCTGCTTCTTTTTGACACAAACATTTCTTAAATTTAAGGTAATTGGAGTATTTTAGATTAAAAAAAAAAATTTCAATTGTGTTTAAAGCCACCTTTCTGCTCCAAAATTCACACATCTGGTTTGGAAGGGATGCATATACAAATTGGCCAAATAATTTAGCGAAATCGAGCTCCAAGCTAATTCAATGGTTTGGGTTAGCTTAGATACAGTCGAACATTGTTGTCCCTATCCATAAAGTTGACGTGTCAACCATCCCCAAACTTTTTAGGTTAAGGAAGGGGTAACTTCTTCTTGATTTTTAGTCTTTTTATATCCTTGGCATTCGAAGAATAGTTATGTTAGACGCATAGTTATGAAACTTGTTTTAATGCCACATTTTTCCCCGATTTTTGAAAAGAGTCGTGAAAATTTGACGCCCTTTTAAATAAAAGTCGCCTTTCTGCATTAGTAAGCACACTGCGTATGCGGCAATTTATGTTTTTGCCCATATTTAGACTCATTACTTAAAAATGTGGATATAACGGGCTTCTCTCGATTTTCTTAGCCAATTTGGCAATTAGGCTAGCGTCCTTTAAGGTTTGAGTGGTTCTCTTTCCGCCTCGGTTAGGCTTTTCCCCCCACCCATTTTATATATTTTTTTAATTAAATAGTCGAAATTAGGAACAAAAATCTATCAAAGACAAATATAAGTCGTTGTGGCAATGATAACGGTCAAACTAAATGCATGTTCTATTCAACTGGCGGAAAATTAGGGCCCCACATTTTTCCGGTTTTTAGTTAAAAAATTTTTGTTACTATATACTTAAAGCATTAGTTTTAATTCTTCCTTCTGGTCAAATAACAACAATTAAATGAACTTTAATTTAAAAAAAAAATTTGGTCTCTAAAGGGTGGGTGTAACTTTAGGGTGTGGAGTGTATCTTCAGATTGGACACATGCATATGTACATCAAAAGTAAATATCAGTTGGTTACTTGAGCAACTCCACTAACTCTACTAATCCATGCTATGCAGCATAAAGAGTATAGCAATGGAGGAAAACAATTTTATATCCACATCATAATCATTATCTACGAACGCAGTTTCGTGCAGAGCCCTTGCCCAAAATAGTGACAATCTGAAATAGTGACAAGGAACTGAAATTAATCACATAAAAGCAAACTCCAAGACAATCTGAATCTAAGCAAATTGTATCATAACATGCAAACACTTAACTGACGCGATCCTTATACAGCTATACCTAAACCCATTTTAAACATAAGACATGACTAAACCTTATCTTTTCCGTAAAGCAATGACAATGACAAGCTAAAGGAGAACAGACAAAATTCCCTTCGAAAGCAATAACAATAAAAATAAGAAACAAATAAATAAACGAAACAATTTTCCACCATATTGAATTCGATAAATCCTCGCCCGCCTTCGAGGACATAACTGCCTGCTTGCGAGTTAAATGGAAACTCCCCAACATATAACATCGCATGCAGACTCGAAAACATAAATATGTTTCATATCAACATTTTGTATTAAAACCGTCATCCCCCAGATGCCATTATCCATTTCAACAGCGAAGCGACCCGAGCGCACGAGAGAATCTATATCGCTGTTGAAAAATCGTCATTTCTCGATAGCAACCAGGATAACACCACAAAGTACAACACAGCGACAACCAACCAACCAATACAGGGGCACCCACCCTCCACCGCAGTCGACGAAGACGCAGGCGTTCATATCATATCAAAATCTAGGGAAATATAAAAGGCCACCCATGGGTGGTCTGCTCATCCCCCTTTATGTCCTTCATAGTTCCATCATAGCACATAGCGGAAAAAACTGCACCATAATCCCGATAACAAAAAAAAAAAAATACAAATAAAAGGACGATAGGAGGGAAAAAAAAACTAAATATATAAACTTTTCGCCCCCATTGTTGCTCCGTCTTCCATATTTTCTAGGTGTACCTATCCTCGCTTCATTTCACAACCATCTCTTTTCCCATTTATAAAAATATAACAAATAAAATAAAAAGAATATCCTCGCATACATATTCTATACATACACACTCGATGTCGTACTCAAAGCAAACAATATCAATTTAGATAAAGAAAGCAAAAAATATAAACGAAAGAAAGCGCTTCGTTAAGGAGGGGATGTTGGTGTGCAAAGGATGAACGAAAAAAGTCCTCTTCTATACCACCCAATAGCGTGCAGATCAAATCCATAAAGCTTAAATAGGGGTTGGCAGGGATACAATAAAATAAAATTTGATATCAAAATTTACGATAAGCAATATCACATCACACCCCGTACGCCATTCGCATACGGAGAATATATTTATTTTTTTCTTTTTCGCCTCCTTATCCTCCAGCAGGACCCACAACTCCATCGTTCTGGCATGTTCTCCGAGCTCTCACGTTTCGTTTGTTTGTTGATTGTAATGAATGTAGGAAGATGACGATAATGCTCTACAGAACACAGAAGGGTATGGAAATGGAAGTGCTCCTTATGTACCTATATAGATATTATTGTGGTGGGTGGAATCAATTGGAATTAATAGCGTTTGCTGACTTTAGATTAATTCGAAGAGCGAAAGCTCATAGCCCAAGCTAGGCTATTACACCGTTGTATTAAAATTATACAACATATTTCCAGCCTTATTCATTAGATTCAGCGAATCCAAGGGTTCCCAATCTTTTTCATACTGGGGGGTCGCATTATAGGTTGTAATATTTTTGCGTACTCCTTTTAAAGGCACAGATTAAAATATAACAGAATCTGATCTTACTGCAGATTCATTAAACGTTCCAATAAGGACTGGTCGGTGATGAAATGGCGCCGGTCCTTATATGGCAATTTTGCTTGTTAACATAGCAATTCAACCAAAAGGGCGCCAAAATTGTTTTTTTTCGGCCAAAATTGGTATTTTCTTCCACACGCTCCGAAGACCAGTCAGCGAACAAACGGCGTTATGTATGGTCATTAACATCCAGCTCCTGGGATTATTTGATTCCCACAAGTCCTGAAATCTGCGAAAGGCCGACTCTTCATGTGAGCCGCAAGGAATCAACTGCCTCGATTCTTCTTTGGATAAACTTTCATCGACCACAGTACTATTATCATATCAAAGATTGTTTGAAAATTTGAGCTCAATTGGCTTGGTGGTTTTCGAGATACACTATTTTGAACGATTTTTTTTTGTATAGGAAATGCCACACCCCTTTTTCTAATTTTGATCAAATTTTACGGAAACCCTTTCGGGCTATAGGTATTGCAGAACGTTTGGATTTTTTTAAGCGTACCTACACAAACAGATTTTTTATAAATGAAATACATAATGCTATGTATAGGTAGTAGCTAGTTCAATTAAATTTAGACTACTCCAAAACTACCGCCTAAGAGAACAATGTTAAAGATCAAAATGCCCGCTGGTCCTGACGTTTTATGAGCCGAGAGGTAGATGTATGTTGAATATATTATGTAATCTCCAAATCCTTGCCCCGATCCATAAAAAATAGAGACTCTCTCAAACTCAAAGAATTTAGTCTCTTGATATCGAGTTCAAGGATTTATTTGCCATACTACTTGATCTAGTAAAACTTTTCGATTTTAGTGGGATTTTAGGTTAAAGAAGTTTACTACCACCGTCGTCAAAATGTTCAAACACAGAATTAAAAACCTAAGAATTTTAAATTTATACTTTTCATCTTTTTATCGATTTTAAATCTGATTACGACAGCATCTATAGTGACAGTGTAGGATGACGGTGGAAAAAATTCAACCATCCACCAAGGTTGGTAATGGCCTAAATGGGCGCTTTGATGTGACTTCTTTAATACCTATAATAATGCATATACATAAGAAGCAAGTAACCCTTTCCCGATATTTTTCATATTGTAGTGCGCAACGGGAGATGCCTGTTGGTTGATATCCTTTACTCGAAACTATAGCGCCAATTAAGAAAGAGAAAACGAGGCAGACATTAGTTTATCTATAGAAAAGGTTAGGCAGCGAATACAAGCTGCCGAAATGAGATTTCTCCGTAGTATTGCTGGTGTGACCCGTAGAGATCGCATCAGAAATACCAGAATACGTGAGGAACTCAATGTCGAGCAGCTACTTCTCCGGACGGAGCGATCCATGCTTCGGTGGTTTGGTCATGTTAAACGCATGTCCCCGACCAGGATTCCACGACGTGCTATGGAATCCGTACCATCGGGCAGGCGTCCCCTAGGTAGACCCAGGATGAGATGGTTAGATCAAATTCATAATCTCTCCTCTACCCGTATGGGGATTGCCCTTGATGATTTAGAGTCGATGGCGGAGGATCGAGAGCTATGGAGGGTCCACTTGAGCAACCTACACCCGCGACCCACTTAATGGACAAGCGGACCATTGAAAATGGATGAATGAATGAATGAAAAAGTTACTTCATCGATTTGTAAAATGATGAACTTATCAACAAAATCTAAAGTAATAAGAATAACTAATAATTATAAGCTAAGCGAACTAAGGTGAGCATTTGAGCAAGTGGCGTGGCAGTGGCGTGGTGACCATGTGGCAGGTGGCATAGGAGTGGTGGTGTGGCGATGGAATGGCGGCAAAGTGGTATGAAAGTAATTTAACGCGCACTGAAGTGGTAAATAACGTATGGTGCCACCGATACATCATTTCTGAAAATGTAATATGTTAATTCTAGGTCGCCTAGCATGTTTTTAGATTCAGGATACAAAAAAATTAACAATTTTAATGCCAAAACCCACATCGTCTCCAGCCTCTACAATATGATCCATCTACAAATCGACGTCATCACCTTACCACTCGCTTGCTACTCAAAAATTACACTTGGTTGAGAAAAGTGGCACCACACATCACCACATTACCACATCACCTGAAAAATAAACTGTCAATATGAGTAAGTAAAACAAGTTTGGATCTTTATCTGAAAAATTTCGCGCAAACATCTTGTTTTGCATGTTCATGCTCAAGTTGGTGCTATAATTGAAGACATTTGATCATCGATCGTTTGCACCATACTTTTGATTACTCTGATTCCTTTGCTCCAGCGACGATGCTCATCTTTAAAGAATTTCGTAATAAGGAAGTGCTTAACTACCTTAATAAAGCTGCAAAGATTACATTAAATTTTTATTGAACCATCAGTACTAACCCACCCTCGTACACTTTGGCCCGTTTTGTCAGTGACCGTCGATGGCCGCCTACTTGAATTAAATAAAATTTTTCCAATAAAGCCAACAAAATCTGAACATATGAAGATGATCATTGACGTGATAACATATCCTATTATATCGTTGAGCTATTCTAGCGAAAATAACAAATGCATGATGAGTAGCTGGCTGTCATGTCCTTTCCTCTTTCTTTATGTCTTTGAGTGCAAATAATGTTCAATTACATTCGCCCTCTTGAGCATACAACCATCATTCCATTTAGTCGAACATTTCAAGAAGGATAAGTTTGTGTGTAGGTACGTGAAGATTCATTCTTTTGTAGGGTGGAGACATCATCCCTGCACAGCACATACACCAATCTCATCAATAAAGTTGATGGTGATGCTGCGCTGGCGGTTTTTATCAAACTTGATATCTAACGGCGAGAAATGTATATCAACACTCAGGTTTTGCCAATCGGTATTTTGTATCTATTGGAAGGGCAGCTAGTCCATCTGTCCATCTGACAGACAGACAACCGATGGAGAGGAAGGGGACTGTATATTTTGACATGAAGGAAATGGGTGTTTTCTGATTGAGAATTTGATTAGATTTATTTCACTATAGTCCATAAATGCCGATGTAAAGGTAAAAAACTCAGAAAACTGAGAGTACAGGAACAATAACATATTCATATGGCTTGCTTCCAAATCTTACGAGGAATTCTTTAAACAAAAAACTATTCCAATTCATAGATTTTTCTTAGCTTTTAAATCGTATGTACTTAAACGAATATACAAAAATCATTTTTTACAGACATTTTTTCAAAGCAGAAAACGTCTTGATGAGATAAATCACCTAATCTGATGGATACACATTAATATCCGAATGAACAGATATCACAGCAAGTGAGTTTAATCTTGCATTCTCTATAACGCAAGCGTGACCAAAACCGTAAGCAAGAAGTTTATAGCTCTGAAGTAAGTCTTGTCACGCATATCAAGCAATTTCAAAACTTCGGTAGAAGAATTACTCGACGATATTTTTTCGCACCAAAGAATGTAAGTACTCAGCTTTTAAAGCTGACAACGAAAATGCATTCTCAATGTAACATGTTAGCTTTTCCATTTCGTTCACTCGCTCAACTGCAGCAAAACCTGGGAGAAGAGCTTGAAACGATATGGTTGAACGTCTTCGTTGTCTATGAATCTGTCCGTAAGATTTTGTATTAACGAATCTATGCAAGGAATCAGTATAGAATAGATTCTGTAGGAAAACTGATAAGGGAAGCTTTAAACTGAATAGTTTTTCACATACAAGGAGGCTTACTAGGAAATCAGTTTTTTGAACCGCTGCCAAAAGTGGTGATGCTTGCGAAGACAACATCCACGTTTTGCTCGTTATTTCTTCAAGACTTATTGAGATGCATTTGAAGAGCTCTACAAAGGAAATAATACTAGGCGTATTTTTTTGAGAATCTATAGCTAACTCACTTTTCCTTTTACATGCAAAACTTGTATACTCACTTTTGGTTTTGTTATACTCACTTCCCAAAAAAATACTCCAACTGCCATGCCTTTCAATGAATATTGTTTCACGAAGTCGTAGAAGTCGAGTTTTCCGCACGATTACGGCCGTAATTTAAGAGCTATCGACTTGAAATTTGGTACGTAAGCTTTTATCCACCAAACAGAGGCTAAGTTCGAAGATGAGCAAGATCGGATGAAAACTACTACTACCTCCCATACAAAAATATCGGATTTATATAGCTTTTTGATGTTAAAATTAAATTTAAACAGCTACATTAAAGATAGCAAGTTTAAACTTTGAACATATTGTTTTGTTAATATTTAAAATTTTTTGACAAAAGATGAGCTTGATCGAATTAAAACTACCCATACCTCCCATACAAATATATAATTTTTTAATACTTAAATATTTTTTATATTTTTTTTACAATAATATAGTACCGGGTATTTGAGCTTCGGCATAGTCGAAGATAATTGTCTTACTGGTTTTATTGTTAAGTGTTGTTCAATTATTCACTAATTTCCTTAGTTCATTCATTTTAATTCCTTCGTAATATTAGTTTTAAGTTTTATTAAAATGCCTAATTATAAATTATACAAATTGTAAGAATTTAATATAAATGTAAATTTATTTTTTATACATAGATACATATATGAATTTTGATGATCACATTTACGTCAGTACTGATACATAGATATTTTTATCTTTGTCATGTTATGTTTGTTCACTCAATACAAATCATAATGTGTATTAAAATATTAATAGAAAAAAAAGCAAAAACCTTTTTAAAATTTTAATTTATTTAACATTCATCATAATATAGCTAGTTATTACGTTATGTGGCAACGTAGAGTTGAAATTAATTGGGGAATAAGAAGTTTTGCAAAATGCAAGATGATATGACATCGATCATTGGCAATGGTATTGTCATTTGTAGCCTGATTCTCGCACAAATTTGGGACATCAAAACATTTTCACTAAACTTTTGCCGTACTAAAAAAAAAAAAGTAAATAGGTGGCGCAACAGGCGCGTAGACACCCTAGGCCTAGCTTCTCGCAACCATTCGTTTGTGCGAGTTTCTATTTTTGGGACAAATGGAAGGGACCTACAATTTTATGCCGAGTCCGAACGGCTGAATTGAGAAGCTTTTTCAGGACAGTTATACTCTCGGATGTTTGTCAGACGTTCGCGAGAGGTGGCGCAGTAGAAAAAACCTTAAGATGTAATTTGTGTTTTTCCGGGGATCGAACCTGGGGATCCCTCGCACAGTAGTCCAGCACACTAACCACTGCGCTACTGCGCCCACCTTTTGCCGTACTATGATTATTTTAAAACTTGCCGCAAGTATTCGCAATTCTTCTGTACAGAGTTTTACGGAGTTGCCCTTCCCCGTTATTTATCAATATAGTCTCTCATTGCCAAAATGGATTGTGCTCTACGTTTCCTATGAGTTTCAAAGTTATAAGCTGAATGAGTCTTGGTTAAGTGGTCGTGTTGTTTGTTTGTCGAGCTATTACGAAGAAAGAGTTTTTGACTATAGACAATGTGTAGATATTCGAGGTTCAGTGTTCCATGATTTGGAATCCCTTATAATAAAAAAAGTTATGCTGAATGTCTTTTTTTTTATGCTGAATGTCGGACATACATAACTACACTGCATATATTGTATCTATTATCTATTACTTAAAAACTTAGAACAAAATGTTATATTTAGCTCAAGAAATTAAAATTTAGTTTTCCTTAATGTATTTTTTAAATTTGTTTGTAGATATGCAATACATATAATGCACACACGAACATTCAAATGAAACAATGTATTTTTTAATTGCTTTAATAAATACACAAATAAACTATGTTCGGGAATGGGGCTTAATAAAAAATACCTACCTACTCCTCGCCGCTTAGCCAATCAAATAATATAAACAAACATTTTCAGTATTTTGCAAATTATTGTTTTCAACTAAGCAGGAGGCAATATTGTTTATGCAATAAATTTTCCAAACATTTTATTACGATCATATTAAATTATTATTACGATCGAATATTGCAAACTAAACAGATGAACTGTACAAACACATTCTGCATGCAAAAATGTGTTATTTTCTAATAAAACCGCGTGAACTCGTAGAAAATTTACAATTCCACCACGATTCCTATAAAATTTCAATAAACACACGAAATATCCCACATGCAGATTCTACTACGAGTATTACTCGCACATTAAAATGTTAAAATTATTGATGCCCAGCCATAATAACTTCATCTCGCCGCAAAACGGTGAATAATTTTACACTGCATATCCATACATATCATAAAATTTGTAAACTATATTTACATAAGAAAAAAAAAAAAAAAAAAAACAGAAACAATAAAACGATCTGTTTAGTAGTCATTATTATGAGGCTTTTTGATTATCATATTTTGTATCTTTTTTTTTTGAATGTAGGTGTAGGGTGCTGTGCAAGTGCTTCTTGTATCCATGGATTTTTATAGCCTCATCAATGTGCGGTTTGTTTACCCAACAGCTGATGATCCCGTGAATGAAAATATCGTTAATAACATATATACGATGTGATGATGTATTATAGATACATATGGTTGAGATAATACTAATTCCAAACTCATATGAATGATAATAATAAAGCAAATTTGGAAACAGTACTCCAAACATGTATTCCGCTTGCAACTGAATAGTGAATATAAGTCAAGTAAATTTCAAATCACTGATTGTTTACTCCTCATTGGGAAATCTAAAAAATAGTTTGTTTGCTGTTGTGCACTTTGGAAATAATCTTTTGTGGTTAAATTAGGGTGATTGGGTTATAGCGTTGCCCCTATAGCTAATAAAAAAAGCCACACGCAGACACAGGGATGGACAAATCTGTCTGCTCCCAATATTTACGTTTGTTGGAATTCAAATATGTACATAATTATTTCGGCATATATTGCAGGAAAGTGGTTTTCTTTTACTGGCGGTTTTACTTCTTTAATTTATAAGAGCTGCAGATGACTTAGAAGATGAACCCCGTCTATTTTTTTATTAAAAGATATTATAGAAGTAAACATTACAAGCATTTAATTCAAGGAAAGACCGCGATATAAATGTTTAGCCACGCGCATGTGAATGTAACAACATCAACCCGAAAAAGTTTTCGTAAATTCGGCTGGGTCTTTTTCCAACTGCTTATGGTCAGCAGACTTAAACTTCCTGCCTTGGGGGTTGCGCTCTCATATACACATAAATACACTTTCGCATACACAATACACATATCCAAACCACCCACTTTTAGTTGCAGACAACAATCTAACAAATGTCCAGTACATGGACAGACCCCACATTGTATACCATTACTGAGCGAACAGGTGGTGTGGCTTCCACATATGATAAGGATATATTAAAAGGGATCAGTGGGTGACTAGTGGATGGCGGTGGTGGTCGATATGTATAGTTGGAGTAAAACATTGTTCACCGAGAGAGGAAAATTAAGAACAACGCTCGTAAATTTATTTCCTGCAAAAGTTTATTGCCTTCGCCGTAAAATATATTTATACTCGCGCGCACTTTAAGGACGATATATAGTTTCTGTTCTTGTTGTTGCGCTTGCCATAGCGATAGCAAGAGGTGGATGGATATGAGCTTGTATATGAAAAATCATTTATTTGCCAGAGTTTTTGTTCATTCAATACTGAAAAGGGAAAAATTGTTGCTGCCATAAGAGAAAAAGGAAACAATGGAATGAAAACGAATACGTCGTGGTAGGGTTTTTTCTTTTGCCTTCCTACAGATACAAGGATGGGGAAACTGTTTACTAAATTAAATGCTTAAACATTTTCCCAATCCCCCATCCGTGGTAGAGACCATTGGGTGGAGGTGCCCGTGCCTTGTATCGTGATAAATTGTAGTTTACTGCATTTGAAGTTTAGATTTGTTTTCTGCACGTATGTATATGGTTTATCTTCTTTATTGCGATTATATGTTATTTTTCCTATTTACATGTAATGAGAGATCGATAACGTGAAGTAAGGTTAAAACGAAATATCTTCATGCAGTTTACAAATGTAGTTTCCAACCACCCTCTCAAATTTGTATACTTTCAAGTCTGAAGTTTGAACCCTTGTATGCCATATTAGTGGACTTTAATATATTGTGTCTTTGAAAATACGCAGAGGATTAAGAAATACAATGAGCGTCATATTTCTTACACTAGAAATAAAACTCTGCCGTGTGGCAAGGATTATGAGACAGCGTAGATTCATTGAATTTAATAGGAACGTCGAGGGTGAAAATTACGACAAACAGTGTAATCGTCGCGTCGCTCTATTGTGTGGATATATTTTTAAAAGACTTGTAATAAAATCTCTATAAAATCTGAAACCATTTTTATTTTTTTGACATAAGACCATTAGCAGAATATTCGCCAATAAGAAATTCACTAAAAAAAGAATACCTTACCTATGCAACAACAAAGTTAAAAAATTATGAAAATTCGCTTACTGTTAGACAGCTTTAAGCTTATTTTCATAAAAGACTAGAAGTGCAATCACACCAGTTTTCTTTAACCAATTTTCGGTAACCGACTAATATATGTATAAAAAAAACTCGTCAAAAACATGATGACTATATTCTTCGGAAAATGTTTCTAAATTCCATTAATTAAAATTCACCTTATAGATGGGAAAATGCAAGGCCAACGACCTCGCTAAGCATGGCACAACTATGTCGATTCATAAGGAAAAGTAGAATCTCTATGCCTCTTGCTAAACGCATACAGTAATATCTCGCTAATCCGAATCAATTATTGCAAAGGGGTATTCGGATTATCAAAATACATAATCGGATTAATGTTAAATTAAATCCAACATTTTGAGCCTTCTTTATTAAATAAATTCAGATATCGTTGATATAAGGCTAAAATTTCCTATAAATATACATTTACAATAATTAAGAGTACTTCAAGTATAGAAAATGCTTACAAATGTTTGGCTTAATTTAATAAGTACTTCAAGTTGCTATATAAGTAGATTATATATAGTTTATGCAATTTTATTTAAATTAATTTCTACGATGAATTAGAGGTTACATCGTGGATGAGACAGCAAAAAGCGACAGAAACTCGGAAACCATTTTATATTTTAACCATCGTCTGCGTATTGTTTTGTTGTCCAGTGTACCTCAAACCAACTTTCGTCCAGTCATTAGTTTGTTAGGTTGGAGACTATTGGCTGGAGTTGCCAGTTTCGTCAACAGATTAATGAGTACAAGTCAAGAGGGTTATTAAACGAAAATAATGCATAATTATAGCTGCTTAAGACCAATGTTGGTGTTTTATGCTTTATCCATTAACATAATATTGGTTAAATTTAAAATTAATGTGAAAACCAATGCAATTTTGAATATTGGTTAGCTGTAATTCGGATTACAGCATACACAAATCGGTGTAGGGTTCGGATTGTAGAGTACCTACATAGTAAGAAAAAATAAAAATAGTGAATGTTTGTGTAGAATGTTTTTGTATGGGAGAAGCCACGGCCCTTTGTCCAATTTTGATATATTTTAACAGAAACACTCCTGGGCCAATGCTTACGAGATATCTATATACGATTTGGAATTAAAACTTTTAATTTTAAAAGTAGGTAATTAAAAGTTGAATTGAGCTGAGATTGTTTGATTTACTAGACATTCGCTCGCATGCATGCGAGTTTCCTGAACCTTACAAAGGAACCGGAAATTCGCATGTGGTCAAAAATCACCTCTGAAAAGAATCCACCCTCGTGGTTTCTTACTAGAAGTAATTTAAATTTATCGAATGGTCGAATATGTAGTTTACTTTTTTATGAATGTCTGGTACATCAAATTTTGCGTTCGAAGCGCCCAAGGAGATCTTCATCCGCTTTTGACAACGTCCATATGATTCTGCGCCATAAAGCAGTACTAGGATGATGTGGGTCTTATATAGAGTATCACCAGGTGGGCTCTACAAAGTTTGGTTGCAGATATTCCACAAGATGCACTAATAAAACGACAACTAGATATGATTGCAGTAAGTGCCGATATCTTATTGACAAGTCGAAGCGAGATTCCAAGAAAGCCAGCATCAACTCTCGAAGCTATTAAAGATAGCCCATCTTACTTCATGTGGATGGAAAGTGAAGATTTGAAATGGGTGAAAGTTGAACATGTGGAGCAGTGTGTTCTTCAAGAGTATGGGGAGGCTCTTTGTCTTACAGCAAAAAATAATGCAGTTGCCAACGAGCAGTCATTTTTTTGTTAGAAAAAACAAACGCGCTACCAAACGCTCATGGTAATGGTTGTCTATCTAAGCGGCCATCAGTATAGTCTGACATCAGAATAGTCCATATGAAAATTTTTCACATGCGAATCTGCTACCTAAAAGTGTACATTCGCATACATGCGAGTCTCTGCAAATATATAGGAATTTCGCATATATTTTATTTTCAAAAGTTTCGTTGCGAGTTTCCGAAATAGTGTGTAGATTCGCATAGTTTCTCATGCGAGTTTACGTTCCAAAAGCATACATGCATGCATGCGAATTTCTCCTTTATAGCTAGACATTCGCATGCATGCGAATATATAAATAATCTTGAGGGTTTCCAATTCGAAAAGTTATTTTCAGTTAACATCCAGTTCGTATATGTAAATAGTGAAAAAGGATATGGGATATGTTGAAGCCAAACGCTGCATAACTAACATAAGTAACTTGTAATATTACCTTAAGCATATTTTAAGCTAAGGATCACAGATGGCTCTACTATAAGATAGGAGTTACAAAGAATCCTCCATCTTTCAGCCATCCTCAGCAATTTCCTGTCTACTTACTATCTCTTTTCTTTACTAACCCTCATCGAGGTGAGAACTGCCTTTATAATAAACAAAAGCTTACATACAATTTCAATTTTTTCCATTTACCCAACCATTTTTGGAGTATCGCTAGCGACATCCCAACAGGATAAATGTATTATTCCATATTAAACTTATGACCCACCACAACACATAATTGGGACATAAATTCATTATTTATTTTTCACTGAATGGACATCAAAATTCTATTACTATAATGAGTTGCATATCATAAAACAAAGTCCAAAACGCAGTCTGCATATATTTTGTTAAAAATACAACCCACATTTTTAACACAGTCGCGGTTAGTGACGCGCTCTGTCCTAGGACGAGTGCCAGGCTTGCGAATAACGAAAATAACGAAGTAAAGAACGAGTATATTCGACTTATGTTTTTGAGATGTTCATAAAGTTATAATGAATAGTTCGTAAATGTAACGAGTACGTAGTTACAGCATTTATTTACAAAAAAAGAAAAAACGTGTCAGATGGGAAAATATTCCATATACCTACTACCGAAGTGGGACAAACATTTATTATTTAATTTTGACCATGTTATACCTACATAATGTACCCACTTAGATCATTGCGCTAAACATCTTAACCCTGAAAGTAAAGTTTTTTTTTAAAGGACTCGCTTATGGCATACAAATTATACTTAGGTATTTTGATCTATATTGCAGTATTAGGTATAAAGATCTCCCAATTAATCTGTCTGTATAAATAAGTACCTAATTTGTTTTTCTTAATAATAAATTTTCTCAGGGTAAGATTTTGTATATTCGAAATATTGAATATTGTAAACTAACCCATATATGTACCTAAATTTATTAATATTTATTAAGAACAGCCAAAGGTATAAACGCCTGCTTTCTTTTCCCTTCGGTATACCTATGAACTAATAAGAATGAAAATAAAATGGTGTCGAATTGCTTTTCCACAGAAAAGTGGGTGGAACTCTTATCATAAGGGTGTGCTTTTCACCCCCATTGTATAATATTTCATAATTTTCATAACTGTTCTGCGCATTCATCGTATGAAAAGAAAATGGCGATTTCTTCTGAATTTCATTAGAGTTACCCCATCTTTCGACTTCTACAGTATTTCGTCTTCTTATACGAAAATCAAAATCGCATTCTCAAAATGGATGTAAGGAAAAAAAAAAATCAAAGAAAATCAAAGCTATTTCAATGTACCTATATGTACCTTCTGTACCTTAGGGCAAAATTTCAAATTCAATATAAATTAAACCATACGAACACATAAGAGATCCTCAGTCAAAACCACATTCTATCCCCGAAATTAGAAGTTGCGGCCAAGAAGAATTCCACCCACTCCCATAGCCGGTGCTCACTTTAATTCCGAAGGTATTCCTTCTTTTTGATAAATTTCCTTCCTTTGTGTTATGAGTATAAATATAGAGGCTTGGATGAATGAAAACTCACATGATATACCTAATGTGCAAGAGCAAGTATGTACATGCTTTAGTACACCGAATTCTCCACCCACGGGTAAAAGTTTTGAAAAGCATTTTGTGGATAATTCAAAATGAAAATCCTGATAAGAATTTCTATCCCCACCATCTTTCAGAGATGATTTTTTGTACGTCCTCCTTTTAATGCCTGCACCCTTTATATTTGTATCTACCTGTATATGTATACAGGTCGATCTATAGGTATAGAATGGAACTTTATAGTTTCCAGGGTAAATATACGTGTATACAGAGAAAACTCTTGGAGCAAAGTTCTTTTCGACTTAAAAGATTCCAGTGCACCCTCATTGTGCACAAAAATGTTACCTTTATATCCCCATTGAGGTTGAGGCTAATACCAGGAGTATACCTTACCTATACCTGAAACTGATGGCCTCCATCAAATCCTGGTATTTGATAGAAAACTGAAGAAGAGAAAAAAAAAAAACGAAAACGAGAAGGTACGAGTTGAAGAGGATATAGCTAGACTCCTTACCAATGCAGCAAGTCATATAGGTTTCAAAGTCCTGCACAGAACTATGAATTGGGCAACCGTATATAGCGAAGACACCTTAACTGGCCGACTGGCCGGTGCACAAGGGTGGGTTATGTGAAGCACCCAGTTTCAGTTGAACTACACTCTAAAGACCAAAACCAAAGGAACGTGGTCAAAGGAATCAACAAACGGATTTTAAAGTTTCTGTTCAGGTTCTATCCAATTTTTCTCTCATCTTATTGTCGATGACGATGAGGTTCTCCTTTCATCGAGGTATCGGTGAAGGCGTAGCGCAGGGAAAATTTCTATGTGGTATTTTATGTGATTATGGGTATAGCAATGGAGATGGAGGAATTTTAGTTGGATGCATCATCATGGGTATTACACCAGGGGCTGTGGGTTGGTGCTGGTACCAAATTGATGAAAAACTTTCCGGCAATGCTATATATAAGTATATATGTGCATGGGTGAATAGCAGATGAATAGTTTCTAGAAGAATTGCTTGAATGCTCTGTAAATTTTTGGATTTCCAATTTTCTAACGAAGAAATTTTAAAGAGGAGGTCATCTCATATCCCCACAAAGAAGTCGAAGAACTGACAGAAAGGCCAGCATTTTTAATTTTGTCATGAAACTTCCCAGGTGGAATGGGGTGGCGGTTAAATACTAAAATAGGGGTATAGATGCTTCAGTCACCATATTGAACCTGCAGAATTTTTAGTGGAAACCCACTTAAATGGGTAAGTTTTACCAAACTATCTGTGCAAGAACAATTTTTGTTCTTTAATGAATAATTTTGTATCTGGTAAAGTGGTAAGGAATACAGAATTTTATTAGTGCAACATGAAGAAAGTAATGTGGTTCTAGGTTGCTTTTGCTAAATTTTATTAATATTTGTAAGGTTGGGAATTAATATTCTGCGATATATCTATATGCTAACAAAGCAGTAGAACGTTGAGTGTTTGGATCGGACATTCATTTTGTAGTATTCAACTTTTAGGTATATAAAACTCCTGGAGTGACCCAACTCAGTTCTACTATTTGAATTTAAGTTCTTGCCTCTCAACTGCAATATTTAATCCGTAATTCATATTGTGCTAACTCCATAAAAAAAATATCGGACCTCAACAAAGATATGCATTTATTTTAAAAGAAAGTCACACATTACGACTTCACTGTATGAAATTACAACTTACACCGAGAGTATGTACTCAGACTCATCTGAGCCTGACAGATGTTAGCCATAACCATTTGGACAAATTAAAAGCAAATATGATGAAATTATTTCTCCCCCTTTCAGTTAATTAAATTAATGATCATCTCCCTGGTCCATTCCCATTTACACCAAACCAAATACAACACCAGAAACAATTTGTCATAATACTCTCGCGACTCAATAAAGTATCATTAACGCACCAGCAGGCGACAGACACACCCACAGATTTTATCCCAAAATTTAACCATAATGGAATTACAATGTAACAAAGAACCGAAGCAGCGATATAACAGCGATTTTAACCCCACAATGAAGAATGAAAAAAATTTTCAGATTGCACACAGAAGGGAAGATGCCTTCTTTATCTCCCGCTAGGATGAATCACCGTCAAGTCATCCGAAAAAATGATTTAGTTGTCCTATGTCCTTTGTACTTCTTTGAATCGTTACACACCTCCCCCACCTACCACATTTGCGATTGCGAACAGTATCTATTTCACTAAAATTATTGGTATTGTTTACCACCCATATGCCATCTTTCTTGCTTTTTTGTCAACAACAAATTGCTGGAGATTCGCACTTGTTGTTTACACAGGGGCCCCGGAAAAATTAGAGAGGATATTCGTCATCAATGACTTCCGAGTGAGGCACCCTTTCCTTTGACTGGCTAATGTAGTTTTCATCTTTCAGACACGGAATATTCTCAGTTATATGTCGTGGGTTGCCTTTGTAGCTACTGTTAAGCTCATCCCTTGTGAAAAATAAGGAAAATTCAATCTGCAACAGACAATAGTCTCAATTTACACTCTGCCACTTGAGAGGAACGAATAAGCACACCCCTCACTCTGTACTGTAGGTTAAAGGACACTATTGTCAACCAACAGAGCGAATAATACTGACGAAGGGATTTCCTGGTTAAATAAAAGTATAAAAATGGAATATAGAAATGTATAGGGATTTGATTTCCTTAAAGCAAAAATTGACAGGAAGCTTAAATGCTTTTATTGTCTGAATAATCCTCTTTTACGGGTAAAGGTTTTATGACTTCGTACAGAATTTTATATATTTATATGCATAAAAGGATGAGTCCTTTACAATGTGACACAATATATTACAAAATTATTACCATAAAGTTTCAGATACGTGCGGGAGGGGGATGCACAATTTTTACCTATATTAATTTTGTGGTACAGTTTCCAGATCGAATAAGGAAAAACGAAGCACAGATGGGGACAAGCAAAAAGAAGAAGCATGCGTTAAAATACAAATAGGGGTATTATATTTATAAGTAAACTCCTAGGCTTCGAGAAACTCTGAATTATTGCCGTGTGTATTATGGTTACCCCGACAATTCAGGAGCTGAAAAGTTAAAGTAAGTATGTAATTTACCAATTTATGTACTTACTCCGGATAAAGTATCCGAAGTACACATTCGAACATCTTCGTTACAGTACTTAAATCGGTTATCACCTGAAGTCGAATTTTCGGCTTACAAAAATTGAATGGCTCTTAAGAGAGAACGTCAATTCTATATTCCGTTTCCTGTAATAGACACCACAGTTTACCTCGAGGGACTCGGTCGTATATATGCTTTTTCAAATCTATGAAGCGTGCGTTAACAGGTGTAGCATACTCTCAAGTCCCAAGCCTCCTCAAGTACATTCTGAGAGTGAATATCTGGGGCCTGTACCACAAAACTACAAGTCTTGTACAACAGGCGAATTTTAACAATTAACAATAGTTTCTGTACCACAAAACTACATGTCAATTTAACAATTAACAATTGTACAAGCAAACCTTAACAATTGGGAATTACTAAATTTTCCCACTTTCTGTACCACAAAGCTACAAGTGTAGAAAAAGTTTTGCAAAGGATTGTTATAAACTTGCGAAAATTTAACGTGTGAGTTGAAATTTGTTAAGCCGTTACAAGTCAGGTTTTATGTGATTGTAAGTAGAAATGCGAAGCATTTGTCTTCATAAAATATTAACTATATTCATCCAGTCCTATTATAGCATAAATTTTGAAAGGAAAACTTTATTTCCACGAGTTAATCGAGAAAGGGAAAACATTTTTCTGCGAACATTTTGCTTTTAATGCACATTGCCCAGCTCAGTGACTATAATTTAAACATTTTTCTTTTTTGTTTCGATCGGATAGAATTGATAAAAATGATTAAGTTTATAGATATAGATATCGTATACCTCGCATAAAAAATAATAAATACAAATATAAAATTATTTTTGAAACTAGCGAAACTGGCAAAAATTGTTTGTCTAAATCCTTTTCGTTTCCAAGCGTGTGGTTGAGTATTTTGTAAATTTATGTCACCAACAATAACAACAAATTTTATTTATGATTATAGGTTAGGTTAGGTTAAAAAGGGGTATGAGATGTCTCATACAACACTAGGCACCATATGAAGAATTTATGATTATGATTTCAGCTAAGATTATTTGCCTGCGCATAGTCTATCCGTTACGGAAGCACTTGTACAAATGACTTGTACAAAGAAGGGAAATTTTGATATTTAACAAGTGAAGCGTTTTTCTTTTGTGGTACAGAAATTATAGTTACTTGTTAAATCGGCATTGTTAACAAGTGCCTGTAAAATTGTTAAATTGTTGTTTTGTGGTACAGGCCCCTGGTCGGTTGTGCTTCTGTCCGGACGAACACACTACTGCTCATTCTTTCATGAAAAGGGGCACAATCACTACAATCTGCCAATCGCTGCGTGTTTCGCCGCACTCTCAGGCAACTTTAATGAGAGCTGTTTAACTTCCTCCTTACCTAAGGCCTTGATCATTTCGGGCCGGCTTTCATTTTCCGGCTGATTAGCACTTTGATCGCAAAAATTACTTCCTCTAAAGTTTGACTATATTCTGCCCTGCTTAAGAAGGCGATGGATTTGTTATCCCCAATGCTCTGAAATTAATTGAGTTCAAGCTTTAAGATCGCAACTCTCCCTCCTAATAGTATCCACTCCAATATTCTGCCTGCGGAGTACGTCGTTGTCGAGTTACCGAAAGTCCATTTATGCCCCTATTGGTGTGGTGAATAGCATAGTGAATCCAGCCTCTGACTGCTGTAGTTATTTTCGAGACCATTGATGGTCGTAACCATTTTGAGTGAAGTCCGGCCGGCTGCCGAGCGTGACAAGCCGACCACCAGACGCTCGCTAACTGCCACCCTTCAGGCCTGGCTTCAAAGAGCGCCCTCCAGTCTGATGACGGCACCGCTTATTGCCAATCAAGCGTAACTTGAAAAAACTTGAACTTGAAAACGAATTCTTTCAATTCGGCATACATATTGCAACCAATTTTATATAGACTATATAAACGTACACTTTCAACACGGAACCGTTAGTCAGACAATCTTTAACATAATAAATATAAAGAAAACTGTATACAGTACTATAAGAATATATTTAACATGTTCCTTCAAGCCATTTTATTTTTTTTTTCTTGGTACAAAATGCAGGATGCATCACAATCTCATGTGTACCAAGTACCCTCAGAAGTTTTCCACAAGCTGCCACAAAATTCGTTGCAACTATATCTAGTCGCATCTCAACCCTCAATCCTCCTATACCATCGAGTTACGAAGAGTGTAAATAAAGCACAAAAGAAAAATCCCGACTTAGAAAACTGAATTTCCAGTGTTTTACTTTACATTGTAGACACAGATTCAAGTAGGAAAAGTTCTTCCGGGAAGATTCCACCTCCGCTCTTCATATAGCTATAGGAACGGGTGTATCCGAACGTTGCTAAAGTAAATTTACACAAAACGAAATTTCTACTTCTTTACCAAAGAACAAGAGAATCTAAAACGAAATTCTGCGGGATTGTTATCAAATATCTGTGCTATTATTTCAAGATTAACAAAGAAGACAAGTTGGAGGTACGATACCGTGCAACCCTTTAACACCAAAATATTGTATTTCTGATGACAAAAATAACTTTTTTATTGTGTTTGCGTAAGTGAAAAGTTCTTAACAAACTTTATTAATTTTGAGCTCCAGACATTGTAGGAATATGTGTATATGTATAAGATCCTCTGAGCATGTATATCTTTTATACATATTTAAGGTGGGAAAGTGGTAACCGAACTGATTTCCTTTGCCATTTTTTTTTTTTAATATTCTTGTTTTTTCCGACAGTCCTTAGCTTATGAGATACTTTGATGATTACTTCAAAATTCAAAGCAATTAAAAGGCAACAAAGTCGATTCGTTATTTCTTTTACTGGTCCCATACCCATTGTATATCTAGTTATTTCTCTCTTTCCTTGTATTAATTTCCATCAGATAACCACTTTTAACCCACAGACACATTTTACTCAGAAGAAAATATGTTTTACCAAAAGCAGATTACAGAGAATAATAAATGAGAGTCCAGACAAACCCTCGCCCTCTTTAGATAGGTATAACTTTGAACTACAGCACATGATGGTGTAATGAAAGCATAGAAGTTAGGCAAAAAGGGTATCACGTCCATTGCAACCAGAAGAAATTATTCTACGAAAAGTTTGTCGTATATTGGTTTCGGTCTACGAACTATAATAAAATAAACAGAATAAAATGGGAGATATTCTACTACCTGTTATGCACTGAAGATATAGCTTTCCAAAACGAACTCACACAATGAATTTAAGTGTTGTACTTGTACATTATGGCTGTCAAATATTTATGGGAATTTATGAGACCCATAGGCAAGAGTTTCCTTTCCTATCTAATTAAGAAAGCATTTATCGGGGCCTGAATATTGTGTGAATATAATTTCTGAAAAGTTTCAAATGCTGTTTGAGTTTCGATTTTATATGGATACAGGCTTCAGCCCCTCAAGCCATAGCTTTAATCTGGCTCTGCCATGTAAGGGAAATAGCTAATTTCTTCCGCTAGCATTCAAATGCATAACAACTTTCAAAAATGTCATTAAAAAACATTTCTACGCCTTTGTGAAAGGCATTGAAAGGCATGACAGTATTATTTCCTTTGTAGAGCTCTTTAAATGAATTTCCATAAGTCTTGAAGAAATAACGAGCAGAACGTGGGCGATTTCTTCGAAAGCATCAACACGGTCCACAAAAGGGATTTCCTAGTAAGCCTCATTGTATGGAAAAAAACTATTCAGTTTAACGCTTTAAATTTATTTGTAAACATTTTCCAGTAGAAAGACATAAATTTGTCATATCTCTGTATTACATTTTGTAAATTGTGATATAACAGGTTGTAGATTCTAAACGAAATAAATTATCTATCTATCTTAACGCTGCCCTTATCAGTTTTCCTACAGAACAAATCCTTAGATTTCTTTTCTGCAATCGACCGCACAAAAGAAGTTCTGAATTCGCTTAAGAACATCAGAGAAAATGCCGAAGATTTTTTCAGAGACGCTTTTTAGACCGCATCCTAACTTACCCAGGACTTGTTTGAAGAACGTCATTGAAACAAAAAACGCGTTCCAATCCAGTAACCTCTCCTACTGAAGCCTATTTTAGAGCGTCGATACTGATTTCTTGCATATATTCGTTAATACAAAATCTTCGGACAAATTCATGGTCAACGAAGACGTTCTACCATCGTTTCAAGCTCTTCTCCCAGGTTTTGCTGCAGTTGAGCGAGTGAACTAAATGGAAAAGCTAAAACGTTACTTTGGTAATTGTAATGACCGGTGATCGGCCGCAACTAGATGTGCTCAGCCAGCACCACATCTCAGAATCGACTGACTCCAGAAATGCGTATCAAGCTCTTTTATGAAGAGACAACAGATGTTACTCTTAATTGACTTGTGTGATGATGTTCTAAGCATAGGTCACTACAGTAATGCAATTTCGTTGTCAGCTGTGAAAGCTGAGTAAATTCTTTGGTGCGAAAAAAAATCGTCGAGTGATCCATCCTTCTACCGAAGTTTTGAAATTGCTTGATATATGTGACAAGACTTACTTTAGAAGTATAAATTTCTTGCTTACGGTTTTAGCACCGCTCCCAGTGACCACAGCTAGTGTTGAAAGAACGTTTTTTTCAGCTATGAAAAGGATTAAGACAATGTCCCGAAGCTTTATGGAGAATGCTCACTTGCTATATGATATCTATTCATTCCGATATTATTGTGGATCCAGATAAGTTGATTGATTTCACGTCAAATCAAGACGTCTTCTGCTTTGAAAAATGTGTGTAAACAAATTATTTAAGTATGTTCGTTTAAGTATATACGATTTAAAAACTAATAATATAATAGTTTTTTGTTTCGTAAGACTTGGAAGCAAGCAAAATACCAATTTTACTATTCTATGTGAATAGTGGTTAGGATTCTTTACTAATCCTGATGACATTAGCAAACATAAGTTACCCGCACAAATATTTCCTACTATTGTATCCATCTATTCGTCGGAGTCCTATTAATAAAGAATCTTACATACTTATCTCTTATTTTTTTAATTTTTATTAGCCCATACTTAGAAAAAAATACTAACCAATCTTATTAATAGCGCACTTCAATACACATCAAGCAAGAAATGTGACATTGCGTTTTCTTTCTCACCACTCACTTTCAAGTTAAATCCATCGAATTTTCCTATTGTCACCATTGGCTTCCCCCCGCCTTCGTTAAGCGAGTTTGTTGTTTTCTCCAGCGACACAGCTCGTCAATTCGACAAGAAGAAATGAAAGTCATGAGCGATTTTAATAAGCAATTAACCAACTCAATTCAATTTCACCCACTGCACCAAATGTGCAATCGCAAATGTTCATCTTTACAGTGGCGCAGTATAATCACTTCTCATCACGCACCTTCCGAGTTCCGAGACAGAATCTGGAGAGGAAGAACGCATCAGCACCACAACAGTGTACCAGTCCGTCGACCGATCTCGTAATAGAAATGGTCACGGTCAAGTTAGCCACACAACGGATTCTTGATCGTAATTAAACCCAAACGCCAATGGTTTGCTAATTTTATTCAAGTTCTAAATTCTTTGTATGGTACTAGGCATCCCGAAGGTGGAACGATTAGCAATTTCTCTGCAAGATTCAGTGCGGACCCGTATCTCATGTTCTTGAGTCGTATATTGTAAATAAAAACTAAAAGTGCTCATAATAAAAGTTAACTCCATATTAGAAATATGTCAGACGTTGTTCATTGATCATTGTTTGTTGATCTTTTATGAGATATGGAATTTGCTAACTATAGGCACGCCACTTGTTTCCAAACGAATGATTCAGTCAGTGATCTTCTTTAAGTGCCAGAGCATGGCATGGGATTAAGCAGAGCATTGCATTTGTAGATGAGGCGTTTATAAAAGTGCTATAACATTGCAGAAGATCACTAGTAGAAGATCATCAGCGGACCCGTACGGATTTGGATATATTATACACTGTACTTCAAGGCTTCAAAATAGACAGCCGGCTGCAATCAACGCAATGCAACTGCGATTGATTTTTGAACTCCTGGCGATGGCAGTGATCGTGGCTGCACTCAGCAATGCAGCAACCCATTCAGATCGGGGCAGCAATTGGCTGGGAGCAGAGTACATGATCGTTCGTAAGGTGTACGACGCTTGTCAGGATAAGAACGACTTTGTGGGGTGTCTTAAGGAGAAGGCTTTGGCGGCAATAACGAAGGCCTTGGAACAAGACTCCATAAAGATTGTCGATGGATTAGTGCTGGAGAAACAGAATACCACCGACAAAGAGAGTATAATCGGATTAACGGATGCCCGAACATTAAGCAGTCTAACGCAGCTGGATCGGTCTCTGCTGGAAAAGGCAGATAAATTTCTGCGAACACATGTAATGAAGATCGATATGAGTCAAGGTCGTGGAAAACACGATCATGACAAAAAGAAGGATGGTGGTCATGTTAAATATGTTATAGCTGCACTGCTGACTGCGATGGGTATTGCGGGTCCTATTGGATTGAAAGCGCTTGCCGTGATCGCCATTAAGGCGTTGGTGATAAGTAAGGTTGCCCTAACAATTGCTAGTATAATCGCTTTGAAGAAGCTGTTTTCGCATGACCACCAGGATGAGACCAGCTTCCAGGTTCATGCCGGGGATCATAATCGGTAAGTTTCCCTTCCACATTTATCAATTTTTTACAATTAAATTTCGCATTTTTCCTTTCAAGGCGAAATTCGTATGTAGTACGCCCTGTGGCTAAGCCGACAAATGCAGCGACTGGTCCTGCGGCAGTAGATCCATATCGCTACTATTATGAATATCATTAAGCATGTAGATGTATAATAAATGTAAGCTTAAGTTAAAAATGTGTAATTTATTCTCAGACAGCTAAGTATACCAAAGATTTAATATATTAATTAAATTATTTGTTCTTGTTTATGTATTTATTTATCTTAACACAATGAAGGGCGACTGAAGTCGATACCACTAGGTTATTGTATTTGTATTATTTAGGTATTAGTTAAAATGTATTTAATACAATCATAATTGAAGATCCATAGATAATCCTATATTAAACATAGATATTAATAACGGTGTTATACTTTCACTTTACGAATTAAATTAGTATACATACTAGATACGGAGGAGAAAGTTACCAATAAAGATATGATGTTGACTTCAGTTTTATTCGTTAAAAGCATGCGATACTCGTATCTGTCTTCTTTTAACTTATATCAAACCACTTGGATGGATTTATTTTCTTTAGATAAGAATATTAAGTTCTTTTTTCGAATTGTGTGGATTGGAGTTGTATCTTTGACTTTTCATACATGTTTTTCACATGATCTATAAAATCATTTAAGAGATAATGTTCTTTTTCGATCTTCTTCATGCTGTTGCTTTGTGTTTCATCTGATTCTATAGTGTCGAAGAAGTCATTTATGGTGTTTCTTTTGATGAGTTAAGGTCGATTTACGAAGAATTTGGCTATTGGTGGTTGTAGAAAGACCCTTTACCACTAACATCACTTTGAGTTTTGTTTGCACTCTAACAAATAAATAACACATTAAACAATTCGTGTCATCCACCACTAACTTTGTAGTTAACGAATGATTACTATTAGCCGTTTTTTATTATCCATATAGATCATCGATTTACATGCACTTACAACAACAACATGTGATCCTACTTTTCATCGAGATCACGAAATATGATCTGAAAATTAATTCAACTATTTCTCGTTGTTGTTTCGTGGTGTTATTTATTTCATTTACTAAATGTTGGTGTCCCTGTAAATTATAGCCATACAGTAATGTTGACAGACCAAAATATGGAACACAATAAAATCAATTAGCATTTTTTCGAATAAGTCACTACTCCGACTTTAGAAATGTTTTGTTTCGCTGTATAGCACAGAAATATAAATGGAAATATTATAAGTACAATACGGTTAGTTATGATGTATATTTGAACAAAACATTTGAACATAGTTTCCCACAAACAAATATTGAGTGCAAAATGTATGCAGATTTGTATTCCTTTGGTAACACCTCCGACACAACAAGCGAAATGTCAAACTCAAATATGAGCAAGTGCAATGGAGAAATCATCGCGTTGTGACGTCACATTGTACCGTGCGGCTGCAATATGGCTGGTGGCAATACGAAATTTGTCAAAATTGGTATTGGATTTTATAGGTATGTGAAAAACAACTGTTGCCATAACTTAAATGTAAAATCTTTCAATGATCCAGTTTGTTTTATTTTCATGATCTGATCCGGATCAGATCACGCTGATAATAAAAAATGGCATGTCATTCATTCATGAATATTGATAGTAGTTTAAGTATGAAATGAATAAAATCAACTATCTATCTATCTATCTACCTTTTCGTGTCATAGAAATTCTTTAAATTTAAGTGTGTGCGGGCTGCGGAGTGCATTACCGTATATTCATATAGATTGCATTAAGACTACATGACTGTACAACATACATACATATGCTATACGTATAAATTGTTACCCCACATATTATTTCCCAAAACAAGAAATAGGTATGGTTGTTAGAATAGCGCAAATATTTCTGCATGGAAAAATAGAAAAAAATAGTTCCACCCGCAATTGCAAAAATATGACAAACTCATATGGATGGATGTCTTAAGGTGCTAGTACACGATATGTAGCAGGCCAAATAAATATGTGGCTCTGACGTAGGGTTACCAGATGTCAGGATTTGGCCTGACGCGTCAGGCTTTTAAGGTCTCTGTCAGGCTCAGGCCAGGCCTCACGCTTTGTCAGGCTTTTTAATGTTTTGTTGATTTATTTACATTAATTTAATCTCAACGAAAAAAAAAATCATTATAAATGTTAAATTGTTGCTGAATGCATCAAAATATGGATGCAACTAGATCATTTTTAATGGTTTCAATTATCTTCGTTCAGTAAAAAAAAAGACACTTAAAGAAATGACAGCAGTCACATAATGCGGCAATTCATTTCCCAATTTATTATATACGCAATTCGATCTGCGGCGTTGGTAATCTTACGTAAGACACAAGATGATGGTCAAAAACAAAGGTCATATAATTCATGCTAAAACGTTTTTTGTGAATGTAATTGCATTTACAAAGATATGGATTCTATTGATTCTGTATCTGAAAGTACAGTATTTTTAAAAGAATGCAATATAACATTTATAATGATTCCTATTTTTTCGAACAATACCTATGTACCATGATTTGAAAAAAATTGGCAACCAACAAGATAGTATATTTTTTGAAGAAACATTGTATAATGTAATACGTTTCATATTTTGAATATTGCAAAACCAATCCTACGGAAATAAAAAAAATTGTGAGTGGATTTTTGCGAGATCTTTTCTCTTTCTAACAGAAAGAATTGTTTCTCTTACAACCGCACAATGGATGAAAAAAAAAAAGAAATAAACTCAATTTAAACTCTGCGAAGAATGTTATAACTATATTTTGAAGAAACCAGACATTTTAAATCAAGTGCATTAGATACATACCTACTACCTACCTATGTACCTATAATAATAGTCTTTTTATTAATTTTTCTTTTTAAATGAAGATTAATGACTACCTACATATTTATTTGGCTTAAATAAAATGTTTAGTTAAAAAAATGCAATGTCAGGCTTTTTGCTCCATAATCAGGCTTTTCTCTCTCAAATGTCCGGGCTTTTCGATTTTCTGTGATGGTAACCCTACTCTGACGTCACTAGATAGTCTCCACATATAGCACATATTTCGTTTTTCGTATGTAGCGCAGTGGCTACATAAAATTGTGCTAGTACACGGAAGTTAACACAGCGCGCACATATCGGTTGGCTGTTGGTTATTCGTTTATGATGATGCTATCCGCAGTTTTATTGCCCTGTCCCTGTGCGCAGTCTTGCACCAGAACTGTAGGTAATAATTGTTTTATTGCTTTGGGTGTATTTAAGTTATCCCGTCGCGTTCGCTACTTTTATGACGCACAAAAAGCTAAATACCATGATGCTCGTACAAAATTACTTCAGAGCCACATATATATGTGGCGTGCTACGTAATCGTGTACTAGTACCTTTACAATGGTCTGACAATGACTTTTCGGACAACGTTGTAAGGTTGAAAATTGTGTGTTCACACGGTCGACAGATATTTGATTTTGAAAAATTGGTCGATCTATTGTCAGACATTGTCAGATAAATTCAAAGTCTTGTGGGTTGTTTTGTAAACCTATCGCAAACTAAAACAAATTGTAATCTTGCTGTGAAACAATTTTGTTTCGTACAATATTCAAGTGAAATATGTAACTAAACAAATCTTGCTGGTAAAGCAATCCCGTCTAAGAGCTGGTTCAGGCGACAGCAAAGTCCAAATTTAAAAATCAGAACAAAAATTTCAACCCTAAATTTAACTATAATTTGTAAGAAAACAGCGGCAACACTTTGGTTTTGCTTTAAGCTATCGCTTATATGTATTACTAATACGTTACCTATGTACCTACATTTTCGAAGTACATTATTATCGAGCTTTTTGAACAGTAAGTCGCGTGATAGGGAAGGGACAACGATCGTGACAAGTTCTTGGATAAGAAATAAATGTTGAAAATTTAAATCGTGTTTGATTCTTTTTGTGTTTTTTGATGGAATGGAAATCATCTGGATGTGGAGTACCAAATGTTGGTGTTAGGACTCCTTGGCCACCCACCCCATCCATGTAGATAATGGCCGATAGTTTATCGTATCTAGCCTAAATTTGACGCGCGCACCTCTTCCGCGACCTACGGTTATCAAATAAAATTTGAGACATCATTATTAAACACTTAAATTTACAATTTTAATTACAAAAATAAACATGACTTAATTTTTAATGATTAAACATCCAAAAAAAAAAAATAGTTATTAAAACTAATTATTGATTTATAAAGAAAAATAAAAAGTAAAATTAAGAATGAAAAATTTTAATGCGTTAGTGTTAACTTAAATCTGTGTTAATAAAAAAATTAAAGATTTTCAATATTTGAGTTAATTTTACCATAAGGTTAAACAAACTTAAGTAAAATTGTACCTTGAATTTTCACACAAACTTGAATGCAAAAAAAAAAATAGTAGGTAAGTTGAACACTATACCTAATAATATTTGCAATTGCAGCAAATACATAATAATTGTGCACCGTTCTATAAGCTGCTATTTTTTTCTTCTTCTCTTCTTTTCTCTCTATTTGAGATTTTTTTTCGGTTCCCAGAAGAGCTTTTAACCTTTTGATTTTTACTTTAGTTTGTTTCTTCAAAACTCTTTTATTGTGTTTTATTATTAATCTTTTATATACAAAATAAAGGCCTTTAACGCTTCAGAATCTAAGAGTCAAATAATGACTATATGAGATAAAAGAAACTATTTAGGTAGGTACAACAAACCAAACAAAATTTTTAAAAGTCGTTACCTTTCCTTAGATATTATTTAAGCCAATAAGTTAAGCCTAAATCGTGGAGGATGCTTATTCCTTTAGTTTTTTTGAAGGGAATTATTTATATTTTTTTTGTTTTACGATAAACGTTCTCTATATACAATTTTTAATTTGAATGACAAATAATTTTATTTTTTTCTCTCAAAACAAAAACTAAATGAAATAATTTTGCCAACAGTATAATTTCAAAGTGCTTATGAACATTCGGACTAATGGAAAAGCAAAATCAAGTCAATCGTTACAAATATGAAATAATGCAGAGTTAGTAGGATTACTCAATTTCCAATAATCTTGTAATCCTCAGCTTATATCAGATAATTTTTCATCGTCAGAATTATCATAGAAAAAGTATTTTCACATGACCTTATCGCCCCAAAATCTCACATAATCCCTTTCGTTTACCACCTTCATAGTTCAACTGTCTGCTGACTTCTTGCCGAGATATCTCTTGAGCTCCAAAGTTTAATCCTCGAACACGATAATTCCATCCATATTCCTCAGTCACATCCTCACACATCGTATACTTAACCCATCCCGTCGCGGGTCGTACACAAATTCATATTTAACCCAATTTAACCCTTCGTGTGCCATGTGTGTGTCATGTTTATCCAGAGTGCATACGTCGTACGTTTATCATTTTCATATCTCAAAGCGATTATCATCTTCACAGTTCACACCCATCCAGATGCAACAATGATGTAGAACACGTGCCTTTTGCCATTAAAAGATGACAATATGGAATCTATTTGATGTTATTTATGGAAAAGGAAAGAAAAACGCTTATGGTGGACCTGAAAACCAACAAAAATCTATAAAAGTGGTGAGCATGACTGAAAAGGAGTTGATGAAGAAAATCCCAAAAGATTCTTCAGTCTCCATTACAGAACTGATTTATTTTTATGTCAACTTCGACCAAGGTGCTGTCTTATCCCAAGGGATTAAATGAATTCGTCCCTCATTTTCGTTTGATTAGAATACAAAAAAATCAAAACAAAAATAAGTATCCATCTAAACGTGACTTTTCGTGATGAGAATTAATCCTTTGAATTAACGATAATCAAAAGTTAAGGCAAACTAAAATATAATACATAAAATAAAATTACCAATCGCACCAAAGAAAAGAGGGTAAAGCATGAGTTGTTCGTCTTCTTAGTCTGTCCTCTGTCCTGTCAAGGAAGTCACATCATTCTCAGTAACACTGCTGCAGCAGCATACAATAGTAACATAATATCTCGAGATCAATCTTCATTAAAAATTGCACAGCGGGTTACGAGTTTATTGTTTTTCGATAAATTCATTAAATGCAAATACTAATTTACTTTTACAATCATTAGCTTAGGGACAGATTCTTCTGATGGCTTGCTTATAGGGTGGCGTGTTGTTTATGTGGTCTTTTCTATACAGGAAAGTGTTTGTGATTGACCACGTTTTTCTATATTTTCTTTATTTAGTCCTAGTATCATTTTAATTTGGTTTTACGTTAATGCAATTTGAAGGCCTTGTGCGATTCATTATACTTCAGTATAATCAGTGTGCCACCTGTATATAAGCCGTTGCATCGTCTATACTCTGCCCATCGCCATCATATCCTTTCGCTCGTCATTCTTATCTTTCGATCAGTGACAGCTGAGAATGTGTATAACAAGGGGATAGAAGTAGCGGCGTAAACAATTTCCAGTAAAATGACGTGACGTGGAGACAGCAAAGAATTCGCTTCTCAATAAACTTATTATGGCCAACAATTTCACATTATTAATTAGATTAGAAATAATAATGCAATGAGCTACATGTACGTGGAGAGAATTATTAGTTTAACTGAAGGAGAATCTAACTCAATTACCACTAAAACGGATCATCTAGCCTAATATTGTGTATTAAATAGAACTCTTACTCGTACTGATGCAGGCTGAATCGTAGCAATCGGTAAGGGCCACGTTTATAAATAAAAAATTCCATTAAACATTCACTCCTGTGTCCTGTAAACAGAAAAAATATAAACGATTATTTTACTTTCGCTTTACTATCTCTCTCTCTACTAGACGATAGTGTGCTATGTCTTGGCTAATGCCGTACCTATGTACTTCGCGGCGGAATGAGGTCCGGGCAGAATGTGATAACTTATAAGTTATAACTTACCTATAACTTACTTCTCTTTTGTCAATCGATCTTAAGAACATGCTGTGCAAGCTGTGCTCAGTGTCAGTGCTGATCAATGTCTCATGTAATGCGCGATCTACCGAAAGCAAAAGTTGTCGGATGTGCATCTTCGCTAGTTGCACTAGTTCCAAAAACGATGTGATGAACAATCCAAAGTGTCTAGATTGCAAACACTTATACTCTACATCTATATCGACCGAAAGATGGTGTTCCTGAATCCTGTGGAAAGAATATGCCTATAACTCCTGTAGTAGTATTATTATTGAAAGCGGCGATGAAGTGACGTTTGTTTTCGAGTTCTTAAAAAAAAAAAAATGGAGCAATATACCAGAGTGGGAAAAACTTTCTTTTAAATAAGTTTTTTTTTCAGAAGCAGAACATTTTGGTATTGGTGTGGCACTTCAAGGGTAAACAAAAATTATTCTGCAAAGATTAGTGCAAATACATTTTATTTTATTTTATCAGAAGGCCAATACATAGCTCATAGGGCATCCTGTTATAAAAAATTCATTTGTCATCTATCTGAAGAAACTTATTAAAATATGTACTAATATCAAGATTAAAAGTACTGTGCGACTATAGACCATATAAAATAATATGCTGTGCACTTACTTCTTAACACTTATTTATACTTCAAATGTTGGAATGTTATGTTAATTTGTTCCATGTGGGCATATCAAGGATGAGTCTAGATTTAGACTAGGTCTTGGATTTTAGTTCTGTACAGTTAATATCAATAGTTTCACATTTATAAATAGCGAACAACGGAATACAAACAAAATGCAATACTGGGTGCACTTTCGTTTCGAAAGGATTTATTAAGCATTTACTCCTTCTGGACTTAAACAGCTAATTTCAATTGAATTTCGCCTTCCTTTTGATACAAAGAAGTAGACATATTTGTACTTGAAAGTTGTACTTGGTTTGTTTTGGTCGAACGCATTACTATAGCTACTCAATGGGGTATTTTGACTCATTTAGACCATATTATATTTTATTGCAAAAATTAAAATTAAAATAAATAAGAATTAAAATAAAATTTTACACTAAACTCTTATCTATAAGCAAACAACAAACAAATTACACAGATGAGGAAGAAATTTCTAACAAATTCAACGAATATTTCATAGAAAGTGTAAGGGAGATAAGAAACGAAATCGAAGACATAGAGTATGTGAATGATAGCATCCAATATGAATGCAATTTTAAATTTCAGCAAATTTCATTGGAACAGTTGAAAGAAATCTGTAAAGATATTAAAAACAAATCGGATTTCGACAAGATAAGCCCTAAAATAATCCTAGATAATTGGAATAAATTAGGAAATACATTACTACAGATTGTGAACAACTCATTGAAGGAGGGAAAGTTTCCAAATGCCTGGAAGGATTCGATGGTTACACCTGTAGAGAAGGTACCGAACACGAAAAAGTGCGAGGAGTTCCGTCCAGTAAATACACTGCGGACATTCGACAAAATACTTGAAAGTGTGGTAAAAAGACAGCTGATGGATTACATGGAAAAAAACCATATTTTCTCGATATATCAATCCGGATTTAGAAAAAATTACTCATGCGAAGCAGTGGTGAATTATGTAATAAATGAGTGGAAAAATGAAGGAAGTAAGAAAAAAACAATGTCACTTTTCCTAGATTTCAAAAGAGCATTTGAAACGATTGACCGTGATATATTATTACAAAAAATGTCTAATTACGGGATAAGAGATAAAGAACTGGAGTGGTTTAAATCGTTTCTCTCAAAAAGATCACAAAGGACAAAAATCAACGGCAAGGTATCACATTCAAAAGAGGTGGAGATAGGAGTTCCACAGGGCTCGATTCTGGGAGCTTTACTGTTCATAATATACATCAACGATATGCCAACCATACTAAGGGAATGCAAAATAGTATTATATGCAGATGATACGTTAGTTTATGCTGAGGGGAAAGACGCGGAGGAATGCAGAACAAAGTTAGTAGATGATATAAATCGAATAAAAAGATGGCTTGAGATGAACAAGCTGAAATTGAATGAAAAGAAAACTAAATTAATGAAAATAAATATAAGTAGTGAAATCTCTATTGAAATAAATAATACAAAAATAGAAAATGTGAACAGCATCAAGTATCTAGGAATAATTATCGACAAAGATTTAAAATTTGCGGAGCACGTCGATTACACTTGTAAAAAGATTGGTAAAAAGATTGGTTTTTTTAAAAGGATACGAGGAAAAATGGATTGTCTCACTGCGATAAAGGTATATAACACAATCATAAAGCCACATTTCGAATATTGTTCGACTATTATATACTCATGCTGCAATCAAGGTCAGGTAGAGAGATTACAAAAACTTCGGAACAAAGCAATGAGAAGTATATTAAGATGCAATCGATATACATCAATAAAACATATGCAGGAAGCTCTAAACTGGCTGAATATTAAGGAAAGACTGGAACTAAATACACTAATAGCGGTATACAAGATGAAGCAGGGTGACGCACCGAGATACCTCACAAGTGGAATGAGACGAGTAGGAGAATCGCAGCCGTACCTATTAAGGAACGTTAATGATTTTAGAGTACATAGGCAGGTGTCTACAGCAGCTCAGAACACCATAATGTATAAAGGAGTATTGCTATTTAACAATTTGCCAAATGATGTAAAAAATGAAAATAACTTTAGACTTTTTAAATGTAAATGTATTAAATTATTAAATTGAAAACAAGACTGATCTATAAGAATAACTAAAATTGTATTTATAAATGTAAGATTTTCAAAAGTATTTTGTATACTAATAAACGACCTACTACTACTACTACTATTTTTTTAAGCCATTCCAGAATTATCGAAATTTGCTGCTGAATTATGTTACACTTTTTTCGGTCGACTTAAATTATTTTTTTTTTCCAAAATAAATATTTGAATAATTTTTTTTTGAAAGCTATGATTATTTTACTACAAAAATCCATAATTTTATAAGAGTTTAACTTCACCCAAATAATTTTAAAAATAGAAAATTTTAAACTGCCCTAAAAGGACGATTCTGTCCCATGGTGGGGTACAATCGTCATCCCGGTGGGGCACTTTCGACATGAATTTAGATAACACAAGAATGGTAATAAAAACAATTAGTTAAACAATATGTTATGACATGAATATAACGTAGGTACTGCTGAAATCATGGTTTTTCTTCGAGTCCATACTACTATATAACTGGAGAAGCCATATTTATTCGATTTGCATGATTTTTTTTTCTTACATACATATTTATAAATGTGTTGCCCAATTAGTCCGAAGGGTGAGTGGAAACTGGGTTAACACTACCCCAGAAGGCGGGGGTAGTGTGTCTCTGAAGCTGTTCATCTAATTTTCATTATTTTCGGCTATGCCGAAACTGCACCATGTGCTTTTGTCGAAAGTGCCACATTCTTTCTTATAGTAGACGTTATTGTTTTTCACAAAACCTATAAAGAAAATTCACGAAAAATCACTCAAAAAATTAAAAACCGGTCTGACAACCATCACAACTGCTGAAAAATCACGTCATAGTTCGTGAACGATATGAGAGAACCATTGTGGTATGATTTGCCATCAAACAACATTTTATTTAAAAATGAACCGCCTTTCTGTAATCGCGAAAGTCGAAAGTACCCATCGTCGAAATTAATTAACTTCAAAACTTTCTTCTCTGCAGCATCTGTAACGAAGGACATAATTATATCTATAGGGCAAATTTTCATATTTCAAAAGATCAAGAAAAATGGTTAAACTAAACTGTGGCTGTGGGGCAACTCATAATATGAAATGGGATCTTATTAAAGCGCTGTGAGAGGAAAAAAGAAACAAGTAAAAGTGTTATCATCGGCCTGGCCGATGCTTTGATACCCTCCACTGCATAAAAGTCATGCAAAATGCTTGCCATGCGTGTTAGTATGTGTCGAATATGAGTTTTGTATGGTAGGTAGCAAAACTACTTTACCGACATAGACAATTTTCAATACCAACCTGACGACGGTTAAAAAAAGTCCTCTCACAAAATTTCATTCACCTAATTTAAGTCGTTTGGACGCTATCGTGCTTTAACAGACAGAGAGAGACCTGTGTTCAATAGTGGTTTTGTATGGGAAAAACACAAATTACATCTTAAGGTTTTTTTCTACTGCGCCACCTCCGCGATCGTCTGACAAACATCCAAGAGTATGACTGTCCTGAAAAAGTTTCTCACAATTCAGCCGTTCGGACTCGGCATAAAATTGTAGGTCCCTTCGATTCGTCCCAAAAATAGTTCTACAAGGACACTATAGTTTTTTATGAACTAAGGTAGAGAATTAATAACTCTCAAGTATCTAGTATCAGTCAATAGCTTAGTTTAGGTTAGGGTGCCAAAAGCAGAAGTCTAATGTCTTTTTCGATTGGTCATCCAGAACTTTCCGAATCGGGATGCCAATCGAACAAGCAAACAGATCTTATTTGAGTTTGAAGGCTATGTGTCATTGTATTTGTTGAACCCAAGGGCAATTGCTTCATCATCATCACTACTTGATGACGAGGAAGATAAAAAAAAAATAAATAAATGGCGCAACAGGCGGAAGACACCCTAGGCCTAGCTTCTCGCAACCATTCGTTTGTGTGAGTAAAAACTTTAGTATATTTTTTCAGGGCGCACTAAAATGATACTTAAAAGGTGCACTACACTTTTACCATCACTTTTCTTACAAATTCGCTACACAAATACAAAATATATATAACTAGTATTTATCCCCGTCCTCGCTTCCATTACAGAATAAAAATGTGTCCATATAAATTGAATCCCCCTTTTCCCATCGCTAATAACTCGAACCCCAAGCTAAGGTTACAAAATCGGGGACATTTCGGAAAGTTGACCCCCCAATCGAATTTCCAAAAATCTTATTGCTTACTTTGTAAATAAAAATAAATTTGTTTCAAAATCCCAGCTTTCCAGCTCTTAACAGTTTTGAATATTATATGTATAGTATAATCCTACCTATCTAAAACTCAGTAGAATTATCAAGTTCACCTTCCCACATGCCATCGTAATTGGAAGCCAATCGATTGCTATACAGATGTTTGCCGGCTCAAACACAATTTTACTCCCAAAGAAGGTAGACTTCAAAAAATCTCCCAGCACCCAATTCGCATTAATGATGCTACACTATAGGCAATATGTACGTTGCTCCAGCTACCCTATCGCACAGTCCTCCACAGTGTGCTGTCCGTCCATATCCACACCGCTACGCGTATTCGCTCTCCATATACACATTCCAACCGAAAGTAGCCTGTGGAATCGCACGATGCAATTATGCCGGTGAGACAATTTATGACATACAATGGCCGGAGATCTTGTTTTATATATCACACATCTCCTGCACTCGTTCGATTATATATGCGCTTATGAAAATCATAAACTTCTTTCATGTGACATCCGAGCAACGAATATGCATTTCAATAAAATACGATAAAAGCCATATAAATCACCTAAAAGGTTCTCCTGGTCACGCTTTGGGCCATGCGAATGTGTGTGGAACGTAATTGTACGAAAGAAAGGACACTCGGCGCGATGGTCCCAAAGGTGCTGGTTCTCCATATTTTGTGTGCCTATTCCCTGGGAAATGCTAATTTGTTGCGGGTAAACAAACAATTTACAATAAACCATCAACAAACGTTTTGCAACTTCTGGATACCAAAAATGGTCGGCCACTCAGTACAGCTTAGATAATGCATCTACGTATCTGTTTGTGGAATTTCATCTGATGGGTGCAAAAAGGTAACCTATATGCGATGATGACGAATGGCGTTCAAATACGGTGTGCTGTGACATATAAGGTGCGAACGCCTTATTACCGCACACGCACGCATTCTAAGCGATCATACTTGTCACTTCGGATCAAGATCGCCAAGAAATTTTTTTTTTGTCTTTGATTGGACGCGTACGCGTCTAATAACTCACAATCGAAATGCTCGCACTATTGCCGCATAATGAGATCACACCCAAGAAGTAGCTGTATAGGTGATTAGAGTTAACGTGTCAATTTAGTTGAAAATAAAATTTGAGACATCATGGTGCAGTATGCCATCAGAACTTGATATGTCCTCAGGTTAGCTGGGAAATGGTTTGGGTACCAATCATCGAAACCGCAAAACCAAAGAAATTCGCCTGAAACCATTATACATTCAAAATTAATTGCGACTCTTGTGTCGGATATACAATTATCATGGAGTAGTCTCCCGAAGAAGTGTCATAACTAATTGCCATGTTGAATTTCAATTTTGAAATTTTCTGAAACAGGATTGCAATTTTGCATCCGGTTCTCTGTGGAATTTTGATTTAGGATGCTGTGTGTGATGGTGCACTCATTAATTTCATTCATCGAATCAAAAGAGTCTAGACAAAAACTGTCAAAATGATCACTCTGCTTTTAAGTGCGCCAGGTTTATTTGTTGTTCGGAAGATGAGAAAACGAGTGTGCATTTAATTTTAATATTTTGATTGACAGATAAAGGCTAGAATGGGTTTATCCGTTAAATAATTGCGAATACTTATTTATTCAAGCTATATTATTATCTGGTGGTTTTTGAAAGCATTGTAATTGATCGAGAAGTGATGTGCGGCTGCGAATTATAAACGGATATGTTTCCGACTGTTTAATAAATAAAATTTAAATAGCTATAGAGCTCATCATATAATATTTGACTCTGCAGTACATTTCTGACGTACATTTAGTACGTTTGAATTTGGTAATTTGGTATTTTTAAGGACTTTTTTCATCAGCCGAAGATCAGAGTCGATTGTAATAGTCGAAAAGGGGTCGTTGATTTTCCAATATACCTACTCTATTGGTAGTTGGTGCATGTACGCGTTGTGCAAAAGGAATTGGTCGGACCCTTCTTTGTTTTTTTTAGAGTTGAATTATGTACCTGGAATTAGAGGATTGCCTATTTAACTAAAGCCACTTGTCGCAGAAATTTGCTATAAGAAGAATAAGTAAAGCTCGTTGCATTGCTCATTCAATGGACGTTGAAAATATTACCAGTGTGCCATTTATTCTTTTTTAAGACTCTCTTAGATTTTTTTTAAAGAGCTGGCTACATGCCAAGCTCAGTATTTAGTAACAGCGTTACCGATGGGCGACTTTAGTCGCAATTTGGCGAGAGATCACTTTGGCCACCCGGCGACAACTTTTCAAAAATTCTCTTTTTTGCCACTTTTTACAACATTGGCGACTTTCGGGCGACTACTTTCATAAAAGAAATCCTAATCGCTGTTGAACAACTCCAAAAAAAATATACAATATATAATCTGAATCCATAATTAAAACTTTCCAATATCATTCCACTGTCAAAGTTAAGTATGGTTTGTTTTACCTCTGCTCCCTCATTATTGCATCTTTGATTATGCACAGAGCAAACCATCACTGAATAAAAATTGCTGAAGAGAGTTTCAAGTGACGAACTATTTTGTGGAACCAAATGTTAAAGAATTTTGGTTTAAGATAGGCCAAACCCTATTTATAAATTTATATTGATATGATTGTAGATAGATAGATAGATAGATAGATAATTGATTTATTATTTCTTTTCTTGTTTATGTTACAAAGTTAATTTCACAAAAAAATCGATAAGCATGGCATTGCCGTCTGCCTGATTGACATTTTTAAACGTTTAATAACAAATGTGCTTTCTAAAATTCAAAGTTGAATGTAAAAAAATCTAAAGTAATATTTGCTTTGTTTATGATCTTGTCAACTTAAAAGTTTTCATTCATGATTCTATCTCGGTAGATTATTGCTGATCTATAATAATAAAAAAGTTGTTCAATATCACTTTCGCAGTTAAGGAGCGCTAGAACTTCTTCTTTGGATTTAGTATTGCTACCTAAAAAGTGTCTTCGTGTTTCTTTAAAAATCGGACATCTCCCAATGAAATGGATAACATCTTCCCTCTCTGATAGGTTACAAAGGCTGCAGTAGATTGGTAGGTCGGGGCGATGCGGGATATAGTTTAGCCGTATAAGTTCTCCTCTCATTTTAAATAAAGCCGATATTATTTCTTTACTGTTGCTGTTCTTGAAGTAATTCTTATCACACAAATTATGATTTAAAATGCTATATGTAGATCTGTGTACTGACGATGTAGCCATATTTAGACAATCTTTTCTGTACTGTTCATCCACTTTCGCAATGATCTTATAGAGTACATCCTTGGAGTATCTTCCTGTTCCATCTATAAAGTTGAATTCTATTCCGCCATACGTTGCAAGCTCCTCTAATTTCCTATACCACAGTGTTTTCCTTTCAATTGTCCTCATTGCAATGATTTTCGGAAGTCTGGTATCTGGCATATCTAGAACTCTAATGAGGTAATCAGTATGCAGTTTTAATGTTTTTATGAATAGTGGTGATAATCCCGTTTCAATGTTTATCATATAATTTGGCGTTGTACCTGGTAAACTGAAATTTCTTTTGATGAAATACCTTAGCAGTTTCTCCACTGTTTCGTACTGGTTGTATCCCCAAGATTGTGCTGCATACATCATTATTGATTCAGCTACGACTTGAAAGATTTTGTATTTCACGTAATGGTCGATGAGATTATTCGAAAAACATCTCTTCCAGGTTGCACCTATGGCACTTTTTGCTTTTATTAGTCTGTCTGTTAGGTGAGGTTCCATATTGAGATTACAAGTTATAATCACTCCCAGATACTTGTATTGTTTCACAGTTTCGATGGGCTGTCCATTGAAATGCCATCTCTCGTTTCTACATAATGTGCCACCAGATCTCTTTTTAAAAACCATTATTTTTGATTTTTCGAGGTTTACCGTAAGGTTCCACAATTGGCAATACGAATAAAGACGGTTAATCATACGTTGTAAGGATTCTGGTGAATATGCAAGGATTACCACATCATCTGCAAACAACAGGGCCTTTATCAAGACTCCAGCAATTTCTATTCCGCCCGGGAGGAAGTCTACAAGGTCGTCTATGTAAATGGCAAAGAGATTCGGGCTAAGTGCACATCCTTGCCTTACTCCTGATATAGATTCGAACCACTCCGAAGTCTCGATTCCACTCCATACTGCAGATTGGTTTTGGTCATAGATGTTTTCGATAATCTTTCCAAACCTGTGACTCATTCCGGCGTTGTATAGCTTACAAATTAGAGATCTTCGAACGATGTTGTCGATATGATTGTATTGATATGATTATAAATTTATATTGATTTGTAGTGAAAATACTTACTCTGCCTCAGAGTAGTGCGTGTGCAGAGAGAGTTTTCTATACCCTCCACAGGAAGGTATATTCACTTAGTCATTATAAGCTGTAGGGATTTAAGACACGTAAAAGTGTTATCATCGACTTGGCCGATGCTTTGATACCTCAACTGTATGTAGGTACTGCTACAGGTACGCGCATGTGTCTAATAGTGGTTTTGTATGGGAGGTACCAGAACTACTTGACCGACATAGCCCATTTTCAAAACCAACCTGGCGGCGACGGTAAAAAGAAGTCGTCTCACAAAATTTCATTTGCCTATGTCCAGTCCATTCGTTTGGACGCTATCGTACTTTCAACAGACAGACAGACGGAAATGGCTAAATCGATTCCGAATGTGGTCCTGATTCAGAATAAATATACTTTATGGGGTATCCGGTGAACCCTTCTTGGCGTTACGAATTACGAATGTATAACAATTAACAAGTATTCCCCGGGTTCCAACCAACATTTTTAAAATTGGAGAAATTGAGTTTCTTTAAACCGAGTTTGAAGTCGATGGGATGAAAAATAAAAATTTTACCATACAAATTCTGACCCTCTTTTAACCCTTTTGGAGTTCGAATTTCTCTAAATCGCTCACTTTGGCTAATTTGTTTTCATGGCATTACCGTTTGGGCTAGGCGTTGATCATCAATTCCAAATCAGTCCGGACAAACTGTAGTTTTTTTAAACAGGCATTTTTTTTTTCTAAAAACTCCCCCCTTGACGTTTTTGCACCAATAAGCCGTTTGTGTCTCAGATTTATAAAATTCAAAATATTTTACACACACATATGATTAAAAAAAAAACATATATCCCACATCGGATATCCGCTTACAAAATCTTTTCCCCCAGCAAATCCTCTCGGGTGTCTATAAATACCGACCAATGCCAATGAACACTTGCAATCTTCCCATTACGCAAAATCACATTACACTTAATCCCTTAATAACTCTTTTCCATAATTTCACCCTCGTTTTAATATTTTCCCCGTTTGTCATGGCTAAGCCCCAAGGGTGGTTTTCTTTTAACCATAGCGACTTGAAGCATTTGCCTTTTACACCTCCACCCGTCAAAAGCCGAAACTGGCAGGGTTAATAAGGCAAACGCTGTATGCGAAGAGTGTCATATCGCACTAATCCGATGCATAGGTTTCGGCTCTGAGATTCTAAGAGGGTGTCGTTCGTTCATTTTAATAATTTCAGCAATTTCATGGGTTTTATATGTTAATTTCATTAAAAAGACATTTTTGCATATTATTCCCGAGTTCCTGTTGAAGATATACAGATGCTTCTGGTTGAGAGATCTCATTTTGGGTGCGGGCGTTTCTATGGCAGTTCAAATTTTGAGGGGGAAATTAAAAATGCTTTTAAATTTAACACGAGGAGATCAAAAGATTTTATGGATCAGAACAGTAGTAATTGGCTTTGTTGCGTTTTATTTATATTCTACAATTACCTTCCGGTTGACGGAGGGGTAGCAAGTTATGAAATTAATGGAGTAGTTTTCAAGATTTTAATTGAATTGACACAACGATTGGAATGAAATTAATTGAACCGTTAATTTTGAGCCATAGATTCGCTTTTTAGTAATATGTTCCCCCATACAAAGATTAGGTACTCAAAGTTCTATAAAATATTTTTCTATTCGCATCCCATAAAGATTTGGAAAAAAGATGCATAAGTAGCGCCACGCTACATCTCAATGACTTGGCACACTTACGAGAGGCAACATCCCATCCATCATAGTATCTATAAGGACTTTTATGATGACTACAATGATGATGACAAAATTTGCATAATGAATTGAACGTTTAAGGGCACTTGTATACTCGATGGCAACTCTTCAGACGTTCTCAAAGTACACTTGATGAAAAAGGGGTTGATTCAAGCGCACCAGCATGAATAATGTTCAAATTTGATGCCATCAGATATTTTGATACAAAATGTCGCGTTGTAAGTAATAAATTTCAATGCATTTTGTGTTGATAAAGATTAATGACCAAAGCTTAAAGGATTAAGCTTAAAAGTATTAAAGTTTCAGACAATATAAAATAATTAAATACTGGATGTAGCCGTTTTCTCAGAACTTGAATGGCTAAACGTCGGGGTGAGTAGTTTTTTGTCGAAACAGTTTAAAAATGCAGGCAGGGAGAGAAGTGTGGGGCTATGAAAAACTAGAGTGCCCACGTGCAGTTTCGTTACCATAACTCATTTTTTTAGTTTCTCCACATTCTTCTGGAAACGATACAGTTCGACAGCGTCCTCCATCTGAGGTTGGCTTTCTATAGAAATTCTGATGAGATTTTTGCTTTGACTGTTCCAAGCGAAATGTAAACTGATTCCGCAAGTTAACTGGGGAAGGCTGAACCTTGCCTGGCCAGCCCGTCAGCATGTTCGTTTCCATTAACGTTGCTAACTGAATTCAAATATGGTTAACCTTGAACTAGTCAGGCGGGCCTAACTCCTTCCGATATTCTTATACTACTTTTGGAGTTATATTGACTGAGGCGATAGTCTAGATGGCAGCTTGACTTTCAATGAATATATCTTCTATTTTTACTTCGGAACTCTGTTTGTGTGTAGTTTGATTTGACGGCAGGCCTCACGGATAGCAATAGTGCATACATAGTTCCGTCAAAAACACAATGGCCGTATCCAGAAGCTCAAAGCATTTGGAAAAGTTAAGAGACTCAGAAAATACACCTGCGCCTATACTCCACAAGTCCCTTTATTCACCACTTCGTCTTGACAATTTAATCTTGAAGGAAATTCCACTTCAAAATATTTTGTGAAAACTATGGTGGGAGTAATGTAATCTATTCAGCTATGGTACGAGTTCCCTTGATAAAGAAAGCAGAATGCTGTTATGGCCGTAGGGTCCCAAAGACCAGAACCTTGACATGTCAGGGTAGACTTTGCTGAGTTTGGTTATGCTATGGCCAACATGCTATCCATCACATAGGTCAGGATTTGTCGTACGACGGCTGTGTAAATCCAGAGGGTTAGATTAGGTTGCAGGCCAAATCTTTTGCCAAATGCTCTATTGCAGGCATAGAAAGCTATGCATGCTGTCCTTACCCGTTTTTCGATGTTAAGTTTTCAGTTAAGCTTCGTATCGAAGATAACTCCCAAATACTTCGCACTGGATGATAAGGAGAGCGGTTGCCCGAAGTCGGATATTTTGGTCTTGGTATGTTGAAGAGCATCACTTCGATTTTGCACGTGTTGACACTAAGAGCACACATTCCGGCCCAGGTGCTTACCTTTACTAGAGCATTTTTCATTCATTGATTCATTCATTTTCAATGGTCCGCTTGTCCATTAAGTGGGTGAAATTTTTCATAATTTCACTTATTAGGGATCGAAACTTTCTTGACAATGTTAAATTACATGAATATCTACTCCAAAGACTTGCACTATAGTTCCCTTAGTATGTTCCTATACCTAAAAGATATCGCTTGGTTCATGGTTTGCTTATATCGAAGAAATGACAAAAAATGTATAGATACAAATTCAATAAAAAAGACAAATACGTTCTAAATGAAATTCTATAAATTTGTTAGAACTATTCTTAATACATTCATGCGAGTGTATTTCAACCGCAAAATACTCCCCATTCCGCTGCAATTGTCAACTGCATTCGACTGCAACAAAGTAATCGAATACGATCTCATGTGTGATAATAATTTTAAAATAAATACTTTTGCCATCGTTTTTCATCCCAACGGCATAGAACACGATGGCACCACCTCAATGTGCAATCTTTCGGGATGGTCTATAAGAAGGATTGCATTTAAAATACACATTTCAGTGACGATAAAATTATCTCATTAGGGTCAGGGTGTCAACGCAGCAACAGTGCATTTGCATATTTTGGCGCGTCTCTAAGCCGCCGTTCATTCAAAGTGAATCACTTCACTATAACAGCCTAAAAATAAATTATAGTTCATTGTTTGCACAGCGAACTCTTGAAAATTAATTTATAAAAGAAATGTTTTTGGACATGCGTCCTATGGGAATACTCTATCCAGTTACAAGCAAATAAATCAGTGCCTCAATTGGGATAACCCTCTGGAATCACGCGTTTTTGTCTTTTTGACATATCTCTCCAAGGTCCTTTTGTGATATAATTTCACACTTTATTGTCCCTCTGACAGATGCCACTTGTTTCCCATTAATATTTATTTATTTGTTAAAAGTTGCTTTTTCTACTTTGATATTTCCACCCTCAGTGAGTGTTAAAATAAATCCATGATGAGTGTGCTCTACATTGTCAACAGAGAGTTCTTTTTGTCAAAATCTCAATTCGTTTTTTTTATAGCAGCATTTTTCACGAATACACTAAACGTATACAATACAATACAGTGTACAGTGACACCCCATCATTTCGATGGTGAGAATACCCTTGAGGATGGATGACTGGAACGGCGAACGAACGACTGCTGAATAAACAAACATTCATATTGTCACCCTGAATACTTGTACAATTTTATTCATTATATATAATGTTTTAAAACATGTCGCCGAGTGTAAGGACTGCCGCCCCGCCGAATTTTAATCCACAAAAAAAAAAAAAAAAAAATCGGAGAAATTCAAAATTGAGATAATATTGCAATATCGCATTGATTTTGTCAACGTGTTGGTAAGAGTAAATGTCCTATCCGTATATAGTGAATAAAAAATAAGGGTGCTCTACTGAGTATCTACTGACAGAGTGTTTTAAACAAATTATGGTTTTAAATTTACACCGCTTTGGGGTTGCAAACATCCCGGGAGGTTGTTTATGTTTATTTTTATTCTTCGCGTTACTTTTTCAATTTTGCTTATGTACACACAAAGGACAACAACAAAGGGATGATAATATTGATAGTGCAAGATATTATAGATATATTGTTGGTTGTACCTAAAGAGTGTTATATTTCGGGTCGTATATTTTCGCACACACTGGCCTTGTTGTGTTCTTAGTTTTTTAAAATTTGTTTTTATTTAGTTTTCTAGTATTTTTGTTGAGCGAGGGGTTGTTATCTATCTTAAGGTGTGCTAGAAAATGCATGTTACTGCAACCAAAAGATAGACAATTAGAATAAAGTACAGTATACCCTTGAATCGGAATGATTTTTGATGTAGCAAAAATTGTGAAGTCTTGTAATCACTGCGCCTGTGTATTGCCCTTTCTTGTATGTTGATAGAATGGGATAACATAAGAAACGTTTTATATATGAGTCAGCTTTCGTTTTTCGTTAAAGAACGGATTGGCCTGATGACTTAGAGTCGGTGGTGGAAGATGGGAGAAGGTTCTCTTGAGCATCCTTCACCAGCGACAATCTCAATTGTCGTTTGGAGCAACGAAAACCCAAGAGGAATTCTATGCCAACAGCTTTCCATATACAAAAACTGCGACCGTACTTTTTTTTTAAAAATGAGCATAGGCGGCCAACAACTTTCAACGGACCATGATAACCAAGTTTGCTTGGCCGAATATTGATCGTTTGGGAGTTCGCGATATGTGGTTTCAATAGAACAGTGCGACCAATCACAAAGTTTTCGGATCGTGTAATCTCACATAGAGACAGCTTCAATTGGCCACCGAAATCATTCGATTTGACACACTTTGGACTTGTTTTTTGGAGTTACTCTTGAGTACAGAATGTTTATTCGATCTCTTTCTTCTATACAGAAAAACACACCCAAACCATTTCACCTTCAGTTCTTAAGACATCATTTCTCTCTATCAGCAAGGATTCTTCTACCTCCGACGTGCAACTTAAATTGAAGTCCAAGAAAGGTGCTCTTCAGCCCAGAGTTAAGGCATCCTACCGGCTAATAAAGGTAGAAGGTACCTCCGGATTCTTTTGCACTGAACCAAAAAGGTACGTCATATTAACAACAAAGTTCGTCATATTGAAGAAAAAGTTGTTATTTTTGAGCCAACAACCGTAGTTGTCAATATGATGAACGACGACCGGTATAAAATCGGCCGTCCAAAATCGGTGTGTGTGCAATTAGCCATAGGAATTGATTTTCATAATGAAAATGACAGTTGTTAAACTTAAGAACTCGATTTTCATAATGAAAATCGCAATTTTCAATCTAATGAACAAAGTAATTGAATTAAAGAATTAGATTTTCAAAATAAAAACGTCATGATTTAAAACACCTGCTAGATTAAGGAATTTATACTTACAGTGGAGTGTCAAAATATTACATTGATAATGTGTGGCATATAATCCAGAATGCGTTTCGCCCCGATGATCCACCACATCGCGCTCATCAGTAGACAAACCACCACATCTGCCTAGACGCACAGTTTACTCGACGTTTACCGAGACTATCATAAGTTTCACAGTAAAAAGTGACTGTGAACCATAAACCTAAACGTGTTTTCTTGAGTATTCATATTGACAACTGCGATTGTCCATATTACAACAAAGTTCATTAATTTAAAGATTTTGAAATACTGCACTTATGTGGTAGTCATATTGACAACCCCGATTTTCAATTCAACGAACGCATGCTTCATATTGACAACTGCAATTGTTAATCTTACAACGTTTTTCATAATGTTTGGTACTAAGAATTGACAACAGCCAGCTCTTCATATTGAATATCTGGTTGTTTAATGTATTTGATATTTTCAAAAAATGTTCATCATATCGACAATTTTGTTCGTCAATTTGACAATTTCCAGTTAACAACTACCGATTGTCAATATGACAACCAATATTTTTTTCAGTGTGTGTTGGTGACATCATTCCTTTTATGTTTAGTACGGGATATGAGGTAAAGGAGAAGTAGGGCGAATTTAAAAATAATAATTATTATAATTCTTTCAGCATTACGATGGTGACGCTTACCGATGGTGACACTTACTGGTCTTATTACAAGCGAGCGGAGGTGCATTGCATTATTCATACTAATACATACAATGGAACCTGTTTTAACAACCCTTTTTTACCTTATATGACGCTCACAGTCCGGGGTGGACCACGGACTCAACCAACAAGCACAAGCCCCTCCGGCCAGCTCGGTCCCTAGCTAGTTTGAATCCAGTTGCGCACACCAAGTCGGTTGAACGTTGAAGTCGTACCCTTCACCCAGCTAGACCCAGCCACCTTTTGGACCAGGTTAAAGTCGCTATATAGCCCGTAAAGTACGTCATTGAAAATCCTCCTCCACACTCCGTCGATACAAATTGGACTGAAAATTACTCGAGAGTCTTTCTCTCAAAGCCTCGTGACAGGCTTTTGACCGGAATGAAGCAGGATGATTAAGGTCTTGTACAATATATCCTTGTTTCTATGAGAGATGGCCTAGATGTCTTTTTAGCTCGAAGAAACAACGATTGTCAAGAGTGATTCTTCTCTTGATTTTTACGATTAATTTGTAGTTCTTACCGGAGTTCGAAAAGTTGACACTGTACAGTGTACAGCCTTACGTGTAAAGTTATCCATAATAAACAATAGAAGAAGGAAAGAGACTTCGGAAATTCCGTTCAATAGCGTAGCGTTGTTTGTTGAAATTCTTATCATTTCCTCTTTCGCCAAGGAGAAGCAACAGTGACTCTGTTGGTTGGTTGCAAATTTTTGGTATTGACTTTTTATAATCACTTATATTTTCCATCGATGTTTTACCAAAAAGAGCAGCTTTAGCCATAGTGATATATGTATATTCTATTATACTTGTTCTTCCTTCCATTAATTTGTTGCCCGTCTATAGAAAGAGCATTATATAAACATAATACTCGTTTTTAAACAACTTTTTTAATTAGATAGTAAATCTTTTTAATCTTTTTAATCTCATTTTAAATATTTTGTAGATCACAATAAGTAATTTTTTTATGGAAAATTGCGCTATTGCGAGTTCGTAAAATTTAAAATAAAATTTTAACACTAAAAATGATTTTTAGTACCGCGCAATGTAAATATAGAGGTACCTATACTTATATCCGTTGGGTACTATCAATTTCAGAACATCTCGTTGCTAGTCAAGTTTAATCGCAGCAAACATATCCGTTCCTGGGGAGTAAGTACGTATGCAGTGTAAAATAATTCGTTTTTTTTTTTTTTTTCATTAAACGGTGGTACCACTACCACATCAATTATGAAAGCTATATAAAAATTAACAAAGGACTTCAAACTGAAAGGCACGAGTTTTCAAATAACCTACTTCAATTAAGAATTACCGCTCAGCAAAAAAAAGGAAAAAGGGGTAAGAGTTCTAGTTGAATAACTACGGACTATTGGTATATAACGTATCATTGCGGTGTGGCGCGCGGTTTCATATCGCAGTGCCGATAATTACTGCGGTACTCAGGTCGGTGGCAATTTGTTACGCCTAAATGTCGGCACGCGTACTCTAATCTTTGCCCTAAATTTGCCTTCTGTTTCGAGTCCGCATGTGAATGAAAATGGGTTTCGAAGATATCACCCTCAATGGCTGGTTTAGTGTGCAAAACTCTATGCCGGAATGGATGATTATGTCCTTTCGTGTTGCGACCATTGATATAGTCCTGTACCTGTAAGTCACTTGTTTACATGCTGCTGTATACTGGTAGTGGGTGAATGAGAGGTATGTTTGATTTGCTTACCCGTAAATAATTAACTTTGCTTATAATGGGGGTTGTTGGAAGGAGCCTCCTTGAGAGTATCAAAATTTTCATAATGAAAAGGGATACTAAACACTTAAGAACTTCCTCAACCCTATACTGCAATCATTTTCTTTTTTTTATTGTGAAGAGCTTGAGGTTTAGGTTGCCACACTTAAAAGGACATGACCAGGTGGCTCGGGGGGTGGATGAACAGGATAGTCTGTCTGTCTGTCTGTCTGTATTCAAGTATATATAGACAGGACGATGTATAGTGGGGTGGCAGTGGATCAGGCGATGAAAGTCATGTCTTGCGTGTGTAATAAGTAATTTTAGACAGAAAATTTAATTGCCTCCTGGCTTCTGGCTCCTGGTTCCTGGATGTATATGTTAATTCAAGTGGAATTAATTGTTTCCGGTATTTAAGTTGGTTCAAGGATTTTTGCCCCACTGCCTTATCCTGATCCGGCAATTGTTCGAGTAGTTCGATGTTATTATTATTGTCGGTATTTGTGGTCTGGTTCGGTGGGGGTATATAGCTAGCGACGTATATATCTACTCTCCCGCAGATGCCTTGGGTTTTCGGGCTTTCAGCTTGACTTGTGTTGGCTTCTAGTGTTTTGGCTTTACGGTAGGTTTCTGGTGTATACATGAGGGCTTGTTTTAAGTACAGGAGCTATTATCTTGATTTTTAACTTTTGTTAGGTTGAATCAATAATTACTGTTGAATTGCGCTTAAGGTTCAGTGAACACACGGAATTAGGTGGGCATTGGTAAGGATGTGGCTTTCTGTTCGTCGAATGTTTCGCGCCAAAGGAGTTAATTGAGGTAGGATTTGAGTGCGGTTTTGGTAAAGGGTTGCGTTCGTATTTTAATAATACCAAGCAGTTTTTTTTTTTACATGCGATATATGGATGAGTATTTTTTATCATTTTTACATAATTTTATAGTTGGATTCCATTCGTCCCAAAAATAGAAACTTACACAAAACGAATGGTTGTGAGAAGCTAGGCCTTGGGTGTCTACCCGTCTGTTGCGCCACCTATTTATTTATTTATTTATTTTTTTATAGTTGGATTAGTGGTTGTTGTTTTAGTAAGATGTCTTATTAAAATAATGTAAAATAAAAAGCTTAACATATTTTTAGACAGATTTCAGTTGCGTTCGGAGTCAGAGTGATTTTAAGAAGAGAATAAGACACACCGAATTAAAAAAAAATTTGAGAGCTGAGGTTGTAAATATATTTTACGATCTTTGAGATAGCTTGGGTTTTGATTGACTTTTCACCGACATTAGCAGCTAGTTCGAAATAAAACAACAACGGCTTTGCATTGACACTGAAGATATGTATCGTTTTTAATGTCCACCACGGCTTTGTTTACACTAATGCACCCGATCGCTCAAATTTATGATCAATGATCATACATAATTATATGGTGAAAAACCATTGAGCGTTGAACGCTGAGCTCGAATTTTGGCAATATTTTTTAAAACATATTAACCATAGGAAAGTGCCAAAAGTCGTCTTTCCATTTGTTTATATGCCCCATATATCAGCCGATCTTCATGAAATTTTTATCACATACCAATGTATTATTTTCTGATGACGCATTGCAGATGACAGATGACTGGTGATAGGTAACAGGTGACAAATGACAAATGGCAAGTGACAGATAGCAGATGAAAGATGACATTGATTTACTATAGATATATTAGGTTTGCTCCTTCACTTTTAAATTTTACGAATTTTTAAAAAAATTTTTACTCAATGCCGTTCATAAACTCGAACATTTTTTAGAAGAGAGCGGCTTCGATAGATCAGGTGGGCGCAGTGTTTCAGTGGTAAGTGTGCTGTATACCCTGTACTATTGTGCGAGGGGTTCCAGGTTCGATTCCCGGAATAACATGACTTACATTTCAAGTTTTTTTTCCACTGCGCCACCTCTCTCGCGAGCGTATATAAAACATCCGAGAGTATAACTGTCCTGAAAAAGCTTCTAAATTCAGCCTTTCGGACTCGGCATTAAATTGTAGGTCCCTTCCATTCGTCCCAAAAATAAAAACTCACACAAACATATGGTTGCGATAAGCTAGGCCCGTACCTACTATACGGTACGGACCTGTTGAACAAACTATTTATTTATTTTTTCTAGAGAGATACCTAAGTATAAGTGAAGGGGCACACTAACTATTTTTTATTCAACAAATTTCTTGAAGTAAACGCTGTCAATTGAAAATGGACAAATGATTTGAAATTGGATGTACACCTTCTATTTGGCATAATGCGTGCAATTACTTTTATTGTTTCGGTTTGTAAGAAGTTCGAATAATTCGAAATACATTCGACGCTTAACGAATCAGCTAATATTGTCAATAAAATTATTTTTTACCACTGCAATTATAATTTGTTGGGCTGTGGTGGGCTTTAGGTTCTTCTTTTTATTGTCAAACAAAAATGTCATGTTACACACTACAATTTATGGAAAAAATGTAATTTTTGTAATTTTTCATAAAATACTATATGTACCTACGTTACCTTACGAATTATTTTATTTGAGGAGGATTTGCAAGCAAATATAAATCACATACAAATCAAGCATAGTGCATATCAGTATTGTCTATATGTAAATAGCACTGTTTGTACCACTCGTGTTGCTTTTTTTGTCTCCGATTTTTATCCTGTATAACAATCAAATTGATCGACATATCGTCAATCAGGCGATTGATTAAAATTTTATTATGTTCCACTCAAAGGGCATCACACACAGTTATATACAGGATGGAATGCACAAAAAAGACTTAAAATTTGATTGGTTTTTAATTAACGGAAAATTCGAATGAAGGATGTAAATTTTATTTACGAGGTGGTACGTATTGGAGATTTTTTTTTTCATTTCGATATGTATGAGATGTATAAACATTTAATTGAAATTGGGTCTGAAATTTTTATTTTCAGTATTTACATTCCTTTAACAAAAATCCTCGGAAATTACTGTTCTGACTTCTAGAGGGTACCTAACCCAAGTCGTATTTGTATCATTGCTTTTTAAATCTTTTTAAGACCATTTTATATGATGATAATGAGTGTGTTTAACATCTAATCAGATAGATGCAGAAGATAACAGCATCATGATTCATTTTTCAATGTCACTCTGACATAAATTGCCACTGTATGACAACTTAATGTATCGTATAGGGTTGTGAGTTTGTGACGCATGTGGAGAATTTTCCACATGATATATCAATTATTATTTTACCCAAGGGATGGTACAACGATCAGGGAAAGGAGTGTGTACTGGTTAAGGGGTGAAATGGCTAAAAATCAGAATGCATGTCGCATAATATCCAGAGCTTACTAATCTGTGAACAGACATATGTTCGGGAGGGATATGTCAACGTTTTTTGTTCGCAATTGTAAAGAGTGAATGTACTACCAGTTATCAGTTTATCAAAACATCTTTCATCTGCTTTGTTTATTTTCAATTTTATAAAAATGTAAACCTTGTTTCCGTGTAGGATATATTGTTAACGCTTGTGGGTAGAATTGTTGCAATTAGGTACCTACTATTTTCCACTTGGGCAAAATTACGATTGGAATAAGGGAAGGGCGTTCATATAATTTCGGTATTGAAGATTTGAGTGCAGTAGGTATGTAGTATTATCTTTGAAGATGTATTACGGTAAGAGGTATTGTGTAAAGTTTAGGAAAATGTAACAATATTAGATCCAATATTCTATCAATCTGTTTACATGTACTAAAAATTGAACGTTAAAGAGGAATTTAAATGTAAATGAAATAGTGATCGAAGCGAGTTACCTTACCTATAATAGATAGATGTTAATGTTCACAGACGGGTCCCTAACGTTAAACCAAAGACGAAATCGGCGTCTTTTCGGAAAACATGGACATACAGCTCTACTATGAGATATATAGTGAGCGTCAAAACTAATTGAACACCAATGGTCGTTTTCATTTTCGTCAGGAGTCTAAAAAAAACCCAATTAGAAAGTTTAAACAAATTGTCTCCAAGCTCCAAGGACGAATGAAGACAGCAATGCGGTGTTCACTCACTTTTAACGCTCAGTAGTTCCAAAGATAACCCCTACACTTCCGTTTTTCCTTCCACCATCTTCTCCCTAAGTAACTTATACTGGATCCGAAAGATGTAGCCGTACAATGTTGTAAGAATTTTTAAAATGGACCAAATAGTTCCAGAGCTAGCCCCTTCCCTACCACCCCTTTACCTATCCCTCCCCCGACCCAACTTATTCCTTACGTAACTTGTACTGATCCAAACGGTGTCA